>OY759193.1:11339217-14075073 GCA_963662085.1 Eupithecia inturbata
TTTTAACTTACTGCGTCACATTTTGGGCTGAAGTAGCTGAAACAAAATTAAAAAGTTTATGATCCAGTTGATCCTGAAGAGCAAGCCACTGGGCCCGGTGGCGGTGCAGTGGGTGGTGGTGCGCGGGCCGCACGGCGAGGCGCGCCTGCACCCCGCACCCCGCGCGTACGTCTACCGCGAGGAGGCCTCCGCCGCGCCGCCGCTACCGCTGCCACTCACCGACCCGGCTGACGCCAACCGACTACTGGCTAACAAGGCTATACACTTCAGGTAATACCCTCTACATGGTGTTACGTTAAATCCCTTGATAGTTATTTACCGCCACTTGAAGAATCTGCAAAGACCTTCAGTCAGTGGTCGATAGTTCTTTCACTAGGAACTTACGCCGTAGCCTCTCATGACTCCACAGCGAGTCGTGAATTGTTTGCCCTAACTGAGCCCTGAGTTTGGTTTCTCGGTAGTATCGATACTTTACAAGAATAGAGCTTGGATTGTCTAGTTCTTGAAACTACAATGATTGTTTCAGACTCATCATGTTCCAAGCGTGCAAGTGACCCGAGGACAACGCAGTCGTCGTGGAACAGTAGACGCACTTCACCCTCGCTCGCTCTCGACACTCTCCAAAGACATTGGCTACTCCTACACAATAAACATTTACACCATTGCGTCCGTTGAACATCGATGTTCATCGATGAATGTCGATTGTGTAGGAGTAATAACGCAGAGTACGTTGCTCGTAGATTTTATATTTGAAATTCTCAAAATGAGTGTACAATTAGAGTCAGTGGTTTTAGAAGTTTAAATTATGGTCTTGAATAGTGACTACAAATGTGTGAATGTATATATTTATCCCGCCTATTGTGTGGACTAGATTTTGTGTGGTTTGGTATATGCAGCTTTATTAATCTTCTAATATTGTACATGCGAAATCAGGCGTCCACGTTTTTTTAGTAGTTTTATTGATAGCTTCAGGGTTTAATCCGCAAGTTGATATTTTAGCGATTCTGGTCAAATAATGCAATTTTACGTTTCGATATTGCATGGCATTTTTCACTGTTAATATTTTTTAAAGTTTTAATGTATGAAAATGTCTTATTATAGGACCTGTGTCAAATCATGTTATGTGTACAACTGTACAATTTATTCTGATAGGTATACCATTAAAATGTACCAAGTAAATGACCATGACTACATAATATTGGTTGATTAATACTTGCGTATGAAAAGTAGATACCTAATTTGCTCTTTTCAGATGCAAATACTGTTCTTTTATATTGTAATGATATTTTTTTTCCACCAGAAATGTGCGACGGTTCTTAGTTGCGGCATTTATCTAACCATTTAAAATTGACAGATTTTTATATGCATTGTGGAAAGAAAGCTGTAGGTGGTTAATGTTAATTTCGTCTTTTTTCAACGCTAAAATCAGTTAGTTGTAACATGTGAGTTCATACAATAAGGCTTTGATTTTGTTGAGATTCTAAAGCTGATCTAAACTCACGATGATTTATGAGAGTTATTATTGAAATCTCGTGTTCGGCGTTTTAAGTCTGGGTGAGTAAATAATATCTATCGGATTTAGTGTATAAATTAGAGCTTACAGGGAGACTGGAAAAAATCTTTGTGGGAGGTACATTACCTTGTGTACCTAATTGTAAGTGTGTGCTCATACTCATGTGTTCGTTCCAAATTTTAATATAAGAATTTATCTTAGATTCTATTATTTTATTCACTGATTTTAAGTTGGCCAATTGCCATTGTGACCATATTATTTTAAAGAATGTTTATTTATAAATCTTACTTTTGGTTTTAATAAAGAGATAAGTTATTGACTATTTCATTTTATATTTATTTGGCAATACAACAACAAAATCAACATTACCAAGTTTAAAATTGGATGTAATGTAACAGCTCCATGGTTATAACAGAGTTGGTAAGGTATATTGCTTTTTGCCAGTTGGTCTCAAAGGAGTCCATGAATCTTTTGCAGGGTAAATCTATTGAATTGAGTCATAATAAAAACACTTCCTCATTGTAAAAGCAGTCGAATCTCATATCAGTAGGGTTTATGTCTCTTCACATGCAGTTTGTTCATAGAGGCTGATAGTTTCTTGGAGTCTCCGATGGACGGTGCGTCGCCGCTGCTCCACACGCTGATGATGCCGGACTCGCCCGCTGTTACTAGCAAGTCCTTCTGGAATATAAAATATTAGTTAGCTTAATTTGGGCATTATCATTTATCATCTACATCTTGACTCCACCAACTGTTAGGTTTAGGCCTCCCAACTCCTTGAGCTATGTTCTGGCGCTAGACGCAGCAGGTTCTTACGCTTGTAATATCATCCGCTCATCACGTCGCCTCGTATTTTTTCATATTGTCTTCCTGATAGCGACGCAACAGTGGGGACATTCTACATGATAGAATATAACACAATGCTGCCATATTCTAAGAGGGCCTTCAATACCTTTCCTCGTACACATAACAATTCTGAAATATGTAACGTACTTACAGTTTTATCATACCAGCAGCTTCGCACTATCTGTTTATTTTCTGTGAAGTTACTGCAGGGTTGTAGCTTCTTCTCACCAATCGTCAGGGTCCTTAGCACATTTCTGCAATAAATAGATCAGTATAATATTCAAGAAAAGTAAAGCCTTGTTAAGAAAAGATGTTTCTACAGCTGTGTCACTCACCCATTGCCTGCATTCGAGCCAGCTAATATTACTGGCGTGCCTTCCGCCGATGTGTAAGCGTCAACCACGTAGCAATCGTCATCTCTACTTCTCTGGAAATAGAAGACATTCTTCATTAGCTACAGGCTTTTGTATTTATTTTTTACCATGAGTTCAACTTTCAACACATCAACACACATCTACTGTAAGTACCAAAAAGCAAGTAGAAACTCAAGATCTTGTATTGATGATTTTTGTACTACTTGTACAAGTTCAGAGTACAAACCTTTATACTCCTGGCCACTTTGTCCCTTCTAAAGCTCTTCACCATATCACCACTCTCAGTGTCCCATATCTGCACATCACTGGACTGCGTTACACAAGCCACCTGCTTCTCATTCAGCCAGGATATCTTCTCCACAGAGTTTTCTACGTTCAGGGAGTAGCGGAGGGCATCATCTTCTGCAGGCTCCAAGATATTGTAAATGTTGAGGAGGCCATCTATGGAGCCTGATGCTAGAGTCTCTGTCTTGTTTTTGTGGAATTTAACCTGGGTAGGAATAATCATGTTAAGAAATGTGTTGATTTGGCATTAATTTGTAATTTGACTACAATTACATTTCTCCTTTCATACACATGATATTAATTTTAATAATATCATAATCTCAATAGCCTTGTGCATGCAGTGATGGGATAAGTCTTTCTTACAATCATCACTCAAGTATAAGACAAGCTCTGCCTATTTTGGGGCTAGATGATGTTGTGTGAATTGTCCAGCATTATTTATATATTTATTATCTCTGTCAATTATAATTTAATTATCACTATAATTATGAGCATAAGATTAAAGTGCCAAAAGTAGGTTTAACCAATGAAGAAGATAACAGGGTTACAATATTACACTTTTAAGTGCCTACGTAAAATCAAAGTCTAGACCGTACACATTATTCTAGTTTTTATTTCACATCGATGGGTGCAATATTACCGACGACGTTAGAAGCGTGGGAAGTTTACGTAGGTTTTCAGTGTTCGCGAGTAGCGCGTGACGTCATCGACCCCATACGGCGCGCGGCGCGGGCGCCCGCCTCATACGTCCGTAATACATTTCGCGGTTAAGTTGTTTGCTCTCGTGCGCTGTGGTGTTTTTTTATTGATTTTAAATAATGCTGATTGATTATGTGTATTGTGTAAATTATTGTTTTCGAACTAAAATGGAAGAAGGATTTCAAAGAGGCCTATCGGACAACCTTCCCATAGTCCACAATATTAAGGTAGCAAAATATTTTATAAAAAAAATTGTAGCAGCAGAAAGAAAGAGTTAAATGAAAAGGTAGGTATAAGATATAACTTCTATAACCTACTTATTATTACATTCATATTACTCCTTGAGCTATGTTCGTAGTATAAAAATATGATTTTGATAACATCAGGAAGGCTAAACATGGTCGCATTAAATTGTTATTTTTTAGGGAAGCCTACGTTGACGCCCGCGCCGCCGCGCCGCCATAGGTTACGTGCAAGTTTTAAGAGTAGGTGACAATATTTGTACAGTCAAAATGCAGGATAACGGATTTTCGGATCCTTATGAACGTTAAAAAACAACTTTTCGGGTGTTTTTGTGGTCGTATTTTTACACTGGGGCACAATACAATATTTAATAGATGGACTCATGTTGTTTATAATGTTTCTTATTTAAAATAAACAAAGTAGTTCTGCGCGCAACGGGCACATTCGGGTTAACGCTTCGAATTTCCGAATCGCTCGCGCGGAGATGGAGACCGTGACGTCATCAACGATATCGCGCTCGGTCCACGGCTTTGAACAAAAATGTTAACTTTGCACTTATAGTATATCTCAGTCAGTTTTAAAGATAGAAAGATAGTAAAAATACAGTTATTTTCGTAACTTTTCGTTGAATTTTTTGACCTATAAAACAAAAAGTGGTTATCTTCTTCACTGGCTAATTCATTACCTGTGTAATATCATCAGTGTGTGAGTTCCAGTAGCCGCCCATAGGCTGTGTGTTTCTCTTGTCCCAGAACACCAGGTAAGCATCATCTTGAACAAGGAGACTGCCGGCACACAGCACTCTGCCGTTGCAGGACACATCCATACATTCATACTGTCTTTGCAGCTGCTCTTCGACATCTGAAATGAAGTACAACACTCCAGACTGACTGTAATAATGCAAAAGAGGCATTAAAGAAACATGAACACTAGGCCTTGTAACTGTGTTGTAGGTTCCTACACATTACCACTGATTTTATAATACTAGTGCAGATGCCTTATCTCATAGTAAAAAATGTGACGCTTCGGGCCAACCAGTTATCGTTCAAGTTCATGGCGCAAGACTTGTTTATAATAAATGTTTTCATTTAACCCGGCGTCATGGGGGCTGGATCAAAATGACCCAGCCCCCATTTTTTGAAGAGGTTTAATGTTATATTAAAATACTCTGGTAATACAAATTATACTTTAATTTACTAAACCAAAAAACACTAAAGCTGTAATCTTAAAATAATTCATAATATCAATATTTCTTTTGAAAATGTAGAAATATTGTAGATCAAAGTATCGGGTAATGATGTCCCACCCCCACATCCGTGTAGTCATTTTCCACCCCCATGATGCCATGTTAAAAGCATACAATTCAATTATATTGTACTCAAGGGTATTTGATTTAAAAGCATACAGTTTATTTATATTGTACTCAAAAGGTTTTTCCTAAAAGAGTGCAATGTTAATAATGAAATTCATAATGTTTTGTTAGTTTAAACAAACCTCAACAACTAAACGATATATCTAACACCATCTATTGTAATTTTTTTAAGTGATTTTTTTTCTATGGAATTTTAAAGATAAGTAAAAACAATTATAAAATGCTGGACAATTCACACATCATCTAGTCCCATCTAGTTATTTTCTTAGTTTATTTACCTTTGTATTCCTGCACACAGCTGCCACTCGTCCTAGTATCCCACAGTTTGATAATTCCATCATATCCTGTTGAGTAAATAAGATGATCCTCTTTTGGACAGAACACAACCTCTTTCAGTTCTTTCTCATGCCCGCTGAGTTTACACACTTTGTTTAAGGATGTGTTGTTTAGTTCATACACTTCTATGCTGTTATCGGATAGACTTGCTGCTAGTTTATGTGATCTGAAAGGTTGATTTACGAATAAGATTAGTGAAGCAAGGTGGAGCTACAAAAGCGAAAAAAAAAAAAAATTTTACGACTGAAAACTAAAGAAACTTCTTTTTATTGAAGGTACTTATTAAATAGTCTTCATTACGTACTTACTTTGTCCCGTGTAGTTTATTTATGTACGATTTCTTCAGGGAGACCGCGGTTTCCGTCAACAAACGGTATTTCTTTGAAAATAGTTGCTCTAGTTCGTTTGGTTTCACGGTGTCTCTATCCACTTCTTCAGTATCTATTAAATCAGCCATGGTCGGCTGTTTTTACGTGAAATTATTCGTACAAACTATAAATTATTTGATGCACAACTAATAAACAAACCACACCACGACCAGAGCAGAGCACAAAGTAGGGTAGCAGTCAGCCAGCACGTGTTGTTGACATTGGCAGAATTTTTGACATTGACAAGTCTAGTGTTGTCTTTTTAAGAAACCGGCAATTAACCCAAATTACCGATTTTTCCGAAAGCGTTATACTACTAGTCAAATTATGATAATGTTACCTACAGCCAGTAGTTTGGCTGGGGTCTAAACGAAACACTATTCGTTATTACTCTTTGAGATCGTAGGTAATTTATTCTCTTGGATCCCTATGTGGATTACAATCTTGAACTTTGCCTTAGCAAAGTTATTAAACAAAAGAGCTCAAAAAATATCCAATAAAATGCTTTTAATTACTATTTAATTCTCAAAGTCTAAAGTCATGAACAGAAAAACAATAACAGCAATATTTTAAATTTATGTGCATGTGTTACAATCCTTAACGAATCGTCTCCAGTGACATAATGATGCTGTTCTAACTCAATATTCTTGTTAACATTCGCGTGAACTTTCCCGACGCTTCAGCAGGTTTACATTTACACGCCATATAAACTAGGTATAAGTAATTGTATCTATTTATAAGTCCTGCGAGTGGTCCGGTACCGCGGGCCGACGCGCTCGATGTCCCCGGCGGCGAGGCTCGCCGCGACGCTCCTCAGCGGGAGGGGACCCAGGGTGGACAGGTCGGCTGTCTGCTCCGAGAACGCCCAGCGAATGTAGCGCTCCATGCGGATATGCTCTGGAAAGAGGCAGGGTTCGGATAAAGTTTCTGAAAATTATGCTATCAGGGCCCCGACCCGAGTCCCATCTGACTTTAGTAACAAGAACACACAAAGATAGACATAGACATTTTCAATGATAGTGCTACAAAATTTAAAAGTAAATTGCTGGACCATTTCCGATATCCCCTAGAGGATTAAATATATAAGTAGTCATACATAATATAGTTGGTCTTATTGTTTTGTATAGTTTATTCTCAGATAGTTTATTTTTATTATGTATATTCATTAAAAATAAAAATTCAGTTTATATAATTTTAAGTAGATTTGTGAAGGTCATTCTCACAAATGTCGTCGTGTTTACCTGTTAATACATGCTTATCAGAACAGAACCTAATTATAAGTTTGTTTTAAATGATTGATATGTATGTGGTTGGTAAACCTTTATTAATAAATAAATAAAGACGTGAACGTGACATTTTCTTTTTCCATACAATTTTGCACAGCGCTTCTATCGTGCGGACATGGAACTACGCTCTCGATCGCTTTACGTTACTGACGTAAGAGGGCTCAATGCGACAACAAAAAATAATTTATGCCCCCGTTCCTGAGACGTAAAAAACGTTCCGGTGATGTAAAAATCCCTAGGAAAATGACAGATTTTGACATGAATTGCGAGTCCGAATGATGCTTACGTTACTAACGTAAAAATGTACATACTTATTATAATTAAAACGGTATAAAACTGTATAAAGGTACAAATAATGTCTGAAAATCATATCTTAATTTTAGTAGCAAGAATCGAGGTAAAAATATTTTTTCTAGGTAAATCATAAATAAAATTTTGTAAAATGTTGCATCTTTCTTAATAAAAATAAGAAAATATATTGTAAAACTTGATTTTATTATATTTGCAATATTATGACGCTGCTAGTTTTCTAAGAATTGCCTTATTTTGGAGTTTGTTGATTATCAATGATTGATTATTAATTATCAATCGGCAAACGTAGTGTAGAACGCCCTCCGGCCAGGTGGGATGACGATCTGAGAAAGACTGCAGGCAGATGTTGGATGCGGCCAAAAGATTGTGGCCATGACTTTTCCGGCAGAAGGGGTGTCTTTGAACTTCTTAGGGTGGTCTGCACCCTTCATAAGCCACTGCATGGATTCCTGTTTACTTTCAGGATCATAATGGTGAACCCAGGTTTCATCCCCAGTAACAACTCGGTTGAAAAAACCTGATGGATCTTCACTACAGAGCTCTAACAACTCTCTACAGCAGTCCACCCATCTTGCACAGACTTTTGAAAGGTTCAGGAGGTCATGAAGAATAGTGTGTGTGGTACCGACGGATAGGTTAGTCATTTCTGTTAACTTTTTCATCCTCATTCGGGCCCACCCGAGCGCGAGTCGTCTTCGATGCTCTCTCTACCCCTTTTGAATTCACTTGACCACTTTTGAACTATTGATAACGAAGGCGGAGAATTTCCTTAAACAGTCACCATCTCTTCGTGAATGATATTTTAGCTTTTTCCTTGTTTATTTATAGGAATTTGATCACCGCGCGGTGCTCGATTTTCTTTAACATTGTCGCGTCAGACATTCTGGTTTTGGATGACTAAGGATAACGAGCAAAGTAATGATCACAAATATTTGAAATTTTATATTTCTACCCTCAGATAACGTCTCAATTTTTGCATGAATAAAATTACGCACGTTTTAAGTAAATAACCCCGATAACGAGAATACATTGAACGCCCCTCGTAGGTACTAAAGAAATATCCACACTGCCTACCTTTCTGTTACTTTTATTATCATTTTATTACTTTTAACAATATTATATACATTTTCTTAATAAGAAAAAAAAACTGTCAATTTACTAACTTATCTTTGCTTGTATTTTTTCAGAAAGATTTTTTTTACGGCTTTTCGGGAGCCTTGGGGCTCTAGGGCCGGCGGTCCACCACCTAGGCCGCAGCAGGTATTGTTTTCCAGGCCGGGGACAACCTCAGCGCAACATAAATTGAAAGGTGGATTCTCTCTTTGTAGTTTGTTTACGTTGGTTTTGACAGAAGATTATTCTTTGTTATTTTTCTCTCTACAGTAAGGAGGGCGTTTGACGTGGAGGCCGGGCTACCACGCGTGCGCCAGCCGCTGTCATCCCGTTAGTTTATTTAGATTTGTAAGAATTTTGTTTACATTTTATAAGTTACATTTATTGTGATGATACAATGCACGCAACCGATTAATGCAATAAGGAATGAGACGGAAAACCATCCCATCGTGTCTGTGCCACCTCTCTTAGAGTGCACACAATGTCCCCGGGCTCGCTTTTTTAAGGGACAGAGAGGCCTCAAAATTCATCAAACAAGAATCCATAAGGATCCCATTATCCCGCTGTCTGCTCCGGTTGCAGGAGCGATAGATGTTTTGATACAAAATTCAATCTATACGGCTGAAAAAGGGGGGTACCCCTTTTTTGGAAAGTTCTGAGTGAGTACAAAGCTACAACCCCTATTTTTAAACGTATTCCTAGAGGTGCCCGCATCTCTGTCGCTTCCGCTCTCTCAGGAGCCATTACGAATGCTGTTTCAAAAAACACCAAGCGAGCTTGGGAGCACTTACTAGTTTTTCCTTACAGCGTACTGCATATAAAGAAAGATTTGGGCAACAACTCATCAGTCACGGTTAAGATTAAACAAAATTGTGTTAGGTAGCCCTTCGCGTGCAGTACGCGAAGGGCAGCCTATTTCCATTGTTGATCAGGCCACACCACAAAATTCAAACTCTAATAAGCCATTGGCTGAGTCTACTATCTACAGACTTGTAGAGAGTAAACTCAATGATGGTGATATCAAAGGTGCCTCACGCATAATGTTCTCAAACGACACGATGGCGCCAAATGACGATGCTACTCTCATATCTCTTGAGAGTAAGCATCCACCAGCAGGGGCCAATACACAACTCCCCGATCCACCGGAAGAGAGTGATGTCGCTGTAAGCACGACCAGCCAGGACGTGCTTAAAGCTGTCATGTCTTTTCAGAGTGGCTCTGCCGGCGGCCTGGATGCTGTGACTCCACAGCATTTAAAAGATCTTCTGTCTGGCGGGTCTGGCCATGCAGGTGAAGTCCTTCTGGAGGACTTGACAGGTTTAATCAACCTGATGTTGTCAGGCGGAGTTAACAGCGAGATCACAGAACTCCTATACGGTGCGAACCTTTGTGCCCTAAAAAAGAAGAATGGCGGTATAAGACCCATAGCCGTGGGCACTACATACCGCCGCCTTGCGGCTAAAGTCTGCTGCCGGAAAGAAGCCGACTTTTTATTTAGGCGACTATTTCCGACCAATTCAGCTAGGCTTTGGTTCGCGAGGCGGATGTGAGGCCGCAGTACATTCCCTTTGTACATTTTTAGACCAAAATAATGGGGAGGTAATTCTGAAGGTAGACGTCAAAAACGCCTTCCGTATTCCGTAGACGGAAAAAAAAAACAAATTAAAGACAAAATTCCCGAAATTTACCCTTTTCTCTGGCAATGTTACGGTTCGCCGTCAAAATTAATATACAAGAACAAAGTCATTTTGTCCGCTGTTGGATGTCAGCAGGGCGACCCTCTCGGTCCGGCCATATTTAGCCTTGCCATCCAACCGATAATTCAACGTCTCCAATCCAAGCTCAATGTTTGGTATTTGAATGACGGAACTTTAGGTGGAGAGGTAAACATAGTTTTTGATGATCTAAAAATCATTACAGATGAATTTCGAAAAATAGGTTTGGAATTAAATTTTTCAAAGTGCGAGCTTTTTATTTCGGACTCTTGTGTAGACAAAAACAATATCATTGGAAAATTCAATAGTTTAGCCCCCAACATAACAGTTGTTGATAAATGTTCACTTCGCCTCCTTGGTTCACCAATTCTTGATGAGTCTTTTCAGTCCTTTGTAGACGAGAAAATTCAAAATTTCAACAAAACTTCGGACAGACTGCTCAAAATTAATAGCCATATGGCTTTTACAATAATTCGGTTTTGTCTTTTTGTACCTAAATTTACGTATTCTTTGAGATGTAGTCAACTGTGGAAACACAGTGAGCTCTTGGAAGGCTTAGACAACATAATAAAGAATACTCTATCATCGGTTTTGAATGTCGATTTAGATGAAAAGGCATGGTCGCAGGCCTCCCTGCCTGTCAAATTGGGAGGCTTAGGTATACGCAAAATTTCAAGTGTAGCCCTTCCAGCGTTCCTGTCTTCCGTCTACAGCACTAGTTCTTTAGTTGAAAAAATTTTAAAGTCATCTTGTTTGGTCCCACCTGGAATTTCATTTAAAATTTCATTTTTAGACGAAGCTCGAACGGCTTAGCATAATGCTTGCCCTAATGCTGCTCCCCCAAAACCACTTTTGTCTCAACGGCAATGGGACGGGCCTCTGTGTGAGTTGACACGGAATAGTTTGTTACAAACGTGCTCCAGCTCTGCGGATCGTGCCCGTCTCCTGGCCGTTTCTAAATGGGAGTCAGGACATTGGTTGCAAGCATATCCTTCATTTAACAGTGGCACTTTATTGGATCCCGTAACATTCCGTATCGCAACATGTCTTCGGTTGGGTGCAATGTGTTGCGCGCCTCATCAATGCCAGTGCGGTACTGCTGTCGAACAGCTTGGTCATCTCGGATTATCGTGTACTAGGGCCGCCGGTCGGATATCTCGTCATGCCAGCCTTAACGACGTCATCCGGCGGGCCTTGGCACCGCTGACGTACCAGCTATTCTCGAACCGAATGGTCTGTTGCGTGACGATGGTAAGAGGCCTGACGGCATGACACTAGTCCCATGGGAGTTGGGGAGGCCCATTGTGTGGGACGCTATATGCGTCGACACACTTGCGCCTTCCCATCTTCCGAGGACATCCGTAAGGGCTGGTGCGGCGGCAGATTTGGCCGAGGATTTCAAGAGACGCAAATATGCAGATCTCGACAGAGCCTACATATTTGCTCCCTTTGGGGTCGAGACCCTAGGTCCGTGGGGTACCAAGACTCTCCGGGTTTTTAAAAAGTTATCTGAGCGTCTGGTCGACGCGACGCGTGACCAGGTAGTGTTTGTTTCTGTTTTATTTTAAACAGATCGTACGTCATCACCACTTTGGTGCATGCTGAAAATCAGCGTTGTGGGTTATTTACTCGCAACATTCAGCTGAGCATGGACCTCTTCTGATAGCGCAGTACACTTGGCACCGATCAAAACACATGTCCATTATTTATATTTAAGAAAAGCATGATAGTTTTTAAGCTGCCATCGTGTTTTTGAATTATGTTACTTATCTGTTTTATATCTAAGTTACCTGTTTCATACTGTGTACCAGAATAAACATATTTCATTCATTCATTCATTCTTGTTTGGGGGAGGTATGTATGCTGGTGAGAAGACAGGTTTGTTGGCGGCGTGCTTGCCCAGCTGACAGGACCTTAAGTGTGTAATATAGTGTAGTCAGTCACCTATAGCAGGATCCACGATGGCCAGCGCCCGCTTCAGATTGTCTACGGCCACAGGTTTGTTGGCGGCGTGCTTGCCTCCTAACTCGGAGACGATCTCCCGGATGTACTTGTCCTGGGCCAGTTGTCGCTGGCGGTATAATTCGCGCGCGAGATCCACGCGGTCGAAACCTTCCTCGTTCTGGAACAAATAGTGAGATATTTAAAAATAAAACAACAAAAATATAGCACTTGATGGGGCTGTCCGCATTTAGTGCTATATACAACGCCACCTAGTGCCAACTAAGCAAAGCTAGATTTAGATTTATTTATTTCGCTCACATGTATTAGCTTAGGTCAAGTAAATGTACCCTACAGGGCACTAGAAAATAGTTTATAAACAAGTCAAAAGTAAGTTTCAATGAAAATAGCTAGCAAATAGTTATTTAAAGATCAGGTAATTCATGCATGACAATGAAATAATCCTAGTGATAATTAAAAATGTCAAAAGCCAAAATTTAATTTCTTATTCAAGCAAGCTGTTTGGGCATCACATAACTGATAGAATTTGGCTATATCAGAACAGCCAAATCATGAGGTGAGAAAGCAGCAGTTCCGGGTGCTCTGGGTGTTAAAAAAAAATTATGGGGTAGATCTTGAAAAAAAAATAAAGAAAATAAATCTGTATCTAGTCAAAGCTAGTACTCATAGCTCAAGCTCTGCTTAGCTTGGGGCTAGATGATGCTAAGTGAATTGTCCAGCATTATATCTTTTTTTATAAAAAGGCTTACAGCAATTAATTCGTCACTGACCTCTTGAAAGAGTTTGTCCAGATTGACCTCGCTGGTGTTGATCTTAATCTTGAGCTGTTTGCGCACCACGTCCACAATGTTCTTGATGTCGACGTCGCTTTTCAAAGAGAACAGAGACTTTGCAGCTTTCTCTAGCTCTTCGATTGTTATTGTCTGAAAGCAGTGGGAATTTATTTTAATGCTGGATACAGAGCGCCGTCTAGCATCATCAAGTAAAGCTTATAAAGCTTAAGGGAATTAATATAGTGCTGGAAATAGAAAGCGCCATCTAGCACTAACAGGGAATTTGTAATGAGTTCTTAAATTTAGTGCTAAATAGATAACGCCATCTACATAGCTTCAAAAAGCAAAACTTCTAATAAGAGAATCATGGGTTCTAATTAGAGAATTCGATCCCGGAATCTCAGACGATTTTTAATCCCGAAAATTTCGGTATTACATTTGGGCAAACCCCGGGATTTTCGAGATAGAAAAATAAATTTAAAGTTGCTAAAAATGTTGTACGAAATGAACCAAACACACTCATTTCACCTGTCACTTATCAGCTATCTTGACATCGTGTGCTTACACGATGTCAGACGCGACTTTTCATACATCTTTTACAAAATACAGCTTGTACGGGACACCTTTATATGAAAGAAATAATAAGAAGAGTTGATACATGACATGCCCATGCATGCGGCTTGTCTTTTAAAATTTAACTTTTAGACATGGATATTTATTGTGACTTTAACTATAATTATTCCTGTGTATTTATTATCTCTAATCTATACCTAGGTATTTGACAAGAAATCGATCGCATTTTACCGACTAGGTAATATGTTTGTAATAATGCCGTTCTTTTTAAATAAACCGTTTCATTTCATTCATTTCATTTCCCTCTGAAAGGTCCCCTTAGTCGGCTCTTACGACATCTACGGGCTGTGTTAGACTTCACGGTACCATCTCTACCTACCTCCTTATCCTTAGAGATCTTGTACAGCTGGTTCCTGAGATCCCGGTACTGTTGACACAGCCCCCAGTAGATCAGCTCGCTGAGGTGCCCATGCAGCACCCCCCAGAACAGCTTGACCTGCGGCTCGTCTAGCATCTGCTCTGCGCCCGCACACATGTTGTACGCCCATTCTGCACGCATTGATGGCTGCTGGTACCTGGTCACATTAATATGTATTATAAACGTAACATTATATATTTGGATGTAGGTATGTTACTTCTTCACGCCAAAACTAAAAAAACGGGCTGAAATTTTGCATAGATGTAGACCTAGATAAAAATAAAGAAAAAAAAAATTTTATTAACACATAGGCTACTTTTTTCCCATAAATTAGTTGCCTTGATGGGATAGAAATAACCTTTGAACGTTTCCTGAGAAACAAAGCTTGCGAAGCCGCGGGCTGAAACTAGTTGTAGATAAAATATTGACATTTAAAGTGGTGTATAGGATATTGAGATATTGATACAGAAAAGGACATACCGATACCGTAGTTTTCTATAATCATAATCATTACCCAAAAGACTTTGGCGTTAGCGATTTAAAGACTTACTATACTTTATGGCCCCTGTACACATTGGGCCAATGCGCTGGGCTAAAGCGTTGGGCCAACGAGTAGAGAGCTCTTTGAGTATGTTGGTAGTTCGCTGCCGGCAAATCGACTAGTGTCAGGTTTCCGTGCACACATCTAGGGATCTTGGCGCTCTCATTTTTATTCAAACTCTATGATTTTGCGATTCCGATGGGATCACTTTAACCGTTTTCTGACGTTTCTTTTCTACAAAATATATAAATAAGGGTTGAGCAGATCTCGCAAGCAGAGAGAATTTGGGGGGACCAAACCCTGTGTGTCACACTTACCGGTCCTCGAAATACTTGGTGACATAGTCCTGCATGGTTAATTGTCTATGCCCTTCCTTGCCTTGCCAGATGTCGTTGATGATGACGCAGATCTCACGCCGCGAAAGGCGCAGATTGCGCACCTGGCCTGAGTAGCGCAGGTAGGGGGGGATTGAGGGGTCCATGCCCTGTAGAGGGGAAATGGGATTACTGTTGCATGAAACTTACAAACGTTTAAGCGGCGGAGTTGGTGGGAATGGAATGGAATCGGGCGTTAATCAGGAAGCATAATTTCAGATTAACGCCCGGATTCGGCTAATGCATACAGAAGGGGAGAAGATATAATGACGTTTGATTGGTGCAGCGCTGACAGACTTTCTGCTTACATGGAGCTAGGGTATTGCAAAGAGAAAGGGAAAGCGTGCTCCATCTTAGGCCACATCTTTATTTTAGTCAGATGTTGGTCAAACGCTTGACTAACTGGAAAAAAATATATCATGCAACCTGTAGATCAGTCGAAGTCGACATGAGTGGCAGAGATTGGAAAAGGTCTACACCCAGCAAGGGGTGATGTTAAGCTAGAAAAAATATTATTGAAATTAACATGTGGAATTTAGGTGACTTACAAGTCCATCGAAATGCTCCAAGTTCTCGCTCTCTGCCGCGGGGCCTAGTTCCTTCAGCAGAACCCTCAGGATATCCCGCGACGTGAGACCGTTAGCTAGCTGCCACCATCTACCGGAAGAAAGAAAATATGGTATGTATTAGGAAAAAATCAAATATTATCCCAACATTTTTTCGACTTCGACGGAAGAAACATAAACACACAAAGTGGACACAGCTGATATGTCCTCTCGCACATGGCAAGTCTCCGTTGAGACTGGCGGCCCCAAGATTTTTTTCATCATGAGTTTTGTGTTAAAAAGCCAATCTTTAGCATTATTGAGAGACTGATCCCGGGGTCGCTGTTTCCTTACACCGCGAAATACCAACTTATTCCTTCGATTTCATGTATCTTCATGTATACTAGAAGACTTGTGTTAAGCCCATGGAGGTCTGTGCTCAAACGAGACGCAGAACTATATTATACAAGGTGCCACGTTATTGGTGTACTAAGCCGAAAGGGGGTTGTTGTGCACCCTATTCCCATCTGATCCGCATGGTTGATTTTCAGAAATACGTTTTCTTTACGTTTTCAGTAAAAAACCTTAAAACCCGGAAAGTGTTGTGGCTCATGGATAAATGTTTTTATGACGTTAAGGAGGATTTTAATTTAAAAAAGAATTTACCTATTATGCATGACATTGTTTATTTTATAATTTTAATTTATTCGTTTTTTTATTTACTATCACTTGGCATTATTTAAATTTTTATTCGCAATCAGTTATTTTGAATATTATATGTATAAAGCTTTATTTATTAATTTTGCACGCCTTGACGAGGCAGAATGTATTGGAGTGTTATTTTTTATTATTAAGACCTATTTATTGTACCTACATTCCTGTGAATAAATGATTTATGATTATGATGACTAGAACAAAAAATGTTCGTGGGAGGGGGGTAGACCACCTCCTTTCCGCTTAGTACACCAATAACGTGGCACCTTAGAAGTCTCGGAATGGATACTAGTTTTTGTTCAAGTTGAAGTTGACAAGTTGTACTTTCCTGTAAGGCAATTCTTGCCAATATAACACTCGATAAATATGGCAAGAACGGTCAAATTAGAGTTCTTTTGATATTTATTGAGTGATAAATTGGAGAGAATTGCCTTCCAGGGCTTTCCACGAACTCTGATAATTCCAAATTCTGCTAGTTCTAAGTATATCCACGTTGTTTTTACCTGTCCCTCCCCCCTCCGATGAAGTCAGCGCAGATCTCCCACCGCGGGCGCGGCGTGCCGGCGCGCTCCAACTCTTGACATCGCTCCTTGCACTCGAACAACTCCTCTTCCAAGTTCTTCTTCTGAGCTGGAATGGAACAAAACTTATTTTATTAAAGCGACCAGTCTGTTTCTACCGTTTCAGAAACGAATTGGAGCCATATGGCTTTGCCTTGAGGGAAATTATAACAGCATCTGATGCCATTTTACGATTGGGTATGTTGCATACACGTTAGTTAACAACCGATGTGGCGCGGTGGACAAAGGTCTGCCTGTGACGCAGGAGGTTGCAGGTTCAATTCCTGCCTTGGGACAAATGTTTGTACGATCTGCAAATATCTGTTCCGGGTGTTCTGGGTATTCTATGTATAATAAAATATCTACCTACGTAGTGTATTGTATTAAGTATATCAGTCATCTAGTACCCATAACACAAGCTCTGCTTATCTTGGAGCTTGTTGATACTGTGTGGATTGTCCAGCATTATTTATTTATTTACCTATACCTAGGTAGATACCTAAGCGGGGCAAATGAGCAAACATTTTTTCGACGTTACAACATATACAAAAGCTCATCTATTCATACCTTTAGCTTCTTGGAATGTGCCTCCCCAAACAAGGGTTGCTGTGTGGTGCCGGCAAAGAATTTGCACCACCCCAACTCTTCCCGCGGGTGTCGTAAGAGGCGACTAAGGGATATACACCGGGGTGGGCAGCAGCGCCCCCTGCCGAACAATTCTATCACCGAGCTGCGATCCCCAACCCGCATGCCCAGCATGGGGATTATGGGCATTACTCCCCGTCAGATAAAGGCCAACTAGGCGCTTTTCGGGGGGAGGCCTGGGTCCAGCAGTGGACCAATATAGGCTATGGAGGAGGAAACAAGGGACCCTCTTGTATTTTTTTTTGCCATAATCACCACGCTTGGCAGGCGAATTGGTGATCGCAGTTGCGGTGTTAAAAACACACAGAAGGAAGCTGCTGCCATTTCTCTGGTAGGTTTTCTTAGTCGACTCTTACGACATCCACGGTTTGAGTTGGAGGGGTCGACTCGCCGCCGTCACAGCTAGAGGACCACAAAACGACAAATCTTCTATTTCGTCAGGCACTCCTTCAGTGGTTGTAAGGCTAATTACCCAGCAACCGTTTCTGTCCGTCCTCCACAGCGGTCAGCTGAGCCCTCAGCCCCTCCACCCCCTTGGCCGCCGCGTCGTGCCGCGCCTCCAACGCGTCGTAGTCACGCCGCGGCACGGTGTCGGCGTACTCGTCGGTCGTACTCTTCAGTTCTGCCTGCGTTTTAGTTAGCTGCTCTCTGGAAGATGGAGTAACATTTTAGTATGAAATTTTATTGCCTAAAAATGTTACGATAGCTACCAAAACCTTATGTAGTTTTATAGGCGATTAATCTGGTGTAGGCTACCCGAAAGCATATTTCTACATCTAGGGGAGGACAGCTCAAAGCGGCTATGGGAGGCAAAGCGGCCATTATGCACTTTGCCGCTCTGTCTGGGCGCATAGGCAATTCTCCGCCCCGCACCGGGACGCCCCGACCGGCCGCAGTCGAAGCAAGCTTGTCGCCACGTTAACGAATTTTGGCTGTGATACTAAAAAAATGCAAGGTAAGTTTTTGTTGATTTGGCTAAATCTCACAATATTTCGGTGCTTTAATTTTATTTTTAATTTAGATGGAAAACAAACAGCTTATACATCTTTAATAAGTAGAAACATTGGTAGAATAACTAAAGCTTAACAGTTTTCACTTATAGTACTTATATATGCTCAAACTAAAATTGATATTAAAATCTAATAAGATTTGTACAAGTAATACAAAGTGGTTGCCTGTTAACAAATAGTTACTATAGTAGTTTATATGAGTTACACAAATCTAGATTACCATTAATAGTTAGTAATACCTACTATCTACTGCTTATTATTCAAGAAATTTGTGTTTACTAGATTTTTAAAAATGTTTTGTTTAGTATGATATAGGTCAACATGCGCATAATTAGTATTAAAATTATTTATTGTGCAAGGCAGGTAAGAGTATTTACGATAATTAGTTGAGCAAGTGGGCGAGTACAGTTTAAGGCATAGACGTAGAATAATAATAATGTCTATGGTTTTAGGTGATTTCTGCGAGAGGAACGGCGGGAAGGCACAGATAGTTTGATGTTAGACAAGAGTGAGGGAGCGTCCATTAAGTTGAGTAGGGTGTTGTGTAACAATGTTAGAGGTCAGCAGCTTCTTTCCTCTTCTCCAAAGGTTAGGTGGTGGTGTCTACAGCTGTCGGTATAATCCGGAATATTCATTTTATGCTTGAAGTTAATGGACTTGAAATTTCCTCTGGGTAATTGGCCGCAAATCGTAAAACATTTTCTATGAATATAATTTTAATTTTGTATATTTTTGGATTTTATTGGTACATCGCAAGTCCTATTTATATAAGACGAAAAAAGTGCTGGTTTGTTTGTCCGTACGCCATGGCCGCTTTAGGCGACCACTCGGGCAAAGCGGTTTTTTCTTAACTTTTCCTATTTTCAATCTGCGTTTGTAATGTATGTTCATTTAAGAGCGTTTACGCCTTCCATGCGCAGTTTGGCTCAAAAACAGTACTTTTCAAACCCGTTAATAACATGAACCACTTATCTTACACTATACATGTTAATTAATATTAATTTTAGGAAATTTTGTTGTCCAAATAGTTAGTTAAGAAAATATTTCAATTAATATAGTATGTATATACGCGTTCTATCAAGATAACTTGTTAGAGGTTTTCTAAATTTCCCTTTTAGCTTGTTTCGAAGATCAAAATATTATGAAAATACTGATATATCTAATGAACAAAAAATAATAATCAATCAATAAGATCCTTGGAAAAATAGTTAGTTAAAAAGATGTTTGGTTTTGGTATCTAACTACGAGAAATTCAAATTAAAAAAATGTGAATTATTACGAATTTTAAATGATTTTTTCACCGATATACCTTATTTAATGTAATATAACAATAGCTTACCAATAAAGAAAAGCATCTTCTTTACACTAGGGTTCTATCCCTAAGGAATCTTTACATTCCCCACGCCTAACACGGCTAAGACCCACCATCTTCGACGGCTGACGTCACAGGCCTCTTCAGCTTCACCGTCGGTGTCCACCAACCTGAGCAGCCTTCAGGACAGCCAGGATAGTACTGGACCACGAAGTAAAACCAGACAGGCATAAAACCCAACGATCTTTTTGTATTAATATATTTATTTTTGTAGCTGACGTTTTTGTTTAATTTAACTTCTTACCACCAAAAACGAAAACGCCACACTGGCTTTAAAATCATACATTTAAAATTGTAATTAATTTGTTGTTATTATTTTTCTGTAAATATTTTAAAACTACTTTAAAACGCTGCGCGCAAATCATTTCAAGTCAGTCCCATACACATCGCGCGCTAGGCGTAAACGCTCTTAAGAATTTGAGATAATGAGAATACAATTAATTCTCTACCCAATGGTCTAAAATTCTCTTAAGATTTAATTAGTTTTGTCATCTATTTCGACAGTCAAACTTAAGGTGTCCGCTTTGAGCTGACCTCCCCTACAACCCATACTGGTCCACTGCTGGACGCAGGCATCCCGCTGATAAGCGCCTTATCGGCTTTTATCACATGGGGGATCCGGGGTAATGCGTATAGTCCCCTCGCCGTCGTCGATAATGACTCAGTAACATCGATTTTAGTTTTTAAGAGTACGGGCCCGTATACCTACCTAAGTCTTAGTGCCTACTCCGGCTTTTTCTGAACATTTATTAACCGTCTAATATGATGCTGTTTCGATAAATGTGGTTCCACCCTAGGTAGAGATAGACACGAGATACGCGGAAATATTGGTTGTTTTGTTGTATGATTTCTATCGATTTGTGTGTGCAATAAAGTATTTTCTATCCATCTATATATCTAACTAATACTAAGATCACAATCACCTGCATTTGTCCAGCGCGATCCTAAGGACCACAGGGTCCCCGTAAGCCTCGTCCACCCCGTACAAGCTTCCATCCAATTCCTTGAGCTTCATCTGCAGTCCAAGGTTTTCAAAGTAGAGAGTATATCTTGCATCTCGCTCCCGCATTAGGCATAAGTAGTTGGAGAACTGGTTGTCTTTCAGCTGAAAAAATATATGATTTATCAGTTGATTGATGGCAACTCTATGAATATTATTTGGTATTTTTTACTTACATTGAGGTCCCAGGACAGTTACAAATATAGAATACAACATACAACGGAACACCTTGTGCAAATGAAATATTCATAATATGTATGTAATGATTTTATAAACTTTATTAAATATTTATATTCACTTCACATAGGTAATAAAAGTAATAAAATACATACATTATGTGTAGCTAAAAGAACCACAATTATATTTTTATAGGTAGGTACGTAGGTACAATATGTAAAAAAGTTAACAACGGCAAAAGGCTGTGTCTGTGTCCTATTATAAAAATATTTACATTTAGTGTATATAAAATAGTCATACTACATTCACATACATATATACACATAATGATAGACCTACACCATTCCGACAAACCTTCCCCATATCTTTCTTCAATTTAAAAATTTCAAAAGTCAATTTTAAGTTTTGCACCTTCAAATCTTCAGTCTCTTTCATTAACTTCTTTATTTTATCATCTCTTTGGTTTTTGCGGGCAGAAATGCCAAACACTTTCTGCAATTTCAACAGCTTTAAAGCTAAATTTCTTCATTACATAATATAACCTTAGTTTAGTAGCATTACAAAGAAAACATAGCACAAAATGTGATTTATTGATCAATATAGAAACACACAAAAAATCAAACAATAATTGGATAGTTAATGCATATGTGAGGCAATAAAGTCTGATTTGGTTACAGATTTTTGTAGATTTCTTTTCTTATGTTAGCAATATCTTTATCACCAGTTCTGCAGCAGCCACCAATGTACCTGACTCCGAGCTCCAACCACTCTGGAACGAAGCTGTAGATTCCCACACGTTTGTCATCCACCACCCAGCCCAGGTCCAGGCTATAATCCTCACCCGAGTTGGGGTATGTAACCAATGGTATTGGATGTGGTCTCCCATCATTGATACCCTTAAACAACTTTCCAACAATCAGTGGTGAGCAACAGTTGGTTCCAACAGCTATCACTTGGTCAGGATTAAAGTCATAGCATTTTTTAGCAACTGCCTGGAAATTCTCCCCATGGGCTAGTGATTTTTCATCTTTGCAGCTTAATGAAAGCCAGGCCTTTGTGTTAGGGTACTCTTTAAGCATTTCAACTAGAGCTTCAGCTTCAATCTGGCACGGGACTGTCTCAAACGCAAGTAAATCTACTCCCGCTTCTACCAAGGCTTTGACACGAGGGATGTGCCACTCCTTTAATGTTTCCTTTGTTGTTTTATCGGCATAATTACCTCTGTATTCAGAACCATCGTGTAGATAGGCACCGTATGGTCCAACGGAGCCAACCACAAGCGGTTTACTGTTAGGGGCCTTACTTTGCGATTCCTCGAGGAACATATCTCTGGCACGCTTAGCCAGGCCTACAGCAAGTGTTATCAAGGCGTACCCTTCGTCTGGAGTGACTCCGAGGTGTTCCACAAAACCAGGGATGGAGGCTTGGTAAGTGTTAGTCATGATGATGTCGGACCCGGCGCGCAGGAAGTCGAGATGCGTTCGCACGATGTCCTCCGGGTGAGTTTGTAGGAAGCGCGCGCTCCAGAGAGGGTCGCCGTCGGCCGTGGTGCCGACGTGCTTAGCGAGTTGGGTTGAAAACCCTCCGTCCAAAACGTACACGGACATTTTCACAGCAGTGTACTCAGTACATGGCACAATAAATCGAATAGGTATCGTGATAATACACCTTAGACTTATTTAGTTGTCTGTCTACACTACCATAGACTTAGAGACTCGACGTTACTTGCTTTGCTATCATTAATTTGAACCCGGGAGCTCTTAATCAACAGTTGAATACGCGATAACAACCCGCGACGGGCCAAAATTATTTATATTAATGGGATTTTCCCGAGCAAGAAAACCCGGAAAGAAAAACTCCTGGCCGGTTCGGCTAGGAGGACAATGATGAATTGCGTTAGAAAATATTGTTCTGTGCTTTTCTGCCAGTCTCCTGCCCGACTGGTTAAATTATTAAATTATCTTGGACCCGACCATTATTCATTCTGTAAAGAGTTTCATGGGCCCTGAGGTGATATGCGACCTCCGCACACCGCACCTTAAACGATCTCCATAGTGTTGTCAATACCAAATGTGTCAACTGTCATACCTGGTATTTATTAATCATTATGTTTGTCTAGTGGAATTCTTTTAGTTAAATAAAACCAATGTTTCTCTTGGTTTTCTCGTTTATTTCACCACAGTTTATTTAACTAAAAATGCCTGACGAAAAACTAAGCAAGCCTTCGCTATCAAGATATCTGCGACCCGATCGGTTTGACATCGAGCCTGATGTCGCGGACGCCGATGTAAAATGGGTACATTGGAAATCGACATTCGAAAGCTTCCTAGCAGAAGAGATTACCGAAGATGTACCAGACTCACTTAAGTGTAAGCTGCTAGTTAACCATTTATCGGCATCAATTTACAAGCATATCAAAACATGCTCCACTTATAAAGATTCGATGAAACTTCTAGAAGACATCTATGTCAAACCAAAAAATATTATTCTAGCTCGGCACATTCTCTTCAATCGCAAGCAACGAGCCGACGAAACGATCTCTGATTATGTTAGAGCTCTTCGACTTTCCGCGAAAGATTGTAAATTCGAAGACGTTTTAGCCCAAGAGCATGAAGACGAAGCAGTTCGTAGTGCTCCGGCTTACTATCACGAAGGATTCGCGAGCGGTTATTAGAAAACTCTAGACTTACTCTCTCAGAAGCACTTAATCAAGCCATAGCTCTGGAAACAGCAGAGAAGGATGCAGTTGCTATTGGTATCAACTCTCCGCAACTTACTGCCATATCGCAAGGTACTTCACGGGACAAGGAATCCGAAAATCATGCAGCAGCTTCATCATCACGAACTTTTCAAGCCGCCCCGACCACGCCGCCTCCGGCTAAATCCTGCTTTTTTTGCGGCGGGAGTCTTCATTCAAGGTTTAGATGTCCAGCCAACAAAGCCACCTGCAAAAAGTGCTTAAAGAAAGGACACTTCGCAAGCGTCTGTAGATCGGGCAATATTGACTTGAACTCCACGACAGTTGAAGATCCAACGACCTCTAACAACGGCCAGTTCTACAGTGGAGCTACTTCTGCTGCCTCTCCTTCGAGCCTTAGGAGTGCGACAATTTCAATCATGGTCAATGAATACAAGGCTGATGCTCTCGTTGATACAGGAAGTTCGGTCAGCTTTATTAACAGTAAAGTTGCTCGTATAATGAAACTACGCAAAAAACCCTGCAAGCAGACAGTCAATCTCGCATCTCTCAATCAAGTTTCTTTTGTCGAAGGTGTCTGTTTTGCTACCCTTTCAATGAATAAGCATACTTACAAACAAACACATCTTCTAGTTGTCGACAACCTCTGTGCCGACGTAATCGTCGGCCATGACTTGCTCAAACATCACTCTAGCATTAATTTCAATCTTGGTGGGCCTGGTGAACCTTTAGAGATATGCAACGTGTTACGAGCTTCGGTGCCACCAGTCTCCGTATTTACAAATCTGTCGCCGAACATTCAACCGATCGCCGTGAGAAGCCGGCGCTATAGTAAGGAAGATGAGGACTTTATAAAAGAAGAAGTGTCCAAATTACTTGAAGACGGTGTTGTTGGAACAAGTATTTCCCCCTGGAGAGCCCAAGTCCTTGTAGCGGGAGGAGGGGTTCATCGAAAACGACTTGTCATCGATTACTCCATGACCATAAACAAATTCACCGATTTGGATGCCTTCCCCTTACCTAACATAGAATCAGTCGTGAACAATGTATCAAGATTTAAAGTGTTCAGTCAAATCGACCTAAAGAGCGCATATCATCAAGTACCCATCTTAGAAAATGAAAAGATATATACAGCTTTCGAAGCGTGCGGCAAATTGTACCAGTTTACACGCATCCCATTTGGCGTGACTAATGGCGTTGCAGCTTTTCAACGAACCCTGGACTTCATCATATCAGAAGAGAGACTAAAAGGAACGTTCTCCTATTTAGACGATGTAACCGTCTGTGGCAAAGATCAAAGGGATCATGACCACAATCTAAAACGCTTTATGGACGCCGCTAATAAATTTCATTTAACTCTAAATGAACAGAAGAGTGTTTTCAGTAAAACTAAAATCAACTTGCTTGGTTATACTGTTGAAAATAATACAATCAGTCCTGACCCGGAAAGACTAAAACCTCTTCTAGAGCTTCCCGCTCCAACTAAAACTAGTGAACTAAAACGAGTCCTAGGGATGCTCGCTCACTATGCTAGATGGATTGCGTGTTTCTCCGAAAAAATAAAGCCACTTGCACGCGTGACAACTTTCCCGTTGCCACCTGATGCGCTCAAGTGTTTTGAAGAACTCGAGCAAGATATCAAGGCAGCCGCTCTAGTAGCCATTAACGACAGTGAAATGTGTAAGGTTTCCGCCCTACACCTTTAGATGATATTGATAGGAGATGATAAGTGATAGAGAGATTAAACTGATAACTTGATTTATTGCCAATTGATAATGATATGAATACACGGGACTGCGGTCGAACGCGTACTGAAATGCTTTAGCTTAGGTAAGTAAAAATGCACCGCTTGCAAAAGTGCAAATGTGCGGTTTATACATAAATCGTACAAAATGTTTACTGTCGAAACAGACGCTTCAGAATTCGCGTTAGGGGCTACGCTGACCCAACATGGAAGACCAGTTGCCTTTTTCTCTCGGACATTGAATAACTCTGAATGCAAACAATCCTCAATCGAAAAAGAGGCTTGTGCGATAGTAGAGAGCCTAAAGAAATGGAGACACTACCTGATTGGTAGACATTTTCTTCTTATAACAGACCAACAATCGGTAGCCTTCATGTTCAATCAAAAACATAACAGTAAGATAAAAAATGAAAAGATCCAACGTTGGCGATTAGAACTGTCTTGCTTCAAATACGATATAGTTTATAGACCAGGCACTGAAAACGCTGCTGCGGACGCTCTATCTCGCGTATGCGCCTACATGAATATAAACAAGTTGAAAGAACTACATAACGCACTCAACCACCCGGGAGTAACTAGAATGTATCACTGGGTAAGATCTAAAAACTTGCCCTACACAGCTAATGATGTCAAGGAGATGTCCGCTTCGTGCCCTATCTGCGCCGAAATAAAACCGAGGTTTCTTAAGGCCAAGGGTAAATTGATAAAAGCTACGTCACCGTTTGAACGTATCAACATAGATTTTAAAGGACCACTGCCTTCTAAAACAGCCAACAAGTACATACTTACGATTATTGATGAGTACAGTCGGTTTCCTTTTGCTTACCCATGTAAGGATATGACCTCAGCCACCGTCATTACTTGCCTGAAAGATCTTTTTCTGACATTTGGCCAACCTCTCTACATTCATAGTGATAGAGGATTCATAGTCATTCATGTCCGAAGAGTACAAATCATTTCTAAGACAGTCAAATATAGCCTCTTCCAGAACGACGCCCTATAACCCCCAGGGTAATGGCCAAGTGGAGCGACTAAACGGAATGCTCTGGCGAACTATTCAACTCAGCCTTCGGTCAAAGGCATTATCGGTGGAAAATTGGGAAGTAGTACTGAAGGACGCATTGCATTGCGTTCGCTCCCTCCTGTGTACAGCAACAAACGCTACTCCGCACGAAAAACTTTTCATATACCCTAGAAGATCCCCGAACGGAGATTCACTGCCATCTTGGCTCACTTCAAGACCGATCTTAGTTAAGAAGAACGTCCGCTCTTCAAAAACGGACCCTCTTGTCGAGGAAGCCGAGCTCCTAGAGACCAATCCCTACTACTCTCTCATAAGACGGGATAATGGAGAAACGTCAACGGTATCAAACCGTCAATTGGCTCCCTTCCCCAGTACTACTGATAGCAGAGACGATAACTTTGAAACGGCCTCCGAAGATGATAACTTCACGTTTTCATCTGAAAATAACTCCACACCTCCACCTGAAAATATCGCTCCTTCGTCATCGCCTCGAAGATCACCTTTAGAAGAACCGTCGACGTCTACGCCAGTTCTTCGGACTGGACTCCCCAGGAGATCTAATAGGACGCGAAAATTACCCTCCTACCTTGCGGACTTTGTGGTTGATGGGAATGAGAGTGAAAACTGAACCGGGGGAGAATGAGGTGATATGCGACCTCCGCACACCGCACCGTATACGATCTCCATAGTGTTGTCAATACCAAATGTGTCAACTGTCATACCTGGTATTTATTAATCATTATGTTTGTCTAGTGGAATTCTTTTAGTTAAATAAAACCAATGTTTCTCTTGGTTTTCTCGTTTATTTCACCACAGGCCCGACCACAAAGTACTTTTATGACTAATGTTTAATGGGCCCGACTGAGCGAGCATATCAATCAACAACACCACAAACTCTATCAAACAAACTATAACAAAAAAAGGATAGGTAGGTAGCTTTGTATCCAAAACAACACAAACACAACCAAACAAGCTGGCTGTCTGTGATGAGACTGACATGAAAATTGTCAAAATGATGACATGTCAAGTTAAATAATGACGTTAAAAACGCAACTGTGTGGGAGAGGATCTAAGTGGGTTGTATTGTAATTTGTACCCTACGAATAATTATAATAATATAATTATTTATTCGTAGGTTCTACCTTAGGCTTTTTGCCTCTTTGACTTACATCTTGCGTTCTAAACTGCGCTAGGAGCTTATCACGGATTTGGAGTGAATTTTCATATGCAATTTTTATGTCATTAAGGATTTTGGAATAAGTTATTGTTCCTTCAATCAAGTTTTTAAATGCATCCTGATAAATCTGTAAATAATAATGATGTACATAAGTAATAATCACTCTTATAGCCCGGCCACACGCACCATCTTATTTGCAAGCATGCTTGCACAAACCAGTTTGCGCACAGGTAAGACGGAGCGTGTGGACCAAAAGATGGTAGGTCGCGCACCAGGCCCGGAAACGCAGCTTGTGCAATCATTGACATGCTGAAGATTGGAATGCGCAAATTTCTCTGCTCTGAGGCAAATTTAGTTTGCACCTCGTTTGCACGTGTTAACTTGAGCGTGTTGCCAGTCATTTCAAGCCACGCTTCATTCCGGCAAAGTGTTTTCGATCGTAAATATGTGTATAAATCATAAAAATATGTGTGAGAGTATAATTCGCACGATTTTTTTTATAGAATAGTACAAATCGTCATGCTACTAAAAGGCGACATCGTGACGTGACACCGAAACTAGAGAAAATAAAAACAGATTATAACCTCTCCGTATTGACAGTTCCATTGATTTGAGATTAGCGCAGTCTAGTTTGCACTAGATTACTTGCACGTGTGGTCACTGTATTAGGTTCCGTCATTTAGCAGTCATAACAGCTGCACAAACTGCACTGCGCAAGCAAGATGGAGCGTGTAGCCGGGCTATTAGATATGGATGGACCACTTATTTTATTACCTACCCCCGAAATAAATTATACACTAGGATTTTAACAACTTGGCCGCTACCGCTAACTTCACTCTAGCCAAGTTGTTTTAGTCTGTACATTCGCACGTTTAATTTTGCTGCCAACTCACCATGAATACTTCATTATGGTATTCCTGTTGCGTTTCAATTATTTCACCATTCGGTTGTTTTATTAGTTTTAACTTTTCATTAACAGTTGTTATTATTTCCTTTAGGTGTTTAGGGGTACTAGATGAAGCCATTGAATTCAATACTTAAACTGAGTAATACCTGAACAGAACTGGCAGGTCGTTAAACGCATGTTGCTGTAGCAACTATCATTTAAACCTACCTAGATATAAAGGTACCTATTTTGTGTCGATTATAGATAAGCTGTTGAAACTGTAGGTACCTAGGTACACTATTTTATACATATGATAGTTTTGCTACAACTGTTTACAATAATTTGATTTCTGATTCTGATTTTGATCCTAATTATGAATCAAACGAGCTTACTTGCGATGTTTTGATTCCAATTATACAAAGAAATCAACCAAAGGCGATGAATATTACTTGCAGCAGTAGACGAAGTGGTGCTGTCTCAGTCACGCTTTTAGTTTATAAATATCAGTTCTAAACGAAATACACTCCGTCCCGCTCTCACTGACGTCTCTGATTGCACGCCTGGAACTTGTCCATAATTTTAGAGTTGGTATGTTGATAAATACCTGTATTATGATCCATCATATCTTTATGAATGTACCTACTTAGGTACATAGAAATACGGTTCCTTTTGCATTTTGTTAATGATTATAGGGTCATCCTTATTGGGATGGCTGGGAGTATATCGCCTTTGGTTGATTTCTTCGTATAATTGGAATCAAAACATCGCGGGTCAGCTCGTTTGATTCATAATTATTATACTTCAGACTCAACCAAAGGCGATGAATCTTACTTGCAGATGTTATGAGTAAGATATTAACAAAATAAAGACTAAAAAGAACGTAGAAAGGCCCTTAAATTTATTATTGTTAGGGAAACCAATTTAAAATAATCAAAGAGATATTGTTATATTGGTACATATTCTGATATAAATAAATAAATATGTACTGTATCAACAATACGATTATTATATTTTCACTTATATACATTAAGTGTTATGGATAATACTATTAACATTACCAATAAAACATGTAAATAATTAACAAAGATTCAGCAAAGTTTTTGAATAACTTATTTTACATCAATTGCTTAGGCATTTCAATGGAAATTACCTGCTACCTACATTGTAAGCAATTCGGGTTTACTCGCGGCAGGTCAACTACTGATGCCGGTGTAGAGTTAGTAACGCATATTTTTGATGCTTGGGAGATGTCGCAAGATGCATTAGGCATTTTTTGCGACTTGTCAAAAGCATTCTATTGCGTACACCACGAAACATTATCAGGAAACTATGAAATAAGGAACACCTCTTTGGGTCTTCTTACATCTTATTTGAGGATCTATCCTCGGCCCTTTCCTATTTTTAATTTATATTAACGACCTGCCTCATCTTGTTAAGAATAATCACGAGATTGTATTGTTTGCTGATGATACTTCATTAATTTTGAAAATGAAACGGCAAGACACGAATTTCGACGATGTGAATAATGCAATCTCAAATTGGTTTAGTGTCAATAATCTTTTGCTTAACGAAACCAAAACGAATGTATTAGATTTATTCTACCTAATGTTAAACAAGTTAAGGCTGATGTAAATGTAAAAGGAGAAACGTTAGAAATTGTAGAGAGTACCGTTCTCTTAGGAATCACCTTGGATAATAAACTTCAATGGGGCCCACACATAGATAAGCTATCGAAGAGACTTAGTTCTGCAGCATATGCTGTCAAAAAATCCGTCATCTTACAGACCTGGATACATCTAGACTTGTTTATTTCAGCTACTTCCATAGTATTATGTCTTATGGTATTCTACTGTGGGGGAATGCTGCAGATATTAACACCGTATTTGTGTTGCAGAAGAGGGCTGTCCGTGTTATCTATAGTATGGGTCCCAGAGAATAAATTCAAAGAAATAAACATAATGACAGTACCATGTCAATATATTTATGAAAACCTATTGTATACTCAAAGAAATATCAATCGGTTCCCTAAAAATAGCGATGTACATAATTTGAATACAAGAAATAAACATAAACTCGCTGTGCCCACAACTAGACTACACAAAATTAATGTATCTTTTAAAAGGCAATGTATACTTTTAATCATTTTTGGTTTTTACTAGATTATGGGTCAGAGAGGTAATTTATGTCACTCTCAGATAACATAAAAGCATTGAGATATTTTTTTTAAATGTGATAAAAAAATCAAAGTTTGTGTGAGGCAAGAAAAAACATGATTTGTATTCACGTGATTTTTTTTATAAAAAGTACTTAAAATCTAGTGTTCCCCCCCTGGCCTTGATAACGGCTTCCATGCGATCCTTCATTGATCTTATTAGTGTGATCACGCTTTCTTGAGGAACATTATCCCATTCCGCAACGACGGCAGCTTCGAGCTCTTGCAGAATGGTAGGAGCCGGTTCACGTGCTCGTACTCGCCGTTTGACATAATCCCAGAGGTGCTCGATCGGGTTTAGGTCTGGACTTCGAGCTGGCCACTGCATAACGGGGATCTCGACCTCTTGTAGGTAATCCCGTACAATGATTGCGGTGTGGCAACGGGCGTTATCATGCATTAAGTTGAACCCATTTCGTACAAAACCAGCATACGGGACCACATGCTGTTCTAAGATCTCCGTTATGTACCGACTAGCCGTCAGCGACCCCCATCCGCGACCACCTCCAGCTCGGGAAACGCACACAAGTTCTGTTTTCCCGTCGACAGAAATACCGCCCCAGAACATGCACGATCCACCCCATATGCGACGTATTCTTCGAAGCAAGCTTATGCGAATCGCTCCCCTTTTCTTCTGTATACACTTTTACGACTGTCGTTACAGAAAAGAGTCACCCTAGTTTCATCAGAGAAGAGTACTTTCTCCATTGATCGAGTGACCAATCGCGATGTTCGCGTGCAGACAGTTTTGGTCCTTTAGCAGGTCTATAGGCTGCGATTTTTTTCTCCCGTAGTCTTCTCCTAACCGTGGAGACGATTACTGAAGTTCTACGAGCTGATCGGAGCTGCTGTTGCAATTCAACAGCATTAGAAAAGCGATTGCGTAAAGACGTGCTTACAAGGAACCTATCGTCTCTATCGGATGTGCAGCGTTTTCTACCAGATCAACGTCTTCGGATACAACCACCAGTTTCTTGGAACTGTTGATACACTCGCCGAATGGAAAAACGGCTCAAGTTTAGTTGCCGAGCAACATCACACTGCCGCATCCCTGATTGCAACAGTGCTATCACTTGAGCGGCTTCTTCAGCGGTAGTATCCATCTTGATGTGTATTTTTTTTTGCTTGTGTTCACTTTGAAATATGGACAGTGACTATCCATCTGACATTTTACCTGAATCGGCCCATATACTCCTTTGAGCTAGTGCAACTAATGACTAGAGTGCCCGCAAGATAACTCTGCGCGCGACTGAGGGCGTACTTAATGTTGCCAACTAAACAATTTTTTGTTTTCCTTAATTTAATCAAAAATAAACTAACGTTAAACATACTTAAATTTTATTCATAATTAAAGTATTCTGGCTTGGTTTACTAATTTCTTACTCATTTACTCATTTCTTTCCGATGGCAATTTATCTAACATTATACTTAAAATAATATTTTATTTTATAATGTTAGATAAAGTGCCAAAAAAAAATAATATTATCAAATAATGATAATAATATAATATTAGATAAAAAGAAAAAGGAAATTAAAAGTTGGAACCTTGCAAGTCTTTTATTGAATACGTAGTTGTATCGGTAAATTTTGTATATGAATGGTCCTGCAGAGGGTTTATGTCTTCCATTTGAACATCTTCATCCGAATCAATTGAATATTCATCAGAAGACTCTGATGATGTGTCACCTGTAATATTAATTATAAACCTTTCCATTTCCATATCCATTAGCCTGTCTGATTCGAAATATTTGTCTTCTATTTTTTCAACATGAATGCAAAAATTCAGCCATTCTTCTGCCGTCACAGTTCTAAACGCCGACTCAGTAATTGCAGATATTTCGCTAGGAGCTTGAGCAACATTTTTCTCAGCAATGCGCCTCTTCACAATTGCCCAAATTTTTTCGATCGGATTTAAATCATAGTGGTAAGGCGGTAAACGCAAAACCTCATGTCCATATTCATTTAACATCTGTTCTATTTCATACTGTGGGTCCCCCTTGTGTCTTTTGATTAAAACATATAATTGCGCTTTTGTCCAACAATGGTCGAATTCAATTCCATTTTTCGTAAGCCACTCTTGGAGCTCTGCTTTTCTATTACCAATTGTAGGCGCTTTATTTACCTGTGTGCAGTGGTATGACGCATTATCCATCACTATAATGCTATTTGATGGTAGATTCGGCACAATTTTTTCTTTCATCCACCGCATGAAGTTCGCAGAATTCATATCGTCATGATAGTCACTAGACTTGGTTTTGGACTTGAATAGTAGCAGTCCGTTTTCAACAAACCCAATTTTACCTCCAGCATGGGCATCCATCTTGCACCGACGCTATCAGAAGCAAGAATACCCGGCTCTTCCTCCGATTGCCAACATTTTTGGAGGTGGTATGAAGCATGTACATATATGTATGTTTCGTCAAGATAAATTACGGGTCGATTTACCTCCTGACGATTCTTGCGCAGCCTCTGAATATACCTTGCTCTCCAAGCAGCAATATCGCTGCGTTCCATTAATACTTTTCTTTTAGACTGGCACTTTTTGTATTTGCAGCCCATAGTCTTTAGAATAGTCCTCAAAGATGTTCTGCCATATTTAAAATCAATATCTGCTTTCAATGCCAACCAAAGTTTGTTTATGGTAGAAATCTCCTTCTTCACGACGTAAAACGATTGAATTGTATGCCTTATAGCGCACTTATCGAAATCGTCTAATTCATCAATTTTTTTCTTCCGATTCCTGGTTTCCCCGGAGTCACAATTTTTGACGATGAAGCTGATGCTACATTACCCTCTTGAGTGATTTGGGTGACGGTACGTTCGGAAACGCCTAAAACAAAATAACAGTAATGCTTAATACTCATACAATAAATAAGTACATGATAATTATTATTGATGACACGACGAAAACTACAAACGAATAACGAATCTAGAAAATGCGGGGAATTTTATTGTTATGGAAGGCAACCCTAAAATTACCTGTCAAATACGCAACGCGGGCTCTAACTTTGGAAAACGGTACTGTAGGCCCGTTATTGTCTCGTTCTTCTTCACAAGCACATTTGACCTTCAGGATAATATCCCTGCCAGCACTTTTAATCACTTTCGGCATAGCGATGGCTATTATTTACTTTGAAAACGAACAAAAACACGGAACACAACACCCACTCTTGACACCTCACATAAACGTCAAGATGGCGGCATACGATTAGTTCCGATTTCGGCCGCGCGCAGAGTTATCTTGCGGGCACTCTACCTAACCTCTATGTGACAATCACACCTACTGCTGCTACTCATATTATCTGTAGAACTTAAAATTCAATCCTTATTGACTTTATTTTTGACTTGACTTAATTTATAAAATCAGAAAAAAAAAATAAAAATAAAATAAAACAATTTATATCCTCATATTTTCACTAACTCAAACAGTGTTATTCCCGAATCTTGTACCGTAGCACTTCATTTTGCGTTAAATTTAAAGTAACACTGTTTGTGTTACGTTAAAATGAGCATAACATGCTTTCTTTTACAGCAATTTTTGCACAGCGCACGGTTCACTTAACAGTGTTATTTTTAATATTGTTCATAAAATATATCAAATAATTTCCGAACAATTTTTTCAACATTCTGTAGCAAAGCATTCTCCTTTGTGTATAAATTAAAATGCTTATTTATTTAAGGGTACTTAATTGAATAAACTTTCAAATAATATTAATATTTGTTGAATAAAATGTATGCGCTACCTGCTGGAGAAGCTTCAAACATAATTTCAGAGAGGTGCGATTTTTGTGACGCCGAGTTTATATACAAACAAATGGTCAAAACCTTCTTGTGTAAAAAGGCCTACAATAAAATATCAGATTATCTAGAGGATAAAAAAGCTTAGGACGGGATTTGCTCCAACTCAAAAAATAATAACTAACTAACAGGTTAAAAGTTTCTTCGTCGCTTCTTTACATTAGTCTACATACCGAAGCGACTGAAATCAAAAGTATCACTTTATTTCCGTGTCAGTGTTTAATTATTAAGAATTTGACCTATTTTAAGTGTAGTACATAAAATGTATAGTTATGGAAATAAAGAGTTTTTGACTTTGACTAGAAGATAATAACTATGACGTAAGTAAAGAACATTCAAGACAATGGATAAAAATAAAAAACAAATCAAGGGAAAAATTATTAGAATTATTTTTTTTTTTTTTTGGACTCGCTCGTTTTAGCATTTGCCATAATATGTCATTTTTTATATATAGTATATTTTTTTTTTAGTTCAATATTGGGAAACATTTACAACTTATTTATCAACCTACTACGAAACGATAGGTAAAATTATTTGTTATTAATTTTTTTTTTTTTTTTCTATTTCTATGTACCTACATACGTATCAAAACGTTCTGCGTTGTCGGTGATACCATGTAACTATAGTGGCGGTATTTTCTACTCATTCTGGTCGACTGTACAATCGTGAATGTTTTTGCTTTTTCATATGCTTTTGGCTTTTGCAGCTTCAATCAAACCCTTAGAGGAAGACTGTTTGGTTTTTTAGGATGGTAGATTTTGTTCCGGAATATTCCGGTTTTACAAGCACTACTATGGTTCTATCAGTGCGCCATCTGCGTGGACACAAGTGAACAAATTTTCACAGGTGACGTCACTGACGTTCATGTCAAAAATTACAGAATTTAGAAATGGCTGCCGTAGGTAGTGGACGGGGAGCAATGGATTCCCAAAATCAAGTGGAAAGTGATACTGTAGATCGTTTGAAATCCCTCTATCCAAATGTAAACGAAGAAGACACTCCTTTACCAAGAGCCTGGAGCACCAAGGACAAGTTCAGCTACATCGGGCTGTCGCAAAATAATCTACGAGTCCATTACAAAGGTAAGAGCTTCAAGGTTTGTTTATGATTAGTTATTTGCGAAACAGCTCGTCGATGCTCCTCAGAGTGATTTAGATGTAATTGGCGATAGGCATGGGTGGTTTATGTAATGAGGTGGCTGTAGGACGTGTCGTAATCATACGTCGTATGGCCGTTGCGTGTATATTGCCTCTCAAACAAAGAAATCAGCTGATCGCGAAGCTATTTGTGGTCTACAAACAACAGGATACTGCTTACCTCAAATTATTATCGGAGTTGTTGTAAAAGTAGGAAATAGATAATTGCATTGATAATTCTGCTTTTGTAGCATGATACATTTTACAAGGTCTCCTTCAGTGAAATAAAATGGCAGACAAATAGATTATAAAACAATATAACAATAACAAAAGCTCTAAGGCATTTGATATTTTTTATTGTATTTACACAAATGAAAGAAACCATTTAGGTACTGCAATGGCTAGATTATTGTTTTTTTTAAAAGGTAGCAGATTAACACACTTTATCTTGTGTAATGCAATGTGTTTGTCACCATTGTTTTCAACTTTTCAATGTGAACAGCGCACTGAGTACATAAATAGTCCAGTAAATATGAAAAATTATAAAATAATTTCTTTGTGCTCTAAGTTATCTAATTGTTTTAGATTTAGATGCATTTTACAAGCCTTACAATAAAAAGGAAAACCAAAATTGGATAGCTTATCTACAATTGAATAAGGGTCTGCCCATTTTTTAGGTTCTACAAATTTTCCCCTTCATTAAAGTCAATACTTATCAGCTTCCTGTTATTCTGATAGAGTATGGTATAGGTAAAGAATGTGTCACATTAAGCACCAATGACTAATCATAGTATTCATGATTGGTTCAATTAGTTCAGCTTTATCAGCAAAGTAGTTTCCCAAGTGCGGTTCTAGAGTTTCACAAATAAACTGGAATATATTATGTATAGAGATAAATTATTTCAAGTCTATCTACACTGCATAAAGGTATTTGGTAGCAGTTTCATGTTTAACAACAAACTATACTTGAAGGAACTGCATTGGAAAATTTCAGTGTAATTTAATAATATGTCCAATAGCAAAACATGCATTTGAATGTTGTAAATTAACTCTGTACTGTAATTTCAAAGCCTCAGTCTTCCTCTCCTTGTGTAATCTTTGATATAGATACAAAATCTTTGATATAGATACAAAAATGTCCATTTACTTAATGTAACTCGCTGCTGTCTGTAGCTTCACACAAACCGCATCAAATTTAATCTTTTTCCAGTTTAGAAAACACAAAACTAGAATCTCTAGGACAATTAGTGTCAATTATTTTCATATTTTAAAGTAAGTATGTAATTATGTTAGTTACTTTTTCATACTAAAACTACTGCTCAGGTTGCAATTGTGTATAGATGTGGGTCTAGAATACCACACTGGCTACTTTTCCCCCAAATCAGTTCCCTTATTATGGGATAGAAATAACCTATAAAATTTTCCTTAGAAACAATGCATGCGAAACCGCGGGCAGAAACTAGTCTTACATACAAATACCTTTACTCACACGCATATTTTTATCTTTTACTAAATATTGTAGGTAGGTACCTATTAGTATTACTCTAAGATATGGTCTATGATGATGTCCAACTAGCTGAATTTCGGCCACGGCGGCGCGGCGGCCAGTCTCAACGGAGACTAGCCATGTGTGCAGGACATTTTTAAAGTGAACTAGTGTGTGGGCAAACACAGATGCACTCTCTATTCCCTCTCTCATAATGCGATGGGTTGGCAGACCGATACGACCGGGGAGAAATCGGGCACAGGACCCAACTGGGCTTACGAGTGCTCATTGCGCGCCATTTTGTGAAAAGGATAGGCATAGGATTTCGTGTTCATAGGAGCAGGACAGAGCATACGTTTTTGGAACGGCGTAAGCGCAAAAATCAAGGTTTAGCTTATTTACAAGAAAACTACACCACTTATGAAGAAACTGGTTTAAGGAACCAAATAATTAGTAATCAAAACATAAATAATTTCAAAAGACCGCAGTGTTCCTGATATCTTGATAAAATTATCATGCGAAACAGTGCACTTTCATGATTTTTATATCGTTTTTTTTTCTCAATCTTGCTTACACTTTCAAGAAACTAAAGAAAAAAAAAATTTTAATTCGAGTTTTTTACCAAGAGGATCCCGTGTGTACTGAGATTTAGATCTATTATGACAACCAAACCCGTTAGGTTCGCCTCTTAACGTGCTTTCCGAGGCACGGGGGTGTAACACTGCCAACTTCCAACATTGCCTATACCTACCAGACGATGCATTAATTTGCGTCCCGAGACAACAAAGGGAAGCTATTGCATTTCACCCATTCGGGGCGGTCCTTAACCTGACTAGACGCGGATGAAAGGGCCTGAAGAGCCGGGTCGTGCACCGGCGCGCCTCATCGATCATGCCCTTAGGACCACTACCGCAGGCTATTGACTCAGTATTCGGGAACTGTTTTAAAATATTCGAAACATTCAATCAATAATTAAAAACATGCGATTAGGCCAATGCAGACAAGGATAGACTTATTTTTAGTGGAAATGATTTCGTTTTCGTGAAATAACCTTACCCGAGTCAGTACAACATGACACTGCGTTACTAGTTCGGTTATTTATAAACAAACTGAAACTCTTGCATTATGTTGTGTAATTACGAAATGGTGATTAATAAAGCTGTATCATTCAGAAGGGTCTCAAGTCAAGGTCGAATGTTCACTGCTGGTTTTTTTTCAGTATAATGACATCATTGAGATCTCTATATAATAAAAGTTAGTATTAATCCTTGCTGCCACGCGCCTAAAATTATTGGAATTCGTTTTTGCATTATCCATCCAAGCTCCTTCAAGGTCTTAATAAAGAACCTTCTTGACAATAAAATACTATATTTATTTCTAGAATCCAAGATATTTTATGTAAACACGGAGATTTTTGTAAGAAATCTTAACGTAAGCTGATAAAAAGAACCTAATGTAATAGCAAGGTACATTATCGTTAAAAACAAGAACAAAAACTTCAATAACGCATAATTTACAGGTGCAGCTAAAAAGGTGCAAATTTGAGTTAAAAACGGATGATAAACAAACGAAAGCTGTAAAGGCGCAAATTGTTTCGAGATTCTGAGATTTGTTATTTGCTTCGATGAGTGTTGTAAAATATTATCCACCAATTTTTATTAGTTTTTTCCCTCCTTTGTTTCCAAAAATATAAGGATTCTAAAACCAAGTAATGGTAGGTACTTCTTTTTTCGTTCTATTCGTTCGTACCGAGCAAAGTCAAAGACACCAGTTTATTCGAATCGATCATGAGCGCTGTTTTCAAGTCACGTTCTAAGCGGAAAGGGTTGATTGAAGCCTCGAAGGACTTCACAAAGGAACCGATCATGAACCGGTTTCATAGTCAAGTCAGCTTTGAATTGGTATACTGCAAGCCTTCAAGCAGACGGCTAAAAACTGGTTACAATTAGTCGATTACTCATAGAGGTCAAAGAAGACTAAAGTTTTTATGGCGAACTGCCTAGCAACTAGCCATTGCGGCCTCAACATACGAGCTTTTGAGGCTTTCCTATACCATTTTAGACACAAACAACAAGTAATCAAGGCAAAAGTTTAGAGTCGCAATTTAACAGCCTGTTAGCCACAAAAACCATTGGTTTGGCCCGAGGTCCATACATATGCCGTTGTGCGGCTTAATAGTAGAGGTCCATTGACGTAAAACTTGTTCTATTGATTATATTCCGCAACCGACGACCTCTGCGAACCGACATAGGTTGGTAAGGACCAGGACCGGCAAATTGGTCGGGTTCACTATCCAGACAGACGGGACACCTTTAGGTACCCTTAACTTGTACCGACTCAAGGTGAGGTGGAATTTGATTCTACAAATGACGACTAGCAACGCCGACCAACCGACGCGACGACGTGTTAAAGTGGAAACAATGTTTCGGTCCGTCATTCTTAATTATACGACGTCGTCGAGCGTTCGTCACCCACGATTTTATAATTAAGGTCGTTAGGGCTAGATTCATTGAAATAGTGTAAGTGGTGTCGGAATCCTCGTATTGTATTATTTTGTGTAAATGGTCGACGACGCGCTCATTTTATGGGGCGAACGACCTACGAAACCTGTTGACGCTCTAGCTTGGTAGACCGCTGATGCATCCACTGCTTTTTGTTTCGAAAATGGCAATGACTCCAAGAAAGTCTTTCAAGTTTATTCATGAACGTAATTTTATTCTATGAGCTTAATTGCGCAGTGCGTATGCCAAGACCCGTTGTGTCGTATTTTTACCTTCCAACGAGGTAAAATACGGACAAAACATTAAGTTTTCTGGCCTTTTAAGAAGTCAGCCCCTACGTGTTTCATCCACGCGACATGTCGAATATCAATGAGGGGTTCATTAAATAAAGAGACATTTTAAGTACATATTTTATTTGAGTGGGATTTTAAATAATTAGTGATTTGTTATTTCTACATGACGTGTGTTATTTTGAATAACCTCCATTGAGTATTTATTGCGTACTTTTTGTTGATGTTGGGAAATAAAAACTAAAGATACAATAAATAGCCAGCATAACATTTACTTTGAACTAGATTTCTTATTGTCTTCCGGTATTGCATCGTGTAGCGCTGACTTGATCGAAATCTGATGAGCCTGACATCGTTAGAGCCGCTTCTTATCAACATAATAATGCTCGACTTAGAAAATATCTTTCAGGTTTGTCCGTCATAGAATTTCATGATTCAGCGACGAAGATTGCTTGCCGCAATGTATGCGACAAGCAATGTTCTTCGCTCACTAAGTCCTTCTCCGTTGTGTGTCGGATTTGCCTGAACGATACAGTAACTCCATTACCTAGAAGCCCTGTGAGAGCTCAACTGAAGGCGCAAGCCTTCCTTTTTGTTCTATACTTTCTTTAACGAAAATACATTTGTATTTACTTTATTTTGTAACGCAAATTAAAAAAAGAACAACTTTTATCGACTTTAATCCGTTTTGTATCTTTAACACTTTAAATGGATAGGAACATAAACGGTTTTTTGTGTATTCATCGGCTTTCATGTTGTGATGTATAAATAACTTTTTACATCAAGTTAGAATAAATTGTAATTTACCGCGCTAGGTATTCCGTATATTACAACTAACAAATTTGTCTTCTGTTACAATCTAATCTGATTCACGATCCGACCCGAGCCTCGTCCTTTATTAATTTAGAGACGAACAAAGCAAACCATATTTCTGTAGTTTATGCGACTATTTATAATGAAATGATGTGTGTATGATTCCTATTTTTCACACCGTTGTTTGTTTTACAGTACACACGGATGATAAAGGTAAACAGTTTTAGTATTTCACGTTTGAAATGCAATATTGCGTGAGGCGACCCTTATAGTGACACGGCATTGTGATACTGATAAATCTGATAATCCACACTGCCCTGTCACTTGATTAAACACATTCATTATATTTCGTGTAATTTTTGTCGGCTTTTAATATTTCACGCGTTGCGTTGGATGAAACACCGGGTCGGTTTTATTCTAGTCAGCCTGCAAAGATAGTTTTATGAGGTTTTCTTTTTTTTTTGGGGCTATACAAGGTCCTTAAAATCCCTGATAGCACAGTAAAAAAAAATATTAATAAAGTAGGAGCATAAACAAAATCGATAAGCAGCGGTTGGCGGGTTTCATGCGCAAACACTACGTGAGCCGACCGCTGATCAAGGGTCCCTTGTAACATGTTATGTGGAAATACTGTATACATGTACTTGCATTGAAGCGTTTAGTTAAAACATGGATTTGGTAGCGGATAATACGGCTTTAGAAATAAACTGATATTTACGCACAGAATATAATCTGCACAGGAGATTGACGACGTGACTGGAAAGATAAAGATAAAGATACATTTATTTGGCCATAAACAGGTACAGGAAACTGTATTTATTGTTGTTCGATGTGCAATCTTTATTCAACTTCTTTACAACGAATTCACATAATGTGGGTAAAGTGACAGAGAATCAAAAAAAATCCAAACATATAATATATCTGGAAAACCAATATACCAATGCCCGCCACAATTATAAACCTTCCTATTGTGCATGTTAATGAATACAATTCTAATTCTTGATCGCTTTGCATGAATTATCAACAAAATGGCCTCTAGGCGCGCTCAGCACGCGCTGTTCCCGGATAAAAAGTATCCTATGTTTTATTTCAGGTCTACAATTACATCTATTAAAAACAGCTTCAGATGTTCAGAAGTTTTGGCACGAAGAAGTAACAAACATTCATTCACCCATCCAAACTATTATGGTATTTGTGTCACAGTCACGATGATGTATAAAATCATGATCACCATGATGATCAACGCAAATGCATACGGAACTGTCGTTGCTTATTATACGGTCATTCTATGCTTATTGTCCTTATTGATTGCCCCAAAACTTCTTTATCATCTTTTCTGTGGCTTACCTCACCTTTTGTAAACAATTCTCAATCTACGCAAACATTAATCCATCCCTCCACTATCGGTATCTCGGGCAAGCCCATCATCGGGAGAGCGGTTTCGAAAGGCGAGAATACATTGTCATTACATTATGTTATTGTAATAACAATAACATAACTGCTACAGTGCGGCGTTGTGCCCGTTTTGCAGCCCGGCAACATTAGCGCCGGGGGCTAAGGCTTGCGGTGTTGGGGTGTAGTTATACACTAATAACATTGAATACCCCTGATTGTTTAGCTATTAGATTGTAAGTAAATTGCTCCGAACACCCGCGAGTGCTGATATTTGATTGAAGCCTTTGGTTTACTTTTTGTGGCTTCGAATAGTTAAGATAGCCAATGTTGGCTAGTCTTAAAATATTCTGTTAGAACCATTTTCGTATAATGGGTAATATGTCTGCTCTACCTACATTATAAAATTGTAGAGCTCATTTTTATAAAAGCGAGACGCAGTCCTTATCAAATTTGTACGTTAGGGAAGCTGTCTGTCGAGTATTGATTTTATTTGACATGAAAAATTTAATTTTCACGTCTTACGCTCGAAAACGGTGACTTAGCTGCTTTAAAACAGTGAGCAAAATCGGGTTTTGTTCACATGTGGAATAAAGGATATTATTCAACAAAAAAGTTATTTGAATTCAGAATTCTGTACTAAATTTTGATGGTGTAATACGTTATTGATACTCTATGGTCGGCCCGAAAAAAAGAATAAACTACGCGATTGCACCAGGGGAGGTAAACTTTCTCGCTGAAGGCATCGCAATTTTTACGTGTACCTTGACAACTTGGCAAGCTTGGCTTGTAAAGACCATTCTTCTAGGCGGACAGCGCCATTATTAAATAATTACCAAATAACAGGTTCGGAATTTATATGGGATTTGCACCTGCACTCATTTTAGCTTATCGTAGGGAAGGAGGTTAGACAGCGTTCAACCTTCACAGAAACGCACAATTTTGTTCGTTCATGGTTTGAAAGAGGTTTATAGCATTGGTACCCTCCATGGTTGTTGACTAAAATGAGTTCCTGACAATCGACACTTTTATAAATTACAAAATATTTTCTCACTAGTCGAAGTGAAAAGTTGTATGTTGACTCGAGATCAAATGTTTTTTGTTTCGTGCTTTTGTGCTTTTTCGCTAGCTCAGCAGTCTACTTTAGGTCCACTCGCTACGCTCTTGACTCTATTCTACCTCTAGACTGCTTCGCTAGCTCGGGATTTAATATCGGCACGTGTAACAAAAATCGTTATGCTCACTTATTGAACAAGTAACTATTGTTTGTATGAAGCCTTGCAGTATAATCCTTCAAAGTCTACATCGATCGTACGGTCAATAAAATCTATACGACTATACGAACTTGTAATTGTACCATTGACACATCTGAGAGACATTTATCTAAACTTTTGTTGTATAAAGAACTATCCAATTTGTCGCCATGTGGAATCTTTGCATTTTAATGAATGCACAGTTTGTGACGCTGTTAGCCGGGTTAATCTGCAGTTCCCTTGAAACTTGCTTCAACTTAAACAAGATAAAACTCTGTCACTTACTTGTTATACTATTTTTGTCATGTTCAGCAACGTCTTATAATATTACCCATATTATAAGACGTTGCTGATTTAAAATAACTGAAGTCGCGCTTTTTATTAAATGTCCCAAGATACTTTTTATTTACCTGTAATAAAGAATCGCGTGAGACAGGGGGACGTCATATCAAAGGAAGATACTATGTTTAAGATGCTGGACTGGAAAGGTTAACATAAACGGAAACTAGATCTCACACCTACGATTCGCTGATGACATAGTCTTAATGGTGGAGTCGCTAGAGGAGCTGAACCAGATGCTGGACGGCCTAGCTTCAGCCTTTCGATGATCGGTCTTGGCATGAAATAGGATAAAACCAAAGTCATGATCAATGGCCAAATTGATCCAAGACCGGTGGTCGTACATGTCCACCTTTTCGAAACTGTTTCCGAGTATACTTACCTTGGGCAGATTATGCAGTTGGGTAAAAAAAACTTTGAGAAGGAAGCCAAGAGGAGGATTCAGCTAGGCTGGGCAGCGTTTGGAAAACTACGTCGAGTCTTCTCGTCATCCAACGAAAGTTTTCAATCAGTGCGTCCTACCCGTCTTGACCTACGGAGCTGAGACGTGGACACTCACTGTAGGGCTGGTCCACCAGTTCAAGGTCGCTCAACGAGCTATGGAAAGAGCTATGCTCGGAGTTTTTCTGAAGGATAGGGTTCGTAACGAATACATCCGATAGAGAACCAAAGTTATCGTCAGAGCTTAAATAATTAGCAAGGTAAGATGGCAGTGGGCCGGCCATACATATCGCGAAGAACCGACAACCGCTGGGGTAAACGTGTTCTTGAGTGGAGATCGCAAACGTAGTGTAGGACGCCCTACAGCCAGGTGGAACGACGACCTGCGAAAGACTGCAGGCAGACGCTGGATGCGGCAAGCTGAAGACAGGGCGCTATGGCGCTCATTAGGGGAGGCCTATGTCCAGCAGTGGACTAATATAGGTTGATGATGATGATAACTAAATAATCGCCTTAGTTCTTTTATTAGAAACAATTGCAATTGCAGTTTTATTATTTAGTTGAAGCTAAATAATAAAACTGCAATGGCAATTGTTTTAAGATAATTATTGCACGTATTATTTACCAGTACTAAATTTTTTTTTTTCATCACGTCTGATTTGCCATTAGCTGTACTCGTGTCAGCAGTGCACGGTTTATTGATTCTCTACTTTGTTGCAAGTTGCTATACCAGACGTTCTGTAAGACGGTATAAGCCAGGCTTTCGCAGTCAATGAAATTACTAGTTCTTCTTGCAACCTAATAATGTTGTGTGAATTGTCCAGCATTATTATTAATATTATATTATATACTACTCGATTCAATAGACTATTGCGAGCTCGAAGTTTAGAGATCACACCTTGTAGGATTGTAAGTAAATATCAATTGTTTCGAAACATGAACAAATAACTGAGTTTTCAGTCCATTGAAGGCTGTTTACTTACCACATTATGTATTACCTGATTCAGTGAGTCATCTATTGTGAGGAATCGTAATCCTCGAACAAAGGTTCCGGTGCTGAGAGCAAGCGTTGCCATGGGCGCCCTATTTCCGAGCAGGGCAACGACTGATGAACCAGGGGTGAGGGGTCATACTACGTACCTATATGAATGGGAAACTCCCTACTCAATTACTGTTATACTGTCGCGTGCAACGTCCATTTCCATTTCTTCCTCGAATCGTGCCGGGCGCGGGCGGTGTCCGCTGTCTTTGTTTGGTTGTCAAGATGGATTACCTTTTTGTTACTGACCGCATTATCTTTCATTATTGTGTCGAGTTTTAAGGGTTTTGAAAAATATATTATGTATTCACAGAAGTGTGGTATAAAATGGGTTGTTTATGAAGTTAGCTCGCCCATGGGAGAGAGGGCATATAACTAATGAGGTCACAGCATGATTGGAAAGCCTATCGGGAAATTCTAAAAAAGGTTGCTCAGAATTTTTGAAATATTTTATCGTTTTGTTGACTTTGCACTCTACTTTTGAAGTCTTTCATTACTTTCTTACTTTGATAAAAAGTTCTGACTTTCGGATGAAGAGTTTCATCCGAAAATCGGAACTGTTTGACTTCGTTGGTTCCGCTCTGATGTTAAGTTTCCGTCGTACGTTCGTTCGTTCGTTCGTTTGTAAAGTCTCGCCAACAAGCTAGCATTTCCCCAATATGTTGGTGCTTTTATATCTGTTATTAACTTATTATGTAAAATTGAATCATAGAAATCTAAATAATATTATTATAAATAATATTAATTATTATGAGTACAATTTACTATGGTTACGCTTATCATTAGTGTTCGTTGTTATTAAGTAGACGACGACGCAAGGTTCAGATCTGATACGCCTCCTTAGCAATCAGCAAAATAATAAAATGTCCGTGTTACTTGCCTTTGTCCAAGAAAGACGATATTATATGTTCCATTTTTCATACGAAACAGACTTGACAAGTATAATGTCGCCGTCTACGAGATAATTATTCTGTTTGAATATTCTACGTTGTATTTTCGATTTCTTGGATTTGTTTGCGGTATGTTTTCGTTTTCATTTTATTAAAACTTGCTCAATCTTTGTTTATTTCAACGACATAAGAAAAACTCCTAATCCAATTCAAATATTGCTAAAGGTATAAAATTTTGATGGCCGAGGCACCTTGCCAAATGTTAGAACTGAACTGGATCTACGATTATCAAGATGTCTGTAGTCAATTTGAAATACTCTTGCTTCCTTCCTTTGTAATAACAATATCACATTTCCCCCGCTACATATATAAATCCCTCCGAATGTTTCCACTTGTTTATCGTGACGATCTTCTCTCTTACGAAATGATGAGAGAAAGTATTCTGTTTATAAACATTTGCCTTAGGGATTTTCATGTTTCTTACCCATCCCGTGATAAGGGAGGGAACAAAGAAAATAAAGCCCAAGGTTCAAAACAACAGCGTCGACGGTAAAGGGCCGCCCTCGCTTTCAAAACGGGACCGAAATGGTGCATCTACTAACTGGGTCAAGCTCGCTTGCGTCGGGTCGCCTGCCACGTGCTCCCCCTCCCACCGGCCCACTCCTCTCCTACGACGAACTTAATCGAACCTTGCCGTTCTGTGATACGGTCTACTTTGCTATGAGCTACTATACTACCATCGGCCTTGTCGATTACTAGTACGGCCGTCGCGTCGATGTGCAGTTGTCAGCCTTGTCGCCAGCTGTTACAGTCGATATTTCCTCGTATTTCGTTTGTTATGGTGTTCATCACGAACACTTGAGCTATGTTGGTTCTGCAGGATTAGGAGTACTTATTTGAATTTAAAATTAAATGGCTAGGAAGTTATTCTTTGTCTCCCGTAAACATTCGCAAGTAATGCGTAGGACTGGTACCAACTCGTTGTTTTGGTATGCTTGGGCGAACAACAAACAATTATGGAGATGTTGAATAAACTGGCTGGACAAACGATTAGCAAACATAATATGACTAAGCTTAAAGCGATGATGGAGAGCTCTGGGATAAATTGCTCCGAGTGAAACGCGGAGCAAAAAGCTCAATTCCATCAATAGATCAAAAGTGGTGCAATTACCGTTGCAATATAAGATACCTGCTGAGTGCTGGCGGTAAAGTGACACTGCGCAAAATGAGGCCAGACCTCAGCAGTGAACCGTTCAGTGATGCAACACAAAGTGATAGTGAAAGTGAGCCCATTCGGCCACCTTCTGATTTACTGCCTCCGTTACAGAGCTTTCCACGTAAATGGCAAACTTAATGGCCCAAAATATAGTAGACGCTATTGAATGCGTGCCTATAAATAAGGGGCGCTTACAAAACCTTTCGTTTGTCACAATTTATGGTTCCTGCTGAAAAACGATGTAGATGTTACTGTGGGAAAATGTCATTGAATGTTTTTTTTATGTTTGAGAAGATTATGATCTTATATTTCTTTTTAAGTAGGTCAGATATCTATTTCACTTGCTTTAATGCAGTGGCAAAGTAAGCCAATGGTAGGGTAATTTTGTCTCGCCCGGCTTGCTGATAATCTAACGATTACTTATGTAGGTACCATTATGTTTTTGGTCTATTATGCGGAATTGTTTAAAAGGCTTTACTTAATTTTGAGATCATTGTTATTTTATGGCGCATTTATGACGTCTTTTCATGAACTGAAATTATATTTATTTACTCAATCTTGTTAGGGACTTTAGTTTCGTTAATTTAGGTTTTAGTATCTGTCGAGGTTTTATCAGTAGCTTAACTATTTTGGATGATGGATGGCATATCACTGTCCGTTCTCGGGCCAACACAATATTTACCCCTGTAGAGCGCCGCATGAAATTGCGTGTCGGGTATATACAGTTTTTCAAACGCTCAAGATTAATTTGATATCGCATTGCAATTGATATTTATCAGTATTCTGCACAATGCCGTGTCGGCCTTCTACTGCGATTGTTTTACGGATAGGCTCTAGTTATTGTTATTTGTTACCAAGTGACGTGATAACATGCAAGTCTTGCATCGTTCTTGCACTTTGATGAAGGCTGACTTCATTAAGCAGATGTCGTGCAAATCCTTATTTTGTGTTACATATGTACATAACTGCTTATAAAGTCTTCCATAATCGCTCCCAAATGAGCTGTTACACTGTTTTGTTATACGTAACTTAACAACTCATGTCGTCTTCATTAATCCAAATTGATTAGCTTTTATGGTCATTGGAAGGTTGGTCTTAAAAAACACGCAATCCTCTATTACAGAAGAGTATTTACTGAAAACCTATATTATGTACAAATGTTAAATATTCAGTAAACAGTGTGTTGCTCTGACGTCACTGTACACTAGCCAAACACGTAGAATGTTTGTAAACAAACCGCCCGTACTTAACCTTAAAATTCACTCTGTTGCCGCGTCTTTTTATACGCAATTTATTTAACTTGTCGATTTTAAATCCTTCCTTCAACTTACAATATATCTGAAACTCGACACCAAGCAAGCGAGTTTGAGTTATTTGTGTCTCGGTTTGTTTTCAAACCTTCTACATCGAATTGGCTGGTGTATAGATTTGCAATAACCGTTCTATCGTTGCATAATGATCTGCGACGCTGGCGCAGCTGTACAGGTAAACTTCCTGTTGGCAACCCATTGCACATGACTCAAGAATAGCTAGGTGAAAACGAATCAACGACAAATCTATTGATAGCGCTCGCTGAAATGTGCAGTTTTCCGCGTTTTGCATGGCAACATCGGCAAGTAAAGGTCATTATTAGGTATGTTTTTAACTATAGATAACGTTATTCATTACTTGTTACTCGTAAACTTTTAGCTTTGGTTTTGTAATATAAAGCCAGTTTAGTAGGGTCCTCAATTCCCCGTATCCTACCTACTATGCACGCGCCCTTGTAGTTTTGATACTGAAACAATAGATCCCCGTAAATAATTAATATCACAAAGGATATCCTTTGTGATAAACTATATTAGTCATTGGTAACAATTCAAATTTCTAGATATTCGTTCACAGTATACAAAAAATTTTTCAAGTAAGCATCCTCTTAATAAATAATAACTTTATCCTAAAAAAAATTCCATTAAATTATTTTAGTTTATTCTGGTAATTTATTGTAAATAGTTATACATATCTTTTATAAATATTTCTATGGCACGTTGTAATAAAGAATCAATCGTTCACGGAATGCGATCCCTTGCCACCAATGGGCTCTGCTATCAATCGATAGGCTCGCACGCGATCGCAGCGATTCTCTGTCATTCCTATTTGATTTATTAACTGTCCTTATCAGACTGTGAAATGAAACAGTATTGAATTTCTCTAATTGTAAGCAATAGATGTATCATCTGATGTTATAAATCCTGTTCATGACTTGTTTATCTTGTTGCATATGATTATTATATTCCTGTGTATGCCAAACACATGAGCGTACCTACCTAATGTGGTATGGTGGTATATTGTATGCCATTCATCATCTTCACAAGCTAGGCAATGCTTTATGTCACTTCGCTTGGCTCGTAATATTGTCTGTGATGGAATGTGTTTTCGTCTTTACTAAAAATACATGTATTTTTGCCGATATTGATATTTACAGTGTCATGTTATAATAAGGAATACCTCTGGTGTGGTTTCTCGTCTGTCAGCTATTAATTTGCAGCTCCAATGTCATCTTGAATTCTGTCTTGAGGTAGTAGGTTTTTATAATAATTTATGTTGTTATAAATGTGTCCTAAATTTTGACATAAAACAAAAAAAAAACATAACATAAAAAAACTAAATATGGCAAACGCTAACAAAACAAGTCCAAGAAAAAAATAAAGACTGCTTATCTGGTTTAGTGAGTGTTGCCATTGCTACACTCACTAAACCAGATAATGCAGATGCATTCATCTGGATGGTTGACATTGACATGTAGTCCAATATTGACGTGTGAATAGAATACCCGACTGTTTACGTTTCAATGGAAATTGCAATAGAACGAATGGCGATTTTGTTCTGTTGCCACAATGGCTATTCAGCAGTCTGCCTGCGTTAGAATTTAGATTTTATAGTTCGCTACTGAAAGTGAACAATGAATCTTGGTCCGTTTCGTAACTTGTCTTCTCTTTTTCCACTATTTTCATTTCCATCATTTGCTACATCACAATAACTCTCTTTCTTTCTATCTTCAACTCCATAGCCCGTATATTGCAGCCCTATGAAAATAATTGTTTCACTCAACATACAATCTCCTCGCTTGTGCCTCATTAATGATTCAGAATCAGAGCATCGATATTTTTGTTTGCGCACGGATTATTTGAGAGGCGCGCCATGACCTAGGTCGGTGTTGTTTGTTTTAATCATTTCCTATGCATGGTAAACCACCAATACACCTAATAAATATTTTACATCCATGAGTTGAAATAAAACTCGCGCGTTCGTGTGCGTTCCTCCTAATTCCGTAGACGTGTATGTGATACACAATTTATTTCTGTATAAGCATTGTTCTAAGCTAATCGAATTTGAGGAATCGTGCGGATGCGAAGGCAAGCCACCGCCCGTAGGTACCGAGTGTTGCCAACCGCGACCGGCCGCGGCACAACTAAAGTTCTATACTATTCTCGTTTATCTTGTAAACCTTATACGTGCATGAGAACCACAGAATATTATAAACTTCCGTGTTCGAGGCGGGAATTCTAAATAGCTCGGATTTAGCCTCAAAACTTTCAAGAGCCTTTTTGAATCCGGTTAGATTATTAATGACTATTTACAGGAATTGTAATTAGTCTGAAAAAAACATTTGATGATATTCATTATTATATTAAAAATGGATTACGAATTGCAATTTTCACTTGTTCCAATATTACACCGCTTACTTAGCAACCTCGAGAACTTACTGCGCAACGTTGTCTGCTCGGTTGACTACTCTACAGTAAAATATAATGTTGTTTCTAAAGAAGGAGACCTTGGTTAGAAGTCTGCTGATAGCGTATTTCGTACTGTAAGTTTCTTAGTATGTTCCCAAGAAGTCGTTTGTAGCTTAATTTTATTAATGAGACTATATCATTAATATTATAGTTAGCATAAGTATAACGTAGCATAGTGTACTCGGCTCCATTGCACCACTTCTCGTACATCGGTTGTAAGAATTTGCATGTCGTTGAGATACCAGCTTATGCTGACTTGATTGATACCGAGTGCGAGCTGACCGACAACTCTGCGTGTTCTGTTGCAATTCGACGCAAGAACTCTACAGCATGATGCTAGTGGTGCCCAACATAACAAATATTTTGCATGTGCTATTTATTGGCAGCATTGTTGAAGGAACTAAACGCTCAGAAGTGAGTTCTTGCGAACGACAAAGCACCGACGTCAATTGTAACATTACACGAATGTCGAGTCAGCGCGCACGGCAGAGCTTCCACTCAGATTACAGGATGATACTATATTACCCAGGAATCGGAAAAGCATCGAGCAGCCAGACGCGTAAGTGGTGTGAATGGGGCCCGAATGTGGCTGTTTTAATGGACGGACGTTTTCTCTATTTGTTGGAAGGTGGGACGCAGGGTCCGGGCCGCCGACCCCACCTGCCCTATCTCCACTTACGCCTCTGGATGAACCGTATGTTGACGCGCATATAGCGCACGCATCCCGCTATCAAAGGGGTGATCCTTTGAGGTATAACATGTCGAAGAGGGTGCGAATACAGAAATGTTGCAAAATCGATTAGTGTTAGTACTACCAATTCTCAGACAGCGGTTTCAAAAGTATACCAGAGCTTCCGGCTGTGGATTGCATGTTTGTAGCTCTCAAAGGATCCCCCACTTGTTTGGCCGTAACGTCTCGATCTTCACGATCAAGCAGTTCCCAGTAACTCCGTGTGCAGGTAAAGCGGTATTCGCGCTGAGCACCGTTACTGTTTGCTAACGGGTGTTTACCGTGGGTACCGAACTAACCGTTCTTAGGATTTATCTTGTATGTCTCTAACCCTTGTTTTGTTTGCGCTTTGCTAATCAGTCTGAGTTGAGCTGTAGTTTGTGTTAACTTATAATCATTATACCTACCGTTCTTGCTAATTTTACACTCGTCTAATCGAGTGTACTGAGCTGAGAATTTCTGCTACGACTTTTCCTTGACTAACCTGTCTTTGTGTGTTCTTCTAAGACGCTAAACAATGAAGGCTATAAATGTAATATATACTGCTTTCAAACATTGAAGTTGATTAATTTATGCCTCCCCGTGCTAAAGAAAGTGGCTTAGTCATAGGCATCCTTTGTGTGGCTACAATATATCCTAAGCTGTTTCTGTATCTAAAATGCATTTAGCTTGAATTGCCATTGTGTTGTATCCCGTTACAGTCTGATTAACAGCACGAGCGTGTCATTTAGTTGAATAGCACCAATAGGCAGTCAACGATTAGACGACTGATGTGGCGTGGCGGGCGAAGATCCGCCTGCGACGCAGGAGGTTGCGGGTTCGATTCCCGGCTTGGGACAATTATTGTTTGTACGATCTGCAAATATTTGTTCCGGGTGTTCTGGCTATTTTCTATGTATAATAAAAATAAATATCTATGTTATGTAATAATATTTTATTAAGTATATCAATAATTTAGTACCCATAACACAAGCTCTGCTTAGCTTGGGGCTAGATGATGATGTGTGTATTGTCCAGCATATTATTTATTTCCTGTTATTGATATCGTTAATCAATGCAAATGCGTTGTTTACGTAGTTTTCCATGGAAACTTTGACACACAATTCCAATTCAAAAATTAAATTTAGTTAGTGCGGAGTTGCAGGTATATTCCGCGATGCAGATATTTATAGTTTGCTTACGATAGCGATGAGACTGTTTGTCTCAGGCGGCCGGCAGGTAATGATGCTAATTGATTTGCTCAAACAAAACATTGCCAACCGTCCAGACAATTCGGTTGCTCAGCATTCCATCATTATCGAGGACTGAAACACATGAGTCAGACTGCAAGTTCAAGAGCCTTTTTACTTCCAGTTACTATGTTGTAGCTTGCAAAGTTGCAACTGAAAAGGTTAGGGCAACTGCAACTTTAATTCTGAATTAATTCCCAAAGTGCTCACGTCTCGTTCTAAATTAAGAATTGATTGAATCCAAAATAGACGAAACACTCGTCTCTAAAATTCCTCTAAAAAAAAGATTGTCATCACTGTCAAATTCTGTTCTTAGATATTTATTAGAACAGATGGATAAAAGGTCGTCAAAAGATGACGAAATATTGCTCGATCACTCCGAGAGTTAGATATTCAGATATTAATTTGGCCATTATGTTACAATAAAATAACATAGGCAAGACATACATTAAATAACTTAAACTATGGTTGGGTATGGGTTTAAATTAAATTAAGTAGGAAAATAAATAATAACATTTACAAAAGATTATTACAACTAAGAGAATGAACATTGTGAAGTTCATTCTCTTATTTGTAATAACCCTATTTTTATTAGATTTTTTGATTAAATAAATCCTTTTTCCCCTAAAAAGCGTATAAAAATATATTTTTAATCGACTTGTAATGGTTAAACTACCAATATCTACCGCTTTCTATGATACTTTATAAATTATAAGCTTGATAATCTAATGGGATATATCTTTAATATCAATCTTACCTGGAGATGTTTGCTGGTAGTGTGTGCTGCAGACTGCTGCAGTGCTAACCCTAAGTGCATTCAGGTTGGGGGCAACGGTCCGCTAACGATTGTGGATAATTTCGTCCTGCGCACAATTATCGTCTATTCCCCTTACTTTTCAATAGTAATTATTCCAGTACATTAGTATGCCTTTTGTAATTTCTTTTCTTATTTCTTACGTATTCGCTTCTTTCTTATCGGTTTATTTCGTTTTTCAATCATTAGTTGAGCTGATAATAGTTTCTTTAATTTCTAATCTAAATACAACTACCTACTGAGAAATAGACTGTGGTCGTGGTAATTTAGCGTGACCTATATTAGCAATTATCTGCCCCAGTGAAGATAACAGCTGTAATAGCCTGATGGGAGTATTTATTTTGATTTATCTACTCAAGATACCAGCTAATGTGTATAACTTAGAGATAATACAATCTAAAATGCTGTACGCTTGGTTCGTGTTCACTTGAGCCTTGTTATGCATATTTTTGTAATTTATTTATCTTCATATTCGTCCTCATACATACTTTTATCTGTTATATCCGCCAATGTCAGACTTAAGAATAATATTACCAAGACAAGTAAAAGTTCAACGACTTTTGTTTTCTTGTTGGTTGAATTTTAAAATCTTTTGTTCTTTCCCCTTTGATGACTGTAGAAGGCAGGAAATTATAAAGGACAGGCCAAGCGGTTTGTTTTGGCGTCTTATTTTGGTCAATTGGTTGAACCTTGGCCTGTTTAGTCTAATACTGGAACTGGGTTACGGACACTCGTATTACAGTTGATTTGGTATCGGCGCAAGAATCGGCGCTCGATCGTTCAATTGTTTAAAATATAGCAAGGATATAATTTCCGCGGGCTTACTCACGTATCGAATTCTTTGTTCAAGAAGCGAGTGTGGGTCGACCTGGAGTGCGCCTTGACATTCGTGCGACAAGGTTCGTTATCCAGTGACGAAACCACTTAGAAGACGACCCCTGTTTGCTTGGACAGATTAGTTCGCAGATTGTGCCATGATTCTTATCGCTGCTCACTCTCCCGTGGATAATGCAAAAGTAGTGTTGCGTCCATCACAAAATAGAACCATCTTTTTGGAACATCTATGATTTCGTTCTGTAGTGATAGTTGATTTATGAATTCCTGCTACACGAATGTTATTTCATTTATTTATTGCCAATATTTACATAGGTATTTGCATAGCTTATGATCTAATTATAGCTAATGTTAGTACATACTGCAATTTTAATTGTTAGTCATTTACGTAATAGTAATAGTAGTAGGTAAGTACTTTTCATTCTAATTAATAATTGTGTTATTTATTGGTACATATTTCGTATTCTGCGTGAAACGAACAATATTTGATGTTTATGGCTGTTATGATGGAGGCTTGGGTAAGTTACTGTCAACAGCTAATCTTCCCCGAGTTATCGAATGTCGTGACGGGAACAATGAACCTAATTATCAAAACCTTTCTAAAATCTGCCGAAAACATGTAAGTGTAATCTCAATCAAATATTCCTCAATATCTTTCTAAAAATTGTAAGTCTGCTCTCCTAGTTTGGTCAAAAATAGAAACTTTAGTATATTTTCACGCGATCGAAAAGTGCTTCAACGGCGCTTTTGTAATAAAATCGGGTCGCCACAGATTCTGAATACATTAACTGGAAACAATTCTGCTTCGTTTTTGCTTGTGTACGCGTACGAATGTTGCCTGGTTATGTATTTTTTGTCCATCGACTGGACATTCGTACTCGGTATATTTTCCTCCGGTATCTTCATCTCGATCTCGATCAAACGCGACGTACTTTCCCGAAGTTTTCATTCAGCATTGTCTGTAATTGCCGAAATCCATCGCTAATGTTACCACCGATTTCTAAACGCCATCTTATGATGGTGAGTGTCCCACACACAGTACACCACACTCTGTACATTACATGTGTGTGTAAACACGTGCAGGTTCGTTAACCTGTGTGTTGTGTGCGCATGGGCACTCGCTTCTGTGTGAAGCTGTCAGGCTTCTGGTAACCTGTGTACGGATGGCAAGCTTTGTATGTGTGTAATCTATACAATGGCTATCTATTGTGTCGCGGGATATAGCTTCCATTGAAACGAAAGTGTTAGCTGTTTTGTTTCGTTATTTATTATAACCAATTGTGGCACTATCAATAATGTAACGTAGCTCTGACCCGTTATTGTCTTTTTTGATGTTGTGGTTGAGGATTAATTACTCACTGGACTTCTTTTTGTTGTTCGAAATTAGCTTCATTAATTTGTTTATAGCTCGGATATCAATAACAATTAATGTAGATATTGTTAATATTACTTGTGCCTGTAAAGCACAATGCTTATCGTTGTGGTGTACGTATGTAGCTAGGTATTTATGAACATAAACCGTGGCCGTGGTTTTGCCACCAATAAAATGTAGCGTAATTCAAGTGTTTGACCTTGTGATAGATTAATCGCTTCCACTATTTCACCGTTTACATTTCAAACTCTATCACAAGTTAGTACGGTTGGTTTTTATCTGCTCTTAAAATGAAGCGTAGAACTTTTGCAGTGTTGTTTTTGTGATTTACTTCGATAGGTATACAGTTTTGCTGCGTTGTTGGTTGTTTACAGATTGATGCTTGGGTCGTTAGCATCGGTGTTCTGTTCTGAATGTTCGATATCTGCGTGATAGTGTGACGCGGAGTGTGCGTTCTCTTGCGTATTTGGCCGGATTTCAGGTCTTTCACCGTCTGACAGCGACAGCTATAAGTCCGAGAACGAATGCGCGCTATTTCAGTTTGAATGTGCACGATGTCCAGATAAACCAATGTTATTTGCATCATTTGCAATGAAATATGGCGGCTTCCTTGTACTTAGGATTAAGCTATTCAATTACAATCTAGTTTAAGATCTTTGTAGTGAGGTTTTCCAGTTAATTTATTGGTTTTGTTGTTTGTACCTTCCTATGTTGTTTGACGTCTTATCTTCCTCGTCTCTACATACCGCTATAGTAGAGCGAAATAATAATATTAACATTTTAAAGACTTCATAAAACTGATTCAGGGTTCTTCGATCTTTTAAAATGCGAGTGTGTTTACCATTCGTCTTTATTTTTACAGCTGACAAGATTTGAAACATATCCGATGTTGGATTCATGGATGTTTTCGAAAGAGTTGAGAACACAAGAGTTGGATCAAATCGAGTTTAACAGTAGTAAAAGATGATTTGAATTTGTATAATAGTTCTAAACTCTTAAATTAATGACTAAAGTAACATACCTAGAGTTATTTAGGTAGGTATTGTTATTTCCTAGCTAGTTCTAGATTCACTGACATCTTTTTACTAACTTACAAGCGACTATAATTAACAGTTTGTTTGCTAGTAATACGCCGTCCCTAAAGCTATGGTTACTATTAGTCGACCCTCAACGTCGCATCTCCATCTCGAACGCTTCCCTCGAGACCGCGACGGGTATACCGAGTCACAGATGAGACGGTGTATGCTTACTAATTGATCCCATCGGCCTGCTTGGCAACAAATCGTCAACTCTATATTCCAGCTGTATTTTAAGTGTCCTATTAAATTGACTTGGCATTAAATTTATGTAATTAGAGTGATGATCACAAACATTACGAACGTCAATTCTGTCCAGAAATTCATGACTATGGGCGTCTTGCTTATAAACTTTCCACGTCGAATTTGGCTGAAGAAACTGAACTAACAAACCTGTGTGTGTGTTTTGTTCATGTTATGTTATGGAGCACTTTCACCATGATCTACCGTAATTCCGGAAATACTGGCCTATACACTACTACACCAAGGAATTAGTAATTTGTTTCTTGAGACTTGACGTCTTATAGGAGTCTACACAGCAAAATCGACGGGCCGGCGACAAGTTGAAAAAAACAGTGTCGGCGGCCTATAATATGAAACTGAAATGTCACACCAACCCGCCAACTATAGTGTGTAGACGCCATTACTTATAATAAAACTCTCAACTTTAGGCTATTATTAAAAGTTGAGAGTTATACATATACCTAGTTCGATTTCTGCTATTGATATAAGTCCGAAAAAGACAAAACACCGCTTAGCAATTGCCTAAAGCTGAAAGATAACTATAAGTTAGAGGATATTCGTTGAAATGGGCTATGTGTGTGTTAAATGACTTAATCGTATATATGTCAGTCCCTTACCTTACCCCATTGTTCCCAGGTCATGGCAAAACTCACAAGGACGCGGCTTCGGTCCGCGCGACGCACCCGATCCCGGCCGCCTGCGGTCTCTACTACTTCGAGGTCCGCATCGTGTCCAAGGGACGGGACGGGTACATGGGCATCGGCCTGTCAGCGCATGGGGTTAACATGAACAGACTGCCTGGTATGTGGGCCTTACTTACATAAGTACCTATGTCTATTGTAGACTAGGAAATGTTGTTATGACGTAGATTTTATTTAAATCTTTTCTATATTATCTCTAGGACATTTTTGAAAGAGTTCAAGTATGCGTGAATTGAGTTTTGAATTAATTGTATATTATATTGTGAATTAAGTGTGGACATTGTCACAAAATAATGAACTGGTCAAATGTCAAGGTTTTTCCTGGCTAAACCAAGGACTTTCTCAAGTGGTTTATCACGCTATGTTTTGCCAGGCGATAATAATCTATATTCGAATTAGAATACGATGTAAACAACATCTAGCTAGTTTCATCGGAGTATCCACGATTCCCCAATAAGTCGCCGACTACCGCCAATGCCACCGACTACGTCTTGCATTTATTTACATATTTATTCCGGTTCTCCCCGTACCCATTCGTGACATGCCTCAAATTCCCAAGCTCTATATCAAGCTAACATCATTCTTCTTGAAATAGTTTTGGAATCTCTTATGTCTCTGCAGGGTGGGACAAACACTCGTACGGGTACCACGGCGACGACGGGCACTCGTTTTGCTCGTCCGGCACCGGCCAGCCTTACGGGCCCACCTTCACCACCGGTGACGTCATCGGGTGCGGCGTCAACCTCGTCGACAACACCTGCTTCTACACCAAGAACGGACACCATCTCGGCATCGCCTTCAGAGGACTGCCGGTGAGAAGGCTTGGCAATGTTTTAGGTTCTAGAACGTTAATCACAAGCTTAGCGTTCTGTTCCAGGAAGATGTGATAGCGTTTTTTAAATGAATTTGCGAATCGTTTTATGACCGCTTTAAGTGCAATTTTTGGTTGATTTCAAGATCAGAGTATAATTTCCATAAAAGAAGGGGAAGGGTGTGTAGCAGTAAAGGAAACAGGTTTCAGACAAGGCTGGTAATGTTACCAGCCTTGTCTGAAACCCGTTTACTTTGAAATTATACTCTGATCTTGAAATCAACCAAAAATTGCACTTAAAACACTTTCAGGAAACATTTCCTGAAAGTGTTTTACACAGGACCATCTATCACCATTTTAGAAATACTGTTGTAGGAAATCTTCCAGCAGTCATTAATTGTACAGTCCAATACTTTTGAAACCTCTCACCCTTCCTATTCTTTTCTCCAGCCAAATCTATACCCCACTGTCGGTCTGCAAACCCCGGGCGAGGTGGTGGACGCCAACTTCGGGCAGCAGCCCTTCGTGTTCGACATCGAGGACATGCTGCGGGAGCTGCGCGCGCGCACCCGCCTCGCCATCGACGAGTTCCCGTTGCCCGATGAGCAGGGGCAGTGGCAAAATGTCTTACACAGGTAAGGAAACACACTACACAAACACACCCACACACACAAACACACCCTCACACAAACACACACACACAACACGAAATTGAAAGGATTTAGAATAAACTACTTAAACATTGTAAATATCGTTTTCCCTATTTTGAAATTGAAGGCATGGCCTTCAAAGCCGTAGAATTGTTAGAGATCAAGTGTTTCTATATAAAATTTTATCAGATGAAATAGACTCACCATTTTTACTCGAAAATATTTATTTCCATTGCCCCCGACAATCTGCTCGTAAAAAAAAGACTTTTTGGTTGCCTAATGTAAATACAAATTACAGAAAGAATATGTTTCTTTATCGAGTTTGTGAATATTACAACGTTAAATTGACAAATATTGATATATTCAATATGTCATTGCCGAAGTATCGCAGGGAAGTTATGTTAAGTGTTGCCAAAACCTCGTAATAATTTGTAATAATTTGTTGTTCAATAGTTTTTAATTAAGTTTGTTTGTTATTACGTACTATTGCTTTTTTTTCTTGCTCTGTTTATTTAGCTGTAATTGTGTCATTTAATAGTGGAAATTCTTTTGGTTTATGTTAATTTTACGTTTCTAATTTTAGGTATTATGTACTGTATATTTCCCAAATAAAACAAAATAAAACAAAACAAAACTATAAATTAACGAAACAAGTATACGGCCCTGTTGGGAATAGAAGTAAAGATTTTACTATTAAAGCTTTCGTAGTTTGACGAATTCAATCGGTGTTCTTACAACACAAACTAGGCTCCTAGTTTACCCGCTTACATTCATAATGAAGAATGAGTATTGTTACCTTGTTACCTACCTGATTGCATAATTAATAAGACCTATTACAGAGTACCTGTGATTTTAATGGAAACCATACCATTCAAACCGGAACTTAGCAAGACAAACTAAAACACGGCTTTGACCACTTTGAGTATTTTTAGTTATGGACCTCCCGAAGTTTGTGATATTAATAACTGGCCTAAGGTTGAGCGGTAGGGATCACCTGGCTCAAATGACGACTGAGGTCAATGCAAGTATGTTTTTGGAAGCCTTACCAGCCTTACTTGTGGATTTAAATAGATAGAAGCTAACACGAAATTTTGTTTTCCAGAATGGTGTCGTCATATTTAGTCCACCACGGCTACTGCGGAACCGCACAAGCCTTCTCCCGCGCTACGGGACTACCTATAGAGGAAGATATAAGTTCTATTAAAAATAGACAAAGTAAGTAGGCATCTGTTCAGAATCCCCTGTGATTTCTCTGCATTTACTATTCATGTAATTTTTGCAGCAGGAATAGTGTTGTGAATCTCAAAAGTCCGCGCCCATGTGTGTGTTTAAGGTCAGGCTCGAAAGGTCGCCGCTCGAGCGAAACTGTAAAGTGGCCTTATTCTGCTAAACTTATCGGTTCACTATGATAATGGTATTGACTCTAAAGACCGGCAAGATTCTGTATCTACTTTCACTTTAGTCCAAGTCTAATTTTAAACGAAATTTAAAATTAGTCTTTTTTTTATTATCATTTAAGAAATAAGGTGTTAACAGGAGAACCTAGCGGGTTTGGTTGTCAAAGTAGGCCTAGATCTCAGTGCACACTAGATCCTCGTGGTAAAAACTCGAATAACATAAAATTAAAAATGTTGCTTTGGTTCCTTGAGAGTGACATACGACTGAGAAAAAAAATACGATAAAAAAAATCATGAAAGTGCACTGTTTCGCACATTATTTGGTCGAAATCTCAAGAACCCACTCTATTGAAATGGCTTATGTTTTGATTCGTAGGTTATTTATTACTAATTATTTGGTTCCTTGAACAAGTTTCTTCATAAGTTGTGTTCTTGTAAATAAGCAAAAAACTTGATTTTTGCGCTTACGCCGCCGCCCGTTGCAAAAACGTATGCGCTGTTCTGCTCCTATGAACGCGAAATCCTATGCCTATCTTTTTCACAAAATGGCGCGCATTGCGCCTTCTTAACTGATTATCTTCAAATGAATTTCTCCATTTCTTCTTTCTTCAGAATCTTGTATTATTTCAGAAGTATCAATGCTGATAATGTCAGGCCGCATAGGGGAAGCCATCGAGCTGACGCGGCGGCAATGGCCCGGCCTGCTCGAGCGGGACCAGGAGCTGCTGTTCCTGCTCAAGTGCAGGCAGTTCGTGGAGATGGTCAACGGCTCAGACTCACAGGTACCAAGGTGGTTACTGAGGCGACGAGAACTTATTATATGCAGTAGGCCAAGCACGGGGATTGTTCCTTAGGGCAGAATAGACAATAATGACATCGCATCGTCATACATTGCCTACATTATTGAAGTTGAAGGAATTAATTTCAAATAATTTATGACGACCTCTGTGGCGCGACGGGGACGGTCCGCCTGCGACGCAGGAAGTTGCGGGTTCGGTAGCTGCCTCGGGACAAATGTTTGTACGAGCGGCAGATATTTGTTCCGGGTGTTCTGGATGTTTTCAATGTATAATAAAAAAATATCTATCTATGTAGTGTGATGTATTAAAAAAAATAAAAATAAACTAAAATCAGTTTAATGCAGGCGCAAAAAGACCCATATCACATACAAAAATACAATGCACACAATAGAAAAAATTATAATAAAAAGATTAAACTAACATAGGTAAGACCTAACTATTTTTTATTTCCGTCCATATGGATAGAAATCCAGTACCTGTATATGGGATTGGCCAGATAGTCAGGAACAGCCTTTAGGATGGTGTTGTTGGAGCGACCTAGTCGACTCCAGAAGGCTGCTATCAGTTATCTAGTACCCATAACACCAGCTCTGCTTAGCTTGGGGCTAGACAACGCTGTGTGAATTGTCCAGTATTATTTATTTATTTTATTGTTCGATGACAAAGTGACGTAATTTTCCTCAATTCTACCCTAGACAACAATCTCCGTGCTTGCCCTACAGGACTATCTACACTGCATCATCTAGCCCCAAGCTAAGCAGAGCTTGTGTTATGGGTATTAGATAACTGATTTATTCATACATTCGAAACATAGATAGTTTTTTTGTTATACATAGAGAACACCCGGAATAAATATTAGCAGACTGGTCACAGAAACATTGGTCACGCAACTATTTTACACTCGCTGTGGGAATCGAATCCGGTAGCTTCTACGTCTGGGTCTTAATCCCCTACTCCGCAAAAGTTCTCAGAGTTTATGACTTACTCTGGTAATCTACGTACATGTCCGCGACAGGTTGTCAATTTTGGAATTATTTAATATTTTATTTATTTATGACAACAAATGATTATACTCAGGTCTTACTAAAAACATATTAATACTTAAGTAGTCTTAATCTAACTATACCATTGTCCACGAATTGTAATAATTACATAGTGGGGCAAAAACGGTAACAGATAGTTGATAAGCTAGTTAAGCCTACATTATTAGTGAATACGTACCTGCATATTAATAACAATACTTCAATATTACAATAATAATGGTCCTTGAAGTCCTGGGGCACACACTATTTATAAAGATCTTACCAAACTTCTCATAGAGTCTACGGGTTATCGGAATGCTGGCTTCTATTTCTGTCAACGAATTAGCATTGCCATTCAATGTGGCGATGCTGCCAGCATTCTGGGCACTCTGCGTTCTGGTGACGGCTTAGATTTTTAAGAAATGGATATAAGTGTGAATACTAGTTGTTAGTGTTTTATTCTGTTATTTTATTGTCATTTCTATGTGCTAATTAAAACCCTAATATTATAATACATAAACATAAAAAACACCCAGACCATAAAAAAAAAGAGTCCACCGTGTCCTAGATCATCCGCAATTCCCAAACAATATCATTCATACGTAACTGAAGTCATTCAAATATGTCCTAACTGTATTAAAACCATTTTTGTGACTCGCCAGGTTTGCGGCGAAAGTGAAGACGGCACAATATGCGGCAACGGCAACGGCGTCGCAACCTCCGTCATATCTCACACGAGCCGCGCGCCCGCGGACCCCGCGCCCCCCGCGCCCCTCAGCAACGGAGACAAGCCGGAGATGAGCGATACTTACACTAATGGTACACGTAATAACGAACAGTTTGCCTCGACATTGTCCTTTCTGGCGTGTTGTTTTACCTACAAAAGAACCAAGATACGATAAGTATTTTTTTTATCTAATCTTTGTTGTCCCACTGCTGGGCGAAGGTCTTCCCCAAACTCTTCCGTAGCATTACAGAAGCTAAAAAAGCATGAGACTTTTGACCGCGGGCAGGCCATTGCTAAACTCATTGATATTCTGGAATAGTTACATCAAGTCTGGAAATTTATTTTTCTAAACAAAGCGCCATACTAGAATCTAGCCCTAAAGGATCCATGGCTTGAGTTCTGGGTACAAGATGACTGATATACTACTTGATCTTCTGAGTCTCAGGTGATTTTTACCCAGTGCTCATTACCGGCCGTTCAAGCGCGCCTTTCAAAAATACGGGTATAGATTTCCTGGACTACCCCGGAATACCCTGTTATCATCTTGCAAGTTAGTGAATGGCTAGGCGTTACTCAGGGCATCCTCTGGACAATCCACACAGCATCTAGCCCTAAACTGAGCAGTTACTATTTCTGTAAATAATGAAAAAATATCCGATATTGTTTATTTATTTAACGTTTGTGAGGTAGCACAAGCTTTGCTTTCTTTGGGGATAGATTGCAATACCCCATAGACATAATTTTTATATTTTTTTTATAGATTTTATTTATTTTCAGGCACGACAGAGATAATAGAAGACAAAGCTACGGCGTGCGGAGACGTAGAAATGTCTCCGCCGCCCACCAATGGGGCACTTGACGAAGGTAAATGCAAACAAACACATACACAAACATTCACAATCTTACTGTTGAGTATATTGAGCTGATATAACCCCTTACTCCTACAACTCAGCGACCCGAAGTATGTCATGGCCTTCAATAACTTCCCAAAAGGGGACTTCCCTTTTGGTTTGTTCAGAGACCCAAGTCTGCTCATCAATCGCTTTACTATGACAATGGAATCGAATCATCACGTAGAATCATTAAATGAAATAAAATCTAAATAGTGCGTGCGGTCCTGTTTCAAGGGAGAGATTGATAGAATGCTTTCATCCATGACACTTTTCAGGCGCATCCCTCCATCTGGAGTTTCCTTCATCTAAGGTACAATGAAATGTGTCATTCTGTGACGATACCATTGTCACAGTAAAGGGATTAATTAACCAGAGTGACTTGTTTTACAAATAATATTTTCCACTTGCCAGTCATTGGTAAATTTTTAGCCAGTATTCAGAATACATCGTTGTGCGGCGAAAACAGCACATATGTGCGAGTCACTCACTGAATGTCATAGATGGATCAGCTGTTCAGTGTGTGATGGACTTTCAAGAATAGTTCATAAAAATCTGAATAACCTTATCCACAGATAGGCAAACGTGTGTCGTAAACAACACGAACCACTTAGAAAATTATTAAGATGAAGAGAAGTATGGGCTATGTGTTCGCTAAATGACTATGTCCCTTTAAATTGTTCTGAAATAACCACAAAATAATAAGGCGAAATTTAATTTGAGGAGAAATTATAGTGTTGTATTGAATTTGTTTTTTTTTAAATGGCTGAAATTATATAATTTGTTTATTTATTATTGAATTATACCAATTGGCAATATGTATATCCAAATTAATTATACAAATAACCTTTATTTTACAGCAACTTTTAAGCGTTAAGATTTTTGTAAAATATGTATTTTAATATTATTTATTGTTTGCACACCATAATCATTCATTATTTTATTTTACTTCTTTTAGAAACATATCATGTTACTTTTATTTTGCTGGTTGCTTTACTTAGCATGTACGATTACATATTATGTATAGTAATATATAATATTAATATGAATGGGTACTAAATTATAAATAAATATGTATGCTATATTGTAATGTACCTACTAAACGGAACCATCCCACCCCGATTAGAATATTTCTGTCTAAGTGTTAGCTGTATTTAGCATTGCTTATATAATCGACTGTACACCTAACCTAGGGTGTACAAACCTAATCAGAAAGGTATATCACACTTACTAACCATACAAAAACGTTACTAAACATAACCTTTGTTTTTCTCTGTATCCTACAGAAATCATCAAGCAGAATGATGCTTGATAATCCAAATATTGTCTGTAGTTTGTGCCTTATGCCGCTGCTGTAATAAGTGCATGGAGTCCGATAGGCTTCTTACTCACAGCTCATGTAACATGCATCAGATCGCATACACCGGCACTTGTCATTTTATTTGTATTTAGTTGAGTCATCGCTTCAGCATGCTGAAGTGGGATTGAGATGCAAGCGATTCTAGTCCTTGTTTTCTGGGGACTTGGTCATAGTTTTCTGTCTGGGTTTGTTTGGTTTGCATCTTGAATTCATCGAATCTAAGGCTGTCTTAGCGATCCAGTCACATACGGAAAATGGTAAGTTTAATTAAGCGATAGAAAACAATATTGGGAATTGTAATATTCTCCATGTCTAAATAATTTAATCTAAATAAATTGTACATACTACATTCGCGTCAATTTTGCGTCGTTGGACGAAAAATACCACTTATGCGTCAATAGTCACGACGAGGAATCTTTACCAATGAAGCTTTTTCATAAAATAGAACAGTTTTCCGTGAAACTTGTGAATGGTCGCTACGGCAGCGTTAGATTAATGCGAGTACGTTAAGGAACGAGATCTAATCAATGGGGTTGCGTTGCGTTACGTTTCTTTAGCGTTGGGTATATCTGCTCAATCGTTAAGTAACTTGGCTTAACCGTTGGGTAACGCAGCATCACCATCTAGCGTTTAGCGTTTTAACTCTTGCGTTGAATAATGCAGCTCAACCGTTCCGCTCACTCTTTGAACTCAGTTCTAACTCGGCTTTGGGCCCATGTTGTGGCCTTAGGAATACCCATTCCTGCAGCATGACTGTTTCAAATCGTTGGGTAAGTGTGCTTAAAAGTTGGGTAATTCGGCTTAACTCTAAAGCGGTAGGTAGCTCGGTTAAACGCTAGAGCGGTGGTTAACGCGAAGGGTAACGTGCCTCAACGCTAGAGCAGTGACTAAAGCGGTTCAACAGGCAGGTTCCTACCCACATGGGTAAATAGTACATCGGTGGCTAGGTCGCTGAGGGCTCCGTGGTTGTAGGTAGCGCGGCGCGGCTGCCGCTGCTGAAGGGGATGCCGGGCGTCACGGCCTGCCTCGCCGCGCTCATGCACCACTCCACAGAGGGTAACACTGTACAGATGCTCGCGGTAGACGGAATGTGATGACAGGACATTCTCTTTTTGTTACACTTATGAATTCGATAAAAGATAACGATTGGTTCCTGACCGGTTAGGGCTCGCTACGATCGGGATTTTAATCTAGAATCCTTCCCCCCAAGATTCAAAGCCCTTGCTATTAAAGTATAGTTTCATCCCACCTATTCGAAAACGCTGATTAGTTCTCTTAGCATATGAGAGAGTACCGTAAGATATTTTCTTCAAGACAATTTCCTATTTAAATATTTTCTTTAAGGCAGTAATGTATTTTGAATTAAAACATGATTTTTTTTTTAATTATTTTGCAAAAAAAAAAAAAAAAATTGAATAACACTAAACGTTCTTGGTTAGACCTCGTTACGCTCGGGTAACTCTTGCATCCATCACTCCGCTCGGGATTTAGAATAGCAATGATTCGTGCGACTAACGAAAACTCATTTAAAATCCTGAAATTTTCACGGCTCCTGACTTTCCCTAATATTTCTAAGGGTTGACAAAAGATACTTGAACTGTCTTTCACATTCGGTCGAGGCGGTATAAATTGTTGTCGTGAGTATCTACTACGCGGTCTACGCGAATTTACGATTTGAACGCGCGTACATTCCAATTTTTTTTCTCAAAATGGCCAATAGTTTGGCAGACTAAAATATTTTCCAACAAACGATAAGAGAATTTACAAAACGATTTTGATATAGATCGGCAAAATAGACTAATTCGAATTTACGCGCGTTTTGAAGTGTTTTCTAAGAGCTGGTAGTATAGAGCTTGCTTCCAGACCTTTTTGATAAACGAAATCCTGTCTTTTTGGCCAATTTTTTGCTTTAACAAAACATGTCAAAAATGTGTGTTTTGTAAAAGTCTTTCAGATATATTTCAATATAAAAAATTCTAACAAAATATTAATTTTAAAATTTTCCTTATATCTTTTTCTATTTCCGCTACTAAACGCACATTGCGCGAACCAATCGCACGATTTTTCTACTAACATTTGTAAAATAGTATGTAGGTAGTTACAAAATGATGGAAAAGTTAAATTATTTGATAAATTTTATTTTCTGCTAAATCATTTCAAACTTTTGTAAAATAGTACATAAGAAGTCAAATAATGTTCCAAAAAATTTTCACTGAGTTTTGGGATATTATTTGATTTCTTATAAATTAACCCAGTGCGAGGCTTACGCACTTTAATAATAAAAACCTTAGTATGCACATAGTTACAAAATGATGGTAAAGTAAGTGATTTGATAAATTTTACTTTTATCAACTTTAAACCTGCTAAATCATTTCTGTAGAATATCCGCCATTTTATAACGGAAACTCGTCCTGCCATCTGTATTTTATGATGGGAACTAAGTTGAAAAATGTAGCATGGATTATTGTTTGTATAAACTTTTCTATTGCATGTGTTTTGTATGGTGTGGTTCTTGGGGAGATGGGATGGTCAGTCAATAATTTATGTTTACTATTATTTATTGTGTTTTGTCCGCTTATTACTATGAATTTTTATTATAAATATCTTATTATATATATTTAATGTGGGGATAAGAGGTTTACTGAATCACTGCATGGCAGTGAAAAACACAGGGTTTTAAGATAATTTTACACGATTTTTTTGGTGCACTATTTGTTTGAGAACAATGAGATCTCGATCATCTGTATCTATTTCATAGAACATTCTTATGCAAAACGAAGTAATTTCGACCAAAGGATACCTTATTAGTAGGTACTTAAATTTTCTTCAATCCAACACGGAATTACTCAAAAAACAACGTGTTCTTTCAAAGTTGCTAGATCTTTTGGTCGATATTACTTCGTTCTTTAGTACATTTACAATAACGTCTATTATAAAACGCTAGACGCAGACGGCTGCAGTTCACGCGCGTCCGTCGAGCGAATGCTGGCGTTCGGACGAGACCTCTACGCAATGAGCCAGAGACTGCAGCAGGATCTATGCCATAAGATGTTAGAGGTAAGGTCTACTTTTCATTGCTTTTTTCTGATAAAGTATAAAGGCGCACAGGCTACAATTTTTTTTTACAAAATTACTGCACTTATAGCGGTTTAAGTGATAAGGCCGCCAATTCTTTTACCTTTTACCAAACTGTTTGCGATTGAAGGTTTCTGAATAAAGAATTGTTTATCTATAACACTATGGGCTGACAGAAGTGAATGGAGGACGAAACATGTGGCAGCACCACAATCCTGCATTAGTAGGCATGCATAGCAAAAAATAAAGACAACGAATGCGCGTAGTCTGAGCTGATATAAAAAAAAACACTAATTTCAATTGCTTCGTATAATTAAAAAAACGTGCGGCAATTCCGTCGAAGTTCATGGTATTATCGTGCCGTGCGAATTAAAACGCCCAAATACATTCGGTGCCGAGTTTAACGATGCCTAACTAGATGCATGTTTACTCCCTTGTGCGACTATGTAGTCTTTATTTAGGAACATACTAGGTGCAATAACAAAAAATAGGAAGCGATGTGTGTGGTACCTACCTACATACTGCACCAAAGGCGCGCCGAGCTGCCCGCGCGCCCGCTTCGGTGATGTCGCGGGTCGTTGACCGGGGCAGCCGTTATAAGGTGCTTTGTGCTTGTAAAGGGGATGAAAACATATACGTAGGCGTTTTTAATTTTATATAATGAATATTAAGAACTATGCATTAGTCTTGCCTAGTTTAGTGGCCATTTCGTTTTTATTTATTTTTTTGAAAACGGGATTTTTTGTCAAAACCCTTTCCTGAGTTCTGTGACTGAGTCTGAACCATCCCTGAAAGTTTGGTACTTACTTTTTGTTACACCCTGTGTATAAATTAACAATGGTTATCTTTCAGAACGCATTCAGCCTGTTGGCTTACAGCAACCCATGGGACAGCCCGGTGGGCTGGCAGTTGGAGCCTGTGCAGCGAGAATCAGTTTGTGAAGCGCTCAACTCCGCTATTCTAGGTAAAATACATACTTTCAGTCCATTTAATGTTCTCTGCTGAACATAGGCATTCCCCGAACGACGCCACAAATTGCGTTCCGGTCCTGATTCGCCTCCATACTATTACTGAACTTTCGTCTAAACTCAGTCGAAACACGACCACTGAATGTACGAACGGTCGTGACTGAGGTAAGCTTCCACATCTATAAAAAAGTAAGATAGGAATTTACGATTTCATCTATCTTCTATATATATAAAAGCTTTCTTTTCGTGTTAGTTACACTATTAATAACTCAAGAACGGCTGAACGGATCTCGGTGAAATTTGGCAGTGAGGTAGATGGTATCCCGGGGCCGGTCATAGGCTACCTTTTATTCCGGAAAAAAGCGTGCGAAGCCGCGGGCTGCAGCTAGTTAAAGATAAACAAAAAAGCAATGTGTGTGTGTAGGTGTTCATGTCTTATGTTTGCAAATGCCAGAGACACCTCGTATTACAGGAGTATGTGGGCATCTGATTATTTATTAAGACACCCCTACAGACTGCCCGTACATTGGTGGCTTGCCATGAGCAACCAAGAGTTTCGTGCAACAGGGCAGTTTATCAGACGCTCAGTAGCTCAAGTAACAGCAATAACATTTGAGCGGCAGATACATCTCTGTAGCTTATGCCTCAGAAAGGTAGGTAAAACCACTGACAACTGCATAAGGTTAAATTTCCCTTGTGTTTTCCAGAGAGCAGCGGCATGGCATGGCGGTCGCCCGTAGAAGGCAATGTGGCGCATCTCCGTGACCTGCTGGGCCGCATGTCCCGCGCCGCGCTCGGCGCCTGCGCGTTTGCGGATCTGCCCGCGCTGTTGAGACACTAGCGACAGCACCCGCTACTAGAGGGACCTACCGGCGTCGTCATCTCCGGCACGAGCGTTTCTAGCGACATAAACCGACACTAGCTGGGACTAACCGGCTCTAGATGCTAGAAGCGTCACTACGAGCCGCCGCTAGCGACATCAACCGACATTTGCCGGCATTTACCGAGGCCAACCGGCCCTAGCGCGACCAACCTACACTCCCTGACACTAGTGCCTATAACTGGCAACCATACGTGCCCACGCTTAGGCATTAGCGATACTAGCGACATCTACGTCAATAGCCACCAACCGAAGCTAAGAGGCACCAACCAGCACTCACTGCCAATAGCGTCATATCAAACTGACTAACCAGCACTGAGCCCAAAATGGTACTAACTAGCGCCAGCTAGCACTTGCTGCTTATAACCAGTGCAGGCTGCGTCAGCCGGCAACGCTTATCTGAGCCAGTGCTACCAACTAATATGCACCATTACTCCTACTGTGATACCCGGTATAAGCTGAATGGGACATATAGCGCCTGTATGATACCAAGCGAATTTATCGTGCCAGTAGATGAAGCAGCGAATTTTTTACGCTGTTATGAGAGTCGCAATGAGCATACCAAATACGCCGCGCTATAATGATGTAGTGTAGTCACTATTGACTCGTGCGGATTCAAATCCATTATCTTTCGCAAGATACGCTATTATCTTAAACCAAGTGCCAATTAACGCTTACCGCTAGCTTTCTAGTTATACGAATATTGATCTGCGCTGTGGTTCTCTTATTTAAGACACAAGACGCAAACCTTTGAATAACTAGCAAGTACTGGCGTATGTCCTAACAAAATGGCTTTTACACATTTGAGTAGTTTGACGAACCAACTATACTGAGCCAAGTGTCAAAGAGCCTCGAAATTATATGTCCTTACAGAATTTTATGGTTAGAGCTAAATACAACTCACTTAAAAGGCTAAGAACTGGACTCTGCGCTTGCTTCTTACTCAATTTTGTAACTATTGGGTTGAATGATTGCGTCACGAAATGTGTAAGCACCTATTTGTGCCACCGTTGTATAACCAGATCAGCATTAATCGGCTCTTGATATAATGCTTCTACCACAGTGTTACAGCGAAATGTGGTTGTGATTTTATACACCAAAATACTCGTTTTAACTTCAATTCGAATTGAAGAAAATTTTATCCTCAACGACCCTTGTATCAGAATTTTCTGATTTTTAGTTTTGTGTAGAAATATAGCTACGAAAACTAAAAAAGACTTAAGAATCAATCGCTTTAAAGGCCACTAACTAAAGATTGTCTGTAATGTAAATAAAGATCAACTCCTCGACCAAACGCACATTGGATGCTTTGAATTCACAACTGAGCCTTCATGGGCGTATTACGCGCCATTTTAACTTATAAACTAATGTAATGTAGAATTTATTTTCGCTTGGCAAGATGATGCTGGCTATCGGATAAGGCTGGAGGGAAACGTCAGTTGATTTTAAAGATTGTTATCAATTTGTTGGCAACACTCGATATTAAACTGCAGTATCACTGATTTAAGTTTACGAAGCAGCTTTTTCTAAATATCGTGCTCCAGATATAAGTTTCAGCGACTGACGCTCCTCAAGCCATGTTAAAAAGTAAAGTGACACGAATATATGTATTGAAAGTGTGCTCCGGGTTGACCTCAACGAAATGGACGTTGCAACAAGTTCTCAAAAGGAATATAAATAGAGCTAGTGATGTGATTACGGACTGTATAATGAATACACAATATAATAGAGATATATCGTCTTATATACTTAGTATAGAGGTAATATAGAGTACTAAACGCGGGACACTGTTGATTTTGTGATTAATTTTTAATGTGTTCATCATGGGTTTAATAAATATCTCAGACGGACTGAAGAAAGTTGTTTTTGAAGATTGTTTTATATTAATGAATATGTCGTGCTTGAACCAATATTTTAAATGATAAGGCGTATGTTCTACGCATTTGTGAATCCGAAAGAATGAACCAGCTTTCTTTGCATTTACGCAAAATGAAATACATTTTTCATAATATGTAAAGTATATTTACATAAATGCGTAGAGATATTATAGTGGTGATAATCAAGAGCGTAACGAAGTAATCATAATAGTTGTAAATTGTGCGTACGTATGCATATGTTGTTAAGACTTGCAACAGTGTCGCTGCTCGACGGGTGGGGACGCGGGGAACATACGTAGGGATCAGAAACAGCTACAACTTCACAAAAAACTGCAGCTTAAAAACTATTTTAAAGAACAGACTTATGTCATTTCAACGTATAGTTTGGCCTTTGAGCTTGTAAAATTTTACTATTCGTTGGCAGAGCGAGCGTGAAAGAATTTCTGACATTGGTGTCAATTCAGAGGTCTTAAAATTTTTACCAAATTAATTTCACATCACTTAAAATGTTGCCGACCTTTTCAAATCGATTGACATTATAATGATAAGAGCTAGAGCCGCCCCTGATTAGCGGCTGTTTTTCCCGCATAACATATAAGTTCTGCTTACTCCCAAAGTAAGCAGAACTTTTCACCAGACGACATGTGTGAAATGTTCAGTAGGTATTATTGATTTATGGGAAACGAGTACCTTGCTCCACGATCTTTGTAACGTGGTTAGTTGCACTTGGCATAATTGTTCGCCTGTGAATAACTAGCAAGTACTGGCGTATGTACTAACAAAATGGCTTTTACAAATTTGAGTAGTTTGACGAACCGACTATACTGAGCCAATTGTCAAAGGGCCTCGAAATTATGTGTCCTTACAGAATTTTACGGTTAGAGCCAAATACAACCCACTTAAAAGGTTAAGAACTTGACTCTGCGCTTGCTTCTTACTTGATTTTGTAACTATTGGGTTGAATGATTGCGTCACGAAATGTGTAAGCACCTATTTGTTGTATAACCAGATCAGCGTCTCGCGATCAGTGCCTTCAAATAAATAAAAAAAATAGTTATGGTGCCATCTGAATTGAGACCAATGACTTAAAAAACATGTTTATTTGCAAGATTAAAGTACACAAAAGTACACTCAATAGCGGAGAATCCCGATCCAACCCAGGGCGGGTCGCTAGTCTCAAGTCTGGAATGTTCCCTGCATGGCAGTGACGGCGAACACACGGACAAACTTCACGTCTTATTTAGCAGTTGTAAATGGCTAGCTTTTCTGTAACTTTAGTCTGTCGAGAGTTGGTTCAAGTGTGTGATCTACACTGAATGCCTGTCTCCTATGGATTTGCTTAGTTGCTAAGGAGTTTGTCAAACCCACCATATTGGTTAGCTGAGAATCAAGTGATCCTATTGGTGGGTTTTTCATATTGCAGCCACGTATCAACGGTATCAAATCTCTGATGGAAAGGCCAGTTGTGATTTTGCTAGGATGAAAAGCTCTTTGTTAGAAAGATCCGCGGGCGCGAGCTAGTTTTAAAATAAGACTGTCACTCTTAAATAACTACTCTATCTTGTAAATAATTAGTTGTTCAGGGCTTGACTAGGATATTCAGTTTCTAGACGACGTGAAGTTTGTCTGTGTGTCTTAAGCAATGTGTATAGGAGTCAGTTTCCTTTAGCATTCATCGCCATCCATCAATGTACTGTAAATTATCTACAATATTGTTCTTATTGTATTGTTTTCTTTTTTAATAATATATTGTGTTTAAACGGCTGATGTCTTTGATTTATTATGAACCTAAAGTCCCGGATGGTAACCCTCTCCAACACAACACCTTAGTATAGGTAGGTCTAAGAGAGCTTAAAAGTACGATGAGATGCAGAAGATCAAGTACAAGTTAGAGGATCATTATTCAGATCCTGTTTTGCCCTAGTTGCCATAAACAGAATCTCACCTAAACCGAACAAGGGGTAAAATTGATTATCATCTCAGCTCCAAAGTTACTCACTGCTGGATACAGACTTCGTTAACGCGGTCACTGCCAAGCTTCAGTGACGCCAGGGGAGCGAGTGAGTCGATGGCACTCAATGTGTTACTGCCTCGGCCCGAATGCGCCCTAAACAAAATCTGACCTAAATTGAACAAGAGCCAAATCGTAGTTAGACTACGGTTAATATCTAACGAAGAGCAGCATAGCTACCTATACTCGAATAAATTTCGAGTAGAACCACTAAATAACAACTCCCTTCGGTTGAAGTACCTACCTACAACAAAGGCAAAGGGTAGTTTCGAATCAAAACCAAATTATCTCCACCCTATAAATTACTGAAACAATTCTAAAAAAACTGTCTAGAATGGCGCCAGACGAAACGAACCATTGAATAATTATGATAAATTATCATAATTATTCAAGAATTTGCTTGATAATTTTTATAACAATAATTGTTATAAAAATTATCGAACAAATTCTATAAATTCCAAAGGGGAGCGATTCGCTACCCCTCTGGAATCCAATGATTTTCATTCATTTATGTTGCGAATCGGTTTTGATAAAATCGGAAAAATCCGTAGGGCGGGAATTTAATTACGGTTTTCCCAATATTTCATGCCGCCCTCGCAATTTGGGCTCGGCTTTATGTTTGTCAATCTCTTCGGAAAAACTGGCTCAGCTATCGGGATTGAAAAACTGTAGGGCACCGACATCCGTAGCGTGACAAGATTGCTATTGATTACACATGATTACACGATACCGGAGGCTAGATAGGTATCGTACCTACAGTAAATACGAAATCCAAATCAAGAGCCAAGTATGTACCTACTTCGAATTGAAAATAAAGAGAAGCTGTGTGTAGGTACCTACATAACCGATAGGTTAGACTGGCTACCCCAGTCCAATAAAACTTTAAAAATCTGCGAATTTCCGCCAAAGCATAAATCAGACGCCCCGTGGCCGCTGGATATAATTTCAAATGCAGTTGGTATTAATATTGGCAGAGTATAAATTTTTCTCGCATTGCTCAAACAGAAATACTATCTATGTTCCGTCAGCGGACCGGGCGCGGAGTAGAAATTGAATGAAAACATTGAATATTTATTCTGTGAAGATGCCAGTGCAGCTTGGGGCGAGGCAAAGAGCTAAGAGGGGCAGACAAGCCACGACCGCCATAATAGAGCGAGCTAGCACAGTATTGAACAGGTCGGTACGTATTATTAGAGCAAAATCCTTTTAAAGAAAGCAGCTTTATCTACCCCGGTACCATCAGAAATTTCATACAATCCACGAATTACGTAGCATTCTCGTAGACATGGTAGAAAGGGCTACTTCGTAGAAATAAGTACCTACCTAGCATCGGCGGCGGGGCGTAGACGTTCATTTAATGTAGAGAGTACTACGGCGTAGCCTTGCGTAGCGAAGTCTACATCGTAGACCTACGTAGCATGTTCTACGAGGTTACTTCGTTAAAGCCCTGCGACGTAGACGTTACGTAGCATAACCTCCGGCGTAGCCTCATACAAAACAGCAATGTTAAAAATGAAGAGAAGGTAGAGTCAGTGGTCGAAATGTGAAATTATAAATATTTTACGATACCTAGTCCCCATCTCTCCCCTCAACTCTTTGCACCGAGATCATCTTGCGGCTCTCCTTTTAATATTTGATCTGCATATTTATAAATCTGGTCGGGTCGGCGTATTTGTACATTTATAGTTTATTCCTCTGTCCGTCCGCTGTCCGAGCCGTAACTCGATCTCCTATTGTTTGAGGGACTCGGCAAGATACAGCTCTGGGGTTTCGCCTCACTCACTATGTCTCAATAGACACAAAATGGTTTATGTGCATACGAGTAGAGACGGTGTGTGTTTGCGCTGCGTTGTGTTGTAAATATTCTGAGAATTTTGCTTATAGATTGCTAGGCTAAATTTAGTGTTGATCTATAACCTATATAGCCTATATTGGTCCACAGCTGGACGCAGTCCACGCCTCCTCCTGATTCACATGAGCGCCTTATTGGCTTTTATTTATCTCATGGGGAGTAATGCCCATAATCCATGCGGAAATCTACTTATGTCCGTGCTGTTCCCGTGAAGCCAAATGAATGTATTTTTATCTAAATCGCAGTTCGGTGGTAGAATTGTTCTGCGGGTGGCGCTGCTGCCCGTCCCCCGGGTGGATTGGCGCGGTCAGTGGTGGCAGCTTACCACTGACCGCTTGACTGACCGTGATAAGAATACACTGCTGCGGCTGCGGTGGCGGCCTACAGCACCATTTTGTGCAGTGTCTCCGCTAAAAGTTCTGTGTTCGACGTCATTTTTCGACGCGGTAAGTACGTGCGGTCAGTTGTAAAAAATTGCAAATGACCGCGTGCTGACTCACACATGCGCGGTGGTGGACGGGGCGGGGCTTGTGGTCGCGTGTACCGCGCTCTAACTGCGTCGAAGGCGCGTTAATGTGAATAATTCCGAGGACTGCCATAGTATACAACTGACCGCCACCGTGACCGCCACCGCAGGCCACGTCTGTCTGTGAGACCCTTCATTCGTCTCTTACGATACCCACGGAAAGAGTTGGGATGGTGCAAATTCTAAGCCTAGCCGGCACCACACGGCTTCATCTGTCATCACACATTCGCAAATAAATAGGCAGTACATTCATTAAAAATGGAAGATAATGAAATAGTTATCACTTTATTTCCTGTTTAATATTATTGTCCACATAATTCGTTTTAACAGTTTGAATTATCAAAACGATTAGGTATAATTCTGATTCTGATCCTTATTTCTCAATAAATCAATAAGGAATTCTGGAAAGTATTTAAACACTGAAAACATAAAGAACCCACACCTACGAGAATAAAATCACAAATATCATTAGTCTATAAGCACTTTTCACTACCTACAACACTTAGGCCTGTAAACCTTGCTCAGTCATCGATCTATGCTTTAGTAAGCTTTTCTATGGCATAAGCTTTACTTAAACATAGACCTATGTTATATCAATGCCTAACACATAATAATACGGGCCAAGTCTTATTAAATTAAAAACAGACTGTAAAACGCAACTATATTTCGTTTAGTGTCCCACACTCCATGTGACTCTTGCACGGCACAAACCCCTGCAGCCCGTATTGACACAGCAGCTGGCGGAAGTACCGTCCCTGGTGGGTCACAGGAGTGGCCACCACGCGCAGCGGGTGGGCCAGCACCATGCTGACGGAGTGGTTGGTGGTAGACGTCGGCCACTGGGTGTCGAGTAGCCGAGAGCGTTTCGGGGTTGGGTTCCTGAAAGATTAATATTACCTAGTTTCAGTTCCGTTATTGATAACGTTTTGAGTCACAGGTCAGGTTCTGTTAGGGAAAACGAACGGTTATTTGTAGCAAATCAATTGCTTACATAAGTATTAGATTGAGGTGTCAGAAATTTTACTGAAGATTTATAATTAGCATCATCTCAGCCGAACTGAGTCTACTGATGGACTTGGGCCTCCCCAAAGATGACCACAATGACAGCTGCCCGGTTAGCGGATACGCTACAAATCTAAATTTTATTGATAAATTATTAATTTCAAAACTTTCCTCCTTGGTCGTAAAGCTTCATATGCAAATTTTGAAATCATTATACTGAGATGAGATGTAAAATGGCCTCGTGTAAATGTGTAAGCACATAGATTCTTGCAAAACCTAGCTATAAAGTTGCCACTAATGTGCAATATATGACAAAACGACTAAACTTTTTAGCAATCTCAGAAGCCTCACATTAATTTATTATGCAACTATGCAAACGAGTGCAATTGAAAATGTTGTATGCTATCATAGTAAGACAAAGTAGTACCAACCGACTGGTCTTTAAACAAGATCCGTCACGTGCTAGTGTGACTCGCGCGCCGAGGGTTACAAAGGTTTGTAAAGTATTGGTATACTCACATGTACTAAAGGTACCGGTTAGAGACTTTGCTAATTAATGAATACCTAAAAATTTAAGGTATTTATCCATTTCAGATGGATCTGTTTGGAAACTTCGGAGTATAGAGGGAACTAATGGTAAAATTTTCGACTTTTTCCAGTATATTACGAAAAGTATGTAACCTACAGAAATTTCAAAATCTTTTTTGAGTTGTACATTTAATACACCACTTAACCTCTTAAAACTTCGACATCAAAATTTTAACCTACTGAAATTTTTCGTTTTAATGTTTTTTATCATTTAATCTACAGGCTTTCCATAAGGCTGACCATAAGGGTTTCGAAACCGATCTCCGAAACCCTAAAAAGATCTGGCAGTAAATAGAAACACATACAAAACTTCAATTTCTCTTACTTATCTATTCAAACAAAAACAAAAATTAGTAGGTAAGGGTCTATAACCTATAGGAAGACAGAAAACGTGTTCAAATTTGTGGTATTAGTGCCCACCAAACACACGCGCACTGCACCATCCAATAATTGGCTAACTTTCATGAGATTAGTTCCCAATTCCCATAATCTTGTTTAGATACTCGCGAACTTACCCAAACTTCATGAAGTTGGTCAACATCGTGGTCAGGCGGTCTATAAACAGCTTATCGCGGGCAGACAGCAGCAGAGGCAGTCCACCCGGCTTGAACACGTAGAATATGTCGTCGGAGTGTGCTGCGCCTGGTGAGCCTCGCCCGAAGATGCTCTTGGCAAAGTTACGATCGCCCTCGTAAGTGAAAATGTAGTTGTACATCGGCTGATCAGAGTGCTTCGTTATTATGTTCGCAAACGCGTCCGCCGTAGCGTACGCCATCCAATCGGAGTAAAACTTTACAACTCCGGGCATAGACGCGCTGCTTATCTCACTAAAATACCGCGCACGAAACTTCCTCGTTATCAGCTCCTTGTTCGCTGGGCACCATGAAAAAACGGAGGGCAGTTTTTCCGCGAAATTGTCGTCCAATTCTTTGAGAGTCTTATCGTTGTGCAGGCCGTAGAACAGCGCGCCCTCCGCGCTCGCGAACCCCGATATTATCGGGACTTTATTAAAGTTGCCGGAAGTTATAGTTGCGAACGGCGTGTCGTGGAAAAACGGCTCCGAGAGGTGAGCGTCGAGGCAGGGCGCGTACTTGAAGCTGCGCGGGTTGATGGACGTGTCCGCGGTCACGTTTAAGATCTCGTTCACGGTCGACGTCGCAAACAGTTCAAAAGCGTCCGCCTCGTTTTCTATCGGTCTGATTTTGCTCGCGTCTTCGAGCGCCGCTTTGGCAGGCTCGACATTGAACGCCCAGGGAGCGAGCGGGTTCCCACTCAAAAGAATAGCTTTATGAAACAGACCAGTGCTGGATTTCGATAGCATGTGCATCGCCGCCGCAGACGCTCCCGCGCTCTGTCCCGAAACCGTCACGTTATCGGGATCCCCTCCGAACGCCGCAATATTCATCTGAATCCACTTCAACGCTGCCGTCTGGTCTTTTAGCCCTAGATTAGAGATCCCATTGATGCAGAGGAAGCCAAAGATCCCCATTCTATAGTTTACGACTACGGCTACGACTTTCTTAGTGACTAGAAACTCCGGGTCGTAGTGCCACTTGCTGCCGTAGTAGTACGCTCCCCCGTGGAAGAACACCAGGACTGGCAGTTTGTCCCGGCTGGTAGCGCCCTCGGGAGCATACACGTCTAGTTGTTGGCAGTCCTCGCGGCCAAAGATGAGGGACGCCACAATCTGTGCGCACGCGCCGAACGGATATACCGCGTTGAAGATGCCGGCCCATTTTGGCGGAGGCTCTGGGGGCTGGAATGAAGCGAATGAAATCAAAGTATGCGCTTTATTTCCTAGTAGGTATGATTATGTTAGATATTGAAATATTTGACGTTTCTCAATGTCCAGAACAAGAAAAGCCGACTTTGATTAATTTGCAAATGACAATCTTCACAATTTTCAAGATTTTTTTCATAAAAGCTGGCCTTTATCTTCATAATATTATGCCTATCCTCTATTAGGTATACATATAATTTAAGTATTTCCTAATCTTATTTGTGAGACGAAACAAGAAAATTGCCACCTATGAGAAAGTTGTAACCTTTTAGTTGGGCACCTAATCTAGTCACGCAACAATATCAGTCAGCTAAGTTTATACAAGGTTTGCTGGGGTGTGAATTATCCAGCATTATTTATTTGTTGGGAAGTGTATTTTTACACGAACCGGAGTGCTGGCAGGGACTTCGATAAGGATCGTTAAAGTATAGATAAGAACAGACCGGCGCCACACCTTACCGAATTTTATTGACAACAGACAAAGAGAGTCAAAATTGGTGCTGATCGAACTTTATCGAAATCCGTGCTCGCGCTCCAGTTGACACAATATTTTGTACTATTTTCTGTTCTCATATTTACCAAACTATTATATTTTCATCTTTACACATTAAACTCACCTTGAATCTCTTGCTAGTAGCGTACGGTATGCCATAGTACTGATTCTGCCCGGAGACGCTCCTCAGCCCGCGCAGCCGCCCCTGGTTCACCTCCACAACTGGCGTGAGGATGCCGGCAGCACTCGCGAAGAATAAGCACGGGATTATTGTCGTCAAGCGCATTTTTAAAGTTCTTTATGCGTGTTTAGGAAAAATTGGTGTCGCGATTGCTTGTGTGTTTTATTGTAGGACTAGAGGTTTTGCATGTTGTGGTAATTTTATTCGATGATGATTAGTTTAATTACATTGCAAATCAATGTGCTCATCGATTTCTTAAAAGTTTTAGTACGCGTAGATATGTACCAATTTGTTACACATCTTGAAAATACGAAGAACACAATTTTTGTCACATGATTTTCCCGAGATTTTCACCAAATATTTTCACTCTTTTAAAAGCCAACGCAAAAAATGAAGATAAATCGGTATGGTATCGGCCTAGTAATTTGGAGTAAAACAAACCACGTAACCTTACATCAATGATCCGCCAGACACTGAGATCGCGAGGGAAAGGCTCGCGTGTGCCAACGCCTTGCGCAAGCGCAGGCAAAACCTCGCATCTTGCGGATTGTGGTGTTGCTCTTGACATACGAGTGTGTTCAGTGTTTCACTTGTCTTCTGATGACAAGCTTAGTCCCGGCGATGGGCGATTCTTGTTCGTCAATCGTTCGTCGTAGCCACGCTAGCGCGTGGTATTTGAGGACGCCCTTGCTATAATGCGCACGGCCGCGGAAGCGGACCTTCGAAGTCTGGGGCAAAGTGTTTGGATCGAGGAGTTCCTCCACGATATCCACCAGTTTCTCTCCAGTTTCTCACGCACTCCCGCGGCTTGCTTGTAAGGTCTTGGTACGGTTCTGCTGTTACAGCCACGCAGAGGTCATGCGACCTGAATGCTGCTGCGTAGCTCACAAAGTTGCTTTTGTGATCCGTTTCCGACCTTAGACGCTTACTATCACTGGTGGGCGTAGTGCTGTCGTCGAACGGGAACGCTTGACACTCTGGGGCTGAGCTGGTGGGAATTTGTTTTTGTTTTTGCGGGCTGTTATGTGGCTGCGTCCACGCGCCACTGATTGGAATTAAAGGAGTGTGTCTCAAGCTACCGAGCCTTTCACTCATCTCCCGTACACAATTTTGGCGGAGACGGTAGGATGTGTAAAAAAGTAAAATACATAACAGGCACGGATGTGGGTGAGGATGATGAAGATGATGATGGTAAGAGTCTGAATAATATTCGAACCAAGCGCGGAGCACCCATGACAGAGACGGTAACTTTGAACGGGGTCAAATTGAGTTTCAAAGTTGATTGTGGAGCCCCTGTCACTGTAATTTCAGAAGCCTCTTATAAAAAATATTTTAGCAGTGTGCAGCTTACCGCCATTAAAAGTCCGTTGTATATATATTTGTATGGAATGCCTCGGAATAGCAAGAATGCCGTTGTCTTACATGCAGCAAACTCATGTAGTTAAAGTGCACGTCATACGAAATGGGGGGCCACCGCTTTTAGAGCGAGATTTTGTATATTTGTTCAATTTACAGCTCACTCCGTGTAATTTTGTCACTGAAAATGGGCATAGCTTATACGTTACAGCTGCAATAGCAGTACCCCGAAGTGTTTTCGGACAAGTTAGGTACATTTAATAAGTACACAGTCAAGTTTCAAAGCGAGAGATGGCATTTGCGTTACGACCCAAAGTAGATAAGGATATCGATAGGTTGGTTGATCTAGGCATACTTAAACCGGTCGAGCATTCTGATTACGCATCCATCACCAATTGTTCCCGTGCTCAAATGAGATGGTTCCGTAAGAATAAGTGCAGATTACTCAGTATCGATTAAAAACAGCTGGTTATCGAACAGTAACAGTACCCACAGTACGGGAAATGTTTTCAAAACTCTTGGAGGTCAGCAATTTTCGAAAGTAGATCTGTCAACAACAATGTGTATGTGTAAATACCTACTCGTGGTTAAATTTTGGAATATCCAACGGGCCTTCGATTTTTCAATTCACCATGGAAAACTTGTTATCAGGTATGGATGGGGTTCTATGCCTAATTGATGATGTGCTGATTACCGCACCCAACCCTTCCCTACACATGGAGCGCCTACAAGCCATCTTGAACCGCCTACAAGATGCAGGTTTAACTCATGAAAAAGATATGTTAGTTTTTCAAACATGAGATAAATTATTTAGGGATAGAGCGTGATAGATAAAAATGGTCTTAGGAAAACTACTGATAAAGGCTATGGTCGAGGCACCAGTACCTACAAATATAGGTGAATTACAATCGTTTTTGGGTCTTGTAAATTATTATAGGAACTTTGTTCCCAACGCGTCTAGTATTTTAAGCCCATTGATTTATTAAAAAAGGTACCAAATGGAATTGGGGTTCCGAACAAAACAGAGCATTTACAGAAATCAAAAATATTACCTATAGCATACGATCAAGTTCTAGCACATTTTAACCCAAATGCGATGCTTATTTTGACAGTTGACACCTCACCTAATGGATTAGGAGCGATATTATCACAGGTTAATTCTGACGGCCTAGCACGTCCAATATCATTCGCTTCACGAACTTTGAAGTCTGCCGAAAAGCGATACTCGCAGATCCAAAAAGAGGCTACAGCGATTATTTTTGGTGTTCGCCGTTTCCATCAATACCTTTATGGATTGACGGTTCCATTTCTTTTGAGGACAGATCATAAGCCTCTCATTTAAATTTTTGGACCCCATAAATGGCATTTTTGAGGTATCTGCTAACAGGTTACAGAGATATGCAATATTTCTAGGTGCTTATAATTATGTATATTATAATTATGTTTGTAAAGAGTGCAGATAATAGCGCAGATTTCTTATCGCGTGCCAGTCTTCCTACGGAAACTGAATGCGGGAAGGGCGCGGGCGCGGGGGTTGCGCGCGCTGTGAGCAGCAGACCCATCATTACATCATTAACTATGATGCAGTTCCCGTAGATCCACCTACGTAAATTTCGTGGTAGAAAGTAATTTACCAGTAACCTTAAGCTTTTTGAAAAAATAAACTCACCAGGATGTAACCTTATGTACGAAATAGATTATTTTTTGAAAGGTTGGCCGAAAAATGTAACTGACTTAAGTTTGAGACTTAAGTTTGAAACCAGTTATCGTATGAAAACGGATGTCAGATGAGAGGGTATAAAGTAATTATACCGGAAAGTTTGCAATCACTTATATTATTTGAATTGCACACCTCGCACCTAGAATCACCCGAAGTGTAGAAACCCCTGCCCCCGACTAATCAGTTATATTCAGATATTTAAGTTGAATCAATAATAATTTTATTAATTAATGAATTATAATATAATGTATGATAATTATTAAGTAGTATTATTAAGTAAGTAATGGACGTGTAAAATAATATTTTTATTAATAAATTCTTGTATTCTTGTATTCTAGGTATTGTGAAAAGTAAGGCGGAAGCACAATCTCGGTTCTGGTTTCCGAGAGTGGACGAGGCACTCGAGGCACTGATAAGCGCATGCGACGTGTGTATGCAGGTGCGCCCCGCACCCCCGCTGCGACCCTGGCCTTACCCCCCAAATCATTCTATAGGATTCATATCGATTTTCTAGGGCCTATAAATGGAGAAACGTAATTGGTCAACGTAGATGCCTATTCTAAATGGGTAGAAGTGTACGAAATGACGAATAACACTACGTCGAGTGCTGTTGTTGAAAAGCTGTAGGTACGGATACATGTCTATTTCTGGTTTACCACATATGTACAATAGTGAGTGATAACGGCACAGCATTCACTTCTTATGTGTTTAAGCAATTTTGTTGACTTAATGGGGTAGGTATCGCATTTAACCTCGGCCGCTTATAATGCTGCAAGTAATGGACAGGCTGAAAGTTACGTTAAACTTGTAAAAAAAGGCTTAAAAACAAGCATTTTATCATCACAAACGCGTAAAGACGCCAGGTTCAAACTGCTAAAATACCTTTTCGACTATAGAAATTCGGCACACTCTGTGACTGGGTTCTCGCTGGCACAACTTGTCTTCGGACACAAACCGCGATCACGTCTAGATTTCTTACAACCAAATGAATCATCATCATCATCATCATCAACCGCACCCACGTCCCTGTTAACTAATGTGAAACATAATCAGTGCTTGCAGAGTAAAACCTATGGTGGTAAAAATACACAAAAGTTTATCGCTGGAGATAAAGTACTTCATAAAAAATATAGAAACAAGGACAATTTTAATTGGTGTCGGGGTCTATTATTAAGAAGCTAGGGAAAATTTGATACCTAATCAAGTGATCTTGTATAAAGGCAATAATGATGCAGTACAAAGTCCTCTTCTGGATTTTGAGCTGAAGTCTAGCGCTCCAGGCTCGCCGCAGCGTAGTGGGGGGAGGAGATTCAGTGGCGTCACCGCCTACCGACGCACTGACGCCGTCGCCGGCGCTACCGCAGGTGTCCTCTAGATCTACCACTCGATTGTTGCGAAATATACCTTGGGTTGATTATAAACTATAAACTTCTTATCTGTTATTCTAATGTAAGGGTGATTTAGTCAAATGGGGGAGGAATGTTATGTGGCTGCGTCCACGCGCCACTGATTAGAATTAAAGGAGTGTGACTAAAGTTACCGAGTCTTTCACTCGTCTCCCGTACACAACAAAGCTGCCAGTGTCCCTGCGCGTTTCTCTCATGGTTTGGGCCGCTAAACTGGCGTTCGGCTTCCGTCGACAGGCGCCAGTGGCGCGCTGCGTTCGGCTGCGCCGGTGCCTGGACCACTTCGGCGGGACGTGTCCCTCCTACATGGGTCGTGGGCTTTGCTTCGAAGAGCGGCTTACGTCCACTGTCAGTTGCCGTTTGCCGTGTCTGCGTCCTCACCTTTTGGGTCTCAACAAGGTTCCAGTTTGGTCTTGGATCGGGTATAGCGGCCTTGAGGTCCGATAGTTCTATGTCCGTCTCACGCGAGGAACCCCCGAAGGGCGCTCCGATAGTTGAGACGGTCGGTCTTGGTGCTACCGAGGATGATGTTGACGGTTGCGGTCCCGGTACTTCTGAAGAGGCCGCCCTTGATACAGTCGGTAGATTTGGCGCAGAAGCAGTCGTGAAAATTGGCCTCTGCGCTTCCGAAGATGCGGCCCTGGCTTGTTGGTTCAGTCGTTTCTTTGATGATTTTATTTTAATAGGCAGTTCTTTGGCCCCCCCAGTACCTGGGGAGAAATTTTCTGGTAGAACCAGGAGCCTCCTGGGGACCAAATTTTTTTATTTAGACTTGCCATTCTTCTATATACACCTAATTCAAAATCCCGAATTTCCATCACTTTTGTAATTTAATAATTCTATGAAAACATTTAAAACAACATTATATTGTACTAGCTGCTGCTTGCACTTTTCAAGTAGCCTATGTCCGTCCCCGGGACACCGTCTTCCTCCCTGCCAAATTTCATTAACATCCGTTCAGCAGTTTAGACATGAAAAGCTAACAGACAGACAAGAGTTACGTTTGAATTATAATATTAGTATGGATTGAACTGAAGGCATGAATAATTTCTAGGGTTCAAGGGTTCCCCAGGACGAATCCATAGGGACAAGTAGCAGTACGGGCTCACGAGGAGGTTATCCGACCACGACACGCCCCTACTACACATATATGTAGTTGAATTAATCCTCTAATATTTTGATATCCTTGGGATTTTCTATGTATACTAAAAATATCTTATCTAGAGGTATGTAATGTACATATTGTATTAAGTATATCAGTCATCTAGTACCCATAACACAAGCTCTGCTTAGCTTGGGGCTAGATGATGCTGTGTGGATTGTCCAGCATTTTTTATTATTATTATTATAAAAAAAGTATTCATATATAATAATTTACACATGACCCTCTCGCACAATCAAATATCAAATAGCAAAGTGCTTTATTTCCTTTAGACCTTAAATATTCAAATTACATAAGTAAAACTAGGAAATAAAGTAATTACTTCGATGTTTTGTTCACTTCAATATTTTTACGGTAAAGTAAAGAAGCGAACAAAAAACTTTACCTTGATACCTAGGTTGTTAGTTTTCTTGTTGGAGCAGTGTACGGACAAAATTAGAGCATTTTCAGCGCAAAAAAAGAGCATCAGATCAATATGTGGAATCCCGCCTGATCAATCTTGTAAACTATTTTATAAGGATCTTGGTTTGTTGCCTCTACCATCGCTTTATGTTTATGAAATCTCAAATGTTATAAGGAGTCATGGATATTTATTCCACAAAGCATGTGACAAAAATCCTAGGCAATGTAGAGACCCAAATAGGCTTATTCTAAAAGAAACTGCAAAATCAGCGAGACATCAAGAAAGCTGCTTGAATATACATTTTGACATTTTCACACATACAGTGTGTGAAAATGTTTATAAAGGTACCTTTTTGTACCTAATGAATTTCAATTATTGAATGACCATTTATTTATAAAGAAATTATATAACTGGCTAAATGAACGCAATTTTTATGATATAAATTTATTAATTTTAAGCTTTGACATGAGTTAATTAATTGCATACTATAGAATAGCTAAACATAAGCTCATAATTAATTTTAATCACCTTGCACCTACCATGTTTTATGCAATAAAAATATAATTTAATTTCAAGCAAAACTCGTCGCAAGCTGTTTTATCCTCTAGATAATCTGATATTTTGTAGTAAGCCTTTTTACAAAGGATATGTTTGACAATTTGTTTGAATGTATTTATTGATAATTTTTTCAACTCATTTGGTATTTTGTTGTAGAAGCGTATACATTGCCCTTTCAAAGATTATCATCATCATTATTATATTAATCTTGTGTAGGCTATAGTTGTGGGCACAGCGAGTTTATTCTTAAAGGAATATTTCTAGTATTTAAATGATATATGTAGCTTTTTTTAGGGAACCGATTGATATTCCAATGAGTGTACAACAAGACAAGTTTTCATAAATATATTGACATGGTACTGTCATTATGTTTATTTCTTTCAATTTATTACGTAGGGTTCTCGGCGACCCATATTATAGATTGCACGAACAACCCTCTTCTGCAGCACAAATACGGTGTTAATATCTGTAGCGTTCCCCCACAGCAGTATGCCATAAGACATAACACTATGGAAGTAGCTGAAATAGACTAGGTAGTCTAGAAGAATCAACGTCTGTAAGATGACGGATTTTTTTGAAGTCTCTTCTATAGCTTGTCTATGTGTGGGCCCCATTGAAGTTTACTACCTAAGGTTATTCCTAAGAATACAGTTCTGTTAACGATTTCTAACGTTTCTTCTTTGACGTTTACATCAGCCTTAACTGGTTTTACAATATGTTGAATAAATCTTATACATTTCGTTTTGGTTTCGATAAGCAAAAGGTTATTGACACTAAACCAATGTACTACTTTTGAGATTGCTTTATTCACATCGTCCAAATTTGTGTTTTGTTGTTTCAATTTAAAAATTGATGATGTATAATCAGCAAACAATACGATCTCTTGAATATCCTGCACAATATGAAGCAGGTCATTAATATAAACTAAAAATAAGAAAGGACCGAGGATAGAACCCTGTGGTACACCCATTGTAACTACATACCCCGAAGACTGTTTCCCATTAATGTCATCTTTTTGTATCCTATCATTATGTACAAATATAATTCCTATAATAACAGCAATAGCATCAATCACCAACGTCGTCTGTATTTGGAGTACACTTCTCTGAGATAGCGTAGCGACTCGCTGTACCACATGGGAGACATGGAGAACTCTTCGCCGATGAGCAACGACTCTGGTGCTGCCAGCTCTGCAGCCTTCCACGTCACTGGAAGCAGCTTCGTGGGTTCAGGAGTTGGGTTGCTGAAATTGGAAATAGAATAGAGTTAATACCTACGCGAAAGCGATTTAAAGAGTACCTACCTATAAGGATCAACAATATGTCATCATCATCATCAACCTATCTTAGTCCACTGCTGGACATAGGCTTCCCCCAATGAGCACCATAGCGCCCTGTCTTCAGCTTGCCGCATCCAGCATCTGTCTTTCGTAGATCGTCATCCCACCTGGACGGAGGGCGTCCTACACTAAGTTTGCCGAGTCACGGTCTCCACTCGTGAACACGTTTACCCCAGTGGTTGTCGGTTCTTCGCGAGATATGGCCAGGCCAGTGCCACTTCAGCTTGCTAATTCTTGAGCTATGTCGATAACTTTGGTTCTCTGTCGGATGTATTCGTTACGAATCCTATCCTTCAGAGAAACTCCAAGCATAGCTCTTTCCATAGCCCGCTGAGCGCCTTTAAACTGGTGGACCAGCCCTACCGTGAGTGTCACGGGTAGGAAGCACTGGTTGAAAACCTTCGTTTTCAAGCATTATGGTATGAATGACGAGAAGACTCGACGTAGTTTCCCGAACGCTGCCCAGCCTAGCTGAATCCTCCTCTTGGTCTCCTTCTCGAAATTGTTCTTACCTAACTGCAGAATCTGCCCGAGGTAAGTGTACTCGAAAACGATTTCGAGAAGGTGGCCATGTACGACGACCGGTCCTGGATCAATGTGGCCATTGAGCATGACTTTGGTTTTATCCAAATTCATGCCAAGACCGATGCATCGCGAGGCTCTGGCTAGGCCATCCAGCATCTGGTTCAGCTCCTCTAGCGACTCCGCCATTAAGACTATGTCATCAGCGAATCGTACTCGTAGGTGCGAGATGTAATCGCCGTTTATGTTAATGCCCGTCCTTTTCCAGTCCAGCGTCTTTTCAGCAATATGATGTACCCCTGTTTCACTTCTCTGTGCAATTTGATGGGTTTAGACTGCTGGCCCTGTACTTAGACTCATGGTAGCGGCCTCGTAGAGACATCTCAACACCTCGATATAACAATAGTCTATTTGGCAACGCTGTAAGGATTCCAGAACAGCCCAGGTTTCGACGGAGACGAAAGCCTTCTCATAGTCCACAAAAGCGAGTAACAGGGGCTGGTATATACTCTTCGGACTTATGTATAATCTGCCATACTGTGTAAATGTGGTCATTTAATGTTCTCCAACTCCACTTCTAATTGCGCTAGATGGTGGTCAAGCCTAAGATTGCGTCCGTTAAACGTAGCCAGGGTTAAATTTCTAAGTTGTAAACGGTAGCCTAATGTAGCCCGGGGATACCTAGCACCCCCTGCCCCGCCGTTACCGTGGCCAGGAACAGCGAGGCGGCCGGGAACTGGGGGCCATTTTCAGGCTTGTCTTATCATTAGGGGGTAATGCCCATAATCCCCACGCTGGGCATGCGGGTTGGGGATCGCAGTTCGTTGGAGTTGCTCTGCAGGGCGCGCTGCTGCCCGTCCCCCGGTGTATGTCCCTTAGTCGCCTCTTACGACACCCATGGGAAGAAGTGGGGTGGTGCAATTCTAAGCCGGCACCGCACGGTGACAATAATATGTGACGGCACAAAATGTGTGCGTGTGCAAAGCTGCTAGCGGAAACTAGTTATAGATTAATTTAACACTGTATATAATGTACAGTATAAACTGTAACTCTATTTATCTATAAACCTACATATCCCGTGAACAGCCAGCCACTGCTGATTACAAGCCGCCTCTTTATTGCACCATTTTGTCTGGTCCTGTGCCACTTTCATCCTCTCTCACCCGGTAATTTTAACGATGTCGCCTGACCACAAAGCGTTTCAATTCTGTAATTTGTTAATATCATTTAATTTCAATTAATATTAGCGACTTAGTATCTTGTAGTAACATTTTATCATAGTCTTAGTCGGCGCTAATCACATATAATTTTTATAACACCTGCCTGATACCTAAGCTATGGTTAGCTACACTATGTGGATAATAATAACTATTTACTATTACTTATTTTTTTTTAAACTTAGTACCTGAAGTAGGTATTTGATTAGTAGGCGAGGCATATCCAAATCGTATTTACCTGTACTTGACAAAGTTGGTCCACAATGTAGTGACTTTGTCAATCATCTGATTTTCAAACAAGGACGGCACTATCTGCTGAGAGAACAAGTAGAACAGCTCATCAGCGTGCGTCGCATTTGTGGGCACGTTGAGAGGCTTCCTCAAGAATATCTTCGCAATATTCCTCCACCCAGAGTAGTCGAAAACGTACGTGTAAATCGACTTGCTGCCAGCCTTTAGCATCAGGTCCACTTCTTCTAGCAATGGATATGCTAGATAAGGCTCTCCGTAGAGTCGAGACAGTTTTACCGGGTCGTATCCTTCGGCATCTTCTAAGTAAAGTCTCTTCAAATTCCCAGCGATCTCTTTCCTTACCTCTTCGGATGGTATGTCTAAATTCTTCGGCAGAGCTCTCTCGAACTCAACCTGCATCATCATAGATTCGTTGTCTAAACCAGCCATTAGTAGACCTTCTTGTGAGTTATGGCCAATAATCATCGGTACCTTGTTGTAAGTACCTTTAGACAGCACATCGTAAGGTGATTCAGTCAAAAATGACTCTACACCTTCGATTACCTTTTCTGCACATGGTGTGTATAGTATTTCTGAGATAATAATATTTCCGTTTTGCCTTGGTACTCTTGTTAATATCAGTTCATCGTCTGTTTTGGTCTCGAAGAATTTGTATAGTTTAAAGGGGTCCTGTGTTTCGTGAAGCATTGTCTTTGCTAAAAGACTCGAAAGATAAATAGGATTAAACTGAAACGCCCATGGACTCAGGGCTGAGCCACTCTGAGCGATGGCTTTGTGGAACAGGCCCGTAGCCATCGGCGAGAGGACGAGGTAAGAGACCGAGGCGCCTCCGGCACTCTCTCCGAATATGGTGACGTTATCCGGATCGCCCCCGAATGCCACTATGTTCTTTTGCACCCACCTCAATGCCGCTACTTGATCCTTGTTACCTGCGTTCCCTGGAGCTTCCTTTATGCCAAGACATAAGAATCCTTGAATGTTTACTCTGTAGTTTATAGTGACTAGAATTACTCCTTTACTAGTGAGGTATCTAGGACCGTATAGTATGGGTGTTGATGATCCCTGGAAGAAGCCTCCTCCGTGGATGAACATCATGACCGGAAGCTTGGCGGCCGGCGCCGTGTTGAAAGGCGTGTACACGTGCAGGACAAGGCAGTCCCGCTGGCCTATCATCCTGGTGTCACCGGCAGACTGCTGACATCGGATGTGTTCGTGGTGAGCGTCGAATACGCCTTCCCAGGACGGCGCTGGGCCTGGAGCCTGAAATAGACATCAAAAACGTTTTATCTTTGAGAGATCAATGAGGTTTGTTGTGCTACAACAAATAGTTGCCATAGGCCGATCCCAATTCTCCCTTCGCTTAGTACCTAACGGTAGCTCGGTAGCTAATATAATAATAGAATAGCATTTATTTCGACACAGGAAGGTACTCGAATAGAAATCATACAAAACTAAATAAAGAACAAGGGGGTTTATAATAAATTACACAAATGGTGGGCGTCAAATCTAGTTTTGCCCCTATGACCTGTGCCGAAATAGGTGTTGGCTCAGCACATGCTGAGCCGTTACCGCTCAGCGTTGTTTTTCAGCCAAAAACCTTTACCTAACCTAATGACATCACTGGTAAGTACATATAATAAACAATTGAGTGGTGCCAAGTGCTAAGTAACCGTTTAACTAGGGCGCGCTGATCCTCACCTGAAACCGTTCCAGAACAGTAGCGAATGTGATTCCATGATAGCTGACGACGTCCCCGGCCGGGGCCACAACCCCTCGTACCCACCCCCCGGCAGTCCTCACAGTCGGCGAGTACTGCGGCACCAGGCGCGCCGCCCACAGGGACCACAGCACCACCCACTTCGCAGACACCAACATGTCTCACTTCAATATGAGTGTTTTAACGCAATTTTCTGTCACATCAGACACACCGTCATAATCGATCTGCGTACTATTACCCTCTTATTTATAATGGTCTGCTAACTTAAAACAACTGCTAAGCAGCGTTATTTCTCACTCTGACTTTATGTCAATCGAAGAAGACATGGACAGAGTGAGAAATAGCAATGTGTTAAGTTAGCAGACTATTATGAATAAGGAATAGTCATGAGCTTGTACTTAGCGTTCCTTTACTGATAGTTACATATATGGAGTTTGGACCATCACACCGGTTCATAGAATGATTGAAATGTAAGTTGTCTTATTCATTCGCACAGCGAATAATAATCTCATAGCTTCTGCCTGCGGCGATAAATGTTGGACTTCGTATGGCCAAAGTAAATCGATAAAAACTTTTAATGTCATGCTTGCCGGTTTAAACACTGTTTATATACACCTGTTACCTATTTGCACCGTGAAATCAACTGTGAATTCTTTGTTCGTCACTTATTTATTTTACCCGATTTCGTTGAGTCGACCGAATTCGTATGACGAGTGTTGCGTGACTGACTGGCTGTTATAGTTATGAACTTATAAACTACGTAACAGTTGGTTACATTTTATCAGGTACTAGTTCTAACCCGCGACTGCGCCCGCATTAATACTTCAAGATAAATAAATAAATAAAATATCATTTTTTGAGGCAGAAGGTAGCCATCAGGTACAATGTCATCGCTAAATTTAATTTAAATATCATTCAGATGTTTAGCTTTAAAATGATAACAAACAAACAGACGGACAGAGTTGCCTTCTCTACCGGTTGGGTATTTATTTATTTATACATACCAATTAGGTAGCTAATTAGTATGTATAAATAAATAAATAATAAATAAATATGCTGGATAATAAACAAAGCATCATCTAGCCCCCCAGGCTAAGCAGAGCTTATGTTTTGGGTACTAAATGACTGATAAGTAGGTATACTCAATACAATACATTACATAGATAGATATTTTTTTTATTATACATAGAAAATACCCAGAACACCCGAAACAAATATTTGCAGATCGTACAAACATTAGTCCCAAGGCGCGAATCGAACTCGCAACCTACTACGTCGCAAGCGAACCTTCACCCGCTGCGCCACATCGGTCGTGTATACTTAATATATCTGAAACCTGCATAATATCAGCTGCAAACAAAGTAAACAAAATACCTAGTAGGAACTAATTACCTTCTACTACATTAAGGAAATTGTCTTGGTACCTATGCACCATCGATTTATCCTTCAAATTTAAGTAGGTACCCATGGGTACCTATACCAAGGTAGGCCTATTTGAGGTAGGCCTTGATTTAGCGAGCTGACGTCATAGTTCAAAGATTTGGTACTTTTTGTAGTGGACTTCAAGCCGTCTTTTCTAAGAGGCGACTCATTTTTAACAAGCAATATGAGCCACTGAAGGTCGTGGAAAATCGTTGGACGCGCCGCACAGTACAGTCATTGTTGAGGCCTTTGGGGAGACGACGATGTCAATAATTTTAGTTCAGGCAAGTAGCTTTGTATGTTTATGCGAGGATGTCGATTTTATTTGTTTCGTGACATTAGTTTGGCGCGCGCATCGAATTATCTTCATATCAGTTATCTCCGCAGATAAGATAAGAAATTGAATAAAGGCCATTTAGGTAGATTAAACAATTTCTTATCTTAAGGCCATTTAGGTAGGTTAGTCCCTAGATACTTTTTTAAATCTTTATTGACAAAGGAAATTACAATTCAATAATAAAAACAAATTAGAACTAGTATTTATAATTGAACCAATTTAGCTAACTGCAGACTTTTGCAAACAATCTACAGGTTGTCCAACTGATCCATATCGATACCAGTCGGAAGCGTCCCCAACATACTTAGGCTAGATACTTTATTTACATACAATACAATATATTTATTGATAACACCAAGTTATAAGTCGGGTGGGTACTAATGTACAGTAGCAGGTTATTTTATAAATAACAATACTTTATATTTAAATGATATGAATTTATATTATGAATTTATAAGAAATCAAATAATATCCTAAAATTTTTTGACTTCAACGGGACTTGAACCCGCATCTATCCCTCAGTACGGGAACTTGCTAACCAACTACAAATTAATTATTAAATTAATTATACAATTGAGCTACCTGTAGATGGTTTGCAACAGTCTGCAATTAGCTTAATTGTTTCAATTGTATATACTAGTTCTAATTTGTTTTTATCATTTGATTGTAATTTTCTTTGTTATTAAAGGCCATGACATTTGTTATTTATTCTTAAAGGCCATGACATCCTAAAAAAAATTATACATTTCAAAATTATTATTAACAAATTGGCAGTTCGTAGACCTCATTAATCGAGTAAAACGATATTTCAAGGAGCCATTTGCGCAGCCTCGATTTGAAGGATGTCGTGGAGGTTGCATCCCCTCGGATTGTGTCCGGCAGCCTGTTATATACAGAGGGACCCGTGACGTACACGGACCTCTCCGGTTTGCACAGCTTATGAGGTGGGCTAGCTTATTGCTGCGCAGTGCCCGAGACGCGTTTAGGCTTCTACGTTTAAAGCAGGTGAACGTGGCCAACGTTCACTCACAATAACATCTATAGCTTTAAACGTAGAAGCCTAAACGCGTCTCGGGCACTGCGCAGCAATAAGCTAGCCCACCTCTTAGTCGCACCCACTGGTGGACATATAAACATAAATATATTGTAATTCTGTAAGTCATGCTTGAATAAATAAATAAATAATAAACCAACCTGCATGAATGTAAATTACCATAGACGAGGTATTTAATACACCTAGGTGAATTAGCTCAGGTAAATTAAGTTTACGAAGCCGATTTCGTCTGTACCTAATTTCATACATAACATTTTTGGAGACATAACTACACTGGCCTGTAGGCCTAGCACGGGCATTATTGTCTAGGGTAGAATAGAGAAAAATTACGTCACTTTGTCATCGAATGCGTAAATTATTTGAAATTACCTAATTCCTTCAACTTTAATAATGTAGGCAATGTATGACGATGCGATGTCATTATTGTCTATTCTACCCTAGAGAACAAACCCCGTGCTTGGCCTACTGCAAAACTAATCACACTTTTAAATTTTTTTTTTTTTTTAAACTGTAGAAGTTAGAGATTTAAAATAAAAAACGTTCTATAGCAAATTTTGTCAGCTTTCTTTGAAACTATAGTAAACTATACATTAGTAACATTTTTAACTTAAAAAAAAGATAATCAATAAAATAGTTGTATTCTTAGCTTAGTGTCCAAAAACTCAATTAACATATTATAAGTATGTTTTACATGTTATTTAATTATTAATAACTGGTATTGCCTCTTCGGGCTCTGATTACAGCTTCGAGCCGGTTTGGCATACTGAACACGAGGTTTCGGAGCCGATTTTGGGGAATATTCTCCCATTCTTCTATACAGTATACAAAATAATAATAAATAATTTTTATATACAAAATTAAACACTTTTTCGAGTCATTTTTATTTCGAAATTATATCTTGTGTAGGTACTTAAAAAGTATTGCAATTATAAAAGTGTGATACTTAGTATTGCAGGCCAGTATATATTTACTTATTTTTTTATTCTACTGATGAAGGACGTACTTGGGAAGGAAGGGGGAGGGGTGGGGAAATGTCAGTATTTTGACAGATAAAAACAAGAGCTCTCATTCACATATTTCACATCGTACTGAGAACCGCAACTCGTAAGGTGTACTAGTTCCGGAGCTAAGAGGAATTTAGTATCTAGCAGAAAAGTGTGTGCGCGTTGAAGTCTTTTGTATGCTACGCCGCCGCCGGTCCGTCGTAGCATCGTAGCATGTGCTACGAAGGTCTACGTTGGAACGTTTATCGTTAAGTTTTTCTTTTTTTTTTTCGTTTATCGTTACTTTATCTCCCCCTTCCTTCACCATAACGATAAAGGTTTGGGAAGCAAAATCCCCTACGTATTGTTGAAATCGCAACTCTCTGCGACGTCTATTTTGAGAGATATTAGGAGATTTGTGATTAAATCAAACGTCTACTCACACAATTGATGTCTTCTCGCGCAAACGTCAATTTCGCAAATGTATCTCGCGCAAATGTCTGCTACCAGTGCCGTAAAATAATTTCAACCAATATTTCTTTGTTTTTTAACGCCTTTGTTTACAAAAAATACCATGGATTCTAAAACCGAGTTTAAATGATTTGAACTACGAGTAAATACTCTCGGGATGGAGGTTGTATCGCCCAAATCTAATGGTTTACTTGAGCATAATTAAGATACGTCACAGAGATTATTTCTATCCTTTTAATGTTATACCCCCCATAATTGTCGTCCCACCCATCTCTACTTACCTACCAAGAAGAAAAAAGCAAGATGGCGCAATTAGCTGAACCAAGCAAGAACATCTCCGTGTAATATGTGGTTAGAAAAATCGATTAATCAATAAATGTGTGCAGGAACAATGCACGAGCACGCACATTGTGCATTGCCCTAATTAATGCCAACCGCGCATTTACGCCAGTCATCAATTTTAGCAATAATTTTTATTATATTCAGTTCGCGATCACCTGTCAATCGACACCCGCGTCTCGCTTCATTTCATTAGTAACTATAGATAAACTTATATATATATATATATAATATATATATATATATTATATATATATATATATATATAAGTTTATCGTTAAATATATCAGTTAAAATTTATCTCTTGGTTTTACTGATATATCCAGCTTAGTTACTATATGTGGTGTACGGACCGTACATCATTTTTTTTTAATTTTAAAACTGATATTTCACCCTCGTGAGTGCGTAAATCAGTGCCACCAGTGAGGATTTCCGCTAACAAGTGGAAATATCAGTGTGAGCTAGCAGCTCTCTGGATCACAGCAGCGAGTATCATCAGATACCTAAGGACGTAAGCCAGGCCGGCTTGCGACCACCTCCGTAGCAACTGCAGGCGTCAACAGACACCGCAGGAAGGACACTGGAGCAACAGGGCGTCAACAGACACCACAGGACGGACGTAGGAGTAGCAGCACCGCGTCACCGTTCATCCAGTCCAGAAGATATCAAGTAAGATCTTTCCATTTTATCTTATTCTCATCACTTACGAGTACTAAGATGTCGACTATGGAAGAACTATTATCGGCTCAAGAGCGAATCGTTTCCGCAATTGAGCAACTTTATTCGAACTTTAAGAAAGACGGTTCGGATAGGAAAACTCCAGACTATATCCAGCGAAGGCTAGACACTCTAGATAGCTACTGGAACGAATATCAATCGAATCATATTAAGCTGTGCGGATTAGGTACTAAGTCTTATCCATACTTTATTACAAATAAATTTGAAAGCACTGGAGAAAGATACACCTACATCAGGGCAGCTATTCAAAACTCAGGAGCGAGGGAAGCGACTCCCTCCTCTCTTATCAAGCCAGCAACCCTAATGCCAGGGACTCCATCGCAGGAAACCTCGTATCAAGCTCGGGGTAACAATAGCAAGACCGATGAGATGCTGCGGAAACAAAGCAGTAATTTCAAGGCATTCGAGCATACTATTTCGAACATCGACTTAGATTCAATATCGGAAAAATGGGAATTTGATCACTTGTTGCGTTCTATTCAATCACGTTGGTCTACCATCGACACCCTTCATTGGGAGCTAGATAGCGAATCGGCTAGTCAGAAAAGCCCGGAGTACGAATCGCATTTTTTTCAAGCTGAGAGAAAATTTAATGAGATCATAAAAGCTATCAATAGAAAATTCTCCTCTGTCTCTCACCGTGAAAACACTACTCCAAAAATGGAAATTCCAACCTTTTCTGGCAATTATCAACAATGGTCTAGTTTTAAGGATCTTTTTACTGAAACTATTCATGCCAATCCAAATCTATCCCCCGCTCAAAAAATGCAATTTCTCAAAACTAAAGTAAAGGGTGAAGCGGAAAGACTTGTCCAGCATCTTTCCATCTCGGCTGATAATTATCAAATCAGTTGGGAGCTTCTGAATAATCGCTACAATAATAAGCGTTTAATTTTAAGTTGTCTCTTCGATTTAATGCTCAAAATCCCAGCGGCGCAGCAATCGTTGCTAAATCATATTAAAAAGATCCATGACGTAACTCGCGAAAGTCTCAACGCGATCAGGAATTTGGGAATTAACGTAGAGTCATGGGATCCTCTTATCATTCATCTCATGTGTCAAAAGCTCGACACAGAGACCCTTAGCGAATATCTCTCTTCTGTGAACGAACCTAAAGAAGTACCTCATCTCGAAGAATTTCTATCATTTTTGGAGAAGACATTCACAACAATGGAATCCTCACGAAGGAAGTCTGATCCAAAACCTGCTCAACAAAATCATAAAAATCAAAAACCCTTTTATAACCCTAATACGAAGCCGTCATCGACCGGACGTATTGAGCAATCCGCGAACAGCAAAAATGTTTATGCCGCAAAATACTATAGGTGTGCAATTTGCAAAAAGAATAATCATTCTATTTTTATTTGTATTAAATTCCGTGAAATGTCACCATCATCGAAACTTCGAACTGCCGAGAACCTAAAATTATGCGAAAATTGTCTTTATTGCCACAATGGAAACAAATGTATTTCAGAAAAACGCTGTCACGAGTGCAAGCTTGCACATAACACGCTTCTACATGACGCGTTTTCGCTAAACTCTAATGAGGCCGGGGCATCAACTTCTTGTAGCGCGAATGTCAGCGAACCCAAACAGGGTCAAAAGCCAACTGCTAGGAGCTCACCTGTGTCTCAAACTGAAATCCCTGAAATCCTTTTAGCAACAGCTGTGGTAAAAGTTGAAGCGTCCAATGGTTCCTTTATCAAAATGCGCGCTCTTTTAGATCAAGGTTCTCAGACTTCTCTCATATCTGAGAATGCTGCCAAACAGCTAGGGCTGTCTCGTCAAAGATGTCAGGGTGTGATCACAGGAATAGGTGCGAAGCAGTCGAACTGTAAAGGAGCAATCAATATCAAATGCGTTTCAGCCAATAACAACTTTGAATTTCACACGGAAACACTTATTATGAATAATCTTATAAAAAATTTACCAAGCTTTTCTTTTGCCAAACCTTCATGGTCTTACTTAGACCATATCACTCTAGCCGATCCTGAATTCAATCATAGCCGCCCCGTGGACATCTTGTTCGGAGCAGATTTTTATTCATTGATCTTATTAGAAGGTATCTGCCGAGGCGAGCAAAATCATTCACCTACCTCTATTGCGCAAAACACGCGTTTAGGGTGGATTTTGAGTGGTAGCGCAAGGACTCTTCAATGCAATGTCATCATTAATGATCTAGAGGAAATCCAGAGATTCTGGGAAATCGAAGACATTGCCGAAGAGTCCAATCTATCATTAGAAGATCAGGAGTGCATACAGCACTACAAAAACACAACCACTCGACGAGAAGACGGTCGGTATGAAGTACGGTTACCTATGAAATCAGGTTTTGAAAAGAACTTAGGATTTTCAAAAAATAAAGCAGTTGCTCAGTTCAAATCATTAGAAAGGAAGTTTATCAAAAACCATGAAATGGAAAATTATTACAAATCATTTATGAAAGAGTACCTATCAATGGGCCATATGGCACCCGCTGTCAGTAGCACCAAACCTGAATTTTATTTCACTCATCACGGAGTGGAACGAGCGGAATCTACAACTACTAAGTTTAGAGTGGTGTTTAACGGCTCAGCCAAAACTTCGTCAGGCTACAGCATTAATGACGTCATGAGTCAAATGGCGGCAATTCAAATTTGCCTTTACTGCAGACATTGAGATGATGTTTAGACAAATTTGGATAAATAAAGAAGATCAAAAGCTACAAAAGCTTATCTATCGAAATTCCGAGCAGGAAAATATCAAAGAATGCATCATTGCTAAGAAAGGCCGCGCCTTTCTTAGCAATGATGACCCTTCGACAGTTGGCATCAGATGCGAAATCTCACCAACAATACAGCACAGCAGCTGCTGTCCTCGAAAGCTCCTTCTACATGGACGATCTCGTTCATGGGCGCATCAGTTAGAAAACGCAAAACAATTGCGCACTTCCAGATGCAAACATGCACAATAATCATGACAGCTTCGACTTCAAGCAACCAGAATCTTCTAAAACTTTGGGACTTAGCTGGAATCACCAGCATGACATGTTTATGTTCACGTCTAAAATTGAACCGACGACCGAGAAGGAAACTAAAAGATCACTCCTCTCGGATATATCAAAGCTATTTGATCCCCTAGGCTGGCTAGCGCCAATATCAACTAAGTTTAAAATAATTTTTCAGAAGGTATGGTTGTCCGCAATCAAATGGGATGACCCCCTGCCTGAAGAAATTTTATCTGAATGGATCATAATCAAAAACGATATCATTAACATCAATAAAATACAAGTACCTAGGTGGTTATCAACAAACGAAAATGACGCAATCGAATTGCACGGCTTTTGTGACGCATCGACTAAAGCCTACGCTTGCGTTATTTATTGCAAAATAAAACGAGGTAATCTGCCTATTATCACCCTATTGGTTGCTAAGACAAGAATAGTACCATGTGGAAAAAATATCTCTCTCGCCAGGTTGGAGTTGCTGGCGGGTCATCTTCTCTCAAAGTTAGTACTTAAAGTGCAACAGTGCTTAAGTACCTACCAGCTTGAGATCTATGGATGGTCTGATTCCATGATTGTTCTAGGATGGCTTAACGGAGACCCAGCTAGATGGAAAACCTTTGTGGCCAACAGGGTCACAGATATCAAAAAGACAATGCCATCAACATGTTGGCGTTACGTCAAATCAGAAGAAAACCCGGCGGACTGTGCCAGCCGTGGATTAACAGCATCACAGCTGACAAAACATGACTTGTGGTGGCAGGGACCATCATGGCTATCAGACTTCGATGGACAAGGCAATCAGCCAGCGTTTACCACTGACCTGGAAATGAAGAAAGTCCGACAAGTCAACGCTGTCACTGAACAAGATTTAGAAAACAATATCGTAAATCAATTACTTTCTAAACATAGCTCTATCATTAAAGTTTTCAGAATTTTATCGTGGGTGCTCAGATTAAAAGAAAGAAGAAACAGCAAGCATATATACCTTTCACTATCTGAACTTCATAAAGCTGAAATTCTTACCATTAAACACGTACAGCACATTGAGTTTTCAAGTGAAATTAAAAACATCACTGAAAACTGTAAGGTACATTCTAAAAGCAAAATATTACAGCTTAATCCATTTTTGGATGAAAACAGAATCCTACGAGTTGGAGGACGGCTAAGAAATTCCAATCTTCCCATGGACATGAAGCATCCGATCATAGTACCTGGCAACAGCCGCTTAGCCGAGCTTCTGATTGACCAAGCTCACAAAGCTTCTTATCATGGCGGAGCCCGCCTGACATCAGCTTTCTTAAGAAAGAAGTATTGGCTCGTAGGAGGCAATAAAGTTGTTAAAAAACAGTTACATGGATGCGTCAAATGCCGCCGCCACGATCCTATTAAGCACGAACAAATAATGGGAGACTACCCAGCAGCTCGTATCAGGCCAGCCCGACCATTTCAGCACACAGGTGTTGACTATACTGGATTTGTCGATGTCAAAACTAGCAAGGGTCGCGGTATAAAATCAACCAAAGGCTATATCGCAGTTTTCGTGTGTATGGTTTCAAAGGCCGTATTCTTGGAACTAGTCTCCGACTTAAGCTCATCAGCATTCCTAGCAGCATTACGAAGAATGGCAGCGCGAAGAGGCGCACCCAGTCACATATACAGCGACAATGGCACCAACTTCGTAGGCGCTAACAAAGTTCTCAACAGAGAATATTTATATCTTCAAGCCACTTTGGATCCTAGCTTTTATTCGGCTATCACCGATATGAAAGTCCAATGGCACTTCAATGCTCCAGGTTGGCCTAGCGCGGGAGGTCTATGGGAGGCAGCGGTGAAAAGCCTCAAATATCATCTAAAAAGAGTCATCGGCGAACAGAAGTTGACTTTCGAGGAATATTCAACGTTGTTTTCTCAACTAGAAGCATGCTTGAATGCGAGACCTCTCTGCTCCCTAACTGAGGACCCTGAAGACATGGAGTATTTAACACCAGCGCAATTCTTAGCTAGCGGTCCCACGCTTACTATCATTGAGACCGAGAGAGATTTGCGTACAAGATGGCAACTCTGCAAGAGTATCTGGACTGGATTGAACAACATAAACACCTACTTATATTCCTGCTGCGGTCAATGCTCTGTACGAATCATATGCGAGCATCAGATTACCGCTGACCAACTACATAGGTCAGGGATAATAAGCATCGATGAAGGGTGTATGATCAAGAGCGAAGCTATCACGATCTTCGCTCACAAAACTCTAGCAAATACTCTTCGAGAAGAAGCGGACGTCCTGAAGATTGAGATCCCTCCAATCAACAGAATATTGAACAAACCAACTCCTCTGTCTACCGTCCTAAATCAATCTGATTACTCTAATCACCAAGAGTATTTAGAGGAAATAGAGAGGCAGCTCCAACAGCTTAAAGCTAATGCAGCAGAAGGATTACTGACTGACAGAGTCAGTTATCATGACGTTCACCACTACATCGCTATTTATCTGATGTTCTTCCTAATCGTCGTTGGAGCAGCAGTCCTGTTGTGGCGCCGCTGGCGGCCGCGGCGCCGCCCGCCCCGATATCGCCGCCTGCGCCTCAGCGCGCAGAGTGAGCGCCGATTGAACTACGAGCGACAAGCTTAGAGCTTGCTACGAAATCTGTCAGTGAAAGTGCAGTGTATAAGTGCTGTGTTCGTAGCGAGCCTGAGTTAGAAAAGTCATTTAGTGCGCGTGTGATCTTAGATAAATCTAGTTCGCCCTTATTTTTCAATCAAAAATTCAATCGTACCGCATGAACTATAAATCTATACAATTCAATGACTACAAGACTGGACAATTAGTTGTTCTTAAGAACTATTATATCATTATTTTATAAACTAAATTGTACCATCAGAATCACCTTGTATCACGTCATCCACCTATCATTTTCTCCAGCATCTTATCCTTAATTTCTGGCCCGGGAATATGTACGAGCACGCACATTGTGCATTGCCCTAATTAATGCCAACCGCGCATTTACGCCAGTCATCAATTTTAGCAATAATTTTTATTATATTCAGTTCGCGATCACCTGTCAATCGACACCCGCGTCTCGCTTCATTTCATTAGTAACTACAGTTTATCGTTAAATATATCAGTTAAAATTTATCTCTTGGTTTTACTGATATATCCAGCTTAGTTACTATATGTGGTGTACGGACCGTACAAACAATATTATATAAAATCAATTTGTATGTGCGTGAAGTGATATCGAGAAGCAGCGCTGCGAAACTGGATATTGGCGAACACCAGGTGGGTCCCTTTCAATTCCTTCCTAATAATCTCTGTGGCTTTGGGAAAAATAAAATCATAAATTAATCTCAAAATAATCCCTAGAACTAGTGCGCGATCAGAGGCCAATATTACAAGGACTTTATTTCACTTTATGTAGGTACCTAACTATGTAGGTATGGATTACGAATTATTTTTATATTTTGTTATATTTGCAGATAAGTACTAAACAAAATTTATATACCGTAGGTAGTTAGGAAGGTGTAGATATTATAAGTTAATTCGATTTAGATTCTTATTTTAGGGTTAACGTAGTTCGTGTTGTATAACAGTTTACCTACGTAACAGACTATGACCCTATGCCCACCATTTAAATGATGAATAGAAGCCATCACTTATATTCCATGCCACTGAATTTTTTTATTATTTAATTAATGACCTCTATTACCAAAGAAAATTACAACTAAATAATAGAAATAAATTAGAACTAGTATTTACAATTGAAACAATAAAGCTAACTGCAGACTGTTGCAAACAATCTACAGGTCTTAGGGACGCTTTCGACTGGTATTGATCCATATCAATACCAGTCGAAAGCGTCCCTAAGACGCTCGCTGCATTGCCCCGCTGTATGGCAATGCTGATGCGCTGCTGATGCGCTGCAGATACTCACCAGCTCTCCGGTCACGCGTAGTTTTTAAAAACCCGGAGAGCCTCGTGGTACCCCACGGAGGTACCACGAGGTCTAGTCCGTGGGGTACGACGAGGCTCTCCGGATCTCGGGGGTCGAGACCCCAAAGGGTACAAATATGTAGGCTCTGTCGAGAATTATTAATTAAATTAAGTTTGCCAATCATGTAATCAACTTACCTATCGTGTCATTGGATAACTAGCACTTTTTAAGCAAGTTCCATGCCCGACCGGTTCACAGGTCGTACGTACTTGCGTAGTAAGTCGGCATTCGTTGAAGACAGAAGCCGGTTGCGCGGAGAAAGTGTCGCAAAATACCAGCTAAATGCGCTTTTTATAAACAAATGCATTTTGCAAGTGACTAGGGCTTTGTTCTGTGTTGACTAGTGATGTTTTAATTCATGGAAGTGATACAAAATGCCTCTGAATAGTGATTACAAGTGTTTGTAAGTGATTCTTTCATTCTTTGGGCTTTAGTTGAACGTGTCGTCTGTGATGTCGTCTCATTCTTTTTCGAAGAAATGAAAGAGATAGATATCCATACAACTATTCCAGTAGGTAACCGTAATAGTAAAGCTAGTTGTTGGAGAACCTGTGATGAATGATAATTCGTTGATGAACCAAAACGGTAGGTATTGAAATAGTAAGTAGGTATTTAGAATTAGCATGAAGTTTTCGTTAGGAAATTAACAAACAATCGTTTCATTGTTATTGTAAGATAGTTTCCCTCGTTCCCTGTTCTGAGTTTGATTTGTCAGTGGGTCTCTTTGAGGTTAAAGTCAACATTTAATAGTTATTATCATTAAACTTGTGTAGGTTTTATTATACCTATGTTTTTATATTTTCAGATACTTAGATCTGCAACTGGCACGAGCCGAGAACGGAAGATAGAACTTCTCATTCTGCGTGTCCGCCATATTTGATTTTGCATCTTTGTTCCCGCCAAAATTACTAAAAGTTTTTGACATTGCCAGATAGGAACTGCCAAGTAAAACAAAATACAGGGCATACCTACAGGTATTATAGTACAATACCAGAGAGACCAAAAAACTGTAAGTGAAACCGCAGCAATACTGTACGCGAATAAATCTTACGAAATAGAATGAAGTTTAATAAAATGAGTACAAGTTTTATATGGAAATATATATTATAATAACTGTGGCTGTGATGAAAATGATGGCATATACATAGTAAGTGCCAAATAACGTGGCAATCAGGTCATTCACCTCCATCTCCATGAAATCGCAAAATGCAGTAAAATTATCGCTATACAGGGTGCAACGGAAAGGGTGTACTAAGCCGAAAAGAGCTGATTCTGGACCCCGAGGGGATCAACTTGCAAATAACGATATTTGAATTTCGTTTTGTTTTTATAAAAAGTCATGTTTTTTTCTTTATATTCGTGGTTTTGTATGCATTATTTAACGTTACAAAATATTTTACAAATGTTTTTAGCTTTTTTTTAGCTAAACAAGTGCTTTATCGTGAAATTTCAATAAAAAAAAAATAGTTTCTTTGGAATTTCAAATGAATAATAATAATGTTAGAATACGCGTAAAAAAACACGAATATGAAAATAAAATGTATAACAATTTACTCAAAAAAGGAAAAAAATAACGAAATTCAAAAAATCCTAGATCCCCTTTATGTCCAGATTCACCCCCTTTCGACTTAGTACACCCTTTCCGTGGCCCCCTGTATAGAAGTGTCTTGGTAGAACCTTGCTGCCTGTAGGAAAGGTAAATAAGGAGCCCCTACCTATTCTACCTCAGGAGATCCAAAAGCATGAAAATACGGGGAAACTATTCCTGAAATTCTAAGAGTGAAACATTTTCAAAAGCCGACGAACTGAGATCTTGAATATGGGTTTTTATTATTATTCAATTTAAAGAACAGAGTAAAAATGTGAACAATGCTATCCCCAAGTGCAAAGTGGTTGGTGCTGTGGTCCCTCTGGGCCGCGCGCCTAGTGCCTCAGTTCACGCCAGCGGTGAGGACCAGCAGCGGCCTAGTGCGGGGTGTCGTGTCTCCACGCGGGGACTTTGCAAGCTACATGGCGGTACCTTACGCCAGGGTCGAGGAGCGCTTCCAGGTGGGATATAACTGTCATCTCTCTGCAAAGTGCCTGGTTCCTTAGTTCTATGCAGTGAGGACCAGCTGTTGCCTGGTACGGGGCGTCGTGTCTCCACGCGGGGTTTCGTAAGCTTCACGACGGTGCCTTACGCCGGGGTCGAGGATTGATTCCAGGTGAAGTTAATCTGTGATACAAACCAAAAATTGCAAATGGTTTTGTTTTGTAGGATATTTAATTATTTAGGCAAAGCTAAATTTGAGTAAAATAATAAAAAGAGGCCTTGCCCAGCAGATGATAATGATAACGGCTTACATAATTTTGCTAGGTAAACTAACTTAATCTGGCCTGGTTACAACTCATACGAAGGCCTGCTTTCATAACATAGCCAAATTGTTGTTCAAACAAGTTCTTGTACAAGTGGTTGGCTGTCTATGATTTGTGTGCACGTAACACTATTTGCTATTACGTTTCACTGATGATTACTGCTACGTTGTAGGTATCTACATATAGTATGTACAGTGTAGGCAATCAAGTCAACAATTAATACAGACATTATTAATGAACGGTTTGGTGTAGCTAGAGATACCTGTTTATTTAGATAACAGTAATTGGTGCAAACAAACAATTAGTCTAACACAGATCAGTAAGCGAACCGTTGAGAGTTGTGTTGTGGTGTTAGCTAGAGATGAGCCCATTGCATGTTTACCTACTACCTACACGCCTCCGGAATACCAACTTCATAGGGTTTCCTACGTTTTGGAAGGAAATATTTTAAAATAATTTTTCTATAATTTTTTTTTAAATCTTTATTTTATTATTGAGGGTTTAATCAACATGATTATGCCACCCTCGAAATTATTCTTAATTATCTTAGTATCTACGGTTAATTCCTAGTTTAACAAATTTTGTTATCTTGAGGGCTTCCTCCGAGAGCGGAGTAGCAACATTTTGTTGACTATACCAATAGAAAACAACTATAATTTTTATAAATTTCAAAACAAGTATTATAAATGAATATTATTATTATGTCTAAGAAATAATACAATCATTCTAATTATTTTGTGTTGGCTTCTTGTTTCGGGTTACAACACTACACTAAGTGGTTAGACTTGTGTCGTAGGTACTGAATTCTTTCCAGGGTACAAAACAGATTAGCCAAAAATCAATGGTAGGTACAATTAAAATATATTTATATCTTATACCCATAAATCCATACAACCTCATTAATTATATTGCCCTGTTGGAATTTTCAAGAAAAAAAAACTAAAACGTAAGAAAAACTAGCACACGCCTAATATGTATTTATATTTTGATTTTATTTACCTAGAACTTAATGTTTTGTACACGCCGACATGTTTTGGTGATCCTATTTGACCTTTGTAATATTTTTTTTCATTAGAACAAACAGGGTGGGTTAAATTAAGCAGAAGTGCGTGTATCAAAACATGAATAAGAAGAAAAAAAACATTATATTTCTTAATTCAAAAAATCATTATTCACAAGTTGAGCCCTTCGGGGTCCAGAATCACCCCCTTTCGGCTTAGTACACCCTTCCGTGGCACCCTGTATAAGACCTAGTACCTAGGATTGTCTTTTATGAGGAAGAATTTGACAAGCATTATTCTACAGACTCTCCACTACATAATATAGCAAAAATTATATAGCAATCTACATGTATAGGCATGACGAGATTTGGCATTCCTTTGCGTCAGACGTGTTTGTGGTGGTTTAGCTTGGCAAAGCTGTCGCCTCTCTAGGAGTGGCAGCCGAGCGATGTACCGTAAACCCTGCTAATTGCTCGGTCACCTTGAATATGCCACCGGTGACCACCCCCTGCCGCGCCGGCCGTCGATGACCACCTTCAATTACCGCGCAGCACGCTCCGGTGGCTTTGCTTGCGTTCCGAATTAAGGAGACAGCTGAATATTGGTATTAATACCTCTAAAATAGTCAGTTGTTAAAACAAAGGAAATAATTTGATTGTTTGTTGACCGACTTCAAATTACTTATTGACACTGTTCTCAAGTTTTGCAAAACAGATACTTATCCCGCGGATATGTATACAATTTTTATGGGACTATTTCAGGATGATCCTTTATACAATAGCGTATAAGAACTATGCAAATCGGTCCACAGTTGACGGAGTAATCGACGAACATACATAAAAACAGTAAAAAGAAAAATATTATACAGCCGAACATAGAACCTCCTCTTTTTGAAGTCGGTTAATGAGAGAAGACCATTGGATTTAAAATGCCTTATTTGTAAAATTTTAGCGTATTTTTAAGCCATTAAGATTTAAAAATTATTACAACTAACTTCTCATTCCCGTTAAGCCGAATGACATCGTGCTATTCTTGTTCCTTTTCAGATTGCAAAACCAGTACCCCCATGGCGTGGTGTCTTCGACGCTATCGACGAGCACGTGCGTTGCACGCAGCGCTTCACCAGCAACACAATCCTCGGCCGAGAGGACTGCCTCACACTTAACGTCTACAGCCCACTCCCCGAGCGTCGCAAGCCCCTGCCGGTTATGGTCTTCATCCACGGAGGCGGGTTCCGCGACGGATCCGGCTCTCCGCTCCTCTACGGGCCCGAGTATTTGGTTAGACATCGCGTCATCCTAGTCACATTTAACTACAGACTGGAAATCCTCGGTTTTCTCTGCCTGGGACTGAAGAAAGCTCCTGGAAACGCAGGGCTGAAAGACCAAGTCGCTGCTCTGAGATGGGTCAGGGAAAACATCAATGTATTTGGAGGAGATCCTCAAGATGTCACTTTATTTGGTGAAAGTGCTGGTTCTGCATCAGTTGGGTACCATTTAGTGTCATCAATGTCGAAAGGACTGTTCCATAAAGCGATCATGCAGAGTGGGTCACCGATCTCTCCATGGAGCATGCAGTTTGAGCCTTTGGAAACAGCGCGTTTGCTGGCCCATCGAATGGGTATGAGGACGAAGGATCCCAATAAAATATACGAGAATTTCAAAACATTAAAAGCAGAGGATTTGTTAAAAGCACGAGTGCCAAGAAAGGAAGGTGACATCGTCTTATCAGAAAATATCTTCGTCCCATGCGTCGAAAACTCCTTTCCTGATGTTGAAAACTTCTTAACTGATACTCCGTACAATTTGATAACCAATGAAAAATACAACAAAGTTCCTCTGATCATTGGCTATAACAGCGCTGAAGGTTTTATGTTTGCTGGGAAAGAAAACGACACAGTCATATCCCAACTCGACTTCTACAAAGCCTTACCACGAGATCTGAACATCACCACTGAAGCAGACAAGCGAAGAATAGCTGATGTTCTAGAAAGATATTACATGAAGAACAAAAGAATAACTAAAGAAACCATGGCAGACTTTGCTAGATTCGAAGGCGACAGTAGTATCATATACCCTGTTATAATAACCACGGATATAGTGCTAAAAACAACTGAGCTTCCAGTTTATGTTTACAAGTTCAAGTATGACGGATGGATGAATTTGGCCAAAATGGGGTTTGGATTTGGAAAAGAGCCGGGCGCGACGCATGCCGATGAGCTGTTCTATATGTTCAGAGTTGGAACAACATTGCCAATAGTGTTTTTGGAGAAAAGATTTATTGATACAATCTCTTTAATTTGGACAAACTTTGCTAAATATGGGTAAGATATGCTCTTATTTTCAAATCAAATCAAATCATTTATTTGTTTTTTTATCAATACATTATTACAGGTACCTGTCAGATTTTATAACTAGAGTGATGTCAAATGTATTCAACCCGCTGCTTGCGGGTTGAATACATTTGACTTGGTGTGCAATTATGAAATATTGGCGATTCAAATAGTTAAAATATTCAATAATTAAAATAATCAAGGGTAATACCTATTGTATTACCCTTGATTATTTTAATTAATTAACAGTCAGATAATTGATTAACAATCATAGTCAAATCATAACAAATTATTCTACTGAAAATTAATATATGAATTTACACTATAAAAGCATTTGTCAAGCAGCCACTGATTTAATTTTTGTATAAAATGCCATTGAGGTCTTTAAAGGGTTCTGGTAACTTATTAAAGATGACGATGCACATGTTAAATACATTTTCCTCATAGATTCGCTTGTGGCACTGTGGCTTGTACAGAAGATTATCGAATTTTGCTCTGTCGAGTGGTAAGATTTTACAAACATGCATATGTCTCTAACGTAGAGGCAAGGTAGAGCCATAATATTACAGACCCTAAGCAGAGGCTTGCAAGAGTCACGAAACCAAGCCTTGCTAATAGCCCTGAGACATCTCTTCTGTACTCTGAAGACTCTTTCAGAATCGACAGAGTTTCCCCAGAGCAACAAACCAAAGCTCAGGATCGAAGACACGTGGCCGTGGTATGCTGCTAGAGCTGCATCAAAAGAAATCGTCGGGCGGATTTTCTTTAGAGCAAAGATAAAGCGACTTATTTTTGGCAAACGTTACTAATATGAACCTTCCAGTTTAAGTGTCTATCTAATGTCCTAAGAATTTAAATATCATTACTTCGTCTAATATTTTATTAATAATATAAGAAATGTCAAGTGTTAGTGTTAGTGTTAGTTAGTGGGTTAGTATTGTATGAGTCAAATTGCATAGTTTTAGTTTTGATAATGTTTATAGCTAAGTTATTATTATTGGTCTAATTAACAATATCAGAAAGTGCAGTATTTAATGTCGTTTGGGCATGTTGTCTAACCGTTTTAATTAAAATTGTGGAATCTGCAAAAGTGGTGGTGAAAAAGGGATGGTGTTTTGACATCAAAAACACGCAAAAAATAAAAACTTTTAATAACAAAGAAAATTACATTCAAACAATATAAACAAATTAGAAATACATAGTATTTACAATTGAAACAATTAAGCTAACTGCAGATTGTTGCATTTTTCTGGGTAAAGGCCTATCTCAGTTTCTATTGTAGACAGCACTTGATGTGATAGATGCTTAGCTAGCTATCTATAAACAAAAATCTATATCTAGCTAAATAACAAAATCTAAAAAATATACCTCCTATTTTGTTTTGAGCTTCTTTTTTTCCAATAGAGGAAAACAAGAAGCTCAAAGTGGAAGTAGAACAATTAAATAGGAAACTAAACTATTTGGAGTTCAATGCACGAAAAACAAGGTCATCATCCATGGCATCGAAGAAACGAAAGAAAATGCAATAAAATCTAATAGATAAAGTTATATTGTTTACAAGAAATATAGGCGTACAGTTGGCAGTAACAGAAGTAGACCGTATTTACAGTCTTGGAAAAGTTCAAGAAGATGGAAAAATCTGCCCGATCCTTCTATCAACAACTACTTTTCAAAAGAAATATAAAATTTTACGGAACTTCTGCACAAAATCTAGGTCTTCAAAAAAATACAACTTTTAGCAAAAAGTGTCCAATCAGCCTTAAGCAACAATAAAGATGATAAAATCACAACCAGTCACAAGACAATATCAGAGAATACAAAAGATCTTTTCGAGCAAATAAAGAATTTACTTGAAATAAAAGCAATTACAAAATATACGAAAAGATATCTCTGAATTAAGCAACAAATTGAAGAAAGCATAAGAATGGACAAAAAGCAAGAAAGAACGAAACGTATTGAAAAAACCGTAATAAAAACAGGAGACATCAAAAAAGCACAGAATATATTGACAGATTTGAAAGAATGGATTCCATAAATGAAAAACATCAAAGGCAACATGGACACAAAAAGACCAGACATTTTGAAAACGGCTGTTGAGTATTACAAACAACTATATCAAGCAAACAAAATCACACAAGAAGAAAAAATACTACAGGCATTTTGACAAAGGACATACCCAACATTTTGGAAAGTGAAGTCTTATGGGCAATATCTAGTTTGAAGAACATTTATCACCCATACTTAGTAATCTATTCAATGAGATAGTTCTGAAACAATACCAACACAATGGACCGAATCGACAATCATCCTACTCTACAAAAAAGGCGATAAATATGACATGGGAAACTATACACCAATAAGCCTCACGACAAACATCTATAAAACCTTCTCAAGAGTAATCTTAAACCGCTTGACACATGTCAAAATTCAATGGAACGCAGCATGCTAAATATAAAAAGGAAAGACAAAATTAGAATCTCACATATGAGAGAGAGTACAAAATTAAATGACTTATCTGAAAAAGTAAAACAGCTTAAGTGGAGGTGGGCAGGTCACATAATGAGAGGCCCAGATAAATGGACCAAAGAAACAACTACATGTTCCCCCGATAAGGGAAAAGAAACCAGGGCAGACCTTTTACTCGATGTGCAGACGAGCTTGTCAAACAAGCAGGCTGGACGTGGACAAGACAAGCACAGGACAGAGAGGAATGGAGAAGGCTGGGGGAGGCCTTTGCCAAGCAGCAAACAAACTAATGTGTACCTATGTGAGTGTTGTTAAATTAAATTGTTAATTAAATAATGGTTGTAAAAGTAGTTTGAATAAAAGACTTTATAATTATTATTCTCATCATTTATTTCAAATCTCGTTATAAAATACATTTTTTACTATAGAAAATAAAATATTATAATACTACAGTAAAAAAAACAGTATTTTTTTTTATCAAAACGGTGAATCACCGGCCGCGAAGCCAGCTTCTTATTATTATTATTATATTCAGATGATATACCAACCACCAAAAATACCATAACAAGAGCGCGTTATGGTATTTTTATTGAATTGATTTTCTTTATTGCCACTACATAGAGTACCCTAATCTATTTCAGGGACCCCACACCAGCCACCACTCCGGCATTACCAACAAGATGGAAGCCAGCAGATAGGCGGAACCCTCAGGTTCTGGAGCTCGACACGACTTGGTCCACTTCGTCGCTTTGGCAGGACGAGATCATCCAATTTTGGAACAATACATACACCAAGTACAGAAGGAAATAAAAATATGCCACTAAATATAATTATCATCAGTGCAGTGGCGGTTGCGGTGTAAGAATCGACCCCCAACCCAGCCCGTGGATGTCGTTAGAGCCAAAGAAAGGCAGCAGCTTCCTTCTGTGTGTTTTTAACTCCTCAACTGCGATCACCGATTCGGCTGCCAAGCGTGGCGATTATGTCAAAACCCCCTTGCATGGGGGAGGCACGTTTACACCTATTACCACTCATACGTCCACTGCTGAACGTATGAGTGATATATCATCAGTGGACGAAGCGTAGTAGGAGAAGTATAACATAGGGTAATTTCTATGTTCCTCTAACACTAACGCTTACAAAACTAACATATTATGTAGAGTATTATCTATCAGTCAGCTGGTTTTCATAACACTAGCTCAGCATACTTTGGGGCTAGATAGATGCTGTGATGTCCTGCTTCTTGTATTATTTATTTATTATCGGTATAAAATAAACAAGACTGATTTAAATGTTTACGCGGACAAGACAAATTTGTAAATCGACTCCTACGTTACTTAACCTCGTGGTGTAATTGGTTAGCGTATTCACGTACTGAGTGAAGGATGCGGGTCCAAGTCCCGTTGAAGTTGAAATAAAAAATATTGAGATATTATTTGATTTCTTATAAATTTGTAAAAATTGTCATTTTATAGTCCATCCACATAATGGCTGCGTCATCACCTAGTCACAAATGTACGGTAGGTATTCATATTTGACGTCCGATGTGGACGCAGTAGGTTGCGGATTCGATTCCCACCTTGGGATAAATCCTTGTACGATCTACAAATATTTGTTCCAGGTACATATTTTGTATGTATAATAAAAATATATATCTGTGTAATGTATTATATTAAGTATATCAGTCATCTAGTACTCATAACACAAGCTCTGCTTAGCTCGGGGCTAGATGATGCTATGTAGATTGTCAAGCATTATTTATTTATTTATTTCTAAGTATTTTGATGTCTTGTCTGTAAAGGCTACGCTATCCATGACTCCTCGAACATGTGCGCATTATCAACAACAACATTTTCGTTTCTTTAAGAATTATTTTTCAACAAGTTTGTATTATTAATAGTGTAATTTACTTTTACTAGTCAATAAAACTGACATGACGCTTCCAACAATTTTATTTGCTCTTGTTCCAATGACTGTAACTGTTATCTGCCCCAGTTGATGACCAGCTGCTTGCGCAATGCCGGTCAAATATTTGCATTGGTTCTACGGCAGCCGACGTTGGACCTTTAGACTTATGCAACACCCACTTAATATAGAACCTACCACTATTATAGTGATAGTACCTATACACTAGCCAAACTCGATGTAGAATGTTTGTAAACCAACGGCCTAAAGTTCACTCTGTTGCCGCGTCTTTTTATACGGAATTTACATTACTTGTCGATTTGTGATCCTTCCTTCAATAAATATTGCTTACAATTATATCTGAAACTCAACGCTAAGCAAGTGAGTTTTCGTTTTTGTTTCGTGGTTTGTTTACAAACATTCCACATCGAGTTTGGCTAGTGTAATAATTGCCAGTAGTCGTATGATGAATGAACTACGCTATGAACCTATTTTCTAGTCAAAGTTAAAGAAGCCTGCTTTGCTTGTTTATTTTTTGTAAGAAGGTATGCGACCAGTTTATTGCCATTGAATCCGGATTTCTTAGGGATGGTGAATGAATGATGAATGAATGAAAAAATCAGACATGGTGGAACCTGTTTTGGCTGTGAAGATCTATATACGTTGGTAGATATATATACATAAATATATCTACGATACCTCTGTACGGGATCGTAGTAAAGCGCAAAATTAACTTCGCGATTTCCACCGTGTCTGATCGAGCCATACCTAATTATAATACTATTTATTAGCCATGCATGGTTCTTATTGTGATGTCGCAAATTGAGAAAAAAAACAAAAGATTGTTGTAATTATGGATGGCCTCCGTAAACCTGATGACGACTTGCTTTATGATTCGTTTTATTATTCATTATTTAAATCAATTCAGATTGTCGGTTAAAACGTATAATCAAGATACCTATTAACTTGTACCTATTTATCGATTTCACCTTCGTTTAAAACAATTTATTTATGTAGGCATATAATTGGGAATCATTTACGCTGTAAACGTCGCTAATGCCGCCGTAATACAAAGTCTGTAATTGGACGTGTATTTACAGAATTTCAACTTTTCTTAAATAAGAGAATATCTGGCAAATAATGAAGAATACCGATTTTGCTAATTGTTGTACGACTTTAACTCTAATACATAGCTACTTGATTACTTAACATTTTCATGACCCAAGACACAGATGTCCGTCTGCACCAGCGCGTATGGCAGCGGCGGCGGCTGCGCGCGGTTCGCACCGTGTCGAGGCTGGGCAGTGAATGCGTTAAGTCTAGCAGAACTCCTGTTCCTAACTTAAGCTTGCCTAAGAATTTTGTACCTATTTTTATTTATTATAGCTGATAGGTTCTTACGTACAACTTCGATAAACCTTACCTTTAAAATACACTGGGCATAAGTGGAGCTAATGTTTTATGGAGTCAATTTTCACGGTCCAGTGGCCAAGTCGGAAGCGCGTCCGCCAAAAGGCATTACAACATGGCCAATAATGCTTGTTTCCTATGATTTACTTGCGAAATAACTCAATCGGTGTTCGTAGAACGCTTGCTTATCGGCTCTGTCTGTTGACGCATCCGATTTTGTTATTGACTTGCAACTCATGTAGGGACGATGTGAAAATGCGTTCCTAAGATAGATGGAGTTGGAAATACCTAGGTATTTGACTTTGCACCACCATTTGGTAGGTAGACCCAAGTATACAGAGTGGATTTTTTTGGACGGGGCAGTAAGGGCAGGTGCCTTAACCGGGGTGTAGCTACAGGAAAATGGTCTTAGGAGACTATCCATAATTTTTAGAGGAATTTTTGTCCCTATTCACAGATTTTTTTTTAATGTTATCGGATACCATTTTTTGTATAAATAGTTTTATTGAGTAAATAAATAAAATTACTCTTGGATTCCTTATAAAATGTTTTTTTGTCGATTTCTGACTACTCCAACCTCAATTGGTCCGATGGAAGTTATTGATCAGTTTATGCAACAGGATCGATTGGCATCAAAAAAGTTTTCCTGTAAAATGCCCATTTTTTGCCAACTATTTTTTTTTATCTGTGTATATGGATAGTCTCCTAAGACCATTTTGTTAGGTACCTCCCTATACTGCCCCGTCCAAAAACCACCCTGCATAGTTGAAAATGTTATGAACCTTCGATGAATAATATTATTCATGGAAGTTATTTAGATTCGTAACGTTTGGAGGCGATAATCACCTTTATCTTAGGTTATATTAATTATTGTTGGCCAATAAATAACAGTGGAATGGACACCGACACGTAAAAGAAATGTAACTGGCTGGATACAAGATTAATTGGAAATGTCTACTGTTTCCTTGTAAACAGTAGTCCGGTCCGACCCAGCTATGTTAAAGCGAGTCAGGGGTCACGCTGCTACTAAAGGCCTGAACAAAAACCGTTACGTTGCGACGTGACGTAGTCTACGAACAATAATAATAACAATTTTGTTAGGTATTTTGTATTTTTTCTAAAGGTCTCTTAAGTTAATAAAATATCAAAACAAAAAATGTTGTCGCTTGCTATGTACCACTGACCTGTTAAAGTTGTATCCACTGCTAAAATTCAACGTCGATCGAGTTGGCAGAATTGTGGCAAACAGTAGCAAAAGCCACGTGACAAAGAAGAAATGAGTTCGTGAGAAACTATTGGATCGCTGTCATACTACGAAAAACAGTTCCTCTATATACCGGTAGAGCGCTTTAAGGCGTTAAATGTAAGGGAGCGAACGATAACTTTTAGTTTTCGTAAACTATGAACAACCACATGCTAAGGACCACGTCGCTTTAGGGTTAAAATATATATATATATATATATACCTATTATTTAACTGGTTTAAATAAATTAATATTTCAATTAATGTTTATTATCTCACTAGCTTCTCACTCATAGAGTTCGAATATTTTGTTTTAACAAGAACAAAAACATATATTTTTAAGGTAGAGTTTCAAATTTAGTGAAAATAATCAAACTACTCTTGATATAATTAAGCTTAATACTCAATTAGATAGATAGATCGATATATTAAGAAAATTATTTAGTTTTAAACCCAAAGCCCAAAGGTTTACAACGAAATAATTTCTCTAATTGATTTGACTCTATTCTAAGAACTTTTTGATACCCAATGTAAGTTAATAAACATTGATAAATTTGAATCCTATATAATGAATTACCATGTCATCGGTCCTGCCGCTGGCGGTACACGCGCTCTTGGAGGTGGTGCTTTATTAGAAGGCTGTGTATAGGCTACCACTTAATTGCCTCTCCAATTAATGTCGTCAATGGTCAGTCTATAGTACATTAGTACCTACGTATGTAATCAATAAAAATTATGTTAAAATGGTCAAGTAAAATAACATTGTACAGTACGTACGACGTTGTTCGCACTTGACCGAGGCCTTGGCCCGATCCACACGCGAGATAGTCATGCGCGCGCGCAGTTCGTGGTACAACGCGTCCTTTTTACAAGGGACCTACAGATATTTTTAATAGTATAAAAAATATTTAAAACTTTTCCAAATGTTCAATACATATTTTATAATACTAAAGGTATAACTACAAAGTTAAAGTTAAACCTAACAGTTCTGCTGTTCGTTTTCAAAAAGTACTTACTTTTCAAAACTTTGTTGGTTATTTACTGACAGTTTTAAGAAATACGTCTCCTTACAGTTTAGGCACTAAACGTGTTCTATACAAAACTCATAATTCAGCAGGATTTAAGTTTCTAAAAAAACAAAACAAACATGCAAATAACGTGAAAACCAAAGTTCTATTTAACCTGCCTTTTACCTATCCTGCTTCGGTTTTCTGTGATGTGATTCCCGAGATGGATTAAGGCGTGCGTCCAACGCAGCGATGAAGTGGGTCGCGCTACTGTCGCTGCTAGCGGCCAGCGTGCTGCGACAGCCGGCGCCTGAGGTGCGTACGCGCAGCGGCCGAGTGCGCGGCAGGTTGGCTGAGAACGGATGCTTCTACGAGTACTTGGGGATCCCCTATGCCACGGTGGATGAGCGTAATCGCTTCCAGGTAAAGTTGACGAAAAGCTAGATTCTACCCTTAGTTACGCTTTGTGCCTTAAATAAGGGTGTTTTCCATCAAAGCTCGGCTGCGTAGCTAACCGGTAAGTGGAATATGTCAAAACCCTGACTAGATTTTCATAGGCAAGTGAGAAAGTTCGCTGTGTTTGACAAGGCCGCTTTGCTTACTATGGTGGAAAAACCGTTTTAAGCTTATTATATAGTTTTATCCTAATCTGTTCAGTATTTTACTAGCGGAGGAGGGCGCTGACTCTGCTACACAGTTTTTAACTTTTGCGGTAGTCAGCCCACAATTGTACCTACCCTAAACATTAAGTTCGTTCTTAATAAAGTTTTTTTGTATTTTTGTATTTTTTTTTGTATTTTACGGGAGGTAATACATATATATATCATAGAGCTTCTTAAAACGCGAATCATGTCAAGACACAATATTTCTTGGTGAACATATTATCAAGCTTGTGCAGCAAAAACTAGGCGTAAATAACCGTAACCTAGATAAGACATAGTATTAAAAGATAAGCCTAGTCAGATCTAACCCTGCTACTAACCAAAAGAACTGAAACTTATATTTGCTAAGTTGCCTCTATTGTCCAAAGTCAAATGTCAAACACATAGAAGTGACATACTGATGTGATGTAGCAATCGTACCTACGCTCGCTCGAAAATAGGGACCTATTCGTAATCTGAATTTAATGTCAGTTACTTAATATTCGATGCCTATGCCAAGCTGTGGGTCGACAAGGGCAGATGGGAATGATGATAACTAACTAGATGATATTTTTAGATCGGTGTTAGCAAAACAGAAAAGCAGTTATTACATTACATTATTCCTGAGTCAAATATGATATGATTAAGGACTCCTTTGAGGATACCTGTATAAATGGAAGTTGATGCTGGCTGGCGATTCAACATTTGGAATAAAAAACGTGCTCTATTGCGAGGGGTTCCTTCCGGGGGCTTCTGCTTTGACTAGCCTAGGTAAAGGGCGCCTGGGTGTAGCTCTCGAAGATAGGGTCTCAGATTGTAATTCGTATAGGCGGTTTTGTGAGAATAAATGCTGTCCAGTTGTGGTCTCCGTGTTTCAGTTCTTTTGGTTAGTAGCAGGGTTAGATCTGACTAGGCTCATCTTTTAATAATATGTTTTATCTAGGTTGATGCTTGTATAAAATAAACTTAATATTTTTACTGTGCATTTACGCCTAGTTTTTGCTGCACAAGAAAAACATACATACATAAAAAAAAAGAAACATACTGACGAACTGAGAACCTCCTCCTTTTTGAAGTTGGTTAAAAAGGAGAGAAAAAGGTGTTCACATACATATTATTTGAAACTAAGGAATATATTTTTTGGTCTGTGATCTCAATCCACTTATGTAGTCAAAATGACACCTTTGACATACATTGTAAGAAAACTATTATTACCTACTAAGTTTATTATTATTATGTATTGTTTTCACATACGCTTTACAGGGAGTAAATTTGAAGGTTCCGTGCCATCATATTGAATTTGCATGTCTCAATTTATCATTGAAAGTAATATTGCCCTAAGTATAACTGAGCCTAACTCAAAATAAACATTTTCTCATTATAGGTATAACTATGAGTAAACATGACTTTAATAGCATAGGAGTAGGGTGGTAGTTTTGTTTCTATTCCATCATGTCTAAATAAATGTCTAAATCTATTATTTATTTATTTTAACACTTTATTGCACTAAGGTACAAAGGGTGGGTTGAGCCATTTTCTACCTGCCGACCAAAACATGTTTTTACAGCGGGTTGGCGTGCTAATTAATATTAATTTTAAACAATAAAAAAATATAGGTGTCTATAATTTATATATGTATATGCCTAAATACCTACTAAAGCATAAATAAGAAACAAGATACAAAACAAAAAAGAAACACATTTTATGAAATAAACTAACTATTGGTATAACGTCTTAACAAAAAGCCTGCGCACCATTTGCTTAAAAGCATCTCGTGTATCTGCTTTTTTAATGGCCAGAGGCAAGTCATTCCACAACGGCTCTGCCTCTATTTGAGAGGCGTTAAGCTATATCTATAACAACTAAAGACATTTTTCTACAAATCTTGAGTATGGATCAACTTAAGTCCAATGATTCATTAATCAAGGATTCCTTAAAATTCCAGGCCCCACTTTCCCCACCATCATGGGACGGAGTTTTGGAAGCGCAAAACGAGAACACCTGGTGCCCCCAGGCCGCACTCGTCAGCTCCATCGTCTTTGGACAGCCCGACTGCCTCAAACTCAACATCTACGCCCCCGTCCGCGCCACCAACGCTCCCCTCCCAGTCATGGTCTTCATCCACGGAGGGTGCTTCTTCGGTGGTAGTGGCTCCCCGTTCCTTTATGGGGGTGATTACTTCGCAGAACAAGGTGTGATCTTTGTCGGCATCAACTACAGATTGAGCGTCGAAGGGTTCCTTTGTCTGGGCATCAAGGAAGCACCAGGCAACGCTGGCCTGAAGGACCAGTTAGCTGCATTGAGATGGATCAGAGATAACATCCATGCTTTTGGGGGTAATAAAGATGACATCACTTTGTTTGGAGAGAGCGCCGGTGCTGTTTCCACTTCTTTAATGCTTCTATCTGCGCCAGCAAAAGGTCTCTTCCACAAAGCCATACTACAGAGCGGGTCTTCTTTATCGCCATGGGCGATGCAGCATGACCCTATCGCAACAGCCAGCCGTTTAGTCCAGAAATTGGGCTATAACTCAACAAATCCTCGAGAAATTTATAGAATACTGTCCAAAAGGACTGCACAAGAACTGGTTAGTGTTTTGAAATATAACGAGGACAAATACTGCGTAGCCGACGAGCATATATTCGTTCCTTGTGTGGAGAAGGAGATTCGAGGAGTCGAGCCTATAATTACTCAGCATCCAGCTAAAATAATAGAAGCTGGAAATTTCACAAAAATGCCGATGATAATAGGGCATACAGACAAAGAAGGCATTTTCTTTGTCGCCTCTGATTACGGCACCAGTCTTTGCAACGACACCGAAAAAATTGACCTATTGAAGACTCTACAACCAGATCTGAACTTCCCGAGTGAGATTGAGAAGAATGACACGACAGAGAAGATAAAACGTCATTACTTTTCGTCGTACCAAGACGAGATGATAATGGACATGGTTGATCTATACTCGGACGTTCATTTCAAGGTCCCTTTGCTTCTAGAAGCAGAGATGTATTCGAAGAGGACTGATCAGCCGATGTTTTACTACCTATTCCAGTACAGTGGTCTGATCAACATGCCGAAGATCATCAGCGGATTCTGGCGCGGCGGAGGCGCCTCCCACGCTGATGAGCTGTTCTACATGTTCAAGCCTCACGCCTTCCCGCTGCCGCGCTTCTGGGAGAACGACATGGTCAAGCGGATGGTCATGCTTTGGACCAACTTTGCTAAGTTTGGGTAAATATCTTTTATTTAAAATTTTTATTATTATTACTAAGACCCTCACTGCGATCCCCAATCCTGCCCAGCGCGGGAGATTATAGCATTACCTCCTAAGGATAAGCAAGAGCTTACCAGGAGAGGCTGGATGCCTATTATCATCCAGTGGACTAGTTAAGGTTGACGTGAATGTGACTCTTATTATATAAGCCACTATGTATTATCACTACACTGACAGTTTTACTGTTATTGTTTGTACACATTTCTATATCTTTGAAATGTATTCCGACCGATAGTTTCAATTCTATAAATACGCTATTATTGTCATTATTAATTTATTCTAATAAATTAATAAAGATAATAATATCGTATACGTCGGGTTTTGTTAGTTATATTCGCCCGTGCCCAACTATTATATAATAATTATCTTCCTGGCATTCGAACCTACGTGCATTTATCTGGTGGTCATCTCGTGCAACCTGATTTCGAGAATGATCTTTAATTTGCTGCGCAGCAATCAGAGTGATTTTCCACGATTTACTAGGTTTATTGTGGACTTTAATTTATAGCAACTTCTCAAGACATTATTTTATTTTTATTCAATACTAGTTTCTGCCCGCGGCTTCGCAGGAACTGTTTTATGGGATAAAAAGAAGCCTATGTTTGATTCCAGGCTTATCTATGCAAAGTTTGAGCCCGATCGGTTCAGTCGTTATGGCGTTAAGATGTAACAGACATCCATCCAAACATCTAAACATCCAAACTTTCGCATTTATAATATTAGTGTGATGTGATTATAACAGCGTACTTTTTTTTGTACTACTTATTTATATTAAACATTGTTTACATAAAATAATAAATAATAATACTAATTTACATACGTGTGGATTGTCCAGCATTATTTATTTATTATTTATACATATTCTACAGCTAACATAAACCCTAATCGGTTTGTCAGTAAGCCTCAGTCTCTATGGTAGGTACGTATAGTAATGAATCCAACAACTCGCACCTACACTTATCTTAAGCTAATAAATACGATATGCACCCATCGCAGGTCAGAAACAGAATGCACCTAGATAGATAGTTGTGTATAAGGTAATGTGTATAAGGTAGATTAATCTGCCATCTCCTTTGGTTAATAATCCGATTAGATGCGTTATATATATCAATTGTCACTATCAACAGAAACGCGAGAAAGTATCTACCACTACCGCTATCTAAGTAAGTATTGTATTTTTTTCGTATTTAGAGCGAAAGACCTGTGAAATCCTCCGAAGAATCAGTGCGGCCTACTAGTTAAAACCTTATGACCATGACAAAAGAACCCAATTTCGAGAGGTGTAACATTTTGCAAACCTTTGCGAACAATACCTAAGTACTCAACTCTAGATACCTGCCTTTTACGTTTTACCTTAATGAAGTAAAATAAGATGAAATAAGATAAATCAAGGTCTGGTAGAAGGTCAGTGGTAAGGTTCTTGCAATCACTTTAACATTGGAACTCCAGCTCTGGATATTAATAAGCTTGGTTTAATTATGAGTGCGTAGGTATGCCCCAACGGCCTTGAAAGCACAAAATAATAATCTGTAAACGTATAAATAATTTTGTGACATGTTCAATGTGTGTAAAATACTTTGACAAATATTTGAGTGAAAGAAAAATACTCAAACTCAATAGCGTTTAGAAGAAATATCCAAATTCAGAATAAAAAAAAATATTCCAAATTCGGATATTTCTTCTAAACGCTGTTGGTTAACGACTGCGTTTTTTTAAAGTGCTCGTCTATGAATTCTCAGTCAGAAATCCTGGCTGGCCTAATGGCTGGTCCGACTATCTGGTCTAATAGGTATAGGCCCGCCGTATACACATAGATACGGTGGTCATGCTATAATAATTATATATATCAAGTACACTGTGTTCCTAACTATAAATAATGTAAAGTCTAGAGTCTAGACCAAGATGTTACAGTGAACTTAGGTCAAGATAAGTAGTTTGACTGTGAAGTCAATTTGATAGCCTATTTTAGGCTTCACTTTTTTCTTAATTTTGATTTAATTATTTTTATTATTAATGTTCTTGTTCCTCTCACATCAGAGACATAAACAACCTTATTTTATATAAACGTATATCTATTTATCTTATGTCTAGGTACCTAAATAGGTACCTTTTTGAATTCACAAATCGATGTTTAAGAATAAATAAATCTATTCAAAAGGGTGCTAAAGGTGCATGAGTTGTACCGAGTAAGTTCTATATCAACAGACAATTTATTAATATTTGCGTTTATTTAATTTAATTATTTCAATGACATCTAATTTTAATTTATTGATTTTAATGTTTATAATTTCTATAACTAGGTAAGTAGTATTAACTGATTATTCATCCTAAAATATTCACGTGCCTCGGGAGAGATATGGCTCTACTATTTTATTCCACCAATGTATTATGTACCAAAATTATGTCTTTTGTGAATAAATATTACTGAATTACTGCTTAATTACGTGTACCTGCTACATGATTTTTGCTAGAGATGCAACGAATATTCGGCAACTATTCGTTATTCGGCCTGATCGGCCATATATGTATTTCTTAATAAATACATGTCTTATAAAAGAAAAAAAAAAATAAGAATACAACTGAATCAAAATTATATTGATTTATTATTAATGATATTGAGGATGGTAGTGTTTTTAATTTAATATTTAAAATAATCAAAGGTGAATACCATAATCTGCCTTTGCAACAAGTTTTTTGGCATTCGTTGTTAACAGACGATTGCGCTTTTCTTCGTACACAATACCTGCTTCGAAGAATAGACTTTCACTGTATACACCACTGGTGCAAGGTGACGTAAGGTCGTTTTTAACAAAATTTATAAGCTTTGGGTACTGTTTTGAGTAGGCTGACCACCATCTCATTTTCCATCTCATTTGCAATCGCACTTTTTTCTATTCCTGCCGTCTTCTTCAAAATCGTTCCAGAAACCTGTTCGCGTGAAATGCACAGGATCTTCCGTCGAATATCCGGTGACTGAACATTCGGTATTCGGCCAAATGCGGCTATTCGTTGCATCTCTAATTTTTGCCGCGTGAAGTGTATGGCACCAAGCCCTATGGTATGGTATGTGGCCTCGCTGTGGTTGTATGTTTGAGCTCACGTCCTCGCAATAAGTCAGTCGGGCCTCGCCAACCTCGACCTATTGACTTTGCATGAATTACTAGAGGTAGGTCCTAGTAGGTAGGTACTAGTTCACATTTCGATAAATGTAGGCAGAAACTGCTGCAGGGCATATACTATTATAAATAAATGTAAAAACAAAAGAAGATCCAGATGTTAGGGAAACTGCTCAGTTCCGAAGTAAAGACGACGACCTCTGTGGCGCGGCGGGCGTAGGTCCGCCTGCGACGCAGGAGGTTGCGGGTTCGATTCCCGCATCGGGACATATTATGTTTGTACGATCTGCAGATAATTGATAATTCCCTACATTATGTTTAATGAGTACTATCTGTTTTATAAGATGATGAATAAAGCATTATCTATCTATCTATCTAATAGTTCCGGGAGCTCTGGATGTCATCTACAAATGTATAATAAATAACATCTATCTATGTATGTAGTGTATTGTATTAAGTATATCAGTTATCTAGTACCCATAACACAAGCTCTGTTTAGCTTGGGGCTAGATGATGCTGTGTGGATTGTTCGGCATTTATTTATTAATTTTATTAAAGATCTAGTAGAGTACCAAATGCCAAGTAGGGGATCGGTTTACTTTGTCTTTCGACCTCTACGTAAGCCTTTGGATTGTTAGCAAGCCAACGTAGATTTGCTTTATTTTTGTTAGACATTTAGGGTAGTGGATAATACAGTTTTTCAAGGAAAGAGCACGCGCGGCTCACGAAAGTCCCTTCAAAACGCACCTTACATGTGGTGAAACGATTCTTAGTAAATTTGCCCATCACTTTAATAATCCCTATGAGAAATTTTATGTATTTTATTATGGGATTGTAAAAAGGGGATAATACAAGTTTTGATTAGCTAAGGGCTAGATGTGTGCATTTTATATAACTAGATTGTGACCGCGGCACGCATGCTTCTCAGGTTAAAGTAGCCTTCTATCTGGTCTCCAACAATAACTAAATTACATTCAATCCGATCCATTCAGTAGTTTCGACGTGAAGTTTGCACAGGTCTCCGTGAAATCATTGTGCCTCTACGCATTGAGGGATGCTTCGACTAATAATTTACCTTATAGATAATAATAATTATTAAAGAAAATTACAATCAAATAAGTCAGATTCATCATCATCATCATCATGATGGATGGATCAAGCCGTATGTTGTTTATCTATAGTTTTGTATTGATCTCAAAACAGAAAGTGAATAATATTAACAAAACACGGCTATCCGTTGAAGCATATTAAAATTTACAGCGATGACAATCTGCCTTTTAGAACGTTATTCTTACAGCTGGTTGTTAATGTACCTACGCTATTATTAATCAATTATCAATCTCTTGTCCACAACAATTCGGGAAGACAAAAAACTTATTGACATAAAATTTGATCATCGACCGACGACTGTTAGCTAGCTTTGCCGAATGAATTAAGTACCTAATTCTCTTCAAAATCGGCTTTAAAACAGTGTTTTTTTTTATTTCAGTGACCCAACACCGAAAGCAACTTCGCTCCTGCCATTCCGCTGGCGCCCCAGCCGGGGAGCGAACCCGAACGCCCTCGTCATCGACTCCCACCCGACCACCGCCTTACTATGGGACAAGCGTTCTCTAACCCTCTGGAATGACACCTACAACCGCTATAGAAGGAAGGGCTATGGCTTCAAGAAGGAATTCATGCAGTTTACTACCCAAGTAGCACATTAGCGATGAATTAGGTCATAAAAAAGCTGCATTACAGTGTAGGTAGGTACAGCTTTTATGCAGATGTACTAAAGGATAGGACGAGTCTTTAGACTGTATTAAGGAAAGATTATACATTACATAGTATAACTGACTGACTTTATAATGGCGAGAAAGTAGTATACTAAAAGCATTTAAGTAGAATTTTAAAATTATCTAGTCCAGCTTTTGGCTGCATGTGATACTACTAGCTGGTTTAGAAGTCCAAAGCTTTCTCTTGTAATGCTGCGGGCTGCATTAGAGAATCGAATAATGCCACTGGCTTTTAATTGGTGTACATTAATTCTATTCAAATTCTACTTCAACGAGCTTGTTAATGGCTGATTAAAAGTGGATAGTAATCTCTACAGCTTTTATGCAGATGTACTCAAGGATAGGACGAGTCTTTAGAATGTATTAAACTTAACAGCATAGCTGACTAATGACTTTATAATGAAAACAGCCTTGAGTAGTCACAAATTCTATATTTAAGTCACTGTGCAGCTGTCATGTTCTACTTGGGAGGTGTACTACTACATTCTAATGCTAATACATAAAGTGTAGCTGACAGCTATTTTACAGCTTTCGCCGTTATTTATGACTAAATCCAGGTGATTGGCACTTAAATTACGTAAAATTTTACTTTTTCTTTGCATGAGGTGCCCGCTGCGTGCAAAGTACCAGTAGTGTATTTACTGTATTTCCAAAGAGCTATTGACTGTTGAGCGACCCAAGCCGTCTCGTAACGTATTATTTGAAAAACTAAAATCATATCTTCTGGGCCTGCAAGGGTATTTCGAAAGTCAAACATTGTACATAACGAAATGGTTTTCTGTAGAGATTTCTTTATTCCTGAAAAGCTGTTGTATGCTTTCTCTTTATTCCAGTACACAGTAAAAAAGACAATTAAAATCCTTTGTCCAGCCAGCATAATGCTATAAGCTGGTACATAGACTTTGGTAACACCACTAAACAGTTAGTAACTTTTCAAAAGAATTTATGGAGAATTTGTGCTGGATAACAAATGGACACGCTTTAGCCAATAGATTTCTTATAGATTTCAGGATATTTGATAGCTTTTAATTCAAATTATATATTCAAGTAGCATTAAGTCTATGGGTTTTGGGAAGGTGATCTAATGGGAATAGGGATCCTAATGGTTGGGCATATTTATTAGGGCTGTGATCTGATATGATACAAAAGCTCATACCTCTATGGCATTTTGTAAGAATAAGTACACCTCATGACAAAACAAAAAAACGACATTGCCATACTCGTGGATCCCTTCATGGAATCTCAGTACTGACAAAGATGGGACCAACTTACCAGGGAATAACATTTTCATTTAAATAAAACATTATAAAAAAATTTGTTTGCATTCATATCATGTCATGTCTGTCATGTTTTATGTTTAGTCACAGATTTTATAATACTATACTAGGTTTAGTTTTCTTAAGATAAGTACCTCAACCACAAACCCTGACATAGGTATGTAAATGAAAAAATTAGAATGAAAATGAAAAATATTTTATTTATCTTTAAACACAATTAGCCTTAATACTATGCCAATTTATACTACTTAAGTTACAAAATAAATTTACTTTGTGCGTAGCAGTGTTTAAGGAAATATGGCCTTCACTCAGCATTATAATAATATAATAATAATAATAGTCATTTATTTCAGATAATAATAAATCCATATAATAATTAGTAACAATTGTCTTAATAATTATGTTAGTTTATCATAAGAGAGTGCAAGTCATTTTACAAACACAGCAATGCTGTGTTTGTATAGCGGCCCATCTAGCTTGTCCGCTATCATCATCAGGATGCTGTTAGTGGACCGGCGGACCTTGCTCAACAGTGAGGCCGTTTTATTGCGCATGCAGGCAGCGAAGCCATCCACGCGCGTCTCGGCGAATGCCGGATGCACTGCAGAACCGCCGGAGCCCTAACAGCATCCTGAAGGCATTGTTATATTGGACGCTAAGAGTGTTGACGGCTTTCTGAGTGCAACTGAACCACAGGCTGCTCGTGTAGAATGACTGACAAAATGACTTGAAAAGACTTATTTTGACGTCATCAGAACATCGAGCAAACCTGCGGGTCAGCATATTCGCTCTCACCGTCAAAGCTCTTCGCTCCCTCTCTAGGTCCTCTTCATCCCTTAAATTATCAACTATCAATTATGTCCTAAGTATTTAAATGTATTTACCCTACTTACTAAAATTCCATTTAACATAACGGGAGGTACATATTCAATCTTTTTACCACTAGGACCAAACATCATAAATTCACATTTTTTTACATTATACTGCAATCCATGATTTGCAGCATAAATGTCTCACAGTAGGCCATAAGGGTTCTCAAAGCTCCAATAGATGACGCCAGCAGTACCATGTCGTCAGCATAACTGAGATTGTTGACTGAGACTCCGTCAATAGTGCATCCGAACGGCAAGCAGCTGAGGCCACCTATTAGGCTATCAACAAATAAATTAAACAACTTTGCTGAAGTTACCCCCCCCCCCCCCCCCCCGCACACCGCACTCTAGCCAATATGCATCAGACAGGACTCCAGCCCATTTAACAACGTTACTTTGATTTTCGTACCAATATTCAAAAACAGAACAAAGCTCTCTGGGCATCGACGTATCACGTAACTTCCTCCACAGTATGTCGTATCGGACAGTGTCAAATGCACGTGACAAGTCGAGGAAGCACGCGTAGACCGGCGTCTGTCTGTCAACATAGTACCTAACTGTATGTTTTAAAATAAGTATAGCACTTTCGGTCGATAGTCCCTTCTTAAACCCAAACTGCCCGTCGTGCAGATGTAGGTGCTTTTCCAGGTGGCTATCCAACAGCCGGTCAAATATTTTCGCTATTATGGTCGCTAATGATATCGGTCTATAGTTGGTCTTATTCGAAAGAACAAAGATATACAGAACATACAGAAGTTAAGATTAACAGACCTGCGGACGTAGGTCCGCAGTTCTGTTTTTCACTATTATGCTGGGTGCACACTGGTGTGTCCACCAAGCACTTGTTTTCAGTGAAAACCACACGAATCGGGTCACGTTACGATCGCCAGGTGCGTGTTGTAGACATGATAACAATTTAAAAGTTATAAAATATAATTATAAAATGTTGCCGGTAGGTCGGATGGCTGTGGCTGGGTCAGTCAGGCCGAACAAATTACGCCGTGTATACATGTAGAAGAAAAACAATAAAAACATAATCCTAAATAAGCCTCTATGGTATGTAAAATCCGGCCATGTCCTTTCCCTCACCATTAAAGCACCGAATTTTGAAAATATGTAACTTGCTAGGGCAATATCCCTAAAATCATAATGAAAAGTAAATACACATAAAGTATGTTGGTATCTCATGTCGTAAAATAAAAGGTTTCAAATAAGGCCCGCCTAAGGGGAGCCGGATGTTTGCTTGGGCCCTGCAAACAATTTAATTGAGAGTCTGCACGAATAATACAATTAATATGTATAACAAGTAATAAACAGAGTACCATCACCAGGTTATATGATATTTTACGTCGTTCTTTTAAAGGACAAACGCCTTTTAAAACTTTGGCGCAACCGGCGGCGTAGTCGGGTTGACTCAGTTGGAATTCAATGGAGTTTTGATGTTTTCATTCAATTAGTTTCTGCACAAGGTGTCGTCGCACACGTGATACCTGGATTAAAACGTAACATACGGGATAATGTCCAGGGATAATGTACTCAGCTAATTGGTGAACGATTTTATTACAAAAATACGTTTAAGTAGTTTAGTTAATCAATAAAACTTTTTAATCTTTAGCGATCTGTTAACATTATTAAAGATTATTATTAACGTAAGTAATAAAACAAAAGGTACGCGATAAATACCTGATAAATAATCTTTAATAAGTTAATCAATAAAGTCCCATTACATAAACATAATTATGTTCTACCACCTTACATGGAGGAAAAACTCGCTCCTCTTCATCTTAATTTAGTAATATTGTGTGTGTGTTTACCCAAGCAATGCAGCCGGCCACTAGTATAAAACAGGTAAGAATATTTGACTATCGACTCGAAAAGTCTCGTTATAACCGAGAGCAGGTCGTGAATGTTGTAAGTAGCCGTTAGCGTAAACTAAGCACCTAGTGAAGAGATTAGCCGCTCTATCCGGTAGGGACCATAGCTCTGAATTCTAGACAAATGGTCGAAGAAGTTTGCTATCAGCTAGCAAACTTCTTTCTTCTTCTTTTATGCACTCAAACAAGTTATCTACAAGTAATGTCTAGCTAAGGCAGAGAGTTTAAAGGTCTCAATAAGAGTGCACTATCTAGTTTAAAAATAAAAATACGTATATTTTACTAATTTATGATATTTATATTGCATTGTAAAGTAGACATGTTCCGATTATGTATGGAATAATATATCTGGCAAATGGTGCCCTCGGCTCTGATGACAGGCCATTACTCTTTTCATTAAATTTTCGATAACTTTTTGATAAAGATGTGGCTGTATCTTACCGATAACACGTTGGAACTCGGCCTTGAGTTCAGAAATTGTTTCTAGTTTTCGAAAATTTCGTGAGATGATTTGGTCTTGAAGTCGTTGCTTCAATAAATCGATTGTTTCATGTGCGTTGTGGCAGGTGCCGCCGTCCTGCTGAAACCACTAGTCCAGATTCATGCCATCTTGTTGAGGCAACAAGAACTCCGTTATCATGTTCCTGTAACGAATGCCGATCACAGTCACTGCAACACCGGCCTGTGTTTTCACAATGATAACACGTTCTTCTTTTGTGTAACGCTCCATTTTTATTCATCGGAATAAATGATTATTCCAATGAATAAAAATGGAGTTTAATAATAATAAGACAGCTGATAAATTTCGGAGTTGCCACATGCACGATTTTTTTACACACCATTTAAATAGTGCTCTCCATAGATCTAAGTAAAATCTGTAGATATGGTACGTTCTGGCTTGTGTAACAACTACACGCAAACACTCGGTCACAGTTACATTTCCAATCTTGTGCAATAATTTTAGTGAACAAACACGAGGGCATTGCTTTAGTCTTTTAGTCAATAAATCACACTAAAGTTCGTCGCGTGCTTGCTACGCGTAACACGAACGTCGGTACTATGACTGAGGTAGGTGGACCTAATTGCACCTAATTTAAGCCTTCCACTTTGGAGAAGCTCTCCCATCTCCCCTTTTTACTTATCATATTCCCTTTACTTACATTAGAACAAACCAAGAAGTTAAAGTTTGATAAAAAAGCAAATGCGTTCGTGGTACTTCAGTACATAAATTAGTGTAGCTTTTAGGCGGCGTTTTAGAGATAAATATTTTTTTTACAGCAAGATAAATATTTGTTGAAATCTTTTGTTAAAAAACTCAACAACAATATTACAGTCACATTATCTTGTCGAACACCAGTCTATATCGAATGCCAAGTGACGAAAACTTTTGCAATGGCCAATTGTCTAACCCAGTTCTGCGGCCAAGATCCGCTCTCGAGGAACGAAAATGAACAGGACATAACAGTTTAAAACGAACAATGCACATAAACCTCTACAACCAACTGTACAAGTTGGGATGACTGTTTGTTGAACACTTTTAGATCATACCTACATAGGTAGGAGAGGAAGTAGGTTAGAATTTTATAATACTGAAGCAGTATCAAATATTTTCATAGCTTTTATAAGCCGCGATTTATGTAACAGAAATGTATTTTATACTACACCTGCTCGGAAAGTGACTTAATCCTTTCCCAAACTTGAGCTAAAAAGTACGTCATTGCAGGCGTACTACATAGATGCAGGTCGAAAAACTCTATGGAATTTCATTTCTAGAAATGAACGTACTTATGGAAATCCATTTCTAAAGTGTTTTTAATTTTTTTTTTAAGTTTCTGAAATTTCAGCGTTTAGCTATGGTTATTTTCATTATAGGTTAAACTACAAAAAGCTTTTGCTCCGAGTCCGCCATTAAGATATCGACATCTTCCGTTCTCGGAACAGTAATTCAAAAAAAGAACCAAGTGGTCGCGGGAGTTTCTTCGAAATATACGAGTATGTTTGAGTTAGGTATTTTATGAATTCTACAGAATGTCGTCGAGTGATAGTGAAGATTTTATGACACCGCCAGTAATTAAAGAAACTGCTCAAGCAGTGATTGAGAACCTATTACCCGAGAAATCCAGAAATAAATACAACATGACTTATGGAGATTTCGTGTATTGGAAAAACGAGAAGAGTGCAACTTCCTTTTCGGAAAATGTTTTATTTTCCTCGTAGGTGTAGTATAAAGCACTATGTATTACTCAGGATAAAGTGCAATTCCTACCCCGTGTGTTTTAAGGCCAAATGACACATTCGATAGGAATCAGTTACTTTCACACCTCGGTGAACATTGTACTATTTTTATAGTCAACAGGCCTTTGTTTGAGCACAATCCTACCTCATGGAAAGTAAAAATGTGGTCAATGATCATCCTCCTCAACCTCAACCTCAACAGCCCATATTGGTCCACTGCTTGACGCAGGCCGCCCCCTGATAAGTGCCTTTTTGGCTTTTATCTCATGGGGGGTAATGCCCATAACCCCATTCATGCGGGTTGATGATCGCAGTTCGGTGGTAGAATTCTTCTGCAGGAGGTATCCCTTAGTCGCCAATGATTATGTTAGTCCTTAAATAATAATTAAACAAAGGTTTTTTTTTTAATTAACATTTATGTCGCTATATTTTTTGTTTTTCATTACTTTTCATTTGATACAGTACTAGCATCTGCCCGCGGCTTCGCACGCACTTTACCGGGATAAAAAGTAGCCCATGTCCGTCTCCGGGATACCATCTACCACTCTGCCAAATATGTTGAAATTACATTTTAATAAATATATGCATAAAAATCTTCGATGATGATGTTCAAGATCATCATATTTAAATGTATATATATACATATATATATATATGTGTGATAGGGGAGGCCTTTGCCCAGCAGTGGGACAAACCAGGCTAGTAAAAATAAACCTCGAAACAGGGTAAGTAACCTCCTAAGCGTCAATTGTTTATTTGCATTATTATTATACGATGGGTATTTCTACAAGATCGAAAAGTCAACGACAATAGCTGATATCAGAAAAATTCAGAAGTTTCTATTCATGGCGCAAAGTTTCTTGCAGCCGTGTTTTTGCGGAGTTTTCCCGCATATTGCTGTTTAAGCGAATGATTCGTATTCACGCGTTTGATGCGGAAAATTGGAAGGAAACGATGTTTTATGTTCTAAAGATAATGCGAAATGAAATGTCGGCACAAATTTTATTTTTTTGTGCGAGGTTTATTTTGGTTGGACTTGTGAGGGAGTCTCAAGCCAGCTGTGGAAAAAGGTTTATTAAAATTAACAAGATGAATTAAGGATCAGAGTGAAATAGATTTAAGCAGTGGAAACTGATACACCCGGGCTTTGGATCAGAGTGGAATAGATTTAAGCAGTGGAAACTACTCCACTCGACCTGGATCAGAGTGGAATAGATTCAAGCAATGGAAACTAATCCACCCGGGCTATGGATCAGAGTGGATAAAAAGTGGAAACTGATTCATTATTGGATCTGCAAAGCGGATCAGAGTGGGATGGAGCGTATTAGAAACATAAATTAGTAAATATAAATGTATTTTAATGGTGTAAGTAAGCTATTTTTAATTTATTTTTTAGTTTATCAAAAACCAAGCCAGTGTTGCTCAGAATGATGTAAGAATTCTAACGATACTTCGTACATCCAAATCATATCAGGCATTTCAGATTTGAAAATTATGGTGGAATAAAGTAACTCATAGGTAGGTATACAAAGAACCATGAAAACATAATACCGTTTTTTGGGCAGTCGTCTGAAAAGTGTTACGAAACGGCCAAGAAAGCTACGAGTATTAGGATGGCGACGATGACTCTGCGAGCAGCGAGTGCTACGCTTGCTACTATACTCGAGGCAAACTCAAGGTACAATATTAATTGTACACATTGCCCCCATACTTAACCTAAAAGGACTTTTTGCTTGATTATGATTTGCTTTTTTTGATTTTTTCACAGAATTTGCACTACTTGTCCATTTGAGCTTTTTCCTAGTAGCAATGCTTAGTGCTGATAATTATATTTCAATTCAAACTCGATGCTATGACTAGAATTTAGTATTTTTGTGATGTGAGTTGTTTTCAAACATTGCATCTTGAGTTTGGCCAAAGTATAGCTAGTGCTACGAAGGCTACAAATTCTAACAAACCATAAATGGCTCGTTGTGCCATTATCTCCCTCCCTCCCGTGTCATACAAGTCTCATACAAAAGTTCTGTTTGTATTTGTCAACTATGTTAATAGCAAAAACTTGCGCTCCCGGCCCCGAGGCGACTATCTAGTGATCCCGGCCCCGATCTGGTGCTCCCGGCGGCGGAGACGATCGGGCTACACATTTTCAAGGGAAATTAATTTTACAGATACACTTGAAACTTTACGTTGAATGCCACTTTTGTCGAGTATTGTTTGTCGTTGCGAACGAGAAAGTAAAGAAAATATTGTTGAAGCTGCGCTCTGGTTCTTTTTGTTTTTAAAGTTGATCTTGCAAAGTTTTATGTGTTCGTTAGTCAGTTGCTGCAGTATTTTTTTATTTCTGTACAGCGTACCTAGGTACATACTTGGTGTTCCAGTATACTTAGAGGTTAAGTATTAGGTTAGGTGGCATGAATGAAACTAATAATAAATAAATAATGCTAGACACTCCACACAACAGCATCATCTGGCCCCAAAAAAAACAGAGCTCGTGTAATGGGAGCTAGAAAAGTGATGTATGTACACAAAACATTACATACATATAGTTTGTTAGGGTTTAGGCTATCGGAGATCGGTTTCGAAACCCTTATGGTCTCGCTTTTTCTGTCCTGTTTTCCGTCTTCAATATCTCAGCAACTACAGCAGCAAATAACTTGGAATTTAAAATAACTACACATTACGTGCGCAGATACAAAAAAATTTAAATGAAAAAGATAATGAAAGTACCTAAAAATTGTGATGTCGAAGTTTTAAAAGAGAATAGGTCTCTTTTTTCTAGGTCAAGGACCTATTAGGGGGTATCAAATGAAAGGTATTAGTTTGTACATTTCAAAACAGTTTTATTTAAATTTCTGTAGGTTTCATACTTTTTGAAATATTTTGAAAAAAGTCGAAAAATTACCTATTTCCCCCGCTATCACCGAAGTTTGCAGAGCGATCCATCTGAAATGTATGTAGCTGTTGTAGAAATAGAGCTATATTTTACAGGAAAAATTTCGAAAACTGGTCAAAAAAAGGGGGATATTTTTTTTCAAAAGGGGAAGCTACTTCACCGAGAGGGATATCAAATAAAAGCTATCAATTTGTACATCTCAAAACAGTTTTAAAATTTCTGTAAGTTTAATACTTTTTGAAATATTTCGAAAAAGCTCGAAAAAATATCCATTCGCTCCCTATCTCCGAAGTTTGTAGAGCAATCTATCTGAAATGTATGTAGCGTTTGTAGATATAATAATAATAATAATAATCGTTTATTTCAGGCAAAAAACCCATATCACACTAGAAAAAATCACACACATTTTCAAAAATAACTATACAATAATAAAATAAAAATAAATAACACGGCGCATAAAATTACCGCACGTCACTTCCTGTTCCCCTCCATGTGAAGGGAAATCCAGTGCATAAAAATAGGATTTTTGTAAACCTGGTCAGAGACAGCCTTCAAAATGCTATTTTTGGAGCGGACCAACCTACCCCAGAACGATGCGATGTAAAAAATTAAATAAATAAATAATGCTGGACAATCCACACAGCATCATCTAGCCCCAAGCTAAGCAGAGCTTGTGTTATGGGTACTAGATGACTGTTAAACATAATACAATACATAACATAGATAGATATTTTTTATTATATATAGAAAATACCCAGAACACCCGGAACAAATATTTGCAGATCGTACAAACATTTGTCCCAAGGCGGGAATCGAACCCGCAACCTTCTGCGTCGGAGGCGGATCTTCGCCCGCCGCGCCACATCGGTCGTCAATAATATATGTATCTATAATTTACAGAAAATATATAAAGTCAGACGGATCTTGTTTTATTTATCAAAAAAGAAAATTATTATTATTATACATAGAATACACCCAGAACACCCGGAGCAATTATTTGCAGATCGTAAAATATTTTTCCCGAGGCGGTAACCGAACCCGCAACCCCTTGCGTCGCATGCGAAGTGGCATCATTACGTTTACCCCTACATAAGGTTTATGATAACTAATTCTCAAAACTATTTAAATGGGTGTATGCAATGAAAGACATGCAAGCAGTGAGCTGTATACTGAATAAGGCCGCACGAATTTTCATTTAAGTTTGCAATGTGTAGGACGCGTGTCACGTTCCCACGTTCCGAAGACCCGCGATAACTGCTTCAACTCTGTTATACAAATTCAACAAGTTCATAGAACTCATGACAACTATTCCATTTCCCCCAGATTCCACCCTAGAAGCCAGCGCCTGATGGAATTATTGCCGCTTATTTTCCTTCGTGCCGAGTTTGATTGCTATCAGGATTGTAGCAGGGAACTTGAATGAATTGATTTATTTTACTTTGCTACGTCGAAAGTTTTGTTACTTTCGTGATTATTTTGACTTATTAACTTAAAACTGTTTGAATTTAGCTCTCGAGTCCCCAGAATATTTGATAATCTCGAGCTAGTTAGTAAGTGCAGTTTTGTTGTGCAAGCAAACTCAATGCCCGTTTCAGTCAAAGGAAAAATTGGAAGCTCAGCAGGAGCAGATTAGTCGGTCCTTTGCGAGTTACCTCGAGCCGGTCTGCCGCCGGCCCGCCGGTCCGTCGCTCCAATTTGCATGTTTGCCCGCTTTATAACAATTAGCCGGTTCCGGGTATTTTTCTTTATTACCCGGATTAGCAACTCCACCGGTCCCTCTGCGACTTGCACTTAGCTACCGGATGAATATGGCGCCGTTTGTTTTCATTCGTACTTATTATGGTCACAGATTAGCTAACTGTCTTATACCGTAACTTGGATACGGAATCGAAGAAGGATAATCAAGGAATTATCTCGTAAATCAATTTGCTTTCATCTAGATAATGTGTTTTCGTTGTTGGTTAAATTACTAGAATCCTTTACCATAAAAAGCCGAAAAGTATCAAGGTCGAAGCGAAGAGGCTTCCATTTAAGTTAAGGGTATGAACATACAATGCCCCTAAATATAAACTAACAAGGTTTTTTAATTGACACAGTTCTAAGACCCAGATATCAAAGGCTCTCAGACAAGCAGTCTAGCCCTAGTTTCCCTACAATAACAAACGAGGTTCGCCACGATGCCAGCAAGCTGCTTTCCGCAATGACTTCTCGATAAGTGGGGATGAAAACTATCAACTACCCGCAGGCCTTTATCCCTTGTGAGGGGCTTTGAGTGCATTCCCCTAATTAGGAGCAAAGAGGCGGCGAGGGGACAGGGGGGTCTCGAGGACATGAAGCAACCGCACGGAAAATGTACGAGAAAAGATTTCTGAGATGTGGCTTGTTGATAGCGTTAGTGGAGGAGAAAATAAATAAAATAGTAGGAAATGTTGGTTGAAGCCGAAGCTCTTTTGGTAAAAGTGCAAAAGGTAGATTGTATTGTTTTTTTTTAATTTATTTTTTCAGAAAAAGGAGCGCGAACAGCATATATAATAAATATTTATTATACAAAATAGGTAGTTTGAACATTGTTTGGTAAGGAGGTGATAATTGAAAAACAGAGATGCCTATGTAGTTTTGATGTTGGTCAAACGTTTGGCAACCAGCTCTCTTGGGTAGGATACTGAAGACACCTTGGCCTGGTACGCACCAGCACGCTTTCCCAGATTCATTCACCAATACTCGGTTCTAATCCGAGATAGTTTATGTCATCAAAGACATGTATGAAAACTTAAAAAATTGATTACAACAACAGAAAACAAGGTAACAGCAAGATTATTACAAAAGTAATACCAGCCAAGCGCGAGTCGACTCGCACACGGAGGGTTTCGTACAATCGAACACAACAATTTTGCAAAAGTAACCCTAAAACGGTTTTTTTTAAATAATTCGAACAATTAGCCAACATGACCCGGTTAGCCGGTTACCCGTCCAAGTACCAACCGCGCCCAGCTTTGCTTCGGTGATCGAAGATTGTTCATAAAGCACATTTATTTTATTCTAAATTCCAACAAAACTGCAATATTTGAGTTCTAGCCAAGGTTTATCGACGTTAACATAAAAAAAATCAAATTCCTGATGTAGGGTTGGAACAGTAAGCACTTAAACTACCATTGAATTGGCCAAGTGCGAGTCAGACCGTAACCCATCACAAATACATATCAATATTTTTCATGACTAGCCATTGATAGTAGTGGCGAGTAACACGAATTCTGTGAAAAATACCAGACAAGACGGGCAAAGGCTTAGTAATAGGGTTCCGTTGGCATCCTTTGGGAACGAAAGCTATTTGAACCATCAAAGGAAGCCTATTAACCAAATTCCTCTATTTTCAACCCACATTAGGATCATATCAGACAGGGCGCTATGGCGTTCATTAGGGCAGGCCTATCTACATTCACGATTTTATCAGTATTTTAAGAATTTGTTCTACTTTTCCAACTCTACGGATCCGCAACGTTGCGTTGCGTCGTCATAAATTACTGAACAGCAGCTTTCGGCATCGCAGCTTGGATAGTGTGAATCAGGCCAACCCCTAAAATCGCCAATCTCAAACCCCCAAACTAAATTTCCGGTTTTCGAATAGTAAGCCGCTTACCGCCGGCTCTTATTAGACCGAGTGAATGGCGATAGTGAATGGTGGCCGAGTGAATGGTGAATGGTAACTATTCGGTACAGAGCCCGGACTAATCCGTCGTCCTCCGTAGTCCGTACCTTTTCGGGGCTCTAATGTAAATAGAGTGGAACAAACAACGTTGTTCATGGAGACGCGAATTCGGTTGCAGTGCAAGAGCTAATTTAGGGAAGCTTAGTTTAGTCTAGTCTGTTTGCTTGCGAAGGTGATTAGCAGCGAAGAGGCAAGGTAGCGCTAGCATTAAGTATAGAGAGAGGGTGGCAAGTAGTACGGAGCCTTTTTGAAAATATCAAAAACTACGCTAAGGTTAATTTTATTTTGAAGTATTTTTATTTTGAATGAATTTGATAAAAGTAGGTGTTGTTTTACTATAACACCGTATTTTGACCTATACACAGTAGTTTGACGAATTCATTACGGATGTAAGCGGGTCAACTACGAACCTTATTAGTAGTGTGCACATCGACGCAGTACGGGCGCGACGCGAACCGCACTCACCCTGACGAAGTCCCTCGTTAAGGGATGAAACGTTGGTGTTCTTCCAACACAAATAAGGTTCGTAGTTAACCCGCATATTTGTTGTGTTGTTCTCTATAGATGCCACCACGTTGCCCTTGTGTTCCGCCGCCGTGCATTATTGTGTTCAGAACCTATATAGAAATTACAAATTGTAATGGTACTTAGTACCTGAACGAGCAGTGGAGAGAGCTTTTCAACAACTTAGTCATAGTGAGTATCATTACATTACACGTTGTTGTTCTATCATCAATTGTTCGGTTCCGCATCGTTACGTCGTCGCCACGCCATAAACAACTGAGCAGCAGGTACTATAAGAGTACGGTAGTATCCTAGGCAATGAAGTATTATAATGACATCTTGTACACTAGCCAAACTCGATGTAGAATGTTTGTAAACAAACCGCCCTTAGGTATCCTAAAATTCACTCAATTGCCGCGTCTTTTATACGCAATTTACTTGTCGATTTGAGATCCTTCCTTCAATAAATATTGCATACAATTATATCTGTTACTCTACGCTAAGCAAGTAAGTTTAAGTTATTTGTGTGGTGGTTTGTTTCAAACATTTTAAATCGCGTTTGGCTAGTGTATAGGTACTAGATGAGCAGCAGTGGGACAAAATACAATATTGGTTAGGCAACACGTATTTAATCTAATGAGCTAACATTTCCTGCAACAGGGAATCCATTTAAAACTTAAAAGGGATCGGATCTTAGTCTTGAAGGTGAACCTTCAGAACGCCTTCATTGTGGCGTATTGGAACGAGTCGTTTAATTAAATTTTAAGAGGGCTTAGTCGTTTTGTGTGCGATAATGGTGAAACATGGTCCAAATCTAACGACGAAAACGAAGAAAAAGAAGAACCTTTAATTTCATAAGGTACCAAAGTCGCCTTAAGCCGGGTACTGACCGGTGTTACGGGGCGTAATGCATTATTCGCAGCGAGCATGAATCGTTACACCGCGTGCATCCGTCCCGTTGCTCGTTGCGCGCACCTTCTTTCCCCGTACTGACTATTACAATTCTATAATAAAAACAAATTAGAACTAGTATTTACAATTGAAACAATTAAGTTAACTGCAGACTGTTGCAAACAATCTACAGGTAGCTCAAATGATCCATACCAATACCAGTCGGAAGAGTCCCCAAGACGCTGGCAGCATTGCCCCGCTGTATGGCAATGCTGATGCGCTGCGCCAGATACCCACCAGTTTTAAGTAGTTAAATACATCTATCTATTTTATAAGATGATGAATAAAGTACTATCTATATATTTGGTTAATAATCTAGACTGACGTAGTCACTTGAATGTCCTTTAAATAATTAAGAACAAATAAAAGTTATTGTGTTGTGTAGTACCTAAATTAAGGTGTATAAAATCATTTGCTTTCCTTCCGCAACTTAGTCCTCGTTATAGAAGCACACGGCGGCGTTTGCGAAATGCGTTTAAAAATCCGTAAAATACCGTAAATCCACCCGAAACTGCCCGTAATCCGCACCGCAGTACTATTTACCATAATCCGGTGTTATCGGACGAACGCACACGGACATATTTTGCGGGCCTCGGACTAGAGTTGCTAGTTTCATCCGGACTTTTCGATGTTGTGTTTACTTACGAGCGTTACAAGTTGTGAAAGGGACGGATATTGTGTTGTGTAAGCCGCTCTATCTTCGGTGTAAGTAGTTTGAAACTACTATGGCAATTAAAACCGATTGCGTACTGAGCACAACCACCTATGTTTTTGTTTGTTGATAGAATTATGAATAACCGAACCGACTAGTTTTAATTTACTGTCTTGGGGACGCTTCCGACTGGTATTGATATGGATCAGTTGAGCTACCTGTAGATTGTTTGCAACAGTCTGCAGTTAGCTTAATTGTTTCAATTGTAAATACTAGTTATAATTTGATTGTAATTTTCTTTGTTAATAATGGCCAAAAATATTTACTGACCTATATCATATTAACGAAACATGATTATTTGTAATAACTTACGTGTCATATTTTAAGGAAACCAAGATAAAGAAGGGGCAAAAAATTGTTTATTCCCATTTCACCATTTCTCATATTCGCTCTGATTTCTTTGAGACGCGCGCTAGAGCGTCTAGCCAAGCTCGGAAAGAAATGGTCGACGCAATAGAAGTGAGTATCTTTACACGAACCATTGGGCACGCTTTTGGTCCAATCTGTATCTCAGACATTATCAAATCTATTTTGCATGTTTTGTAAGATCCATAAATAAAGTAGGAATAACAAATTTTATAAATATATAAGGTTCTTGAGTTATTGGGGTCCGAAAAGTGCCATTTCTAATAACTGACTCTGATGTCAGTCAACTTCCTAGGTTATCTGGAAGTGGTTTTTGATAAAATCACTTCGAGATAACCTAGGAAATTGCAATTTGGTATGAAGGTAGATGATCTAACTTAGAATAGTAAGTGTAACTATAAAAGCAACATTGCGCGAGACTGGAATTTTTTTACAAACCTAACACAGGCAGTGTTAGGTTTGTAAAAAAACCTGTGTTACAGGTCACCAGGCCCCACTCCGCGGCAGAAGTGCATCTTATTGGATTATAGACCTATTGTTTTAAAATTTCACACATAGTAATGACCCAAAACTGTACAATATATGAAAATAGGTACATAATTCAAAAGATGGGGCGGGAAAATAATATATGATATACACAGTCAAGTTTAGTATCATATAAAATAACACAACATCGTCATGAAAACTGCCAAATCATTTCAACAATTTAATTCAAGACACAAATAATGAAAGAACGTAACAAATTATTATTATGAACTGCTATCAAACTTGGCATCTACCTCTATCTATGATCACAGCTCTTTTAACGGTGAAGTCACTATCTGAACGAACTTGGCTAGTTTTCACAGTTTTTGATTATCATTTTTTAAACGAAGGGTTCCTACCTCAGATTCAAAACAATAAAGTTATGAAATTCAAGTAATTGTGTTCTAGAAATAGAATTTTCTATTATATCCGTTAGTATCCGAACTGCTACAACCCTAACGAACTAATAGCCAAAGGTGAATTGTGCATGTGGTAAAGTACGGCTAAGTAACGGCTCACGAAATATGAGAACGTTCACAAGAGGACACGCAACACTCTCTTAAAAATTAAAACGTCAGGATTAGGGGCCGGGTTGAACCCTAATAGACCCTAATAGAGTCCACAATTTATTGCAGGCCCTAACCGCATCATAAGTTGCGGGTGACATGCGTTTGGGTGCCTAGTTCATGTCTTTGCGACTTTATTGGGCTGAGCTAAAAGCTTTATCGGGAGAAGGGGTTCAATATTCTAGAACCGTAAGTGAATATTATTGTCTACAGCTGGCTTTACCTACCTATTAACAAAAATATATAGTTCGCACAACGCAGCAACACTGTTATATCTCTTTTCCTGTATTATTATTATTTTGTATTTTCTTGGTGTGCAATAAAGTGTATTGTATTGTAGATAAGTAGGTACCTATTGGTCCACATGTTGACCTAGTCATCCAGTCCTTTCTGATTACAGATTTGACAAACTGGGCCCTAATTCCACAAAATTAATCGTTTTACCATTAAAATCGTATCGTCTCAGAACGACACATTTTGGCACCTTTGATGAAAGCAACTACAGATGGAGGGGCGCGTGTCAAAAGTGCCAAGGTTGAAACCATTATATTATTCTTATATCTTCAATAGCTTTACAGTTCAATAGCTTCAATAGCTAGACAGCACGCACTAGCTAGTTAGAGTTTATTTCATCTATGTACGATTCTGTGACGATACTATTGTCATAGTCAGCGATTAGTTAGCAGAATTTGGCCCCTGTACCATTGAAGTAAAAATATAATTACTAAAGTGTAAGTACCTACCTACCTACAAGCCACTTGCACATAAGTACGATGTACCTTGCTAGATTCATGAGCCATGTAGTATTATATAGGAAGACAGGATTGAAGTATACACTCTTTCGTCATCTTTTAAACAAGTATTGAGGTGAAAGCTAGCAGAAGTGAAACACTGGCAGCTTACCAACGCTTTCGCCGGTCTTATGACAACATCTTATATTTCTTGTAAAATTTTACTAGTTTAAGTGTTTATTTTGTAAAACTTTGGAGTCTGTACACCCGAGTAGATAGACACAATCTGTGCGACTCGAGAGAGATTGTCGCGACATTTCAGTGTAGGTATGAGTACCGATTGTAGGCCGCCGACAGTGTTTGACACCTTGTTGGTAAGCCGCCGACTTTGGTGTCTCCATAAAAAAATAAACGTAATTGATTCTCATCTCTTGCATAGACATACTAAGTGCGTTTATTATGAATGTAAGCGGGTTAACTATAAACTTTGTTTGTGTTGGAAGAACACCACGCGAGACGCGAAACGCGCACGATTATAACCGCATTCACCGTGAAGAAGTCCCTCGTTTATAAGATGAAACGTTGGTGTTCCATTCTCTCGCACTTACGTATTTTTTTATAGTCTATAGAACTGCGTTTGACCGCAAACTCACCTGAAGGATAGTGACGATGTGGCCAACGTAGAATCACGTTATACTAAATCCAGAGCTCTACCAAAATAGGCCAGTTGTTATTCAAAGCTGGCAAACCGCGAAGGCTCTCGTCCACTGCACAGCATTAAACCTAATTTACCCTTATTTGCATGTAATAATGGGTTGTATATCCCTTTGGCCGTCTAATGGATCCCTTGGCCGGCTCGGCACTCGGCCGAACTAAAACAAATAACCGACCCTAAGGAAACGCGAGAACAGTGAACAGATGAAGAGAATAGGAAACATTCATTTCGAATCACAAGTTTACTTAGTAGGTTGTTAAAATAAGTAAAATTAAAAAAAATACAACCCTCCTTCTTGCGCAGTTGGTTAAAAACAAAAGGAAAAAGAGAGAGTCAAGAATATATAGCTTCTAAGCGATAAGACCGCCGATTGTAATATTGTGTTATAAATTAATGTATATGTATATACATTAATTTACATTACTGGTGGTTATATGGCGCAGCGCATCAGCATTGCCATACAGTATACAGGGGCAATGCAGCCAGCGTCTTGGGTACGCTTCCGACTGGTATTGATATGGATCAGTTGAGCTACCTGTAGATTGTTTGCGACAGTCTGCAGTTAGCTTAATTGTTTAAATTGTAAATACTAGTTCTAATTTGTTTTCATTATTTAATTGTAATTTTCTTTGTCAATAAATATTGTGTATGTATGTGAAATTTATTTTTGTTACATTAAAGAGTTTTCTATTGGATTGTAAAACCAAAAACAGTAAATGAGCTCATCTCATTGGTTTGTTTTTTAGGCAGCAAGAAATGAAAGGGTACCTAACATACAGACATAATGAGTTTTGCATTTATATTAATTACTTACTAGCTGAACCCTATGAATATTGAATTTGAATTGTTATTATGGTCGTTAAGTTTTTTTTTAATTTTCCGCGCAACTTTCATAATTTTTCTTTCAAAAGAACCTTCTGACAATTACAAAGACAACAAAAAAAGAATTAGCGAATTCAGTCCAGCCGTTCACGCGTGATGCCGTGACCAAGAGAAATGGGGATACATTTATATATATTATCTAGCGGATATTGGTATTAGGACAGCACGAATAAGTTGTTGCACAACAAGTCCTGTGCAAGAAACTCCTATCTTTAATCCGGCGGCGGCAGCATTGATTAATAGTAAGTACAATAAATTAATTCCGAAGGTTCTTATAGATTTTTTTCATATATGTATTTTTGTCAAATCGCATCAACTGTTTCTTAAGTTTATCAGAATTTATCGAACAGGTGTTTCATTTGTAGCCACGCTTATGTCATATCTTAACACTGACTGACCGCGTGTAACCACTGCATAATTCAACAGATGTCCTTTACGTATGACACTGAAGAGCCCTAATTCTTCGTGGAATGGTGGAAGATGGATCATTAGCCCCACGAAGGATAACCGCCCGGCGATAACGTCCTCGACCGCCCACAAATCTGGCGGAATGGCGGACCTGAGCGTGGTACAAGTTGTAGGTTTCAGGAACAAATAAATAAATAAATTATGCTGGTCAAGCAACCCACGCCGCATCATCTAGCCCCCAAAGTAAGCAGAGTTTGTGTTATGGGTATACTATACAGGGTGACCGGTAATTAATGGGTAACCCCGCAGGTACTTGTGGAGGGCACCGCCACCACTCAGGAAAAAGTTAAATCTATCTGCAGCAGTCTAGGATTTTTTGTTTTTTTTTTAGTTATAAAATGTTATACCTTTGTTCACATTATTTAGGCACTACGGCTACAAATTCAATGGTAACGATTTGTTTTTCTCTGGAAATAACCGTGAATGATTGGCCTTGCTATCGCGCATTACAATATATTTCTAGCAGCAGTAGTTTATTTTTTAAAATCCAAACAAACAGTTGCAGTAGATTTGATATACTGCATACAACACATTACCTAAATTATATAGATATACATATATGTCAGAATTAAATTGATGGTTTAATACTCTCATTGTCACTCGCAGTGAATGCTTTAAGGGGTCTATGTCCTTTACATAGGTCCTCTTTATTTATCCTGGAATGCGCCTATTACCTATGCGGAACGCCAACGTCTATTGTTTCACGTTAGACCAATTCTAGGAGAGGACAGAAGAGAAGGAAAATCAGCTAAGTGAAGTTCTTGTTCAATCACCGTAGCAGAAAGTACTAGAAGGTCATAGAAACCATGTAGAAACGGTCTAGCGATTCGTGTAGCCAGAGGCCCTAGCCCTGGGTCTATGTTTCAGCTATTTTCAACTGACATTACCCAATTATGAACGCAAGTGAGACAAAAAAGTACCTACTCCGTTATCAGATCAGATCAGGATCAGTGTCAGTTAAAATGGAAAAATACTGTTAGAGTGCTCGGAATGCTGGGCTTCTCATTTTTAGCTGGGATTGCTTTTCATTTATCTTCTCAGACACGGGTGCGAGATCATAGTGTACAGTCTGCTACAAAAATATTAATTACAGGACGTTCTGCTTTTGGTTGCGAGGATAAGAGATATATTTATTTGGCCATAAACAGGTACAGTTTCGACAAGAACTAATGGGAGCAGTGTCTCCCTAGGCTATCTCAAGTAGTCTACTATAGCATATCGTGCAGCAAGTTCAAAGTGATGTTCACCATATTTGTGGCTACAGAAAGCCGGTACCTTCATAAAGTTGAACAGCGACAAGCCTAACGAGAAATAAAATAGTTGGGTATGCTATTCGATTGGTTACTTTTTTAACCAACCACGCATTGGAAAAATGTTAACAGATAGAAAATTATGGCAACTGTATTTGATCCATACCTTTGTTCTCATAGTATTATATTACCTATCAAAATATTATATTCGCAAAATATTACTCAACGAACAATCACCAGCAAGTTGTTTCTGATGTAGACGAAATCTTGCTTAGGACGAAATATACTTGTTCAATTTACCTATTTTGACATTGTCATACGACTGCAACCTGCAACGATTAACCTTCATGTTTGACATTAGCAAAGAGAATAAAATCCATCAAGAAAAAATTGTCTATAAAGGAGACGTGATGCCATAAAAAATTTACTAGGTTGATATTCTTTAAGCGTACCTAACCAATATTTGACGTAAATTTGTTAAGTGATGTAGTTATTGTTTGAATTTTATCGATAGCATCAAAATACTATTCTAAATCAAATTTAACTAAAGTTTTCCGACAGATGACATGTGTTTTTATAACAACCCCACCTATCAAAGGAACTATGAGGTAATTGTACAAAAACTATACCACAAACATTATTTTCTTAAGTACATACCTAAGTACCTTCAATTGTCTTGTGACACTTCAGATAATCATCATTATAATTTGATGTTAGTTTGAAGCTCAATTTTTGGTAAAAATTTACTATTAAATCTACCACGTGGCTAAAGCTGCGTAAATTCAGCTAATAATAGGTAAGTATTTTAAAGAGGTATTATCGCTATTTTGTGCATTGATTAAGCAAAATTTTATTTATTGGCTTACAAAATGACCTCGACATCGATGAAAAATGTTCTCAAGCTTTTTGAAATTACGTCAAGTGACAAGAGGAAACGAAAAGTAAACAAAGCCGTTATGCACCACAGAGGTCACAGAGGTCGTCAAAAATTATAATCTTCTCCCTCTATTTAGTAGAAAATGATACCCATGAGTGAAAAAATATTCGCCATCTTGGATTTGAAAAAACACCGCATATTCGTAATCTACGCTCTCGAGTTAGTCGAAAAAGATACCCATGAGTTAAATTAGAAAAAAAAACCGCCATCTTCGATTTTGTAAATGACTCCATTTTCGTAATCTACACCCTCGATTTAGAATATGAAGTAAAATTATATAAAAAAAATCCACGATTTTAGCCGTTCGTAATCTACACGTTCGAGAATATTAAAATGGATGCCGTTTCTGTAATCATCTTCCCCAATCAATGACCGAGCTAAAAAGCAGGCATTGCGTCGTATGCACCAATATAAAACCAACTATGCGTTTGCCCTGAAAAATAGTTCGGGAGCACCTGTCCCCCGTCTCATCCCTTGCCCCCCGCACGATGGCCATTTCAAAACGCCTTCGTCGAATAACTGTATGAATATGTAGGGTGTGGTCATTGAGTAATTAAAATGCATATTCAAAACACGTAAATAATGAAACACATTGAGCCAAAGTAGTCTATTTGGTTGTTCAAACGGAAATGAAGCGTAGTTAGTACAAATTGCTAAAAAGATCCGTAATTCCATTAGCGCGGGTCGTTAGTGAGGCCTTTGAAATTATCTTCACGTAATTATGCATTAGCAATCAACGCGTCCAGATCTAGTGTTTTTTCAGTTTTGTCCTTTCTACTTTATTGTAGAATGCCTATTTAAGTTCTGGTTTCATTAAATACGACCTTAACACTGTACACTATTTTTGAACAAAGGAACTACCTAGTCTACCATGGGTACATTACGAAACTTGTGTGGAAGGAAACAAAAGGACAGGTTCTATTTGAATAAAACAATACCTAGGTAACCATAGAACGTGGTGAATATACAATACAGGGTTATTGGTAATTCACTGACACTGAGTGAACTAGGTTCTGCCCATCTTCACGAACACGTTTGTGAAGACGCCAGGTCTTAATTCTTAAACGTGGTATTGTTAATAGGTACCCCCTATTTTAACTATTCAATAATCATTCTAAAGGCTTTATTTGAACCTAAACTTAAGAACGGCTAAGCCCTAAATTAACAGTGGGTGTGGGAGTAGGAAATCGGTCTTTAGTTATTCATTGGGTTCCGGAAAAACGGGTATTATAATTTTTGCAGAGTTTATTTAAAAAAATAACTAAAGAATAAGCCAGGTCTTACCTGGCGTCTTTACGAATTCTTTGTTTTTTTGTTCACGATCTTGTTTATGATGATGGACAGAACCTGCAGTTCACGTAGTGTCAGTGAATTGCCAATAACCCTGTATAACGGTTCTGAGGGAATAAGATAACATAAAACATAGTCAAATTGAAAACGATTGACTACTGACTACAAAAACACCTTTCCTTTTCTAAACTCTATTAAAAAAAGATTAAAATCCATTGAATTACTATTACTGCAGTAATAATAACTCAATGTTAAAATCTGATAAAACTCTGGTATATTCATTAGATTTATTGAACCTCTATTTCTCATAAGCTCGATCAAAGCGTTCAAAGAAACTATCGGGCGCCATATTTTATTTTATTTACGAGCCGGCTGCCCCATTCATTAATCAACTCTATGCTCACGGGCCTAATGACTGTTTTCCTTTGCCTAATGACCTAAGCGTAGATTTGTGAATGATGCGATGGCGAAAACAAACTAATTGCTTTTTACGAGAATAATGGACTTTTAGTTCTTCAAGGAGTCTTAAATTCCGGATAGTAACAAAATACCGTCCGCAGATGTCGTAAGAGCCGACTAACGGACCTATCAGAGAGCAGCAGCAGGAGCATCCTTCTGAATATTTTACCACTACCACCATGATCACCAATCCTGCCAAGCGTGTTGATTGTGGTAAAACTGCCCGTGTTTGGTACGTCCAGCTTTGGACGTATACTCGTAAGTGCCAATGAGAATCTTTTGGTATGTTATGAATATGGTGGGATAGCTGAAACGTGGAATTGGATGTAACAGAGCGCAGTCCTTGACACCTCGACACTTGCTTGATTCAATTTCATGTATTATTTCCTGCAACTGCGACTTATTCAGGCTGTCGGTTGCACTGAGATAACACTTTAAAATGAAAACCAAGTGTTATCTTCAAAGTAGCTCTCCATATCGTCAACCTATCTTGAAAGGTTAGTGAGAAAAGTTAAAAAAGGAACATGACTGTGACATTTTTTTAAATTTTCTAAGATAAAAAATGTCTCTTTTTAACTTAACTCAGATATTATCTAACTCAGTGGCGCAGTGGGTTCGATTCCCGCTGCGTGACAATGTTTATACGATCTGCAGATATTTTTCCGGTCTGGGTGTGTATGTGTTTTCAAATTATAATAATTATAAAAATTACCTTATTGTATTATGTTTATTTTTAGGGCTGTGTGAATAGTCCAGCATTATTTATTTATTTTTATTTAGCTTGGTACAGGGCTAGGACACCACAAGGCGAAAGAAGACCTCACTGTATTGTTTCAAACCACAGCGAATAATCTCGATTGAGGCCGCCATTGTCGATGCTCCATAATTAATGTATATTAATGTGCGCGAACATTACAGGTAAACACCTGTAGTTACACTAATTATTCAACTAGGCAGGTACTGAATTATTATCCAAAGAGGTAATTCACCTACGTACCTATTTGAAGGTTATGGATTTCAAATAGTAATTACCTGCAATCAAGCCCTCTTATTTCTCCTCTATTGTTCCTCTTGTTGTACTTTTTCATCCTATCTATTCAAAAAGGACGACTTGGTTCGCCTTTCAGTGCACCCAAAGGTGGTGTTTCCTATAAGAAACTTTTAGCGGGCAGTAATGCGGTTTTAATCCTCTTTATAAGTGCGCCGCAATTATCTTTGCCGCGCACTTTTGGATTTGTAACATCTTAGAGTTCAGCGCCAAAGAAATCGAACGCAAATATTGTTTGAATAAAGACTGGCTGGTTACATCCAAACAACGAGATTCACCGTCACATTTTCCTCAAAATGAGCCAGATTCGGACATTATTTCAAACACGCAGAATTTAAAATCAACAGCAATCTCTATTCCTAATAAAACTGTAGCAAATATTTTTCATAATTGCGAAAATGTCTCAAATGTAAATATAAGTTGTTTTATTATTGGATACTATTTAATTTCAATTTAGTTGTTACTCTATATTTTTACTATATTTTTGGCTCGGGCGACGTACTTTGGATCCCTCGCTACGTTCAGGATTCTACTAAATAGTACTCTAACTACTCTAGAATCCCTCACTTCGCTCTGGATTCAAAAAAAAGCCCTAGCCGTAAAAATGTTATCTTGCTCCCATATGATACAATCTACTATTGTGTGTGTGTGTGTCTGTAGATGCGAATAAAGAATTTTATCTATGTATTTAACCATTCATACTAATATTATAAATTCGAAAGTTTCTATCTATCTGTTACCTTTTCACGCCTAAACGACTAAACGGATTTCAATGAAATTTGGCAGGGAGGTAAATGGTATTCCGGGGAAGGGCATAGACTACTTAAAAAGCAAGTGAGAAGCCGAGGGCAGCAGCTAGTCTTTTAAACAAGGTGCCACGATATATACCTAGCTATAGTTACCTACCTCTTAAGATAATGGGTATTTTATAACGCTTCGAGATTGCACCTTTTCTCAATGTACTCCGGTTGTTTTTCTAACGACAATCCGTCATCCATGTTTTGAGAGTTTAGGGTAAAGTAAGCAAACTGCGCCGGTTGATGTATTACAACTATAAATTGGATGGATCTGAAACTGGGTCGGCTCCATCTTCTCAGTTCTACTGAGAGCTTTTGGTAAACATTTGTGGATCGAAGAGGGAATAAGCCCCTTTGGAATAAAGTTAATTTAGTTAAATTAAATCGGTCTGTAATTCTGCGTTCAGATGTTTAAGTCGTGTAGATAAAGATCAAAGATCACAAATTATAATTGATCAAACGTGATCTAATCAGGACAGCATGCTGTCCCGCTGTCGTTTTCAATTCCATTCTTTATCTACACGACTTATACACAAGACGACCTTCCACCAGTAAGCAAGGACGTTGCACCTTTCTAACCAGGCTATAAAATATTAACTCATCGCCCAGGTAGATCTGATTTGACATACGAAAAAAGGCTAAAAATGTTTAATGTAACTTCACTAGAAACACGTCGTGAATATTTTGATCTTATATACTTGTACAAAATTATTAATTCAATCATCGATTCCCCGGAACTACTTTCTCAATTTTACATCAATACAAAATTTAGTGCTAGAAGGTCAATACTTATAAGAATAATATTTCTTATTACAATCCACTCACTCGAAAGGTGTGTCAGTACAATAAGCTATCTATAAAACATATTGAACTTGACGTTTTTGATCCTAGATTTAACCATTATATTAGAGAACTTATAGGTATCCTCCATTTCAATGATCCTCATATAGCTGGTCCTCCATGCTGCAGCACTCAGCCTAGTGATGGAATAAAATAGGGAACTGCCGCCGGGTCTTATAGCTAGGCGGTGTGCATTGCGCACGTACATGCATAATATTATTATTTAACTGAAACTTATTACCAGTGTCTTATTATATAACTTAGCTGTAGGTACACACATAAGTTTACGCTACAATGTACACAGATTAAAACAATTTTTGTTGTATTTTCATTTTTTAGTTGGCATTGTAATGTGTTTTGTGTGATAAATAAATAAATAAATATACTATCCTTACAGGTACACCTAATGCGGTAGTGTACTATCTATAGTCACAATCACCATAATCATGTTATTTTTATAGGCGTGATATAAAATCACATCTGTGTTGCTCTGAATGAGTAAAGGTTTCATTAAACACAATGTCACTCACAAAAACAGTGAAAATAAACACATCGTTTGTAATGTTACTTACCTGAAAGAGAAACAACACTAACTATTTACAATAACTAGCGACTATTTCATTAATCCTTCTTACTTTTATACAATTGTTTTAGATAAGTTTGTTCGATACATCGATCACGTAGGTATGTATTTAGCATCATCAGCAGTTTGACCTAAGTAGGTTACTCGTGCCGCGAGCGCGGACCGGGCGGCTACGGAGGTCAGTGCATCAGCAGCAGCCATTTCAATCGCACTCATTAACATCTATATTAGTCGTAGTTTTATACAATACAGCTATTGTTTCATATACTCGACTTTTATATCAGCATCCCGGGAAGAGCTAGCCGCGATTCCTACAAAATTAATCTTAGCAAAATCAAACGTGCTTTCAGAAATGTTTTTCACCTTCTTATTTAATCCTCTGGCTTGCACATCGTTTGACATTAGGTCAAATTCTGACACTGACATTGACAGATGCTTCCAAAGGTTGTTTTTCTTCATAGACGGTAGGTCGCCTTAAACAAAGACTAGGCGAGTAGAAACGCGCCAAAGTTCAAATTAATAAAGCCGATATGTAAGGCTTCATTGCATCTATTTATCATAAGCTAAAATATACAGAACTAGGAAAAACCAACACACCTCAAATGTTATTAAGGCGAACAAATGGCAGCAGTTTATCGATTGGTCATCTGACAGGAATAAGGTAACGGAATCAACTTTTAATCCCGGAAAAACGCATGCAAAGGTGCGGGCAGTAGCTAGTTGGATAAAAAGAGATTTCAACCTCTGATTCTCTGGTGGGCAAGCGATTTTTAGAATGAAGCATCGTCGGATTGCTAAACTTGTATTGCAAGCAGGGTACATCATCATCTTCAGCTACTGAAGCTGTAGATATCAACATCTGTCGTCAGAATGCCCATCTCTGCCAGCTGTAGCCACAAATATTGACCGAATCGCGGCCAAAATTTTATACTGCGGATGAAAATTCAAAAGCTGCAACTAAAATTCCTTCGAGCCAGCGAGCGGTCAGGAATTACAAAAAATCGCCGTTCAATTTAATAGCAATAAGTCAAACGGGGTCGACGCAGCATTTTCGCGCTCCGTCTGCGTCCGCCTTGTACCTTCCGATACGATTTATCAAGAACAGCACCAAAATGTTATGGTGGAATAAAAGTGGATTAGTCATTTATTTTTTAGCTTAGGGCTAAAAGATGCTGTGGGAATTGTTTTGCAGTATTTATTTTTCCAGCGCAGGAGCGCAAAAACTACGTGGCCACGAGGTCGGAGACGTAAGCTGCTGGACCAAGGCTGACACCTGGATCACGTGGACATTGCTGAGGACACAAGGAAGGCACTTTAACAACTTCAAAAAAGTTAGTTTTGGTGAACATATAAATTTATAAAAATTTTCAAAATTTTAAAATTCTTTAACTTTTTAGATAGATCAATACCTGGACCTTTAAAATAGTGTACATAGTAGAAGTGAAGGTATTCAACCTACCTGAAAAAATTCAGATATTGTTCATCAACCAGTTTCTTTTTATTTAAATTTTAATTTTCAAGGTTAACACGTGGTACCATTAATACAATAGGTAGATAGGTAGGTGATAGGTAAAATAACTGTATAATGTTTATCACTTTTTGCTTATAGGTTATCCGTTATAAAGTTGGAGAAAAATTGTAGATTTTACCCCCTTTTATGTGCAAATATTATGTTTTTTCCTTTTTAAAAATCGGGGGTCCAACCTTTTGTTCACCGCATTCGACTGCGGTGTAGCGGGGGACGCAGTCGGAGCTGTAAGATCAGTTGCGCCCAGGCAGTCAGAACGTCGGTAGGCACAATGCAATGTCATGATACCATCGAACTGGTCTGATGATGGAGACAGAAGATATTTATGTAAATAATGATCTCGCGAGGTTGGGAATGGTAAGTGCAACACCCTTGCATACGGATCTAAGTGACCACTACGCCGTGCGCGCGTGAGTCACTAATCGACGGTTCTGCTACCTACCGCGCTAGGTCGTATTCACAGGCGAATACTTACATTAAACGAGCTTACTACGGCAATATTAAATATCATTGTAAAGAAAATAGACACGTATTTCCCGTTTAAATGTTTTAGTTCCCACAGGAAAAACACTTCATGGGTCACAAATGATGTAATCGCTTTGGAATATTTGATCCGAGAAATGAGTGAAATTTCACAAAGTTTCCCGGATAACGCAACATTGTCGAACCAGATCGACGACTTTAAAGATCGTTTTGATAAGGTTTTGCGCGAAGAAAGGTCTAACTATTATTGTGATATAATAGCGAAATCAGGCAATTCCGCTAAGACTATGTGGGATATTGTGAAACTCGAAACTGGCAAAACGCGCAAGTCTCTAGACTTCATTGAGGCTTTGCGGAAACATGACGGGTCAGAGTTTCAGAGCGATAGCGACGCAGTAGACGCAGTAAACACACACTTTGTGAATGCTGCTGCGACGTGTGGCGCGCCCGCTGCCTGCGTGCCGTTTGCCATGCGATTGCTGAGATCTTCTAGCAAGTTGGCTGAAACCTCACTCAGGTTTAAGCTTTTTACACCTGCTGAAGTATTTAAAATAATTCAGATAGGCGTATCTCATAAAAACACCAAAGATATTTACGAAATATCAACGTCACTCCTTCATAAGACCTATTCTTATTAGCCTTTATTCTTTGCATTTTATTTAACAGATGTATAAAAGAGGGGGAGTACCCGCAGGTGCTTAAGAGTGTACGAGTTTCACCTCTGTATAAGGGGAAGGGGCGCAAGGAGGATGTGAATAGTTACAGACCTGTGAGTATTATTCCAGCTATTGCAAAAATACTAGAGAATGGTCTTAGTACGCGTCTTCTGGAGTACCTATCGAGTACCGTTTCGCTGTCTGCAAGGCAGTACGCATACCGGGCCGGGAGGTCCACGACTGATGCTGCTAGGGAGGTGGTCCGGCGTATTCTTGAAGCGCGCGAGTGTAAGAACCAAGTAGCGGTCTTATTTTGCGACTTGTCAAAAGCGTTTGACGTCGCAGATCACGCTCTTCTCGTCGAAAAGCTTGCGCACTATGGAGTTTGTGGACCAGCTCTTCAGTTGTTAGCTAGTTTTTTAACGAATAGATATCAGGTCGTAACTGTGAGAGGAGGTAGGATCAGATCCCAGGCGCTACCTACCAGTATTGGAGTCCCGCAAGGATCGTCTCTTTCGAACATCGTGTTTTCTCTGCTCATGAACGACCTGCCAGCATGGATCAAGGATGCGCACGTATTCATGTACGCAGACGATGTGGCGGCAGTAGTAGAGGCTCCAACAGTAGACGCCCTAGAGGCAAGACTCAATAGTGTAGCGAGTCGATTGCACCAGTGGTTTAGCTATAATGGCCTGGTCTTAAATGTAACAAAAACTAACTTTATCCACTTCAACCTCGCTGGGCGTGCGTATAGGCCGTTGAATGTGGCTATTGACAGTAAGCATCTAGGCCAGGTCAATGAGACAGTGTTCCTAGGCTTTACCCTGGACAAGACGCTAACTTGGGAACAGCATATTGATACCTTGAGCAAAAAAATAGGTAGAGCCTGCTTTGCTCTATGGCGCCTCTCATCCACCCTTGACAAAAAGATGGTCAGAAATCTGTACTTTGCCTCTGTCCATAGTCACTTGCAGTACGGGGTCGACCTTTGGGGCTGCGCTGCGGACTGGGAGCGCGCCTTCAGACTGCAGAAGAGGGCAGTACGTGCTGTTGTGCAAATTTCCCAGAATACATCAGCTAGACCATTCTTCAAGTCCCTGGGTATAATGACCGTACCTGCCCTCGTTATCTATCAGGCAGCACTCTATGTCCAAAGCCACCTAGAGGAATACTCTAGATGCGGCGATGGACTCTGTCCATCGCCGCATCTAGAGTATTATACGTAGAGTAGTATACGGTTTCAGGCACGCAAAGAGGCTAAGCACTATTGACCATAAGTTGGCGAAATCCAGAAAGCTCGTGCACATGCTCGGCCCTAGTGTGTACAACCGATTGCCACCTGACATCACCAGCGCACCTTCGATGCAATCCTTTAAGCACAAGCTTAAAAATTGGCTTATTGACATGTGTTTTTATGATGTGAATGAATTAATTATGATGAAATTGAATTGATTTTTTGTATTGTGTAATATTTATGATTATTATAAGAGTTATTATTTTATTATGTTGTAATGCAACTGTGAATTTATACTGTTATACATATAATACATTTATTTTAATTGTTAAGTACCTACTACTTACGTATTAAGTAAGACTGTATGTACCATGACTAGACCTGTAACTTTGTTGCCAATAAAGAATCTGAATCTGAATCTGAAGGTGGTCGTAGAAACTTCTAAAGGAAACGACGTAACGCCGTCGCGTTTGAGTTGATTATTTTTGTCTTTTCAAGCACTTTAGTCCTAGATGATGTTCAGGTGGTGAAGGAGCCGCTGGGAGGCCATAGGAACCACCACAGGAAATGACGTACCTCATCGAGTTTGGGCTTGTTTGATTTGTCTTTGATTATTTTTGTGAACGCGCATATTGTAATCGCTCGTACACCGGACAGCCGATCATTTATTTATTTTTATTTATTTATTAATAAAGGTTTACCAACCACATACATATCAAACATTTAAAACAAACTTATAATTAGGTTCTGTTCTGATAAGCATGTATTAACAGGTAAACACGACATTTGTAAGAATGACCTTCACAAATCTACTTAAAATTATATAAACTGAATTTTTATTTTTAATGAATCTACATAATAAAAATAAACTATCTGAGAATAAACTATAGGTACAAAATAACATTGTTATTAACAATAAAACCAACCATATTATGTATGACTACTTAACTATATTTAATCAGGCGGGTCCTCTAGAGGATATCGGAAATGGTCCAGCAATTTACTTTTAAATTTTGTAGCACTATCATTGAAAATGTCTATGTCTATCTTTGTGTTCATGAAATTGTATTGGTTACACAATCTCACAGTTGGAGCCTGCAGGCCAGTATTGGTTTAAGCTATGTTTTTCTGCGCGGCAAGAGGGATAGAGATAATGAACAGGAACTTTTCAAAGAGGAGATGAGGGAAATGATGGGAAAGCTCTTGTCCGATCAAGAAACTGGACTTAAAAAATACTTCGCCCCGACGCTTAACGAAATTCAGAACACAAACAAAAACATAGAAAATTCTATTGCTCTTCTTATGAGCAATAATGAGGAACTCACAAAAAAAGTTAATATTTTGGAACAACAACAAAAACAGGACAGGGAAGTTATTACAATGCTAGAAAATAGGATAGAAGACATACAAAGAACAGCTAGGAAGAGCAACATTGAAATAAAAAATGTACCCAAAGGCAATAAAGAAACAAAAGAAGACATGATAAACATGGTAATGAAGCTGGGAACATCTATTGATTGTAGTATGAATAAATCTGATATAAAAGATATTTACAGAGTAAGAGCAAAAAAAGAAGGACAGAGTAATACTCCGATAGTGGTGGAGTTATCGTCGACAGTCTTGAAGACTGACGTACTAAAAATGAGTAAAGCTCATAATCGTAGGCACAAAAGTAAACTCTGCGCCAAACATCTGGGCTTTACAAAGAATGAAGACACACCCATTTTTGTCTCAGAACAACTGACGGTTAAAGCGTCTCGTCTGTACTTCCTCGCACGAGATCTTGCTAAATCAAAGGGATATAAATTTTGCTGGACTGCCTACGGAAGGGTCTACGTAAGGAAGGACGAAACTTCTGCAATAATAACAATCCACAGCGAGAACCAGGTGAATGCCCTAGTCAACTCAGCATCATGACTTATCTTATTGCCCGGAATAACTAGATTCTTAAATACTAATTCTAATATAATCAAAAATCTGATGTTCATCTTGTATACACAAACACACAACACTCCAACACTTTCACACACAAATGGACATACAAACAAACACAAACAATATACTCACATTCACACACATTTACGAAGATTAATAGCTCTAGAAGGATTTATTTACATAATAATTTCAAACATAGGTGACTTTTTGGTAACGAGTGAAAACATCTTTTACAAAGCATATGATGGATAATCCCAAAAATATAGTACATGAAATCGATAATACTGAGATTGCAAATTCTTTTACATGTAATATAGACAAGCTATCACACAAATTACCTAAAATGGAGACATCTGATTTAAGTATTATAACGCAAAATATAAGAAGTATTTATGCAAATATAGATGATCTTCACATAAATTTAACTAAACTTAATTTTGATGTTGATATTTTATCACTAACAGAATGTAGGTTAAAAGATTATAAACCTATACCATCCGTTGCAAATTATAATTCTTACGCATCCAAAAATAATCTTAACCAAAACGACGGTGTCGCTGTCTACATTAAAAATAATCATAAAGCTATTGTCAACGAAATAATACTCGAAGAAGCATCTTGTCTACAAATAATTATTTACAATTCAGTTATATTATGTATTTACAGATCCCCATCTAATAAAAACGCTGACAAATTTATAAATTCACTGGGTGAACACCTAACTAAGATTAAAATGTATGAACAAATAGTTGTGATAGGTGACATTAATATTAACCTAATTCCAAAAAGGGAAGAACGAAACAATGAACAAAATAACAGGCTAAATTATTTAAACGCAATGTCTATGAATGGCCTACTACCTGGTCACTACCTACCTACTCGAGAAAAAAACTGCCTAGATCATTATATACTTAAATTAAAGAGAAATATAACTGAGGCTACAGTAGCTGTGTTGCAAACAACCATAAGCGATCATTTTATGGTTCTTCTCATATTACATAATAATACTAATCTAAAATGCACACATAAAACTAAAAAATATATTAATTTTGAAAATGCCATAGAAAGCTTAGAAGGAAACCTAAATGATCTACTTAAACTAAATAATCCCGACATTGTATGTAACATGCTTATAAATAGAATACAGGAAAGTTTGAAAGAAAATACTAATATAGTCACGATACCTAGGAGTAAGCGAATAATAAAACCATGGATAACACCTGGAATCCTACGTTGTATTAATAACAGAAACAATATGCAAAGAAAATTACGACAAGACCCCAAGAATGAAATACTAAAAATAAGTTATAGAAGATACCGTAATTTTTGCAACAACCTTATAAAAAAAGTAAAAAGACAATACGAACGAGAACAATTACAAAAAGCAACGAAAAATAATAAAGAACTTTGGAAAACGATCAATCATTTGACTCAATATAAGCCTGCAAAAACTTCAAACAACCAACTTCTTAGTATTAAGCCTATCCCCGTAGACGCAGCAAATTCTATAAACCTATATTTTGCAAATATTGGAAAAACCTTGGCGGAAGATCTCATAGAAAAAACTACAGTACGCAGCAAAAACTCTTTTGACTCTTTTGACATATCTTTTAACCATAGCTCATCTTGTGTTTTGTTAGAGAGTGACATAACTGAAATACATAGAATTATAATGAATTTGAAATCAAAAAGTGCCCCAGGATGGGACGGTATTTCCACTATCTTTCTTAAATTATCATGTAAGTCTATTGCTCCTTTCATCTGTCACCTTGTGAACCTGTGCTTAACACAGGGTTACTTTCCTACCATTCTTAAGCAATCAATTATCACACCTGTGTTCAAGAATGGTGATAAAAATGAAATAAGCAATTATCGACCTATCTCAGTCCTACCCGCAATTTCAAAAGTTCTGGAAAAAATTATTAATAATAGAATACTGTCATATCTTGACAAATATAATATAATTTCTAAAAATCAGTATGGATTTAGGCAGGGTCTCTCTACGGAAGACGCTGTTTCAGCATTATGTGATCTCGTGGTATCTGAGGTGGATAAAGGACGAAAATGCTTAACCGTTTTCCTTGATCTGAAAAAGGCATTTGACACTATTTCAGTTACTATACTCATACAAAAATTAGAAAAAATGGGAATAAGAGGTGTACCACTTTGTCTATTAGAGAGTTACCTTCATGAGCGTAAACAAAGAATTAGGATTGGAGAGGTGGAAAGTGAAGATACCGCTATTAACTACGGTGTCCCCCAAGGGAGTGTTCTGGGACCTACACTTTTCTTAGCATATATAAATGATCTCTGTGACCTGGACATTCCCTACGGTAGCATCTTTTCCTATGCAGACGACACTGCTGTTGTTTTCGCAGGGTCATCTTGGGATGAAGTTAAGAAACGGGCTGAAACAGGTCTCGAAATTATTGCTAATTGGCTAAAGGTGAATCTACTCTCTCTCAATATTGGTAAAACCAACTTTATGTGCTTTACTATGTACGATCGTACTCAGCCTCTTTCTGATTTTAAAGTTAAGATCCATGAATGTAGTAAGAGAAATGACTTGTGTTTTTGCTCAGCAATCAAAAAAGTAGAGACTACTAAATATCTGGGAGTTATTATTGATCAGAGACTCTCATGGCATCCACATCTTGAACAACTCATGAGCAGAACAAGGAAGCTCATCTGGATATTCAAAAATTTGAGGCATATAGCAACACAAGATCTCCTACACAAAGTGTATGTTGCTCTGGCACAATCGATATTAACCTATTGCATACCAGTTTGGGGAGGAGCGATCAAAACAAAACTTATAAACTTAGAACGAGCACAGAGATCCCTACTGAAAGTTATGTTTTTTAAACCATTTAGGTATCCGACTGAAAAATTACACTCAATAAAAAGTACACTGTCTATTAGAAAATTATATATACTGCATTCAGCTATCAAGCTACACAAAAATATTATATACGACCCTAACATCAATAAAAATAGAAGAAAAAATAAAAACGTCATAAATAAAAAACAGACTAATTCGACCTTTGCCGCTCGTCAAACCGTAGCTAAATCGGCACATATTTACAATAAATTAAATAAAATTCTAAACATTTATTCCATGAATAATTTCGAATGTAAATCTAGCTTAACTAGTTATTTACTTGATCTTAACTATGATCAAACCGAATCTATTCTAGAAATAGGCAAATAAATAAACAATAAAGTGTGATATATATAATTATGTATCTAAGTTATAATCATGTTATCCTAGTTATATTATTTTCAGTTAAATTTAAATTGATTGAGTTACAAAATTTTACTTACCAACCTTACAAGACTTGCATACAGTACGCTAACACCTAAACATCAACAAACATACACATGCATTACACAAACACACAACACTCACACACTAAGTAGGTAGCTTTTGTTGCCCGGACTCTTAAGAGACCGGTGCCCTCAGAAACACCTAACAAAACTCACACACTCACTACACAAACATTCACTACACCCACTACTCAACTCGCACTAACTTGCACTTGTACCACGCAACATTCTTGAACTTACAATAGAATAAAGTATAAAGAAACAGAAACCTACCCTCAACAAATTTTGTAAAAATTGTTGTTCATGTTTCTAATAGGATTAGTATTGTGAAATGTTTTGTAATAAACTATTATTTTAACTCATAGGTAATCATAATGTATGATAAGGAAGAGCGTTACCTCCTAATACAGGTATTTATGTATATACATACTTAAAAGGAGGTCTCGAACACTGAACAATGTAAAATGTAACTTAAGAGAATAATTAATAAACATTTTTTGTATTTTTGTATTTTTTGTATTTTTGTACACAATCTCACAGTTGGAGCCTGCAGGCCAGTATTGGTATGACAGAAAGGAGTGCTTAGAATTTTTGAAATAGGGCGTCTAGGAATTCTAGTGGGAACGGCTAACCCGACGTTCATGGTTAATGAGGAACAGTCAATTGTACTGTTTATAACTTTATGGAGGAATGATAGTTCGAGTATCTTACGGCAACAGTAAAGGGAATCTATTTCAAAGTGTTTCAGTCTATCGGGGTATGGAGATCTATGGGATATTCCAGGAGAGATAAATGCAAGATGTCTTGTGAAAGAGCGTTGTATACTTTCAATTCTTTGGGAGTGAACGCTGTATATTGGGTTCCAAATGGTGCAGGCGAATTCCAGAATGGTTCTAACAAGAGTATTAAAAAGGAGAACTTTGGTTTTAGGTTTTTTGAAATCTTTAGCGTTACGTTTTATAAATCCCATTGATTGTGCAGATTTTTTAATGATGTTGTTATAATGTGAAATATAATTGAGTTGGTAGTCAAGGGTGACGCCTAGGTCTTTAATTTCTTTTACTTTTGCAATTGTGTTATTATTGATGAAGTATGTAGATTCCAGCGGCAGTTTTTTCTTAGAAAACTTAATATGGTAACACTTTGAGGAGTTTAGTACCATACCGTTAATTTCGCACCAATTTACAACTGAATTTATGTCATCTTGCATTAATTTAATATCTAAGTTGGAACTAATCTCTCTATAAAATTTCAAGTCATCTGCATACATCATTGTACCCCGTTTGGCTTTCTTGGCTTCCAGTGCTATTCACAACTATTTATAACTAGGGACCTACATTCAGTTTTTGACCTGCGCTGCGGTGGGTGCATATTGCATTTATTAGCCTATGATAAGTGTACGAGTTGTTGTATTCATTAATTAATATAGTACTTACTTACTTGCAACCCTAAAAATGTCGCCAAAAAGTCGTGTCGTATAAAAGCGATCGGTCTGAAAGCGCCGCCTCAGCGTTTCTATAACAAGACCCTGTTTACTTTTAGTACCTCCTACAGTCATCGGGCTGGACCTTCATCGTACCTTACCTCAGCTCTGCCTAGTTATTTGATGCACAAGCATTCGGACGGTACTAGTTTCTGTCCGCGGAATCGCACGCGTTGTTTCTATGGAAATGTTTAAAGGTTATTACTATAACATGGGAACCGATATACGTGATAAAACAAAACCAAGAGAAATTTCAGCCCGATCCGTTCATTAGTTTTGACGAGAAGAAGTAACAAACAACCATCCATCCATCCAAACCTTCGCATTAATATTATAAGTGCAATGCGATTAGTGTGATAATGTGATGATATAGTGATCTTTAGATTATTACGATAGCCTTTACTTACATAGATAATGTGACTCTTCCAACTTCTAGTACTGTCTTATGTTTGTATCTAAATAAAGATTTATTTACTCTATTGGTGTTATAACGAATCTGATTTTCTAAGTCTTAGTGGTTTATGCATTTCTTTGTATTAGGTATCATCTTTTCTTACAAGAAACACCTTAATAGGGCGCAATGCGCGCCATTTTGTGAAATGAATTGGTATAGGATTTCGCGTACATAGGAGCGGAACAGAGCAGACATGTTTGGAACGGCGGGGCGTAAGCGCAAAAATCAAGTTTTTGCTTATTTACAAGAAAGCTATACAACTTATGAAGAAACTGTTTCAAGGAATCAAATAATTAGTAATAATAATAACCTACGAATCAAAACATGATACATTCCAATAAACCGCAGGGTTCCTGAGATCTCGACCAAATTATGTGCAAAACAGTGCACTTTCATGATATTTTTTATCGTTATTTGTTTTCTCAATCTTGTTTTCACATTCAAGGAACCAAAGAAAAAATGCAGAATTTTGTGTAATTCGGGGATCCCGTGAGAGTTAGTTAATATTAATTTCAGTTTTTATCTCTAGGCCTAGTTTGACAACCAAACCTGTTAGGTTTGCCCCTTTAGTCAAACTGCACTATGAATATAATTTTTGAATAAATGCAACTATATTTTGAATTAGCATACGGATCTTTTTATAATAATAATAATAAATCATTTAATTCAGAAAACTTAGAACAGTAATATATCTTCATTATCTTATTCTACGGTCCATAGTAATATAATACCTTAAACTAACATAGGTACATAAAATAAAAAAACTTAATTTTCGTGTTATAAATTGACGCAATCAGGGTGTCAGCTGACGACGATGCACGGCGGTGTCCCCTTGCAGGCGGCCAGTGAACCGTCGGAACTTGACACCCCTCGGCCAAAACTCCTCCATGAACTGGCTTACATTATGGCTTATATTAATTATAATTTTAACTCAGTAGCTAAACCTCCATGGCTATCAGAGTAGTAAGAAAAGTGAAAAAGGCCGGCCATGTACGACTCACTATCTACCTTAATACCTTTTGTACGATAAAAAGTATCGGAGTTTGACGAATTCATTACGGATATAGCGGGTTAACTACGAACCTTATTTGTGTTGGAAGAACACCAACGTTTCGTCCCTTAACGAGGGACTACATCAGGGTGAGTGCGGTTCGCGACGCGCCTGTACCGCTTCCGTGCGTGCGTGCACTACTAAGGGCTAACGCCTTCAATGCACGACTCGTAGGCGACGAGGGCTGGGTTGGTGGGGGGCACGCTGCTTGTCGATGCTGGAGAGAAGGACAGTCATCCTCTCGTGGAGCTCCCATCGTGCCGGGTAGTGTAGGTATACTCTGTGTGCATGCGCAACTAACCGTATCTGCACCCGGCTCTATACTGCTACCTGACTTCCCAATGATATGGCTTCCAAGCGCGTGGTAGGTTCCAACCTCTATCTCTGTTGAAGTTGGGCCGTCGTCTAATCTTGCGGGGAACAAAAAAAAATCCCTAGACAAGACACGGGCTTTGTCGAAACGTACGTAATGCGATGGTCCTTCCTCAATACAGTGTTCTACCACCGCCGAGCTATTAGTGTCAACTGTCAACATTCTTTGGCGCGTATATGGCGCGTGGTGCGTAGTATTAATTTTATACCTAGCTGTAAGTTTTCCCATAATTTTGTAAATAAATAAATAATAAATAAATAAATATGTGTTCAGAGAGCCTAGAAGCCAATTCTCGCCAATTTATCGAGTGATATATTGGCGAGAATTTGCTCCCAGGTGGATATGTACCTTAAAACCTAAAAAAAAAACATACCAAACTATTTGTTGTCCGAAACAAAATATTTTTATAAATTTTAGTATTTATTTGAAGGAACCAAATTAATTGAAATATGATAAGTACTAGGTAACGGTATGATTTTCAGATTGTTCCTATAAAAAAATAGCGTTTATTATTTTCAGGTACCTACTTATAATTAAAATATTATATATTTGACTCCACTTATCTCTTCTTCCGTATGCACAGAACCTAAGCACAAAACTCGTCACGCCTCTGCGCAAACCACAGAAATTTATATAATAATAACCACTTAACAGTCCGTGGTGACTACAGTCACCGAAAAAAAAGTAGCCTCAACTGTCCGTGGGGAGTACAGTCACCAATCCGACTTAGTACCGTTTTAATCATATTTTGACGAACCCAGCCTAAATTAGTTCTGTTGGCAGCTACTAGATGGCTCTGTAATAAATATTTCATCTATGGGAATATTTATTTTCTGCATGTGGCAACAAAAATTACGAACAAAAAATTAAAGAAGTTGGTGGTGCGTCTTTCACCGCTGACCTTGTGAGCAGTAGGCAGATAGTTTTAATTTATTATTATAGAAATTAAAATATTTATATTAAGATATTGGTATCTGTAGAGAGGCCAGATAATTTACTTTTTTATTATTAAATATAAATAATACTCTGCAAGAACTATTTCATTTTATAGATAAAATTAGAAGTAAAAAAGTTTCCTTAAATTTTGTTCAAATCGGTAAGTTTAAGCCTTTTTACAGGCTATGCTTTTCAATCGAACTAATTATTTTTATTTTTATTAGATTTGAAATTATTTTATCTTTCATATAGTATTTTTTATATTACTAAAGCTATAGTAGTTTTAAAATTACAAACGTTTTTGTCGAAAAGGTCGCGGCCGCGCAGTGCTAGCGTAAGGTACGAAAACGCGCGGACAGTTGAGGCTAGAGTCGCTCGCGCGCTCCGGACCGTTGAGTGGTTAAGGCACTATTATTCAGATTTCTGTGGCGCAAACTGTCTGCGTCAAACAATTTCGTTGACAATTTCGAGTGTCATTTTTGTAAGGTTCTAGTTATATACGGGGGAGGTGGCAGACGCCTCTTTGATCGATGCCGAAAAAAAAGAAAAAAGTCAACATGGTTCGGTCACCCATCCAAATACTGACCGCGCCCGACGTTGCTTAACGTCGGTGATCGGTACTCAATGTGGTACTCAATGTGGCCTCCTTAATCACTAAATTTATTTTATTATTATTATATGTTGTTATAGCGGCAATAGTAATACACATCCAGTCAAAATTTCATCAGTCTACCTATTACGGTTCAAGAGATCAAACGCAGGCAAAAAATACACAAAATAATCAGAGTTTTTGTAAACTAAAAGGGGCTCCCCTTTTAGTTTAAATATTTATTTTTATAGTTTGTCGCCACTGGCAAGAAAATTAAACTCTGTACAAATATCAACTGTCTACCTTTTACGGTTGATGATATACAGCCCGCTGACAGACGGACTGACAGACAGCGGAGGCTTAGTAATAGGGTCCCGTTTTCACCCTGCAGATACGGAACCCTAAAAAGGAACTAAAGCTTATTCAGTAGGTGTTATTTTATAAGCTTGGTTTGATCGAAGGTTTCTTAAGTGAATATTTTGTACCGTGATTACGATTAGATATGAGCAACATCCTTGCTCACTGGTTGAAGGTCGTCCTGTGTTCGTCTGTCAGTTGTCTGTCTGTTGGTCATCTCGGTCCCATCATTTGAAACCCAATTTTCCGGTTGTCGCCCCCCCGACACAGGTAAAAGACCAAAAATATTAATCCAAAATAAACATAGCTGTCGAAACCTAGAGGAAATTGATAGCCAATATCAAAAGCGAATCTGACTAGCAAGTTTCAATTCCCAGGGAATTGCGTGAGAAGATACCTATCGGCACTTCTCCCCGGGACTCAGGAGAAATCTTTATTTCCCGCGAATTTCGGGGAATTCCGATATTATGTCTCAAGTTACGGAAATTGATAAAGTTTCCTTCGAGATCTGAGGAATTATTGAAAGTCGACGCTGGCACAACAAAATTAAATAAGTGACTGTCACTGATTGGGAGGGGCCGCGCCGCCGCCTCGGCCGGGCGCGAGGCACGAACGGCTGAGGATCACGGCAGCTACTGCAGTTTAAGTTTGCATTCTAAAACTTGTTTAAATAGATTTAGGTTATACAAAATATATCTTGAATAAAATGAATGCGTGCCCTAACGACGTAAGCCCGTAGATCCGTAAGAAACCGTAAGATCTATGAGTTGGGTTTATAACTTGTTTACAAACATTTAATCATCATCATCATCATCAACCAATCTTAGTCCACTGCTGGACATAGGCCTCCCCTAATGAGCGCCATAGCGCCCTGTTTTCACCTTGGCATCCAGGATCTGCCTGCAGTCTTTCGCAGATCGTCATCCCACCTGGCCGGAGGGCGTCCTACACTACGTTTGTCGTGTCGTGGTCCCACTCGAGAACACGTTTACCCCAGCAGTTGTAGGTTCTTCGCGAGATATGGCCAGCATATTAATTATATGGCTCAACACAGCATCTAAATTTAATGCAAAAACACACTAATGCCACCGTAGTCAAGAGCGGCTTTTCATAATTTTCACCTGCTTACTAAATCTACAGAAAACCTTTCACAAAACGTTGACTCTCTACCCTACTACGTGCATACACATCACTTCGATCACTTAAAACTTTAATCTTCGGTTTAAATTGGCTAAAATTGTTATAACCTGTGTACTTATCTCATATAACATAGCTATTATGCTCAGTTCGAATCCGATCTGAGCCCAGCATGAGAAATGACGTCATACTCAATCCCATTCTTTAAACTCACAGGTACATTCGTAACCTCATCATCACCTTTCCCCTACACCAGCCCCGCTCCATCTTGTCTCCGAAACGCTCCTCGCCGACAATTACACCAGCTACTTGACTTCACTCTCATTTACGATGTTTTCTTTCAACTACAGTAGTGTGTTTATGCCTGTACTGAACGAGTTTTTTAGTTTATAGCCCGGTTTATCGCTACTTTGTGCGTTGTAACAGTTGCGAAGGAAATGCGGCAGTTAGTAGACACAGAGTGCGGTGCGGCGGCAGGTGGGGTTGGGAATTACGCACCGCAAGTGATGTACATATATAATCCGCAGGTTAGAATTGGATGGAACATCGTTATAGAAAAGTGTTTGATAATTAAAGATAAAAAACTCAAAAAAAGCTACTAACTCCATTAAGTCATCTCGGAAGGGAAGCATCACCTCGGGTTTGCAGACCTTAGACCAGTCTCATCCCAACTGATCGTGCGCGGATTAAGGATGACTCACGTTAGACCGTGTCGGATCCGAGCCGAGTGTCGGCCGGAGCACGGTCACCGAGCCGGTGGTGTGCCGACTCACGCTAGACCGTGTCGGGTCCGAGTTGTTTCCGACCGTTGTCCGTTACTCGGCCGTCACTCGGTTGCCGATCGGTATAGCGTGAGTGTGTCCATACAAAATATATGTAACTTTAGTTGACCGTGCTACGGCCGACACTCGGCGCGGACCCGACACGGTGTAGCGTGAGTCATCCGTAATACGAAATGCTACGTCGTAGCAAATTGATCCTACGGCGTAGCACCCTGATGCTACGCCGTAGTACCGTAGCTGATTTTAATCGAGGAGATTTTGGGTTTAACGAATATATTCACCGAATTTTACCTTTACGTAACGTCCTACAAAAGATTTTGAAATTTATATTAAGCGGTTAATTATTGCATATATGGTTTTTAAAGGTATGAATAAACTAACATACCTATAAAAAAAAATAGGACAATAAAATATTGTGTAAAATATTTAGCTAATTAATATATTACTATTATTATATCATTCGACTGTCTGTTTAAAAATCATAGTTTATAAAATGTAAATCCTTTTTTTTTTTGCCGTATGTTTTGTATATAATATATTAGAATAACTAGTATTAAGGGCTGTGGATTTTGTGATACCAAAAAAAAAGACACTATGTTTTGTTTTAAGTTTTCGTATAAATTCGGAATCTCACCGCGCGGTTTTTCCGCAGGATTCTGCAACATATGGAAATTGTTTGAAGCTGCCCGCAATTGAGGAAGAAAAATCGCGCAAGGATTACCCCGCATAGCGGAATTACACAGCTATTTTTTTTTCGCGGAATATAATCCGCGTACTGAATCGTAACTTAAGCGGATTTTTTTCCCCAAGGGCGGGCAGCTTCATACAATTTCCATATGTTGCATTGCAGATTATTGCGGACAATACCACGCGGTGAGATTCCGCTCTGCGGGGTAAGACTTAAATCTGCGACATTTCCCCGCACCGTGTGTCCCCGCCATCACAAATAAAAGTACAAACAGACAGTTAACAGTCTCCTCGCCGTTAACCATCTCCTCGGATAACAGACGAGTACCAGATACAGGGTGGCAGTAAAAGTATTGTACCTTCCTTAATCTGTAGAATCGTAACTCGAGTCCATTGTAGTCCTTTGCTTATGAACTCCTAAAGTCCTTTGAGTCTGTTTAATTTGAATTAGGGTGTTAAAGATTTGTATAATGCTGATTTTGAGATAATTTTTGGTGTATTGTCTTTTGCTTAACCGTTTATAGGTAAATGTGTAGGTGTAGTAAAGGATTCGGGAACGTTGTAAGTGTTTTTAAAAACTAACTTTATAGGAAATCTATTGGAAATGAATAATAGAAATCGCTTTTACATGAGACGTCTATGAGCGTGTTTAATCTCAATATGAATGACACACTAATTAAAACAAACTTAGGTAACCTCCATCGACGTGTCTCAGACACGCGTGGGCGATGACGGCAAGGCGATATGCATTCGCCGTAGAGCCCACCCAGTCGAGCAAGCTAACACTTTAGGCATTCAATGTTATGATGTCTCTACTGGCTTGATGCAAAACTAGGTTCATACAATAAAACACAACCCACAAAAAAACAACTACAAATATTGAGAGCCACACAATATATATATATGTAAGTCATGTACCTAGGAGGTATAGGTACTAGTATGGTATTATTAAATCTGTGGTATAGGTACCTACAGTAGATTTTGTAAAGATTTTATGTCTATGGGAGAGAGGTTTTGCAATGCAGTGGGCCAAAGTAGGCTAGGGCAACATCTAAATAAACATTTTTTTTACTATTTTTGTTGTTTTTAAGTAAACTTCGCTTTGAAAGCTCAGTAAAAAATCTTATTATTTTAAAAATTAAATTTCATGATATTAAAATATTAAATCCGACATCACGGTCACTCCTTCAACTGCAAAAGTTCATAAACATTTTAATATTCAAACCATTTTCCCGTTTCAGAGTTTTTATCATATTTATAAATCTCGAATAAGCATCTAGAGGGTTCTGAGTTGAGGAGGCCCGGACACTTCGGAAAGTTTTCGTGATTTTTTCAGTACACAGCATTTTTTCTAGTGAATATTAGGTAATAACTTCCTCATTTAGAACTATGAAGTTATATAACAAGCAGGTTGAAGTATTGTGTGTTATTTCTGGGATAAGCAGTTTTTTAACATAAACTACCCACAGGAACTAGGTAGGTTGTACTATTTTAGGAAACAGTTTTGGAAAAACGTAATTTTACTCTATTTTTCTTTTTATAATAACACAGGTTTCCCTGAATGCTGAAATACCAAACTTAAATACCAAAACTCTATATAAATAGACATCACATATATAGAGGTACTTCTTTTAAAAACGAAATAGATAATACAAATGGTTTAATTCCAAATGATGTCTCTTCTACACCCAATGTAAAATGTAATCTGTGGCGGCACTTCATGCACCATATTTATCCTGAAAAGGGATGTTTTATCGAAGGGCTGGGGTGCATTATGCCGCGGCACGGCACACCCCCATAACCACCCCTATAAGTTAAAATGCAAGGATTAAAAGTATTGCGTTAAATACAGAAAATATGCGACGGAAAAACGGCAAAGAAAATACGATTATGGACTTGGAAATATTCTCGTTTTAGCTTTCCTATTTTAGACATATTAGAAGAAAAAAGAAAACTAAACAAGACCCAATTCCTTTAAATCTTAACACTGTTATAAAAATCATATTATTAAGAGCGGTTTTCCAACACTTCCCACAAAACCACTTATAAAAATACCACTTAACTTAAAGAGGGAAAAATAAAAAGCTAATAAAATTCAAACACGGCAACACCGTTCGAAACTTAAAATGTGTCACGTATACGGCAGAAAGGCGCGCCACATTTTAAGGCAAATTCGAGTCATTCGCGCGAGGCGCCGCCCGTGTGAATACGTTAGCACGCGGGGGAGTTTACACGAGACCGGGACTGTAGGATTCTAAAACTAGTGGGACTTTAGGCGGTTAAGGCTTATATTATAACAATATAATACTGGTAGTAGATACGGAACCACAGAGGATGCCGATAAAACCATACGGGATACTGCTACCATCAGTATCCCGTATGGTATCTGGTCGGTGTCTACTAGATCTAGATTGTTTGCAATAGTCTGGAGTTAACTCAACTGTTTTAATTTTAAATAGTAGTTCTAATTTGTTTTTATTCTTTAATTGTAATTTTCATTGTTAATAAAGTAGAATGAAGAGCTCCTTTCTCAAAACCACCTTAGTAAACCTTGATAAACGCGATTTGGTCCAGTCATTTTAGTCAAAAGATAGGGTTAACCTCGGATTTCAGAGACAACGAGCTGGAAACCCGTTTACGCCTTCATTTTGGCCTTATATACGTTGTCTCAAAAGTCAAATACACTATCGAGATCATTTGTAAGTTATTTAAGGTCATTATTATATTTACTGTACTTGTAGAACATAAAATTAGCTACAAATTTTGTTCCTAACATTTTTTTATGCACATAACCGGTGAACCATACATAATTGTAGGGGCTCGTCGAAGGTGTAAGACTTCTACTAGGTCTGGTCGGGAAAGATGTGAGTAGAAACACTTCAGAACACTTAAATCGGTTTATTCAACCGTATACACTCAACTACGTACTATTTAATACAAAAAGTCATTGCACTGCAGTTTACAATTCACTCTCGTCATTTTCCTTTAGACTGGCTCACTGTTTATCGCTTAGAACTGAATAACTACTTAATAAACGGTCAACAAGCTTGGCTTTTGTACCTAAGGACCGACCTTGAATACCTACTAGAAAAATCTCCGAACTTCTAGAGAGCTAGCGTTGTCAAAAATTCAAAATTCAAAGTGCCTTATTTCCATTAGACCTTACAGGACTCTTGGACACGTCAAAATTCAAACTACATAAGTAAAACTAGAAAATAATGAGATCACTTTGATTTTTGCTCACTTCTATATTTTTAAAGTAAAGTAAAGAAGCGAACAAGAAACCTTTACCTTGTTAGGTTGTTAGTTTTCGAGTTGGAGCAAAACTTGTCCCAAGCTTTTTTATCCTCTCTAGATAATCTGATATTTTGTAGTAAGCCTTTTTAAAAAGGTTATGTTTGACAAGTTGTTTGAATTTATTTATTGATAATTTTTTCAACTCATTTGGTATTTTGTTGTAGAAGCGTATACATTGCCCTTTAAGATTCATTAATCTTGTGTAGCGTAGCTGTGGGCACAGCGAGTTTATTCTTATTTCTACTAAATTAATAAGTCACGCTTATTTACCCTACGTATCGTCAACCGACCTTATCTTACATTTCTGCGCTTTTCTGGAAACTATACCTATGTCTTTCTTTACTCTAGAACATTTTACTGTCCTTGTTTTTCTTTTCGATTCATTCGAGAAATATATCTATAGGTACACAAATAAGCAGGTAGGCAGGTCGGTCGCCGACAAGTTTTGCATAGTCTATGTCGTATAAACACTATTTTATCTATTCTGCATTTATCCTGCATATTTTGAGCCTTATTTAATCCGAATAAAGTCGTCGTCGCTAACAATAATAATAGCATAATAATCTTCATAGGCAAATAATTGAAGGATTCTAAGACAGTTTACATGTATGTCCTCTGTATCGTTCAGTTTTCCCTATCATATTAATATTGTTTAATTAATTTGACTAACTTCCGCTGCTCAGATTTCTTTTATTACACAGAATGAAATAACCCTTACGTGAAAATGAGTAGACAAGCATCAAAAAAAAAAAAAACCATATTATGAGTACTTTTTAGGCGCTACTTACGCTTGACTAAAACACATTAGTGGCATTTGACTCAATTTTTGTGACATTTGACCTTGAGTGACCTAGAAATCCAACACGATATTTTATTTGACTTTTGAGACAACAATGTTTATAACGCTAAAACGAAGGCCTATACGAGTTTCCAGCTGCCTGTATAGGAATTTCGAGGTGAAACCCTAATACGTTGAGGTTTCGTGGTTGGATAACCTGCACGTGAGCCCGTACTGCTTCCTTCAACCTGTCCTTGGGGATTCGTCCCTGGGAACGGTAGCAGGTGGCGGGCCGGTGCTCCTCGATTCCCACCGCTTACAATTTCTCCCCCCCCCACAATCCAAGGTGTCAAACGTACCGTGGCGAGGGATGAATGGCTGATGGTTGTTTAGACGGGGATCATCGGGCTGGGGGGGTAGGGGTCGCCGGGGAGCAGCAAGGGGTGACAGGCTGACCGCGAACCTAGTCGAGGACGCGGAGCGCGCCCGATGCTAGCTAGGTTCAAGCCTCGTTACCAGCGGGGAAACCTGTAATGGCTACCCAGGCAGGGACGGCGAGGATCCTCCAGGCTAACCTCCACCACGCCGCGGCAGCGTCCGCGGTAATGGAGTGCTGCCTGTCCGAAGGACAAGCTAGCCTCGCCTTGATGCAATAGCCTTGGGTAGCCAACACTCAGGTTCTGGGACTCGACGCTGCCGGTAAGATTTTAGTAAATAATAATGGTACAAGGCCCAGAGCATGTATAATTTTCAATAACAATGTTAATTTTTTGCCTATCACAGAGGTATGTAAATACGACCTGGTTGCCGCTTTTGTCGGTCTCAAAGGATGGAGTGGTGCGAGGGTAACTGTGTGCTCTGCCTACTTATCCGGAGAGAGAGACAACCCAACGGGTGACCTGGCGAGGGTGGTCAACTACGCCACCCAGAACAACGCCGAACTTCTCGTTGGTTGCGATGCCAACGCTCACCACTCAGCTTGGGGGAGCATGGACGTCAACGCTAGAGGTTACTTTTTGACTTTCTTTTAGCTAACAATCTAACCACTCTAGCATAGGACCTTTGTAACTCGGGTTAGACAAGAGGTTCTGGTCATAACTTTCGCTACTAACAACCTCGCCAGGCAGATTAACGACTGGCATGTTAGCAACTAAAACTCTATGTCCGACCACAAGCAGAAGCAACCTTCGCATCATGACAAGACCCAAACTAGACCCTGTCGCACAAGCACATGTTCAAACTGGGTCTAAGCGACACACAATCCTGCAGATTCTAAGAAGAGGCGGAGGAAACGCTTCTCCACCTGCTAGGAGAGTGCGGAGCACTGATGCAAAAACGTAGCATCCATCTGGGCAAAGCACCTGCACAGCGCAGACGAGCTACGAGCTATCACCCCGAAGAAAATCCTACAGTTCCTAGCAGCTGCAAGGGTTAGTAGCGAGCTAAGAACGCCGCAGCTTCAGGGCTGAACATTCGACTGGCGATCACAATATGCCTATTATGGCCGCAGTGACACAAAAGCCACCTTAAGCAAATAAAAAAGATATAAAAAAAAACCACTACTACACTCCAATACGACTGGGCTAATTGTGAACCTCATCACGGATGGGTGTAAAGTGGCTTCTAAAGCAACGTTTGTATGTTTTTTATTAGTGTTCGGAATTATTTAATACGTTAGTCTTTGTATGTGTGCTAGGTGTTTGTGCTAACAGAACAGGAGATTTTACATTTCTATTCATAAAATTCTAATAAAGTCAGACATTTTAATATTTCCTTCGTCGGGTCAATACATACTGTAGCTTTGGTAAGGGTTCTGTAGGTTAAAAGTAAAAACCAAACCCGTTGATCAGATCCACTATCTGACTGAATATTTTTTTTTACTCTTGTGACTAAAAACGTTAAGAAATCTTTTTTTTAACGGAAAAGCCGCTGCACCTGTGCGTGCACACCTGTCCCAGCCAGCTTTCTCCACAACACATCATAGGACACCAGGTCAAAAGCCTTCGAAAGGTCGAGGAAGCATGCATACACAGGTGTGCGCCTCTGTGTGTAGTATTGAACAGTGTGTTTGAGACTCAGAATAGCACTTTCAGTTGAGAGGCCCTTTCGGAAACCAAACTGTGCAGCATGAAGGTCTAAATATTTGTCTAGTTCCGAGTCCATCACACTGTCCAACACCTTCGCCAATATGGTAGCCAATGATATAGGTCTATAGTTACACTTATCAGATAGGTCACCAGTCTTGTTCTTTACAATGGGCACAACAGTCGTTTTCATTAAAATCTTTCTATCGTACCAAGATTTGATCTTCGTCAACTTTTTAATTTCAGCTTAAGTATAATTTTTATGTTTTGTCAAAAATAATACCTTCTAAGAAGTTATAAAGTATTGTTTTTAATGTAATGTAATGAGGAAGTACCGGCTTGTCGTAACTTGTTTCAAAGAAGTTGCATTGACGTCGTTACGTATACAAACATTGTTAAGTATAGCACTCAAATAGAACAGCTCAAGTCACAAGGAATAGCGATTTACACAGCTCAAGTCACAGGGAATAGCGATTTACACAGCTTAAGTCACAGGGAATAGTGATTTACACACTTTGGTAAGTGCTTTTATTGATAAATTAACCCCCTTTTTTTGGATTTTGACGTAATATTTATTAAATCTTCTGTCAATAACATGGATTAAAATGTAATTGTACGTTTATCTTTTAGAAGATCATTATCCTAAGTTCTTGATTTTTTTTCTTGTTGTGTGGTTTTATTTTCAGAATACTGTTTATTCTTACGAACATTACTTGGTTGCTTGTAACTCGGACCACGAGCTGGTTTATGGCCGCCCTCAGTCACTGTAAAGTATCTACCTATTAATATAGGAACCTTTATCTCAGCAGCATCAGTTATTAAAGTAGCATATATTTAAAGAATTCGGTTTACCTATTTATTTGTTTATATAGGGAAACGAACCCGCAAATTAACGTCTACCAGATATTGCCCTTATAACGCGACTATATGTTGTACGAGTTATCGCGAGCCTAGACCCGCTTAGTGTGTTGAGATAATAGGAAAACAATCTAAAAAGCTACAATAACATTTTAATTGCGTTTTTGAGGAAGACGAAGCAGGTTGCTGATTTTCAGATTATTTTTCTGAGAACTTAGACTTGAACAGGCTGTCAAATTAATAAAATTAATAATGTTCGCGATGACTCTGCCAACATGTGGTCGTTGAGAGCGGACTAGTAGTGTTGGTATTCGAACCCATCTCTCCCGATCATTACACCACTAAGCCAAAGGTCTTATCAAATTAATTCCACTTCTATTTAAAATAAAACTCGGAGCCAACATTGTTCTGCAACTAATTAAGGTGTATGAGTAAGAAAATTCAAAGGGCTCTACAATTGAAAGGGCCTGCAATGTTTGGTGTTGAGGTCTGAGTTTGAATTTGTTATTGCTTATTAAAATATTACCTTGTTTGACGGTTTTACCTTCTGCCCGTGGCTGTTTCGGGTGGATCTTAGATGCTATGGTTTCTTACAACTTCAGGCTATTTATAACGAAGGCGTTTCAATTATTTGTTAAAAATATCACCGTCAAAAAAATATATAGGCTGCCCAATATTACTAAGTTAGGATGGATTAGTTGAGCTACCTGTAGATTGTTTGCAACAGTCTGCAATTAACTTAATTGTTTTAATTGTAGTTATTAGTTCTATTTTTTTTTATAATGTGATTGTAATTTTCTTGCTGTGTGGTGCCGGCTTAGAATTTGCACCACCCCAACTCTTCCCGCGGGTGTCGTAAGAGGCGACTAGGGGATATCCACTGGGAGTGGGCAGCAGCGCCCCCTGCAGAACAATTCTGCCACCGAACTGCGATCCCCAACCCGTATGCCCAGCGTGGGGATTATGGGCATTACCCCGTGAGATAAAACCCAATAAGGCGCTTATCAGGGGGAGGCCTGGGTCCAGCAGTGGACCAATAGTGGAGGTGGAGGTAATTTTCTTTGATACTAAATTAGGTACTAAATTATTAAAAAGGCTAAAGTTTGGATGCATGTGTGGATGTATGTTTCTTACTTATTCAGGTCAAAACTACTGTTGTTGTAAAAATAAGTTAAAACGAAATTACCCATAGCCAATTCTATGGTTAGATTATAAATACTCTAGTGTATTTAACATTAATTTAAAACGTTTATACTAGACAATAAAAATAAATAAAAAAATACGTCAAAACTGATGAACCAATCAGGCTGATATTTTACATGGATGTAGGTCTAGACCTGTAATAAAAATATATGTAACAGTCCCATGGGATAGTAATAACCATTGTTTGTTTCCATAAGAAATAACGCGTGCGAAGCTGCGGGCAGAAACTAGTGTTTTATGGGGTTGTTTACTGGTCTCACATTTGGAAGTGTCGATTTTAATATCTTTTCGCACCCCATCAAAACACCAAGAAAATAAATATTAATACATTCTAAAAATAGATTTCGAAAGAAAGGAATTTTCTTTCAAGTTTCGAAGAGGAAACTAACCGATTAGAACAGCTGACTGCCTCAATTATGGTAATCTCAGCGAAAATAAATTGGGACAAAAAGTCGAAAGTTCGATAGCGTCCCTCTTACCCGACGGAGGGTCCTGATAAAGAAGGTTCCATTCTACCCCGCGTTATCGACTAGAACATATTCCATGCAGTGGTCAGAGGTCAAATAAAATGTGTTTAAGGGAAATTATTCGAGAATTTATGTGGGTTTACATAATCTTGAAAAGACGTGAAGTACCGTGCCATACTTGTATTAAACATATGGAGAACACTAAATTAATAATGATCATTAAAGACAAAGTAGGAAAAAACCGTTAAAATGTATTTGAGACAAAAACGCTCGAGCTCTTTTCAAACTGTTCAACCTGGAAAACATGTGGTAAATATACCACAGAATGTGTTCTACTTGTTTTTAATAATTATGTTCTCGTGTCTCTAATTAGCTTCCTGCTGGTATGTACTTGTGTATCTAATCCGAGTTTAATTATGTTCTCATGTCTCTAATTAGCTTCCTGCTGGTATGTCCTTATGTATCTAAATCCGAGTTTAATTATGTTCTCATGTCTCTAATTAGCTTCCTGCTGGTATGTCCTTATGTATCTAAATCCGAGTTTAATTATGTTCTCATGTCTCTAATTAGCTTCCTGCTGGTATGTCCTTATGTATCTAAATCCGAGTTTAATTATGTTCTCATGTCTCTAATTAGCTTCCTGCTGGTATGTCCTTATGTATCTAAATCCGAGTTTAATTATGTTCTCATGTCTCTAATTAGCTTCCTGCTGGTATGTCCTTATGTATCTAAATCCGAGTTTAATTATGTTCTCATGTCTCTAATTAGCTTCCTGCTGGTATGTCCTTATGTATCTAAATCCGAGTTTAATTATGTTCTCATGTCTCTAATTAGCTTCCTGCTGGTATGTCCTTATGTATCTAAATCCGAGTTTAATTATGTTCTCATGTCTCTAATTAGCTTCCTGCTGGTATGTCCTTATGTATCTAAATCCGAGTTTAATTATGTTCTCATGTCTCTAATTAGCTTCCTGCTGGTTTGTCCTTATGTATCTAAATCCGAGTTTAATTATGTTCTCATGTCTCTAATTAGCTTCCTGCTGGTATGTCCGTACCTAAATCCGAGTTTAATTATGTTCTCGTGTCTCTAATTAGCTTCCTGCTGGTATGTCCGTACCTAAATCCGAGTTTAATTATGTTCTCATGTCTCTAATTAGCTTCCTGCTGGTATGTACTTGTGTATCTAATCCGAGTTTAATTATGTTCTCATGTCTCTAATTAGCTTCCTGCTGGTATGTCCTTATGTATCTAAATCCGAGTTTAATTATGTTCTCATGTCTCTAATTAGGTTCCTGCTGGTATGTCCTTATGTATCTAAATCCGAGTTTAATTATGTTCTCATGTCTCTAATTAGCTTCCTGCTGGTATGTCCTTATGTATCTAAATCCGAGTTTAATTATGTTCTCATGTCTCTAATTAGCTTCCTGCTGGTATGTACTTGTGTATCTAAATCCGAGTTTAATTATGTTCTCATGTCTCTAATTAGCTTCCTGCTGGTATGTACTTGTGTATCTAAATCCGAGTTTAATTATGTTCTCATGTCTCTAATTAGCTTCCTGCTGGTATGTACTTGTGTATCTAAATCCGAGTTTAATTATGTTCTCATGTCTCTAATTAGCTTCCTGCTGGTATGTACTTGTGTATCTAAATCCGAGTTTAATTATGTTCTCATGTCTCTAATTAGCTTCCTGCTGGTATGTACTTGTGTATCTAAATCCGAGTTTAATTATGTTCTCATGTCTCTAATTAGCTTCCTGCTGGTATGTACTTGTGTATCTAAATCCGAGTTTAATTATGTTCTCATGTCTCTAATTAGCTTCCTGCCGGTATGTGCTAGTGTATCTAAATCTGAGTTTAATTGACGTATTAGCAAAACGCTCCACGAGTGTTTATAACGAAATCGTCATCTCACCAATGATTGCTTATTTACGCAGCATTTCGACCGAATATGCTGTCAAAAGCGATATGTCTATTAAAGCCTCTCTACACCCCACCGTAAAGATTCTTTCCCAGAATTCGTAATTCTCGCTCCTATGGCTATGATAATACAGGTGAGTGGTGGTAAACTTGCCGGGGCGCGTGTACACCGATATTGCCAACCATTCCAGGTGGGAAATCTTTAGCCCGAAGCGTGTCTTTGATCCTACCACTTTGATGTCACATGATTGAAACCTACATTTACATTCGCACGAAAACGACCTAACGTCTACAGAACTTTACATAGAATTTTGTACTCTAGAGTATTTAATATGTGGTGGCTTTTCGTGTGGAAGTTGAATGTGGGTATTTTTTGACAGATTCAGTAATGAGCATCGGGATTTGAGGATGTGCAAATAAGTGTGGTGCCTGAGAGATGCTCCTTTTAGAGTTTTGTTTGAAGACTTTGTAGTGGCCTCTTGGGGTTGGCATTGGGAAGTTTTTGAAAACAAACCATTACCATAATTGGGGATCGTTGGGAACGGAAGCCTTTGAACCCGAGAGGTTGTACACTACACTGATCTTGAAAATTGAATAGGAAAAAGATGTTAAGACGTAATCAGGAGCAGTGATCGACAAAAACTTGCCGTTGTATTTAAAGCTATGGAAAATAAAACATCTTGAAAATGACGATGAATGGAGGAAAGATCTCACAAGCAGATTAGATAGGTAACCTAACGGGAATTTCTGAAAAATAAGTGAACTCCTTCAAACGGGTTTCAGATCTTACATCTAGTTTTATTATTTAACTGTATTTTCAGCTTCGTGCTCATCTTTGCTTCATGAATAGAAATAAAATAAACCGCCAAGTGCAAGTCGACTCGCACACGACGGGTTCGACCACTCGAGAACGCGTTTACCCCAAACGTGTTCTCGAGTGGAGACCGCGACTCGGCAAACGTAGTGTAGGACGCCCTCCGGCCAGGTGGGATGACGATCTGCGAAAGATTGCAGGCAGGTGCTGGATGAGGCAAGCTGAAGACAGGGCGCAATGGCGCTCATTGGGGGAGGCCTATGTCCAGCAGTGGACTAAGATAGGTTGATGATGATGATGATGTTGATATCGGGAGAATCGATACATTATTTTACTATGTTAGCATCCTGTAGAATTTAATAAAAAAATGGTGAGAGCAACTTTCCCTTGAAAATCTTGTTCCTACTAAAAATCTTCTATATGCCGCACCAACTATTTGAATACAGGTAAGGACATACCTACTCGTTACACGTATATAGGTACATAGACACATGACATGTGCCGCCTCGCCGCCGCCGCCGCGCAGCGCCGCGCCGTCTGGGCCGCGGTCACCTGACACGCGCGGCTCACTGCACTCGGCCGGATTCCCGCCGTCTGATGCTATGCACGCCACACAGGCATTACCTAGGTAGACAAGTGCACTGTCATCACCATCATCACCATGATGATCAGGTAGCCAAGAGCACTGGGGCCAAATTCTACAAACCAATCGCTTCACTATGATAATGAATGAATGAATACTTTATTGTACTTAAAACTTAACAAAATAAAAACCTTATGTCTAGGTACATTTAAAAATAATCAGTACAATAGACGGCCTTATCACTGAGAGCGATTTCTTCTAGGCAACCCAGGGATGGGGAATAAGATATAATAAGTACCTATAATAAGAGTTGATAGAACACAACAGTAGAAAAAAAATCCTTAGACATACTACTTAATACATTATATACAAAACAAAAATAACTTAGGAGCTAACCTAGAAGTATACTTACTCATAACTTAACACAATAGGTACAGAAAGACATTACGATAAAATCTGATCACTGATGGAGCACAATCACATCTGAAGTTACAGAAGGAGGAGAAAATGAAGGAGGATTTTAGATAGCTGAAGATAGGAAATAGGACTGTTAGTTTAGATTTGAAGGAGTTGAGGCGCAAGTCTGACATCGACAGGCAGTTTGTTCCAAACTGCCTTTTCACTTGTTCGGAGACCCCTCAAAATTTCAATTTTATTTTATTTTTAGTACTATATGTTCTTACAGTTGAAGTAGAAGCAAAAACAATATAACTTGGAGGTAAGTGGCACAAAAAGGATAGAGATAAAAATAGAGTATATGATAGTTCTGCCACCATGTCTCTGAGCCGAAATAGGTGTTGACTGAGCGTGTGCTAAACATTTTATACTTATCGTTGTTTTTTAGCCAAAGACCTTAATACTACTTTTATAGTAGGGTTATTTTAAGAATGAGTTGTATGTGATGTGGTGTTAACTCTTCAAGCCAAAACCACTATTACTAACGGATCGTGATGAAATTTTGCATACAGGTAGTTCTAGGTCTTGAATAACACGTAGGCTACGTTCATCCCCAATGTTACGTATACATTCTTGTTTTAGAAATAGCCTTTTAACGTTTCCATAAAAACAACGCGTGATGTCGCGGGAAAAAACTAGTAAAACATATAACGAACCGTCTAAAGGAATCTCAGTAGAATTACCAGTTGATGATCTCATTTTGTAAGTTTACTTTTTGACTTGTTATTGTTATTATTCACTATTAGAGTAGATATAACTTTTTTATTTTTTGACATGTCCATATTTTAGACTTTACAATTGACCTGCTATTATTATTATAATCTGTATATGACATGTCTATGAAGTATTAGTTTTACAATACTTACTGATTATTTAATTTTAATTCTTAACTAATGTTATGTGTAATAATATTTTATATAATCTTACGATTTATATTAATGTCTGACGTTTTGGAATGTATGTAATTCTAATTGTAGCGTCCCGCGGTAGCATTGCCGTAACGCGGGGCAATGCAGCCAGCGTCTTGGGAACGCTTCCGACTCCTACCTTTAAATTGTTAGCAACAGTCTGCAGTTAACTTAATTTTAAATACTAGTTGTAATTTGTTTTAATTATTAGATTGTAATTTTCTTTGTTACTAAAGCCCATTGCCATTTATATGTAATACTGTAAGTCAAATTGGAATAAATAAATAAATTACCTAATCGTACATATTATACTGGAGGTGTTATCTGAAAGATCGGACAATCTGCAGCAGTATGTTAACTTTGGCGTTACAATGCTCGAAAACTCCTGTCAGAAAAGTTAAATAAAATGTTATTACGTACGGAGTCTTAACACCAAAGTAGACGGGCTGTCGACAAGTTGAAAAAACACTGCCAGCCGTCTACAATATTCATACACTGAAGTTTCGTACCAACTAAGCATCAACCCGACGACGGGCTGTGTCACTGTCTCTATGAACACTACCGTATCTACTATTTCTGTTTCTACTCCTACTTGATGCTGTATTCTACGGACAACTAAAGATTTTATCATTTCATGATGCAAAACTAATTTTCCGAACTTCAGCTCATTGTAGAGTACGTGAGCAAATCTCCAGCTAATAATCGTGGTTGGGCGAGTTAATATTAGATGGAGTAACGCATCACCGGGGGACCTGACTATTGATGCTGCCTCCATCTATCGGGTTTTTTTGCGATCCGCTCTCGGTTTAAATCAGATGGAATTTTATATCAGGTCTAGCTTTGATTTCATTTCTACATTTTATAGTACTGATAGGTTATTCTCACTGTGGATCAAATTAGTATTTAATGCTGAGCAGGCGACTATAATTTTTACTTTAGAGCAAAAATAAGGCACATATTTTTAAGTTTTTAGAGATTTACCATTGACCACAATCTCTCCTGGGTATGAAAGTAGATGTTGTTGTCGACGCTTTGGTTTCAGGTCAGGTCCAGTAATATCATCTATTGATAGAAAGCTTCATTAATGTCAATAGTGTTGAGTGTTATCTGTGTGTTAGGTGTTATGTAATTTTCGCATAGCTGAAGGAACAAGGCTAATGTTCAGTCGCCACTTTGCAACCTAGCAGATTCTAACTCTACGCTCCCTAATGTGTGTAACTTTATGCTCGCTTGTTACACATTTAAATGAGAGATCACGCCCTCCTTGACTTATATCCTTCCTCTAAATGAAGACAAACGCCTCGGTCCGTAATCTGGCATAATTATAAGATGTTGTTGTCGGCATTATTTCAAATTATCTAGACGTCCCTTTGCTAAATCTCACTCGCCGCGCCTTAAGACAATGGCTCTCAAATGAACCCACATTTAGATCTGGGGCATAGTTAGGCGATTTGCATTTGTACAAAATTTCATCATCATTGGCCTTGCTACATCTAAGAAAGGCATCAGTTCAGTTAGGAGTCAGCCGAGCATTTTCATGAAAATACCTATTTGGGAATCTCGGCTACATTATAAACAGGTACAGCGAAGCAAATAATCGATGGAATAGTCAATATGAACTGTATTTTGACACATAAATATTTATGAATTTATTTAATGATCAGATCTCTTGCCGAACGGAAGCTGGCAAGAGACCTTAGTAGTGACTCATTTATTTTGTAAATATTCATAGCAAATAAATTACTTTTGTATTTTTTTATAATGAAGATCAGCTTACGAACCATCGGCGACAAGAAACATAATTGTATGTATAGTTAACTTGTACTAAATTCAATATGTTGATAAAACACTATCTTATGCCTAGAGCTTTTACGCTAGAAAGCCTTTCACCTAGATGTCACTAAGCGGCTGGATCCAAATGATTTGCTCACTTGCCCCGATCTTGGTAGTAATTAGGTACCCGAGTTATCTGCTCTGTGACACGGCTCTATCTTAGAAGCATATTATAGAACAGCGATATTATTGAACTAAATTTTATAAACCCTAAATAAGAAGGCGCTGTGGTTGATACTAAATAACCAAATTATTCCAATAACGTTGATTCAAATCATTTTATGTAAAACGCGCTGAAGTAGAAGTGTCACTCTCAGAAAATAATCTCATTATAGGATCATGCTCAAACCGTCCCATCTTCCAAAACAGGAGAAATATTAGCATTACCTTCCTTATCTCATTGTGCCTCGTAAACCTAAAATAATAAGCCCTACTCCATAACAAGGAAGGCCATAATTACCCGAGCATAAAAACAAAATAGTATCTTCGAAGCTATAAAGGTATTTCACATTAAGCCGGTCCCGGCGCACTTAATTATATTTGGAGGGAATGAGGAGGCTCGTTACAATCTAATGGTATTTCGAGAAAATTCCACAAATGTTTGAGCGCTCGGGATTTTACGATGTAGCCACACAACTTTAGGCGCGCTGAATATTTGGGAGCCCTCCTGTTAGCAGACAATGTTCAATGTCGGGTTTTTGTTTCGTTCATTGGTACGAGTAGCATGGATAACCGGAATTGATTCCATGGTAACCCATGGTAACCGAAAACGTGGGTTACCTACTGGTACATTGGCTACCACCAATATGTAGGGAAAACTATTGTAATAAACGTGGGTTACCTACTGGTACATTGGCTACCACCAATATGTAGGGAAAACTATTGTAATAAACGTGGGTTACCTACTGGTACATTGGCTACCACCAATATGTAGGGAAAACTATTGTAATAAACGTGGGTTACCTACTGGTACATTGGCTACCACCAATATGTAGGGAAAACTATTGTAATAAACGTGGGTTACCTACTGGTACATTGGCTACCACCAATATGTAGGGAAAACTATTGTAATAAACGTGGGTTACCTACTGGTACATTGGCTACCACCAATATGTAGGGAAAACTATTGTAATAAAATATGAATTGTAATATTCCTTTTCTAGAATAGAATAACAGAAGATCTGGGATAGATAGCCCAAAAATCCCGTAGTAAAATTCCCTGAAATCCCCTCCAAACATCTAGATATAAACTTATATATATATAAACTCCTCACATGATTTTATATGGATCATGAAAATATATTTAAGGTTTAAAGCGCTTTATTCTCACCCTGTGTTTGTAACACAGGGTTTGCTTATAATAAGAACAAATTAATCTAGGTTTTAGATAGATTGATAACTCTTTATTGTACCACACAAACTCAAAATATAATACAGAAGAAAATGCTGAGAAACAAGGAAGTACAAAGAGCGGCCTTATCGCTTTGAGCGATCTCTTCCAGGCAACCTTGGGATGGACTGGACTTATGAGAACAATATAGACGGTGGCGTTTGAAAAACTTAAGGAAATTAAAACAATTACATATCCATATACAATTACATACCTTGTACACTACGTACTATATTTAGTATATAATGTCTTAAACTACCTACTTTATATAGGTTACAAACATAGACATAAAAAAAAAGTTTGAAGTGAAGATTGGGAGTGATTTCGCACTTCTGATGTCCAGGGGAAGAGCATTCCCTATACGACGTTTTACAATATTGCAACTAGCCTCTGGTACCTATAATAAATTATAATTAAATATTGTTTAATTAATTTTTTTATAATAATCTATATCTATATATATAAAAGAAAGTCGAGTTAGTTACACTATTTATAACTCAAGAACGGCTGAACGGATCTCGGTGAAATTTGGCAGCGAGGTAGATGGTATCCCGGGGCCGGCTACCTTTTATTAAGGAAAAAAGCGTGCGAAGCCGCGGGCTGCAGTTAGTATTATATAAATATTAGACACTATAACAACTAGTAGGTAGGTACTTAGTTTTTCCGGCACTCTTACATAATTTACCTATTTATACAATCTATCTACACAAGAGACAAAGCATATTTTCCTCTTAGAGATAACTCATCATATTGCATCATAAATTCCCGCAAAACCTGCTAAAATATATCGAAATGACAACAACGGAGTAAAATGGAACCTTCTGCCCCAGTTCCTTATCACGCCATGCATGGCGCCCACAGCCTTAGCAGGGGGAATCACGTCGACGACAGAAAAACACCTTTACAAAACCCCTTACCTCTATGCGTTAGGGTCGATCTTGACAACGCGGGAATACAGAGCCGACAGCGGATTTTGAACCTTGGTGGGAGCTGATAGGGGTTAATGCTGTTTTCAGGGTTGTAAATAAGATTTGTGTTATAAATCTTAGATTAAACCCTATGTATCTGGTTGAAACTGTATTAGAAAATTACCTGGGTGGAGACACTACATCTTAATTTAAGCGGAGATTATAGCGAGATACATTTTAAGTAAAGAATCGGTCGGTCTGATTCGTCTATGCACACAGTATTTATGACTATGCTCCAGTCTAGAGTTCAGCCATCATTCCTTTATATAGCCATGTCATGACCATAGACAATAGTTTTTAACTTATTTTTTTAACCACTTTTTTATGGCGCACCACTTTGTTCGTTATCGAATCAATCACCAGAAATCTTCCATGCTCCTTTAAGATAGAAAATCTGTGTAATACTTTTGGCAAATTAATCTATTATCTTGTCTTATTTTTGGAAAATATATTTTTGCGATTGTTTGTGTGCTTATAAGTGTGGGTAAACCGTAAATCTTGGTTGAGAGGCATTCGTGTGAGAGCGCGTAACTCCTTAACGACGATAATTTGGAATTAAACCAGCCAAGTGTGGAGATAAAGGGCCCGATTTTGCACAACACATTTTAGAAGGTGCATTGATTTTGGATTGAAGGTAAGTGTACTTAATGGTTACGTAATGAAGTTCTCAGATGTAGTAGTTGCTAATGATTACTTTAACCCGGCGCCTGGGGGGTGGGGTCATTATGACCATGACTATAGATTACCTAAGTTTCGTTTATAAAATAAATTTCTATATTTTCATGTGGCTTTTGATTTCACTGCAGTTTTTACCAAAATACAGGAGCCGGGTTCATAATATGAGGTAAAGCCATGTGATGTAGTTATTATTATTCTTCCACAAAAAATATTACGTAGTTAGTTGTCGGCAAAGTCATGGAGTGGCTTGACTCGTAAAAGGGGTTCGTTTCGTAAGTGGCGGGAAGTAAATTATATTACGGTTTTTGAAAATTTTGCTTTACAAGTGATTAGCGTTAAAGTAATATTACCTTAAGAGGGCGCAATGCGCGTTATTTGGTGAAAAGGACAGGCATAGGATTTCGCGTTCATAGGAGTGGGACAGAGCATACGTTTTTGGAACGGTGTAAGCGCAACAATCAAGTTTTTACTTATATATAAGAAAACTACACAACTTATGAAGAAACTCGTTCAAGGTACCTAATAATTAGTAATAACCTACGAATCAAAACTTAAGTCATTTCAATACACCCCAGGGTTCTTGAGAACTCGACTTAATTATGTGCAAAATAGTGTAGTTTCGTGATTTTTATATATCGTAATTTATTTTCTCTATCGTGTTTTCACATTTAACGAACCAAAGAACAATTTTGGATTTTATATAATTCATGTTTATTACCACGGGGATCCTGTGAGTACTGAGATCCAGGACTAGTTTGACAACCAAACCCGTTAGGTTTTGTAAATCATTTTCACGCTGTAACAACTTCCTACCACTCGCAAAACAAATCGCCTTGCTTAGGCTGCCAAATATGTGTGAAATTTGCCGTAAAAACTCGACCGATAAGTATTGCACCATTAAGTAATATTCTAATGGGGTCTAATCGGGACTCCAGGATGTCCTCTTTTATATTCTTTGTAAAATAAGTATGCTACCATTATCTCTCTAGGCCTCTATATCCGCGAAAGACGGATTATAAATCAAATATGTAGGTATCAAATATCAAATTACTTTATTTCCTGTAGACCTTACAGGACTCTTGAACACGTCACAAAATTCAAATTACATAAGAAACTAGCAAATATAGTAATCACTTTGATTTTTTGTTCACATTAATCTTTTTAAGGTAAGGTAAAGAAGCGATCAAGAAACCTTTACCTTGTTAGGTTATTAGTTTTTGAGTTGGAGCAAAACTCGTACCAAGCTTTTTTATCCTCTAGATTAGATAATCTGATTTAAATATAGTATTGTATAGAGAATGATCCCGAGATGGTCCCATAAAAATGTTATTCCCGATTAGTGTTTATCCCGTTAAACTTAAAAAGTAACATAATATTTTTGGAGAATGAAGACTAGCTACAACAGTTTTGGTGATATCTGCGCCAATTGTTAATAGATTTTGATGATTGTTTCGTTGTTGTATGGAAATTGATTTTGAGGTGGTCCCCTAGAAGGTTTAGATTTTTGAGGAATTGGTGTGATGTGCGCCATAAAACGTAGGTTTGAAAAAATTCTTCAGAATATGATAATTTCATTATCACCTAATTAACCATGGCATGGGTTTCCGTGGCAACGGGCGTCAATAGTTTCATCCATTTGTCATCAAACTAAATTAGGCTTGAGTTATAACTAGATGTCGTTAGTCTTTTGCACGTGAACATAGACCTTCGGTCATAATAGTCATTTATTAATAATAATTATTATAAGTCAACATTGGTAAACACAAATCAGGTGTTGAAATACATTTTATGATTCAAAATTTATTAAAAATTAATAAAATAATAAATTCAAAAGAAAAAGCAGAAAAAGAAAATCATACAATAGTCAAATGAAACAAAATTACTATTAAAAATAAATTAGCCACTAGCTAATTAAAATCAATTAAATATCAATAAATAATACTAAGTGCATGTGTTTGATCACTTAATTCTTATATGCTACGAATTCATCGTAGGTATTAAAAGTTTGCTCAATAAGCCAGCGTTTAAGTTTGATTTTAAATGCAGGCAGACTGTGGGTTCCTGTAACAGGTCAGGGTAAGTAAGGGAGGGGTAATTTCGTTCGTCCGAGACTTAGGTAATTATTATCTATATACCGAAATTTGAAGTCGGTTTATATTTTTTTAAAACACGCCATATTATGTAGTAAGCCTTTTTACAAAGGATATTTGTGACACATATTGATAATTTTTTAATCTCATTTGGAGTTTTGTTGTAGAAGCGTATGCATAGCCCTTTCAAAGATACATTACTATTGTGTTGCCGAGTTTAATCTTATTTCTAGTATTTAAATTATTTATGTCGTTATTTTTAGGAAACCGATTGATATTTCTATGAGTGTTTAACAAGTTTACATAAATATATTGACATGGTACTGTCATTATGTTTATTTCTTTAAATCACGTAGGGTTTCTCTGGGAATAAGTATCTGTTTACCATAAAAATATTTTTACTTTAGGGATAGATGTGTGAAGTTTTACCAATATTATTTACACTAAGTTTGTTCTTAAAAATATCCTGTGCCTCCTGTGATGGGTGATTTAAATCGAGTGCCCTTTTTGTGATTTTTACATAGAAATTAAAAGAAAGACGCTGGCTGCATTGCCCCGCTGTATAGCAATGCTGATGCGCTGCGCCAGATACCCGCCCGCTCTCGGGTCACGTGTCGCGTCGACCAGACGCTCAGAATATTGATATATTTAGAGTTATATCACTTAGAACCAATCTTCCTCATACTGATTAGGGTAAAATTCAATAGAAAATAATCTAAACTTTGGGGTACTATTTTTATAATTTATGATGGTGTGTGTTTGTTTGTGCAACATTATGTTAGGAACATATTCTATTAGTTTTTAGATTTTTTTAGTTTTTATATCAGTTTACACAACGACAACTTATAGGTGCAACATAATTTAACTGTACCTACTTGTTTCATTTATCACGAAGTGTTACACATGTTAGAAATAAAAAAGGTATAACTTACAGGTTTTTAGTAAGTTACTTTAAAACTATAATATTTAACATAAAAATTCAAATGCACAGTGAAAGTGAATGTTTTTATCTACAGAAGAAGGTACTTAAGTGTAACCAAGCCCACTTAGCTCACGAACTAGAATATTTTAAATCTGGTTTTTGCTCTCATGTAATGTGTTGATTTTCCCTTGTATCATATATCACAGGAGGCACAGATGTGATTTACATCACTCATTATTGTTTGTTTATTTAGCACATAGAAAATTACAATAACAGTATAAAAAAATTACAACTAGTTTACACTTATATCTATTTCTTAAAAATCTAAGCCGTCATCAGAAGGCAGTGTGCCCAGAATGCTGACAGCATCACTCATTGTCTTCAGTTATTTACTGACATTAACCTTACAAAACCATCTGCTAAATCCAACTAGCATGCAAAGTGAGCAGACTTAACTAAACAAACCATAACCAAGAGGGTTACTCGTGAGAACAATTCTAATCAAGCGCCTATCATGATTTCGCTCTAATTCTGACTCAATTTTAAACAGAAGGAACAGCAACTACTAACAGCCGGTGTTGGTGATTGTCATCAATGATTTCAAAGGCTGGTCAACCAGTCTTTGTTCAAAACCAACCTTATAACATCTTGTCAAGTGCGAGTACTGGTTTGATTATTGGAAACCAGCAGTAACTCCATTTGATTTTAAAAACACCGTTAAAATCAAATGGAGTTCGCTTTAAACGTGTTCGCTTTATACGTCAAATTGCCTCAAAATCTAAATTTTACAAAAAAAATACACCAATCCAAACCCAAGCGTGAGCTACAAACGTCACAAACGTAGAAAGCGTCGGGAGTAACCCACCAAGATAGCTCGCTTGTTTTCAATCAGCGTAAGGGCTTGCTATCAGCGAGTACAATCGGGTAGTACCGCCCCTTTGTAACCTATCTTAACTATCGGGTACTGAGGCCCTTTGTATCTTAAAGGGCGGGGATGGTAATTGGACGAGGCAGAGGTGAGATGTAGACAAACGCGGGACATGGAACTAAACGATTGAAAACAAGACACCAATTTAATTTAAATGATAATAATTAAATTAAGCATTAAATTTTTGATATTTTCTCGAGGTGTGGATAAGAACTATAAAAACAAATAATGTATTGCTATGTAGTAAGTAACAATTACTATTTCTTGTCCTAAACAACGTAGTTTCTGCCATTTATTACCTTACTATAAAAAATCTATCAATTTAAAACAGTTGCTTATGTTAAAACAGTTGGTTTTGTTGACTCATGTCATTAGAAGAAAACAAAGTACTCATAGCAATTGCGTAAAGATAAGGTTTTATAAGTAAGAGGTCTAGTTTATAAAATCATGTTTGCAAAAGTAAACATAATTTTGCAAGATTTTTTTGATAATTTATACCTGAGTCAGCATTGTCTAATCCATACTACATGAAGGGAAGCAGAAGCGTTTGGAAAATTATCAATACAACGATTGTCCGCCTCGATACTAAATTACATTTGAATGTTGACTGATTTTAACCCAGCATGTACTTTCACTTATTTTTAACCACTGTATAAATAAAAGGCAAATATGTAGGTAAGTTTATGACCTTCTTTTGTTTATGTTTTCCGGCCACCGTCCACTTTGAATCGTCTTAACCTTTGTCTTACCAACACGTTCGATTTCCGTTTGGTCCACTGAGTAGCTGGGTCATGTCAGAATATCCAAGCTGACACCTCGGTAGGTACTCCAGTAGCTTATAAATAGCACGAGCTCGCTCCCCGGCCGATCGAAGGGGTTCAAATCTACGCATTGCTTGTCTTACCTCCGCCCAAAGATATAAAACGATATAACTGTATAACGATATAACGATATAACCCAAAGATATAACTGGGCATCAAGCTAGGATGGAATATGTTGTGAATTGTACAAACTGCAAATTGGGTGAATCGAACGTAATGAGAATTGGAAAATCGATGCCTTTACGATTTAATAATCAAAATAATGGATTTTTATATGGTTTTTATAATGTTTGAGTACGAATTTTTCTAATAGTGTACTTCACTATCTTTATTTATATCCTTTTTATTTTCCAAGTATATTTTATTGATAACACTGCAAATCAAAGGCATCGCTATTGTCCTTCGAAACTTATAGGCGTTTTGCTGTTTTACCTGAATAGAAAAGAGATTTAGTGGAATAGAAATAACTTATCTCTACAACAATCGTTGCTTTATAAATAAAACCTACCTGATTGGCTCTTAACTACAGCACTGAACCATCGAGCCCCTCTTTCCTTCAGCGAAATCATTGACGGGCATCCTTCGGCAGGCTGATCAAATTTAATTAGGTAAAGTTTGGGTCATCCCTGATTAAAACTTTACCCTTTTGACTATAACTTTATTAAAGGAAATTAAATTGTTCTTTGTTCCGGTAGGATTAACTTTTACTGACATGGATAATTATTCTACTGAAGATAATGGAGGATGGAAACCAATCTTTTTCATGGGATAAGTACCAATACCAATGCTATTTTTGTTGGCTGTTTGCTACAATACACATTTGGAATTATAAAATAAAGTGTCTTATTTATCTGCTTTAGTCTCAGTTTTTAGTAGTAATGTCCTGAAATCCATAATTTTTAATCAGCTCATTTTCTATCAGTGCTTTGAAAGCTTAAACCAATTACTTGTAAAGGTACAAAGAAAACTTGGTTATGCGCGAAGAAGGCTTCGTGATAAGAACGATTTTGGAAATGTCTTTGCTTCGTGCCCACTCTGTGAAATAAAGGAAAGTACTGAGGGCGCATCGTGCGGTGAAATCGTTTTAACAATCATCGCAACTGACACATCTTCGCCTACTATCCTCTTATTATACTCGTAGATAGTTGTTTTAAACTTTTACAAGCCACAAACACAGTTAGAACAGCTTATTCTCTTAAGCACTTAGTTCCCTCATGTTATTACGGAACCACCGGCGAGTAGTTATGTAAGATGAAAAGCTGACCAGTCTTACACAAACAAACATTATTTTCGGGTTAGCATAGCACCCAGGATCATTCGGAACGCTATTTACCATAATATTACGTACGCAAATACCTTGGTTTAGTGGTGTTCTGAGATAGAAAAGTCGGACTGTTTTTAACCGACTTCGAAAAGCAGGAGGTTTTATGTTCGGCTGTATGTATATATTTTTTTAGTATGTTCACCGATTCCACCGATTTTGATGATTCTTTTGGTTTTGTATGGAGATTGATATTGTATTGGGGTGATCCCATAAAAATTGTATTTGCGAGGGATAACTATCTGTCGCGCAAAACTTCAAAAACAGTGTAAACTAGGTTGTGTAAAAACTTCAAATTATAATAGTAGAGAGAAAAGAGAGGTAAGAGGTATAGTTATTATAATTCGATTTGAATCATAGAAATTGGAAATAATTGTACCTAGGTATGGCAAATTTTGTAAATAACTTGAAGTGACTCTCTTTTCTTCAGCAAATTAGTCGTGATTAACTTTTGGTTCGTTCCGTCCGGGTCCGGGTTAAAGCTCCGAATTTTAGCCGGAAGTGTATCCGCCCCCACGGGATCCAGGTTTATTGCATAATTTATTTTATTCCTAGACTTTCGCGGTAACTTTAGTCTCCTGAAGCACGATATTATCTTTTATGGGGGTCCATTTAAATAAATCATGGGGTACAGGGATTTGTGTTTATTTGCATTTTTATTATGGAATGTCACAGCGCTCCGAATGCAGTATAATGCAGTTATGATGTATCGTGTTTGGCGTTACTTATAGCTGATATAATGGCCTTCCATGGCTCCCGTGGGGTTTCTAAGTGAGCTGCGAGGTGGAGCTCTCGCTTGAAAGATTAGACATAAACCGGGTCACTCTTGGACCTCATTTTTTATACTTCTGGTTCGTTTTAATTAATTTTTCTAGTTAATTTCACTGTTATATGGAAAACTCTGTATTCTACATTCGCGGGGTTTATAAGATTTTCTATTTAGTTTTGTTTATCTTTCAATATTTACGTCGTAACACCATATAAGTACTTATTTCCCTTACTAGTATTTTCTCTGTTGTTCTTAGTCGGTTCTCTTTTTCATCATGCCCACAACGCTCACAATAAAAAGTTCACTAAATTATTCAGGAAACTGTCAATTTTCTACAAAGCATTGGATTAGTAACTTTCGTAAACTCGAACATTTATAAAAGCAAACATGCAAACAGACTGTCTGCCTGTGTGTCTATCTACAAAGTCCGCGGGCTCTCCAAACAAGAGGTAAAAACATACAAGGACCCGCATGAGCCTTTGGTCGACTTTTTGCTTTATTTTCAACAGTGTGCTGTGATACGTTTCTAAATTAGCTGAGGTCAAGTGCGTTCGTGAAACTATGAGAGCAGGGAAATCCGTTTTCCAGTCATATTAATGAAAAATAAATGATTTGAAGAAATTACATGTGGATTTTTAAGTAAATTTATCAACGGAACGAAAACTCCGGTTTTGTAAATTATTTTAGTTAGGTATCAACATGAACGTGCCTCCCTGAAACAAAGGTGGTTTTGCCATAATAACCAATCTTGGCAGGCGGATTGATGATAGCAGTAGAGGAGCCTGCTGTCATTTCTGTGATATGTTCCCTTAGTCGCCTCTCACGACGTCCACGGGTGGCTGGGGGAGTTGGAGTCGTCGATTCGTACGCCGCGACTGCCAAGGCAATCTGTAAAGCTTCGAAAAATGCTAGGCAATGTAGAGAAAAAAGAAACTGCGCGTGATCATAACGAACTGAAGTACCTATTTAGGGCAGGTGTTTCCCCAGCAGTGCAACGAAATGGCCTGTTGAAAAAGTTTCAGTTTCATTTTCATTCATTTATTTCTCATAGGCACATTACATTGCACTTAAGAAAATCTTACAAATAAATTAAAATAATAGGTATAGGTACATAGTATCAAGAGAAAAAAAATATAATAAAGTATGGCTGACTCATGCAATGTCGTTCCAAAAATTATGATCTGAGAGTTAATCCTTTATGCCATAGTAGGCTCTCTCGGTTTGGTGCTTTTAGATGGTGGTCCTAAAGGCCACTTGGCCAAGATTGGTAATATTAGCTGGCAATACATTATAAGATCTAGCACTATTTACGACAAAAGATTTGCTAAATAAGTTTCGCAGGCTCTCTCTAGGTCCAAGTCTATAAATAGCTCTGACTGAGAATATAAAACCTGCAATATTTCTATAGGCTACCTACTATCCAGGGTCCCAAGGCTGCAAAGCCGCAGGCCGAAGCTAAGTGCGTAATAATTTAGTTACCTTGTGTCTTCAAGGTCCTCGTTAAATATTGATTAGTTGTGCGGTAGATTCGTGAGTTAGTTGAAACTAAGAGAGTTGATTAGCAAGCAGTTAGATGCTAATGGAGAACGATAGATGTGTTTGTTTGAGACAGCCAATGGTAATTGATATCTACTCGCTCAGTGTTGTGTTATTACTAGTTGTTGCGTTCTGCACGCGTTGTTTCTAGGCAAAACAATTAAAGGTTATTTTTATTCGGGAACTGATTGAAGGAATAAAAAGGAGCCTATGTTGTATTCCAGGCCTAAACTAGTACTACCTGTACGCAAAATTTGAGCCCGATCTGTTGTGTACTTTTGGCATGAAGAGGTCAACAACATCTAAACATCCAAACTTTCGTATTTATAATGTTAGTGATGTGTGATGTGATGTGACTCTGTTGTTAGTTTTTTGGAGTACCGGTAGGTAAGGAATGTCTACACACCAAAACACAATAGATACTCTCTAAGACTGTTTATTGACACAGACACGCGAACACAAAGATAGGCACAGAAAGATTGTCCATTAGGTACATCGGATCACTTGTGAATTACGAAAGATACGAGTAGGTACAATTAAGGTAAAAGTCATAAAACGTAGAATGCAGGAGACCGGTTGTAAAATCGACTCAATCGCGATTTTTCTTCTGACCCGAGCACGTGTCTCTACCCGTCATTATCAACATTTCTATCTGACAGATCTACTGTCAGCGCCGCCGGTGCGTTCCGTTCCTACCTACGGAATTGAACGCCACAGTTTTATAGGCATCAATTTTTTTATTTTACTATTTAGTAGGTACGGGCGGAAACCTAAGAATTTGAAAAAGGAATTTCTGTGCCTAAATAAAAAATCTTTGTGGACTTTTTTATAGTTTCAAAAAATTTGTAACGAAAGTACTATCGTTTACATTTAACGAAACGTCATTGCTGACCAATATAATGAACAAGGTTAGATTTAGCCAAATGCCCTTCTATCAACAATCATCCGAATTATTTTCTAAGACTCGCTTAAGAGAGCTTTACTAAACCCGCCATAGAATATCCCATTTCATTCATTTGAAAAGACTCTCAGTATTCCTGTATGACAGACCGACCCTCCAGCGTAAATATAAATATAAAAGCGGAAACGGTAAGTTAGGAATTCCGGGCTTTGATTTGTGGCTTTCTTTACGACTCCATCTGAGGCGAGACGGGGATTTACTGGGACGGATGCCACAATGGAAGACACTCGTAAAAGAGTGCTAAAATCATATATTGTTATTAAAAATATTCTACTCGTTCAGGTCAAAATGGTTTAGTTTATAGTGAAGGTAGAACATGATGCAGCTTGGTCAAAAACTCATTATTTAAATAGTTGCCCTATTATATGTAAAGTTTTGATTATTATTTGGGAGTCATGCATGATCATCAACTCAATTGTATCCATATCTAATTGTATCACATACCTAGTACGTAAAATATGTTTTATAAGTTAAAATAATTTATGGGCATCATAAAAAAGTTTAGATATTGTTATGGTGTTGGCCATAATTTGAGCTTCAATTCGTTTATGTTGAGAGTTCCATCTCAACATCTCTCGACCTACTTAAGCGCTGAGTTTTGGCCGAAGGGTGTCATGTTTCGAAGGTTCACTGGCCGCCTGCAAGGGGACACCGCCGTGCATCGTCGTCAGCTGACACCCTGATTGCGTCATCTACACGTCGTCGCCGTATTCGCAAATAACCTGTACCTACATATATGGTCAAGTTTTTATATATTATATTTATGCTAGATTTAAGGTATAATATTACTATTGACCGTCGAAAAAGTTACATAGGGTCTGTACATTTCCTACAGTCCGAAATAAATGAATTTATTATTATTATTATTATTATAGGGTTTCAGCTCGACGTAGATTCGGGAAATAACTAATACATACGGGCCTAAGCCAAGTGTGTATGAGTGGAGTTATTTTGATTTTGGGCACTAGAGGTTATTATTTGATTTTCGGTGGTAAAATGCTCTATTTGCAAGAACTTTCGGACGATCCGACAAGTGTTTAGAACAGCGGCTTTTTATAGCAGTGATAGTTAGGTATTATTAATAATGGTATTTTAGTAGATACCTACCTATTATGTATTTTGTTTAAATAGGTAGTAGTTTGTCCCAAATCTTTGTTTTTTATTTTCTTTAATTTTTAAATATTTATAAAAAAAAAAAATTATTGACTGTTTTTAAGTTAAGTTACTTTTAAGTTAAGTTACTTTTATTTAAGAAAGCTGTGGATTTTGTGAAATCAATAATTATTATATAATAAAATAAAATAAAGTCCTTACCTGGTCGAATCAAAGGCTTATATCACCCAGGAATGTTACCTTTGAAACACTTTCAGATACGTTTTCGGAATCGACAACTCGCAAACTCTTAACCTTACCTCTCTAAAAGTTTATAGTAACAGATTTTAAATACTTTAAAAATAAAAACGGTTTACCTCTAAATCGATTCAAACTGGATTTCCGCGCCCCTACTAAAGCCTAATCGAGTATCTCGATCACGACTCCGTCACGTCGCATCTCCGCATTCTTCTCACGCAGACCCATCACTACACCCTTTGGGTGAAGGGAGCTGTTATTGATAGCCGTCATACATAGCTTTTAACGTACAGACAAACGGTTGTAGTTTCGTTTTTCTTATACGGAACTAGTTTTTGGGCAAAGAAAATAACATCAAAGAATAGAAACAAATTAGAACTAGTATTTACTATTGAAAAAATTAAGCTTACTTTAGATTGTTGTAAACGTTCTAAAGGTAGCTCAATTATTGATCCCTATCAATACCAGTCGGAAGCATCTCCAAGACGCTGGCTGCATTGCCCCGCTGTATGGTAATGCTGATGCGCTGCACCAGGTACTTTTAGGCTGTATTCTAGAATAGACGAGTCGTCGTTGTATGCACCGACGGATCAACCTATGTAACTTTATTTTTTCATGAACTCCTTTGTAGCTTAGTAGCGTGCCGAGGATGCAGGTCCGATTCAAATAAAATTCATGATAATGCAAGGTTAATTTTTTTTAATATGTTTAATTTGACAGTCATACAAAATATTTTTTCGGATTTAAATATCGATCAAGGTAGAAGGCCAGCGGATACATTGGTCGATGGATTTAAAGTAATATAAATATAATTATATATCAATGCTGTTTTATCCATTCCTCTTAGTCGGGGATTTTACTAAAATTATTTATTTCTTTTAGGTATTATTATTTTTTCTAGATCTAGAACGACGCCGACGTCTGTCTAGACATCGGCGTCAAGTTTGCGTAGGTAGTTTCCTGTCCGCACGATAGAGGCACTGCTGTACCGAATCCCATAAAAAAAGAAGACGTCACGATCACGTCTCGTTACCATCGTCGACCGGACTCAGGCTTTGCTTACATTCACGTTATAAATCTGCTTCAAATTCAAAGTGCGACATGACAAGACTGTCATGTCGCACTTTGAGTTTTACAAAAATACAGTTTTAATTATGCAATTAAAACTGTATTTTTGTATTGTATTTATATTAAGAGCACAACAACAAAGCTCTTGCGTGGTAATGTATGTTGCAATACGGGAAAGTGGTAAGCCGTATAAGCGGTATAAGTGGGAGCCGCTGTGAGTGGTGCTTCTGCTCCAAGCTTATTCAGCAGAATATACAAGCAGGTACTCGTAGCTGATCGTTTGACTGCAAATAGGCAATGAATGAGCGCTTTAATGATGTTTGCCAATAGCCGGCGAACCAACGGCTTTCAAATCGCAGCTAAAACGATAGACTATTTTAGGCAAGAGAAGAGAGATAATTATAAAACAAGAAATAAATAATATCTTTTTATAGAATAAATAAAATTTTCCATTTCCTTCATTTTAATTACGTTTTATTCGTAATTAAAATGAAGGAAATGGGCGGCGAAAATAGTATAAGTGATACGATACCACCTCATCCTAAACCTTCAACGACGTCTTCTAGCGTTTCAATTAATTATCAAACATTTATGTGGATTGTCCAGCATAATTCATTTCTTTATTATTATGTTATAGAACTCTAACCATCGATGCCTCGCAAGTGGGAGTAGAGGGATCCATCAAAACAAAGCTGCGCTTGACTCGGACTCGCGGATATGACGTCACCGCCATGCGCGCGCTAATGGCGAACGCGTGTCGCCGGAAGCGGCGGAAACGGCGCGGACATCTCGCGATTATCATTAGCTTTTTATTGCGCTATAGTGCAGCTGCCATGTTTGTTGGGGGAGCATTGTTGTCAGCGATGTGACTGGTATTGGATGATATTATTTCGAAACTATAAGATGTGGTACGATACGAACGAATTATAACAACGCAATCATCATTTATCAATTGATTGTCCGTGCGTAAGTGCTCGGCTGACTCCCAACCAAACCAAACTGTCGCCTAAAACATCTAAGGTCAATGATAATTGTAGGGGCTCGTCGACTTCAACTAGGGCTGATCGGGAACGATCGCTTAGAACTGAACTGAATAAACGGCCAACAAGCTCGGCTTTTATAACTAGGGACCGACCTTGAAAACTTACTAGAAAATTCTCCTGATTCGTTCGAGAAATTTATCTATAGGTAGATAAGTAGGTAGGTACATGCGAGAGTTGTCGGCGGTTCGTAAATTTTTGTTATGGAGTCGGTCACTAATAACTATTGTATAATCCATGGCGTAAAAACACTATTATCTATTCTGTAGTTATATCCTGCATAATTTGAGCCTTATCTAATCCGCATAAAGTCATCGTCGCTAACAATAATACATAATAATATTCGATGTCACAGTGCATTGAATACTTTTTGGATGGCGGGGGATTTGTTGTTGTCAGCTATTAGAATGATATTCAATGATTATTAGACTATTTTGAACAAAAGATTCTCTGGCCAAGATTTAAGACGTGAGAATCTTTCATAAAATAATTTATAACCAAAAAGGAAAAAAGACAAAGGGTCTTTTTCCAATTAAAATGCCTAAGATCATTCAAATTATTTGTATATTCCCAAATCCCGCGTTAGCGTCACCAATTACGTATAATGAGGATGGGATCGGAGGGATCGCGGGAAATCCCACGGGAAATCCCGCATTCGGGCCGCGGCGCGGGACTCGGTGCATTTGATTAGAACGCCAAGTGATTCATGGACACACGTGATGAGAGTGTAGAAACGCCTTTAGAATGTGCGAAAACATTCTTTTTATACGGATTTATAAGAGGCTCGCTACTGACAGCGGCTTCTCACGCCAAATCCCCGGAATACAATTGCTTGATACGAACTGTGTCCTTTGCAAATTTTAGTATGATCTGTTCAGCCGTTTAGACGTGGAAAGTAGACAGAGTTACTTTAGAGTTAGTTTTTTATATTAGTACCCATGAATGGATTTAGAAACCACTTTGTTAGGTTTTCAATTACCTATCTAGCTAGTTAATCTAGAACGAAAGAAAGATTTCAACTCCACTTCAACTTTACGACGCGCAACAATCGATTGTCAATTTTATTCCACTAAAAATAAGTGGATTTTTGCAAAGTTCAATAAACAGAACAAACAAACAACTAGATTTAGTACTCCCCTGTGCATCGCTACAATCGAAAACAGACACCTTAAAAAGAAAACTAGCCATTCTAGAGTTCAAAGTCCTTTGCGAGAACCTACTTAGTTGTAAATATTGACTTCATATTGTTGGAAAGCTAAATAGCTTATTTTTGTTGTATGGCTCTACGGCGTAGTATAATTCGTAGCACCTCGTAGCTTCGTAGCAAGTGCTACGTTTACCTATCCACTCACCTAAATGTTTAAGAAAATTCATAGCTAATCAGTAATCACGTAATCACCCAATGAATAAATATATACATAACATTTTTACAGAACGCAAACTAGATGGCAGGGATCTTTTACGGAGAGGAAGTCAATGTCAAACTATGCACGCTCTAAGCAGGGTCAATGCCCCTTTAACTTCACAGCCAGGACAACAAGCCACCGTCTTTTCAGTCACATCGAACAATTGGTTTTATCGCATTCACTGCTCAGCCTCGGCGGCCGCTTCAGAGACCTGCATGTGGTGGGCATGTGCGTCGTGGGCCATGTAAGTGTTAAAGTTACCCCTCATTTCAAAGTTATTAGAACTTCCGCCATAATTCGTGTATCATTTGTTTTTTAGTCATTATTTTTGCTAATATTGCGAGTGGTACGAGTTGCAGAGCAAAAACATTAGGGTGTGTCAACAAATGTGTCAACTTGCAGGTGGTACAAAAGTTTCAGTGTCGTCAACTCACACCAGTTGGGACAAGATTCATGGTGTGAGTTGACGAACGACTCATTTGAATAACTAGGCTTATTGAGAGACCCTGTGAATAATAAAACCTTTGACATAATCTACCAGGATCTAATAAGGCTTAGATACATTTTACGACTTCATATAAAATTATATACCACCCCGGGGCACATATAAGTACGAAATAGAGTGACTTTACATATTCTATGCACCGCTCGTCGCCACAGGGGATAAAACAACCAATGGACATAAAATATTCACAAGTATTTTATTTACGAAATCGAACAGAACACTCGGAACTCACATCCGTCTGTAAAAATGGATCGCTTATATTATGATACCCGACGAGTCTTCCCTCTATTCAACTTCCATTACACTTTTTGTACCACAAAGTAATAAACACTTGATCCTTCCCCAGCAATGGTTGTGCGACATAGCGATTGAGTAGCGATATTTAGATTTGATGGGAAGGAGTTTGCAGCGATTTTTACCGCTGACTTTATTTACATAGAAAACTAAATTACCCGTATTGAGGCAAACGGCAACGTGAGTGCAATGTTCCTTGCAAAATATTGTAGAAAGTTACTAGGATAAGGATCCTAGCCGATTTTCAGCCACGGCGGCCAGGTGCGCAGGGCATATTTTAGTGCACAAGGGTGCGCGCAAACACAGGTGCACTCTCATAATGCGATGGGACGGTAGACCGATACGACCGGGGAGTGGTCAGGCGCAGAACGAACAGTTTTACGTGCTTTCCGAGGCACGGGGGTATAACACCGCCAATTTCCTGACTCCGGCCTGCTACTGTGATTTTTTCTCGCCAAAAAAATCCCAATTGCACAAATCTTGGCCCGATCCGGGGTTTAAGCCTCATTATCATCGGTTGAACTAGCGACCACTAGACTAACGAGGCAAGTACTTACTAGGGTAAGTTTCGGCGTGTAATTTTGAATTGATAATTACCGTTTGAATGAATTATTTGTGAGGTTTGCTTGTTATTGTAAGGTGGACCAATAGGTACTCAATTGTTGCGTTATAATTTATAGTGTACCAATAATAATGGTAAAGGTTAAATACCTTCATAAGATAATTTCTATAGTAAGCTTTTCCTCAGGTTTTCAAAATATGTGAGACCATTATGAGGTACTTACTTCCCATAGACCTAGAATCATGAAATTTGGCAAGAGGCAAGGCCTTAGTTATAGCAAAAGTAAAGTTATAACAAAAAAAATACTTTTGATTCTCGCCATGGACCAAAACCTATGTGGCACTCCCCGTTGACCTAGAATCATGATATTTGGCAAAAATCAAGGTTTTACTTTTATACGGAACCCTTGGTGCGCGACTCTGACTCGCACTTGACTTTTTTATGAGTGATTGTCTTCCATCTACTTATCAGGGGGAGGCTTGCGCCCATCAGTGAACCTGTATAGGCTGTAGATGTTTATGTAATGTAATTCCTAAGAGCTGACAATATCACTCATTATAAAAAAGGTAACGAGATGGAAAGGTTGCCAAATGGGAAGTAGCCTTAATTTGTTACATCCGCAATTGAATCACCCTATAAATACAAACATACTTACCCCATCCCCAAACATTCTACATTGCAAAACAGCCATTACCTAAAATAATATTTATTTGTGTTGTTGATTCTGTTTATATAACGTGTTTATTCGCGACATTTATGACAGAGGCTCCTAGATCCGGTGGGGATGTTCGTTCGTTAGTAACATTATTGAGACGGGGTGTAATTGGGGTGATACACCCACGTGGGGCTTTTATATCGTACGATACGATATGACAGTTTAAAAAAACAATTTAATAGAAACGGCCATACACTCTAAAAAAATTCCAATAGGCATATTTTCAGCCAGGACAACTTATCAAATCAAGTGAATGACGGCATTAACCAAAGATCACGCCAAAAATACAGTTTGGTACTTAGATAAACTATGTAAACATTTAAAAGAGCGCGTATAGAGCGCGTAAAAAGCGCGTTTAAAAGGCGTTTGAAAGTGCGCTTTGGTAACGCGCAGCTTAAGAACCATGTAGTCCCCTAACATCAGTTCACACCCAAACGCGCGTTTCTGTTCAAGCGCGCGATTAAATTTGATCGGAGAACGCGCGCCGAACGCAACGCCGCGCCAGCGGCCAATGTACACTTTTGCTTCTGCATCTACCTGCATTACGACTAAAAGTAATTGTTGTTCTATCTAGCTAGAGATTTACTTTTTACTTTAACTCAAGCCAGCTAAAAAATATTGAAAGGGAAAGAATCGAAAATAGCAGTTTAATTCCTTGTTTGTTTATGAATATTTTACTCATCTTATATAAAGTATGTCGTGTCAACGATCTTATACAAACGAATTTCTGGTTTAGTAATACAAATATGTCGTATCGTAGATTGTCAGTCAGTTTTTTGAGTCGACAATGTCTTGTCCGCCGCTCGTTAGGCCACATTCACGTTCGCCATAGTAACGGATATTTTTGTCATCCGTTACACAAACAGGCTTTCCACTCTGCGTAACCCTAAATGAATACCGATACATTCGAAATTTCGCATATGGACTGAACTAAGGAAATCATGATAGCTCGTTTATACACTTACAAGATGGTGTTATTCTTAGTGATTTGGTACACATTTTATACATCTCGTGCTTATTTTGTAAGCCTATATTAGTACACTGCTGGATATAGGCCTCCCATAGTGAGCGCCATAGCGCCCTGTCTTCAGCTTGCCGCATCCAGCATCTGCCTGCAGTCTTTCGCAGGTCGTCATCCAACCTGGCTGGAGGGCGTCCTATACTACGTTTGCCGACAACCGATTCCGGGGTCTAAATCTAATTTGTATCTCACTCGTATAACAACTGATAAAGATATAAAACACTCGACTCAGTCCGCGATTTTGCACTTTTTTGTGCTTTGTGTTAATAAAATTCGCAAAATGAGTAAGTCTACATAATGTAAGAATACTCCCAGAACTCAGACAAGCGTTTTTACTTATATGTACCTACTTAATTGATCAAAATCACTTCAGCCGTTTTGCTGCTTTGAGTTTTACCTCAGAGAGAATCCCAGACAACCACATACTTAGTAAGTACGCGTGAAAATCATATACACCATCACATCATACATCATGTACATCACAGGTAAAAAGTAGGTAGGTAGGCGTTGTTTTTATTAACCTAACAAATAGATTTACTAGGTATTGATATGGATCAGTTGAGCTACCTGTAGATTGTTTGCAACAGTCTGCAGTTAGCTTTATTGTTTCAATTGTAAATACTAGTTCTAATTTGTTTTTATTATTGAATTGTAATTTTCTTTGTCAATAAATATTTACTAGGTTCCCAAATACCAAGGTAGACATAGATTTCCGAGGTAGGATGTCGATGGAGGTAGATATTTTTGATGTCAAAATTAATAATTTGAGCTACCGTACGTAGGTTGACAGATTGGATGTGGCATTCTTTTGATGGGTCGCTTAGTGATGCGAGAAAATAAAACAGTTCCTCCAAAAAATGCGAGCATTCGTAAACTCAATTGAAGGTAAAAATAAGGGTAGGTTTATTGACATCTTTGATCCAAATCACTTGCGCGTATAAATGATGACTTTTATTTCTCGTGTGTTTTTTTCATATTTTGTTAATAGCAATTAGAACTTTCTGGCTATCAGTGCCAATTTCATTTCGTTTTGAACGTTCCACAAGACAAGTATTCGGGTTTCTCTCCCTTTCGTTAAGACGTTTAATTGGCCAAATAAATCTGTACGAAGTACAATGTAGTGTTAGTTTCAGGGAAGAATCCTAGTTGTGTCTAGATTCTTGTGTTACACAGTTCTTACACATTAGCCTCCACAGCCTATATTGGTCCACTGCTGGACCCAGGCCTCCTGATAAACGCCTTATTGGCTTTTATCTCACGGGGGGTAATGCCATAATCCCCACGTAGGGCATGCGGGTTGGAGATCGCAGTTCAGTTACACATTAGCATTACATTGTTTTCCCTTTTTCTAGTGGCCAAGATGTACAAAGTACAATGTGTCAGGTCAGGCCGAGAATCTACGAGTAGTTCACCTAAAGTCCTACATTATAGTGTCTACTTGCAATACGTGATCTTTGTTGTTCCGCATTGAACCTTCATGTAACTTAAATCTAATTAATAAATCAGTTGAGAATTATCATCGATGGAATTATCATTTTACGGTAACTCTAACAAAATCGATCGATTTATTAAAATCGAAAGATTGTTTCCAATAATAAAACCTATTATTAGCAATCGGAAGTATAATTGTGATATTTCTTCCAGTCGTAGTCTTCTTCTCATAGTAGGTACTTTGACATGTTGGGAGTCATATTGTCTTCTTCTCTTTCTTTACCTACGTACATCATTTCGTACACTTGCCCGATTACACTTAACCCGCCCTTGCTTGATTATACTTATGTCTGTGCTGTTCCTGTGAAGCCAAATAAATATATCTTTTCCTTTATCATAACGAGTTTAGGTACAGGCTGTCAAATCTGGCATCTCAAAGGATGTATGCGATGAGTCAGGCAACATGTGGAAGGACAGTTGTATTATATGTGTTAAAATTCTACTTACCTAACCTATTATAGGCCGTGGAAATTTACCAAAGAAAGGGCAGCATCTATCTGCTGTGGGTTTATTTATTTATTGATTAGTTCACAAAACAGAGTAAAATCATTATAAAAATGATATTGTTGTTACGAACGAGATTTGACCCAAATATGAAAACATAACAAGTGACGAAAAAAGCTGCAAGCTAAAACTTAAAATTTACTATAAAAACTCGAGATTTTTACAATGAAATAGTTAAAACAAAAATTTGTAACTAAGAGAAATTCACACAAATTACTTAAAAAACAAATAGAAACGAAACAAATAAGCTTAACATTATTTAACATAGTTGTTGAACACCATAGGTTTAACAACCTGATTACGCATTGCTTAAATTTAAAAATATTGGAATCGAAAATGTCCATGTCAGTGTTTTTGGAAGCCAATTCGTTATAAAGACGACATTGTATTATTGAACATCCTACTGCGATCAACAATCCGCCTACCCAGAGTGGTGATTTGACAGAACTTTTGTTTCGGGGGGGAATCTCCACCCCAAATCTCCAGACCTAACCTGAGCCTGGCTTAACCTGAGCTATAATTAGACTGGATATTGAGAACGCGTCTCTAAAAAAACGTAACACGGATTTCTTCAGCGCATTTCCTTTCAAATCTGAAATCTTTAGGTAAACGTATTTTCTCACTTCAATCTTAAAGAGGAGTGACAAGCGATTTCTCTAAACAGGGACATGGAATAAAAAAGCATTTACAGCCACGTATGTTCTTATGTTTCACTCCAAGCAACGTAAGCTTCATTTTTATTGGCTATTTATTTTTGTTTGAAAATCTACTCAGGCCGGGATTTATTTATTTATTAAAGGATTGACAGGAATTTATCAAAGGATTAAATCTTTCAATGCAAGGATAAATATAAAGCTAAACGGCTTAACGTGCTATCCGAGGCACGGGGGTGTAACACCGCCAACTTTCTGACTCCGGGCTGTTACTGTGAATTTTTCTTGCAAGAAAAATACCTATAAGAACTTGGCCCGACCCATGATTGTAACTCGGGACCTCATTATCAGTGGTAGCGTGGTACAGGCGACAGCTAGACCAAAGGGGCAGTCGGTCTGCCGTCCCATCGTATTATGAGAGTGAGGGAACAAAGTGCACCTGTGTTTGCGCACACACTTGGGCGCTATAGTATGTCCTACGCACTTGGCTAGTCACCGTTGATACATGGCTGCCGTGGCCTTGGCTGCCGGCGTTGCGTTGTGTGTAGGAGCCTTAATACCCAAGAGAGGGATGTAAAAGGGGTAAAATGATGAAAATGATAGTGGCCGATTTTGTTATAACTTTGTTTGTACTATTAAAATAACAAACATTTGTTAATGTAGAGCATATCATGTCCTCACATTTGTTACTTTTTATGTTGAATAAAAATTACCTTCCTTTTATTTTTTATTTATTTATTGGAAAACCAGAAGCTTATTTAAACAGAATAACATTTATAAATATATACTAGGAAGCTTAAATTAAGGTTCTCACGGCTAATAAACAGAGTAGCAACAATATAAAAAACTATGAACATACTAAGACCACGGTAATGTTAACATTACCGTGCTAAGGCTAATCAACATGAATCTAACAGAAGGTAAAAAAGATAAAAAGTTAAGAATACATTTCAAACTAAACTTAATGCATCTCTTTCTTAACCGAAAAATTCACCGCTCAGCCGCCGCCCGGCCGACGGAACACTAGTGCAAAATAGATTTTAAAATACTAAAAATGCCAGTAAATAATCAGTCCAAGTCACTCATGTCGTTTTTCTAGGAACTCCCTACTTGTATGAAATCAGTCAAAGTTTCTGACGTGGTTTTTTAAAAGTTTCCTAGCCGGAGTGACGCAGCCTCCAGGTCAAGTGGGTACCATTCGCTTGCACGTCACGTGCCGCCGTTCAGGCTGATCTCACGCGCCCGCTAAATTGCTAAAATGGCGGGAACTCTAGCAAGCGTTCTCTTTTTAAATTCAATTACAGAACGGTTTAGTTTATGAATTCGAACTATTCTTGGTGCCTGATTGGATGATTTCATTGTTAAACAGTTTTATTGTTACTACTGAAAACACAAAAACTAGATTTCCAAGATGGCAATAGCCTTTATCAACAAAGAAAATTACAATCAAATAATAAAAACAAATTAGAACTAGTATTTATAATTGAAACAATTAAGCTAACTGCAGACTGTTGTAAACAATCTACAGGTAGCTCAACTGATCCATATCAATACCAATCTTAAGCGTCCCCATGACGCTGGCTGCATTGCCCCGCTGTATGACAATGCTGATGCGCTGCGCCAGATACCCACCAGCTGTCGGGTCACGCGTCGCTTCGACCAGACGCTCAGATAACTTTTTAAAAACCCGGAGAGCCTCGGTACCCCACGAAACTAGGGTCTCGACCCCAAAGGGAGCAAATGTGTAGGCTCTGTCGAGAGCTGCATATGTGCGCTTCTTGAGATTCTCGGCCAAATCTGCCGCCGCATTAGCCCTCACGAATGTCCTCGGAAGATGGGATGGCACAAGTGTGTCGACGCATGTAGTGTCCCACACGGTGGGCCTCCCCAACTCCCATGGGACTAGTGTCACGCGGTCGGGCCTCTTACCATCGTCACGCAACAGACCATTAGGTTCGAGAATAGCTGGTAGGTTAGCGGTGACAAAGGCCCGCCAGATGATGTCGCCAATGCTGGCAAGGCGAGATATCCGACCGGCAGCCCTAGTACACGATAATCCGTGATGACCAAGCTCTTCGACAGCAGTACCGCACTGGCATTGATGAGGCACGCAACACCTTGCACCCAACCAATGACAAGTTGCGATACGGAAAGTTACGGGATCCAATAAAGTGCCAGTGATAAATGAAGAAAATGCTTGGAACCAATGTCCTGGCTCCCATTTAGAAACGGCCAGGAGACGGGCACGATTCGCAGAGCTGGAGCACGTTTGTAACAAACAATTCTGTGTCAACTCACACAGAGGCCCGTCCCATTGCCATTGGGGCAAAAGAGATTTTGGGGGAGCAGCATTGGGGCAGGCACTAGGCCAAGCCGTTCGAGCTTCGTCTAAAAATGAAATTTTGAATGAAATTTCAGGTGAACCAAACGAGATGGCTTTAACATATTTTCAACTAAATAACTAGTGCTGTAGACGGAAGACAGGAACGCTGGAAGGTTCCTGCCTTGACTTGAAATTTTGCGTATACCAAGCCTCCGAATTTCCTAGAATATTTTATAATCTCGACGCAAAATGAGAGTAGTACAGGTCCTTCTAAATGGTACATCCATCTAGAAGGATATAACAGACCTGAAAAACCTATTTTGATTATGTAAAATATAGTAATTTTTGAAATGTGGTCAATAAAGATTTATCTTATAGCATTTTGAAACTTGGTAGACTAGCTAGTGTTTCGTCAGGAGATGAAACCTTATAGGAGTCTTGGGGAATTCCCGCGGTACCAAGGTCAAAAATATCAACTTTAATTGTCCAGAATTGTTAAGACGAAATAAATATTAACTTATTATTCGCTCATGATTATTCTACGTTGTACCTATTTGAATTTGAAGCGTTCATTAGGCTTTATAAGTAATTCATTTGATGAGGCATCAGAAATATTATTACAAAATGTTGAATACGGTTTGATGAAATCATAATTTATTTATTTAGCATTAAATTTTCAATAGCTCTAATAAGCTGAATTAGTTAATATTGAAATTCGTATGAAATGGCAAAATAGAAAATTGTATTCAATTATTTGAAAATGATAATTTGTGTATAAAATCAGAGACTGAACTAGCGAATTTAGGTTATATTTGTTACAAAATGACTAATTTGTCGTAGACTTTCGCTGCGTCGTGGCCGAGTGACATTCATTGCAGATTTTTTCATCCATTTAAAAAAAAACTATTGTCCTTGACAAAAAGATGAAGCTGCTGAACGTCCGATAATCTTTCGCAAAACACTACCTACTACATTAGAAAGAAAGAAAATAAATTTATTTGGACCCACAATACATAAGACAATATATTACAATAATACACAGGTACAAGAAACACATAATATTGGGGCTAAAAAGGTCCCTGACATTAGAAAACAATCTGAACTTTTGAACATGTAAGAGAATTTGGTCTAAAAATCATCATTATTAATTAATTTCTCCAAAACTACTGTTAAATCGAAGTTAGTTTTATCATGGGTTCATAGAAAAGGTGTACGATTTGCGGAAAATTATTCTTCCGCTAGTTGTATCTAGTCTTGTAAAACGCAGTAAAAATTTAAACCACAAAAAAATTAATATCCCGTGCAAAGTGAATCTCGTGTAATCTTTAATGTATTGTGCTTAGTCATTAATGATAGGTATTTGCTAGAGTTAATGCACATAATTATAATAATTTTCGTTGCTAAAACTACTACAATTACAAGATTTTCATCGACTGAAAATCCACCGCAAAACCAATCGTAATTTTATTAGTAGTTTACACTGCATTTGTTGGTTAATAACGAGCCGTATTATAATTCAATGAGCAAAATGGGTCCAATGAGTGAAATGAGTCAAACGAGCAACTCGACTCATCCAATGAGTGGCTCATTATATCGAGCCGATAACATTCACAATGGTTGGATTGCTTGATGGGTTGAATTAACACACTCATTATATATGCAAAAGTTTGTATAATATGGATGTTTGTCACTTATATCTTCAGGCTAAAACAACTGCACAGATCAGATCGATATATTGCATTAATATTGATCTAGACTTGGAGTAACACATACTTTTTATCCCCTCAGTTTCCATGATATAGAAATAAACTAAAAACGTTTCAAAAAAGATAAATTAGATCTTTGTTCACTTGTTATAACGTATCTACAGGCTACACTGTATCATGGAAACAACGCGTGCAAAGTCACGGGCAGAAAATAGTAAAGAATATTCCGTATTGCCCTACGCAGATGCTTTATAGTTAATTTGGTTAGACTCTGAGGTCGAATTACGAGTAATTAATTAAATTATCTCGTGGATATGAAATCTTGATTAACTATCAGGGTTAAGTGGTTGTCTGAGTATGTTCAAGCTGGTTTCTATCTATATTAACTAGGTTTTGCCCGCCGCCTCGCACGCGGTTTCCCGGGTTAATATATAAAGTAAAGTATATCTTTCCTTGCAAAAAAGTAGAACCACTAAGTCATTTCCCAAGATACGATCTATCTTCTTTTTACCTATGATCTGTTTAGCCGTATACATATAGAAAGGTGATAGACAGGCAGACGTACATTGTGTCACATTTTTTCTGGCCCTTACAGTTCTGTCGCATAATTTCATACCATTTGCATGTCTGTGGTTTTTTACCCGCTTGGATCTATTTTTCTAAAAACCCGTTTATTCTAGTATTTTAAAAAATACCGTTAACTTTCCGAGTTCTAAGTAGTCTGAAGGCCTATTTTAATTCTTCAAAATATGCAATCGATGGTTTCGTTTCGTATTTTTTGTGCAAATTGGTACTCTAACTCGGTGCAGTAGAACACCAAATAGCCTAAACGAAACGTGTTGAAGACTTAGGCCCGTATTACGAAAGCTTGCTCAGTCCATGCTTGAGTAAGAGAGTAGGTATAATTCTATGTTGTCCTACGTCCCTTTTTTTCATTATACTGATCGAAATGCACACGCATATCGTACTGCCACGTGGAGACAATACCTACGATTATGTGGGATTCCAACACCACTAAAACCCTCAGGATGTTTCCGCCTCTGCCGCATGTGGTGGGAACGTGGGGAGGCTATTCTTCCACGAAACCACCGCGGCTGCCCGATATCGGGTCCCTTACTGGGGGGTGTGGAACAAACCCCTTCGCAACGCGACAGAAACACATGACGCGCCGCGACCACCTCGGAGACTTTACCTGCCAATTAGCCGCCGGACGACCCCGTGTCCGAACGCCCTAGGTCCCCCTGCGACGGGTCAGTCGAGTGATCCCGCCGCCGCCTGCCACACGGTAGCAGAGAATAGGGAGAGCGGTCTTGTCATACCGACACTCCTCCCCCTCCCTGCGACCCTACCGCGTCCGCCAAGAACGCGGAAGGCAGGGAGAGCGGCGTACCTCAATACCGGCACTCCTCTCCCGCCACGGCATCCACCTCTCTGCGGCCATGCTGCCCATACAGCACAGCTGTCCGCTTCAGCAGTGGTGCCTCTACCGCTCCAACTGGGCTTAGAAAGCAAGACTTAGAGGAGCAGGCCCTCCCGGGGCCGCCCGTATTGCCGTCTGCGTTGGCACGGCCCCATGGGTTCCTCTTTGCTTCATCGCGGGTGACTAGGCCGCAATCACTAAGCCCCCCCGCCCCAGCAAGGCGGGAACCCTTCGGGGGGTTGTCCCACGTCCCAACGGGGTTCATGTTATGATCGCATCTCACTATATCTTAAGAACACGATACATACATGAAACAACTCAATAAATGATAACAATGATTTTATAGCTTTCAACGCCTTCTCAAGTCGCGCGTCAAATGTGATCAGGCAATACGAGATTTCATTCACCTTGTAAGCAATTAACATCAGTTTATTCAGCTTTGAGATCTGATATCCGGCCCAAAACGAGGACTAGGCTCGCTCTGCCCATTGCACTCAGATTGGGACTCAGGTAGGTAAGGTAGACGATTGGTCATCCTATCCAATAATGATCACTGTTACTGCGGTTGAGGCTTTGTTTAGCTAGTGCATGGAAGAAACGTAGTCTTTATGTTATAGTAAAAACCCGGTTTTAGTTAGAACGCGTATTCACTATTTAAAACTAGTTATAACTAAATGCTCTCGTCAAAACTAGAATTTACTGCTTGTCAAAAATGAATTTCAGTTAAAACTAGTTTAAACAGCTCAAATTTTAACGAAACCAATCAGTTAAAACTGATTCCACAAAGGTCAGAGATCGCCTGAGTGTGTGAGACTTTGGTGAGTTTGTTCTGTATATTTATAATTTATAAAATATGTGGAAAATGTCTTTAGTGTAACTACATATTTTAAAAGGCCTTCACTCGCCCCCGTTTCAAAAAATCTGCAGCTATAACAACAAGTACCCTAGCCCCGATCCTGCTCCGACATACGCCTCCAGCGATCAGCTCAGACGATAGTACATGGACGTTGAAAAATTGCATTGTTTTTTCTAAAAGTTGGTTAAACCAGACTGAGTGCTGCGCTGTATGAATTATGGCAGCACGGGCTTATCCAGGCCGATATTTTCAGCAGCTAGCTTCATGCTGCCATTTATCTGGTGTAACGGAAAAGGATATTCTGCAGTTTAGTTTAATACTAAGGGTTAGTTTAAAGCTTGGTATGTAATTAACGGTGAGTTTAACTCGCATTTCTAGTTTTTTGTGCAAATCTAGCTTCTACCTATGTCTTTGTATGTGGTTTTCATTAAGATCCGTTGTATGGTAACATACCTACCTGGGTAACAGACCTACATAGTTCGTCTCTCTCTTCACATCACACTATTATTATAAATGCAAAAGTAGGATGGATAGATGAATATATGTTACTTCTTCACGCCGAAACTATTTAACAGATTGAGCTGAAATTATGGGTAGGTTTAATTCTAAGCCACAGAATTTTAGGGTGGTTTTTTAGGAGAGGTACCTTAACCGGTGTAGCTAAAGGAAATGGTCTTAGGAGACTATCCATATATTTTTGATAACTTTTTTCCCCATCCTCATATTTTCTAAAACCATTTTTTGATGTCAACCGATCCTGTTTCTTACTGATCAGAAACTTATATCGGATCTTCTGAGATTAAAGTACTACAAAAGTCCGAAATCGAAAAAAATCTTTTCCCATACGGACCTGTAGGTACACCGGTTAAGGTCCTTTAACCATCCTGTATCGTGTCTAAGCCTGGAATCAAACTTATGCTATTTTTTATCCTATAAATCAGTTTAGTTTTCGCAGTTAAACGCGTGCGAAGCCGCGGACAGAAACTTGTTAACAATAAATGTGTTTTGATGTTAAATTATTGAGCCATTAAATGACTGTTTTTCTCCTATTTTTCCATAAATAATGTAAAATCAATGTACTATCAACTAAACCATGCCCAGAACTATCGGCTCCGACGCGCTGCACCCGCCAGCCAATTACTCCGAGTAACGCGTCCGTAGTATCTGAATTATTAATTTCAATTTTTCCGACCGGCAAACTTGCCAACTCCTATTACGTCGTTACTGAGAAACGCAGTCACACCAAATGTAAGGCTTTTTTTACTTTTAAAACGCACACAAAATAACCATTTTGAATCTTTCTATCTTTTGGGACCAAATACGATGAAAAATTAAAATACATTTAACCTAAGTTGGGCGCAAAAAAATTGTTGTCTTGGAGGTTGATTTGACATCGCTTGGGGGCTTGGGGGCTCAAAAATTAACGAAATCATAAAAAAATCATGTTTTTGGTTAAGTTTTATTATTAAAAATACAAGTTCAATGATAAATCATTTACTCCACGTTGGACTCCCAAGTTGTAAAGTTTTATACAGTAGGTAGAAGGTTGCCCAACAATCACGTGAGGCTCAAAAGGGGGGAGGGATATCATATGGAGGTATCAGGTGTAGTGTGTAACCAACTTTAAAGTTAGACACACATTTTTATCACGGTACTTAATTTTACAAAATTAGAGAGACAATATTCTGAAATTGAACGTGATTTTGGAGACGCCCTCCCTCACCGGGGGGTGGTGATAAAAGTTGCTATAAAAACATCACGCGATTAATGGACGACTCCTAGGTACTATCGACATTGTAATTGGGTTGTTTTATAAATTTAGATAGATACAGAGGCATTGTGAAAGCACTAGGTATTATTATAATCGTTTACACATTAAACAAGATCTTGTTTAATGTGTAATGTGCCCCACGTTGGGCGCCAAGCCATATACATCATTATAAGTAGGTAGTTTAAGGCATGTTAGGTTAGATTATAGTACGTAGTGTAGGTATATGTAGGTAATTGTTTTCATTTCCTTAAGTTTTTAAACCCCACCGTCTATACATTTTGTTCCCTTATGTCCAGTCCATCCCACAAAGCTCAAAGCGATAAGGCCGCCCTTTATACTTCTTAGATTCTCAGCATTTTCTTTTGTGTTTGTGTGTTACAATAAAGGGTTATCTATTTTTCATGATTTTACAGGAAGAGATTTTTTATTTTGAATGATCGGTGTAAGTGTAATCTAAGTTACACTTCAGCCTTCTTAGCCCTGGGGAATATTAACTTGGCCGATGAGCTCGGGACAGTTTTTTGGCGGCAACTCGAGCACGTGGCAGTATCTAGGTTACAAGGAAATGTTTAAATATTCCGCTTCAAGTTTTGTTTCACAGTTCAACTATTTTTAAGTGTCTGGAAAAAGGCACTTACTATTCAAGTAGGTACCTTCTTACACAGTTTTTTGTCCCATGATTTTTAAATAAACGTCGCCTTCAAAGTTTTCTTCGAATGTTTCGAAAAGAAAATTCCGTTTGAAATAAATCTTAACGAAATTTACTAGTGGTAAGAATTTATCAGCAATTCATTAAGTTTTCTGGCTGAGCGCGCTATGTCTAACTTTGACAATTAAACAAAGTTCCAACAAAGAAGTGGGCGGAAAAAAAGGAAAATAATTACTTTCTTTAATGACCGACGCGCACAAAGCGACCTCGTGGGTTTAAGTTCTATCCCCACTATACCATGGGAGTCATGGCTACAAGATTTCGATAATAAACTCTATTTCCTTTTGATAGGGTTTAAATTCCTCTACACAGGATTGTCCCTAGTAAACACACGGGCAAAGACCTTTTGACACAGCGTAAATAAAATTATTGACCACCATTCTTCTCTTAAAGGGTATCCCTCTCATATTCAGCCTTTTTGGTATTCTGCAGTTTGGTCGTACAATGGAAGTTTTGTTAAAAGTAGGAATAAAATACTGAATGAACCTAGCGAAGTTTTTAAAAGCCACTCCGACAAACTCAAAAAATAATAAAATAAGGCCCTTTCAGAGGTTTACCTCGAGACTACGAATAATTTATTTTCTGTTCGTATTTCTGTTTTCAGTTTTACCATTCTGTTTTTTTTCTGCTGCGACTTAATAGGAACGAGGCAAGAGTAACGTACAAAGTAAAAGTTACATAAAAGGCACTGAGGGGCGAAAATGTACAAAATTCAAATTCACACTCAACGTACCAGTTGAAATTGTCTAAGTTGCTTGAAACACCGGAATTAGTTCCGTAAGTGGCGTTCTTGTTATTATTGCTTTAATTTCAATGTCAAACTTGTACGAAACAGTTTTTAGCAGCTTTTTTCTACTAATAATTATAAAGGCGAATGTTTGTATCTCACATGGAAGGAATCACCAAACTACTGAACAGATAAGTGTAGATTCTTAGTAGATTATTAGAAGTTATTTTTATCCTGGAATGGCGCAAGCGAAGCTGTGGGAAGAAGCAATATGTACCTACCTAGTACACACATAATACACGATATACGGTAAAATTTTAAAATAATCACAAATTAGCTGTAGTTTCAGAATAAAAACAATGCACCGAAATCTCCTGATCGCATGAACAAAACAAAAAGTAAAATAGCTCCAGTTGAAAAAGCATTTAAGAAAAGATTCAAGTGTACGTTGTACGACAATATATGCGCGTGTGGGGAGGGTCTGCAGCTCGAGTTATGAACCTATTAGCGCTGTGCCGGCCCTGCCTTAGAGTACCGACAGCAGAGAAACACATTGCCAAAATTTTTGTTTGTGTATTTACATAGAAGAACTCAGAGTAAGAAATAACGCGGGTTGTAATTCTTGTAAGTCGTGTGGATAAAAAATCCGCTGTCGTTTAGAATCCCTTTTTTAGCTACACAACTTATAGCAAATGTTGTAACAGATTATTGTGAATAAAAAGGGAAAATTACTTTCATATCTACTTTTATAGTAATTTTCCATCTCCTGTCCAGGTCCAGGGAGATAACGAGGAAAGATGTAGTGATATAGGATGTGAGAATGTCAAGCTTCTGGAGGAAGAGCATAGTGGGGAAGATTAAGCAAGAAAGCTGACCGCACCAACTTGTGAGATAACAAGTTCGGAAGATTTTTTTCAGATTTCAGATTTATTTATTGCTATTTGCATTAATATAATAGTTTAGATTAGGTGGTAATTAGCTTAAAGGTAAGTACATGCACCCTGTAAGGGCGCAGCAATTTATTCAAAGATTATTATAATAGGTAGGTACATAATCTATTTATAGCTAGAAACATAGTTGGAAAATATGGGCAGAGTCAGCTACAAGGATCAAAACAATTGTAATAATAACTCGGTAAGTACATACATTTTTTTCTTAGGCAGCCAAATTGTTATAGTTTAGAGTTATCATTTCGAAATAAGTCAACGGAGTTGTAACATTTAGAAATAAGGTATTCACTCAAAGAATTGAATTTACTACGAAAGGTCTAGGTGGCCTCAGATACAAGAGTATCTATCGCTAGGCCTAAACCGTCCAGTTCGCGGAGATATCTGGGGTACCTGACTAGTTTACGCTCTGATGTTTTTCTATGATCCGCGTTCTTCTCTTGACGTCCCTCGTGTATACCTTCCGTATACTACCAACCTTTTTAGTCTATTTAAAACTTACTTACGTAGAAACAAAAACTTCAAATAAACTCCCAAAAAACGGTTTTTCTTGCTAACCGTACACCCGTATGACAGTAGGGCGAGAAAAATGTTATTGCTTGTTAGATCCACGTGTGCCGGCTCCGAGACACATTATGCATCCACTCGTAACTCCGAGTCTGCCTCATTTTCATACTTACTGATAAACATTATCATCATCAGAGGCGCATACGCTACTTCAACGGATGTCGTCATCTAGCCCCAAAGTAGGTACATAAATAACGTAATAAATAATAATAAATAAATCGTTTATTATGAAGCAAAAACAATGGATACATGGTTATAAATGGAAACGATGCCATCTGCAGAAGTTTGAAAGTAGCTTTAGCTTGTGTTATGGGAACCTAACCTACTGATCTGTTTATGTCATTCTGTGAGTGAGTCATACTATTTTCGCATCTCCTAGGTTGCATTCTAAATATGTAGATAGGTAGGTACTGGCAAAATAAGAACCAATGAACGGCAAGAATGGTGTACGCACGTAACTCATTGCATGTTTTAAATAGCAGATATGTGTGATCTAAGTATTCCTATTTTTTATACTTTTATGAACAGTTTCTTGATAATTTTTTTTGTAGCAGCTTGCATGGTCACTGAATAAATATCACCTTATGCTGTTAACCTCAACTTGCTTAAACATTTTCTCCATTGTTAAACTGCACAATATCCGCAAGCTTGCTCTTCCAAGAAAAATAAAAGAGTCGGTTTATAACTAAAAGGCGACATTTCTCAACTTTTCCTAACATATTAATGATAAATAGACCAGTCAGGATCTCCAGTAATATGCAGATACAGCAGACATCATGTACGACACGCAAACTAATCGGCGGCGAGCCCACTACGTCTCATCATGCCGCCGCATAAATCATTGATACAGATAGATTAGAAGCTTGTCGTGACACGACACCGGCGCGGGCGGGCGTGCTGTTATGATTGTTTGAGATGTACCTACTGTAGTCGTAGGCAGGTTTCTATCAAGTTTTGAGCATAAATGAGTCTGCACACCAAAGTTGCCAACGCCGCCGACGCAGCCCGGGGCGGGTTGGAATTTGGCGGTTTGGTCGGCGATATGTGGCTATCTAGGAGTCACACACCAGAGCCGCTAAGTTTCGTCGCCGGGTTGGTAAATATTATCGGCGGTACGAATTCAGCATCCTTTGGCAGCAGCAACTTGTTACTCAAGTCGCAAAGTGTCGTGGACATGGCGGCGGCAAGAAGCCGGCGGGCACTGTCGCCGCCTTGGCTCTATAAAATAATTCAGTACCTAATTAAGTTTATTAAAAACACTAAATAAAATAACAGGTTCCTAATCTAAATCGTTATTGGTTGTCGTAAGACAGTGACATTAATAATGTTGCCGACATCAACCAACCGGGCTGTGTCGGCGGCGTTGGCGACTTTGGAGTGTAGACTCCTTTATGCTATATCAAAGCAGCCTGTATTCAGTACCTACTTGACCGATTGTATCGTACCAAATCATACTTTGAGAAGCACCAGCCACTACGTATAAAAACGCGCCAAATAAAAACAAAATCGAACGGGGAACCGTTGAATTCATGATTAATCCTTTAAAATTGCGATAGTGTTATTTTATTCACGCTCTTTAATAACCATTTACATTTAAAATTTGAACCCAAGATGGCGCGCAAACATCCAAACGAAATATTATTTTTTACGAAATATTCACGCGACACATATGGCCGAATCGTATGTTATTAATAATTAAACCTCTGGATTTACGAGCTCGTAACTCGTATCGTAAATACGACACAAAAATAAATAGTTCCCTAACACTCGCTGGGGAATTGTGGAATTCACCGTTTTGGGGAAAAGGCAGAAACGGAAACTATGTGGGGGTTGTTAGAGCGCCTTAGTAAACAGGTTTACTTTTACTGCTGGTTTTAACCTTTAAGTTTGCTTGCGTGGAACCTGGATACCCAGTCTTTATCTATTCTAGATTTATGTATGACCCATGTAAATGGCACGCAGTAGGCTTAAATTATTACAAATGCGAAAGTTGCTTTCTCTTTATGTAACCTTTTTACGACAAAACGGCTAAACAGATCTTATTGAAATTTGGCAGTATTGTATCTTAGTAGAGGCTTAGGTATAATAGTCTTTATCCTGGAAAAGTTCTACGTGCCCGCGGGCAGAAGCTTTGGTATGGGTTTAAACTCATGGTCATTTACCATAGTTATTACAACAAAAACACAAAAAGCCATGGTAAATATCCCATAATAAGTGCATCGTCTAACTTCCATTCTGTGAACAGCTAAGCTAACCGGGAGAGCGTCGCGTCGCGTCAGGCCCACGATGTAATTATGAATTAGGCAAGTTTGTCGCTCGCGCCGACATTAGCTGCTAATATTAGTTGTTTGTCGTATGTGCTGCTGTCGTCGACAGGACGCCACGAGTAAAGGGGAGTGTGAGGTACACCGGGACCTACAATTATTTCACATTTTAATTTTATTATAGAAAATATGTTACAAGCGACATAAGCTACAAAATGCCAAATTAATTTGAATGCCAAAAGCGGGAGTTATGGGTTCAATTAATTGATATTTTTTTATCATTATCATTTATCATGTCCTTCATCATTCTTGCTCGGGATCACCCTCTGCTGGGCCTGTGCACGCTAGATTTTATTTAATATTTTTTTTTTAAGTTTTATCCATATGTCCATAGTGTTGTCTTGTTTTGAGTTGACAACTACTGGCAGCTGTATCCATTAAGACCTTTGGTACAGGTGCTTCTTTAAAGCGATTGCGTAACTTCCTTCCTACTTGTACCAAAATTGCGCTTGCACAATCATTATTGCTCCCGCTCCTAGACTACGCAGACGCCAGTTATCCCGATCTGACTGAAGACCAACTCAACAAGCTTGAGCATCTTCAGAACTACTCCATTAGATTTATATTTGGACTGCGTAAATTTGACCATATCTCTGAGTACCGTAACAGGCTCAAGTGGCTACCTATACGTCTTCGCCGGAATGCTCATATTCTTAATCTCCTTTATTCTGTTCTTTTCCTTTTATCAACACCATCTTATCTTAAAGATCGTTTTGAGTTTCTCCATTTGTCCCATTCACGATCACTTCGCTCCTCTAATACTCTTCTTTTAAAAATTCCATCGCACACTTCCCAGTTCTATGGTGATTCCTTCACTTTGCTGGCCGCCAGACTCTGGAACGCCCTTCCTGTTTCAATCCGACAAGCTAAATCCCTTCCCATCTTCAAAAGTATGGTTCATCAACACTATCTGTCCACTCTTGATAAGTCTTCCTGATATAATTATTTTTATTTTATTATGTAAACATTCTTGTTTTCTTGTCTTTTTTTTTGCCCTATTTAGTTAATTATTGTAGTTTCTGTTTTTAAAGTACTTCTATTATTTTTAATACTTCAGCAATTACGCCACCGTCAGCTTCAATACGTACACATCCTATACATCCAAAGGTTGCCTGGAAGAGATCGCTGTTAGCGATAAGGCCGCCGATTGTGCCATATTAGATATAATTAGTACTAAGTTCTTGTTTCATAAGTTTATTGATGGTGCAATAAAGCTATCTATCTATCTATCTAACTACTAATCTTAGAAGTTGTCAACTTGAGACAGTGGCATCACAGAACACTAGTTATAGGGATGACCTTTTTATAGAGCCAGAGAGGCCTTTACTCAGCATTGGGGTTCCGTCCAATACGGATTACCACTTTTTATCATCCTATCACTAGATGGACCTTGTGCAAATTCAATCAGTCTTCAAGTAAAAACCACTGTACATATAAATAAACTCATCTGTTTCTCAGTGTGTCTCCCCCTGAACCCGTATGCGTTGTCTCAGCACTTCATCGCCACATCGCCGCTAAGTAATGGCGCTACGTTAACAGGTGACAACTGACGACAAACTGTGCGTGGCAGCACCTTCATGTCAGGCTAGTTTATTGCCCGACGATGTGGCGGCTAGTTGGTCGGATCTAGTTTAAGATGTTCGTAAGAATGTGAGGTTTGGTTTAATGACTGCGTTTGAAAGGTTAGGAAAGTTTGAAGTGGTGGGCGATCGATTTCTCTGTACACACATAATTTGCTAAAAGTAGGTTTTCAAAAAAGGAGGGACTTAAATATGTAACTTTATTTCCTTTACTTTTAGTACCTACTCAAAACTTAGGTAAATTTTTGTTGTAGGAAAGTATTTTTGGCTATTTTTGTTTCGGTATTTTTACCTTTCAGAACTGTATGTATGGTGGTATGCTTACTAAACTTATTAATTTATTTCTCCATTATACATTTACCAATGGACCTGTTGGTCCAATCTCTATCTACAGATTTTAATGTAGTACAGACAATGTTATTGCATTCATACTGATATTATAAATTCGAAAGTTTTAAACTCTGTCAGTCTGTCCATCTGTCTATCTGTTACCTTTTCATGCCTAAACGGCTGAACGGATCTTAATGAAATTTGGCAGGGAGGTAAATGGTACCCCGGGGACGGACAAATACTACTTGAAAAACGCCTACGAAGCCACGGGCATCAGCTAGATATCTATAATAAACTTATAAAGTTTGTCGACGAGGTTACAACCACCTACCTCTACTTTGGCGTAGAGTCAGACTCTACAACTTAAGTACATTAAGTAGTTAGATATTATAACTCGCTTCAATAAGTCTTTTGTCCTCTTCTACAAAGGGCATCTAATAAATAATGTCTTACAAAGTGCTGTCTCAAAAGCAGACGGTATCATTTGCATAATAACTATCAAAATAAAGAAAACTATTTAAATTTAACAGCGGGAGTTAAGTTTTACTGCAAGAACCGTAATAAACCCAAGTTTTGAGTAATAAAAGTTAGTTTTGGCCGTAGATACCGCTTTAGTAATTTCACAAATATGGGGAACCATTAAATTCTGCGTAAAAATGACTGCGATAATGACAGAATGACATTGTGATACTCTGTGTGGGGTGATGAGTGGTTTTACAACTTGAATTGCCGACTTAGTGTAATAAACGCGAAAATAAATCTAAGGATTTAGAACTAAGCTTAGGGCTAAGTACCTTAGTAAGTTTAGCTATTTATGAACAAGAGTCTAGAAGAAGAGGAACCTCCCATTTTTTAGTCGATATTTTGTAACTTCGCAAGATGCAACTTTAGCGGACGATTATTGTGCAAAGTATGATTGTTTTGTTGTCGGTAGCATCAGAAACTAAGATATGGCTAGGATATTGTGCTCTATGCATTTTTACTCACATCACATGATATCGAAAAGGCAAAAGCTTCCCTTACATCCTTCCATCGAGTATACTTAGAGATAAAAAGCTCGCACTAGACACTTTGATACTATTTTTTTTTGTAAAGCATATTTAAGTACGTAAATGTTTTAAATATATCAGTTGTCTACTACCCTTAACAGAAGTTCTGCTTACTTTGGGTAGATAATGCTGTGTGAATTGTCAAGCATTACATAATATGTAATGCTAATAAATTTACATATTTCCATCGTCAACCAAAGCTGAGTTCACTCGCTTTTCATTCGTTGCAAAAGTATTTAACTTTTACCATTTTACGCACATTATGACGATGTAAGTAAAGCCAGTCATGATCGTCACGAACAGTTGAAAGTTTGTGAATAAATTACAACATTCAGCCTTTTTGTCACCAGGAAATATTGAAATACAAAAAGTAATGAATTCATTTGATAAAGTTTGCGCGGGAAACGAAGCTAGACGAAACATGCCGAGTGTTTGCCGAGCCAACACGAAACAGGAATACTTTGCACTGGAGTGGGAAACGGTGGATGCGGTAATTTGTAGGTATATTCTTTCCGAACTTGGGTGACGCTCTATCGCGTCTTTCGATTCGATTGATTGTAGAGGTATGTTACCTAGTGAAAGGCTTATAAATAAATCTACCTCCAATTATTTAAGTAATTAGAAATTTCTGACGTGCCCAGGAGTCCTGTAAGGTCAAAAGGAAAGAAAGCACGTTCAGTTTTTTAGTATCGTCGTTTAAGGTGTGGTGGTACGGAAACGGGATGTTCACAACACGCTATGTGTATTTCTTTTGACAGCTGTCAGAAATCCGCTCACGATACCACTTCCGAGGTAACCGAGGTCCGCTGAACCAGTCATTAGTTACTACTTAAGTAGAGTTCACATTATTATTTGTAGGTATTATTTAACGGGTATTTATCGACTTTATTTAAATATTTTTAAAAACCTGTTGAAATATAGGTAAATAAACGAGATAAATATCCGTTAAATAATACTAATAATAATGTGTTCAGATCGCGTTAGCTTAATAATATTTAGAGTTCACATATTTTTCTAAAATCTTTTACAGCTGAAACAGCTATCTGAGGAATACAGTAGAAGTCTGACACAATACAATCTGTGTCAGACGGTAAAGTCGGGTATTACCGGTCAGGTGACAATACCAGTCACCAAACTTTTCTACAAAATACTTCATTTACGCGCCCTCACACATGCGAAGAGGATGGCGTGATTGCTCCTTGCCCGAGGCATTGACTCCCGCTTAGATCCGACCGCACGTCACTGAAACAAGACGCATGTGTGTTTCGCGTTACTTTCTAATAATATTACGATACCCACCCGAAAATAAGAGTTGAGTATCGTAATATTCATATTACATTTATGGTCTGTAATAATTGTTGGCAATTAGTTATCTATATATTCGTTTCATTGTAGATTTCAAGCAATTTGCGACAAGTGTTTTCTTAAATAACTAATAACCCCAGAAGTGCACAGGTGGTTAATACCGGTTTCCGCTGACCGGTATTAGCCGCAAGTCACGGATACAAGTAAAGTGGCTCTATAAAATTTTTATTTCAGAGGGATTACTATTTACTCTGTAAATCTAAAAAAAATATTGTAAATATTAAGAAATTTGAAGTCGGTTTTTAGTTTTTTATACACTGAGTGTGTGTCTTATCTAATATTTTAATCACAAAATTTTTTTTATTTGTGTCGGACGGAACATCGGTTTAGTAATACTAACCCGATGTTCCGTTTTGGCTCCATTTCACCATCAATACTAACTTAGTATTGATGGTGAAATGGAGCCAAGTGTGGGCATTTGGCTCATGGTGAATGATCGGGATTAAGTCCCCCAAAGATTACATAATTATGTGATTTATGCCGGCCGTTAAACTGACGGACCGGTATTGCCAATCTGCCGACCGGTATTGCCCACTATGTCGGACAAAGCCGGTCAATGCTACTTTTTTTTTAATGTCTATTGTGGCATAATATGTTTTATAAAAATGTATCTTATTGTTTATAACTATGTTAGAATAATATTTAAACTTATGCTTTCTTAATACATTTTCAGCAATTAGTGTCTTTCTTCACCCACCAAGTATGGGATGATATTAAGTTTATTTTCTTGGCTTAGAATCAAAAGAATTAATATGTTGAGTCGTAATATTGAAGACACGATTGATTAATTAATTAAGACATTGGCTTGATCACTGCTTAGCAGAATAAAATTTTACAGCTTTGCTAATTACCACCTCCAATCTTTATCAGTTTCCTGGCTCGAGGGTTCAGCGTCGCCGGCGCATACATTACGCATGCTAATTTGATCAAAGGGCAGATTGAGCCTGACGCGGGACTTTTCGAGAGACGCCTTTTTGGGGCTGCCCTTTTTACAAGCCAAGGGTTACGCTCAAGTGAGAAAAGGTAAAGGAAATAGATAAACCACCTTGTGCAGTGATAGGCAGTTTTAGTAAAATAACATCCCAAGCTTGTCGTATTCTTTTTAACTATAAAAGCTATCGTATTTTGACTAATTTATTATGAATGTAAGCGGATTAACTACTTTGGTGTTATTCTAACACAAACAGGGTTCGTAGTTAATCTGATTATATTCATTTGTGGTATACAAATACAATACCTTGCAACAGGCTCGTATGGTTCAAAATTTTGCAGATGGAGCCGAGGACACAAATCGACGAACAGTGTCAACCTGCCAAAAGTGATATATTTATAATGGTCGTTGTATTCTCGGCAACTTAACACGTTGTAAACAATAAAAAAAGTCTAACGTTATCGTATCATTTCACATAAATAATTAAATAATGCTGGACAATCCACACAGCATCATCTAGCCCCAAATTAAGCAGAGCTTGTGTTATGGGTACTTACTAGATGACTGATAAACTTAATACAATACATTGCATAGATAGATAGTTTTTATTATACATACAACAAAATACCCAGAACATCCGCAACAAATATTTGCAGATCGTACAAACATTTAACAGGAATCGAACCCACAACCTCCTGCGTCGCATATCGCTTAATTATCATTTATTTGCCAATATACATATAGACAAATAATATAAATTACCAATTTTTAAATAAAAATAATACACTTAATCATCAATTTCTACACAATAAGTAAAATAAATATTACAATGTTAGTCATAGACCTGTCCTAATTAGTGGACGCAAAACCGAACTTAACGCAAACACAAACCTTTGCTAATTAAACAACATAGACATCTTCAAAAACTTCAAAATACCTTTGCTTAATTGTGTAGTTAGTAAATTGTTTATCCATTTCACCAGCAATAACTCTCAGCTTTAGCAAAATACCTACTTAGTTTGCATTTGTTGAATGAAAAGTCGTTACGCCGCCGTGTCTCTGGCACTTCCGATGGAAAAGGAGTGGATTGCTTCTCGTCTGCAACCCTTTGAACTTACAGACGTTGTAATTTACTGAGATTATACAGTAATAGCGCTTTGCTTTGTAAGATGTAAAACCTTGCTGGATTTACATCTTTTCTAGGTTTTTTATACGGAGTCAGCAAGGTTTTGATTCTTGTACCTCTAGAGGAATTGTATAGCACCTTATTCAAGTGAAAAAGTTTTATAGATCGGTCAAATGTATGCATAAAATGTAGGTTATTGTTAATACGAAATGATTAATAAGAACTTACTCTTTGACATAAATTAAGGAAAACATTATAAGATACGCAATTGAACTTATTGAAAACTTTCTTTACAACGCAAACATGTAAGTATTAGCAAAATTTCAGTGTAATTATCAATTTATTGTAACGTGTCAATTATTTTACCATTAAGTTACTATATCATGTTTTATATCCGCATGTTTTATTAACCCTTTGTCAAACATGTCTAACAAAGTAAGTTGCTAGTTTATAACAAATTCGCCAACCACTTTTAGGGAGAAATAAGAATGACGTTTTTTCTTCCACTGACGTGTCCTTTCTAAAAAGTTCTGAAAATTAAAGTACCTAGTTTATATTCATCAAGTTCCCTCAGGGGAAGATCGGTATCAACTTTATGACGTTTGTACTAAAGGTAGGCGAACTGGGAATAGTCCAACTGCCACATTATTATCTACCACCTACTGTTTTAGAATTGTAATAAAACGATGTTATTACTTTACCTACTGTTACAGTTTTCGCCACGAATGTTGAGCTCTTTGCTTGCGTGCAGTGAATTTAACCTCTTTGTAGTAGGTTTGTAAGTGAAGAGTGAACGAAATGAAAAGGGGGCCCAATTCTGCTAAGCAATAGCTTCACTATGATAATGATATCGTCGCAGAATCAGGTAGAATCCGAAGATTAAAGAAACTCCAGATAGCGCATGCGGTGCTATTTGCACGACGAGATTGATATAATGGCTTCAAACGTTTGGCGTCCCTCCATCTGTAGTTTCTTTCATCTAAGGAAAAATACCAAAACGTGCCATTTTATGTGTACTTATTCCTATATCCGTATTCTAAATTCCATATCCTGAGCATCCCTGTTTAAAATGACATGGGACATCTTGCTTGTCCTTGTATGCCTTTATCCGGCTCGAAGGACAACATGAACACTATTTTAACTTTCTTAGTAAAAATCTTGAGTGGTATCTTTTTTCTCATTTTATTTTCTCAACTGACTTAAATATGTTATTATATTGTTCCTATATCAGTATCTGAAAGGGTATAATAATATATATATTTTTTTATTCTACCAAGTTAGCACACAAGCATGCGGTCCGCCTGATGGAAAGCGGATACCGCAGCCTATGGACGCCTGCAACATCAGAGGCATTACACGCGCGTTGCCGGCCCTTTAAATGTTCAAATATTTTTATTTTTTATTTTTGTTCGTCTATCCTAAACATCCCTGTTTAAAATGATTAGACACGTATTGCTTATGCTTGTATGCCTCTGCAAACGTACGTCCACTGCTGAACGTGCCTTCCCCCTAACAAGCGGACGCCCCCCTATGCTATAAAATTAAAAATTAATTACTAAAACAGGAAAAGCAGTAACTTGCTTCTGTGTACTTTTAATACCTTTACTGTGATTACCAAACCGCTTGCCAAGCGATTATGCTGTATATGGACCGTAAAAACCATTTACATTAAATGATTATTTATTAATCTATCAAATTCAACAAAACGAATAACGTACTGTATACAATGTTTAACATTCAAATAATTAAAACAAATTAGAACTAGTATTTACAATTGAAACAATTAAGCTAACTACAAACTGTTGGAAACAATCTACAGGTAGCTCTTCTGATCCATACCAATACCAGTCGGAAGCGTCCCCAAGACGCTGGCTGCATTGCGCTACAAGGCAATGCTGATGCGCTGCGCCAGATACCCACCAGCTCTCGGGTCACGCGTCGCGTTGACCAGACGCTCAGATTACTTTTTAAAAACCCGGAGAGCCTCAGTATCCCACGGACCCCAAAGGGAGAAAAAGTGTAGGCTCTGTCGAGATCTGTAATAATAATAATAATAGGTAAGAAGTTCCTCTCTCTGCAACCCTAGTCACCGGCCGCTTAAGGTTAGCTTCGCGGCCGGTGATTCACCGTTTTGATATATTTTTTACTGTAGAATAGCTTTATAATATTTTATTTTCTATAGTAAAAAATGTATTTTATAACGAGATTTAAAATAAAAGAATTGAATAATAATTATAATAACAACGTACATAACGTGGAGATGAGAAGTTATTGAATTCGCGCCGAGTCGCACGGGTTGTCAGAATTCATTGTTTTAAATTATTTTTCGAGGATGTCGCAGTTATGGTCCGTCCGCACCATCGAGGTAGAATCGATGGTCGGCACCAATGCCGAACATCACAAAAATGTGCATTGAAATATGAGTTTGAGTTTCTAACATATGGTTACATTTTACAGTGACGGCATAAAATAGCAGACAGCGCGCGGGCCACTCGCTTGAAGCTTGTATCTAAAGATGACGGGTTAAGTTAAGGCCCATATTTTAATGTATATTGTTGTTGTTGCTGGATGTATGTACCTAAGTCCTTAAGCTCTTCTGTGCGACAACTTCCTGAATTCACATTTGAGACCAATCATACAGAGAAACTGATTCCGTTCCTCGTTTCCCTTTAAAAAAGTATAAAACCACTTAACAACCCACCACCCTCAATAGGTAAGTCCTTATAAGCCACCAATTAATAATCGTTGCAACAATTAATAAATGCGAGCCATCGGCGAACCGCTCGACATATTTATTAAGAAGCCTATAAATCACAGGCAACAATACTGGCTTCCCCTGCGCTGGGCAGGGATGGATCCAGGATCCACTTTCTAGGGACTAGAAGGTTAATCATCATTATCATTGTCAGCGGTCTTTTACTCCAGTAACGGATAAATACCTCCCCTAACAATCTCCATTTTCCACTGTCTGGTTTCACGACTCCATTGTCAGCCAGCAACAGTTTTTATGTTTTACGTTTTACGTCATCGGACCATCCTGATTTGGAGCTCCCTGACCTCCTACTTCCTACGTGAGGTCTCCACTCCATCACTTCGCAGCTCCATTGTGTCGCCAAGTTAAACAAAATGTTAAGTAATTAATCATTTGCACATTTAGTGTAACTTCTTGTCCTGACTACTCATGCAAACATCTGAAACTCAGCTTTGGTTTATTATTGTTTTTTTTTTTTACATATTTAGATCCTTCTCCTGGGCAAAGACACATAAATAATAAATGTGATTTATATTATTACATAGACCATTAAATAGTTTTCTGTTCAGAGTGCTTGATTATTTTAGTTTTATAAGAAATCAAATAATATCCCAAAAACTTTTCGATTTCGTCGGGACTTGGACCTGCATCCTTCCCTCAGTACGGGAATGTGCTAACCAACTACTTCGGACTCTAGCGCCGTCGAAGTCGAATTTTTTTTGGGATATTATTTGATTTCTTAGAAATTACCCTGAGTAAACATTTGTTATTATAATATACGATATTATGTTTTATGATGATCATATTTGGGATATAACCCGAGTGCGAGGGTTTACGGACTATAATAATAAAAAACTTTCGTTTTACTTCGGTAATGGTAGTTATTATGAATTTACCGTAGTTTTTATCTTTTACGCGCCCCTCTAGCACCTAACTGCGCTCCTGTTCCCCAGAAAGCTGCAAAGCGAGCGCTCGCGGAAATTACTCGTGATACATCATTGCGATGTTTTTAATAAGCAGCAGTTCGGCTGACAGATTAGCGAGGAACGTATCGTGAAGCTCCCTTAGATACAGCTGGGATAATGGCCTCTTGTACGATGTGGCTCAGATAGCGACAAAATGAAAAATATCAATTAAATACGATTTAAAATACGTATTTTACAATAAAAACTATGGTGACTTGACAAACTGGTTAACAAACTATAACTGACGTGGTTTGACAAAATTATCACGGGTGTAGGCAGCCTACGAACCTTATTTGTGTTGGAAGAACACCAAGGGGCGAGATGAGGGTGTGTTTAAAATAAATACTTAGTTCAGCAGTTTTTGGTACATATCCAGGAACAATTTTTGGTACTTATCTATCTCTACCTATTAGACGGAGGATAGGAATTGGGCGGAAACCATGCTACAATTAGTTTTTCAGTTCAATCAAACAATCCGACATGACACGTTAATAAAATAGGTAAGAAACATACCTCTACCGTATTTCCCAGTCTTACGTCAATGTAAATTAAAGCTTTTTTGCCCTGCAGCGACAGGATCTAATTCCCCCTGTCACCACTCCCCATACATTTCTCGTGCAAATTCAGGAAATAGCCATTCGATAAATAAAATCAATGCATCACGACACAATGGAACCGAAATGTCCCACTTTCATTGCGCCAGTCTTTTGTGCCTGTGATTGTCCGCTCACACTTAACTGTGCCAGCACTGTACCATCCGACCAAACACCAATAGACCTTATTCTAACGGCATAAAGATCAAATTCTAAGTCTAGTGGCTTTTTGAGGGTAGTTGTATGTTGGTGAAGTATTAAAATTACAATGAAACACGGGCAGACATGGTTGTGAACGATGGCAGGCGAAAAATCGGTGATTATCTAGGTTTTTATGCGGGGAAACTTATTGGCCAGTTTCCGTTTTCCGATTCAAATTAATTTCATGATGTTTTTCGTATCACGCACACAGAATAGCCAGAACGTAGGGAAGAGCAAGAATAACTTTCTTAGATTATTGAGAATGATTAGAATTTTTTTATCAGTAAGATTTATATTAGCTAAATTATTGAATTTTATGTTATGTTTCATAAAGTTATCAACAACCTAGTATTATAAAATCTGTGTCCACAACACAAACTTTGACCTTTTAATATTAAAGAATAAAAATAAAATAAAATGAGCCAATATTCACTACTACTTATGCAACTTCTTATGTAACTGATTATTGTTTATACATTATTAAGTTAGTTGTCGCCTTTTTTGGCGTAGGCCTCCCCCAGCTCCTGCCACATTTTTCCATCTCTGGCCTTTGTCATTCAGTTAGGACCAAGTCTCTTCCTTTTTACCTCTTAATATTAATAAGTATTAAAAAAGCGAATGTTTATGCTGTGGTTCAATGGTGTGGTGTGATACTTATTACTAGAAGCTAGTCACAATATAGTTTACATGTTTGGATGGATGTTTGTTAATTACCTCTTCATGCCATAACGACTGAACCGATCTGGCTGAAATTTTGCATAGAAGTAGCTCTAAGCCTGGAATCAAACACCCTTTTTATCCCATAAAACAGTTCCCATGGGGTAGAAATAACCTCTAAACGTTCCCATAGAAACAACGCGTGCGAAGCCGCGGGCAGAAACTACTGGTAAATAAATAAACTGAAATTGAAGTTAGAGTCGACGTTGAAAATGGCTGAAAACGCTGACTGACCTCGTTTTCAGCCAGTCTATGATGAATGATATGTAAAGATGAGCACTTTTGAACATTTTCATGCATCAGCATTTTGTTGTCCTATATTGAACATCGTAAATAAGTACTATCTAACTTTGTACAACTGCTAAAAGGGGGCTTTATTGTATAAGAGAAGTATGTAGAACTAGTTTTTGGCCGCGGCTTTGCACGCATTGTTTCTATGAAAACGTTTTAAGGTAATTTATCTCCCACCCAACCCATTTATGGAATAAAAGTAGCCTATATTTGATTCCAGCCCTAGAATTGTCTATGTGCAAAATTTCACTCCGATCCGTTCAGTAGTTTTAGCGTGAAGAGGTAACAAACTTCCACCCATACATCCAAACTTTCGCATTTATAATATTGTGTGATTGTAGATGAAGGAAGTGTGTGTATGCGGTGAAGGATGTGTATATGTAAGAATTGTCATGTAAGTTCCGATGGCCGTTGCTGTTAATTACTTGTTGAAAATAAATATTTGCCGCGCAAATATACCTCTGATGGTTTGGCATTTCGGCATAACGATCTTTTTCAGGTATGATCACCGCATCCGTCAATTAAATCAAATAAAAGTGTTATAAAGCATAGAAGTCTCTATATTTCCTTACTGCTCGCTTTTATGAAATAAATAGTTCCAGCCCGCGGCTTCGCCCGGGTTTTTCCTATGGAAATTATTAAAAGCTCATTTCTATCCCTAGAGGACTGATTTATGGGATAAAAATGTAATATAATGAAGTAGGTACCTAGGTACCAAACACACAACATTCGACATTCAAAATTTGAATCCGATCCGTTCAGCAGTTTTGGCGTGAAAAAGTAACAAGCATCCATCTATCCATCGAACTATCTGTAATTCCACCCAAATTTTAGCAAAGTTAATATTAATGTGATTGAAGATACAAACACATTTTGCAAACGTGTACATATAAAGGAAAGCGAAGCACTAGAAATACATATAAAATATATTCGATATAAAAGTAGAATAAACGTGAAAAATGGCTGTGACATTCGAACTAGACTAGCTAGTTCTTAAATGGCTTCTTTTTTACCCACGCGCCACTAAGTTACCTACTGTTTCATAATAATATTTTTATTTCATCAATTGTCGATTTTTTTGTACATACTGAAACAAAAATGTCATATTATCGGTTTTTGTCAACTTTTTCCGTTTCGGTATTATGCAAACTCATCATATCATAACGTATAGGCAGGTATATCCACAAATGATCGAAAATGTTATATCCTTCTAAGGTTTCTTAGTCCAGGTTTCTCAGTTTTCTCCCATAACATTAACATTGCCGGGCTCAGGTGTCCCATTATTGGGGTCATCGACCCCGCCTCTGATCACGTTCGTAATTGCCCACATTAACTCTAATTACTGATTATCAGAGTTATGTGACTTCTGGCATTATAACCAGTATACATATAATATCAAACCTACACGAGTAGTAGGTATATATACATGGATACCTGTTATCTGGATTTCGATTAAGTTTATTACTTGTTTACGATAGAGTAAAATCGGGTATTGTAGACAATACCGGTCACCAAACTTTCTTACAAAATACTTTCTTTACGCGCCCTCACACATGCAAAGAAGGTGGCGTGATTGTTCCCTGCCCCGACGCATTGACCTCCACCTAGATCCGACCGCACGTCACTGACAACAAGACTCATTTGTTTTTCGCGTTAGTTTCTAATAACTTTCTGGCTGTAGAAAATGAGAGGTGAGTATCGTAATATATTTATTGTCATAATATATATTACATTTATTGTCTGTATTAACGTTTGCCAGTCAGATATGTAACTATTCGTTTGATTGTAGATTTTAAGCAATTTGCGACACGTTTTTTCTTAAATTATTAATAATAATAACTTCAAAAGTGAACAGGTGGTTAATGCAGGTCACCGCTGACCGATATAAGCCGCAAGCTTAGGATACAAGTACAGTGGTCCTATAATTTTTTTTATTTCAGAATGATTTTTATTTACTCCGAAAATCATAAAAAATATTGTAATTATTAAGGAGTTCGCAGTCGGTTTTCAGTTTTTTATACACAATCACGTAAGTACTTATGAAAAGCAAAACTTTTTTTTTAATTTTAGTTTTTCGGAATATCGGGCTAGTAGGCAAGGATTGAAGATGAAATGGAACCAAGACAATTCTGTGTGGGCATTGGGCTCATGTGAATAGAACATTGCCTTGAGATTGCCAACCAGCCGAGCGGTATTGCCCGCTATGTCGGACAATGCCGGTCAATGTTACTTTTTATAAAAATGTCTATTGTTTCGTATGTTTTACAAGATCGATCTCATTGTTTCTGACTATGTTAGAATAATAGTTAAACTTATGTTTTCTTAATAGTTTTTCAATAAAAAGTTGGGTTTTCAGCAACTTGTGTGTTATTTTGCTTAGGTAACCGGTAATAGCCGACATTACCCTAATAACTGACGCGATCAGCTGATTTTACGAATACTTCTCGCTTTTGGTAAATTTTGGTTTTCCCGACTTTTCGGCAGGTCACGGAATGACTGTGGATGCTGCAAACTTTTTGAAACTGGGGCGGTCTTCTAAGCGAATGGTGTCCAAAACACAAAACACTTAACTGAAACGTTGGGTAAGCCTAGATACGCAAGAAATTATACTCGTAAGTGGTAGATATTCTCAATGATTCAGAAGAAAATATATAAAACATTATTTATTACTTAATTCACCTTGGATGCAATAATTATGTTAAAATATTTAAATTTTATGGTACCTTGTCTCTAGAAAATAGATAAATCTTGCGATTTAGCCAAAATTACATTTTGTATGGTTATGCAATTCTACGTAGTATACAATTGATGATAAGCATCAAAATACTATGCTAAGACCAAAATAAATCTCTTTTGTCTCCAAATGTTCAGGAAAAAATAGCGTCACCAGTCAAAATGGCCGTTACTTCACCGTTCCATCCTTATACCCATATCCTCGTTTCACAAATAGTCACATCACATAATAAATACGAAAGTTTGGATGTAAGGACAGGTATGTGAGAAATAGATGTCTTCTAGGTCTTCGTGATACATCGTCTCTTCCTGACCTTAACTCTACCATCATTAAGATTGTGGTCAAACGAAGGTTTATTCGCCATAAATGTAAACTACGAGTACTGAATGAATCAGTCCCAAATTTTGCTTACAGGCAGACCTAGAAAAACAAAAAGGCTACTAATACAATACAATACAAAAATGCTTTATTGTACACAAAAAAGACAAAATTGTAAAGAGACATTATATAAGATAAGTACAATGGGCGGCCTTATCGCTTAGAAGCTATCTCTCCCAAATATCCCGAAATAGGCGAGCATAGCTGCTGGCAAAAGCTAGTGTCCCATACATTCGTGTAGAGCATATTTCTCAGCTATCTAAGACATTCCGTATAAACGGACGGACGCAAATAGATGCGAGTCACGGCTAATTTGAAGCCAATGGGCCACGGCCCGTTTGGTGCGCCGTGTGGAGGCTCCCTCGCTATATACGATACGACGTATGCTAGCCTCATTTCCCTAGCACACATACATACTGCTAAACATGCCTCCCTCAAACAAGATGGTTTTGCTATAATCACCACGCTCGGCAGGCGGATTGATGATCGCTGTAGAGGTGTTAAAAATACACAGAAGGAAGCTGCTGCCCTTTCTCTGGTAGATTTCCCTGAGTCGACTCTTATGGTATTTACGGGTTGAGTTGGAGGGATTTATTTGACGCTAAGCTAGGCAGATGTCACATACCTCAACCTCATGTATCCTCATGGAGGTAAGTGGGAGTTTAGTTGTACCGAAATCACCGCGAATTCAAGGCTGTTGAAGGCGATGTTAGCGAAGCAATAAAACATTCCTTTGTCTAATAATGTAAAATAAATGAATTGTAGGACTTTTTTGAATAACGACGTCTTCACCAGCCGAGTTTAATCATTAGCACAGTTAACTGCAAAACTACTACACACATGGATGTCGGACAGTACGATAAAGATTATTACGTCCAACGGACATGTCAAGTTAAACCATGCAAGAATACCTTTTTCACGATAAATAGAAAAAACATTTTCTCATAAAGTTATCAAAATTGAGCAAAATAAGAGCCACGAAACACTCCTTTTACCATACAATTTGGTACAGCGCGCCTCGTTTCCTATCGTGCAGCCAGGGAACTACGCAAATCCCCATACAAAAAGGAGACGTTACGATCACGTCTCGTTACTAACGTCAAACAGACTCACCTCTCTGGTATTCATTAAAATAAGGATTTGCTACAAACTGATAAGGAGTTGTTTACAAATAATTAGGTAATTAATGGGTAAATCTAGTAGGTATTTTGTTACTAGGTACTGAAATATACACCTAACTAAAACTGTCAAAGGTTCTTGTTCGAGTTTCTTAGCAGCTTAATTCGAAATAGAAAGTTATTTCCCATTCCTGGGAAAACAATATAAATCCGATCTAAAGACAATCATCACAATTCCCGTCCTTCAGTCATAAAGCAGTGCACATAAATGTTTAGTTACGGCCAACCACTAAACTATAAATAAATAATAGCATGAATATGATTATTTTTCTCGTACGAATAACTATATGGGTCTGACTAGGAGAGTTTATGACTGGACAATAAATTCAGCCACCACCCGTTTTATTAAAATTTGGGTAGTAAAATGAGAAGTCCATGCATGGAGGGTTATCGAGCCCGACTGACTGACCGTAACTTTGATTCTGCTATCAAAGTTGATGTCTCTTATCTCATAATGAAGCTGGTATTTTTGATAGGTAAAGATGTATCCTCCGAATCGTCTTAAGGCTGGCCTATGGCCCATCGGCCTTGAGAACACAAAATAATTATCTGTAGCCGTATAAATAATTTGTTTTATTCGTGAAACGTACCATTTGTATAAAATACTTTGACAAATATTTATGTGAAAGAAAAATATTCAAATCAACAGCGTTTAGAAGATATATTCGAATTTCGAATATTTTTTTAAAATTCTAAATTTGGATATATTTTATTTTGCTTTAATTTGTCCCTAAATAAATTGATAGCAAGTTTAGCAACCTACTGGACTAGAAGGTACCACGAGAACTACTTGCATAATCATATTCATAACGCTCAGGAATAATATCAAATAATAATGCTGGACAATCCAACACAGCAATATCTAATCCCAAGCTAAGCAGAGCTTGTGTTATGGGTACTTAATGACTGATATAGTACATAATGCAATATACATTACAATTTTTAAGAAATAGGTATGTGTAAATACAAGTTACACATTAACATTAATTTGATAATGTTTTCTTCTAAACATTGTTGATTTTGAGTTTAAACATTACAAAGATAGATAGATTTTTGATTATGCATAGAAAATACCCAGAACACCCGGAACAAATATTTGCAGATCGTTCAAACATTTGACCCTAGGCGGGAATCGGACCCGCAACCTCTTGCGTCGCAGGCGAACCTTCGCAAGCCGCGCCACATTGGTCGTCAATCGTCATATGAACAATGAACAAACTATCTAGTGAAATGACCACTTTCAAAGACCGGTGGTTTATAAGATTTCTCTAATGGTGATGTTATTTTAATAAATAACTAGACAATTACGTTTTTCATTGAGGTTTTTGACAGATTTTTTTTTATTTTACCCACGTTAATGTTATCAGACGAACCTGCTGATCGTCCGATTTATCTTTTAGAAGACATCATTATTAGACGAATAAACGAATAAAAATCCATCTCTGTTTAATAATAATACTTAGTGCATAGGGCAAGAAAAGTGCACCAGACAAGCCTAGAGATGTCATTCTTCTTTTCGTGTCCAGAACTAGACTGGTCCACCCGTGACCCCACGGCTAAGAAGTAAATCATCTCGCCACAGGGGACAATGTATGGGGTCACGCGCTTTACTTAACGATGACAAGCCGCTGTATAAATCACAGAATATACCAGTTATTCTATTCAAATCAAGCTGTACTTTATTAGGGGTTAGGAATGTCTATGGGGTGAGACGTCATCACTATTTGGTCTTGCGAAGTTCGAACATTCTAGTTTTTTTCCATTGCTTTCCGTTCAATGGTATCTACAGAAAGTTGGAAGGAAGGCATTGGGACGTTCAAGTTAAACGTTTTTTTTTTGTGGACGGAGAAGCGAACTTTGTGCTCCGAAATAAGTTAGATTTCATCATCAGCCCGCTATCACTCACTGCTGGGTATAGGCCAGCTTACTCGGTCTCAAGTAAGATTTACTATTTATCAAATCCCAGAGTAATAAAAATCTAAGAATAAAAGAAAGAGTTGTAAGAAGAGAACCTAGATAGAGAAGTTATTGCATAATTTACTTTTATCTACAAGACAATTGCCTTATTCTCGTATGTTGAATCATTCATTACACTTACACCAAAACAACCGAACTCTAAATCCGAAGATTTAGGTTATACTTCCGATTTTATCGCTATCGTATCTTTGCCAACGGCTGACGTCTAGCGGGCCTTCGTGATGCAAAAGCGAGCTCTACGCGCGTGCAGGGAGCTGTTCAAGGAGTACAACACACTCACTCTCACGGGTGAACTTATCTACCAAGTAGCTCTGTTCATCCACAACGTCATGGACCAGCAGCGCCGCGGTATCAACGCCGCTCGCGCCCTGCGTGGTAACAACCACCACTACCGCCTGGTCACACCTGAGCATAAGCTACAGAAATCAGAGGGGCCCGTTTATATGTATAATAGATCCTTCGGTTTACAATCGGCTGCCCGACTGTATCCGTGATGCAGCTTCCACACATATTTTTAATAAAAAACTATGAAAGTGGTAATTGAACTGGTATTACATTACATTAATTATTTTTTTTAATTGCCATTCTTATAATTTTATTTCTTATATTTAAGTGAATGACATTTAATAATGGTATAACGAATAAATGCTGTATCAAGATGGTTTGCTTCTACTTGCTTTGATCACCATTATTCAAATGTCATTGAACAATCTCTCACCCTAAACGCATATTATATCGTCTGAGTTCCGTCGCGGATAAAATAGAGAGTATTATCACCGGAATTATACGAGCACTCAACGTTCACTCAACCTTCCGATTTCAACTAGGCCTTCAATTTAAGCTCTGACTTCCTATCCATACGTTACACTTTACGTAACTAATAGATAACATTTGTTATTATAGTGCGTAAACCCTATAATAACAAATGTTTAATTAGGGTAATTTCTAAGTAATCAAATAATATCCCAAAAAAAATTCGACTTCGACGGCGCTAGAGTCCGGAGGAATTCCCAATGTTTTTCGATTCCTACGTCACTTGACCTCGTGGTGTAATAGGTTAGCGCATTCCCGTACTGACGGAAAGATGTCAAAGTCAAAGTCAAAGTCAAAAATTCTTTATTTCCATAAATAAAATAAATGTATACTTAGAAAAGGTAAAATTCTTAATAATTAAACAGTGACACGGAAATAAAGTGATATTTTTGATTTTAGTCGCTTCGGTTTGTAGACGGTTGTTATTTTTCGAGTTGGGAGCAAATCCCGTCCCAAGCTTTTTTATCCTCTAGATAATTTGATATTTTATAGTAAATCTTTTTTCACAAGAAGGTTTTGACAATTTGTTTGCATTTATTTACTGATAATTTTTGCAACTCACTAGGAGTTTTGTTGTAGAAGCGTATACCCATTAGAAGATACATTAATTTTGTGTAGACTAGTTGTGGGCACAGCAAGTGTTTAACATTAGGTAGAATAAATCTAATACATTTCGTTTTGGTTTCGTTAAGCAAAAGTTTATTGACACCAATGGACTACTTTTAAGATTGCGTTAATCACATCGTCGAAATTCGTGTTTTGTCGTTTTATTTTAAAAATTAATGAAGTATCATCAGCAAACAATACAATCTCGTGATTATTCTTAACAAGATGAGGCAGGTCGTTAATAAATACTAAAAATAGGAAAGGGTCCAGGGTAGATCCCTGCGGTACACCCATTGTAACTACAGACCCCGAAGACCGTTTCCCATTAATGTCAACTCTTTGTATCCTTTTACTCAAATAAGATGTAAGAAGACCCAAAGAGGTGTTCCTTATTCCATAGTGATGTAGTTTCCTGATTAATGTATAGTGGTGTACGCAATCGAATGCTTTTGACAAGTCGCATCGTGGCATCTTGCGACTTCTCCCAAGCATCAAATCTCTCCGAATCTTCTCCGAAGCGATGCGTGTTCAAATCCCGTTGAAGTCGATTTTTTTTGTGATAATATTTAATTTCTTATCAAATAATATCATCCAGTAGAACAAGCCATTGCCCGTGGGTCCGGTTGCAATCAACTAACAAGTGGAGTAATCCGATTGCCGGACGAAGAACTATTATTTAAACAAATCGTTAACTCTCGTGCTCCTGGCTCCATGTTTTAGTTAGGTTATCTGGATTGAGTGTGGGAGCAGGTAGGAACGGTAGGGTAGGGAGGTTAGTAAACAGATGCTAACGTTTTGATATTTAACAGATTCAAGTGTTTTAAGAGGCCACACTTCATACTAATTCTTTACTAATACTAATGAAATGAATTTTAAAAGAAAATTGAAAATTTTAAAAGAAATTTGAATTTTGAAAGAAATTTATTAAAACCTAGACAATGAATTCCAAAGAACAAAATATTTCAAAATGTTACTGATAATATTACTTACTTGAAATCTATGTAGTAAATGTATTGATTGAATTGGCTTGAAAAGCCTGTATGTATATGCCATCCCTCATTAGTCATTACATTCACACACTCATTTTGTAAAAAAAGACTTGAAATTTAGATTTTTTGTATACATAAGTACCTACATAATTTCTCATTTTTATTACTATACTAATATTATGAATGCAAAAGTTCGTGAGAATGTTTATTTTTTAGAATAACACATAGGCTAATCAAATTTTCTAAAATTAACCTCTGAGAGGGTTAAAAAGGGTAGTAAAGTTTCCATTTTAGATTTATACAATTATTATTTCTTGGTAAGATTCACTCAAAACTCGGTATAAATAAACAATAAGGTAAATGATGATACATGTATTTTTATTTTTACAAAAATACCCCTAGAGGGGGTGTGCAATCAATTTCCACGCGGGCAAAGCCGCGGGGCGCATCTAGTGTATTATAAATGCAAAAGTTTGGATGTATGTATGGATGTTTGTTACCTCTAAACGCCAAAATTACTGAACGGATCGGATCAGGCCTCGAATAAAACATAGGCTACTTTTTATCTCTTAAATCAGTTCCCAAGGTTTATTATAATAGAAGTAACTTTTAAACGTTTCCATAGAACAACGCGTGCGAACCCGCGAACATAAACTAGTAGTGTAAAATCTATAAAAAAATATTAACAAAGAAAAATACAATCAAACATTAGAAACAAATTAGAACTAGTATTTTAGTACAATAGAAAAATTGATCTTTGCAGACGGTTGCAAACAATCTACAGGTAGCTCAACTGATCCATATCCCACCACCAGTCGGAAGTGTCCCCAAGACGCTGGCTGCATTGCCCCGCAGTATGGCAATGCTGATGCGCTGCACCAGATACTCACCAGCTCTTGGGTCGGAAGGCACCTGAGAACACTTAAAGAATAAAGATTTAGACCAGGCAACTTGCAGTCAGCAATCCCCGGAAGGCATCTGAGAACACTTAAAGAATAAAGATATAATAGGGAGAAACCATCACCTAAGGCAATAGTTTGGCACGTGCTAATGCATTGCCTGAACGTCATAAACGCGAAGGCCCATATTTCACGTCCACAATAAAATCGCTGATATAAAATGGCACATGCCTGTTTCTTGGAACCGTAAACCTCAAAACTCCAATATAATTGGTACCAATTGTACAGAATACAGGGTGAATGGGAATCTGTGTTAATATTGAGAAAGCTTTTTTCGTTTTATTTTCGCTCAGAGCATTTGTTTTAAACATTTATGAAAAAAATGTGGCACTTTGCTACTGTTTGCGGCTTCGGACGCTCTATCCCAGGGTAAAAAAGCTTTATTAATTTATTCTAGGACCAGAACTACATGCAATAGTACAGGCCTATCTGCTTAGTAGTTTCGGAAAGCAAAATTCTAAATTTTAAGATATTTGCCCAATATACCTGTTCGTGTAACGCTGGGTGAGATTAATGTCTACAGTTTTAATTATTTAACGCTTTTACTGCCCATCCTGGCCATTGAGGCATTAACCCCATCTACACCCACAGAAAAGCTGAAACGAAGCTGTCTGTCACTGAAAGTCCTGCTACTTCAAGGAGCTGGGCTGGTTAGGGCATGTTTAGGCAGGATGACAATGCACAATACACTTCCATACGAGATGTCAGTGCAGATATCAGTTCCTCCCCCCTCCCCCTCCCCTCCACTTAGAATTAGAATTAGATAGGCAATGAAATTGTTAGTAAATGTAAAGGGTTAACACGATAACGAAGTCGCGGGTAATAGCTAGTATATACTGTTTTAATTTATTGTCATCCGCATCCTCTTCTGGTACACCTTGTACAAAACAATCGGCCATGTCCGTCCGTTAATTGGTCTGGTCTGGTCTGGGGTCACAGGCCTCTCCGCTATGGCTCCTAGGAACACTTTATCTCCGTTTATTGGAGCGTCTGGATGCCTAGACTTTGTCGCAGATTTCAATCTCTGCTTGTTTTTTGTGCATTTCAAAGTTTCAGAGAAACGATTCAAATATTTGAAAGAGCTTAGCTTTAGACCATACCTACTCACTCGACATTTTTTTAAAATAAACCCGACAGACGTTGTCAATGTCCTAACTATGAATATTGAATTCGAATTAGTACCTATCATGGTCGTTAAGTTTTCTTAAATATTCTTATTTCCCGTGCAACTTTACTATAGGTATTTTTCTTTCATAATAACCTTCTCCTGACAATAACAAACACAACAAAAAAATTATTAATGAAATCGGTCCAGCCGATCACGCGTGATGCCGTGATCAAGGGAAATATGGATTCATATATCTATCTTCTTATATATATATATATAAAAGAAAGTCGTGTTAGTTACACTATTTATAACTCAAGAACGGCTGAACGGATCTCGGTGAAATTTGGCAGCGAGGTAGATGGTATCTCGGGGCCGGAAATAGGCTACCTTTTATTCCGGAAAAAAGCGTGCGAAGCCGCGGGCTGCAGCTAGTCTATCTATATATATTTAAAAGAAAGTCGTGTTAGTTACACTATTTATAACTCAAGAACGGCTGAACGGATCTCGGTAAAATTTGGCAGCGAGGTAGATGGTATCCCGGGGCCGGACATAGGCTACCTTTTATTCCGGAAAAAAGCGTGTGAAGCCGCGGGCTGCAGCTAGTTTAAGATAAACCTTGTAACTTTAAATAATACGACTTTACTCTAACATTTAAGCGTTAATTTATTACATTCACCAAAGGATTAGAGTGTGAATTAGATTATAAAAATATAAATAAGAGTAGAATTAGCGCGTATTTTCCTTTAAAAATATTTACCCTGCGCTCTTTTCCTAAGTTAAACTTGGCAAAGCAACATGCAATTATCAGAGATTGCTTAGACTCTTCCACCAGGCGCCACAAATGAGATAATAATAATAATAATGTAATGTAATGTTATGTTTTATTCAGTAATAAAATATACATAGTCTTACATGAAAACACCTTTTAAGAATTATAAAATACTTGTAATAGGTGATTTCGCTCTTCCACGTTTTAAATTAAGTATTCGTGTTGAAGGCGTTAAAAATCATTGCAAAACAATACAATAACAATTACTCAAATTAAGTTATAGTACAAATCAGTAGAGGGTAGTACACAATAATTCTCATGACGTCTTTAACAATACCTACTCTTAACTTTTAGCGTCCAAGGTAAGAGAATTTGGTGTATCGAATTAAAATTTTGTAAAACAGTAAAAATTGTAGTAGTTATTACCTATAGTATAAAATGTCATGAAATGTTGAACAATAATATTAATCGTAAAATGTAAATCTGTACAAAATAATGTTCAAATAAAATTAATATTAAAATTAATTGCAATAATAATTACGTAGGAGCCTACGCTACTACTCATACCATGCGGTGAGTGTGAGATGATCGGTAAAATAAAAAATCATGCTGGACAATCCACTCCTAATCATCTAGCCCCAAGCTAAGCAGAGCTTAAGTATGTTATGGGTACTAGATGATTGATATACTTAATACAGTACATTATATAGATAGGTATATATTTTTATTATACATAGAAAACATCCAGAACTCCTGAAAAAATATTTGCAGATCGTACAAACATTTGTCACAAGGCGAGAATCGAACACGCAACCTTCTGCGTCGCAGGCGCTGAATTATTATTACTAGCGTAGGGAACCGACATCCCGAACCAAATGTTTGCGCCATGGGTTGTTGCCGATCGGCAACAACGCATTTAGTCACTCGCATACGTCCATCGCGACCGCATGCGACTAAACAAAAAATAAAGTATGCCGTCTTGCGTGTTAAAATCGTGTAAAACACAATCAACTGCAAAGAAAAAAGATAGTGGGGTGACTTATCATCGGTAAGTAAACAGAACCTCAACTAAAACCAATCAAAATTACTTATTATAAGTTTTTTTCTATTGAACCTGACATTTTGAATAGATTTTACAAAGTGAACCGTAAAGATGGAACCGCAAGCATGTAGGTACTTGTTGTATACAATACCAATTTATTTTAGAACCAATGATTTAAACTCGTAACAATTCATATTAATTTACTATTCTATTTTACCATTTTTCACTAATACGTTTTGAAATTTTAATACTTATGCATAGGTACTTCCTCAAAAATTAGATGATAGTTTTGTTATGTGCAAACACTGTGTGAAGTGTCTCTTCTGCGGTGTAAAATCTTCTAGTCAGTCCACGGCACACTTGCCCCGCGCAGTCCACCCGCTGTCATCAAGTTGCGACTTGGTTTAAGGTTGTTAAAGCTTCTCTATACGTAGTATTTGTAACTCAATGGTCGAAGGCAGACTTCAGCCCGCCGCGCCACATCAGTCGGTAAACTATATATATGTAGAATAGAATAGAATAGCATTTATTTCGACACACAATATGTAAGAACATAGAAAGCTAAACTAAATAAAGAACATGGAGGTGTAATCAGATCAATAGCATTTCAGCGTTAGGCAAGACACCCAGTATTTGTGCTCTAGTTTAGATATGTTACGACGTCGACGGGTAGCATGTATGTAACATGACGTGGCGGTGTTGCATTGCCGGGGGCGAGACCCTGTATACGGCGGCTAATTAGCTTTCCGATTACATCCTCAACTTGGTATACCTACCTGGGTTGGCATGTTTATAACAAAGTGTTTAGAACATTTGTCTTAAACATTTTTTAACGTTTGTTTTGTAAATTAAAATAAAAAAACTGTTTTTTTTTCAACCTACCTATAGATGTAAATCAGCTGGTAAACACCGGTGTACACTCAAAGCCCCTGCAGAATACCATTTGGTTGCCAGTAAAAAGAGGTAGTAACCCGACTGTGGAAGGAGGATTCGTTTTAGAATGTGTTTATACGCATACTGGGTGATTATTTGTATTTTTTTTATGTATTTCAATAATGTCAATAACATTAAATTCAATAATAGATAACTCAACTGATATGGATCAGTTGAGCTACCTGTAGATTGTTTGCAAAAGTCTGCAGTTAGCTTAATTGTTTCAATTGTAAATAATAGGTCTCATTATTATTTGATTGTAATTTTCTTTGTTAATAAAAGCAATTGCCCTATAAAATAAAAATCAGATGTCCTGTATTTATCGACCGGCTGTGGCAGTCGTGGCGTAAACTTGGACCCTTCCAACTCAGCCCGTGGATTTCGTAACAATCGACTAAAGGAACCTACCAGAGCAAGGAGAGCATAGCAGTGGAGGTGTTATAAATACACAGAACTTCCTACTGTGATCAACACAGTAATCTGAATATTATGGAACTATTATTCAGATTTCTGTAGTGATCACTAATCCCTGCGTAGCGTAGTGATTATGGCTCCTCGTTTGGAGAGGCGTGTGCAGCAGTGGCATACGATTATGTTATCCATATCCATACCTACTAATATTATAAATTCGATTGTAACTCTGTCTGTCTATTTATCTGTCTGTCTGTTACCTTTTCACGCGTAAACGGCTTAGCAGATCTCAATGAAATTTGGCAGGGGGGTAAATGATATCTTTACTTAAAAAGCGCGTGCGAAACCGCGGGCAGCACCTAGTAATATTATGAATTTGAAAGTAACTCTGTCTGCCTGTCTGTTGCCCTTTCACGACTAAAAGGCTGAACAAATCTTAATAACATTTGGCAGGGAAGTAGACGGTATCCCTGGGACGGACATATAGGCTACTTTTTATCCAGATAAAGTGTGTGCGAAGCCGCGGGCAGAAGCAAGTCTAGAATAATAAAACGATCTACAAATAAAAGAACCAGCGATCTCCAGAATATTCCACTTCACTTACACAAATATGTGGGGTTGAAAAATCCCTCGCAATAACTGAGTAAAACAGAAATGCCCCGATGTAGTCCACACCCTCATAATAATATTTAATTCCATCGCCCGCTGCATTCAGAAAACGTATTATTATTTCACGTAAATTATGGATCAAATAATATCCCTTCAGTGTTGGGTTAGTCTGGTATTAATGGAAAATATGAGGGATATGACATTCTAGTCATTGTCTTTGATGAACAGACTTTTCTAGAAGGTAACACTTAATAGGTAAGTACTTTGTTTAATAAGTTGGTGGGATAGATTGTCAAATTTTTAGGCTTCCTTATCAGCATACATATAAATAAATTAATAATGCTGGACAATTCACACAGCTTTATATAGTCCCAAGCTAAGCAGAACTTGTGTTATGGGTACTAGATAACTAATTTACTTAAGTAATACAATACACTACATAGATAGATATTTTTTATTATACATGGAAAACATCCAGAACACCCGAAGCATATATCTGCAGATCGTACAAACATTTGTCCTGAGGCGGGAATCGAGCCCGCAACCTCATGCGTAGCAGGTGGACCTTCGCCTGCTGCACCACAGAGGTCATCATTATGTAGGTTTATTGCTGGACATGCCTCCCCAAAGAGGGTTTTCTCATAGTCACCACGCTTAGCAGGCGGATCGGAGATCGCACTCTTACAACATCCAGCTGGAGGTCAAGGGATCGATTTACCCGCTGCGAACGGTACGGACATAGGTCCTTACTTCTAGGTATGTCATTATCCTATACCTTAGGCAGTTGTGTGTTTCACTGTGTGGAAGTGTTGTCGGTTTACATTGCCGGCGAGGACTCGCTCCACCAGTTTGTCACTGAGCGGAAAAAGCTATCAAAGATAATAGTCGCTCAGCAATACTCGCTCAGCGATGCTCGCTTGGCGGTCAGAACTCACGCCGAGAGACCAACCAGCGCAGTCATTTCTCTATAATGCGGATCTGAAAGTACATGTATTTTTATTTGTTATGAATATCGAACAATCATTTGAATTATCATTGTTGTCTAGTTCAGACGACGATGGTGATGTATTGTACGCTCGGCCGCCGCGAGCGAGCGGTGCGAGTAATTGTCCGTCGCACTTGCACACTCACTTACAGCCAAGAGATAACATTTTAGAAACCTCAAAACTCAAATCATGGTAAATATCCCGTTGACTTTAGTATTACCGGGATATTTACATCTTGGTATAGATACCTAGAAGTACACATTGTATGTTATTTTGTATGTTTATTAGGTTGGATTTTCCTCGAAAATATTTTTTTATTTTTATTTTTTTTATTTATTGTTTAACAAAATCAACAGCCCTTATATCTAAACAGTTCTAACCTTAATAACCTAACTTACGGCCAATGAGAGATTTACATTATTACATTCTCATGAATTATCTAAAACCAAGATATTAAGCTTTTCCCTCTTGGAACCCTTAACAATCCTGCTCTATTTTCCTGTCTAGGTGCGTCTTAACTACTGAGGATTATTATAAATTAAATAGCCTAGCTCTTGTCGGTGTAATAATGCAATTTCCTCCACTTTTATATTAAAGATTATTTGTCGGGTATTTATCGCGTACCTTTTGTTTTATTTTCCCCCAAAAACAAAAGGTACGCGATAAATACCCGATAAATATCGCGTACCTTTTGTTTTTGGGGGAAAATAAAACAAAAGGTACGCGATAAATACCCAAAAACAAAAGATACCCGACAAATAATCTTTAGTCACGATCACGATCTGTTAACATATTAAAGATTATTTGTCAGGTATTTATCGCGTACCTTTTGTTTTTGGGTATTTATCGCGTACCTTTTGTTTTATTTAATAATATGTTAACAGATCGTGAAAGTTTAAAAAGTTCCTCCACTTTTCTCTCTCCAATGCAACGTCTTATACTTCTTTATACGACATGACAGCGACTTTCTCCTTGATCTGACTATTAAAGCTAATTCTTATTATTCCGCTTCCTCGTCTTCCTTCTACTCTTCCTTCTATGATGTAACTTATGAAGTTGTCATGTCGTATAAGATGTCCAATCGTACTCTGAATGGTGTCCATCAAAAACCTTTTCTCCTCAACTCTTTTCAACACCTCATTAGTAAACTTCTCCGTCCAGCTAATCCTTTCCATCCTCCTCCAGCACCACATTTCAAACGCCTCAATCCTCTCTCTATCCCGCTGTGTTATAGCTGTTTAGCTGTGTGTGTGTTGTGTGTCCATGTTTCGCATCCATAACTATGCTGCAAACATTATGTTTTTAGGATTTTGTATCCGAAGGGTGAACGTCCATCCTTTAGTCACATGACTTTATCTCATGAACCGTAAGAGGCAGATAGACGAAAATTTCAGAGAATGTGTATTTCTCATGCCGCTATAACAGCAAATAATAAAAATATCCAAATTGAAGGGAGCTTCCATACAAAAAACGTTTTTTTGGCTTATTTTGCTCTTTGTTTGTCAAGGCTGTATCTCTAAAACCACAACTTATGTAACTTTCTTTAAATAAGTAACACTTCGAGTGAACAAAAATCATAGTGATCACTTTGTTTCCTAGTTTTACTTATGTAATTTGAATTTTGTGACGTGTCCGAGAGTCCTGTAAGGTCTAAAGGAAATAAAGCACTTTGAATTTTTGAATTTCAACTGAATACTAAAAATACGATAAAATTGGTCTCCAAACACTTGAAAATTTGATGGTCTTTGAAAAAGTATCTGATTTTTACGGTACGAACGAAGCATTCCTCGTTTGCGAGTCGACTCGCACTTGGCGGTTTATTATAAACTTTATCTTTACTTTATTTTGTTATTTTAGATGTAAATAAGTGTTTTTTTGTTGAACTACTACTGAAGGTATTAACCTGAAATCTTTTTACCATGACCTTAAGTTATTGTGCATAAACTAGCTAATAAGCAAATAAGTTAATTCTAGATTAAATATCAACTCGTGTTGACTTTATCTCAAGATCAAATTAAAGTGCACACAGCTAACTCGCAAAGCCCTAACCAAATTTCATTAACAGATAGCCAGAGTAATTAAATTTAAATCCAAATTACTATTTGGCATGAATTAATTCGATTTGAAACTAAATTCGTAAATTAAGCCCTACTCTCACTATTCAATTATTCGTGCAAATCTGTTACATAAGGCGCCTTACACACGCGGCGTGTTCGGTTTAGTTCTATTTACATCCGCATCCAGTAGTTCGGCTTACCTTTATATAAGTACATAGGTAGGTAAGTATATTAATTACTTTATGCTACTCTATGGCACCTATTCCGTTCTCTATGATACTCTTTGTCTATCATTTTGAAAAAGCGAACAGATTTTATATAATTTGGTTCATGCTTTTTGAAATATGTCTACAAAATTCTTAGAACGGTAGTTTCATAACGTTCCGATCTCCCTAAAAATATTTCATAAAACCTATTTCGCACCAAGTAAAAGTTTCACGAAAAATCACGTCTCGAGACTCGGTAGTTCTTAGCTCCTGACACCAATGTCTTCTGGAAATACTCAAAACAGCAGCCATTCAACGTGCTGCGCATAATTTGGAAGAAACTTACCTTTCGTCGGTGAAGAAACTCTTAACTTGAACAAAAGATAAACTTTAATAAATGGATCTACGAAATATAGTTTCCAAACGTGAAATAAGAATTTTTTGAACATGTACGAGTATAATAAAGTTACAAGGACGAACTTGAATAAGCCGTGTGTCTAATACCTTGTCCACTATGTCTGCGGGGAGTTTCAGGATTAATTAATTCCTAATTTTATTTAGTTCATAGGTTGAACTAAATTAATTCCTAAGTCTTATTCGAATTTTCATAGGAAACAAACGATTATTCATTTACGTGGATAAAAAGCTGTACGCTGGCCACAAGGATGGCTTAAAAAAATTAGTACAGTGTGTGTCGCCTGACCGGGCGAGAAGGCGACGCGGCAGACCATGATGGAGATGGCAAGACGAGTTAGACAAATTCCTGGCCAATTGAACGAAGGTGGTTCAAGATCGTGACGTCTGGAGGGAAAGGAGGAAGCCTTTGCCCAGCCAGGATGACCAGGGCTGATAATAATCTATACGTATAAAAATGTATCCCTATTTCCCTTGGTTACGGCATCACGCGTGAACGGTTGGACCGATTTCGTTAATTCTTTTTTTGTTGTGTTTGTTATTGTCAGGAGAAGGTTCTTATGAAATAAAAAATAAGTAAAATTGCGCGAAAACTAAAAACACTAAACGACCATTAGGTACCAATTCGAATTCAATATTCATAGTTAGGACAGCACAACGTCTCTCGGGTCAGCTAGTAATAAATAAACAGTCTGAGTAACATAATGACACTGTGTGTAGTTGAACCACTTTAACAAAAGAACTTCAAAATTCTCCACCTCACTAAGGCACCTTTCACACAAGCAAGTGCAAGTCCGAATTCGCGCTCGGCGGCGATAGATAAATCCGATTACATCAACACCCGGTTTAATACAATTACAATCTGCAGCGCGCGGATCGGATTGCGTGTGCAGTGTGCACGCCGCCTTTTTGCGACTAAATTGGTTCGCTGTAATGAATCGTCAGTGTACACCTGCCTTTAAATTTTGGCGACGAGTTTTTGTAAACGAATATAAGAATATTTGATAGCTAAATTGGGATGTCTGGTTTTGGTGGGTTTTTATTAACAACATGGAATGCTTAGAACTTCCATGAAGCTACGTTAGACCAGTGGTTCGGGCTGTGTTTGCTGCTTTAATATCAAGTTGATAAATACACGAATATAAAAACTGTATTTTTGCTAAATTATAGAGTCACTTCATAACTTTCGTCACTTATATCATGTCTTACGTCAAACCCTACAAAATCTTGATAGAATCATCACATAACGCTCTGTTATTAAAGTTCATGAATAAAAATATCGCCCTCAAAGGAAATTACTAGCCTTCGCATCAAGGGTTAGGGCGGCGTAGAAAAGGAAAAATAATTGAAAAACTAAAAAAAACATATTATTATAAAATCGAAAGTAACTCTGTCTGTCTGTTACCTTTTCGCGCCTAAACGGCTGAACAGATCTTAATGAAATTTAGCATAGATATTTGGTTTGGAGATAGGTGGTATCCCGGGGACGGACATAGGCCATTTTCTATCTCAAAAAAAGAGCGTGCGAAGCCGCCGGCAGCAGCTAGTACTTTATACTTGAAGATTAACTACGAAGCGTTTACAATAAGAAGAAAGAAAAAGTCGTTTGCACGTTTGAATAGTTGCTGCCGGGTCACATAATATATGCAGGGTTATTTAAAATTCATTTATGTTACGCTCATACTGAAAATGCTTTTTATTTTCGGTGAACAATGGCAGTGAATATTTGGTAGATGTTGGCGATCTTCCAGTATCAAAGTCTTAGACTCGTATTATGGAAAGCTTGCTCAGTCATAGATCTATGCTTGAGTGACGTTTATGCCATAGGAAAGCGTTACTCAAGCATAGATCGATGATACGGGCCAACGTTGTGTGATATTAAGCAGGTATGCATCGCCCGAGGTTGGATGACGATCTGCGAAAGACTACAGGCAGACGCTGATGCAGCAAGCTGGAGACAGGGCACTATGGCGATCCTTTATTTTTATCTAGTTTCTGCCGGCGGCTTCGCATATGTAGTTTTTAAGGAAATGTTTAAAGGTTATTTCTATTCCTTTTGAACTGCTTTAAGGGATAAAAAGCCTATGTTTTATTCCAGACCTAAAACTACCAGTATGCAAAATTTCAGCCTGATCCGTTCAGTAGTTTTGGCGTGAAGACGTAACAAACATCCATCCATACATCCAAACTTTCACATATATAATATTATGTAATATTAGTAAGGCAAAAAATCTGTTTTAATTAAACTACTACACGTAGATTAGGTGTAACTGACGCAATTTGTTTTAGCAGCATGCATTAGGGGAGTCTATGTCCAGCGGTGGACTAACATAGGCGTATGATGTCTTGATTCATCTGTTTCTGTTTTAGGCTCTACATCTAGAGCAAACAACAGACGGCCGGCCGCACAACACAAAAATGTGCATTCAAATATAGCCTATATTAACTCGTAAAATTTAGATGCATTTTATATTGATGGGATCAGACAGCTCGTGGGCTAGTAGCTTGTAGCTATATTTCTAAGCTAGGCCCCGATTGTACCATTTTGCTATCTTATGGCTGGTGTACTTCAAAAGATAATTACACAGTTAAATTTTAATTGACGTTTTTGACAGAAGTTTTCACACATAACTCTCCTGATATCATGTATCGTCTCGTAGTATATCTTTATTTATGTTGTAAATGATTCTCATATATTTTTAATTAAAAAAAATACGATAACATGAATAAAACGATTTATGGCAAATACGAGCTGCGAGTATAAATAAAAATGTTGTCAAATTTTTACCGACGAAGCTGCTAACTGTCCAACTCTGCGACAACGACTCTGCGTCTACGACAATACTTTAATTATCTATCCTTTTATCATTACCACAGAACAATTATGTTATAGCTTACAGTACAACCGAGTACAAGTACCTACAGTGGGTATGGTAATTGGAAGGGTGTGACCAGGAAAACAGAGTTCACCCATTGCGTTCTTACGCATGCTACGTTGTACTATCAATGACAAAATATGACCTACAATTTAAAACACCTACTTATCGTATGAATTTTGTCAGGGATATAATGATATCGCATTTTTTTAATAACTTGTGGGTTACCGTCTACTGCACAAAAGGTATTTTCATGAGATTATTATATTTTACACCCCTCACCATTTTAAAATTTAAAAGGAACTTCTATAAATTCAAACTGGCCTCACTGTAATTATCATTGTTTATCGATTAAATTAAATAATCGACGCTAATCGACCTCAGATATCTTGCAAAAAAGAAAACAGCTAGGATCAAAATAAACCAAACCGCAAAACTAGCTGCCCATAGCAAATAAAGCAAAAACGCGTACACCACCGTAATCAAGGCGCAGTGTTTTCAATCGCCCATCATTTTCTCGGAGCTTGTGTACTCGTTAGCGACTTTTGTCGTGGACTGTACGGGGGTCGACGACCCGAGACGTCATTATTTATTAATTTGGTTATTAACTCGTATTACGGATTTGTCGTTCTGAGGATTCGAGATCTGATGAGGTTTAAATTGAGTTTCGAATGAATAGACTTTAGGATTTCACATGAGGAGAGAACTGGTTTTTGGCCGCAGTTTCGCACGCGTTTTTTCTATGGAAACGTTTACAGGGTATTTCTGTCCCATGGGAACTGATTTTTAGGATGTAAAGTCTCCTGCCTATGTATTATTTTAGGTCTAGACCTACATCTTTGCAAAACTTCAGCCCGGTCCGTTTTGCCCATTTGGCGTAAAGAAGTAACATTATGTACATCAATCCATCTAACCGAACTTTCACATTTATAATATTAGTGCGTACATGATGTTAAAAGGGAAAGGGCGTTTTATTAGACCTACGTCTGATCACCTGTCTTGTGTAAGTTTTATTAAGTTGGCAATTTTTTTATTTAAATAACTTGACATTTTTTAAAATCGTTTTTCACGAAATACAATAGAGAACCCTCAACATAACATACAAAAATAGTAAGTTTCTTATCCCCACTAATCGAAAATACTTTCGTTATCTTTGACCCTTTATTATTTAACAAATTAGAACAAAACGTGCCCCGCCCGCCATTAATAAAATTGCTCTACACTTTCACGCATCGCTAACAACCAGCCTGCTATTAGCCATAATTCGGTGATGTCAAATATCTGTCAATCTTTATGTCAGTTGAACATGACAGGTGGTGTTTAGAAGTGAAAAATTACATAGCGTAGTTTTTCATAGGAATAAATAATGGAAGATATGATTATGTAGCGTTCATTTTCTTTATGTTGTTGGGTAATATTATTTTTGTTAATTAAATATTTTTTTTTGTAATTTATTCATCAGATTTCGTAATTTATAGGAAGAGTGATCAGTGTAAGTGCCCGTATCTGTTAGTAAATTTGTCCTTGGTATTCCAGACAGATTAGAAGGTTGTTGTGGGAGAATGATTAAGACTAGGGATGTTTAAAAGGGTCGATGATTGAAAAAATCAATTAAACACCTACTTATAGTTAAAAAAAAAATATCGTTTTATTTTATGTTTTCTTTTTTTTCTCTAATGGTATTAAAAGAAACAAGGTTATACCGCTACCCAGTTCCCATTGGTTTGGTACCCATATGAGATCCGAAGACTCAATCAATCAATCAATCATCATTCAATCAACAAAAAAAAAACAAATCTCAATCAATCAATCATCTTTATAATAATCGCACCGCCTTTGTTCAACTTAAAATTAACCCCATACAGACTTGGAAAATCTATCAAGACGCATACTTGTCCTTATGGCTTTGACAATAAAATTAAAAACATAATAGTACTATGCAAAATGGTACCACAGTTATTGTTTTTCAATTCTTTGCCACTATATATGTCCATAATGTTAATGAGTGAATAACTTTAAAGGTACTTAAAAGGTACTTATGCGAGGGGGCAAGCCCAATCGGTTTTTGATGTACATGGCATTTTAGGTTTTCATACACTTTTTTAAACCACAGATACTCAAACTTAGCATAATTAAATGAAAAATTAAAATTTTCCACTCTAAACCTGTCTTGAAAATGACTGGTCCTAGTTACCAAAATTATTCACATGGTGTTCAGATAAGCTATTTCTTCTTAATAAAATTCAATATAAAAATTTAAAAATTGTTAAATTGTGGGCTTGGTGCCCACAAACGCAGCCAGCGTCTTGGGGACGCTTGCGACTGGTTTTGGTATGGATCAGTTGAGCTACCTGTAGATTGTTTGCAACAATCTGCAGTTAGCTTAATTGTTTCAATTGTAAATACGTTCTAATATGTTTTTATTATTTGATTGTAATTTTCTTTGTCATTAAAGTATTGTATAAAAAAAAACATTTATTAATTGATCGATATTATGTAGTATTTAGTTCGATTTTCCAGGTTTACAGGAATGCGAAAAAATATTCGATTTTAATAGCGATTATTTTCTTCGAAAAATCTATTTTTTAGAATCAATTATTTTAAAAATCAATTTTAAATCTATCGAATCGATTAGGTATGTAAATGACACATTTTAATAGATTTTTGTAAACAGCACCACCTACATATGCGTTACATGTTTGTAAAAACTCAGTTCTATCAAGAAAAAACTGTTTGTTGCCCATCCATGGTTTTGTGTTGCCTATGCATGGTTTTGTGTTGCCTATGCATGGTTTTACGTTGTTTTTTCTGGAAAAAACAACAGAAACTCACTTATTTACACTAAAAGATGACTTTTAACAAAGAAATTGTTCAACTTTAACTTCTTTTCTTAAAGAAATGCCATAACTTTTTTTTTCTATGGGCGTCTTAACGCCATTTAATTTTGTCATCTGAATATGAGATTATGAAGTTCGGTTGAGGCTATAGAGATAAAATTAATGTTGATATGCTTTTAAATTTTGTCTGCGTTTTATCGGTATTCGTGTTTTCATTAAGCTATGTAGCACAAAACCAACTGCGTTTTCTTTGGACAGATCCTGATTTAGGTTCCTTTCATCATCGTCTTTCAAAAGCCTATACTAGTCCACTGCTGGACATTGGCCTTCCTTAGATATATAGGTTCCTTTAATTAAAACATACGTTAATTTGTTTTGGTAGGTATATTCTAGGTCAATATTTTCCAGTGATACGTTAGATCATCATCATCAGCCTTTATCAGTCCACTGCTGGACATAGGCCAGATACTTATCAGATATCCTACACTAAATAAAATTATTCTCATTTTGGCAAAACGCTCCTATAATAACTGCCTCAAACTTAAAAAAATTAAACACCACCTTCGAAGTCCTTAGTATTAAACTGTTTTTTAAGTTTTGCGGGATATACACTAGTCCCTCGGGAATCATATTTTATGGGACCACCAATCATCTTCTATACAACTGCAAAAGAATAATCCAAATCGGTCCCTAAGTGACGGAGAAATCGGCTACAAAAAAAAAAACATCTATATGTACAGCCGAACATAGAACCTCCTTCTTTTTTCGAAGTTGCTTAAAAATAGGTAGTAATAAAAAAGTAAAAATCCTAAAAATTGCATTTGCTTATAGCTTAAACCCGTATTCAAAATGCATTTTAGTGTTGGAAAAAAGAGCATGAGCTAATTACAGCCATTTACAGCCGAAACGTCGTGTATGAGTGGGTAAGTACTAATGTGTTTTTAATTGAACTGCAATCTTACAAATTGGATTTCTTAATTACATTTTCGCTACTGTTGAAAGTAATAACTGGTTATAGAAATTGAAGGCTAATTTTGATAATTTGGGTTTGTTCTATAAGCTTTTTATTTTAGTTAAAGCGTTGAAATAATGTAAATTAATAACTCTTTGAGCTTGTTCTATTACAATTAAGTAAATTCGGCTCGAATCAAAGTTATGTTATGTTAAGAGCCATCATTCAGTTAGCGTTTTTTCTGTTTAAAATACATAGAACACGCGAAATAAATACTGCAGATTGTACAAAAATTTCTCCCGAGGCGGGAGTCGAACCACGTCGACTGCGTTGTAGGCGGACTTTCGCTCGCTGCGCCACTGAGGTCGTCATTTTGACACATTTAACCGCAAAACTACGCAACGCAGCTCAGAGCTTAGAAAGAGCCCATTTATAGGAGGCAAGACCTCCTATAAATGGAAAAAGCATGCAAAACCCTACATTTGTCAGTATATTTACGCTCCGCTTGTTTCCCTCGACAATTAGAGCACGGCACTGATTTACAGCGGCAATGCGCTATAAATCAGAGGACGCTAGTGTCGCGCCGAAGGATTTATTCAAGAGTTGTCGATGGGTGCTGATGAGGTGCGGCTAATGAGCAGGATGTTATGTAGACTAGCGTTTATGGGCGAAACTGTACATAGGGAATTTAGCCATTATAATAAGATGGTACTTTCACCATCAAAAGCATTACAGAACTGGCTTAATTCACTGCTTATTTGCTTCGTTGTTTTTTAAGGGATTATTAAGTATTCATACTAAACTCGGTTCTAGAATCCTCGATATCTTTTGTAAACAATGACTTTTTGAATTTGTAATCGCTACAAATTCAAGCACATAGTAATGGAAAATATTTTATTACACTGGGTATCATCAGAGCAAAGCGCATAAGTTCTAAACAATTTTTGGGGTGGAAGTTTTCATTCATGTTTTCGTTTGTCTGTCGTCCGTTTTTAATCTTACCACCTTGTCCCGGAACGAGTTTCGCTGCGCTTGTGCAGTTTATGTTTTAATTTTTAGTGATAAGATAACATAGCCTTGTTCTTTTATGATATTGTAATCGGTTTTGGTGTTGTATTCTGCACGAAGTACAAAGTTGTGTTCATTATCAGGGAAGACACCTAGATGTGTCTGGATTCTTGTACTTACACATTACATTGTTTTCCATTTTTCTAGTGGCCAAGATGAAGCCAAGCCAAGCCATGAAGCCAAGACTAAGTATAATGTGTCAGGTCAGGCCGAGAATCTAGTTCACCCTAAAGTCCTACATTATAGTGTCTACTTGTAATACGTGATCTTTGTCGTTTCGCATTGAACCTTCATGTAACTTAAATCTAATAAATCAGTTGCGAATTATCATTGTTAGAGTTATCATTTCACGGTACCTCTAACATTTTCATTTCCATCCATAGACATAAAATAAGTATCTTGCGTTCTGAAGCCACGTATAGAGAACATTATTACGCCGAACTTGCCTGGGTCCTGGCCAAGAGAGAGATATTATAAAAATAACATATTTTTAGTTTATAATATAGTTTTCAAAAGTTGGGAATCAAGTTATCTTTATAGCCTTTTCAATATAAGTACGTAGTCCCATGATAGGTAGGTACATTACCTAGTCAGTCTTCCCACCATCAACGACGACACGTCTTCGCTCTTCCCACCACTGGGAAGGAAATGATTACGACCGAGCCCTACGCAATTCAATGAGAATTATCCCGGTGCCTATACTACGTTAGACTATCAGCCGTAATGGATGCATGTCACGGTCTATTAAACGGGAATATTATGTCATGATGATTATACTGATCTACGGAGGCTATAGTTGCGCGTGCGCTGGCGATACTGGATTGTACTTTAGAATGGAATGAAAGGAAGGCTCCGTTTCTTCCTTTTTCGCGTTTCTTTGTAGGACTGCTAAGTTGCTTGGACGCCTCCGTGTACGATTTTCGGAAACCAGGTATAGTGTCAGGTATGGTTGGGTAATTATGTTAAAGCCAATTACGTTGTCGATAATGTTGGCTCGAATTTAACGTGCCTAATTAGATTATGCCCTTCTGTAATTGTATTGAAACTAGTGATGAGGTTCCATGTTTTAAGTTTAGACACAATATAAGTGCAGAGTGACAACAGAGTGCTTCTGTCAATAAGGATCAAACGAAAGGTATGTGTATGGACTGTGCAATGAACGGACCCAATGTAAGTACTGTGATTTTATTGTGATCTGTGAAGAAATAGTCAAATGGACGCCATACGGGCGGCGCGGCGGCCAGGCAGCAGCATTAATAGGCAATACGTTCGCAAGTTTACATGATACCCTTTGAAACCCTATAACTACCAGAATAAAAAAGTTACATTATAACATGGTAACGTCCTTGCCTACATTACATACAACCCTAGCATAGTATAACGCAATGAAAATTGGCGCGACCGTCATTTGTTTTTCGCATAAGGTGTCCACAATTTTGTGAAGTCAACGTAGTCACTTTTATAAAAAACAAAAGGCAATCGCAACATTGAGCTATATAGTAGAGCTATAGTACCCACTCTACCTCATACCATTATCCAGAATCTCCAGCGCGCGTGCGGGTACCTCCGCCGGCCATTATATGAAATTGGCCATTATTGTTTGCCTATCCCACTCCACGAAAATACTCATTTACCTGACAGTACGTAATGACCTGAATTGTTACCGATTAAGCATATATGAACTAGTGGCGATTGATAGTTTTTGAACGAAAAATTCCGATAAAACTTTGATAGCAATCACAAAATGCCAATAAGTTTTATAGTTGATGCATGTAAAACTACTTAACCCGAATACACAAGGTGCTCCTTGAAAGATTAATAAACTTCCTTGGATTGTTCCTCTAAGTTATGCTATATTTTTTCGGTTTAGGCACAGAATAACTATGCACACTACAGTACCTTAATAGCCTAGCATAATGTACCTATTACTTAACTAATGTACTACTATATTTAAGCTACTTAGTAATTAGGAATTTCTAAATTTAATAATTACCTTTTTGTTTTATTCTAAATAGTTTTAATTTCCTTTTTGTTTGGCTTGAGTTGTATTTTGGTTTATGAGAAATAAATAATTTTCATTTCATTTCATTTTACCTACTTTTTTTTTAAAGTCTTTCTTGACAAAGAAAATTACAATTCAATAATAAAAACAAATTAGAACTAGTATTTACAATTGAAACAATTAAGCTAACTGCAGACTGTTGCAAACAATCTACAGGTAGCTCAACTGATCCATATCAATACCAGTCGGAAGCGTCCCCAAGACGCTGACTGCATTGCCCCGCTGTATGGCAATGCTGATGCGCTGCGCCAGATATCCGCCAGCTCTCGGGTCACGCGTCGCGTCGACCAGACGCTCAGATAACTTTTTAAAAACCCGGAGAGCCTCGGTACCCCACGGACCTAGGGTCTCGACCCCAAAGGGAGCAAATATGTAGGCTCTGTCGAGACCTGCATATTTGCGTCTCTTGAGATCCTCGGCCAAATCTGCCGCCGCACCAGCCCTTACGGATGTCCTCGGAAGATGGGAAGACGCAAGTGTGTCAAAGTTTAGGTTAGGTTAGGTTAGGTTTGCTAATCGCTGGTTTGGTCCACGACTTAAAAAAAAACAGAGAAAACATGTTTTCATCTTCACAGGCTCCTCGCTCTATCACCTTGCCGCACTGTAGGGCACCATCAGTCGCCGCCGCTGGCTTTTCCAGACATATTGATGGATATGCAACATATTAATGTATGTTTGTCTGCTCTGTTGTGAGAGGGATGAATAACCGATTTCTTATATTAAAATAATTATTACCTATTAAACAATGTATAATTTTACTTTGACATTTTTATTTAAACATTATCAATTTTAATTTAATTTTATGTTAGTTTTGTGCGTAAAATTTATTGTATATAAATTATAACTAATTAGTTAGTGTAATCGCCGTTCTAATGAATTATAAAATAAATGACTAAATCTTAAGTGAACCTCATACTGCGTAATAGGATACCCTCAGCAAAGTTTCAAGCTGTGGGGATGTCTGTAATACTTTTACTATTTTTTTTTTAAGAACTATAGTAAATCCTAAAGTCTGACCCACGCAAATCTGAATAATAGTGGCTTTTTATTAAGATTTCTCTAATTAAAAAGTGGGTCTGACCACACACCAAACCACACAACCACACACATACTCTAACTAGAATACTAAAATAGGGGTTCAAAGATCCTTACAAACATTTCTTCGCACAGATACTTCACAGATAGTTATATATTCAGGCTTTCCAGGGAAATGGAAAAGCCAGCCGAAGCCGGGGGAGGTCGCCAGCACGCCATAAATCAGTCGACGGAACGCCTTTGCGTTGCCCACGCGGATGCAAGAGAAATTTTATATACATTTAGCAGAATGTATGCGGATTTTATGGGACTAAGTGAAATATGATTGTTTTTGCGGCCAAATTGAAAGATACGGGAAATGAGTGTTGCTTGAAGAGAGGCTTTTTGTAATGCTTTTACGATGGATTGATTTCCGTTGATGTCTAATACATAAGCACTGGACTAGATGTCTTCTACTTTGTAACACTTTTGTCACAGCGATTGTAGTCATCAAGTTATTTCTCGCTGGGGCTCGGCAGCTTGCTTCAGGATGTCTCGCCACATTCTTCTAATCTTGGTATATTTCATGTCACTCGCCTGCTCACTTATTCTATTTCTCTTTTTTAGGTAAACTTAGCAACACCATTAATGTCTTATTTGCAAAGAAAATTACAACGAATACTTACTTATTAGAAATACAGTATTTGCGGTGTATTTACAAAATACACGTAAAGCAGTCGAGCTATCTGCAGACTGTTGCAAACAATTTAGGTATACCTAGGTAGCTCAACTAATTGATAAAATTTATTACCAATCAACATAATTAAATGATTAAGCCGCTACCTTATTGAACAAACTGAGAAGAAGAAAAGTTTCTCGATATAAATCAACACAACTTCAAGGTTAGAAGGTCAAAACAACAATACTAACGAAAAACTTAACCTTTGACGGGTGAAACTCAAAGGGAAGTCGGTCTACTTCCGTTTGAAACCGGAAGTGACTATTTCATTTATAAAATGTTCTTTGATCTGTTGTTCCGACGTTTCGAGACGTTTCGAGCCCCAAGAGATGTTGATTGCTTTTTGAAATGGCGAGGCTTATTTGGGTAATTGTTTATGACATTTAAAACGAGGGTACAGTGTGAAATTGGAAATTATTGAAAGGGTTTCTGCTACCTACGCTAATGGTTTTCTATAAATAACCATTTCGACAGCCTGATTCATTAAAAAAAAATGGGTAGATAAATACACTCCCAAAACGTAGCATTATTAATATATGTATATATCAGAACCAAATACCTTATACCTTCTTTTTGGTGAGTTATGTGATTCAGGTGTAATACTATTCTACTGTTATTTAATACGTAGAAAACCAACATAATTCTATATTCGCAGTCCATAGAAACATGTGCACCAGTTTTTTCATGATCATGGCGCATGGCCAACTGTACCGAAATAATCGAAAACTCAAAACAACACAAGTCGTGTACCATCTACCAGTTCTAAGTGTACTATTTTGCTTTAAAATAAAATAAAATAAAAAGCCTTTTATTTCTCGAAATACAAATTAAATTATATTACCTATCATCATCAACAATAATTAACAACATGCATACAAAATTATAATTGTATTATACCATTTTTTTGCTTATATACAGTAAGCTTAAAAAATACCTTAAATTTAATCTATTAATTATCATTTTTTCTTTTTTTTGCTTTACCCAGCGGTAAACACACACCCTATGCCTACTTAAAGGTACCTACCCTTTAAGTATGTAGGTACCTATGTAGGTACCTAGAGTCCATCCAAAACTTGCTAATTAACAACTGCCTGCCTTAGACTGAGTGTTGTTATGGCGGTGCGGGGCATTTCAATCTACCGATGCAGCTCGGACTTGGCGGCTTCTAGAACTTTTCTAGTAATTTAATTTAAACTTTGGGGTAAACTGGGAAGGGTGAGGCCAGGTACGTAATAAGGGCGAGGACTGGGGTGTCTGGGGAAAGTATGTTAATAAATTTGTGGGTAATTTAAAAAGATTCCGTCCTTTTGTTGGCATTATTTTTAGTTTCTGACTCCAGTGTTAGTAAGTAACTAACTCTGATGATGAAAACAAGGGAAACTCAGTGAGATGATGAAATGATTTCGTTTTACACAGATTCATTTAAGTAAGTACTTACGGTTTTTTTTGAGCAGAAATTTTTATTTTTTTTAGATAGATATTTTTTTTCATTTAATTTTCTTCGATAAGCTTTCTGGTATTTAAAATTTTTTGTAAAGATTGTAATAATAAGCTTCTGGTTTTCCTTGAAATAAATATAATGCAAAGCAATCTGCTTCTTGAATATAATTGTTTCGTCTGCAGCATGAAGTAACAAACACAAGCTTCTGCCCGTGGCTTCGTTTAAGTAGTGTATTCAATTTTGCCTGTAACACACTGGAATATTGGGTGTCAACTGCCACCGATAGAAACAGTGAAAGTATTTCCTACACCGGTTCAGTCATTTTATTAACTAACATAACTAACAAAGGTACTAGCTGCACCCCGTGTCTTTGGCCGCGTGGAAATTGAATGCGCACCCCCTAGGGATAGTTTTGTAAAATAAAAAATACGTGTATCATTATTTCCTTTATAGTTTATTACGAATCACAAACATTAATAAACCGATTTACCCATTTTCAGGAAAATTTTGAAAAATCCTGGAATACGTGTTCAATGGTTTTGTGTTCATAGTAATCTCTGAAGCTAATTGGTTGGTTAAAGAGTTCAAAAATAAAAACACCAAAAAAAAAACAAAAAACACCAAAAAAACTTCAAATCCCCTTTTTCACACCTTTAGGGGTGCAGTTTCCAAAAATCCCTTCTTAGCGGGAGGTTGTGTAGTAACAGGTACGTGCTTTGCAAATTTCATCTTTCTAGCTTCAGCGGTTTGCGCTGGGCGTTGTCCGCAGAAAATCGCTTGTTTTTATATTAAGATAAATAACGCTAGCATAGATACTTTACAACTTCTGGTCAATTCAGATATATTCGTGAGTGCATCACTTACGAGTATATTCACCGCTCATATGCCGCAATTTAATCACGAATAACGAATAAAAAAAACTAAGGACTATGAGCCAATGAGCGGCGAAAGTAGAGGTAGTATGAATGATAGACTCGGTAATACCAACATCTGAATCGAGTAGCAGCCCACTTCCCTAAGTCCATCGCTGTCCAAAACAATTTTTCGGGAACCGCCGGGAGTTCACAAAGTATGAATAAAGTATGCGCTGTGAGAGCCAAGCTATGTTTTAGTTAATCAAAATGTGCTTTGTTAATAAAGCGATGCATACAGAACGGTTCGCGGCTTCTTAACTTTGCCCTTTTTCTGATCTCAACTTTATTTTGAGGAGGGTTTGATTGAAATTTCAGTGGTCTAACTTACATTTTTTGCAGGAAATTGTTTGAGTTGGTCTTTGGTCTGTTGACCACTAGAGAAGTTGTAGGTTCTTGCTCGTTTGTAAGCGAAAAGTCTCATTTATTACTCAGGTCCAATTTTACCGTTGCAATTGAAAGCGTTAAATATAATATAAACTCAGTTAAACGCTTTAAACGAGTTCAGCGTATTTTACCGACATACTCGTAAAGTTAATCTGGTTCAAGCGCTAAACCGAGTTCAAGAGCTTTCATGTCACACAATAGAAAACCAAGACTTGAACTCTATCAAGCTGAACTTAGTTTTGGCAGCAAACGGTGAAATTGGACCTAAGACATACCTAGTGTTTTGATGAATAAACTATTTTATATTTTACTTTTTTTATTTTAAAACGCGTGTTTGATTACTGCCACGGGACAACGTTGGGCTTAAATTAGAATAGGTTCTATAACTGTCGTGGTCGTGGTAAATAAATAGGTACCTAATAACATCGTGAAATAGAAATTGGTTATGTATGTAAAAGGGGGACAGATCGTACTTATTTTTCCCAACTGTCCCCCTAAGGTGACAGAGTAGGGAGACAGATGGGAATAATTCCCTAATTCTTGGTGAAAACTTTCGTACGATGACTGAAAATCTATTACTTATTCATTAGTAAGCGATTTTCAGTTATATTCTCAGGGGAATTATGTGCACAGCTGGACATAGAATCATCAACATAGTATACATCTCACACGTTATGCGTAAGTAAAAAAAGACATTATTTATTTTTTTGTTGGTAAAATAATAACCATTGTCATACCCAGCTAAGTGATTTATTAAACACGAAAACGTTATTTCAGTTCACAATATGAAATGCTTCATCTACGAAGAAATATTACGGTCTGTAGGCAGATCGTCCATTAGCATCATCGACTAATATAGCTTCAGTCTTTCTACACGAAATCTTCTATTTAAGTACGTTTTGAAAACATTATGTATTATCGCTCTTATTGAGGTAGAAATAAGGTTTGGAAGGGATAGTCTCCTGTAGAAATAACAAGTGACCATGACTGTAGCAATATGTTAAATTACTACGCGTTACTAATTCCTATCTGAAGTCAAACATTTGGGCATACAACTGCCAAGAATCTATGCATTCCACTTCGCCCTTGTTGTAAAGGGGCAAAGTTGGAATTGGATTGACTTAGGGTAAATTTAGCGTGGTAAGAGAGTGACAAAGAGTAAAGTTTAAAAATTTCAGACAAGTATAAAGTGTGTTGTGAACGCCATAAATTAATGGTGTAGAATGACATAATGAGGTGTGCTGGGCTTATTTTAATTGGGGATTGTGACAATATGAGGGGAGAATGGGGTAAGCCTGTCACAGAGTTGATGAGTTTTGGTGTTTTTGTTGTTTTGCACGGTAGTGTAGTTTAGAGAGACAGTGAGGTAAGATGCATTCACCTGAGAACCTATGAAATATGTACCAAGATAGCTACTTAATAACAATAATAACACACGACTACATAACAATAAAAGTCGGCTACAAACATACATAGAGAGTGCCAACCCCATAACTCACTTCTGTTGGAAGCTGGGTAAAAAGTGCTGTTTTCTTACTTCACTTTGCTAAGAAAACATAATTAATAATGCTATTCAAATGTTCACACAGCATATCTAGCTCCATGAAAGCAGAGCTTTTATTTGGGACTCTACTAGGGTCGACTTTACATTAAGCCAGTGGCCCACCGCTGCGCACGGAGAGGCTACGCACGTGTGTCTAGCTTAGCTTTGTAAGAAAATTTACATACACTTTCTTGCAAAGCATGTAGCAATGACGTCATTAATCTCGTATTCATACGTAGCGTGTGAGATTGCATGCAGTGGACGTTAGTCCACTCACACAATCACAATCGCACCCCCACGCACCCACGAACACGCTACGTATGAATACGAGATGAATGACGTCATTGTTACACGCGTGGCTTGCTGGAATATGACACCCACGCAGCCCAACGCTGTCAACGCTATGCACGCGGTACACGCGTGCGAAGCTTCACTGCGGGAAGTGGGATGTCAAAACTGTGCTGCATGACTGTTGTACATAGTCGTGGCCGCGTGGCCGTACACAGCGTGCGCTGTGGTGGGGCAGCGGCTTTATACTAACCTAACCTATACTTTATGTCTGTACATTGTCATTACCTGACCAAAAACCAGCGCTATTGCACAAATACCTATGTAGGATTTTGTGTTAGAGCATCACGCCGAGTCGGGACCTGTTTTAATATTCTCCTGTGTTTGTCTGTCTATGTGTATTATCTAGTACTTGGTAGTAGTACTTATTTTTGATTTGTAAAAAGTATACCTAATTTAGTTTGTATGCTGTATGTCTCATAAATAACTTATTTATTCTTTCTCCTTACCATCAAAAATTTTGGACGCGCATCCGAACAACGATCAAAAAACGATCATACGAACATCATCAAAGAATCAATTCATTTTAAAATTTTTGAAATGGAACGTTTCACCAACTGATTCTTAATAATAGTTGCCGTTGACATTTGATTACGATTACCCGAATTTAATGTGAAATCGCGATATTTAATGAGAACTCGGGTCCCACTTCAGCCGCTTTTGTCCCATGGCGTTTCATTACCGTTTGTTATGGGACCTGGGGGCACCTACTCGACTGACAACGATTCGGACACAAATAGGTTATCAAGTTTCAAAGCTGAATGGATAAGTGGTCGTTGGGTGGACAGGACTTATTGTAATGTTACTATTCTTCATCAGAACACTTACATCCACAGCTGTATATCATCATCATCATCAAACTATATTAGTCCATTACTGGACATAGGCCTCCCCTAATGAGCACCATAGCGATATGAAGACAGGGTCAGCTTGCCGCATCCAGCATCTGCCTGCAGTCTTTCGCAGGTCATCGTCCCATATGGCTGCAGGGCGTCCTATACTACGTTTGCCGAGTTGCGGTCTCCACTCAAGAACACGTTTACCCCAGCGGTGGTCGGTTCTTCGCGAGATATGGCCGGCCCACTGCCACTTCAGCTTGCTAATCACCTTTGAGCTATGTCGATAACTTAGGTAACAGCTAAACATGCCTCCCCCAAATGAAGGGATTTTACAATAGTGACCACGTTTGGCAGGCAGTAGAGGTGTTCAATAATACACAGAAGGAAGCTGCTATCCTTCGTCTGGTAGGTTACGAGATCCACGGGCTTTAGTTGAAGGGTTCGATTCCTACGTCACGACTGCCACGGCATCAGCACACATAAATTTACCTGCCATTCATCCGTTCTATGAGCTATTATTTGTCTACCTGTGATTTTATTCAAGGGTATGTTTCGTAGTTGTTTATCTTAGATTTCGTCGAAGTTTCTGCAACTTTACTAGTAAGAAATTAAAATGTGTTGTAATTTCGTAACTTATCAAAAGTAAAAACTTTCATTTACAAAATCAAAAGTTTATTGTTACTTATATAACTATTCACGGGTAAGTTAAAAAACTTTATGAAACAAGAATTAAACATGACGAACGAGCGTGATGGATTCCTTTTCATGCTCGCTGCGAATGGTACATTACGCCTGGTAACCCCGGTCAGTACCCAGCTTTAGGTTTTTTCTTGTGATTTATTTATAAATGCTAATGGTTCAGGCTTTGTCTGAGTAAGCAGAATACTAAATATGTACGTACAATAAAATTAACCAAGACTATTTACGTCATGGCTTATCTAAAACAACAAGATCCGTCAAGTGCGAGTGTGACTCGCGCGCCGAGGGTTTCGAACGTTTGCCAAGTATACCAATATGTACTACTTAAAGGTACCGGTTAGAGACTTTGCTATTTAATGAATAACTACAAATGTAAGGTACCTACATTTCCGATGGATCGGTTTGCAAACTTCGGAGTATAATGGTAAAATTTTCGACACTTTTCAATATAATTCGAAAAGTATGTAGTAACCTACAGAAAATCAAAAACTGTTTTGAAATGTACAAACCGATACTTATCATTTGATACCCCATTTCGATGAGGTGGCTCCCTGTTTTTCAAAAAGTGTTCTTCTTACAGACTTTTCTAAATTTTAAAATATAGATACATATCTACAAATGCCACATACATTTTAGATGGATCGCTATGCAAAATTCGGAGATAGGGGGCGAATGGGTAATTTTTCGACTTTTTTCAAAATATTTCAAAAAGTATGAAACCTACAGTTGTTTTAAAAGCTGTTTTGAAATGTACAAACTGATACCTTTCATTTGATACCCACTTGCGTTGTAGGTTTCTTTTAAAATTTCGACATCACAATTTAAAATAAAATTTTCTTTTTAAATTTCATTTTATTTGCTGCTGTTGTTGCTGAGGTATTGAAGACAGAAGAAACGATAGAAAAAGCGGTTTCGAATAACGGTTTCGAAACCGATCTTCGATCTTCGAAACCCTAAAAATGACATAGTGCAACACTTCCTTCCTTCCCTCAACATACATTATGTATGTCCACAGCTGCGCATGCCTCCCGAAAGGGGTTTACTATAATTGGGTCAAAGGTCAACCGTTAGGTAGTACCTACTTAATTCTAATCGAATGCTGCTTACATATCAACTATCTATGTATCTAATGTAGGTATATATATGTATATATGTATATCAGATAACTAGTATCCATAACATACTGCTATGATGCTGTGTGGATTGATAAAAATGTCTCATATTATCTATCCGAACCCGGTTTCAAATCCCGGATCGGGCCAAAAGTTGTTATTGGAATTATTCTACCAAGAAAAATTCGCACCCCCGTGCCTCATGTATCTATGTATTGTATTATGTAGTCATTTAGTACCCATAACAGAAGCTCTGCTAAGCAGAGCAGAGCTCGGGACTTGATGATGCTGTGTGCAGCATGTTATATCATATTTATATGTACATATATTATTTTATATTCTTGTCCCTAAACTGCTATGTCAAACATTTTCCAGTGTCGTTTCTATTTTACAAACAAATGTAAAATTCAAACTGACGACTAAAACATGACTCACTCCTGTGTTAAACGCGAGCTTGTAATGTTACCCAATTTCTGTGACTCATTCTCAGATAGACTATTTTGTCCACACTTGTAATTTGATGATAACTCACCTCATACTCAAACAACATTCAGTTTCATTTCTATGTATCCAAAGTTGAAAATCATTTGAAAAGTTTCAGAAAAGTGCGTATATTATAAATACTTACGTTTTTCTCATAGATCAAGCGAAGAATCGACGAATATAAGTCACCTTACCGCGATCCTTTGAACTTTAGTTTCTAAATTAAAGCGAATAGAGTCGAAAAACAATTGGCTATTTAAAAAGTTTGTGAGATAGGCTGATAGAAAAGAGTTCTTTGATGTAACCAATAAATAAGATAGTTCCCCGAATAGGTATTTAGGTGAGGTGAAAAATGATTGTTTTCACCACAAAGGACGATTTGTTTGAGGTTCTAAACAGATAAGTTTATTTATGTTGAACATCTGTCTGACTTGAATGATGGGACAGAAGAAGTGGGAAAATAATTATGGCAGATAGAGCAAGCTATTTTTATTTAACAATGGCATGTCAGGGGTTCTTTTTTTACAAGGAAATACCTAAGTATGTAGGCATAAGAACAGCTTGGCTATCAAAAACTGAATTTCGGTCTAGGACAGCTTTCTGCATTGAATAAGCTAGGGCAAACTAACTTGTATTTTACAGCATGTTTTTGTATGAGTGCAAATAATATATTCTGTTCTATAAAAAAGGTGAGATGCATGCTATTATGGGCCAAAATCTGCTTACTTACGACCTACGAATATCATCAACACTTTTGAACCTTTTGACACCCACAACTATTTTACCCAGCACTGGGCTTCCTCTTATCATGCCTGCTCACTCGGTCCTGTGCGTGCCTCATTCACAGTCGTCATTATAAAACAAATTATACAAAACAATTATACAATTCAGTAGCTTTGGCGTCAAAAACGAACAATCATGCATCCAAACTTTCACATTTACAAATTACTAGCAGCTGCCCGAGGCTTCGCTTGCTTTTTAAGTAGCGTATGTCCGTCCTCGGTATAACATTTACCTCCCTGCCAAATTTCATTAGGATCCGTTAGGCGTGAAAAGGTAAGAGGCAGACCGACAGAGTTACTTTTTAATATATAATATAAGTATGGATATGGATAAGTGAGATATATCATAGTGTATTGCTTAGATAGACCACAGATTTTAGAATAACTACTATACGTTGGACTATTAAAAAGGTCCCAAATCCTACTTATAGTGTACAGCCGAAAGTGAAATGTGAATTTTATTTTAGATCTCCTAAAGTACTGAATATATCAAAGTGAAATTTGGCGTACTTAGAACATAGCCTAACTTAGATAATATGCTACTTATTATACGGAAAACAAGCGTGCGAAGCCGCGGGCAGAAGCTTGTATATAATGAATGCTGGGCATTATGTGTGGATGTGACGTCATGAATGACCTATACGCGTAGGTGTTATAATAGGTATTACTGAGTCGTAAGGTCGTATCTGGTAGATGAGTGCCGGTCTAATTGCGCCAGATGTCGGCCGGCGATCGATGCGTCGCCGATACCGACTCTTGCGCAACTTATGCTTATTACGATCTAAGAGTATATGGAGCTGATACAGCTGTTTGTTGCCCTGGTCCTACCGCGAAGTCCTACTGGTAGAACCAAGGGCAATTTCTTTGCCCGTAGTTCTAACTACTAGTAGGACTATCTCAAGAAAATTATGAAATTGTATTGCCCTTGGTCCTACTGGTAGAGTAGGACAAAGGGCAATAATTTTACCGATAGTCTAACGCTCTGTTTTCTTACTTGACATGACTTCTTTGTTGATGGCAACATACAACAGATAACTGAAACCAAAGGGCGTAGTTATTATTTTGTTAGAAACAGTGTCTGTAAGTTGACAACCGCATCAATGCAGTGGCGCAGCAAGCGAAGGTTCGCCTGCGACGCTGGAGGTTGAGGGTTCGGTTCCCGCCTCGGGACAGATATTTGTACATACGATCTGCAGATATTTGTTTCTTAGGTATTTTCTATCTACGTAGATATACTAAATCTCTTAGATCTTTTCATCAATAACCTGAATTTAAAATTCGGGTATCACCAGCTCTATACAATCCTCCCTAAAATCAGCACCGCGACATTTAGCGCGTATGTGCCCGAGCTGAAATTTTAATAGCTAGAGGCGGTTACACACGACCACCTAGCGGGGAGATGCCATCCATCATCTTAACTAATGTGCAACGGGGTTTAGTTCAGACAATAGGTAACAACTTTGTAGATCATTTATTACTTTGCTTAATGATGTTTTGAGGGTAGGGTGTGCTAAAAATAAGTGTTTTGTCTAGTCTAGCCTTGTGATGATAAAATAGAGTAGGTACTTGGGAACTTAAAGTTTTGTTTCCATTTTACACCTCTTAGGCATAGGTTCTTTGAAAATATTATCGGACAATTATATCGACGGCAGCAAAGTAGATACAGACATCTACATTATCGATATTTTACTGGAGAGTAGATTTATTAAAAAATTATGGCCATTTCGAGGATTATGCACCGATTAACATGAAATTTTTCAATTTGCATTAAAATAATTACCTTGTATTGTATAACAGGTTTTATTGCTATATCGTTGTTTTACTGAAATAATGTACTTTGTTGTACCTAGTTGTAATTATACGTTGTGATCAATCTATGAAACCAATGTGTATAATATCTGAAAAAAAATCAATATAAAAATAAGAAATAATACATTCCTATATTGGGACATATGCTAAAATTAAGAAGTAAATTATCGAAGCTCCGAAGTGAAGGCGGGCAAATTCAAATGTCCGTTTCTACTGTGAACGTGACGTTTATTAAAATTCGATTGTAGATGTTTTCATTTACGTGCAAGATTTTCTTCATTATTTTGAAAAGCGAAATAATTTCAATACATAATCCTAATTAAATAGGGTTGATATAAGCTCATTGTTGTAATAAAACATTTTCGCAAAAATGCAGATGTCCATAACTACTTTGCTGCCATCTATATGATAATTGACGTTTTTGACGGAACTTTTGATACATTTTACGTCAAAATTAACTAACAAAGCTGCTAAATACCTACGCGGTTATCATTCGTAGAACACCACCCTTAGTACCAGAAGAGGTAATTATTAAGTTCGTGCTACCATTTATTATCACCTTTAAAGCCAGTTGTTCGTACGCTCTCTTTAATGAGGCGTTTAAAAAAAACTCTTTTACGTTTGAAATCAATAGATCAGCAGTCAGCAGGGATATTTCGAGGAAGAAAAGAGAAAGAATAGAGGTGGTCATGTCAAACTATGCACGGTCGATGCACGGTCTATCCCATTTTAATTTGACAGGCCCAAACATAAAGTACCATTTTTTTAATTCTGGTTAAAACGCCTCATTACCTATTAAATTATCTTATCTACGTCAATTTGGCAAAAGAAATAACTATTTGAAAATACATTTTGATCATTGATTAGTTTATTAAACTGATGATCAGCGAACGAACAACCGGCTTTTACGAGTAAATTTTTTTTATATATTTTCATACTCTAACTTCATAATTACAACATTTTATTCATAAATCTTAGTAATATGTCCTATGTAACAAATCTATCCGCCAATAAATAAACACTACAAATGTAAAACAGTCGTTAACTTCATAATCATAAGACGCACATTTCAGCAATAAAAATTACAATAAACCAATGATTAATTACCGAATTACACAACACCCAATCCAAAACCAAGTACCCACATTTCTTCATATCATAGAAAAATAAACTCTAGTTCTAATAGCTATAAGTGTTAGAATTCTGTAAAAGAATTTCTGCTTTAAAGCTCAGGGTAAAAATGAATCGTAGGTATATAGTATGTAGAGCTCAAAATCAATAGTCTTTCACAGATTCATAGCTTAAAGCTTAAAGTAGAATTAGACCGAAGCGAGTATAATTTAGAGTTCATTATCGATTGATTTATATCCTTTAGGGTAAAGTACCTAAAGATGGACAGTTTAGAATCAAAGGCTCTTTGTGAGCAGTTAACTAGTCCGAATAACTAGTGAACACGTGGGGCATTAGCCTAGTTTCGATGATTACGTTCGTATAATTTATAACTTGAAGCCGGGTGATTTTAGGACCACGCGGCCACGCTTTGAATGCGAGGTGTAAAGGATCTGAATCACAGTGTGTGTTGGTGTGAAACAGCCCCATAATATTTTATTTTAAGTAGAACAATATGCAATGAGAAATACTGTACGATTTTTTTGGTTATTTGTATACGCATGGATATTCCAGTCATTATTAGGGTTTCATATAATAATTGCAAGCTCATCAGCTGGAAACTCGTATACGCCTTCATTTTGGCGGTTTTTACGTCATAAACGTTGTCTCAAAAGTCAAATAAAATATCGTGTTCGATTCTTAATTCTATATTGCACTAAATAAAACATACATACCTACATAAAACTAGAGAAGGAATGGCAAAAGCGAGCTTAACCCTAAAAAGAGTTCTCTTCCAGCAAACCTTATTGGGAGTGAGAAAGACAAGGTGCCCTATTTTGCTAAACAAGATGCCTCACTATGACAATGGTATCGTCACAGAATGACACATTTTGCTATTCTATTTTAGATAAAGAACCTACAGATAGAGAACGCACGTCAAAAGTGTCAAAGTTGAAAACATTATCTTATCTCTCCTTGCAAATATAATCGTATGCACTATCTAGAGTTTCTTTCATCTAAGGTTTCTACGTGACGATACCATTGTCATTGTAAAGCGATAGCTAAGCAGAATTAGGCCCCAAGTTTTTAATCCTTAACTACATAATTAGTAGACGCTTTGTAAGTTTTTCAAGATCAAATGTCACAAAAATGGGTTTTTAGCAATTATCCACTAGGTTTCTATAGCTCCAATGATGTTGAAATCTATTATAAACTTGTAGAGCATACAATTTGCTACTTTTGTTCGAAACGTTTTGTTATGGGCTCAACTGATTTTTAGATAGAGGGCGTTGAGCGCGCTGGCTGGTAAGGTTGAGTACCTTACCTAAACCACAGATTTTTAATACTATAGGTACCAATAAAGTGTTTTTGTTTCTGGGACAGTACGGGGGCATCCATAACCAGAGGAGGGGTACATGTACAGTTTCTTTTAAAACATCAGCTCATTTTTGGAAAAACCATTTTAGCATAAAAAAAATTGTCAAGCGCATTTTTACGGTTGACTAAATTTTTTGAATCTCCCTAAAATGAGTGTAGGTACTATGAAGAGATAAACCAAGTAAAAGCCTGTTATAAATAAAATAATTAAAACTCATTATTTTGGTATGGGTAAAAATTCAAGTCTGTATGCAAACTTTGCAACATTATTATTTATTTATTATGGACTTCCAACAGAAAATTCACATAACGTGCAGAATAACAGAATAAAGTCTAGAATTAAGTCTAGTGTTTTTTTAAATAAAGGGTGCCACAGCGTGAACAAATTATGGGTCGACAAAACATATATTAGAATAGAATAGAATATAACTTTATTGCACCATCAATACATTAATACATATAATGCAAACACAAAGGTGATAAATGTGATAATAGTCGAAATAGAGTGTAAAAACATTATAAAGTGACACAATAAAAATGTAGGTAATTAATGAATGCAAGATAAAGAAAACTTACAACAATATATTTAGCGTACAGGCACACCATCACGAGTCCACTCCAATAAGGGTATCGTACATTTCTTATTTTAATTTTAAATTCTTATTTCTCACCAAATGCTTCAGGATTTGATGAAATCACTACCCAGTTTCTATTTGATACTGCGCCCAGCGCGTGCGGTAAACGAACCACGAAAATCCTATTCCAAAAAGGTTGTCTCGATGAAGTCTCGGTACTATCGACAAACCGAACTCAAGGCTCTGATCATTCAAAAATGCTTCAACATGGCAGGAACCTCTCACAATCTCAGCTACCTACCTCCCCAACTAAATTAGTTATAAAACTTTTTATAGGCCAAACTCTCCTAACTAGTAGTAATAAAACCATTTCCCATTTCGCGGTAAACAGAGATATACATATAAATGTATGTAGGCATAGTTATACAAATATATAGAAAACCGCTTATACATATCAAAACAAGCCAACTTGATAGCTTTTCCATGTACGCAGCTATCAACAATCTTTATTGCGTAATTATTTCTGGGGATGACAAACACTATTTGTATATGAGGATTCCGGGAGTCACTGTTTTTACCGCATTTTATGATAGAAAGAGCAATTATTTATTTTATGAGGGCTTTTCTATTTTGGTAAAAAGCGTCAGCGATTTTACCTACGAAATAAACAGGCGTTGGGCATCCATCTTGACTGAAGTGTATCGAAAGCACGCGACCTATTTTTCTTCTTAAAAGTTTCTGATAGTGTGCAACCTATCCTTTGGGTGGTGTTGAAAACAATGGTAGGGAATGCTATCTACATAGATCTAAATTATTAAAGATCTAACTAAGATCTAGATATTTATCGGGCATTTATTGCGTACCTTGGGTTTTTTATTTCCTCTACGTTTCCATCGCGTTACAGTGATAAATCTGTAATATATCTTAATTCATTGTAATTAATAGAGTAGTTAAGAGTTAGTGGAGTTTTCCCTCTCACCTTTCCCTCTCTGTCTGGCTGACTATACGAGTACATCTAAAGCCCTTGGCCGTCGACGGAAAGCAGCGTCAGTGGTGCGAAAAAATCCCCCAGCCCGCATGCCCAGCGTTGGGATTACGGGTATTTAAATGCAATCATGAGGTACCCCTTGTTGATAGAACAGTTGCCAGTAAAGCGTTCATTATAAAGTCTGTTGTCCAGCAGTGAACATGATAGATTTAGTAGCAGTAGAAGTTTTGGTGTAATAAAGTTTGTAGGGTCTCGAGATCCGTTTCGAAACCCTTATGGTCTCGCTTTTTCTATCCTTTATTGCGTTTTTAATATTTCAGCAACTACAGCAGCTATTAACTATCTTTATTGACAAAGAAAATTACAATTCGATAATAAAAACAAATTAGAACTAGTAAGTATTTACAATTGAAACAATTAAGCTAACTGCAGTCTGTTGCAAACAATCTACAGGTAGCTCAACTGATCCATATCAATACTAGTCGGATGTGTCCCCAAGACGCTGGCTGCATTGCCACGCTGTATGGCAATGCTGATGCGCTATTAAAGCTGTTAACTTGAAATTTAAAATAATAATACATTTGGTGCACCTGTACAGAATTAAAAGAAACAAAATTTAAAATGAAAATTAAAGTTTTCAGTACAAATTGTGATGGTGAAGTTTTAAAAGAGACCTACTAGGTCAAGTGGGGTTTAAAATGAAAGGTATCCGTTTGTAAATTTCAAAACAGTTTTTGAAATTTGTGTAGGTTGCAAACTTTATGAAATATTTTGAAAAAAGTTTAAAAATTACCCATTCCCCCTTTATCTCCAAAATTTGCAGGGCGATCCTTCTAAAATGTATGTAGCGTTTATAGATATAAATCTATATTTTACAGGAAAAATATCGAGAAGTCTGTAAGTAGACCAATTTTTGAAAAATGGTCAAAGAGGGGGAGGGGATAATTTTCAAAAGGGGGCTTCCTCACTGAGTGGGATATCAAAAGAAAGGTATCGGTTCGTACATCATAAAACAGTTTTTGAAATTCCTGTACGTTACATACTTTTCGAAATATTTTAAAATAGTAGAAAATATTACCATTACCTACCCTCTATACTCCAAGGTTTGCAAACCGATCCATCTGAATTAATGTTCCTACAATTTTTAGGTATTCATTAAATCGGAAAGTCTCTAACCGGTATCTGTAGTACACATTAGTATACTTGACAAACTTTCGAAAACCTCGGCGCGCGAGTCACACTCGCACTTGACGGATCTTGTTTTCTATTAGGGCAAAAGAAAACGATTGCCAATGAGGTTTATGAATGCCGGTTTGGTTTCGGAGATTGTGTACCAACTATAGAAACTAGGGTTAGTTTCTATAAGTTGGTACTATGTCACTACCATACAAGTTTCCGACTGAGATCACAAACTAATCAGCAGGTAGTAACAAAACACCAAACTCGCAGAGTTACTACCGCAACTTGTAAACATTTCTTCCACCTCATGAGCTGCATTACTTGTTTAGCCAGGTGTCCGCCTGCGATCCCGTTTACATGCTGATCTTTTACGTTTGTAATTTTTAAGGCGTTTTAGAGTCTACACACTAAAGCTGGCAACACAGCCAACGCAGCAGGTGGGTTGCTGCGACATTTCAGAGTCTGAATATGATAATGATATACGAGTACATATGGGCGGCCAGTCATAACGGAAACTAGGTCATATTAAAGTGCTGAAGTGAGTGCACAGGTGCACTTTCTAATCCGATAGAACGGCAGACCGACACGACCAGGGAGAGGCCAGGCGCAGGACCAACGGTTTAATGTATGACTAGGGTTAGGCAACCCAAGTGTCTATTTGATTGACTTATCGGCCTCCCGTCGAATTTGGTGTGGAGATGCCATAGGTTGCATTTTTCGGGAGAAACGGGAGCGAAAGCGGATCTTTGTAAGTTTTCAACAAAATTTTTAACGCCGTCTGCGCATTTTGTAAATCTGCCAAAAGTACACATTTACTTTCCACAGGAAATGCAGCCCAGTTATCGTGGTATTAAAGTCCGCGGCGACCGCGGCGTAAGAATCGACCCCTTTAACTCAGCCCATGGCTGTCGTGGGAGCCGACTAAGGAAACTTACCAGATGATATCTCTGGGCACTACTTTTAACACCAATAAATGAAATGTCTATGTTTATGTCTACAAATCCTGTCGACATTAATTTACCAAATACAGAATATTTGGTACGACAATTACCAAATATTATATTATTTATTGACAATTACAGCGCGTTCAGTCAGTCAGACATCGGTAGTTTACCTGTGTGTAGGCTCACTCCATTACTTAGTCTTAGTCATTAATCTAGGCAAGTTTATTAACAACTTTGTCGTTCGGATTGGGTTATAACATCAATAGCCAGCCATCTATAGCTAACTGCCAAACTGCAAACATGACAAATGACCAACGGGGTAGTCAACATTTCATGTGAGACTATTGTTCTGAGCCCTGACTCTGGGCAGTGATTTCGGCAAACGGCAGACTAACCTGGATCGGTATAGGATACTAACGTTACTGGTGAGAATGGCCATTATTATTACATTATCATGAGGAGTTATTAATTAGTTCTAAAACCTACATAATATACTTTATTGACAAAGAAAATTACAATTCAATATTAAAAACAAATTAGAACTAGTATTTACAATTGAAACAATTAAGCTAAGTGCAGACTGTTGGAAACAATCTACAGGTAGCTCAACTAGTTTAGGCACAGAATAACTATGCACACTACAGTACCTTAATAGCCTAGCATAATGTACCTATTACTTAACTAATGTACTACTATATTTAAGCTACTTAGTAATTAGGAATTTCTAAATTTAATAATTACCTTTTTGTTTTATTCTAAATAGTTTTAATTTCCTTTTTGTTTGGCTTGAGTTGTATTTTGGTTTATGAGAAATAAATAATTTTCATTTCATTTCATTTTACCTACTATTTTTTTAAAGTCTTTCTTGACAAAGAAAATTACAATTCAATAATAAAAACAAATTAGAACTAGTATTTACAATTGAAACAATTAAGCTAACTGCAGACTGTTGGAAACAATCTACAGGTAGCTCAACTGATCCATATCAATACCAGTCGGAAGCGTCCCCAAGACGCTGACTGCATTGCCCCGCTGTATGGCAATGCTGATGCGCTGCGCCAGATATCCGCCAGCTCTCGGGTCACGCGTCGCGTCGACCAGACGCTCAGATAACTTTTTAAAAACCCGGAGAGCCTCGGTACCCCACGGACCTAGGGTCTCGACCCCAAAGGGAGCAAATATGTTGGCTCTGTCGAGACCTGCATATTTGCGTCTCTTGAGATCCTCGGCCAAATCTGCCGCCGCACCAGCCCTTACGGATGTCCTCGGAAGATGGAAAGGGTTATTAGTTCTATAAATATGAAGTACCAAAATTATCAATCTAACAAAAGCAAACCCAACATAATTATAGCGCCCTGACAGGGCTTTATGAATTGTGTTCCCACTAATGTATACATTTCATAATATTCATGTCATTTATTGTGATTTTATACAGGTATTGTCCTTAGGTGTACGTAGGCTTAGTGGGATAACACAATGCATACAAACCCTGTGAGGGCGCTACAATTATTTTGGATTCGCTCTTGTTAAAAACCGTGGCTTCGGAATCGACCACCGTAATGCTGATTTTCATAAGATTGGTGTTGAACTTCAGATGCAAGTAATATAATATATTATTTGTTCTAAATCATAACTAGTCAGTACTTCTAAGTAAATCTTTGAAATGCCTACGTAATAATGTGCTGAAAATTCATCTCCCTTACTAAACCACTAAACCAACGGAAGCTGAGATTTCCCCCGACACAACCATAAATGAAAGTATCTACGTCTTAATTCCGAAGCCTTGTAAACTAACACGTTAAACTTTTTTACTCGATGTAAAGTGAGGTGTAAATGTTGGCGATCCCTGGACTAGGGTGTCTTGTTGTGGACGATAACTCAAGGGGAAGGCCCAGTTTCACGAAAAACAAAGGTGGGTGATATATTTGTTACTTATCAGTCGGGTGACCGTAGGTTACGAGAAATTCATGAATTTATCGAAACACATTTCATTCAAGAGTGGAAGAAGGTAAAGTAGGTGTTTACCCTAGAGTTTTTTTTTTTTAATTTTAAACAAATATTAAGGGACTTTGTCGCTAAGCGACCATATCGCCCTATTAGGATATCAAACTTACATATTAATTATACCTACTTATACAACAATTTACTTAATAACAAGATGGACAAAAACTTGGTGAAAAACAGATAAAGTAACAAAAAAAAAAATTTATAAATTAACTTCTTAATTTAAAACAACATTCTGCCAGATCATACAGCTGTGCTGCTTTGTCCGACAGAGGCGACGCCAATATAGCGTTGCAATGTCCGACATTGAGCACCTTGGAGGAACCAAACAATTTAGTTCTTTCACTTGCGTTCCGGCAACATTCCATCAACACGTGCTGTACATCTTCTATAGAACCATACCGTAGAGTTGTAGCAGTATTCATAATATTTAAGGCAACCTTCAGACATATAGCTTCTATACATATTATTCTATACAAAATACACATTCAGCAAAGAAAAGTAAGAAATAGGTTGAGTAAGTCAATAATTAAATAAAAATAAGATGGCATAAATAAGAAGAAAAATAAATTCAAAATATTTTACAAATGTTGCAATGGTTGCAAATGTGATGCAATTATGTAGTTACTAATTATGTATGCAATAGCTAGACAATAGAAACATAATCCCAGACTGGCAACAAAAAATTCTAATTATTCTATCATTGATGCAATTGCGTTTTAGTCTAAAAATCTAAATATATTTTCAAGTACGTAGTTAAAAGAAAAATAAAAGACAAGTTGTTAAAACTTACCCTTACCTTTAATATGTCAGAATCGGACAGAACCTTTATATTTTTACTATAAACTCATGCGATCCACACACTTACGTATATTAATACTAGTACGCTGGACTTCACATTATCGATGACAGAATGAGGCTATTTAATTTTCGCCATTTTGGCGCTGTGCTTTGCGCGAGCAGCGGCGTGAGTGTCCATGGAACTAAAAATACACGACACTATTGTGTTGTTTTGGTAACTACATCTCAACAAATTTCCACTTTAATATCAGAGACTCTCGAGAACTGCTTCGAATCGGCACAAAAACAACTGTCATTTCGTATAGAATATTAAATTTAGTCTAGCGTATTTGTATATTGAAGGTCAGTCAATCCACGCGTTATGAAACGGGATGGAACCATGTCAAAGTAAATGTCCGACCGCATTTGTTTCAGTTCTCAATTGCTTCATCTCATTCTGATGTCGCACAGAATTTAATAACTATATTAAATAAATAGGTAGGTACGTCATCTGTGTGGACAATAACACACAAAGCGTATAAGCCCGTAGTTAAGCAGGGCTTGCAAATATACCTTTTTTGTTGTCCAATTTATGTTTTTGTCCAGAATGTTTCCCGTAGCCTGGTCACCGTTGCAGGTCCTCCGCGATCCCCTCGGACAGAGATATCTCATAGGCGACTCCAAACATTCCGCACCGTGTCCCATCCCGAACCACTTTATTGCTTTGTTCATTCTTTAATTTTAACCCAGCTTTTTTCTAGAATCATGGAGCTTTTACAGAAAATACCTTATGTTATTAATTATTGGTAAACGTTCTGGCTAGTTTTATGAAAAACAAACTGGAGATACTACAGTAGTTTGTTTATATTTTGTTTTTGTTTTGTAAACTATTTGTAGTTTTGAACAAGTTGGTTTTTAAGAAAGAGTTTCTTTGTTACCGTGGCCTTATGAATAACTTATTTCAAAGTATCAGGTACCTACGCTAAACAAAAACTTTTCACCTAATTGTATAGCTTACTTTCCTATTTTTTATAAAAAAAACTCTATACGGGTTCATCCATAAATTACGTGAGGTTGGCGGTTTTAGACCGATTTTTAGGACCCTCTCCCTTTGGTGAGATGTCGTGAGATTTGCCTCGACTCCCTCCCTCTCACCTAAACTCACGTGAGATTTTTGAAGGAAAAAAATGAGTGATATTGGCCCAAACCCCCGTGAGATTGGATGAGATTTGGCTCGACCCCTACATTTCTCACGTAATTAATGGACGCCCCCTAGCATTGAACATTTGTAGCCATCATCATGGCAAATAATACAGGGCGTTATTATTAATTCATCTGGGACTATTTCACTTCAACAGCCTTCACCAGTCCACTGTTGGACATAGGCCTTCCCTGATTAGCGCTTAATTGGCTCCTATCTTATCATTTTATTAATAATAATAATTTCTATGATATTAAATTTTAGTGTTCCGTACCCGAAGGGCGAAAACTGAACCCTACACCCCCCCACGTCCCACCACCACGTCCACGTCCCTACGGACGGACAGCCGTCCGTCCGTCCGTCCGTCAGTCTAAGGGTTCTATCTCATGAACTGTAAGAGGCAGACAGTTGACATTTTCAGAGAATGTGTATTTGCTTTTCGCTTTAACACCAAATAATAAAAATATAATGCGTATCCAAATTAAAGGGGCTTCCATATAAAAAAAGTGATTATTTTTGGATATTTTGCTCTTCGTTTGTTCTTGAACCACTATAGGTAAACACTGGAAATTTTCTATAAATAAATAACTCTTTCACTGTATTTACAACAATTACTAAACATATAATAAAATTTAAAATTTAAAGGGGTCTCCTAACTATTGAAAGTTTTCTGTTCTTTGAAAAAGTTGCCTGATTTTTACGGCACGAAACCCTTCGTTTGCGAGTCGACTCGCACTTGGCAGTATATTTGAATAAACCCACTGGCTCTCATGATAAGATTATAAATATTGCATGTTAGTTTTAATCAATTACACACTTAATAAAAAAATAAGAAATATATTCATGAAATTTATACAATTAAAATTTTATGTACGAGTATGTATGCTCATCTTCCAGTGTTCTGAATTCATACTGTCAAACGCACACATGGATCTCAAGATAGAAGCATTCTTGCAAAATGTATAAATATAAATATTTATTGTAATTCAGTAAAAGGAACCTAGCGGCGGGGTTAGCAATGTAAAAGAGGTGCCTCTGCTTTTTGTATTTACTCACAATTTTTATATTTAAGTTGTGTTATATTTTACCAATCTGTAATGAGTATACCAACTGTATGTGTATGTTTTATGTGTGCAAATAAAGGATTTACTTACTTACTTACTTTTTTACTTGCTTAGTTTGAGTTCCACTGACACTGTACTGTATTATTCACAGATATCAGAAACTAAGGTTTTTTTGCATATGTTTTTGGTGAATAAATGATTATTATTATTATTTATTCTTTACCTTCCCTTATTTTTATCTTTTACCACGACTACCAGTACAAAATGAATCCAAAATGAAAATAGTAATATTGTCCAAATTCTTGGCAATATTTTACCCAAATCACATCCATTGAAGTGAAACACGTACGGGGTCGGAACCCGCGACCGATCCCTAATTAATTTGCCCGTGAGCATTGACAAACGGACGGACCGATATAAATCTACTGCAAATATAATTAGAACGAACCTTTCCCATACGGTGTTCAAAAACCTTTTATATACAGGGTGCATTTCTGTTCCGGCACATATTCAATCTCGTAGACAATCAGGACTGTAGGTTAAAGCAAACACTTTTTCCTGACACGCTTGTATTAAATTACAAAAAGTCTGAAGAATGATTATGTAACCTTCTGGCAACAAAAAACTTTGAACGGACTACGAAATGAAAACAAGTTAATATTTATTACTTGTTTTGTTTACATTAATTTAACGGAAAATTCCTACACAGCCAATACGGCTTTCCCGTTCCTTTGTTGAATGTTATAATAAAACCCTAGTTCTATAATATGTAATTACACCCTGTATATTACGTTTAGACGGAAGTATAATTGAGAGTGAAATATTTTCCCTTTTAGCGGGAAACCAATATTTATTAGAGCTCTTTTTATCGATATCGATGGATGATTTACGATGCTGTGTTTAATTGAACATTTTTGTGGGATTTTAGGTAATCGCGTTTAGCTGGAAAAGGTAGTCTTTGCATTAGCGTTGGCTTTGGATCGGCTATTTGTGGTAAAATAATAAATAAAATTCATGTACATATTTTCTCTTCACAAAAGGTATTCTTACAGTTAATTGTTATAGCTAGGTGTAGTGTAGACGATACAGATACCTGTTTGTGAGAGACTGGTCCCAGTGATAGGGTTTAAAACCTGTGTTACTAGTCACTAGTGACTAGTCCAGAGAGTTCGTTAAATAAGATGTTATTTTTATAATGAATTTTGCTTTAATGTGGAAAAACAAAAAAAAATACGTACCTATAGTAACTAGGAATATGAAAAAGCAAAAAAAAAAACCGCTACAGACCTCTTACGAATGCATGTGTGTGAAATGATAGATGCAAGGGTCTCCTGAGCACGCCGCGCCGGCTCGTAAGAGACTGTGCAGCAGGAGACCATGTGACTCTCACACGTACTCTACATACCCACGTATAGTACGTGTGAGAGTTATGCTTAGTTTGCTTTCAAGGTAAACAGGTGTGTGGTGTATGATGAGGTCTTCTGAGGACACCAGTCTCTTAATTGTCTGGGCATCAGGAGGCCCCATGTGGGTATGTGAAGTTGGTGTTAAAGGAGATAGGATGCTAGAGTTTTATGTGTGCATGCTATGTAGTATGTGTAAAAATATAAACGTAAGTACACCAAACCGCCTGCCAAGGATGGTGATTTTAGCAAATTCCCCGTTTTATGTGGATGCCATGTTCAGTAATGAATTGTGGACAGGGTGTTGATGGAACACGTGAGACTACAAACACTAAATGGAGCCTCCCTAACCCTCTGTTAATGTTTGATCTCTCTTATCTCACACTATTTGAAACGTAGAGAAATCGGAGACCTTATAGATACCTTCAAAATCCTCACCAACAGATATACTAGGTATGCCAAATTTATCACAGACACTTTATACTATGAACAAAAACACAAACTTGAGAGGACATTCGCTGAAGCTGCAACGCGGGTCAAGCACCAGCAAATCCAGAGAGCACATTCTGCCCAATCGCATAGTGAAAAAATTGAACCGGTTACCGGAATCAGTGATCAGTGCCCCCTCAGTGAACTCTTTCAAAAATAGACTGACAAATATTTAAAGTGCATTGACAAAGGCTTAGATAAAATATACACGCGTCAGCTTAGGAGCTGCCTGTGTATCACAAATAATAATAATAATAATATTTATTAGAAATTCCTGTCCGTCCATACTAATATTATAAATTCGAAAGTAACTCTGTCTGTCTATCTGTCTGTTACCTTTTCACGCCTAAACGGCTGAACGGACCTCAGTGAAATTTGGCAGGGATGTAGATGGTATCCCAGGGACACGGACGTAGGCTACTTTTTATCCCGGAAACAAGCGTGCGAAGCTGCGGGCAGCAGCTAGTTGTAAATAATTCTGGTAGATAGCATGTCTAGATTTATTATTTTAATTTTTTTATTTTAGGAAAACTAACAGCTTATTAATTCTTCATAATTATGTTAATCTTATTGGATAATTTAAGCCTAGAGTTTCAACTTGTTATTTTCAGGTGTTTCCTACATATATGTACCCAACAGTGGCTTCCTACTGTGGCTAATGACACTAAAGCAGAACCGAAAGCCTGAGGAAAAGAAAGCTACCCTGAAAAGGTATGAATTTTTATTTTATTTATTTTCGAGTAATATACATCCTCGGGTATCTGATAAAGTTATTTGTAAGTATATCTCCCTATTATTATAAGTTCTACTAAAGGGGTATATATATATATCTCATTTGTTCTATACATATATTTTATATTTATCTATGAATAAATAAATAAATAAATGAAAGTATTTACTTACAAAACACCCTCTTATCTATCTAGGTATAGTTATCACCCGATTGTGGAGATTATGTCACCAAAACATGTTTAACTAGCTTTAACGGGGTAAGAAGTAGACTACAATTATGTTAATTCAGAGCTAGAATTTTAGTGCCTGTGCAATTTCATTTTTATCAGAAGGGTAAGTCTATTTGACGGTAGTAACGAGACGTGATCGTGACGTCTCCGTTTTCTAATTTTCGAAGTTCCCCGTTCGCGCGATAGAGGTGCTGTACTAAATTGTATGGAAAAAGGAGAAATAAATAATAAAATAATAATAATAATAATAAAAATATAATTGTATGGAAAGGGATCTGTAGTTTAGGTTTTGGCTTCGCTCAAACATCTGACAAAGGCACAAACTTTCGCCTTTATAATTTATTTAAGTAGGATCTGTTGTTTTGGGAAATGACAGAATAACTAATATGTTAAATTAAAATATATTTATTTCTTCTCAATAAGTTAATAGCAATTCTTCTTTTTAATAACTAGAGCCTACCTATTAGGTATTAACCTAATAGGTACTTATACCAGTTTTTTTTTTGTGAAACAGGTCTAGCCTAATGCGGAGACCGTTATGTAACAATTTTCTCACTTAACACCGCATATCTGTAACATTTAGTCATCACATCACTCGTCTGTAATCGTTACGGTATATATAAAATAATTATTATGTTTATTCTTCTCCGATGCATTGGTTATAGAAAGCAGATAACGTAGTAAGACCAGGCAAGTTTGACCTTTTATACCAGTCCTGTTCTTCAAGCTTCGCATACCATGCCTTCAGCTTCGGGTATTCATCTCCAATGGGCACCAGCACGTTCAACGTGGATATACTGGCGACGCACGCGACATCAGCGATTGTCAGATGTTCTCCAGCAATGAAGGCAGAACGTTCTAGATACTTCTCAGTGAAGCCATAAGACTCGTTGACTGAAGCAATCTGTTCCTCGCTAGGTCCTTTAGATTTTTTCGTAAAAACAGGTCGAACTATGCCAATTATGTTGGGGAATAGTTTGGTTGCGTCGAAGTATAACCTCTGATCGACAGTCGCTCTTACTCTCAAGTCGCTAGGGTAGTAAGTTGCTCTTTTGTCTGCTCCGTACTTTGAAACTAGATATGTGATGATAGCGTGACTGTCAGCTAGGAGGAAATCGTCATCTTCGAGCAAAGGCACTGCGTGTAGAGGGTTCTTGGCGAGATATTCTGGTTTATACTGTTCTCCTAGAATCGTGTTGACCTCTTCTGTCTCTATCTTCAGTCCAAGTATGTCTACGGTCATCAGCACCGCCCGCACCGGAGGCGATCCGTTGATTTTGTACAGTTTGATCACCATGGTCACTGTTTGCGAGGTCACAGGCAACGAATCACTGTTTAGATAAGTGCCGGTGTTTGGTATTTATCGAACTCGATAAGGTGGCACAGTAGATGTCAGCTCACAGTAGGTAAACTGATCGCTGTTGTAAATTGTTCAGTTCAGGTTTTCTAAATTATAGTATTCTTAGATTAAAAATTGTTTATTTATATGAAATTGTTGTCGCCTTGAAGCTAGTTAGCTACCTGTCCAAAATGTTGAACCTTTATCATCCGTATCTTTCTAATTCGGAGAGTAGTAATTTAACGCAATGGAACGGAAATTGTGGAAAGTAAACAAATAAAAATAAAAAATCCTTAAAGGTAGGTTCACCATAATCACTTCCGCAAGGTTGACCCTGTTCAGTGACTTCTGTTGATCTTACGATCACTTCATTGTATCACTACATTGTAACCTCAATGAAAATAAATCCTTGACACTTATGTTCGTCTATTTCATAATTCCGTAAAGATGCCGTGCATGTCTATAACATCTAATTGTAGTTACTCTACTGTTCTTTTGATGTTGTCTTTGCTGTGCTGGTAGACTACGTGTTTGATTAAAACAGGTTTTATCTAACCTGGTAACATTGGTTACAAATAAGTTACGTGTTAATCATAATGATGCAGCAGAATGTAGTACAAAACTTTAGTACAGAGTAAGTTTATAAATAAAAATTACATCACATCACAATTTGGATGTTTAGATGTATGGATGGATGGATGATTGTTACCTCTTCACGACTAAACCGATCCGGGTGTAATTTTGCATAGAAGCTCTAAGCCTGAAATCAAACATAAACTACTTTTTATCCCATAAAACAGTTCCCATGAGATAGAAATAACCATATAACGTATCCATAGAAATGACGCGTGCGAAGCCGCCGCCGCCGGTAGAAATTGGTATTTCTGTAAATTTGGGTACGTACGTACTAAGAATATTTATATAAAAAAAAATATATAAACAATAATATCGTACCCGCTTCATTAGGTACCTACATTCAAATATCAAAATGCTTTATATCCTCGACCTTCTCTTGGACACGACACTAAATTCAATTTACATAAGTAAAACTAGGAAATAAAGTGATCACTTTGATTTTTGTTCACTTCAATATTTTTAAGGTAAAGTAAAGAAGCGAACAAGAAACCTTTACCTGTTTAGGTTGTTAGTTTTCGAGTTAGAGCATTTGACATCCACATCAGAAATTAAGGCGGACCACAGAAATCTGAACAGTGCCTTATTATTCAGATTTCTGTGAGGCGGACCGATTAAATTAATCGAGCTATAGTTATACAGAAAAAAATACGAAAAATAAATTAAAAGTTGAGGGTACATAAAAGGACTATTGAATTAAATGAAATGCTTGAGTTGTGGTGGTGGCAGAAGTTGTGGTGGTGGCGAAAATGTGTGGTGGAGGGAGTATTATTGTAATTTAATATGAATTTAGGTAGGTTCAAAATTAGCGTACAACTAGGCTATCTATGAAATGAGACGCCCCTTAATATTGGTACTCGTTATAAACACTTACTACCTAACATTTATTTTATCATTATTTTTTTTATCTTTGTGTGTAAGTGAGTTTTTATGGTTACAATACTGCATGGATCGGGCAAAAATTTAGGTATGTAAAATTTACATATAGTGTGAACACGGCTTAACATTCAATTTGTTATTCTATAGTTTAGTTTTTAATTAAGATTATTATGTGCCTACTATTGTTTTTTTCTTGCTCTGTTCATTCAGCTTTAATTGTGTTATTTAATAGCGAAAACTCCCTTGGCTTATGTTAATCTTACGTTTCTAATTTTAAGTATTACGTATTGTACATATATTTCCCAAATAAAATAAATAAACATAATGGTTTTTTCCCGGAAAAAATGCACGCGGTAGTTTTTAATGTTACTACCTCAACAACCATATTCTTCAAATAAACTGGAAAGTGTATCCAATTCTGCGAGTTCAGACTCCCATCCGCTTCTACTGTAACTTTCCTTTTGCATTTGTTCGGCATAATACAACAGCACACATTAATTTCTACAACTAGTGCCCGCTCTACGTACGGCAGAAGTTTTCTTGGTGACGAAATTAGGTTCACGTGAAAATATAATGTGGAAATCTACTTTAGGTTTTAGTAAGACGACAAAATCAGGGGATTTCGGGAACTATTGTCCAAAACTCCCCTGCACGAAGCTTACTGAGCCGGCAGGGGATTTCTGGACAAAAAGTCCAGATATCCCGTGCGCAGGGGATATTGGCAGGGGATTATTGGAATAAGCCAAAATATTGGGTCTTGTAAGTGGTAGAGTTTATGCCATGAGCTAATTTCGAAATTCTTTATTTCCGTAGATAAAATAGATTTACAGTGTAGGTAGATCTAAGTGTATCTACTTAGAAAAAGTAAGTTCGTAAAATTCTTATAAATAAAGTGATAAGACCATGGTGGTAGCGATGTAAGAATCGACCCCTTTATCTCAGCCCGTGTCGTAAGAGCCGACTATGGTGAGAGGAACCTCCCAAAAGAAGAGCAGCTGCTTTCTTCAGGTATGTACAGCAGTGGACTTATGTGTTGAAGGCTTTTTGTTTTATATCAGAAGGTTCACGTGAAAATATAATGTGGAAATCTACTTTAGGTTTTAGTAAGACGACAAAATCAGGGGATTTCGGGAACTATTGTCCAAAACTCCCCTGCACGAAGCTTACTGAGCCGGCAGGGGATTTCTGGACAAAAAGTCCAGATATCCCGTGCGCAGGGGATATTGGCAGGGGATTATTGGAATAAGCCAAAATATTGGGTCTTGTAAGTGGTAGAGTTTATGCCATGAGCTAATTTCGAAATTCTTTATTTCCGTAGATAAAATAGATTTACAGTGTAGGTAGATCTAAGTGTATCTACTTAGAAAAAGTAAGTTCGTAAAATTCTTATAAATAAAGTGATAAGACCATGGTGGTAGCGATGTAAGAATCGACCCCTTTATCTCAGCCCGTGTCGTAAGAGCCGACTATGGTGAGAGGAACCTCCCAAAAGAAGAGCAGCTGCTTTCTTCAGGTATGTACAGCAGTGGACTTATGTGTTGAAGGCTTTTTGTTTTATATCAGAAATCTCTTCTTTTCCTTCATTGCTGAAGGTCTGCTAAATCTTAAAAAGGGTAGGCATAGGATTTCGCGTTCATAGAAGCGGGGCAGAGAATACGTTTTTGGAGCGGCCTTAAGCGCAAAAATCAAGTTTATGCTTATTTGCAAGAACTCTACACATTTTATGAAGAAACTGTGATCTAGGAGTTCTATTAGATTCAAAGCTACACCTTGAACTACATGGTATTGATAAAATCTTCGATAGAATTTGAACGCCCTTCGTCATATTTACTATTATACCTACAAATCTCTTGTGCGATCACAACTAGAACATGCTGTTCCTGTCTGGTCCCCTTTCTATAAAAAGTATATTGATGCACTGGAAATCATTCAACGAAATTTTGTACGTTCTATTTAATATAGTCGCCCCAAAAGTAGCTACATAGAACTCCCGAAGTCTTATAATAATGTTGAGTCTAGAATCTCGACGTATCCTACTTATTACAATGTTCCTCTATAAATCTATATATGTATATAAAAGAAAGTCGTGTTAGTTACACTATTTATAACTCAAGAACGACTGAACGGATCTCGGTGAAATTTGGCAGCGAGATGGTATCCCGGGGCCGGACATAGGCTACCTGTTATTCCGGAAAAAAGCGTGCAAAGGCGCGGGCTGCAGCTAGTAATAAATAAAAGTCACAACAAGTTTGATTGTACTGAGTTCTGTAACCATCTGTGGAACGTTGTACCTAAATCTAATAAAGTACGACAAGTACGTACACGAAGAGTATTTTATACAAAGAATTGTAAAACCAATGCGGGTAAATGTGCTCCCTTGTATCCTGCTGTAGATGTGTTTAACAATTTTTTTTTGTATATTTAGATAGATATCTTTGCAACAACTACTAAATTTAGAAGTGATGTCATAAAATTTAAAAGTGATGTCTTTCCGGAGCAGTTAATCTGCTCTAACCATTGCTCTAACTTAATTCCTATGCTTACATGTATACTCGTAACATGGTGTTTAGTTTATATACAGTGTAATAGCCAACCATTATTACATAGGTACATACTTTCTAAGATTAAAATGTACTTCTAGTATTTAAAATATAAACTAATCTCAACAGTGCTATATCAATATCACACTGGCACACACACATAACCGCAAATGTACTTGGACTACGTGGACTACGCTGTGGGTCTAACATCTTTCTAGTCTTAACATTCAGTTGTTATATACATACATAACTAACATTATTATATACATTGTCATAAGGTCAGTAATGTTTGTAGCTTTCCTTAAATAAATAAAAAAAAATAAAAAAAATTGTTTCAAGGAACCAAATAATTAGTAATAGGTAACCTACGAATCAAAACATAAATAATTTTAATAGACCGCAGGGTTCTTGAGATCTCGACTAAATTATGTGCGAAACAGTGCACTTTCATGAGCTTTTTTTTTTCGTATTTTTTTATCGCAATCGTATTTTTACATTAAACGAACCAAATATTTTTTTGAAATTTTATGTTATTTAAGTTTTTTACCACGGGGATCCCCTCTCGGCCTCGTTTGACAACCAAACCTGCTAGGTTCGCCTCCTGAAAACTGCTTCCACACCACTCTCTTCGGCCTATTAGGTATAGTATATAGAAAATACTCAGAACACCCGGAACAAATATTTGCAGATCGTACAAACATTTGTCCCAAGGCGAGAATCGAACCCGCAACCTCCCGTGTTTCAGGCGGACCTTCGTCCGCCGCGCCACATTGGTCGTCAAAGGCGATGGCTAGAGGTACCTTTCCCTTAACATCAAGCAAGCTCATCTTCTGAGGTAGGCCATGTGTTCTATCCATATCAGAATAAAAAATCTTTGTCTTCTTAATCAAAACTACGAGTAGGTATTAGGAAACCATTTCGCAGAAACAAAAAAAAAAACTTGGTAAAGAAACTTGCATTACACCAGCTTATATCACTTTCTACGTCTGAGGTTGTTGACCCTAACTACTGCAACGAACCTCTATAGTACTTTTACATACAACAACACCTATCTAAACTCAAAGCAAACAGTTGTTAGTTTGACTACACATCTCTTTGAGCAACAGCAACCAGCGGCAACTGCCTGCAGCAACGCAGTAACAACGCGCGCTTGAAACTCGACACGCGTGCATACACCACTCGTAGGTACAGTTCACATTAAAAATTGCTGAATTCTAAGAGTTTTAAAATGCCTTTCTTTAGACAGAAATGACTTTTCAGTGGTCGACCCCGTTTTACTTTTCGTCAACTCTAAATTGAAGGTGCTCTTCAGAACTGCAGTTCTAATTTCGTAGCTTCTTACCACTATTTTAATCTCAGTAGGTTAATGGTTTAATTTGGTGGGTGGTTGAAATTTTAAACAAACATTAATGTGTTAAAATTCTAACATAAATATGAGTTAAATTCTTCAAAATTAAGTTTAGGTTTGAAATTTAGGAACCCTAGGAACTATTTCGTAAATCAAAGGTTCATTTAATATTTTTAAATATTTTGAAAATTAATTGGTTGGTAGGAAATAAAGAAAATTACAATCAAATAAGGGATACAAATTAGAACTAGTATTTACAATTGAAACAATTAAGCTAACTGCAGACAGTTGCAAACAATCTACGTAGCACAACTGATCCAAATCAATTAATCTAAATCAATCATATAAAATTAAGCCTTAATCGATAAATTGTACACTTTTATCATTTGTTAGAGAAAATAAATATATTATTCAATTCAATACTTGTCGGAAGCGTCCCCAAGACGTTGGCTGCATTGCCCCTCTGTATAGCAATGTTGATGCGCTGCACCAGATACCCACCAGCTCTCGGGTCACGCGTCGCTTCGACCAGATGATCAGCTATGTTTTTAAAAACCCGGAGAGCCTCGGTACTCCACCGGGAATAAATGTATTTAGAATAGATTTCGTACTGAGTGCAATAAAATCCGCGGTAATGAATCCCTTCCAATCCCAATTCATGTCAAACGTGGTGGGTATGAGTGGCGTATCTAATTCGAAGCACAAAAGCGACGTGTCTCCAAAAATGCAAACACAGACAGACAAGCGAGCAGAATTTCTTGTGTCACTTCCATTGTGTGGATCACCCCGAATAACCAGCATTTTTTCATAAATCTTTTGGTTTTGCAAATAAAAGGAAGCGCTTGTGATTGAATTCAGTTAATTTGATTTTGTGGAACCAGTCAATTGTGGGTGCGTGTTTCGTTTGTGCTTTTATTTATTTTTACAATGTTAGCTAACCTTATAATCTTTTACCATCATATTTATTAAGCCGACGCTAAATAGACTAGACTAGGGTGTGCCAACCTTATGACCCATCAGCCTTGAGAGCACAAAATAATTATCTGTAGCCGTACAAATAATTGGTTTTATTCGTGAATTGTTCAATTTGTGTAAAATAGGTACTTTAAAAAATATTTGAGCGCAAGAAAAATATACAAAATCAACAGAGTTTAGAAGAAATATTAAAATTTCGAATATATTTTTTAATTCGAAACAGAAACCGAACTTTCTTTATAAATTTTTGCCTAACGCAAAAATCTTTTTACGTGTTTTAAGTTAAACGTGTCGAACTGTGTATGTCCATAACCAATTTTGAGGGTACCGTAGTCAGCAAGGAATTCTTATAGTTTCGCCATATCCGTCAGTTTGTCTGTCTGTCCACGGTTTAGCTTAGCAGATATTAGTAGTACTAAAAATCTATTATTTGGCAGGGGTTTAATAATCACGCCGGCAAAGTGCTAAAATAAAATCCTTTTTTTTTTGGGTTGATGCCTTCGCTATACCTAAAAGGGGATGAATATTTTTTTCGCGTCGAGCCCATGACATGGGGCACATGGGATAGTTCGTTCAAAAATATTGTAGTTGTGTCAAACCATTTTACAATATCTTTTACGGAGATAGAGCATATTCAAGATTTTAAATAGCTATCAATATCTGGAAATTCAATAAGGTTCGGTGGGCCAAAGGCCAAAGGCCCATTTTTGCCCGAAACTCAATTTTTCCTTCGGTCGGACATTAATGATAACCCTGCGGCAGTTCGATGTCCTCAACGAAGTACCTAGGCATACAGCTGATAATGTAGATCTGTTATTGATTGTATCGAGGCAAGTTCGATACAGGGAATTATAAAATCTGTGATACAAGCTTGTTTTTGCCGATTCAGGCCGACCCCCGTCCCTTGACTCGGCTGTTTTTGATTACAGCTTTCAGGATAACAAGTTATTGGATTAGGGTAATTTTATTGTTCAACGAACAGACGAGAACGAATTGGGGTAGGTACCCTCCTACCTACGAAAAGATAGTGCTTACCTTTTGATTAGATCGAAATTCAGCTTTCTTATCCTCGAATCCGCTACCACTTAGTAACTATAAAGCTCTGCGCACATTAATCCAATGATACCCCACAGCACAAGAATGTGCATTCAAATTCTCGTCATCTTTAGATACATTTTACAGTGACAAAATGGCTTTCCACAAGCCTCAAACATGTGGCCCCCGTGCTGTATGTCATCTGATGCTATCAATATGAAATGCATCTAAATGTTACGAGTTAACGCCCATATTTATTCGAATGCACATTTTTATGCAGTGCGGTAGCGGTGCGTCTCTGATCTGCGACAACCCTAATACTTCATTGCCTACCACTAATTTTTGTGTGCATACGAACACCTAGCTGCTGCCCGCGGCTTCACTTAGCCTATGTCCCGGGATACTATTTACCTCCCTGCCAAATTTCATTGAGACTTGTTCAGCTGTGTAGGCGTGAAAAGGTAACAGATAGACAAACAGACAGATAGACAGACAGAGTTACTTTCGAATATATTTATAGTAGTTTTATATTGATAATGGAGGACGTTTCCACATCACACATACATACACACATAGTTATACATATGTACAAGGTAACTGGTAACTAACACATATACTGGTGGTATAACTTAATACATTACATAAATATATATTTTTTACTTAACCTAGAATACTCAGAGAACACACCTGCAGATCGGACAAATATTTTTCCTAAGTTGAGAATCGAACCCGCAACCTTCTGCGTCCCAGCAGCCTCAGAGGTCTTCATTTTAACATTGTATGTATTCGTATGAAAACTTGAAAATTTAAAATTTTAAATTGAATGAGTCAATTAATTTAATTGCTAACCGAACCTATTAAAAAAATAATTTTCTGAATTGTATCAGAATGAGGGCTTTATCGCTAGCGATAAAGCCATCAAATATAAAAAAAAGTATCAAAACTTTCAGAAATCCTTAAAGTTAAAATAAAAATAAATAGCTTAGTCTTCCAAGCTGAAAGGAAACTCACATAAACCTCCACTTACATAGTCGTGTAGAAAAAAACATTGCAAATTGTAAGCATTTTGTATAATGTTATCTTTGTCGTTGTTTTCTGTAAGTTGATTTTTCAACGAAGAGATAATTCCCTTCAAATAAAACATTATTACCCGCTCCCTATCGTTAGGGTTCCACAGAGAATCGCAAATGTTTTCGGACTCCAGAGATTGCTGGCGATAAGAAAAGTTATAATATAAGCTAATTCTTATATTATAAGTATGTACCAACTAAATGCCTAAGCATGTAGTTGGTACATACCTATTTCAGAATAGTTTCGTAATGTTTAATTTTAGTTTAGATTAGGGATTTCTATAGGGTTGCGATACAATCAGTTTGCAAACTGATAAAAATTGTATGACCTTATTGTTTCTATCACTTCGAAACCGTAGTAGACAATTATTGATTTTACATCTTATGAGTACGTCTACCTCTGCATGTACAATAATACTACCTATGCATTTTGCATAGGTAGTATTTTTGTGTTAAATCGTGAAACCTCTCACACTTTTCTACGCCGAGTCGAACAAATTGTCAGAATTCATTAGTTTTAATGCAATTCCCTCGACGCGTTTGGTCCTGATCCTGATAGATGTACGGAACCCAGCAACGATTTCCAAAGAGTTTCCTTATATTACAAGCGTTAAAAGCTTCGCGATAAAGGCATCCATTACGAAGAATCCAAGTCTCTCACGAGCAAATTGTTTGTTCAACAAAATGTACAATATAAATAATTTATGAGCTATGCAAGCACTTATTCTATAACAGGAATACGCTTGCCCCTAATGTAGTTAGATAAGCAGAGCAGCGAATTATAATGAGACTACCTAATAAAAATGTGAGCAAATGTGAGCAAGCAAAAATGCTTTCTTAAGATGTGATGTGCTATGGCAGAACAACAAGGAGACGACAATTACATAGTGCAGTGTGGTCGTTGCTGTCTTTAGGACAATTCACACGTACCGCAACCACACAACATCGCAGCGAGAAAAAGTGTTTAAGCAGTGGATGGTTACGTGTGAATAGTGTCGCTGCAGCTTTTTGCAGTCGCGTTGTGGTATCTACAACATGTGGTAACGTAAACGTATCTCACCCTACCTAAATATATAAGCTCTGCCAGCATGAAATATTTTAAGTATTTGCTATTTTTTTACGTTAGGTTTATAAGCATTGTTGTGTGCAAGAAATGAAAGGCTTTTTATTTTATTTATATATTTAACTACAACTTGTCGATGTGGTTGCATTGACGCTACTAGTTACGATGTGGCTAGCGGCTAGTACACAGTATGGCTGGTGGTTGCGTTGTGGTTGTGGGTACCGACCACACGGTTGAATTAGACGGCGAAATGTGGTCCGTCGAATTAAAATATTCATACAAATTAGAACCGACCACGTGTTGTCCTTGTCGTGTGATTGTGGTTGTGGTACGTGTGAATTGTTCCTTTATTAGGTAGACCGTCAATAAAACGAAAACCGTCAGCTTACGACGCGGCGACGTTTAGAAAACTCTAGACTGTGTAATCTCTGAACTTGAGTAGGTAAGGCTATAGTATGATTTGACACGCACCGACATACATACACTGACAACATTGTAGCGGTTGCAAGGAGTCGATGGAAGGAGGCGGCTCAGGACCACTATTTGTGGCGTCATACGGGGGAGGCCTACATATGTCCGGCAGTGAACGTGTGTGGAATGATTGATGATGGTTTGGCACAAGTCTACCATCGACAATATAATCTGTTCTGCTTTAACGGAAAATTATAAATAAATTGCACTTGTGTATAACCATTTGCTATGCCATCCAATTTTATATTTTCATAAATTCTGTAGCTACCTAGTATGTCCCTTGAAAATTTCGCCCAGTGCACAATTACCTTTTGCCACAGTCATTTGCAACTACCTTCAACGTGGTAAAAAAGTGCAAGCAGCATTGAACGAATATAATCTGTGCATGAAACACAAGATAGAATCATAGCAGTTATCTGAATGGAGTCGTTTCCATTCAAATGTGAGCTGAAAACTGTTGGAGCGCCCATTTGTGCAGGACCTTTCATGAGTCGTAAGTTGGAAGAGTTTTTACCAAAAAGTTTTATGAAATTCTGCCATTTTGCAGGACTCAAAAGTTATGTTAGATAATCCTTGGAGATTTGGCTCTGCTAATATTTTTATTTGCAGTTTTATGATTCAGTTTTTAAGTTGTTTAATAATTATCCGTTCTGAAACCCTTTAAACGGACTTTTTCATTCTTAAACTCGGTTCTAGAACCCTAGATATTTTTTGTAAACAAACAGGTTACCAAATCGAAGAAATATTGGTTTAACATATTTGACAACACTGGTATCACCGGAGCAAATCGCAGAAATAAGAAACAATCTTTGATTTTGAAAGCTTTCATTCATCGTCTTGTTCGTCTCTCGTCCGTTTTCAATCTCGAATTTGAACCTTTTTCGAAGCGCGTGTGGAATAATGTGCCGTTGAAGTTTTTTTACCTTGCTGTGACCATGATGTTTTCTGTTATTGTTAAGTTTTTATTCATTAATGTCTTTGTTGACAAAAAACATATTGGATTCTAGAACCGAGTATAGATTAAAACTTAGTCCTAATATAACGTAGTCGTAATAAAACCAAGTGATTTATTCCCATAAGACCCTAAAAGACATTTCGACATAGCATTCCTGCTAGGGCTATCTACCAAGATGTTATACTCGTAGATCTTCGACACAGATCGTTCTACCACCCGTTCCAACATTTTGAAATATTTTGAAACGCCCCAATGTTACTCCTTCCCCCAACCTCTATGCACCATTACGGCAGGTATACATTCAAATCTGGATTTCGATATAGCTGTTAAGGCTTTGCAGGAGCCGAATAACGGCTTGAAATAAAAGTGTTTGCCAGATATGAACCGTTAAATGATGCCAGAAGTAATGGGGACCTGCGCGTGTTATCCACCATTTTTAGTACTGAAACTATAAAAAAGTTGGAAAGTTTCTTTAGTATTTAAGATAAGAGGAAGTGTTTAAGAACTTAGATAAAAGATACAATTATTTTGAGATCTAGAGTTTTGGCGAAATTTTACTTAATTTTCTATTTACTTAGGTTGGCACCTAAATAATTATTTATGTACGAATTTCTGATCATACCTACAGTTCCAATAACATTTCTACGATACTAGATTCATACACTCAAGACTGAAAAAAAATGTGGTGTCGAAATAAAACAATAATAACAGACACAAGATTTGACGACAAATTCAAAAGTTTAATTTTAAAACCGACCAAATGTTGCAAATTTGCCTTCGCAATTTCAAGTTCTCTACAATCCATTGATCCCAACATCCAACAAGACGCTCAAATGAAAACCCTCTGAAACTCTGAAGTTGGACAAAGTTAAAACACACAAGTGGAAATCAAGCCCAATAATCTCAGTTCGGTATGTCATTCATAAGTTTAATTACAGGGAGCCGTCGCTACGTGCCTTGCCTCTGTTATTAGTTCAGCAATTTTCATATTAGCTTAAATAATATGTTAGGTTACATGGTGGAGTAAGGATGACGCCGAAGCGAGCTGCCTTCAATACACACATAAATACCCGCCCCACAAACCCGAACTGGGCTTCCTTGGGTATAGGTAGGGTAAACCCAGGATAGATGCCCCACTTTTTGTTAAGGCTTTGTAGTTTTACAGTTATGTTAGTCGTGAATACTTTATATGAATATAGATAGTTTAATCTTTTATCTCACATTACTAACTGTATCTAGTGACCTAACAATTACTGATTGGGCAGGAATTGAGTTTTAGCAAAACTTTTTTTTTTTGGGGATGCCTACCTATATGGAAATATGCCTCACCATGAAAATGCTAAGGAGGATATATGTAAATGCTGTAGGATAGATGCCCTATAGAATAATAAAAATAAAATACAATTTAAAATATTTAATTTGAGCAATCCTATAGATATAGTATAATAATTGAACTTAAGCATTTAATAAAAATTATGTAGGTACACATAAGATAATACTAACACAACAAAATATTGCAGACGTAAAATATAACAAAATATATTTTTCAAACCACACTATGTACATATATAGCTCTGGGGGATAGATGCCCCTAAGGGCACCTATACCCCGAAAACTTGGGGCAACTATCCTTTTTGCCTTTCTAATTTAGAACTAAACTAAATACAATATAGAGGTCATTGACACCTAGGTGTGTACTCAATGAACCATTGTATTAACGTAACAATAATTTAATGGAATTTATGACTACTTAAAAAGATATGCAACAGTGAATACTCACGTTTGAAACCTTGACGCGTTATCCTGCGTTCGCCGCGGAGATTTCATCAGGCACAAGCGAAATACGTCTATTCTGCACAACCGCCTGCGGGGGCTGAGGTGTGTGGCGCGTACGCTCCTTATTAATTCTTTGTTGCGATTTCGGGAAGTTGTGTTTTTTGAAACCGAGGCATCTATCCCACTGGGGCATGTATCCTGGGTTTACCCTATTCCGATCAAAAAATTGGTTTCCATTACTCGTTTAGGTATAATTTTGAGAAAGCAAGAAACGATTTGTATTTGAATGAATACGAACATTTAAAATTGTAAAAAACATACTCTATCAAAAGCTTATTATGGTGTTAAAGACTATTATTATCTGAATTTGTTTTCATACTTTATGTTGTGTTTTTGATAAAAAAAATCTAGTAGATAGGTACATATAATTTTATCCCTATAAGTTGTGTATAATATACCTAATGTAATGACATTGTAAAAATGTGTGTTTAATTAATTAAGTTCTCTTTGTAAATCACTCACTAACAATAAACTATTTGAAATAGAAATTAAATGTTTCTGCAGATTCTTAACCCTTAAAACATTGACAAATTGTCATATACTATAGAGTAGTTACGGAAATGACCTTCAATCTTCCAATGACTCATCACATCACTCATCAGTACACATACATACATCCGATGCTGGGGAATTGGGGACAAGGGGAGTTTTGCCATAATCACCACGCTTGGCAGTTATTTATTTATTAAGAAACATCATCATTACAGGTTTTTTTTTAGCCCTAAGGCGATGCTAAATCTAGGTTAGTTGGATTTCTGATCGCAGTGGAGGTTTTAGAATACACAGAAGGAACCTGCTACCCGGCCTCTGATTAGTTCTCTAAGGCGGCTCTTACGACAGCCGCAGGCTGGATGAGAGGGGTACCCATGTATATTATCGGCGTATCTTATTAAATAAATATAAATATTATTTAACGTTACATGACAATATTGTTATTTCCTAATAACAGCAAACGCGAAAAGTACCTACAACAGCGTCATTATTAGACTTACGAAAGTCAGGGTTGTTGTTTCAGGTTAATTGAACACCCCCGAAAGGTTCCGCCTTGCCGGGGCGGGGGGCTTAGTAATCGCGGTCTGGTCACCCGCGATGAAGCTAAGTGGAACCCATGGGCCGTACCAACGCAGGCGGCAACTCGGCCGGCCCCGGGAGGGACTGTTCCTCTGAGCTTTGCTCTCTAAGCCCAGTTGGAGCGGTAGTAGGTTGCGGTGTCGTATGAGAAGCACCGCAGTTGAGGCGGGTGACTGTGGTGTATGGGCAGCATGGCCGTAGAGAGGTTCTGGCCGCGGCGGGAGAGGAGTGCCTGTACTGAGGTAGGCCGCTCCGCGGTATTGGCGGGGTCGCTACAGAATAATAAAATAAAGAAAGGTTGATTGAACCCGCTTTCGCTTGTGCTTTACCGCCGTCTAACCCGCTACAAGTTAGTGCGAGCAAGTTTAGGGCGCGTGTGGTCTTTAGTGTGCTCTGATGTTGCAACTCACCTGTATTGTAATTACTTTAACTGCTGGGTCGTGTTCCTATACTCTGTCTTGGCAACTTTTCCGCGAACGCATGGGCTAAGTTTTGCGTCAATCTGCGTAGAGGATGGGTCGTCTTGTATGTCTGATTGTGCCATATAACACATTGTTATCTTTACATATTTACGCCTAAAAACAATACTATTCAAAACTGTGATTTCTAAACATGTGCGCAATTTAGAACTTCCATCGCCAATAATAGAGTAACATCCGCTTCAGCTATCGGTCCACCGAAAAGCAACCAAAAAGTACGTGTTATTTGGATTTCCGCAAAGCGAGCCGTGGACGAGTGGATAGAAAAAAACAATTCTTGGATAATTTAGCGTATAAATTATCCAATGGTGTCAATTATGAGACATTCCTACTGATTTTGCAAGAGACTCATGCCAAATAGTGACATGTTAGCAGTAGAGATCAACGGGCTGACTTATTCCAGTTTTCCCCCTTGACAAATCAGGAAACTTAATTATTAAAAGTCCAGAATTCCTCCTAAACTTTTTTTCTTATTCCATTTATTTTTGATAATACTCTTAATGATCGATATTTATTGTGAATCCCAGAAGTTATTGCGCGTCTTTGTAAAGAAACGTAAACATCCAATTAATAATTTCCACCTAACAAACTTCTCGAACGCTTTATTCGGCCGTAAACTGTTTACTTCGGGTGGTGTAGACGGGCGAATTTACTTAGTTACCTACGTCACATATTAGTTAATGTTACTACGTACGTACCACTTTTTACTACTGCTTTAACTACCTACCTTCTACAACTATTAGGTACCTACTACTACTACTACCACAGAATAATTTGATTTCACACTTTGATCGAACTTGTAGTAATAATAATAAATAAATATATTAAATAATGCTGGACAATTCACACATCATAATTTAGCCCCAAACTAAGCATACCTTGATAAGTGATATACCTAATGCATTACACTACATAGATAGATATTTTTTTATTATACATAGAAAACACCAAGAACACCCGGAACAAATTATATCGCAGAGATAGAACAAACATTGGTCCCGGTGCAGGAATCAAACCCGCAACCTCCTGCGTCGCAGGCGGACCTTCACCCGCTGCGCCACATAAACGGTATTACTTGCTTAGTATGCAAATATTTGCATACTAAGCAAGTAATTACCGTGTAAAAGTGCGAAACTTGTTTGAATGGATATCCATTTCAACAAGTTTCGCACTTTTACATAGAATAGGATCCTTGATATTGCCATATTCCATCTTGAAAATGCCGCCACTATAGAAATCCTGAAGTGCACGGTAGAGTTACCACTCTACCGTGCAGTTGCATACCGATAATCGCGACTTTAAATCGCCCGTTCCATCTCATATAGGTATTACTCGTTTCGGAGTTCGTGAGATTGTCGCTCCAACATCCTACATGTCTTGTCGTTAAAACTTGCGACTGTCAATTTACAAAGTAACGATAAAATATGAAGGTATTTAGAAGAATCGTTTTTGAATATACCTAAAGGGCCCTTAATAACAAAGAAAAATCAAATAATAAAAACAAATTAGAACTAGTATTTACAATTGAAACAATTAAGCTAACTGCCGACTGTTGCAAACAATCTACAGGTAGCTCAGCTGATCCATATCAATACCAGCCGGAAGCGTCCCCAAGACGCTGGCTGCATTGCCCCGCTGTATGGCAATGCTGAAGCGCTGCGCCAGATACCCACCACCCAATACCTTGAAAATTTAGATGAAGAGTTATTTTGCCTACTGTAGGTACACGCGTAGAGCAAACGATAAAGATACTTCGTATAGAACATAAATACTAGCTATGCTAATGTAAACCGCTCCAAATAGAGCAGAGTAAATGCAATATTTTCAAAGAGTAGTAGAGTATTTAACACCGTCTGCAAGATACTTACAACTCCTACCACATTGACCAATTTAATTGTATCTAACTGGTAAATTACAGAAAGGAATTTGCTACTTTACTCTACTCGTGTAAAACGGGCTTGTAACGTAACATGTAACATGTAATTTCCGTTCAAAAATGTACAGTGGTAGTTGTAATAATGAATTTTGCGTCTTCAGGACTCATTTCGATCGTCTGTCAATTCTAAATTTTATTCAACATCAACACCAGAAGCCTCGGACATTCTTACGAAAGCAATTATAGTAGTATGCCTATAACGTGGTGTGTGGTGCCGGCTTAGAATTTGCACCACCCCAACTCTTCCCGCGGGTGTCGTAAGAGGCGACTAAGGGATATCCACCGGGGGCCGAATAGCAGCGCGCCCTGCAGAACAATTCTACCACCGAACTGCAATCCTAAACCCGCATGCCCAGCCGTCGGTCCTGCGTCTGACCTCTCCCCGGTCGTGTCGGTCTGCCGTCCCATCGAACATTGAGAGTGAGGGAATAGATAGAGAGTACAGCTGTTCTTGCGCACACACTTGTGCACTATAAAATATGTCCTGCGCACCGTACATTGCGCTTTTTTTTTGTTTTTTGTTTGACTAGTCTTTGTTGAGACTGGCCGCCGGCACCGTTGGTGGCCCAAAGGCCTCGGCTAGGAGCTAGGAGCTAGCCAGTAATTTATACAAATTACTTAAAAATGTATTATCCTCACTAGCTTTTGCCCGCTGCTTCGCACGCTCTTTTCCAAGATAGAAAGTAGCCTATGTCCGTCCCCGGGATACCATCTACCTCCCTGCCAAATTTCATTAAGATCCGTTCAGTCGTTTAGGTGTAAAAATGTAACAGACAGACAGAGTTACTATCGAATATATAATATTAGTATGGATAACCAAGAAGAGGGATACCTCAGGTTGCTAAATTATGGTACAATTCTCGAATATACGACCTTGGCTAGGAAGCCTTGACACGTTCTCACAGTCATGTTAAATCTCTATTGAATACTAATTACGACCGGAACTCCCACTATAAACGGGAAATAGACCATGGTCAAGATTGCTTTGAATGTAGGTACATAAGCAGTACTATACAGGGTGCCACGTTACATGTGTTCTAAGCCGAAAGGGGGTGATTTTGGACCCCGAGGGGATCAACTTGCGAATAACGATTTTTTGAATTCACAATTTTTTTTTTATGTTATTATTTTTTCTTCTTATTCGTATTCTTTTACAACAGTTTGTTTTTTTTTACTCTTACATTATTTAATACAATAAAATATATCAAAAATGGTTTTTTTTTCTTGTTTTTTCAACAAAACCATTGTTTTGTCATTAAATTTTTACAAAAAAATATGTAATTCCTTTAAAATTTCAACAAAGATTTAAGAATATAACGTCAAAGAATAATAAAAGCCTCAAAAAAAAAAAATGTCTGTAATTCTTAAAAATTTAATAAAAAGCTAAATTCAAAAATAGTAGAACAACATCTGATCCCCTCGGGGTCCAGAATCACCCCTTTCGGCTACACATGTTTCGTGGCACCCTGTAGGGTACCTCTAGTTATTCTGCGCTTATGCATAGTTTTTATGATTTCACTATTTGTTTTTGGTAGACTCTACTATCAATCATTACTCAGTTGTAGGTCAGAAAAACCTTTTAGAAGATGGCTAAGAACAAAAATTACCTCTAAATGTCGTCTGAATCATAATATTATTGACCCTCCTATTTGTGCTATGGAGAAATCATAGATGGCGCCACAGATACCTATGTAGTTAAACTTAGAAGGAAGTTAAGAATTGAAATTTAAATAGTAGGTACTTTACTCACTTACCTATAAGTTGCGAAAGTATAAAATAAGACCTGACGAAATAATATTATTTATGTTAAGATTAAGTATTGAATGAACAAGGATTGATAAAATTCAAGCTTTATTCAATAGATGGCGTAACCAGTCTACAATATTTTGAAGGATTTTCATTCTCTTTCTTTATTTTTTTTTTTTACATCTGACGCACGAGTGCATGAACGAAATATCGTGTTTACGTTTCAGCCAATAAGTGTACTCTAATACGCCGAATTTGAGTACCAATTTGCACAAAAAAATAAACGAAATAATTGATTGCGTATTTTTATTATAATAGGCCTTCAGCTGACGAAACAATTGATTGCGTATTTTTATTATAATAGGCCTTCAGCACCTTAAAGCAGCGGTTGTGGCTGAACAGGATAATAGTGTTTAAAATCTTATTAGGGATTTGTTTTGGTCATGTCTTTCACATGATCGAAGCGCTTAGGAGGATTTGCAAAAGGCCTTTGCCCAGCAGTGGAACGAAATGAACAGACAATATGATTAGAATAGTCCACCACAACAATTAATTTAATTAATCCTAAAAGAAAACAGTCATTAATTTCACAATTGAATGAAAGACCCCACTCAATTACGAGTACAAAACGAAAGAACGATTGTGTAAAATCTAAGAATTAATACCGTCGAGGAAAAATAAAATGGAGTGAAAAGAAGGCTCGAGAACACTTCGACACGAGAGGCAATTCTGCTGAAATAATTTCCGAAACGAATGCTGTGAGTAGGGCTACGAACGCAGCGCGGAGAGGCCCAGTGGACTTTAATTAAAAGTAAGATGGTATTAATATGGAGCGCGTGGTTCTTAATGCAAAATGTCTTTGTAGGCTTTGAGTAATTTTATAATAATGCCCTTTCCGAGGGTGAGTCTATTTGACGCTAGTAACGAGACGCGATTCAGACGTCTCCTTTTTGTATGGGATTTGTGTAGTTCCCTGTCCGCACGATAGAGGCGCTGTACCAAGTTCTTTTGGAAAAAGGATCACGTCTCGTTAACGTCAAATAGGCTCTACCCTCTGGTCTTTATACACTAAGGTACAAAGAAGTCAAATTGTCCGCAAAGCAACTCGTCTACAACGAAAAATGACTTGACAGCAGAACCCCCATTAGCTAAAGCGCTGTGCGTCCAATTTGTTTCAAGGTATACCTACTAGTTACTATCATTTGGACACTAGCAGCGTTTATTGCCGTTTGTTTGGCTTTAAGCGATAAGGCCGCCAGTTCCATTGCTGTTCTCTACATTATATTTAATGAGTACTATCTGTTTTATAAGGTGATGAATAAAGCATTATCTATCTATCTATCTATCTTTATTTGTAATAAGGAACACACAGCGCGAGTCCGACTCGCACTTGGGCGGGTTATTAAACCACAAAGACATCGAGCATCATCATCATCTGTGGATGATGATGATCCAATCATATCTCACTATTGTGTGTTGACCATAATAGAAGGTCTGTTGTGTTGACGATATTTAGAAATGTTTCCTGTTCCTTACTTCCCGCTGTTCTGATGGCCTCGATAAAAAGATTTCCTCGGTAGGTATTATTAAAAATCCACTCGTCCACGTCACTAATTGCCTGTATCTTAGGGCAATCGCTGAAATAAGTATTTTCAGGGAATGGGAGTGGGCCCAATGGAAGTTTTTGTTTTTGTTCTGTTCGTCTGCCTTTTGCGTTTTTAAGAAGATTGTTCTAGGTGTCCTCTAATATAAACATTACGTTGAAAACTTGAAAGTTTGGATACTCTTATAATAATGTGTGTTGTTGTTTTCGATGTTAACGCATTAACTGTCCAGGGGCTCAGGCGCGAAGGGGCGCCGCTATACGCCGCCTGATGGAGCTGGAGAAGGGCATGTTGCCCATCTCCATTATCCATCCTTACAAATGCATGTTAATACGTTTGTAACGTCATACCACAGCTAATAATATAATAAAAAGACGTATTCTAGGACCCCCTAATTTTTATTTAGGGCCCAGCGGACGAATCCGCCTCCGGCGAGGCGGCGCAGGAGATAAGGGATCGGTTCCCGCCTCCTCGGGACAAATAAATAAATAAATAAATAATGCTGGACAATCCACACATCATGTTTGTACGATTTGCAAATATTTGTTACCGGTCTGAAATAAACCGCCAAGTGCGAGTCGACTCGCACACGACGGGTTCCGTACCGTAAAAATCAGGCAATACCAACAACAGGCAACATTTTCAAAGAACATCAAATTTTCACTTGTTTGGAGCCCCCTTTAAATTTTTAACTTTATTATTTACTGTTATATATTTATTGTATTTGTTGTTTTATCAGTTGCAGTTACAATTATTTATAGAAAGTTTCAAGTGTCTACGTTTTGTGGTTCAAAGACTTGATAAACGATGAGCAAAAATAGACAAAACAAATCAGTTTTTTACATGGACCCGTTTTATTTGAATATTTATTTTATTTTTATTATTTGCTGTTATAGCGGCAAGAGAAATACACATTCTCAGAAAATTTCAACTGTCTACCTTTTACGGTTCATGAGATAGAACCCTGTGACAGACGGACGGACGGACGGACAGCGGAAGCTTAGTAATAGAATTACGTTTTCACCCTTCGAGTACGGAACCCTAAAAAATATAAAATGATTGCTTATGAAATTTTTTTTTTAAATGGAGACTGTGACACATTATTTATTTAGATATTTAGAAATGATGTTTTTTATTGCTTATTATCATATCAGTTAGCTAGAAGGTACTTACCTACCCGTAACAGACTCTGCTTTCTTTGGAGCTAGACCAGTAAAGTCAGCGTGCTAACAGCACAGTCAGCGTGCTGCAGTGTTAATTGTCCAGCATTATTGATTTATTTTACTAAATTGCCATTTTTTTTATTAATTTTTACTTGAATTTGATGAGGTAGGTACTTACGTTTTAAAAACCACTCAATCTTCACGGACTTTCTTCAGTTTTGAAAAGGTACGGTACCTACTTCATAAACGTTCTAATCCGTTCTATCTGTCCATTTTAAAGATTTAATTTATGTGTTCTTATATTTTTTTTCTGGACGATCCATACAGCATCATCTAGCCCCAAGCTAAGCAGAGCTTGAGTTATCTAGATTACTGAAATACATAATACAATACATTACATTGATCGATTTTTTTTATTATACATAGGAAATACTCAGAACACCCGGAACAAATTCATATTTGCAGATATTACAAACATTTGTCCCTAGGCGGGAATTGAACCCGCAACATCCTGTATCGCAGGCGGACCTTCGCTCGCCGCGCCACATCGGTCGTCATGTCGTATATTGGTTAAAGCCTCATAAATACTATTTTATGGTAAAATATGTTCGATAATGACAGACCGGCCATAAAACTATTGCTATTATAAACTAATATTCTACAAATAGTTTAAAAGCTGCGTTTCTAAGCACATCTGCGGAATAGGGGGTTCGACTCCCGGCTGTACATCATGAAATAACTAGCATAATGAATGTGGAAGTAGGCACATCTGCCTTGTAAAAAATACTTTCACATTTCGTTTCGCACATGGCAATTTGATGCTAACTATTTTATTGGTTTGTTGTCGAAGACTTTTTGACTTACCAGATAACTCGCGATCCACGCGTTTTACACTTTAATAATATAATATATACCTACTCAAGCAATTCTCAAGGTACAACGTTTGTAAACAACTCACAACATAGAAATCCAAAATAGTTTTTATTGTGTCGATATTGCAAAGTAATTGAACACGTTAGCTGATGAATGCGTCATTTCACAAATTCATAATTTTACAGCAATCACCAACCAGCTTTAATATTTTCATTTTTATTTTGAAAATATGTTTTTCATGACTGGTTTAGAGCTATATCACACACGATGGCGATTTGCGAGCGATTTCAAAGCGAGGCAAGTATGCAGCGAGCTAAGCGCGACGACGACGCGGGCACGCAGCGATTTCGCTGCGCACTCGCCTTGATATCGCTCGCAGATCGCCAGTGTGATAATGCTCTTAGCTATCTAGTCAAGACCATCTATTTGTAGGCTATCATAGGTTGTGCGGTATCATACAACATCTCCAGCGGTTGACGGCACTATGCGGGCTGCCTGCGCCACCGGCAGACTCGGCCACAGCTGAGCGCACACCTGCCCCAGGTGAGCGACAAGTGGACGTGCGGGGAGAGTGGGTCAACTTGGACCATCGACTAGCTAGCTTCTAACCTACTACAAGCACTGCTTAGTTCATATGGTTCAAGGTACGCCAATGTCCGCCCTATGCGAGATGGTCGCTGTCAGCCTTGAATTAAAATAAAATTTAGCAATCATGTAGGATATCACAAAATCACACATCAACAGCCTTTACTAGTCCACTATTAAACACAATGTTGGTATCCCCTGATAAGCGCCTTATTGTTTCTTATCATAATTAATTAAAATGTAAGCTCGGACGGCAACAAGGGCCTCTGCTGCATTAGTTGAGTTTGAAGCATGGCCAGGGGTGGCGAAACTGAAAAAGTTATTAAAAAATTAAATTAATTCGTAACTAGACAAGGACCCGTGTCATAACTTAACATAAAATAAAAAAAGCTATTAGGTATAGTATTAGAGATAGATAGATAGAAAATTCTTTATTGCACAGTTTACGAAACAATTAACAAAAAGTTTTTAAAAAGTTTGGATCTGAGCGTTTGGTCGACGCGAAGCGTGACCCGAGAGCTGGCGGGTATCTGGTGCAGCGCATCAGCATTGCCATACAGCGGGGCAATGCAGCCAGCGTCTTGGGGACGCTTCCGACTGGTATTGATATGGATCAATTGAGCTTCCTGTAGATTGTTTGCAACAGTCTGCAGTTCGCTTAATTGTTTCAATTGTAAATACTAGTTCTAATTTGTTTTTATTAAAAATAAAATTTAAAAAAATGTGGCAATTGGCGGAAAATCTCTACCAGACAACCGTGGAAGGAAAGGATCGTTGGATTTAACATGGGGATCTGTGTGCATTATTATGTAGCTAATACAAATTACAAAATTCAAATCATTACATTACAAAAATATCTAAATACTTTTACATACATAGGTACATACATAATCTCTAATTATAATATAAAGAAAGACAAGGGTGTAGTGAGTATTATGCTTTATAAAAACAAAATTTATCCATCGAAATGGCTGAGACTATTTCGTCCATAATTTCCAACCGCAGCCAAGCTGCCCCAACCTCCCTTACGCACGATGCGTAGTCAGCCCTTGCATACTAAATACGTGTAATCGAAATTCAAACCGATCAGCTGATTCCCACAACTCCTTTGAATTCGGAAACGTAATTCATGGATCTGTTTTTGTTGTTCACTAAACAAACTGCTTTCATTGATGGATATTATCGATTCTATCGGGTGTTATTTCATTAAGATTGAATTCTGACACTTTGAATTAGCACTAGGGATGTTTAAGATTATAGATAGATCAATATATTATTATTGAAGTGCTTTCAATGAGGAAGATTTTGTTGAACTATTGACTGAAGCCTATAATTTACTTTAAAGACTTAGATATTGCTTCTCTAAGTAAGTTTTTGGTATAAATACTAAAAACCGATGACATAACTACGAATGACGATTATAATCTGAACCTAAATAAAGTTCAAGATTCAAGGTACTAACGTCTGTTTTGTAAGTTTGATCAATAGTTTAATTAAACGGTGAATTGTGTAAATCCATTTAGCTATATGATCTGTAATAATAGTATACCATATGTCATATTATGCTTATAGCTTTGGACTCTAGCTTATTAATTATAATGACTGTTAATAAAACGTTGTCCTCGAAAAACACATACCTACTTAGTAGGTGGGCCTTTTTGAGAAATTCTCAGGAAGGCAGGTACCTACGTTATAATGGCCTCTCCATTCTTACCAACGCAACGGTCCAGGCACGTGCAGAACAGCTGTGAACAGCTGATTTTGACGGCAGCCGGTTTGTCAGCTGACTCCGATAGTATTTTTGTGAATAAGTCGACTGTACAGTTATTGGCAAACACATGTTATTCTGCTATGTATGTTATTGAATTGCCCTTGTAGAAAATTAGGACTGGGATATATTGTGGCATTGGTCAGAATTAACATTTGACACAATTGTAACCGGTCTAAATAAAGGTAAATGTATAGGTAGTACATTTTCTGTAGAAACATGGCTCAGTGCGGGACGGGACGGGACGCGGCGCAGCGCAAGGAACAAGATGTTGAAACTTATCCATCTGTGGATCAGAGTGGAACTTGAAGTCGAAACTAATCCATCGGTGGATCAGAGTGGAACTTGAAGTCGAAACTAATCCATCGGTGGATCGGAGTGGAAACTGAAGTCGAAACTAATCCATCGGTGGATCAGAGTGGAACTTGAAATCGAAACTAATCCATCGGTGGATCAGAGTGGAACTTGAAGTCGAAACTAATCCATCGGTGGATCGGAGTGGAACCTGAAGTCGAAACTAATCCATCGGTGGATCGGAGTGGAACCTGAAGTCGAAACTAATTCGTCGGTGGATCAGAGTGGAACTTGAAATCGAAACTAATCCATCGCTGGATCAGAGTGGAACTTGAAGTCGAAACTAATCCATCGGTGGATCGGAGTGGAACCTGAAGTCGAAACTAATCCATCGGTGGATCAGAGTGGAATAGGGTAATTTTATGGATGTGGCGCGGCGTACGAATCGATCCCTCCAACTCAAGAAAAGGATGCCGTAGGAGTCGACCGAGGGGGTCAGAAGACAGACACACACACAGACACAGACACACAGACGGACAGCAGCTTCCTTCTGTGTATTTTTAACACCTCTACTATGATCTTCGATCCGCCTGCCAAGCGTGGTGGTTATGGCAAAACTGTGACTGAATGCAAGTGCCACATCACCAACCATCGAGTGTATCAGTTGATTCTATGAAGGATGTTTTGTCCGTAAATTAAGCATGCATTAGTGAAGGGAAGGAAGGGTCGAATAGTTTCAATGAATGTGTGAAGGGGGGACGCGGGACTTCGTCGTCGCTAGTGTGTGCCATTCATTATGTTGTATGATGATTGTATTTTAGAATGTTATATTGTAGGTAGTTCTACAACATCTGTAAATTGAATATCTTTATTATCAAAGAAAATTACAATCAAATAATAAAATCAAATTAGAACTAGTATGTACAATTAAAACTATTAAGCTAACTGCAGACTGTTGCAAACAATCTACAGGTAGCTCAACTAATCCATATCGATACCAGTCGGAAGCGTCCCAAGACGCTGGTTGCATTGCCCCGCTGCAGCTGTATGGAAAATTTAATAGGTATGTAAAAAACTCAAAATAAAATAATTAGTCAGCAAGTTTTTTTTTCTTAGAGCACCCTTTCCTATAGGAAAAGACGGAGGGGATTTTGTTAAACAGCCATATTAAAAAAAAAAATATAAAGCTGATAAAAATTATTTGAAGATTTGAAAATCGTCCCTACAACCTACATGGTGTGTGTCGCCGTTACGTTTTGTCACCCGCCGATTAACGCTTTGCCTTCAGTGGGAATATAAAAATATAGAATTGTCTTGTTAAAGAAAATTGCCCAAACAAATATTATCATTTTAAACTTTATTTTTTTAATCCATTAAGGATTTTTTTGAGTACTATAACATCTCCCTCAAGTTTCGCCCTCACGGCACTTCAAGGATTTTTCTATGCTTTAAAGTCTAGACCATGCACAATATATTACGTTCCGGTTCACTCAGACGTGATTATTTCTAGATGACGTCGAAGAAAACAGCGTCATCCCTATTGCACCATAAAGAAACAAATCACTTCACAAAACAACTAAATAAATGACTTCATTGCGTCATACATAGTCGTAAGAAACACGTGTTCGAACGAATGGTACGTAATATTTTCTGTTTTATTTTACACACAGTTCTCAATAGACAGATAGACGGATGACTCACAAACGACTCTTACAAAATTATCTTTTCAATTCACTTGTAGGTACAAATTGTTATTATATTTATAAGCACACACGAGCGACGATTATGTTTCAGGTAAGTTGCTTGTCAAAACGTATGTTGCTGCGAAAATCGAATTCGGTACCCGTATTCTACCCTTCAGCCTGCCTATGTTCATTTTGCACTCCAACTATTGAACCTACTAAAATAACGTAGAAATTTTGACCAAATGGTTTTAATTAGTTCGTATCACTGTTAAATGCTTGTTTTCAGCAAGTTTACGATTTTTATTTTATTAACATGAAGTATCTATAGATAAAGATTATCGATTTTGAAATCTTCAAATAAGTTTTATGAATAAGAAATGAAAAGTGATAGAAACGATAAATTTCTAAAATCTGTCGTCAGTGGCCTGTTTGCGTTGATCATTAAATTCAGAGTTCCTCGGCAAACATAACTTTGTTCTCTCGTAAGTTATAGATCTTATTATTTTGCTGTTAAGGTTGGTTATGTAATAGAAATTTTGAAGAGGTGACGAATTAAGAAAATATTCGGTTTGAGAATATAGATGTGGATTGATAGTGCGTGACACATTTCAGGGCTGCCACTCAAAACATTAATCTAAAGAATTGTGGTTATTGAAGAATTAGTAAGGTATAGGAATAATAAAAATATGTATGGCAGTAGCCAACTTGTCAAGCTCTCCGCCGCCGGCGCCGCCGCTGCAGATGTGGCGACTCACCCCACCCCGCGGAGCTCGCATACAATAGCGAGCTCCGCGGGCCGTTCGCGATTTTTAACTCCAAAAACACGGTAGGACTAGGTAGGATTGCTCTGTTAATTTTACTCTAAGGTTTTTCGGTAGATTTAAGTTCTTAAATTAGAAAATAGAGAGGTTTGTTGATTTTAGGGTTTGTAAATGTGGTAAAGCCAAGCGAAAATGTAGAGTTCAGGAACTCTATCTCACTAACTCTCAAAAAACATGCTATCAAAAAAAGCGTTAATTGCATTGCTTTTCCTTTTTAGTAAAGATTGTAGAATGCTACATATTTCCTCAATATATGGCAAGCTAGTGCAAAATAAACTTAGAAGATGAGTTCAATTTATGAAATTGCCAACCCTAACCGATACAGGGTGTTTATTTCGGAGTCGGGCTGCGCTGACGCACCGTGAGTCATCGCCGGTTTAGGTAAACGCACGCCGATGTTTACAGCGTTGTAAAATTATAGTAACCGCACTAAATCTTCAAAGGAGAGATAATTATTGCCTATTATGTGCATTTTATTATCCTTTGAAATCTGGCTCGGATAGGGAATGATTGTGCATTGTTTCTGGTCTAGATACGTGGGATAAAACTTTTATGATAATTGTTTTAAGTGAATTAAATCTGCTTGACTAACTGAGTCCATACAACAAAGCAGGGCAAGGAACACATAAATCTATCTCTGTGCCTTGTAAAATTTTATATCTACGCTGTGATTTTCACACCAGATTTATACAACACAACACCATGTGTCAGTGTCTTCTTTCACGTGGTACTGCCGCCAGGATAATACGTAGCTTAGAAAACCCTAAAACGCTTTATAGAATACAATTTATTTTAAATCGGATCATCACAGATTTTGCGCTATTCCACTAAGATCCACTTTGCTTATCCATTAATAGATCAGTTTCCACTCTTTTCCTTCTTTGGTTATGGATCAAAGTGGAAAAAAGTGCCCCTGTGGATTAGTTTTCACTGCTTAAATCTATTCCACTCTAATTCATCGCCCGCGTGGATTAGATTCTAATGCATTTTTTTATCTTGTATAACCTATTTTGTAACCTATGTTGTGGTTCTTCGAATTGCTCCATTTCCATTTACAAACAAATACAATTTTTTGTTAGTAAATTAAAAGAAATCTTTAAGAAAATTAAAATAAAATAATAGAATGTACTGCAGCCAGCATCTTGGGGACCGGACGCTTCCGACTGGTATTGATATGGATAATTTGAGTTACTGTTTTACTGTAGATTGTTTGCAACAGTCTTGCAGTTAGCTCAATTGTTTAAATTGTTAATACTAATTCTTATGAATGTTATGTATAAGTTAATTATTAAAGAATAGGTAGATTAGGTTGTTACTATAAAAGTTTGTTTTTGTGTGCTTTCAATAATATTATAATTATATTCAACGGCAAACAAGAAGACCCAGTCTTCATAACAATGTGTAATGAAAACTCTCCTTTACACAACTATAAGTCTAAGTACAACAATAAAGTATAAAATACTATCCATAACTACCTAACTCATAGATCTAAGTAAAATCAGTAGATATGGTAAGTTCTCCCAGCGCTTACTCAATAACTGGCCTGTGTTACAACTACATGCAAACACTCGCTCACGGTACATTTCCAATCTTGTGCAATAATTTTAATGAACAACAGTATGTAAAGGACGTCGTAGTAAGCACGCGTAACACGAACGCGCCGCCGCCGGTCCGTCTATCTCTAAGATGGACCTAATTGTAACTAATTTGAGCCTCCCATTTTTGAGAAGCAAGTATCTTATTGACCCTTTTTTACTTAGATCGATGACCTAAATTCATAAGCTATTCGCACTAGATCTAGAATACAATTGACCATAGTAACCAATAACCAGTAGATAATTGTGCAAGCACTGACAGATTTGGAAGCATTACTAATGTCAGCACGTGCTACCACCAGTTCAATAAGTAGTCGCAGCTGCGGATACTAATCATCTACCACTGTATAGGTACAATTTAACTATAATCGTTGCAAATATTATTTATACTACACCTGCTCGGAAAGTGACATAATCCTTTTTCAAACTTGAGCTAGAAAGTACGTCATTGCAGGTGTACTAGAATTCGGATCGAAAAACTCTATGGAATTTCATTTCTCACGCGTTTGCCGGGAGATAATAATGTATGGAAATCCATTCAAACGTGAAGTTTCAGCCTTTAGCTATGGTAATTTTCATTATACGAGTAGGATAACTAAAAAAAGTTTTTACTCCGAGTCCGCCATAAGATATCGGCCTCTTCCGTTCTCGGAACGGATTCAAAAAAAGAACCAAGTCACGGATTTTTTTTCGAAATTTACATTTGAGTTAGGTAATTTTATTAATTCTACAGAACGTCATGGAGTGATAGTTAAAATTTTATGACACCGCCAGTAATAAAAGAAACTGCTCAAGCGGTGATTGAGAACCTATAACCCAAGAAATCCAGAAATAAATACAACAAGACTTATGAAGATTTCGTGTATTGGAAAAACGAGAAGAGTGCAACTTCTTTTTCGGATAATGTATTATTTTCCTCGTAGGTGTAGTATTAATCACTATGTATCACTCAAGAGAAAGTGCGATTCCTACCTCGTGTGTTTTAAGGCCCTCGGTGGCGCCTCGTGGCCTCAAATGACACACTCGATAGGAATCAGTCACTTTCTTACCTCGGTGAACAATGTACCATTACTACTCGCTGTGGCGGTCACGAGGCCTAAGAATGAATGAGAGAGAATGAATGAATGAGTTTTTTTCTGTCTATACTCTTATTAACGAAGAAAATTACAATCAAATAATAAAAACAAATTAGAACTAGTATTTACAATTGAAACAAGTAAGCTAACTGCAGACTTTTGTAATCAATTTACAGGTAGCTCAATTGATCCATATCAATACCAGTCGGAAGCGTCCCCAAGATGCTGGCTGCATTGCCCCGCTATATGGCAAAGCTGATGTGCTGCGCCAGAAACCCACCAGCACTCGGGTCACGCGTCGCTTCGACCAGACGCTCAGATAACTTTTTGAAAACCCGGAGAGCCTCGGTACCCTAAGGACCTAAGGTCTCGACCCCAAAGGGAGCAAATGTGTAGGTTCTGTCAAGACCTGCATATTTGCGCCTCTTGAGATCAGCGGCTACATCTGCCGCCGCACCAGCCCTCACGGATGTCCTCGGAAGATGGGAAGGCGCAAGTGTGTCGACACATGTAGCGTCCCATGCAAAGGGCCTCCCCGACTCCCATGAGACTAGTGTCACGCCCCGTCGGGCCTCTTACCTTCGCCACGCAATGGACCATGAGAATATTTTTATTTACCTTAAAACTACTATACACAATTAGCCTTAAGACTGTGGTAATTTATACTACCTAAGTTACAAAATAAATTTATTTTTATTTTGTGCGTTGATGTTTATGGCAAATATGGCCTTCACTCAGCATTGTGCTGTGTGCACACAGGTGTGTCCACCCAGCGCTGGTTTTCAGGGAAGACCAGAGGGATCGTGTCACGTCACGACGTCAGACCCCTCCCTCCCCAACCCCTCCAAGTCAGCCCACGTATGTCGTTAGTCGGGAACCTACCAGAGTAACGCCAGCAGCTTTTTCCTGTGTAGTTTTAACATCTCCACTGCGATTACCAATACGCGTGCCAAGCGTGGTGTTTATGGCAAGATCCCCCTTTTGTTGGAGGGAAGTTCAGCAGTGGACGTTATGTGCTGACGAGGATATTATTTACTATTAGGTATGCTATTTCACTTTGATATAAAATGTTGCCTATATTTTTAGATTATTTATTATGTGGCCCAGATTTACGCAGGACAATGGCATAATCACAGAATCGTCCATAGATGAAAGGAACTGTGCGTGCGGTGCTATTTGTACAGATTGATAGAATAGTTTCAACCTTAAAACTTTTGACACGGCGTTGTTTTTTTATCATCAAGGAAATTTGCCTAAATATGCCAGTCTGAGTCGATGCCAATGTTAAGCGATTCATTATTAGAATTAGGACCCGAGGTGGATGGCAAGCATGGAGTAACAATAACAATTATCTTTAAATGGCGCCATTATAATATTAGTGTTATTATGTTATATACTTCAATAGCTCATCATTACAACACATATTTATTTCAGTAGCTCACACGTAAAATACGTACACGTAAAATAGGTCTGATAGTGTTTACTTTCATCTGATAAGAATAAAAGGTAGAAATTTAGTACTCGATCTACATAGTTTATTAACATAAAGGATTAGATAAGAGATTATCTGACAGACAGAGCTCAGTATCTGATAGACAGAGCACACCTGCAAAAACTGCAGATCGCAACTATCCCTTCGGCAAGACATTAGATGTAGCAACAGCTGCTCCGTCCCATGCTGTCTAAGTCCGAATTATGCACTATTATACAGAATTATTCGACACGATCATTAGTAGAAGTGAACATTCTAGTAATTGCCGCTAACTACTACCTTTCCAATGTAAGAACTTGCATTTCAGTTATTATTATTAGAAATACTTTACCTACAAAGTATTTCGTTCGTTGGGTCGATAACAAAAGAAGGGAGTGGCTTTTAGTCAGTTATCAAGAGAACTTTTGACGCTTTCGCTCAAAAGTCCACCATCACAAGAAAATGCAGCGTTTATATAAAAATTCGCAAAATATAAACATACTCGTAGTCTTCTTGTCTAGAAAAACCAAGATCTAAATATCGATATGAAAACGTTTTTTACACTACCAATTGAATTGTCAGAGAGCAATGTAATTAATGAAATTTAATTTGTATGACCATACGAGCTGATTCACAACTCGATCTCTGTACTGATAGTATTGAGCCATATCATCATTTATCGTGAAAAGTGAGGTAAGTATTAAATTATAAAAAAATTCACCTCTCAGTATAAATAGGTGTCTAATTTATTCATCTTCGGGCAGATGTACAGTTGTACGCAGTAGCGGTGTTGATCCATATGTAAATAAATTCATAGGTGTCATGGTACGTCTGTCTATCGATTGGATTACCTCGTTAAATACTTTATTTGTGCTATCTTCCATGCAAGTAGCACTAACGACGACGTCTAGGTCAATTAAACAAATTATTTTATTCAGTTACTGTGTCAGCAAATCAAATATAGAAATGAAGATACGATGCTACGGTCTACCTGTTTGCAAGAAGTTTTCCAGTGAAGTTTTATTCTGTTTTTTTTTTTTGTTTTTGTAATTATCTTTTCTATCCAAACGCAATGTTTTATATAAATATAAGTACAAAACGAGTGTGAGCACCAATACAAACCAACGCTGGTTTAATGGTGCAATATCAGCAAAAATATGTATAATTTTTATAAATAAATAAATATTCTATTGTATTCTATGACTGTTTGCTTGCTTGTTTTTTAGTTTTACGCAGATGCCTATGCTACTGATATACCTAGTCACATAATATTGTTATAGATGTAGACTGTCCGATGTCGTTGTAAGGAATAGACGGGACAATAATATAGTTTGGGTCCCTAACTGTAAAACCACGTTCATGCGCAAAAACGTCTTTTATATGGCTCCTTATATGTTTAATAAACTCCCAGAGTCACGTAAACTCCCTTGTTCATTGTTTCAGAGGAAGTTCTGATCATTCTTATCAAAAACCGCCTATTACACTGTAAATAAAATTATGAATGATAAAAATGTTAATTCAAATATTATTTGACTCATCTTAACTTATAGTACATACTTGACATGATTGTATTATAATGTATCTAATCTTTGGTTTATTGACATTTATTATTTAATTATTTTTCGTTTGTTTTACTTAAATATAAAGATATTGAATTGTAATGAAACGATTGCACGCGTAAAGGCAGAAAACAATGAGTCAAATTTACCAAGAATGTAAGAATGTATCTTTACAACATTGTATTTTCACGCAGTAAATTAACTTTTACTTACTTTTATTGTAAACTGATAATACTACTGTAGGATTCTTGCTAATTTGTTTGCTTGTAATTTAATTTTGCTTGTGAAGTGTGCAGTAAAGAATTTCTTCATACAAATTGCCAATTTCGCCACCCTACCTTACCTACCGTATCGTATCAACTTTCCAATTATGTATGAATAGACTTGCCACATGGATTAGGTAACCTGAAGAAACGATGGTCATCGAAATGTATACTTATTTGCTTTCGTTGGTTATATCCTGCTCAATTTACCCATTTGTACTAAAGTCAATAGCAAATATCTGCAAGCTTTGATATAACTTCGCTCTTATGACACATACGCAAAAGTTTATTTCACTTTCACGTAGCAGGTAGGTGAAATCTCAGTTCAAAAACACAGCAAAATTAATCAAACACGCTGTAACTTCCCGGGACATAATAAAATAACCAAGACGAGAATCTCATACGAAATCACTTAGTCGTACCTACCGTAGATTTTCGCAACTTCACCCCATCCGAACTTCAAAATTACTTCCTCCGAAAGACTTCATACATTCTTGTGAGGGTGTATGTTAGGTATTGTATGGGAGGTCGTAAGGGACAACTTCGAGTTATTAATATCGACTTTGAATAGAACGCTCGACATCATTATTGGTTGCTGTTTATATAGGCCAGTCCTTTGAGCACGTTCACAATAGAGGACTCTGAGGGAAACATGTTGGAAGTGATTGACGCAGTTTGAAACACTTTAATCGCCATATAAGAAAGTTAGATAAAATCGTTAGTGCTGTCAACCACACTAATATAACTTAATATAATAATAACTTCAACTATAACAGTTTCAACTTCAACTTCTTGTCTGATGGCTCTGCGTCTGGTTTGACACAGTTTCTGCTTTTTGCTCTTTGTTTGTTAAGGCTTCTCTCGAACCACTATAGTTAGATACATGAAGCTTTCTATAAATAAGTAACACTTGTGTTATAACAACAAATACTAAAAATATATTATATTAAAAATATAAATGGGTCTCCAAACAAGTGCAAATTTGGTGTTATTTGAAAAAGTTGTTAACTCTTACGGTACGGAACCCTTCGTGTGCGAGTCGATTCGCACTTGGTTGTTTATTTTTACCTCTTGTTTCCCATCTTGTATGTAACCTTTGTACCTACTCTTGTTTTTCTTGTACATAATGGAAATGTAATCCTGCTTTGTGGATTACATTACATTACCACACCAGGACCTGCCTGAAAATCAGCGCCGCTACTAGCTTCGGCTTGTAGCGGCATAATGCTGAGAGAGGGACCTTTTTGGTCCCTTATTATGTAACATACTGTATAATTGCATTTGTTTGTTAACCGACTTCAAAAAAGGGTGAGGCGAATCGACTGTTTTTTTTTAAATATTTGTTATCTCAAAACTTTCGACTGTGTGAACCGATTTTGATGATTAATTTTTTATTTGAAAGCTGGTGCTTCCCGTGTGGCATCCATGAGAAAACTATAATGAGTCTTAAATTTAAATTAAGTATGTGCGCGACAAATGGACTCAATATCACGCCAACCAATTTCAATGATTTTTTTTTTGCACGTGATTATAGATCTTCTATCAGAAAAAGTAAGGGAGGGGCGATTTCGTTCGTCCGAGACATAGATGAATACTATTTATCGAAAATTTAAGTAGGTTTATAGTTTTTTAAAACACGCTAAATTATTTGTAATTTATCTATAATCTTATGTGTTCCTTGTAGCTGCCTATTATTGTAATGTGTCGTGTATGTATTATATAGGTCCAAATAAATTTATTTTCTTTCGTCTTTCTTTTTTTTTGTCTTATTTGCCTAGTTACGTATTCCTCTCTTTAGATTTTAATAGCAAACTCAGTAGTTAAACGTATCTATCAAATGCAACAACGGTCGATTAAATCGGCGGCCAAATGTTTTTTCAGTTAGTGACAATAATTTTATTAAGATGATAATGTTCTCCTTGGGGATTTCAACTAAGGTGACATTGTTCTATTAAAATGTGTAAGTTTTAAGTTTCGTTTTGCATTATGAGTACAAGGTTTTGATCGATTTTACAAAAAGGCAAATACAATTTCGCTTCGAAGAATGTTTTCCTCCCCTCTTACTCAACCTGGATTTTATTCTTCACCATCCAAATAAAGAAGGATAGTTATAGTCTGAACACGTCCCGTCACCTCCAAATCCTAGTTCTGGTGAGCCCTTCAATTTGTGATGGATGACGCCATCGGTCTTGCTCCCGCATTGTACGATACAGTATTTTTTAGAAAGCTTTTTTATAGGCAACATAAAAAATCCTTTTTGGCTCTCACTGAGATGAATATAGGGAAGTATTTATTGGAACCAGCATCATCATCAGAAAAGCTTTATGTTGGGTAAACTTAAGCGAGTTATGGACAGGTTTGTGGCATGGGCAACGCAAATGGCTCCTCGATAAAATCTTTCTACTCGTTTAATGAGTTCTACGACCTGCCAATTTGTTAATTGTACAATGAAATGTATAGGTAATGTAATGAACTTTATAATTAATTTTTATGATCTTATAGTTTATTTATTTTGAATCTATAATTAAAAATAAAGTAGGTATTATTATTTAAGAAATACCCTACTACTGTACTTTAGTACTCACTCGACGTATAACTTGGGGTAATCAATAAATATATTGTATTGCATTGTTGCATAAAGAATTAAGCTTTTTCCAGCAATTCTAAAAAACACTCATTCTTTTTTTTTAAGATATAACATTATAATCAGTAGGTATTTGAGACAGTAGACACAAATTTATTCATACTTACAATGCTCAACTTAACGGTAAAGCACTGTTAGGTAACAAAACCAATGATGAACAATAATTCGAACGAGCAGTGGTCGTAGATGACATAATAATCGTCTTTGGCAGTGGTGCCACTTAATTTATTCGCTGCCACTTACTGTTCTCTGCTGACGAAAAACGCAGTCCTTACTCTTCTACGTTTGGTCATCATCATTTACAACTTATCACCACGCCTGTTTCCATTTTCGATGGCTTCCCTGCACATATTGACAGATATGGATTAGCGGCCAGCGACCTATAGCTACAGAGCCTTCAGCATCTATAAGCACTAAGCGGATATTGCCATGGCTCGGCAATCACTGATTTCCGTTTTTCCGCTACCAATAATTTTTGCTGTTGGCTTTCTATACGCAACGATACGATATAAACGACTTTTGTCTTTTCTAGTCATATGGAAGCTCAAAAACGAATAATGTGACTGTAATTTAACCACCAACCAGAACATTCAAATAATTTTATTGCAGTAGTGCTGTTTAGCAGCAGAAAAAAGCAGTCGCTGTTAAAATTATCTAGAATAGCCGTCCAAAATATAATAATAAGCAATTTACTTACACAGTCGTATAGATATATATAGAAAATGTCTCATAATAATGATAATTATTACATCGGAGGGTGTAAGAGGGTCTCTTCATCTAAAACATCAAAAACAAACGGTGTTTTTGATGTTTTGAATTCGGCATTACGAAATACGTTCCTTTGGTGCGTTAGACCAAAGGAACGTATAACGTAATGCAGAACTCAATTTAATGATCATTAAACCTTATTATATGGAACTTAGATTATCATCTCTGTGTATAATATATATTGTGTGTTTCACAATATCGGGTGCGGGGGTTTTGTAAAATAATGATCAATGTTTACGATTTGGATCTTACCAAATAAAAAAATATGATTTCGATAAAAACGTTAATATATGCATGACATTAATTATTGTTTATTATTATTAAGCTCTTGTCGGGGTGCTATGATGCAATTTACTCCACTTTTATCTCTCTAATGCGGTCTCTTTTACTTCTTTATACGGCATGGCAGCGGCTTTCTCTTTGATCTGACTCCTTTAGTTAGCTCATGGTCTTCCCCAAGAACACATATTATTAACATCAAATATTTTAAAACTACATAGATTAACCACGTGGTAAGATTTAATACATTTTTGTATTCTGTTAAATAAAAGTAAAAAAAAATCTACCTTGTTAGTAATTTTGAATGTTTCGTTTAGAGGATCGCGTCCATTTTTTATCCTCCTAGTTTAATTTTTTTTTATCATTTCAGGGAAGGGTCATAGGTAGCTACATACTACCTATGACTCTTTCCTGTAATGCCCCTGTAGTTGGTAGTAGGTAGTATTCTGGACGAGCCGTATCACAAAAGGCCTTCAACGTTATTCTACCCTCCCCTTATCTCGCTCCTCCATTATCAGTGGTATATTTCACCTCTCGTCTGTTGTACCGTGCTTTTGTTCTCACGCATTATTCTCCGATGATTTACAAAGCAATTAACGCAGATTTATTATATTTATCTAAACTCAATTTTTGGTTAGACTTTGCCGATGTTTTGGATGGTATTCGGTAGGGATTGTTTGCCAGCAATCATAAAAAGGGGCTAAAATTTCATGTTATTGGTGTTGATGGAAGGAAAATCGCTTTCATCCTCTGCAGTTTATAACCACCAGTTGGGCTTAGGCCTCCCATCATACGCCATTCGCCTTATTTTTGCGTCAGTCTGTGCACACGGTTTTCCATCCCTTATACTTTTTCAAATAAGTTTTACAGTAGCATATGATGACACAGAAAATTTATTGACTGTTTAAAAGTAGGCCAAAACAAAATTTTGCAAGCACCTTTTTTATTAAAACTGGTTAAGTGTAGGTAGCATATTATTTTAAAGACTTATTCCCAATGATATTATAATATAAACTGAAGCTTATTCCCATCACATCCAAATAAGATTCCCAAACACATCCAACGCATTTATGTATGCACAATCGCCTTGTATAATTAATAATTCTTATTTGATTATTTTATTTGTTGTTAGCACTCTTTTTGCCTGAAAAACAGGTTTTCACCTAGTTCAGGCACACGCATTACTTAATTGCATTAGAATTTAAGATGAACTTTGTTATCCTTAGTCCTTGGTTTTTTTGAATAAATTAATATTATTTTTATAATCCTATCCGTCCATTTATCTACTTCCGACCCATAGCGGGTATGCTTATCCTTGTTCATGGTGCAAGTGGTCATCCATTTTTACATCTCATAAATTCTGTTCATTCATGTCTATGACTGTTTTAGTACGTAGAAGCAACGTTAAGTAAATATTCGTATTCTTATGTGTTTAGAAGTCACAAATCCTCCTTCATTTTTAAAATAATTTATTTGCATTTTATGAAAACATATGAAATAACCTGGGCCTGGGCCAAAACAAGGGTCAACATTTCTGAACATCTTAAATTATTTGTAGCTTACAAACACTACTAATTATCTAAAACTTATTCGTTCCCTAAAGCCATACAAAATCTGCCTAATCGATTTCTGAACGGCGCTACTTAGCGTGACATGGGTGCTGCTCCCTATTGCTTTCAAGACGAGTTGCCAAAAACTTAAGAAGGACCTGAATCCTCTTGTATGTATCAAACTCTTCTCGTGTCTTAAAAGTAGGTAGGTACAATGAAATTGACATTAAAGTTAAATTTATATAAATAATGAAAAATAATAAAGTTGAATGTCAAAAACTTGGTTGTGTCATTTAACTTAATTATTAAACTAAGTACCCTATTCCCAGACTTTAAGCTATTAATTACCAGTAAATTACACTAATTATTTGTACGAGCAATAACAAAGTTCCATTTATATGTATTGTATGGCATTGTATGGTCATTGACATTGTGTATGGCCGCCGCCGCGCCGGGACAATGTGATTCTATCCATACTTATAATACTAATAATATATTATAATTCGAAAGTAACTCTGTCTGTCTGTTACCTTTTTTAGGCCTATGCGGCTGAACGGATGTTGATGAAATTTGGCATGCAGACTTATGGTATCCCTGGGACGGACATAGGCTACTTTCTATATCCGAAAAGAGCGTACGAAGCCACGGGCAATTTCTTTTTTCAGGCATTTTTGTAAAACATCTTAATTCAATTAGTTTATGTTCAATCAAGAACACAACATTATAGAAAATGCTCCAATTCCTTATGTCTAGTAGGTACTTAGTAAAGAAAACAATCCTTATTCTAAAACTAAGGAGCATACGGACAAAAAAGGCCTAAAAGTCTAAGTAAATTCCTCGGTGAGATTCACAAAAGTGGCAGCACGTCAACACCCAAAACTCTAATTGATTTCCTAAGATACAATTCGTCACCTTGCGATCAAGTGACCAAATCTACTTACAGTAAAATCTAAGCGGGTTACTGGGTCGTTGACCTTATGGTACGGCGACAGATTGTGGCCCACCACCTGATTTATTACCTTCTACTGCGCTTTTTGCTGACTGGCATTTTAGGCGCTTAGGAGTTAAGAGCCTTATTTATAATCCAATTTGATTTTATGAAACTACAACATTTAGATAAGCCTAGGATTGGCAAATATTATTTTGGCTGATTTTCTGTCACATCCATCCATATTAATATTATAAATTCGAAACTCTGTCTGTCTGTTGCCTTTTTACGCCTACACGGCTGAACGGATCTCAATGAAATTTGGCAGGGAGGTTAATGGTATCTCGGGAACGGACATGGCTACTTATAAAGCGAGTGCGAAGCCGCGGGCAACAGCTAGTTTTTTATATTCCTCAAAATGGAGAGTCGAAATCTAAAGTTAAGTAATGTATAATATAACACATAATCTTTTCACTAAAATGTATTGACATAATGGATGTATTTCGAAGATTTACTTTGATTGATCGTGGCGTGGCAATTTTCTGAAATTCACTCGCTAAAAGCCCAAACGCTCGGATGCTTGATACCATTAAGCTATTTTGAGATATTTAATAATAATAATAATAATAATAATAATAAAAGTATTTATTTACAAAAATGGTTTTACAGAGTACTTACACTAAAAACTCTAAATTTATAAAATTAGATTAATCTTAATGTATAGTAGGTACTCTAACCTAAAACCTTAGTGCCGAAAATGCATCGACTCCTCGCTCTAACTAAGTAAAACTTGTGTTTAGACGCGAGGGCTACTCTGCCTCACAGACCCTAAGAGTACGGCTAAAATACATTACATAAGGTGTTGTTGTAACAAATGGAGATAAATTAATTAACTAAGCATGACGAAACCAAATCAAATCGGAGTTCGACGTAAAACAAAAGTTAGAAACCTTAACTAAAACTAAAATGATAGTATACAACAAAAAGAAATAAAAAGATAAAAATAACCAATAGATCGAGCCTTAAGTGTTTATGTGTGTAGATTTTGTGTAAAAATGATAATGAGTATGCGTGCTAAAAGTGTTGTATAAATAAATTTTCCTTATAAATATTTTGTATGTACATGTTGTACATGTATGGATGGATTACAGAATTTAATATATGAGCAAAATGTTATGTAGGTATTGTACATTATGAACATAACAAAAAGTTAATTAGGTACTTATTTTAAGCAAATTTTCTGTTTTCAAGTAGTCACAGTTCAATAAAAATAATTTTAATTTCTTTTTTAATTCAAAATAAGTTATGTTGTGTAAATTAATTGTTTTGTTTATTTTATTATGAAGATATTTTCCTAGGAATATTGAGTGCTTTTGTGCAAAACTAGTTTTACACGATATCAATTGATATTTTTTTAGTCTCCGTGTATTATCCTGCAAAAGTGAGCCGTTTGTAATTATTGACCGAAGTCTAAGAATGGTTTGCTGAACAAAAAGTTTCCTAACACTGAGAACTTGGCATTCCGTATAGAGTTGTGACGTCGGGTATCTATATGGGTGTGAGTTGGCTACTTTCAGGACAGCTCTCTGCGCCCTTTCAAGAGGGAGCATGTGTGTTTTACAAGATCCACCCCAAACCGTCACACAATACAGTAGAATAGTTTGGCAAAGAGCAAAATATGTGACTTTCAATTGTGGTTTAGCAGCTACGTGTCTAATGATTTTAAAAATAGCTATAAGTCGACGTACTCTAGATGTTAGTAGGTTAATATGGGGCACATAAGTTAACTGAGAGTCAATTGTAACTCCTAAATATTTAATGGTCTCGCATCTTTCTAACCTAGTACAGTCACAGTTATTAACATGTTCCGAATAGATGCACTGTATCGTGTGAGATTTTAGTGTGTAAACAGAGTCGGAAGCATTAGGTAAGCCACTTTTTCGCAGCGAAAAAACAAGATACTTTGTCTTTTCAGCATTCAATGTAAGACAGTTCAGGTAGAGATAGGTAGATACTTGATTAAATCCACGTTGAGCATGTTTGAAAGCCATGTTCCAAGTGTCTCCTGAGAAGAGTAAAACTGTATCATCGGCAAATGTAAGTAGTTTACAGTTTTCCGGGGTAAGGTTACATATTTGGTTAATATAAGTTAAAAATAGAGTCGGGCCGAGAATACTTCCTTGTGGAACGCCATATGTAACTGGTAATTCGGAGCTGAGATGATTACCAATTTTAACACTTTGTCTTCTATCACTAAGGTAGCTTTCAATTAGTTTAAGTTGGTTTCCTTCTATTCCCAGTCCCTCCAACTTCTTTATGAGCAAAGGGGTGGACACCGTATCAAAAGCTTTCGCTAGATCCAGGAAAATTCCTAGGCATTTTGTGCCTTTATCCAGGCAGCTAACAATAAAATCATTGAGCTCTGATACGGCATCAGCAGTAGACCTCCCTTTCCGGAACCCATACTGGTTACAAGAAAGCAGATTGAACTTTTCCAAATAATTAACCAATCTATTATTGATGGCTCTCTCTAATATTTTAGATAGCGTTGGTAAAATTGAAATGGGCCTATAGTTACTCGCCATGGTTTTGTCACCACTCTTGTAGATCGGGAGTATGACTGATTTCTTAAAAGCTTTAGGAAAAGTAAAGGTTGAGAAACTGAGAGAGCATATGTGAGTAAGTGGCCTAACGATAAACTCTATATTCTGCTTAAGAATCTGAGCAGAGATTCCATCCCACCCTGTAGAGCAATCAGTTTTTAGCGACGATATGAGTGACTGAACCTCTGAACAATCTATATCATATAACGCGAAAGAATTAGAACTCCTGCTATTTTGAACATCCGCAGCAATGTCGGCTTTATATGTAAATTTTTCAGCTAAGGATTTACCAACATTAACAAAATATTCATTAACGTAGTTTACTGTCGTAGCGGAGCATTTATTTTTAATTAAATCTTCTGGGAGTGTTTTATTTGGCTTATAATTCGTTATGTTATTTATTACTTGCCATGTTTTTTTAATGTCAGAACCTGCTCTCTCAAACTCAGATTTCTCATAAGCCTGTTTGAGCTTTCGAAGTAAAGAATTGCAAAAGTTTCTATATCTATTGTAAATTTTTTTAAGCGTTTCATCCTTTGATACTTTCTTTGTTTGCTATGAAGATGGTCTCTGTGCCTCATGCATCGTATTAGGCCAGGAGTAATCCAGGGTTTTATAGGCATTTTTCGACGAGCTACTTTTAATTCATGTGTATTTCGTTTTATAACATTGTTAAGTATTTGTACAGTATTTTTCGCAATAAAGCATCTTAATACGAAAATAAATTTAAAAAAATACATATATTATTAAAAACTTAATTGGTAAATTTAGTAAACGTTAAAGATTCGCTGAAAAAATATATATGATAGAGGCCTTTATGTCATGTCCGCACGATAGTGCGTGCAATAGTTCTGAAATGATTATGATGGCCTATTTTACTCTGATCCTCTTTGCTAATCCATTAATGAATCAGTTTCCACTGTTTTTCCCACTTTGATCCATAGCCCGGGTGGATTAGTTTCCACTGCTTGAATCTATTCCACTCTAATCTAGGTCGAGTGGATTAGTTTCCACATCTTAAATCTATTCCACTCATTGCTGAAGTAAACAATAAACCGCCAAGTGCGAGTCGTCGCACACGAAGAGTTCCGTACCGTACAAATCAGGCACCTTTTTCAAAGAACTTCAAATTTTCCCTTTAAATATTCAATCTTATTTTATTTTTAGTATATGTTATTACTACAATAAAAATGTTACATAGGTATATATAGAAAGTTTTAAATGTCTAACTATTGTAGTTCAAGAGATACAGCCTAGACAAATTAAGAGTAAAAATAGCTAAAAAAAATCACATTTCTTGTATGGGAGGCCCCTTTGATATTTATTTTATTTTTATTATTTGTTGTTACAGCGGCAAGAGAAACACACATTATCTGAAATTTTCAACTGTCTAACTCTTACGGTTCATGAGATATAGCCACGTGACAGACGGACGGACGGACAGCGGAGGCTTAGTAATAAGGTTCCGTTTTGACCCTTCGGGTACGGAACCCTGAAAACAAAGTGAGTGTATACAAAGCTTAAAAGTTCTACATAATTACACAAGCCATTTACGAATCCAAAAAGTAGAAACCGTAGTTTCGGTCATTTCGTTTGACTCATCAACACGTGCGCACGCAAAGTCATTAATATATTAATAGCTGACGAATTCGCGCAGTTTCGGTTAGAAAGAGACGGAAGATACTGAAGTTATGACTCACATACTTGGAAGATTTGAGTCATGTTAGGTAGGTACCTAATTAATTGAACTGTAATTAAAAAAAAGTTATTAGGCGTGAATACGATCTCTACAACAAAAGATTAAAAAAAATTACTATGTTCAGCAATTTATGACGTTTACATAGGTAGGTGATGTTCTGTGTTTCTCTCCATTCAAATTATAGTAAGAATGTTTGTTTATTTCTAGAAACTCTGCAGTTTCTATTTAGTTAAATAAAACTAAAATAATTAATTTCTACGATTTATTGACTTATCCCGTTTTTTATCACCACGCGCCTACACTCACAATTATTTTGTAAAACATTAAACTTTGATATCGTACAAAAACATTCGCGTGCTCCCAAACTGTTATTCAAAACCGCAATTTTTCAGTTTCAAACTTTGATAAAATCACCTCGTAAATAACTCCGGCAAAACTATTTCGCTGACTGTACGCGGTGGTTGTAATAAAGTTGATCTAGATGATTTATGCAGTGTTACTAACTTTTAACCAATGTTGTGCTGTGATGCTTTTGACACGTTTAGTGAAGAAATATGGAGAAATTTGCTGTAGACCAGCGTACATATGTATGTACGTCCACAGTAGAACATAGTGAACATGCGTGGGTTTGGCTATAACCACCATGCTTGGCAGATTGGTGATCGCAGTGGGTGGGAGGTGTTAAAAAGACACAAAAGAAAACTGCTGCCCTTTCTCTGCTATGTCGTATTAGTCGGCTCTTAAAACTCTTAAAGCTAGAGTTCGAGGGGACAATTGTTACTTTACGACCGCCACGGTTCATTGTGTATATTCTAAAGTCTAAACTGTTGTACATCCAAAGGTTACCTGAAAGAGGTTTTGAGTCTAAATGGATATCAACAGTAAAATCGCAATAAAATAATTGGATATCTCAAAACAAAACAAATCGTGGTAAATACCACGATTCGTGTTGTTTTGTCCTTAAGTGATTTAGTATTTGAAATATGTACAAAATGATGAATGAATTTGTTTGGTTTTGGTCTATGTCATCCATCATTATTATCATTTCAGTAGTCGAAATCGGCTGGGAAAACATCATTGAGTCACCAATGCTGGATGACCTACTTTAATTCTTACCTCTTATCTTTCTTTTACTCTTTTTCAGCCTCTAACCTTATTTATAAAAGTAAACAAATACTGGTTTAAAAATTAAAGGAGTTTGGGTCCCATCCCATCACAAAATTGTAATAATAATGCTGGACAATTCACACAGCATCATCTAGACCCAAGCTAAGCAAAGTTTTGTTTTGCTAACTTTGAGGCTTGCACTACCTACTTAAAACAACAAATATATCTTAATTCGATTTAATAAAATAAATTTATGTAAGCGTATGTATTCAGTAACATAGAAAATAGAAGTTCTTACTCTAATGTAAATAATAAGTAATTAAGTCTAAAAAAGGTTTGGGTTAAGTTTCGGAAGGATAAGATTAAGTATACATACATATAGGATAATAACTTTTCTAAAATAAATACATCGCACCCAAAAGCTGTAAATTCCAATTGGGCTTCCTTTTTCCAACAAATCAACACAACACAGCTCTTGGATGCTCTACCACCCCGATGGGTTGATAAATATTTAATGAGGAACTCGTAGTTTTTGTTACGTCCCGCTTCGCTTATTTTCATTGTTATTGAAACTTTTACTACCTGTGTGGTAATAGCTGATAAACTTATCTTTTTTACGGGATGGCCCTTATAAGTGAGTCATAAAAGACAATAAAAAATTAAAATAACAAAACATTATGGTTTATTCTTAGTAGTGTTTTGTTTCTTGGAAATCATCGTAAATTTTAGATAAATTTTATGATTTTTTAAACTTTCGTTATCTACATGATTATTATCATATATCATGACCAATGACAGGCACTGGTTTTTGAACCGAGATGTTAAAAATAAGAGATTTGATATTTCAAGCGGTCTGGATATTTTCTTAACTCTTTGATATCGGACGGGAAATTTGAACTACGGGACTTGCGCTTTACTAGTTTAGTTTATTCGTAACTAGAATATTATTTTATGTAAAAAAGGATTGTTTTGATGTAATCGTACATGTTATGATATGCACGTACATCAGTATAATTAATAAAAACAAATCAAATCTTGATACTAATTAGACCGTAATTCAAATTCCATGTAGTGTTCCATCATGAACTACACAGCCACTCCCTAGATTAATGTTATAATATTAATGACATAAATACCTCCATTTATAATTAACCCGTGCATATTGCGTGACATTCTTTACCTACCTTTTTATGACAAGCTTCTGCTCGTAACTTTGTTCGCTGGAATTCAGGTCTTTATTTTTTTGTAGTTCAAATCAACTGTTTTATGTTTTATTTCGTTTTAATTGCTTATTAATGGTCTTAAGAATACAATAAAATACCAAAATACTTTATAGTAAACCAACATCACATTTCTTTTTTTTTGTTTGTTTCGTGTCTCTTACATTACAAACAAAAAATAAAAAAAAGAAATGACCGAGAAATTACCTCCTTTATCTCAGCTCGTAGGCTCCAAGTCTAAAACTGAGTTTGAATGGTGTTCATGACATTCATCTTCAGCCTATGCGAGTGCACTGCTGGATATAGGCCTCCCCTAATGAGCGCCATGGCGGCCTGTCTTCAGCTTGCCGCATCCAGCACATCCCTGCAGTCCCACCTGACCCGATTTTGTCACATACAACGATCAATTCCATTCTCCATTTGATTACACGTTTACCCCAAGTATCCAGAGAGTTTCCGTCAGTTCTCTTAAACAGACCAGTGATTTAAAAATGAATGAAGAAATTCTCCAAAATAATTAATAGCTTTTGTACACGTAATTAATTAATGAATGCAGTGTTAAATGCATCGTAAAATAAATGCACTTTTATACTTTTCACGGGTTAACGTTATACGTCAGAGTGATAAGAGTATAAGTTAAACGAGAATCAGACATTGATCAATTGAAATTTGGAGACAGTATGAACAACAATCTGGAACTTCCAAAAGGTAATTGTGATCTTATGTCAATTACGGGAAACATTTTGTTTGCATCTATGATATTGATGTCTACTATTGTCTACCTAAAGACATAGAAAGTAGGGCCATTTTGAATCCCTGCAACTGAACAATGCTACTATAAGTAAGTGAGATGATCTTACCACAACTGGCTCTACTGGTTGTTCCTACCACTTCTGGTATGACTTTCAGGATTCAACTGTCTATTTTTTTCAAGATCCGAATCTTTAATTGAATTAAAATGTAAATAAAACGTTTACATGCCTAAAGGTAGAGTACAATTATCCAATTTTATTAATAACATCCTTCCTCATAACAATTAAATTGGAAGCAATGATCCAATATATAAACAAATAATGTATATAATGTACGGAATTTAATAACTGAACTTTACTTTACTTTAGAATTCAAAACATGATGTAATCTGTCTCATTCAAAATGAAGGATATTTGCTTGGGTCACCTTGCTTGTACTATAGCTTGCTCCTCCTACTCTACACAGGTATGAACTTTGGTTTCCTCCATCTCTGAACCGTGAAGCGATATAAATGTGAAAACAAAATGACTCCACAGTAATTTCACTTAACCGATCATTATCTCGACCCTATTAAATAATTCTAAACAATACAGTTTCAACTCTTGGAATATTTAAACTGTGAATATTAAAAAGACAAGAAAAAATTCAAAAATAATTCAACGTTTATTTGAAAATTATAATAATTTCGTGCTATTGAATTGAAAATGGATAATGAACAATTGAATAAACCGCCAAGTGCGACTTCAGACTTAATTCGCACTCAAAGGGTTCCGTACCGTAAAAATCAGGCAACTTTTTCCAAGAACATCTAATTTACACTTGTTTGGACCCCTTTAAATTTTATTTTTATTATTTTTTATTATTACAGTTGAAGTGTTACTTCATTATAGAAAGATTCATGTGCCTACCTATTGTAGTTCAAGAGATACAGCCTTGACAAATTAAGAGCAATAACAGCCAAAAAAATCACGTTTGTTGTATGGGAACCCCCTTTAATTTTGATATTTATTTTATTTGTTTTTATAGCGACAATACACATTATCTGATAATTTCAACTGTCTACCCCTTACGGTTCATGAGATATAGCCACGTGACAGACGGACGGACAGCGGAAGTTTAGTAATAGGGTTCCGTTTTCACCCTTCGGGTACGGACCCCTAAAAATGATAAATGTAGGTAGAGTGAAACTTAATTAATTATTGAACCTTGGCATGAACGACTTACGTAGACAACTCAACGTACAGCTAAATAGAACTGCTGGCCCGGCTGGAACTGTTTAAAATTGTACACTAAATTCACAACTTTTTTCGAGCTCTTTTAGCTAAATTCCCACGGGATCGCAGAGGAAAATCAAGGGCCTCTTATAGTTTTGCTTGGTACAACAACATTCTTATCATTAAATTACAGCACAAAACATTATATACAACAATACATATAACATTATACATTATTATTTTATTATTACTTAATCACAAGTATTTATTGCGAAACTATGTAGATAGAGTTTACAGTGATCTGAATGCTGGCTTTATTTCGTTCAAAGAATAGCATTGCTTGTGTGCCATAGCGAAGCTGCTATCGCTCTGGCATACTGCTGTTCGGTGACGCTTTAAAATACTGTAAGATTTCTAAGGTTTAGGCTGCTGCCAGCGGCTTCGCACGCGCTTTTTAAGTAGCCCATGTATTACAATACTATTTACCTCCCTCTCAAGTTTCATTGAGTCGGAGGTAAATGACAGACAGACAGAGTTACTTACGAATTTATAATATTAGTATGGATTTTTGTTCAGTTACCACCAATACATTAGGTAGGCGGTCGAAACAACCACAACACCTACCCACCTCAAGTGAGTTCCGTCAAAAAAGTGGTTCCATCATAAACCATCCGAAGCAGGTAGAGCAAAGGAAATCACTATAGGCCGCCGGTCGGGCGTACGTCTACATCCACGTAGGGTGCAAAAGTGAAAAAAATAGAACTGCATTGATGAGATGCGCAGAAGGTTAATCTAAATTTACCTACAGAATACTTTTGTAATTAAATAACAATAACGTTTTCAATTCATATTATTGCAATTTGTGCTAATAAATGTTAATCTTGCAGATATACATTTTAATTTTGTGACAAAAAAGAATAAAATTATCTACTCAAGCTTTTATAATTTATTTCGGTATTTTTATTATCAAAACACATACGTCCTCTGGCTGAACATGCCTCCCCCAAACAAGGGAGGGTTTTGCCATAATCACAACGCTTGGCAGGCAGATTGGTGAACGCAGTAGAGGTGTTAAAAAACGCTGAGAGAAGCTGCTGCCCTTACTCTGATTGGTTTCCTAGGTTGGCTCTTACGACAACCACAGGCTAAGTTGGAGAGTTCGATCCTTAATATTATTATTAGGGACGTAGTAATTTAAGCTACAAAATATACCAACTGCTTTAGTATCTATACTTTATTGACCAACTGTCTTTACCTTAGGACAACCTCTGTGGCACAACGGGTGAAGGTCCGCCTGTGACGCAGGAGGTTTTTGGTTCGATCCCCGCCTCGGGACAAATGTTAGTACGATCTGCAGATGTTTGTTAGTGGATTAGCATATGCTCTACTCCAAACCAACGAAGGTAAATACATTTATTGCGGTTTCGTAATTTTACTTGCGTAACTGTATAATTGAATCTCCTTGATGTGAATGGTTATCAGTCCTTTTAGAATTAAATCATTAATACGCTTAATAGGGTTCGGAGAGCTTTGCACAACTGTTATGAAAAATTAGTCCCGAATTCCCCTTACAGATTTTTCTAAACTATGAAACTTAAGCACATCAATTTTAGATACCCCACTCCGCCAAGTCTTTTGGGATTATACTACTGTCGAATTTTGAAGTAAGTAGGGAGTAGATAGAATAACATTTTTAATTTCAATCCATAGTAAACAAGTCCGAGCTGTATCATCTACCCCAGCTAATCTATGACCCCCGCAGCGGATGCACAAACGCCAGGCCTGTTCTACTGGTTCTTTTTTGTCGTCACGCACACGTACACAGATGACTTGCGTGTGTGCGTGATCAGCTGATCAACAGCTGGGATCCCTTATGGGGCTTGGCAAATCGGTTTGAGACCAGTTTTGGAAAACAGCTGTGACATTCAGTAATGTCAGATAGGACATAATTGCTGATAACTTTGTTTTATTGCAAGTGAGCTTACAATACAACTCAAAAGAAGTGAAGTGGAAGGAGGTAACAATTTAACTCAATTCAATTTCTTAGAATGAAACTCAAATCGCTGAGTAAAATAATCACATTATGACTGACAGCGCAATCGCAAATAATTTCAAATACGTAATATTTGGTCTAATGAAATTGTGAACACTAGTTCACAATGCTACTTGCAGTATTCCACTCAAAATTACAAGAATAAGAATAAGAATAAGAATAATTTTATTGTAAAATTGTGTTAATCATAGTTACATGAAGGTCTTAAATTATAGTAAGTATCAACAATTTTATCCTATTCGGACATACAATCATAGTCTAGGCAGATAATCATCTAATGTCAAAAAATTCTCTCAAATTGTAATGAACGTTATTAATAAGCCCCTTCCTTAACTTAAGTTTAAACATGTTTCCATCAAGTTGTTTTAGTTCTACTGGTAAATTATTGAAGACTTTGATAGCTGTTACATATGTGCTTTTGTGGAACATTGAATTGTTGATTTGTGGTATACATAGGTTAAACTTATATTTATTTCGCAAGCTATCAGATCTACTAGATTTTATGTTGAAGAATGTTGAGTTATTTTTTACGAATAAGCAAATCTCTAAAATGAATATCCCAGTTAATGTTAGGATATCATTGTCTTTGAAAACATCCCGCAAGGACTGAGTACTCTCTAAATTATATATGGCTCTAATGCATTTTTTTTGCATAACAAATCTGTGATATCTTGCTAAGCCTGAATAAACAAACCTAACCTTATACCTACCACCTTATAACCTTCATAACCTTAATTTTATTTATTCGTATCTTTAATTGTTACCAGAAAACTTGTGTGTGAGTTCAAAAGTTTAAGCTTAAGCTGCCAAAAGTTGAGAGTGGTGCAGCTACCAGTGGTTTTTGTCTGCATTTTAAGTGCATCGTGTGGTATGCTAAGGTATTTCTCGTCACTATCAGCTGATAGAATACCACAACACGTTCTTGAAGTCAATCGTGACTGGTTGCTTTATAGCAGCTAATAGATTTTATAGGTTGGTACTACTAGATAGCTTCACTACTTGAATGGTAAAGATAAATGTCATCAAAGCAAAGGGCACACTTGGATGTGAAAGCTCAGGACAGAGGAGGTTGGTAGTTGCGAAAGGAGGCCTAAATCTAGCAGTGGGTGTTTCCAAGCTAGAATATATAAATATATAAAGATAAACAAAAATAAATTTCGATTCTTATTGAAATTTATTTTACTAGTGTTTTGATATGACCAGCTTCCGTCGTGTTGTGCGTTTCATGTGAAACATAAACGGATGTCCGAGTATGCCCTGCAAAGACGATATCGTCAACCTACCTTAAACATCTTTGTCCTCTGTTATCTCTGAAAATGTTCCCTCAACCAAATAGGGGCATTTTGCCATAATCAGACCAAATCTAATCTACTTTGAGATGAACTAATTGGTACCAGCAAATTTAGACATTTTGTTTCACCAAAATTTGTTTGAATTTGCCATATAGTTACATACATACAAGATTTACATGTTAAATAAATCTTGTGGATAACTTTAAAACATTTGGCGAATTTTCAAACAGAATCATGTTCAGACCCTCGTTGATATAAAATTAAAACAATAAGCTCTCCAATTCTACATAGTTAGAAACAATCTAGTCAATGTTCTCCGTATTCCTATAACGAGATATTGCCGGAGGCTGGACCATTAGATAGGTAGGTTTTAGAGACAATTTTATTCTTAAAAAGAAGTTTATTACCAATGTCAGTTCAGTAGAGAAAAGGTATATTATGAAGAAAATAACGGTAGATTAGTTAGATGTATATTGTAGGAGTTTTAACTTTTCTAGGTATATGTAGGGAATCTAAATTTTTAATCCTTATCACCGCCTCCGAGTTTTAAAAAACAAACGAGGTGAATACCACAAACCAAGAGGTGCCTGTTCCTCGGCTCGACGACAAATGTTATGGCTGAAGATGATGATGATGAAGCTGGTCCCCGGATACCTGGAGTTATTTTTAAAGTCACGTCAAATAAAAATCTTTCTTATAAGGTGTTCCAAGCAATTTCATGAATAATAATGGTTAATGCTTTTTAATTAAGCATTAACCAGCAGATGTTCTCGTAGATGGATTTACAACTCATTATGAACTTTTTTGTTATAAATAAGTCTTAATAAGTCGCATTTTCAAAGAAAGCCGCAGATATGCAAGTCTAATTCAGTTGCATGTTGCAGAATAGCAAATATACCCTGGCCTCAATTTCCTACGTCACACATCCATCAGTCAGGTCAGAACTTTGAAATCGAACATGCGAGCCATGCACCTTGCCTCCCGGCGAGTACAAAAAGGACCACGACGAAAAACTCGTCCATCCCATTCGCACTTCCAACGAGATATATATATCCCTCTTTGTTGCTCCACCCCAGATCTCATGCAAGTTTTTTCGAAACCCTCTCATTATTTGAACAGTCAACATCCTACACAAGTACACGTGAGCACGGTTTGTTTATTTGTGGTTGTGCGTGTGTGCGTGGTCAGCTGGGATACATGTGAGCAACACGTGTTTGTGCGTGTGGGAGTGGTGCCGTGTTAGGGAATGGGATAGCTCTAAGATGGTTTGGCGAGGGTTCAGATGGGATGAGATTTGCCTAAATGTGTTTCCCGTGAAGATACCGACCTAAGCTTTGACTGAAAATAGCAAAAGCATTCCGATATTTGATGCGTTTTGGTGTCTCTATGTTGCAAATAAAATGTGCATATAGAGAAATGAATGGCAGTTATTTGTAAAGCTAGATAAAACTTATGATTTATCTTTATTGCAGTTAAACTTCAATTAAAAATTGTTTATTCAACAACAATTCTTAATAAAGTGCCTAGTCTCTTATATTAAAAACACTTTTCCTTTTTTGTTATTTCAGTTTCAATTAAAAGGCTCGCCTATCTGAGAAAACACTATCCTAAGACGTCACTGCAAACTAGATTAAACCACAACTATTCGAAGACACCTTAGAAACAGCTGATGTGGTAAACACATCCACAATGTCATGATCCGTTTCCCTTCCCACGACCTGCAGTGCTCACCTACCTTCGCCACACTGGTCACCTTACCCTCTTCCGATCCTGCGGTTGCCATTCGAGAACCTCCCTTCCTTAGCGGTTGTCAATTTCGCAAACCTGACTTGTAAACTAACCTGACTGGTTCCGATAATGTGGTTTTTATTGGTTTTTATCAGGAAATTTGCATATGTGAGGAATGTGCTTTCTTTCGCGCCTGATGCGTATCAAGGCAGGTGCTGCCTTTGAATTGCCCTTGATAAATGTTCCAAAATAAGTCCTTTTTCTTGACATACGAATACTTAGCTCATGGTCCAATGTCACATTTTATGCATCTGAAATTCCGTATATCATTTTGATAAACTGATTACGTTGAATCAGAATCAGAATGTACCTATGTTTTATGTTATCAAATCACGCTCTATGACTATGATTCTTGCATTTGAACGTGAGGTGTTTTGCTATGGTGTAAGGACCAGGCAAGTTTTAACGATTTTAATAGAGCTTTATTCGAATCGGAATTAGTTTTCCACCTGGATAACTAATAGGCACAGATTGGAGAAGGTCGTATCTACCCAGAAGTAGTTATAGCTACAGTTTAAACCAACCAGCTGATGATGATGGTTTTATCTTTGATTATTAATATGTAGGTAGGTGTGGTATATACATAATCATAAATCACAAAGGGTTTTATTTTAAACAAATACTAGCTTCCGCCTGCGGCCTAGCAAGCGTTTTACCGGCGTAAAAGTAGCTTACGTCCTTCCCTAAAATACCACCTACTACTCTGCCAAATTTAGTGAATAGGTATCTCTTCAGGCGTTTTGACGTAAAAGATGTCACATAACAGATAAACATAACTACTTTAGAATGTATAATACTTTAGTATGGATTATTATATATGTATATGAATGTGTCCAAATAAACGATATGTACCTATTTGCATTTTATCCGTGCTAACGGAAACGGAAGCTGACCTGCGGGTAAATGCTTCGAACATGGACGTAAGAAGGGAAAAATATACAGCAACTCCTTCTAACATCCTCATAAAAGCTACAAACATCCAAACATTCCAACACCCACCCCAGGAAACCATCTCACAGGGCGTCTCAAATAAACGTAATTTACGAGTAAAACGTGCTTATTTTAGAAACTTTCAAATGTTCAAAAAAGCCAGTCACGTCCTTGAAATCATATGGGCTGCACCGCGCCGCCGCCGCCGGCGCAAACAGCTGATGCTACCTGACACGCACGCACACAGACGAGGTGTAACTACACACACACTACTGCAACAGCTGTGGGTCCACTACGGACTACGGACGCAAAGCTCTTAGTGTGTGAGAGGGGTGGTTGAGTGAGTGGGTTACCTTCTGATGCGGTATTCAATAAGTATCCATGTAGTAGTTCAATGTGATGATTACTGTAGATAGCAGGTTTGTTGCCAAGGCACTAGTTAGTAAGTTTTATCGTTAGTTTTGACAGAAGGTAGGTATAGGTGCCTACCTACATAAGCGTTCCATATGCAACATTTATGTTATTTATTATATCTAGAAAACCTATGAGGGCTGTATATTACATATTTCCGGACCGTATAATTTATTTACCAATGTGATCAATTGGTTGGATAAGGATAGTTATATACCTACCTAGGTACTCCAAGTAACACTAGGGAATTTGTTTCTATTGATTGCTTGTATGTGTGTGAATTTATTGATTGTAATTTTCTTAGTAATTCTGAGTTCAAAATCCTTTCAACAGAATTCTCAATTTTGAAATTAAAAGAAGAAGAGAAATGAAGAAAACCAAAACTTGTAGGTACCTACCTATATGCAATGTAACATAACATACCACCAAGTTTATTTTAAAAAAACTTAAAAAACTGTCAAATCATTCTTCCATTCGACAACACTTTGACCGATTGTTTTTTTGTTCACCTCCAATCCCCGGGGTGTGATTAATAATCGTCAATTACATTTCACTATTGGAGTCAAAATAGTAATAAAAAAATTTATTGAAAAATCAGCTGTCGCCGAAATTCCAATTGTTCAGGGAATAGAGATATTTCGTTTGAAATAGTAACCGATTTTGAGTTGATAGTCGTTGCTGACTTGACAAATTACGATCTATTCTCTATTGTGACATGTTTTACTACCATTCAATTGCAATCGGCACGAATATTGAAAATGCTAAGGTTTTATACTTACCTACCTAACCTGGTGTATTTGTGGTCGTTTAAATATTTTAGATATTGTTTAAATATTGGAAACTAAATGTTGATAATTATTTAGACAAGGATAAGCATGACAGCTATGCTAGCATGATAGCTAGCTATATACCTAAATAGGTTCTTACCACACTCAGTCATACATAACCTAATTCTTAATTCAATTCGTTACCGTTACGTTATTTTCAAAAACGTTTTAATTTGAATTTATGTTTTTACAAGCCTCTTTGGCGTCTCGTAAGAAAAAATATCATAAAAAAATTGCAGAAATAGCTCTTAACAACCTAAACAACTTGATTAATGCGTCTAATTGTTAAGCTTTAGCTGGAATCATTAAAAACGAGTCTATAATAATAACTCTAGGACTAACAAATGATTGCGCCGCATTTTCGAGAGCTTGCATCGAGCCCTTTCCAGGACCAGTCTAAACAGCTGATGGTTTATCACAAACATCATCCTTTTTTCATCCGATTTTGGTCCTTATTCAGCTGTACGTGTAGGCATAAACTTGGCTGTATCATCTTCAAGTTTATCACAGCCATCAGTTTCTTTCCCATCCGATTCTGTGCTGTATTTCGTTGTGAGCTAAAGCTTAATATCGTCTGAATGGCGTTCAATTACTCGTAATGCCATATTTATTTTTTGCTTCTACACGTGTGTGTACCTTTTTTTCTTTCTGGTCTTTCCAGTCTGAAAGGGTCATTTTACAAATAGTAAATGCGTTGAATGGTTAAGTTGGTATATTGTTTTGATTCGAGCTTTTTCAAGTATTTGGGGACTTATTCGGTCGATATCCTTTGTAAGGGGCAAGGGGTGTTCTAGGAATTTGAATTTGAAAAGATTTGTTGGTCGATAGTTTATTGTAATGATCTTGCAACCAGTAGCTGTTCCCATAACGTATTATTTATTACAAAAGAAAAAATAAAATTTATTAATTATGTTTCAGATCACTTCAACCGTGGTTCCATTGTACATTTTAATACATAAATATTACCTACTGGTACTAACAGCTAGAATTGACCAAATCCTCCGGTGTTCTTTTCTCTAGTGCCTTAAACCCTAGATCTATGTACAATAATTATTTCTCCTGCTTCTCTCTCTCTCTCTCTACCTATAATAAAGATCTGGGTCAATAGGTACCTAACCTACACTTAGTTAATTAATTTCTACTGTTTGACTTTTCTTAATGTCATGTTGGTCGTCGTTGTATGGAAATAAAGCATTTGGAATTTGAGCTTATCTGGGCACCGCACAAGGCAAACAACAAGCTGTAATATAAACTTTATGAATTTCTATATCGGTCCACAGTTCAATACGTGAGTTCACATTTCACGTGGCTCACATTAACGTCCGTGGCCTGGATAAGCACAATAACTCCATTTAACTCCTTAACGGTAGATAAGGCGTCAGTTTCTTTTCAACGAGGTTCAAATTGCACGATTTGACCTTTTTCGGTTACAAAAGCTTGATAAACAAAAATAATTTGAATACAAATCCGAATTGAACTAAGGTACACAAACTTAACATTTTATACAAATAACAGCTGAGTTCATGAGCTGATTTTAAAACAAAATTTTGTCTGAATGGAGAAGTTGTTTTAACAAGAGAAAGTATAGAGGTTTATGTATTGTTTACGTTTATATTGTGCTAGAATTCTCTCAGATTCTATTTTTCTTTGAAAGGTTTATTTTAGTTCAGTTACCTGATCTCGAATATAAAAGGTACTTGCATAATTAATTTAGAATACCTATTTATATTTAACAATAATAGGTTTTACTCCCGTAAAAAAATTAGGTCGATGAAGGCACTGACCTGATTTAAATTTCACCGACGCCGATTGTAATCTCCATTTTACTACTTGAAAAAAAGACCGTTATCTATAATCGTCCCTATTATATCCATAATAATCTCACAAGTTCTGAACCCCATTGCAAGTTAAACAAAAGCTTAAAAAACTATATCATTATTTTCATAACCCATTCAAAAAAGTCAATGTTCCATCAAAAGCTTCATACAATGCTGGCCATTGACCAAACATTAGCATAAACTTATTGTACTACATAGTTTCAAACCCATACAATTCCATACAAATCCTTACAATTATCGCTACGTGTCGCGAAACTGGTTATTCAAGTATAACTAATCATAACTTGAGGTGAATCGCTTTGAATGGTGACCCTTGGAGCCCATAAAGGGTGCCCATAATTTTGAATACCAGAAACAAAATTAATAGACGTATCACCAACATAAAACTTTAAATTAATTTCAAATACATAATATTAATCGCTAGGCATAGAAAAAGATTCTATAAAAGTTTACCTAAGTTTCTACTAACTCCTTACTTGTAACATCACGAATTTAAAGGTTACAAGAATACCTAAAGCTTTGGTACATCATCAAAGGCCAAGACTTTCTTATTAGCCTTATTATATCATCATCTCAACCTCTAAAATAAATGACAAAACTGTGTGTAAGCAGCATGTACGCAAACACTTTTTGCAAGAGTTGCCAAAGCAGAACGCCCGGGCTCAAATCAATTATCATATTAATTAGTCTAGATCCAAAACAAAATAATGTACGGTGTCAGAAATTCTACAGAAACTAGCAACCACAGCTGTAAGCATTACAAAACATGACAAAACCCGATCTGGGCAGTGCGCCATGGCCACCACAGCCGTAGGGCTCCATTGTCGAGGGAACCCAACACCACGTGTTCGAACCATGTTTGTTTACCCACATCCTAGCGACGACGTACTGTTACGTGCGGGGCAACGCCTCGTGTCTGCTTATTTGTTTATTCCAATTAATTAAACGCTTTTCATTAAATGATATTTAGTGGCTCTAGGAAATTTCCGCTGTGAAAATTCTAAGAACCCCTTTATTCTTTGAGTATTCTTGGTACACATATCAATACCCAAGGCTTTTCTTAAAGCTTAAGGCTTAGCTACGAGATTTATCTAAGGCATTTGGTATTTTATCGCAAGATGTTTTATAATGATCTGGTATTGGTTGCGATTGAATTGTGGATGTTTTAACTTATTCTAAGCAGCTATGCATGCATATTATGGTTTTGTTCGACCAATTTTGGCAGAAGTAAAAGGCATTGGACGGAACTGGAGTGAAATCAAAAGCGAAGCTCAAGATAGGGCTAGATGGCGATTTAATATGGACGCCTTTTGCCCAGTCTGGGACGGACCTAGGGTATAAAGTCAAATAATTAATGGTTGTGTCCAAAATTAAAAGTCTAATGGTACAAATCACGTGCCTAATTGAGTAAGCCCTACATAACGTGATATTTGACCTAACCTTCATAGCTCGTAGTAGTCACGGTGTCAAACAAACCAACAAGTTTAAATTACTTTTGAGGCCATAAAAACTTACAAAATAAAAGTTTTCCGGAATTTCCTTGTCTTTGAAAGAATGACAGTTTACTGTTCTTTTCCCACGAGTTCATAATTATAAATAAACATCCTTCTCACTTTTCAAGACATTTGGAGGCTCCGGGAAACAAATAATGTACCTACTTGATCCTCCTAAGAAAAGTAAAGGTTAATAAAGAATTTAAGGAAAAAATATTATTTCTCTTACAAAATATGATAGGTACTAATAAGCACCACAAACTTCCACAATATTCAATCAAAAAACAGCAAAGCAATTTAAAATCTTAAAATCTAAATAAACTGATGGATGTGATAGTAATCTAAATCTAAAAAGCTCCAACATAGTCATCGTAACCCGAAAATACCTTACGTCACGTCTATGTCAAGGTCAAAATTTACATGCCCGACAAACATGCCTTAAACTTCAATTTTCTAGACCAAAACCCATTTGATCTAACTCCTCCGCCACTAAAGTCCAACTTTCGGCGCATATTCAAAAAGGCCAAATAAAATTTCATCTCATGAACCGACTGGGTAACCACAGTTTAGAAATCAATCAGAAATGATGCTTCTAAAAATTTTTTGGTCTTTGTAAAAGCTGACGTTTACAATGTGGCTCAGGATTGAAATGTGGAGGATCAAGGAGAGGTCATTATGTGTGTGAGTGAAACTGAACAGTTGGATCTCAATAAAATTATCTGAACGACAAAGTAGTGAATTCAAACGATTTTAAATTGATAAAGATTAAATACAAAACGTAATCATCTTGGGGTTATCAATTTAAATTTCTTTGATTTAATAGGTACACAGGGACACGGACTCTCCATTTTACTTAAATAAATTAAGATATTTTTGTGAAAGCTAATAAAATTTATTAGAACATGGTGATAGCGCTGGTTGGTAGATATCAGGTGAAAATTTCCATGATCAATCTTCAAAGATGGTTTAACAAAGGTTCGCCTCTGTTCTAAAGGATATCTGCAGACTGCAAAACTTTAAGTTCTTCGACTTCTATAAAGTGCCAGCAACATCTGTTGTATGGAGACTTGTACCAGTTTCACTCTGCAGTTCGTGAGCCCCTTATACCAAAGCAATAGGGTCCAGTATGTTTAGATTATGGAAACAGGGAAGATGGCAAAAGTTTAGGTTGGTTTGTACTTTCCGATAGACTAGACGTTGTTCATAAAACATGGACAGTTTTTTTAATAAGCTCAGGTTTAGGTTTAGTATTCGTTTCTTGGTTTGGCTTTCAAATAAAGAAAGTATTTTATTATATAATTTGAAGTTAAATTGTTTCTTTTTAATTGATATTCAAGAAAAGCTCTACACTACATGTATTTTATTAGGCCTATGATGGCTGCAGTGACATGTCTTTTGTTTAATGTATTTTAGGTTCACAAGGTTTTCGAAGCTGTGGCGGCGGCGCGGCGGCGGCGGGGCGCCGGGCGCGGCGATGATTTCCTACAAAATGTATGGGAAATGTTTTTTTTGCGATTTCTGACTTTTGTAGTAGGTACTCCAACCTCATTTGGTCCGATAGAAGTTTTTGATTAGTATATGAAACAGGCGATCCATAGGCATCAAAAAAAGTTTTCGTTTAAAATGCCCATTTTTTTGCTAACTGTACATTTTTTAAATCTGAGAGCAGCGATGAAAATTTCTTTAAAAATTATGGAAGACCATGTTCTTGTAGCTACACCGCTGCACCGGCTAAGGTCCTTACTACCCATCGAAAAAATCCACCCTGTAGATTTCGATTGCTGTCGAAATAGATATAGTAATTGCTTTTACTTTTGTAATAGGACAAACCCTGACATCTGGTAACCTTAGGCAGAGAATATAGTTTAATAAAACTAACGCCTTAGGTGACACGTCCGTCACCATAATGTACGTGTCTGTACTTGTAAGAGCTTTAATGTAACGTAATGTAAAAAAAATATTAAACAATAGCGATCATTACCGACAATCAAGACTCTGATCTGATGAATCAAGACTGATCACGAACATCAAGACTCTCCGGTTACGTACCATGTCAAATCTGCCACATCGTAAAATAGATCAAAAACATTTAAATTACCAAAACAGTCATTCCGAAGCAATGGCTGCCCCTGCTTACAGCCTAAAAAATTAAAAGGATTTTCGAGATATTCAATATTGATTTATGACATCCTCGACCCATTTAAATGATCTATACTTTTGTTTCATTTCTTCGTTTAATTTCCTTATCCATTCTGAAATAGCATCTCAGCAGTTGCCTTAAGAATTATCATAGTTACGACGTTTTAGATAAAACATTTTTAACAAAAAACTTGTATAAAAACACTTTTGTATGGTAGCAGGTAGTTCTACGAATTTCGATGTGATTTCTAAGAAGTTTTTTGGCCAAGGGCCATCCCTTAGGGGGAAGTATAAATTGGTTTGTGGGCTTGAAAGCCTTGGGATAAATTAGAGTATTGTTAGAGTTGATTTTATTGCAGGCAAAACTTAACAGTTTCTAGATGTAAAGGCATGATTTTATTAAAAAGGTGATTTGAAGATAACGTCGGAAACCTTTCCCGGTTTTATTACACAAAAAATTAAGTTTAGCTTTGTAACCATTCCAACTCAGTTGTATCTTTGAAGGAAATAAAATAATACATAATGTACTTTTCTAAGTGTAAGTTTTAGTAATTATCATACCTACCTACATCTATGTATAATAAAGTCGTTTCATAGACAGTTTCATATTTAGATTAAGAATTAACTATAACTTGCTTATAACTGGGTTACATTAAGAAGTGGGCATACCCAGAACTGATCGATCACTTCTTAAAGAAGGCATTTTACGAAGTTTTTACGGAATGGCTTACCTAAAGTAATAATAATTTGCTGTCAAATACATTAAAAGAAATAAAATATTTTATTTACCTAAACCTTAAATCTACTACACAGCACACTAACTTATGTATCATACTAATTAATCCCATGTTGGGTACATGGGATTAATTAGTATCATACACCTACCATAGAGGTGCTTATTTTTTCGTCATTAGATCTCTCGTTCTCGTTCTCATTCGTTGGCTGCTGGATCCTAATAGGTACAATAACAATCAACAAAGGCATCAACAACAAATAAAATACTGACAGTGAACACGAAACAATATGTTTTTTTTGTCGCAAGCTGTACCTGGATAAGAAAGGCACAGGGCAGAGTAGGCTGTCAATAATAAAGTAGAAAGACTAGTTCTATTATGTCGCTACCCCCCGACTCACTCTAGCACCGCTGCCACCTTTTTTATCATATTAATAGGTTTAATACCCCAAAAATTCCTTTGCTATCAAAGGAATCTTCATAAATTCTTAGGCAGTTTGTGATACTTATCATAATCTTCTGTTTAATACCTCTATATTAGTTTCATTGTGTGTAAGTAGTTTATGCAGAGATGCGAAGTTGCTCTTGGTGGCGACCAAACTCTGTTTTCGCATCTCTGTCTAAGCTAGAGGCATTTAAAAAAAGCTTATGTTAAGTATCACAAAGTGCCCAATGGATTTTTGAAAATTCCTTTGTTAAACGTAATAGTATGATAAAATAGGTGGCGGCGCTAGCTAGTGTGCATCGGGATAGCGCCTAAAGTAAAAAAAAACCCTATTTACCTCAGAATGGAACTTAATTGATGACGCGGATCTTTTGCGAATGAATAGAGTTGTGGGATAGGGTGTCAAGTCCAACTATGTACGGTCTATGCGATTTTATTTGGCAGACCCAAAGTCTCTTTTCAGCCTGGTTTAACTATTTTTGACCAATTATTTTAAAGAACACGACTCATCAACATCAACCTTTAGTCGGTAACGATGATGATGATGGCTGTGCCTACTTATCCAGTCAAACCAAAGCTCATTCAACTGCCTTCGTACAATGATGCTCAAAAGTGGTATTGATTGACAACTCGTGGACAAGTGGTCCCCCGTATTAGCTAATTGGCTAGTGGCAATAACGCTAACATCAGGACTAATCCGCCGTGCATTCGTTTACAAGTTAAATGGCTGGGTGAAGGAGGGGGAGGAGGAAAGGGAACTGTAATTAATTGGGAAGTGGAGATTCCGGGACAAACACTAGTGTCGCTTCGGTCGTGAGCCAGGAAATAATGGAGATCTTAGTAAATAATAGTCCGTATCCATACTTAATTTTATAAATTCGAAAGTAAATATCTGTCTGTGACTCTTTCACGCCTAAATAGCTGAACGGATCTAAATAAAATTTGGCAGGACGGTTAATGGTATCCCGGGGACGGACATAAGCTACTTGAAAAGTGCGTGCGAAGCCATATTTTATTAGAGTGAAAAAATATTGTGAGATTTAAAATGATCATTGTCGTTGGTTAAGACAATAAAGTTACTGAGTGTATCATAATGAAATTTTGCATAGATCTCAAAATAAGAGGCTGCTAGTTATCAACCAGATGAAGACAGAAAAGGGTTGTTTCATAATCCAGAAACCAGTTTAAGTCAGTTTTATAAATACATATCCAACCACCAAGACACATTATGCAAGGCCTCCTGAACATGAAACATAACCAAGTAACCTTTTAACTCTTTTCGTCTTCTTCTAGATATTATCTTATGTTGGTCTCTGCGCATCAAAAATAAAACCCGTTTCATAGCTCTGTGTAATGTTATGTCTAGGACAAAACTGAACAACGCGGCTGTGCTTGTTTTCCTACTCAAGCTCTAGCACTATACGTGAAGATTTTCTGCAGGACGCTGGCCACAAGAATTTGTTTTAGAAACTGCTCGGGATGGGTGAATTTCTGTTTTGTACAAATAATTGAGCGAATCTGACAAGTAATAGGTACTACACGAGCTTACATATATTATTGCATGTACGAACTCTGCATGCTGCACTGCTGATCCAAGCCGCGTCTTTTGATTATTTCTTATGTGATTTTATTAACGATACACTCACTTTAAATCAACGCAATGTTAAAAAGCATTTCCGAAATAAAATCTCATTTAGATGCAACTCCGTCTCCAACAAATATAAAAGTAGGATGTGCATTTTAATACAGGAAGGTCTTCTGCGTTACAAGTTGTTTTTAGGGTTCCGTACTCGAAGGGTGAAAACGGAATCCTATTACTAAGACCCCGCTGTCTGTCCGTCGGTCCGTCTGTTACAGAGCTCTATCTCATGAACCGTAAAAGGTAGATAGTTCAAATTTTTAGAGAATGTGTATTTCTCTTGCCGCTATTACAAAATTTAATAAAAAAACAAAAATATTAAAATTAAAGGAGGCTTCCATATAAAAAACGTGATTTTTAGTGGCCATTTTTTCCTCTTCGTTTATGAAGGCTGTATCATTTGAACCACAATAGGAAGACACATTAAACTTTCTATAAATAAGTAACACTTCAACTGTAATAACAACAAATACTAAAAATATAATAAAGTAAAAAATGTAAAGGTTCTCCGAACAAGTGAACATTTGAATTCTATGAAAAAGTAGCCTGATTTTTACGGTACGGAACCCTTCGTGTGCGGTTTATTTTAATCATTTAATATTTTTACGTCGTAATTATGTCAAAGGTCAACATAGCTTGTGCCAATTTAAGGAACGAATTAGTTAGGTTCCTATTTAAATCCAGTACATAAATGATTTATTTATTATTTAAATACTTTATTGCACACATTTAACAAAAGTATACAAATGGTGGGCTTAATGCCGATGGCATTTTCTACCTGCCAACCACACATGGTAGAAATAAAACAAAAAGGCGTGCTATAATGATCTTCACTTATTCATTTTTGTGTCTACTGAGTACTCCATCTCACCTGTCCTTATCCCTATGCAACTAGAATTTTACTAGAACTGTTCTAAAAAAAGCAGACAAGAACGCAGACGAAGAAACCAGTGGAACGAAAGAGATCGCCCGCCATTAAACTGTTTGTTCCATGTTGTTTAATTGAACTCAACAATTCACAAGGAGCTCCTTCTTTCCGTCCGCTTTTAATTTAACATGCCCGTACGAACCATTAGTTTGTATCTCTTTAGCCGGTTTCCACTAGAAAGGGGATACACACTATCAGTCTAAATTATGTAGCAACGACGACGTTCTAAATTGCTTGACACACGTTCATTTTACTGTAGGCACCTATTTCTTGATTATACGTCTGATGATAATTGCTACTTAATGAAGTCTCCTTTGTATTTTGAAACAGGATTCACTAAGTTTAAATTTTAATGCTACAAAGGAAACTGTATAACTTTTCAGGGTGTAAAATCTGAAAACGTAGCTAGCAGCTACTAACCTTAATATTCACATCATAAAATTCTGGTAAGTTTCATGCAACGAGTCAAGCAAGTTTCCACCCACATGGTTTTATTTTCACTGAGCAATTTGGTACGCTCAATGCTTTGTCATGACATCTAGAAATTTGGTGAATTTGATTCAATCCAGTGAAAACCATCAAGCGTCTTGACCGTGTGAAATTACCTAACCGGCTAGAACTAGACTTAGCCGATTCGAGGGGTACATTCATTGTGAATTAGTGCAGCGAATTACACGTATTTGTTACTAGTTTGGAGTATTTGTTACCAGTTTGGCGTACAGCTACAATTCGGCAGATTTGTAGGGTATCTACGTGCTTTGGTTCAGCTTTGTTGGCTTCGAACTATGCTTTTGAAACAATAATACTTCTAGGAGCTATAGAAGCTGGAAGAGCTATACGAAAATTAAAAGCAAATTTAGCTAAATGTGGTTTTATGTTTAATACCCTAGTATTTAAGAGGCGAACCTATAACAGGTTTGATTAACAAACTAGGCCTAGATCTCAGTATTTACAGAATCCCGGTAGTAAAAAAACTCAAATTACATAAAATTCCACAATATTTCCTTGGTTCCTCTAATGTGAAATGTAATAATATAAATTAAAAATTCTAATTCGAATGAAAAAAAAAAATTACGATAAAAAAACATGAAAGTGCACTGTTTCGCACATAATTTGGTCGAGATCTCAGAAACCCTGTGGTCTCTTGAAATGACTTATGTTTTAGTTTGTAGGTTATTGCTAATTATTCGGTTCCTCTAATCCAGTTTCGTAATTATTTTTCTTTAATATGAATTTTTGCGCTTACGCCTTTCCAAAAATCTATGCTCTGTCTCGATCCCGTGAATACGAAATCCTATTCCCATCCTATTCGTACCAACGTGCCCTAATAAACTATTTTATCATAATTACTAAATTCATTGCAATATTAGGAGGCAACGTTTTTTGACGTTGGGGCTTGTATGCCACTATGCGTCGACTATTCGTATTTTACCTTATCTATGTGCATTATGATTTGTGATGACATGTTGTCTTAAACTTAGACAAATCATTTTTCTCCTAAGACTACCCCATGAAAGAGTCATTACCCAAAAACATCTAACACTCAAGATTGATTCCAGCAGAATGACAAATAAGAGGTGATCCCCTAGTTTCATAAGTTCGCTTGAAGAGCCGCATAAGTTCCATTGACGCGTCATCCGTCATCATTATCCGCTAGTTTTCGAGTTTCGGAGTACGAGGACTGACTTCGAGACAACATTTCTAAGTATCCAGAACGTATTTATCTACTAAAGTATAATCAATTTGGATGCTATGCATGCAAAAGTATCCAAGGAGAGTCTTTGACATATTGCTTTAAACTATTAGACATTGGTGTTTAGGGTAGAGGCTATGAAACAATAGTGTAGATTTTGTCAGCTAGTTTTATGTTACTTTTTAACTGTTTGCCAATCGGTTAATACGTTTCAGCAGCATCATCATCTACACATCGATTTTACCCACTGCTGATTAATTAAGATAATTTTAGACATTCATTTTAGTTGTAAAAAGTAACCATCGTGAAGAGGCACACGGATACTAGCCTTGTTTCTTACAGTGCATTTGTGAAACATTATCATGGAATATCATAGCCACGACAGCAAGTAGGAACCTAGTTTATATATCAATCATAGATGTATGAATTCATTGTTCGACTAAAGCGCCATCAAAATGCACCTATTGTTGAGTTTAATAAGGTTTCCTAGGATTAATGGGGGCTTTACAAATAATTATATAAAGCAGCCACCTCTGCGCGCGAGACTAATAAAGCCACAGTGGCACAGTGGGAGGAAATAGCTGCTGAACACTGAATAGCGCTGTTAGAAGTAGGTATACAGGCAAGTACGAAAAACTTTATTAGCATGATCGAAGACATTATTGAATCTGAATATGAATCAGACGAAAACGAAACAAAACAATCCAAACCAACTGCTGGTAAGCCAGACTAATTATAGCATAATACTAAAGGGTGTCCAGCGGGAATTTTTCAACTTAAAATTGCAAGTATTGAAATACTAGCGGGGCTCACCCCGCTAGTATTTCAATACTTGCAATTTTCGAATGATACCCCTCCCGCTTACCTCAGTAAGCGGGAGGGGTATCATTCGAAGCGCAGGATTTGCGAAATTGTTAGTCGCTATGATTCACTTGGTCAGGGTGGTCGTGGGTACACCGCGCGCTTGCGGTCGATCAACATTTGAAGTGCGGTGAATCATTGGTACGTGCGCATGGCGCTTTTTGCACTCATTTTAATATTCGACAACTAAGTGATGGGCCGAGCATGCAACTTATCTGGCCGTGGCTACAAAAATTCAGGCAAGAAGGGACAGTAGTCAATACAAGTTCTCCTGGACCATTAACGTCAGCAACAACGCCAGAACATGTGTCTCATGTTCAAAATGAAATTATTAGAAATCCACGTAAATCGATAAGGAAGATTGCGACCTCCACAGGAATAAAAAAATCAACAGTGCATGTTATTTTGAATTAGAAATTAAAACTCCAAACGTTTAACAAGCAAATTGTTCAGGTTCTCAACGAAAGTGACTAATCCTTTGCGAGAATCCTTGGAATTTTTTCGAATAAACTGATCAGCAAGTACGGAGACATTCCATCCATGGCCGCCTCGTTCGCCTGACCTCACACCTTGCGATTTCTTTTTATGGGGATACCTCAAATCAAAGGTTACAATAATAATCCCCGGAAAATTGAGGCCCTGCAGGAAAATATTCGCCATGAAGTCCAGCAGCGCTTTGCCGTCGCGTAATCCAACTGCAAGAGTGCATTGAGAAAAACTGCCATCATATGGACGATATAGTTTTAAAAAAATTAAATCCGCTTTCTTATGCTCCATTTTATTGAAAAAAAGACTAACGGGATCTCGACTGGACTGAAACGGCGAAGGACCGGGACTACTGGTGGTCTCTGGCCAAAAACAAATTCAGGTCGCGTCAGTTAAATATATGGCTTTATAGAATACTTACACCGCGCTTACTCCACCTGTGTTTATCATCGTAAAGTATGTATGTAGTGATATGGATGCGTTGGCATAAGCTTCAGCTATAGAGATGCGAGACTGCCTGCCACACAAATTAATCAAAGAGAAATATTCATGCCGACACATGCCATGAAATGATAATGAACCCGTATTGGAGGCTGGTGCCGGGGAGTAAAGGTGGGATATCAATGTCGGTTGTAAACAGGGAGTATTAATATTTCCTTGTTTTTAATATTCTACTAGAGAGTAACTTGATTCAACTTTCACTCACCTAGAATAATATTGTTTTTAAGAATTTAAAAACTAATCCATAGTTCATTATCACTCTGATATGCGTACCTGTAATTTACTAGAAGGAAATAAATTGCTCTACATAATTGTTTCAGAGTAGGTACTTCTTAATACCTACTTTGATTCCATTTAGTAGACCCACTACACCCAATTACACTAATTCATCAATTACATTTACAATTGTAGGATAAAAGAAATAACATTTGAACTTAATATCGATAAAATGTTGTTGTATGTAATATATGTAAAATTAAACTTAATTAAAATAATAATCCAAAACTGGTCTAAATAATATTATAACAACAAAATAGGAATCCATAGAAATTCTAATAGTTAACTATCTCTATCGTTTGTCAAAAAATTCCTTCTTGATTAAAACTCTGTCGTGATTGCTAGTCCCAGAATTTTTAAGGGATGAGGTGCTTGTGTGCCACCTTTATCTCAAATCCACGAAATGATCATTAAGTCACGAAGAGTTTGTTATTTTTCTGTAGTGAGTGTTTTATATGTGAAAGAAGGATGGTGACGACTCCTATGACTTGTCCCACACCCCATCACCGGGTTAGCGCGTGTAAAACAATACACGTCGCGATGAAACGCCGCTGTCAGAACAATTATATAGATATTCCCTTTGACCCACTCAATACAAGGAAGCTCCACAAATCCCAAAAAGACTTTTATGTAATGGTGATCCCGAATAGACGGGTAACTTGGCTTTCATGTTTTTCTTTAGAATTAAATTATAATAAGCATTCAAACTATATGTCAATAGTGCCAACTACATGCCACTAAGGAAATACAAATATACTTACTGAATAATCTCAAGATTTAAACGATTTATTTTATTTACTTCTGCGACTGTTCTATCTTTTTTAGTTTGTTTGTGAAATTCTAACAGACATACAGACAGTCAGATAGACAGACAGCTAATATGGATTAGTTTGGAGTGCGGATGTAAGCTGCAATTTGTTAAATTTTCTGCGATACTGACCCCCGAATACTCAAACGCAACATAAGTATATAATAAGTTGTATTATGTTTTATGGTCTAATTGATGGTTAATTTTCATTTCAAATTTGTTCATTTATATTGTATGTATTGTAGTGGTAAATATATGATGTCTTTGTTTAAATTAAAAGACGTCTCAAGTCGTGATTATTTGATAATTTCATTATTAATCTGTCAAAATATTTGGTATTTCCAATTAAACAATATAAATTGTGTGCGGAAATCGCGAACTTGTAATATAGAGCTAATTACCTATTGAACGAATTGAAAAAGCACTACTTAAGGTGGATCGTTTCGTGTAGGCGAAAATTCGTCTTTCTGGATACCGTTCACCAGGATTTCGGTGCCAGTATTCCGTAGTGCAGACACAACTATACCACGAAAAATTGTCTTTTTAAAATTGTTTGAGGCATTATCATTCGTTATTCAGGCATTTATATCTAACCTGCTCCAGTTCAGAGCAATCTCCCATCATTGTAGCGTTTATAACCGCTACAAAAGTAAACCAAGCCCCACCGTAAATGTATCCTATAACAAAACCATCGCACTAAATTCAACACTTAACAGAATTTAATCTAGAACGCATAGAGAACGGAGGGGGTTGAAACTAGAGGCGCATCTAGCAACAACACTTTCACTTTCTGCCGCGCTATAGAAGAAAATGTTGTGTCACACTTTGTTTCAGTTTACTTATGCTTTAGCTCCCCTTGGAGTCGAGACCCTAGGTCTGTAGGATAACGAGGCACCACGGGTTTTTAAAAAAATAGTTGAGTGATCGACCCGTGAGCTGGTGAGTATCTGGCGCAGCCCATCAGCATTGCCATACAGCGTGGCAATGTCTTGGAGATGCTTCCGACTGGAATTGATATGGATCAGTTGAGCTACCTGTAGATTGTTTGCAACAGTCTGCAGTTAGATCAATTGTTTTAATATAAGTTTTAATTCTTTTCTATTATTTGAATGTAATTTTTTTTGTTAATAAAGTAAATACGTTTACTTTCCCAGCATGTTTGTGAGTATGTAGTGTAAGCATTTGTTTTCTTTTTTCTTTAAGTATCTAAATAGATTTATTCAAGTGCCACCATCTATATTGTTCATTCATGTCCAGTCCGTCCTAAGTTTGCCTGGAAGAGATCGCTCTTAGTGATAAGGCCGCCCTTTATCTTCGTCAATTCTTAGCATTTCCGTCTGTATTGTTTCCTCTCTTTTTGTGGTATAATACAGTGTTTTAATTCTTTCTTTCATTCTTTGAGGAATAATTATTTTATTAAGCCAAAGATCACAACACTGTGGATTGGCTTACACTAGACTGAGTAAGCTGGCGTATATTTTAATTGTTTTGAGCACACTAAAAACCGACCTAAACTGTTTCTTTAATTTTTGAAGGGCAAATACTAATCCCTATGGAATAATATTTTAGGGGACCATCTTAAGATCATTCTCTACATATAAAATAGTAAAAGAATCATTCAAAACCGGTTCAAAATTTGCAGAAATAAAAAACATATGTATAGCCGAACATACAACTCTTTATTTGGCGTCAGTTATAATGTGGTGGCATCCGGTGCCTACCTGGTTGAAATGATATTGATAGTTATCTTATGCTAGGTAAGATATGGGAACTCCTTAGTAACATTATCAGTCATTTGGTTCTCTTATAAGAAGCTCAGCTTCCTGCTAGATAATGCCGTGTATATATTATATTTATATAATATCCAGCATTATTTTTTAATTGTTTCCTTCGTTGACGATCAGAATTTGCTTCAGCATCCTCACCTCTATAACGTAAACAGAACAGGTAACTGCAGGGCACGAAGCCCCGCAGTTAATTGAAAATTGCTGTCAAGTGTTCCACCGAGGAAATGAGCAGATGCTACAGCTACTTAGCGGAATGCAATTTAGCATCCCGGCTTAGTATTTAGCATTGCAATAGTTGTGAAGGATTCTAACTAATTACTTAATTAATTGACTTAGTTCTGCCTTAACTGTTATTGTTGAGGCCTCGCCTCAACGTCATAATTTTTGTTATAAGCGTGGGACACAGTAATTTTATTAGCACTGTATGCCTCTTTTAATGTATGCCAGTCTTTTTTGTCCTGAGTGTTTCGTACCTATGCTGACAAAAAATATATTTTCAGAGTTCTGTACCTGACAAATAAAAAAAATTACTAAGCCTCCGCTGTCCGTCCATCTGTCCGTCTCTCAGAGAGCCCCTCTGAGCAAAGCCGGGAAAGTTACTTTAGGGTCTCCGAACAAGTGAAATTTTTTTGTTCTTTGTAAAAGTTTTCTGATTTTTACGGTACCCTTTTTGTGCGAGTCACACAGCATCATCTAGCCCCAAGATAAGCAGAGCTTGTGCTATGGTTACTAGATGACTGATATACTTAATACAATACTAATGTAATGATAAAGTAATTTTCTTCGTATTTTTTTATCTCAGATTATAATTGGTGGATCATAAATCATAATACATAACTCGGGAACCTGCGGGCAACTAGGCATCCAAATTTTCTACGTAACTAACATTCTTATCCAATAACAAGAGTTCGTTACTAAACGAATATTTTACCGCTAAAACTTCCTTAACAATTTACTCCTGCAGTCGAACTCATTTCACCCCTTGAAGAAAACTTCGAGATCAGTCATCTAAGTTCTTTACAATGGACTCTATTAGCTCTTACCTCCGCTAATTGAATTGGTCTGTCAGAGGCAGGCACACGTACTGGGACTTCGAAATGCGAAAATTACTGGGGTTTTCTGCTGTTTTGCTTGTGTGGGATAACGAACTAGATCTTACTTTAAAACATATGTTCGAAAAAAAAACTAGTACCGAATAGGTTGAGTTTGGCTTCATGATTTTAAAATGTACTTAATTTATAATGTCTAATTGTGTGATGTAAGATTATGTATGTAGTTTTTTACATAAAACATACGAGTATATGTATTATTTGACCTGTAACCAATATATTATCAATAAACTAACTATGAACTATTATGAACTTTGGTGTCATATCCTTTGTAAAAAGGCTTACTACAAAATATCTGACTATCTAGAGGATAAAAAGCTTGGGAAAAGTTTTGTTCCAACTCGAAAACCAATAACCTAACAAGGTAAAGATTTCTTGTTCACTTCTTTACTTTACCTTTAAAATATTGAAGTGAACAAAAATCATCAATTTATTTCCCAGTTTTACTTATGGAATTTCAATTTTGTGACGAGTCCAAGAGTCCTGAAGGTCTAAAGGAAATAAAGCACTTTGAATTTGAATTTTGACGCATCCAGATGAAAAAAAATTAATAAATAAATAAATAAAATAAGAAATACCTATGTAGCAACATAGAATACAATAAACGATTGAGAATCGAAATCAAATCTATAAATTGGTAGATTTGAGGATTGTGGCACGTTGTGATATCACTCGTTGGGATGGGTGGCAAGATCATTTTCGAAGACAAAAATCACCTGGACACAAGAAAACCATCCGAATAATTCATTCAGTTGGAGCTATCTAAACCAAAGCTCCCCAAAATATATTTTGTCCCAACGGCAACGGGACGGGCCTCGGTGTGAGTTAACGCGGCTATCTCTTATCCCATGGGAACTGATTTGAGGGATAAAAATTACCTAACCTATGTTTTATTCGAGATATAGAGAGCTACACCTATGCAAAATTTCAGCCCGATCTGGTTAGTAGTTTTGGCCCAGAAGTAAGAAACATCCATCCATCCAACTATCCACCCATTTAAACTTTAGTGTGATATAGTGTGATTGCACAGCGTCTAAGCCACCACAGATGAAACTATCTGAAATTAACCCTTTCCAGTCAGCTAAAGTAGAGGTTACAATTTGTTAATTTAGTTAGACAGAATGACCGTGGCCAATAAAACCTGTAATAACATTATATTTTGATCTTAAATACTAACCAAAAACATTAGCCCGCATCCCGTTTGCTGTTTGTTTGTTTGTCACGCCTCGCCGGATTCGCTTTGATATCGATGATATCGTTCACGCAAACTTGATTTTGGCAGTGTAGAGGCGAATCAGAAAATCAACCAATACATTTCTTCTATCTGTATTTAATTTTAGTACTAGCTTCTGCCCTCTGCACGCGTTTTACCATCATAAAAAATAGCCCATTATATAACTTAATGTCTAAAACTACATTTATGCAAAATTTCAGCCAGATCTGTTTAATCGTTTTAACGTGGAGATTTAACAACATCCATATATCTGAACCTCACATTCATAAAACACAAACATTCGCATTCATAAAATTAGTGTGATGCGTGCGACACATTATTTTACTATTGCTTTTGCAAACTGTCGGAAATCTCCCGCTGTTCCTTTCAAAATTTTATAATATAAGAAGCCAGCCTTGACTCACTTCCTTATCAGCACACATCCACTGCTGAACATGCTTCCCTTGTACCCCCAAAGGAGGCATGTTTAGCAGTAGACGGGGACAGGGGCTTTTGCCATATTTACCACACTTGGCAGACGGATTGATGATTGCAGTGGAGGTGTTAAAATACAGAGAATGAAGTTGTTCGTCTGTTAGGTTCTGCTAGGTTCCTTTTCCTTTTTCCCTTAGCTCTTACGACATCCACGGGCTGAGTTGGAGGGGTGAATTTTTGCTTCTGAAACAAAAGCAAAAAAATTCTTGACTTAACTCACTGCTCTTACTCTACTACGCTAAGCTCCCACAAACTTGCTTTGCTCGTCAATGTTTAGTCATCCGCTTCAGGTTTGTTTTGTAACTTCAGTCAATGCTTCAGGTGTTTCTGCACGCTCAGCTCTAACTAGAAATGTCTCGGTTTTGCTTTGATTCAGAGTTTAACGTGAAGTCCTTTTGCGAACGTTCTCCATTTGTAGGTACGTTATTTTATTATTCAAAGGGTCGTATTGATATTTGTATCTCAAATCTCAATTGACCGGACGGACTGGATTGAACTGACCGAGATTTCCGGTAAAAATAAAAAAAAACCTTCGAATTTTTTTTCTTTACCTAAGAATTAAACTTAAGTGTCCGGACTAAACCGTCTCCGTCCACGGGGACGGATCAGAAAGGTTCTTAACAGGTCGGCGTTTAGAAGGTTTGCCAAAGTAGGCATTCGGTGTTTTTTAAAATAAAGTATTTTACCAAAGAGCTTACCACACTCTCAAAACCTCAAAGTCTTGGCACATCAAACAGCATAAGCTATCAACTTTAGCTCTAACGGATATTTAAGTCGCCTTATTGATTTATTACCGTGTAAATTTACTTTAGTCCCATTAAAAGTAAATCAGAGTCGGTTGTAAATCGTCAAAGGTCGTGAACGGCCAGTGTTGTTTGACCCTCGAAATAGGGATGTTTCCCCCGGGTGAATGTAGCTGGTGGGTGAAAAAGGGGGGTATGGGAGGCCAGGTTTCGTTGGCGGTGGGCATGGAATAAAGCTTTGCGGTCCACACTCGCCACGTTATGTGCACTCAGCGTTTGCATTGGCGATAGAGGCAATAAATATCATAGTTTTTTTGTAATAACACAGTTTTTAGGGTTCTGTAGTCGATCAACCTTATCGAAGTCAAATTAGTGGTCAAAACGAGATTCTTAAGCCCATATCTGGCATTTTTTACTTTCACTACACCTCTTCACTAAAACGTTAATCAGATTTTAACACAGATCTAAGTCAAAGCTCTTTGAGTTTTCAAATATCTGTAAAATTATCATCACTTAGATCTGAATCGCCATTGAGGGCTGGCTATGGCAATAAAATCTAAATAAATACGTAATTCTTTACAGCACGAGATGAAACATACATGTAAAACTTACAACTAGAGATGCTATGGCAAAGGCGGGCTAAACTCTAAAAGGAGTTATCTTCCAGCAACCTTAAATGTGCAGAGTCCTCTTAGAAGTAAGTACGTTCAATAATCCAAACAGACTCACAAATACATTTTCCACAAACTATAATAAAATACATAATTTATTTCACAGATACAATTTTACATTAATGAAAAAATCTCGGAAAAATTTAAACATTAAAATCTACGGAACCTATCATAGGCGTGTCCAACCATCTCTTGCTGAATTTATTTACGATAAATCACAATTTTTTACATAAAATATTGTTAAAGCACACGACATGCCAGCGGGCTGCGTTACAAGGTTTTCATGTAAATCAGGTGAATTAACACATAATGGTGGGCGTTATAGAGACATTAGTTGGCATTTCAATGGCAATATTGGCAATTCAATGATGGCGCATTCATGTTTGTTTAGTAATAGGCACCTTAGTAGATACCTATTCTGGTTAAAAAAACGGCACTAAGCTTAGGTCCATGCAAAGCTGCTAAACCTTTGGTAGATTTTGCAAAAAAAATTGCAAGTGGGTATTGACCGAGCGTTACAGGGCTGAATGTAACGTCTTACACAGCGAGCGTTCTTGCAATCAGTACGGGGAAAGAAGGCGACAAACTTTAGCACAGGGCGTAAATTATCATGCTCGCTGTAAATTAATAATAAATAAATATTTTTTTTTTTCAAAGAAATCCGTAAATAGACAACACATTAATGCATTAAACGAATAAATATAGCTAAGTATAACAATTTAGCCTGAACTAGGTCATGTGTTTTAGGCAACAGGAGTGCTAATCTATACTTATCATTATAATATTATTAATAAATAAAATATTTATTTATTAAGTTATAGGAATTTAGTTTAACAATGTTGTTTATGTTTAAACAATTTGTGTATAAATGTAGGTACTTACATTAAGTAAAACTTGATTAATCACTATTCTAACTACGTTAACTTTATGTATAAAAATATAATATACTTGTACAGAGAAGCTGAGAAGCTGTTAGATATTATCTAATAGCTTCTCTGTATCATCGCAGGATAGACTTTGAAGTTATTAAAGTCAATTAGCGCGTAAAAATTACATATAATACAATGAATTTAGTCTGTTGTACAGAAACGGACCAAGAAATATATAAAATTTGTCCGCAAAGGCCACTTTTAGGGTTGTTGGTTGAGGGTAGACTTTAGCATTCCGTCTCTTATTAGTAAATTCAGTGCTGTAGGTTTGGAATACATTGTACTCCGTAATACCGGTCTGTACAGCACGCACCTTAAAAGGTTTCAACCGTAGCGTGTCGTCTCGTCGAGGTTTACGAACGAGATTCTTGTATTTCAATTGCACACCATTGCTACCACATTTTTCTTAATCAAAGAATAAAAACAAATATGAACAATTTTTGCAATTGAAACACTTGAGCTAACTGCAGACTGTTATAAACAATCTAGAGGTAGCTAAACTGATAATAATACCAGTGTACTGGTGAATACCAGTTGGAAGCGTCCCCAAGACGCTGGCAGCATTGCCACGCGCTGTATGGCAATGCTGATGCGCTGCGCCAGACACCTACTCAACAGCTCTCGTTTTTTTTATTTTTTTTCTCAAGAATATATATAATATACATTTCGGAATTTTTGACATCAATCAAGACCGGCCCCCTTATTATGTATGAAATACCTACTTAGCCTATTTTTTATTTGTTTCCTGTCATCGATTTGTGTAAAAAAAGGGAGATGTGGTACCAGCCTCTTGAAAGTGGAAAGCTCAAATTAGGTCCTCAGTCATAGTCGGACAGGCGGCGTTCGTGTTTCGCGTGCGTAATGTTATCTCGGTCGCACTTCAATCTAGGTAGGTCTTTCCATCTTTGTTGTTCATTATAATTATTGCACTAGATTTGGAAATGTAACTGTGAGCGATTATTTGAGTGTAGTTGTAACACAGGCCAGATGATGAGTAAGCGCTGTGAGAACGTACCATATCTACAGATTTTACTTATATATAAGTTCCCTGGTAGGTAAATTGTTTCTAGAATTTTCTTTATCTAGGTACGTCCATTTGCTGAACATGCCTCCCCAAACGAGGGGGTTTAGTGATAATCACCACGCTAGGCAGGCGGATTGGTGATGGCAGTATACGGATGGAACATAGATTGTAAAGTCGTAGAAAAGTAAAGTCTGTAGATATGGTACGTTTTCCCAGCACTTACTTAACAACTGGCGTGTTTTACAACTACACGCAAACACTCGCTCACATTTACATTTCCAATCTTATGCAATAGGTAATTATAATGAACAAACACGAGGGCATTGTTGTAGTCTTTTAGTCAATAAATCACACTAAAGCACATCGTAGCAAGCACGCGTAACACGAACGCCGGTCCGACTATGACTGAGGTGGGTGGACCTAATTGCACCTAATTTGAACCTTCCACTTTCGAGAAGCTAGTACCTCATCTCCCTTTTTTACTTAGATCGATTGGATGGAAACTGCTACACTTCTATAGTGGTTCCGTAGTCGGCTCCTACGACATCCACGCGCTGAGTTGGAGAGGTTGATTCCTACGCCGCCACCAACCATCTCATATCTACCTACTTAGGCAGTTTTCCCGCGAGGAAGCAACTAACTATCGGCTATTTTCTCGCTTAAGAAACGTACAATGATATACATTCCGTGTAAACAAAAGAGATGCACATGCAAGGACACATAAATGGTTATGATATTTATTTATAAAGTGTGAACAAGTGTTTGTTCTCCGAATAAACCGAAATAAAATAAAATAAATAAAAATATTAATAAATGCATCTCTATTACATAACTGCCTTAGGTACCACGAATAGGACCTACACCTACCAACGCGTTAGTTTGGTACACTCAAACAGAATATTGTTGAAATAAGATCTTTCATAATAAAACAACACTGGCAGAGCTTGTGTTATTATAATATTCTGACAGTACCTACCTACTGTGGTAATACGAAACTCCGATTTCTGCGTAGAAATTAATGTTTGTTGTATAAAATCGACCCCTACTATTTTAATTCCATTAATTTAACTGTTATATAGAAATGCGATGACGATTGTTGGTAATCATTACTTTGAGAACGAATGAATAGAGTTAGTAAAAATAAATATCAAAAATTTAATATTTAGAAAATTACCGCAATATGAAAATCTTTATAGTGCACATTTGGGCGAATAAATAGAGTGATTGCTGGACCCAACATAATAGAGGTGATTCTGTCAGGTCACCTGGTTAAATAATATTAAAGTTTTTCTTCTAAGTCAGAAACATTCTAGATCTAGAGCCTCTTATAACAGCTTTGTAATATGCAAGTAGAGAATAAATAAATAAATAATGCTGGACAATCCGCACATCATCATTAAGCCCCAATGTTATGGGTACTAGATGACTGATATACCTACTTATTACAATACATTACATAGACAGGTTGTGACAGAAAACAAAACTACAGCTATGCCAAAATATGAATAAAAATAAATTTATATTTTTATGTGGTGATCACAATTAGGCCTATCATGGCCGCAGTGACACGAAAGCCACCATAAGCAAATACAAAAATAAACAAAATACTGGCAAAAATAAAGATTGTGACTTTAAATCGAGTTCCAAGAGTAGGTCCGGTCAAAGTATCGAAAGTGTTCCTCGTTATTGTACAGCAGCGTAATGATAACACCATTGTCCTATCTATTTGTTTACGTTCAGTTTTTGCGCTTTGGTCTTCTATAGTTTTTGCGTAGTCACTACGCATTTAGAGGTACAGTCAGTCGCCTATACTCCGTCCACGCATTTATTTTCTTTGACTTATGAAAGAATACAATTTTTCATACACACGTAATCTATAAGACTGATAAATATCGAAGCTTCCGTTAGTCTCAATATTTTTCGAGCTGATAGATTCGCATCACTACCTATTCTTAAAAAGAGTCAGTCTATAAAAAAATATTGTATAATGTCAATAAGTCGAAGAAAATGCATGCGTGAACTGAGCATAGATAAAGGTAAAGATTAATTTATATGCATCTAGATAATGTAGGTTACAGTTGTAGGTCTTAAATATATTAAAGGTTTCAAATAATAAATAAGTTTAAATGTGTTATTTTATCAAAATAAATACTTGATTTTAAACTATAAATGTTAGTTTACTCTCGTTTTGCAAAAAGATATAACCTGCGTACTCAAAGAGTGGGATTGAGAATGACGTCATCTCACATGCTGCCCTGCTCAGATCAGATTCAAACTAAGCAGGACAGCATGAGAGATGTCGTTATTCTCAATCTGATTCTTTAATTACGTAGGCAAGTTACGTAGGCAGGTGTATCTTTTGATTCTACTGCAAATAAATGCATAATGGATATCATTGTCTAAAATTTTCTACTAAGATTTAGAACTCAGGTGCTAATGGCTGGCGTAGCTCGGAAAGCTTTAAGCTAAGGTGGGATTATTAAATCGAAAACTAACAACCTAACAAGGTAAAGGTTTCTGGTTAGCTTCTTTACTTTACCTTAAAAAAATTGAAGTGAACAAAAAATAAAAGTAATCACTTTATTTCCTAGTTTTACTTATGTAATTTGAATTTCGTGACGTTTCCAAGAGTCCTGTAAGGTTTACGGGAAATAAAGCACTTTGATATTTTATACTTGATTGGGAGGGTCACGTCTACCACAAGCCAGGAGAGCTGTGGGCAACGCCCTGGCGTTGCCCACTGAGGGGCGCCAAGAATTGAAAGGAAAGCAATGCGGCAGACCTAGATGGAGATGGCATGGTGGGACGAATTGAACTAATTCTTGGCTGTCGGAGATGGCTCAGGTTCGCGATGTCTGGAGGGAAAGGAGGAAGGGCTTATAATAATATACCAACAATAATGAATAAATAAATTTTGCTGGACCAATATTGTTTAATCATAAATAATTATTTGTTATCTTTTTGTCAAAAAAGATTACTTGTTAAGCTTATTTTGTAAACCTAAAGAAATATAAGCTGTTCCATTTTGATTTTGAATGGTTTAGAAACTTATTAGCTTATGTTTTACTTCCATCGACTGTACCTACAACAATACCTTCTTAGATGTAGGTATTGGCCTTTAAACTTTATTATTGTTTTGTTTTAAGATAAAAGTAAGCGTTTTCATGATTATAATTGTCTTTGGAATCGTGTCGCAGTCTTCATTGGGAATAAACATCCTTTGTGCCAATGTAGGTAGTCATTAAATGAAGACCTAATAAGCGTCATTCGTTTCCTTTTCTAGAGGTATTCCTACTTTACTATGTGCGAAAGAAGGTCTATGCCCAGCAGTGGGTGATAACAGGCTAGAATGATGATGATTACTATGTACGGAACATGGTATTCTCTGGAGATTTTTTATTTAGCGCAACAATCCGTAATGGGCCAAAACTTATCTCTGTATCAACATATCTAATGATCAATAAAACACATAAGAATTTCAACCAAAAGATAAAACGTCTAAAAATTATTACCTTCTAACAAAACATTTTATAGTTTTACACAAATTATAGCTTGAAACTTCTAATAAGTAGGCTACTACATACCATTTCAAGGAACATCTCTAATTAAAGTCTTTTTGGCATTTGCTTAATGTGAGTAATTATGATATGGTGAGACTACCTACCTATTTCGACACTTCTACTATTATCCCTATTTACAAATAATATAGAAAAGTTGAGGAATATGAATTAAGCTTCATACTGCAGGGCAATACGGCGTTTTTTGTGAGTTGAGAGGTTAAATCAACTTTTATCGACACTTGGTTTTTCAAATTCTCGACCTATGACCTTTTTTAATTTCAGGCTTTAAAAACTTTTGCTGCTACTAGTTAGACGTGTATAATTATGATATTTATTATGGTTTAAAGTTGAACGAAATATATATTTTTTAACTTATTTACTTTAACTTTTACTTTAAAATTACAATCAAATAATAAAAACAAAGTAGAACTAGAATAGAATAGAATAGAATATTTATTTTATTTGTAACTCAAATAAACAAAAACAAATATGATTAAAAAATAAAATAAAAACAAAGCTTAGGTACTAATTTTTGCATTGAGTCACAAAGCGGTCTCTGTCTCAGCATGAGCTAGTTGTAAAAACATTACAACCAACGCTGGTCTTCCGACAGAGCCCTTTGGTGACGACACGGAAGATAACACATAATATGAAAACACGAAACATTCACAGAAATAACATTAAAGAAACATAATCTACGGCAACGGTTGACAAATACAAGACACAAAGAATACAGAAGTCATGAAATCGGTGATATTTCTACAAAAATTACAACAACTCAGGATAAGACGCTGAACCACTACTAGTTTACAATTGAAACAAATAAGTTAACTGCAAACAATCTACAGGTAGCTCAACTGATCCATATCAATACCAGTTGGAAGCTTCCCCAACTAAATAAATTAAACTCGAACTCCTACATTATTTGGACTGATCGTGGTTGGAATACGTACCTACTTACTATTATATTTTAGAAGGCATAAGATTGGAATTTACAACCACTTTTTAATATTCATTCGCCCTTTTGGGTCAAAGGAGGTTAAGGGTGGGTTTCAAGGGTAGGTATCAAGCCTGGGAGGGTTTCTGAGAAAATTGAGATAAAGAATCTTGAACCTATTTAATATTAAGATGAACAGAACGCTTTCGAGGCTTAAAAGTACCTGCTTACTTGCTTTCATAAAATGGTTTTATACCTCAAATTTATTAAAAAAAGGAACATTGTTACATATTTATACATCTTTTGCCCACAACACTTTCCCTGGCAAATACCTCCAAAAACCATTTATTGACAGTTCTTTATGTCTGGTGCCATTCCCTGTTAGCCGTAATGGTCCCGTCAGCGTTTTTTTTTGTTTTTGGTCTGCCTTGGCGTCGTCTATCGCCTGTCTCTCGAAATCCATACGAATAGCATGACTAATTATAACGATGAAATTTTTCCATAAACGTGTAGATAAAGAAGTTACGTGCATAAATAATAAAGAATAAGGCTTGGTTGCTCTACATTTTTTTACTACGTTTTAGCTTCATCTGAAGTTTTTTCTCGCATATCTCGCGGAAGTTTATCTTAAGAAATGGTCGTCTTTTTCGGCGAGCTAGGTCGCATTTTCCATATATTTTTGTAACCTCCTATAATGTTCGGCTTACATTATTCCGTAAACAGAAATTCATTTTATATTTTCTCACCTACGAAGGTGTTTCCTGCGGCAAAAATACACGCCTCAAACGCCCTTCGTGTGATGCCAGAATGTTAAAAAATAGAGGTGACATTGTTACTTCTCTACAAAAAATATAACACCAACATCAATAAATTCCTCCTGGATCACCGTATCACCGAATCTCAATTCTGCCACATATGCGATCAAATATGGAGGGATAAACGTTTTTATGAAATAAGTTGAAAGAACTGTTTAACAACTTGCTAGAATTATGAATATGGTACTCACTACTATTATAAATCCCATGAGGTTTCACTTGTTATTTCTAATTGAACTGTTCTACTAATATTATAAAATATTATAAAAAAAATTCTTCCGTTGTGTAAATTATTGGCCGAGGACAACGCCAAAACTACCGAATAGATGGGGTTGAAATTTTGACCACATAAAGATAACCTGATGACATATAGGCTACTTTTTACCCCGAAAAAAAAAACGGGCGAAGCCACGGACAAAAGCTAGTACCTAATATGCAAAAAGGTCTTACCTGCTATGTATAATTTAAAATTCTTTATTCTGATTCCATTTTTGTCTAAGTATGGCACATCTTTTAAAAAGATTTCCACCATTATCACGTTTTATAACTGCCACATCTACGTAACGATTGATCTACGTCACGTGAATGGAGGATTAGAGCCGGCTTTGACCGCGGTGTTTTAGGGAAATTGAAAAAAGAATTCAAACAAATGTGAAGGGATACGAAAAATGGATTATGATTGGTGTAAATCCGAGCTTTAGTGAGTTTTCAGGTTGATTTGTTCAAAGGAATAACTTATAGGAACATAAGAGGAAATGTGAAAGCGAATTGGGTGGATTTCTGTATGATGTTTGTTTCTTCTTACTTCCCGCCAAAGTTACTTTATGTACATACGTTATAATTTTACTATCTATTAAACTAAAAACTGACATTAAATACCTTAATTTTACACCATATAATTTTACACTATATAATTTTACATCATATAATTTTACACTGTTTTTAAGTTTTGCGGGAGAAATACTAATCCCACGAAAATATTTTTTTATGGGACTACCTCGGAATCATTCTTTATAAAAAAGCATAAGAATTTTCAAAATCAGTTCATATTTGACGGAGAAATCGACGAACAGACATAAAAAAAAACATAACTACAGCCAAACATTGATCTACTTTTTTCGAAGATGGTTAAAAATATAATTTGATATGAAAAAAGTAAAAACCAACTTCAAATCCCTTAATTTTTACCCCCCCCCCCCCTTAGTTTTTAAGTTTTGCGGGAAATACACAACCACTTTTCACCCTCGGGAATCAATTTTCTATGGGACCAGCTCGGGATTATTTTCTATACAATAGCGAAAGAATTGTCAAAATTGGTCCATAATTGACGGAGAAATCGACGAAAATGCATAAAAACAAATCAATGAAATCCTTCTTTTTTCGAAGTCGATTAAAAAGGTATTGATTCTTATACGAAATCGTTTTTGATGAGTATTCTAGACCTAAATTATAATTATTGTTATTGAAATTATAATTATTGTTTTCCACATTTCAGAATATTTAGTGGTTTAGTTGAAAAACCACTATCTACCAGAGTTATTTAATACCCTGTAAGTAATTTAGAATAGGTTAATTTTAGCTGATATTTGACATTGATTTTAAACCTAGGTATGTATTTGAATAAAAACCATGCCAACAACGAGTAGGCCCAGGCCCATAGGTTCGTATTGCAATGAGTAATTGAGGGCAGCACGTTTTGCACCGGAAGCCTTATCAGGCATTCGGGTCACTGATAACATGAGCTTGACTAAATCTGTTTTAATTCTCTCGCTTCTGCATAAATACGGAAAAGGTATTTGCCGACCTCATGTGACTGAATTAATTGTACAAGTAATAGTACCTTTTGTTTTTGCTAACCCTGATGAGGTCCATGCTGCGCCTGTCATTGCTGGATTGAATCCGAAATAAGGAAATGAGGAGATCCGCTGAAGGTCCAAAATTTCGAATGTTGGGAAGCGTACATCCCAACTGGGCAGGACACCTCATGCGATGCTCAGATGACAGATGGAGTCACAAACTGACGGAGTGGAGACCTCGCGTAGGAAGCACGAGATCAGGGAGGCCCAAAGCACGATGGTCGACAACATTAACATTTAGGTACTTGCAGAGAGGATATACGTGTTTGGCTGCTCCCTGAACGAGATGGCAAAGGCTTTATTATTTAGTGGAATTATTTTATTTTGTTGTTGTTAAATTAAAATTTTTGTTTCGTGTAATTTATTTTATAATTAATTAATTATAATATATTTTAAAATTACCTAATTTTATATATATTTTGTTAAATAATAATAATGTTAAAATATGACCAATGTTGACGATTTGTATATATGTATATTATTATGATTGTGACTCTATACATTATGCCTATATGGATAAATGTACAATATTTTGAATAAATAAATAAATAAAAAACTGTGGTTGGCCGATAGTGGAGTCGTGAAACCGAAGACAGTGGAAAATGAAGAATATTAGGGGAGGCATATATCCGCTACTGGAGTAATAGATGCTGGCAATGATGATGATGTAAAATGTTCGTGAAACTTGAAAATCCGAAAACCCATGTTGACTTTAGGTATTAGTTAGATGTATTGATATTACTTTAGCTGTGGTAAGGGTAAAAATTGGCATTGTTTTAAAGACACTATCTTATAAACTGGCATTACCAATCTAATGTGTTTGTGTCAATTATCAAGTTTGTGGAAATATGCCAAGCTTTTTCCAATACCTACACAAAATAATAGCTTGTACTCGTTACAAGCTATTCTGCTACACGGTTGGAAATCAAACCAACCAATAATTTTTTTATTTAAACTAGGCATTGTTATTGATATTTTTTATCTGCTCTTGGACATATGAAACCTTAACCAAAAATACCTTTGAACTAAAATGGAAGAACATCCATTGATAATATCAATTACCCTATAATTTGATGATCTACTTACTTTTTGAACTATGTCCACTGGACGATCACGTAACTAACCACTTTTAGTGTCTTTGTCTCTACCAAAAAAAGGGGCGAGTCTCGCGAGTCTCCGACCGATTCAAGAATAAAGTAGCCCTAACCGCCAGCTGCCAACAATACTGGTGAGTAGTCGACGTGCTCCATTCCACTCTGATCCACTTTGCAGATTCACTAATGGATCAGTTTCCACTTTTTGTCCACTCTGATCCATAGTCCGAGTGAATCAGTTTCCACTGCTTGAAACTATTCGTCTCTGATCCATAGGTCGAGTTTTATGTGGCCCGTCTTTTTCAAGCCCTAGTGCAAAGCTGTATAAATATTTGAGCACGTAACGGTCGTTAGCCAGTGATAATTACAGCTTATCGCGTCGAGCTTCATCAGCAAATAGCTTCGAGTGGATTACGGCCCTAACGAACCTAGGTTAGTTTGGTTCTTTGGAAGGATTTTATAGCTGTCGATGTAAAAGTACCTATTCAATAAAAACTAAAATTAAAATGTGTGCATTTCAAGGGACAATCAGATCGTTGACTGTAGGTACTCTAAATAACCTAATATTGTAGAGACAAAATAAAAAGGTAGAATCGCTCTGATTTGCCGCTTTACTGGCCGATTGACGTACTTCGAAACTTAGAAAAATATTTGAATACGGCCTATACGCTAACACGAGAGTCCTTCGAATATTAATTGCACATCCTAATCCTAGTTTATTTTCACTTAAAATGTATTTTTAGTGTGCAAATGGTGTAAACCCGCGCGAGAACAGATTAGAACCACTTTAGCTAGGTATCTACTATTCCGTTAATATAAATATTGTTCACAAAGTTTATTATTCGCGACAAAACCTCTACAAACAATGTTAAAATCATTGCAATTCAAAACTCTGAACCAACCACAATTTAATTAACATAGCAAACAGAACCGTAGCAGGTCGAGACAGGGCACGTTTTTGTGTACACTTAGTTATTTGGTAGCCGTAGGTTTAGATTATAAACTCGACGTAATACTTACGTAGCGTTAAATCTAAGTTGAGCTGTTCACGATGAAGATACATCAAACTACCTATGTATATCTGTGGTGGAAACATGTTCATAGAAAAAGCGAGCCCTAGTTAGATTTGACGATACTATTGAGACGTCGTCGTCGTGGTTACGTCTCATTGTTGTATGGGATTTACGAACATAGTTCCGAGTCCGCACGATAGAGGCGCACCAAATCCCACCAAATCCTGCGGTTACGTTTGCACCATTGATTTGCCCCATTAATGGTGCAGACGTAACTGGTTAGATAAGTTTGCACCATTCAAATTGATACAACTAACCTTGCTTTCCTCGCCGTAAATAAAGTCTATAATTTTTTTTTTTTACGTTTTTTTGGACATGGTTTTTTAGAATAGAATGTACACCAAAAATAACAGTATGTCCGAGGTTTATGTATATTTTAAATGACAGTTGCAAAATGTAATTTTTGCCACCAACCAAATAAAAAAACAACCTTTTGGTTGGTTGAATGTCGATTTAGATGAGAAGGCATAGTCGCAGGCCTCTCTGCCTGTCAAATTGGGAGGCTTAGGTATGCGCAAAATTTCAAACGTAGCCCTTCCAGCGTTTCTGTTTACCGTATACAGCACTTTAGTTGAAAAAAAATTTAAATCGTCTTGTTTGGTTCCACCTAAAATTTCATTCGTAATTTAATTTTTAGACGAAGCTCGAACGGCTTGGCATAGTGCATACGTCAATGCTGCTCCCCCAAAATCTCTTTTGTCCCAACGGCAATGGGACGGGCCTCTGTGTGAGTTGATACGGAATTGTTTGTTACAAACGTGCTCCAGCTTTGCGGATCGTGCCGGCTCCTGGCCGTTTCTAAATGGGAGTCAGGACATTGGCCCGATGGCATGACACCAGTCCCATGGGAGTTGGGGAGGCCCATTGTGTGGGATGCTACATGCATCGACACACTTGCGCCTTCTCATCTTCCGAGGACTTGCGTGATGGCTGGTGCGGCGGCAGATTTGGCCGAGGATCTCAAGAGACGCAAATATGCAGGTCTCGACAGAGCCTCTTTACATTTGCTCCCATTGGGGTCGAGACCCTAGTAGTGGAGTACCGAGGCTCGGGTTTTTAAAAAGTTATCTGAGAGTCTGGTCGACGCGACGCGTGACCCGAGAGGTGTGGTGTGGTGGGTATCTGGGGCAGCCCATCAGCATTGCCATACAACGCAGCGGGGCAAGGGATTTGTGATTCTGATCACAAATCCTGAGATTTTTTCATCTCTTTAGATTATTCAACTACCTAGGTAATTAGTAATTTTATCTTTAATTTTTCGACCGCCATAGCAACAAGGTTGACTGGGTTCCGGTTTGAATGGTAATTTAAGGTTAAATTACAGGCACCTTAACACCTTTGCCTTAAGCTCTCGGGTGTGAGTCAGAGCTTCGTAGAGCTCATTCTTAGAACGTGCTTTGTTAAAGGCGATGGTTATGCCACATAATAAAACTTTCATTGCTAACGACGCAAATGTGGTTTTGCGAGTCCTCCTAGCTAGCTGCGGTCTGCCATTGTGGGTCGCGCAGCACAGCCTTGGCAGTGAATGTGATAACATCAGTTGGGCCATCTTACTTCAATAAGCTAATACCATCGTCGTGTTTTTATTATCAATCAATTTACGTCTAGATTAACAAAAAAAATAAAATCAAAGAATAGGACAAATTAGAACTAGCTTTTACAATAGAAACAATTGTGTTATCTGTCTGATCGATCAGGCTATAATCTACAATAATAAATAATCTACATGTAGCTCAACTGATCCATAACAATATAAATTTAAAAAAAACGACTGCCTTATTTCTAATTTATAGCCATTGCCACTCGGGATGATGTAAGGCTTTTACCGATACCCCATACATCCAAATCTGTTCAGACACTTAAAGTTATGTTGGAATAAAAAAACTCATACATGAACCCTGAAAACATTACACTAATTTTATAGGCAGTCGTGTAAAAAACATTATTATTTATTTATTTATAATGCTCGCTTCGTTCACACCTCCATCCGATCCGCTGCTTGTGACGAGAAGACAGGCATGTTAATCAAGCTGGCAATCGACACAATATATCTAAATGAATGCAGGCGCTGGCCACTGAACGAATGTGCGTGATTATGTTATCTAAGATGCACTTTGCTGAAGCTGGCAGACCAAGCACAGGGACTATTGTCTAGGGTAGAATAAGGTAAATTACATCGCATCGTCATCGAATGCGTAAAATATTTGAAAATTCGTTCCTTCAAATTCAATAATTTACGCAGTGTATGATACGATATGATGTAAATTTTGTCTTTTTTACCCTAGACAACAATCGCTGTGCTTGGCCTACTAGCCTGCCAGCCTACTAGCGTAGCTAAGTTGAATTTTCTGACTTCCAGATGGAGTTGGTCTTTCAGATTAGTTTGATCGTAAGTTGCAAGGGAATCTTTTATTTCCCAAAACGTATTCATTACCGATTAGAAAGAGCAAAGTAGAAACAGGAGATGAAATACCAAACTCCACGACTACAGGGTATTTATTTATTTTCACGGATAATATTTTTTTAGGGCGCGTTGCACCAGCTTAGAATTTGCACCATCCCAAATCGTAAGCAATAGAGAAAGGGACACAACCTGGTATTTAATCTAAAACGTTAACAGGCCTGAATTTCCAACTAAAATCTGGCACAGTCCTTTTAGTTGGAACTGTGCAAAACTGAATTTGCGTATTACCAAATCGATAACCAAAATCGAAGACCCAGAATCGTCCATCACACGTGCAATAACAATGATGACTCAGTATTGCCCAACGTGACCGGACATTAGGTACACGTCGTGAGTTTCGTGCTAAAGGATATTTTGTTACGTAACATCTTTATCTCTGACCTTTGAACGGAGGTATCTGTGTCTGTGAAAATGCAATAGCCCGTACACGGTTCGGAGTCACGGCGTGCCTATACTTCGCCCGCGCTATTATTATCTTTGACTAAATGAAATAATGCAAATTTTTTTTAGTTTTTTATGGTCAATATACCTTTGTTTAACCACAATCCTCATCGAAAGTGATTCACTCTTGTCTTGAAGATACCCAGATTGTTATTGCCCGTAAAAATATTTTATAGACACGTAATCTGTCTGCTCGATAAATATCGAAGCTCTCGTTAGTCCAGATATTTTCATGGCGACAGATTTGCATCACTATTTTGAATAAGCCGCCAAATGCGAGTCGACTCGCACACGAAGGGTTCCGTACCGTAATAATCAGGCAACTCTTTCAAAGAACATTTTTTTCAGTTGAGATGTTACTTAATTATAGAAAATTTAATTTGTCTACTTTTTGCAGTTCATGAGATACAGCCTTGACAAATTAAGATCAAAAATAGCCAAAAAAAACACGTTAGAGCGAACGGCACGGTACTTTCAACCGCTGGGGTGTATGTATGCTTTGTCGTTCATTGCTCAGCCCTAAGAAGTTTGCAGGACATTGGTCAAAGAGTGCCACGGTAGGGTTTTGTCATATTCACAGCGCATATTAGCCATGTGACGCTATTTCGACATATACTATTGGTTTATTTACACATCTCTCCTTTAGGTACACTTTGGTTCAAACCAGGCGTAAGATAACGCGCTGACAAACATAAATCTGAGAATCTGTAATGATAATAATTTAACATTTAGGTAACATATTTTATGGATATTTTTGACCTGAAATCTGACATTCTTGATTATTAATTGTTTGGACATTTGAGTAATATTTTGATTAAGCACTATTATTACCACCTATGTTACTACCTATGTATAACATTTTTTTTTTTAAATATTGTAGCTGTACTATAATTCTCTGTTTTGTAATTCTCTATTTTGTATCTGTGTACCTATCGATGTGTAATTTCCGACACAATGTAAATTGTTTGAGAATAAATGAAATGAAATGAAATGAAATGATACAAACCCAAAAACCTCATCTAGGTCAACAGATAACCATAATTATAATCACGAGTATCTCAAAGGCCTAGATTAAATTCCTCCGAACCACGACTGTAAACTAATCCAAACAATGAAGTATATTACAGTAACTATAATTTAATTTGTTAACCCCTAACCCGGTTTATAACCGTTTTGATTGCTAGCAGTAAAGCGGAGACTGAGGTACTGGTAGCTCTTTGTCTGATAATGGTAGGACCGTGAGCGTGTTATTGGGTGAAAGCGGAGGAGTTTACGGGTTTAAATAGAATATTTGATTGGTCCCTTTGGTCTATTTTGGGAACTAAGCTTTCGTTAAGAGACTTAATTATTAGTATATACCAGTTGTCCCATAATGAGTGGATAACCTTGATGGTACTTGTGGGAGGGGGCAAGGCCAATCCTCTCATTATGGGATACCCTGATATCCGTGTTGTTCGATGGAGCCATGGTTAACCCAGGCTTACATAAGCTGTCTAATAAATAAATAACACTGGTCATTTTTAACATCATCTGGCCCCACACTAAAAAGAGTTTGTGTTATGGGTACCAGATGATTAATAAGTACATCCAGATCTGGAACAGATCGTAAAAACATTTGTCCTGCGGCGGGAATCGAACCAGTAAGCTCCTGCATCGCAGGCGAACATTATGTACGGAGAATACAAAAATTACAATGTTGTGCTTTAGTTCCGTGGGAATCCTAATTTGGACTACTGGTTACTCTTCAAAAATACGACAAAAAAAACCAATTTTCTTGTCGTTTCCACAGTCCTTGTCATTACTCACGATTTGCATCTAAAATAAGTCAAAAGAGTTCCACCATCTAAAGCCAAAAAAAACCGTCGAAAAATGAACAAATCCCTTGAAAAAGAACGTCCACTTCTCATTAGCCACTCGCGTGATTTTAATATATAAAAGCGTGGAGTGTCGGTCGGCAATTAACTGGAATTGCTTCCTAGGTGCCAATGTAGCGAGCCACGCCGCGCGCCGCTGGTACAAGCTTACCTGAACCAGCATCAGTACATACTTACTACCTCTTTTACATAAACGCACGTGTGACATTTCTGCATCAATAAATGGGTTTATGAGACTATCACAGAATATTTTTTATTTATTTTAAAACAAGCTTTTATTATCATCGACGACCAATGTGCTTGGGGAGATAAATCCAACGAACCCAAACTCGACAGGATTAAGTCGGTACTTTTAGGAGTTTACATGGCTACCTTGTGTCTCCATCATCTGCATCAGGCCAGGTCGATGGTACCATAACATTGCATTGTCACCGAACTTACATAAGTAAGCCAAATTTCAGATCAATCGGTTGAGAATAATTGGGTCTAAAATTCAGCCTTTACTCAAACATAGCATGTAATCTGCTGATTATTTCGACAACCTTCTTTGAGCAATCTTTCGGGCCTACCCGAACGGGCGGACAGTAATATTATTATTGCTGTCTGCTCTATGCGGTCCGTAATGTATTTCGAATTTTATTTTATTTTGATAATAGTTAGGTGCAGAGTTTTGATGCATACTGCACACTGCAAGTGCACTGAGTACAAGCTTCACTGGCTGTTTAGAATAAAAAAAAGAAAACGCGGGAAACTGACAAAAGAGCATCGCGGTGAAAATTTTAGCATGATACGTTCTTATCAATTTTCGTGAATAAATTGTGAAAATGAACTCTTCAAGCGACGAATCCTTCAATTCAATTAAGTACTTTTGAATTACTCGCTTTGTTTGAGTAAAGCACTATACAAACCTCGGACCGCAATGACTGCCCTGCTGGCCTCAAGCTAAGCTTGCTATGGTCTCGGCCTTCAGCTTGGTCATCGTTGCAGCCCTTGCTGTCCGCGCTGTAAAGGGCATTCATTTCAGCTTAGCCATCAAGGCCTGCAATGCTAACCGCGCTGTGATGGCCTGGATCTGCGCTACGCTTCGCTTTTAACCATCTTTAGCCGCGGCCAGCAACCCACCCATTACAGACCTTGGACGTAATGTACTGATGTTTTATTTCACGCTTAGAACTACCTATGAGCAAAATTTCAACCCGATCTGTTTAGTTGTGACGTGAAGTGGTAACAAACATCCATCCAAACTTTCGCATTTATAATAATAGGGTGGACTCATGATGGCTTATGTTATAAAAAAGTGGTAGGTAAAGGTTATGTTGAGTTTTTATCACCCCTCCTAATGCATTTGAGCATCATAGAGAGTATATTGAAAGATATTGACGCCACTGTGTGCCACTGTTTAGAAACTTGCCCTTGACTTCAGTGTCGAGAACACACAGGTGAACAGTACAGGACATCAGCTATTTAAACTAAGCTGTGTCGTATAACAGTGGCAGTCAATTTACATATTTTTATTGTGGCCGGAGTACGAATTAAATAAATGTATGTTTGATTTAGTGGCGAATAATGTAATGGGACACGAAGTTCTGTTGACACTGTCAGGGACGTCCTGTGGGATTTGTAAAATATGACCAAGTATTATTTGTAAAGTATATGGTCAGAGAACTTAATAAAATAGATATCCACCACCTCACCTCACCTATCTATTTACATTATTTTACATGGTGACATTTTTAAATTGTGTGGGGAAATAAATAATTTTAGAAGTCTCGAAATCCTTTTACTAAACCTTCAAAATATATTATGTAGTCCAAAATACTTTCTTCTTCCTCCACTCCACACTATCTTTAGCAACTTTCTAGACTCAAATCCATACAGGTACCTATCCTATCACTTTTTGGGTCTATGTAGTTGCGTTTTACAAAATACCATCTTCATCTGAGTCAAAAGGTGACCGCTGGACATAGGGCTCCCCCAAAGATCGCCACAATGACCGGTCTTGCGTTGCGCACATTCAGTGGTATTCTGTCACCTAGCACTGAAAAATATCAAAACGGAAACCCCAAACCATTACCAAACCAATTTACCATTAGACAACAAAATTATCATCAAACAAATTGCGTACAACAATTTGGCTAAAAGCGAAACTTCAGCCATTCGGATTGTTTTAGAAACGTTGGCGATGGTTCCCTTCGTCAGCGTTGACTCGGGGACAGATATGGGGCGGTGACACGCGACCCCCGAAACTACGGGACACTGGGGACTTGGCGCTAATTTTGTGGGGTTTTTGATTATACAACGCAATTATGCATAGATAAATATATACAGGTAGGGGTACCTGTATTCATTTATCTATACATAATTCCAAACGTATATCATAAATGCGATAGTGTGATATAATCTCCGGTCTGGTCTTTTCACGCCTAAAAGTTCTAAAATAATCTTAAATACGGTGAAAAAAGGGATGAAAGTTTAAAGCGCCTGCCCCAGGCAGAAGCTACATTATAGACATAAATATTTATTAATACTTAATGTTTTCTCAAAACAAATTTTGCAGAAAACTAAAGCTGATAGCGTAGCTAGCACGAGCCATTATAACGGATTGAGGAAATTGTCAACTTGACGTTATATTTATATGGTTTATCTAAAGAAGTGCCCAGGTTCACACTATCGGTGCTCATGGCACTAGGCGAAGGACATTAAAAAGTTTAACTGCCAATTTTCGGGTCATATCGTCATTCGTGACCAAATTCATGAGAAAATGGATTTCCGGGGGGAGGGACGTTATTGTGAATTTGAGGCTTCATTTGTTTTCAAGGATACCATCAACGCAACCACCACCTAAATTTTCTACTCAAAATGAAGACTGCTTTCGTATCAATTTTATTAATCATTAGTCTCCCGAGCCAGGTTTGTAGAATTGAAATCGAATTGGTTAGCAAAAATAAAATAATGCAAATCAGCCTAACCGAGCACGCCACCAATTTCCATAAATGCAACAAGAAAGCCTCGTTACCGATGCCTACAAAGCCAGAGAGCAACATCCACCGGGTAACCTGATTTTTCATAAAATATTTTATTACACAAAATGAATGAATGAATGAACACTTTATTGCACTTAAAAAATAACATAATAAAAACCTTATATCTTACACATTTAACACATACTCAGTTCAATAGGAGGCATTATCGAAACATTGAATGGAAATAAAAAAATCCATTTACAATGCCTCGTGGACGTGTAAAAAGCATCAATTCATATATGAACCACCCGGTTAAGGGATCGCCGCCATTTTACTTTGCCGGGTTTTATTGATGACCGTGTGCGGCGCGGTGGGTCCGGATAAAATGGCCGCTCAGCATATACATTTTGCGACGCGCTAGATATGTTTGAACGATCGTGAGTGCATACCCGGAGGCAATGCAGCCCGTTGATTTTTATTTTTATTTATTACCCGGGCTCGTTGAGAGGCGGGCGTTAATCAATACTTTATACATCGTGTAGCCAAAACAAAAAAAATATGTTTGTGCACGGATAACAATTTTTATCCGGTTTCGATGGCGGATATTGCATAATATACGGACAAATGAGTGTTAGGTTCGGGCGTAGGGGTTTTTGTGTCGATATCTATTCTCTATTCCCCGTATTTTTATAAACTGAACTGAACTGAATAACTTGGAATTACATTTCATCCAACAAAAGCTCTAATTTGTTGCGTACTTGAAACCGAAAATGTCGATCAAAGTCAACGTCAAATATTCTTTATTTCCCTATGGTAAGATAAATATTTGAATCGATTATCATAGTAAATGTAGGTTTGAATTATGATGTTCCCTAAAATTATAAATAAGTAGTATTTATTAAGGCTGGTGTATGGTCCAACGGCCTTGAGAACACAAAATAATTATGTGTAGCCGTATTAATTTGTTTTATTCGTAAAATATTCGATCTGTGTAATATACTTTGATACATATTCGAGTGAAATAAAAATACTCAAACTCAATAGCGATTAAAAAAATATATTCGAAATTTGGATATTTCTTCTAAACGCTGTTGATTTTGAGTTTGGTTTCTTTCACTCAAATATTTTTCAAAGTATATTTATTACACAAATTGAACATTTCACGAATAAAACAAATTATTTTTTCGGCTACAGATAATTATTTTGTGTTCTCAAGGCCGTTGTGCCATACACCAGGCTTAAGTTAACCATGAAAATTATTTACACGTGCAGTGTTTGCATTGAATTAATATCCGGTTTCATGCGCTATTAACCGGATGTAGCCCAATGTAACCGGGTACTCAAAGAGCTTTTATTAGCTTTTAATGTTAACACAATACGCTCGGACTATTGACTCAAAACTAATAATATGCAATTCAAAAGCTTGTTGGAATGTTACATGCTGTTTTAACTTCAGAACATTTTTAAATTATCAAAGTAGTTTTTTGTTGGTTAGTACTACCTACTTATCACCGTTAGATTACTCTTTTTTAGGTACAATTGTAGGAGTTATGTAAGTCTAAAATTTTCCAGTGTTTTTTGAGTACCTTTATCAGTTCAGGTTCTTATAATGCTGCGTACACAAACGAACGCCAACGAGGGATATTCAGCGTTGGCAACCGCACGCTCATTGGCCTTCGACGGTGCGTACAAAATGTCCAAATACTTTTATAGGTCGAGCAAACGATCGTTGGCACCTGATTCCGGCGCGCATTCTATGTTTGATTATGGACGACGACGAAATTATTATAATTTCTAGTTTTATAAACCATAACGAGCTAGCAAAGACAAGAAAAATTAAACGAAAGCGAAGGTGATAGACAACTACATATTTTATGAATAGAAATGTTTATCGTCATAGTGGAAATAAAATCTCGCTTCAACTGAATCTTTGTTCGTTGGCCTTCGGCGACCGTCCACACTGAGTTTGGTTCGATTCGACCTAATGGTTCGATTCCTTTGATTCGGATCGCCGGCCCACGCCAACGAACGATCGTTGGCGTTCGCTAAGCCGTCCGGACAGGAGCAACAAAGGTCAGCGAGACCCATTTGTTGGCTTTAGTTGGGCCGGTGTGTATGCAGCATAACACAAGCTCGACTTAATACAAGTACACCTTAGGCGTTGGCGTTGCAATCAGCGCGATCTTCGAAAAAATCCTAACGCGCTTAAAAAAAACCCGCGTTTGGGTGAATACATGTTCTACATGATGCTGCATCAAATGTAGAGGTATAAGTAGCATTATTTATTAAATTGATACTAAACGACATTCAAAATGACAGTGTAACAACAACTACCATAAATGGTCAAAACACGATAATGCGAGCAGCAAAGGTGTTCTCAATTAGGGCCTGTCATTATTATTATGTCTGAACAGCTCGATAATTATAGCTGGATGACCAGGAAAAATATAATTAAATAATCGTGAAGAGGAAATTCGAGGACAGTCTTCGCCTAGACTAGATACTTTACTAAGTTGTGTTTTACAAGATTCTTACCTTGCCAATAAGCGGACTCAATCCTGTTACTGATTTTTTCTATTATTGTTTGTGCACCAAACAAACACATTTTAAAATAAACTTTACTTTTTTATCCCTGCATATGAAATACCTGTATTAATTATGAGTGGGTTAACTAGCCCACCAAAATGTGTTTGTTTGGTGCACAAACAATAATAGATAAGAATAAAATCTGTTACAGAATTCAATCCGCTTCTTGCCAAGGTAAGAACATTGTAAAATACAACTTACTAAAGTATCTAGTCTAGCCGAACTGTCCTCGGAATACACGATTATTTAATTACATTTTTTCGTAGTTACAAACCTAGTTTTTTTGGTAAAATCGTAGTAAAAATTCTTCCGATACAAGCAATGCTCGCATTCATAATGTATGTGTAAACTACGATAGTTTTTATAGTAGAATATCTAATATTTCTGCTTTTCTCCTCCAGAATCTGTCATTTAGTTCACTTTGTTAACACCTGGCGTTATGAAACCAAAAATCTATTGCCAAAGTTCGTCCCCAATTGCCTAGCCTCTTTCTCGTTTTATTCCATAGATTTTATCCCGAAAAATTACACAACTATCGATGATTTTATAAAATGATTCATCTCCCCAAGAATATACAAAAACTGACCAATGAAACCGCTCACCATTGCCATTAAGTTGAAGCACCGCTGCATGCACTCTGCATTTCCGTCCTTTCAACCGAAAAACTGAAAAAGCCAGAATATTTTTGCTAAAACGTATGCTCTAATGGCTAAACGTTTAGCTTTTCGCTATGAGTGGAAAACTTCTCCCAAAGGGAACTTGGGAGTAGTCAGCGAGCAAGTTATATTATAAGTTTCTAAAAGGAAAAAAAGATATCTTTCAGAAGTGGAATACAAGGCAGGCTATTTAAAAGACATCTTGATACTGATAAGAACCATCACTTCGATCACCAAGTTAGCATGCTGAATCACGAGCCATTTTGTTCATTTTATTATCTAAGCTTTAGTAATCAGCTGCAAAAAAGAAGAGTTTGTTCTGGGTTTCATAAGACGAAAAATAAAATAAATTAATTAATGAGCTGCTGTTTGGTGACTTAACGACTGACATAACGATGATGTCTTGAATTATGATGGACGATTAAGTCCAACAGCCCTCAAGTCTATTGATATTACAGATTCCCTTTCGAAGCATCAAGTAGGTCAAACTATGAAGATGAACTTAATGTTGTACCCTTCGATCAACAATTGTGTACCGATCTATAGCTTGCTCCCTTAAGTACTCCAAGATACCCACTTGAACCCATCGGGCCACTTTGACCCTTTGCTGGTAAAGGCCAAGTTCGTGAAGAGCTTTTAGAAAAACTTAAGATTACTTATTCATAACTTAGCTTTAGTTTTCGCGTAAAAATAAAAAGTTCGGTCGTGTTTGAACTAATTCAAACATAGATATTTATTTTTTGTAATTCAACGTTCTACTATGTGTGGTTTAAAGTTTTAATATCATGAATAATGATTATTCACGAGGTTTATTACCTGTTGAGGTTAATATACTGGTAACTGCCTATTATGACGACAGAAGCACATGATAGAAACATCCTTTAAACTTCACACTTCGCCACTGGTTTTTAAACAAATCGCTCTCTCAAAAACCCATAAAATTACAGTACACGTGCATTTATACCTACAATTAGGCAATTATTAGACACACAAGCACACACACACACCCTGACACACCCTCCCTCACACACACACACACATACTCACTCATAAGGTCTCCTGTTGTCTAGACTCTCATGAGACTGGTGCCTCAGGAGAACTAACTAACACGCAGACACATTCATACTACACACTCATAAACCAAATAAATGTGTATAATATATACAGTATTAGTATGTATGTATGAAACTTAAAAATGAAACTTTAAACTTAAATATAATGTTAAGGTATGAACACACATGGAAGTAACCGTATGCACCCTGCATACGGAGTTTTTTTTTAAAGTAAGGTTGAAATAGATGAATAAGTATAAGAACCTACTTTAAGCCCGCTATCCCAACCCTCGGTGACCACCTATCCGAGAGGAGTAGATTTAAAATCAGCGCTGCATGTTCCTCACATGCAGCGCAATGCTGAATCTACTCCCTTTGCCTATCGTTACAAACTTTTTTTTTGTGTATAATTCTAGTTTAGGTTAAAATAAATATAGGCAATAAATGATTTATTATTATCATTATTATTTTTCAAGTTTTTAATATGTATAAGAACCTTATCTGACTTAAGTCCTGTTATCACAAGGTATTTTTTTAGAAGTTCAATTTAATATAAAACTAGTTTCTGCCTGCGGCTTCGCACGCGTTGTTGTTATGGCAACATTTCATTGTTGATTCTACCCCATGAGAACTGATTGATATCTGGGATAAAAAGTTTATGCGTGATTCCAGGCTCAGAGCTACATCTATGCAAAATTTCAGCTCGAATCTTTCAGTAGTTGTGGCGTGAAGAGTTGACAAACATCCATACATCCAAACATCCATCCAAACTTTGGTATTTATAATATTAGTGTGATGTTGTGCGCTTTGGGGAGGCCTATGTCCTATGCTGATGATTAATATATATATTATACCTACTGTCTCTTTAACAACCATGTAAATAGGTTTACCTACTCGTACCAAAAACGTGAATACAAAACCAGTTTTCATACAAAACCCTCACTTTGTAGGTTTCCTTTTGTATGCACTCGACATGACAGATATACCGACAGATATATAGGTGCCAGCTTTTATCCATCACAACAAATATTTTCCGATTTTCCCGAAAAATACTCATCGACAACGAAACTACCTTTAATATTCTTTTTGGCCCCGTTGCATCAATATGTATATTTTTGTAACTGAATTTAATACCAAACAAAATCCCCGAAAAATCCCCCATACAATGGATGTTGCCGACAAAGGGGTATATTTTGGCTATGGACAGTTTTTATTTTTGTATTCCAATTTTTTTTTCAGGAAAACAAGGCTGTGTAAATCTGTGTAATAAGCGCGTTACGCCCGCTTCTAACCAATGATTTGGTGTAACCAAAGAGTTACTGAATTTTGTTTCCATATTGTTTAGTTTGTGAATATTCGCATTTTTTGCAAGCAAGATCACATTGGCAGGAGAATTGCCTTCTATCAAGCTTATCCCCCGGTGAGGCCTTTTTTCTACAATTTTGAAGTCGATGTGTAACTTTATAAAATACCTAAAAGACGAAAGTTTCGATGTAATGGATGCTAAGCTAAGTAGAAAATTGTTCTCTCAAAACTTTAAACAGATGGAGCTTACATTTTTGTTGATTTATTTCTGGAGCTAGAATAGCATACCTAATATTATATACCTAAGCTACGTTTTATCCGTGCACAGCGCGTTCAAAGCCGCGAAATAAAGCCATTTGACTAACAATGAGATTCAATGAGATTGCTTATAATTTACAGAAAAGAAGAAGCTATCTGATTAACAATTTAATAAATCAGATTGCTTCTGCCCGCTGTAATAAATTATTTATAACAGCTGATCAGCTATTTGGTCGATGAAAATAATCTAAATGGTCACGGTAGCACGCGTGAACGGCTTTACAAATTTCACTATTTTTTTTTGTTGTGGGAGAAGTTTCTTATGAAAGACAAAAATTAATAAAGTTGCGCAAGAAATTAGAAAATTTCAATATTCATAGTTAAAACTGGACAACGTCTGTTGGGTCATCTAGTAATATAATATAATTATGCGGAACAATTCACACAGAATCATAATATAGCATAATGATTTAGAAATCTTTTTCTCTTCTTCCGCTAATGGACAAAAAATTAAGTGCAGAGAATCAACATTTAATTTCGTATTTGTATTTAATTTAAAATTTAATTTTTTGTTTGCTTATTTTATAAGCTTATATAAATAAACGATATTCTGATTTTGATTGAAACACAAACTTACCGTAAAATTCAAACGGTGATCAATTCCAAACAAAATTATTCAACAACCAATTCCCCTCCGCAAATATGGTATGGTAACCGCACACAGTACGTTAATTTAAAACTCAGGCTCAGTTAAACCGAAGTTGGTTTTTGATTGAAAAAAACTCGAGTTTAACCCGTGAATTTCCTACAGTATTTGAATAGTTGGCGTGGGGTGGATGCCTCGCTAGAAATATGTATTCGTTTTGTGTCGTAATCCCGTTTTGCCCCAAAGGGTTGATGCAGGGTGGTGAGGTTACGTTCATATGAACTTTCATCGACTGTAAAGTAAATGAATCTTTTAACTGCTTTGTTTCTGTAGTGTGTTGAAGTGATATGAGCACTAAAGTTTTTATTGCAAAAGTCAACTGTTTTCGCCACTGGCTTTCTTAAATAGACATTATTTAATTAATTTTAATTAATTAAGTGATTTAAGTCGGTGCTAGCTAATGATATAAACTCATTACGAATAGTTTTTAACCAGAATAGAAAAACAAATAAAAAGAGCTTTATATTTCTGGTGGAGACGTTTTATTTTGTTCAAAAAACATATCAGGAAATATTGACACTTGTTTGTTTGCTCTACAGACAATGGAAAACATTTTGTACTAATAAAATTTGCTGTTATATTTGCATTGAATAAAAATAGAGAAATATTGAAACAGCTCGCCATTGACGGCGCAGTACATAAAATTGAAATCGCTACTGTGCTCTTGAACAATTGACCGAGCTGAGGCTTGCCATAAGGCACAAACTTATCACGTACCTACTTATTTCATAAAATAAACTTCTGTACTGACTGTACAATATTATATGAAAGATTGCAATATTTAAGGCTCCTTCTTATATATAGTCCACAGACTTACAGATGCTTAGATAGCCTTACCATGAAACGTGGCAAAGCAGTCAACGTTCTATCTAGGCATACGGTTAAGTGATAGTTTTGTAAATTTACACAATCGTAGCTATCCCGACGTTTCAACAGTTTTACACTCTGTCATGGCCACGGTAAGGTATGGTTAAGTTTACATTCAATTTTGGTTTAATTTGTGGGTATTACTCAAATCGAGTAGTGGTTAAGATCGGGTCGTAGAAATCCGGGTCATCCTCGAACGAGATGACATATTTAAAGTCACCAGGTTATACTTGTGCGGAGAAAAATTGGACAGAGGACAGAGGTCAACATAATTCAAAGAAGCCCTAAATTGGATTGATTTTGACCTATATGCATTTTCGAATAAAAAAAACCAGAGCGTAGTCTTGTAGAAGCGAGACACGGGATCCAAGAGCTGGTAATATCTGGCGCAGCGCATCACCATTGCCATACAGCAGCGGGGCAATGCAGCCACCGTCTTGGGGACGCTTCCACGCTTCCGACTGGTATCGATATGGATCAGTTGAGCTACCCGTAGATTGTTTGCAAAAGTCTGCAGTTAGCTTAATTGTTTCCATTGTAAATACTAGTTATAATTTGTTTTTATTATTTGATTGTAATTTTCTTAGTCCTAATCTGTTTATATTCTTTAATTGTAATTTTCTTTGATAATTAAATATACCTTTTCGATGTAATTGAAAAACCGTTGGCTTCTGTTTTGCACCATCTTAGTTAATACCATCGGGTGCAGTCGAACAGGCCGCTCCAGTACATTGTAAGCGCGGTATGGACTGCGGAGCAGAGCTATTGTTCCATTCTGTATCGACATCTTACCTTTCAGTCAGAGCTCTGCACTCAGTTACAGAGATTCGTTTGACTTTGTAGAGTCCGATCTCTGACTCTATGTGACAGGCTTTCAAATACCAAATTTTTGGAAGAGGATATAAGCAATTGAATCGGCCCGTAAACACACTCCAGTTTTGTGCTAATAATTGTGTTGATACATTTTGTGAATTTTCTTCTTACATGAATGTAACAGTTTCTATGGTTCTAATAAAGTAGGGAAGAATTCAGTTAGGTGAATTCTCAGAGACTGGGATGAGCCACATGTGAGCTGGTACGGAAAAATATTATTAATACGTTAACCAGCTCATCAGAATGTGAAAAATGAAATGAAATAGTTTATTAGGCAATACAATGTACACACATATAAAGTTAGGTACGTACAATACAATACAAATACAAGGTACAAACATACAAAAGGTACACAGAAAGACTACATGAGTACGGTCTACATAAAACAACACAAAACACAGGTAAACAGTGGGTACTAAACAGCTCATCCCTGGGCAAGTAGACAGAACGTCTACTTGTGCTCGTTTACTCGCCGTTTCCGAGTGGGAATCAGGACTCTGGTTTCATGTACTGCCTTCCAAAAATCTAGGCACCCTTTTAGATAATAACTTACTACGGGTTGGCACCTCTTTGCGTTCAGGTTGTCCTTGTCTAGTTGCCAGTGGTTTCACCAAACCGTTGATAAGTTTGGTCACCATGCACTGGCATGGGTCTCTAGTGCAGGGTGTGTCCTGTCATATTTCAATTAATGACATTATCCGTCGGGCTTTTACTAGCCACAGTGTGGAAGCTACCCTTGAACAACGTGACCTTATGCGAGATGATGGTAAAAGGCCTGACGGTATGACTCTTATTCTCTGGAAGATTATTAGCCTTTAGTTTGGGATGCCACGTGTGTAGATGTCCTAGTGCCTTCACATCTTGCAGGGACCCTGCAAGATGTGAAGACACTGCGGTAAGGGCCGGCTCCGCAGCATCATCAGCCCTCAAACGGGCAAAGTGCGCTAATCTTGACCGAGGTTACCTATTTGAGCCACTTGGGGTTGAAACCCTTGGTCATTTATAAAGACACACCATTTATAAAGATCTTACGAAACTTCTCATAAAGTCCACAATAAAGGTGATCGGAATGCTGGCTTCTATTTCGGTCTACGAATTAGCACTGCCATTGAACGTGGCAATGCTGCCAGCATTCTGGGCACTCTGCCTTCTGGTGACGACATAGTTTTTTATGCAATTCATATTTAAGTGTACATACTAGTTGTAACTTCTCGTGTTGTTGTTTTTTCTGTCTTTATAAATAAATGAGAGCGACAAGAAGTTAGGTGAAAAAGGTTGTAGTTAGGTAGAAAGCAAAGACATTTCCATCTTCTTAGGTAGAAAGCCACGTTACCAAGTTAGCATAACTTGGTAACATTAGAAGCTGTGAAAACCCGCAAATTATGCTAATATCAAACATAACATCTCATAAAAACTTTTCTATTCACCCCAAAGGATATAAAGCCGAGCTCAACTTTAAATAAAAGTTATAAATATCAAAAATCATCGCGTCCTAACGACCAACTTTGACCGAGATGGTTGTACACGAAACTTTACTTAGCCTCGACTTACCTCCAACTTAGCTCTAACTTAGAAAGTTACTGCATAATTTACAAGGAATAAGCTGGGTTCGCCCTTGGCTTCGATTCCGTTTGCCGTCATAGAGCGCACGGGGTAATCTTTTTCAGATGAGGCGCTCACTAGCCACTTTAAAGTATTCGAGCGAGTGGCTAAAATTTATAAAACAAAATTATTATTAAAAAAGATAAATATTTTTAGTATAGTAGTTTTTAGTATAGTGTCTATTCCAACTTTAAAATTAGTTAAAAACTAGGTAACATTTTATTTTCTAATTTATGGTTCTACCTAAAAATATTGAAGTGAAAATAAAGGAAAATAATGACATATAACACTATATCCTAGTAGGTACTTTGTTTTCTTTATTATTTAGATTAGAAATTATTCTTATTCTGTTTCAGTCTTATTTAGTCGTTATGTGTATTTTATGTGCCAAAATCGAAAATTATTAATGCAATGAGTACCTAAGTAGGTAGAACACAAGCCAACTGCGCCACTAAGCTTCACAATCTAAATAATATCGGCATAAATACGTGACAATCAAATAATGCCGCATCCAGGTGCAGCGACTATCGGCACATGCGCACGCGCGTGTTATCGAGTCGGTAGAAGTTTTATTGTGATACGGTTTACACGTGTAATGTGATTGTTGGTATGAATGACGTTATTAATTGACTTTGTTTATTTTTATTTTTGTAATTAGTTACGAACAATAAATATAATAGTGTTGATTCTGTTGACTCTAAAACATAAATTTTAAATGTTACCGTCCCTTTTTTCGATCGTGAAAAAGGAATGACAATAATTTTAGGCTAGTTAGTTTAGGGTTTGTGCCTTATGTTATGATCATTAAAAAGTACACGAAAACAGATGGTGTCTAAGTTATAAGTTTCGCATTGCTTTTCCTATGCACGAAAATCATAAGAGACTAAAAATGGGACATGCAGGCGCAATTTTATGCTAGTTTATTGGCAAATCCGAGTGTACCCTGTAGATCGAGTAATACATAACGCTTTCACAGAATCATTCGTTTTCAGAAATAAATAATAAAAATCCTAATTCTATTATAATTTTGATCTAATGTAATCTAAATTTTTTGATAACGAATAATTTAACTCAAAATATTATAAAATCTTTCTAACTGGTTTATCTGAATTCTGCTCTATGGCACCTCAAACGGCAAGATTACAAGTAAACACTGTGATTTTGCATATCCGCCAATATTTTCTGCGATCTTACACTTTCGATATGTCGATTCAGTTTTACCATTACATCTGTACGAATGTTACCATCTGAGGAGCCCTATTTTCAAGACACAAATTAAAATTTCCAATCTTAATAATTAGTAATGCCACAGCAACTCTGTCATTCATTATATCTGTTACCTTTTCACGACTAAACAGCTGAGCAAATCTTGATAAAATTTGGTAATGAGATAGATTACATCCTGAAGAAGGACATAGATTTTATCCAGAAAGATATATAGTAAGATATTATATACTTACCTCTATAGTAAGGCCGCTATAATAGATCCGAATTAAATTTCGAATTGTGGAAAAACTGACGATTCAAACGGATCGTAAACATACTGATCTATAAAACTAATGCTAAAAACTCAATACAAATACTAGTATACCCAAAAAGTTTGTTTCGCTATCTAAAGCTTCTAGATGTAAATCTGCCATATTAAACGCCAAAAAACTTTACGCGCACTGTTGTAACGATGCTCATGTTGTGACTATGTTAACGAGTACATCATCCTGTGTATAGATGCGAACACAAAGCTTATCTATCTATACAAATAAATAAAATAGAAGTGTCTATTTGTAAAATTGTTTTAACTAAATCTAATTAATTTCTTTTTACTCCGGGTTTAAAAAATATATCAGAACGTCAGGTCGAAGCGACGCGACGCGTGACCCGGGCGAGAGCTGGTGAGTATCTGGCGCACCGCATCAGCAAAACATTCATTGACATACAGCAGGGCAGGGTTTCCGACTGGAATTGATATGGATCAGTTGAGCTACCTATAGATTGTTTGCAACAGTCTGCAGCTCAAATGTTCCAATTCTACATACTAGTTCTAATTTGTTTCTATTGATCTAATAAATATTGATATTCTTGTAGCTAAATGCATAGTATGAAATTATCTTTATACGGTAAGTACTTATGAAAATTTGTCTATCTTGGGAAATTATATTCGTGTCCTATAACGACCACAATGACATGAGTAAAACCATAATAAAAAAAATGGTAAGTTGACAATGTCAACTAACGATTTAGACATCCGTCAAATAACAAATGTCAACTTGACATTCGTTATTTAATCCTGGGAATTTTGTGTGCGAGTGTTTAATGAAACCAAGCTAAACTATTCTATGCCCTTCGTGCGAAGGTTCTTCAGTCCCTAGAGTATCTGTGTCTTGCAATTTGCTTATGAAATTGTGAACTATTGACTCTGCGCCCACACGTTAATATTATTGAAGACAATTTATGCGTTATGATGTCATTGATTTGACATACAAATACCTACATTTAAACTTACCTGGTGACTTAACTTATCTATGAAAACTATAAATAATACCTTGTTATAAAGATTAAAAATGCTAGAAAAATAATAAACAAAATTTAATTATTGAGTTGTCATTGACATCACGTTAACGTAGATTTAAAATTATGTTCGCACAATGTAGAACTCTGCTTGTAATTTAATAAATTTGACTAATATTTTATTAAAATGTATATTTTGTATTTAATAAAAGTGCGTTTATTTGTAAAAAAAAAAAGAGTAAAAAGGTAGGTTAAATTACATCATAGCATTAATCTTATTCATTATTCTACCGAATTTTATCACATTTTCAAAATAACTTTATTATTGTACTGGGTAAGAGTTAATGACATTTTATTTCGGAAGCTAAATATGAGTTATGGCACCAAGAATAGGATATGACAAAAATTATATTAATAACCCCTTTGTTTATTAAGTACATAAGGAAGGATAATTCTCAGGTTTAGAGACACTAAAAATTTAAGTCTGCCGTAAAAACAAGTTACAAAGAAGTCCTAATTCCTCGCACAAAGCACAAATGTTCCGAAAATATTATTTTATGGCTGAAAAAAATATGAAAGTGCAAATTGCATATTCTCCTGTCGTACACTCGGAGGAATTATCGTAATTTACGGGTTTGGCGTTTATCGCCCGGTGTCACTCGCGTCGATCCGCGCTATGTGCGCAGACGCTTGTGAATCATCTTCGAGCCAAAGATTATTTTGCTGGCATCAGACCCACCAGACACTAGATTTTTCTATTTTAATGTTAATTAGTAATTCTTTTTCACTGTTTTATTACTATTTTTGTTAATGATGAAGTTACATTCAAGGATTAACTAAGGTTTCAACCATTTTGCACTTTTATTGCTGTAAACATTATTAGGTAAATGTTTAGTTATTTGAATGAAAAATGTTTTTTTTTTCCATTCCAATACCAATTTACAAAAAAAAAATTCATGCAGATAAATTAAATCTAAGTGTGAATAACTGTCCCTTGTGTACCGTATATGAAACGCTAATACTAAAACCGGACACACCACAATGAAAACGCCCAAAATATCGCAAAATTTAGGCCCACAATTTGGCTTATCTACACGCAATCTTTGTCCAAAACCTTTCAAAGCGCGATATTAATCCGCACGATTTTACAATGTGACCCATCAGGACATTTTACGATGACATTGTCATGAAAAAATATAATTTATCCACAAATTGTGTACCGAATTGGCGTTTACGACTGCACCGGTGCCACCCTTTGCCGATTAGACAGGACTTTTATTGCGCGCCTTTTTGTCGGAATAGAATTTATTAATTCGTGGGATGCACTGCAGTGTACAGTTGCATTTTATTGTTGACGTTCTCACGTGGTATACGTTTTATAATAATGAGCACAATGTAAACTAGGATTTTAATGTGCAGGACACATGGGAATTACTGAATTACTGCCATAAAATAAAGATCAAATAAACCCGGAGTGACCATATGTATCTATAGATCCAGCTAACTTAGACGATCGACGACAACGATGAATAGATGTATTTTTATGTGATAAACTAATTTCAGAATTATTTTAGTAACTGAAACGTTGCAAACATCTGCCCGCCGCTTCGTTCTCATGGTATCTAGGTAAAGCCTAATTTATTACTTACATTAACTGCGCTCAAAAAAAACCTAGAGCTATTGTGACAGAATTTTAAGAATAGACTTTTTATTGTAAATTGATGTATCCAAGTGTGCCATGAGGTCCTACGGCCAAAAAAAGTATGAGTAAAAAATTACTAGATTCTACTGCCATCTCTCTGGTGTGTTCCCTGTTACTCTTTCGACATGCATGGGTTGGTGGGGTCCATTCTAACTCCAATACCGCCACGACACTCTCATCATCCATTATCATCAACCTATATTAGTCCACTGCTGGATATAGGTCTTCCCTAATGAGCGTCATAGCGCCCTGTCTTCAGCTTGCCGCATCCAGCATCTTCCTGCAGTCTTACGCAGGTCGTCATCCAACCTGGCCGGAGGGCGTTCTACACTACGTTTGCTGAGTCGAGGTCTCCGCTCAAGAACATGTTTACTCCCAGTGGTTGTCGGTTCTTAGCAAGATATGGCTGGCTCACTGCCACTTTAGCTTGCTAATTATTTGAGCGATGTCGATAGCTTTGGTTCTCTGTCGGATGTATTCGTTACGAATCCTATCCTCTAGAGAAACTCCGAGCATAGCTCTTTCCATAGCTCGCTGAGCGGCTTTGAACTGGTGGACCAACCCTACCGTGCGTGTCCACGTCTCAGCTCCGTAGGTCATGACGGGTAGGACGCACTGATTGAAAACATTCGTTTTCAAGCATCGCGGTATGGATGAAGCCAAAAAGTCGACGTAAACCAAACGTTGCCCAGTCTATCTGAATCCTCCTCTTGGCTTATCTCAAAATTGTTTTTATCCAACTGCAGAATCTGCACAAGGTAAGTGAATTCAGAAACAGTTTCAAGAAGGTGGCCATGTATGACACCGGTCTTAGATCAATGTTACCATTGATCATGATTTTGGCTTCATCCAAATTCAAGCCAACACTGTTTGAGAGGGATGAAAAGACTATATACAGAAGTAAAATAGTGGAAAAATCACTTAAGGTGCCTCAATTTAGACTAGAACTGTGTAAAAAGAACTCTTTAGCAATGGCCAATAAATATAGTCACACATTATATAACAAACTTCTACCTGACATGAGAGAACTGACAGATAATAAATTTAATCGTTAATTATAATAATTGGCTGTGTGTTTTTATAACTATTATTAATGATTAACTATTTGAAATTTAAATTCACATAATTTTAATACTTGTCATGTACTTAATAATTATTTAATCTAATTTTCCCTAAAAACATTTTTGACGGTTGTATGCATATGTTTGATATTTATATTTTTTATATTGTGATAGCAAAATTTAAGTCTAAGTTACTGTTAAACATTTGCACGACTAACAAGTCCCCGCTCCACGTCTTAGAAGTTCTCCTGGCGCTCTATATCTTGATTATGAGTAAGAATGGAACCATTTCGACAAGGTATCATCGTATATTGACGATGCACGGATTTTTAAGAAATGCAGAGTAAAATAATTGCTTTGAAATATTTTAGTCTACATTTCAACATTTTGAGTACCCCCTATTCTAATCGCGCGCAAATTATAAAAAAATATGATTAACCAGCTTGTGCTCACGGCACACACGTTTTTTGGAAATAAAAGTAGCTTTTATGTTATTCCGGGTCTAGATCTACACCTATACAAAATTTCAGTCTGATCTATTACGTAATTTTAACTTTGGCATATAAATATTATTAAATATAGTGGTTATGATTACGAGAGACGATTATTATTTAGCTTCAAAAGCTTTTTATTCCAGAACTAAAACAATGCTAGCTACAATAATGTTAAGTGACGAGTCCGCTCTAGTTTGACCCGGGGAAGATAATTGGAATATTATATTTATTTATCAAGACGCGAGGGAAACCACATGTGCGTGAGATGACCCTAATATGCACGCAATTTGCTTTTAATGTCATGACGACGCAGATATAAGTACCTTTAGACATGTAAACTAGTAAAACTTTACATGTAAACATAGTGAGTGAATATACCTAACTTCTTAAATCAGATAAGATTTTAAATATTTACAATTCCAAGTATCCTTCTTACCCCTGAATACTCAAATGCATCTCTGATTTAAGCACGTCTCAAGTGAGCAATTTTTGATAGATTTTCATTTGAAAACAGTCAAAATCCGCAACTTATTTGAGCATTCGGGGATTAATGCCTTGATTGGTAGGCCTTTAGTCACGTCAACACCTATACAAAATTTCAGTCTGATCTATTACGTAATTTTAACTTTGGCATATAAATATTATTAAATATAGTGGTTATGATTACGAGAGACGATTATTATTTAGCTTCAAAAGCTTTTTATTCCAGAACTAAAACAATGCTAGCTACAATAATGTTAAGTGACGAGTCCGCTCTAGTTTGACCCGGGGAAGATAATTGGAATATTATATTTATTTATCAAGATGCGAGGGAAACCACATGTGCGTGAGATGACCCTAATATGCACGCAATTTGCTTTTAATGTCATGACGACGCAGATATAAGTACCTTTAGACATGTAAACTAGTAAAACTTTACATGTAAACATAGTGAGTGAATATACCTAACTTCTTAAATCAGATAAGATTTTAAATATTTACAATTCCAAGTATCCTTCTTACCCCTGAATACTCAAATGCATCTCTGATTTAAGCACGTCTCAAGTGAGCAATTTTTGATAGATTTTCATTTGAAAACAGTCAAAATCCGCAACTTATTTGAGCATTCGGGGATTAATGCCTTGATTGGTAGGCCTTTAGTCACGTCAGGTTCGATATACGATTTCCGGCTTTGTCGGTGTTTTCAGCGTGGTACACCTTATATATATTTACAAAGAAAATCAAAAATATAATACATAGCCCTCCATAAAAGATCTTAAAGTAGATTCGGTTTTTCGTAGTAAACTCAAAGGATACCTTATTTCTAAATGTTACAACTTCTTTGACGAATTTTCAAATGATATCTCTAAACTATTAATTATTTGGCTGCCTGAGTAAAAAATTTACATACCTACTTACCGAATTATTATTACAATTGTTTTGATTCTTGTAGTTGTCATTGCCTATATTTTCCGACTACTAAGTTTCTATCTATAAATAGATTATGTACCTACCTATTATAATAATCTTTAAATAAATTGCTGCGCCCTTACAGGGTACATGCACTTACCTCTAACTTAATTACCACCTAAGCTAAAACTATGTAATTATGTATATGTAAGCAATAAATAAATGTGAAATCTGAAAATGCTTATGGTATAAAACAAAAAATTTAATAAATTAAATCAACTCAAAAAATTTACCAATTGCAATTCAAATTAACAAGTTAGTCAGATTTTCAATTTATATCGACTTTCGGTATTGAATGGATCAGTTAAGCTACATAAGTGTAGATTGTTTGCAACAGTCTGCAGTTAGCTTAATTGTTTCAATTGTAAATACTGGTACTAATTTGTTTCTATTATTTGATTGTAATTTTCACCTTTGTATTGTTTGCCTATTCTAAGAGATTTCGATATCTACTTGAGCACACCGAGTTTCTGGCTACACGCAATGATAATAAACAAAAGCCATGTATGCACTCGCTAGCTCATATCCTCCCTACGTGTATCATATATGATAACGTGAACCAATAAGTGTTGAAATTAGACACATTATCATCAGGGGTGCTTTTTGCTGAGTCTTTCTATCCCGATGTTGTTAAATTGGAAATTAAAGTAACTAGCGCGATCTGTGGATACGTTTTCAAGTCTAAACGGCTGCACAAATCGTAATGCGATTTTGTAATGAAATATTGTGTCACGGAGAACTTACGTTACATAAAGTTTGGCATATTATGAATCTGAAACATTGAAATTATGCATTCAATATTAACATTAAGATGAAGGCAGCAAGAAAGAAAAACCTTAAATTAAGCAAATTACCGAAAAGGTCTACAATGAACTCCAACAATTACTTGAGTCGCAAGAAAATTATCGACGGAAATCGGAGCATTTCTTAACAATACCTCAATTTGGTATTCTTTTCATAAAAATAAATCGTGGGTTGTTGAATTTTTGCAGAATTTCAAGCAGGGCAGAGGCCTTAAAATACCAAATTTGCATGAATTAAGTAATTTATACCGTCGCCATTTTCATTGTCATTCGGAAACTGTACATTTTTTGCAGTAACGAGGTGTTTGTTGAGAAATATAAAATAAAACCTCTTAATGCGTATCGGAATTTGCTTTGGTTTGCGTTAAGGTAAGAAAACTTAGGAGCCTACACGTACATATAATATATACATATAAACAAAATATTTCACAATTACTTTTTTAGGGTGCCGTACCCGAAGGGTGAAAACGGAATCCTATTACTAAGCCTGCCCGTGGTTTGATGAAGATTTAATGACTAGGAAAAATATTGTAACGATTATGAGGCTACGCTCCGGACACATCCCGTCTAAGTTCAAGTTTTTAATGAGAATTTCTGATTCTCCAAATTGCCCAGAATGTAACATGATAGAAGATGTACACCATGTTTTGACGGAGGGTGTCCGTAACGAGGCACAACGAGAAGATTTCAAATGTTTGTATGATTTTAGTGTAGGTATTTGTAATAGCATTTTGTCGCCCCCGTTCTCCGAGGAAGCCAAAATGCTAATCAAGCTGTATCTGCGAGTTATGTAGAAGAATTGATCTCTAACGGGAGTGGCATAGCAGTGACTGTGACAAAACTCCATAATAAATAAATATAATAAAAAAAAATTACTAAGCCTCCGCTGTCCATCCGTCCGTCCGTTTGATAGATCAAAGAGCTCTCAGAGATTGTGTATTTCTCTTGCCGCTATAACAACAAATATTAAAAATAAAATAAATATTAAATTAAAGAACCAAACAAAAAAACCTGACTTTTTGCCAATTTTTGGTCTTCGTTTGTGAAGGTCGTATCTTTTGAACCACTATAGGTAGACACATAAAAATTTCTACAAATAAGTAACACTTCAACTGTAATAACAACAAATACTAAAAATATCATGAAATTTTCAATTTAAAGGGGTCGCCATACAAGTGAAAATGTGATGTTCTTTGCCTGATTTTACGGTACGGAACCCTTGGTGCGAGTCGTCGACTCGCACTTATTTTAATCAACAGGTACAAACACTGTGTAAAATGACGGCTAGGGGGCATCTCGCCGCTTAAAATTGGTCTCATGGTCAGGATTGACTAGTAGTGTTTCATTGTTTCTAAATTGTACTACAAAAAGCATTTTAAAAATACAGAAAACAGACATAAATCTTCTTATCCCATTTCTCATATTCTAAAATTTTATTTCTCAAATCTAATATGACTACAACGAATCGATTTTTTGACCCTTAGCAATCTAACTTGTTGGCTCCAACAAAGTTAGGACAAAACGAGTGGCACATTCTCAAATACCGAATGGTACACTCGCAGAGTCTCTACGGCACGATGCCTATGTTAAGAACGAGGTAAGAACCTTTATAAACAGTTAAAAACCAGGGCAGGCCATTATAAAACTATATCAGATCAAGTTGTGTGGCAATTTACCTACAAGATTGGCTCCGAAGATCAACGCAGATTATTTGACAATGTGACCTTTCCGTAATGACTTAATATTGCAGAACTGATGGTATCGGCTCTAGCTTGTACTGTTAATGAGGTACTGGGGGACCATTAGATTAACTCGTACTCGTCTTTTCTTGGCCAAGAAATATCATCCGCCCTCGTATCCAAGGTGATATTGAATTCGTAGAAACAATCATTATTGATTCTAATTTGATGAAGGATCTATAAATCGTTTTATCTGGTTGCGAGTGGGTTAACAACGAACAAATAAGGTGATGATTTAACATGGAATTAATATTCATAACGAAGTTGTGAAACTACGATAGTTTTTATAGTAATGCTAAAACTACGCCATACCGTTGCAAAAATGGAATTGATAGACAGTTTTGGGCTATTTTAAATAATATGCTCATAACATGGCCAACCTTGCGTAACCTAGGAGTCATAATCAAATGATTGATTCGATATAAGAATTAATTCTTATGCTCATAATAAAATGATATAACAGTGACAGATAAGGAATTAAAGTATAAATCATAATGATGTTTTATGTTAGATCATAAATTAGACTTGACTAGATTTTATAAGCATTTGTATTATCTGGTATCATTGATGATCATTTAAAGTCATGCATATTACTTACCTAACCCTGATGATGATGCATTCAAGGTTGTATGGTAGAGTTCGCACTTTCGCGATAACCGCACCAGGGTGTTAGGCTACCAACAAAAAAAACTGTTACCATTAAATCACTATTAACCATCAGCCGTTACCGTGTTTGATATTTTATGTTGGCCTATGTTTTTTTTGATAAGTCTACAAAACAAGGCAATAAGAATCTAGACTAGACTTTTGGCATAGGTGGTATGTTCGAACGAAGGTATGTCCAAACTTTTTTTACTAGCATTATTTGTTTCCAACTATTGTTTTCGAAATTTCTATTATTATTTTGACCGCAGATGGCTATGACTGCCTTACCGAATTTAGTCCTCCCCCTCCCTTTCCACATCCTTATAGAGCTCTTTATTCATCATCATTTACAGCCTCACTTCATACACTTCATAACTGCAGGTCTCCAAGTTTTTGTGCCTCTCCCTATGGTCCTGTGCTTGTTTGGCTCTTTATTCTAGATGCTTCACGTTTGGTTAATTCACTCAGCAGTAGATTTAGCCCGACCTACCTTTCCGCTCACAGACAGATCTATCCAACCATACAGATAGATAATATCTCTTGTTTTAGATAATTACACGCGCCGTAATTGCTGCTCCGATTCACTGATAACAACAACAGAGGTTTCCGATGCATTTATTGAGAGTTCTCTATGGTTTATTATCTCTTTGTTTTCCGAAGTTTTTGTTATGATTGCTTTAGAATTAATAGGATATGAGATGCCTACTGTAAAAATACTAAGAGACCCAAGCAATAAATGCGCTTCATTGCCTATTGAATTTTGATGAGCATGGCAAATTGGAAATATAAGAAATAAACAAGAATTGGTCGAAGTACCCTCAAGAGAAAATGTAGAAAAAACAAAAATAGGGATGGATAATAAACAACGCTAGATAAATATACGACTTAGACTTGGTTATCTGAGCATCTGATCGAAGCGACGCGTGTCCCGAGAGGTGGTGGGTATCCGACGCATCGCATCAGCATTGCCAGACAGCGGGTCAATGCAGCCAGCGTCTTGGGGGCGCATCCGACCGACTGGTATTGATATGCATCAGTTGAGCTACCTGTAGATTGTTTGCAACAGTCTGCAATTAGCTAATTTTTTAAAGTGTTAATACTAGTTCTAATTGGTTTTTACTATTTATCTGTAATTTTCTTTGATATTAAAGATCAGAAAAAAACATAATAGGGAAATATACATATAAAACAATATCTAAAAAAGGCTCCATAAGATTATCATAAATACTTTGCAACGTTCTCTTAGTAAGTACACACCATTATTACAGTTTTGGAGAAGGCTTATCTTCGAAAGTCCATGACTGAGCTGGTAACGATGAAGTTGTTGAAATTGACGATGGTTATGAAATATCAAAGGTTTTTGGACCTAGCTAAGAGACTTTATTATAAAAAAAGTATAACCTGTTACTTTGCCGAAGACCAGCTACAAGCAGTCAACAAAGCGTAGTCATGATGACTCTAGCACAAATCGAGCACAATTGTTCTCAGCCATATACAATCGCCATCACTAATCTACCGACGATCTCCTTACTCGATCATTGATATCAAGGTCGAACGATTTTGAATCGATTCTTTAAAATCTATGTGATCGAAGATAAGGAGATCACGACTACGACCCGTGGTTCGATTGATTATGTATTTAGAAAAATCGTGGGTATGTGGACTATTCTGAGGTCAGATGAACCGCTTGTGGCGGACATTCCTGATGACGATTATGTGTTCAATAAACTATCTATATTTAGAAATGAGCTGAACTAATATGAATAATTGGAAATCAAGCCTAATACAAAAAGCAGGACCGAAGAAAGTAGGTCATGAGTCTGGTTTTTACCCAGCAATGGGAAAAGTCGGATGATAATTGTAAGTAATTATAGTGAACTGAATGATAAAACACTTACAACGTAACTTAACACAAGCTTTGCTTACCTTGGATAAGCCTTTATTGCTGTTTTACAGTTGGGGTATTTTTTCAATAAAACTTGGCCCTAGATGATGCTGAGTAAATTGTCCAGCTTTATTTAATTATTTATAGTGCCCTGTTTTAACCGTTCATTCTATACATAGCTATTCCTAAAATCCTATGCATTAGCTTGTAAATCTTGTAATAAAGAAACACGATACGCAACATGACCAGGAAAAATTCGGAATGTCCCTAACAAGAATAGAAAAAAGATTATGAAGGCCTATCATCTCTTTACCTTAGTAACGTCCCGAATAGCTAAGGGACTGTTGCCAAGCACGGCCCAGCAAAAACTCACATAATAAGGCATACCTTACGGGTAGATAAGTGCGGTCAACTTTGGGACGTAATGTACGGATGGCAAAAGAATTGGGTTCGTACTTATCTCTAACCCAGGTAGGGAATTCAATCGATCGTCGTAAAAGTAGGAATAGTCGTTTGGGTGTTTATCGCTATGGTCAACAGCTTCGATAATATCAATTCATCATGATTATCATTTCTCCAACATAACGTAGAGCTGATTTTTTTGTTTTTAAATAAACTTTTAAATATATTTTTTTTCTCCCATGGCGCTCTTCTGTAGAACACCTGTGCATTTAGGCCGAACAATGTAGAGCCTCTATATTGTTCGGCCCAAATGCACATATTTTGTACATAGTCTTAATAAGTACCTACCATAAGTTTTTGTTTTGTGTAGTAGTTGTTTGACGTAAATAAAAATAATTTCTTCTTTATTTAGAAAGGCCCACACTGTTCGGAAAAAAACACGAATTTCGCTAATTTCACGAAATTTTCTATGTAGCTACGTGCATCAAAACGAGAACGAACTAGATACCTGCCTTGCTCTAACATTTACAATTTGCCATAGGAGAAGGCAAGACGGATATTGAAACAGACTGCCAAAGAAAAATAAACCACCAAGTGCAACTTGACTCGCACACGAAGGGTTCCGTACCGTAAAAATCAGGCAACTTTTTCAAAGAACATCAATGTTTCACTTGTTCAGAGACCCTTTTAAATTTTCAACTTTATTACATTTTTAGTATTTGTTGTTATTCTATTTGAAGTCGTACTTATTTATAGAAAGTTTCATGTGTCTACCTATTGTGGTTCAAGAGCCTTGACAAACGAAGTGCAAAATTTAATTTTGATATATATTTTATTTTTATTATTTGTTGTTATAGCGGGAAGAGATATACACATTACCTAAACTTTTCAACCTTTTAATCTTTTACGGTTCATGAGATATAGACCTGTGACAGACGGACGGACGGACGGACAGCGGAGGCTTAGTAATAGGGTTCCGTTTTCACCCTTCGGGTACAGAACCCTAAAAATACGATCGACCATTATATGGGCCCGCCACTGTTATGGGTTTTCACACGATAATGCGGCCCGATCCGGGCCTGTGCACGATCTGATGATTTTCATAAAAAATGGATCAACTGTAAAGCGACAGTCCCTTCGAAATTTTTTTTATATGTTTGACGGCAGAAGCAGAGAAGAAGTTAGAGTAGTTGTTTAATTATTTAATTTTCCAGCATTATTTTTTTATTTTATGTACTAGTTTATTCCTTACCCATAATCAGCAATTCTGCCCTGCTCCGAACTTTTTCCATACAAAATAAATATTTTTCTCTTCGCAAAATAAATATTTTTCTCTTCTCGGCAAAAATAAAATTATTACTAATATTTACGGTATTAATTTATTGTGTCATCAACCCAAATCCCAGCTTCACAATTCGTTTTATCTGCTGTCGCTACCCTGGGGTCCCCAATGACCGCGTTCAGCTGATCTAAAATAAGATATCCATCGACCTGCGGCCGGCTCGCATAAATCCACGAAATATTACGCTGGACCCTCCATTGTGCCGGCAATCAATGGCCCCGCAAATGTACAGCTTTATGCACAAATAGGTGAACCTTCTATACACTTTGATCACGTAAATTCAAAACAAGTGTTTAAATTTTGGATGACGCTTTAAAATTTGATACAATCCGGTCACATCCGTAAAAGTAAAATTTAATACTCAGTAGGTCTATAATAAAGAAGTCACGTATTTTCCCTGCTATGAAAACTAAAAAGGGTCTCCGAACAACAACCCACAAAATATATATATGCGTAGTAAAAATAAAATCACACTTTAGGTTCAAGTTATAGGTCGTAAATGTGAAAATATCCATCTCCCGAGCGTCCGATCACTCAGCGAATCAATAAAATCTATGCTCAATATAAAATAGACATAATTTGCTCCATAATACCGCATAAATCTTTTTGACGAACTTCTTTACAGCTCACAAATTTCACCCCAACGCTGGTGAGCCCAAGCATTCAATTCTCAACTTAGTTCTAAGACTGCTAAAGCGTATAAAATTTTACTTGACAAAAAAACTAGCTGGTTCAAAATAGTTTTATGAAAACAGCGCATTTTATGACTACATACGAACGCCTAGTTAATGGTTAGTAAATAGGGGTCGTTGTCGTCGCAATTTCAACTTTATACTAATAGCGTTAAGATGCAGATCTTTTAAGCGAGCTTTTTTACTTGCAATGTCAATCAATGTTTAAATTACGGTGTAAAAAGTAAGACATTTTATGTTGATGTCAAAGACATAAAATATAGTTCATCACGAGGTAGAGCAGTTACTCTTAGATGGTTTTATTTTGTTTATAAATAGATCGAAGGCACTTCAAGCTGAGATTCATTACGAGATTGGCTGAAACCTGGTACTTCTGGTAAACCTTACCTTAGGTTTCAACAAAAATATTCATGCTGCGTTATATTATTGTCAATTCATTGTAGTCCATAGAAAATATGACATATATGACATTCAACATCGTCAGCAATTTGAATGAAAGTGGTTGACGCTGTTGCTATATCCGGCACTGGATTGGATAGATGACGGACTAGGCTTGTCCGTCTCCTTATGGTAAAACACATATTCGTACAAACGAGCTCATCCTGAGAATGTATCTTCTAACTATCTATGTCTGTCTTTAAGCTTCAAAAGTTTTAACTTTTAACGTAATAAGGATGGCGAAATCAATCTTTTTAGCAAATCAACCAACACACATTATAAAGGTATATTTAACTCATAACGGGATTATAATATTTTTCCCGATGCTGATAATGTATCCCAAAAAAATCTCAGTTATCCTTTCAGTTTATAAACTGAGGCAGAATACTTGCTTCATCTGGCTGACATGCCAAAACCACCAGAGCCTCCGAGTCTAAGAACTCTGCATCCGAAAACCTGATTTTGGTACAAACAAGAGGGGTGGTGAAGCTCTTTATATAATGGCTGAAGTGTATGCAAGCGTTCCTTACATTCAATCTAAGCTTGAACCATGAGTCGGTACCGGATTCCCCCTTTTTCTTCCAGTATTGGATGAAAGTAAAGAGATGGGGAAGTTCTGGATTGGCTGGCTGCAGCAAGGATCCTTGTACAATGAATTGCATTAAGCGACAAGCCTCTACGAGCTATGAATGTTCGTAATGTATGGATACGATTTGATCGCCGGAGGCATTTAGTGCTGGGATTTTGTCGATAAACTTGTTTTGTGTAAAGCCTTTGATATTGTGAATATGCAAGATCAAAGTACATAGAATTTCATTATGATAGTCGATGCATGTGATAGTTTGGTAACGCAGCGTGTTTCTGATCTGTTGCTGTGTTTTAAGGCTATATTTTAATCGTAGATATTTTTGGTTATGATTTTCGTCACGATCACTTATTTATTAATTCAACTTATATTAATTCATTGTTGCATTGTCAATTCATTATATTGTATAATTTGTTCATATTTGTTAGCAGTAGTATAGCTTCACATACCCCATCCCTAGCTCGGCGAAAGCTCCAAGTCACGACTGGTTAGCTCTACAGGAATCTTATTATTTCATGCTATTTCGCATCGTCGACTCATTTTTCAATTTTAGTACACAACGTGTGAGTAGTTTATGGTTGATATTATTTTTTATTGAATTCAAGGTTCTATCTATCTTATGTGATTTTATGAGAACCTAAAGTTTTGCAGATTGAAATGTTGTTTCTTGTTTCCTGTTTATCTTTAAAAAATTGTCATACCTTTATTTAGTAGCGATAGGATACTGATTAAAAGTAGCAATAAAAACTATAATAATAATAATAAAAAGTATTTATTTTTTGTAAAAAGACACAGTAAACTTACATTCTAACGTCATATTATATCTAAATAGTTATACAAACCAATGAACCCAGTTATAAACGTAAGTTTGAATCCTCGCTCTAACTAAGAGAATCTTGTAAGAAGATGCGAGGGATCCCAGCTTCGATTAATTTCTAGTTAATAGTTTTATCGTTCATATATTTATAACACAAAAACTACCTGAATAAAAAAAATAAAATATTATTAATACCTTAATATCAGCTGAAAAGAAACCCTGTTGTGTTTATATGTAAATAATGTATTATAATTTAGGTGTCTGTTTTAGTCTCCTGAGTCTCATGGGAGTCTGGGCAACAGAAAGACGGCACAAATGTAGAGTAGTATAGCTAAACCATGAAGGTATAGATAAACAAAAGAGGTTATAGGATAAGCGATGAAGAAGAAGCAAAAGAAATGATTGAACTCAGAGACGACAATATGTAAAAGAAGGTATTTTCTAAATCGCTGAACTAAACAAATGTAGGATCCAATAATAACTGAATATATTAAGCCCTATATTGTTCAAGAAACAATCATCAACTAACCTAGTTACTCCAAATCCCATTGTAAAGTAAAGGTTCCAACCCGAGTCAGTCAACGCTATGTTGCAGCTAAATTCAATTCAGAGGAAACACCATAACTCATAGCAAGAAACATCCAACATCTCATTGTATGCAAGAACAGAATCACTACAAAACTGACCTTTAATCTAAACAGATTGTGCGAGATACAATGATAAATTAACGCGGGGTATGCTTCTGGAACTCGGGGGTTGAGACATTAGAGATTGTAGAAGGTCTACATACATTATGATGACATACATACATGCATAACATGTACCAGCCGATTTTGGCTAGAAGACTGTGTGTCTGGGCTAGTATTTAACGCATGGTGTGATGGTTATCTACAATATGAAGGCTTGTCTTACCAAGTCTGTTGCTAAAGGTATGAGTGTATTTTGTATTTTTTATCGAGTTTCTTTTGTTTATATTGAGTATAATAATGATTTATTATGACAACATCGTGAAAGTTTCAAACAACGAATACCTGCTATAAAAACTTCTATCAAATAATATTTTCCAATACAAAACTTTAAAGCAATAAAAGTAACTTTAGCTGGAGATCTAAACATTTTATAGCTCCAATAGGCCTGAAAGCAAGATGCTCATGCTTTTGAGACGACCGATGTGGCGCGGCGGGTTCGATTCCCACCTCGGGACAAATGCTTTTACGATCTGCAGATAACCGGTTCCGGGTGTTCTGCGTGTTTTCTATGTATAATTATCTAAATACCTATGTAATATATTAAGTATTTATATTATCTAGTACCCATAACACAAGCTCTGGTTACTTTAAGGCTAAATTATGCTTTGTGGATTGTCCAGCATTATTTATTTATTTTAAAAATGTCTTGGTATCTGTAACCGTAACCTAAAACAAAGTTCAACCATTTTTCTTTTACAAACTGTCCCTTTTATGATATTGTTGCTCGTTGCAGTTGCTAATCTCTTTTGGGTCTAATCAGGTGGTACAGGTAAAAGTAAGTAAAAGTAAAAAGTAAGTACTATTCGGAGATAAGGATCACGCGTAAATGCTCAAGTTCACAGCATCAGTGGTAACTTTCGAGTTCGTATTCGTATCTATCTCACTCACCATTCATCATACCAGTACGTTCGGGTATTCAGTAACTCGTTTATCTGAACTTACATAAGGAGGTATAAAGGTTTAGTCACGCTTAGGGTAGATAACAAAAGTCCTGCAAGGAACCGCCATGCCACTACTTAATTTATACCTTAAATAAAAATCACATTATTAAAAGTGACTTTTGTCACATGTTCATAAATCTATGAGCAAATGTGTCATCCAGTCCTAAAATCGTCCTCGGAAACATTAAACAAAAGTTAAATTAAAATTAATTTGGATGAGACCCAGATGCGTGCAAGGATTATGATACTATGACTAGAAAACTGCGATTAAAAGTTTGTAAGGATGTTACTTCAGGATTTAGTGCCCTACCTCACTGAGACGCCTCGCCATGCGCCACGGCGCCGCGGCGGCGACGACGTCGTCACTGGCTATGTATGGCAGATGACGTTGCCGAGCCGTCACTAAGTGAGTTAGCTGCCATACAATATAAAATGTATAGTTTGGATAAGTTGCCAGCAACATCGCAGTAGCGTCCCGGTGAGGTAGGGCCCCTTGATAAAATATACAGGACCAGCTTTCCTACTCACATATTTTACACAGATCTCTTCCGTGGGTACAGAAACAGGTTCATCAATCCTCATGACAGATTATTTCTGCTCTAAAATAACTCAGAAATATCTCAAGGATCAAATGTTTAATATCCCACAATCACTCCAGAAGCATCCCTAAAATTAATATTAATGCTGAACAATCAATCAATATGAAGCCTTATTCCCTCGAGGTAAGATACATTAGAGATAGTTCATTACGCGCAGAACATAAATCTAAATCAGCCAAAAAGCCGCTGGCTCATAATTTGCTAAAGAGCTGACGTTTTTGTGGTAAGACCTTTATTTTACACGACTTTGAATTCTCTTTTACAGGACTTCGCTATAATACGAGTACACTAAAACCTAAGCTTTTATTTGTAGTGCTGTGTTGTGCCGACTTAGAATTTGCACCAACCCAACTCTTCCCGCGGATGTCGTAAGAGGCAGCTAAAGGATATCCACCGGGGGCGGGCAGCAGCGCCCCCTGCAGAACATTTCTACCACCGAACTGCGATCCCCAACCCGCAAGCCCAGCGTGGGGATTATGGGCACTACCCCTATGGGCTGTGGAGGAGGTCGAGTGATGTTCTAAGCTTTTCTATATATATTTTGACACAGTTGCGGAAGAACTGTAGTCACTAGCGAGTAAGTTTTTATTGGCAGACAAGTTTCTGCGCGGCTTCGCACGCATTGTTTCCAGGATAAAAGTGGTCTATAGATGCGTTCCATTCCAAGTCAACAGAGATCTAATTATTGTTCTATGGAAACCTTTATAAGTGATTTCTATAGATAGAGGACAGAATATACTTTATTGCACAAAAGTTGTACATAGACGAACATAATGTTAGATAACATTCTCTACCTGCTAACCTTTGGGTAGTGTGGACAGGACAACAATACGTCTTCCTTCTATCCATTAGGAACAGATTTTTGGGATATGCCTATATGTTATTCCAGGTCTAGATTTACTTTTACGCAAAATATCATCCTGATCCGATCAGTAGTTATGGCGTTAAGAAGGCGCAGCGGACGTAGGTCAGCCTGCGACGCAGGAGGTTGCGGGTTCGATTCTTACCTCGGGGCAAATGTTTCTACGATATTCAGATATTTTTTCCGGGTTTTCTTGGTGTTTTGTATGTATAATATGCAATGTAAAGTTTTATTTGTTAAGTTAAATATCAGTTACACAATACACATAATACAGCACATAAGAAAAACTCTGTTGATTCAATTGTTTTTCCTTCAACCCACTCTTACGCTTTCCAAGCATTGGTGATGATAATAAATCCCCTGGAGGGTTCTACGAACCATGATTAACTACGAATTTTAATCCGAAATAATTGTATTCCTCTTATTAAACGACCTCTGTTGCGAAGTGAGCAAAGGGCCACCTAAAGACACTGGAGATTGAGAGTTTGATTCCTACTACGTCTATCAACCCTGCTGGATCTCACTGCTGGGCATAAATATCCATTCCAACCTGACGTCCATAAGGGTCGTATCGGACAGTCAAAAATCCTTTGTATTTTATAGTCATTTTTCTTATTCGACGAGTTATAAATCACTGCACTATCCATCGATACATTAGTCCGATTGAGTGATTCCATTAGTTTTTGCATATCGATTATGTTATTATTGAAATGGTCTATTAGTTTGCCTTTCACGTACTTTACTTAAATCGCCTTTTCTTTTTCAAGTTGTAAATTTATATTTATTATGATGTTGTTCGATAAATTACCCGTATAAATAAGTGCTGGCTGAGATTCCATCAAATATGCCTGCAGGCACTACATCGTCTCGTAGCATGATAAAAATGGCTGGCGTTGTATAAATCACCTACAGATTTAAAGACATGGTACCTTATCAAAACGATATTTTCAATAAATTTTCCAGAAGTAGGTACCTACGTATTTAAATTCTTAAAATCTTGCTTTACTTTTGGTAGGTGATAAAGGTAAAGGTACCTTACAGTTCAATGCAACATACATTCTAATAAAATATCACAGATTACAGAATATCCAGATGGCGCGTGCGGTGCTATTTGCACGTAGCGGTATATGGCGAAAACACGCATCCTCACCGCGCACCTACCCGCGTAATGTTGCACGTTCGAAAACATACATAATTTTTGGGGTAATTTTTATGTTAATTGGATCATCATCAACATTTCAGCTCTTAAGTTTCACACTGCCTGAGGTAGCCTTTGTCAAACAATGGGATGATACAGGCTAATGTAATAATGTGCAGAAAAGATCTTATATTTGGTCACCAGTTTCGAGCGAGAGCGATTGCAAGTACCTTATTTAATAGTTGAGTACATGTTATATACATTCTTAAAACATATATGCGTTTCGAGTGTTGGCAGTTTGCTAATAGGGTGTTATAATGTAAAAAATTCTACTTGTGTGATTTATAAAACAGAAACAAGATTGAATAATTTGGTAGTTTTGGCAACAATCACAAAATGGTCGCCGACATTTTTACCAATGTAAGCGCATACCTAGGAAACTAAATTAGTTATTTGAACAATACGAGAGCTTTAAATGTAGCATGTACGTGTAAAATGTGATCCCTTTATTTTTCTTTTTAAGCCTAGCTGAATATGCTTATGTTGGAATGACACAAAATGGCATAATCATAAGAAACATTTTTGAGTTCAGAGCGTCACGTCGGACGCCTGACCACAGACCAACTGATGCAAATTATTCTAATGTCGATGTATTACAACATTTTCACTCTTGACGCGCGTCAGTCCATCTGGTTAATCTGTAAACTGTGTATAAAAGCTATAAGAGTCTTATTACAGTTATCACACTAGCGATTTTCGAGCGATTACAAAGCGAGACGAGTGCGCAGCGATTATCGCAGTCGACGCCAGTGTTCAAAACGCGGATCGCACGCCACGAGCTAGTGTTGCCAACCATGCCAGTTTCAATATTTATTGTTCAACAAACATCTGCGTTTATTCAGTACCTATCTACCTACCTATGTACCTAAGTATCTCAGTATCTCCCTAGATACATTCATGGATGCACTAAGCTAAATCATCATAAAAATCATGGCTGCTTCTTTATTTGTGCATTAAACTTTATATCAATCGCGATATACACTTTACAGCGCCATTATTGTATCCGAAATGCAAAAATCATAAAATGCTGAAGCTTTACAGCCAAAACACACGTATCAACCCCGTACTGTACCGTGCTGGGGTAAGCACGAACCGGATAAATCTGAGGGTTGAGTCTATTTGACGTTAGTAACGAGACGTGATCGTAACGCGTACTTTTAGTATTTGATTTGCGTAGTTCCCTTTCCACACGATAGAAGTGCTGCTGTACCAAATTGTATGAAAAATGAGACGTCACGATCACGTCTCGTTACTAACGTCAAATAGACTCATCCCTCTGGTTACGTTAATGAATCGTAAACTATAAAACAGTACTTTAAAACCAACTGCTGATAAGATTGCATAAATTTTAACGTAATTAAATGCTGACGGAGTTGCTTCTGTTACACATAAAATCCACATAGTTGAATTCGAAAAGATTCATGAAATGTCTAATGATTTTTCGAAGTTTATTACTCGAACGCCAGAAGTGCCAGAAGTTCTACTTACCATATTTATGTAGTCTCGTTCGATTAGACGTACAAAATTTAACGTAAAAGTCCATAACGACATTTCGTTCGCCAGTTGCGTGCTACATTAGATTTTAACTTGCTTTTAGCGTCTTGTAAAAAATTATATCCGTTCTAAGTTATGGGGTCGCTGTGGTTTTTGATTGCTCACGTCGTGAAGCTTAAACTCCCTGGATAATAATATGATATGGCCAGATTTCAGTATGATAGAAAGATCTTAGAGTTTACACTTTAAATTTTTTGGATTACAGTTAGGTAGGTATGTACGGTACATGATGGAAAACGCAATATATTGTTTTTCACGAGTATATTATTTTATTATTCTTTTTACATTTAAATAAACGTTGAAACCTGAAATGTGAAAGTATTATATAAACCTTAATTTTTACTTAAAATATCTGAAAAGTGTAAAGCGCTGTGTGCGCTTAAGTCTTTTTTAATTTTAAGGCTGATATTGAGTTTTATCACATAAAAGCACATGCAAAAATCTGTTCCGTAAATTGAATTTCGTATTTTCGATATAAGGTAGGTACAGTTTTTAAAACAATAGGCGCACCCATCCATTATTAAAAAAATTACGTTTGTATTGACTGCGTTTCGTATCGTACGTTTAAAATGTTTATAGCGCTATATTACACGAGTAACGGACTTGTATCTCACGTTAGAAAGTTATGAATACTAACCATCCCCTACCTCCCTCCCCCCAGACGATTAATATACAAAATTTTATATAGAGGTACAAAATTTTTAATAGTTCATGTTCAATTTAAACGGGCAATACTGTGGTTTGGGATAACAAAACTGCAACAATGTTTGTGTTAAGTTTCTTGGGTAAATTGTGTAGACTACCAACTTTATCCTCTTTGATCTTAGATCCATAGCAAGAAGTCTGATAAATTGCCTCCGGACTTAGCTTCAGTTCCACGTTGACCAGTGTTCGCCGATTCATGAAGAACCTTGACTCAATTATGTTGATATCTACATATACGATTTGGGTTTAGGCCAAACCATTTTTTTAGTTGTGAGTCGCGTTAAATGAGAGAAACGAGTAAATTTTGTTAACGAATAAAAAAACAAAAGAAAATGAACCAATGAGCAGCGACAAATACATCTGACTGAATTACCAGCTGTTTGTGCCCCACGATAAAGTTGATATTTTGAAAGAACTAGGTAATTTGGTTAGTATCATTTCGTCTAAAAAAGCAGCTGGTCTAATTAGCAAGTGGTCAAAAATGCATCTGGCCTAAGTACAAACTGGTCTAAAGCACAGCTGGTCTAATTAGCAAGAGGTCTAAAAAGCAGCTGGTCAAAGTACAAACTGGTCTAAAGCATAGATGGTCTAAGTAGCAAGCGTTCTTAAATGAACAAGGTCAACTGGTCATAAGTTCCAATCAAAAATTACATTTTTGAGAGAATTTTTATTACGGACCGATTGCCAATTGGCCTGCAAGTGGAGATAATAATTATTCAAACTCCTTTACATCGGAAACATACTGGTCACTTTAGATTATACTAGATATGGTATTTGAATAATGACAACTTCATTCTATTATGATGTTTTCCTGCCTTCGCTTCGTCCAGAATAATTTAAATACCTATTACTCATCAAACGAAACTATCGAAAAACATCGTTACTATCCGAAGACCTATTTTACCTACATCGCTATCATTTTGCAAGGTAGCAGCCAGACTAGACACTAATCCCCTTACCTGAAGCCCTTAAACTTGACTGACACTTAGCTTACAGTTCAACTTACACTGTCTGCATTGTGCTCTAATAATATTGGATGTGAAGATGTATGTTTGTTACCTTTGAATGGCTAAGCCAAATGCACGGATACGTTTTGATTTAAATAGTTAGTTCATTAAAAAATTTACTACAAGAGGAAAGGACCATGAGCACTTTGTTTTACCTCACTCTTTGTGGAATTTGAAAATAAAAGGTCGCCACTGTAGCCAAGTCCCTTGTACAGATACTACATAAGCTTTAAACTACTTGTTTGTGAGAAAGCAGGCTCAAAAAGAGCTCAAGCAATAGGGGTATTGCTTGAGCTCTTTTTGAGCCTGCTCCATCCATTCTCTTTGCACAAGCTCACACACGTTTCTTGTGCCAATTTTCACTTTTCACACATACCATAAATTCGTATCCACTGCGGATCAAATTAAAGTACACCACTTTCCTTTTAAATTACAGCGCAGCAGTGCAATACTCTATCGCGCGGCGCCTTATACGGGTTTATCATTGCTCGCTTATTTTGAAAGCTAGTGTAATTTGGCTTCTCTATGTTTTATGGGCATTATGCCATATTTGTGAATGACTTGAAGTCGAGTCGTAACTTTGTGGGAGGTTTGCAATTTTCTATTGGGCAATGGGTGTGATAGGTCAAATGTTTTCTATAATGTCGAGAGTAATGTTCCATTGATCCTTTCCATGTGCTTTTGGCTTGGATTTAGCTCGTTTAATTAGCATAACCAATCACAAGAACCATATAACTAGTACTGTCTTCCTGTCTATTGCTATTCTATCTTTCCATCGGTTTCGCTAACTCTACGCATACAAATAGCGCTTAACCAAACCACTGCAAACTGCAAAATCTAAGCCTATAGTTTTCGCACGTATTGTAAGCTGCGTTCTCGGAAATGGATCCTATCAATAATGTTGCTATATAACCATATATTGTATAGTAAGGGCATTGTATAAGCGTATCATTACAATAGTTCATTATAATAACAGGTGCGAGTCCGGTCAGATCGGCCTCGGGCTATTCGGACGTGCGTACCCGCTCTGTTGCTCTTTGTGTGCATGCAAGGGATCGGAGGTAGCGGATGCAACCGTAATACAATTCGATAGAACACGACGTGACGGCGTGTATTAAGTGAAGTAGAATTAAGCGAATTGGCAAGACTAATTTGAGAAAGAAAGCCTAACTAGAAGATCCAAGTAAAGGACAGTGGAAAATTACACTTATGTATAACCTAGCATCGGATCCAAGAACAAACGATTATTATGGTGATCTTAAAGAAATAAGACGAAAGGTTGATGCAAACAAAATAAAAATTACAACTAGGTATAGCGTTCTCACTTCATAGCGGATAAGATGAGTATGATGATCGCACAGGAGGTTGCAAGTACGATCTGCCGATATTTTTCCCGGTTGTTCTGGGAAATTTCTATGTATCTATAATAAAAAATATCTATCTGTATATGTAATGTATATATATAGAACTAGCTTCTGAAGCCATGTTCTTTCCCGGGATACCGTCTGCCACCCTGCTAAATTACATTATGATTCGTTCAGCTGTTTAGGCGTGAAAAGGTAACAGACAGACAGACATAATTACATGCGCTTTTATAATATTAGAATGGATATTAGCAATCTAGTGCCTATAATACAAGCTCTGCTTAGTTTAGGGCTAGATGATGCTGTGTGAAATGTCCAACATTATTTAATTATTTATATGATTCAGGCGCCACCAGTCAGATATAAGAACTACACCTATAAGGTTCCTAATATGAAAGCCCTTTTACTAAACAGCCTATAACTTAAGATTTTTGTTATTTGGTTATTTTTAGTTGCGTATGCCCCTCACACACAGGGTAATTTCTAAAAAATCAAATAATATCCCAAAAATTCGAAAAAAAAAGGTTTTTTTAGCCTATAACTTGCGTCACAAACGTGCTTTAACGGGGTTTAATACAGAACGTAGACAAAGTGGTACTAGTTTATTTCACCAGCCCTCGGATTGGCCAGCTAATGTCAGTAATTGAAGATAGCGTGTACACTGGTAGACTAACTGGGAAACTGGGACGTACTGGTAATATGCTTCCCTGAATATATAGGAAATCTTTAGTTGCCGTGGTTGTGCTTGAATCAAAATATTACCACAAATATGAACAACATACATTATGCCACGATTAAAGACACTATTATCTTATAAACACGATTTTTCCTCTACCGTAACTGGTAATGAAGCGCCGGTTTCGTAAGCGGCCGAAGGATTGCAACCACTAAAATTTGAAGTCTGGATAACTCGAGCGAATAATAACTTTTTACTGGATTTCGGACAAGGCAACGTTTGTTTAGGCAGCTAGTTTATAACTAGGACCAGTTGACAGACCCTGTATTTTTCTTTTATTTTTTTGTGCCACCATCTATTTTGTTCTTACATGTCTAGTCCATCCCAAGGTTACCTGGAAGAGAACGCTCATAGCGATAAGGCCGTCTTTGTACTTAGTCTACTCTCAGCATCTGTTTCTGTATTGTTTTCTTTCTGTCTTTGTGGGGTACAATAAAGTATTATCTATCTATCTATCCACCAAAAAATATCAGTCAAAATAAATTGTTGTCCTTGGTAACTAGGTTCAGTATTTTGATTTTACTTTTTTTATACCTGTTAAATAACGTAAGAACCGGCAGAAAAGCGAAATTCGTTCATTACTACGCGTATATATTATATTATCGTAAGTCTAGTCCAAAGTGGTCATATTCGTACAGGCTTGCCAATCTCCCAAAGGTTAGAGGTTAGTCTAGATTAGTTCATTTACGTCAGTAATTGAACATATTGCCAGATATTGCTCCTGACCTGACTCCGGCTAAACGTTCCGTTTCAATAATGATCAGATTTGGATTTGGGATGTAAAATGGAAGGTTAAAAGGGCATTATGTAAGTGTGTGTGTGTGCTCTGTACTGTGCTGACCGAGTCTTCTTTGTAATAATTTAATTGGTTGATATTTTGTTCTTCAAAATAAAACCTAATTTTACTTACCATATGGTGTTTATTAACAAATAAAATTACAATCAAATAATAAAAATAAATTAGAATTAGTAATTACAATGGAAACAAACAATACTTGCCATGGTTGTATTTTGTGATAGTTTGAGTTTTCTAAGTATGTATTATTTTCGTGTTATCGGTTGCTTTATGCTTGACAATATTATGTGATCATGTTTTGTTTTGGGAGGTATGAACTGACTCAGGAACTTTTAAAGTATTTACATAGCTATTTTTTTGATTAATAAACTATAACCTTCACGGTAAAAGTGACATTTACAAGTAACCATAGCCGTATTATCTGGCAACACTCATTTATCACGAACATGATCAACAATACAGCTATAAAAAAGCTTATCATAATTATTGACGACCTTATAAAAACATCTTCGCTATTTACCAATACCAACTTTCTTTTTAAACTTTACTAATATAATGAACATCTGCACAGGTCACGCAAACACATTATGTTTAATGAAAGTAAAATTTCTACATGGTAACACTGAATGCAGCTGTCAGAATTTGCGTGTCAAATTAAACTGAAATGGCATTGCAATAAAGTTCAGTTGGGCAGTACTCTAACAGTCAAAAAGAAATGCTAATGTTTTATTTATTTTTTTGCTAATAATCTTAATATCATAAAATAATGTAATAATGTCTGGTCAAAGCGACGCGTGACCCTAGAACTGGTATCAGCAGCGCATTAGCATTGCTATACAGCAGATGCTATTGCTATTGATTTGGATCAGTTGAGCTACCTCTAGATTGTTTACAACAGTCTGCAGCCAGCTTGTTCTGTTCAACTGTTTCAATTGTAAATATAGGGTGGTTTTCAAATTAGTTTAAAACACTGAAGGAATTTATTTATTTAGTTTGTTCACTGAATCTGTGATAGCCCACAGATTCAGTTAACAAACCAAGCCGCAAACTATTTTTAAATTTTTTTGCAGAATTTTTTATTATATTACCTACAAACATTGCCTTATTATGATGGCACGGTCATTGACTGTCATGTGGCCTTAAGTCGCCATCAGGTGGGGCGAGAAGGTAAATGCGCATCAAAGAGGTCGCCAAGTTGGGAATGGCTTAAAACACTAATAAGGCGTTGTAGTAAATAAATTTAAAAAATTTGCAAAAAAATAAAATCGTTTGCGGCTTGGTTAGTTCACTGAATTTTAATATGTGGTAGCAATGAATGACCTCCTACAGTATTGTGCACTAATTTGAACAACACCATGTATAATAAATACTCAATAATACCTAGTTACCCATATAATAAATACTACCGAGTTGTAATTTATGTAATTAATTTGATTCCGATAATTTTAAACTATCAGATTATCTAGAGGATAAAAAAGCTTGGGACAAGTTCCCAACAAACATTTCAGTCATATAAGTACAAGTTACGCTACTCAAAATGGTATAAACATCGCATTGAAGTAATTTTTGCGTGTAATAGTACTTAATGCCTCTTATCTTTATACAATTTCTAGTCGTATATAGACATCATTATAAACTTCTATACGACTGTTTATACGACAATTATACAACTTTCAGTAGTAAAACCACTGCTGAAATATTAGTAACGTCTATACGACTTTTACATCGGCATTAATCGTGTTAGAGTCACAAGATCTACTCTTACGTGACGATTGTATAAAAGAGTGGTAATTTTCACTCTTATACTATTTTAAGTAAATTTGAACCCTTTTATCCTACTATTTAACGACCAGAGTACTACCATACTTTTGTAATATAGAAAAACAGTTGTAAGTCATTAAAATGAACAGACAAAGCTGGTCTAAGGTAAAAAAAGTGGTGCTTTTAAAAGAGGTAAAAAAAACTATATTGCGCTTCTTAGTACCAACATTATTACACCGAATATTTCTACACGACAAGTGAACTGTAAAAAGACTGCAATGGGTTCCGTACAAAGTTTAATTTTGAACTCGTGTAATTTCTAACTTGAGATTTGAGTTCGGTGCAAAGTGGGTCTAAAAGTTGTGATGTTGTTCAAAGCACAGAAATGAGTTCCAGTGGTTCTATAACAGTAGAGTCAGAAGAAGATGAAGTAGATGAAATATTTCATAAATTATGTCTAAGTGATAACTCCGACTATGAAAGTGACTATGAAAGTGAGCCTATTGTTTTAGGATTATCGAAGCGCAAAAGTTTTTAGAATTACCGGTTTAGTAGTTGTTTACTCTCGGAGCGGTAAAAAACAAAGGTACCTTCTCGTAACCAAAAAACTAGGTAGGTGTCCGTTTGTGGGATTATAGTTTAGGAAACATACCTATTTTGCTATTCCTAAAAATTAAAAACCATACATAAATAAGTAGGTACCTAACAGAAAGTTGAGATTCTCTGATCAAATTACGAAAATAGCTTACCGGTAAATATTTATATTTCCTGCCATAATTATACCTAGTTTCAGAAACACTAAAATGGTTTTTCTCATAGGATTTATTTGACTGAACCCTAATTTCGTTAATATGGCAGACAACAAAAGAAGCGCACATAGTGGAAAGTCGTTAAGAAATTGTATTACGGTCGTGTCTAAAACTCTAAGTCGTATTAAGGTAGCCTTTATGACGTTCGTCAAATTAAAGTAAAATAATTGCTTAAAATTAAATAATTTGTAAGGCGCGTTAATTATATAGAGATTTCTAGCGCATATTACCCGATAACATTAATTTCCCAATTGAATTATTTATTTGAAAATGAATTTCAATGATGTACTTACGTAATAATTATAAAATAAAATGGAATTGTCTGATATACCTACTAGTTTTACACGATATCTTTGAGATCACTTCAGAATAAAATCCCGTGAAAAAGCCGTAATTAACACTACATAATCGACAAAATGTCGTAAAGCAGCGGTAATAAACATCATAACTCGATTAAAAGTGAATAACTCGACATCTATACGGCCACTACACGACCATGTTAGTGATTAATACGACTGCTACATGACTCTATTACGACACTAATTCGTATAAAATGGGCCTTTTCTGGGTTTTGTTAACGTGATAGCGACGTCTTTACTACCAGAGTTGAAACCAAAAGTTAGAATCGGCACGTTGTGGCGACTTATGAAATGTTTGTTGGGTTGTCTCCAACTTGAAAACTAACAACCAAACAAGGTAAAGGTTTCGTGTTCGCTTCTTTGCTTTACCTTAAAAATATTGAAATGAGCAATAATCAAACGATCACTTTATTTTCCAGTTTTACTTATGTAATTTAAATTTTGTGACGTGTCCAAGAGTCCTGTAAGGTCTAAAAGAAATAACGCACTCAGAATTTTGAATTTTTTTGAATTTTAAAATTAAAAACTACAAAAGCTCAACCCATTCAGGAGCCAAGTGTGTGCACGTCTTATGCTAATTATATTGTTATTTACGGCCAAGGGGTTGGTCATAGACTAATAAAATAAATTAAACAGACACGGCACGCCGGTTTTTAATTTAAGAGCTCTTTACGAGGGTATAGAGGGGTTCATTTCTGTCAGTAGGTATTCCGTTTTACGACGGAGCGCAAATGAAGGGGACATGACGAATTTTATTGCGGAATCTAAGGACTTTCGGACTTTTAGACTGGGGAACGTCATACCTAGTCAAGTTTTTTATTCTTTTGCAGAGCTTATCGTAGTCAGATTGTAAAACAATTAAATTTTAGCGTCATTTATGTGGTTGTTCATTTGTCTCTTATTTCACCTTATTATTTTCGATAAAATCTTTGTTAACAAAGAAAATTACAATCAAATAGGTAAAAGAAAAAAATTAGAACTAGTATTTACAATTGGGCTAACTGCAGACTGTTACAATCAATCAGCAAGTAAAAAAATATTTTATTAATGTGTAGTCAAAGTCGAAATTTCCTCTGTCCTTATTTGTTCAACAAAAAATGAACAAAAAATGCAGTACGCACCAAACAGGTTTCTTCTTTTACTCATCTATATTGGAAATAAACTCAATTAGGTACCCTATACATTAAAATAAAGAACAAATATTTACAATTTATTTATCTTTTCCTAAAATCCTGTCTCTTGGATTTCCAAAGAAGCTATTACTCATTCTAATATTTACCTATTATTCCAGTAAATAATCGACAGCTACACCTACTAGTAAAGCTAGTAAACTTTGACCTCAACAGTACCTTCCTCCATTTCGCACTAATGACGCCGCCGTCCCCGTCCTTATCTCGTCTCGCCGGGCTGTAAAACCATTTTATTAACCGCGTATGATTAATATTCTTTAGGTTAGGAACATTCTTCAATACTAACCTTCAAGTTTATGACATGGAATTTTTCTCCTTTATGCTGACAGTCATAATTTTGCTAAAGCAAATACCTAAATTCGGCATCATAATTAAGTATCTATTTTGGTATCTTTTAACAGCCTTCGGCGAAGGGCTTGTGGATACCAGCTCACCAGTCGATGGTATTTGCTTCACGACTCGCAGGGACGTATCACTACCACAGGGAACACCAAATGGGCTTGTGCGTCATGGGCAATGAAAGTGTTAAATTAGGAAGTCTGCATTTGGGACGTATGAAAAACATAGGTAGTCATCATAAAATTACCCTAGTTATAGTAGTAGTATGAAATTTATCGTTTCTTTACAAATCTTCATAGATATTTCAAAATGTTCGACGAGTTCCGTAAAGAAGGTAAAATTTAAGAATTAACTAAACACAAGGATTACTGAATGTCAGGAGACGCAGTAAAATTGGAGGTCCTTAGAATTCTTTTAAACTTTGTAAGTGCAATAAAAACCTTCAGGGTCAAAGCGGTGCAAAGCGATCCATCTAAACTGTATGTAGCGTTTGTAGATATGGATATATAGAGAAGTCTGTAAGAGGAAAACTTTTTGAAAAATGGTTAAGGGGGGAAATAATTTTCAAAAGACTACCACACTGAGTGGGGTATCAAATAAAAGGTACTTGTTTGTATATTTCAAAACAGTCTCTGAAATTCCTGTTGGTTACATACTTTTCGAACTATTTTTTAAAAAGTTAACAATTTTACCATTACTCTTTATAGTCCGACGTTTGCAAACCAATCCATTTGAAATGTACCATCAATTTTTAGGTATTCATTAAATAGCAAATTCTCTAACCGGTACCTATAGTACCTCTATATGTATATGTATTAGTATATGTACTTGACAAGGGCTGTTCGCCGCTTGCCCCCTATATGTATATGTATTAGTATACTTGACAAGGGCTGTTCGCCGCTTGCCCCCTATATGTATATGTATTAGTATACTTGACAAGGGCTGTTCGCCGCTTGCCCCCTATATGTATATGTATTAGTATACTTGACAAGGGCTGTTCGCCGCTTGCCCCCTATATGTATATGTATTAGTATACTTGACAAGGGCTGTTCGCCGCTTGCCCCCTATATGTATATGTATTAGTATACTTGACAAGGGCTGTTCGCCGCTTGCCCCCTATATGTATATGTATTAGTATACTTGACAAGGGCTGTTCGCCGCTTGCCCCCTATATGTATTAGTATACTTGACAAGGGCTGTTCGCCGCTTGCCCCCTATATGTATTAGTATACTTGACAAGGGCTGTTCGCCGCTTGCCCCCTATATGTATTAGTATACTTGACAAGGGCTGTTCGCTGCTTGCCCCCTATATGATTTCGTCTATTATTTCTATCCATCCATAGAAATTGTGGATTTTTGCCCCCTTTTTGAAATCTCGTACTTTTATTAGTTCATCGCCCACTTTTCTTACCTCTGTACCTCTAGTATTTTATCAAACTATGTTCTCTTTTTGGAGTATTTTTGAATAATGTAGAGATAACGTTCGAAACCCTTGGCGCGCGAGTCACATTCGCATTTGACGGATCTTGTCTTTACTTTAAAACATTTTTAATAAAAACATTGTTACACGTACTTGGAGACTTAAAAAGCGGTAATAATGTTTTGAATATTAATTTTGAACTCACTGATATAAGTAATAAGATTTTAGAGAGTAATTGTCAATTTCCAGGTAGTAAAACGGATTATCGTGTTTTATTATATATGTGAGTTGGCAGTATATTTTGTAAACAAAGTTATTAACCACGTTGCGTGACGATGGTAGGAGGCCTGACGGCATGACACTAATCCCATGGGAGTTGGGGAGGCCCATTGTGTAGGACGCTACATGCGTCGACACACTTGCACCTTCCCATCTTCCGAGGACATCCGTGAGGGCTGGTGCGGCGGCAGATTTGGCCGAGGATCTCAAGAGACGCAAATATGCAGGTCTTGACAGAGCCTACATATTTGCTCCCTTTGGGGTCGAAACCCTAGGTCCGTGGGGAACCGAGGCTCTCCGGGTTTTTAAAAAGTTGTTTGAACTGGTCAAAGCGACGCGTGACCCGAGAGCTCATACAGCGGGGCAATGCAGCCAGCGTCTTGGGGACGCTTCCGACTGGTATTGATATGGATCAGTTGAGCTACCTGTAGATTGTTTACAACAGTCTGCGGTTAGCTTAATTGTTTTTAATTGTAAATACTAGTTCCAATTTCTTTTTATTATTGAATTGTAATTTTCTTTGTCAACAAAGTTAATTGATATGTTTTTCTAAAAAAAAATAATATAACTTAGATCAGTAAGTACAAACATAGGTACTCTCATCGAATAAGTTATTGCTTAGTTGAATCTATTGTTTTGATGAATCTTACAATAATTTATTACGAAAGTCGATGTTCAATGTATCGAAAAAACAGCTATTATTTTTTTTCCAGATCTTTTCAGCCCGATCCGTTCCTTAGTTTCTGCGTGAAGAAGTAATAAAGATAAATCCATCCATCCAAACTTACAAATTTGTAATATTAATGTGATGTGATATTATTAGTGAGATATTGTATGCGTAAAGCGCTGACAGCGTGATATTTAGTATGTAGTGAGTAGTAACCCGACCTAACAACAGTGACTCAGTGACCGGCACAGAAAATAATGCGCGTAACGCAACAATTGCTATTACGTATGTAGAGCTAGATAGTGGCAGAATTGTCCTTATACTAGATGAATCGCTTATCAAAACCCTGAGGTTTTCCATTTACGTCTAAGGAATTGCGAAAAAGAAGTATTGGCGAAATATTATGTTCCTGTTCGAGTTCAACGTGTTGAAGACGTCACAACTACTTGGGAATGTTGCTGTTTAAAATTACGTTAAGTGTATAACATAATGTATCATAGCTGTATGTCTAGGGTATTTATTTCGTAAATTGCAGCAGCAAATTGGTTTCAGAAAGGGTTGCTGCCTATGAAACTACAGACATTGAATATTTGCATACGTAATCTGTTTTATTTTGTTCGATCGCTGAAACTTTCTAAGCAGTTTTTCATCTACATCAGTGGCGTAGTCGGCGTAGGCCCGTACTAGATTGAAAGTTAGATTTCCGCTACGGGACGACATTTTGTATGATCTACGGTTTATTGTTCCAGTAGATCTGAGTATTTTTCTTGTATAATAAATAATGGAAATCTATGTTATGCAGTGTATTTATCAGTTATCTGGTACCCATAACACAATATAGTATTTAGTTTGAGACTAGATGTTGCTGTGTGAAAAAAGTCAACCATAATAGAAGGTCTGCCGCAATTACAGCAGAGTGTGAATATTTCCAGTATTATTTACATATTTATCACAATAATTTATAAATGCGAAAGTTTGGATGTTTGAATCTATGGATGTTTTGATATTTGTTACCTCTTCACGCCAAAATTACTGAACAGGTCGGGCTGCAATTTTCCAAAACTGTAGGTCTAGATCGGGAATAATACCATTGGATAGAAATAACACTTGAACGTTTTCTTAAAAACAACGCGTGCAAAGCTGCGCGGAGAAACTAGTAAAATTTACAATTATTAGGAGCCGTGTCTTATCTATACGTTCCACGGTCTGTGGTCACACACCGTCGCGTCGCCTCAACGCATCTCGCCCTGACTCACGGTCCACTCCGTTGATTTACATTACAAAAAGCACCATCAGTAGGAAATGCTTGTGAATCATCAGCTTGATGATACTATTTCGAAATTGATTTTGTTACTCATTTTTGAAAGGTCATGTTGATTTCGTACCAGTTTTTACTACTTTGAGTAGTTTGTATGTTTGCTGACTAAGTTTTAGAAATAGGTCATTTTGTAAGCCTGACTAGAAATAGGGTAAATAATTGGATTTTTTGGCATATAAATCGCTACGTCTTTTTTAAAATTTTTAGCTTCTGGTGTAAATTACATTACAGTTAATTGTTTTATGTTAATAAACCGGCCAAGTGAGAGCCGACTCGCACACTAAGGGTTCCGTTCCATACTTGACATACTTTTGCAAAGAAACAAGAGAAACCTTAAAAACAGTTTTTTTTTTGTTGGGTCGCAAAAAAGCAAGAAGCCAAAATGACGCGGTTGCCCATCCAAGTACTGACCGCGCCTGCTTAATTTCGGTCATCGTTGTTCCACTTGGTATGGACATTGCCCCTTAATTATTAAATTATTTTATGGCCCCTTCACGATCATAATATACTTTTGACAAACAAAGAGCAAAAATAGCCACAAAAATCATGTTTTTGTGGAAGCCCCGTTTTAATTAGATATTAATTTGATTTATTATTTGCTTTTATAGCATCAAGAGAAATACACATTCTCAAAAAATGTTAATTGTCTACCTCTTACGGTTCATAGAGCTCTCTAACAGACGGATGGACGGACGGACGGACATCGGAGGCTTAGTAATAAGGTTCCGTTTTTACCCTTCGGGTACGGAACCCTAAACATGGGCTTGCCAAATAATGAGGTGGGCTTTGCTTGCTCAAACCAAACTCAAAACCAAGCCAATATACATAATAGTATATTAGCTTAGTCCACTTCATTAGATCTAATGAAGTGCTCATAGAGAACAAAACTATGTAACTCTTTTTATTTTTAGTGCAGGTGTATATTTATTAATATAGCGAGTTGTTTGCTACTAAAATCGTATAATGAGAGTGAGGGAATAGACAGTGCACCAGTGTTTGCACACGCACTTGTGCACAATAATTACATTACACTGCTGCGCACATGGCTAGTCTCCTTTGAAACGGGCTGCCGCCATGATCGAAATTTAGCTAGGGAAACATCATCATCATCTAAACCTAAAAAGCCTAGAAAACTAAATCTACTTAATTAAAGCAAGGAACTAGTTTAAGGATGAAGCACAACAAGCAATAAGCGCCAAAAGCTAGTAAATCATAATTTTACTACCTCAAGTTTCTCGTTAGAATCTCCCGACCGCTTTCATTTCCCTTACAATGGCCACTACATCATCAGCAGTGGAATGACTGGCGATTAGTGCTCTTATCAGACCAGTGACTCATAGCTACTGCTTGTTGCGCTGTGGCCTGCTTTCACCTGAGCCCCAACTCTGCTAACCAATCACTTCACTATACAATGGTATCGTCGCAGAGTCGCCACCATAGACAGGTTTTGGTATTCTACCTTAAATGAAAGAAACTACAGATGGACTACAATACATAGTCAAAAGTGTCGAGGTTGAAACCGATCTAGAACTAATCGAACAATCTCTCCGTGTAAATAGCTCCCGCGCGCACTTATCTGGGGTTTCTTTCGTCGGCGCGCGGCGATGATGCTGCGACTATACCATCGTCATAGTAAAGCGATAAGCTTAGCAGAATAGGGCCCCTCTGGAGAGTTCGGAGATAGAGACTATTATCTATTCTGTGCTGAGGTACCTACGGCTACTGGCTTGTGGCGCCAACCTTAATTCGTTGGCGTGTACTTTACTATTTGAGTAACGTTGAGCGTTTGGATTCGTTTCGGACACATAATACACTATTTGTTTTCTGATTATTCCTAGCGAAAACTCGGAATAATCAGTTTTCATTCGTAATAATCACATCACATATCTTGCATCGTAAGATTTTATTGTAGGATTATTTCAAAGTAAGAATTGGATTTTAGAGCTAGATGATACAAAAGTTTGAATCGGTTGGTAAGTACTAACATAATCCAATGAAGCTCTTTATTCCCCAGTAGGTATTTGCCTATTTACCATTTTACCCATTTGATGTTACAGATGGCCTAATCCAAATTAACAAACTAAAATGGTTAAGAATCGTAGTTTACTAGCCCTAGATTATGAAATTACGATCGACTAAATTTCTAATGCACTTAGCCGGTCTATATTTTCCATTCATAACAATGTATTTTCTATTATATTATTGAGTATCATGTATATAATGATACTCATAATATGAATAGAAAATAGACACTTTCAAATGACAGCACAAATAATCTAGACCAGAAATAAAGGCCTGAGTTACAGCTAATATCCGAAACAGAAGTTTATTGAGTTCGTAATGATGTGAATCGGGGCGATGGCTTGTCCCACAGCAGCGTGGCAGAGCGGCTCAAACGGTAATCAGAGCAGAGGCTTCACAGCTTCACCGGGCACCTTGTAATGGTGTAACGGCCCGTAGGCTTATTCGCTGAGCTAAGCCTCGGACCTTTCTGTCCCACCAGCCTCGTCCCGGTGGGACGATCGACTTTGATGGATATTAGTGGGACGAATGGGATATTAAATAAAATAAAATATAATTCTCGTCCAACAACTTCCTAAGGGTTTTTATCAAGTCGAGTCGGATCGTGCCTAACAACCGGACTTGCGAATGTCGCTGGGCCCACCTATTGCGAAAAACGAGAGAAGCTGGCAATACTTAAATTAGACCGATGCCTAGCTGTGGCTGTGTCGATGAATAAAATAAAAAAAATAATAAATCCTCTCCCATTTCTCATAACAGTGCTACCTTTCGCAAGTAGATATTGCTCCAGAAAAGATATCGCATTAGAAAATCTGCTATGCTGGAAATTCTTTCCAAAAACTCGATCTCTTTTCGAAGTGAAAAATTGAGGTAGGGAATATGATGGAAGAAAAATAAGATTTAATAATTTAACTCTGTTTTCTAGAAGCAAACAAGATGCTTTTTGTGCTGGTCGTCTGATTAGTCTGGTTAAGACCAATGGTTGTGAATACGGCCACCACTTAATTAATTCTGGTTATAGGCCATAACTTGTTCCATACGGCCGATCGCGCTGTTTACGCCGATTATGATGTTATTTTGGGAGAAATATAGATTTTACTGGTGTAATTAATCGGATGTTAAAATTATGTTAGCTTTAGCAGGATTTTATTAATAGCTGAAAATTAGAAATGTTGTAGAATTCAATAAATTTGTGGTGTAGGTAAATATCGGCAAAATTTCACTATAACAGAAATTGTAATTTCATTTCAATTGTAATCATCCTCTTCCGCATTTATTACTTACTTCAATACTGAAAGTCACCAGTTTTTTATATATTTCATTTGTTTACGTTGTGAACGTTTGGTGTTCTACACTAGTATGGGTAGGTACTGTTGTAAACACGAATTTACTTAAAACCTTTAAACAATCTGGTAGAGCAATGAACTGTCCAAAACACTGTTATTATTACCAACAATTTTTTCGGTAACCTATTCTGTTTTATATGTTATTTTGGCGTCTGGGTATGGTAACATAACATAACGTTTACGACGTACTAATGATCGAGCCCAGACAATACCTTCAGTCCAGGACACGTAATACAATACACGTTTTGCCAGACTTTTGGGATACAGCAAGATATTTTTTTCCCCTCTGATAAAATAACTACTCCGTTGTGAACGGGTTAACTTAGAACCATGTTTGTGTTTGAAGAACACGAAGGTGTTAACACGTGCGGTGCTAGCCGTAGGTTTGTAGTTACATTCATATTCATAAAGACTTCGTCAAACTACTATAGTTTTTTTGATAAATAACAACAACTTTTAATATTTGCCGTCGGGTCTTTAAAACCTTTGATTATTTACTTGCCTTTATCTCAGGGTAGTAGAGACGTAGACAGAGGTAGAGAAAAAGAGATGACGTTTTATACTCGTAGGAGTGAACGGAAGAAAACATGTTGAGCCCGACTCCGTATAAGTGGGAACCGGGTAAGAGGGAAAAGGTGATGATGAAGTAGGAACGCCAACAGCTTTATGAAACATCATTAAGTTTGAATAAACTTAATAAACAATACATAAACACTTAACATACTTAACGAATAATAAATTGCATTGCTGGGTTTAAGCAAAGGTGCTGTGGATTGCAAAACTTGGCTAAAGAAATCAAGGTTAATGTAGTTTCTCGGATAAACTATTTTACAAGTTGTATTAGCACGGTAGTTTGGCATTTGTTCCTCATGCCGCCACATAACATCCAAGAATATAGAGCAAAGCTCGTAAACTCAAAACTTTCATCTCAATTTCAAAACCAAGACTAAATAAACCCATGGAACAGTTACCTTCGTCCTCTTGCCCTTTAAGAGCTCGACAATATTGCAACAAAGCTCAAAACTGCCAGCAAATACTAAAATGAACCTTATATTTAGCGTGGTAGAGGCGATGGGCGTAGAATGCGCCGGAGTCGATTTTGTGACCGGTTTTATAAGAGCGACCGTCCTACTACCGAACTACGCAAGCTTCGTGTGTAGGTACTATAGATATGGAGTGCAGCAGAATATAGCTTGTTTAGTGGGGTTTGAAGCTTTGAGCGATTTGTGAGTTTGACTAGGTATCAATAAGACTGACAATTACTCGAAATCAATGCTTATTGATGGGTCGGTAAAATTCGTGAGTAACTAATTATAGAGGAAAAATTACTACTTCACATCTTTACTTTCTTTAGTGAGATGGTGGTCAAACAATTTACCATTTCCTATAAGAAAAAATGTATAAGATAACCTCTCAGCGGATTATGGGAATTACCCCCGTGAGATTTGCTAATAAGGCGCTTATCAGGGGCGGCCTCAGTCAATATGGCTTGTTCCCAAAGTACTCCAAGATTATTTCTCAAACTGCCCCACGAAAAACAATACTATAAAAAATTAGTTTCATTTTATTTCAAGTAGTATTCTTAAATAAGACCATTTTCTGTGTCTTAAAGTAACTAACATATTTGCAGTCAGTTTTTGATTTTTCCACCTGCAGGATAAAAGCCTCTCCCCATACTTTCAGTATATTTATTTTTAAGTTAATTATTAAAACAGTCAAGTCAGAGAACGTAACACTCGTTAAGAACGAGCCTAACCCTGCCTGTTTTTACAAATGTCTACTTCATGTCGTCCATTAGCAGCCGCCCTACTTCCTGCGCTAAGTGTTTAGCATTAAACGAAACTGTGTTGTTGTTTAGAAACCTATTGGAAACGTTAATTAAATAAACTACTGTGGGCTACAATTTTAACTTTGAAAATCGTTCTTCGAAATCTTCGAAAACGTTTTGGAAACCAACACCGATACCATCTAAAAAGCCAAGCGATACTTTGTATTTGTTGTAATTCAGGTAGATATGGTACGCAGAAAGTCTGTAAAACTTAAATAAACGTAATAAATACGAAAAACTACCGAGGCATTAAAAAATATATATGAAATAATAATAAACCCGAAAGAGGTAAGCATACAAAAGCCAGCGCTGCAACATACAAAGCAATATTACTGAAAGTCCTTTGACAGCGAATATTTCGGTATTCCTGTAACACCCGAAGCCTGCATCCAAACGTGTTTTCCCAGAATTTAATCAACTCATAGGTACAGTACAACAGTATCCGAACTGCGTATCATATCGCAAAGGTGCTCCTCGGGCGGGCAAAACGTTCCAGAAATAGTTCATAGGGTTAGTTGAGCTAGCACACTCATTGCAGGCTCGCTGTTTGTTATCATCACCAGCCTAGATCAACTCACTGTTACATGTCAAAGACTCCATCAATCTGTGCCACTCGTCTTTCGCTGTTCTTTGTAATATTGCCAGCCTATCTACAGTAAGCAGATGGTCTGCCTGCAATAAGGCTATTTTCCTCTCGAACTACGACTCTACGAACTACCTAAAAACTCTGGGTTGCATCTCGCCTATTCTTAAAAGAAAATGAAGAAAATAAAGACTCACTTCCCCTTGGGCAACGGCACACTATTAGTGATCTTCTCACTATAGCGACATTCCCTCTGGTCTTTGTCCTACCCTCATCCAATCTTTCCTGTAACTATATAAAAATTACCAGTTTCTAAATGTTTATAGTTATTTCATGAAATAATTTGCTGTTTGGTAGTTCGACTGATCAACACAATCCAATAGTCCTGTCCTAGACTTATTTGTCAACTCGCGGGCGAGTCGAGTTGACCAATAAGTAATCTGATGCGGTGACTTGTTCTAGATTGACATAATTGCTGTCCTTGACTGAAGTAAGATCAGACCTAGCACTGGGGTCAAGTTGAGGGACGTCGGGCAGACGCTTGCAAAATAACTGGCAAAGGCTTCGGCAGCACTTGCTCCGGCAAATGTAGAGCCTTGGTATGTGGTATTAGGCTTAAATCCTTCTTTAGACCGCAAGCTGGAGACATGTTGCCAAAACCTGCGCGGGTTAAGTCTGATGTTGTCCTCAAGTGATTTTGTATATTATGTACTATATGCAGACGCAATCCGTTTCCTTAAATCCGCTCTAAGCCCCGCAAATTGCATGTACCCTTTCGGCGAAGTAGAGCGGTTTCTAGCCACGTGCAACCTTAGTTTGCGCTTTACGTCGTTAATAATATCAGACGTAAACCACACAGGATACCGTCTGCCTTCAGCGCCCCCATGACGTTTTTTAGACGTGCACTGGTCAAACATCGCGTAGTTATTGTCGTAAAAACATTGACAGGCAGTATTGACATCCTGAGCCTGTAGAACTTCCGACCAGGAATTTTCGGATAGCAGTTGATACTGGTGGTAGTTAAATTTCCTTAAATTCTAGTCATTAGCCGTGTCTATGTTGCTTTGCGGAGTTATGTGAGGTGACGATACTAATCTCAATTTCAAGAGGGGGATGATAAGCGTCGGGAGGAACAATTCCCTCAGTGGCTGTGACAGATACATCACACGCACCAACACTCTCCTGAACCAGAACAACGTCCAGCAACCCTCCGTGGAGATTCGTCACACTATTCTTCTCAAACAGACAGAAATGACGTAAAATAACAGTAATAATTATTAATATTAATAAAAGCACTTTTTAAGTTTAATTCATAATTCAGTTCAACTCGTTGAACTTAGTGGAATAGGGGTTTCAGAACTTCTGTGCTGACTGTACTATTTAATCCAGAACAGGATTGGTAGTGTCGTTAATTGTAAACGACACTACTGGTAGTGCTGGTAGTGTCCTTGCCAATAAACGGAGATACGTTGTAACAAACGTTCGCATTTATAATATTATTATGATATTCCCAAATAGTATCATTGAACTAGCTGCACCGTGACCGGAACCACGGTTATAACGTATCCGTTGACAAGTACGCCCGTCGTCGATAATTGGAAATACATGTAGACGCGCTTGTGCCCGCTCGGGCTGGGAAATGTTTGGCCATAGTGCTTTTTATTACTGCTGCTAGCCTTGGGCAAGCCACATGTCATTGGCGGTAAAGGCTTGCGGAAATTCATTGCAGGATTTTGCAAAATAGAAGGAAATTTTGCGTTTGAAACTGAAATGTTTGGGTTCGACGGTAAATTTGTTCGAATTATTAGTTTTTTGTAATGGTAAAAAGTTAACAAAATATTTTGACGGCAATCGGTCTTTCAAGTAAATAATTATAGTATGCTGGAAATTTCACATAGCATCATCTATCAGGCTTTCTGTTACCCCAAAAACAGGCAGCTAAGTAAATAAAATCAAAGAAAATAAGTAAGAATAAAATAGAAGAAGTTTAAAGTAAGTACTCAGATCCTACTATAAGGCCCCTCCACATTTGCGCGCAAATCACTGCGTGAAATCGCATCACGGATCGCGGTGCGAATCACGGCAAAACTGCCAAGGCCCTCCACACTCGCGCGCGAATCACGCGCGCCCTGCAAAACTTTTGTCACAGGACAAAAAACCCACAAAATACGGAAACGAGACGCAAACGCGAAGCGAAGCCACGAAGAATATGCGAATCGGATCCACACTCAGTTCGCGGCTTCGCGCGTGACCCGCGCGCTAGTATGGAGAGGCGTTTTCAATTCTAATTCAAATTCAAAGTGATTTATTTGATTTAGACCTTACAGGACTCTTGGATGTGACTCTTCAAAGTATTCAAAGTACTTTGAGTTTAGTTTCATACAGTGTTAGCTACTTTAAAACCATCTTTTACGAACCTCTATAAAGTGCTTTCATTTAGCTTTTAGTATAAATATAAACACTAGATAGATAGTTTTCCAAACTAAAGTTATTCAGCACTTATGATTCATAGCAGGAGTTCACATTGATTAGCTCTGCCTTATCTTTACGACTCTGCTCCGTTACTTCAGATTTTTACGATGCAGTGAATCATACGCTTTCTAGGACGACGCTTGTGAAGTTATAGGCATGTGTGAGGTGCCAAACTTTATTGCATCTCAGAGAAGGCGATTTGAAATAAAAAGATATTCATTAAAAATCATAATTAAAGAACTGTGTTTGAAAAAATCGCAAAATAGTATGTATTAAATTTTTGAAACTGTCCCAATCCTGGGCAAAGGCCATTCAAATTGTATTTGCTCATTTACATTCATACCATAGGAATAATCTAAGCTTTTTTATGGTTTTGTATGTTCTATATCATACATAATATTAGAATAAAACAATATTTAGTAACAATTCCGCGCAAACCTTCTGTGATAAAATCAAACAAAATTTTAAATTCAAAATTTAAAATTGTTGTCGTCGTGATTATTCCAAAAAATCCAAAAAATACAACGGATTTCCACAAAGTAACGCCTCAATCTATTATTTATCCTATATCACGAATCCTTTACTATTTCGTACTACCGAATCAACAAACAGAAAAACAACTCGTATCACAAATAAACAAGATCCTTCAAGTGCTAGTGTGACTCGCGCGCCGAGGGTTTCGAACGGTTGTCAAGTATACCAAATGTACTATAGAGGTAGATACTGGTTAGAGACTTTGCTATTTGAAGAATACTAAAAAAATCAAGGATTTTAAATAAAGGATTTCAGATGTATCGGTTTGTAAACTTCGGAGTATAGAGGGTAATAGTAAAATTTTCGAGATTTTTAAAATATTTCGTGAAGTATGTCTCCAGGAATTTCAAAAACGGGTTTGAGATGTACAAACGCATACCTTATATTTGATACCCCACTCGGTGAAATAGCTTCTCCTTTTGAAAATTACCCCCCCCCCCTTTCACCATTTTTCAAAAAGTGGATCACTTGGGAAGGGTGGAATGGGTAATTTTTTGACTTTTTTCAAAATATTTCAAAAAGTATGAAACCCACAGAAATTTCAATAACTGTTTTAAGATGTACAAACTGACACCTTTCTTTTGATACCCCACTGGGTGAGGTAGCCCCCCTTTTGAAAAATATCCCCTCTCCCTTTTTGTAAATTTTTCAAAAAGTTTTCCACTTACAGACTTCTCTATATTTTTACTGTAAAATATAGATCCATACATATCGGACTTTGGAGATATGTACAAAGTTACAAACTGACACCTTTCATTTGATAACCCACTTGACATAGTAGGTCATTCATTTAAAATTTCGACATCACAATTTGTACTGAACATTTACGTTTTCATTTTCCATTTATTTTTATATATTTTATTTTTTTCTGTACAGGCGCACAAAATGTATTATTATTTTCAATTTCACGTTTTTTGCTGCTGTAGTTGCTGAGATATTTAAGACGGAAAAAAGGACAGAAAAAGCGATGCCTTATGGGTTTCGAAACCGATCTCCGATCTTCGAAACCCTAAAAAATAACTATCAGAAAAGTACAACAAACAGTGAAATAAAAACCACTCAAGTCGTCTTAAACTATCCGTCAAAATAAAGATTTTATTTACAGCGCGACAAGTCTATATCAAAAAGAAAGACTACAGCTGGAAGCCCTCGAGGACTAAACGAGTGCAGGCAAAAAGTAAGAACTAGTCGCGAGTCAAAGTTCTGTACACGGAGGAGTAAGAATACAATTTTAGATGTGGCGTAAAGAAGGTCTAGCCAGCTATGAGCGTACTTGATAAATAGCACGGGGGGCCGAATAATTGTATTCAATTACGCGAAATTTCGTGTTTGGTGAACTCTAATGCACCACACAATTAGAATACAGATTTGTACAAAAATCAAGATCCGTCAAGTGCGAGTGTTACTCGCGCGCCGAGTGTTTCGAGTTTCGAATGTTACGAACGTTATGTGTCAAGTACACCAGTATGTACTTTAGGTACCGGTTAGAGGCTTTGCTTTGCTATTTAATGAATACCTAAAAATAGAACAAGTATAGAGGTTAATGGTAAAATTTTCGACATTTTTCAGTATATCTCAAAAAGTAAAAAACCTCCAGATATTTCAAAAACTGTTTTGAGATTTACAAACCTTTCATTTGATATCCAACTCGGTGTGGTAGCCTGACTTTTGACTCCCCCCCCTTTTTTTGAAAATTCTTCAAAAACGTTTCTACTTACAGACTTCTTTATATTTTTCCTGTAAAATTCGTATTTAGAAACGCTACATACATTTTAGATGGATCACTCTGCAAACTTCGGAGATAGGGGGCGGGGGAGGGGGTATAGGTAATTTCAATTCGACTTTATTCAAAATATTTGAAAAAGTATTTAACCTACAGAAATCATAAAAACTGATTTAAGATGTACAAATTGATGCCTTTATTTACATACCCCACTTGCTGAGTTACATACCCCAACAGCTGAGTTAGCCCTCCTTCGAAAAAAAAATTCCCCTATTTTAAAATTTTTTCGAAACAGATTTCTCTATATTTTTCCTGTAAAATATAGATCCATATCTACAAACGCTACATACATTTCAGATGGATAGCTCTGCAAACTACGGAGATGGGGGGGTAATTTTTTGACTTTATTCAGAATATTTCGAAAAGTATAGAACTTACAGAAATTTCAAAAACTGTTTTGAAATGTACACACTGACACCTTTCATTTACCGATCTTCGAAACTGATCCCCGATCTTCGGAACCCTAAAAACGAAACGACGCAATCTATTACGTATTTTGGAGACTTAAAATAGGCGTTCAGGTCAGATCCGAATATTAAATCTAATAGAAAACATAAATGTGAAAACTAGCCAATTTCGTTCACATAGTGGCTTCACCTTTATAAGAGCTGAGCTCAAATTACTCAAGTGTTCCAAGTTTCATAGCAGTTCATAATCTTAATTTGTAACGTTCTGTCATTGTTTAATTTGTGTCTTGGCAAGTTTATATCCACCGCATTTGTTTTAACGTTGGAGTTGCCAAAACAAAATAAAATAATGAAAGAACGTAACGTAAGTATAAAACTTGGCACTAATCATAACCTTCATACCAAATTTCAACAACCTATCCTAAGTTATCTAGAACAGGTTTAAGTTTCTGAACCTTATTGTTAGAAATGGTACTTTTCGGACCTTAATAACCTAAGAATTATACTCATAATTTATTTATAAAATTAAGTATTCCTACTCTTTTTGATCTTACTAAACATGCAAAATTGCAAGCTTATAGTATTGATATTGTATGAGATACAGATGGGACCAAAAGCGTGTCCAATGGTTCGTGTAAAGATACTCACTGCTATTGCGTCGCACGTTCCTTTCCGAACTTGGCTGGATGCTCTATCGCGCGTCTCAATAAACCCTGACATCAACCCCTATACTCTCATAGAAAAAGTATATTATAGCTGCTTCCCGCGGCTTTGTATGCTCTTTTCCGGGATAAAAAGTAGCCTATGTCCTTATTAATATACATACGTTTAAAAGTAGTTCCTTGAAGCTCGTCCGCTTCGCAGCTTCGTGTTCCGCCACATACTCGTAAGCGCGAGTTGTGTAAAGTTACTTAACTCGCGTTGGACGCGTGTAATCGGGCGCTCGCGAGGATGCGCTTGTAGACAAGGCTTCACTTGCTTTATTTTTATTTCCTTTCCTTTTACGGCATACTTTTCAGTCGGAGAAGTACACGGTCTTGTTGACTGACAAAAGGTATTGTTTATTGAGGTTTTTGCTAACGAGCTGGAATTTTATATGCAGAAATATGGTTATTGATCTTGTTAGGTTTGATGGAGGTTTTTACTACAGCATAATTCGCATAATTTGTTTTATTACCTTATTTATGGTCTTGACCACCTTATAGATTTTATGTATTATATAGTTCTCTCACACCTAAAGGAGTACAAGGCTAAACAAGGATTTATATGGAATTACAAATAGGTACCTTTCTATTAGGTAGTAAAGTCACCCGTGGCGGTCTAGCGACCTCTACCCCGCCCCGCCCCCCTAAGGTAGCCCTTACCTAAGAATCGACCCCTCCAATTCAGACGTGGATGTCATAAGCGCCGACTTACGGGTGGAAGACAGCATCTTCTTTTTTTTAGCACCTTAACGATCACCAATTCTTCTGCCAAGCGTGGTGACTATAATAAATAATAATAATAAATGTTTTACTTCAGACACAGAGATCTATATTATATTTAGTACATACTTATACTATGTTAGTAGGCACAGCAAATTATAGGTAGGTAAATGGTATAAATAGGTATCAGTCCAGATAAATTTGACCCTGCAATCCGAATGCTATCGCAGCAATATTCGAATACAGTGCATTGGACTGTCCCATTTATCGGACATTAAGCTCAGGATGCTGTTGGAGCTCCCGCGCCACCTGCGCAGCAGTGAGGCGATTTTTATCCTCATACAGGCGTGGAAGCCGTCGTCGGTGCGCTCCTCGGCGAACATGTCAAAGGCGCTGCCTGTCCAAACCTCTCTTGTTTGAGGCAGGCACGTTATAAAAAATAGAAAAATAGAAATACCAGAACGGTAAACCCCTTCTGGAGACTTCTAATTGTTTTAAGATTAGCTATCTGTTGAGACTGATTTACATATTTTGTATTGGATGAAGAAGAAAGTTTGTCTACACGTTCAAAGCTCTACAAAGTATCGGTCGACATGGTGATCACAATCTGAATAGATTTCAATAATGTGCGCGGGCGAGGTGTGTGGTCGAGATATATGTCGACGGGCGGTCTTTGGAGATTCATAGACGAGATTAGGGGATCATAAAGATGTTGAGTGCAGAATGTGGGATGGTAATAGAATAGCATGAAATTATCGATGTTTTCCTCTAATTTTAAGCATTTCTTTGATAAAATACAGCAGAGTTTGCTATGTTATTGAATCTACTGCACAAAGCCTTAATCCGGGTACTGACCGGCGGCGGCGGCATGGGGCGTAATGTAACGTGTTACACAGCGAGCTTTCGTGCAGTCAGTAGGTACATGGAAAGAAGGGTATGCCCCGTAACATCAGTCAGTACCCGGATTTATAGATACCGATGCGTAGCAGTCATCTGGATTCACGGACTTGCTTGTAATTGTAACCAACCGACCAACTCATGTGTACCAAACGACAAGCGCATATCAAACTAGTAGCTATCAATAACTATAATGGTTGCTCCATTATAGCCAACATAAAAGCTCCTACCAAAGATAAAACAATAAATAACAGAGGCGTCAATGACATCGTCTAAAGTTACATAACTATCAATAACGGGCGTTTAACGAGAAAGCTACAAGCTTCCGTTAAGATAAGGCGATCTGTAACTGGCTGGGCTGGCTACTTAACTTTCGGTCATAGATTAGTAGACAGAAGGACAGGACTTTGAGGATTTTTACAAAACTACTGGATATTTAGGACTTTTGTGTTCTGTAACTAAAACATTATCAACCTCTTCTTTTATCATTACCAGCTGTTTTCAACCGACGACTGGCCCTCCCGAGCTTAAAGTGCAGTAATAGACATTTGGCCGGTTTTAAGCTAAATACACAGAATGAAACCCCATTTTAAAACCTATAAATCAAATAAATCCTTTTTTTGACATTCAATATAGAAGTATTTTATTTAATTATTTTTCGGAAACGGTAATTGCAAAAATATGACCAATTTATTAAAAATATACAGTGTTTACCAGCTAAACCGCAGTAAAATACATACTGCACAAGATTTTCTTGGGTTTCCTAGCTAAAGTGCAGTATTTCATCTTATTTTGTGGCACTTTAAATGGTAGTTTTATCAAGAGGATTAAAAATAAAACAAATTAAAGTAAATATAATAATAATTTAATGAAGGAGTTAACTTCTAATTTTATTACATTGTTTTTTTTTACAAATGATACTTTTATGTGATTGTGAGAGATTTTGATTATTAAAAGGTGATTGTTAAGTTGCATTTACGAGTATCTAGTTACTGTTAAGATTCCCGGAAAGACTGTTAATTTTAAACGTGTTACGATTTTATAGCATAGTTGTGTGTTTCTTAATTATGTAGCATTTAAGTTTAATTTTCGAAAATACACACTTTTATTCTAATCAAAGGTAGTTTTCTTCTAGGACACAAGAGGAATTTTAAGTATTTTATCACAAAGAAGCCTATTAAATTGCAGTATTTTCACATTATTACTGCACTTTACTTAGTAAATATGACAGGAAAACGGTCGAAGTTGCAGTAATAGCAGAATTTACTGCCTTTTAAGGAGTTTTTAAGCAGATTTCATAGAAAAATTACTCGTAGTAATAGAGGCAAAAAAAATATTTTGACTGCAACTATATAACAACAACTATATAACAACAACTATATATATTCAACTATATATATTTAGAAGAAAATATTTATGTAACGACGTTTGGTACACAGTTTTTCACGTTACCTTTCACTTCGCATTAAAAATTTTATCAAATAACCTCTAGGATATTTTTTTTAGGTTTCTACACTTCAAACGCGTTTTTCTCAAAATCGTGTTTTTGCTGTTACTGCACTTTAAGCTCGGGAGGGCAGTGATCACAGACATTGTTTATAGAAACAACTTATAGTACAAGATAGTATATTTATCTTATCCTGACTTGTAAAAAACTTATTTGCGTCGGTCGTTTAAACAAAAAACATAGAAACGTTAAATAAAATCCCTTAAACATATTTAGCAAATTTTAATTATACTTAAAAATTTTTTTAAAGTCTGGTGAGGAATAAACCTTTGAAGAAATAAACTATCGTCAAACCGTAAAGAGTTCTAGAATAGTTTTTTATTCGTTGGACAAAAGGTGAGTATTAACCTATTTTATTTGAAAGTTTCTTAACGTTCAGCCTATTGTACATCACTTGTAGGAACTTTCCACCTTATGTGTTTACTTCTAAGGGCCACATTGGCCTACAAAAAGATGTCTATAACGGCACATGTTAAGTGCCTCTAGTGATACTCATTTCCGAACGAAATTATTATTTGTCTTAATCGCAGCGAAGATAATTTGTCATTTTATGTTTTACAATGTAATTTTCTACTCTATTTAAACGATAATTTCGTCACCGTTCATACTATATTCTGTAGGTACTGTAAGTAGGAACTATTTGAATAAATCACACTAATAATGATTAATGTGAAAGTTTGTGTGTTTGTGTTTGGACATTTGTTTGACCTCTTCATTCCAAAACTAAATACTGCCAAAAAGGAATGGGTTGTAATTTTGCATAGCCCGATTCGTCCAGGAATTTTTGCGTAAAGAGATAATGATAAAGATACATTTATTTGGCCATAAACAGGTACGTACAGGTTTGACAAGAACTAATAAGTAGGTACGGTACACATAGACACAAATACTAATACAACAAATGTTTGCAAACATCTCAACATCAAAACATCTCATTTTCTAAAAAGGAGTAAAAATGTATTTCTAAACATGGAATATCATATGGGCCTCTTTTTATAAAATCATTATCTATGTTCGTTTCTAGAACGAGCTAGAATGAGTATCACACTTTTAAAATTGCAATAACATTTTAAGAAAGTACACAAGATATACATACTTTCAAAATAAAAAAAGACTCGAAAAAGAGTTTAATTTTGTATATAAAATTGATTTATTATTATTTTGCATATAGAAGAATGGGAGATATTTCCCAAAATCCAGCCCCGAAACCTCGTGTTCAGTATGCCAAACCGGCTCGAAGCTGTAATCAGAGCCCGAGGAGGCAATATCAGTTATTAAAAATTAAATAACATGTAAAACATACATACTTAAAAAATGTTCATTGAGTTTTTGGACACTAAGCTAAAAATGACTATTTTATTGTTTTATCTTATTTTTAAGTTAAAATGTATAGTTGTATGTAATGTATGTATGTAATGTATAGTTTATAATTATAAAGAAAGCTGATAAAATTTCCTATAAAACTTTTTTTATTTTAAATCTCTAACTTCTGCAGTTTAGAGAAAATTTAAAGTGTGATACTTAGTTTAGCAAGCCAGTGTAGTTTGTTAATAAAAAAAACCTTGGTTACCCAATTACTCATTCCAAAAACATGAAGTTACTGTAAAGTTGTAAACTTATGTAAGTTTCTTTGGAAATTAGCATTTGATTCGAATACTTAGGATTGATAACTTCTGTACTTTTACGAGTTTACCAACGGCAGGTTAACTTGCGGTTTAAACTTTAAGTTAGGCTGTCTATGCTCTATGATGTACAAAAAATATCGTCTGAATATACAGCCAATTTTAAAGTGTGTGTTTCAAACTGTGTGTACCTAGTTTGAAACACACACTTTAAAATTGGTTTTCACGAATAATTAAGTAGTCAGAACAACGAATACGGGTATATTATTTAGATATACTGCCGTCATAAGAAAAAAGGACGTTTCTACCAAAACTCAGAAACGGAGAAAAAAATTGTTTAGTATTTTTTAAACCAAAAAATTCGCTGTGACAAATAGAATAATGAATTAAAAGAATTGTTTTTGCTAAAGTGTGAATAAAGATAAATAATAATATAAATATTAATAAAAAAAAAAATAGTAAGATCTATTGAAATAAAGATGCAAAATTAAACAAAAACAATTGTATTCATTAAATAAATTACATTTTCTTTTTCTTTTTAGTAAAAAAAATACTGAAAAATACTTAATACTGCGTGAAAAGACGTTTCTGGCTAGATGCTTCTATTCAGCTTAGTAATTTACGAAAAGTCTTTCTTACTTAGTAATAATGAGTTATCAGGCTATCGTTACCTAAATAAAAGAGTCATTTTTAACCATTAACAGCTTTGCAACTTAGTATACCTACCTAATTTCAGTGAACTTTAAATATTAAGTTAAAAAACGCCCTTGTTGCATATCTTAAGGGTATATATTACCTTATCAATTCTTAACCATATTTAAACTAAAATCATTTTTTTAAACATATTTATTCAAATAAAACCACAAAGTATGAAAATTAGACTTATATTTTTTATTACTTATAATTTAAGAAAGGCAAAACTAAATTACCTCAAACTTCTATGGCACGCTTTTTTAACATTAAATAAACTCTTTCTGAAACATGTAATTTTTACCTTATAACTATAACTAGTATCAAAAATTGTACCTTATTATTCTTATTCTAAATAATTATCACGGCTTTGTAAACTGTCTACTTACAAGTTTATGTCAGAGAGGCTTTAACCGCTCTCTGAAACAAATCTCTCTGGTTTTTCCAACATAAAACGATGAACTTTTAGTAATAAAAAAGAAATTGTATTAATTCTAATTAGAGATAATTATCACAACTTTATTCAGAATCAGTCTTTTTTTATTTCTTTCCTTTGTGCCGGTGATTCATCATGCTTCTTACGTTTTCCGATTTTCCCTTTTTTGTAAGATTTTCCGGCGTATCTTCGTCATTTGAGACTTCAGGTGACTCGGAGATAGTAACTTTATACTGTGGTGAGTTGGGAATGCTATTTGTAGAAGGATATGAATCTAAACTTGAAGGTATCCTTATCAAAAACGGAGTCATCCGAATTAAAATCTAAGTTGCTGAGTGAGTTGTTATGAAGATCCGTACAGTCCAAAGAGTCATTTTCATTTGTTTCAGCAAAAACCAGCTCGTCACAATTTGTATCTGCCTGTTCCTGTACCTGTGGTTGATCTTTACAAGAACTGGTTGATGGCACCACCGAAATTATTTTTGTGCATCGATTACGTGTCATTCTATCACACTGAAACAAGAAAAAAACGTGAAGGAAACCGTTAATATAGCATACATAAGTTAATATAGCGTTAAATATAGCAATTATATATAACTAGTTTCTGCCCACGGCTGCGCACGAGTTCTTTAAGGTTATTTCTATCCCATGGGAACTGATTTAGGATAAACAGTAGCCTGTGCTTAGAAATAAATACCTGCATGAAAATTTCAGGGCGATCCGTTCAGTAGTTTTGGCATTTATAATATTAGTGTCATATGATAACGTTATTTTTATTTCCTATCGCATTTTTTACCTAAAATTTCAACTACGCGCCTCGCAAAACTCAAGGCAATACTCTTAATAAAACACAAATAAATAGCCCCCGAAAGCGAAAATAATTTATAGGTGTGTATAAGGTAATTAAATCAAAATCCATTAACCGCTACGACCCAGCACGGTGTAGGCTATTCGGACCTTTTATACAAAGTAAAATAAACTTAAAACATATATAATTATTAAAAAAAAACTTTTAAAACCTTTAACCTTTATATTATCATCTAGGACCAAAGTGCTTGGGGAGACAAATCCATCGAGCCCAAATCAAATCAAATCAAATCATTTATTTACTCGATGAGGTTACGTCGTTTCCTTTCTTAGTTCCTATGGCCTCCCAGCGGCTCTATCACTAGGACCCTGATCATCACCTAGGACTAAACTGCTTAAGAAGACAAATATGACCAACCCACGCGACGGCGTTACGTCGTTTCGTTTAAGAGTTCCTACGGCCACCTTCTGTCTCCATCATCAGACCAGCTAGATGGTATCATTGATGTATTGCATTGTCACTGAATTTACATAAGTATGTCAAATTTCAGCTTAATCGGTTGAGAATAACTGGTCTAAAATTCAATCGCAATATTTTTCACACACTTACCTAATAAAAAAAAAGGGTTGTGTTTGTTTTAGCCAAAATATAAAAATACTGGTAGATGCGTCTTTTTTTACTGATTCCGATGACGTATTTAACTCAATTTTGACAAAAATGTCAGAAGCGTCTTTTTTCCTTATGACGGCAGTATAGCAGATATATTATATTTATCGACACTGGAAGCTGGACGAGTCATGAATGGGAGGCCAAGGTTTATCCTCATGAGCGTACATATGCACGTCCTGCTGAACGTGTCTCTGTGCCATAATCACAGCTACGCTTATATACATATAATCTGTCATATCATCACAAAAAAAACCTTTAAACTGTTGAGCGAACGGACCACAAAACTAAACTTACCCACATTATTAACAAAACTAGAAGGTATCTTATTAATGATTTAATTTTACGGTAAAATGAATTGCCCATAATTAAATAAAAACAAAGCTCTATTTACAATAAGACCATCAAAAAGTCGTTAAACCGTGAATTAATTACTGGTGGAAAAAGTACATTAGTTTCGTATACGCACGGAACACCTGCGGATGTCAAACGAGGTTCGTTCGTATGTGCTTTTTGGAGGTCCGTGGGCGATATGGTAAACTTATTAACCTTTACATGGATTTGAAAGTTTGGTCTGTTAATTGATAAAGTCACGGTGCGTCAAAAGCAGCGGCTGGTGCAAGACCGTGGTGTATGGCACAAATTTCGGGAGGCCAGTCACCTACGGACCTCAAGTTTCAATAATAAGTATGTTGCTAGTAGGTGTTGCTAGTCTAAATTCATTCTAATTATCTGAGTAATGTTTAACAGTCATCTAGTACCATAAATAACACAACCTCTGCTTACTTTGGAGCTAGTGATGCTACTCGTATGTGGGTTGTCCAGCATTATTTATTTATTTAAGTGTTCCACGAATGCTGACAGGAATTTGCTCGTATGACAAATAGTTAACATTGTCATGGTTGTTAACGAAATATTATTTAATAACTATATAATCTGCCCGCAAATGCGTTTTCTTACTGTAGTGTTTAGGACAAGGAGAGTAGACCCTACGGCCGTTGGACGCTATTATACGAATGGACGTTAAAGACGTCTACTTATTTATTACCAACCGCAACATTTTTCCACCATCAGCAAGTGACATAGAAACCTCACAAATAAACAGTAATAAATTATAACAGTAGTGTTGCGTGCTACGCACTCGTGTATAAACAATCGCTTCCCACCGGCATTTAAATATTCGCCGACAAAGCATCCATCCGTCAGTCGGCGACGCAGAGCGTGGCAACTTTTTGCGCACACAATGTAGCTATGCAGAATCATCGTTATTATTCTGAATCATTGCAAGTAATATCTCTCCAAAAATTGGCTGTTTTGAGGGCGTTTTACGCCGAAAGTTTTATTTTGGGGAAATTTCGTGCATAATTGCCAGGCCAACGCAAATGCGCGTCAAAAACTGCACAAATGACGCTGTTCAAGGAGCGAAATGTTAGTTGTTCCATCGCGTTGAATGTCAGTGTACATACATACTACCTGCGTAAGTGATGTTCAGTACAACGCACTGCATTTGTTCATTTGAAAGAAAGAAATAAAAAAAAAAAAAATTGATTTAATTAAGAATCATATAATCCATGGCGACTACTTCTTGTTGTACCTTCCCATCCTATTCCTAAAATATTTTCTTCAATGGTTCACAACAACGCTGCTCAAGCAGCGATAAAAAAATTATGAAAGATCTTCCACTTCCTTCTTTTTAAAATAATCTTACTAAAAAATTCACCCATGAAAACTAGTATAGGTAAACTAGTAACTAGCAATCATAAATATTAACCAGCTATGCAATTAGCTAACCCATGCTTTTAAAAGGTGAGCTCTATTTAAGGTAATTGACGTCATTTGTCAAATCCTATCTATATTTAATCGATGGAAGCGTCAACACAACATGACATTTTAGCTCCATTCCTCTCTCATCCACTTTGCAGATCCACTCATTATTGGATCTGCATTGATCCATTGATCAGTTTCCACTTTTTTGTCCACGCAGATTCATAGCCCGGATGGATCTGTTTCCACTGCTTAAATCTATTCCACTCTGATCCATACGTCGAGTGCAGTAGTTTCCACTGCTTAAATCTATTATACTCCATGGGCCATGGGCCGGGTGGAACAGTTTCCACTGCATTTTTTTCTCTTGTAGTTACGTTGTAGTCCTTCGAACTGCCCCATAATGGTTCGTCTTTCGTTGCTTTACTTGAGTTGTCGTAAGTGTTTTTTTTTTATATTCGAAAATAGACTTTCCTTAGACCTCAATCTCACCTGATGGTAAGTGACGACACATCGTCACTTACCATCAGGTGAGATTGAGGTCTGAGAAGATGTCTTCGTGATACTTCGTTGGCCACAGCCAACGAAGTATCACGAAGACATCTTCACTCTTGTTTTGAAGAAAATCCTATATTCCATTCGATTCTTAAATAGCAAACTTCTTACATTCTGAGGATCGAATCGAGCCAATGTTAGGATTAATCTTATGTCACTACTTTTTTCATAGTTTCTTGCGATTTTGCGCTATTCTTCAAACATCTCTCAATTTATAATAGCAATAGCAAAGGGTAAAAATCAAGAAATGATTTTAAGTGATTTATTTATCTTTACACTTACATAGCTTTTAACGAAAATCACAAGTAAGTATAAGTAAGTAAGTATATACACTAAAAACTTAGAATACTAATTAATGACCCCTTTCGTAATGTTAATATTAACATATAAGCAGCTACTTCTATGAATAACATAAAAAACAAAACGTTCGTATTTCTTGCTCTGTTAACCCATCTCGAGCCATGGGTCATTAAATCCATCGCATTATAAGAATCTGTGATATCGCCGCGCCTAATAAACATAACAGTTAGGTACAAATTACCCTATTTAGAAAATAAATAATTGTGATTCTATGGTAGTTAAATGAAAATTGTTTGCATGATTCCAACTATGATAGTTTAGACAACACGCCACTTTAAAATATGTTAATTTCTAGCAAAATTTATAAATGGCTAATCAGTGTGATCAGGTTCTTTGAATTGGTACATATGTAGGTGCTACCTAAGCACTGTTCACTTTTATATAATCTACTCAAAGAATAAATAAATTAAGTAGGTATTCAAAATTATTCTGAGTAAGAACAAATAGTAAAAAATGAACATGGCAGGAATCTCGCCAATTCTGTGCCTTAAAAAGCAAGTTTTTAATACATACTTCGTACACATTTACAAGTATGTATCACCGCCACCAATAACAATTTCCACATCTACAATTTCCTTTTATCTCAACCAGAAACAATTCAAATTACTCAAGGCCAGTTAAACAACTATTTCAGATGTCCGAGTAAAAAATCAACAACATTATCACATGGTTATTTACCAGAACAGCTCTACGGTGCGTAGTATTAACACATTAGTGAGTGTACTTGTAATTTAGAGGGACGCTCGAGTGCGTCTCGCTTTTGGAAATCGGTGGGGTCACGCGAGACCTGACAGCGTTTTAGGGTTAATTTTTTTACCAATTTAACATAATAGAATTTACTAGCTACAGCGGAGGGAATTTACGTGATAATTGTTCATTATTATGTGTTTACATAACATTTACATAACAAAAAATATAATAATTATGTACCTACTTAGAGTATCGCAAAATCATTTTAAATCTAGATACATCCGCCAAATAATATCATCAAAAAGAAGTAATGCATTAAAATATTTAACTGGCTAAAATATGATTAGTGAGAAGTCAAACCATGCAAATACGTCAAATTAAAATATGTCATCGCTAAATATTTTTTACACCTTCCTATTGTATAACGTCACAACAACATCCAAAGAAATTCAAACAAGTATTTTATGATCCATGTCTTCTGCAGCTTCAAAAAAAAAGACTACAATCCGGTTCGTTAAACAACCTTGTTTGGTGTTTAATTTGAAGGGACTCAATAATATCAGAAAGGGTTTCGTACCCCTGTGTACTGAGCGAGCGACGAACGAAAAAAAATCCATTCAAACAGGAGGATAATTGTGAATCATTATTATGCTTTGTTTTGTTTGAGGATGTTGATTGTCAATAAATCCCCGGATTTAAATTCTTTTGATAACTCTCGTCTGTCTGTCACGGATCTTAATGAAAATCGGCAATGAAAGAACAATCTCTCCTTACTATATCACATTCACTGCTGTCTCTGCAGTGCGGTACGCAGGGGGACACTGCAGCTCTAAGGGGAGGAAGTCGTCCGTGTGCGTCGGTGGTAATGAAAGTGTTAATATGCCCTTCACAGGGATACGGATCCTTGGTAAGGACATACGACTAACTTTAGTTTCAAAAATAATCTAGAAAGGGAAATGAAATAGGGGTAGAAATTTATCAGGAAATAGCGCATGTGAAGCGGCGGGCAGAACCTAATCACGTTATAATTGATCGAAGCTAATAATCACATAATAATATTTGGAATGTGAAAGTTTGGATTTACTACACCGGGTGTCCCACGGCCGTGGGACATGGAGGGTAAGTACCATAAATATTGAAAAATCTCAAAATTAACTAATTGGATGCTTGTTACCTCTTCACGCGAACGAAAGTTACTGAACGAACTTTGCATAAATGTCTTTCTACCTGATGTTTATGAAAAACGCGTGCAAAGCCACGGGCTAGGATCAGATAATGTAAGCACAGCACTACAAAATGGCTTCCGACGCAAAACACTAAAGTCACTACCAAAGCTGGCGAGCTATCAAAATAATACGGATTATAAAGTTTACGCGCCAGTTAAACCATTGTCTAGTTAACTATTAAGATGAAGTGGCCAGATTAAATGTTAAGCAGATACGTGTTAAAAGGTCATTCACATTATTTACGATTACGATTGGGTGATCCCTTAAGTTAGCGTTTATTGCAACCTTAGATACGATCTGTAATCGAGCTAAGTAGCATAATAACTGAATTACATTTTTATGACGGAGGTATAAAGCTTAAACAGTTTTAAAAGTTTATTTTATGAGTGGTTGTAGTATTTTCTTAGCCTCACTTTGTCCGGCGGTTGTAAAAATTTAATTTTCTATAGTGGGTAGATAAGCACCTTATAAGTAAACTTGTTTGTATTATATTATGGTCTGCACGCGGCTTCGATCTCGTGATTTACTACAATATAGCACTGACATTGGCAGTCAAATTGGCAAGAAGCAAGGCAAGTAAAGGGAAAAATCCAACAACCGTAAATTTGTATCTTCATCACAAAAAAAAGTGTTTGATTGTCACCTTGGACCAAAATTTATAGGGTACTTCCCGTTGACCTAGAATCATAAAATTTAGCAAAAATTAAGGTTTTGTAATTATACAGAACCCTCGGTGTGCGAGTCCGACTCGCACTTGACCTTTTATTTTTAATTGGACCTGTATTGCCGAACATAATCCATTATCATCAGACACACTAACTCACACAATTAACTCTTTTAAAATAATAGAGCATAACTATCTCTAGTACGAATTTGATAACATTCTTTTGAGGACCTCTGTGGCGCAGCGGGTGAAGGTCCGCCTGCGACGCAGGAGGTTGCGGGTTCGAATCCTGTCTTGGGACTAATCTTTGAACGAGCTGCAGATATTTGTACCGGGTGTAGTAGGTGTTTACTATGTATAATAAAACATATCTATCTATTTATGTTACTCGTAAGTATAAAGTATATCAGCTAGCCATAACACAATCTCTGCTTACTTTGGGGCTAGATGATACTGTGTGGATTGCCCAGCATTTTTTTTACAGATAAAATGAAATTGAATCAAAGGACTAAAGGTAGTCAAACTATAAAAGTACTTGCCACGACCGTGTCCCAATTATAGTGTAGTTAATTACCTGATCCCCCAAGTGATTGTATCTGGAGCTACAGTGCGGCAAACTTATCTGTTCGGGTGGAAAAAATTGGAACTAAGGCTGTCCCTTCGAAAAACTATAAGACCGTTTGAAAATGTTCACCGCCAGCGCCATTGTCAAGTGAAAAGTAAGGTTGTGGTCATTTACAACCAAAATATTTCAAATCAGATGTGTCAAATCAGATAGCAATGTGTTGATAATTTGAATTTCCATAATGGTGGAATACAATGTTTATTTTTGAATATAATTAGAACAAAATCACCATTGATAACGTTATAATAACCATCTAACTACTACCCACCTACAACTGGTAAAGCGTTAGGTGTATATGATTTCTCTGAGCGAATGCCCCAAAGTGCTGGGTGTTGAGTTGGAATGTCCTAATACAGTCGCAAAAGGAGACCTTGAAATAGCTCTACCTATGTTATGAATGATAGCAATAGCGAATTATTCAAATTTGTTTTCGTTGTACACATGAGCTTTAGAAAGATGGACCCTGTTCAGTTTTTATCGTTGAGAATGTGGGCTTGTAAGCCCACATTTTAAAGTTGATTGTCAACAAAGTTCGTTTTACCAAATTTGTTCCAATCTTCTATAAAAGATTGGAACAAATTTGGGAAAACGAACTTTAGAAAATAGTTGACCATTTTCTAAAGTTTGCCACAACCATATAAGTCAGCATAGCAGCCTCTCTTATACAGAACCTAATTTATTTTTCTACTTAACGAGTAAACTGTACCCGTCTATTGAGTTTAGAAATTTAATTATTCGACACAACACGTCGCAACTAGCACCATAAAAAGTTTCCATGTAAATAACGTACTACGGCAAACTGAACTGTATTCAAAAGTGGAAACCAAAACAACAGATATTAATTAAAACGCTTCTCAAGTGTGTTTTTAGGGTTCCATACCCGAAGGGTGAAAACGGAACGGGTGGGAACGGCGGTATTACTAAGCCTCCGCTGTCCGTCCGTCCGTCTGTCGCAGGGCTCTATCTCACGAACCGTAAGAGACACATGAAACTTTTTACAAATAAGTGACATTTCAACTGTATTAACAACAAATACTAAAAATATAATAAAGTTGAAAATTAAAAGGGGTCACCGAACAAGAGAAAATTTGATGTTTTTTGAAAAATTTGGCTGCTTTTTACGGTACGGAACCCTTCGTGCGCGAGTCGACTCGCACTTAGCAGTTTATTTCTAGCGGTTTGCAAGGGTCGCTGGATCCGTGATTTGCTTATAATGACTTTATATGCAGTTGCTGTTATGGAGACACAATACAGCATAGAGCGAGAAAAAAATTAAAATAAGTTGCCTGGACTCTCAAGATTAAAAAACTTTCGAAAGCTCTATCGCTTTCACTGCTGAAAGGGTATTCACATCTCAACTCCTCAGAAGGGCCAACAAAACCCTAAATCTTCAAAGCCTTTTTCTTTAGTCTTGTCTCTACAAACGATACATCTTGGTCAATAGTATACGACTTGGTTGTTTCACAGGATGGTAAGAATGACACAATATGACACCTAACTTATTTTTACGTGTCATGCAATAGTTCCAGCAAACGGACGAACCACTTTTTGACCAAGAGAGTTGAATGAAAAGAGTTTATAAAGTTAGAGTTTGCAAAGTTACGAAGTTGTAGAGTATGGTAGTTGTAATTTTTGTAGTTGCTGTGTGGAAATAAAGAGATGGCATTGGTTTCACAACAATAGTAAAGTAAAATTTTATACTTAAGGTTGGTAACAAACCAAAATTTTTTAACTTTTCATGTTTTCATTCAAAAGGTACATAATTGATCAATGTTTTATGTAGGTTCAATGTGATGATCAACTTATTTCGAAAATTGGTTCATACCTTTATAATAAAAATAATACAATCAACAAGATCTCTTTAATATTTCGCCTCTGCAGCTCGTAAACGTTGTAAGACTTCATATATAGAAGTATTTTACTAAAAATAAGTACAGAATGACTGCCTCAAGCCTCGTCGACGTGAGTGCGAAACACAAAATAGGAAATTGTGTTAGTAAAGTAAAAGTAGAATTTTACGTTGTTATTTCTACTGAAATATAAAAATACTGATTTATATGTACGTAGATACTGAATCACTATAAGCCCTATTATAAATTTATGTAATTCTTCCTACGTGTATTTAGCACAAGTATCAGGTGTTCATTGTAAGAATAATTTTGTTATATTTGCGTTGACAAAATGTATGTATTACAATAGGTGGTGGTTAAAGCGCTGTCAATGCAAGGAGCAAGTGTACGCCACCGTAAGAGGCAAAGAGGTTTTTGGGGGAGGTTTTCGGAACTCGCAGGGGACCAGAACGACATGTTATAGATGAGCCCTAAGCTCTGCTTAGCTTAGGGCTAGATAATGCTGTGTGAAAAATTGCCCAGCATCATTTTTTTATTTATATTAATATACGGCCAGTAGTGGGTGCAAGTGTGCTAGAAGATCAGCTGTCGTATGCCGCCCGGTAGATATAGGTAGGTATATTTATTATCCGAAATTAAATAAACCTTTTTCAGCCGAGTCAATAAAACAATTTTGGCCAACCCAATTAAATAATTTTCTCAAGTCACTAACCGCTTGACACATCACAATTCGCCTTGCCCATTCATCCAGCATAAGATTGGAAATTATAAAGGAAATAAACTGGAACCCTTTCAATACCCACTTAACGTTCATAAAGATTCGAACGAGCTATAAAAATGAAAGCATTTGCGAAGTAATTTCGGAAACGACTTGAGCTTTAGAATTTGCTCACAAAATAAAATTATTATAGATCGTAATAATGTGTGATGATTACTGGAAAGATCATCCCAGTCAGTATAAACTCTGCTTACAGACCGTGAGAATAAAACCTCACCTCGAACTAGAACACCACTGAAATTGTGCTGATAACTTGTAAAAGAACATGAACCTTTCATACGAATAGCGATCTATAAAAGAAGACTACCTTTTCTTATCTAGGTGCCTACTTGCCAAAACCATTTGAATGGCTTTTCTTATTTATCTCTCGCTCCCATATATAGGTTTGTCCAGTAAATTAAGTGGTTATTCCTAAAATCCTCATCCTAAACTAAATCGTTCAAACGTTTCTAAATCGTCCATATAACCTATTTATAGATTCACTTAGAGACCCTCAATCGTTTATTCAGTTAAGAAAATGTTCGGAATTAATAAGTAACGATCCTTTTGATGTGCAATTAGGATTAAAATTTATGTTCGCTTTATGAGCGTTTTGGCTGTGAATTTTGAACTTTCTCTGGACTTCCGGATATTAATAAACAAACAGCTTGAGTCCACAATGAAATATTCAATCAAGATGGATGGCCTTAGAATATATAGTATCTAAATAGCATGCTCGTCTTGGGAACGCTTCCGACTGGTATAGATATGGATCAGTTGAGCTACCTCTAGATTTTTTGCAACAGTCTGCAGTTAGCTTAATTGTTTAAATTGTAAGTACTAGTTCTAATTTATTTTTATTATTGAATAGTAATTTTCTTTGTCAATAAAGGTCTCTAAATAGCTAAATTGGACCATGGAGGTCACCTTCCTAAATTGTTTTTAGTTGGACCTAAACAAGAAATACGAGTTTTTGATAATTGACAATGTAATTTTGTTGTCGTTGACAGAACATAACTATCGTTAATCTCATTATGCCTTTGACTATTTTGATGTTTTTTCTGAAACGTTTGTATGATCAAATAAGACACAATAAGGCTTTCATGATGATAATAAATTCAAGAAATCAACAAAAATCTCTGTCAATATTTAAATATTTTGTCGAACATAACAACGTGAGTTGTTATCAATGGTCCTCCGTACTGATGGTTTATAGAGGTTGATAGTGATATCAACCTCTATAAACTATTGGATAAAACCATAAAGTTGATAAAACTAGTGGAAATATAGATAGGATAATTATGTCTATTATGTGGTTAATAATGCATTTTATCCTTCGATTAGGCTTCACATATTATTATTTTGAATGCCGTTTTAAATAACATTCGATCGTCGAGTATGATCCAAGTTAAGCAATTTACCTACCAACCCGAAATTAACTGAAGATTGGGACACCTAGAGCTTTCGGTTCTAGGAAATAATTTACTCAAATCAAAGTGACTCCTAATTGAACAGTTTTCAATTTGCGCGGAATTGGAATTTTTCGTATTACATTGAAAATTTAAATCAACAGGGATTCTGCAAATTTCTTCCTTGATTGATTTTTTTTTTACAAAACCTAAAAATAACAAAGCCATTGTGAGCATAAAGCGACGCGACGATGACTAATTCATCTATGGTTGAAAGATTAATTTATGTAACTGATAATCGCGTATAAATAAAATAAATAAATAAATACCTAAGAAATGCCAGACAATCCACACAGCATCTTATCGTTTAGGGGTGTGACGGAGAAAACAAGGTCCTAAGCAAAATCATAAGCCAAGTAAGGTTATTCAACTGGCTATAAATGTATGAAGTATTTAGTTGCTTAAAGCTAAAGCCTAGAGAGTGTTTTAGATAGGACAAAACTGTATTAATTTCCACCAGGCGATGGCTTGCTTCAATCATCGATACGACTTTATAAAGGAAACCTTATGAAACGTCGTGAGGTCTGGAGTTCATTGACAAAGGATATGAGAAATCATCTTGCACCCTAACTATACACAAAGAATGAATTCGTTCAAAGCAAACACAATTTGTAATGCTTTTATGTATTCTAAGTTATAACTAGTTTGGGGTTGATAGACCTTGCAGGCTTTCAAATAGGGTAGAATTTACAATGTTCAGGGAGGAAGTGGCAAAGCAAGCCTACAATAACGTGAAAGGAAAGAGATAGTTCACTCATTCTGATTCTTAGAAGGTTTCTCAAAAAGGACACGTTTTTAAGAATTTATTATATAAATAAACGATATTAACACGTGGTATGGGCAGGTTAGATAGATAGATAAAACATTTATTTGCAACTGCAACACACAATAAAACACAACAAAAAGGTAGGTACCTACATCAGAACATACAATAGCTTATGAACTATCGGAGTTTCAATACTGGGAAAGAATTAGTCGGTACATATTATATCTACATTCAAAAACAGTACGGATTCTCAGTAAGTAATCTGTATTTTGCAGCCTGATAAAAAGGCAATAAACTAAGCGCATAGCTTTGTTCGAATAGCAAACACTGATTTTCAGTATTACCCTCCGTGGTGACCAAAAAAACTAAACACTAACAAAACAAATGATGATGACAACCAACAATAACAAATGATCAGGTTCGTCTAATAACCAAATTATGCGATAATGATAAGGACAAGTACAGGTTGATCTTAACGTGCCTGAAAACTCAATGTCTCCCCCATACAAGGGAGGTTTTGCCATAATCACCACGCTTAGCGGGTACCGTGGATTGGTGATCGCAGTAGAGTGTGTTAAAAATACACTGACGGAAGCTGCTGCTCTACCTCCGGAATCTTCCTTTGGACCCCTTTTACGACATCCACGGACTGACGCCGTGACCACCACGGCTATATAATAATAAAGAAATAACAAATAGTGCTGGACAATTCGCTCCATTCCACTCTGATACTCTTTGCATATCAACTAATTTCCAGTTTCCCCTTTTTTGTCTACTCTGATCCATAGCCCGGGTGGATCAGTTTCCACTACTTGAATCTATTGCACTCCGATCCATAGGTCGAGTGAATTAGTTTCCATTGTTTTTCTAACAGCATCATTTAGCCCCTATATAAAACTAACCTACTAAAAAAATGTATTCTTTTTCCATAAGACCATATAGAAAAAAAATAACTCTAAATAATCAAAGAGCTCGTCCCCTGGGCGGGCGGTGACTAACTACATGTTTGGGCAAGTGCACTGCGAGTGTGCATAGGTAGGTCCATATTTGTTTCACATTTTGTTGTTACTTTATTTTTCATTATTAGTCTTGTGTAAGAAAGTAAGATTACTTTCTTACACAAGACTGATAATGACACACAGATGTGTGTAATAATTATGTACCTTCCTTTTATGACTACCTATAAAACTGCTTCTGTACTATTTTTTTTTCCTGTGCTCTTTGTGTGTGAACTCAATAAAAACTATACGTAACTATAAATCAAAGGAAACTGAAGTGACCTATTTATTAACTTCAAGTTGCTACAAGAAATGAGGTGAGCTCACCAAATATTGACACGAGACTTAGTGGATGCGCAGAGAAATGTGTCCCAACATCTAGGTGTCAGTGTTTATTTGGGCAGCAATACAGCGCAATAAGACGGGGCTCTGGAGTTGTTTGTAGTGTAGCTGGGGTATCACTAAATAGAGTTGCTGTTACACTTTGTAACAAGACGTCATCCTTTCCTTCAGTAGTACTAGTACTTCAAGTAGAAGATTTGTTTCTTTTGGGAATTAGATAGATGGGTAACTCTTAATTATACACCACACTGCAATAAGGCGGAACTCTAAAGTTGTTTTTACTGTACCAGCTGGAGTTGAGGTTATGTTACATCTTGTAACGAGACTTCAGTCTCTGTTACTGCTGCAGGTAGCTCTTCCTTAACAAGATTTGTTTCTTTAGTCCTTTGAATTAACTCTGTACGATTATTATTGCTAAAATCTACGGGTAGGTGGAATTGGTATAAGTATTGCAACGTTAAAGTAATCTATAGAGAAAGTTTAAGTAGGGGTTAAATAACTTACATAAATATCGACTTCAGATTTTGATTCCTATGTCACCTGGACCTAACGAATCGATTGACACTAATTTATCAAAATCTGATGTGTAGTTTGGCCACTACGTTGGAACGCTCTAACTGAATCTCTGACTAACCATTGCTTTTGGCGTAAAAAATTACTAAAAATTATCTAATACCTACTTCTTACGGTCGTCGAAGTTCTCGGAATCATATCATTATTAATATATCAATCATCGCTATTATCACCAGGGCGCGCAATATTACCGGATGTTTCATTATACTTCTTAGCGGGATACAATATCGACGGTAGTTACACCACGGGAAGTAGAGACTACGCCATTATAGAACTTGGTGGGTAGGAAGCTAAAAAACCGTTTGTTACGTCGATGGTGGTCATGTAAAAAACAACCCTGTTTTCACGAACATTCTTTATGCATATAAACGAACAAAAACACAAAAATTAAACAAATCTTACACACAAAACTTCATCGCGATCGAGTCGATAAGCAAAAGCATTCAAAAGCAAAAAGTTCATCTAACCTATAAAAACATCTCTGAAGCAAAACAACCAGTCATCATAATCACAACAGGACAACTTTACTTCCAAATATAAAAATATCACACTAAAAAGCGCCAGACGTAACTTTCCAGACTAATTTGAAGTTCAACGTTTGAGATATTGAATCTCAAAATGTCCTATGTTGAAATAGTACCGACACATTGCACCTTTTCGGGCCAATATCTGAGCAGATGTCCTAATTAAGGGTACGAGACTTGGGCGGGGGCTGCTATATTGCGACCATTCAATAATGAGCACTGGGGGAAAGCTTGGGGAAATGCGCAACGTTTAAACTGTAGCGGGCTGCTATTTCATGCATTTCTTTTATTGATGGATGGATGGATTTATTGATGAAAATGTGACACCGAGACTTTATAACAGCAAGTGGTAAAAGAGTCAAAAGTCAAGAAGTCTTCATTGAATTCGGATATCAAATAATTATATAAATGATAAAATATCTGTCTGACCGCTTCGTAGTCTCGTAGGTCTACTATACAAGGTATCACGTTATTGGTGTACTAAGCGGAAAGGGGGTGGTCTACCCCCCTTCCACAAACATTTTTTGTTCTAGCACTTTCCAGGTTTCAAGGTTTTTTACTGAAAAAAAATCTCGAAACTTTTATCCACAATATGCAAGTGACCAACCTAGCGCCCATTGGCGCGTTCCTGTTGCGTAGGCGTAGTAGGTACGTTACGTGAGCCAATGAGACGACCACGGCGACTTGCCATCTTTTGTTTAGCCATGCCCACAATTTTATTTTATTACGGTATTTTACGGTTGTTCCGTACATTTTTCTTCTATGCTAATATTGTTTAATGTTTATCTTTAGGTAGGTATGTTTGTTTCCTGGCTTTTTTAGTTGTTGGGTCAGACAAAACGCTTGAATCGCGTTTGTGTAGCATCTTGGACCAGCCTCTGCGGATAAAGGAAAATATTTGGCAATGAAATCCAAGCTCCTTTGTAATTGTGGCATCTGCACTCCGATCCGGAAACAATTCTATTTCTTCTAGCACATTCCGAAACTCGATTGTTCTGTACGTTCCACCCGGACGGAATTTACTTCGTCTGGGTAGTGCATGGAGACCAACGAGTCTCCCCAAGGGTTTTGATTTTATAGCGGTTTCAAATGAAGACTATGCACGAAGTATGTTATGAATCTTTCTAGAAGTAGTATTTCAACGTAGAAGATTTTGTTTAGAAAGATTTGAAAATATCTTTATTTTTTATAATAAAATACTCTTAAATAAACAACCCATATTTAATCACTTTACCACGACATTAACCATGATTTGTGCTGTCTTGAAATTTACCATACCATACTTATGTTCAGTTGCATTTGCCATGATACCTATCTAATTTTATGTAATTCTAATTTAGACAACCTTTATTCGTTTTCGTTTAGCAATGTTTATAGGGATTTTATAATATTAATTTTATTCTGAATAAAAGTCTGAAACAGTGCGTTTATTCGTGATTTCATCAACATGCACCGCAAATAAGCCTGTTTTACTAATTACGATGCTTCACACGTCGTGAATTAGAAGAGAAATCATATGCAACGTTACAGCTATTTTAAGATGGCGCTAATCACGCTAATTCTCAGTGTTTGAACTTTTGATCTTCGAGAAACTAAAGTCCACTGACATTACAATATAAAGTCAGTGGATAGATATTATCTAACATGATTCGTGCTAAAGTTAATGAAGATGATTTATGCGCTGTTATGTCTTAGGCCTGGATCATGAGACGATCGTCTAATCGCTATGCTAGTAACGATCTGTTCGACTTTAGTGTGACCTAATTATGAATCCTAATAATATTATAAATGCAGTTCGTGAAGATGGCGTTGTTTGTTGTCTCGTGACACATCTTCACATCCTTAGGATCGCCAAAATTACTGAACAGATGAGGCTGCTTTTTTTTTGCACACAGAGTTCTGGATCATCATAATCATAGGCTTCTTTTATCCCTTAAAACGCGTATGAAACCAAGGGGATAAGCTATAAAGAGCTAAGCTAAGCTATATAGAGCTTAATTCAATCTTGTCTTTAAGGAATGTCAACATAAATAATTGAGTTGCTTTCTATGCACAATGGAAAATGTAAAAATAGTATGGTTGCAAAGTATGGTTTGGTTTAGTTGTCTGAAGTCGGATCAATAATCATGAAGCCATTTCCCCTACCACTATGACTTAGTACCTACAAGGTGGGATGATCATCATAAATCGCCAGAAGATTTCCTTCGTTTTATTTACGCGCAAACTTTTCGCCAGGGGGCGACACGGAACACTGTTATAGAGGATTAAAGTACGAATTGTTTTCTTTTGTTGTTGTTCTATTGTTGGATTCAGTTTGTTCCGAGTTAATTTATTGTTTTTAGGGTTCTCTGACTTGTTAGTTCAATCTGATATTTTTCATTTGTCAATGCCAAAGAGATTACGAAACTGGGTTAAAAATAAGCGTCTAACTTCGGTTCATTTGGTCCAATCTCCTAATTTATCAATATTTTAAATGCTTCTTTGCCGTAGATTTTGCGAACGGCTGAAGCTATTACTATATTTTTTGTCTACTTAGCAAAAATAGTTTTGAATGAAAACCCTTTTCTACTTAAGATAGAGTGACACAGTTGGAATCCTTATTACTTGGTCCAACTCTCACTTGTCTATAATTCTAAGTTGAGTTTTGCCTGTAAATGACGGGGGTCGTTAGTAACTTAGATTTAGTTTGGATTCGGTTCGTAATCATAAGATTTGGAACTGATTAGTTCAAATTGCCATTCCAATAATTGTTTTCGTACTTTACATTCTATCATATAAGCAGTAGAAATGAGAAATCAATAACTTATATTAGTTATATTTCATTAGGTTTACGAAATAAGCTGAGATGAAGGAATGAAGTGAAATGACAATGAAATGCAATGCAAGAAGATATCTGCAATAATCTGCATTCAACAGAAAATATAACACATTCACAAGTTGGCCGAATACATTACCGCAAGAAGCCACTTAAGTCTCATCAGATACTTAGCTCCCATACCAGGCCAAGTAAGAAAAATGTTTATGTGCCAGCTATGAGGTGTATGTATCTTCCTAGGAAACAAAGTAATTTTTTTTTAACAAGAACCTTTGATGTACCTAAGTTCTACACAGACTTTAAACACTGTATTTACATCACAAGCACCTAGAGCCCATGTCGTCCCATTACCAAAGCAAAACGCCAGATCTGCCTTTAATGTTGTAGAAAATGTTTCTGTTCACGGTACATTAGCGACTACATGGCTGCACGCGTTACCGTGAATTCATGCAGCCTGTCAGGGACATTGATAACGAGTAAAGCCGTGTAGGGTAGCTAACTCTAAGAAATTATATTGTAGGAATCATTAGCTAAAGGGCTAGTTTTAGTTTTCAGGTTGGAAAATCTATTGCTGACATTGCAAGCAACAAGGTAAACTGGTCAAAAGCAACGCAAAAATAAACGTGTTATCAAGGAGTTGGTCGGTTTCACTTTTTCCCTGCTCATAACTGGAAGATTAAGGACAATTCGGGAATAAGGGAGCATGACAGAAACTCAGTGTAGGTTCATGAGCAGACCGAATGATTTATTTCACAAGTGTAGGTACATATAACAGAGCGGCCAGTCCTACCCGCATTATTACAGAACACTACAATAACATTTCAGAAAATTTTAGACGCTATTTCTATCCCACGGGAATAGATTTTTTGGGAAAAAAAGTAGCTCATGTATTCCAAGTCTAACCTTACGTCATTGCAAAATTTCAGCCCGATCCGTTCAGTAGTGTTGCGTGAAGAAGTAACAAACATCCAAACAACTAAATGTCCAGACATCCAAACTTTTGCATTTATAAATTACTACATAGATTCTACCCGCGTCTTCTTACGCGTTGTTTCTATGGAAACGAATAAAGCTTATTTACATCCTATGGGAAATTATTTTTGGCATAAAAAGTATCCCATATTTGTTTCCAGGTTTAGAGCTACCTTATGCAAAATTTCAGCTTAATCTGTTCAGTAGTTATGGCGTGAAGAAGTAACAAACCTTCAACCATCCGTTCAAACTTCCGTATAGTGTGATTAGTGTGATGTGATGGTTAATATAAGCCAGTTACAATTTCAGTAAACGAATTATAACAGCGTAGTATAAAGTGCAAAATCTTGACTCAACAATCACGAATAGCGAAACAATGCAAAACATTAAATCTGGTCCAACATGATCTGATTACGAACACAGGTCATACATTACCGGGCCGTAATGATCTCATAATTATGCAGCAGCTAGATAAGATAACCTGCCATTTTGATATATGCACCGGCTTTACATCATTGGTGACGGCGGCGGATTCAAATGAGTTCATTAATTTGATGTAGGTAGGATTTTCCATCAACATTTAATTTTTCTACTTGTTTTAAGGACAGATCTGGAAACCGCGTCTATATGAAAAAAAAGGTGTACGATTTTTAAATAATTTAGATGTGTTAAATACTTATGAAACATACCTACCCTATACTAGGAAATGAAAACAAATGGTTACAATTAGATACAAGATATTTTTAACTACTTATAATGCCTTGTACAAGTCAAAACAATAGCATTTAGCTACTGTATGTATGTATGTGTAATTCTTACAACTGGGCATGGTCATTAGTTATCCCCTGATTCAACTATTTTATATCTTTGCTTAATTTTTTATATCATAACGAAAGACGATGTAGACATTGAGAGAGAACGGAGGGCGCTGTCTGTAAGAGCGAACATGATAGCCCGCAGGTTCGCTCGCTGCTCAAGCGAGGTAAAAACAACGCTAATTAAAGCATATTGTTCTAGTTTTTACACATGCAGCCTGTGGGTCCATACGCAAAAACAGTACAGCGCCCTACGTGTGCAGTATAATAACGCGTTCAGGGTGCTGATGGGGCTGCCCCGGTTCTGCAGCGCGTCAGGGATGTTCGCCGAGGCGCGCGTGGACTGTTTCTACACCACCATGCGCAAGCGGGGAGCATCACTGGTGCGCAGGGTGCGGTCCAACTCCAACAGCATTCTGAGCGTGATCGCTAATAGGTTTGACTGCATCTATATGTATCACAGTTCAAGGATGCATGCTTATACTAATAATAATAATATAAAACACAACATTGCCAAATAATTATTTTAAATATTCCTTTTCTTTGTTTTGATTATTGTGTTGTTGTGTTCTTTAATGAATGTTATACATAAATGTGTTCTGTAGGATAATGTGACTCCTTGATTGTTTATGTACCAATTCAATTTTATTTTATGTATTTAAGCTATGGACCTTGTCTGAAATAAATTGATTATTATTATTATAAAATATAAGTAAATAGCAAGATAAGTACCTATAATATTTATTGACACAAAGTTGTTTTATTTTACTGTTAATAGCGTCTTAATTCCTAATTAAGGTAGGTACTACTCAAAACATTACAGAAATGATGGAATCGCTTTGTAGTTGTAGTCAAATTACACTACAAACTTCAACAAAATCAACTTTTCTAATATTCGCAACAACTCTCTAATCCAAGCTGAATCCTCAAATGTAAATTTATTATTCTAAATTCAAATAATTTCTTCACAAAATTAAATTTCCATAAACCACCCGGGGGTTTAATTAAAAGACGAATTTGCGAAAGTGTCTGCGACTGTCAAAATTGTATCATTTACTATGACTTGATATTTGTATTTGAAATAATTCAGATATGGTTTTCTAGTAAGCGTTATCTTGTATACCTGTCGGAATTCTTGGGATGCCTTTGAGAGGACGTCGGCGGTCGAAAGGTGCGTTCTCGATAATGATGTTTATCATTGTTTTTAGGCTTTTTATTCACAAATGCTAACAATCTTTGTTCAACGTTGACTCTGCCTATACTTAATCGCAAAATAAAGGCAAAATTTATTACATCAATTGCTTGAACCTCTCGTATGCTAGGGAACTAAATGTTGGTTTCCTGTCACGTCAAGTCACGTGTCCAGCGTCTGTGGGGGAACCAAAAGATGGTTTAAAAAAACGACCAAATCGTCCTTTACGCAGAGCGACTACACTCCTATAAAAAGCATTTATTTAAACTCTATGGTATTTTATTAGTTAGTACACACACAGTGACAGCTATAACGTTACAAATTTTGCCCATTTGTCCCGGCAGAGTTACCGTTGAAGTCAAAAAACGTTTTAATAAGATGGATATAAACAAACGTTACTAAACTCAACGCCTATAAGAGATATTGTGTAGCAGTTCTAACGAAAATAAATATATGGTAGGACAATTGTTTAAAAAGCATTTACATACCTAATCATTTTTCTCCTCCTTCTAACTCCAAAATATTAAATGACTGATTTACTACCTAAAATGGTTTTTTTTTATAATAATAATAGGTCTTTATTGACAAAGAAAATTACAATTCAAAAATAAAAACAAATTAGAACTAGTATTTACAATTGAAACAATTAAGCCAACTGCAGACTGTTGCAAACAATCCACAGGTACCTCAACTGATCTATATTAATACCAGTCGGAAGCGTCCCCAAGACGCTGGCTGCATTGCCCCGCTGTATGGCAATGCTGATGTAATAATATATAATTGTATCAAAATCACACCAGCAACCTTCTGTGACACCACAGAGGCATTCAATAAAGTATTTTTCGTATCTAGATTGTAGATTCCTTCCTATAAGCAGAGTGGCGCTGTCTACGTCCAGCCTTATTTCACGCCACCCCAGCGTGCGTCGCGGCGCGGCGCGGCGTGAGTGGCGATGATTCAAATTATTATTTTGCTGAGTTACATCACGTAGCACATTTTCCAAGAAATTAGATCTTTCACAAAAATTATCTAGTTCCTTCGCATGTTACCAACTCCTCCGAAACCGTTTGACTTCTATCGCTGCGGTTTACGGTTCTAAATCCAATGTGTTTTGTACTGGAGGGTGCGTAGGTACCTACCAACCCAACTAAACCCATTTGGACTTTCCTAAACTTTATTTTTTGGATAATAGAGTTTATTTTCAAAGTACTGAAGTGTATTAAACGTTGGTGGTGAAAAACTATCGTTCATTTTTCAAAGCAGTTCGGTGGTAGGTACTTTGTATTTGGCAATGCGGTGCAAAATAATAAATAAACGGTAATTTATTTTTGGTTTTACCAGTAATGGTTTCGTTTTACTGAACTATGAAAGTTTTCTGTTTATTAATAGCAAACGAGCATTTTCAATGCTTGGTTTTTAGTATTCCTTGTATCGTTCCCCTTTGCGGATTTATATTATTGCAACAAGATACTGATAAGGGTATACATATAATTTGAGTACCTACAATATTATTTTATTTATTTACTCTACCTACATAGAGGCGATAGCGTCTCGTTCCCACAATTATTATTGAAGGACTAAATATCGAAGTATTTGCGATAGATATCCACAACACAACTAGGCATTGTGGTCCTTATGATAACACAAAACCTACATTTTTGTTTGGTTCAAGTCCTAGCGATACCACACATTTTAAAAGATTTGTACAAGGCTAGACAGCTCGCAAAGTCAAGTATCTCTGACGAGAGACATTTCTCGATCGACGCCACACTTTCATGGCCCAAGACGTAGATGGCCAGATCCACCCGCGGGTAGCAACGGGGCGCGCTCCTGCAGGTCGCACCGCCGCCGCGCCGCCGAGGCTTGGCAGCAGTGTTGCCATATGCCAAGGTGCTAAATCTGGTAATTTGATGTTGTGAATCTGTATAAAATCTGTATGGGTCTAAATAACTAATATCTGTATAATATTCTGTATGATAGTGGGAAGGATAGTAATTACTTTACATTGAAATAAAACTAAGTTACAACCTGGTTTATTATTAACATACCTACTTATACATATCTTTGTTCGTTTTGCTAATCATTTTACTATTTAGATTTAATTTGAAACATGGATCATCGTAGAGCAGCTGTTTAGATAATAGTAAACTTTCAATGGTATCTGTATTTAAATGATTGCGTGTTTTGGTTTTAATCAAATTAATTGACGAAAATATTATTTCCACTGCAGCACTAGAATGTGGTAGACATAATAGCGCGGAAACGAATTTTGTAAGCGTAGGATACAGTATGTTTCCATCTAGATCTTGTGCACAAAGGATTTGTTTCCAAAAATTTTCCACATCGTCTTTGTTGGATTCCAGCACCATGTTGTTAAAATTTAAGTGCCGCCACTCGTTGTCTAAAGTTTGTACTTCATTGTGCCTGATAAAAATACTGCTATATTTGTCATAATTGTCATAAAATCTGTATAAAACCAGAGCCAAATCTTTCATCTGTATCCGAAGTTCAAATTCTGTATAGGTACAGATAAATCTGTATATATGGCAACACTGCTTGGCAGTGAATGCCTTAAATAGAAGCGTCGCACTCTTTATCTAGACTGTAGAGACCCCTACTACTATTGAGCTTTAGTAGTCAAATGTAGACTCTTCAGTTATTTTGTTTTAGAGAAACATATTATCTCAATGAAGCAACCATCGGTTATATATAATATAACAAAGCATTTTATGTTTGCATTATCTACAGGGCAGTAACAATCGACTAATATCTTTTGTATTGCCTAGCGTCTTTATTTACCTACCTACTTTTGTAAATAGGTCACAACGTCACATTATCAATTAAAAGTAGGTGATTTTGTTTTGTTGTATGTATGTTGCGTACCTACAAATAATATTATGTAGTAAGTGTTCATTTTGTGCAATTTATTGGACACGCACGTGTTTAGGAAGATAGCTTTGAGTAGGTTGATATAAAGTTCCTAGCTATGATTAATATGATTATTTTTACTAGGTACCTCAAAGCTGATGTTTGTTTTTTTTATATTAAGATCCGTTCTGATTGAGTAACGAAACATGTTATGAAACACACAATTTAACATGTTTTATCCGCGTGGATGATTTATAAAACAAAATCAACATGGATGTTACTTAATCTGGATGCACCTTTGTACAAAAATAGGTAAAATAAATAAATAATAACAGTTAGTCAAAATTCTTTTCAACTTTGTTTTATTATTATGAACCTACCTACATATGTAACTTGTGACGAAATATTTCGTTACTAAATTGTATACTTTGTACAAACATTTCGACCATTTTCTTTTTATGTAAAGATTTTCGCCATCAAATCAATGTCGATCCTTGAACAAAGTTGTAACATGCAACCCTGAGAAAGGCTTTCAATCAGACCAGACCTCCTACCGCAAACCCTATTACTTTGCTACTAAAGTCGAAAGTATTCTGACTTTTTTCATATTATTGAGTGAGTACATAATAATAATACAAAATGTTTGAGGATATAATGATATTCAAGGAATTATCGTTAAATAGTCAAGTCATAAAAACGACTTAACGAATGATAATAAAAACATATTGATATTTTTTCTTTATTTTATAAAACAAAAAGACATTTTGCAAACAATCTATGACAAAATTTACTAAATTGAGCTCAGAATATCATCGTTACGGTCAGTCAGGACATTGGTTGCAAGCATTTCCTTCATTTAACACTAGCACTAACACTTTATTGGATATCTCGCCATGCCAGCCTTAGCGACATCATTCGGCGGGCCTTCGTCACCGCTAACGTACCTGCTATTCTCGAACCAAATGGTCTATTGCGTGACGATGGTAAGAGACCCGACGGCATGACATAGTCCCATGGGTGTTGGGGAGCCCCATTGTGTGGGACTCTACGGCAGATTTGGCCGAGGATCTCAAGAGGCGTAAATATGCAGGTTTCGACTCGACAGAGCCTACACATTTGCTCCCTCTGGGGTCGAGACCCCAGGTCCGTGGGGTACCGAGGCTCTCCGGGTTTTTAAAAAGTTATCTGAGCGTCTGGTTGAAGCGCCCCGGGTATCCGGCGCAACACATCAGCATTACCATACAGCGGGGCAATGCAACCAACGTCTTGGGAACGCTTCCGACTGGTATTATATCATTACCAGTCGGAAGCGTCCCCAAGACGCTGGCTCAGTTGAGCTAGCTGTAGATTGTTTGCAACAGTCTGCAGTTAGCTTAATTGTTTCAATTGTAAATACTAGTTCTTTTTTATTTTTGATATCTGATTGTAATTTTCTTTGTCCATAAAGGCCATTGCCGTTTAAAAAAAAGTACCCCGTAAATATTAAAATTCTGCCCTCACGATGAAAGTTCAGGACAAAAAGATACAATTAGCATAAAGATTAGCAAAAACATAAATTCATCTTCGCAACCGAAATTGCGACATTGTAAGCCCGTTCATGTCTCTGTGGATGTGAAACAGTTATCAGGAAGCGTCATACACAGAAATCAAATAATATCTCAAAAATCTATCGACTTCGACGGGACCTGAACCTGCATCGTTCCCTCAGTACGGGAATGCGTTAACCAATTACACCACGAGTTCAAGTGACGTAGGAGTCGAAAAACTTTGGGATATTATTTGATTTCTTAGAAATTACCCTGAGTGTGAGGGCTTACGCACTATAATAACAAAAGTCATACACAGAGCTTTTATTTCATTATATACCTTTGTAATGATTTGATAGCCTGATCTAGTCTACGAATTTAAATTAAAAAAAATCGAATTCGACGGGACTTGAACCCGCAACTTTCCACTCAGTATACGGGAACGCGCTACCTATAGCGACAGAAGGTCAAGTAACCGACGAAAATCTATAGGACTTTATACGGACTGAAGCGCCGTCAGCTCCACCTACAGGGTAAAAAGTCATTGAAGTTATCCAATCCTGTTCAAAGATTAGTCTTTGAACTGTCAATCGAACTAAATGTAACTTTAGAGTAACATTTAGTTCGATTGACGAGAGGTTTCGAGCTCGGCCATAATGTCGACGGACCATAACATAATTATAACGTAATTTTTTTTATAATAAAATAATAATAATAATGTCACGTCCACTGTTGAACAAGATCCTTCTTTAAACATATTAAAGTTAAGGGCATATTAGTGATCTCCATGGATATATTAATGGACGGTACTCGAAGCTGTTTTATGTGCCCATTTCAGCTGGTCGATTCAGATGGAGGTATTCGTGATTGTATCACTCATACAAGTTTTGCAGCTCATTGTTTTTATCGTTTTGTTTTTATTTACCCAAAATGCAGCTAACGAGTGGCGAAAATACGTGATACGAGTGATGCAATCACAAAGACGTCTGAATAGACCAGCAGGAGCCTGAGCGACGACGCACGGTGGAAGTGTACATAATATTGAATTAAATCAGGTGTTGTCTAGGTTGTACCGATTTTGTTTATTAGCTCAACGTTTATTAATATGGCTAAACGACACTTACCGATCTCGTCGATTTAAATGAATTAGATGTTTCCAACAAATCATTCATTCAACGTTCATTCGAGCATTCTTTCTGTAAGCAGTCTAGCCTTTTTATAAACGGGTTTGTTCTACGTTCCGGCGGCTACATGTACATAACTCAACCTTCGAACTGAACCATTGTCACCATTTATCTCCAAAATCAACATCTAGAGGTAAATTGTACGAAATTCCTTCCACAAACAGTTATAAGTACTGAGAGGGCCTTACCAGTATATTTACCTCCGTGTTGCAGTCCAGCAAAACGGGATGCCTTTAATTCCATTGGGGGCGACAAATTTGCCACGGTCTGGTGCGAATAGATCGCGCTGCCCAGCGGCGTTGTTACTAGGACATGTGCCACTAATGGCACATCCACCCATTTATTTATCGCTGGTTTGCTCGCGTCCTGCCTTCGCAGTTTGAAGATTCTATACGTTACTGAACTACAGTGAAGAGGGGGGAGGTGGGAATATTACTTATGTAAAAATAACATGATCAGCGATGGGTTCATTTGATCTAGTAGTGTCATTTGGCTTGGTCTAATAATCCCCTTAATGATTTCCCATTTCCCTTAAGGGGATTATTAGAGAAAAAAGTCTAATAATCTCATTTCAGTGGTGTAAGGGGATTATTGTCTTATATTATAGATGTGGAAAATTTTGAATGAAGTTGATATTTAGTGAACTGTCCGTTTTTGTAAACCAATTATTGGTAAGGTCAAAGGTATGTTAGAGGTTTTGCAGTAGACGTTTGTAAGAGTGCTTTCCTTGTGGCGCATCAGGAATATTCGCGGAGGCGCGGGTCGACGGATTCGCTGCAATCCTGCGCAAGAGAAAGGCGTCGCTGATGCGCGAGGTGCGAGGCACCGCCAACAGCTACCTGCAGGTCATTGCAGGAAGGGTGGACACAGTCTCCCCCTTCATGCAGCACTGGACGAAGGCCCATATTTTCTGTTAGCTTATATTTTTTGTTAGTTTTTAGTGTGTTATTTTCAATTTAATTTATTATAATTCATTCAATTTATTATGTTTCTGTGCATGTTATGTAAAATAATTCTCGTTATATGGACTGTGTATGTAATCTGTGCTATGTCTGAAATAAATGTGATTTGGTTTGATTTGATTTGTGGTACCTATATAGGTATGTGCTTTACATAAAAAGTGTCTATGGAAGCATATATCCTGACATATTATGAGTCTGATTGGTAGGAAGGTATTTTTTTTGTAGTATATTTTGTATCTAGCTAGACCTTTATGGTTTGTACTTAATAAGTAGCATTTCACATGAGTCATCATAACTTAGGCATGTCTTCTTCTAAAAGATAACACGAACAATTACACTCTCTAGTGTTTTTGACAGAAATTTTATAAACACATACGATACGTCAAAGTAAACCGACGAAGCTACTAATGCCTGATTATGTTTCAAAGAACATCAACCTTGTTTTGCGAAATGAATGCTGTGGGACGCGACTCGTGGTCCCACTGGGATTGTACCACTATTACTCGTGGTCCCACTATCCCTGAAAGTGTCAAATATCCAGCAATCCAAAGTAACTCTGTCTGTCTGTCTGTTACCTTTTCACGCCTAAACGGCTAAACGGATCTCAACGAAATACGGCAGGGAAGTAGATGGTATCCCAGAAGCGAAAATAGGCCACTTTTCATCCCGGAAAAGAGCGGGCGAAGCCGCGGGCAGCAGCTAGTATTAAAATACGTTTAATCACAAAATAATTTTCGTAGCAGCTGACCCAGTCCACACTGACCTTATATGTCTAATTAATACATTTTAATATTGAATGTTTCCTATCAAAGTTACATTATCTGACATTATTCACTACGCGTCAATATACGAGTGATAAGTAAATAACACATTAAACTATACTAAGTGATATAAACTAACATGGCGATACACGTGCCGACCAATACAGTGATAAGACTCCTCTGGAAGGTTCCTAAGTCCTCATTACTAGGTTACAGATTATATAAACTTTATTACATATATTATGCCTCTTCAGGTCATGTAAAGTTGTATTGTAATGGACTCTGGTACAGAGTCAACATAATGGGCCGGAGTTCAACTAAATAATATGTATGGTAGTATTGTACTTGTAAGCTTTACATCTACTATTTTATCTTCAATAACTGTTTCGTTATCTGTTCGTCCGTAGAATTTAATTTGGGTTCTTGTAGATTTCTCCACTGCCAGCAATACCTAGCCTCTCGAGCAGTCAACATGCACGCCCTCTGCAGATATTGAGCGTTTTGAATAAAATGAAACCGTCTTTTTTGCCCTTGGCATTCGTCTAAGACTTTCCTGTTTGCACCTCGTTTGCACATTCTCACAGGGTCTTTGAAATACTGACCTAGCTCAGATTAAAATCTTTTCCATGTTAATTTTTAAGTTATGCAAATATATTGTAGATGATTCAAGGAATTCGAGCAATACTAATTTATATTATTTTATTGTAATTAAAATACAATAACAGAATAGACGTAAATAATAATAATACAATAATAATAATATAATAATACAATACACATACAATAATACAATATTAGAACTAGTATATACACTTATATATATTTCTTAATTCACTCTAATTACTTATATGTTCATCTTTAGCCCCTTCTCAACTATAAACCATTTTATTACGTTTTGGTATTTTAGGCATGTTAAATACTTATGTTTAAGAATAACACACGACTCTTATCACTTATTATTAAGCTTATACTAAATTATGTATATGAGGTTTTTAATAAAGAAATTGGTTTCAAATAAGAAGTGAGAGGGTTAGGTAAGTAGTTAATTCTACAGCTTCACGTATTAGCCTGGATACAGCATGACAGATCTGAGATATGATAAATTCTAGCCCTTAAAAGATCGTCCTTATAGACACTTAGTCATTTAGTTGGTACATGCAGAATTACAGGTCATTAAATTCTAGCCCTTAAAAGATCGTCCTTATAGACACTTAGTCATTTAGTTGGTACATGCAGAATTACAGGTCATTAAATTCTAGCCCTTAAAAGATCGTCCTTATAGACACTTAGTCATTTAGTTGGTACATTCAGAATTACAGGTCATTAAATTATATTATCCTACTATTAAAAAGAATGAAATTTAAAAATTTATTGAAAAAATGGCTCCTAGAGAGTTATTTTTGCTCTGTAGACGAGTTCTATTCATTGCCTATTTAATTTGATTATAAATGAATATATTATACAATTAGTTAATTATATTTATATTAGATACTACTGTTAATTAAGGTAATTGAATACCTTATTGCTTACCTTTATATATTTTTTTATTTTGACTTGTAACTTGGCGTTATAAATAAATGATTATATTTTATTGTATTGTACAAGCGAAAGTTTGTGCCATTGTGAAGATGTTTGACCAAAGACAACACCAAAACTACTGAATGGGCAGGGCTGAAATTTTGCCCAAAAATTCAAAATTTGGATCTGGACCTAGCATAAAATATAGGCTACATACTTTTTATGAGGATAAAACGTGTGCGAAGCCGCGGGCAGAAGCTAGTGTAGTCATAAACTAATAAGATGTCTTGTTGTAGGTAAAACAACCATGAAACTAACCTAATTGGCATTACAAAATATTAAATAACCACATCGTCTATCAATGTTTATGTGGTTTTTTAAGGCTGGTGTGGCCCAACGGCCTTGACAGCACAAAATAATTGTCTGTAGCCGTATCATTTAACTTTGAACAATATTTGAGTGAAAGAAAAATACTCAAAATCGTTTAGAAGAAATGTCCAAATTTCGAATAATTTTGTTTATTCGAAATTTGGATATTGTTTCTTAATTTTTGTTCTCAAGGCCGTTGGGCCATACACTAGCCTTAATGTGTAGGTATTTTGAAAAGCCAATTAGATTCGTTTTAGGCTTGCATTTCCTACAATGACTCATGAACTGGGTCAAGGGCAGTGACATCACTACCTCCCCTAAGCGGTCTGTCCGTCTGACTCATATTCAAAGCGTTGGATTACAGTCATGACTCAAGCTGAATTGCAATTTGATAGAACTCTAATTGTAGACTGTCGATTAGGTACTTTAAGCTGTTTGTGAAATTAGACTCTGCTGGTAGACGCAACATTGATTTGTCATGTCATGTACCTACTAGGTACTACTGTTTTGTCACACACAACTACAGGGTGTACTACGCCGTGTAACATGTGTACTAAGCTGAAAGGCGGTGATTCAAGACCCCGAGAGGATCATCGATATATGATTTTTTGAATTCCTGTTTTTTTTAAATTTTTTGAAATAAAAAAAAAGTTTCTTTATTCAGTCATATTAAGTTGTCTTGTTGACATATTAAATAATAAATAATTACCTAATTAATAAAAAAATTGTTTTATTTTGTTATTCATTTCTTTTATATGCACTCTAGCATTATTTAATATTATAAAACATTGTACAAATGTTTTGTTTATGCTTGTTTTTGTAGAAAATCCAGTGTTTTGTATACAATAATAATAATGTTAAAATATAATAATGTAAAAAGTACACGAATATGAATATGAAAAATATGAAGAAGAATTTAAAAAAAAATTGTATAAAATTGGACCCTTGGGGTCCAGAATCACCCCTTTCGGCTTAGTACACATGTTTCTAGGCACCCAGTATAGTAAGGTCACATACCTTACTATACAATACAGTAGATAGGTACACAACTGCAGTTGTTTACTGATATCCTTTGATAAGGAAATCAATGGGCTGAATAATTTGCTCACACTGTTCCGAGTTCACCGACACGTAGATGGCATCCCAGACAGGTTTCCTATTTCCCTAGACGTGGGGGATACTTGCGGTGGTTTGGTTTTCATTGGTTTTTATCAAGGGCTTCCTAAGTGGACACACTCTTGCTGATTGGCTGGATGAAACCTTCAATCAAGTGATGGGCTTGCAATTTAATCAGCCAATGAGACAGCAAGGTGTACAAAAATGTGTGCGACTTCCATTTTTAACCGACTTTGAAAAAAGGAGCAGGTTGTATGTTTGGTTGGTTGTATGTAATTTTTTTTTATGTATATTCATCGATTTCTTGCGTCAATTATAGACCGATTTTAAACATTATTTCGCTTTTGTATGTAATGAAAATGAAATACTCCCGAGATGGTCCTATAAAGTTTTTATTCCCGTGGGATTAATATTTGTCCCACAAAACTTATAACAGTGTACGTGGTAAGTTTTTTAAACAATCAAATTATTGTTTAATAGATTTTGTTAAAATATATTATTATTAAGTACCTACCCATTATTACCTTACAACAAGGGAAAACTCGGTATTTAAATATTTAATTTTATAAATTTTACGTCAATCCAGTCCAGAATGCAAACATGAATACCCTTTCCTGGGCCAACCTGTCATTACCAGCTGGGCTGTCATTACAATCTACATTGTGATTTGTCCTAACTCACTTTGTCAGCTCAATGGGCATGACATACTTAATGTAGCTTTAATGACATACTTGCTTAGCAAGCAAGCACTGGATAAATATTTGTATGGCTAGAAAGAACCCCTTCATTTTCCTTCTGTAGGTATAAAAGCTGATGTAACTAGGAATGGCTCTTTCTAAAAATGTGGAATTTTTAATCAACTTTTAAAATAAATGGAGTTCTGCTGTACATATGTTTTTTGTGTATGTTCGTTGATTTCTCAGTTATGGACCACTTTTGAAAATTCTTTGGCTATTGTATAGAGAATGATCCTGAGGTGGCCATAAAAATGTTACTCTTGAGGGATTTATCCCGCAGAAATTAAACACTAAGGGATTCGAAGTCGGCTTTTAGGTTTTTGAAAACAATGCAATCTCATTATTAGTATTAAGTTCTTGTTTTATATTATAAGTGTATTGATGGTGCAATGAAGTGAAAATCTATCTATCAGTTATTAGAGTTAGTTTAGATTCACAAGGGGCATATGTAGTTATATATTCTGCATCATCATCACCACCATTCAGCCTATATATACTAGGTAGGTAGGTACCTGATGTGTTTGGCCTCCTCCTTTAGAAGCGAGTTTTGTCTACATTTTTACTAATTTTCAATTAGGTACAAAAGCAATTTATTTTATTAAATCGAAATTGGGTATTCGCGTTGAAGTGTACCGGTGAACAATAAAATCTGTAAATAATAACAAATACGTAATCTTATTTGCTAATCAATAAAGCCCATATTAGACCAGCACGCTAGCGCAGACCCAAAGTAATAAAATCACAAATTACTCCCCCTGAAAGCCCGAATTAAAACTTCGAAAATTGCCTGAAAGATTCTCATAATAATTTCTCATTACGCTTCGAGACGTTCGTCCAATTTACGTTTTCATAAAAAACAATTAAATCAAAATTAAATTAAATCACCGATTTGGGAATTAAACGTTTTTATAGCTTATTAACATGTTTTTAGAACTTGACTTTGATTTTTAGGGTTCCGTAACCCGAGGGTGAAAATAGAGCCCTAGTACTAAGCCTCCGTTGTCCGTCCGTTCGCCCGTCGTCTGTCCGTCCATCCGTCCGTCTGTCACACACAGAGCTCTATATTATAATTTTATCTCATGAACCGTAAGAGGTAGACATATAAAACTTTCAGAGAATGTGTTTTTTCTAACTGCTAGTAAAAGAATAATAAAAATAAAATAAATATCAAAATTAAAGGAACTCCCAGTGAGTTTTTTTTTTGCCTTTTTTTCGCCTTTTTTTATCTTAATTGGTCACGGCTGTATCTCTTAAACCACAATAGGTAGGCACATTAAACTTTCTATAAAAGTGGTTCTTCACTTCAACTGTAATAACAACAAATACTTACTAAAAATAAAACAAAGATAAAAATTCAAAGGGGTCTCCCAACAAGTGAAAACTTGATGTTCTTTGAAAAAGTTGCCTGATTTTTACCCTTCGTGTGCGAGTCAACCCGCACTTGGCGGTTTATTATGAGTTACGTTTACAACAACAAATTGAATTGTTATTAACAGAATCCAGAAAAAAAGTCAGTAGTATAACTTAAATAAATCAATTTACATATAATAAACCTTATATCACTTTTATTTCGAAGCTAGACAAATGGTTGTACGATCTGCAGATATTTGTTCCGGGTCTGGAGTTTTCTATATATAATAAAAAAAAACATCGTTGTTAAAGTTAAGTTATGCAGTTATTTAGTAGATAACTATTTGGTAGTTGAACTACCTCTAGATTGTTTGTAACAGTCTGCAGATAGTTCTGTTTCAATTGTAAATACTATATCTTACTTGTTTCTATTCTTTATCTGTAATTTTCTTTATTAAAAATCTTTCTTATCCAGCACCCAGTGCACACAGCATCATCTAGCTTTGGGGCTAGATGATGCTGTGTGGTTTGTCCAGTACTATTTATTTATTTTCCCTCTGGAAAAAAAAAACTCTCGCGTTGTACTTCTGAAAAAGCATAAAAGCATCTCACGAAATAATATTCACATTTCATAGATCTCTAAATTATTTTTATATGAATACATAAATAATAATAATAATAATAATAATAATAATAATAAATAATGCTGGACAATTCACACAGCATCATCTAGCCCTAAGCTACAATAATACAAGACACTACATAGATATTTTTTTTTTATTATACCTAGAAAATACTCAGAACACCCGGAACAAATATTTGCAGATCGTAGAATGATTTGTCCCAAGGCGGGAATCGAACCCGCAACCTTCTGCGTCGCAGGCGGACCTTCGCCCGCCGCGCCACATCGGTCGCCTTTGTCATATTTATTCGCATAAAGGAAGATCTATGTATAACTACATAGGTACAAACGCATAACACAACATTTATCATTTCAAAAGTTATTTAGGCACTGTGCTTTCGCTTTTTACGCAAATCACCCCGTTTTCAAGGCAATTAGCAATAATTTATTTTCTTGGCGTTTCATAATTTTCATTATAATGACTTATGAAGTTATGAGTGTCATAAAATATTTTCTATTTACAATTTTAATAGCAAATAACTCAAAATAGAGACGGTAGGTCCGCAAAATTCAGGTTAGCGCTTAGCTGTTGGACGCAATTGATAAATTCTTACCCTTGGTGTGCATAGTAATTTTATACGCACCGATAAATATCATCAAACATCACACCCTATTCTATATCTATATTCTATTCTATAACAATAGAAATAAAATGACGTTAGAACAAATTAAGGTAAATGGACATGGACTTGAAAAACAAAGCAAACACTAGTGGTGGACGTTGACTGAACAAACAGTTTTTTTAAACAGTTTGTTAGCTTTGTCAACTATTAGACAGTCCACTGGTAAACTAGTTTACAAACATGTGAACGACATTTGCATCGTGCAGTCCAACGTCGAGCGTTGCCGAAACTGTTTTTCTAGCCAGCTAGCCGCCCGCCTAGCATTCCGTTCTCTTCACACTTGCTTGTTTTGCTAATATGACTATCTCTCTTTCCCCATGTGCGCGACTCTTTATCGGTTGAGTGTATTAGTAGGCAAGCACATTTAAGAATTTTGTTTGTTTACTTTATTGTTTATTAGTCTCGTCTAAAATGCGCTTTGCGCAGGTCAAGGTGATAACTTTTCTAGAGATTAGAGTAATTAGGTAAATAACTAACTGATAACGTGATAACGCATGCTGACATTTATACCACTAGCTGCTGCTCGCGGCTTCGCACGTGCTTTATAAGTAGCCTATGCCCGTTCCAGGGGACCATTTACCTCTCTGCCAAATTACATTGAGATCCGTTCAGCCGTTTAGGCGTGAACAGGTAACAGACAGACTGATAGACAGACAGAGTTACTTTCGAATTTAAATTAAAATATTATTATGGTTAATATCCTGAACAGTTTTATAAACTAGTTTGTCGTGGACGATAAACGGTTTCGTTTCGTTGACTGTAAAAAAATCGACGACCCATTAAAATACCTACCTTGGTACTTTAACCATCAGCAAATTATTACTTAACTCAATAATAAAAGTTATCACTTAAATAATACTTTTAACATTATAATTATCATAATGACTAAAACAAACATTGTTTACATAATCTAATCAAGTGTGAGCACATCATTTAATAATCTAATGACTCAAGAATGTCCTAATGACATATTATACATAATACCCATAACTTACTTTAATATTGTAGGTATAAATTATAGTTACTTATTGCATATATAAATGATGTATTATAATGTCGTTATATGTACAGTCATAAATATACAGGATGTTTGGTATTGCGACCGTCATAATTATTTGAGGAGGTGCTCCCCCACCCAACTCCTCAAAAAATTATGAAGATCATGGCCTACATTTCTCAAGTTTGTTTTTTTAATCTAAAGTTTGTTTTTTAAATCTGCCAAAATGCCCCCTTTAAATCAGTCAATGATTACTCTTAGACTTAGGACATTGATTCTACCTAAGAAATGTAGCCCATGGCCCACGACCCACACAATCCTCAATAAACCTGTCTATCTATAATTTGTATTACGACGTTTACATCTTCGAGATTTGATCACCCTGTAGTCTCCTCTTCATAATAATGGGCATCACATCATTTAAAATTATAACTGTAGAAAATGTCTTCAGCTAGAAATATATATTCTATTAGAAATAAAAACCTAAAATAAAAATACTAGAAACACATTGTCTAAATCGAAATTTTAATTTAAAATTAAAATCAAGTATGGAAATAAAATAAAAATATAATAAAAAGAGCTTTAATTACTCCATAGCACACAATATACAAAAACATAATGTTGATCTTATTAAAATTACTTAGATAAAAAAAATAAAAATCAAAACAATAACATTGAAATAGAGCAATTTGTAGCAAAATCGGAGAAAGTTTCCATTGCTCAACATATAGACCCAATTATTATCCTACACGATCTTTCAAGTCTATGCTCCCACTGAAAACGCTAAAAAGTAGAGATGGCATTGCAAAGCTAGAGACCGAGACTAATGAAGATCCTTGGAGGAGGCTAAACCGCCGAAGGCGGTCCATATCATTGGTCCAAATCATGAAGACATAAAATTAAGCTTAAGCCTAAAATTGTAAACAATTATCTTTTGTAAGAGAAAATAAAAAAAATATTCAATATAAAAAAAAAACCCACTCGCTTTTATACGTCTACGACTTCTTGTGTTTGGCCCAGCCCACCAATCGGTCACAGCTTTTGTCCACCTATCATCACCACCTACAGCCAGGTGTCCTGATTAACTCCATCTGAGGCTGATCGCCTTGTCCTCGACATGTCCTAGACTTTCGTCCGACGTCAGATCTCAGTCTTTTTAAATAGGTAATAAAAATAAATATTTACTGTCTATTCTTTTTACCTCACTACGAGTACACGAGGTACTTTATAGAAGCTATTAAATTCCTAGGTGTCTTTTATAAGTTCTATCACACTTTCAAACTAAAAGGTCGATGGACGGCCTAGACTAGACAAAAAACCCAGAAACTAACTTTGGCCTCGGTAAATATATGGGTCTAGACGTCTCGAAGAAAACCCTAAACAAAATAAAGAGCCTCGCGTTGCGTGCATTGTCAGGAAGTTTCGCTTTTTAGTTTGTTATGTACCTACCTACCTACCTCACCTACGTACAAATTATTTACATCATGAAGTTATAGGTTACGTAAATTTACGTAGTTATTTTGTCAAACTGCTTTAAATTTATTTACCAATGATTGGTAATACTTACCTACTAATAGATTTTTGTGCACAACAAGAGAACAAGAACGTAGGCGCCTACATGACATAGAAGGCACCTATTCGTAAAACTAAATTTATTTCTGTATGATTGTAAATTTAACGACCACCAGACCACATCATAATATAACACACAGCACACTGTGTCGTTTGAGAAACATTATGACAAAATTTTGAGGGAAATTGCCTCAAAGAAAATTACAATCAAATAATAAAAATAAAAAAATATATATTGAATAACAAAATTACTACAATTAATATTAATAATCATAGTATTTTTGTCACAATGTTTGTCTAAAAATTATTATGCTTCGGTAAGTACCATATTTAAATTAAACATAGATACATTTATATTATAAATCGGTCGGCACCTAGATATTTTTTTATCTATCTACACTTATCTCATAAACTTTCAATATTTATTAGATAATACAATTACTTACTTAACCAAATACCTCACAAATAAGTCTGCTTAGCAAAACTAGCACCGAAAAGAAGATAGAACTGCAGTCAGTACCTGCAGTCAGTCTGTCAGAGCTTCATAAAGTTAGTTATGGCTGTCGGTCCGGGGTGGTGTAAGGTAAGCGCACCGTGCGCGTGCATCCAGCGCCTGTGTGCGAATGTAGGGGGAGGGGTGTGGAGGACCGCGGGGGGCAGGGGCGAACAGCTGAGCGCGCTGCTATATTGACAGCGTGTTGCCTCTCGGCCTGGCCGTCAGTACGCTCGCTGACACCGCGGAGTGCGCACGTAGCCGCCGAAGCATTCAACATAACAAACGCGCTCGATTGATTATGATCACGATCGCCCCGCAGTGCTAACTGAACTGCGGTCGGGACCCCGCTAAAATTATGACTTTTGGACTGTTCGTAAACGAAGAAGATAGTAGCAGACCCGTTCTAGAGGAGAAAGCTCTGAGGATAGTTTCCAGGTACTGGGAAGTCTCCGGTGATTCGTTTGCCGAGAGGCTCCGGTCCGGAAGCAAACAGAGGCTGCTCGCCGATCCGTTCGAACTGTTGTCAAATTAAACTTTTAGAACTTCAACTGAATTTTTTGTGATTTTTGTGCACTGTGTACTGTGTTATTTTGTGCTTTTACTTTTGGATATCTAAATGAAAATGGTGCCTCAGCAAGTTTCGGATGTGAGGTCGATGTCGCCCACGTCCACCAGTGTACCCTTGTTTGGGTCGCAACTCGTCGACAAAAACTCTTCGACCCCATACACCGATGCCACTCAGGTAAGTCAAATATTAAATTTTATTAACTAACAGTTGTTAGTTAATAAAATTTAATAATTAATATTTATTTTATAATTAATTTAATAATTTATATGGGATATTATATTATTATAGGCACTATTAGTTTAGTGCCTATAATAATATAATATCCCATATAAATAAATATAAAAAATTGCATAAAATATGATAGCTTATAAAGTTCAAAAAATAATTATTCTTGTCCAAGATTAAAACCCAAATACAACCTATCTACATATATATCTAAAAACCAAAAACTTAAATATGAACACAATGTAAAAAAAATAAACAAACTAAAAATAAAACCATCTAAATACATAAAAGTAGTAATTTTCTTATTTTAAAAAGTCTTAAAGCAATAAAAAACAATAAGAACCATTCCATTAAGTACAATAAGTAAGACACCAACTACCTTCAAATTACATTTTAAAAACCTACACAAAATAATGATAGGTAACACGATAATTCAAGAAAGCAAATAAATTTACACGAAAATTGACAATGAAACAAACAATAACAATAATAAAATCAAATTAAATGCGCGTAATATAATTTTGTTGCTTCTAAAACGTGTTGTTTGATTTTTGGTGAAATTGTTTTTGTTTTGTAAACATGTTGTTAGTGTTCAATAACAAACTTGTTAAATATTTTCTCAATCAATAAAAATACCAAACTACAAAAAAACTTTAATTTAGAAGTTTATATTTTAAATTCATATAGGTATATACCTACCAACATGAACCTCAACCAAAACATATTAACACAAATATTATGAAAGTTATTACTAAAGCTTTATGGTAGGTCTAAAATGTAGGTACCTACCTAAATAAATTATTCAAAACCAAAAATCAAGATAAACCAAAACAAACATTCTGGTTTATGCATTAAGAATAATATAATAAGAGCTGGTAAATTGTGGTGGTTAAACTACCTAGCTAATGATGTTAGAAATGAAACCAAACGAATGGAAAATAAAAACTTAATTAGGTAGTATAATTTATAAAAACGATTATTTTTAAATTTAGCTTACACCATAAAACACAACAAAATTCCAAATCAAAGCATAACAAGTCTAGACACGTTTAAACCTACATATGTAGGTATTATGGTCACCGCAAAAGAGAAATAAATTAAATTATTGTGCAACAAATAAATAACCGAGTAAGATCACGCAGCGAAGCCTATTTCAACGACATACCTAATCGAGATAAAAAAATGCTAGACAATAAATAACTAAGCAATAAATTTAGTAATCGTAAAACAAGAAGGATCAGCGCTACTGTAGTTAATGTCCGTAAAATGTGTAAGCGAGCAATATAGAATAAAATTTACTGGTAATTTATATATGGAGATAAACGGCTGCAGGCAGAGTGACGCGGTCACGGCTGACGCGACTACGCAAATCATCTCGGGGCATTGACACCAAATACAATTTTTTACGCATTATCGCATTAAGCGAACTCCCGGCGATACAGCGTAAAACTGAAGCTATAACAGTCAAAACAATCGATAAAATAAGAAGAGTTATGATTTTATTGCTGCCATTCGAGCGAATATCCATGAAACGATCCCAGAGTGCATTAACATTTCAATGTCAACTCGTAATAACATATTTTTAGTCATCCTCGTGTGAGTGGCCTTTCTCGTGCACTCGGCAGTCGGCGCCGCCGCCGCCGCTGCGCTGTGTGTGTCACTAGGAAATTATCTTCGGGCGTTCGCACACTGTTTCTGATCCCAGGAAAACGTTCACTCATCTTCATTTTTAATTAGAGCTAGGAAATAAGCGTTTTCCTACAACTTATCCTTGAATACTTTATCGAATGAAAAAATGTAGGTAATATAAGGAAACGATTAGAATAGTATCGTTTGCAGTTTAACAACTTATCAATACAATAGCTCCGTAATTATCCGTTTCATCACCGTATAAAATTAAACTGAAGCAAGAACGTGAAGTACATAGATTTAGCTAAAGCAGAGCGGCCGTTTAAATATTTGGTTCGCGAACAAAAAACTTGCAAAACCAAGGGCAGAGTTTTGGATCGTTATAATCTAAACGGCGGCGGCGGCAAGTGAATTGTGGACTCGCCTTTACTTGTTTTTTGTTAGGTTTTTTCATCGAGTTCTAAACATGTAGCCTCAAGATTGGCAACTGTTATTTTCGTCCAAGGTTACTTGTGCCTCGCTCCGCTACAGCTGTATCTGTATCGGATGTAAACCCTCTATTTAAATACTTTACAGACATTTCCTAGAAAACTGTAAATTTTTCCTTCGTGTATGTCAGCCATAACAGTATCTTACTACATCTAATCACGAACCTCCGCCATTTTTCGGAATTTCTCGGATTTCGGGATAATAAGTCTGCATCGATACTTTTCCAGTATGTTACAAAACAATTCTGTGGCAGTAAATTAACATTTAAGACCGGTGGTTACCTCTAAGCAATCGTGTTAGCTTTCCTGGCATAAGTTTATCGTTTAAGTAAGCAAATTTATGTTCCCTAATGCAGCGCTGGCAGGTCTGGGCGAATCAACATTTTGATTGTAAAATACGAATTCACGTCGGCAATGGCAATTTACCCAGCCTACACTTGTGGGTGTTGTTTTAATAGCGCCATTATAGAGAACGGCGAGTGTTGCCCAAGAAAATTACTTCTGTGTACGGACAAACATTGCCCACCGCTTGTATTTACTGACAGAGTTAGAGTCGCAGTATCGTAGAAAAAGTAACTACTGTCCGGAAATCACACTACCTAAATCTACCTCTACACAAACTAGAGGAGATTACAAAACTATACTAGTTGAAGAAAAAGTACTTTGGTTTTCAATTTTTAAGACGGGAATTGGATGGCAGACTAGACCTTTGAGCAGGATCATTATCCCCTGAAAGGATTGCTGATGTTTCGAAACATCGCGTCACTTAATCCTTCTTTAGCTTCTTAAGTTTTCGTGTTTGCACTTTCTATTCAAGAATAATATAATATCGCAGTGTAAAGTTACAAACTACAAGTCCCGAAGACGTTATGAATTCAACGTCTCATGATAAAGTTGTCTCAAATATACCAGCAACTTGCAAAACTGAAGGCATGACATGTGAAAACAGCAAGTCTGCAACTGCAAATAGCTATAAATTCAGTCTGGCCACGGTGACGCGTGCTGGAATCGGAACGAACAACTTCCAATGTGGAAACAACAAAAATACACCATATATCTTTCACTCGAATTTTCCGCATAAGGTTTTGTATATCACTTTTTATTTTTTTCGAGGCTAAAACGCACGGGTTGGTTGCATTTAAATACTGAATTTCACATTTCTCCAGCTTTGATGTTTGAATGTCTCAGCATTCAGAATTATTTCGATACACAAGTTCAAACCATGTTGTTGTTCACAATTATTATTGCTAATAAGAAATTTGTACTATTGATTCTAGAACTTACCCTACTCAAAGTCAAAGTACTCTATTCACGGTCTATCTGTTGTTTTCAGGTAGGTAACTGAAAGATAATATTATCTACAAACAAGTCATTGACTTCTATTTCTCAACGTTATCATTGTTATTCTTATAAAACTGTTTATCTCGCCACGTTGTCTATAAAAGTTTATCACTTGCAATTGATTTTTATCAAATTCGATAGCAGTTCTGCACCTATCTTATCTATCACGGCAAAATTAATTGTCACTAAAGATTTTTTTTACGATTGTTTTTACTCAACAAAATATTTTAAATGTTATAAAAATAAGACTTCATTCTGTGACGTTCTTCTTGTTTTGATGAAAACCTAAGATTTTAGACTTCTTGTTTATGTTTACATCGCTTGGTCTGAAAACTTCCAAATCTCTCCGATGTTATCCCTTCGGAGATTTATATATGCTGATTGGATACGAAAAGTTTTGTAAGATCAGCTCGGCTGATTAGGTGCGGCAAAAGTTTATTGTACCAAGTTTGATTAGAAAACGATGCCGAAGTGTTAGACTATCACCTTTCATTATCACCCCGTGATGTTTTCTTTGCCCAAATCTTTGGAGATGCCGTATTAGCTAAGAGTTTTTTGATGTAATTTGTATTTGTACTAACGGATTATTTTGCTAACATGAACTCGCTACTCTTGTTATATTTATTATACGGATGTAGAAATCAATATGTATGATTTAAGACAGTAAACTAGCAATACAACCTCAATTTCAAATATTTATAGCACAGTAACCATATAATTCACAAATATCAGTTATTATAACGTGGAATTGATTTATAACAGCATCTCAAGCCGTTCGTTATGACTACTTCAACGATTTTTATTTCCGGTCTAAGATTTGTTGGCTAACAAACTACCTCTATTTGTGTTTCAAAAGTAGTCCTTCGTTGTATTCATTGTCGACAGTTTTATGATAATTGTTCATTTAGAACTAGTTCCTGCTCGCAGCTTCGCACGCGTTGTTTATATGGAAACTTTTGAAGGTTATTTCTATACCATAGGAACTGATTAATGTGACAAAAAGTAGCCCATATTTTATTCCATGCCTAGAACTACCTGTATGTAAAATTTCACTACCAACTTTCGCATATATAATATTAGTTTGATTCGTTTAGTTTCAAAAGGAGGTAAATAAAACTATACCATTATTCTTTAACTGTTTTGATTATATGTATTTATATTATAACCAGTTCCATTAATCTTCGTTGTATTTACTATTTCATGGTTTTCTTCGTGGTTCTATTGACAATAAGGCTCTTTTAATTTCATTGACTAATGTGATTTTTTACAACCGAGCTTAGAGACTGAAAGGTAAGCTTAAAGCTAAAGACCGAAAGTGATTTGAAAAGTCTTTTTATGAAAGCGAGTAAGCATTTCATCATGGAGTCATAAAAAGGTGACCCTCGAACGGGAATGAATGAATAGATGGGTATCAGCGTCGGAGCGTTTCTCATTTCTCGTGCGGAACATTCTCGTGCGGAACACTAAAAACGATAAACTTTACGACTGGCCTTTAAAAAGGACGACACTCGATCCTGGTACTTTCAAAAAGAATTTCTCTTTTGCCAAAGCTTTGCTCTTCCCCTCATATATTTTTTATATCAGCCTTCATATGTTAAGACTTTATTTCTTATTTCTTCTGGTTTTTATCAAATGGGTAGAAATGTTGGATTTAGCTTCTGTACGTTTTACTCCTGTTTTACAACTTACGAGCTAAAATCTAACAAGAACTTTTCTGCTTTGTTACAGAAGGTGTTTTATTGTACTATCTTTGAATGTAATGCATATTTTATTTTATTTTTTCAATTTATTGTGATGCAGACCTACCGAAGCCGTTACTTCCATATTTAATTCCATAAAAAAACATTTAATGGTAAACCATTAAATGTTCCATGGCTTTCAAAACTGATAATATAAAACGGCTAAATTTAATTAGTAAACCAGTAATTTTCTCTTAAGTATTAAGCTGCCTGTTTGTTATCAAGGCTTAGAACGAGTCTGGTTCTAGGATAAATCAGATCAATCACATCTAAACTTGAATACCCTAAACCTTTTGTCTTATTACTTTCTGTCATAAGAAACTTATTAAAGTGTTTATTAAAATAACTAATTGGAGAAACTTTAAATATAATTTAAAATCAAATTACAAGCGCTCATAATATTTACCATGGTTTGTTATGTTAGGACTTTTCCATGATGTCGGCACAGAAGCATGCGCCTTACCTTTAGTTCCAATTTCTGAGTTATAGCAACAAAAACTAAGAATCTGTCTTATGACCATATTGACCATTATATATAATATAACTAACGGTTGTCACCTCACTTGGACAAATCCTAACTAAACGAAAGATAAACTATAAAATATATATTAAATAGATATTAAGTGTATATACTAGTTGTAATTGTTTTATTCTTATAAGTTAATTGTTTTATCATCGATCTATTATTTTATTACAAAGGTCAGTAAAAATAGAAAATAAAGTGATCACTAAACGAATGATTTTCTAAGTTCGTTCTAAAATCACAACACTTAACCTAAATAGCTATTAAACCCACACGTTCTTCTCAATCATCAATGAACCTCTTAAACAGTATCTCATTAAAACCAATCTATCATTCATTATGTTCTAAGTCAATTTTCACTCAAAGTACCATTTTCAGTAACACCTACAATTTGAGAAGCATTATGTCGAAACAGCTCGTGCATTATCGGCAATGACCTTTGGCTACTTTTATTTTGTTCAATTCGAACCGGTTCTAGAACTGGCTCACAAACGGCTTTTACTGCCTTCATAGAATAATGCACAGATGGAACAAAGCAACAACACGGAGAGAGCATAATGCTGAGATAATCCTCGGTACAATAACGTAACAGGAGATTTTCGAAGCGAACAATGTGGATTAACTGAGCCAGGAAGAATAAAAAGTATTAATTAGGATGAGATTTTAGAATGAATAGACTTTTGTCAAAATCTTTTAATGAAATCCTAAATCGCAGTGTTATATTTTTTGTGATGTATTATTTTAAACATATGTGTGCATATGCACACGAAGATATTATAATTCATCATATAACTAATTTGTAAATTTCCTAATGCCTACGTCAAGTAAAAAAGTAGTATTCCAGGGTAAGAAAATCAATTACATAGGACACAATTTTTTTTTTTTTTAATTTTCATAAATCGATTTGACAGTATCATTTTAAAAGTTATTAAAACCTATTAATAAGCGGTTAGGACAGTGAGCGGTTAGAGCATACGTTTCATATTGAAATCTATTGTAGGTAACAAATAATCTCTGGTTAATCTATTAACAATAGTTAGTCTATGGCGCCCGCAAAAAGCAAGTCGTGACTCGTGAGCAAGTCCAGGAAGAGTCCCGGTCGTGTCGTGTCGTGGGCTCTAACTGGCCTTGCCTTCTAACTTTTCTTGTTCAGAAACTTCGATATTCACTTGCCACTCGGTAATCTTATTATACCAACTTGTGGACAGGTTTCTTATACAATTAGCTACTTGGACAGAAAAATTTTGCCTGTACGGTAGGAAGTGCGCTTTTTGATCGCTATCCCAGTTTCAGTAAACTTTTAGCATTGTTAAATGTGTTAAACCTACTACGTTTTCACAAACATGTTAAGTCACAGTTACATAAAATATTTACCTGTAGGTACTAATAGTTATTGAGAAGCAGTACCTAAAACGATTAATAACTTACCAGAGGAAAGGAAGCGGTTTCCTCCTGTGTATTTTAACATCTTCACTGCGATCACGCCCAGCGTAGTTATTCTGGCTAGATCCTCCTTGTTTTAGGGAGACACGTTCTGCGGTCGGTGTATGTGCGCTGATAAGTTATTTTTTTTATTTATTTATCCCACCGCACCGTAGGTACACATGTTACACTTACCCAGTAACGGTAACCAGTAATACATCACTGCAAGATATTCTAACCCTAAGTCGTTTTTCATCTAATTGTATACCTTCCATTCTGGGGAAGATCTATGTCCAGCGGTGGACTGCTCATAATAATGCATTATTGAACCTCTATAAATGATTAAAATTTAATTTACCATGAGCGGAAACTGCTAGGCTTAAGTTACCAATATGTTTAAACCATTACTGCTAAAAACAGTAAAGCTTTTTGTTTTCCAAATAAATATAAGTTAAATTTAAAATCTCTTTGTCTTCAACATATTTTCAATTAAGTAAGTAAATGGCACTTAATTATAAATATGGAAATCTCATAGACCTACAATGAATCTTTCTCAAAGCATTAGGTACCTATAGCCAGTGCAGTTGGCAAACCAGTTGTGCCGGTTGAGTAGCAACAGCCGTAGTATAGGTACATTACTTAGTTCGCGTTGGATCTATGCAGTAACTGGATTCGCCACAAAAGCTTGTCTTATTTAAATGTTCTGTTTTTCTCTACCACTTGGCTGTTTGTCCAGCTTGGTCGTGGAATGGCTTGGACGTGGCGGTGTTAGTAGGTAATTCCCTGGACGATAATTTTCCGAAAACGCTACTTAGCTTTAAAATGCTAGACATTTTAAAACAGCATCATCTAGCCATAAAGTAAGCAGAGCTATTGTAATTATTAGTTCCATATATAGCACAAGCTAAGTATGTATGATATGAAACTTAACTTAACTGGAAAATGATCTCCCTGAAACCATTTAGGGAGACCATCATATCTAAGTTTCATAAACTTGTACCACGAAATTATATTCATATAGTATTTAAAATTTACATTGCTTTAATATTATTTTAGCCCGTTAGTACCTAAGACCATAAGGATGCTAAGCTTAGCCTCGTCAGTGTGAGATTACGTCCCCGGTATATTGCTTGATCGAATTTCGACCTAGTAGTTTCTAGCAAACGTTTAGTTGGCTTTGAATATTGCGGTAGATATATAAATCTAAAACCTAAGATGCTCTTTTGAACGTTTGATTTATTACGACCACATAAAATATTTTAAGCTACATTTACATTATAACTTTCAAAATGACTACCGTTCATAGGTATTCTTAAATTTCAATGATTCGAAAAACTCCTCTCTAAATAATTTCCCAGAAATTTCAACTTACGCCAGATGATTTATGTAACCTAGGTATATTGCTACCGGGAATCCACGTTCCACAGTCAGCAGAGCTAATATATGACCCAATATTGAACTCTATTCTCCTTGCAATAAGGCCCATAGGCGTTTTTATTGCCAGTTCCTTGAATGCCAGTTAAATTAATCAGTCGTTTTATCCGAAACGTCTATTGGCATTCCTTTTGGGGTAACATTTTATTTCTTAAAGTGAATTGTGGATATTTGGTGTGAAGTAATTTGGTCGACTGCGTTTTCCATTGCTTTTTCTGTTATTTATAGCAAAGGTTTATCACCTAAATGTAAACATTTTAGATATGTACCTACAAATAACCGAGTTAAATCTACTCTAGGTGATAATTTGAAGTCTGGTATTGACACAGTAACAAATCAAAAACACATCACGCTTCCAAACCCTTACTCAAATAGTCGTAAAATAATCAAACGCGCTGATTCAAACATTTAATCAAATCCCTAATTGGACGAACCCTCAAAAAATAAACATAGGATTACTAACGTAAACAAATTAAATTGGTTTTGAGAAAAAACATTGGATTTTCTTTCAATTCGAGTGATCTAAATTAGATTACCACTTAGCGTTATTTCGGAATTTTCTCGAGATATTGATGACTAGTATTTTTAGAGGGTTTAGCCTTTTTAAAAGCCTTTAATAAGAACTTAAAAACTGATGAAAATATTAAAAAAAATTGTGGAACGTAATATAGGACTACTTTGGGATTGTTGACGTCAGAAAACCTCCTACTACACTGATTTAAATATTTTACTTCTATATTTGAAAATAAACGTTTAGAATCAGTGTCACCAGTTGCCTTGTGCTTGTCAATAATTGTAATTGTCTGAGCATTGCGCACGAGTCCCTGAACTTTACCCGAGCTAGGATAATCAATAGTGAACGATGAAAATATCGAGGTTATTATTCTTGTAGCTATGCCGATATAACTTACTAACTTAATCAGTTATAGGTTCTTTGCCAATTGCCAAAGTAAAAATTCAAATGATCCGTTTAGGTTATACTAATGTTTTAATAATTCATTATGACGTCAATTTTGCTGTAGATTCTAGATAAAGTTCTAACTTTAGATATTTACCTCATCCTAGCTCAACTTTTTATATCTATACAATTAATGCAGCAAAAACACCAATACGGAGATATTATCTTAAGTATTTCTTACACGCTCACCGACATAATCACTGATATAAAATTAATATTAAGGCCCGAGAACCGGTCTTGCCTGATTGCACTCTAAATTAGTTCGATGCACTTTGTCTTTGACATTTAAACTGGTGAAGTCATTGATGACTTTAGATTTGTTCGAGGCGATGAAAGCGGAAATATTACCAAGATTATTACGATCAGTATCATCAATAACAACTAATGTAGTATCATTGATCTTAAGAGGTTTAGGTAAAACCGGATTACAGATAAGTTATGTGGAGGATGTAGATAGATTTCTAGGTAGTCTGACCTCAATACAAGATAAGATTGTCGAGGATGTGTGTTTGATAATGATAAGGTTCGCGGAAATCCTTATTGTTCTGCAAACGCCAATTTTAGAAACCTTTTCAATTGGACCTGTTTGGCAAAAACTGCTCACGTTTAACCTACATTTATAAATGTATTCATCCCAATAACATATTTAGTAGCAAAAACGGAAGTTTAAAAAAAAAACTTGCTTTTATTGAGGGAAATGTAAAATAAGATTTAAAACCCTTAAATAGTAAATTAACGCATTAGATTTTAGCAGCAGCCAGAACACAATACACACATTATCAACCGAAATAAAGTTTAAATTGCAATACGAAAATGGTCCTACCAAAACGGGTGGTATAAGGAAGCTGACGTTCAAGTATTTTTAAATACAATTACTCTTTACTGTCCTTGAACTTCAATTCGAGGCAAGCAGCTTGTTGGAGCAGATCTTCAGCTTACTGCATATTCTGTGGACCACGTTTCACCTAATATGGAAGTCTGTTAAACGGTCAACATGCCCCATATTATCATATACGATGATATTTTTCTTGGGTTAATGTACTTGCATTTTACTTTCTTTGGTAATGACATTTTGATTTCCATTCAATTACCGGTCACCAGTGGAGATTTTATGTTTCTCGGCATTATCATTGTCATTACTGTTTTACAAGTACCTAGCTCTTGAAGTGATTTTTCTTAAGCTGTTTGTGATTTCTTGTCTATTTATTTATTTATTTATTCATTCTCAAATCAGATAACAATCGAATTATACATAAACTTACAGTAGTTTTACAATTTTGATCTAGATTGAAATCAATTATGTGAACATAGAGAAAATGATGTTGCATGCATTATATTTAAACTACCCTAAGACGTAAAAAAAAAAGGAAAAACATTTACAATCATTGTTACTGGATTAATAATATAAAAAGAAATGTTTTCGTATGCACCGCTTAAATCTAAAATGGTTATTATCAAAAATATCTACATTATTGGATTTAGCTACTTCATTAAACAAACGACACATTCTTTGTAGGGGAATATTATAGGAAACATTGTTTATGTACACTTTTATTGAAAATGTTTCGGAGGAACGGAACCTGTATTTTGTGTTTATACTGACGGACGCTAATAATTCGGGACAATCTATATGGGAATGAAGTATTTTGTGCAGGTACATGAGGTTAATATAATCTCTTCTAGAAAGAGTCGAACTTAAAGAGAACTTAAACTTCTTAAAGAGTCGACTTTAAAGTGCTTACATCTGTTTTCATAACCCGAAAGTGAACGACCCAATTTATGACGGTAAGAAATAATCTTGAGGCATCTATTATGAATAGCATCGATCCTTTCTTTGTGGTTGGCGTAGTATGGTGACCAAATGGGACTACCGTACTCAAGAACTGGGCGGACAAGACTGTTGAAAAGGTGCAATAAACTGTCTGGTTTTTTAAAACCTTTAGTAATTCTGGAGATGAAACCTAAGAGTCGTGAGCTCTTTTTTAAAATGTGGTCATAATGATCTCTGAAAGACAGTTCTTCGTCAAAAAATACACCTAAGTCCCTGGCGACAGATTTACGGACCAGTTTGGAGCCATCGATTGAGTAGTCAAAGGTTATCGCACTGCGTTTTTTGGTGAATATGGTGCAAAAACATTTGTTAACATTAAGAAACATACGATTACGTTTGCACCATTTCGAAATTGTGTCGAGATCTCGTTGAAGTTTTTTACAGTCATCAATACAACTTATTTTAGTAAAAACTTTCAAGTCGTCGGCGTAACAGAGACAATGGGATTCTAGACTGTTAGCTAAGTCATTAATAAACAATACAAATAATAAAGGTCCCAAATGTGAACCCTGCGGGACACCAGACGGGATTTGTATAGCAGAAGAAACGTATCCCTTTATTGCAACCAATTGACTTCTATTGCTTAAATATGAGTGAATCCAACGCAAAAGACTGCCATGAATTCCGTGTTGAGCTAGTTTTGTGTATAGAATAGAGTGGTTTACTTTATCGAAAGCTTTGCGAAAGTCGGTATATATAGAGTCTACCTGTCCACCAGATGTATCAAATGCATTGCAGAGGAAGTTTGTGTACACTAGAAGATTGCTGACAGTTGATCTTTGTTTGACAAACCCGTGTTGATTGGGTGATATGAGGAGTTTGATGTGGTTGTAAATGTGGTCGTAAACTACAGATTCGAACAGCTTAGCGAAGCAGGAGAGGATGCTAATGGGACGGTAGTTATCACATTGTGTCTTATCACCAGCTTTGTGAATTGGGACTATAAAGGCTGTCTTCCATTTAGAGGGGAAGATACCAGTTGTTAATGACCTATTAAATAGCAGCGTCAATGGCGGTGACAGCTCAGGACCACAGTCGATAATAAATGCTGGTGGGAGACCATCAGGTCCAGCACCCTTATGACGATCCAACTGTTTCAATTTAGCGTCAACATTTGATTCGGTCAGAGGCTTGACAAGACGTTCCGAGGTACTTTCTCCGTCCGGTGGATCGGATACGTCAATGTCAAAACTGTCACAAGTCAGCTGTCTGTTTGACAGAACTTCCAATATTTCAAATTTTCAATCAACAAAAAAGATTCTGCTGTGATTACCGTGATTGATGACGTTCAGTTTTCTGTATTTTGGAAATTATGCACAGAAGGGACGGTATTTAGAGGTTTTAAAGCCACCCGCTATTGGCTGCAGTTCGAATCCAAGTTTGCGTGTTACAGGCGATGCTGATGTGTGTGTGGAAATTTCAAAAATGGAAACGAATGATTTCCAAGTTGAAGCGGATTTATTCGGTCCAAAAACAGTGATATCGTTTGATGGGTACCTGGCTTTCCTTCTGCTTTCTTTCGACTTGAGATTTATGCTTCCTTCAGGACGAAACTCTTATTTTTTCCTATAAAACTTCAAATGATTTTGAGGACACCGTAACAGAGTATGTTTACTTATCGGGCACACACAGATTCAACGTTGTCGTTTGAACGTTATGATAAGGTTATTTTAATGGTCACTGTACGTACTTGCTATCTCTACTATCTCTTGATCACTTTTTCAGCGTTGAATTTACTGGCGAGCCAAACCATTATCGACTCTGGTCATCAAATTGCGAAAACCTTTGTGAGCTTAAAACTGTTCTTCCAAGACATTAACTACAAGAAGCAATAATTTATTTAAATGCTTTCAAGAACTTTCAATAGCAACAGCAAAGCTTTAATTACACGTTCACGAGCCGACGACGAATTTCGCTTCTAATTGACGTCTTACGGTCCTATTTTACGATTGCAATGAAAATATATTATTAAACGTTTTCACTTCAATACAACCTTGTTGTATTAGCATCTTGAAATAATGACTGTGGAAGTATCAAGACGGAATCGTTGGTTTGATGTTGTTTAAGCCTTATCGAGTAAAGAAATGCACAATTTAAAGAATCATAAGAGTTTTTTTTATGAAAAGGGAGAGGTGGTAATGCTAAATCTAAAAAGGACGTAATCACCAAAGTAACAGTAGGTAATCGTCATTCTAAATCGCTGTCTTGATCTCTGCCCCTTTCAGGAAGTTGTGCGAAACTTTCAAATCTAAATTCGGGAGATCTCCTAGATATGCAGATGAAGCTCAATTTTGACGATTTATGAAGAAAGCTGAGCGAAATATGGCGGCGCGACGACTGTTTTTATAGAAAACTTTTTAGTGCCTCCCCTTTAGATGGAAGATAAATTTGCAAAAGACCGCGAAGGAAAGCTGAATTGAAATGTAAATATGATGGAAATTATTAAGTGGAAATTCAATGTAGAGCGAAGACTGATAGGCATCTCGTTTGTTACTGATTTAGGGTTGGACTGTGTTTGAAAGTTCAAAGAGATGTTTATTCTTATCGTATACCCACCTAGATTTGCTTGTCATCCTAAAAAAAGTCTCTTCATGGCTTCAGGTAATCTTCATATACATAGTTATTTTGGCGGTACTTACCTATACACTACACAAACAACATTCCACATTACAAACATTCCACATCGAGTTTGGCTAGTGTATAATTATGACTTGCAATCATCAAAATGAAGAATCTTGATATTTGCATCGATGATTACGTAGATAAATGTGAACGAAACCCTGCTTAAAAGCGTAGATGCTAAAATTTCATAGCACGCCGATGTAACAGCGAACATTACCACAATAGCCTAAAGCTATTAGTCACTCCGAGGAAGCGGGAATGCATCCAAGGACAACACGGCGAGCCGCCCCGGGGGATGCAAATATTGGCAGGGTATTAGCTCAGCAACGAGTCACTTGTAGTTTTTTCAATAGGGAAATAAAAAAAGAGAAGAAAAAGAAGACCTACAAAGATTATATCTCTCGTCCCGCAGTTTCGATAAAGCTTGTCATCGATAAACTTATATATAAAGCAGTCAGGGTGGAAAAATAAAGTCTGAACGGCATTTATACTTACCTTAACAGAAACAAAAAAATAGCGAGAACACTTAGAAAGGTGTAATAAGTATTTATAAATATGTATTTTATATGTCCTTGATGGAATATTGCTGTGAAAGCAAAGTAGATACAGTAAACTTTAAATAATTACACAAAATACATTCGCATTCGTTTTAAGACAGTATGCGTTAAAATAAGTAATATTTCGTCCCGTTAAAGCTGTTATTAATGGCAGGAACTAAAAACGCTCCTGGGAATACGCGAACACAGTGTACCGACAGGGTACCGACCAACCAAAGCCAAGCTTTAAAGGCTAGGCACTCGCTCCGCATAAAATACCTTTAAAAGCATTATTACCCATTCACATGTGCAGTAGCAAAAATCTTACTACAATAATGAGGGAAGTAGAAAACTGATAATTTAACACCTTTTAAGAAGGATGGCTTCACAACGAATGAGCCATTGAAATTATACATTTGCTAAGAAGCTTGGCCTCTGCACAGGTAATTACCCTGTGCTCTCTCTGGCACTTGGAAGCGGTATTTAAACGAACGATACTTACCTACTTTTATTTAGCGCATGTGAGCAATAAATTCAATATTTATGAACGTCGAAAACGCGACCACTTCGTTCACTGTAAATAAAAAGTTCAATTTAAAGTAGCAAAGTAGGTATCGGGATCGCATCTGCGTCCGTTTTCGGACGAGCATAACTCGTATTGATTGGTAGCATCTGGCCGATAGTTGTACGTGCAAAGATGCATCCTCAAAATATTCAAGTATTTCACGGAACAAGACAAGTAGCGCCTTCGGGGACTGCTGTACAACCAACTTTGCCTTCGCAAAGAATGCTCTTGCCTTTCCGTGCTCGCGTTACACAAGTTTTGACAGATTCTGTTTGAATAATCAAGTTGCCTGTCATACTTTTTATCAATAAATGTTTCTGAAGTTCACTGCTTTAAGTCTGTAGAAAATCAACAGAAGTGTTTTATTATCTGCCTTCATAGTTTAAAACAATCATGAGTGGGACTCATGGTTGTTTTAAACTATGAAAGCCAGTATTCTTGTAATAATCCGTATTGCAAGTAGTAAGACTACTGTACAAGTAGGTAATAATGTTTACGAGAACTATGTACATTTGCAGCCAATTAACTAATCCACTAGCAAAGTCGTCAATAATACTCGAAAAATATTCGCATAACTCACTGTAGGGTATGGCGACGTCCTTCAGAATGTCAGGCGTCACCCATTTGACATTTAGAATAACCCCTTTTAGCTTCTTTTTTATGTCACGCGGGACCTTTTATGCACAAGTCCGACTGTCTCGAACGTATTGTTAAAATACAAGTTTTGCCTTTGTAAAGTGTTAGTTCAGCTGAAGATCGGATCGGGGTCACCGAAGCCCTGAAGCAACGGCCCTCGGCGGCGGCGGTGCCATTACCACTTCATACTGTAATTGCTTTGGGAATATCTTTCAATTCGAACGCTTAGCTCATGACTATCAGAAATCTATTCAGTATGACACGACGACGCGGTGCTTTACTGATCAAAAGATAAGCATTAATTGAAATGACGCAATCGGTAGTCTACGGAGCTAAGTAGGATACTTGAGGATTCGCACCACGTCCTCGGCCAGAAGTTAGGTTAAACAAGGACTCTAAAGCGAGAATCTTATTGACTCAGCAGCGGTTCGGTTTGGTTTATACTGAGCGTCTATTGACTCTGTAATGTCTCCCATTTCCCGAACACAAGCTTCGGAATAAGAAAAGTTGCCACGGAAATGAAAGAATAGGGGCCTTTTCCAGAACGTGCTAAACTTAATACCTTTGATCTAAGCCGAGAGTTGAGATTAACCGAACACAAAAGGAAGGCCGTTTGTTTACGGGTCCGAATCGAACTAATTTCAAGGTAAAGTGAATTGTCCTTACGAGTTATAATTAAATTTTGAGCTGTCGAATTTCCGGGTTTTTGATCTTTGAACCGAATGGTAATTCGCTTCCCTTCTTCATGTAAATTAACATTAGAAAATGCTATTACTGTTATCAAGTTCTCCCTTGCCATCATTAGAGTAATTGCTTCACCCGAAGTTATGTCATGTAAGGTTAGAGAATCAAACAATTTTCTTTTATATCTGTGATTCTTACATCTTTTATCCCATTGTCCGCCGGCACTCATCCTTTCTGAGAACATTCTATCTATCTTTTGATTGTGAGATAAGAATATATTGAATTTTGAAACATAAGGTTTCCCTTTTTGTATCAGCGGGATTCGTTTATTTACAAACGAAAAGTGATTCGAGATCTCTGAACCATTCCATTGCGTTATGTATTTTCTGGATAATAATATTATTTGGGTGAAGATGTTACAATGGGATTCTAGATATTGGTACCGTAAGTATAATTCAGAGAGGAAAAGAATAACGCTCCAGTTTTCTCGGCCGGCATAAAGCACTTACTATAATGTATTTATAATTACGTTTCTGGTAGTTTGTCGTGACTGTACAAAGTACAGTATTGTACAGCTAGGTTATGCGATATGCAGATTGTTATTATTATACATATTGCGATGTTGTAACTACCTGTTTTTTTGGCTTATTCAAGTTACATGACAGACTTCAAATGACTGTGCACATTTACAAATTTTTGTCATGAGATTATGTCAAGAAATAATGTTAAGTATGTATGTACGTTTCGTTAGTAATCAATTTATTTATTTATATATCAAGACTCTATCTAAGTAGGTTTAAAAAGTTGTTTTACTTTTTCCAACATCGCCAATCGTCTTCAGAGTAAAAACAGCAATCTTTTAACCAGTTGTCGGTATAAATAAGCCATCCACGTTTTTACAGACGCACTATAAGGATAGCCATCAAACAGCTGAGCGAAACCGCTATTCCATGCCATCCTACGTAATTAAATCCCTTGCTACTGTACCATCCATCGTCACAGCATTATCGACCTTATCATCAACCTATATGGTATCTTTTGTAATGATAAGTGGGACTGTGACTAGTTCTCATGCCAGATCTACGCGTTTAGCTCCGTTAGCACAAATATAGTGCGTTGCTGTGAAATTATTCCAAACGATACACGGAAAATTACTGTGAGTTTTATTCCCATGGGGCTATTAGTTTAGGTTGGTGAATTGTTATTTTCTACTACAGGCCGTAAATAATTGACCATGTAAAAGAGAAGTAGCTTCTCCGTAACATTTTTTTTCTAAGGCCTTTATAATAATTATGTACATCTTTTATACACCGGTGGTGGATTCACTGACAATAAAACAATATGTTCGTAGAAAATAAAATAAAATTGACATGAAGTCATAGTAAAACGAAAATGAATATTGTTTTACAGCAGCTGGTAGCTACCACGACCGCAAACTCATAAAATTTATATTGTCTAACTGTAAGTAAAAAATACAATAGCATGGTACCACAGCTACAATATCATAAGTTGCTCATAAAATCAATGTCCCATAACAAATTGATTTATTTTTGTAATGGTTTTATATCCATTTAGTCGTTTTTTGCAGTGATATATCAAAATCAAAACTACTGCGGATCATCAATGATTCTGAGTAACGCTATTAGATTATCATTCTATGAAGTCATTATGAAGATTCGTTTGTAGAGGTTTTTATCTATGTTCATAAGAACAGTATCGTTTGTTGCCTGGTCACTTAAGTATTATTGCTTTATGATTTCACAAATGACTAGTTTAATGATCTTGACGATGATTGTGCATACGAGTATGAACTCAAATGCATATAGTTCAACTGTAGAAAATTGATGATCTGTCTGCGTTTATCTATGATGTATTTTATTTCTTTCAAAACCATAAGGCAAAAGCATTAAAGTCCATAGATAAAACAGTACAAATGTTTGTTATCATTACGATGGTTTGAGAATATGCGAACGTTTTGAAACATTAGTCACGGCGCTTTGGTCTTTTTTCCTTAATCTTGCGGTTTAACTTCATAAAGTCATAATGTCACAGTAAATAAAATAACAAATTGCTCATCCCAGACCTATTTCCTCATTTTACCGTTATGTATTCTGCTATGTACTATACAGAATCTTTTATTTATGTTCGCAATATTTGTGGATTTAACCCCACTCATATATCAATCAAAAATATCAATCTTCGCTAGATAAATTGGACCCGCTATTATATAAATGTTTTGCGCGTAGAAATAGTTACACGTGTTTGATTTGATTACATAGTGCACACAGCTACATCACGCAGCATTCGTAGTTTTGGCATGCTTGCTTCCACATGTAGCAGCAATGATTTATAGAAACCTACCGCAACATACCACAATTGAGAAAGTGTCATTTGTACTGGAAAAAAGAAGGAAATATGTATTTTACGTCGATTATAATTTAAGTGCCCACTGGTATATCATACACAGTATGATATACGTCGCGGGACATCACAGTGTGTTATGGAAGCCATTTTTCGAACTTCTGCTTTTTTTTGCCAAAAACAGATAGATCTAATGATTTCAAACGTTAGAGTAGAATGCCCAATTGCCAAAATATGTGTTTAATTAATAAGATATATTATGATTTTTTGAAATACGCATTTTTTTTTCCGGATAAAATTTAAAAAGTAATTCTTCGCCTAAATTATAAATACTATAATAAAATAACAAAAACTGTTCACCAGTACAACAATACCAGTTCAACAGTACCCACTGGTATATAATCATACTGGTCCCCAGTAAGGAATATCTCGGTGGCGGCGTACAGCGAGAATAATCGAGACGAATAAAAATACACAAACCATAACCACAGAATAACAATAGTAACATAAACTACCTTTAACGATAATCAAACATTTGGATTATTTGGGATATAACTATTAGTAAGAGTCACCTTCCCGGGCTGCAAGAATCATAAAAAGAACTGCAAAATACGAATTGAAAATTTGTTTCACTTATGTATGAGTTACGAATAACATTTTTAGTTTTTAATTCAGAAGTTGTTTTTTTTAATATACATATATACAAAACAAGCATAACTTAGATAAGTTTTTTTTTATTTATTTTATAAGTCAAATTTTAAACTATAAAGTATTAGAATCAAATAAGAAATAAAATAATAATTGATTTTCTCTTTGCTTAAATTTTTTGTCCTCTTGTTGAAGAATAGACCCATAACCACGTTTAATAAAGAAAAGCAACCTACGTTTTAATTAAAAAAATATCTCCGTTAGTTTGAATAGTTTCAATAGACAACAAACTCCATTGCCCACATACCCCCCCTCTCACATTCCCTCTCAACTTTGTCTCAATAAATTACAGTTTTGGCACGAGCCTCATGTAGTATCGACGTGCGATCGTGCTATTTCGCCCTGCCACCGTTCTTTTACCAAGATAAGTAGAAATTGGATCTGGAGAGAATAATGTAGACTTTAAAGGATTTAACGGCACAGCGATATCTTTTTGGCCATCTTTGTTGGCAGTTCTCCTTGTGTTTTGGCGTAAGGTAGTTTTACGCTTCGTGTGATTGGAATCATATTTTTTTTCTTTAAATGTAGTTTATTGAACTGCCTAAAAATTATGTTTGATCCAAGTTTAAAACAGTACCTACATAGTACACTGTCTAGTTTATTATCATTAGCCTACTATTAGTCATTTGCGTTAGTTACGATATCCCCGTTGCATAAACAACACATTTTATTACTTTATACTTAATTACAGACAGCTTATTTACCTAATGCAAATGAAAATTAAAGTATTCGGGTCAATCGGCTACTGATGTCAAATCATTTACATGCTGTTGAATTTAATATATGGAACATTATAGGTGTGGTGAATTGACTAAAACTAATATGTCACTTTTAATTGACCTTTATTTGATTTTGGGTAATTATAAGGGTATTTAAATCAAATAAAATGCCATTTAAATAAATGAAACGCTGGTACAGTTGTCCTTCTTAAAATAAAACAAATTAATTTAATTACATAAAAACTGTTTTAAAAGACATTGCTCCTAAATTTCGTAATATATTTGTTTTCTGAACACCGGTTAGTGTTCAAAATAAACATTCCCATCAATAAATTTTAAGTAGGATTCATAGATTCCCGCACCGATAAGAAAAAGATAACAAGGCGACACACTGTCTATAATAACTGCGCAATATTATCAGCCAATGTTTATCGCGCCAAGTTTTCGCTGAACAATTTAAACATACAAATGAAAGTTTACAAGTACTGTGTTATCGTTTGAAAACTAACAGTATAGTGTAAATCCATAACAGACTACGCAGTTACATCACTGCACGAGTCGCTCTTGCGCAGGGTTTATTAATAACGACCACGTGTGAGGTGTATGCGATATTGACAGGCTATGTGCGTTGTGCTAAAGCGGGGCGTTGTTCACTCTTACAAGATAAACTATAAAGATATATCAAATCACATCGGAACATGATAAACAGAAACATGAAAAGTGATTATAATCGATAGCATGAGAAGCATGCAAAAATTATCTTCCATAAAGTTGATACTTTAAAATAATTTCTCAGGATTCTGGGCAAAGGCCAAGAAACTGAAGCACTGGACATCATTTTTGGCTGTTTGGTTGGTACGCCATTTTTAATTCAATAAATACAGTCTAAGCTGCACTCGGTTCCATATCTCATCCGCATGCGATAGCAACACATCGACTTGCATCATATATTATAAACATAGCGTGGTTTATTCTGTTATGAATATTTAAATACGTATTCATATTACGTACTTGTTTGTTTATATGTGTTTTAAAACGAGTCATATTTCCTCATTAAATTATTTTAATTTTATTAAGGAATCCATTTTCAAAATCAATATTGGTATTTTATTTTCTCCGTAAGTTTATTTTCTGTAATTTGGGGTAATTTTTTTTCTAGCTTTAGTGTCTATTGCTAATTGAATGTTTATGATTTGTATTTGATTTATGTTGAAAAAGCTTGTATTGCACATAGAAAACAAGTCAATAATTCATTTTCACTAAACACCTGATATAGTGAGCGTTACTCGTGCCGCAATCGTCAACACCTACATTGTTATGTGTTTACTGATTGCACACGTGTAGTTCTTTATCTGTTTGTCTTGGCTACTTTTGATATGAGCTGGATAGAGTAAGGGGATTTTCAACAAGTTTTATCAACATTAGGTAGGTTTAAGAATGACCTAGTATGTAGTTATTAATCGCGAATCGTAAAAGATCGTTAACCTGTCATTAATGATTATTAGTTAGTTGCACGCTAGCTGTATAGGACAATAACTCTAGTGATTACATAAACAAACCGTCCCATCGCTAGCTTGCTTTGGCATAACATGAAAGAGCACCCTTCGCAATTAGCTGTAATTCTTAACATTACCATCACATAGCCTCGTACAAAGATTACGATCACTCAGTAAATGAAACGTAAAAAGCTACTTTAATATGCCATATTAAACTGGCAAATAGTGGTTCAAGCAATTTCAGCGCTCGTAACATTGTGTCATGTGACAAATGCACTTTTATAAAACTATTCCGTGTTTCGTGGTTATAAATTAACTGTTGTTTTTGATGTTGCTTCCTTCTTGCTGGTCCTTTAAAGCGCTGGAAGTGTATGCAAATGTTTTACAACTGTCGTATTACCTTTTGTTTATTGTTTAGTGTTTTAATATTTCAAGTTCTGGTTTCATGTAGTTTTCGTGCTTTGGTATCTTTATAAGCTCATTTGAGTGAGCTGGCATGCTAGATTCTCATTCAAAATCTTTATTACTTCATGGAAAAGGTGCAAGGTTTACTATATTATATAAAGCTCTTTATTAAAAAATGTATTAGGTATAAATATTGGAAAGGTATGAATTTTCTTTCATTATTATAATGACAATAGTGCAAGGTAGCGGTGGCTATAATGTCGTCATCCTGATAATGCCTACTCACACCATTAGAAATTAGAAAATTTAATAACTGAAATGCTCGTGACTAACCCTACTGCACCGCACCTATCTCGACAAATTATTGCCCTTACGAAGAACTATTTACAACGTGTGCATGAGAAAGTTTGTAGCTCGTAATATTTCCTTTTTTTTAATTGAGTCATAATAATAGTATGTTTAGAGACTGTTTATAATCGTACCTTGTTTGCATGTTCCGAAGTAGTAAAGCTATAAGCAGTGTTTAGAATACGGCGGGAACCTATTCGGAGTTATGGCGAAATACATAAACCTTTTTTGAAAGTATAATATTGAAGTGTCGTACTTATTATATATATGTAACTTATAAATTGTCAAAACTCTTTGAACTGTTTTATATTCCCTAGTATTATTTATGCAAACAGCTCAGAAAGCTTGAAAGTTAGGGGCAAATAAATAAATATATATCTCGGAACAGTGGTTAAAATAATAGTTTACTCAAAAATTGTAGGTATCTTATCAAGTTCCAAGTCTTTGACATCGCTTGGAATAAAGTATTTCATCCCCCACTTCGGAAAGATTAAGAAGTTTCGGAAGACTTTAAGTTTATTAATTTCGAACAAAGTCGCTATACTTTACTGAATAAAATTGAAATTGTTTTTATAAAGGTCTTGTGATGGCAAATTGATGATCACTTTTATAAAAATGTTACGATACTACCAAATATTATGGACAAAGATCTTTAATAGGCAATTGATTGATTTGTTTGAATTATTGAGTAGTTTAAATTTAAAAACAGACTGTTGAGCAATTCCCATGAATAGGTAACGAGACTATCTAACCCGAAATCGGCTTTCAATGTAATTCAATGCACGCAACAATTGGTTTCAATCAAAGTCAGTGTATAATGCAAATACGTAATAATAGGATTATCCTTTGGCCATGATTGAATATCTAGACACTGCAGCGTTGTAAGCCCGGCTCGGAGATTATGGAGAGTTATCGATCGGAGTAACGAACCGTTTTGCTTGCGAAATGTGGAGGAGGTCACTTGACGATGCCCAAAATTTTAGGTTTCTTTACTTTTCTTGATAAGAAACCCTCTTGAACCAACACTATATCCTCAGAATGAAGTTATGCAGAAAACTCCACTACTACTATTATTATTATTAACATCTATTGATTCTTATTGTGTTCAAGCAAATAAACTATCTTTATCTTTACTATTTGGGGTGATTAACTTCTGCGTGCCCTCTTATCTCTATGACAAACTGATTTGACCAAAGAAGAATAGAACGAGGAGAAGGTGTTGTCCTGCTCTAGCAACGCCTGAAAGTTCGTCTGCAGCTTTTTGGGGTAGTTTCCGTTATGCAGCAACAAAATGCTGGAATAATATTCCTCCTCCCATTAGGGACATGAAAAACATTAACACTTTTAATTAAAATTGAAAAGTTTCCGTCCAAACAACCAGAAAGAGAATGAGAATCTTAGGAATTACGATAGGTCTGTTATATGATGCTAAGAAATGAATGCTCAAAAAAAAATTACGCAGTTTTATTTTATTTTAGCAATGAATTAATAAACTAACCGCACCCCAAACCCCCCCGGACGACGATGTGGCAGCCTGACCTGTATTTTGGCTCTGTTTTTTATCAGGTAAATAATATTATATAATGTGTTAGGTACTTTTATTATGATTTGTGCAGTATTGATTATTAGTGTCTTATGTTAAAATATTTAATTTTGCTTTTGTATTATGTTTCCTTTATGCATTTATTTTCCTGTTTTATTTTATATTTTATTTTATAAACTCACCACCCCAGACGGTCGTGACTCGTGACGTAACACGGATATGGCGTTCACAGAAATCCAGCGCATCCAGCACAATGCTGAGTGGAGGCCATATTTATCCTAAGCCTCTCTGCGCACGAAAATAATAAGCACCTCTAGTAGGTGGGTACTTTATTAGTTAGTTTCTTATGTTAGTTTGCTGTGTAGTAGATTTAAGGTTTAGGATAAATAAAGTATTTTCATATAATTTCATTTTGTTGTAGAAATCATGTAGGTAACTGTGTTGGGATGGTGTATGTAATAAAGAAACAGTATATAAATGACAGGGTTAAATAATAATATATAAATATTTAAGTTATACATTTTCACTCAGCATCATGTAGATCTAGATAAACTAAGCAGAGCTTGTACTTAGTATTACTGCTAGCTAGTGTTTTGAATAACTTAATTTTATTATTGTTATTTTTACATTATCACCCCTTTCAATATCTTTATTTACTGTTATATTTTTAGAAGCACCGTCCAACACTCACAATCAAAGTTACACACTTGAAGTATTTGCAGAGAGATAAAGCGACGCAAGGCTGTCAGACAAATGTTAGTTCAAACAATATTTCTCCTACACTCGATGTCGACATCAAATTAAACAACTTTGAGCAGAGAAATCGCTTTTAGTGCAGGGCCGGAGTTTGGTAGGTTGATGGGGGCATATTGAGACAAAAGGTATTTAGCAGTCAAATCATCGATGCAAACAATTCGTGAATCAATCAAATACTGTTGTAGCTTTGAACAAACATTTTATTGGATTGCAACCAGTGCAAATGTGCCCAAATTTAAACTTATTTGTAATCCAAGCTGGCATGTGTTTATTTGATTTACTCCCATTATTCAAAAGTCTTAAACGTACCTGTTCCAGGGTTAAGATAACATTTTATTATGTCTTTTAATAAAATACCACAGCTTCTTTGATTTCAATGGTTTTTCCGACTCTTATCTCTCAGGTTTACTTAGACTAATTGTGTAATAAAAAAATAGCTGCTTTTCAGCATAGAATGCGATTCGAACGTTTCATTCTCAAAGATTTCAGTATGATAATTTCTACATACTTTCTAAGATTTTTCATAAATTTATTATGCGGTAAACCAATCTGTGGTTAAGTGTTTTCTATTTTACAAATTAACTTAGCAATGTCACAATACGTATCCTTTAAAAGCCAAAGCGATTTTTTTTAAGAAAGCGAAAAGGAAAACCACGTCCTCTCTTCACCTTATCATCATTATGAATCACCATCCCCAAATTGTAGGTCGCCAGACCACCTGTCCCAATTTTGCCAAATTTTTTGCCACACTAAAGTCTCACCATATGCTTAGCAGATACGGAAGTACACACTTGTCAATCGTTTTTACACCAATTTTTCCAACTGATCCAATAACAACTGTTTAAATAATAACGAGTCTTTACTGGAAATTTGGTTCAATTCTTTAAATTTTATCTTCTGATAATATATATTTATTAGAGAGCCCTCAGATTTTCGTTGTGTAGAGCGCTATTTATTTTCTATATAAAATCTTCATTCAATGTTTAATATTCCGATGATGTCTTAAAAATCTTAATCTAAAAAACTAAATATTAAATTATTTACATACTTAATATATCGAATTTGTCTCGACAACATCCAAAACAAAAAAGGGGAAAAAAGTAGGCGACCCCGCGATAAGATACGTATCTCAAAGAACAGTATATCATTCACCCTACATTGTATACTCTACCTGTCTCCATCAATTATATTTTTTATCGTAAGTCACTCTAAGTCGCATCTGGGTTTGATCGATGTATATTAAATACGTGGATCCTCTTTCTGATGAGGCTCCTAATATGGCTTGACAGGCAGTAATGATATTATGTCGACTTTTTAATCGACATCAGATTATGTCAGACGAGAAGCAAACAAGATTCTCTACAGTGTATTATTTGAAGGATAAAATTATGATAGCTAATGACATAACATCCTACAATCTAACTTAAATTTTTATTATAAGTTATTCAATGCAACAGGAAATAAAAATAAAACTACGAAAAAGGCAGCTGGACTTAAATTCCAACCATTAAAATAAACTAAAAACTGTCTTGAAATTGGAACCCACTTCCGAGAAAAAAGACAATACGTTCGGCCAATCGCGATAAAAATGTATAAGAGGATTAAGGATTTATTATATTAGCTTCCACAAGAGGAATTTCAGTACTTATTTTATTTTGTTACATATCCGTCTGGTGCGATACGTGATGTGGCATAACTTAGTAATGGTGCTTAGACTAAGAAAGTTAACGAAAAGCAATAAAACTCAGTTATGTTTCGGAGCAGTTAAGAAAATAAAACATTGGTTAGTGGTTATGGTTTTGTGGTATGGTAAAAGTCATATCAACACACGTAATCGATAAGCTAAATCTAAATTTGTAGCTTTTTATGATGTGTATTGTCTATATATTTACACTTTTGATAATATAAACCGTCGATACCCACAATCTTTCCTATACATATTTTGATCTCGTAGAATTTTTTTTACCAGTTCATATCTCACTCATCTCTGGCAGAGCCGAAGCATTTATTTGCTATGTCAAAGTCTTGGTTCTTGCGTTTATAAATTTATTATGACCTTTTCCAATTACAACGTTTTCTTTAAGGTCGCCCACAAAAGGTTTAAACGCAGTTTATTACCACGGAACGGGGAAGAGAATAATGATCAATTATAATGGAAACGAAATGCAAATTTATAAAGTTTTTTTTTGTATTTTCAATGAAGATTTTAAGATCGAAAAAACACTATCTAAATCAGGCTTTGCTTTTCCACTGATGGACAAAGACTTCCCCCAAAATGTTTATATCTTTTTTTTCTTGTCATTACCTAGTTAATTTCCTTTTTGTTAAAATAACATAACTCATATTTTTTTTATTTTATTTTCAGGTAAGAAAAAGCACTTTTCCGGTGACTTATATTCACGTATGTATGTATATCACAATGAAAGGCTTTTACTGGACCCAGTAGTGATTTTGTAAATGGCCCAAAGCTGAACCTAAACAAAACACATATCCCGAGAAATTACTCCAAGTGTGAGGGCTTACGCACCACTATATTATCAAAAAATTGAAAACTCATATCGCCACCATTCCTGAAGTGTACGCAGCGATGAGCTAATAAAAATATGATAATATTAAAGTAACTTTACACGTAGAGTATAGTCTCTTAGCCCAGGTTGGTTCTCACAATTGTGTGTAATGTTACACTGTAGATAAATGCTTTTACTTGACGCGATTGCCTTCGAACTAAACTATAACAATAAATTTACAGGAACTTTGTTCATTCCGCAACATACCAGAGCTTTTAACAACTCATCCTTTACGGCCCAGAATTATGACTCTCGCGAGCTGTGCTTTTCATTTAATGAATTTATAATAATAGCAGCGAGTTTACTATCTTACATTAAACCTAAATCTTTTGAAAAAATTCACCATACTCACCATTCAGTTATTTCAAAATAAGGCCAAGAAGGGCTCTGTAGTCAATGAAAATTTTTTAATGTTTCATTATCCATTTTATATAATTTTTCATTGTATTTTGTATTATCTGTACATAACAAACATGGATAGGAAAACAACGAAAACATGCCTGTTGGACCTCTTAAATAAATCAAAGTCTGAAGAATACAAAGTCTTACTTCTTTATCTTTTTCGGATAGCAATATATATAGAGCATAAACACATAATCTAACAAAAATAAAACACTATGAGAGTGAAAGTCGGCATTATGTATTCAGTTTAGGCATTTCGTAGTATAACCAAACTTCATTAGGTAAGCTATGAAAGCTTTCTGAAAGAGAATTCAAAATCAGTTAGCTGGATATGAGCTCTTGACTTAAATAATCTATTCTGAAATCCGAAAGGATTATCAGGTTTCTGTATGTACATACAAGTAGGTCATGAAAATATAGGAGAATGTTTTTTTAGGAACCTGACAGATATACCTCCCACTGCAGGGCAAAGGTCTCTTCCATTTCCAACCTTTTCTGTTTTATTTATTTTTCACATGTAGAACATCTCGGCTTCGCAGGCCCAAGTTACTTGTGTAGCTTAGAACGCCGGATTAAAATAAAATGTTTAATTCCGCCAAGAATTTTAGAAGACTCCAGCTTTTATTAAATTAGTCTAGAAAAATTCTTTCGGAACACTTTCAAGCTTTTTGTTTTATTTCGCAATGTTCAGACGTTGAGGGAACAAAGTAATTAAAAAGTCCCTGGCTATAGTTTGAGAAAGTTTCCATTGAATCCACTATACCTACTGTACTATATTAGAAACATTATTAGGATATCGCGTGTGTAGTAGGATTTGTGTTTTATTTTAACAGAACACTTATATAGCTAAATTAAAAATGCATGGTCCAGTCCATAATTTAATGGCTATATGCACGCTAAAAAGATTAGGATCATTTCTGCCTAAATGTCAAAAATAAATGTGATTGAGAGCGACAAATCCCACAATGTTTTAGGGCCATTACCATTACTACAATAATTTATTTATCACAAGAATGATCAGAATACAGTACAAAAAAGGTTTATAAATAATAACAGTAGGTACATATAAAGTATTGTCCCCAATTTGTAGTTAACACCAATAATTTCACTTGACTAAGCGATCATAAATCGCTAGTCTAGCCTCAGGGCGATATTCCTTGTAACTAGTTCCAAAAATAGATCGCATAATGTCTTGTAATACAGAGGTCACAGTTCAGTCAGATTGTAACCAGCCGTAACGAGTACTAATCTAGGGTTAGCATTAAAATAACGCTCGTTTCCTGTTCAGAGTCTTTTAAAGTGACATTATTAAAACGACTCTAAGTAGAGACTTCCTCATTAACTGTTTTGTTATCATCTACGATATACTCACCTCAATTTTAATAGGCCAGTTAATCTCTATTGTGCCTATTTATATCCAGTCCGTTCAATTTGCGTCCCTAATTAACGTTATTTTTAAATAAGCGGTGTAATCTTTTCGCTCGTACAAAATCTCTACAGGTTTTCAAGGCACTCATTTCGGTGTTATGTTTCCCAATTTGTTTGAGAGGCAACGCCGCTATCGTAAACTTTTATGGACGTTATATCATGGGTACTCGTGAATCTTAATTATAATAAAATCTGGTTTCAGTGCCTTTATACCCATAAAACTTGAGTTTAAATCTTGGATGGAACTATCTCCCCGAGTGTGTACTAAAATTTTCCGTCTTCATCTCAAAACTCTTCTTGACGAAAGTTTCGTCAAATTAAACTTAATTAGCATACCTCAATGAAAGTCTGAAAATCTAAATTTAAAAGTTTACAGGAACAAAAACTTTTAACTAGTCAATTATCATTATTGTCTACTTTAAATGAAATGAAACGAAGCCTCATTGTTAATCATTGAATTTTCATCAGAACAAAACGAAACAAACCGGAAAGTGGAGTTTTAAAGTTAGCGAACTCAACGGGAGCAAATACATTCATTTAAAGAACTTGAATTAAATCATCCGAACCTTAGAGTTGAGATGTCCGGGAGCAATTTCCTAACGAACTGTTAAGTTATTAATTTGTTGAATTGAAAAATTCTAACCCAATTTAGATAAGTTCGATTGTCTTACAAGTTTTACTTTGCAGGCTTTATTACTTCCGGTAAAGTTTGTGTTACACTTATCGTAATATCCGGTACCCGATCAGTCTAAACTTTTTATTTTACTTTTTCACGACTCGATTGGACTGCCATCTTTATCATTTAATTTAGATAGAGTCGTGTATTTTCTGTTATCGTCAAAAGCGTTACCTTTATAGATCAACGCGCAAGGTTATAAAACACGATTTAAACGCCTAACCGAACCCTTTAGATAAAAAAATCCCAAAAAATTATGAAGTATAATGAACCAGAAGGAAGTAAGTTAGCATTAAGTATTCGTATTTCCAGAGCTGTCTCTGTCGAGGCAGTTAAAATTTCACTTGGCTAAGCAAAATTTTCTGTCCGTTGCAAGAATCTTCCCCTTTTAGGGAGAGGGAAGCGCCGAGCGAATTCTTGCATAAAATTTACATCGAGCGGTCCATACAAATTACCATTTCACTTCTTACTCTGATTAAATGTTGTAGAAAAAATATTGCTGTCTAAATGGAAGGGAAAATTCTCGGTTTTCGACTCATTAAAATTAATGTTTTGTTTTTTCAATGTCGCGGACGCGGTGCTCAATGATTCTTTTAGATTTCAGCTTTGATTATTTTTACTTGCTGACATTCATTTACTCTTTTTAATTACTGTTATTACAATTAGTTTCCACTGAAAAGTTTTCAAACGAGAAGCTTAATGACCTGACGGTAAAGTTGTATACAAACAGCAAAAAATGTGAAACTTGGCAATGATCGAAAAGAATCCCGAAAAGGTGTTTAACATGGTGTCTCTCACAAGAGGGTGAGAAAACAAGCAGAGATATTTGGCAGGCCTTTACAAGCTAATGATCCAGTTGATTGTGGCTAAGTGTCGCTAAAAATGTGTAGATGCTGCCAAGGAAACAGACGCTTTTGTAAAGTGACTATTTTTCCTGGCACTGGATAGTAAGGGGCAATCGGCATTAAGAATACATTAGTGGTCGATAGTGGCTGTTGGCTTACTTATCTCACTTTGTCTCTATTACTATGATATATTAGTGGTGGTTTTTAGATTTTTATATGAACAACAACTTGAACTCGAGCTTAGTGACTAGATCAGCATTGTAATAATATAAAAAGGATTAACAATCTGGACTTAAACAAATGCCACCATTATTGTGAATATTTAAGTATGCACTAACATAGCAACTGGTAATAAATCGTAGTAACAAATCTAGCTTCAACGAGCCTAGTCAATATAAAATTCATATTTCAAGTTCACACAACACTGATTTTATATACACGATATTAGAATAGTCGCCGGAGCTAAGGCCAGCTGGTTATGCAAGCGACGCCTACGCTTTGCATAGAGGCGCCGTTTTATTACAAGTAAACAAACTTTTTCTCGCGTAAAATCGAACTTTCGATAGGCTAATCAGAAATTGCCTATGTGTTCCGTTAATATAAAGCTTGAAACTTGTTTTGGTGTTCTCTACTACACAACGCATTTACTAAGGTAGAGCCTTAGTAAATAGTGCTGTGTAGTTAAATAGCTGTTGGTAAAGGTTATTACTAATTTTTAATAAACTGCTGCCCGCGGCTTCGCACGCGCTTTTCAAGCAGCCTATGTCCGTTCACGGGATACCATTTACTTCCCTGCCAAATTTCATTTAGATCCGTTCAGCCGTTTAGGCGTGTAAAGGTTACAGACAGAGTTACTTTCCAATTTGTAATATTAGTATGGACTAGCTGTACCCGCGTCTTCGTTGGCGTTTGCTGCTTCTCTCATATTATGAAACGCTAAATAATAGATTGTGTTGTGTGCCCTTGTTCATCTACTTTAAAAAAACAGTAATTGCTTTGATAAAGAGCCTAAGAGCGTTGTTAATGTTCGGTAACGTAAGTACGAACAACATAACATGGGCCCTGTTCTGCTAAACTGAACGCTTCACTATGACAATGATATCACAGAATACCCGTTTTGGTATTATACCTTAACTGAAAGAAAATACTGGTACTGGTACTGGTAAGGAACGCACCTCAAAAGCCTCAAGTTTAAACCATTCTATCAATCTCTCCGTGCAATAACACCTCACGCACAATTTGATCTACTTTAAATAACAGTTATTGCTTTGTTATAGAGCTTATGAGCGTTGTTTATGTTACCGTCTTACCGCGCGCGCGGCACGGTAACGTGAGTACATTCATCGGTCATGGATCTGATGATGTGAGCGCGCGTAATATAAAGAGAGTGGTTAGATGAATGCCATTATTGAAAATTAAAAACACTCACACTCGCTCAAGTTAAAAATAAACTACTTACAGACATAATCAGAATCGTGGGACCTACTTATAATGAGGCAGAAAATGTATAGATTGATTCGTTAAACACACGCTTTTCGCGTCTAGGGCTATAAATATCAGCTTTTTTCAAAACCCACTTATATTTACTCCACTTTCTACTGATTTAGCCTAACTTGATATTGCAACACTTTGTCCAACAAAAAAAATGAATAAAATCGGACAACTCGTTAATGAATTACAACTGTACACATTTTGATTTTCATGCCCTCTCCCAAAGGTACCGAATTCCGGAGTAAAAATAATGTCCTTTCTCATAGTATGAACTCAAAATATGCCAAATTTCATTTGAATTCATTCAGTAGTTTCAGTGTGACACGCGGCCTTATAATTTGACTTTCATCCCCTCTCCCAAGTACCGATTTCCGGGATAAAAAGTATCCTATGCCCTTCCTCGTAAGTATGAACTCAAATAATACTAAGTTTAATTTGAATTCATTTAGTAGTTTCGGCGTGATTCGCGGTCAAGAACCAGACAGACTGACAGACAAACAGACAGACTCAACTGAAAAAAAATACACTTTTAGCTTCAGTATCGATAAAAGAGTGCACTCCAAAAAAATCCAGACCTGTTACAGTTTTATTATAAGTATATTAGTAGGACAGATTGTTTCATTTCAAAGTAAGGACTCATCCGGACGAAACTAATCACCATTAATAGGATAAACAAAACTTTCAGATTGTCATATTACCTACCCTCTAATTAGCAACAATACAAACTGCTACTAATGATTTAATCATAAAATGACTGCTCATAAACGGCTTATAAAACATTAATATTTTATTGCCTGCCGGTTATACGATTTTATTTTTTATTGTTATGATCATAAACACTAATATTCTGTGAGTGATTTTCCAACCTTGGTCTCGCTGCGTGGGTGCACACTTACGAGTATATACAAAGACTGGATTTCGAAATTATTTTCGCAATTGTCGGCTCAAATAATGGTTATTACTCAACTGACAGTTATAATATTTGATTATATATTTTGTATAGATACTCATTATGCTATTGCTGCATTTTCGTTGATTACATTTATTAGCAACTCCATTACAATTATTAGATAAAACAAAACCAAAACTCGTTAATTTAAATATAAACAAAACTCTGAAATATAAACTTAAATTAATAGCCCTCTACATCCGTAGAAAACAAAATCAATCATAATGTCCAATGAAAATTCTATTTAACGATAAAATCGCCTTTCGTGCGTTAACTTGGAGAAAAGGCACTCAATACGCAAAAGTTTCCTGCGAAGGCTGGAGAGGAGAAAGTTAATAAAAATTGCTCCCAGATGAGCAAACTTCCCTGTAAACAGAACGGAGGGAAGCATTTCAGGGAAGATACTGGATCATTTGTATTCAAATAAACTATAACAACTCTTCGATCTTGGAAAATAACAATACCTAAACATATAGCTTTATACTACCTGCATATAGTACTGGAAGATACTAAATTTATTTGTTTCTTGTTAAACATAAACTTGTGAGATATTAGCAATAATAATTCAAATGACTTCATCTTAAGTAATAAGCTGTAAATAATGAAACGACGTACAATAATTATGTATTTTATTATTTAAGATGTAATTAAACGCTGTAAAACAAATACTATCACTGCGCCAGATAATCACTGCATAACTCAGGCAATTAGCTTAATTTTAAAATAAATATTTTTAATAACAGACTTTTGCTGGTGGCTTGGCACTTGCTATTCTCCTAAAAACCCTCAGCCTCTAAATTACCGTCTTCAAGATAATTTTACAATACAATCAATCTTGCCAAGTTTCATTATGATCTGGTCAGCCTTAAGTCCTGAAAAGCTAACAGACAGTCAGACAAAGGTTTGGGTATCATTTAACGGTCAGCAAATTAAAGAGGTTTTGGTAAGCCCAAAAAAAGGATTATGCCAACCGAAAAAGTGAATTGAGCTGCATCTAGTTAGTTAGTGGTCGGGAAAAAGTTACTAAATCCGTCAGCAAGTTATGTGACATTAGACAGCCTATTAAATATTTCTGTTGCAATATAAATTAAATCACAGCAAATCGTCATTCGGATTTAATAAAATTAGGTACGCCATAAAATGAATTTTGATCTGCCAAACTTATTATACCTATACTTAATATACATACTATCTGCTTACCTACGTGTGCAAGGCCCTGAACTCCCTCTTAACCGCGCTGGACCAAATTTGATTGTATGTTTGAGTCGGTCTCTGTATGCCTTAGATTTCAACTGGACCCGTTAAGTGGAGCTTCACTCGTGTACCAGGATTTTACACGGCAACGTCTGTCGGCACTCATTCAAGGAACTAACTGACATAATTTTTCTAAATATCAGACTTATTTAAATTCAAAGTGCTTTATTTCCTTTAGACCTTACAGGACTCTTGGACACGTCACAAAATTCAAAGTAAAATTAGAAAATAAAGTGATCTCTTTGATTTTTGTTCCCATTAATATTTTTAAGATTAAGTTAAAGAAGCGAACAAAACTTGTCCCAAGCTTTTTTATCCTCTAGATATTTTGTCGTAAGCCTTTTTACAAAGGATATGTTTAACCCAACCAGAAGGTCCGAAGCCAAGTCACTTGGATGACAAAGGGGGAAAAAAAATCAATTCTCTCTAAATATATAAGGTAACGTAATCGATAACGATACATATTTCGTATCGTTGTCGATTAACTCGAGGACAGGACAATACAGTATTAGAACAGTATTATATCTTATTGTTCATATTCTACGGACCATATTAATATATTATTCCCTTAAATCTAACATAACATATAAAAATTTAAGTTTCTAAATTGGACACGTTAAAATTGCGAACGTGTAAATTGATTTTATGTTCCCTCCCACGTAGCGTCTAGACTACTGCTCAATATTTCTTCTGCTTAACGCAAGTATAATCCCAATCAAAAATAATTTTGTTACCGACCAAGTATTGCTGTAGTATTGATGGTTTATATTTTACTGCTGACCAAAACATATTATGCTGTTATTTAAACAATTTTTTAGTCGATTTCACCAGCTAACCGAATACATAAAATTAAATATCAATAAATGTACCTCCCAAAGATTTCCGCATTCATAATATTAATCAGGATAAAAATTATATTAAAGAAAAAGTACACTGGCCTGCAAAACTAAATTTTCTATAAAACGTTTTTATTTTAAATCTCTAACTCTACAGTTTAGAAAAAAAAAATACTTAGTTTTGCAGGCCAGTGTAGTTAAACCATGTAGTAAAGAAGAATGCTCAGTATCGGTGGCACAGATTTTTAATTACAAATACGTAATTTTCAGTATACAAAAAGCATAAAGCTATTAACAAATACCTAATGCCAACGATCCGTTTGTTTTCCAGCTATCATTTTTAACTTACAACCCCTAAAAACGGGAAATCATCTCCTATCCAACCCTCTCCGAAACAAGGAAGTGAGAAAGTAATTTGTCAAGTAAATCCTCCGCTGCCTTCGGAATGAAGACGAGTTAGACGAAGACAGACGATTCTAATCTGTACTGATTTATGATTAATAGACTAGTTTATTAGTATTGTATCTAGGTGGATGTTCCAAGTGGAAGTAAGATCACGCACGTGGCGGTAAATGTAGACCAAGGGGATATGATTAATCAAATGACAGATGGAACTAATGATAGTGAATGTGAAGAAAATTATGAGTCAGGTAAAAATGACAGGGAAAGGAAGGTTGATAACAAACAATCATAAACGCAAAATAAACAAGACGCAGAAAGAGAACTAAAAGTGAACAAATCGTGACAAATATAAGACAAATAGTAAAAAAAACAATTATGATTGTTTATAGTATAGAAAGTAATTGAACTAGTGCTTTAAAATTGGTATTTATTCAATAACGTTCAGTTATCAAAATAAAACGAAACGTTTATACAACTTGCCCAAAGATATAAAACGAATTATCACAACCGTAGAGCTAAATCCCCAATTGGTAGCAAGTCTTAATAACTCTATCACAAACTTTGTGTAAGCGAAGCCGTGGACGAAAGTTAGTTCGTAAATTGCTTTAGCTTTCGCCCTTCGTTATTAATGCTTCGGATAAGCATAACCGATCAAATAGAAAACTTTGCATCATTAGTGAAATAAGTTCTCGCGCGGTGCTTCGGCGCTTAGCTAATACAGATTGGTGATTTTGTACTAGCTTCTAATTATAATGTAGCTACCGCATATGTATTGAGGTAAGATAAATATATATAGTTTTATATATAGATAAATATAGATAGTTTTATTTGTGAAAAGATTACATGTTTTCTGGTTAGTAGTGTCTTAAATAGAAAATTAGGTAGATATTCTGTAGTTATTGAGTTAGGTATAACTAGTGGGTGTTTGGTTACCTTTAAATGATATAATAATAAGATTTAAAGAAACTCTCTGTCTACGCGTATGGATATAGCATTAGAGTACCAAAGAGAACTTTAGTTTGTACCTGTGCTATGTCATATACAACATACATACATAATAATAAAAATGTATGACAATTCACACAGCATTTGTGCTCTCTGTCAGAGGCTTAGATGTACTCTTTTAACCCTTCCTAACTATACAGAGTATGATCAAAATCACTACCGTGCAAAAGCTCCAACATCGATCTAATAAATATTAACAGGCAAGCCGACTGTAAGTCTCTGCTTTTAATTACAAGAGTGCCCCAGGCCAAGATAAAGCGAACGTAAAAATCCCAAGAATCTAGGTATACGTTTCCCAACGGTCGTAAATCAAGGACGAAGAGAACTATCTAGTCTAGACGACAATATATCTGCAATATACCTACATAAGAGAAGAATATAAGGTGTAACTGCTCGAGTGAATAATAAATATCTCAAAGGAGATAAAAATGGTCCAAGATTTAAAAAACTGTTGATCTGAGGTTAGCTGTGCAAACTTTAATACAGTTTTGACAAGCAATAATAGAAGAAATGGGACCCCTTATGTTGATAGTTGGGTCAAATTGTTTTGTACACATTTAATCAAAATAAACATGCCACTAAAGGGAGAGAATAGATAGAAAGAGAGAGCCTGGGCCCAAGTCGCCCCTTCCTGTCAATTACAGTGATTAATGAACCTCTCGAATATTGAAACGTTTATTCGACCGGCGCAAAAGTATTATATTACTTTGTAAACTGGCGTAACGCCTCTGACGTATCAACTTTTAATAAAGTCGGGCCTAAAAATTACTCCCTGAACAATACCTATTGGCGAAAATATTCAAAAATACAGCGCTTTTACTTTGATATCGAAAGCGTATCACAATTTTTTCAACAAAGTTTTTTTGCAATAAAATTTTGTTTAATTCCAATATAAAAAGCCTTTGCAGATTCCTCATTACTGCTAAATACATAGATAGCTAGGTATGCAACAATGTTATCAAACTTCCACGTCAACTTAACTGTTATTGATATGGATCAGTTGAGCTACCAGTAGATTGTTTGCAACAGTCTGCAATTAGCTCAATTGTTTCAATTGTAAATACTAGTTCTAATTAAAATTAGTTTTTAATATTTGATTGCAATTTTCTTTTGGTTGAAAGGTTGCCAAACTTCCAAATATCGAAATATATCAACTTATTAAAATGCCTTTCCAACATCTTGTCCCGGGAGAAATCAACGTTTTGAAAGCAAACCGATGTTCAAAAGTTCGACTGCAATAAACTAGACTCAGCTCAAATTCGAACATTTTCGACCAGGTAGCCACTACTTTATTCAATTATGAATCTGTTTTAAGCTGTTGTGAAATCATAAATTGAACTACTCACCCGCCGAGTTATATTTGGAGCAAAATCAAATTAATGGCAATTGCTAGTAATGTAGATCGCTGCATAAAGAAAGAGACGTCTACCATGTATGTATGTAATTACTTGATTGATTTTGTGAAACATGAGATAGCTGTAGAAATAACCTCTACTCGTGCAGATGACGTTATTCTTACGAAAGTCGAAGGTCACGAAAGTCGTATGAAAACATCTGTTTGTATTCTCGTTTACAAAATTTGCAAAATTCCGGTTTCCTAAAATCGAAAGTATAATTATATGGCCAAAACTGGCGCCTGTCCACAGAATACTTTCTAGTTGGTACCAGCGTGGGCAGATCTTGCATAACCAGTCACATTATGATGGTGAATTCGACGATCTCCGTCATATTAATTGTGGTTTCATGTGACACCACGGCCCAAGGTATATTTATGCACGGATTGGTTGGCGACGCTTGCCCTTCGTTATACTCATGGTAACGTATAGCCTGGTTTTCGAAAGAATATGGTGACAATAATAGTGCATTATTATTATCAAACTTAACTCATGACGTGTAGTCACTTGGTCACATCGTCTCTCTGTTTCTCGCTCTTGAGCACATTTTATTATTTTCTGTTTTTCTCGTCTTTTCCTTCCATTTTGCTATATTCTACGACTGTGGAAACATTGTGGTCTATGAGGTCCTCAGTTATTTGTTAGTCATGTCAGCTTAGTTCGTTTTCTACTATGTGTTCTGTTTTGCTGTTCATATAATTAACTAGTAGGTACTCCATATTATTCGATTATATCATCAGTCAGCTACCAAACGATCGAATTCACCAAGCTAGTTTTCAAGTGCTCAGTCGCTGAGCTTAATTCAGCTTTGTTCGTTTCATTACCAAAAAGGTCAACTTTTGTAGCCGTAACAATGAGGAACCTAGGATAAACAGGTAATTTTAGGCACGCGAGTTGTACCATAATTATGATGTTTTAATATTGAAAATGAAATCTGATATTATTTTATTATTCACTATGAGGATTTTGTTACAGCCATATTTTATAGTTGGATTAGAGTAAGATAGAATTATGCTTTCGTAATATTTCACTAAACATGTTGTTCTTTAGAATGTTGATCAAATGTATTGAGTGAGTCGGTACTATCAGTGCAAACTTGCTAGATTTAAAATGCACATTTTGTAAACCATGAAATTAAAACCATATATCTTCATACACAGACCAATTAAAAATATAATCATTTCCATAAAAATAACTCAATTCTTGGAGCCAGGCGTGTAATCAAACAGCTGAAATCAAGATGGAGGTAATTGTATACTTGTTATGTTCAATTTGAGTAAATACTTGCATTTGTCGAATGATCTTCATTACTAGAATCACGCACTGTGTTAACTGGCTTGTTTACAATCACGCACTGTGTTAACTGGCTTGTTTACATCAAGTGGGATGGGAACAGAGATATCATGACAATTTTATATTATGAAACAAATAAATAAGTTCCTCGTTAGGAACTTGATATCCAAAGAGTCTTAACAAATTTAATTTATCAGGGATATCGGTTTATCGTTTTTAAAGCTAAATCTGTCTGTTTCACGCCTAAACGGCTGAACGGATCTCAATGAAATTTGGCAGGGATGTAAATGGTATCCCGGGGATGGACATAGGCTATTTAAAAATTGCGTGCGAAGCCACAGGCAGTAGCTAGTTAATTATAAAAATAGTAAAGTATTAAACTATCTACGGTATAAAGCATTCAGAAACTTCGAATACTGAGATCCCTTTCATGAACAGGTCAAACAGGTTCGTAAAATAGTGAACATAAAACTAAACAAAATACGTTCCCCAACTATCCAAATCGTAATTCTACTTAGCTCTATAACCATCCATTGAACAGATAACATCTGGACTATACTTTGCGTGATACAAGACGCAGATTAAGTAGCAGTCACTACGGTGTTCTAATTTTGGTACGATACTCGTGACCCGTGAAAAAACTTACGTATTATGGTGTTAGCCATAGAATTGGAGAACATGAGAAGCTATAAAATATAGACAGACTACTCTTTGAGTTGTGTATCCTCACAATGTGCCATTGAGCAATCTGCTAAAATCTGAACTGGTGAGGAAAAAAGAAAGCTCAATGGCTCCTCGAAATAATTCGTAAGGTTGGGAATAACAATGTTCCTAAACAAATATACCAAAAAATAAGTGCGTAAGAATGTCTAATTACCAAATTCAAAACATGTAGGGTATTTGAAATGAAATTCTAAGTACGTTTAACAGTATTGCCATAGGTACCGTACCGTACCCTATTCAAATAGGCACCCATATTACTACGGGTGCGTGAACAAATTATTCCCTCGCTATTTAGTTGTCAAGTGAGCGGTTGTTTGAGGTTTTTAATCCAGTTGTTTAGATACTAGGTCCAGATAAGGTGGCGTATATTACAAGAAACGTGTTATAATTTGGTTGGAAATTGAGAAGTTTTTGTATTAATTTATTATTTCTTTCATTTGTTTTGATATCATGATAAGCTTTGTAACTTACAGCTTTAGGAAGTGAACATAATAGAAAATTTAAATTACCGTTAAGTCTATTTGGAAACAGGTTTGGTTTGGTAGCTTTATCTTGATTCTGAAGATAGGTAGGTAGGTATATATTGATTTATATTCTAAAGGCTATTTCAGTAAGTTTTTATACTTAGTTCTTATTAACCTATGAAATCAAATCCAATATCTTGGAGGTACGTACTCAAGTTACGATCTCCGAAAAAAACTCCCAATTTATTTAAGCACTTTTCGTCCACGTATTACAATTTGTGCACGCACTCGACTTTTATTGGTCGTTACACTTATATTGGCTGAGAAACATTGCCATAGCAACGGCCGTAATAAGCCTGTAACGCGAGCTTGCAATAATAAACGGGATTTTTTATATTAATATTGTTATTTTTCCTTGAGGCCATATCTGACTTTTTAGGAGAAAGGTAGATTGCTGTGTAACGTAAAAGTTTTACTGTTAAACATAAGTGACTAGCTATTTATAAATGTAATTTGAACTAAAACATGGTGTAGTTAACTACTACGCTATGTATTAGTATAACATAAAATACAACATCAAGGAAGTCCCAACGAGTTGGAAGCCTAACGATCCTGCAGGCCTTGTCGAACAAGAATAAGTGAAAGTCACCTTAAGCCATGATCCTGATGGTATAATTTAACTTGTAAGTAAAGTAATGTAAGATTAGTTTTAATGTGTTTTCCATATAAGTTATGTATTAATAAAAAGCCAGATTAATTAATTTACTCAAGTTAAATCAATTTGTATTTTTGATATAGAAATATAAATTAAAAGGGTCAAATTTAGGAATTTTTTTTTGACATAAAAATTACCAAAAGAAGACAAAAGTTCAACGTACGATTTTTATGAAACTTTCCCAGATACGAACTATTTTCGATACAATAGATCGGACTGGATCTAACGAGCCAAGGTCTTCGAAATATGATCCACAGAGCGTTCACTAATCGTTCCTTCCGGGCTGGTGGGCAGAGTTTCACGTATCACTTGCTAACCGGTAGATGGGGGATATAGAATTGAATTTGAATTTATTGAGCCGAAATCGGATACAATATCTTTTAAGAAATAGTCTCCGAAGTAGCTTTTTATTAGCATGCAAATAGATAGTAAAGTTAAATAGAACTTAAAAAAATAACGAACTGCGACTTTTGGAGACGAGATATTGAATTTATTATATACGCTCATTTGAATTTATTAAAATTCAAATGAGCAAAGAATTATGTTAAAAAATCTAATATTAATTATGTATATAAAAAGTATAACGACGAAGTTTTTCCACAATCGAGTCGGTTACATTGCAATATGTTTTTTTTTTCAAGAGTAGATTTTTTCATAAAATTTACGATTTACACCCGGATCAATTTGCAATTCAGAGCATCAGTGATACAAACGTGTTTCGACTGAAACGAATCGCAACGTAAAAATAACAAATGAGTTTGCAAAAGCAATCATAACTTTTGTCCCTGCAGGGCGGGATACCATTACAGCGAGGGCATCGCAGGTCACTTTAGCATTATTCATTAATGTTTGTTTTTGGATTATTCATATTGAGTAACTTGGTTTACACAACACAGTACAGACTTGAGGTTCGGGCATGGATATTGTGTTTGTTTCTTCTTCTCCTTTATAAGTAGGCATATTATTTACATAAGCTTACGACTTTAGCGTAATTTTTTAAGATATAACTTGTATGTACATAATGTTGTGTGACTTGTCTGTGATAGTGATTTATCGATGCAATAACATTATTGAGATTGAGAGCAACACACCTTTTCAAAGAATTTTTATATAGGTACATTAAAATTTACAGAAATGGCATGGCACAATTTTCAAACCGTTTTATATGCACTTAATAACCAATGCCCTATAATATCGCCTATAGCGCCACAATTTATTTATCTACTTTGAAATTTCTGTGAATGTCACTTTTGATGAGCGCCCTAAATGTTTTTATTTTTATAAATCATTATTTATTTTTAATAAAGACTTTCCGCCCTAATGCCTTATTTTTGTTTATTATGATGACGACAAATACTTTTGTTATATTTTTCAGAAATTAGTTGGTAGTTCTATATAGTTTTATCGTAGTTACTGTGCCTTAAATATTTCATCAAATACATAAAAAGGTACACAAATGAACAGAACTTAATAAAAAGAGTATAAAGATCTTTGGAGCAGTTGTATAATATACCAATCAACATGAAATATCTTCAATATACAAAGGCTAAAAAGGTCTAATGAAACCCTATAACACACACGAATAATGCTTTATAATAATAAAAGAACAGAGAAAAAGGCGAAGAGCTACCGTACTGTAACCAAGGAAACATTTAAGGAATTTATGAGAACATCTCGCTACACACAGATACTCACATACAAACATATCTCGGGGAAAATCCAAAAGTTCCTGAACACACAGGAAGTAATAAAGGTACAATGTCTAACAATATTTTTTTACGAAGGATATCTTTATGCTCTCGTCGTGCAAAATTTTGGAAATATGATTTTAATATGAATAATTTTATTACATGCTTTCTTCTTATCGTTCATATTACTGAACACATTAGATGGGTTATGCTTATATTTGTAATACGGAAAAATGCAAACAGGGAATTAACAAAAGATATAAGATGTGTACATAAAGTTGTACGTAGATTATTTTTATATTCAACAACTAAATGCCAACAAGATTTTTATTATTAAATGTATAAGCTTGTAATTTGACTTTGTGTATGCAGCATAAAGCTTCATGTACGTATGTACATATAAGGCAACCTGCTGCCCATCCGTGGGTGTCAAGTTATTAATGAACATTATGCCGTCAAATAAATGTCAGTTTCAAATGAAGGTTTTCGTAGGTAATAGGATTAATTGTTGATTAAAATGTATGAGCCCAATGCCACATAAACAGTAATTTGTATTTTAAAACGTAATTGGTACCATAATTTAATTTAATTGAAATTGATTCTGATTGCACTATGCTCACAAGTGCTCAATGTGGCCACTGGCCATAAAGTGCATTGACCAAGAAACTAATCTCGACTTTGGTATATTTTTTCGAATGAGTAGCTATCACTATAATTTAAAGTAATAGGGGAAGCAAGTAGCCAGCGCCACCGGGGTGGCCACTTCCCTTGGGCGGGGTGGTAAGCCAACCATGGAATAGACACAGCAAGATAGAGTAGATAATGTAGATATTACAAGGAAACGTCGCAAGCCTTGTGTGAACCGTATTCATGAATCGGTAATCACCATCCTTTACACCATAGTGTATCTTAAGCGGGAAATTTTAATATCTAGATCGGATATATTGGAATATATGAATGACGTACTCATGAAAAATAGTCGTGAACGAAACGTTGCGACGATAAACTATAAATAATTCACGATATTATCATTTATTACATTTGAAATGTGGGTGAAGAATTAAGATTTCGGCCGGTCGTTCAACTTTTACAGTAACAATAGATTTTTTTGTTGATGTTTCTCATGAAATAAAACCGTTAGTGCGAGCAATATTCATAATAATTTAATGTTTGCTTCAGGTGAGTTCCGAGATGAATCATGAAATATTCGTAAATAAATATAAAATCCACACAATAACTTTCCCTGTCCGTCCGTACGCTGATATATTGTGACAGACAATAAACGAGCGTCGCTATTTCGTCGTGTCTAAAAATCTTGTACGTTTTTATCGGGATTCGATTGTATCTTAATATCGGGTTGAATGTCCTCATTATCGTCCTCTACTGAATAATATGTGGGCCGATTTTCCGCGAGCTATTTTCGTCACAATATTGCGTCGGTTGATCGAAATTCGAAATTTTTTTCACGCGAAATTTCAATAGGAATATGTTAACGTGGAGCCGCGTCATTACAAGTGAGTTATCGAACTATATTTGTAACATTATCATATCTAGGGCTCTTTGATTATGGTAACGGTGACGGAATTTTGGAATTTCACTCATAAATCATAAATTATAATGATTGCTCACGATTTGATATAAAGGGTATTCGTTTCTTTTTCACACCATTCCTAGCAATATGTGCAAAGCCGCGAACAGAAACTAGTAAAATTAAGTTAATTCAATGCTTGTGCTCGTAAGCGTAACCTCTATTAAATGTAAATCAAAGCCGCAGGCGTCATTATTACCTACAACAATTAAAATGGTGACTATGGGTTCATTGACCTCTGTATCAGAGTCACATGATCAAAGTATTCATGCGAATATTATTCGCAGCTGTTTTCTCTAAACCTTCTCAATATTTCTATCTACGCCTAATGTGATTCTACTTTCTGAGAACTATTGAGTAGATATGTTTTTATTTGTTGTTGCGGTTAGTCATTTACATGCTGCTTGATTTTTGCAAGAACGCAGGAGCTTTTTCATAAATTAATTAGGTAGTAATAATTTGTATTCATCTTTCACAATCATAGAATTAACTTATCTGTTAAAAAGATGATTCTTCAATGATGATATTAAATACTAGCATCTTTATAGGTGCAAACAGTGAGCGAACGACAAGTTTTATTAAAACTATACAGATTCGGTTTTGACAATAAAACCGTATACCTATCTATATCAGTTTTCTAGTACCCATAACACAAGCTCTGCTTAGCAACTATATTTAACCAAAGTAAAACCAAAAATATAATGTGTTACGAGTTAGTAATAATATCAGATGAGTCTTGTATTCAGGCGATAATAATAGGTGATTATAAAACGATTAATAGGTATACCGGTTTTTTATTTATGGACAAGTAATTTCCCTAAATTGGGTATCAAAATGACCATATAATAAAGGCAACTGATTAGGTGGTTGATATTTAAATATGTAGTGGATGTTTGGGCCTCCTAGAGTGCATTGCGAAATAAAAATCTTGACAGTCACAAGTTGACACCATCTCAAGTCCGAGTTGAATTGTACGGGGTTATTTTCTAAACCACATTTTTAGAATAAAAAAATGTATTAGAGTTCTACTTCAAAATCTTTATTCACAAAGAAAATTACAATCAAAATGTAAAATTATTCTAAAACAACAAGTATTAGTGAATTAATTGATTAAGTGATATACAGAAATCGCGATAGCACGCACTGTGGGTTATCTAGTCAATATTGCCAAATGTAGGTCGCCAATAAGTACTACCTAACCCGAAAGGAAATGATTGCGGTCCTCGTTGTATAGAAATTGAAACAAATATATGTTGATAACAAGTACTTGATATAATCGTAAACTGGTAAAATAGAAACATGTTAACCCACAACACACAGTAAATTCCCTGGAAACGGAGCTACGTATTAAGCTTTCGATCCCAAAACATCGAAAAAACTGGAGGATCGAGATTAAAAAGCGAATTCAAAAATACGAGACTTCAACGGATTTAAATGACGTTAAACCGTGTTTAATCTTCGGTTATCGCCGCGCGCACCCGTCGATGTACACCGATGGACGGCGTAAGCCCTGTGCCAAATATTGTTTATAGCCTCGCAGCCAACGAGGATCCAACGCTAAAGGCCTGCTTTTTTCATGCAGGTACCTACCTACACAAATGTAGCTACGCATACGAAAGATTTATCCTAAGTTGATGCACGGAAACCGAATAAAACGTGGTTATACATATAAAAGTTGCGGAACTGCTCAATAAAACAGTTGATAACACTGTATTAGCAAAAGTCCACAATACGTTAGTAAAGAATAAAACAAAAAGGAACTCGCAAAAACTAAACTCTTTCGAGGCTTGTCCAACTTTGTAACTCCGAATCTTGCCAAAACACATTTCGGATCTATGTTGCTGAAGTTGCTACGAATTTCCAAAAGATCATATTTAACTTTTTTCTTTCCACTTCTCACGTTAGCAGCTGCCAAAAATCACATCTTTCTTCCTTGACTTTATTATCTGGAGTATTTTTAGAGAATCTATCGCTTCTTCCTCACCGACCCTCTTAATATTTACTATATCATTAACCTTTAGACCCATAATAATGCCAGCTTACCGAGTAAATTACCCATCACCGTTCCCATCGAGGCCCTAAAACCGTCATATTTATTAGAAGTCACATCTACATCAGAATTAGAAGACCCTCAATTTCGCTTGAGATTGCGTAGCGTAGACGATGTTTAATCCTACGTTATCGGTAAACGCAGTCGCTCGATAAATGTCCTACGCTCTGACAATGATAAGTTTCTCAATCCCCCGAAAACGATCACCCATACGGTGAAAGGAATTAGGGCCATTTGGATTTGTGCAAACGCAAAAGTGATTTCGGCCGTCATTATTTGGACGCGATGAATGACATTCTGATCCCCATTTCATGATACATATCTCCAGTGTGAACTAGTTCAGTCACGATTATTTTAAGTGCAGCCAATATGGCTTCTCAAAATACAAATGCTGAAGAAATTGTCTGAACACTCGTGACTGTGGACACGAAGTGAAAATTTATTTTCGACAATCGATAAAAGCTTCTGTTACTTACCTGTTTGTTTAGATGTTTTTAACAAGAGATTTATTATAACTTAAGTAGTCCGGAGGGGGGAACATTAATCTTCTTGAGCTCCCAGCAAAATTGTTTTAAGGCAAGACTGACTATCCATTTAAGAGACTTCTCGCAAAGTATAAAAAACAAGTTATTTCTAATGATCTGGAAATAATCAACGAAAGCGTTGCTATCGAAATGTCAAATGCTGAACCGATTCAAGTGGTTCGTTCATTCCAACTTCGTCTGGCAGTATTTCAAAAGAGCACTTAACGAATTTTGACATTACACTCAAGGAGAAGTTAAAAATGAGATGGAAATAATATTATACATTACCATTTGTATTTAGATTAAGGTTTGCTTTGGCAGCTTTTATTAAAGAAACGTTTTTGTATTGAATAAAGTTGAAGTTCCACTTGATTGATGAATACTTCTATTATTTTGAGCGTTTGTACATCTGAATAAGTTCCACAATAAAAACTCTAACTTTGATAGGTAGGTACACTAAGACATACAACAATATGAAATTTTGAATTTGACGACTTTATTATTGTAAGTTTATGAAGCAATTAATCAAATCGATCATCAACCAATTGGTAGGACTTTTCAGTTTCTGATTAGTAACGAATCAAGGTAGTAAAATGTAAACACTTCCTACGAGTAGGTAGGTATTTCGATGAAGGTATCGAACATAGGTGATCGTTTTAGTACTTTTGCAGAAGCATTTTTCTGATTCCTCAAATTCAATCTAAAAATATATTTTTTGTTTGTGCGTTTACATGAAAAAAGGTTCGTGGACCATTACTGCGACATAGCTATTGCTGCTATCATCTCATACGTGTCAGTTTGTTCCGAATACTCGATATATTGGGTACTGGCTTCTAAGAGATAACATTATCTACAAAGCAGTCGGGTTTTAAACTACGGTCTATCATCAGTTTGCTTTTGCAAATACATAAGTATTCTAATTTATGTTTCTGATATCAGTAGTTGTTTTTTGTTGAGTAAATACATCTAATCGTAAATAAATCAATGCTGTTTCTGTTGATTGGCTGTTGACAGAATGCGATATAAAATATTTAACCAGGAAATTGCAATGTTTAACCTTCCTTAAGTTATTTTATTCTTCTTTTTATTATTTACTCCTCTACTTTCACCCTCTTTTTTCTGTTTAGTGGTTTTTGTTATAATAACGTAATCCAGAAACAGCATGTATATTACAATGTTCACTAGTCACGGTTCGTAGACGCATAGACGCGCAGATGTATTTCACCTCCAAGATTGGCATCGGAACTGAAATGGGCGAATGGGCGTGCAATATATTGCTGTGTATCTCGATCTCCGAAACCCCTATTTGCAGGTATCGAGGTATCGAAATATTGAGAGGATTTTTTACCTCTCGCTGTAAGTATCGAATTCAGCACAGGTGTTGTTCGGAGTACTTTTGTTGGTTGTTTTTGTAATGTATACGGTTTTTGCGCTGGTTTAATTTGAGCTGAAACTTTTATAGCCCTTATTTTTATATGCAAAAATATTGCATGCTTTTTCGGTTTATAATTTCTTGTGAAAATCTATGGAAACTATGGAAATCATATTTTAGCAATAACATGTTTCATAGGTCCTTATACTTCAGTTTGATAACCTCATCTTACATTATTATTATCTAATAGAATAATACTACATTCATTCTTCTTATCTTTCTTCCAAAACCATCGGTACTCAAACGTATTTCATCTCGGACTTATACGTTTTCAAAAGCTGTATAACAAAAGCGTTTTCCTGCTACATAACCTGATTGGACTGACGCTTTGGGGTGATTTCATTTTGCAAAGTAACCCCTTAGAGCCACGACAGTCAGCTGTCGGGGGAGCTATACGAACACTTGCTATATAAATTTAAGATATAGCTAAGAACACTATGCGATATTAAATTTTAATGAAATTGTTTACCTTTTGACAGGGAAGCTTTTGGGGTGTACTTTAGTATGTTTTGTATTGTTGTTTCCTTGATAATGTTTAGTTTTGTTGGTAACTGACTTTTTGGTCTTCTGGACTTAGTTGCTGGGATTTTTCATACGGTTGCGCAGGTATTTATTAGAATTTTCTTAAGGTTTAAAAATTAGGTTTTTGTCTACAATTCTGTTCAAACATTTGTTTAACTTATTGATAGAATCAATTCTACATCAAAGCTCTTGCCTGAATATAGCAATATATTTCATTAAGCAAATTATATGCAAAATTTTTGGCAACAATGTTGTTTTCGATTTCTTTATAAGTAAAACCCTCATAAAATGTTTACGATCTACACTACGCTTGATAAAGACAAGGCTGTTGGTTGAACGAACTTGGTTGATTTGTTGTACATATCAGGTCATCTATAAATACCTACAGTTCAACACAATATTTGTACAACTAATTAACACGAACTCATCGTTGACCTTTATTTCTATTAAACCAATTAGTAAGAAACAGTTATCTACAGTATAATATTTTTTTTAACAATGAATTATTATAATATCCTTAACTTTTGATCTACAACTCTCGAAAGAAAGGTCTTTACCATTTGAGTACAAGTAGGTAGTTAAACCTAGGTATCTAATCACATCTGCCACAGAACCAACGTGTTCTACATGCAAAGCGATAAGTTTGTAGGGCATTACCCATCGATGTTTTGTTTTTATCGTCTGACTCTGCGTCTGACGACTGATAATAATGTATATTAGCTTGGGGCTCGATAACGCTGTGTGCATTGTCCAGCATTATTATTTAATTATTTATATATTCATGTAAACACATTTACTATAAGCATTTACTATTTAAAACAAACATACTATTTATCTGGTAAAACGAAGCGATGATAAAGAAAACATAACAGAAATAAAACCGAAACAAACTTACGTTTAATTCATCAAAACGATAACTTCAAATTACCAAGCTTGTGTTCGAGAGTTTCCATCAAAACAGTAAGTAGATAAGCAATTCAAAAATTCCTGATAAGTAATGAAAGTATTATCCTCTCAAATCCAATTCACTTAACGTTTCAACATCAATCTACCGCAGGAATTCAGTAGAAGCTTATTACCACAGATAACGTTAAAGTACTTCCACCACAGAAGAAATAATAGAACCTAAACACGTTTATACATTTCACTCCATCATAAAACAGGCACGTAGGATGTTCCTTTAGAATTTAACTCATAGATGTTAGTCTCATTTTATATCGCAACAGATTTGAAATGACACTGTCTGCTATTACTGACATCGTGAATGAATTCTGATTGTATAACGAAAATAATATAGACGTAATTGAGAAAATAGCTTGGCTGAACACCGCAGGAACATTATTGGAACCGGTTGAACTTTATGAGATAACTATGCGACATTTTCAAATAATATTTATGTATATGGTTGCACTAAGTTATTCAATCTTTTTCAAAAAGCTCAAGTCTTTTTAAACCTCATTGCATGATAGATAACTCTGTTTACGACACACATTAGTTATCTATCACTATAAAATAATAAGGACGGGTGAAGGGAGTGTCGCATTTGGTGTTTTTTTTATCAAGCAATGATCAGAATCTTTTTACTTGTTCTTGTTCTGCATCCAACGCAGGAGGTTCCTCCCATCTGCCTCCGTAATTGAAACAAGCAGATGTAATAGTATCCAGTTCGTCATGTTCCATCATTCCAACTCCATTCAAATTATTCACTTCGCAATCCAACCTCCCAGCGAAGCCCGTTCTTGTAATATTAAATTATAGTGGTTCGAGTAAGGAATTTCGAAATTGAAAATTGTGTACAGCTGTTTTGTTACAGCTACTCGTAATACTTTAAGTATTCGCAGACATAATTTTGTTGGGCACAGATAAACTTCTTGACGACTTAAAAATGTTGTTTCTGTGAACTACCTTTTAAGTTAATACCTTGTCAACTTTGATTGAGAGACCGTTCTGCGATACTCATTAACTATTTGCCTGGTCTGACTGGAAGGTACACAGTACGAAGAATATAGGCAATATTATACAGAATTCAAATTTAAGCCCTACAATCGCCTGAACAGTTATTTAATGTGCTAGAAGATAAGCTCATTATAAACCTATCCACTCTAAAGAAGTTAAAGCTTTGCAAATGAAAATGCCATAACGAATAAAATTTAGTCGTCTTTGCAAAGCATGTTGTTCCTAGTTTTATTAGATTTTTTTAAAGAAATAATGCAATAGACGCTATATAGTGCAGAACTGAATTCTGAAAATAAAATCTGAATAGACAATAATAATAGGTACTCAGCAAGGCCATTGTTATAAATCACATTGTGTGCTCAATACATTTCAATATCTGTTTTAAAATTCTATTTTACCGTAATGGCTCTAAATGCACTGAGAGTTTCTATCGTCTATTGTAGAATAAAACAGGTCCCAAAGTAGTTATAATGCTTTATATAATGCATTGCCTTTTAAAGTTCAGGTTATAGGATAGACAAGCGTCTCCCCAGATTCGTGTACAAACGTTCTGAAATGGGGAAATATGAGGGGCTTACGGTGTCATTGGCTCGCCCGTCGGAGGATTTATCACGATTCTGTCACTTGTGTGGACAAGCAAAATGGCTTCGTATTATTGTATGACTTGTAGGACAGCCAAATGCAAGCACAAATTGAGGAGCGCCCCACGACTGCCTAATGCGATTAATGTAAGTACGTTTTAGCGACACTTCGATATACTCATTAAAAACCACAAAAAGGCAAAGCTCAAAAAACAACAACGGACCTTAACCAAACATTTAATTTATTCCCTTTCCGCTTTGAGAGTGGACGTCATTTCATTTTGTGTTGAGGCAACACGCTTATGCTTTTATTTCTCTGTTGGGACTCTGAATATTTTTGCTTTTAAGCATTTAGTACGGTTTCCTACGACCAAGTTGATCCGTAAATTTGTTTGGTTTTCTTTAACAGTTAGTTGATTGTTTAAAGTTTCAGACAAGTTCTGCGTCTGAGATAATACTTGAGCTGCTGAATGTCAGTAAATTTCCAGTTAAGATACCATCTTCTGGGGGTATATATTTTGATATAATTAGTTTTAATTAAGGTTGAAAAGTCTTTTATTTCACACGAGAGTGGCTTAATAAAGCATATCCGCTGTTTATGCGGCGTCAGACGAGATAGCTAGTTTACGTCTCGAGTTTAACTTGGTGTCATTGTTTTGTAAGTTACAAGTCTAAGCGACATTTCACAACAGCGCTTTGCTTCAAAATTCATGAATAACATTATAGCCTCCCCGGTTTGAATATGAACCTCTGTCCCTGGGTTATGTTTATTGCCTTTTAGGGCTGCTTTTGCCATTATAATATTCGCAACTAAACAATGGAAACGGCAAAAGACGCTAAAAGAACAAACCGAGACGTGCAGAAGCAATAAGCTTCTATTTGAGAGCGTCCCAAAAGGTTCTCTCTTAAAACACGGTCTGTCTCGATTGTGACCGACATGTAAAGCGCCGCATTCAAAAAGAAGGAATAAAATAGGAGCCGAAAACGAACCAGAATTTTCCCCGAGAGCGCGAGCCCCGACACAAGTTCTATGGACATTATTTAAGTTGCTCGCAGCAGGCACTATATTAAACGTATCAGAGTCGAGTTTTTAAAGTCGGCACGGCGGCGGTGGCGGCGCGGGCCGGTCGACCGCGAACCAGCCACAACTCAGAACACTTGGCAACATCCGCCTATTGGAGAAATAAAATGCAGTCAACAGTTGCACAAGTTGCGAGCTCCAATAAAAAGACATTGAGCATGTTGAATTCGCCTTTCTGAATAAACAGCGCGGCTTGGATGACTTTGAAAATTGCCTTTAATTTTAAAGTTTGATTGAAAATCCTTGCATATTTCACCGAGCGAAAGGTTTAGGTCCTTTTAACAAATTGGTCGTTCAACTCTGATATCTGGTGAGTTCCGCCGGCCCAGGCCCTTTGGGACAATTTTGACAAATAGTTTGTAGGGGTAATAAATTTCCATTGAAACCCCGATAACTTCCGACCATCAGCTGAGTTTGAAATTGGGGCATTTTGCGACGTTACACTTAACTTAATTAAGAGTTGAATTAGTCCCGACTTAAGTAAGATTATAACTTCCTAAGATGTTTCTGCGAGTTGCTCTTTAGCTGTATTAACGGCATCGTATTTTGCGTATTTGTGTTTAATTTTGTTTATCATATATTTCCGCATGCCTTGATACGTATCCAGTATGTTGGTGAGAATTCTTTTAGTATTTTCTATCATTATAATAATCTGTCTTTATTAAGGTTTTAAGGCTTGGAATTCTACGTTTTTGTGCATTTTGCATTTCATCAGTTCGTTAACTCTGTTTTAAATTAAAGCAGAGTCGCTCACCTCTGAGTAACATAACCTTACATCAGAATAAGCATCTTTAAAAAACACTTTTGCATAAAATGCTGTTAGCAGTAAAGTGATGACTTCTATCTGGTTAATCGTAGCAATTATACCTTTAATAAGTTCAAGGTTTGACTTGAAAATATGTATAATCAGTCAGAACTCACGTGTTAATGTATTCTTTTGCATGCCAGTGATCATATCAGCAGTTTTTTCATACACTTTGTATTGTACCCAATTATTACGAGATTCCATCAGTGGCGTGTATGGAAATTGTTTTTTCTTCATCTAATTTACGTTAACAGCCTTGCTGGTGTGTAAGTATTTCTTGTAAGCTCGCCACTTTCAAACTTAGAGTCGCTTACTCAGTTGAGTTTTATATAACCTGTTTATTTAAATAGACTCAAGAAATTTAACGCATGAAAATTCAGTAGTTAAGCGTAAAGGTATTTTCAATAACCGAAGTTTTAGGTAATAGTTTGGAAGTAAATAGATATTTGCTAAAATAATAGCCGTACTCAAGTTCATTAAAATGTAAAACTAGCTCTACAGAGGCAACTCTCAAGAAATTTCATCTAAAACTTGAAGCGTCGAGGACTCTAGGTGTTATTCCAGAGTCCGCGTAAGTTCCAAACTCTGAGATTGCGATTGAAATGTGATGCCATGACTGCAAGCGTTCACTTTATTTCTGATACTTATCTAGAGCTGCTTTTCCTTTTTCACTTTGGGTTTCAATGCTTCGAAGCAATTGGATGAAATTTCAAACGAGTAAATATTTTAAATTTTCTTAGGAATACTTACATATAAACAAACAAAACAAAAAATATAAATTTAACAAATCGTGATAAATTATACTTCTTCAAGTACCCTCATATCCTTCAAGTATCAACAGTTTAAGTAAAGCCACGGGCAGGAGCTCCTTATCATGAATTCATAAACACCCTAAGTCAAAGCAGGGATCCAAACAGTAGCAACACAGGAGCCAGGTGAGTGCGCTAAAACAAAGTTATTAACGACGGTTGTAACACGATTTGCAATATCATTAAACTGAACTTGGGGAGAAACAGTTTCTTCCGCGGAATTTAAAACAAAATGCAATTTTACATTGAAGACGTTTTAAGAATTAATTAGTTGTAGTTATTGGTTAGTTTAGTGTTTACTTCGTCTATGAATGTAACATGGTTACGGCTACTCACACACTAGTAAGATAATAAAGAAAAACTGCGAATTACCAGATATACTTAACTGTACACTAGCCAAACTCGATGTGGAATATTTGTAAACAAACCATTATACAAAAACTCAAACTCATTTGCTTGCCGTCGAGTTTCAGATATGATTGTAAGCAATATTTATTGAGGGAAGCACGGCAGCAGGAAGGATCACAAATCAACAAGTTATGTTAATTCCGTATAAATTGACGCGGCAACTGAGTGAATTTGAGGTTAAGTATGGGCGGCTTGTTTATAACCATGTTACATCGAGTTTGGCTAGTGTATAATTAAGTATATTCTCAAGAAAAACGCAAACCAAAACATTAGTTACTTCAGCTTTCACAAAAAGCCATAGCGGTAAAAATGACGTTTGACTTTTATAAACGTCACCAAGTCACATCGAGCGATAAGATCGGGGAATCGTGACGAATCTGCTCAAAGTCGGGACAGGAACCACAGATAACGATGAAGTTACTGCCTAGGGCACTGATAGCTAGGGGTCTGTTACACCATCCGATTTTAGAATTTGTTATTGAGAAAGGTAGAAAGGGTCACACTTAGTGATAGAAAATCAGAAATACATTATAATTAGAGTACTTTATGACATTAAATGAAAAGGACGCAAAATATACCAATAGATAAGGCTTAGCATTATTTTTCAACAAATATACTTTTATTTACGAAACATTACGATGTCAAACATGCCCAAATTGATATGAAAACAAAAATGACTAATCATAAGAGTGAATGAAAAACCTTCGTTAGCATTAAATTTATAGAGCCCAACATTTACAGATCGGACAGACTAAAAAGCCCTCCAGAGATAGGAATCAGGCCCAGTAATGAGACGAAACAGAATTTTAGAACGTGTTGGAAATATATTTTTCTTCTTAGAAACAAATGGAAGATGGTCTGGTTATGACTGATAGATCGTGACCTACGTGCCGTTGAATTTTTATGAGGGAACATATTTGGATATAAGTATGTTACTTATATGTTGTCATGTGTGTTTATAATTGGGTAAATTCTTATATTTACGTAAAAATGGTTAGTCTCTCCTTGACAATTTCGAATTTGTTAATTATGCCGTTGTGCGTCAAAAAAAAATGCGCTAAATACCATTTTAAATTTAATCACGCATTTTGGCATTGTTACAACCAAAACAATGAAAAAATGTTGACGTGGCTTATTAACCGATTCAATCAAGATTGCGTAATTTCTTGAATTGTTTCGTTGAATCATGTAAAATGGGCTATTTTTTTTAACGAATCTTGTACAAAAGTTACTGAAAAACACCACTGACACTTCAAAATGCATAAACGAACATCACGAAACAAAAAACATAAAAGCTGCTAGATCAATGCGCGGTGCACTGCACTCATAAACCATACGGACTGTACAGAGCACAGTGCAACCCACCCCGGAGGTGTCTTTGCTTCTATATGGTTCCATTACACTATAAAGCAACAATATAAATAAAGCGGGTCATTTACATAGATTACATTGAGTACACCCTAACACTGAGCAAACCTAATAGTAACTTTTCTTGGGGTACCGAGGCTCTCCGGGTGTTTTAAAAAGTTATCTGAGCCGACGCGACGCGTGACCCGAGAGCTGGCGGATATCTGGCGCAGCGCATCTGCACTGCCATACAGCGGGGAAAATTAGGAATACAGTATCTTGATCTCAACACAGCTGCAAATCGAGCTTGACCATCCGCATCATCATAAGTTGCAGAATTTTACCAACAGCTGAGGGTAAAATCCTGGTCTCCCTAGGTCTCCCATACAAAACTAAAAGCTAAGACGCCAAATGCTCCGATTATGAGACTAAAGTTTAGTGTAGAAGCACTTAGTCGTGTTGCACTGTGCACGAATATAAAATGTATGGACTACACCAACAATGCATCGAAGGAAATTGAATTTCGATACGCTATAAAATTTAAGATGAAAAACTCGAATGCTAAACGACGCAGAAATACAAATATCTAATCATCATTCACGTTTGCAAAGTGTATTAAAGTTGTGTTGAGTTGCCGAATTTGAATTAACATCTAACACGGTAACTCATAAAGTAGAATGTTTAGGAAATTTATGTACAGATTATGATTTTATTTAGCTTAATCTAATTGACAGCTTTATTACTTCTATTGAAGGGTTTTATAATATATTTAAAACGCTTTATAAATAAAAACTTAGTTTCTTTATCTAAAGACGACCGTTACTTCGTATACAAACAAACCTACATTCAAAAACATAAATTACAAGCTCAAGCCCAGATGTAATCTAATCCAACGCGCACTATTTCAAAACATCCATTTTTCAAAGAAGCTCCGAAATAATGAGCTTTTGTCCGAAACTTTTCCCATACACTTAAGGTCATACATTTGATCCATACGACCGATGGTTTCAATACACATAAAAACTTGCGCGCGTCATACAAACGAACGTGAGCTAGTTACTAATCTATGGAAATATAGATGGGTTTAACGGTTTCATTATGTCTACAACAGCTGTGACTTATTGAGGTAATCTTGGTACTGTTTTGATAAGCGTTGATTGTTTTTTTTTTATATTCTATTGTAATGTGAATGGAAATTGGGTTCATAGCTAAACGCGGACGTGCTAAGATTGCCAAAAATGTATGCCTACCTACTACGCCTATGCAGAATTATTAAGGTCGTCAAAATATTTGATTGACGACATCGTGTTTATCATATTTGTTAAGACATGGTCAACTTACACACTTTTATGCAGCAAACATATGCAAATATCTAAACTGCATCAACATATTAGACTGCCTTCAAAGACTTCAATTCCTGCACCATCAACACTGCATAATAGGCACAAAATATTCCGCAGCCGTAGAGCCTCGCTATTGACTGTCGGTTCTGCGTCAATTTCCTCCTCTATGACAGCCTTCGGAGCTCCAATGGAATACATTATATCCAGGAAATCACGAGTAAGTCCAGCATCCAATTTATCTTCGAAATTCATAAATTCTGCCGTATAATGATATTTTGCATCCGCTGTGCTGATATGTTTATTCGGTTTGTCCTTTGGGTCAGTGTATGATTTATTGTGATAGTCTAGGTTACTACTAACTGAGATAACTGTTTCATTGTATTTCACTTTAGAGTTACCTGTTCTGAATTGTGTAAGTATACCACATCCAAAATCGATATAGAATGTTTGTTAACAAACCACGACACAAAAAACTAAAACTCACTTACTAGGCGTTAAGTTTCAGATACAATTGTTGGCAATATTTATTAAAGGAATCTAAAATCGACAAGTAATGTAAATTGCGTAAAAAAAAAATCGGCAGCAGAGTGAACTTTAGGTTACGTATGGGCGGTTTGTAAACAAACATTCTACATAGAGTTTGGCTAGTGTAAAGATACCATTTGCCATTGAAATTAAATTAATTTCAAAATGTTTATTTATTTCTCAGATAGGTTTAGTTTATAAGTAAGCAACAGTGGCAGTCAGTGCAATCAACTATAGAATCCAGTAGGTAGTAGCAACAGTTGGTGCAGAACCTAGTTTCTTGTCAATCGGTCAGGAGAAACCAGTGAAAAGGAATATAACATTAAACATGACAATTATCGATTATTAACCACATACCTACGTTGTGAAACTTTGCAATAAGTTAAACTGAATTATTAATACTTTTACATTTTCTTTTTGAGAAACGCTGATTTTTCTTGGCATAATAAGTAAAATTTCTAAAATAATAAAATTAAATAGATATTAAAAAAGCGTATAATTCAAAACCTAAGACTACATTGACGTTTTAAAAATATAAAAGAAGTTGTGGCTTTTTAACCTTTCCTCAAGATTGAGGTCCTCTTTACTTGACCTCTTCCTCTTCCTCTTGGCTTTAGCTTTTTTTCTATTAATTTTTTTGTGGTATGAAATTACCCAGCAATAATAGTTTGATACAACATTAATATATTATGTTCTCAAATGGTTAACAGTAGAAGACACAAATTACACTGCCTCGGGCTTTATACGCATGGTCGTTATAGCAAGGTCACGATCGCTATCATAGATGTAATTTAAAAATAACATACTGGTGTTAGGGACCGGAATGATACCACTTATAGAGTTTGCAAAATAATGTTCTAAGTTGAGTTTGAATCTCAGTTCCAAGATTCTTAAAGCTTCTGTAATATACGAAAAAAGTAGTTATAGCTACAATGATTCATACAAAACCAGCAAAAGCTTTATAAACTCAGTAGGTTCTCACAGAATATGCCAATATAGCATAATCTATACACAAATTAATAAATACAATTGTAACTTTTTATTCAGATTTTCATATTTTAAGAATCAGTTTTCACGAAATACTATAAAGATGGATATTGTGTAGGTACCCAGTTTGTTTTGCTGACGGTACGCCATTCTAATCATGTCCAAGAGTAATCACAGCCAAATCATTTTATTTTTGACACGAATGTGCAATAAGACTTTATTTATTTTAATTTTGAGTTACTTCTGACTAATAGGCGAACTTACTGCTAACTATGCACTTACGTAGATTTGCTAACAGTTTCTATCATAAAAAGATGAAGGACTTAAAAATACAACATTAGGACAGATTGTAAAACATCTGATTAAGTATTATAATATAAACCTTTCATGATTTCTTATTTCCAAACACTTAAAAATCAAAATAGGTACCTACATATTACCTATAAGTAATATGTATAGATAAAAACCTTACCTTACATCAAATATCAAAGTGCTTTATTTCCTTTACACCTTACAGGACTCATTATTATCATTATTGACTTAATATTTAGTACCTTGAACCAGTTTCTTTAAAAGTTGTGTAATTATCTGGTAAGTAATCAAAAACATGATTTTTGCGTTTACACTGTTCCAAAAACGTATGCTCTGTCCCGCTCCTATGAACGCAAAATCCTATGCCTATCCTTTTCACAAAATGGCGCGCATTGCGCCCTCTTAAGAATTGTCACCTAAATTAAACTTAAATTTGTAAATCGTATCTCCACTCCTCAATTAATTTATTAGTGCTGAGTTTGCACAAGAATTAGTTTAAACTGAAGCTTGCAAATGTTGATATAAAGCACCCTGTCATCATTCTCGACATGTACAAATGCTTGGGCTTAAAATAATAATAATAAAACATTGCAAGTTTCGCAAATAACTAAAAAAGATACTTTGATGACAAGCATCAGAGTATGTATATTGTTACCTACTTGATACCTTCATTAAAGTATGATCAGTAGATCATACTTTAATGAAGGACTTACTTTTTTTTTTTTACTTTACTCGATCGATCTGTAGAATAACTGCCTGAATCATCAATAAAGTAGGGTAGGTATTAGAAAATACAGCAATATAATTCCAAAAACTTATATAAACAAAAATTATAATTAGGTACGTAGATACTAGCACCTAAACGTTTAGAAGTCAGGAATATAAATGTAAAGGTTGTTTTTTGCGAAAACGAACGTGATCAAACTCCCTTTTCGTAACAATTGGTTTTTTATCATTGTTCTCTCGGTAATCAAAATTTGAAGTCACTTTGAGATCGAGCACATTTGGGGCAAGGTCGCTAAAGAATTGTATAACTCACGTACGGATTTACTTCTTTAGTTATACTTACGTATTCTAAAATTACTCGTTTAGACCTTTATTTGATCGCCGTAATTTTATTTGACTTTGAAATCTCCAAGGCGTGACTTAAGTTTATTTAAAACGACCTGCAGATTGCAAAAGTAAAACTTAAAGTTCTTGAGTTTGTCTAACTAATTTATCAAAATATTATTATTTATTTACATACCAAATTGGCTTTGCAGTGTTCTCCTAATCAATCATTTTCCAGTTTGATGTTGAATTCAAATTGAGTATCTATAATAAATTTATAAAAATACGGCGCATTATCAATTTGTGGTAAAATACAATAATTCAAATCTAATAATTTACTTAATATGTACTTAGGTAATAAGTACCTTCACAAAGCACCTAGAATTTTGAATAACCAATAAACTCTACTTTAATACAGAAAAACTAATAGGAACCTAAAGTCAGGTATATTTCACGATCTACAAATGATAGAAAATAATGTATGTTTATTCTTCTTATGTACCTGCACTAATTAAGTAGCTTAGCTACATATATAAGAATGCAACAAATCAACATAGCAAAACTATACAAAAAAGCCAGCGTACACGCGCAAACAAGTGCTCAGTGTCAGTACATGATTTATCGATCCTAAATCATGGACTTGGTAACACTATTGTAACATTAAAGCAACAATCCCACACTCTGTTTGGGCATCCCAAATTAGTAGGCAAACATACAAAATGGTTATCGACCTGTACAAATGTATGTTTGTTTGTCTTTCAATAGATATTCACAAAGTTGATACGTGATAATACGAGTAATATTTGCCGACAATATACGCTAGAGGGCGTACTAATTTGTTAAGTTTACATTAGATAAAAGGCATAAGTATTATTTCAAACGCAGACAGTGACGAACATACATACATAGATACATTTAGGTTAAAGTTGATTTGGATTCGAATCATGTGCGGCTGTGAATAGGTGATTATAGCAAAAAGAGGTCAAATATATGTATCTTTAGAAGAAGTTAATGTAATTAAAACGTTGAATAGGCTGATTTGCGACTAAATTTGTTTTGACGCAGCTATTTCAATTTATAATAATAAGCTATCAATAATAATTGTTCATTCTCGAGCAACAATCTTGTATTTTGAAAGTTTAACTGGTATAAACCTTCGCAACATGACGATCGATGTGACGCGGCGGGCGACTGTACACCTGCGATGCAGGAGGTTGCGGGTTTGATGCCCGCCTCTCTAGAAATGTTTATAAATTCTACAAAATTTGAGCCGGGTGATCTGAGTATTTTCTATGTTATAGTAAAAAAATATCTATCTAGTATTAGGTATATCAGTCATCTAGAACTCATAAATCACAAGCTTTGCTTAGTTTGTGGCTAGAAAATGATGTGTGGATTGTCCAGCATTATTATTATAATATATGTTTTATTGGTTTTTGGAAATCAAAGCATTAAAAATATGAAAAATTTGATTAATAAATATTGTAATAATCTGATCAACAAGATACGTTTTTATGAAAGTATAAAATAACCGAGCCTGTATCAAGCTCCCGGGAAAAGGGTAAATATATATTTTATTCATAAAAAATCTCAACCCGAGCAGTAAATAAAATGTCGTGAATAAGCCAGATACATCCCGCGACAATCCTTGCTTAGGCCCCATTTATATTCACTTCCTAACATATTTGACTAGATTTTGTGTGGTGCTTATTAAAATTTACAACATGTTTTATTTATGTTGAGTAAAGTTGCACAATTTTTATATTATCCGTTAATGCACTTAATGTGATTTTTGAGAGTTTTGTCCGTTTAAACTTTTATATTTTTTATGATACTTGTATATTTTTACTGTATATTCATAATGATATTTAGCAACGTAACATTTAAGACTAATTTGAATTTTTTCTTGCCTTGCTCTTTTAATATTCTTCTGTAGTGATAATCTCGCAGTCCTACGAAAAAGTTGTTTTATAGAAGCACAGCTATTTTCCAGTTCCCTCGCAGATTTAAATTCACTTCCTTGTTGTCTGTACTTGAATTTTCTGGGCTCGCTGCTTAGCATTATATCGCGTCAGCAGCGAGAGGTATAAATTTAAAAGTTGAATATTTTGTCTAGGATTTTCCGATGTCGCGCGAGGAAATTGGCAGAGGTTGAACTGAAGCTTCGGCATTATTTCTAGGCTTTATTTACTTTCGGTTTTATTTTCTTGTAATTTTAATATTAAATTTTATAAATAATATTTTTAAACTTACGCGATCTGAGTACATTATTATTAATATTATTTAACGGGTATTTATCGCGTTTATATACCTATTTTTCCCGACGTTTCAACAGGTTTACACCCTGTCGTGGTCACGGGATGACTATGGTACTGGAGCTACCGCCTCTGCGAAGCTTCATATTATAGTATCAAAATTAATAAAAATCCAGCTTATTTGGATAATTATAGCTCAACCGAAAATGGGCACAAAAAACTCGTCGAAACTTATTGAATCACACCCCTTTTTTCATGCTCATTTTTGGAAGTTTTTAATAATACCATCAAAATTCATTTTCATTTAGACAGAACAAAAGAGGCTGAAGACCCATCTGTTAAACAAAAGAAGACACGAATCGATGCTCGAACCAGATTTTATTGTTCTATTATAAAGCCATGCAATTTTCTATAGAACTGTAAATTTAAATGAAAATGTTGAGGATTTTTATTTCGTGTCTCTTTGAAAACTTTATTGAATGAACCCTTGTTATATTAACTATCGTTGTTACAAAGATTTGCGATAGGTTATATTGTACCCATTAGGTGTTTTAGGAATAGTACGGTACTATTATTTAAATAGTATCTAGAGGTAATAGAAACATGATTTATAAATCAAATGTACTACTTCCTGTTTACAATATCATAATAAGGCTTGAAATTATAGCCATATAAATACCTACCTCCGGAAATAGCCATAAACATGTTTAATATCGAGTGATTTGTTATTGTTAAAGAATATACTCCCCAAATTGAATAATAGAGTTAATTGCATGAAGTTCTTAACCTGTAGAATAAATTCACATCTTTAACAGTTAAAACCGACATCACAGATCAAATATTAATACGTTGTATGAAATTCAGGTTCTGATTAGGTACCACAAGAAGATAGGAAAAAAACAGAGCAAACGAAAAACATGCTTACTAGTAAAGATGCACTAATAATCCCTTTGCCATATAATAATAATAAATATACTTACAATCGGTTCCATCCGATGCAGGCCGTAAAAAAATATTTTATTTGCCAAATCTGACAGGGCCATAAAACCTGAGCCCACCTACTTTTAATTATGAGAGAGCTCAAAATTTTACGACATTCGAGATGAAATTGGAGCCATCATGTAGCAGAAAAAACAGGTTCAGCATTCTGGTAACAAAGTCGGAGAGGTTCCATCATTATGGCTCTTCGCTCGATACATTAGGTTGGTTTTCCATTATGCACTTAGTTCTCAATCGAAGTTTCACGTTTTACATTTGATTAGGAACTTGATTTTCTAAATAATATTAAATGACAATCTGAGATACCTGTAATAATATTATAGAAACAAAGAAATGTGAATGCCTTTCCAAGCTTTAAGGTTTTATATGAATAAATAGAGATTAAGTAGATTATGTACTTTGTACTAGCAAATTCATTGACTTATTATAACACAGTACACAGAATTCCATGAACATGTTTATAAAACCTCGTATCATTAAACCTTTAAACATAATCTGTTGTTTTTCTAATAATGAAAAGGAAGTCCATGTCACAAAGTACCGTAACTTCAGATGTTTATTATTTTTGATCGAAAATTATAATTAATATAAAGGAATACTTATCATGAGGAGATTCTGAAACCAAAAGAAGAACTGGCAGACCCCTAGCAAGATAGTTAGACAAAATTAGGAAATACCAGAACCAAAACTGGACAGACGTCACAGATGACTGCAAGCAAACATTGGACAGATCTGGAGAAGGCTACCCGACAGGGGTGCTAACTATTAACGAAATATGCAAATTTAAATCAATCGAAACAATCAAATCTATTACTCTGACATGAACTCTATTATATTTGACATAAGTTTTTTACAAGCAATACATTTTTTAACCATGATTGATTCTGGTTATTTAAGGTTAAGGAATAAAAGGCTTTTTATTTATATTTTATTTTATTTAATACTTTCATATTTTTTGCGTTGGACTGAGGTTATTTGCATGAACATTGGCTCACATCTCATTTAACCCACTTCTAAGTAGTTGCCATCATTTGGCTGTGCGATTCCTCACAGGCCTGCTCACAAACTTCGTTTGTGTTCACCGTAAGGTGACTTTCTTAAACCTACAAAACCTTAACAGCAAGAATTGGTGTAAGGTCTTTGTTTTTTTTGTATTACTCAAGAGCACACTGCTCATCAGAATAGGCACGTACTCTGCACACGTGTTAAAGATTATGGTGTTTCTCTAACCTTCTTTGTAAGGCTCGAATGTTCATAAGGCGATTGCCAGTGCGCTCGCGTCGTCGTCGGTACCGGCGGCAGTACGTAGCTACTCTGTACAAGGGCATCAACTATATTTCCTGCATATTGAGATTGTCCCTATCGTTCTAACGATCTGAGTCCGTTTTACGGACAATATGCATTTATATTACTTTATTATTGTAATGTATGCAATTTTACTGCTATCCTTTTCTGTATTGTATCATTTAAATACACACTCGAATAAATAATATATGAAGTAAGTAAATACTGGGCATTTACTCTTCCTTATTCTTAACTTACGTCCCTGTGACTAGTAGATCATAGACTAAAGATATCTCTTTCGTATTTTCAGATAATTGGATAAGTATTCAAAGTTTTCGAAAGGAATCAAATCTATAACCTCTTGATTATGCACCTCTTCCCAACCGTGGCGTAAAGCCTGCTTGAAATTCACTTATATTATATGCAACTGTTCTATTTATATATCTATTTGCTACCGTCACTTGAAATAGTTTATTAACAACAGCGAGCTGATTAAAACAAGACCATCTATGTATTTTAACCAAATACGGAAATAAGGTCAGAAACTCACTACATCGAAGGCTCTGAAGGTTTTCCGGGTTAGCGAAACGTATAACTCTAATTCTGTTCCGGAATTTTGCGAGTTATGGCCTTAGATTACATGTGGAGGATGATTTATAATGACTTCCTTGAAGGTTCAAATTAAAACCGCTTTGCTTTTTATTGTTATTTTAGAAAATTTTCATAAGATTGGTGGACCTGATCTTGTAATAAAGCAAACAATTTAAATACTCGATTGTTAAACCATCGTATTAATCTTTTTCATCGATTCAGAGCGCGTTCTGTTCGATACGAGAAATAAAAATATGATTTTAAAAATATTGTTCATCATTTATCATTTCCAATATGAATTCTTCGCGTCACCTTGTTTATGAATACTCATTAATATTCGCGAGTTTATTTTCGAGCAAAAAGTGCCCGTGTCAAAAATAAATAAGAACATTTTGACAACTTCCAAAAGTAATAAAAATTAACGTGCGTCCTTTATCATGTTTTAACTCACTTCGTACGTTAATGTGGAGTTAAAACTGTAAATGTTTTTTATTGCTTAATTTTTCTTGAGTTACTTTATTTTTTATTGTTATTCTCTTTGGTTTTACTTCAAAAAGATTGTATTTTAGCTTGAAAGCTTTAAACATGTTTTTTAATTTGCTAAATAATTTCTCTGTCACTCAATATTTCTTTCTCTTTGGTAAAAATACGTGAGCAAATATACAAATCGAGCCCAAATGGTGGTCATACCTTTACGCCTACAAATCGTTTGTAAAACAGCGAAATCTATAAAACAAGTAAGAACGACAACACATTTTCTCTTCGAATCCTTTCATCTTGTACAAAACAGGCCGTTCAATAATTTACGCCTTAAAGTAACAATTGGAATACTTTGATGAGTTAACTTTGATGTATTTCTCAATTGAAGGGCTCGCTCAGCTGTGAGTCTTCCTGCTTAGCTTTACGATTTGGCTTTGTGATATTTAAATTTAGTCGTTAAACTTTTTTATTATAAATATCTATTTTTAAATAAAACTTGCTTGCCATGCCAACATAAGTATGGTCTAAAGATCATTCTCTAAAGTCATTCAATATTAATTTAGTGTTAAGTATTAAATAATATGACTGTTTATTAATGTTAGAAATTGAGAGCATAGGTTTATTTCGGTAGCAGTCAAACACACTAGTCATGCCACATCAAAAAACTAACAAAAAATGACCTAGCAACCATTCCACAATTAGACCTCGACAAAAAACACATACGGACGTAATCGACTCAGCCGTTGCATTCTAGATCGTGTCCAAATAACAAAAAATACATAGTAATAATAACAACTAACCTGGATATATTACGAGCAAAAAACCTGCCTACCTGTACTGTTCACCTTGGATCTGGAGTGGGCGTACCGAACTTGATTTAGTCGCCATCTGACAAACCCTTTTTTTGTCCTGAATGTAAATAAAGAAGAACAAAAAATATAAAGTCGGGCTGGTTTTTCCCCTACTGGGACCGTCTGAGTGAAGTTTAGCGAAAGTAGTATTTGAATAATAAAAGGGAATATTCGCTTATGTTCTTACTGCGGCTTTGTTTTTATGTATCTATAAGCCATGGATAGTGTCGTAAAGTACGGCCATGAGCGAACCGCTCAAATATGCCGTTGGCTTCCCCTACTAGTGTAGGGGAACTAACACTAAGAATTTTGAAGGAAAACCGAGCCCGCACCCAGCCCGTCCGCGCTTCCTACATCACTCGATAATGACTTCCCGCGTCCTTAAACATTCTCGTTAGTCAATGTTTTATAACATTCGATCGAGACGCGGAAACTTTTGCTGCACTAGTAACAACATTACTATTTTATTACCCTAGTTCGAGTACCTACTCGAACCTGTTGTATACCTATACAACAACGTATGAAAATTAGGGCACGCTTAGCGCGAGCCGTATCATCATTACACATTTTACGTGGGTATCGGAAAATTTCCACTGTTTGAGCTGTGGAACTACTACTAGTTTCATATTTCGAGCCGCCACCGTAATAATAATAATTCCTATGATAACAATATCATTAATAGTAAGGACACAGAGTTAATGGTGCGTCGTCGCGCATACTGATCGCTGCTCTGCGCGCGGACATGCCTGAAATAATAATCACACGCCGACAATTAAGCAGATAGTGCCGATTTCGAACCTCTAAATTAAACTTTATAATTAGGCGCTGATCGGCCGTGAACATGCCAAACCCAGTTCAAGCTATCCTGACAAATCAATAACCAAATCTTTCTTTTGTTACAGACGAAGAAGAACAACCCAAACCACATCAAAAGACCCATGAATGCGTTTATGGTCTGGTCACAGATAGAGCGCAGGAAAATATGCGAGCAGACACCGGACATGCACAACGCGGAGATCTCCAAGAACCTCGGCCGCGTGTGGAAGACGCTCAACGACGAAGAGCGCCAGCCCTTTATTGACGAGGCGGAGCGTCTGAGGCAGCTGCACATGCGGGAATACCCCGACTACAAGTACAGGCCTCGCAAGAAGACGACCAAGCCCGACAGAAGCGGGCCCAGGTCAGGCTCCGTTCAGAAGCCTAAGCGCAAACAGCGTGCCGACTCCAACAACAACAGAGGAGTTGCCAGGAGGAGGAGAACCGTCTCCAGCATAGCAAGCGTGCCGGTCGAGACTCCCGCACCGCCCCCGCTGCCCGCCTCCCCCGCCGGTTCCCCCGACTCCCCTGAGTCGGCCTGCTTCTACGAGGACCACAACAGCCGGTCGCAGGTGACGACAGACCTCACGGATCTGTACTCCATACACCCGCTGGATCTCCTGTCGCTCCCCGCGGACTGCGAGGTGGACCTCGAGGCGCTGACGACGGACATCGACTCGTTCGAGAGCGCGTCTTCATCCTCGGGCTCATACTTCGAGTTCTCGTGCACGCCCGACGTGTCGGACATGCTGAGCGAGATTGGCGTGGCCGGCGACTGCTTCGACCACACGTTCTACAACCTGACGTCGTCGTAAGCGACGCGTCTCGGCCGCGGCCGGTTTCCTGATCTCATGCGGTCGGCCACTGGGCTGCCGACGGAGGCCGACGACGCGGCGACCGCTCGCCGCCCCGCCTAGAGAGTGCCTATCCAAACCGACGCGTCGACTTTTGGATTCAATGTACAAAGTTATTATTAAGAATCGAGGGTAGCAACCGCCGCCGCCGGTCTGTCCGGTAGCATTCTATTCGGTTCCATTTTGTTAGTTTAGAAGGATCGTCGTACGCGGTGCTTCGGCGAAGCGCGCCGGGTTTTAAACTAGGCTGTGAGTTGGTTATCGTTTCGTCTCATTGCTTTCGTTGTTTTTTGGTTTAATTTATATTGGGATGGTTTTGAAAGGCACCTCTCGTTCTCAGTAACAATCCGTCTAGTATCCGTCGCCGTGCCGGGTCGCAGGGCGCTCGCGCTCGCTTCGCGTTGTCGCGTCCCCATTCTCGTGTACAGACACGACTTGGCTTCTAGTTTTACGAATAATTTCGCAATTACTGTCACACTCTTTAGTTTATGTTATTAACATTTGTACTGTAAGGTATATTGAACATTTTTTTACTGTATTGATAAGACTAGGTTATAGTCGTTTGCGTTTAACTGTACGTAAGTTCACTTTATACTTTAATGCACGTGTAGGTGATAGTGCGTTGTGTTTATCGGAAGATGTACTGTCAGAGTGTCGAAGCGCAGTGTCAAAGTGTGTCGTGAGCCTGGCGACCAGCTAAAGGATGTAAGCTGCGCGTATTTACGATTGCCTTTCACTTCTGTCCTCAAACTTTCTTCCGCTATACGCGTACCTTATTCCTTTTGGTTTGCTGGCGCTAAGGGCTCACCGGTTATGGGTCGGTCTTGATGTATGTAAGATTGTAGGGTAAGATAAACATTGTTCGGTGGTATGGTATGGTATGAATATAATGTATAGATGGCACCTATGGTTGGTTACGAAGGGGCACTTCATCGTTCTTGTTTCATTACTTTTGAAAGTTTGCTACAGAAATGTCTATAGAAAAATACATATCAGCAAAGGGAATGTATTCTCGGGATAGTGGAAGCATCGTCGGACCGTGCTCGTGCGGTTGACAGTTGTCTGGTTTCAACTCAATGTTTTGCTATTTTAAACTCTGTGATTTACTTTACGGATTTTCTAAATTTTAAGGTTCTAGTGGAGACTGATATCGCATAGATTAGTTTTAGCAACGCTAGCTTCTCTAACTTCTTAGTTATAATATCTGGGCATACAATTTTTATATCGTAAATTTCAACGAGTTATACCTATTTTTGATAATCAGTGTCATTGTGGTATTTAGGTTGGCACATCTTTAACTTCGCCGACGTCGTTAGCCATCGTTAGCCGTTGCTGACCAGTAGTTTCGACGGTTTAAGACAAAAATAAAATACAATCTCATACAAAAATTGTCTGCATAATTTATAAATCTTAAATTCCACAATGGTTTGGTAAAGTAAAAACGTTAGTTTGTACGAAAACTATAGTTCTGCTAAAACTCTGTCAATTCAGTGGAAATGGTGTCAGTTAGTTAGGAGGTCTCGTAGGTATCTTCTAAAATGATCCTTCAAAATTAGTATAACGATGTAGTCTGTGTCCCTAATTTTAAGGTAGAAGGTGCGTTGTGTTCTATATTATAAGAAACAAAATGCTTTACTTATATTATATTCTTATAATTATATATGTATAAAACGTAAAGACAAACATGTATAATCTTAGAGAGTGTCTACTAAATTGAAAAAAAAATGCATAAAACTTACCGTTAATCGTATTTTATCTTAAATTGTTATAACTGTCTTGTGTGTAGTAGGTGATGTATCTAATATCTAAAGAAGTATAAAAATAAATTTGTGCCTATAATAATATTGAACTCTTTAATTCTTGTCTATGTATTAGTGAAGCTCAAGAGTACTTATAAGCGCTTAGTTTATATGCTGATTAAGGTAAAGGTACCTATAATAATCTAAAGTGTATGCATACATTAGACACCAGGTTCTGCATTTTAATCATTGTGCTTAATTTAAATATGAATGATATCTAATGATATATAAACTTTAACTGCATTAAGAACATTGTAGTGTCTTCTTTCTAATAATTTAGGAATTAAGAAAACAAAGTTTAATCAATATCATTAGGTCTACTTCTATTTATGTACTTTGTTTGTAAATTACAATTAATATTCATTGAGTGGCTTATACGTATTTTATGATTCGATAAAATAATTGGCAATCAGTTATTCAGTGTATTTCAATTTGGATAACTTAAAACATTTTGATCATAATATAAAACTTAATCAACGACTAAGAGCAAGACGAATGAAATTGGTAGTAGAACCAAAGCTCAAATTAGTATAAAACTCGGCTTCTAAAACGATTATGAATTAATAATTCGAAAAATTCAAATTTTTGCTAGCAAAGAATTATAAATATAGCTAACCCCAAAAATGATACACAACATCGAATTTAAATGTTGTTATAGTAATGCTTCTTGTGGTTCATCAATAATTGGAATTATCAGGGTTAAAAGTTTTTTTCAAAATTTGTAGTCATCATACTGTATGGTACTCTATGCTTTGGTAACAGACCATGGGCAAGTAGTGTTCTACATTCTCCTTTGCTTACATAGGCTTTCTTCTTCCTTTGTCTAAAAATTTATTAGAGCCTTTCGAGGTCCGTATATTGTTAAAATAAGTATTGGAAAAATGTTTATAATAAGAAAGTCAAAATAAAGCACACTGTGAGAAAAGTTAGATGATATTATTAAACGTCTCAAAAATATATCATAGACGTCGTAGAAACTAGTTGTTGTAGTTTAACGTGTTTATCGAATAAGTATAATATAATTTATCGTATAATGAATATTAAAGTTGTATTATTTTTCATATATTCGTGTCGCAATGAAGCTTATAAAATCGCTTGTGACTGGTAGATGATTCATAATAATTGTAAAATCCGATTACTCTTCTTGTATAATACAAAACCTCTTTTATAATATAAGTTGTATAAAAGCGAATCATAAAAATGTTAGTGATTTATTCACAGAACTGAAAGTTGTGTCGTTACATTGTTTGAATAAAAAACTTAATTATGTCTGTGTATATACGATATGTATCTATCTTGTTAATTTATTAAATAAGCGAAATATTAGGCTTCTGAACATTACTGTCTTCAGATACAACGAACTAGGTACGCCCTTCTCTCCAGCACATTATATACAACAATAATATTCATTGATTAACTAATTGGTGTCTATTGTAATAAATAACCCATATAATTATAATATATGTGGAACTGTAGTTGGTCATTATACGTTGACGTAGTTGTGTCATGTATTGGTAATATTAATGTTGAATAATAACGAAAACTTCGCACAATTTGATTCGATAACTAACTTAGTGGTAATATTAATATTGTTAATGAGTAAGATAATAATGTTAGTTTTGATTTTAGTTGAATGTTTAGTCTTCTCGTAACACTATTCTTATTATTTTTTGTACAAAACAGTCAGAAAATGAAATTTCAAAACAAATTCTTCACTCTGGCAATCAATTGTTAATGATCGTTGGTTTTATAGAAATAATGATGTTATTGCTCATTTTTATACGTTAATCTTATATTTATAAGCCTTCTTGATCAAAATTAGAAACAAAAAGTTGAATGAAAATGGTCCAGTACTTTGTCAATAATGTTAAGATATACTTTTTCGTAGAATCATAATGTACCTACGCAACTAATAAGGTTTACATTTGGTAAAATAAAAAATGCCAAACATAAAGCTCTGCTTTTGGATTAAATTTGACTGATGACAATCAGGTTGCTTCGTCTTTGCTTTGCCATTGAACATTGTAAATATCTCGTAGGTACCCATGGGCCACATTGTTTTAGAAACTCGAATGATGTTCACACAAGCTTTGTGCTCCGAACCAATCTAGTCTTTCAGAAACATTCGGACAACGCCTTTGTGATTTGCTCTACCTTTGTTTCCATTTTGCTTTGATTCACAGCATCTGTGGCTTTCGAAATATCATCGATACCTGAGTTAAGTGTTTTTCTTTCAATATAATATACCAAAAAATATGAAGCTATGGACACCGTTACCGATGGATCTCTTTTTTATGTAGCACTAAACAGCTTCAAAATTAAAAGTTTACCAAATAATGAAACGTTGTTTTCAGTGTTGTAATTGGTTCAAAAGTTGTAAATATAAGACGTTTGGTTTAAGAGAAAACATGAATTCGACAAATTGATGATTGTGAATTGAATTGGAAGTTGAAATGTTTTGTCCAGCAATAGATGCGATTTCATTGAAGACCATCACTTAATTGATGCCCTCTCCCGCGTACTTATACATTGTATTAACGTATTTGGGAGTATAAGGGTAAAAATAAGCGAAGTTCTTGAGTATAATCGCTAGTTTTTTAACTTGTATACAATTAGTTAGTGTTCGAGGTTTGTCTTGGTTTTTGAACCATTTTTTTATTTCTCCTCGTCCGTTGTATAAATGATTTACGTATGTTTTAGGATACCATAATATACATTAAATGTATGTAGTCTTATAATTGTTAAGTATAAAATAACAGTACTGTAGTTATTAAATAAAAAGTAAATGTGTACATTTTATAACGTAATTTGTTTCAAAAATATATATATATTATTATTATGGTAAAAATAAAATCATCCAGTTTTTAAAAAATAAACCAGATTTTTATTGCTTTACATACCCTAGCCATCTCCAAAGTACGATACAGAGGACATACCAATGTATAAATCCAAAATAGGTTGAGGTTTGAAATAATAGTAATAAATTATAATTTATTACTATTATTTCAAACCGATATATACAAATAATACAAATATTAACAAAGCACGTTACCTACACGAACTGTATCATAGTTAGGAAGGAAGGTGGTCGAGAGATCCTAGAACGCCTGATAAGAGCTCGTCAGATAAGGTTACCCCGCAGGAGACAACTTCATATAATTAACTCAAACTAAAGCTTATCTTCCTACGTCCATATTTATACCACGTCCGGACCACAGCTCTAGAGAGTAAACGATAGTGTTTTCACTAAAACTTGAAATTTTAGCTGGAGCTTCATCATCATCATCATTCTAGCCCGGATTACCATTGCTTTCGCTTTTGCAAACCTTCTCTGCACTGATTTTTTTGTTTTACACTGGGTGACATTTTATTCTGAGTGTAAGCATTGGTGACTCATAGAAAATAAAGGTCTATTTCTTTTATGAAAATAGTTGTAAAATAAACCGATTTGTTCAAGTCATAATCGATTTGATACTTGATAAAACTCAAATAAATACACATGGGCTCTTGGAATACCTACTTAAATTATTTAGACATTGTCTGCATAAAAATTAAAAACTATCACTTAACTAGCTGTAGTAGCTTCTTTTAGAATTAGTAATTCCCTGATGTGAAAGTTTACTTTAGTACTGATTTGAAATTCTTACCATTTTATAGTTAATATATAGTACTATCATATAGTTTTTTTTAAACGTAATCTTCTAGTTACCATATAATTGATATCTAGTTGTAGGTTTTACCCAGCTAAAACATCACCAGCTGTGTCCGAACGCATATCAGATCGCCTATGTATGTATATTCATGAACTATGTCTAGCGAAACCGCCCCAAACAAGAACATCCAAATTAATTTGGGCGGGACTATTCAACATTCAGTAGCAACCCTGAAATGCATTACCGAATGAATAAGTTTGCGGTGAATGGGACAGATTAATGTGGTGTAAGTGTTGGGAGTTGGTACCACAGAGGTTCAAAAATGGATTTGCGAACGCATTGGTCATCCATCAGGCAGGAACATTTGCTGGCAGTAGATAGAAACTACACGTATTGTAATTTTAATGGGTCCTTCCTTACCCATGAGCTTCATGTCCTTACTATAGATAAAGGAATGTCTGAATTTTAAGTTGAAATGATTATGTCTGTAAGTCAGCAGCAGAGTATAACACCCCTAATTTATAGTTAACCTATCGAAAAACTCTTCAGTCCCGATGTTATTCTGACCAGCAAACAGCATCCAGCTCTGGACCAAACAAATTGAAATCAGTTTCCTGCGATGCCTCATCACGTACGGCCCGACCACCGCCGGAATCATAATAAGCACTTGTTATTCCGGGTTCGATTCCCGGTTCTTATCTGTTGCAGTGCTAAATATTTTTGCTGGTATATATTAATTGAAGGACTCTGGTTGGTCTGGTTGATATGATTTATTTATAAGTTTGGAGTATGTACTACTTGGCTTAACCCTACTAATGATCTTCAGAAATAGATCATAATCAATAAGGCCATAGTAATTTATCGAATAAAAGGTTAAGTGCTACCTACACCCTGAGTATTTTGAACTAGAACGGCACAGTACCAATTACACTAATTTATTATCTAAATTTTGAATTAAAAATGATAACGTTGCAATAAAAATGTGTGAGTAAAATAGAAAAATTGTACATTTATTATTATTTTTATTCAGAGAAAAAGGTATCTGAAAAATCGGTCATTCATCCCTCTCATAATAGAGCCGAAAAACTGATTATAGATCCTTCCATTCGTCCGCAAATATGTCGCTGTCAGAAAAGGCCATAAATAACCCTAATCTGAAATCAAACTAATTTTAGGTTCATCTTTTCGTCATATGTACAAATTATCTCTAAAATTGAATACAAAATAATAATAATAATTGAAGACAAAAACCCTCTTGGTGTTTATACCAAGCCGAGTGGACCGAACGAAACAGAACCAAAAAATGCATCTTGAACTGCCAGCATAACTAAAAGATTGTTAAATTTCGCACAGCGTAGTGGAAATACTACTGAGTAAATAATTTCCACTCGATTACAGTGTCCAAGAAAGTCGTCCCAAGCCGAGCATCCAAGCAGTCTTATCAGTCGCCGTCGGTCAGTCTGGCGCGATTAGCAAGCAAATCACCTGATCTGATAACGGACCCTTAACATAGCCAATAAAAGAAAGTAGCCACTTGATAGATAATGTGGCGAATGGCAACTATTTTCTTGAATATTAAGTCACATTAATGTTACCATATTTCGGATTTATATTTTAGTCGGACAAACGCCCGTTTAGTTTTTGATCGTGAGTTATTTTTATCAATATCATTATTTCCAGCAGGTTTTTATAGTTTTTATAGGCTTCCCGAAGTTAACGGCATAGTAGGTGTCTAATAAGATTTTTTTGGGACTTTGTGCAATTAACCTGAACGAATTAAAATGTAACGTCAAATTGTGGCCATCGTCCACTCTGGGATGATAGTGATAGAAAAGTACTCAAAGTGTATAACTAAATCGAACCAAAAAATTATAGTGACAAAAAGTTGGAGTGCGGAGAAAATCAATCAACATTTTAATTTATTTCTTATTTGACAATGGTTATCAGTTTAAAATGTTACTTGTCTATGAGCTTATTATGTAAACACTAGATTTCTGATTAGTAAGTAAAAACATCGAACCCGCAACCTCCTAGATCTCTGCCGTTTGTGTGCTGCACTACGAAGGTCACCGATCGAGGATACATTAGTAACGTATGTCTTGAAGTACCTTCGATGCGATGCTTCTCTTCCGGACAACTTCCTCTTCCTTTTCCTTTTCGAAAATTATGTTCTTTTGTGTTTTCGTATAAATTGTGTTAATTACTTCCTACTGATATTTTCTTTAATTTTCACAAGTAATTGCTGCGTCTTGCATGCATTTTACTCACTTCGAATCAGAATATAAAAAATATCCGGAATACTCGAAGTGACCTTGCTTCCAAAACTTGAGTTTAAATGTTACAAAAAAGGACATAATGGCGCGCATTTCTCCTGAATTATTAATCTATATTATTATATATATATATATATATATAAAAGAAAGTCGTGTTAGTTACACTATTTATAACTCAAGATCGGCTGAACGGATCTCGGTGAAATTTGGCAGCGAGGTAGATGGTATCCCGGGGTCGGACATAGGCTACCCGTCATTCCGGAAAAAAGCGTGCGAAGCCGCGGGCTGCAGCTAGTTCTTTCATAAAAATACACGTGTATCATTATAAGCGGAATCGCTTCTATCAGCTACTACTTACTCTCGCTTGTTAGTAGGTATAGGTAAGTTAATCTGAATAAAACGCAATTGTCTACGCCACTACAGCCTCTACAAAGATGTATCTCTGTGGAAGAGCCTTCAAAATTAGCAGGCACATCAAGCATGCTTATTTTAATGAGGCCCCTGACAGAGGGTAATCCAAGGACCGCGTGTGCACACGTCTAGGGCTGAGCTGAGCTGAGGAGACAAAGCTCGTTCACCCCATTCTGAAGATGACTAAGTATTCGGATTAATTAGCTTCATTTTTCGTGCAAATTCACAGAAAAACTTTTTTGCGATTCTAGATCACGAAGTTTTTAACTATTACTAGCTATTTGCCCGCGTCTTCGCTTTCTTTTTCCTGGATAAAAGTAGATAAGTATATCCTATCGTAGTTTAAGCCAAATGACCATGGGCACTATGGGAGCACTTTTTAAAGCTTGTCCAACAGTGATGAAACATAATGATTATGTCATTTGAAAGCTCTTGGGGTGTACTTTGTTTCAGCTTAGTTGAAATCGAGTGCGAAATTGGGTTTTTGTGCGATTGAGAAAAAAGTTAAGTCTTGATAAAAGTTATATAAGTTATAGCAGTTATAATTACAAATAGCTCTTGTATTGGACCCACAAACCCTCACATAGTGCGGGGCGAGCTAAGCGACCTGCACTCCCTCACATACTGTGCGTTTTAATAAACAAGACATTTGAGCGAGAGGCACTTGGTATGGACTTTTGAGCTAGTGGACATTTGCGTGAATGGGCATCTGGATCTGCGCCTGTGGACATTTGCCCAAGTACGAGTAGAGATTTCGCAAGTGGACTTTAATACAAGGTGCCACGTTATTGGTGTACTTAGCGGAAAGGGGGTGGTTCACCCCCCTCCCACGATTTTTTTTTGTCTAGCACTATCCGGGTTTCAAGGTTTTTTTACTAAAAAAAGACCTCGAAACTTTTATCCCAACTAGCCCATTTTTATGTTAGTGACTACCCTACATCAGCTGTACATCAGTAAAGTTCTTGACCTTTCAATTCTCTCCGCCCATACATAGCCGTCATTGGCTGTCACGCCCCGGCGGGCGGGCGGCGTAATATTCTTGATCTTCAATTGTCACCGCCCGTCGATTCTCATTGGCTGTCACGCCCCGGCGGTCGGCCGGCGTAAGATTCTTGCCCATTCTCATTAGCTGTCGCTTTTCTTTAGCCAATGCCGACAATTTTATTGTGATTCCGTACATTTATATTCTAAGCTATTATTTTAGCTTACAATGTTTAATGTTTATCTGTAGGTAGGTATGTTTGTTTAGGTATGTAGATATGTTGTTATGTTGTGATAGGTACGTCTACGTAGGTACCTAATAAAGACTATTAATCGATATTTTAATAAAAGTTACGCGATAAATACCCGATTAATAATCTTCATTATTATTATTATGTTAATAATTCGCGTGCCTAGTTTAATTTTTAGCATGAATTTATGTGTTCTTTATTTGCACTTGAAAAATAATAAATAAATCTTATAAACTAAGGTAAATCTAGTACAAAAAGGCAGCTTAGTTAAAGGAAGCCTAAAATTTTGTCGGCAAAATGCCCGGCCTTGCGTGTGTTTGTGATAGGGATTCGAACACTGTGTCCAAATCGTCAGCAAGCCGGGTTGTGATTTTTCTGGGCGTATGAGAAAAGATATTTTTTACTATGAAAACTTAAAAATGGTGTTTCTTAAAATCAACCATGCGGATCAGTTGGGAAAAGGGGGTTGTTGTGCACCCTGCACAACAACCCCCTTTTGGCTTAGAACACCAATAACGTTACACCTTGTATACATAGATAGATAGACTATTATTTTATTGCCATCGATACATAAAACAAGAACTTAATGCTAACTACGTCTAGTGTGGCACAATCGGCGGCCTTATCGCTAACAGCGAACTCTTCCAGGCAACCATTGGATGGATAGGATCAGTACGTATTGAAGCTGACGCTGGTGTAATTGATGACGTATTAAAAATAATAAATGGTTTTACCACGTAAAAAACAGGTTTTTTAAAAGTATTTTAAAAAACCGAAACTACAATAATTTGCAAAACGAGAGCAAAAAGACACAAGAAAACAGTAATGATTAACAAAATAACACAAAGAGAATCAAGAAGACTTATCAAGAGTGGACAGATAGAGTTGATGAACCATACTTTTGAATATGGCAAGGGATTTAGCTTGTCGGTTAGAAACAGGAAGGGCGTTCCAGAGTCTGACGACCTGCAAGGTGAAGGAATAAAAAAAGAGTATCAGAGACACGACTACGACGACTAGAGAGGACTTTGCTTTTAATATTTCTCGAACTGAAATGCGGATTTAATCGTTGTGGAATTTGGAATTATTTTCTCTGATAAAACTTCTTCACTTTTTCAACTCCCTAAATAATTTATTTATTTTAACAATTAGGTTAGCCTACAGCGAGTACACCATAACTTACAAGGTAGGTACATAACTTTTAAATAAGTGATGCTAAGTGCACCAACCTCTTCCAGGCCGACACAGCATGCATAAGACTTTAACTATGTACATATATATATACACTCTAATACAAATCAAGGGGGATTGAAAAAAACAATAGGTATAATTCATTAAAATATACTTACTTTATTAAATATACTTACAATTATTTCAGACAACATTAGAACAAGTATAGATCTTATTAAACTTATTCTCCGGTACATATTAAAATAAACCTTATATCTAACATACAAAAATATAAAACTTATTTTACTAAATAAAATTGTACACCACAACGATAATCATTATTTTATCGAAGGTCTGCGTAGCTCGTGCTATGCCGTAGCATGATGTATGCCGTAGCATGATGTATGCCGTAGCATGATGTATGCCGTAGCATGATGTATGACGTAGCATACAAAAGACTTAACGTGCATCCACTTTTCTACTCCGAACTAAATTCCTCATAACCTTCAAACAATGAGTTATATTTTACAAGAGAATATAAAATATGTATTAGTCAATTAGGTTAAATCGTAGGGCATTAACTAAATTATTTTATATTACCAAAATTGCATTTAGATCTGTTCAGACGTATAGTCGTGATAAAGGCAACAGACAGACAGAGAGAAGTACTTTAGCATTAATACATTTTGTAAGGAGTTTTCTTTCAAATAGGCATCCTGTTCAACAGACGATTTGCGGATCCCTAGCCGAACTCGCACGCGGCGCGGCGGCGCGACGCGCGACGGCCCGTCTCAACGAAGATGTCCGTACGGGTATTTACACTGTACACTCTCTGTTCCCTCACTCTCATAATCCGATGGGATAGGACGGCAGACCGACACGACCGGGGAGAGGTCAGGCGCAAGACCAACGGCTTCACGTGCTTTTCGAGACAATTCGAGGAGGGTGGCGTTGTTCCACGGGGGTGGGACATCGCAATCTTCCTGACTCCGGGCACAGTAACGTACGGATTAAAATAAATGAATAAAGTCCGTAAACAAATGACGTACAAATACCTACCTACTCATAAGATACCTACATCTAAAATCTCGGTCAATGATCTTGAAGCCCTTAATATCGGTACCTTGAGGAAAAAACCTCAGCGTTTCGTGTTCAGAATCACGCGATGTAGGAAAATGTAAGTCAATGTTTTTAAGAGCATGTCCGCATAGGTACCTAACTAGTTCATGATTTATAATGATTGTTATGATTACGAGCAAATTATATCTATCATGCACTTGGTTTAGTAACCATAGTGGCCATGAGTAGTCTGACCGCAAAATGTACCTACCTGCCTGGCTGGCTGTGCCTCAAACATACACAACAGTATCGAGCGGAGTAAGATTATCAATTATATTTTTATTTTTATGTATTTACTTTATGTGTTTACTCCCCAAGCTGTGGCGTTCATAATTTGCCACTAACCCTTGAAGCTGCTAGGAACTGATGTATTTTCTTCGGATTTTCATCATCAAGTAAGTCTGTTATACATCTGGTGTCCCATAATGAGTGGATAACCTTAAGGGTACTTGTGCGGTCAAGGCCAATCGGAAACAACATTTTTTTTAAACTTGTCCCATTCGGAAGATAAACACATCGATATAGCTTTTTGTAAATTTGGCAAAATTAGTACCTTTGTTCACATTTTTGGACTAGGTGCCCTCAATTTTAACAATTTTTTATTTTTATTTTTGGAATATACTAAGCAGAAATAGCTTACCTGAACACCGTTTGAATAATTTTTATAACTAGGACTAGTAATTTTCAAGACGAGTTTAGAGTGGAAAAATTTAGTTTTTCATTTAATTATGCTAAGTTTGAGCATCTGTGGTTTATTTAACGAACGCAACTACGAAAGATTGCTAAAAAAACCTTTACTACAATATGCAGAGCATGCATCAGAGTAGGAGGACACCAATTTGAACATCTTCTATATTAAAAAAATACTAACATTGTTACAATAATTGATTTTATTTTTAGTACGTAAATGTAAAGTAAAGCAGTTATCTCCCATAACACAAACTCTATAATTTCGGCTAGATTATTATTTATTTTTTGAAGTATTTTCCATGTGCGAAGCATGATTAAGCAAAAATAGATTTTGCTCAGTTTTTAAGCAAAAAAGTCACCGTTTTAGAACGAGAATGGCGAAAAAGATATTTTTTGTTATTGATGTGTTGGTTAAATTTTATTTTTTGTCAGAATGACCTCTTTTCACACAAAAGTAGCGATATCTCAGTTTTTTATTATATAAAATTCCATAGTTTAGTATCATTTTAGAATCTTCTTAAAATTGACATGTTTTTCATGTACATGGCATTTAGGTTTTTATATATTTTTTATACAACATAATTAAAAGAAAAACTAAATTTTTCAAAATTATTGAAACGGTGTTCAGATAAGCTATTTCTTCTTAGTATATTCCAAACATAAAATTAAAAAAAAAATTAAAACTGTGGGCGTCAAGTCCAAAAATGTGAACAATGGTACTAATTTTGCCAAATTTTCTAAAAGTTATATATTTTCCGAACGAAACAAGTTTAAAAAAAACCGATTGATTTTGCCCCCGCACAAGTACCTTCAAGTTCAAGGTTATCCGCTGATTATGATACTATGGGACACCCTGTATACCTATATATAATAGTCAATTTGGTACTTTATAATTGACTTGACTACTCGTATAAGCGGGAGAGAGGGAATTAAAGTGGTAATTGATCTCGTCACTATAATTTTTAACATAAATTATAAGATAAACTTTATGTACTGTAACGTAAAACGTGTAATTTTTCTGCACTTTTCTCTCATAAATTACCACAGAAATATATCTAGACAGAAGAAGCAAAGAGTTCGCTGATTTGTATTGGATACCGAGCATAGGTACTTTGACGTCACGAGTGAAATTAAGTTATATAAAACACCACTAAATTACACAATTTCCTTTTTTGGTGGTGTTTGAACATTTAATTATTGAGCAAAAAGGCATTTTGTTTTTATAACCTGACGTCTCACGTGGAATGCGGTCGGGAGCGGACTGAATTTCACGGCGGGCAAAGAGGCTCTCAAGCCCCTCTTTTCGGCACGCAAGTTAAATAAACTTTTTGCTTCTATCTAGATATATTTCTATGATCGGCACATTATGCTTTCTTCTATAATTCACTTTTATTGACCATTTTTTTTTACTCATAACATCTTTGACTAAGTCCATCCATCTTTCCATTAGCCAACCCCTACCCCTATACTTATCCACATTCATATCTAACTCTTCCCATGACATGCTCATCATAGCCACGCTAAATTATTGCTCTTCATCTCATTATAAGACTTCGAATAACTATAGTTCCTAAATCCAACCAAATGGGGATCCAATTTGGCGCTAAGAACTCCATTACGACCATAACGCATAATATATCGGTTTGCATAGAAATACCTTTATTATTCCACACATAAACCTACTCACAAAACCTAAATACGCTATTATCGGTAACACAGAGGTCAATTTGATAAGGAGGTCGATGAACTTAGATTATTATTTTTATCGACTGTGTGTGTCACCTTGCTGTTTTATCTAACAATTCGATCCTTCTGATCACGCTAGAAATTAATAATAATCAACTTTATCGTGATAAATAGACTCATGGTGGATAATGCAGGTAGGTATACGTTTTCATTATCATCAATTTATGCAACCTGACTTTTTCAACAAGAGGGATCCGCAGGTATACTCTGCTCCTCATACATGTGCCACCCCTCGCAGTGTTTAGATCCTTATAAGTTTTGTCACCGTGTATCTAGTGCTGTTATTTTCTGGAACATTCCTGATTTAAGTATCAGCAGATGCTGGATGTGGCATGCTGAAGAAAGGGCGCTATGGCACTCGTTAGAGGAGGACGTCCTGCAGTGGACTACTATAGGCTGATGATAAAAAAGTATCATCATGGTCGTGGTAGAGGAGCTCGCTCGAGAAACCAACCACCAAGCGTAGGAACGCTGTAATATTCAACTAAGATTACAATTTAAATTTTCTTTGTTCATAAAGTATTTACCTATATTCCCAACAAAAAAAAAATATTGTAAACCAAATCTTGACAAGGAGGTAGGGAGTAGGAAACCTATCACGATTTTCTTTAGTATTTAACTTAAAATTTAAACTGAATGCTTCACCTTACAAAAGCAACTTGATCCCAAGCCACTAAGCCAGTGCATTATGAATATTCGCGGAATGATTTGGATTTGGTAGACCATTGCTTTTCCATATCCATTGGTTCGTTCCTGAAAAAAAATCTTTAACTTATGAAGACGCAATATAAAATGTGATATAAGCCCTACAAAACCTAGAATCCCTACCTAAGTCAGTTGGTGTAGTGAGCATAAATCTGAGTGTAATTATAGCTTGTTTTTCCTAAGTGTATCTGTAATCTTTTTATTTTATTATATTCTGTTCAATGTTCCGTAAATCATGTTTTGTACCATCCTCGTTGTATTTATTTATATATCGTTAATGTAATAATATTAATTACCTACTGTACCGTCGTCACTCCGTAAGGACCCTAACTGAAAACCAGCGCAGTATTGGGCAAATGCCTAATACTGCAAAATGCTGAGTTAGGGACACCTTTTTACCCTTCCTTTTAATGTACTTTACTTTTGTTATGCTATTATGTTTTTTGGGTAAATAAATGTATTTTATCTTTTATCTTTACCTAGAATTAATACGTGACTGACTACAGGATTTCTCACGATGCTTTCCAACTCCAGCAGCAGGAGCTGTACAAGTCTATATAAATTGATTGGGAATAGATGTGCGATGCCTGCGCCAGACATAATCCCCGACCAATAATGCACATTCAGGCCATTAGAGCATTGCTGACACGGCGGAACACGGAGCCGGGCGCAGTGGAGGTGATATCGACCGGTACTGGACATGTTTGTTTTGTGTGTGAAAATTTGTATAAAAGATAGAGTGGGATAGCAGATAAGATAATTAGAAACTTTACAGTTAACATATTTATTTCTAGCGCAAGGGTTTTTTCACGGTCCTTTACCAACGAAAACCTGCGTTTTGTCGAATAGAAAAATAACTAGTTTTTTTAATTCAATTGTCGTTTCTTCTTGGCCTTTTTTTTTCCTTGGCATTTAGATCGTGTCATTGCTCACCAAGGTATCTCTCCCCAAATGGGCACTTTATTACGAGCACCTAGTATTAATTATATATTATATAATAGATTTAAAATATCTGTTGCTTGCAGTTTGCAGTTAGCTCAAATCGAATTGTAAATACTAGTTCTAATTTGTTTTTTATCACAGTTCTTTTTTATCACAGTTCTAATTTGTTTTTTATCACAGTGATTATATTGGTTATTAAAAACACATTCCTCGGTACGCATCTCTGGTGGAATCGCAGCCAAGGGTCTTAAAAGGATCCTCCGTCCTTCCTACCTCCACGGCTGACCAGTTATGGCTATAGTTGCTCAGTTATGGCTACCGGGCAGGCTTAGCTAATGCACCGCAAGCAGCGATGTAATACGCGAATCAATTCGGTAGGCCGGACCCGTATTCGCTTTGCTAGGGTTTACTGGCGAGTAATGAAGGGAGCCATTGATGGGTAGGTGTAACGGCTGTGTACCTCTATGGATATTGTCTATTATTGCGGCTTGAGTTGGTTAAATTGAAAAAAATTAAGCTGGTAGCTTCTGCAAAATTAAATAGTTTTACTTAAATTTTCTTTCTTTTCAGTAAAATTTGAGTACACACTAACACGAAAATAATATTCCTAGACGTGAGAAAAGCGCCTATTGTCTAAAGTTTATATTTGGTTAAAGAGTAGGTACATGTCATCAAAGATTTTTACTTTCCTTGATTAATCGTAAGATAAGTAATTAGTTATGTAAGGTAAGTTTAGACGACCTCTGTGACGCAGCGGGCAAAGATCCGAATCAGGTTGCGGGTTCGTTTCCTGCCTCGGAACAAATGTTTGTAAGATCTGCAGTTATTTGTTCTGGGTGTTCACACAGATAATTTTCCACCATTCAAATTATAAGTAGGTAAATTAACCATCATCAAGCCCCATAGTAAGCAAAGCTAGTGTTATGGTCGTCACCAATACCAATGACGGAGTCGTCGTTGCCACTCTACGTAAAGAAGGAAGGATCTTGATTGAGTAATTAAACTCCTTCCTTCTTTACGTAAAGTGGCAGTGATTTTGTTGATTAGGACAAGGTATTTATTCGATCAAACACCTACGTGTTTACCTTTACACGGCCCAAGGTCTCCAATCCCTTTGCATTACAATAATTTAGCAATGACCTACAAGTCTTTTCGTAGTTATTATACTTACATTTATTGCTGTCTAACATTGAAACCGGCACGATACTCGAAGGGCGGGTGAATTAACTGGAACTCAGATGCATTTGTATGTACGGGTATATTAAACATGTACATACCTACTTGTACTGACTCACTTTCAGATAAACAGCAAGGTCACAGATATTAAAACTGTGAAGTTGTGTTTCATACAGTGACGACAGTAGTTATTTATAACGTATAAAATATCAAAACTTTATAAAAAAATAGCCTCCGCCCGTGGTTTCGCACGCGTTTTTTCGGGATAAAAAGTAAACTTTATTTTATTCCAGATCTCGAACTACATCTATGCAACATTTCAGCTCGAGCCGTTCTGTAGTTTCGGCGTGAAGAGGTAACAAACATTCAAACTTTCGCTTCTATAATATTATTGTGACTAACAGCACGCAGTTTCGCACGCGTTTTTCAAGAAGAAAAGTAGCCTAGAAAATGTGCAAGTTTAGATCTAGAACTACAGCTACGCAAACTTTCAGCCCTCTCCTTGTAATTTTTTTTGCAATATCTTCGCGCAAACATCTCATACGTCACATCTTTTGCCTGTATACTTAATTATCAGTAGGACTAGCCCATGACTTAAATAAAAAAAAATCAAAATTAATATACAAGAACAAAATCATTTTGTCCGCTGTTGGATGTCAGCAGGGCGACCCTCTTGGTCCGGCCATATTGCCTTGCCATCTAACCGATAATTCAACGTCTCCAATCCAAGCTCAATGTTTGGTATTTGAATGATGGAACATTAAGTGAAGAGGTAAACACAGTTTTTGATGATCTAAAAATCATCACAGATGAATTTCGAAAAATAGGTTTGGAATTAAATTTTTCAAAGTGCGAACTTTTTATTTCGGACTCTTGTGTAGACAAAAACAATATCATTGGAAAATTCAATAGTTTAGCCCCCAACATAACAGTTGTTGATAAATGTTCATTCGCCTCCTTCTTGATAAGTCTTTTCAGTCCTTTACAGATGAGAAAATTCAAAATTTCAACATAACTTCGGACACCTAAATTTACGTATTCTTTGAGATGTAGTCAACTGTGGAAACACAGCGAGCTCTTGGAAGGCTTCGACAACATAATAAAGAATATTCTATCATCAGTTTTGAACGTCGATTTAGATGACAAGGCATGGTCGCAGGCCTCCCTGCCTGTCAAATTGGGAGGCTTAGGTAAACACAAAATTTCAAGTGTCGCCCTTCCAGCGTTCCTGTCTTCCCTCTACAGCACTAGTTCTTTAGTTGAAAAAATTTTAAAGTCATCTTCTTTGGTCCCACCTGGAATTTCATTCAAAATTTCATTTTTAGACGAAGCTCGAACGGCTTGGCATAATGCTTGCCCCAATGCTGCTCCCCCAAAATCTCTTTTGTCTCAACGGCAATGGGACGGGCCTCTGTGTGAGTTGACACGGAATAGTTTGTTACAAAGGTGCTCCAGCTCTGCGGATTGTGCCCGTCTCCTGGCCGTTTCTAAATGGGAGTCAGGACATTGGTTGCAAGCATTTCCTTTATTTATTACTGGCACTTTATTGAATCCCGTAACTTTCCGTATCGCAACATGTCTTCGGTTAGGTGCAATGTGTTGCGCGCCTCATCAATGCCAGTGCGGTACTGCTGTCGAACAGCTTGGTCATCACGGATTATTGTGTACTAGGGCCGCCGGTCGGATATCTCGTCGTGCCAGACTTAACGACGTCATCCGGCGGGCCTTTGTCACCGCTACCGTACCAGCTATTCTCGAACCGAATGGTCTTTTGCGTGACGATGGTAAGAGGCCTGACGGCATGACACTAGTCCCATGGCAGTTGGGGAGGCCCATTGTGTGGGACGCTACATGCGTCGACACACTTGCGCCTTCCCATCTTCCGAGGACATCCGTAAAGGCTGGTGCGGCGGCAGATTTGGCCGAGGATCTCAAGAGACGTAAATATGCAGGTCTCGACAGAGCCTACACATTTGCTCCGTTTGGGGTCGAGACCCTAGGTTCGTGAGCGTCTGGTCGACGCGACGCGTGACCCGAGAGCTGGCGGATATCTGGCGCAGCACATCAGCATTGCCATACAGCGGGGCAATACAGCCAGCGTCTTGGGGACGCTTCCGACTGGTATTGATATGGATCAGTTGAGCTACCTATAGATTGTTTGCAACAGTCTGCAGTTAGCTTAATTGTTTCAATTGTAAATACTAGTTATAATTTGTATTTATTATTGAATTGTAATTTTATTTGACAATAAAGATCTTAAATAAATAAATATATAAATAACGCTGGACAATCTACTCAGCATCATCTAGCCCCAAGCTAAGCAGAGCTTGTGTTATAGGTACTAGATGACTGATATGCAATGACAATTATAATCAAATAATACAAACAAATTAGAGCTAGTATTTACAATTGAAACAATTGAGCTAACTGCAGACTGTGTAAACAATCTACGGGTAGCTTAACTGATCCATATCAATACCAGCATTTCCAAGACGCTGGCTGCATTGCCCCGCTGTATGGCAATGCTGATGCTCTGCGCCAGATACTCACCAGCTCTCGAGTCACGTATGGCTTTGAACAGACGCTCAGATTTTTTTTTAACAACTCTGTGAGCGTTTGATACCCACGGACCTAGGGACAATACATTACATACATAGATAGATATTTAAATGAAATTGATTATCAAAAGCTAATTATTCATACATCCAAGTATATCTTGTGTTTAAAGTCCACAGCGTCATAAGTCGCTCTACATTTTGTGCAGTACGCTCGTTGATTCACACAGCACTTCCTATAATTTACAATTTCACGGAGCGTAAGTCGATGGATCTGGGTTAAATGTTGCTTATTACCTATAATCCATGCCAAACTTCGTGTCCGATCTGTATTTGAATCCACAACATACCGAAGCAACCGAAATCAAAATATCACTTTATTTCCATGTCTATTTTAATTGTAAGAATTCGACCTTGGAATTTTTGATTGTATTTATGGAAATAAAGCATTTTTGATTTGATTTGAACGCTGAGAGGATACCTGGGCATTAGGGACAACAAAATAAAAGTGTGTTTTTCTTAAATTTCTTTCAATCTCTTTTTGCAAATCTAAAGAGACCATAGGATCCCACAGCTGGACAAATACCTTCCTTACCTCCATATTGGTCTGAGTAGGTATAAATTTCATCCTGCCATTTTGGCCAAACTTGGCTTCTCTAAGGCCACAAGGAGTTCCATATTTCTAAACAGACAATGATAACACTAACTACTGAGTAAGATAGGTAAGTAAGTAAGTAAGTTAAAGGCCCCTTCCTTAATAAGCCATCCCTGGTTTACCGACAGAGTGCCGTGGCTGTCGCGGCGTAAGAATCGACTCCTCCAACTTGTGGTTGCCACAACCCGGTGGATCCAGTGCATCCAACCGGTGGATGTCGTAAGAGCCGAATAAGGGAACTTAGCAGAAGAAAGGCAGCAGCTTCCTTCTGTGTATTTTAACACAATGCGATCAACAATCCGCCTGCCAAGCGTGGGGATTCTGGCAACACCACCTTTTTTGCTGTAGGCATGTTCAGTTGTGGACGTAAGTGCTCTGATAAGTAACTTACATTTTTCACTCCTATAGATCAGCGACCCGACGTGTGTCTTGGCCTCCGATAAGCGAAGTCCCCATATTTGCCTGTTCTGTGCAGTCTCCCGCCAGTCCTCCGCTGCCTACCTAGTGAATAATAATTATATCTTGTAGCAGTTGGTACTATAGTCGGTGTTCGTTGATGCCAAAGTTATCGACATAGCTTAAAGAATTAGCAAGCTGAGGTGGCAGTGGGCCGGCCATATCTTGCGAAGAACCGACAACCGCTGGGGTGAACGTGTTCTTGAGTGGAGACTGTGACTTGGCGAATGTAGTGTATGACGCTCTCCGTCAAGTTAGGATGACGATCTGCGAAAGACTACAGGCAGATAAGGGATGCGGCAAGCTGAAGACAGGGCCTTATGGCGCTCATTAGGGAAGGCATATGTCAGCAGTGGACTAGTTTATAGTCTGCTGATGATGAGTTGGTACTTAGATCTAATAGACGTGATCTTTAAATCAGTAATCGAAAATGTCCTAATGAAAAACAACAGCAAAAACTGAGAATTTCCAACAACATGTTTACTTTCCTTCGAGTCATTAAACCATTGGCATTTTGACAGCACTAAGTGCATTGACCGGTAGGTGACTTCCCACCTGCATAATGTACCTTATTGCGTTAGTACAAGGATTGTTCCTTTGTCATTGCTTCCGGACTCGCCAAGGTCACTGATAGCTGGCATGTGTGTTTCTTATCAGTTTGATAACGTGACGTCATAATGCATTTGCTCATGCGCTCGAGTGGTGATCGGGGAAAATTTTAATCAGATATTGTGATAATGCAAGGCTATGTACTTAGTTGATTGTAATAATGTTATTTTGGATTGCCTTAAAACGAACTTCTTAGTGATCTAACAGAAACAAAAATTGATAATAACCATGTTTTATCTTGTTTATAGTTTTATATTTCTAATCGTACTCAGAATATTAGGTCCATGATCTTTGGAGTGACTTATTATTTTATGATTTAAAGATAGGTACCCATTAATTTGTTAAGTAAGCCCACCAATTAATTTAATTGGTAAGTCATCGCTGGGCGTTCTCATCATAGTTTATACCCTGTAATGTACAAAATAAAACTATTCTGAAACTAGTCTGTAAATAAATAAAAACACAAAATGGTTTATTCTAAAACTATAATGAAAATAGGTAGTTGGAGGTAGGTATCCCGGTTTCTGTTTTAGTTTTGACTGTTCATTTGTAACATAAAACTGTGTTACAAAATGACCAGTCTTCCAAATGTTCTTTGTCCATTTGTCCTCATTAGCATACAAACGTCCAATGCTGAACGTGCCTCCCCCAAACAAGGGGGGTTTGCCATAATCACCACGCTTGGCAAGTGGATTCGTGATTGCAGTGAAGGTGTTAAAAATACCCATAAGGAATCTGTGTCCTTCCTCTGATTGGTTCTCTTAGGCCCGTAATAAGAAAGCTTGCTTAGTCATCGATTTGTGCTAGAGTGACGTTTATGCCATAGAAAAGCGTTACTTAAGCATAGATGGATGACTGAGCATGCTTTCAAAATACGGGCCTAAGTCGGCTTTTACGTTTTCCACGGGCTTGGAGGGGTCGATTCCTACGCAGCCTGTATCCATTTTAGATGAAATTCCATTTACAAGAATCACAGTTTGCGATATATAACCGGTGTCTTGGTATACATATGTATAAATGGTATTAATAAATGAATAAATATTATTGCTTATATATTTATTTTAATTAATAAATAAATAAGTATTATTAGTTTTGTTGCCCTCCATCGCCCGATTATCTTCAGTCACTCCCTAATGCGTCATTGTTATCAGCCTAGGTAAACGTTTTGTTTATTGAGGTAACCAACTGATAAGTACTTGTATAGTAACCAAGGTATACCTACCCATTAGGACGTGTTGTAGGTCAAACCACAACAAATTTCAGTACCTACGCATACGTAACTAAATAGCAACGTCATGTAGATAATTTGCGGTGGTCAGATTTAAATACTAGTATATGGTATTTAATATTTTAGGTTAAAAAATACTATATTTTACGAAAGGAAGAAAGTTTTTCGTCACAAAACAAATTTTGTGGGAAAAACTTTCAGAGACTAATGCATTTTCTCAGGTTTTTTTTCGGTCTTTCGTAGTGTTTTGGTGCAAGATTTTATTGCTTTGTTTATTGTCGTGTTGTGAGCTTCCACTCCTGGACAAGCAGACGTACAGCGCTATACCATCCTAACCCTGTGAATATATTTTCATATTGTGACGCGCGCTAGAGCGTCCAGCCAAATTAGGAAAGAAACAGGCGACGCAGCACAAAATTTTCCCCGAAATCTAAAATTTCTTGTTCTATTTTGAGATACATCAGTATTGATTTTCTTGATTATTAGCTCTTTTATCGGTGAAGCCACTATCTAAACGAACTTGGCAAGTTTTCACATAATATGTTTGTGATTATATTTAGCTTACGCCTATTAAAATCTGGGTCTCATCAAGACAAGAGTGATACAGACACTGAATAGGTATTTTCTAGACCTTCGTGAATTATCGTCAGCCACATTGTCACTCTTCATCAGGTGAGATTGTGGTTAAACGAAGTTCTATTGATTATCCATACTTCTATACCAACATTATAAAAGAAAAAGTAATTATGTTTGCCTATGTCTGTAACCTTTCACACATAAACGGCTAAACTCATAATACTGAAATTTTGGCAAGGAGGTAAGCGGTATCCCGGGCACGAACAAAGGCTACTTTTATCACGGAATAGAGTTTGCGAAGCCACGGGCAGGAGGTAGTCAACAATTAAAAGGAGTGTTTTGGTCCTAGGAACCTCACTTCTCATATTAAACGCAAAAGTCCATGCCAATAACTCTACCTAAACAAACAATGCAGGTCAAAAGTCAGCTCCTCTAAAACAGAACCGCTGGAGTCAAAACAATCGAACACGTTTCCTGCTCGAGAGCTTCGCACACGGTTTGAATGACAATTCACTGGCTGCTTTATTGTTGGAGACAAAATATCGAATGCGAAATTTTTACGACTATCTGGTTAGACTTGAATACAATAGAGTTATGAACTAAAACCCGACTACGGCGGAAAAGTTATAAACAAGCGCCCTTTGTATTGTATTTTATCATTTTATTTTAATATTTAAGTAGTCGGAGACCTACTTTACCGACGCGTTATTATTGAGTGTTTGTGCCTCCGAATTACAATATTTGATGGATCCAATAACAAATTGGCCTGCACGTAAGACCAGCCCGACGGCAGGATTTAACTGCTACATATAGCATCCGCTGAGTGTTGGCCATTTGTTATGTAACTGTAAAAGATTGTTTTTCATATACACAGACTGTAACAACAAGTGAGGACCAAACTTACAAGGGTGGTTCAGACTCGGTCATTATAACGAGGACAAATATTTTAAAAAATTCCCGTTATTAATTTACGAAAAAATTAATTAAAACAAAATTATCACTACACAAGGCAATTACTGAAGCATGTGCTTATTGATAATTTAAAAATTTTCAATGGCCTACGTACCTGCTCACGTCCTTGGCTGGTCTATGCCCCAACGGCCTTGAGAATACAAAATAATTATCTGAAGTCGTATAAATAATTTGTTTAATTCATGATATGTTCAATTTGTGTAAAATACTTTGACAAATATTTGAGTGAAAAAAAATACTCAAACTCAATGGAGTTTACAACAAAAATCTAAATTTACAATAAAAAAATATTCCAAATTCGGATATTTCTTTTAAACGCGCTGCACGCTGTTGATTTTGAGTGTTTTTCTTTCTCTTAAGTATTTTACACAAATTGAACATAACACTGATTTTGTGTTCTCAAGGCCGTTGGGGCATAGACCAGCCTTAACGCACAGCACCTTCGTGAGAAATTATCGGAACGCGCGACGACGCACCTTAGATGTGGTAGGTAGGTACCACAGATGCGTTTTTTTCTCGGTTATATGACAACAGGCACACGCATCAGCCATTGCCTGGTCTAGTGATCATTTCGTTTTTTTTTGTGTTTTTTGAGAACTAAATATTTTTTTTATATTTTTCACGTTTTCTGTGCTCGAAGCGAAGCTGAACCTCCCCTTGAAGTTAGTTCCTTACTCTTTGCTACCCTTTTTATTGTATTGTATAAATAGTGCAACAAAAAAAAAAAAAAAAACTGCAGTTGCAGTTTTATTTTCTCATAAATCGAGCTTTTACTACTTTTCTTTAACTCTCATGGTTTGGCCATCCACCTCCATAAAAGCCACCTGTTATTGTATAGGTACCTACTGACACATTAAGCGTAGGGACTACCTCGGACTACTCGGTAGTACTACATCGGACGAGCCTTGCACAAACGATTGTTCTGAAAATAGTAACCATGGTAAAATCCAATAAGTTTTGTAGTATTGTATAGAGCACTTTATGGTTGAACCTGTTTTTATTAAGCACAGAACCCTAAGAAGGGAAAGAGCAAATACCTCCACTCATTTTCATTCCATAAAACATATATCTGTTGTGTAGGTTACTACATGTTTTGTTTACCCTCCAAGGTACAGTCAATTACAAAAATAGCCGAATAATGTCAAGTTTCAACTACTCGAATGCACTCTCGAATACGCCAAAGGTTGGCGCTCACACGGCAAACACCGCTGCCGCACAAAACTAAAATGAGCATTCGATTAGGTAAACGAGTTAAAGCCCATTAAATCGTAATATTGACGGCATCAGATATCAGAAACCTAGCGGGTCACTTGCTTTAAGCTTGCGGTAAGCAATTTTGTCACAGTAAAATGTATCCAAATGTTAGGCCAATTTAGGCCCATAGCTGAATGAACATTTTTGTGCTGTGCGGCAAGCGTGCGGGTCAAATCTGCGGTAGCCTTTAAACTCTTTTGGCAGGTTGACTCTCCTCAGCGATTTCTGTCATTTACTGTACCTCCAAAGGTATTTACAGAGGTACCCTATTTACCTTTCAGCGCCACTTCGTTTTACCCAAACGTCGTCGTACCAATACCTACTGTTATCAAACAAATGTCAATTATGCCAGTAAAATTACACGTTCATACACTTGTATCAGTATTCAGGCATAAATGACTGACAGACGGACGAAGCCTTTTGTATTTCATGCGTGAAAGAGACCATCTTTTTCCTTGTCGATTGAAGGGGATTTATGCTGAAAGCCGGTTCTAGCTATCTGCTGGCAGACTTAGAGTTAAAATCTATAAAAAAACTCTGGCGATACTAAATACAATATAAAATACTAATTAGCAATTTTTGTACATCCACAATATTTTGTACCTACTAAGAATACATTTACTTGCAGTGATATCCAATAGGTACGTAGGTTGGGTACTTGTTCGTTTATTTTAAGCACACTGCATGGCAAATGCCTCCCTTTTTTTGTTTCATGTTGTTATTAGGTTGTCTGAGAAAAACAAGGTTTTTTTTAATTTAATTTAGTATAGGTATCTACAGTGTTCTCCAGTCCAGCGTCCTATGTAAATGCATCCCGTAATCTTATGGCATGTAGGTAAAAATATTTTTTTCCATTCTATCTTTTGAGCTTTCTGTGTAAACGCGTCCATATTCGTAATATTATTTTCATATGGAAAATAGCTACAGTAAATAGTCAAACACTCAGTTTGTAATTTAATATGTTTTTTCCTGATATTTTCCCGTGCCGGTACATCAATAGAAGGAAATTGCCCTTTAAATAAATGTAAATAATAAGGAAACATGCTTTGAAGTTGAAATATTATTATGTACCCACCTACTAATAACTTGTTTGCAAAAATATCATCAGGTAGCCGACTGTTCTGCTCACATTTTTAAACCCTTTCGCATAATGGTGTGACTTATTAAGTTTAACGTGTACAGTCTGTATGTCTGAGTCCGGCATTGTATACTGGTTATGCTATTCCAGGCTTAGAACAACATATATGCAAAATTTAATCCCGATCCATTTAGTAGTAGTATTAGCGTGAAGAGGTGACATCCATTTATAAAATACTAGTTTCTGACCGCGGGTTCGCACGCATGGAGCGTTTTAAAGGTTATATAAAATCACGCTTTCTGTTGATCAAATAGCGGTAACAACTCCCAAAAAATATTGAAAATACCTCGATAACAACACCTTGTATTTTATACCATACTATCCCATAAGAACTAATTAATGTAGATAAAAAGCAGCTTAATATTTTATTCCAGGTCTCTCTGGACCTACATCTAAGGAAAATTTCAGCCCTATTCGTTCAGTAGTTTTGGCGTAAACAAGTAACAAACATTACCGATGTAGCTGGTTAACTAATAACATAAGTCAGTCAAAGTCAAAAACTCTTTATTTCCATAAATACAATAAATGTATACTTAAAAAAGATCAAATTCTTAATAATTAAACACTGACACGGAAATAAAGTGATATTTTTGATTTCAGTCGCTTCGGTATGTAGACTAAAGTAAAGAAGCGACGAAGAAACCTTTAGCCTGTTAGTTAGTTGTTATTTTTCGAGTTGGAGCAAATCCCGTCCCACGCTTTTTTATCCTCTAGCTACATAGATAATCTGATATTTTATAGTAGGCCTTTTTACACAAGAAGGTTTTGACAATTTGTTTGAATTTATTTACTGATAATTTTTGCAACTTACTAGGAGTTTTGTTGTAGAAGCGTATACATTGCCCTTTATTAAAAGATACATTAATTTTGTGTAGTCTAGTTGTGGGCACAGTGAGTTTATGTTTATTTCTTGTATTCAAATTATGTACATCGCTATTTTTAGGAAACCGATTGATATTTCTATGAGTGTACAATAGGCTTTCATAAATATATTGACATGGTCATTATGTTTATTTCTTTGAATTTATCACGCAGGGTTTCTCTGGGACCCATACTATAGATAGCACGAACAGCCCTCTTCTGCAACACAAATACGGTGTTAATATCTGCAGCGTTCCCCCACAGTAGTATACCATAAGACATAATACTATGGAAGTAGCTGAAATAAACAAGTCTAGATGTATCCACGTCTGCAAGATGACGGATTTTTTTAACAGCATATGCTGCAGAACTAAGTCTCTTCGATAGCTTATCTATGTGTGCGCCCCATTGAAGTTATTATCTGAGGTGATTCCTAAGAAAACGGTACTTTCTACAATTTCTAACGTTTCTCCTTTTACATTTACATCAGCCTGAACTTGTTTAACATTAGGTAGAATAAATCTAATACATTTCGTTTTGGTTTCGTTAAGCAAAATATTATTGACACTAAATCAATGGACTACTTTTGAGATTGCATTATTCACATCGTCGAAATTCATGTCATGTCGTTTCATTTTAAAAATCAATGAATTATCATCAGCAAACAATACAATCTCGTGATTATTCTTAATAAGATGAGGCAGGTCGTTAATATAAATTAAAAATAGGAAAGGGCCGAAGATAGATCCCAGCGGTACACCCATTGTAACTACAGACCCCGAAGACCGTTTCCCATTAATGTCAACTCTTTGTATCCTTTTACTCAAATAAGATGTAAGAAGACCCAAAGAGGTGTTCTTTATTCCATAGTGATGTTGTTTCCTGATTAATGTTTCATGGTGTACGCAATCGAATGCTTTTGACAAGTTGCAAAAAATGCCTAATGCATCTTGCGACTTCTCCCAAGCATCAAAAATATGCGTTACTAACTCTACACCGGCATCAGTAGTTGACCTGCCACGAGTAAACCCGAATTGCTTACTATGTAGCAGGTCATTTCCATTGAAATGCCTAAGCAATTGATGTAAAATAAGTTTTTCAAAAACTTTGATAAATGTAGGCAGTACTGATATTGGTCTAAAGTTAGTGGGGTCAGACCTACTACCCGATTTAAATAGTGGGATTATTTTATTACATTTCATTAGATCAGGAAATACGATAATCAATAGACTCATTAAATATAAAAGCTAGATCTGGTGCAATGGTATCAATCAATGGTTTAATAATTCTAGCGGAAATTCCCTAGAGATCTGCAGTTTTCTTTATATTTAATAGTTTAAAGGCTTTTTTCATTTCTTTTTCATCAACATGATGAAAAAGAATGAAAAAAAATGTATTTTTGCATTTAGGTACATTTCCTATAAGTAATGACTCAGCGATTACTTGAGAAGTAGTAGAGATTGGAACGTCAGTAAAAAATTTTTCAAATGCTTGGGCTACTTCAACGTCATTTTTGATAGAGCAATGATTAATCTTTAAATTGTAATCATTATCGTAGGTGCTGACTTTTCCAGTCTCACTATTCATTATTTTCCAAGTTGACTTTATTACATTTTCACTATTTCTTATTTTTGAGCTTATATAATTTGATTTAGCTATATGACAAACTTTTCTAAACATTTTTGAGTAATTTTTTACTTTTAACTCCTGGCTAAAATTGTATTGTTTTTCACTATACAGTTCATACTGTATAGTATTAAATCGCACTCTTTAGGAATTTTTGAATTTTCTAAAAATAACGCCGTCCAAATGTTTTATTCCCAAGAGCCGGGCTACCGATTGACATATCCCCCCACCCCTCCGAAGCGTTGCGTTCACGCAGTATGCTAAACAAATATGTCCTTACTTTTGAGACCCCAGTATAAGGGTACCTACCTACCTACAGGCAAGACGGTCAAAGACTTGTCAACCTAGCTAGATAGCGAGTTTGCCGATTGTCCATCCGAGTCGTTGGCCGGATATCTAAGATAGGTACAAACGTTGGATTTAGATACATATGTACCCACCTACCTACTAGTAGACTGCATGTAGGTGGTCGCAATCATTATGGGGCGAACTTTATGGGCTTGGTTGTTAAACTAGGCCTAGATCTCAGTCCTACTCACGGGATCCCCGTGGTAAAAAAATCGAATAACATAAAATAAAAAATATTTTGTTCCTTGAGTGTGAATACACGATTGAGAAAAAATATTACGATTAAAAATAATCATCAAATTATGTGCAAAACAGTGCCCTGTTTTGCACATAATTTGGTCGAGCTCTCAACAAACCTGCGGTCTATTGAAATGAAATGTGTTTTGATTCGTGGGTTATTTAATTTAATGACTGATTATTTGATTCCTTAAACCAGTTTCTTAATAAGTTGTAAAGTTTTCTTGTAAATAAGCAAAAACTTGAATTTTGCGCTTACACCGTTCCAAAATCGTATGCTCTGTCCCGCTCCTATGGACGCGAAATCATATGGCTATTCTTTTCACAAAATGGCGCACGTCTACTGAACAAAACCCAAATTGATCACTTTGTTTCCTAGTTTTACTTTGAATTTTGTGACGTGTCCAAGAGTCCTGTAAGGTATAAAGGAAATAAAGCAATTTGAATATGAATTAGACCTTTGTCCTTTAGAAGCCGTGACTGTATAACGAAAAAACTCGTTGCTCATTTATGTTCCTTCAAATCGCATTTGAATGGATGTATGTAGGTATAGTTAGTTGTTACTTTGTCACGCCGAAACTACTGAACGGAAAGGGCTGAAATTTTCATAGACGTGGAAAATTAAAATAACACATAAATGTGGCTACTTTTTATACCTTATATCTGTTGATTTATGAGATGAAAGTGTGTTATATTAGTGTTATGTGTTATTCTAGATCTAAACCTGAAATTGGGTCTATCTCATGGCAACTTTCATGGGATATAAATATCATTTAACACTTTAACTACCCATGAGGCACATGCCCGTCTTCGGACGCTCTTTTCCGAGATAGACAGTAGCTTATGTCCTTCCCCGGGATACTATCTATCTCCACGCCAAATTTCATTAAGATCCCTTCAGCTGTTTAGGCGTGAAGGAGATGTAACAGACACACAGACAGACAGAGGTACTTTCGAATTTATAATATTAATATGGATTCGAAAATAACTTTGTCAGTCAGTCATTTAGGACAAAGCATTTAATGCCAAAATAACTTTCTACTCCTTTTAACCCTATTAAGGGATGAATTTCAATAAAATATAAAGCACGTCTTCCATCAATTCTGATAAAAAAGGTTTATGGAAAATTTTAAGTAGATTGGACCGAGGAATCACTTTGTCCCATACAAACTTTACCCCCTTAATCACCCCTTTAGGGGTAGAATTTCGGAAAATCCTTTCTTATCGGATGCCTACGTCAAACAAAGAACACACCCTCCAAGTTTCAGGTCTCTACGATAAGCGGTTTAGGCTGTGCGTTGATCCGTCAGTCAGCCATTCAGGACAAAGCATTTTACCAGTATGCTCAGCGTGGGGATAATGGGTATTATCCCCCATGAGATAAGGCGTTTATCAGGAGGAAGGCTGCATCCAGCAGTGGACCAATATAGGCTGTTGAGGTGAGGTGAGGCTATAGGGTGCCACGTAACTAAACCGAAAGGGGTGATTCTGGGCCCCAAAGGGATCAACTTGTAAAAAACGATTGTTAGAATTTCAAGTATTATTTATAAAAAAATAATTATATGTTATTTTTTTCTTCCTATACGTGTTCTTTTACACGCACTTGCATTATTTAACATTATAAAACATTTCATAAATGTTTTAGGTTGTTTTTCAGCAAAACCAGTGTGAAATGATTACAAAAAAAAATATAAATACATTGCAATTTCTAAACAATAATAATGTAAAATAATACGAACATGACGAAAAATAGTCTCTATTTTTTTCGGTTAAGTAAGTACCTACACATGTTTCGTGGCACCCTGTACTTATATTTATGAGTAAAAAAAAATTTTGATGGTGTATGACTAAGGGTTATTCACCTAGGGGTGGACAGCAGCGCCGCTTGCAGAACCAGATCTACCACCGAGCTGCGATCCCCAGCCCGCATGCCCACCGTGGGGATTATGGCAACCCCCTCATACCGAATGAGGCCTTTGTCCAGCTGTGGACTAGCATAGACTGCAGATGAGATATATTTTTTTTCTACAGAAAAGTCGAAGCAACGACAGTCATGATTACCTATTCAGCTAGGTGATCAACTGAATCTTTGTATCATCGAAAAATAAAAAAATCACATCAAACCACAAATATGAATATTATGTTCCCTGCAAATAGTGACGCTAGGCTTAAAAAATATTTCTTGTACAAAAAATAAGTCACTTTTAAACAAATACTTGTGACGTCGAGAACAAATTAACTTGCAAAGAAGTTTGTGCTTTATTACTGAACGTTATACTACGGTCACACCGAACGCGGTGCGTTACGTTAAATCGGAAAAAATGCGGTCCGATAATTACGGCTTCTGAAACCATGATGTTGAGGCATCATTGATGGTGAAAATGTGCCATCCCGACTTTGTGTTATAGGTAGTTATTTATATTTATTTAACTTAAATGTAAAATACCTAAATATTAGGTACATTCTATTCGTTAATTAGAACGTCGTGGTTCATAGGGCACCAACAAATTTGATACATACCTTACTTTTTTAATATTTTTATTATTTTCAATTATTCTAAATAAACACTTCTAAACAAACTATTCTACTGTAAAATACTTGATATTCATCTTGAACCTTTTTCCTTCAATTTCAATATACTGTATGACATTCTAGCCCATGTTAGGGGCTGATTGATTTGATCTAAAGCTTTCTAGGTCCATGTTAGGGGCTGATTGATTTGATGATCACAGATTTCATAAATTACTGCAGAGAATGTTTATTAAAATTTGATCGGTGTAAATGTAGAGCAAAATATAATGTTGATCCGCCCGCGAACTTTCCGTGAAAATGCAAATTTGTATTATGCAGATTGCGACTTTATGTACTTAGTAGGAGAGATTATATTTCAACGCCCCAGATTTTGAGCATTCAGTACTTATACGAAAATGTCATAAATGTTTTGTGTCTAGCTTTTGTGATGAAGTGGCCTTTTCTCATTATTTTTATTTTTCCTGTTTGTGATTATAATTTAAGGTATTACTTATTTTCTACCTTTGCATTGGTCGTAGACAGAAGTTTATACAGCATGCAAACGTTAGCGTAATGCAAAATCGCTTAGGAATGGACCTTAGTTTTTAAACATGAAAGTTCAAATCTTTGAAAACGAAAAATTAATAGTAAATTTTATTATTTATTTATATCTTTACAATTACCCTGTAACGTCCCACTGTTTGGCAAAGGCCTCCCCTAATTTCTTTATAATTAATACTTTGTATTTATTATAAATTCGCTTAATTTAACTAATTTGAGTGTCATTTATCTAAAGCACGGATTTTCGCAGTATCCGTGTTCTGGGTGTAATTTTACATTTCGAACTACTGGCCTTAGCGCGTAGGCATAAACTTTTTGCGTTTATGAACAAACCTTATTTCAAACTAAGAATACCAAAAGAAGAATACAATCCTGTCGTTGACTGTCATGAAAAAAAGAACGATATTTGAATACATTCGAGAATTTTTGCAAAAATGTATTTTAGCATCTTGAAATTTTCGTAAAAACATGAAATCTATGATAGCTCTTGTAGTTTTCTGCATTGGTGTTGTGAATTACCTTTCATACATTAAAGACGGAGCACCGAGGGGATGTGGTTGTTGACTGAAGAAAATTCTGTACAACAGACCAATTGTTGTCGTCGAACACAAACTCTACCAAAACTGGCTTGGAATTGGGCTTAAATGAACATGGACTGGTAATATTTCCTCATAAAATTAACACTAGGTAGGTACTACCTCGATTATTTTGTAATTTCTCTGTTAATTCCAATAAATAAATTATGAAGAATGCTTTGTAAGTACATCGTTGATTTAATAAAAAAATGTCATTCCGAAGATACATTGGGAGGGAGTTGGCATACTAGTCTATATGTTTATTTATTTAAGACTATTTTTGTTACTGCATAAGCATGTAAGGCCAAAAATTGGTTAAGATTAATTCTCGAGCTAAAATTCAGGATTAAAGGTCTCTGAAGAAGTGCCTAGCAGAAACCTAAATTACTCAACAGCGAACCCGCCGACGTCACCGACACAACCCGGCGAAAGGTTGATGTCGGCGACATAAACCATGTCGGCAAATAATACCCAGGGACTTGTGGAGACATTTTGGTGAACGAATATTGCACGCCGCTTTTACAAAACACTGTTTTGTCAACTTGGAAGCTAATAAGTGACTAAGACGCCGCGCCGGGCTGAGTCTGCAGGATGTATCAGGCAGGCTGGCAGCGCCACATCATGCCGTAGCCGTTTCAAAACTTACGCGAGGCTTCACGTGATGGCTTTTATAATTCACGAGTACCTACTGGATGGTTCTTTTACATTTTTACTATTTTTTTTAAATTAAATAGTCAAGCAAACATACGTACCTGTATTATCTGGTACACATTTAGGTAAGCACATAGTGTAGACTAACCCCCGAATACTACTCAGTTTTGAGCACATCTGAAGTCGCGTTTTTTTGATAGTTTTCAATGAAAATCAGTCAAAAGTTCGTCGCTTGAGACGCGCTTAGATCTAAGTTGCGTTTGAGTACTCAGGCGTAAGTTGACTAATATAAACAATATCCCACTCTATCACTATTCCTGGCGTGATAAAATGGGATATAAGTACAGAAAATTTATTTCGATGTGATAGTGGCATTACCGGTAAGTAATATTATTTTGTAAAGTTTTAATGTTGACTTTCCAGCGAAGGGTAACCTCAAAACTCTACAAAATATACGCCAAAAGAAAACCTGAAACAACGGGTAAAACTGAACACAAAAAAATATCGAATGTGTGCGATGTGTGTGATTAGACTGATTAGTCAATAACAAAAATTGTTGAACAGGATATCGCCCAAATGTGTTTTAAGACGAAAACGAGGCGTAGGTACACACAATGACATATTCTATCATTGTCTGCACCTACATTCCCTTCGTTCACTTGTTCTCTGGTAATTCTTGCGTCGTTTCCCCAATACTGGGGGTCGTGACCCATCACGGAAGCAGCTTCTCCCGTACGATGTCGCACCATCTGCTCCGGCTCTCAGTTATATGTACCTACTGCTTCCGACACGTTGATGTCGAGTGTGGTGGAGATCTTATCTGACCACTGCATTGGGCTCATTCCTCTCGGCCTCTTCCCCTCTTCCTTTCTCGTGACGATGATTGTTCTCTGGGAATAAATGTATAAATAGCCATTGCATTGAGACATAGTGTAGCTTCGTTTTTGTCTCTTTCTGAAACTAAGCTACAAGCATTGGTATTTAAGTCGTATACATAAAGATTGGGATTAACAATGTAGTGCTGTCCCACTTAGATCATATTTGTCAAATAAAAGTTCCGCTATGTACTTATTAGACAAATATGATCAATATGCATTTTCATCCCAGTCTTTATTTACACGACTTATAGACAGTTTCTGCTAAGGTTGATTTGTTAATTTTTGATTAGTAAAGCGCGTACGCAGTGCATTATGATAGGTATTACCTAATCACACTATTTTTAGCTGCCTTCAAAAAAGGAGGAGGATTTTATATCTGTATGTTTTTTTTACGTATTTTATGTTACTTTATCTCCACCAATAGCTAACCAATTTTGCTGATTCTTTCACTACTGCGTGATTCTCTAAAAATATTATGTTGCTTTTTTGTTTTACGGGTAAATACTAATTCCTCGGGAATAAAAATTTTATGAGACCACCTCGGGATTATTCAAATTGTTATTAGATTTTGATGATTATTTCGTTGTTGTATAAAAATTTATTTTGAAGAGGTCCCCTATAAGTCTTGTTCTTCAGGGATTGCTATGCCGTAAATCGTAGGTTTGTAAAACATCATTACAATATGATACAATTTCACTATTTAGTTCAATGTGATAGTGCACATCAAACTAAATTTGAATTATGACTAGATGTCGCTACTAGGGAAATTGGAACGCGCTATCGAAGAGTAAACTCAATTTTTTGCACGTGAACATAGGTCATCGACCAGGGAAGGTAAGGGAGGGGTGATTTCGTTCGTCCGAGACATAGATGAATACTATTTACCGGATATTGAAGTCGGTTTATAGTTTTTTAAAACACGTCAAATTATGTGGTAAAAAATATAAATCACAAAAGTTAGTCCGAAACCCATTTTTACGGGTCGGAGCGAGTCCCAAAATACACAATTTATAAAATAAATTATAAGAAACATTTTCTCTGTACTATTTATGTTCTTTAATTTATCTTTCAGTCACGCAACGATTTCATATTTAGATGGGATGTTTTGTCTCCTTTTTTTTCTCTACATTGTGTTAACATGCATGCGGAATTCTCATAATGGAGATATAAGTTAAAATATTATCGTTTCGGATTGGAGCTTGGATGCACTAATACATTTTCAGTAGTTACAACAGTTCAATTTTACCAGAGCACGGTAGTCTTGGGTAGGGGTGGCACGGTAGCACCTTTATTTGCCACCTTTCTTTTAAGTACTAACAGTTCCTTAAATACGGAGCATAAATGTTTTAAATTGAGCACCTATAGAACCCCATGGTGCGCAATTATTTTTTATTTTTCTTTATACACCCCTCAATCCTAAGTAGAACACACACTCCAAGTTTAAAGTCGCTAAGACCAGTCCGTCAGGAATTAAATGACCTTTACGACGACACCACACTCAAGTTTTTGAATTAAGAAGACTCATTATGACCTTTGGTTCCTGGAAATAATTAAAACTTAATATCGACTCTTTCAAACCAACATTTAATAAATAGAAACACTTTGAAATCTGGCTTAACAAACAAAAAGCTCTGTTTTTTTTAAACATATTGGTATCGTGCCCTTTTGCAGGAAAATTTCAGAAAACACTGAAATTTTGACGGTCTACTACTACTAACGGTACCGGAGATACCGAAGATTTTTGTTTCACATTCAGGCCTTTGGTTAGATTTATGAAAATGAATTTTCAAAATTCCTTTACAACCTAAGAAGAAAAAACACTCCAAATTTCAAGTCTCTAGGACCAGCGGTTTATGTTGTGCGTTGTCAGTCAGTCAGTTACTCCTTTATAATATAATATTGCAATAGAATATTGTTTCCCGAAGCGATACAGCCCTACCGTGGTATTTAACCGGAACAAGGAAACGCGTCTAGTGCGATATTAGAATGTCGGATCGGTTTAGAGGGTAGATTCACGATGGCTTTAGCCTTTGAGTCTCGAAGAGTTGGTTATTTGGCGTTCAGGAAATGTTTGGATTGTTTGAATTTCTTTTCTGGAATATTTTTGGACAACTTTTTTAATATTAACTAATTTATTTCAGAATCGCAATATAATATTTATAATATTTATTTAGAAAATGTGGTACTTATGTAACATAATAAATTATACAGATGAAATCAAATAACTGAACTTGATTTTCACTTATTTAATTTCATTCGTCGTCTCTTACAGACACAAAAAGGTTAATTTTTAGCACGGCTTTTCTCGTTCCTCACTTTATAACAACACCAAATATTTTACAACACATACATAATTGATATGAAAATAAAGTTCCACATTTACGTTATGTACCTACCTTCTCAATTTTCTAGCTGTGGTAATTTTAAATCAAAAGCTATCTTTACCTTCGGGATTAAATTTTCTTGCGTCTTCGTATTTCTAATTCCTCTCGCGTTCCTATGTAGTATCGAACCAGCTCATTCGAATCGGAAACCTGTCATGCACCGTAAGGCGACAATCTCAATTGTTCTTAGTTTTTTTCACACAGACTTTTCTATTTTAGCATGTAAAACAGAATTTCTCGTATTTTCGTTTGGATTCGCTGAGACGCTGCTCTGCTTGTGACGGGATTTGAGGAGGGTGCCCATGATGTTTGAATTATTTAGTACTAAGGTTACATAGGTAGAAATTGCATTTATTTAAGCTTCCAGCATCACTTACACAATTTATTTCAGTTAGGAAGGAAGACTTAAGCAAGTATGAAAGAGGCAGCACTGAAGACATAATCCACATTGACGATACCAGACCGAATCATATTTAGGACTTTTTTTTTATATTATGCAACCGGTTAGCATGAACAGCATAATCTAAAATTTATTAAAAACTACAATGAATGCGTAAAATTTTTAAATTTTGTTATTCTCACGGAGTTTCTTATCAAGTTTTGTTGAACTGTCCAATGGTTGATCATAATATGCTCTTCTTTGTGTTTTAATTGTTAGTTACTTTCCAAGACTAACAAACCAAAAATTTAGTTTCTAGTTAGTCTCAGCTAAAATATGTAATGGTGTCTCTAGTCTTCGTCGTCGAATAGTTTCGCGTCTGTCAGTCGGCTTTGAAGGGGATTTATTATTTTTATTATTGTTTTGCTGAGCGTGTACTGTTCCTGCTTATTCTTAATAGCTCACGGACGCGACTTTAAGTCGCTAGTGAAATAGCATAATAATAATTTCCATTTCATTTTGACATGTGATAATACACTACTTTAAACTTATTATTTGTTTCTCTGATCCCAGACACTGAATCCTTGTTTATAGATCCGAGTGGAACTTGAAGTCTTAACTGATCCGTCGGTGGATTAGAGTGGAACTTGAAGTCGAAACTAACCATCGGTGGATCAGAGTGGACAAAAAAGTGGAAACTGATCCATTAGTGGATCTACAAAGTGGATTAGAGTGGAATAGGGCAAAACATTTAGCTTGCTTGTAGAGATAATATCACGTCCGAACCAAGTTATGTTGGCTTAAATTATGACTGGAGTAGCAGACGCCTAGGCGTTATTGAACCTTTTTTTCTCTACCCTTCGTGTGCAACAAGGCTCTAAGGCTTTTGGGGTGATTGCGCTTCGAAGAAACTGTGTTAAAAAGAATGAAAAAAGAATGTTTGCAGTTTGCAGCAATGGAAATGCTTTTTTAACAATGTTATTTCACTATCCTATCTTTACTTATTGTTAAATATTGGCACATTTACATAATATAGTCTACCAGACCAAACAGACAGTAAATAAATCTTTTTTAAGATGGGTGGGTACTTTATAAATTCAAGGTATCTAATTATCTAACATTATTCACAGCAACATAAAAATAGTCACAATTTAGTTAAAAACATAAACTTAAAAAAAAATTATTTAACCTTTTTTCTTCTCCTTCTTCTTAATTCTCTATTTCTATTCGTAATAATTATGAAGGTCTATCTCTGCGGTACTTACCCATTATGTTTATAGGTCCTTATATTTCATTACACATTTTAAGTATTTTAAGTTAGATAAAGTTACACGTACGTAAAGTTTGTACATAATGTAACCATAAGATAACCATTATTTTACTGATATAACCCATTTATTGTGTTTCTTTAATTTTATTGTTTAGTTGAGTTATAAATGTTGTGCATGCTGCAGCTTCCCCTAAATGTGGAACATTGTACATGGAAACACATAGTTCTTAAGATCCTGCAATGTATATTATTAGCCTCTAAGTGGTTCCCACGTAGGATGCTGTTTTTAATAAATAGATAAATAAGTAAACAACTCATGGGTTGCTGAGAGTGGGTGTAGTTAATCATATCAAACCAAAACACTTTTCTCTCGGGCAGCATCTGGGGTTGCCGAAGACTGATATTCCGCTCTGTAGTAGCTCAGGATCTCTTGCAACCCTGTCAACTTCTGGTCCTACCCGTGGATCTTTTCATCCAACCTGACTGCCAGCATCACTGGGAGGAAATTGTTGACTTCAACTTTGAATAGAGTGGTCGGTCACGCTGAGCTCAGCAAAGGGCAGCAGATGGCATAAAGTTGGCTTTACGTGGCTAGGTAATGACTCATTCATAAGTCATAAGTCACTCTATCACAAGACAGTGATGAAATATTCTCACAGCTGTCACAGGAAACACTCCAACAATTCTTGGGAGTGTTATGGTGCGAGATGTTAGATCCATCTTAGTACCGTTCTCTTCAGGAAAAGTCCTGAAGCTCGAGTTTTTGCTGACTGATATACTCTTTAAACAGATAAAGTGTACATCAGTCAGAAAAAACTCGAGCTTTGCTCAAGTAGGGGTTATATTGTTATGGCCCGAAATTGATTATCTTAAAGTAATGAGTGTGTAGCTATTTATTTATTTATAATAAGTAGTAAGATGACCAGTCAGCATGAGTAGGGGTGTATTTTGAAGATAGAGCTGCGTTACAAAGAGGTGACGCTATTCGAGTTATTATTAATAACTCGAATAGCGTCACCTCTTTGTAACCTCTTAATAACTTATTAATGGAAACAACTTTAGGGAAGTGATCACTACCAAATGTGTGAGGCAAGACTTTCCACTAAATATCAGGAACCTAGTAAAGGAAAACAGAGAGAGAGAGAGAGAGAGAGATCAATATCAGTTTTAGTATTTTTCTTATTCTGACATTTCGAAGCACTTTCTCCAGTGTCCTTCGCAGAAGAGTTCGTTGAACGATAGTGTGACGCTTACACATTGGTTTAAGTTACAAGTTGCGAGATAAAATAACAATCAAGAGATATATTTTTTTGTTACCTTTACCACACCAAGTTCTTGTTGGGATGCTTAGGCTATAACTCGTTAGAGGTGAGGCGAGCTTATGATCAAATGATCACTATCTGCAAGATCCTGCACGGAAAAATTGACGGTTCGGACCTGAGTGACGAGCTGTGTCGACTCTACGTCCCGAACAATTACTGCCGGGGTCGGAAACATAGCAGTCCCGTACGGCGGCGCGGGCGGCGCGGTCCATGTCACCCATCCCTCGAGTACTCAACGCTCTCCTGGACGACAGCCTCGATGTTGACTTGTTCGCTCAATAATTTAGGTCACCTACCTAAATTATTGAGTGTTTTTTTATTTTTTGAACGTCATAATTAATTTAATTTTTCTATGTTTTTATTTTGACTGTCACTTTAATCCTTTATCTGATGACTATTGTTTGTAATATATGATGTAATTTTATTTTCTCTTAATTATTGTAATAAAGGTAAACTTAACCATGTTAATTAATTAAATAAATACATAAATAAATTGTTCTTTCAAAAAAATAGCTTTACAGGCTACTGGTAGGTTGAAGGTATTCCTTATTGTGCGTCTATCGACCAGTTTTCTTCGCTTCCAGCTTTGCATCCAACAGATACACTACTTTACTGTCTTTCACAGACAACTCATTTCCTTATTTTAGTATTGTACTACAGTACAATACAAAACATTGTATTGTACTATATTTGCTGATTATATCTACAGTATAGAGCGTCAGCCTGCCTCTTGCACCACCAGTACTCATAAGATAACGATAAGTCTATCTGGATCAGCTGTCAGGTGCGAGTAGACTCTTTGACGACGGACGATAACGCACTATTTAAAGTTCTACCTGCATAAACTCGTAGTTTATGTTACTCATGCTTGCCACAAGGTTAGCCTGTGTAAACTTATAAATCTTATAATATAAAGTTTGTTCAGATAGCGGCTTCACCGATAAAAGAGCTGAGATCTTTTAAATAGGTTTCAAGTTTAATAGCAGTTCATAATCTTAATTTGTTACGTTCTTTCATTAGGTACTTATTTAATTTGTGTCTTGGCAAGTTTATCCACCGCTTTTATTTTAATTTCAGGACATGCCAAGACACAACATAAATAATGAAAGAACATAACAAATTAATTTATTGCAAACAAATACTATTGCATCGCCAGTTTCTTTGCGAACTTGGCTGGACGACCTAGCGGGCGCCTCACTAGTTCATGTAACTAAGGTGTGGCCGGTAATTTTCTTCCCAAGGTAGTTGTCTTCATCAAAAATCACAAAACGAGGAAATTTTCGACAAATTTGCTGGGGCCCAATTCTGCTAATCAATTGCTTAACTAAGTCAATAGTATCGTCACATAATCGTTTCGTAGAATCATTAGATAATATGATAACTCTAGATGAGTGCGGTGATTTTTGCACGAAGAGATTGATAGAATGGTTTCATCCTTGAGACATTTGACGAGCGCGCCTCCACCTGTAGTTTCTTTCATCTAAGGTAGAACACCAAAATGTGTCATTCTGTGACGAAGCAATAAGTTTAGCCCGTCGGCAATAAGTTTAGGCGTCGTAGTACCTTCTGGGAAGCTAAATTCTGGCCCTTAATATTCAGTTGTAGGTTGATGGCGGACACAGACAACCAGATACCGTACTTATCTGGTGCAGGACTAAAATGCTCGTTAATTTAGAAAAAAATTCGTTAGAGGAGGTTGCTTCTGCGAAATGATAACTTACAATAAAATAAAAATAATAATGAACGTGTGGCCATTTTTTTACCATAGGTAAATAAATAATTAAAACCCTGTTTATGACAATGCTTTAAACCGGTATAAACCGGTTTTCCAGATACTATGTTATTTAAACTTTTTATATGCACAGCCGCCGCGATTATGCGAGGCAAACAAACCTTTGGGTTTAATAAACTTTGTTTATTTGCGTTCAGTTCTATGCCCTTATTGAACCTTCTTCAGGTTGTTGCCTGGCTGCGATCCTTCCTGGTTACATGACACGTAAATGTAACTCACGGTTTGGACTGTCCTTCGAATCGTGTTGGTCACGTATTTTTTTATAGGATAACTTTATTTCATCGCCATTATACAGCAGGTTGTAATGGCGATGAAATAAAGGTAGGCCTAATAAAACTTATTCAAATTAACTAGTTTTTTTGTATTTAGATATTTGTTTGTATATCTTTCACCCCCGAATACTCAAAAAAGACTCAATTTGATGCACGTATGAGGCGCTTTTTTGACAGATTTTAATAGAAAACTGTCAAAAATATTGACTTGAGACGTGTGGTTAAATCTGAGTTGCGTTTGAGTGTTCGGTCGTAAATCTCACTATTGTAGAGACTTCCTTTTCCAATTTTGGTGAAATAAAAGTTCCATTTAGTGTTTTACTTAACCTACATACATACATGCTTTTGCTAACCCCAAAGTGAAGGAGTTTGTGATATCACAAACTCTGCTAGATGATGCTGTGTGGATAGTTTGAAAAATAGTAATGTTGGCATTACTATTTTGTTATGATAATAGCACAAATTCCAAACAAATTGTTTCTTCATCTTCATGGAACCTATTTGTTTTTTTATTAGGTACCTACTAGAGATTTGCCTCGTCACTGTCTTTTTTATTTTCATTTAGGCACTTGTAGTTTTTAATAACTTAAATCTAAAAAGGTTTCAAAGCGTATTTGGTTTTATCTCGAAATTCTATATCGGTTTATTTCAGCAGTGTAGGTGGAACAGAGTATCGTTTTCCTGGCAAGCACACATTCACATTATATTGAAACTGCCTCTATCGACATTGCAAAAGTGAAATAGCAAACTTTCTATCATAACTTCGGTTCAGTTTTCAATCCCTTATCTCCAACCTAAATAGGGCCATCGACACCAAACCAACGAGTGCACTAACCGATCGTTTAGCAATCCGCGATTACCGAGCCGATATTATCTCTGTACGATTAATGGTGGCCCTTTATCCAATGTCGATAACTACTTCGTGCCAAAACGTACTAACCAACACCCAGTTTAACAGAACACTGGACTATATTGCAATATCCGAACGGGTTGAAATCGAATGTTTATCTGAAAGCTTTGGCCTGGAATTTCAGCTCAAGCTAAATTGAAACGTGCAAGGTTCAAGTCATGGTTGATTTTCCTTTGGTTAGGATTATTTTCTAAATAATAGGCTATGTGCAGAGTCAGTAGTGTAAGTCCTTGGGGGACAAAAGGTAGGTCTGCAACAGATATATCTTCAGAACGAGACAATTGAAGAATAACAGGAATATTAATAGGTTGAAGTGAGCTCTTTACGGCCGACATTTTGTATAATTTAATTTGAAGGGGGACTAAGGAAATGGATCGGCCTCTATGTTGTCTAACTTTGCAAAAATCCTGTGATTTATTTCAGAAACTTGTGTACTACAGGTAATTAGTTATAAACTGCACTTGAGAAGTTGCAGTTTTGTTTATTTACCGTATGTTTCTGAAATAAAGTAGGTATCAGAGGAAACATAAGCATGATATTATGTATGTATAAGGAAATTCCATTTCTGTTTTATTAATTTTGTAATGTTAGTGTTTAAAAATACATTCAGGCAACAAAAAATAATAAAACTGATACTGATTTCCAATCTGTATAACATGGTAATACAACCTTACAAAACTGACTGTGCCTGAAAATATGTACGAAAATGTCTTAAGAATTGGCACTCGAGTTTACTCACTTCAGACATCGTCTAGACTAGACTGAACTAAAGTCAGCGTTCATAACCTAAATCGATATTGCCAAAGACTTATTGAAACTTACTTGAACTTGAACAGGACTTAGTCCCCAAGTGAAGCTTCTCAATTTTCAGTTTAAGCTAATTGAAGTTGCCTGAAAATACCGTTTAAGTTGGAAATAAGTAAAACGTGAAGTTTTTAAGTTTTAGTGGAAAGTTTTAATCAGTTTTGAGGGTTGGATAGTGTTCGGGGTTATAGCAAAAAGTGCTTGAACGATGTGGTCTTTATGAGAAAATTTCAAGACTTTCAGAACTTCTTTCCTTAGATTACTTCACTGGTTATTTTTGCTCCATCAATAGTTTACCTACAGGCAAGTATTATCTGTTATTATTCGAGTGCATTGTCGATCGGTAATCAGAAGTTTAACTCAAACTTGTTTAGTACGCCCATGTAAAATGCGAGGGCCAGTAGATCATGGTTCATTTGACAGTCTATTGCGTTGCGTAGCACCCATTGCTGAATATAAAAGTAGCGAAATATTGCAGGTAGCTTTTTTGACAGTGGATTCTTTCAAAAATGGTATGTATATCTCTCCACTAACCTTTTTTGATAGTGGTTTCTTTCAAAAATTGCACGTATATCTCTCCATGTTACCCTTGACTTTTTAACTTCTTGGATTCTTGATAAATTTATTGATTTATATTGATTAGCCTTCATTTCGCAAAGATCTTCAGAAAATAGATCAACATTGAAATGCTTTATTGTTTCTCAGGCTTTTATTGTAACTCTGCTATAATTAAGTATTATAATTTCAGTCAAAATAGCCTTTTCGTTCACCATTAAAACATGCCTAAATCTAATACCTGGTTATGTATTTTTTATAGCCTATTCTTTTATGCCATATCTAGCAAATAATGCAGGTACCTAGATAGCTGGTTCACGGGTGTTGTCGGCTCGTGCATCGAACCTTGTGTCCTTGGCCTCAGTGCAGCCTACGAATCGAGCCGTTGCATTGATCAGGTGTTAATGGAAGTGTCTAAAACAACCCTTCTTTAGTTATGGAGTGTACTGTAACAATTTTTATTGCCCCACTTTTCATTTTCCTCTCAAACCATTAGGATCTTTTAGAAGATCCGGTTGAATCTAAAGCCCAAAGGAGTGCAAAACGAAGAAGTTCACCAAAATGAAAATACATATTTACATATACATATACATTTGCTTATTTTACCAAACTGATGCAAACATAAAACGTCAAGTCGTCATCTGTCTAAATCTACAAAATCAAAAAGCCTCAACAATTCCTTTTAATATATTTTTGGTTTTTGTATTTCTCTAACCCTGACGATTGAGAGTTCCAACCCGTGCGATCCGCATAGTGTGCAATATTTTATAGAAAGAATCTAATTTAAAAAACGATTGTTAAGCTATAATTCCTAAGGAGCCTAGAAGCTTCCATGACTAAATTAAGTATTTTTCTTCTAGTTTTCTAGAGTTGTTCCACTTGATTGGCCCCATGCTTTGACATTTCAAACTGATATGTAATATCCAATTGAAATATTTGTTGACTTGCTTATCACAAAAGCTTCTTGATCTAAGTGCTGTGCTTCCTGCAATTTTCGAATTTTAATAAATCATTATGCTGGTCTTTTGTCCGTAGGTATTTGTTTTCTACAATGGTAATAAATAATTAACGGCCCGAACATACGCAGTCGACATTTAAAGCGTTTTATTGCCAAATTCTCAATCAAACGCAACTCAGATTTAAGAACGTCACAAATCGCATTTTTTTGACAAATTTCCATAGGAATTAGTCAAAAAAACGCGACGTGCGATGAGCGGAGGTGAGCGGAGCTCATCGGGGGTTAGTCCGTTACTGTTTTCAAAACCCTTTTTTCATATTTTACGTAAGTAATATCTTTTGCACGGTTTTTTTCCACAATAACACATCTAGTGAATCCTATTCTAGGTGCGACGTCTGGCAAAAGGTTGTGAGCGATGAACCTTCCTTCGGCGATTCGTTCTTATTGCCTGCGATTGTGTGCATGTGTACCTATTATGAGGTGCCCTTATTTATCTAGCACTTTCCATACAAACTTCAAGCCAGACATTTGAGTTTGTAACTGACTTGAGTAGGTACTTTATGTTGTTATTCGCATATTTTTACTATGAAATATAACTAAAGAAAGAGAGAGAGAGTTGTTTGGAGGGTAACTAATTGTCCCACTTCAGGGCAAATACGGAAAGCATTGGCTGTAGTAGCATAGTCATCATCATCATAGGTACTTTAATAAATTAAGCTAAAACAAATTTATTAGTATCTAATTTATCTATGTACTATGTTTTTAAACAGCATTTTTAACTTTAAAAGACTAGTTTTTATGAGTGTTACCGAAATTTCTCCATAGATTTCCTAGAGACAGAACTATGATCTAGCTAAGCTATGAGCTTTGCTTCTCGTACCGAAAGCTCTAGGTTTTCTTCCTTATTCTAGAACCCTACCTACGTAGTCGTATATTCTCAGCTTCTACGGTAAAGCCCCATCGAGCCATCGAGCGGTCCGCACTGAACAAGTCACGACTTGTTGCAGCCGTCACGTTGAACTGCACACGTAGGGTCTACTTACCTATTTATTCCTTTTTATTGTGAGTAAATAACCGATGAAGGTTCATTCCCATTTTCAATCGGTGCTTCTTTGGCGAATTTTTATAAATTCTCTTTTGGTAAGTACTTACTAGTTTTTTTATTTCATTTTTACGTTTTACGCACGAAACGTGAAAATTCACTTGCTGGAAACATAAGGAATAACTAAAGCCTAGACGTGTATTGTTAATGATTTTAGGTTCCACTCAAAAAAATTAGGCTCATGAGTTCTACCTTTAAAAATTAATTTTTAACGGTGATGGTACTTGATCCGTTTAAGTTTGATCTTGAGTAATCAGGTAATGGTTGTGGTCTTGTTACATAAGTCTAGTCTAGAGGGATTATTTTATTGACCCAGTCGTTCAGGGCATCCAACGATCGTAATGACGAATAAAATTCCACCTTACTGGAAGTAAGGTGGAATCTTATTTGTCTGAGCAAACTGAAGGAAGAACGAAGTGTTGATGTAGGGGTCCTTGGAGGATTGCTCCTTTGATTTATTCTAAAGTAATTTAAACCAAATGAAAATTGGTTGCTATCGCTACATGATTCCGGTCTTTGTCGGAGGCACAGACAGTTGTGAGGCGGAAAAGTATCCCGTTGGCACCCTTTGGATACGGAACCCAAAAAAAACATCACCATCTTCAACCTGACTTTACTTAGGTACTACTGCTAAAGACCTCAACCGAAAAAAAACAAAGTACACAATCGACAACTCTACATACTTCACCCACTGCAAGATCGGCCTCAAACTCATGTCTCCCTACGGTCCTGCGCTAGTAAAAAGTACATCAGTTCACTCGAATATGCAAAGGCAATAACAGGGGTGGCAGACGGTGAAATTCCCGCGCAATCTGCATATCTTGCATTGCATTATCGCGTTGGAAAATGGACGACAAACGTGCACTGGAAATTAATGGAAGGGGTTTGTATGTCGTCGGCCTAACAGCTTTCGCGCTTAAGTTTTCTAAAATCCAAAACCCTTCCATTTCATAACGTTAGGTGGCTAGATCGATTTCCATCAAACATAGTTAACAAAACTCCCGATGAAATCGTCTTAGTCATCAGTTGAGAACTACGATGCCTCTTATTGGCACAAATATTTACACGTCAAACTTATTAAAATCCTCTTTCTCTGCCGCCGCCGGGGGTTAAAAACTACTACTCTATGCTCTATAGTGCGTTGGACTTTTTTTTTGGTTATCCATTTTTGTTTCGTTTATACATAAATAGCATAAACAATTACAGTAACGAAAAGACCAACACTACAATTGCTTCACCATTCGTCCCTTGTCAGTTCCGACCAGCACATCATCTGAAAATCATAATAAAGTTTCTGTGAAGTTGACTTGTCCGTTCTAGTAAGTTTGAGTCTGTGTCACCAAATGCCATACTAGTCTGGTACTGCGGTTTTGATTTGAAAAGTTTTTCAGGAACGTTTGGGCTTTTTGTTGCTCGAAAGTAAGAGACGAGAACATTCTACTGTTTTACAACGTAGCTGGTGGGTGCCGTTGTTTTTATTATCGTTTTGTGGTTTTTATTCACATGTTTATACTTAGACGTACCTAAATTTGAGTTTGTGTCAAATGTAACCAGTCTATTTAAAACAGGTTTCATGATTGATTGATAATATTTGATTTGTTTTAGGTATAGAACCGTGTCTTCGGAGATAGGGCGGGACACGCGGGGTCGTGCCACTGAAATAACTATAATACATTATGCTGGACAAGATGGTTGACAGTCAGTGGAGTCAATCTCAGATCAGATTCAATCTAGCCTCTTGCAAGGGTGACCCTTTCAAAATCATTTGACTGGCTGCATATTTTCCCAGCGAGGCGGGTTATGTTTTTCGAGTGTTTCAGAGCATCGAAAAGGCTGAACCGATTTTGATTCTCTCCTATATTGCTCTTAGCTACATTTTGGACCCCGCTTTTTTACTGTATTTTCGGGGACGAAATCGGGGTCTAACAAGTGAAAAAAAAGTAAAAAAAGTGGTGTCCAAAGACACCTAATCGGATTTTTATAGTTTTAAATATTTATAACGTCTTGTAATATAACTTTTGCATGAAGTTTTTATAGAAACGTATCATCACCCGAAATTTTCTAAAGAGATAAAATCGAAATATAACAGAACCGCAGCAAAAGCTTTCGCAAACAAACGGTCAGATACGTGAATAAAAACACTCAAAGATTTATGCGACCAATATCCCTGGGGATGGCTATCGCGCGCCCTAACTTAAAGTGTAATACTAGGTGCCTTTTATTGGTCTGGATTATGTTTTCAAATTACTTTGCGGGAGATAATCTACGAGTAAGTGTGCTCAATGGACGAATTTAGTTCCACAAAGCTCTTAAAGTTGTAAGAAATGAATGTGGTGTAATATGTATTGATTACATGATTGTTTCAAATTCTTGGATTTTTTTAAAGTAAGTTTTAAATGTTAGGTAAGTATGTAATAATATTTTTTTATCACTTGGAATCGGAAATGAGACCTAGCAGTGAAATAAAAACTAAAATGCGTGAAGTACCGTGCAATACAGAAACAAACAATAGAAATGAAATATTTACATAATAAACATAACTGGACGAAGCGCATAATCAAACGAAAACAATGGAATCAGTACATTATAGTTTTTTCTATGCAGAGGTCGACTGCCTGGTCGATAACCTCGCGCCATGTGGCGACGAATGCGCTATGCTATTGCAGAGTAATATAACTCTCTCACATACCTATATAAACTATAAAATTGCTTTAGGCAGTTTTTTTCTAAAAATTCGCTATTAAATTTTCATTCGACTAGTAACTACCTATAGGCCTAGCAAGCACGGAGATTGCTGTCTAGGTTAAAATAGAGAAAAATTACATCGTACCGATGACGGTACGGACGGTACGTTTCCTACAACATACTTATTTACGCAAAGTATGAACTTTGCGTAAATAAGTATGTTGTAGGAATAAGTATCAAATATTTTACGCATTCGATGACGATGTGACGTAATTTTTCTCTATTCTACCATTGACAACAATCTTCGCGCTAGGCCATTAGGTATATGTTAGAAGTTTCTTTAACAAAACTGTCAACGTTATATTTCATGGACCCATACATCGATTGTGATACATATTATATTATTATTCACTTCATTTATTTTAAATCTCGTTATAAAAAACATTTTTTACCATAGAAAATAATATATTAAAAAACTAATGTATCAAAACGGTGAATCACCCCTGAAGCTAGCCTTAAGCGGCCGGTGACTAGGGCTGCAGAAAGAGGAACTTCCTGACGATGCGCGCCGAGTCCAGGAGTACCGCCTTTTGAATCTGACCCTTGATCCAACTTTCTAGCGAGAGTCTCTTGAGATGTTGATCGAGGCTCTTCGCTATTACGCCGTTAACCGAAACGACTATCGGGACGACGACGGTCGCAGAATCAACATGCCACATGCTGACAACCCCGTTGGCTAAGCCAAGATATTATATATAATATATTATTATAACAAGCCAATAATATATTTTTATATATTATTATTATACCTACTTATTCCCTGCGAGCTCCTGCGATCTAAGGTTTCATCGTAATTTATAAGGTTTGTTTGGTGTCTATTAAACGAGTTATGTCATCTCGTTTCTTTGCCTCAGAAGCCCTCCGGGGTTAGAATTAGATGTCAATTTTCGCTTTTCGTTGTAATTGGTACTAAGTATACAGTTGTTGTTGATGCGACAGCTTAAATTTTTCTCTATCAGTTTTTTGCTTGCTTCCTTTAACTTATTAACTATGTACTTCTAAAGGTATCAAGCAAGATTTTTTTTTATTGGGGCTACAAGTTTTGTAAGAGGCATGGAGACATACTTATTATGCTACTTAATATTGGTTGTCCTACTTAATTTATGCTACCCGCAAGTTAGGTTACGATTTAAAATTAGAAGTCTAGGTAACCTAGAACACTTAAAAAAGATCGTTTTGCAGAAAACCTTGGTAGGTAAATAGTAAATACTGAAAATGAGTCAGTCGTAGCTCGAGATTGTATACAAAATGATTAAGATAATAAGCGGATACGTACATTTTGGTCACGAACCAATTGACAATGATCGGTAAGCCGCGATGTTAGTGATGTGCATAATGTCGATAACATCTTAGATATGTATATCGATATGACTAATGTGATCTGATGTGAATATTTACTGGCTCATTTTTAATGTCTGGTGAATAAGTTACTTTGTTTTAAACATTGGCTAGCCACCCCGACGATGTCGACTTTTGGTAGGTCTGCCTCAAGGACGTAAAATCAAACTTACCTCACGTCCTTTAAGTTAGTTTTATAGTATCTTTATCTACTTAGTTTTAAGCGAATCGTCGACAAAATATTTCAGTCGTTCCATCCCTAACCGCCAACTAACCTTTACTCGTTCGTACTTCGCTTTTGCAAGTTTAATCATGCTCCGAGGCAGCTCGTGACGCAACATTTCGCAAGCCTAATCATTATTTTATCTTACAAATTGTATTCATGTCGACCACTGTCGTTGTATCGACAGCGTTTATCGATCTGTGTGTCACCCCTGTGCTACCCGTTTGACTAGCCTTAAACTGATTTTGTTCTTAAAACACTTTGTACCTACTCTATTTCGTCTTCACCTGGGCATTTCCTACTTTTATTATACCAAAAGTTAACTGCTTAAATAACGTCAGTAGTTAGCAATCTTCATTTCTTTCTCCTCTTTACGTCAGTTTCCCAATACTCGCGTCGTGATTGGAGTGCCCCATCACGGGAGGAGCTTCCCCCGTAATATGTTGCGCCATTTAAGTATTCCGGTTCTCAACTACATACATGCACTGACGAGGCATTGACAATCTTCGGTAAATCAATATCATTTTCAACTTGAAATTGATCTTCAACCGGTTCAACGATCTTAGGTATAGTTGTAGGTAGATATCAAATTAACATCCAATGCAAAGGCTTTATATTTTCTGGGCTGCTAACTTGTTTCAACTTGTTCCAGCCAGGAAGCACAGACGGTCGGTAGGCTCTGCCTGACCACAGAATAAAACAATAACAAGTAAAGGACGATTCACGCATGAGACATAAACCGTGGTTGTATGACCTCACTGTATTTTTAATTTGATAATTATTATAATGCTCTAGCCGCAAGAAGACAGAAAGCTTAAATCACACATTTTAAGATAAAATATATAAAACATTGACTGTCTTGTCTAATAGTGGACAAATTAAACTATACTGCTGGTTGATAATATTAATTACCTTGGCTTAGGACACAATAATGTAAGTTGTTATGTTTGTGTTAATAATGTGAAGACCAGGTTCTACCAATTTTGACACCAAACGTGAACCATAGTAAAAGTAAACTTAGGATTCCCACGATAAAATATACCCTACAAACACTAAGTCATTGAACAGCCTGACTCATCGATGCCCGTTACCAATGAGTAAGAATTAATTAAAATGAAAACCGATACCTGAACTCATTATAATAATAAACCTTATCTTGAGACAAATAAAGCTAAAATTTAGTTACACGTAATCTTACCGTTACCATCTCACGAGGATTCGACGAAAGTCACGCCAATTTAGGATCTGATCTTTTTTTACAAATGATGCTGGCAGATTTTAGGGTTTCTGTATTTTGATTAAAAACATTTATACACTGCATTATAATATTTTTAACGAAAGGTGCCCTAATGTAGAAGCCAATAAATGTATAGTACTTGTATTTTTTAAACAATCTCACTTTATACCTGTCTTGCTAGTACTCTATCTGGTTCTAGCAAAATCAGTCCCTTTTATTAATATTATTCAATGTGTTGGTGCTTCCAATGAGATAACGATTTTTTTTAAAGCAAAGACACCTTTTTAATGCTGTAGAGTAGACAGAACCCATTATCGTAATGTTGATGAACTCGCTCTTTGCTTGTAAGTGTATTCAAATGAATGCAGGTTTAAATACCTGCTTATTATCATGATTGAGTCCCACGCGTGGACTTATATGGGCCCGTTTTTAGAACACTCATAATAAAATTTAGTAGGTATTATAACTTAAAATTTGCATTGCTTATCCTTAATATTATTCTAGTAACATTTAAATGCTTTTTTTTTTTAATAAAAGAAGGATTGCCTTATTTAGAACATTTTATGTATTTGATATAAATTAGTCGTTTCTATTCCCTTGCCTTTTATGAAAGGCAATATTATTGGAGTTTAAACTAGCTAGTTAAAATCATAACGCGTCGATTCGTCATCTCTGTCCCATTTGCCGTTGAGGCCTAACATATTTTGGAGGGGTAGCATCGGAGGGCACGATCTGCAGAGCTTGAGCTCTTTTGTAACAGACAATTCCGTGCCAACTCACACTGAGACCCGTCCCATTGCCGTTGAAACGAAAGATGTTATGGAGGAGCAGCATCAAAGGGTTAGTATGAATTTGATCCTACAATTATCTATTGTTTTGTTTTCATTGTACAAAGCGCATACCTTTGAATTATCTGGTACAATAAAATATGTTTTGATAACTTATCGTTGGTCGAGTTCTTCGAATTCTAAACACATTTATTTGATATGAGTAACTTTATCGTTTATAAGCTGAGCTTCCAGTTGGTGTTATTTACGTTATATTCATATAAGCACGATGTGGCTCTGGTTTCGTTTCAGATTTTATTTATTCACCTTTTAGCAATTAGTGTGTACCTATACAGGTAGGTCTAACCCTTCAGACCCACCGTACCACCGACCATACCTCCAGTGGTACGGTGGGTAATAATTTTAAAAACAATACCACCAATTAATAGTGATGTGTATATGTAATTTATAGTACTTATAGAATAGAATATAGTTAGTATCATTTACAATAAAAAAAAATTAACAAAACATAAATTCCTAATTCTGAGAACAAAACGTGACACATTATTTCATTTATTACACATTACTTCACTCTTAAATGGCTACACCAAAAATCTTTATGATCTTAATTTATCTAATGCATGACAATATCTTTCTTAACAATTTCCTTTTGGACCAATGTTATGAAATCGTCATTTACGCTTTAGTGACTTCTTCTCTTTTTAGGACCATATTCTGTTTCATGAGCATTTTTCATTACATTAAGTAAACGTATTATATACCAGGTAAGTCCTCACATTACAATTTTATATAAACAAAGCCCTCTAATACTAATTCTGCGGGCAGCAACGGTAAAGTAGCAGTTAAGGCTATTATTCGCCGCTCTGGTTTAGTTTTTGTATTCTGAAACTTTGCCGATTTCGCTTTTTTCCAAATGCTACGCGACCAATGGTAATAACACCCCTTCAATGTAATGTTTGGAAATACTTTTATAACTGCATTCATAGCCGCCTTTTCGTTGTCGCAATGAATTTTGTGTGGTTTCCATTCTGGTATAACTGACATAATAATTTCGAACAGAATAATATAACTTTTCTCTTTGCGGTCAGACATCAGTGCAAATATTAATGGTTTCACTTTGGTTACTTGTCTGGTACTACTGATATCGCCATGAATATTAAAAATTTGAGCAAAAGGTGCCGGGCGGGTGTAAAAAGTGTACCGTCAATAAAATATTCATTTATTTTTGGAATCATCTGCAGAGATTATTTAGAACTAAAAATTAAAATACGAGTTCGCAATCCAGCTTCGTCGTTGTAATAATGCTGTGAGTAAATCTTTGAATTGTACTGACACTTCTTTTTCTTTTACATATCTGAACACGGTGAACACTTGTGCAGGTACACAAGTGTCTAAGACAGTGTTCAGACATGTAACAGGAAATGTTTAACACCTTCAAATAGAGTAAAACTTCCACTCGCTAAATTTAATCCACTATTTTTATAATCTCTCTTTTTTCATATAATCTTTGAATCCGTTTGTCAGATGATACAACAGCTTTTTCCCGTAAATCACACATTTCCATTAATGTTAAATTCTTATTTGGATCTGTTTTACGTGCATGATCATTTCTTCGTATGACAATGTTTGTATCCTAAAGACAGAACAAACTTCGGGTTACTGTATGTTGCAGTGAAACCGAAGATTCCGGAAGCACACTATCCATTATAGGTACGGAAATCAAAATATAACATACTAGGACATCATGGCCCGTGATTCATTAAGAGTATGCATATAGACGTAATAAAAAAACACAAGCAACAATAATATTATAAAATTATGAAGAGGGTACCAACCTCCACGATTGTGTTATAGTGCCACCACATTTCGTTTTGCCATAATATGACGAGCACCGCCATAACACTACCATTTGTATTTTTTTTGCGATGATATCTATGTTTACCACAAAGAAGAGCGGTGCCATCATTTATGTTTATGAACTTAAGCTCATTAAAGTTCAATTTCAAATTATTTTTCACTTAATAAAATTCTCTGTCAGTTTTTTTGTACGTCAAATTACAAGACTTATATACATATAAATGCAAGAGCAGTAATGTTAATTAGAGCGAGATTAGAGATTTAGAAAAGAGCTCCATTATGTTGATCATAATATTTTAATGCACTTCGTGGAGATAAAAGGGAATACCCTCCTTATGAGTGCATTATGATAAAATAATTGATAATAAATTATAGAAACATAAATTATTGTAATCTCAATCCGTGTCTCAGCAAAGGGAAAAATATTTACCCACCGTACCACTGGGGGTATGGTCGGTGGTAAGGTGGGTCAGAAGTGAGGTCTAATAAATTAACATTATAGCTTACTACAGACTGTTGCAAAGTATCTAGCTCAACTGATCCTTATCAATGCCAATCGGAAGCATTCACAAGATGCTGGCTGCATTGCCCCGCTGTATGGCAATGTTGCGCCTTATACTAACCAGCTCTCGAGTCACGCGTCGATCTGATAAAAACCTGGAGAGCCTCGATACCCCACGGACCCTAGTGTCTCGACTCCAAGAGGAGCAAATGCGTAGGCTTTGTTTGGCATGAAAATGTACTGCACATACGCCTCACAAGCCACAGCCTAGCTAAATTTATGGGAAAAAGTGGCAGATCGCGACCACTGCTTTATTTCTTACAATGCCGCCATTCTTCTTTTTGAGAGCTCAAAGTTTCGCACTGTTCAGGTGTTTTGTGATCTTGCTGTTGAATAGGCTTGACAACGTCAGGTTGATCAGAGATGTCTAGTTCCCCAGAAGGACTTCACCTACATGGCCAGACCTACCAGACAATAATTAGATCTTTTAGATGATGTAGAATCACAGCATCTTGGCTGCCGGCAGAGCCACTCTGGAAAGAAATACGGCTTTATGCATATTTAGGCTGCTCGTGCCCACAGTGACATTAGTCTCAGTGGAGGATTGAGGAGTTGGATATTGACCCCTGCAGGTAGATGCTTACTCTCAAGAGATGAGAGTAGCATCATTATTTGGCTCCATCGTGTAGTTGGAGAACAGTGTTCGAGATACACTTTTGATGTCACCATCACTGAGTTTACTCTCTTTAAGTAATAGTAGACTCAGCCAAAAGTTTAGCTGATTTAGAATTTCTTTGTGTGTCCTACCGATCTTCAATTAAAATAGGCTGCTCTTTGCACACTACACGCAAAGGCCAGTAACCTAACACAGTTTTGTTTGAGCCTAAACGTCAGTGATGATTTGTTGGCCACTACTTTATTAATGCTGTAAGGGAAACTTGTAAATGTGAGCTCGATTTGTGTTTTCAGGTACAGCGTTCCTAAAAAGGGGGTGTGTCAGTCGTAGCATAATTTAAATTATGTACCAAAACATCTACAGCTCCTGCAGACAACGAGATAATAGGGTTCTTATGAATTCTGGTTTGGTGAATTCCAAGTCGCCTGTGACAATGCTGTACCAAAAAAAAATCGCAGAGGTTCTTTTCCTTAAGCCACAAATTATTCTTATAGCTCTTTTTGAACCTTTTTACGTTAATACTATTTCTCCATTTTGTAAAGGTTTATGATTGAATAGAATCCTGCGATGTTTTTTATTTCTATTTACTATCAATATTTTAACATTATCTTACATCTATTCGCATAAACGATCGTAGTTATTGTTACAGTCAAATGCCAAATTTTACAGTTGCAGCAATAATAGCCAGTCCAATTATTATCAGATTTTGCTCAAAAGAGTAAAAATATCATAGGTGACCATAATCTCGTCAGCTTTATTTTCCGATAATAAAAAAATATTTCTCATTGATTACAATCAGGTACTAAATCAACTACCCCCCCTCAGTTATCGTTATATTTTTACAATAGTAACGTTTGTCTGATCGTGACAAGCAACAGGATTTCTTAAAGCGATCACTGATGAAAACTGCAGACGGATCATCTTCAATAGAATATTTATTTTGGACAATCTAGAGTTCTGTTTTTTCTCTTTAAGGTTTTTCTCTTTAACCTAACCTAACCTAACCTAACCTAACTTCCAAATTAGAAATGATTTTTTTTCCAAAAGACACATTAAATTAAGCTGCTTGTTAAAGAAATCATCATTACTTTAATATCTATCCAAATATTGCTAGACATTTCCGAGTTTCAAACTTTTTTTGTCTTAGGTACCCTCACGAATTTGCATAATTATACATCACTAGTCATCACCATTAAGATGTATCATCCCATCCATACGGTTTACCTGAGATTTATGAGCGTCATAAAATTATACGCATTAACCGTAGCTTAGGGTGATGTCCACTAGGTGCTTTTGTAATTTTTTTTTCTATTCGAAAGTAACTATGTCTGTCTGTCTTTGACCTTTTCACGCCTAAACGGCTGAACGGGTCTCAATTAAGTTTGGCAGGGTGGTAAATATTTTCCCGGGGACGGACAAAGGCTACTTAAAAAGCGCGGGCAGCAGCTAGTTATGTATAATATAAAGTATTGTAACAGGTACTGCCAATATAAAAGTAAGGTAATGATGCGATAGAGTAAATACATATTTGCCAATCAATCGAAAAAATGTGATTAATGTCCAATATTTCAAAAATAGTTTTCGTTCAGGTGTTCAGTTTTGAATTTACCCTAAATACCTACGTAAGATACTTAGATTTCAGGAATAGTTGTCGATGGTGCTACAAAATATTTTAGCGCACTGTGTGCCTCAGCCTTAGATAATAATTGTCGGTTATGAAACCTATTGAAGCGACTATTACGATAATCTGTGTCTATACAATGGGTTTAGATAATTGACTGTCTGACCGACTGAACACGTGTATTAATGGACCTAAGTATGGCTATGACAGGTCTTGAAATTCACATTTATGAAACCCTCTTATAAAACCCACGTGGACATATTGAGTTAAATAATAATTTTACAACCCAAGACAAAAGCGTTTTCAAGTTGGTTGATCTTGTACAATAGGAGAGCAAACTGGCAATTTTTTTAAATAAATTGCAGATGGATCTTTGTCGTTGCCTTGTAAAACACAGCAGGTAATTGATTGTTGTGATTTGATTGTTTGTGATTTTTGCTGCGAGGAATGCTGTCATCATGAACTCAATGTCATCATCTATGGATTTCTTGTTTGAGAATATGTTTTTCGGTAGAGAATCATTTTTAATCTTCATATTATCGTCCTCAACCCGAACATTCGAAAAGTTCGACGTTAGCTCCTCTTTTTTTCTATGACTTCCAGTTTCTTAACAATTGACTTAGGATCACCTTAGGATCAAAGCCCTGGTACTCCAGCGCTGTACGCACTTAAAGTGAAATCAACTTCTTTCATTCGCTCCTTTATTTTAACATCCGACTGAAAATAACTCCCAACTGTTCTCCATATGAAATGTTATTTTGTAAATAAAATGATCATCCGCTGTGGGGGCTAATGCTTGGGTGCGACTCATTGTCAATAGGTTCCACTACCTACTGACAATGACTAGCATCGACCTCTTCAGCGGTCTGCTTGGTGATAGTATCTTCAAGGCTCGACGAGTGTAGAAAGTGCTATTATCTGATATTAATATTAGGTCCTTACATATGAAATTGGCGTTTTTCGTACTGGCCACTTTAATCACAAATTTCTCCTCTTTGGTAAGGAATTCCAAATTCAAATTTGTACAGCTATAGACTCATGTATTTGTGCTTCGATGATCGTCATTCATTTGTTTTTTTTCTTCTGTTTTTTTCTGTTTGGGTCACTCATTTTACAAAATGGAAAACTTAAAATATCGCATTATTTACGAGTACGAGTTCCGCCGTGGCACTAGCGCTGCGGAAACAACTCGAAGGGTGAATGATGTGTATGGCGGTCGTGTTGCAAAAGAAAACACAGTTCGTTTTTGGTTCCAACGTTTTCGTTCTGGAAATTTTGACCTGCAGAACAAGCCCCGTGGACGGCCTGAGACTCAAATTGATAATGAAGAGTTGAAGGCTATTGTGGAAGCGGATCCATCGCAAACCACGTCCGAGTCAGCTGCAGGCTGCGATGTTAGTGATAAAACTGTTTTAATTCACTTGAAGCAAATTGGGAAGATTAAAAAGCTTGAAAGGTGGGTACCTCACGAATTGACTGAAGCAAACCGGCAAACGCGCGTCGACTGCTGCGTTACATTACTAAACCGGCACAATAATGAAGGTATTTTAAACCGAATCATTACCTGTGATGAAAAATGGGTTCTTTACGATAATCGGAAGCGCTCAGCGCAATGGTTGGATCCTGGCCAGCCAGCCAAATCCTGCCCCAAGCGAAAATTAACCCCAAAAAAGTTACTTGTAAGCGTTTGGTGGACTAGTGCCGGTATTGTTCATTACAGTTTTCTCAAATCTGGCCAGACTATTACGGCTGATGTCTATTGTCAGCAATTGCAAACCATGATGGAAAAGCTAGCGGCTAAACAACCTAGGCTGGTCAATCGCTCCACGCCACTGCTGCTTCACGACAACGCTAGACCACACACTGCGCAACAGACGGCTACTAAATTAGAAGAGCTTCAATTGGAAAGTCTAAGACATCCTCCGTACTCCCCGGACCTTGCTCCAACAGATTACCATTTTTTTCGAAATTTGGATAACTTCTTGCAAGGGAAAAAATTCAACTCCGATGAGGCAGTCCAAATCGCCTTCAAAGATTTTATTGATTCCCGTCCGACTGGTTTTTTTAGTAAAGGGATCAATGAACTACCTATAAGATGGCAAAAGTGCATAGAAAATAATGGTTCATACTTTGATTAATTAAATATATTATATTAAAAAATATTCGACTTTTTGTTCCTCCCATACAAAACGCCAATTTCATATGTAAGGACCTAATATTTTAACCCGACAATGTATTACAATCGACTAATTATAGGTCAGTTTAAATTAATTATTAATTAATTGAATAAATAAATAGTCAAAACGATTCATGTGTTTTGACTAAAATGCTTATATCAATAAACATCGTAGATAACGCAATGTCAACTGCAGCAAAGTCAAGTTTGAATTTTTCTATGTAAACGTTTACTAACTTTTGAAAGGCACCTACATTTTAATTTGCACTTAACATTTTATCCGCTTATTTATAGCACAAACAATACGCTTTCTATACAGCGTTACTTAAGTTGAATTAATTGCGCAAACAGCAGGCCATTATGGAAGTATCTTTGTCTCTGAAAATACCAAATGAATTTATTAAAATTTCATCTATTTGCTGTTGACTCCTATAAATAAGGCACTCAGCGCCCACCACGATAGCTGTGTAGGTACATCGGTAATCAGCAGGTAACCTACCTACGTCTTGGGCACTCAAGTGTTTAACAAAAAACGAGCAAATCGGTAAATCACATGTAGGTTACGTTTAATATAGGACGGAAAAAATTGGCAATTGTCGAACTCTGGGTTAGATGATGATTCCACATAACTGAACACACACTGGACCTGTCCAGTGTGTGGTCAGTGGAATGTCCAGTGGACAGATGCTCACTCTGTGTAAATAACATGGTGACGTATATGCATCTTCCTTTTCGTGATTATTCCATTTGGTGTTGTCGATGTACTTTGCTAAAGTTTTTCACTTGAAATCAAATTCATTGTGATCTCTGTTTTTGTTTTTATGGGACACAATATCTATTTGTCAACTCTGTGTGAAAAACATAGCCAAAACGTTTGACTCAATCGATCTCTGGTGATTATTCCACTTGCTAAGTGGACTACTTAGTATTAACCCAATGCTTGTGTTAGTATACTTAACACACAGACAGACAAAAATACAGGTAGTTATCTAGTACTAGTAGTCTTTTATTAATGTAGGTACTAAGTCTGTGTGCATTGATTGTGTAGTGTCTAATAAATAATTTTCTTTCGTTCTTGTTTTTGTTATTTTGGTAACACAATATCAATCTTTCAATACAATATCTATTAATCAACTCTGTGTGAATACGATGACCTAAACGTGTGTAACCAAAATGCCTCGATGATTATTCCACTTCCTGTAATCATTGTGGTTTTTTGTTTTCCAATTTATTTGGTATATTACAAACCGTCACTCAGTCCGGTAAGGACCGTGCCTTACCGTGTAGTGGAGATGGTAAGGCGAAGCTTGACACTTGAGCGCAACCATCACCAGAAAAGCAATAAGGGGACAATTTTATGCCCAATTGTCACCTTTGATAGACAGTAGTCCAGGCCCAGTCCAGGATGATAATAATTACCGCTGCTAAACTTCTTTCATCTTGAATCAGTCATTGGTAAATCTGTTTTAACTTCTTTTTGTGATGTCACAATACCAAGTGTGAGTGAAACAATATCCATCTGTATGAAAACATGGTGACTTTTGAGGTTATTAAAGCAAAAACCGAAACAAAAATATATTTCCTGGTTATACAACGCTGTTAATCTTACTTAATTTTCGTTCTTTGTTTTTCCAGCTAAATGCGATTAATATTTTTTCACCAGTTATGCAACTTACAATACAATAATAATGGAAATATTGTTTATATTCATCCTCGTGTGTTACACATTTAAATAGAAAATGCTCGCTCGATTTTCGGTGATTCCATTTCTCTTAATCTATGATTGTGTTTTTTTTTGTTTGTGACCTCTTCTTGGGACTCTTTGTTTATTTGTTTAAAAACTTACGCATTAAGAGCGTGCCTAGATAAATCAGACGTATTTTATCGAATATAAATAATATTCTGACAAATTTAATAAACAACCAGACACAGAAAAAACTGTAATAATATATACAATAACTCGTTGAGACCGACTGCCGTGGCCAAATATTCGGCTAGGAGAACACCATCATCATCATCATAATCATTTTAGCTAGCTGACATTTTTTTTGTTCTATCTTGTTTAAGTAGATATCACTATTACCACTGATATTACATATGTACCTACTGATAGAAAAAGTCCAAAGGTTGCCAGTTCGTTGATGATTGTTCCACTTAGTGTAGTCAATGTGGTTGGTGACTGTGTAAGTAACTTTAAGTAACGTTTTTCAGGGTTCATGTCGCTTATATTGAAACAGTTCTTCTTGTTTTTCTGAAGACAGGTTTGAAGTAAACAAAAAGAACAATTTACAGTATTTTATTAATTTAGCTAGAAGAAGAATTTAAGTACAAGGTCGTGAATTAAGTCTAGAGTCGTATCCGAATCACGTTGCGAAACTGTAAGGTATACCACTGGCCTTAGCAAGAGCGGGAGTCGGCTCAGAACAGCAAACAAGATGGGCTCCGACTCGCGCACTATGGGCGCCGACTCGCGCACTATGGGCGCCGGCTCGAGTTTGGAGCTCGGCAGATGATGATGACGTGCATCAAGTCTTCAGTGCAACTGCCCGTAAGGTGGACCCTGGAATTCATTTCCAGATCATTAAGGAATGTTCCACTTCCCAAGTTTGACTGCGACATCCCGTGCTCATGGTGAACGTAATGGCAACCAGCATATAATAGTAATCAGTGATGAGGCAGTCAAACAAGTAAATTATAAGGTTAAAATAAGCAGTGGAAGTGCAGTGAGAAATTATGACAAAGAATGATGGTGCAATTTTGAACAAGGCTGACAGAATGAATATGCACTTTTTTTGAAGACGTAGCATGGAACAAAGCAATGTTTGCGAGTGTGCAAGGCGGCTACGTATGACAATTTGTGAATATAGAAATGATTACTTACGACTACAAGAATAAATACAAGAAAAATGTGAAAAGAAAATCATGAGCCGTTGCACCGTCTTACATTTAACTTATGTTAAAAAATCACAACTCTTACCCAATTTGGGGTTTCACAAGTTCCGCTAGCACAAAACTAAGCGAGAAGTGTCTAAATATATATTATAATTATAATATAATAAAACTTTTGCGATCAGCAAGTCGGCGTTCAGTTTAGCCAGTGACAATCGAAAAGCTGATTCCTTGTTCTTGGTTGTCAATGTCTTTAGCTTCACTCAGAACTGTCAGGTGACGCTGTCAGTGTCATTAGGCGTGAGAGCGCAGCAAATTTAAAAAGTAAGTTTATAAAAGTGTTGCATACCCCCCTTTTTACGTTTGGATTTTTCCTATGGAAAATCCGATAGAAATAATCATGTAAGCTTAAAATCTTTGACATGCCAGGTTCCTAAGTTTTGACCTGTCATATCTTCCAGTTCATAAACGAGCTTAGATTTTTTTGCTACAATACGACATTTTAAGAATTTAGGAGCTAATTTCTTACAGAATCTCTTGTCCCTGTCACTGAGGTAGAAAGTTCGTTTCCATACAATATCACCTACGTTAAACTCAACGTTTTTGCGCCTTAGATTATAATGCGAAGTATTTCGAGAATGAGCTTTTAGTAGTGACAGTTGCACTTTATCGAAGATTTTATGAAGTATACCTAAGTTTTCCGCATAACTGTCACGTGGTGTGAATATAATACTACCCTCTAAGTCAGAGTCGACATAATGTGATCCACAACTCACTAACTCCCGCCCGAAAACAAGGAACGAAGGTGTGAAACCAGTAACCTCATTTACGGCGCTATTTAGAGCAAATTGTATTTTGGGTATGTTAGTATCCCAAGTACGGTGGTCACTTTTAATGAAGGTTGAGACTGCGGTCATAATGGTTTTATTATATCGTTCTACAGTATTTACTTGCGGAGTATATAACGGGGTAAAGCAGACGTTCGGGATTTTATAGCTAGATAGCAGAGCTTTCATGCCATTGCTAGTAAACTGTTTGCCGTTATCCATCAGAATCGTGCTAGGAATACCATGCACTAAGAAGACTTGTTCTTCTAAGATACGCATGATTATCTCGGCAGTGGCTCGTCTTATTGGAAACAGCATACAATACTTGGAGAAGCAACAAGTAATGACAAGTAAAAATGTGTTTTGCTTTCTAGTGATAGGTAAAGGACCAACTAAATCCATACTGAGCATTTGAAATGGGCGACTACAGTCTTTAGGGCGACCCATTGTGCCAAGCGTAGCATGTGTAGGATGCTTGTGAGACAGGCACACATCACAGCTAGTGACAAAATTAGCTACGTCCTGGTGCATTTTTGGCCAAAAATATTTAAGGCTGAGACGTTTGTATGTTTTAAAAATTCCAAAATGCCCAGATGTTGGTTCTGAGTGATTTTGTGTAATTAGTTCCTGGCGTTTTTCTAGCGGAATTATCTCCTTCCATTCAAATTCTCTAGTCAGAGGATTTAAAGATTTAACGTACCTGTACAAGCTATTATTTTCCACGCGATAATTTAAAAAAGATGTAGGGAACTCTTGGCAACCTTTATACAGTTTCATATACCAAGCATCATTACTTTGAGGTATCAGGGTAGCAGAGTCAATAACTACGATCGGCACAGCGCGAGATAAACTGTCAGGAACCACGTTCTCGGCGCCCTTCCTATGTTTTATCTCAAAATTAAAAGCAGAGAGACGAACTCCCCACCTAGCCAGTCGACCTGTCGGGTTATTAAGGTTAAGAAACCATTTAAGGGAGGAATGATCCGTGAAGACAGTGAATGTCAGACCATTCTCGAGATAGCATCGCCAGTGCTCTATCGCTAGTAAAACGGCTAAGGCTTCGCGTTCTGTGGCACTGTAGTTGCGTTCTTGCTGTGTGAGTGACTTGCTCATGTAAGCTATAACCTTCTCCTGACCATCTAGGATTTGAGTGAGTACAGCTCCAATGCCGTAATCACTCGCATCAGTATGTACTTCGAAGGGTTTAAGGTAGTCAGGACACGACAGGATAGGTGCGGACACTAGATGGGATTTAAGTTTATGAAAAGAGTCGTCGGCATCGGTAGACCATGCAAATGGAGGTGAGTTCTTTTTCTGAGACGTTAGCTTATTTAAGGGAGAAGCTAAAGCACTGAAGCCAGGTATAAACCTACGGTACCAAGACGCAGTTCCAAGGAAACGTCGTACTTCCTTTCGGTTAGTGGGTGCAGGATAGTCTACAATTGATTTTACCTTATCTGGGTCCGCCTGCAACCCGTTAGAGTCTACGACATATCCCAAATATTTTAACTGGTTCCTGAAAAATTGGCTCTTTTTGAAGTTAATCGTCAAATTAGCTAACTTTAGCTTATCTAGGACACGATTAAGCAGTGAGATGTGTTGTTCAAAGCTATTGGAAACTACGATAATATCATCAACAAAAACGAATACCTTGTGCTCGAATTCAGGACCATAAAATAAAACATCGACCATCCTTTGCTGAGTTGCTGGAGCATTAATTAAACCGAAAGGCATTGATTTAAACTGGAAGGTACCTCGAGATGGTATGTAAAATGCCGTCTTTTGCCTATCCTCCTCCCGAATAAGGATCTGCCAGAAGCTTTTGGAGAGGTCAATGCTTGAAAGGTATCTAGCATCACGAAGATTATCAAGGATTTCGGAAATATATGGTAGACTGTACGCGTCTTTTTTGGTTACTGAGTTGAGTTTCCGGCTATCCAAGCAAAATCTCAACTCACCATTCTTTTTAGGTGTCAAAAGGACAGGTGACGACTAAGGACTTTCACACGGTTCCACAACATCCTCCTTAAGCATCTCGTCTAAATGTTCTACCAGAATACGTTGCTTTTCTGGGGACATTCTATAGTACCGTTGACGAATAGGAGTAGCGTCACCAGTGTCAATAACGTGTGTGGTCAAGCTAGTACGACCAAGTCCACGTTCCTCATAAGAGATGTCACGAAATCGTAGTATCATTTGATCCGCAGTAGATCTTTGCTCATCTGACAAGTTATTATAAGAGTGAAGATTAAAATCCTGTTGCTTAATAAAATCAGCAGTGAAGATTTCGTCAGAGTCTTTGTAATATGCAATATGGTCCAGATATTTAGGAAACAAACCAAAAGTTCTCCAAAAGTCCATCCCCAAAATAAGAGAGTGTTTTATACCGGGAACTATAAATACCTTAAGCGTGTGGGTTTGGTTTTGAAATTTAATGGGAAGTTCCAGAACTCCAATGGTCTCAAGCTTGTTACCACCAGCACTAACAAAGTGAACCTTCTCGCAATCTAACAATTTAACGCCATCACTAAGTAAGCATTGGTGGCTTCCGTTACCTAAAATAGTAGTAGAGGAGCCGGAATCAAGAAGACCGATAAAAGGTTTAGTACCTATGTTCACTGTGACATAAGGTCGAGACTTATCAACGTTAGGATTGTCATCGCGGATTGATGAGACAGCATTATAAGTGGAAAATGAAGAAATGAAGCCTAACCATTTCTTCCACTCATTAATATCAAAATTATTATGATGATGATGATATGCACTATCCTTACAATCCTGCCTAACTAGTTTTTTGGAGTGTCTTTAGAGTCCGTTTTCTTACAGTCAGAACATTCTGATCGACGAACACCTTTCTTTCCACATTTGAAACAGATAAGGAAACGCTCTGCCTTACAGTATCTTAAGGAGTGATCATTGGTTCTGCATCGCGGACAGAATCTAGACGTTTTCGAAGTCAAGGCTGCGACAATTTCACCATCATCTTTCTCTAGAGTGGAAACGCCTATTTTTTTTTCACCGTTGGCGTTGGAGCTACTGTCGCAGCCCTTGTAGGCAAACTCGGGAGCTATGGTACTTGCCGAGGCTTTCGGCGGCTCGCGAAACTGAGCAAAACGCGCCTGAATGTTTTCATAACTACGACATATAGATTTAAGCGAGTCGATAGTTTTAATTTCCGGGGAAGCTAATAAGGTGCTAGCATAACATGGTCGGATATTATGAAGTAAGATATCCAGTTTCTCATTTTCAGATAGGTCCCTACTAAGGCGAGAGAACATACCATGCATTATAGATAGGTAGATGGATATGTTTTCCCTTTCCCCTTGAGTACGTAATCTGATTTCCGCAGCAAGACGATAGTCGTAATCACTATTGCTAAAATCCTCCTTCAGTATCTCGCAAAGCTCATACCAGTTTTGTATCCTGCTCCTGTTACAACGGTACCAGTGCAAGGCGTCATCAGTGAAAATCTCGAATGCCAAGGACAAAATTTTCTCGTAAGAAATGCCTCTAGATTGTACGAATTCCTCAACCTTTTGTATAAAAGATCGCACACAAGTTTTTCCAGAATATCTTAATTTCCCAATCTCAGCTGACACGTTACGCTCACAACTGACAGAAACAGTAGGCACATTAGACTCCGAAGCGGCACCTGATGTCGACGTGGAAGACGAAGTTGTTTCGAGAGCAGTCTGTGGAATTCGAGGTTTTAGTGCCGACAACTCCTTATATAAGACTTCAAAAGTTGAAAAACATTTTTGATAGTCTGTTACTATTGATTCGGTACTACTTAACCTGATCGCCCTATGATATATGTGGTGTAATAAATTTTCCGTCCTAGAAAATAGACTTTTATCAAATTTTTGTCTTAGAGAAACCATATAGCTATGGGCCTTGGTTAAGCTTTCTTTCAGCCCTATCAGATCTTGTTCTGGCTCGAGGTGTGATTCTAAAATATCCTCAGAGGGTAAGTTCAAAGCTAGTTTAGCGATAAGTTTGCGCAGCTCTTGTACAGAACCCTTAGTACCACCGCGAAGCTCAACCTCATATTCTAGTTCTGACTTTTGAAGTGAGAGGAACTTTATGATATACGCCATATTGAGTAAGTGTTGTGGCAGTAATTGGAAACTTAAACTAATGTTCACAACGTAAATTAGCTTATATGTGGTATCGACAACTAAATTATATAATAAGAATAACAGAATACTACAGAATCGATACAAGGTAAAAACAGTGCTATTAATTTAAATGTACTCACATATAAGCTTAAGCACAGAATCCAAACTTAATCCTAGAAGAAAAATTAAGCCAACACCAAAGAAAACTATTAAATGCGATAAGCTACTCAACGCAAAACGGATACGACTTTACCTATTGGGCGCCAATGAAACAGTTCTTCTTGTTTTTCTGAAGACAGGTTTGAAGTAAACAAAAAGAACAATTTACAGTATTTTATTAATTTAGCTAGAAGAAGAATTTAAGTACAAGGTCGTGAATTAAGTCTAGAGTCGTATCCGAATCACGTTGCGAAACTGTAAGGTATACCACTGGCCTTAGCAAGAGCGGGAGTCGGCTCAGAACAGCAAACAAGATGGGCTCCGACTCGCGCACTATGGGCGCCGACTCGCGCACTATGGGCGCCGGCTCGAGTTTGGAGCTCGGCAGATGATGATGACGTGCATCAAGTCTTCAGTGCAACTGCCCGTAAGGTGGACCCTGGAATTCATTTCCAGATCATTAAGGAATGTTCCACTTCCCAAGTTTGACTGCGACATCCCGTGCTCATGGTGAACGTAATGGCAACCAGCATATAATAGTAATCAGTGATGAGGCAGTCAAACAAGTAAATTATAAGGTTAAAATAAGCAGTGGAAGTGCAGTGAGAAATTATGACAAAGAATGTTGGTGCAATTTTGAACAAGGCTGACAGAATGAATATGCACTTTTTTTGAAGACGTAGCATGGAACAAAGCAATGTTTGCGAGTGTGCAAGGCGGCTACGTATGACAATTTGTGAATATAGAAATGATTACTTACGACTACAAGAATAAATACAAGAAAAATGTGAAAAGAAAATCATGAGCCGTTGCACCGTCTTACATTTAACTTATGTTAAAAAATCACAACTCTTACCCAATTTGGGGTTTCACAAGTTCCGCTAGCACAAAACTAAGCGAGAAGTGTCTAAATATATATTATAATTATAATATAATAAAACTTTTGCGATCAGCAAGTCGGCGTTCAGTTTAGCCAGTGACAATCGAAAAGCTGATTCCTTGTTCTTGGTTGTCAATGTCTTTAGCTTCACTCAGAACTGTCAGGTGACGCTGTCAGTGTCATTAGGCGTGAGAGCGCAGCAAATTTAAAAAGTAAGTTTATAAAAGTGTTGCAATATTTAGATACCTATCTATTAATTTGTTTCTCTTCTATAGATTCCTATTACTATTCCTACGGTTTGCCTAAACCCAAACATAAGCTTCGGTGTTTGGTGGTTGTTCCATTTTGTATAATCGATGTGGTTTGCAAAAGTTTTTTTCAAAAGTTGTTTCTTGTTTTTCATTATTTTGTGGAGCAAAATAAGGGCTAATAGCTTATTTCTTTCATTTGGAAGATAAAAGCGATTTCGTACGACCTATAAAAAGCAGAGGTCTGTCAAGTTTTTAAAAAAAATCATTAAAGTACGAAGACTGTGCATATAAACATAACATAAATAAAAAAGGTTATGTCTAAATCTTAAATTTTAAATAGTACAAAAGGAGTAGCGTTCTTATCCCTCTCCTTTTATTGATTAGGTACTTTTATATAGCACCATTAATGCAGTTTTTTATTTCACGCTTCAAAACTTAAGCCAAGTTCAAAGTCCGTTAAAGTCAGCAAATTATGCGTTAACATAAACAAATCGTTAAATTCTGTACAACTCTGGCGTGGACGTTAAATGTCTGTAAAATTAAACAGTTGGTACCTACTGGGCCGGAGAATTGAGACTGAAATGAATTTGTGCACCACTTTAGCTTAATCGGAATAATAAGGGTGATAAACTTTGAGGACAAATGCAAAAACATGGAAACATGTTAGCGAAATATTTCTCGCTAAATTGCAAAACATCTTAAAATCTAAAATGTACCTACTTCCTTCAGATTTATGATATATGCTACTCGTTACTCTTGAGGTAGAAAATTATACTAGGACAGCACTATGGTGGTGGTATGGTTTACCTTCACGGTATGCCCGTTACTAGGAAGGGCTCGCAGTGTTAAAATCAAGGTAAATTCATTTCAACTAACAAAACTCTCTTGAATAAGACACGAAAAACATGAACTATGCATAGGTGCAATTAAAAAGGTTTTAATCTGTGGGTAGAGTTATGTGCGTTCGCTTTTTATTGCGCAAGATGAATAAGTTGAAGAACATGAGCTTTTATTTCCGTATATATAAAATCACGTGGGCGTGCAATAAATATTGACATTACACGATGCAGGCAGTGCGCATCAGTGCCGCCATTTTCAGCAGCCATATTTATTTATTTAGGCGTGGTCGACGGCTGCTTGCGAACAACGACCTTCACCCGACGATCTGCAAGGTCTCTAAGATTCCAGTAGCCAAATAATTATTACCTAAGTATAAGATAGAAGTTTAAACTAGATGATTAGGCACCATCGTAATCTGGTTCATATTAAAATTAGTTGATCGTCCTGTGTGAATTCAATGACATCAATATTGTGCAGTTTTATCCAACAACTAAAAAGGTGGTGAGTTTTCCTCAATAAATCAAAATCCTTAGGGCCATTGCTGAACACTTCCTGTTCTGTATCTGTACTTTGTTAAAATCTAAATAGCCTGAGGACTCTTTTCAGATTAATTTTCCTTATGATGATATATTGTTTTTTTTTTATTCGTGTTATATTTTAAGTAGTTACCTACAATAAAGAGTTTCGTTCGCGCATAGATTTAAATTTGAGTTTAAGTCTACCAAATCGGATATTGAATATACATCTTTATTTAAAACAGGTCATGTCACAGATAATTCATAACATGTAAATCTTTTCCTGGAAGTAGCAAGACCTTGGTGATCGCCGGTTGAAGGTCGCAGTGCGTTGGCCGGCCGACGACCGCTGTCGAAATAATGATTGCGGCCTTTGGAACATTGTAATGCATCTCAAATTCCGGAATCCTTTCATCTGCAATTCCTAATCTTTTTAAATGATATTCTTAAGAGGCTGTGGGCACATTTCCGACAAATGCTCTCTTGGCTCTCTGTTTTGCTTGCACTAATGCTAATATTTTAAGTGTGCGTCTATTTCAGCCCTCGAAAGACATCGACTCCTTTATTAAATCGAGTTGAACCTATCATTCTGTATTATGACAAATAATTCTTTGAAAATTTCAAGGCATTGAGGAAAACTACAACTGAACTACTCTGCAACATAACGATTATCTGTTCCGTGGCTTCACGCACCGTAGATTGAATAAATCCATCACTTTGAGTTTGCAAACGATTCCGAGAAATTGTTCTGGCTCCTATTCAAATATTGAGCAATGTAGATAGGTTATATTGAGCAATGTAGATAGAGGTATGTTTGGGAAATTTAAAACGATTACCTAGTAGAGTAACCGTTAACTAATAAAAAACAATCAATTGTCAGCAAAACTGTTTAGCTGATAGAATTTTATTTTTTAGAACCTTTAGAAAATGATATATTGGCTTAAGGTACGCATATTTGTAAGTTTGTCTATTCTGTTCAGCTGATTTGAAAAATTATTTTTTTTCTCTTCAGCTGTGTCGTGTTTACATTTTTGGTTATATTCGAGACAAATCATGGAGTTTGGTCTGATAGGTTAGTACCTACCAGACAAAACTTCCTACTTATTTAATCTTATTCAATTTAGACACTTAGTAAAAAGTGTTTAATTGTAGGGTGGCTCGAGACTTTAGTATTTCTGCGTTCTATAAGTGAATTGGCTAGCAAATAGGAAGTTTTCAATCATTGTTAGCCATTTGCTATAGACCCATGCTAACAAAAAGTTCTTATCAATTGCCGTCTTAGTCTATTAACATGTTAAGCCGGGTACTAAACGGTGTTACGGAACGTATCATTCACAGCTGCGAGGATGATTCGAAAATTCTAAATCTACGAAATGGTTTGACGCAGACAGTTTGCGCAGAGGTGTGACGAGTTCTGTGCATACGGGAGAAGAGATCAGTAGAGTCAAATTTTATTTTTTAAGTAGGTACCTCAAAAAAATAAACGCTGTTTTTTATAACAACAATCTAGAAATAATACCGTTATCATATTCTTTATTGACAAAGAAAATTACAAGTAAATAATAAAAACAAATTACCTAGAACTAGTATTTACAATTGAAACAATTAAGCTAACTGCATACTGTTGCAAACAGTCTACAGGTAGCTCAACTGATCCATATCAATACCAGTCAGAAGCGTCTCCATGACGCTGGCTGCATTGCCCCGCTGTATGGCAATGCTGATGCACTGCTCCAGATACCCACCAGCTCTCGGGTCACGCGTCGCGTCGACCAGACGAATCCTGGAGAGCCTTGGTACCCTACGGACTTAGGGTCTCGACCCCAAAGGGAGCAAATGTGTAGGCTCTGTCGAGACCTGCATATTTGCGTCTCTTGAGATCTTATGCCAAATCTGCCGCCGCACCAGCCCTCACGGGATGTCCTCGGAAGATGGGAAGGCGCAAGCGTGTCGACGCATGTAGCGTCCCACACAATGGGCCTACCCAACTCCCATGGGACTAGTGTCATGCCGTCGGGCCTCTTACCATCGTCACGCAACAGACCATTCGGTTCGAGAATAGCTGGTACGTTAGCGGTGACAAAGGCCCGCCGGACGATGTCGTTAAGGCTGGCATGACGAAATATCCGAACGGCAGCGGCCCTAGTACACGATAATCCGTGATGACCAAGCTGTTCGAAAGCAGTACCGCACTGGCATTGATGAGGTGCGCAACACCTTGCACCCAACCGAAGACATGTTGCGATACGGAAAGTTACGGGATCCAATAAAGTGCCAGGGTTAAATGAAGTAAATGCTTGCAACCAATGTCTTGACTTCCATTTAGAAATGCCCAGGAGACGGGCACGATTCGCAGAGCTGAAACACGTTTGTAACAAACAATTCCGTGTCTACTCACACAGACCCGCCCCATTGCCGTTAGGACAAAATATATTTTGGGGGAGTAGAATTGGGCAAGCACTTTGCAAGCCGTTCGAGCATCGTCTAAAAATGAAATTTAGAAGAATTGGTGAACCAAGGAGGTGAAGTGAACCTTTATCTACAACATAACTTTAATGTTGGGGGCCAAACTATTGAATTTTCCAATGTTTTTGTCTACACAAGAGTCCGAAATAAAAAACTCGCACTTTGAAAAATGTATTTCACAACCTATTTTTCGAAATTCATCTGTGTTGATTTTTAGATCATCAAAAACTGTGTTTACCTCTCCACCTAATGTTCCGTCATCCAAATACCAAACATTGAGCTTAGATTTGGAGACGTTGAATTATCGGTTGGATGGCAAGGCTAAATATGGCCGGACCAAGAGGACTTTGTTCTTGTAAATTAATTTTGACGGTGAACCGTAACATTGCCAATGAAAAGGGTAAATTTCTGGAATTTCGTGTTTAATTTATTTTAGCAAGGCGCCCGTGTCTACGGAATTGAAGGCGTTTTTGACGTCTACCTTCAGAATTAATTCCCCCATAATTCTGGTCTAAAAATGTACAAAGGTAATGTACTGCGGCCTCACATCCGCATCGCGCACCAAAGCCTAGCTGAATTGGTCGGAAATAGTCGCCTAAATAGTCTGCTTCTTTCCGACAGCAGACTTTAGCCGCAAGGCGGCGGTATGTGGTGCCCACGGCTATCGGTCGTATACCGCCATCCTTCTTCTTTAGGGCGCAAAGTTTCGCACCGTATAGGAGTTCTGTGATCTCGTTGTTAACTCGGCCTGACAACATCAGGTTGATTAGACCTGTCAAGTCATCCAGAAGGACTTCACCTGCATGGCCAGACCTGCCAGACAGAAGATCTTTTAGATGCTGTGGTGTCACAGCATTCTGTCCGCCGGCAGAGCCACTCTGGAAAGACATGACAGCTTTAAGTACGTCCTGGCTGGTCGTGTTCACAGCGACATCACTCTCTTCCGGTGGATCGGGGAGTTTTGTATTGGTCCCTGCTGGTGGATGCTTACTCTCAAGAGATATGAGAGTAGAGAGTGAGTAGTATCGTCATTTGGCGCGCCATCATGTCGTTTGAGAACATTATGCGAGAGGCACCTTTGATGTCACCATCATTGAGTTTACTCTCTACAAGTCTGTAGATAGTTAGACTCAGCCGATGGCTTATTAGAATTTGAATTTTGTGGTGTGTCCTGATCAACAATGGAAATAGACTGCCCTTCGCGTGCAGTGTACCTAACACAATTTTGTTTAATCTTAATCGTGATTGATGCTTTGTTGGCCAAATCTTTCTTTATATGCAGTACGCTGTAAAGGAAAACTAGTTAGTGTTCCCAAGCTCGCTTGGTGTTTTTTGAAACAGCATTCCTAATGGCTCCTGAGCGGAAGCGATAGAGATGCGGGCACCTCGAAGAATACGTTTAAAAATAGGGGTTGTAGTTTTGTACTCAGAACTTTCCAAAAAAGTGGTGTATCAGCCGTATAGTCTGAATTTTGTGTCAAAACATCTACCGCTCCTGCAACCGGAGCAGACAGCGGGATATTGGGATCCTTGTGGATTCTGGTTTGATGAATTTTGAGGCCTCTCTGTCCCTTAAAACAGCGAGCCCGGGGACATTGTGTGCACTCTAAGAGAGGCGGCACAGACATGATGGGATGGTTTTCCGTCACATTCTTTATTGCATTCATCGGTTGCGTGCATTGTATCATCACAATAAATGTATCTTACAAAATGTAAACAAAATTTCCACCAAATTTCAACCTAGAAAAAAAGTAACTGTTTTTTTTACATCACGCGTGATGTACCTAGGCGTGTACGACACGCGTACTGTTTTGCGAGTAGACTAAGGTTTTTTAAAACCATTTTATTAGACTAGCTGTGTTCTTCCTAAGCTTATTAACTATGTTCCTTCTAGTTCTGAGGTCTCGCAAAGCTGTGACCGCAAATCCCTCACTTCCTTACATTTATTCCGAAAAACAGTAGTAGCAGTAGGCACTGTAAGGGAAAACTAGTATGTGCTCCCAAGCTCGCTTGGTGTTTTATGAAACAGCATTCCTAATGGCACCTGAGAGAGTGGAAGCGACAGAGATGCGGGCACCTCAAGGAATACGTTAAAAATAGGGTTGTAGCTTTGTACTCACTCTTTCTAAAAAAGGGGTGTATCAGCCGTATAGTCTAAATTTTGTGTCGAAACATCTACCGCTCCTGCAACCGGAGCAGACAGCGGGATAATGTGATCTTTATGGATTCTGGTTTGATGAGTTTAATTTTATTTAATTAAATTAAATTAAACTCATCAAACCAGAATTTATAAAGATCCCATTATCCCGTTACCTAGTACAATTCATTTGGTTCCTTCTAATTATTATTAAAATTAACAAAAATCTTTTATTTCGGACAACATATAGTTAGGTATGTAGATAGTTAATGAAGTCACAAAACTTTTTCTGTTTAATACTAAACAAATATTATAATGCAACAAGAACAGAAAAATTATCAAATCAAAATAACTATTGCCATTATTTCATAAATGTTTGAAACAGTAATAATTGCAAACTAGTATGTTATAATAAATAAACTATTCGCACAAAAACCATAAAATATAAATAATTATAAAAACAATAGCCTCTCTTTAAAATCGAAACATAGACAAACCAAAAACTAATTTTCAACGCTGATTTCTTGAGGATAGGCCGAATAGCACAATATAGTGGTAAAAAAATGCATTAAAACTTTTGTTTGCTTTCCTTTTATCTCCTTTCTTTTTAAAGGTTTTATGGCTGGAGCAATTGAGTTCATGACCCAAAATGCCTTTCCTGATGCAATCACATGCATGCTTCAGTGTCCGGCTAAAGGTAGCCTGGCTAGGACCAGGCTTTGTGGTTGGTTTTGGCTCAAACATCTTCAGTGGCTGTGACTAGTCTTTCTTCTCTAGTGGCGAGTGTCTTACTGAGATCAACACATAGATTGATGTCTGCGGCAGTCCTCTTCAGAGAAGGATGGCTCTTCCTCTTCACTGACTTTATTTTTATGTCTATGTAAGTTTATTATATAAAGTTTAAGACATGATAGGTATTATAGTATGTAGTGTAGGTATATGTAATTGTTTTAATTTTCTTAAGTTTTTCAAACGCCACCGTCTATATTGTTCTCTTAAGCCCAGTCCATCCCAAGGTTGCCTGGAAGAGATCGCTCAAAGTGATAAGGCCGCCCTTTGTACTTCCTTGTTTCTCAGCATTTTCTTCTGTATTATATTTGTGTTTGTGTGTATAATAAAGAGTTATCTATCTATCTATCTGATTTCTGTTTCTGTTTAGCTGGGAGCATCTCTTTTATGGATATGAAAGCAGAGTCAATATTCTTATAGGCTTCACTTGGAGATGAAGCCCTCATCATGTAATTGACAGTCGTCAGCATGTCTCCGATGTCATGGGGTCATGAAGAGACCAGGACAGAGTCCGTGGGAAGAGGAGGAGGAATAGGGATGGTTGGGGAGGTGTTTTCCAATGGTGACAAATGTTTTCCAATGGAAATGGAAGGGGTTAGGATGGGAGGAAGGAAAAGTGTCACCAACCAATTCAATCCTCCTTAGGCTTTTGGGGTCTGCTGATCTTACCTGAGCTGAGCCATGTAGCTTGAGGCCTCCAAGTAGCTCAACCTGGGCTTTGTGGCAACCATGTTGGCTGTTACAACTAATAATAAATAATAATAATAAAATATTAAAATGTTTATTTCGGTAACTTATAAATTAAACATACATGTATTGTAGTCCCCCTTTAAGCAAAATTTGCTTGTATTAGAGGAAATCGCTCTTGCCAGATTAATTATTAACATTTTATAAGTTTGTGTAAAAAAAACTAAAATAACTAAGAGCTGTAACTCATCAAAACCTACTGAAAATAGGAAATCCCGTCCTTTTTTTGTCTTCGACGTGTGATTTATGCAATTTTGCTAGGCATACATTCTTTCCGAGCGCTAACATGACACTAGTTGAAATCATAGACCAACATGTCAAATGGTCTATCTTTTGATACAGACTGTTTCAGGGTGCGTATTGTGAATCTATGGGGGGCACGCGGAATACCTGATCGAAGATCGTTCGTTATGAATCTGATATCCAAAATACCCTCTCATTGGACCGAGCCCAAGACCTGGTAAGATTTAGGGCTTTTCTATTTGACGTTCTTTGTCAAGGTTACGTCATCCAAATAGAAAAATGTGACAACCGTATGTCACATTGTCAACTTCCTTTTGACGTGGACTAGGAAACGTATTACCTACTGGCAGACTTCCAAAAAACTTACGCACACGTACATATAGTGCCACCAAATTGTACTATGTTCTGGAGAAACTTTTAAATAAAGCTGTGGTTCAATAATACTCATCTCTGTCAGACTTAGGTAGTCCACTGCTGATATAGGTCTGACCCCGTACTCACTCGTTAAAACTAAAATCGAAGTTTCTGTTATCTCTGTCTGGTAATTCGTATTCGGGCAAGTGCTATCATATGTAGGTGAGATTCCGGGTTCCGTTTTCGGAGTAGGCCCCCCAGGTGGTCTAGTTAGCGACTTCTTTAAATTTAAATCAAGCATCTACCAACAGTCTTTCTCAGAATTTCATCCCTCTACGCCCTCGAAATAGTAGATTGTTTTACTAGGGACTAAACCACGCCTATAACAATCTCGTATACATATATTATTATATAAATACGAGGGAGGATGACAAGACCCGAGTTATATTGTGTGGTTTTGGCCCCAGTTAAAAACTCTACTTTTCACTTTGATTACGAGAAAATAAAACAATCAAAACTTACGTTCAGGAAAATAATGCACACGTTTTTCACTTCTCGAATTTGTCGTAAGTTTTTTAATATAATTTCACGTGATTTCGACCACAACAGATTCATTTTAATTATTTATTTGCCCTTCTGTTCCATTTGCATATTTTTCTCCTAATTTTCGCTTCTTTATTAGTTTATATACTAAGTTCACCTTCAATTCACCTAAAACTTTTTAATGTCTTTGTTACTCGCAACGCAAAGTACGCATTCTTCCATAGAGGAACAATCACACTACTTCAATTACTTCTTGTCTAAAATAAACACCCAACAATCAACAAGAAAGCGCTTTCAATTCTATTTTCAAAATAAATTTAAATAAAATGTATGTTTGTTGTTGATGGAACACCAAAAACTCGAGTCTTTATGTAAGAGGACGAATGTCTTGTACTGGCTGATGAATTCAGTCAAAAATAAAAATTATTTTTAGCCCCTAAAGTCAAATTTAACTTCACTTCTTAGCAGGAGCTAAGAAGTGAAAACTATATTTTGATACAATTACTAGCTTCCACTGTGTGGTACTCTTATAATATTTTTTAAGGACGTGGTTGCTCCACTATTGCTGGCAGCTGATTGTTGCGGTTGCTGTGACCTTGCGCTAGACCACCCAGGCACCTTGACCTGCCAAGGTTACTAGTTACTATTGGCTCAGATGTTGGTCCATGAAAATAGATTTTTGTGTTTTCAGCTAATCTACGGAATATTCCTAGCAGGCTTCCTAACAGGTGTGTATGATTTCTAGAGTAGATTTAATTGTAACATAATATTTGTACTCGTAATAATTATAAAATTAGAGATGGCCAACTTATATTTCAAACGACCTGTTTCTAAGATACATTGGAAGCAGTGGAATAGGTGTTGGTCCCACATTTATTCGTTCTTTGCCGCATGCACCCTGATGCACGCACTCCTGCATGAGCCACCTAATTATCACTTCCACCTTTTTGTGTCACCTACCTCCATGCTGCTTTTTTTTTTCGTATGTTAGTTTTATAATTTTTGTACGTCGAAATAAATGTTTATTGGAAATATGTATTATTAAGTATAGGTTTTCTTCGCAAAGTTCATGGCCTCGTCCTATTGTTTCTGGGAAAAATAATGATAATTATTTCTGTCACTATGGTGAGCCGCCCAAGACGAGGTGACAAATTGGCTTGGCGAATTTTCGGCAAATTTCGTCGAAATTCTCTACTTTGATGTTTTAGTTATTTGGTCCTTTCTACATTGTTTTAAGGAAACGAAACCTGGAATAGGTATGCACAGATTATCTGTAAGGAGTGTTAGGACTCTAATACATAGCGTTTATTACATTAAGCTTAAACAAAATAGTATAAAATAATACAAGTGACTATTGACTAAAAGGGTTTACCCATAAACACGAAGATCATAATCACAAACTTTCCAAAATTCAGCACTCCACCTTTTACGCAACAAACAAAACCACCATAAACTGAGCGTAGTTTTATGGTAGTTATAAATCAATGGAGGTATTAACTTCAGTATTATCTAGTTGGTTGCTATTGATTGTAAAATTCAGCCGTTGTATATAGCCATTTGATCCTTAATAGGTTCGCTCGTAAACCGTTCCATCGGTGTTGTAACAGGGCCGGGAGTGAGGGGATTGGTCTAAGTTTTACATTTATGTTTACATTTACTACACAGCTTATAGGGCTCACTAAGAGCTTCTGTAGTTATTTGCTATTATTCCAGTGCCATTTGTTGTGATATTTGCTGTACTACGTGTATCTTAACGTTTACATCTTCTTTCTGTCTTGGATAATCGGCATCATAGGTAGTACTCACTTTTACTCACTGCTGGGTGGTGGGCATAAGAAATGAGTCTAAAAGTAATATCAGGTTGTAGTCAACGTTTACAATAAAAATCAGTTTAATGAATTAATGAATGAATGAATGAACACTTTATTGTACTTAAAAATATAACACAATAAAATCCTTATATCTACATTTAACAAATACTCAGTACAATAGGCGGCCTTATCGCTGAGAGCGATTTCTCCCAGGCAACCTAGGGATGGAGAAAAAGATATAAGTATACATATAGTTGGTAGAGCACAAACAGTATAAGAAAATTATTCTTAAAATACATACTACATACAATATAATACAATACAAAACTAACTTAGGAGCTAACCTAGAAGTATACCTATAAATATCTTAATACAAAAGGTTCTACAGAAATATACTACCACAAAATCTGATCACCGATGGAGCTACAACCACATCTAGAGCTACAGAAGGAGGAGAAAAAGAAGGGAGATTTCAGGAAGCTGAAGATAGGAAATAGGACTTCAGTTTAAATTTGAAGGAGTTGATTGATTTAATGTAAACGTTGACTACTTTTTTCCATAAAACAATAAATTATCATTCCTAATAAAGTGGTTCCATATAAATCCCCGCTCTAGCTAAAAAGCTAGCTTCGATTTCTCGTTTTTTTAGTATCAGGAAGGTCTTTTGAAGAACAGCCGCAGAAGTCGGTCAGTGTGTTCTTTTCAAAACACAATTATTGCGAATTCGTCACGCTGTAGGTTTATATCTTGGCGTTATACCAGTTTATTAGGAAGGATAATGTTATTGTTTTATTGAAAATAACGTTTACATTAAACTGATTGCTTATGCATGTCATCTGCAAATAATAATTTTTAATTCTATACGAAATATACAGTAAAAACATAATTAAAAATTATTTGTATCTACCTCTATGTATTTGAAATTGTATAATCTTGCTACCTCATATTACTTTTCGACTCATTTCTTGAGTGGCATACATTTAAAAAGTTGGTCATTTGATTTGTTCACAATTCTTACATTAGATTTATGGAACCTTTTTTGAATGTTGATACGTAGGTAATTATTTGCATTGTTTTTTTGCGCTTGCTTAAAGCAAAGAGAGAACATAATCATAATTTAATTTAAAAAGCTTTTCCCTCCAAAACAATTTTTCAACTCGCAAAAACGTTAGTTTCTGTTCTGAAATATGCCAATATTTACCGTTCAGAAAACTAAGTGAATGTTAGCTACAACTACACATCGATGGAGTAAACCCAACCAGAGTTACTAAAAACGTGAATTTATCACCGCCCTGTAAACTGAAGTCGTTTTTCTGTCATATTCATGTATTCAATTTGTTTTTGTGCTCAATAGACACGGAAATTGTGATTTTCCTTTTATTTACAGTTATTTATTTGAATGGCGTGCTTTTAAATGATTTGTGAGGGTTTTTTGTTCTGAAAAAGTTAATGAAATCTGATTGTAACCAAATGTATTTTTTGTGAGCTCTGTTAGTATTTTTTCGATGTTTTTTTTTTCAGGTTTAGAAAGGCATTGGTTCGGCCTACAATGCTATTTAATTACGTTAGAAAGTAATTGTATCCTATTTATAGTAAGTTTCTGTAGTCTATCATTTACTTTATATTTTTTCTAACAAGATAAATTCACAGATTCAAGAAGTTGTCGGTGTTACACCCCCGTGCCTCTAAAAGTACGTTAAACTGTTGGTCCTGCGCCTGACTTCTCCCCGGTCGTGATGGTCGGATTATGAGAGTCAGAGATTTTTGGCTAGGAGGACATCATGATCATCATCATCGGTCTATCATTTACAATTAGCAACAATTAATTCTAGTTATGATTATGACTACGTTTGAATTACCTATTAGAGTTATCGTTTCAGTTTTTTTATTCACTTGTCAGCTCTGAGACTCAGTTTCAATACTAATTATTGCAGGTACATATAAGATCAGTAAATCATTAGAATACCTTTGGCTTCAGCCCGGCAACGTAGAGCATAATTAGAGCTTTTAAACAAGTCACGTTCCAAAACTCTGAATGTTTCTTTAAGATTGGTTTCACGACTTAAAAACTAGTCTGATTAGGTAGAATCAGCTCATTTGTACGAGACTCGCCTCTCTACTAAACGGATCAAATTAAAACAACTTAAAATTCACAAGTCTCTACTAATCTCTTACTGCTTCGCGCCAACCGCATCTGATGCGCAAATATTTACAGGCACACCCTGGCTGAGGTCAATTTTTATTTACAACACTCTATAACGACGTAAAAGCCATCAACAGCTCGTTTGAATCCGAACTCTGCTACTTTAGAGTAAAATTTAGTATAAAAATTCAGGTCAGTTTTTATAAAGACACCAAAAATGACATCAAAGCCATTTCTCGCTCGTTTATACCTCTATTATCTTACCTCTACTATATTTTTATAAAGTTTGTACCTGAAAAGGTAATCATAGAATGTACGAAGCATCATGTGCTCTGCTCATCGAGTACATGCTGCTCTATTTCTATAAGCAATGAACTTAATTTTAATTTGCTGTAAAGTCTGAGGATATCAAATCAAATGCTTATTTATAAAATCGTTCGGTTTGTTTGTTGTCGTCGGTTCGCTTAGGAGCTAATTTTATGTAATTATCCACTATGATTAACTAAGTGAACCTAAATTTGATGTTGGTCTATCAACAACTAGACCTTTCATTTCGAGTAGGTAGGTACGTACTGAATATAAGACAAAACTTTACTCTTTTAACTCAAACAAATCTCAGCTTTATTTTCATATGAGTAGACCGCGTTTTAAAAGGTTGTGATAAAAGTGCACTAAACTTCGCCTTCGATGCACCGTACATGATTTATAGTTATAATAAATATAGAGGTTTTTTAAAGTTCAGGATTAGGTATCTGTCGTAATCTCGTCGTGGATAATAAATATCCGTACGTAGGTATAGCACACATATTTATTTATTATTTATTTTTATTTATCTGTGAAAAATCAAAATCAACATAGCAATGTCATCATGTCATGTTTCGTGGTTGGAAGGAAGGGAGGGGGAAGCGTTTGCCTTGTAATGGGATACATTAGGCCAAATAATAATAATGTCATTAACTTTACCAGCTGTCCCAATTGTTGTATCAGTTAGACTTTGGACAGCCCAGCTACAGCTTTTCATCTTAGCACTGCTGTTATTATAAATAGATTTTTGAATTCTAGTGTTTTCGTAGAGTTTTTTTAATAAACTTAACATATTTGTTTTTAGTGGAGATATAATTTATCACTTTCACGTTATTTATTCTTTTGAGTTATACTTATCAGGTATTTCATATGGAATATAAGTAAAATATCCAGTCTTCTCATCATTTGTAAATTAACCTTTATTTTCTTTTACAATTATGACAAATTTCTTTGACGTGGCTGGCTCAATTGTACTTCAAATATAACATATTTTTGCCGTGTTTTTTTTTTACTTTTTTACAGCAAGTCAAGGGCATTTCGTACAAGGAAAATGATAGAGAACTTTACTGAAAACTCTCGTTTTTATTTTGTCACGTAAATAGTCAGCCATGAACTTGGCCGAAGACCAAAACATCTCATCTAATGACGTGTTTCCTGAGTGCCACGCTTACTCGTACGTTTACAAAATTAAATAGTTATATATATTTTAAGTGTGTATTTGATTTAATTTGATGTATAAAAGGTCATCATGGTTTTATGCTGAGTTTGTTTACAGAATAAAGTTAATTTAATTAGTAATTATAATATCGAACTAAATATATTTTATATCGAAGATAGTGAGAAACAGTATTTGTGACAATGATCTTCATAAAGCCGGACACTGTGCATCGATGCAGATTGTCAGGAAAAGTCTACAGATCGGCACACTGTTCTTTATTGTCTTATTAATCGCAGTGCAGGCAATAACAAAGGATCGCAAAGATATTAATGAGTATAACATAATATAAATAAAAATATTGTTTTCTTATATGACACTTCCCCACAAACTGCCTCGTTGCCCTTACCTACCGCCTCAAGACATGAGGCGGGAGCTAGAGCCAGTCGGTTGGGGTTGTCACTTCCAAGACTGCTGTCCCATAGACTTTAGAACGCCATAGAATCAGAGCAAAACTCTGGGTGAGTTTCGCTCTGATTCTATGGCGACCTAGCAAGGAATGTCAATAAGTTTTGTTGTTCACCGCTTCATCAGCGGTTAGTGTCAGTGCAAACCATACCTTCATATATAAGTTCTATGAAAAAAGTACACGGTATTATAGGAAAGATTTGTGAAATTTGATCTTATTCATTCTTGTAATTATTCCTCTCTTCTACTAAAATAAATACCGGTTCCGTTAAAGGTAAGGAGAGCTATACACTCTTATGTCATGCTCTGTCCTTGTCAGTTCACTCCACAGCCTACCTTTGCCCTCCTTGACGGTTCGTGCTTTTTTTTCTCCCTTTTGCGGTCGTCTACAGTCAAGACGCTTTTTTATGCAGTCTCGTCAGACATAAGTTTATTTTATTTATGGATTTTTTTTCGGTTCTGTGAAACACCTCAATATTATTTCCTTGACAGGGGAAAGTATCACTAGCAAACCAATATCATTCTCGTCTAGTTGGCCTTTATTATTTTAAAATGATAATTGGATCATGATAATATTTATTTTCGTAGTTTTTCTTGGCCGCCGCCGTCTTGATAGCTGCTGATGGATTGCGAAACATTTATTTTTATTTCATTATGATTATGATTGATGAAGGTGAAGAGTTTCAGATTTTAATGTATGAATTTAACATTAGACTGGGCCCTTATACTGGGGCCAGGAGGCTCTTTGGATCGCGTTACTAAGTAGCTAATGTAAAAAAGATCAAATTCGTGCGTGTATAAATACGGTTTAATTCAAATTACCTACTGTCTGATACCAGTAGGATGAAATTAAAATTTGTAGAATGTTATTTTTATAGCAATGCCTACTTTACGTATATAACAAGTTTCAAGTTGCAAGCGCTTTAGAAATCATTTAGAAACAAAGCCTGAAAGACCGTATCCCTTTATGTAGAATGGACGCTTCATTTTGCCGCAAACCTTGATAGGTACAATAATAAAACAATTGTTTCAAGTACCTAATTTGAATACAACTCTTTAACAGCTCGTAATACAACCGGAAATGTACTACACTGTGTAAATGGTAACAAAATATTATCAGCCATAAAATCAGGCGAATAGCCCAAGTCCGGTGCTAGCCATTGTGTTGGGTTAATTTGATTTAGTTTACGACCGACAAACCATTGGGTGTATCTATCGGTTTATCTTGGTATTGTTGCTAACGGCTATTCTGCGGGACTTACGATCACTTACGTTCAAACGAGTGAATCAATGTTAATAAGTGCCTTAATAACTATACACCCGCAGTCCCTAAGTAAATCAAATAATAACTCGATAAAAAACATTTTTTGGTATATACCTACTCGATTTGTTAGAAATTACTGAGTGTGAGTGTGTGTTACGCACTATAATGATAAAATCCCAGAGTAAAGTTATGTTCTTACTCGTTTTGATATAAGTTCGGTAGGTATTTATTTTTAGGTCATGAATGTATAGAAATTAATTAGGTTATCAACTTATCATCATTGATAAAATAAATTAAAAAAAACGGACTAATAATATTCATAATTTGTTAGAAGCATAAAGAAGAGATCATTTAATAAATGTTAGAATAATTAGGTAGATACCTAAAGTTGAATAACTTTTCGAACAAAAAATAAATTTAAATATATCTTTTTTTTTATTTAGGATTTTTTTAAACAATATAAGTATAAACTGAGGTCTGCTTTACCTACTTTGTTCGTTTAATTTTCCTTCACTATGCGAGCAATAGTAGCAATAAAGTACTAATTACATATCTCCTACCGAAACAATACAATTCCAATGTCTGGTATAAAAGCAATTGGACGATAAGACGCTTTGCTAATCCCCCATTTCCCTCCATCAATATTCGAGTTTCGTATCGCTCGCGCTGTAAAAGACACGCCGAAATAAAGATAGGGTAAATATTTGCCAAAGAAACAATATTATTTTCTTTGGTACGGAATGGAGTCCGCGCAATTTGTAGTCGATATGGGTCGGTTTGGCGTAGAGTAAGTACTGTCGAGCTTATAGGACAAACTCTAGTACGGGATGACAATAAAGGCCTATTTTGAATTATATTGTTAAACAAGTACGTCTTAATTGCTTTGTTTTTTAATAAAATTTACTAATTGAAGAGTAATCTTCAAGGATATGCAGACTGGCAACTTAAATTGGCCCTATAAGAAATTTAAAAAACGCTAACAAACATGTGTACATGTGTAAGTGTTAAAATATTAAAATTAAAATTTTACATTTTATACTTCTACAGAATAGGGGCATAAAATTTTAATTTTAATATTTTAACACCTACACATGGACACATGTTTGTTAGAGTTTTTTAAATTTCTGTTTTAAGTATCGTTTAGTGTAGAAATATATTTTTTTAGTCTAAAGTTTTGCTTTACTGGGCAAAGACCCACCTGTCCACTCGTCCACTAGTCACGATCATTAGGCATTTTTTTGTCCAATTGAAGCGAATTTTTTGGCTCCTTTAACAGGCTGTCCATTCTGCACCCTACTAAACCTTGAGTATTTGTCAACTAGTCCGGTCACGTTCCCGACCGACCACCGTAAGCTCAGTTAGAGCGATGCATAAAAACTATGCTCCGCTTTGAACTTTGAAATTCAAATACATTGATACTATACGTCAATGTGTCTGCTATTTTTGTTTAAATAGGTTTATGATTATACTTTTTTCATTATAATTTAGATAACTAATTGATTTCTCTATTTCTCATCAGAGAGCAAGTAAGCTTTGAGAACTTTTTTTAATTATTTGGTCAGTCAAATAATAATAATAACGCATGCCCCCAAAGCACCGGGCCACTAAGCCCGAGATCATGGAAATGAGAAGATATAAATAATAACTCAATTTATTTATTCAGACATTTTACAATCCATTGTGTTAGTTGGCTTATAACTAGGGGTTAGTAATTAAAATTAATTAATGATTTTGTCCTTTGGACCAAATTTTAAATTATAAATTACAGGAATGTAAAAGTTTTTAGCTATCGCTATCGACAAAGAGTGTTTTCGAAAAATATACCTAGGAACATCTGGTTTATTAAAAGAAATGTGAGCCATTTTCGCTTGGCTTATACTTAATGGACGGCATTATGTTTGCTCAAACCTTTAAGAACCAAAAATACGAGAATCTCTCGACAAATTAGCACAACTTCTTTACGACTTGTTGCTGATATAAACTGTTGACAGGACAAACAAGATTTTATATTGCAGAAATGTAATCCGAATTACGTATTACAATATTTACAGAGTCCCCGGAATTATTTTTGCTCTTATTTTGCTTTTAGTAATGAAAATTTACGAGGCGAAGAAAGGTTGGGAGTAATGCAATGTACGAAGTGTGTCCGCAATTATTTGTGGTTATTTTTACTACAATTTTAGGGCGTTGGTCTTATTATTACTCATGATTTAAATCGTGTTTACTGTTTTATCATGGTCAAATGGTTGGTTGTGTTTACAAATTTTTCCCCTTAATCGACTAAAACTTAAATGCATGTGTAAATCTTTATAACTTTTTCTTTTTAACTTTATAATAAATTTATTGCATAAATTAACTGCAAAACAAACAAAACCAACGAGTATGCATATTCCTCCTAAATCTCAGTACATAAATAAATGTGCCTGAAATAAACATAGCAGTAGGTATACGAACCATGCCCTTCAAAATGAAAATAAAACAAATTGCAGATTCCTGTCACGCTCTCGCAGTCGACTGCGATGTACGACGACGTTTTAATCTCTGCAAATCACAGAGTTTACCAAAAACCTCATGCAGTAGTGAAAGATTTTCCTATTGGATAGATAAATAAAAGTCTAGTTGTCATGGCCTATGTCTTTCTCAAAAAAACTTGCTTTCGATTTTTCAATTTCCATCTACATTAAATACCTTTCAATCCAAGTAGTGTTTTCTTAAGTTTTAAGCCTACGTTAGCGGCCGCGTCTGTCTAAGACTGGCTTTATCTGTAAAAGTAAAGTCCAGACATACCAAATTTTGAAGGTACTATCACAAACAACAGCGAGTTTGCGAGCTTCACTACTGTTTGTTAGTTATAAAATTCTGTGCCAGGACGTCTGCTAATTCTACTATGCACACACTACACTCAAGGCCGACCATACTAGAACACGAGCAAATTATGTAAACACAATAAACATTAACAAACTGACAAATTTCGCAACGGTCCGGAGTGCCGCCATGCCGCAAGGCGACGTATTTGGCCCGGTGGGTAATGTCAATGCCGACATTTTGGGTCGGCATGCGTGGAAGGTTTAACTTGAACAATTTTAATCTCCGTGCTACAACTAGGCTAAACAAAATTAATGTATCTTTTAAAGGGCAATGTATACGCTTCTAGAGGTACAACAAAACTCTTAGAGAGTTGCAAAATTTTTATTAGTAAATAAATTTAAACAAATTGTCAAAACCTTGTGCAAAAAGGCTTACTATAAAATATAAAATATCAGATTATCTAGAGGATTAAAAAGCTTGGGACGGGTTTTACTCAATCTTGAAAAATAACAACTAGCAGGCTGAAAAAGGTTTCTTCGTCGCTTCTTTACTTTAGTCTACAAACCGAAGCAACAGAAATAAATATCACTCTATTTCCATGTCAGTGTTTAATTTTAAGAATTTGACCTTTCATAAGTGTACATTTATTGTTCTTAAGGAAATAAAGAGTTTTTGATTTTGATATAATTATTGTGACAACAGTATTGTGTAAGCGTGTAATGTATTTTGTCGTAAATTGCTGAGTAGATTCGGGTCAATCTGCTCATGAGAAAATAAGATTGACTGTGTGATAAATTCAGTTGGCATTTAAAATAAGAATCTTGATTTTGATCTGTTAATAATTAATAATACCGAGTGGTTTACTTTAGATTTTAAATGGATGTTCACGAATTCAAATCTTTTAGTTTTTTTGCTTTTTTAGTTTTGTTAATTGGAGGCAATATTGGCGATGGCTTACTTAAGATAAGATTATTTTCTTCCACATGTAAATGATGTCACCGGTTTTATTACTTTGGCACTAGATTACTAGTTCAGTTACGGATTGTAAGTAACCATTTCAAACCGCGTAGGCAGGTACTGATACCCAGGTCAAGGTCCTTCGGCAGACAGACAGACAGACAAAATTATTGGTTGCATTAAATGCAAATTTTATGCAAGTACACGGAAGGTTTACCGATCTGTGTACGCGTACGCAGTAACCTGACATTTTCCTTGTAGTTTGGTATCTATGCATTTATTCATTGACCTATTTCAATTTGTTACATGACTGACTTCATTAGAGACGCAACGACGACCGCTTGTGGCGGGCAAAGGTCCGCCTGCAACGCAGGAGGATGCGGGTTGCATTCCCGCACAAATGTTTGTACGATCTGCAAATATTTGTCCCGGGTGTTCTGGGTATTTTCTATATATAATAATAAAACGTATCTATCTATGGCATGTATTGTATTATATATATCAGTCATTTAGTTCCCATAACACAAGCTCTGCTTAGCTTGGGGCTAGATGATGCTGTGTGGATTGTCCAGCATTATTTATTCAACATGGGACTCAACATAATGGGAATTCAACTTAATGAGAATACAACTTAAAGGAAAAGGTTTATTTATCTAAATGATACATATTTTAAATTGTTATTGTAATTATATTAAGGTACGTAAAAGCAGGAAGGAGTCAAGGACTATATTAGTGACAAATTATAATCAATTATTCAGATTCAGTGTTCATTCCTGAAACACACATACATAGTAATATAATTTTAAGTCTTAAGGTTGCTTTTTCATTGGCTGGATGTAATTGTTTTGTTTTTCAAATCCATTAGAAATGTAGTTCTTATTGCTTTTGAGTAAGGTTTGGTTTGCTTTAAATGAAGGCTTTCTATTGCTGGTATATTTGATGTATAATTGCATGGGAGTGGCATCAAGTGTACAATTTCCCGGGCTTGACTCAATGCAACTAGGACGTCACAGACATAGATGTGATTTAAATCGCTTGTAATAGACAGTTAGGTTATATTTTGATGCTGATAATAGACACCTTTAAGACAAACAGATCGCCTAAGGTGAAGTGCTGTTCCGGTGTTCTTATTGCCTCTTTCAGTTGTGGGATGTAAGTCTGCGGAGGAGGGCTCGGCAGACATACATCCACGACTGAACGTGCCTCTCCCAAACAAGGGATATTTTGCCACAATCATCACGTTTGGCAGGCGGGTTGGTGAACAGGTGTTAAAAATACACAAAAAGATGCAGTTGCTCGTCCTCTGGTAATCCCTTAGTCAACTCATATGACATCAACAGGTTGAGTTGGAGGGGTTGATTCTTACGCCGAGAGCGCCTCGGCTTCCTACTGCCTATGACAGTGCAATATTAACAGGCACACATCAGGAATGGGTTCTACGATACTCTGCTCCACGCTCGTCATTTATTTGGGTAATAACCCAGTTTTAGAAATACATTTTTAAATAACAGGCGTTGCCATGTAAATGTAAATGAAATGAAAAAATGAAATGAAATTAAATAATTTATTATACAAGGCGCACACATACAATGACTTCTTTACCTCATAAACCAACCGCTACCTTCCATTTCAGCGACTTTTTAACTGTTAACTTATCACTAGTGCACAATTACTTAATCATCATTAGAGGCATATTTAGTGACGCTGTCTTAACTTCTTAGTTAGATCCCTCACCTGGTTACCTTGTAGTAAAGTCAATACGTGTTGTATCGACTTTTAGTAAACGTATCTAGATCATCAATGTCTTTGTACACGGACAGTTAAACACCTATATTTCAAACTGTGACTAGAATTTAGACATGAAATAATAAATAGGTACTTACCCAAGTTTGGATTGAGGTAGCATGAAATATGCATTCAGTTCTTGCTGTCTGCAGCTGTAAGTCTCAACACGTATGTATACCTACAGATAGGCTTCTTATTGACAATAAGTCATAAAAAATTATAATTTTTTTTACTAGAAACATTGAACAAACTCAGAATTAAAACAATTGTTAATTGATAAGGTCTATTACAATGTCAATGAATATCTGATGGATAAATTCTAGAATAAGACAATTCATTGATTTAGTTATTGACATTGTATTTATTTATATACATTTATAGTGACTTTGCATGCTGTAAAGTTGATCATGGTTGTGCTCATTCTATTTTAATCTAACATCCCTGTAACCCATGTTTCGCAAAATATATGAGATTGATTTGATTTGATGTGAACTCGAGAATCAAATGGGCTTAGATACATCGCCTCGCTTCTCTTAATTTTTGCTGTCAGACAATCAGGCGAGGCGATACCGATCCGTTTCCAAGATATTAATAATGTATAAAAATACATCGCTGTTATGTTCATTTGCAAATATTCATTCATATCATTTATAAAATCTCTAATATCAATCAAATCAGAATATTTATTTATGGTTTACCACGTTGACTGCCACTGACGAATATGATGATATAAGACCGAGCGTTGCGCAGCGCCTACTTCGATTTGCTTCGCTGAAGCTTAGCAGTGAACGCGCTAAAAGTAAGAAAAATAATAATATTATTTTTCTTACTTTAACACGTTCACTGAGCATTATCTTAAAACAATAGCTTACTTTTGTAAAATGCGGCTCGGTGACAGCTATCAGTGTTAATCAATAAAATAAAATAATTTTCTTATATAGTTAAGACATTCTCTATTACTATGGAGTTTCTGTTGTTAGGTTCATTAACCTTAGAATATAAATTATGTGCATGTCAAAATGTGTGTGTAAAATATGTAATTGTCAAAATTGCAAGTAATAGAGAACACATTATATTATATCAGGACTGTATTTTTGTAAGTCCTAGAATAGAATGGTTATGGTCAACATTGCATCTTCCATCTGCAATTTAACAGAAAATAAGTTTCTTATATAAAAAAATATTCTTTCTACAGCTTTCATTCAGTTTGAACAAACTTCCCTACCACGAAATTAAATAAAATGTATAGGTATTAGATACTCTTTTTTCAAAATAAGGTCCTGTCCTGCTAAAGTTATATTGTGTCTCGATAGAGACGTACATAAATGGACACAATGATTGCAATACAATAAATATGAAATAGGAAGCTCTATCGTTTGACAATTAAAAGCTTTATTTTTAATCTATTGAAAGCACCGATAGTACAACCTCGGTAATTAATTATGCACGTACGCTATGTCAGTGTGACGAGTTGTCGCGATTGTGTGCACGATTTTGCTTTGGTTTGCATTGCTTTGAGCACTTGGGTTATCTCACGTTTTCAAGGATATTATAATGACAGGTTAGTTAGGATAACAAAGGTCACAATTTTGTGCAACATACCATGCGACGCCTGCTTTTAAAGCTTGGAAGGGATGGTGGGGGCAGTTGATTAATGTTTAGTTGACGATGAAGCGAGAAACAAACTTATGTCATCTTTGATTCGGTTTAGAGAAACTGTGAAAATAATGACATTAAATAAAAAAAAAAAAAAAAAAAACGCTAAAGATTCTTTATAACTCTAGAGTAAGTAGTCGAATCGGAGACAAAAGTCCCGGTTAAACTGAACAAGGAAAAAACTCAGTCAGTTAAACGGACAGACGTTGCAAAAACGACGCATAGCGATAGCATTGACAATGAGCCTCAATGCCATGCGGGCTGGAATTCCGCTCTAGGTAGACTATGAAAAAATCCGGAAATCTAATGAGCAGCTAAGGCAGGATAGCTGCAGCATTCCTACACACATCGTAGATCTAACGATACATGTTTAACGGGCGGTACAACATGAATCGTTAGATCTACGATGTATGTTTCTTCCCAGGGAAGTGGGATAAGGTCGAAAAGAAAAAGAAGAAGAAGAATGCCTTTGTTTGACCTAAGTAAAGTACTTCAAACAATGGCAAATAATTGAACTAGAATAACATTCAGAATACTAATTGTAGTGGAACAAGTTGTCGACATGTCACTAGATTTTAATTTTGATTTTTTTTTATTTTGATAAATTTTCAAAATTACTTTGAGTCAGCGAGATCAAAATAAGATTCAGATCCGGCATGCAGATTGGTGATTGAAGTGGAGATGTTAAATAAACACGCTGCCTTTCCTCTGGTAGGGTATATACCCTTCTCTTCTTCTTCATCGTGTTCTTCATTACTGAAAGTCGTGCCCGCTTTGGAAATTCTTCGTCGAGGAGTCGACCAGCTGCTTCCACGCCACCCTATCTTCGGCTTGTCTAAGATCAGTAGTCACTGGGAGCCCCGTGGTCTCCTTCACTATGTCAGACCAGCGGAGGGTTCCCTTAGTCGGGTCTTCATGTCATAGACGGACTGAGGTCGATTTTTACGCCACCGCTGCACTGCACCCGCCCCATTATTTTATTTATTTATTAAAGTGCACATACATCGTACATATTTAATCATAACTAACACAGTGTAACATGGTAATTTTTCTAATACAAATGACAAGATTTATGTACATAACATTTACCATTGAGTTATGTTTGACCCTTTAAGATTGAAACACCCTGTATCTTCTAAATACGTGTGGCGGTGTATAGTTGAAGAATAAAGATAAATATGAAGTAACTCACATATTTTTATCGAAAACTTCAAAAGATTGGACGAACGCCAATGGTCACAAATTAGGCGAGCGTATCTTTGCAGTTCACCATCAACACTTTCAGCACCCTCTTTCTAGGTCCAAACAAAAGTTGCACTTTCGTAGTCTTCTTCGTGAAACCGGTTTTTCTAGTAAGTGATTATACTTATGGCTGTCGTTATAAGGATTTTCATGAATAAAACTTAACCTGCGTAGTTTACGATGGCCGTCTTCGCTAATCCTTCTAATTCTGTCGTGTGCTCCTTAAATAATACGGAATGATTAGGTATAGGTTGGTACCTGGTTGAGTAAGGCATCGCTATTGAGACAATGTCTAGCTAGGATCTTATCTACGAGTGAAGGTCAAAACGCGGCGTGGCGATGAAGGAATTTATAATTAAATCAATAATTATTTTCTTTTAAATCCATCGTGGTTATTAACACTAAGTCAAATCAAATCATGGTAAATATACCGTTGGAAAAGAATTTAAAATTATATTCTTATCAATTTACTATTCCTTTTAATATATTTTTCAGATCTTTCAAAAAACTTGTTTAAGCCATCTAAAACAATGTTTTTCATCCCCTCTATTCGAAAAGAGACAAAGGGGTCCTCGATAAGTGCGAGCAAAGTGGGTAATTCCTGCGCACTTAAATTACTTATGAATTTGGAACACTAACAGTTTGAACGCAATTCGCTTCAATAAAGTCCTGGCCGGTAATAAAAAGACTACAGCTGTGGCGCTACTCTACTCTAGATTCAAAAAATCGCTTTCGCCTATTTACATTATTTTGTTCCCTTATGATACACAATCTACTATTGTCGAATTCTTCAAAATAGGTCGAAATCGCCAACTTCACCTCTTTATAGCTGAAAACCTTTTTCCTCGAAGATCTTTCTTTATTTTTGGGAACTAATAGTAAACTGAAGGGGCAAAGCTTGAGCTATAGTTCAGATTAGGTACTGTGCCATAGCACATTTTGTTTGTTTTTTTCATCTACTACATTACCATTGTCTGGTTTCTTATTCTTATCAAGTTAATTTGCAAGGGTCGCATGAATTTGATCCTATTGACGCCATATTACAATACAATAAATTTTTAAATAGTAGCCATGGCCGCCTTCCTGATCTTATCTTTTCTCTTAATCTGGGCCAGATCTGCCTATCACTATAGGGTGGGTGGTTTTAAGTACCGAAACCACACTAGTGTAGAACAGCCATCGCAACATAGCAAGAGCAAATTGTAAAACTGTAAAAGCAACACACCTTTAGTCCATTTACCCCTCCTTTTGCCGTGGTGGAATTTTATTACTTTTCGAGCAAGCTGTCGTAGTATCTGCCGGTTATATTGATCCCTTTGATCAGCTTGACTCGATAATCTCTGAGGAACATGGGCGATCATCATCTTCAATTCATTGACTCTCTGCCGTGCTTACATATAGGCTATATATACATTATTATTGATTTTTCTAGGACAAAATGTCCCAGTAAGCAGATGACATTTTTTTAATTGACGATGATCTGTGGCGTTTTTCTCAGCTTGGTGAGGAACTTTATGACGGCGCGATACTCAGTTTTCTGCACTGATGACATTTTCTGCCAGATAGACTTGTTCATTTGGTACTTAAAAACTTAAAAGTGAATGACTTGGCCAAAACTTAGTATTTATAGTAAAGTTGAGTCATTCATTAGTACCTACTAGGTAAACAAAAATATTTTATCTCTTTCCAACCCTTCCGCCAACTGTTTGACTTTGTTTCCATACGTACGGTTATTTATAATATTGTGTATTAAAGTATTATTGCTTTGGTGACTGTAGCACTGATCCTTTGAAGCAGCTGCTGTGAATATAGCCTGTGATCCATACAACCATGCGCAAGCTCATGTTTTATGTTAATCAGTGTGTGTATGACAGAAAGCATTTCTATGTACAGTGGTGGATTGGCGGTTTGCCAGTTGGTTCGCTTCCTGGTGCAGGATTTAAATTGATGTCAGTCTTAGACCAGAGATTTTGTCACTCAATGTAAATAATTCTATAATTTTGGCATTTTCATGAGATTGATCTGTCTATAGGGCTAACAGCCAAGTGCTGCAAAGCCCAAACTTCATCATTATCATCATCAATCCATCACCACTGCTGGAAATTGGCATCTAACCTCTTAAGCCACCCCTTAGTCCTGTCCTGCGCTATACTCATCATGGTTCATAGTAATAATTCGTATAACACACGCATAATCAGATTATACCTACCAGTCCACTGCTGGACGTAAATGCATCCCTTACAATGCGCCTGGTTAGGCTCTTCTCGTTGGGGGCAATGCCATGATCCTCACGGTGGGCATGTGGGCTGAGGATCGCTGGGAACAGCTTGTTTCGATAAAATACTTGGCGAAAGTTATCCCACACCAAATTCCACCTATAAAATATCTATAAAATGCATTCCTCAGTTCTCCCAACACGTGAATCAACATTCCCAGTTTATCTCACTCTAAACAATCTCACTAATTTGACAAATGTCAAAAACGAAGATCGCTTCTCGAAAACACGCGGCAACCTTGGCGAGAGCAGTTTACGTTCAGCCAGATATAGCTTGCACTTCCTTTTGAGGTGAATAGGGCTTTCATCAATGCCGAAGGTTTCGGCTGAAAGTCGGATTTGATGTGAATAGGGCTTTCATCAATGCCGGAGGTTTCGGCTGAAAGTCGGATTTAATGTGAAAGGGGCTTTCATCAATGCCGGAGATTTCGGCTGAAAGTCGGATTTGATGTGAATAGGGCTTTCATCAATGCCGGAGGTTTCAGCTAAAAGTCGGATTTGATGTGAATAGGGCTTTCAACAATGCCAGTGCCAGTGCAGTAATAATTTTTTTGTAATCATTTTATTAAAGTCTCAATCTGCAAGACAAGTCTTTGCCTATTTTAAATCTTCTTTGCACCCTGGTTTAAAGCCGCGTTTTCTATATTTCCATTGATTTTTCTGAATTTATTTTTTTTTCAAATTTTTTACTTATTATGAAATAAATAATTTTATTATAAAGATTTAAAAATTATTTTTGAAGTATCTAAAAACAAATATTTATAAATTGCAATTACCCTACAACTGACTCGATTCTCGGATATTAGGCTTTTTGAGAGTGGGGCAAGTATCTCCACTGGGGCGACTATCGCTACTTTACCATGTAACTTTGTAAGTGTTTGTTGTGTTTTAAGTATATCTGTTATCTATGTAGAACACATAACACAACATTTGCATAGCTTGGGGCTAGATGATGCTGTGTGAATTTTCTAAATATATTTATTTACCTTTTTATTTATTTATTTTGTCCGGATGATAATGATGTTACGTTCAGTCATTTACCTCAAACTCCAACCCTGGACGGCCGACACCCCCGCCGTCTGAAGGTCGCCGCACATTGTCCGTTACTAATAACCGTTTGTTTGTGTGTCTGCTTGGTTTCCTGCGTAGTCCATCAATTGGTGTGCATTCGTCGGCATTGCGATTTTATAGCAACACCGTTGTCAATGTATTTTCTTCAACATTTTTGTCTTTGTTTGTACTTATCCTCTATACTCCGTGACGTCACGAAATGGCTCAGTTGGAAGAGCAGCGTTGGTTGTACGCAAATACAACCAACTCATGCTTGAGACAGGGACCGTTTTGTAATTCTTTAGCAAACTGTCATCTTTTCTATATTCTTTTCTTTTAAATTGTATGTGTCATGTTTACATTTCTATATTTTTTGCTTCGATGGACAAAACGTACTGTCGACCACTGCAACCAAGCCACTGGATGCGGGAAGCTTAGACCGGTCATTGTAACTATCTTTTTGAAAGGCATTTTTGGCCAGTGGATGTATTTGGCTGAGATGGCAATGATGAACTCTGGATAAATGAAAGCAAGAATGACTACAAATTTTATAACGAATGCACCTACAGATACCTGCCTAGCTAGCTTTTAATTATTATTCCTAAGGGAGATGATCATGCAATCAAAGCAGCGAGTAGGTATACCGGCGTCGCACAGTCTGTGCAATAATTCAATTTAATCTCTTTATTAACTCAACAACAACCCTGAAAATAGGGACTCTTTATCTCCATAAAAACTGATAATCAAAAAAAGCGCACCGTAACATATTAATTAAAAGAGTACAATTTCAGCCATTTAACGGTACGTTGAGCAATATCTCGTACATTCGCGTGGAAATGCGAAAGAGATTAATATGACCCGTTGGGTACTGTGTCACTGAGTGCAGTCTTTATTGTAATATCAGCTTTATACTAGTCGAGCTTAGATTCATAATGCCATTGTGCCATTAGCTTGGGGCTAGATGATGCTGTGTGGATTGTCAAGCATTATTTATTTATTTATTATTATTATTAATGTGGCTTAAGGCCTGATTATGAAGATGCAAGCCTGAAAATAAAAAAAGTTTGTAATTTTATTGGACATTGTTTGTTATAAGATCAGCACACATACGTCCACTGCTGGACAACAATAGAGGGTTTTGCCAAAATCACCATACTTGGCAGGTTGATCACGGGCATAATGGTATCTTTTTCATTTAGTTGTAACAACAATAGTACCTACCTATCTATCTATGATAGATAATTATGTATTTGTTTAGGTACATATGTGAATTTCGAAGTGATTGGTCTCTGCATGAGGTAGTATGATGCCTTCTGTGACGCGGGGTAGGAATGCTGAAGGACGGAGGAATGTGCTGCAGTGAAAGACAGGCGACGAGTTTTAGTCGCTTTTTATAATCCAAGGCAGTTTGGTTTTTAGCCTTTTTGCATTGTCCTTAGAACGTGGAATTTTTATCTCATTTCTTTTCGTTGATTACAACGAAAAGAAATGAGATAAAAATTCCACGTTCAATGGTATGATCACCTTTGTCGTATTTTTTTCAATATTAATTGAAAAAAATACGACAAAGGTGATCATACCATACATTTTGAGAGCTGCGTAGACTTAGTCTATGACAGAATGAGACCAGTTGAATTGATTGATAGTTTCGCTACAACAGATTTTTTATTATAAAATGTATCTATAGAGCACAAAATTACAAAGTTTTATTATTGTATTGTTTTGCAATGTTTTTTAAAAAGTGCCTTGAAAACTAATACATTATTTCAAACGGGGAAGAGCAAAATCAACTATCACAAGTGGTTCCATAATACGTAAAAGGTGTTTTCATCTATGATTAAAGACTATGTATCTTTTATTACTGAATAAAACATTATTATTATTACAAAGGCAAAACTGCTGTAGAGCCCACACAAAGTTATTATCGCGCGACGTGTAAGGGCCCAGGATGGGATTGCTTGACGCAAATTTGTCCATGAAGTCCTTTGAAAGAAAGAAAATAAATTGATCCCACGATACATAAAACGACACATTACAATAATATACAGGTACAAGAAACACATAAGATTATAGTCAAAAAAAGTGTAAATAAATCGCTTTAAGCGATAAGGCCGCCAATTCTGTTATCTTCTGTACCATACTGTTTTATATAAAGGTTTCTGTGAATAAAGAATTATCTATCTATCTATCTATGTAAGTAATTATACAGCGTTACTTATGGGAGGGGGGGGGGGGGCAAAAAGGCGTTTGCCCAACAGATGAACAAATTGATCCACAGTTGGGCACAATAACGCCTAAAAATACTTTAATTAATTAATAAACAGCAGCTTTCTATGCGTATAAGTGAAATTATGTCTTGCAGTAGAGTTTAAGCCGTGTCCCTCTTGCGAGCACGATGCGTGTGACAGTTGAGAGTTTGCCAAAAACGTTAGCGGGAGGACTGTACGCATTAGCTGCGGAGTAGCCGACTGTTACGGCTGCAGCATTCTACTCTGTCTACTGGAGTCTCTGTCTCTGTCTCTGTACTCTGGAGCTTTAGGGTGGACAAATTTGGGAAAATAATTGCTTATATTTAAAAACTAATTTCTGAAAGTAATGCTCTAAAGCCCGGTTTCGCGGTGGAAACTTTGTTTAAGAGACCCGTGCCGTGTCATACAGCTTGCTCAGTCTTCGACAAAAGCGTTACCTAAGCATAGATCGATGACTGAGCTATTGTAGTTTTGTAATATTTGCAAGTGAAACAGTGAGGAAATAAAAATGGCTGCAATTATTTAGATGGTTACTTCCTTATCAACGATCACGCAAAAATTATTTACATTATTACTATTGAAAAGCAATTTAATATTCGACTCATGAATGTTCTTTCATGTCAGTTCGAATTCTCCATTTTATTGTCAAATGAATTGAGCAATAATTCGCAGGATTTCCAACGAACCTCACCAACAAAGCCATAACCCTGAAAAGTTATGGCTTCGGATCCTCACATGGTTCAATTTCCCCGTATTCAAATGAATCGAATAATCATAGGATATTTACGGGTTTCCAACAAAATTGAGAATTAAAACGGCGTGCGTGCTCTGCTGGAAACTGCGGCACGCTATCGGAGTGTCACTCAAGCTTTAGGGAGCAGATAGATCACTCCAAAACAGATTACTGTACCGAACAGATAAACAAAACCTACAGGAGTGTACTCCTGTATGTTTTGTGACTCCGAATACTCAAACACTTAACACAGACATTGTTATGATCGAACGTGACGCTAATAATTAGCGTCACGTTCCAGCATTTCACTAGATTAATTATTAATCTAGACCCGAGAACCCGGTTTTATTCGTTCGTTCACCGTGGTACCATTAGATGTACCATCAATGGTACTGTGGCAATTATTGTTTGCCGTCGTTCCATTACATCGATGGTACCATTTCAAATAATATTTTTTGTTAACCTTAGTGCATTCAGAAAATAAACAAAAACCAAAATGTAATTCAATATTGTTATTGTCATCAACGCTGCAGCGTAAAAACAAATGTATGGCAAACTTAAAATAAAATTTATATTTTAGACCAAAGCTCTAAATGATTTTTCATTTCGTAAATTCGCAATTTTTCTAATGCAAATCCAACTACAATCTCATCATTAATTAACTCCATCAGTACATATCTTATGAAATCATCATTTAAATGCCGCCTTATTTTTCTAGATGTTTATCTAACCATATATATATTTAAAATTGTGTTAAAACGTTCAAAAGACGAAGTAATGAAACATTGTTTTTGTTGATTTCTTTATTCAACTTTGCATGCCAATCTTCAACGGGGTTGTTGGTGCGGGGTGGCGTTCACCAAATACAGATAATTTATTCCAGAGCTTCTTTTACCAAAACTCCTCTATGTAAGATAAAAACTTGGTAATTTTGAAATGTTCAGGTCTGCATTCAACTTTAACTTACTCCCATCCTTCTAGTCATTTTGATGGTGGTAGCAAAGGCAAAGCAACTATTCTTTATGTCTTGCTGTTTGTGTAATTGTGTAATTGTAATTGTGTTGATAATAGCATAGTGCTATATCCACTTTTGGAATTTTTTTAAGTAAAGCATTTAGTGCAGTTAACTCCATGTCACAATGAACTTTAACTGGTTCGAACTGTGGCAACTGAGATTTTATTATTTGGAATACAATATTGTAAGATTGTTCTTTCTCGTTGCATAATAAAATATAAATTAATGGGATGATATGTGTGGTTTGTGTTGAACTATTGAACTCACCATGTATACAATATAATTGAGTGAATGGAACTGGGCAACTTTTAAATGTCTCATCTATGAAAAACTCTTTTATTCCACCTATGATTTTCTTAGTTTCTTGACAACAAAATATCAGTATGCGATCTCCGTCATAAAAATAATCGGCCAAAACTATGTTGTAAAACTTAGAAGGTACTTTTACATCTTTCACATTTGTAAATACAATTTAATTTACATGAAGCGATTTGTTTCTATTTATATACAAGCCATGATATATATTTTGAAATGTATGCAGATTTGTAATAAAATTACATCCATCGTCTTTCAGTTTTGATATGCTCTCGTATATTTTAGAAATCGGTTTATCGGTACTTACAACTTCCTTTCTCATATCATCGACTTAGAGCAATATCATTTTTTATAAAATCTGGGCAACATACCCGGAGAGCCTCGGTACCCCACGGACCCAGGGTCTCGACCCCAAAGGGAGCAAATGTGTAGGAGCCTACACATTTGCTCCCTTTGGGGTCGACCTTTGGGGAGCACTTCGACAGAGCTGTCGAGACCTGCATGTTTGCGTCTCTTGAGATCCTCGGCCAAATCTGCCGCCGCACCAGCCCTTACGGATGTCCTCGGAAGATGGGAAGGCGCAAGTGTGACGACGCATGTAGCGTCCCACACAATGGGCCCCCCAACTCCCATGGGACTAGTGTCATGCCGTCGGGCCTCTTACCATCGTCACGCAACAGACCATTCGGTTCGAGAATAGCTGGTACGTTAGCGGTGACAAAGGCCCGCCGGATGACGTCGTTAAGGCTGGCATGACTAGACATCCGACCGGCGGCTCTAGTACACGATAATCCGTGATGACCAAGCTGTTCGACAGCAGTACCGCACTGGCATTGATGAGGCGCACAACACATTGCACCCAACCGAAGATATGTTGCGATACGGAAAGTTACGGGATCTAATAAAGTGCCAGTGTCGATCCGCAGAGCTGGAGCACGTTTGTAACAAACAATTCCGTGTCAACTCACACAGAGGCCCGTCGCATTGCCGTTGGGACAAAAGAGATTTTGGGGGAGCAGCATTGGGGCAAGCACTATGCTAAGCCGTTCGAGCTTCGTCTAAAAATTAAATTTTGAATGAAATTCCAGGTGGGCCCATACAAGATGACTTTAAAAATTTTCAACTAAAGAACTAGTGCTGTTGACGGAAGACAAGAACGCTGGAAGGGCTACACTTGAAATTTTGCGTATACCTAAGCCTCCCAATTTGACAGGCAGGGAGGCCCTGCGACCATGCCTTGTCATCTAAATCGACATTAAAAACCGATGTTAGAATATTCTTTATTATATTGTCTAAGCCTTCCAAGGGCTCGCTGTGTTTCCACAGTTGACTACATCTCAAAGAATACGTAAATTTAGGTACAAAAAGACAAAACCGAATTATTGTAAAAGCCATTAATGGCTATTAATTTTGAGCAGTCTGTCCAAAAATTTGTTGAATTTTTGAATTTTCTCATCTATAAAGGACTGAAAAGACTCATCAAGAAATGGTGAACCAAGGAGGCGAATGAACATTTATCAGCAACTGTTATGTTGGGGGCTAAACTATTGAATTTTCCAATGATATTGTTTTTGTCTACACAAGAGTCCAAAATAAAAAGTTCGCACTTTGAAAAATTTTATTACACACCTAATTTTCGAAATTCATCTGTGATGATTTTTAGATCATCAAAAACTGTGTTTACCTCTCCACCTAATGTTCCGTCATCGAAATACCAAACATTGAGCTTAGATTGGAGACGTTGAATTATCGGTTGGATGGCAAGGCTAAATATGGCCGGACCAAGAGGGTCGCCCTGCTGACATCCAACACCGGACAAAATGTCTTTGTCTTGTAAATTAATTTTGACGGCGAACCGTAACATTGCCAGAGAAAAGGGTAAATTTCTGGAATTTTGTCTTTTATTTCTTTTAGCAAGGCGCCCCTGTCTACAAAATTGAAGGCGTTTTAGAAGTCTACCTTTAGAATTACCTCCCCATAATTTTAGTCTAAAAATGTACGAAGGGAATGTACTGCGGCCTCACATCCGCCTCGCGAACCAAAGCCTAGCTGAATTGGACGGAAATAGTCGCCTAAATAGTCGGCTTCTTTCCGACAGCAGATTTTAGCCGCAAGGCGGCGGTATGTAGTGCCCACGGCTATCGGTCTTATACCGCCATCCTTCTTTTTTAGGGCGCAAAGGTTCGCACAGTATAGGAGTTCTGTGATCTCGCTATTAACTCGGCCTGACAACATCAGGTTGATTAGACATGTCAAGTCCTCCAGAAGGACTTCACCTGCATGGCCAGACCCGTCAGACAGAAGATCTTTTAGATGCTGTGGAGTCACAGCTTCCAAGCCGCCGGCAGAGCCACTCTGAAAAGACATGGCAGCTTTAAGCACGACTTGGCTGGTCGTGTTTATAGCGACATCACTCTCTTCCGGTGGATCGGGGACTTTTGTATTGGTCCCTGCTGGTGGATGCTTACTCTCAAGATATATGAGAGTAGCATCGTTATTTGGCGCCATCGTGTCGTTTGAGAACATTATGCGAGAGGCACCTTTGATGTCACCATCATTGAGTTTACTCTCTACAAGTCTGTAGATAGTAGACTCAGCCAATGGCTTATTAGAATTTGAATTTTGTGGTGTGTCCTGATCAACAATGGAAATAGGCTGCCCTTCGCGTGCAGTGTACCACAATTTTGTTTAATCTTAACCGTGACTGATGATTTGTTGGCCAAATCTTTCTTTATATGCAGTACGCTGTAAAGGAAAACTAGTAAGTGTTCCCAATTTCGCTTGGTGTTTTTTGAAACAGCATTCCTAATGGCTCCTGAGCGGAAGCGATAGAGATGCGGGCACCTCGAAGAATACGTTTAAAAATAGGGGTTGTAGTTTTGTACTCAGAACTTTCCAAAAAAGTGGTGTATCAGCCGTATAGTCTGAATTTTGTGTCAAAACATCTACCGCTCCTGCAACCGGAGCAGACAGCGGGATATTGGGATCCTTGTGGATTCTGGTTTGATGAATTTTGAGGCCTCTCTGTCCCTTAAAAAAGCGAGCCCGGGGACATTGTGTGCACTCTAAGAGAGGCGGCACAGACATGATGGGATGGTTTTCCGTCACATTCTTTATTGCATTCATCGGTTGCGTGCATTGTATCATCACAATAAATGTAACTTACAAAATGTAAACAAAATTCTTACAAATCTAAATAAACTAACGGGATGACAGCGGCTGGCGCACGCGTGGTAGCCCGGGCTCCACGACAGACGCCCTCCTTTTACTGTAGAGAGAAAAATAACAAAGAATAAGCTTATGTCAAAACCAACGTAACCAAACTACAAAGAGAGAATCAACCTTTCAATTTATGTTGCGCTGAGGTTGTCCCCGGCCTGGAAAACAATACCTGATGCGGCCTAGGAGGTAGACCGCCGGCCCTACATCTCCAAGGCTGCCGAAAAGCCATAGAAAAACTCTTTCTGAAAAAATACAAGCAAACATAAGTTAGTAAGTTGACAGTTTTCGTTGATTGTTATAAAACTAAATTCTACGCGGACGAAGTTGCGGGTAAAAGTTAGTAAATAAAATACAGAAAATAGGAAAAAAGAGGAAAAAATATTAGCTCATTTATCGTGACACTTCAACGACACTTCTCCGGAATTTTATTAAATAATGCACATCTCCGTATTGAAGACTTATCTTTATAGATCTGATGCCTATGGTACTGAAAACCTGCGTGGAGAAGCACTGTTCTACCATTTCTTTGAACAAAATATATATCTTTATCACTGTGCACATTGCATAAATAATAATAATTATTGAATGCGAACAGATACCTTTTTGAGAAAGCGAAATTGCATTTGTCAAAATAATTTGAGAATTGCTTTTGACAAAATATTTTGAACTTAGAGATTTAATTTGAAACTGCCAGTAAGGAATATACCCGAGAGTTCCATTACATAATCCAAAAATAGGAATATCTTAGGATAGACCAGTGTTCATTTTCGTTAGATTAGAGAAGTAGGTATAGATGAACTTGTCACCTCTTGTTATATCTCCTGTATTAAAATAATGATTGCATTGACTTTGTGGTGATGGTACCACGGTAAATAAAAAATACCTCAGTACCATCAATGGTACCACGGCAAAAAAAAAAACCGTAGTATTATTAATGGTTCAACGGCAAATAAAAAATAGCACAGTACCATCAGTGGTACTATCAAATAGTACCACGGTAAACAAAAGGTTTTTATATGTTTTTTGCCTAACGACACACTCTTCCCGCGGGAAGAGTTTATGTGGTGCAAATTCAAAGCCGGCCACCGACTAAGGGATATCCATCGGGGGCAGGCAGCAGGCTCCCCTGGCAAAACAATTCCACCACCGAACTGCGATCCCCAACTCGCATGCCCAGCGTGGGGATTATGGGCATTACCCCCCCAGGAGATAAAAGCCGATAAGGCGCTTATCAGGAGGAGGCCTGCGTCCAGCAGTGGACCAATATAGGCTGTTGAGGTGAGGTGAGGTAAACCATTTGCTATGAATCCATCCTAAAACCAACTTCTAATCAATTGTCGTTTTGGAGTCTAATTAACATGTAAGAGATTTATGACTAAAATTATGATATATTCTAAAATTATCAAAATTGTCGATCGACTCAAAAAACGACAATTGTTTCAAATGTTTTAGCACGGGTTCATAGGATTGGGCTTACAATGTGCGTGCTACCCATCTAAAATTATTTGCAAAACCTAGAAAAAAAGTAATAACTGTTTTTTTTACATCACGCGTGACGTACCTTGGCGTTTACGACACGCGTACTGTTTTGCGAGTAGACTAAGGTTTTTAAAACTTTTTTATTAGACTAGCTGTGTTCTTCCTAAGCTTATTAACTATGTTCCTTCTAGTTCTGAGGTCTCGCAAAGCTGTGACCGCAAATCCCTCACTTCCTTACATTTATTCCGAAAAACACCCCATTCTGGGCGAAATAACTCTTCTCTGTTTCGACGAAATTGAATATTTTTGGACAATAGGAATAGTTTTGTGGTCGCGTAACTCTGATTGACAAAATTTCCGGGTTGTTTATCAGGAAGTGTTTCCTTGTGCTTATAGTTTTTTATTATTTTCAGAAGTACCTACCAACTTTGTCCAGTTTTATTTGCTTGATGATAGATAAGGAAACGATAAACAAAACATGTTATTAGACACACTATTATTGTAAAGGCAAAAAAATGTGTGTGTTTGTGTGTAACTCTTTCACACTCAAACGGCTGATCGGATTTGGATGAAATTTAGTACCAAGATAGCCTTTATCTTGGATTAACGCACTTTTCCCGTGGGATGCTCAAACTTGTTCACCGCGGGTAACACCGCGGAGCACAACCTATAGATCTAAATATAATTAATTACATAAGCTAGTTTAATTTAATCGTTGTCTGTTTTTTTTTAAGAATAAACAATAGGTATGGTATAGGTCGCGTCACGTAAAAAGAACGCTGGCTTTCACCTGCGCACTGAGCGATTTGTCACAATTTACCCGTGCGCAGACAGTTTCCCTCTACCCCTCAGCGTTCTTTTTACGTGAAGCGATCTGTACTTACGAAATGCAAAGTAGCATAGCGATCCTAATGCGTTGCTATCTTCTCTACAAACTATATTACTCCATCTACCTACTTTTACTGTTTGTTGATAATGGATTTATCAATCACGACATTTTAAATGTTTATTGCACCTACTATAATTTAAAACTTACGTAACCTACCCGCTAATTCTGGGAAATAAAACAATGTGAAATGATAAACGGGCTTCGGAGTAGAGTGATTCATCAGTGATAATGGGCAGAGGTCGTTGCCGCTGAATTTACAAGATTATCATAAAATTACGAGTTTTCCGAGAATTATTCACGTTTTTGTGTGTTGAAAATTTAGAGATTTAACAAAAACTAGAAGTAAATAATATGGTAAATTGTAGGAAGTAATAAATACATAAGGTAGTAAATGGTTTGTAGGAAAGTTTTTGAAGCGTAAGTAAATGATTAACTAACTTCGCTGGATGATGCTGTGTAAATGTCCGGCTTTTTTATAAGGTTTCGAAGATCGGCGATCGGGTTTCGAAACCCATAAGGCATCGCTTTTTCTGTTCTTTTTTCCGACTTTAATATCTCAGCAACTACATCAGCAGATAACGTGAAATTTAAATAATAATACATTTCGTGCGCCTGTACCGATTATAAGAAAAAAAAAATGAAAATGAAAATTTTCAGTACAAATTGTGATGTCGAAATTTTAAAAGAGACCTACAATGGCAAGTTACATACTTGTTAAAATATTTTGAAATAACTCGAAAATTTTACTAATACCCTCTGTACTCCGAAGCTTGCAAACCGATACATCTGAAATGTAGGTACCTTCAATTTTTTAGTATTCATCAAATAGCAAAGTCTCTAACCAATACCTATAGTACATATTGGTATACTTGACAACCGTTCGAAACCCTCGGCGCGGGAGTCACACTCGCACTTGACGGATCTTGTTTTTAACTAGATAAGCCTTTAAACGTATCAAGTAGGTACTGTAAGAACTGTAATTGAAACAGAGTAAACTATTTAGACATTACACCATCAGCCTATAGGTACAACTTCTATTATTATTAAAATTAAATGTTCGTGAAAAGTTTCTGATAAATCTACAGTGGAACAAAAATGGCCTCCGTATCAGTAGTACTACTAAGGAGTACAGCTGATAGTACAAATGACACACCTTTGTAGGTGCCTCCGTATCAGTAGTACTACTGAGAAGTACAACTGGTAGCACGAATGACACAGATTTGTATCTCTATTACTACTACAAAAAATACAAGTAAATTTACTCGACTTTAAAACGTAAGTTCAACTGGTAGTAAAAATGATACAAACTTGTATTTCTCTAGTATAAAAAAAAACTTATCTATTACGATAATGGTAAGAGCGCGCCCTTGTTCCTTCACTTAACATAATTTTTAAGAGGAACGTCAATTTCTTGATTGACCAACTGCATTTGAACGTGAAGAATTTAAGTATCCCGTTCTACAACATTCCTTGAACGCTCTTTTGCTGATTCTAATGTTAAAGAATTCACAGCCTTAAATTCTGCATCCTCCTTGATCATTTTTAAAAAATGTATAATTGTTGGTCTTCTTTTAAAAAGTTTATTGAATTGACCGTTCCAACCCTCACAGACATTATTCGTTCGGTGTCGCTCACCGAAACTACACCATAAAGCTTTTTTGGGCATCCAGTATTTTTTTATGTAAAGTAAAAACTGTTTTAGGTTTTTGTTACTTCCTACAAATTTCACTCTCCTTCAGTGTATATAACTAAACCCTTCTTCAATTTGTGCTTCTGGGAGAAGAGGCAGCACCATGCATAAACTGACAATTTTGTTCAAATTCCGTTTCGTATTTTTTTTAATCCTTTTTGTAAGCATTAATTGCTTTGCTTTTCGTTTAAGCTTATCCTGAAAATGATAAAAACAACCGTGGTGTTTAATCTGGGGGAAAATTGTTATCATCGCAGTGATTGCAGCTTGTTCGAAATCTGTTATAAATTTCATAGGTTCCCATTCTGAAACTTGCGACTTGATCATCTCAAACATATTATAATAAGACTTTTTTAACTTGTTAGGCATAAGTGCATATGCCACAGGAACAACATTGTTTTTCTCCTCACTACAGCCTATGTCACAAAATAACACGTATAATTGTTTGAACGGTTTTGGGCACCTCTGAAATGTGCCATCACCAAAAAAAATTTTGCCGACTTTGATAAATTCCCGTGCTTCTTTTGACGCAAATAATAACATACGATTTCTTTCATCGTCATTATAATCTCCGAGAAGAAAATCATCAAAGCCCGGTGGTATTTTAACTTTATCTAGATCATCGTACACTATTTTCTCAACTTTCTCTAGTTTCCTGCTTTTTCTGTAAGCCACGGATCGGTATTTGCTGTACGTCGGTAAATTTGAAATTAAATCAAGTCCCTTATCCTTCATGGATGCTACTGTCTTTTTGTATATTCTAGAGACAGTTTCTTCTGGAGTTAAAGCTGCCGTTTGAATACTAGTGCATATTATTGAGCAAAGTGTATTTTCGTTTTCATTAGGCATGCAGGTTTGAGCATGGATACTCGTTTTGAGCACTTTTGATTGGTCCTGTGAAAATACGTCACGTCAGCACAATCTAAGAGCCCAAACACGATGGTTCTACATGGAAACCAGCCCAAATAATAGTGACTACCTTACGACTCTTAGGCTACCTGTCCACTGGAGGCGGGAAGAGGACAGGACGAAACTGTGTCCAATAAAAACCACCTCTGACGACCTCTGTGGCGCGGTGGGCGAAGGTCCGCCTGCGACGCAGGAGGTCGCGGGTTCGATTCCCGCCTCGGGACAAATGCGTGTACGATCTGCAGATATTTGTTCAGGATGTTCTGTATATCAGTTATCTAGAACCCATAACACAAGCTCTGCTTAGCTTATGGCTAGATAATGTTGTGTGAATTTTCCAGAATTATTTATTTATTATTTTATTTATTAAATAATTTATTATATTAATATTTGAAATAATAAAATCATACCTCTGTAACATTTACTGTTCCACTGCATCTGCGTCCGGATTTAAAGTTCTTGCACCTCCAGATGCTATTCAAATTTTTGTATTTTTTTAGTAGGTAGTATTGGTGACCACTGTTTAGTAATACTTTGCCACGTCCGCGTTCTACTATCTTTATGTCGTCTACTAAAGAATTGCCTAGCGCCGAATCTCCCATTTTTCACGTTTAAAATATAAAAATAATGTCTCAATTCAATGAAATGGAAGCTTTTGAACATATTCTTGACACTGTCATTTCATTATCCATCATCAAAGAAGTATCATACTTCAAATCTTTTACATTACAAGTGGCCAGTTTAGAATTATCAATAAAGAGTATCGATTGTCATGATAACTAAATGTCAGTTGTACAGCATAAACTATATAGAGATACAAAGGTGCGTCATTTGTACTACCAGTTGTACTTCTTAGCAGTACTTCTGACATGGAGGCTTACTAGTACTACTGGTAGTACTAGAGATACAACGGTGTGTCATTTGTACTACCAGTTGTACTTCTTAGTAGTACTACTGATACGGAGGTCAAAAATGTAATGATTTTTTAATTTTTAAACTATTTCGAAAAACACAGATGTGTCATCAGTATACCACTTCTGAAATCGGAACCGTTGCACTCGTACTTGTAATACAGATTTTCCGCCAATTTGCAAACACACTCGCCAATCACCGCAGTCAGTGCAATGATCTTCGCTTTAGGGAGGGGAAAACAAGATTGGACTGGACTTTGACTTACATATGTACCTAGTAAACATCCTTGGGACCTAGTAACTAAGACACGTTCCTAGGTTTCAATGGTATTTTGGAGACGACTGTGTGTGTTGTGTTGTCGTCCTATGTTAGTTTCTTGTGAGTAACTTTTGTTAGCTTGCTAAATGGTTTATTTAGTGTAAGAAAATTCTCCTAATTTTCCCCATCTCCAAATTTTATCCTATGACACGTCGTCGCTTCAATCCAATAAAAAAGATATTAAAATTGTAACTGAATTCAAATGAAATAATTCTTAAAACCTACTAACTAAAATATCTAATAAAAAAAATAAAGAAAAAATACATTAATAATCACAGAGAAAGCACACTTGTAATTTGAGGAGTGCTGAGCTGTGTTTTATTTTTGTACATACTTTGTTAGTTCGCCGTCTTTGTTATTTGGTTTAACGGGTTAAATTAGAATAAGAAATAATATAAAATTTTCAGGACCGCATTTTACCGCATCACTAGATCCCATCCACAGTTCAAAAGTATGTCATTTTCAATACCGAACGGCATCCGCATGTAAATATATAATTATTTGGCATCCTGCATTTTGCCCGAGTAACGGTGTCCATTGTACTTGATGGACAAATGATTGCAAATTTTTCTCTCTTGTTAAGTTTTTTTGTCCACATAAAAAAGCATGTTGCAGTGAGTAATTTGAGTCGATTTGACCGAATTTACGTAGGTAAGTACCTACTAGATTAAATGTGTTAGCAAAAACCGAGTAAAGACAAGTATGCGTTAAATGATTAAGATCGAATAATTTTTTTTTTCATTCTATGGCATTAAAATAAGTTAAATTTCAAAAAAGTGTTTTATAAACAATAGAACAACATTATGTCGGGTAGACCAGTGTTAAATTTAGTGTGTTTTATTCGGCCAGTAATTTTGTTTTGGTCATATTGTGGCTCAACTCTAGCTGGTTTCTAGTTTTATTTTATTCAGCCAGCAATTTTATTATTGTCATATTGTGGCTCAACTCTAGCTGGTTTCTGGCAACGCTTTCACTGTACGATAACATTAAATCGCATGATAGATTAGCAGAGAGATTTCTTGTTAATTTGGCTAATTGTGCGTGCAGGGATAATAATTTGACATGACTATTCCTTGGCCTTGACTTGTGTGTTTATTTTCATATTTTGTGGTGTTATTTTTTTTCATTGGTATTGTGTTTAGGATGTGCGGTTTACAGGTGCAGACAAGTATTAAAAACTTAACTTAACTTTAGGATGTTCGGTTTACAGGTACAGGTATGAATAACCTACCAGTACCAGTTTATTATTTCAAAACAATTAACTTATAAGAATTAAACAATTACAACTAGTATATACACTTAATATCTATTTCTTAAAAATCTAAGCCGTCACCAGAAGGCAGAGTGCCCAGAATGCTGCCAGCATTGCCACGTTGAATGGCAATGCTAATTCGTTGACCGAAATAGAAGCCAGCATTCCGATCACCTGTCGACTCAACAAGAAGTTTGATAATATCTTTATAAATGGCGTGTGCTCCAGGTCCCCAAGGACCTACCTACCAGTTAACCATTTTTTTAATTTAATTTAAGCACAAGATATGCTGTTAAGCTTGTAATGGCAATTCTATATTTTAAATTGTTAGCTATTTATTTTTAAGCGTCACCTTGCAACTGTTTTAGTTGATTTTATATCATAATTAGTCCCCTGATTAAGATCTCTTAAAGCTATTTTAATTTCACCATGCAAATAATCCAAGTAATGTCTTAAAAATTCATCAACGCTATATTTTTTGATCTGTGTCTGAAAAACAAGTTGCTTCAGCGTTTTAGAATAGCTCTCTACTCCTGAGGAAGACGGCGCTCGGTTTTCTTATTCAAAAGTGGTACAAAATAAATTAGACCACATTGGTAATTTAAACAATAATCTTCTAAAACTGGCAATAAATGCGGGATACATCGTTTGATTGTTTTTTTTTTTTTGTTTAATGGTTTCCACTAATTTGTCCAATCATGACACAAACTCAAAATCCTCAAACATCTCGTCACTTAACTATCAGAAAAACTACCGTAGCTCTCTTCTAATTCATCATCAGGCAAATCAAAGTTTTTAACAATTTATCGAGTCGACTCATAGCAGCCTGATAGTCGCTATTGTTGTTTCCAAGATCATTTATTTGCCCGAACAAAAGAATGTAAATCTGATTTCAAAACATTTAGGCTTATTTTTATATCTGCCACTTTATTAAACAGGATAGGAGCAATACAGCCAGCGTCTTGGGGACGCTTCAGACTGGTAAAAAATATATCCACCGTGGTCTTACGATACAGTCTGGTTGCTGGCAGTATCACAATGCTAGGGTACTACGACACGAGGATTTCAGTAGGTAAGTCCAAACGACAGTAGCAGGGATAATAACATAATAGAAATGATTGGCTCCAATCTTGCCAAGCGCACGGGCGCGAGGGCGTCTCATTGCACTCATCATGAGATAATTCGAAATAATCTGCGAAGGCACAACGTACGACATGCGATGAAACAAATAGGTGTTGAGTTCGCTGAACTGCTGATGGAGCTGATGAATTGATTGCAGTTCTGTTGCGAAATACTTGGGAATTTTTTTCAAGTACCATTTTCACTATCGCTGAGTGAGAAATAGCTTTAAATTGACATATTGTGGATTGGGTTCACATCAAAACAATTTAAAGTAAATAGTTATGGTAAAGAAAAGTTATGTGTACCTACATGACAAAATCGTTCACCATTTTGGCAGATGCTATGGCAGAGCAAATTATTCATTTATTTATTTTAGAGGTTTTTTCAGCAAAATATAACCATAATAGCGATGTGTAAAGAGACAGGTGGCTATTAACAATTATGCCAGAGCGCAGATTTTTTTTCTGGTGATCATGTTGATTATTAGAAGCTAGTGATTATGGGAACACGTATAGCTAGCTACCTATACTTACTGCAGCGACTATCTTAGTTTGAAATCCCTATCAAACAAAATGAAAATTTACCTACTGTAATAATGTAGGTTACATTAATCGCGCTGCATAAGCACAAAGCGATAAATAATGATAAGTGCGAGAACAAACGCGTTGCGTTACGTTGCACGTTTAACGTTAACGTAAACAGTATCAAAACTCTGATTTATACGTTTGCGGAACGTAGGTATACTCGTGTAACCTACCTGTTTGTTTTGGCTAGTGGTGGTAGATTTTGATTGTGATTCAAATTATTTTCGGAATTAAAAATATTGTACGAATAAAATAACTTGATCCGATTGGTTTACGCTCACGCTTCATAAGCAGCCGAGGCTGAACTACCAAAAATTACTTATTTTTTAAATTATCTTAGTTAGGAATCCAATAGTACTTAATCGAGTTGTTCGGTATCGATTGTCCTGGAAATAATGACGGTGGTATTAATGCTATGTAGTCCATTGGAAATTTTTCCAGCGTAGATTATCATAGTTTTTTTTTAGTACCATCTTTTGAAATACAATGTATTGCACAGGATAAAAGATTAAAGCTAAAACTAGAACTCGAAACTTTTCATACACACGCATACAGTGGCAACTTGATTGTAAGCCCCGGAGAGTAACCCTGTTTGGTTTGCACAGAGCATCTTTGATTACATTTTCACGTTAGACAAAGTAACAGAGATTTGCCCTGAAACACTGCTTTGTTGACCAAAAAACATTGCCCATTTCTTCTCTTGTGAACCAGTTAGCGACGTCAGTGATCTCCTCTAGGACGGAAAGGTCATTTGTAACAAAAATCCCTTTTGTTACAAAAAAAAACAATTTAAGATGCTTTCTGTTTTGCCTGCAATTGTCCACTCCTAACAAATCTCAGAAGCTCTTTATAACCAGCTGCCAGCTCCAGTGCTGCTGAAAAACTCTGATAAAGGGGTTAAGGAACTAAGCAAGTGGGATAGTGTCCTTAGAACTTAGAGAAATTGTATTAAAGGGAAGAAGTCGGTTAATTCGTAGGTTTAAGGTGAGGAAGAGAGTTAAATGGGGAGGGGTTCGAGTTTCATTGGACACCAAACTGTAATGTAAAGGACTGAAGGTCCCTACGCACAAGTTATCTATAGTAAAGTAGTATTTATATCCTATAGGGACGGAAGGAATATTTATTGATGAAGTCTACTGTGAGTCCTTAAGGTAACTTAGGTACATAAGTTGTACGAAGCCAAGGATTGTAGCGCTGTAAGCTCTGCGACTGGATCTGGAACTGCTGAAACCCGGTTGTCGGCTAGCTTGTGGAGTCGGAACCAGCTGCGTCCGTTGTGATCTCGGGAACTAGATTGCTGGAACTGGGCTGCCGGGAAGCTCGTGTTCTGGAAACCAGCTGCGTCTGTTGATGTTTGAGATTGGATTGTAAGTAAAGTATCTTTGAGGTAGTAGAAGACTCAGGATAGAGTCTGAGTTTTCATGGGATTTATATGGAACCTATCACATTATGAGCGATAAAAAATACATTTTAAAAGACAACTCAATGACAGTTAGATAAAATTTGCTTATGATTTTCTATGAAAATATTGCTTTAGAATCAAGATAAATATTATGTTGTTTGTAATTTGGAATCAGAAAATTTGGTCCTATCACTACGTATGTACGTTTTAGAGAAAAAAATACCAAATAGTCGGATTTCCCATCGAAACAGCAATAAATTTGTATAAATATAGTATGTATAAGAAGGGACAGACCCTTATCTTCGATTCCAAGTAAGTTTTTATACAAATAATTATAAAAAGTAGACAGATCAACGACCAACACCGCAGTACAAGTTAATATTGTACCTTTTATAATATAGAGGTATAGATATTATATGTATTATTATATAGTGCAAGTTTTATTATTAGTGGCTTATCTAGCTTAGTTTAAGCATAGCACGTCTTTTTGTTTTATTTCTACCATGTGTGGCTGGCAGGTATAAAATGCCATTGGCATTAAGCTCACCTATTGTATACTGTTGTTAAATGTGTGCAATAAAGTATGTTAATAAATAAAATATCTAAATAATTACATCTAAAAATTACGAAGATCAAATGATCAACATTACAATGGAAAATTTATGATGCGGGCTAAGACTCTGTCAGTCTTAGCCCGCATCATACATACGGAGACCATGATGCCCAACAACAACAAAAAATAATTATTTTTTCAATAATAATTACTACCAACCAAATCTCAAAAGGTTGTCAAAAATTTCTGTTTGAAATAAATTCCACGCAGTAAAAATTCTATGTAACACAACCCGTTAAATTGGCCGCATGGTTTGGTATTCCAGGGCGCAGCACTATTTGTTTGCGTTGTTATTTTTGGCCGCACCGGTGCACCCGTTCGACGGAATTTAATTTCAAGCGGTCGGTTACAGGGTTAGAGCCAGGGCCTGCGATCTGGGGATTTAGTTTAGCTTGGCTCTTAAGGTTTAAAGTTTAGCGTTTAGTTACGCTCATTATTTGTTCTTGCTTTAAATTCTGTAATATAAAAATAGGTACTCAAATTCAGAAATATAGAAAAGAATGAAAGACAAAAATTTTATAAACACACAAAATAATAAAAAGATTAAGAGCACAGGAGTGAACCACATAGGTAATATGGGTTTCTACAAAAGCTATTTAACATAAATCTACCCATGGCGATATATTTCGTTCTATCAAATTTTTTTTTACAAACGGGTAGTTCGTAGGCTGTTTAACTAATCCATGATCAAATCTCTTGTTAACAACAGTTGTTTTCTTGTCGGATTGAAGTTGACAAGAGATTTGATCACTGAATAAATAAAAAATATGTAAAATATGCAAGACAATCCACATAGATTAGTTTATTTATAAGAAAGATCAATTAAAATTTTTTTATAATCATAAAGGGCTTATGCTAGATGGTCCTTCTGATTCTTTTTTAATAAATGATACGATTGAATCGTATCATTTATTGCTTGAAATGGTATAGGTAAGGTTGGTCTTAAGCTTATAGTTAAAAAGTTCCACTTAATACACCGTTTAATTCGAAATGCAAAATAGACATATGCACATCTTTCAATTTATATCTAAAAATAAGACCTAACTTGCAAATAAAATTTAATACTAGTTTTTTCATCCTGAAATTATGAAAAGATATGCCCCTTATCCGTATCTTAATCCGTGCATGTGCAAGCAAATTAAATAGCAATAAGTATGTGTGGAATATCTGCACAAGTTCTGGTACCTATCTACATAAACAGACATAATTTGGAGTCAACTTCATGACGTTGAGCTGAAGCTTCTGTTTCCTCATAACTTCGGCCTCGTACTACACTGGTTCTGTGTAGGATGGTTTGCGTTATCCAGCAGAGTCTGTTTTTTAAGGAATATCACGCAGAATGTCGCAAAAAATCGGCAACGTAGTATGTCAGAATTCATAGAATTAAAAATAAGCATTAATCCCGTTCGTCCCATAAAATCGTGTCATGGTCAGGGACGAATGGGATATCACATAATGAGAGATAACTACGTATAACATGTGGTTACGGTAGGTAATAGATGCCTATAGATGGATTAATAAGTTAGTTCTTCCAAAAAACGCTGCACGACAAACTAAGTCGTCGACGATAAACGTCAGGTAGATAAGGTAATGCCATAATTAATGAATAACTCTAAAATGGTATAAGGTATACCTAAAGTAGTCTGAAGCATTTTCAAAATTATCCCTTTCCACAATTTCGAAGCTAGTTCTGTTAATACAAAATGGCAACTTCGTATTTGGAGTTTAAAGTGGTTTTGCTAAAAGTTTGTTATGCTACTCGCGCAGTTTGCAGTGCAATGTAGCGAGTATTGCAGTGGTATGACGACCTATGATGGCGTCTATGCAGGCTTGCTCTTATGAATAACTTGCATGCACGTGACTAATGGATGCAAGGATTCCCTCACTAACTTGTCTCCGGCATACAGCGCTCAGGTTATTTCGTTTCATTTTGTCAATATTTTTGACAGCCTTTAGAGCTATATTTATTCATTCAAATAATACTTTCATTAAACAATAGAGGTAATATACATGTAAATACAAAATATACATAACACAAAAAAGATGTTTCTACCAAACGAAACGACGCGACGGGGACGAAGACGCCCTAATATCAAACTACGTTATGTAGTTACTGATCTTTTACGCCCCAACCACGTCGTCGTTTTAGTGTGTCTGCGGCTTTACTCGTATATTTCCCGTGCTAAAACTGAAAAGTGTTTATGGCTCTGTTTCATATTTCGGTGCTCGTGTCGTGATGAACGAGCGCAAAACAAAAACAATCGAGCACCTCAGACGTTCCTCGGTTTGATCTGAATCCAAATAAAAAGAAAGAATTTACGACGCGCCTTGTGGAATCAATTCTTTAGCAAGATGTAGGTACTCAGTCAGATTCAGCTTTTACAGCTTTTTTACTGATTGCAATATTTTATTTTGATAGAAGTAATCAGTGGTGAGTGACGGCTGCAAGCTCGGCCTAATGCAGCTGTTAAAAGAGAAGATACGAAGACCTTAACAGAAATAGTAAAGTCGTTTCTGAGCACCGTTTATGCGCAACGAATTTAGTAGGGGTCTATATTTTTTCTGGAAAAAGACAGAGAAAGAGAATGTGTGGTCTTTGTCGTAAAAATTGTGGTAAAATTCGACTAAGTAAAGTGAAATGGTTGCAGGACCTATGCTAGGTACAAAATATTTTAAATACTTAAACAATACAAAACATTAAAAAGATAAACATTTGCAAATCTGGAATTAGGTACAAATGCCTGTATTATTCATAAAGAGAAACGTCCTTTGACAGACAAAAACTGAAACAAAAGTCTGTAACTGAAATAAATTTGCTCTGAATTCGAGAAAGAATGACTGTCACAATTCGCTTCCCAGAAGGGCCCTTTGACGAGCACGAGACACTTATTATGCGTTCCTGTCAAGCTTACATTCGCCGCTGTCAAATATTTTTTACAACTCCCAGTATAACTTCCGCTGCGGTGAGTGATATGCTCGTTTTTTGTCTAAAAATATAGCATTAGCACTTTGTATTCTTTATTCGAAAATACATTCAAATGACCTGACAGATACGCAGTCTATAAAGAATCAGAAATACCAAGTACTTATTATTTATTAGCTACAGCAAAACGCTGGGAGTTATTTTCGGGGGCATACCTTCTCGTGTCTTTCTGTCCCTCCGCATATCCCATACACAACATAGCGTAAAATTATCATAGCGTGTCAAAATAAATCAAATACAATATCAAGCATTATTTTAGAATTCTTCCACTAAAACAAAAAAAATAAGTGAAAAGTACATATATCAATTATATATTTCGTAGTTTAATATTTTAGTTGTTTAATAGCTTATGTTGTAAGCCTAAAGAAATAAAAGTAATTGATTTCTGATTTCACTGATAAATTGTTTTTTTGTGATGCATTCATTCCTTTCAACTTAACATTTTCCTATGTCGTGTGGCTTTTATTCCAAGAATAAAAATAAGTCATCGTATACAAAATTAAAGTATAATAAATGTTACTGTAAGGAGAAACGTATAATAAATATTTTTCTATGATAAACAATAGATTCAAGCGTTAAATTGCGGAAATCTATTACGAAATAAATAAATAATGCTGGAAAGAATCCTTTGCTAAAGGAAAGAGAAAAACATACAGGCGAACTGCGAACCTCCTCCTTTTTGAAGTCGGTTAAAAGAGGAAGATTTTTCGCGGAATTGTTTCTAATTATTCTGCTTATACTTTTCTTTTCACGATACTGGCTTAGATACAAAGTACCTCTATAAGTTTCGTCGACGGCCGTAGGGGACAGAACTAGATTAACATGAAAACAAATTAAAACTTTGCTATCATAATGACATAATTGCTCTGTTAGGAGTATTAACTTCCAAGAATTTTCTAACAGACTTTCCTGTTTCTGAAAAGTATGGGGAAGTACGAGTTGAGTCAGTCATTATGTGCAAATGTATCATGTTATCTTTTATCAAATCTGTTTGTTCAGCGGTTTTCCTCAAGATGAATTATTTTTTCATGTTATGTTACGGTCTTGTAGTTTTGTTAATTACTAGGTATTGGGTTGACATGTTTAAATCTTTAATTGTAATTGAATTGAATTGAAATTTAAAATGTTAGATTAAAATTTTATTTTATTATTGCATGCTTAGACCACGCGAGACATGAGCCCAATATTTGTACCTGTTTGTACCACCTGTATACCATGTTTGAAGCAAATATATATTTGAATTTGAATTTTGAATTTGACAATCGTTTTCTTTTCCAATTCCACTTTGACACTATAATATTACGAATTTTGTTATTATATTGTTTACTTATGTTAAAATCTATAATTAGCTTTCTGTTATTTTATTATTAAGGTATTTAATCATTTTAAAATACAGCTGTTCGTTTTCTAACAAAATTATATAGATGCATAAAATAAAACTAACAGACAATTTCAATCAAAATGCAAAGTACGTTCGGAGTAAGGGGAACAACTTACTTTTTGTCTAGCTACCTATTAGCGCTAATGGCGGCGGTTCAACAACTAACCACACTTGTTAATCTATAATTACTTACCTGTCTCCAGCCGGCAAACTCTACCTACACAATAACTTCGTAGTTTTATAATGCAGCTGTCACTGCGCAGTGTGACCTGTTACAGTACCTACTAATTATAATCTGTGTTAATTTGCGCAGAATCGGACACGTGCATTGCACTAACGATTGAAAACATGTTTACATCCACCATCACTTGAAGATTTATTGTAATACCTGAAATTGCTTGCATAACCCCGAATTCTTAGACACGTCGCTAATTACCGTTTACGACGTAAATAACCGATGATACCCGTGATGATGACCGTGATGATGACCGTGATGTTAGTGGTAATTAGTAATATCTACCTGGAATAAGGTTACTTGCTAATTTATGAGGCCGATTTCAGCAATAACCTGTATCCATTTATAATGAAACTAAAAAAGTTATACTAACACACAAAAAAATTATGAATTAAATATTTTTATACAAAAGCAGCAGCGTTAGGTTGTATGCTTACTAGTGAATAAGATGAGTTAAAGCACGGAACAGAAGGAATAGAATTAAAGTCATTTAAAGTACTTACTGGGTACTCGCACGTTGTTTTTACAGGGTGTAGCTTACTCATTTTTTTTGTTTTTATGGAGCCTACAGTCCATTTTATTTTTATTTTTGTTACAAAATGTTCTTTAATAATTGTTGTTCTACTTCTTGGCTTGTCTTGGTGGGGGTACTACAATGCTCTAGTTCTAGATAAATTGTTCAATATATGACAAACTGTGCTTCGACACAATTTTACCTTCAATTCAATTGATATATAAAAGAACAAGCGATTTCTGGGGACACAAGGCCCAGCCCAAACCGCAGAAGCTAGAAAGCTGAAATTTTAAAAGCAGGTAACTTTTACTATATAACATCAGGTGTATAATTTCCAATTTTTGGAAATTCTACCCCCTTTTGTGAAAAAGGGGCGTTGAAATATTTTTGCTGTTTTTTGTAACTCTTTAACCAGTAGCCCAATTCGGTTGAAACTTACAGAGAATACTAAGAATACAAAACTATTGATCACATGTTTCAGGATATTTCAAAATTTTCCTGAAAATGGGGTAAATGTGGTTATTTAAGTTTGTGATTCGTAATAAACTATAAAGTAAATAATGATACACGTAACTTTTATTTTTACAAAACTACCCCTAGGGGCAACCAAATTTCACGCGGGTGAAGCCGCGGGGTGCAGCTAGTTTCCTATGTAAAAGAGACCATAATATTACGCCATTCAATGCGAAAGTAGCGTAGTACCAGTACCTATTAGGTATTGTTAATGTATGTAGGTACAATGAGGTTGATAAACTACAGGTCAGTAACTGTACCTACACGATAATAATTAAGTGTTAATCGTAATAATAATAACACACGAGTGCACGTAAGGAACCAAGGATACATCTGCTGATTACTGTTATTATAATTGGTGTAGGTTATCACTATCACAGGGTCGAACAATGTAGTATTTTTAATTGTTTTGTAGATATATACAAAGGAATTTTATTTGCAGTTATCTTTGGCATATTTCTATTAATGCGAAATAAAAACTTTGACAAATCGAAACTAGTTTTTGAATGAGCAATTTTAGTTTAATAATAAAAGTATTTTGTGTATATAAACGAAGGAATATTATTTGCAGTAATATTGGACATCATTTCCAACAGCACGCACCTCTACTTGTCACGCGTCTACTACGCCGCCCGTGACAATTGAGGATGTACCTGCAACAGAAATCCGGCATCAGTCCGAGAGTCGAGAAGTTGGTGTCACGCCGTAATGTGAACTTCGCTTCATTTATGGTGAGAGTGCCGAAGGATCATTTCTCAACTTTTATGGATAGGTAGCGTATTTTGGCCTAAGGGTGTTTTGTTCAGGAAGTTCTGTGGAAGGCTGATACGCGACACCGCGCGCACGTCATTGACCCAGTGCCAATGACACGATTCTTTTATAAGTTTTTATAATTATGTATGTTAGTTCTCTAAGGTATTTATCATAATGAGCTCTAGTTAAGTTACTTTGTACTTGTCTTGTGATACCTGAAATAAATGATGATTATTATTATTATTATTTGTTTCTCATTTCCATGGGGCCATATAGTGGCCCGGTCCTTTTGGAGGCATGCGTAGAGCCGAAGCACAGAGGCCCTTCATGATTATTATTATTTCTATTAATGCCAAATAAAAAGTCAGTCAAATCGAATAATTGAACTAGTTTTTGAATAAGCGATTTTAGTTTAATAATAAAAGTATACTTAACTAGAATTATTTGATTTGACTTTGTTTTTATTTGGCGTTAATAGAAATATGACCAAGATAACTGCAAATATAGTTTAGTTAGTTGGTATGACATCGTACATGGCTGTATATAATTTTTGGGACCCTAATGGTCAATGTCATGAAAGAAGGTAAATCTCTATGCTTTCTCACCGCTCTTTTTATGAGACAAGACCTAGACAATTTGTTTCCGCCTTGAACACGGTAGGCTTAGTTTCGTTAATAGCTGACTGACACCACAGTCCACAGTCCATCCCACAGTTTAATACGATTTTATGAACCTTGAATAGTAAAGAGCTTGTATTCTTATCTAAGACGGTAGCTTCCACAACAGCTCTTTATCCACGCGGCTTGTACAAGTTGCGTAAATGTTGAGCTTTTGCACCAAAGCTTTGCTCAAAGCAGATGCCTTCGAATCGTATTCACCCGATTAATTTATTCCATTTCAATAAACAAGCCAAGTAGCAAATTGCTGCCGTCGAGTCTACCGCGTCATATACAGCTCTCGTCTCCTTTCAAAGAACTTTTGACTTTATTCCGATGGCTTTATGGTTTAATGTAAGCTCGTGTTGCGTTCCGCGCAATAATACTTGCAATTAGTGTGAATAGCAGTGGCAAGTGTCATAGCGAGTGTCTTCAGACGCGAGTCGAGAGCGGTGTCTCTTGCACGGGGGGTGGAGTCTGAATTTACAACAAAAAGGAAACTTGACTATGTCCTTGAATCCTTGTTTTAACGAAATTGCAGCAGATTTAGTTAGTCTCAAATATTTAGATTTCGTACAATGTCAATTTCTGGGCAAAGTATTTATCTGATACTTGATTTTCTTCAGACGCGCAGTGTGTGATAGATTTAAATGTAGTCAATGTACATTATGATCATTTAGTTTCAGAGCTACTTAATATACATTTGCATTGGTTGGATAAGTCATAAGCCGACTCCACCACAAATTTAATAAAATACTAATTTAAAGATTTTCTTTCTGAATCTTGCATTCTTGTTTAATGTTATGGTGGATGCTTATAAGTCCACAATGTTTAATTATCTAATACATTTTATAAATTGATGATAGCCTATAATCTACTTTAATTGTTGTAATTTGATGGTTGATGTTTTATTTTCCATGAAATTAGTTTACAATCGATTATGGGTCGATTGGTGATCTTTACGTTCTTATTGTCATTGACTATTTATGAGATAAAGGTACCTATGTAATTAAAATGTTAATTGTTCTTAGAGACTCACATCATACTGTACAAAATGGCTGCATCTGTTTTTATAAAATCTTTTACTCTTCAGTTTCTTACAGTTTCATATTCTTTGTTCATATTCATGTTTCTTCTCTTTATAGAACTCTGAGCTTTACCTCTTGTTTGTGTGTACAAAACCAGAACTAATCAAACAGGTTGCTCTCAGGAATGTTCCTGAGAGCAAACCTGTTTGATTTGATTGTTTGATAATTAATATTTCACTGTGCATCATGTTTATGAACATTAAAAACCTAAGTTGTTGATTATTTACTTCATTCCGATTTCAAAGAATTATGAGGCAAATTCCTAGTAACTATGGTAAGAGAAGTAAGCACTTCAAAAGAGCGGCTAAGCTTTGCTGTTACGTATTTCTACTTAAAAATTTTATTTACAAATAAATAAATAATGCTGGGCAACCCACGCAGCATCATCGCTAGCTACGCAGAGCTTGTGTTATAGATAGATGTGTTTTTTATTATACATAGAAAATAACCGGAACAATTTTCATGAGCGTAAACCTGTTTGATTTGTTCTGGATATTTTAATTAATATTTAGTTTACTTAGGTACTGTTGAATTCAAAGTGAATTAATCACAACAACATCGAGAATACAAAACAACTCTGATGTTTAAGACGAAAATCTTACACTCCGCTGCATCCGAGCCACTAGCAGCTCAGAATTACGTACCATGAACGAAGCTCCATGGGCTATGGCTTGATCACGTATACCTAGATCTCAAGAATAAATAATTTTTCATTAGTCGGTAGTTGTTACATTATTCTTTGTCGTCTTTGATCTTTGTAATTTTCTGTCTTGCTAGCAAAATGTGCGCAGGAAATATCAAGGTGCACATGTGTGCAAACACAGTTGCACTCATAACCCGATGGGACGGCAGGCCCACACGACCACGGAGATGTCAGGCGCAATATTTTATAAATATTAATATAAATACTTAGTCCTACGTTGAAGCACTCTTCAACAGGAAGACATGGTAGAATGAGGAAAGTTTAAAAACTTTCATGATTGTTATATTTTTTTATCTTTGAATGAATCCGCACAGATGACTGGCTGATGACTGATTAAAAACGGACGCAGAGCCATTTTCCAAGAAGTTGCAGTTGACAGATTGAACCAGCCGTCTTGTCTCATCTTTGCGAGTAAATGCAGCCAATTTGCGCGGTTTAATCTTCGTAAAAGGTCCCGTACTGCTCCTTTTGCGGACAGCCGCCAGTGTGAGTAAGCCACGGTAGGTGCTTGACCGAGTTTGTGTGTACTGCTTCGTATTTATAGAAGATTCATGACTAGATTTCAACCGGGGTTTTGAACGTGTCGTTGGTTGTTTTAATTTTCTTATCGCTAAAAATTATCAACGTTCAAAAAAGAGTGTAGGTACTACTTATTATTCGTTACATTTAGATAGATGAAACATTTATTTAATACTACAAATACACATATGTAGGTACAAATATGTACATTAATGTTAATATTTTTAAAACATTCGATTCACTTTTTGTATTTTTTGGGTATATCTTGGCCTTGGTAATTTTCTTATCTAATTCCTATTTTGCATAGGAGATAAAATATCTAGTATATCTAATTTTGAAATAAAGCTACATAATATGTATGTCGATTTGCTTTTAAGGATATTACCACCGTAAAGATTACTAACCTTTTGCATTGCACCAATCATCTTAGCATTAAAATTAGAATAAGGACTATAAACATCATCAGCGTTGATTGTTTCCGTAATACAATCCGTTCTTGAAACGTTCCGGTTAAGGCAAGTCCTGTTTTGAAAATAATTTTGAATTAGATCCAAGTACGCAGAAAAACTAGCATTAATCATGCATGTAACAAGGAACTATCGTTATTTCCGCATGTCTGTGTGACGCATCAAAAACGCTACGGCAATGTTGTTTTTCCATAAAATTGTGTTTATTCCTATTTTGATATGACTACTCATCAGGAGCTTGACAAAGGGTGATTGCAAATGTCCTCGAGAAGTGTGAAACGCACATGGATACGTATAATGACGACGTTTATCATATCTTTCCTTGCGGTAGGTATAATAATGCGACTCATCACCAGCAACCATTTAAGTTCCATAAAACAGTATTTATGTTGTTTGTAAAGTTTGCATAAAACGGACAATCTCTTGAACATGTACTGATCTGATCCCGAAAATTATTTCACTGACAGGAAGCTGTTGAGTAGAGACAACTTTTATCCAAGTACCGGAGAGAAGACGCGGGAAGAATGTAGTTGCAAAACAAGGTAGAGTCGACGCTAAAAACCCGGGTCTCAATCTCCCAAAAACGTTGTTAGTTTTAAACGAGCCGCTTTTGAGATTCGGAATAAACTATTGGCTTGTGAGAACCGTCCGTTTACAGGTTTAGTGACTTCATCTCGCCACATCTTTTTACAAAAATGGCTGGCTTTGGATTACAAATTGCAATACGTCTGTATTTTTGGTTATTTTTGTAAGAAAGTGTGTCAAAGTCGTCTTCTAGAGTCTATTTACAAGCTAAAAATGTTGTTCTGCCTCTCTTCTTACTAATGTACGCAATTTATACTTAATTATACTATGTAATTTATATTTAATTATACTTGACGAGAAAATGATAATACCTAACTTTAGCTTAACATAGAGTAAACCATTGTTATTGTGTTTTTCTTTTTTAATAAATAATTTTCATTTCATTTCTTCTAAATTGTGGACAGAAGTTAAAAGGGCCCCAGTTCTTCCTAGTAATAAAAATACAAACGACCCCAACCAGGCTTAATGAAAAGCGAGGTAACAGCGGCCAAAGACTCTACCAAACAAATATATTGCGCACGAGTTGAACACTCGCGAATATTTATTATCTGTAAACATTCACTCACACAGATGCGCCGACGCGTGAGGTGTTGCTGTGTGAGAGTCTTAGTGTGATCGAATAACTTTGATCCGTGGGATTTTAGACGATGGAAATCAAAATGACCACAATTTTGTCCATGACACTCTTAACTAAGTTGATTAATCTAATTTATTTATCAATGGAAATGTAGTTTATGTTGATTGCAAGGTTAGTGTGATCTAATACTCACATATAAGAATGTTTGTATGTTTAATAATAATAATAAATAATGCTGAACAATCCACACAGCATCATCTACAATCAACACAGCATCCACACAGCATCATCTAGCCCCGAGCTAAGCAGAGTTCAGTTTAGTGTTTGTTATCTTGTCAGTAGTTTACTGAACGGATCAGACTGAAATTTTGTAAAGATGTACTTTAAGCCCTAAAATAACATTTAAAGGTTATTTATCCTGTAAAAGCGAGTACGAAGTCATAATTGCTAGAAATAACGTAATAGTATCAAAAGTACCACAACGCAGTCCGCGTTTGAATGTGTTGTTGTAAACAAGCCTTCAGCGACTATCCGTGCAATTCGCGCTTGTGTGCGTGCGCGTATGTACACGTAGCATTGAGCCAGGTCATGGCACTCGGTTTGTATCACGCCTATGTATACCTAACTTTTGGTCGGGCCCTTTTGATGCGCTGGCAGGGGTTTTCAATACTTGCGGTTGGGTTCAGGGCCTGTGTTTTCTCATTTTCATTTATTTGATTTATGCTACCAGTCCTAGATCGTTATGCTAGGAAAAAGAGGCCGCCTCTCTTTTTCCTAGCATAACGATCTAGGACTAAAGTTAGTTATTACTGATCTTAAGCTGCATTTAAATTCTAAAGCTAATTTATATCTACTTACTGGCGTAGCGCAGTGCCCAATTGTATCTTAGCCGCAGGCTCTTGCGGTGCAGTACAGTCGACGACTGGGAATTTTTTATTTCCTAAAAAATTTTTAATCTAGTATAGATACACCGAGCTACAGAGCAGTTTAGAAAGTTAAGAATTTAGTTTCGTCTAGTGTCATGGTCCTGGACCTACTCTTACCGATAAGAACTCATACGTTTACTGCTGAACGTGCCTTCCCAAAAGAAGGGGGTTTTTGCCATAGCCACCACGCTTGGAAGGTGAATTGGTGATCGTAGTAGAAGTGCTAAAATACACAGAAGGATCAAATATCAAACTGCTTTATTTCCTTTAGACCTTACAGGACTCTTGGACACATCACAAAATTTAAATTTAAATAAAGTGATCACATTGACTTTTTGTTCACTTTATTATTTTTAAGATAAAGTAAAACAGCGAATAAGAAACCTTTACCTTGTTAGGTTGTTAGTTTTCGAATTGTAGTAGCGAGCAAAACTCGTTCCAAGCTTTTTTATCCTCTAGATTCTAGATAATTTGATATTTTGTAATAAACCTTTTTACAAAGGACCCTTTGACAATTTGTTTGAATTAATTTTTTTAACACATTGTGGGTTTTGTTGTAGAAGCGTACATACATACAGTAGGATGCTCCCTTCTCTTTGTCAGCTCTTACGACATCCATGGGCTAAGTAAGACGGGTCGATATACGATATACGTTGCACCCCATGTCCTTTAATCCAGGAGCCGCGACCCCGCGGGCTCCTGGATTAACGCATGTCCATTATTAGTTCATCTTCAAGTATTTTCGTTGATGCGCGTCATACGGAAGAGTAGATGCATTATAATTCTGCACATAAGGAAACTCTGGAGGCCGTGCGATACTCGCAGCTATGGTGACGTGACGACGTCGGTGCTACGTACCCTACTGGTTTTCCTACTTTAGTAATTGTACCTAAATACTAAAGTAGGAAAAGCTTGTCCGCGTAAGCATCGACCCCTTCATCCCATGAATGTCGTAAGAGTCAACTAAGCGAACCTACTGGAGGAGCGGCAGGAGTTTCTTTCTGTGTCTCAATATTCATATTTTAAAGAATACCAAAGAAAAAGTAAAGTTAATTCAAATAAATATAAAAGGGAACAGTGATTACAAGTCATTTAAATTATGAGTGCCTAAACACAAATCAGACCTATTTTTAAATGACTTATTGTGGCCAGAGGGAATTAATTTAAAAAAAATTCTGTATTTCAAGAATGGCAATGAGAACGCTGCACCTATATTAAACTACATTAATGGATAGCACAACCAAAACAACAACCATACTTGTAAGCTACAATTGTAAATATGTAAAAACATCTAGAAGTGAAATCCAAAGACTTTGTGATACAGCCGACATAGTATGCCTACAGGAGACATGGCTTTTGCCTCACGACATCTCATTCGTTGGGGAAATTCATGAAGACTTTGCATACGCGGGAACATCAGCAGTCGACGTGTCAAACTTGGTGCAAGGAAGACCTCACGGAGGAGTTGCGGGTCTATGGCGCAAGTCATTATTCTGTGACGTCTCCGTGTTGCAGTCGGGCAGCGAGCATAGCAGCAATAAAAGTGATAACGGGAAATAGTGCGTTTATAGTGTGTAGCGTGTATATGCCTACTGAGTGTGCAGACAACTTGGCATTGTTTACGCAGTGTTTAGGTGTTCTAAGTGCGATAGTAGAAGAAAGTGACGTAGAATGTGTTTACATGTTGGGCGATTACAATGCGCATCCAACATCGTCATACGGTAAGGCATTGTTATCTTTTTCATTGGAACAAAACTCCAGATCAGGACTTTCGATGCACTTCGTCGGACAATTTTACGTTCATCAGTGAAGCTCACCACTGTAGAAAATGGCTAGACGACTGTTTGGTTACAAACTCAGCCTGGGAAACGATAACAAATGTTTGTATTGACTATAATGTGTATAAATCCGATAATTTTCCGTTAATTATTGAATGTAATATGGTCTAAATTGCATTGTAAACAGCAACACTGCTAATAAAGTTACATGGGGAGCTCGAGACTCTCATCAAATTAAAGAATTTAGTAATTATTGTAATAGTAGGCTTCGTGACATTGATTTTCCTGACGAATTAAGACAGTGTTCTTTACAAAATCGTAAGTCTGAGAGGCAGTATTGTAACATAATGCACTTGGAATGTTACATTACAGACGAATGGTCGCGGAGAGGGAGTGCCTTAAGTAACTATCGGAGGAGGCTGTATCAACAGGCAATTAAAGAACGCGATTAATGTTTTGTTCCATGATTCCCCATTGTACCTAATTGTATGTACTTTAATTGTTTCGTTTATTTTTTTTCTTGTGTGTCCTTTTTACTATAATTTGAGTACTTTTCAAGGGTGGCATTTTCAAATAATTGACCCTAAATAAATGACATAAATAAAAAATAAAAAACTAAATATCCTTCATGGTTCAATCACCCCCGAATGCACTGAGGCATGCACCTGCAATGTACATAAGAGAGGCGGGTAATTAATCACGTCTCTCAAATTACTAAATCAATATTTGGACAACGGTTTCTGGCATCCGTGGAAATTTTGCGACTGCGATCAGATCAGATCGAGTTAAAGCAATTTTTATCGCTGTATACAGGGTTACTGATAATTCACTGACGCTGCCGGTTCTGCCCATCATCACGAAAACGTTCGTGAAGACGGCAAGTGTATATTCCTAGAACTTTATTTAAAACACCTCTCATAAAAAAGTAAAACACGTTTGAGCGGAACCCATGAGTTACTTACGAGCGATCTTACACTCCCACCTGTTTAGTTCCAAATAAAGCTTCGCTAATAAACGACTATTGAATGGAGGGGGAATACCTACTACAAATACATAGTTAAAGAATTAAGACCGAAGACTTAAGTATTCACGAACGTGTTCATGTTGATGGGCAGAGTCTGCAGTTCACGCAGTGTCAGCGAATTACCAGTAACCCTGTCGTTAGTGAATTACTAGTAACCCTAGTCGTTTTTTCGAAAAGCTGGTTCGATGCTTTTTTTACTAAAGGGTAAGAGGGTAAATATTAACCGAAATAATATCATTAAGTTCTCATAAAACACTATCTACCTACCTATGACAAGCCACACAGAAGTCAATATTTAACGTATTCACTGCCCAGCGCGCGCCCCTGCGGTTCGCACCGCCCCGCCGCGCCGCGGCTGTGCGAATCGCAGGGGCGCGCGCCGCCGGCCGCCGCACTAGGCTCTGCACATATGTACTATCATAAAGAGTAGGTAGCTATCTTGTCTTCTCGACTTTTAAAACATGTTTAAGAGTCTGAGACTAAAACAAACGCATATTGTTAGATCATTAAAAATCGGCAAAATAATGAGTTGTGCATGTTTTCGTGAGACATAAAAATATCTCGTTTCTATCTTCAAAGCGAAGACGCCATGATCACTCCTTAAAACCGTTTCTCTATGAATGTTTTAGTCGAATATGAAATACCTTGATTTTCTTCTGATATTTTTCGTTTAATACTTTGTGAACAACTTCCCATCTGAAGGATTTTTCTTATTAATGACTATGCTTGTTATAAGTTTTATGACCTCGGGGTCTCTTGTGCTGTGTTGTCAATTTAATTTTGATAGGTCCATAAAACGTGGTTTCTTAGACTTTGAACTTTGCCATGAACCAAATATTTTAAACAATATTGAAAATTAAAACATTACAAAGATCTCTTAAAAATCTGGCAAAAATCATCTCGTGACTAATTATTGCTAGTTCAAGTACCTATTCTCGATATAATTCTGTGTACCTATTATACGTACAATGCCATAAGATTAATCAAAGTCAAAAACTTTTTATTTCCATAAATACAATAAATGTACACTTAGAAAAGGTCAAATTCTTAATAATTAAACACTGACACGGAAATAAAATGATATTTTTGATTTCAGTCGCTTCGGTATGTAGACTAAAGTAAAGAACCGACGAAGAAACCTTTAGCTTGTTAGTTGTTATTTTTCGAGTTAGAGCAAATCCCGTCCCAAGCTTTCTTATCCTATAGATAATCTGATATTTTATAGTAGGCCTTTTTACACAAGAAGGTTTTGACAATTTGTTTGAATTTATTTACTGATAATTTTTGCAACTCACTAGGAGTTTTGTTGTAGAGGCGTATACATTGCCCTTTTAAAGATACATTAATTTTGTGTAGTCTAGTTGTGGGCACAGCGAGTTTATGTTTATTTCTTGTATTCAAATTATGTACATCGATATTTTTAGGGCAGCGATTGATATTTCTATGAGTGTACAATAAGTTTTTATAAATATATTAAGATGGTACTGTCATTATGTTTATTTCCTTGAATTTTTCACGTAGGCTTTCTCTGGGACCCATATTAAAGATTGCACAAACAGCCCTCTTCTGCAGCACAAATACGGTGTTAATATCTGCAGCGTTCCCCCACAGCAGTATGCCATAAGGCATAACACTATGGAAGTAGCTGAAATAAACTAGTCTAGAAGTATCAACGTCTGTAAGATGACGGATTTTTTTGACTGCATACGCTGCAGAACTAAGTCTCTTCGATAGCTTGTCTATGTGTGGGTCCCATTGAAGTCTATCTAAGGTTATTCCTAAGAATATGGTACTGTTAACAATTTCTAACGTTTCTCCTTTGACGGTTACTTCAGCCTTAACTTATTTTACATTAGGTAGAATAAATCTAATACATTTCGTTTTGGTTTCATTAAGCAAAAGGTTATTGACACTAAACCAATGGACTATTTTTGAGATTGCATTATTAATCGTTTCGTGTATAAAGAGAGACAAAAAAATTTGGCATAAAACTAGCGGAAAAGTTATTTACCGCAAATCGTAAACCATTTTCTATTGAGTTATAAAAAAAGTACCTCGATTAACAACCACAAAAAAAAAAATCTCGCGCCAACACTAAACGATTAACCTTATATAGGTACCGAAAAATAAAATCTGGTCCCTAAGAGCTCAAACTTCGAACCTAATGTTTTGAAATCAAAATTTAAACACCTTGTCTATCATCTCACAAGACCAGTCATTGGTTAAACAAGTACCTACCTACCTACCTATAATTAAAGTTCCTTACTTATTAACCAAAGAACAAAAGAAAACACCACACAAAGAAACTAGGTTTTCTGCTACGAAACGAAAATAAGGGAAACCCTAGGAAAAGCACTAGATAATAACGTAAACAATAACAAAACGATTAGCGATAAACATGGAAACATAATATTTCTTATAGCTAGTTACTGAACCGGAAAAACCGGACTTCCTCTTCTCAGGAAAATGTATTTAATATCTAGATTCTAGACAAATCATGAGCCTACGTGCTAGATCATCGGCTTGGATGTTGACACCTCGGATAAAGTAAAGCGTAGGTATCCATCTTTTATATAGAGGTACACCTACTGGTTCTTAATGTACCGTTATTCAGGTATTGTTTATCATTTGTGCCACGTTTTCGAGGGCTTTCGTATTAGTAGGTAGGTACCTATAACCGCATATAAATAGCTTCATAATAATTATTAATACACATATGTACTTATTTACTGGTTATACGATTGATTAGACCTCAATGCTCCTAAAATTTAAATTGTTCCTACACTAAAACTGAAACTATACTTTCTTGTAAGTATATAGAAACCGCAGTTCATGTATATTCTTAAAGATAATAAGAGGTATGACTACTAACAAAAAAACAGTACAAAAAGTAGATGCAAACGCTAAGAATTTTAAATCCTATCCGGACCTTTCAGAATCCTTTTTCCTGTTTCGTAGAAACGGAGTGCATTAGCTTTAACCCTCTTACCGCGGGTGAATAATTTAATGCTATTGACAAGCTTAGGCTGGCCTTCCCAGACGCAGTTTAATGGTCTGATTAAGTTGGCAACACTACCGCAGAATAAAAATTTGCCCCTAAGCTCTGGACGGTTATGTTGAAATGCCAAATAAAGGCTCGGACAAATGTTTTATGATCGTAAGATCGGATGATGATCGTAAGGTCAATTGGAGTCCTGGTGTTTTCATAGATGTAAACATCTCATTTGCTACTTTAACCACACGCTCGGCTTTAAATCTATATCCCGTGTAATAATGTCACAATTGACTACAATTCAGGAATAGAAACAAATTAGAACTAGTATTTACGGTTGAAGCAGTTGAGCTAACTGCAGAGTGTAGCGACCAATCTAGAGGTAGCTCACAAGATCCATATAAATACCTCCTTTCCTCCTTTCTTTTTCTCCTGACATCCTTTCATAATTTTTTTTTTATGTAATTTTGTACTTGATTCTTAGTATAATTTGACAATGCCCTTGTATAGCAGAATACTTCGACATACATACCTTTTAAGTTATTTATTGTTCATTTTAGTCTGACCAATTTCATTTAATTTACTTTGTGGAAGAGTCCTTAACTGTCTGTTTTTTATTTTCTATGAACAACCCTTATGGTGTTTCCTTTGCTAAAAATTTGTGCGAGATTGTTACAATATAAATTATTTAAAAAGTGTAACAACATCAAGTGTAACATGTGTAACTACGGTGGAATAAATAAATACAAATACAATCGGAAGCGTTACCAAGAAGTTGCCTGCAACGCAGGAGGTTGCGGGTTCGATTCCCGCCATGGGACAAATGTTTGTACGATCTGCAAATATTTGTTCCGGGTGTTCTGGGTATTTTCTATGTATAATAAAATATATCTATCTATGTAATGTATGTATTAAGTTTATCAGTCATCTAGTACCCGTAACACAAGCATTGCTTAGCTTGGGGCTAGATGATGCTGTGTGGATTGTCCAGCATTATTTATTTATTTATTATTACCCCGCTGTATGGCAATGCTGATGCGTTGCGCCAGATACACACCTGCACGCGGGTCACGAGTTTTCTACTTAAATTTCATATATCAATTTCGTACGGATAAAATAATTAAGGTAAGATTATTATTTGGTAAGGCATGTTCAGCTGTGGAAGTATGAGTGCCGATGAGAATTCCATGCATTTTCGTATTTTACTGGTCCACATTTGACATTCACAATTTACTAACTAAACTGCAAATAAGCGATGGTGGTGAAATAAACCCCTGGTCTGCTTAGTCTGCTAATTCTTTGTTTACCGTCTGCACTTCCACCTATCCCTATAAAACATTACTTATGTTTCTTTGTCCAGTCGTTTGCGTGGGTAAACAGGGCCGCTAATTATTTATTGATTAGCTTCAGCAGCAGTTTCAGGTAACTGTAGGGGTATTTTAAAGTTTATTGCATGCTTTGGAATCGTTTCTGTTTACTGAGTAAGTAAACAAACGATTTCGAAGCGGGAAAATTTTGTGGTTATAAAGTTGGCTTTATGCATAATGTCATCATGATCAGACCAGCTCTAGACCGTATTCGGCTCTTCTCTGATGTGTGTGTAAAAGTGAAGTCAGAAATTAATGTTTATTTCCCAAAACCAACAGTTATTTATTATAGTGGTAAGTAGGTACGCTATATACTACAGGATAAAAAACATGTCACAATCGCGCTAATCAAACCATTGGTAGAACTGTGTCAAACTTGTATCGTAAGAAGGTCCCTAGTCACATGTTAAGATCCTAATAGTTGAAAGGAAAGAGGGATAATTTTGAATGTTTATTAGATGAAGTTGACAGAGCGTCCTAAAACCTACATTAGCGTTGTTGGACAAAGCCGAGAGTCGTAGCGCTGTCGGGAACTCCAAGCTGGAACTGGAGCTGAAGGTCCACCGGGAAGCTCGAGGTCTGCAATCAGCTGCGTCCGTTGATGGTGTTCGAGATCTAAATATATTGAGATATATATATATATATATTATATATTTCCTTTTGCGACGCAAGAGGTTGCGGGTTCGATTCCCGCCTCGGAACAAATTTGTGTACGATCTGTAGAAATTTGTTCCGTTGGTCTGGGTGTTTTCTATGTATAATAAAAAAAATATCTACGTATATAATGTACTAAATATACCAGTTATCTAGTACCCATAACACAAGCTTTGAGTAGCTTACTTTGGGGCTAGATGGTGCTTCGTGGATTGTCCAGCACTATTTATTTAATTGTTTGAGATCAAATTCGCAGGAATAAGGTCCACAGCAAAGATTGAGGTTCCTAGCATATGAGGCTGGAGTGTCGGATTGGTTGTTCAAGGCTCATCGATCCAGTATCCAAGGGCTACGATACCCTGTATCGTAGCTAGCTCGTAGGTAATTGGCTGTTTTCTGCCAAGGTAGGAAGTGGACTCTACGTCTAGGTAGAAGAAAAGCTTTTCAAGGTAGGAGGTAAGGTCCTCTTTCAGGTTGGAGTTAAGGTCCTCTTTCAGGTTGGAGTTAAGGTCCTCTTTCAGGTTGGAGGTAGGCTTCTCTGCAAGATAGAAGGGAGACTCCTCTTCAGTGTAGAAGGCAGGGCCCTCGTTAAGGTAGGAGGTAGGTTGCTCTTCTTGACTAGCAACTACATAGGTACCTCCTACCTTGGTACGAGTAGGTTTCTCTTCAAGCTATGAAAGAGGTTATTCTTTAGGTAGGAGGTAGACTGCTCCTTACCAAGGTCCAAAGTAGACCGTTATTTGTGAAGGCTCAAGGCAGAATGTTACTCGGTGAAGGCTCAAGGCAGAATATTACTCAGTGAAGGCTCAAGGCAGAATGTTACTTGGTGAAGCCTCAAGGGAGAATGTTACTTTGTGAAGGCTCATGCGACTTATATGAATTATTTCCATATGTCTCCGTGCCCTGTCCCCTTAGGGGGGCAGTTGGGAAAAAAGTATTTTTGCAACGGTGGGAAAGATCGAACAATTTCAAATTAGAAAAGATCGATCTGTCCCCCTTTTTGCAACGGTGGGACAGATGAAACTTTTCTATCACATTTAGAATGAGAAGAGGTACGGTAAAGAAAATAAAATTGCTTGTTTTGGTAAGAATACATTTCATTAGAATCGAAATAAATATCATGTTGTTTATACTATTTAATCAGAAACTTCGGCTCAATCGTACATATATGAATCATTATACAGAAGAAAATAATAAAAAGCCGGATTTGCCATTGAGATAACAGGAATTGGGGACTATTTACATCAATAATTATAAAAAAGTACAACACTACAAACAAGACGCAAAGCCATATATAAAAAGAAGTTGAAGATTGTTTCCAACGGCAAAATTATGGTTGGTTATTGTTGGTTCACATCAGTGCAAGAATTAAGTAGGTAAACCGTTTTAGTAGTTTCAAACCACAAATTTAGTTTAAATAACCTACACCACATCCCTACCTATACATACATAGGTTTATGTGAATCCTAGTTCGTAAAGAGGTTATTAATCACCCATTTGCTACTTCACCTGCTTTGTTTATGAAAGCCTTCAACCTTATCTTGTCATCCGATGTTATTTCTGAATAACAAACTCAATGTTCTTTATGTGCAAATCACAAACCCTCAATTTCAATTTGGCAAACACCACAGGGTGTTATATATGTATATATTTTTTTTAAAACGGAATTATTTATTGACAAAGAAAATTAAAATTCAATAATAAAAACAAATTAGAACTAGTATTTACAATTGAAACAATTAAACTAACTGCAGACTTTTGCAAACAATCTACGGGTACCTCAACTGATGCATATCACAACCAGTCGGAAGCGTCCCCAAGACGCGTACTGCATTGCCCCGCTGTATGGCAATGCTGATGCGCTGCGCCAGATACCCGCCAGTTCTCGGGTCACGCGTTGATTATATGAATATTAAATAAAATAAAAAAATAAATAAAAACTTAACAATGTTTGACTGTCAAATAGTTGGTTTAACTTTCATATAACATATATTTTGATTACCTATGTATGTACTTAAATAGTTTGTATTATTAATACCTAGTACTTAGGTATTAATAAGTAATAGGTATAAGTTCACTAACACCACCCCTTTTGTAGTAACATGTTGATAACGGGGCTGGACACAATTTTAGAATTTAGATTATTTAAGATTTCCTTTAGTTAATATTTGAGTGTGATTTTTAGGTTTCCATAAGAGATAAAAATAAAATAAAATATTTTGCATTTAGGCACAAGTAGGCTTTTACCCACAACCAACCGCTGTAAAGTACCTACCTCTTCCAAAGTACCTAACTCTTCCAAAGTTTCCACTATTATGTATTATCAGAAAACAGATTATCTGTTGACATTTCCAAATTGATATAACAGGTCGGGATTTCCTCGACTTATAGGAAAATATATATAAAAAAGGTTAATCTGAAAATACTTGTCATTATAATCCTATAAAAAGGCCATTACGTGAAAATTGCCAAGAACAAGACCGACTGGTCCTCAAGGCCAGGCGGGTTGGCTTTACCTTTACACGTGTCGAATGGATTATGTGGAAATTGTAAGTTGTACCTGCAAAAAATATCCGATGGTAAGAGAAGTATTATTTTTCTGCACGATTAAGCCAAGCCAACAATTCTTTCATTTATTTTCAAGAGCTTATGATAGTTGGCTAGGGTTCTTCGCATTTCAACAATCATAATACGTTACTTTATTGAAATACCTAAGTTAGCATTATAAAAAAACTATATATTCCCTTTCATTTCCCAGCCTCTACATTGGCCTATTCGCTTCGGACCTGTGCTAGTCTGGGTTAGTTGTAGCCAACTGTCTTGCGGAATGTGGTGTCGGTGGACATCCTTTTGCCTTCAGGTTTTTTTTTAAGTATACGGTGTTATTGGTTATTGCTGGTAATTGGTAACTGCAATTAATAATAATAATAATAATAAATAATGCTGGACAATCCACACAGCATCATCTAGCCCCAAGGCAGACCTGTGTTATGGATACTAGATGACTGATATACATAATACAGTGCATTACATAGATAGATCACCCGAAACAAATATTTGCAGATCGAACAAACATTTGTACCAAGGCCCTTAATACAATACATTACATAGATTTATTATACATAGAAAATACCCAGGACACCCTGAACAAATATCTGCAGATCTGAACAACTAAAAAGTAATTGGTAACTGCAGGTTCTGTCCATCATCACGAATGCGTTCGTGAAGACGGCAGGTCTTAATACTTAAACTTGGTATAAGTAGTATACCCACGATTAAATAAATCGTTCATTAGAGGGGCTCTATTTGAAACTAAACTGAAAACCGGCTCTACAGTGAGAAATTAACAGTGGGAGTGGGAGACCGGTTTTTAGTAATGCATTAGGTTCTGGACGATCGTGTTTTTACGTTTTCTATGGGAGGATTTACATCAAATTTAAGGAGTTAAGAACTGGCGTCTTCACGAACGTGTTCGTGATAATGGGCAGAACCTGCACTTTACACAGTGTCAGTAAATTACCAGTAAGGATTGCAGGACTATCCGTGTCTGTCCATTCAGGATGGACACAAGCCCCATAGAATTCTTTAACATTTTGTCGCCTCACACTCGACACAGTAATGGGAGTAATTAAATTAATAAATATTAATTAAGGCTTAGTATGGAAACTAGGGGTGCACGCGAGCTACTGCACGCAAACAAAGAGCCCTTACCACAGAAATCTAGGACCTAGAACATAAACAACTCGCCTACATAAATATTTCACTTAATTTTGTGGTGGTTTTATTGAGATGCGCGAGGATTCGTTTGTTATTTATTTATTTATTTATTGCATGATATTATGTAACGACAGCACCAGCCTATTTATTTTTAGACTTAGGCCTCCCCTAACAAGCGCCTTATTGGCTTTTATTATGGGGCAAATTAGTCGTGGTTGCTTTGTAAAAAAACTAGTCAAAAACATAGTCCGCCTAGCCGGGTGAAAAAGTATAAGGGATTTAATTTTACAAACTGTTAGGTACATCGCACTGATATATATATTAGACATGCGAAAGTTTGGATGGATGTACATATATTTGTTACTTCTTCACATCTAAACTAGGTACTGAACAGATCAGGCTGAAATATTTCATACATGATAGTAGGTCTGCCGACAAACTGTTGCACAGTTTGGCAGAAACTTTATAATGTAATGTACTTTTAATTTAAAATAATTTTAATAAAAAAATATCTGTAATAACACACAGCTATTTATGGGATGAAGCCCATAAATCAGTTCCCATGGGACATACATAAACCTTGAAAATGTTTCCTTATAACAATTATTTGACGTTGGTTGACTTAACATAACGCATCTTTAAGCTACCTACTTCTTATCGGAAACAACGTGTGCTAAGCTGCGGGGGAGAAACTAGTACAAACACAAAGCAAGTCCTACAAATAAAAGTGGTGAAATTCATTAGCATTTGCTAAGGTGGAGCAGATCAAGCCATAGCGCTGGTCTTACGTACTGTTCTCGCAGTTTGTTGTTAAACCAAATCCACCAAGAATCATGTTAGTTTTTAGGTATAAATCTAAAACGTTATTATCCTTCAAATCCAAATATGTAAGTACATACATGGCCTGTTTGCTGACATTTCCTGGACAATAGAACACTGTGTGCCTTGTGAATAATAATAAAGTATAAACAACGCAACTCACAATCGAGTTGTCACACACGTAGTAACGCAGGCTTCGTGGGGGTTGAAGCCTCAATGACAGGGGATTATTTTTCAGGACTTTTAATATTCAGCTGGTAATTAATGGTGGTGCTATCTGAAATCACTGGCACGGTGTTGGTGGGGGCTTTGCGAAAACGACTGTAAAGGTTTTCACCATTTTATTCCACTCTAGGTTATGCACTGCATACGATGCCTTGCACGCGTTTTTCTGCGACAAAGTGTCTATCTAGAGATGGTCTTGATGCTTGGCAGAGATTGCCCAGGATCACGACCATTTGATTCTTGGCAAAATTGTGTGAAGTTCCATTTAGCCATCTAATCGTGAAAAGGTAACATACAAAGACAATGAGTTACGCTTTTATAATTTTTACATATTACAGAGTAAAATAAAATTTAAAATAGCTAATCGAAGTAAAAATATTCGCTGCAGGAAACCTTGAAAAAATAAACCCGGCCAATGCGAGTCGCACTTGCACATGAAGGGTTCCATGTCATCGTACAAGATTTAACAATATATAGGTTTACTAGCTTCTGCCCGCGGCTTCGCACGCACCTTTTAAGTAGCGGGATACCGTTTACCACCGTCGTTTAGACGTGAAAATGTAACAGACAGACCGAGTTACTTTCACTTTTATAACGTTAGTATGGAGCAAAAAACAACAATAAACATGTCTCTTGTTTTTTCCAGACGATCAGAGAGTCAAGAGGCTATTTAGTAATAGGGTCTCGTTGGCAACCTTCGGTTACGAAATCCTAAAAACAAGATTCTAACAAGTCCTAATACAAGCTAAATTACGTGCTTGTAGCGATTAACAATTACCCAGTGAACTGTATAAATTTATTAACCCTAGCAATTATGTGTTTATCTATTTATCTGATAACTGATTTACTGATTATTTTTCATGTTAATTATAACTGTTGGTTTCACCGAACGCGTGGTTTACAGTTTTGTTAAAAAGAAGGTATTAACTTCTTTTCTAAAACGGAAATTATTTTTGTGATTAGTAAATCATTTTTGCAGTAATTACCTAGTTGTTTATTTTTCGTAAAAATGGCCGTGTGCGGGGCCATTTTTGGTTTAATGGTTATAAATTTTCCCAAAAATTATATTATGATAATCCAATATCCTTTTATTTTTAGTTTCACGTACACGTAGGTATTAAATAAACTTTTGCGTCATTACACAACTTACTACTTTCATCTTTACATGCTTGATCCCTTTTCCACCACAAATTCAGAGCATCCTAGCATTATATTTTAATGAAACATTCGTTTTTATCTTCTATTTTCCAGTTTGTGCAGTTTTAATAGTTCCCTCCGCATGTTAGGTACACAGCCTATAAATTATCCAAGTTTCTGACAAGAGCTGTCTGCGTCCCGGTACACCGCATCGCTGGTCCCTTTAAAATGGCCGCTAGTAGATCTCGAGTTGTAGAACCCGTTCTATGAAACAAATAGATATAATACGTGCCTAGGTATTATATCTATTTGGTAACTTCGGTTACGTCGACAAAAAGTTTTTTTATAAAACAAATGTGAAAAAGTAGGTAATATACAGGGTGGGGCAAAATTTTACGACCTTCGAGGCACATTTTTTTTGAAGTTAGGTTTTGTTTTTACGGAACTATTGGGTTTTTGAAAACCCAATAGTTCCGAAAAATTCCACTCGGAACTATTGGGTTTTCAAAAACCCAATTTTACTAAAATATTATTATAAATAATAATATTTTATTAAATTACTTTGTATAGGTTTGATAAATTGTGCAGTCAGCCAACTATATTTCCCTTATGAAACACTATTCCAAAAGTAACTCACCAATTCAGGTCGGAACATTTTGCAAAAAAATCGCAAATATATTTTTCTTACAAATTCTTCATAGTTCTGTGCTAAAGCGATCGGTTACTAGGGCAACGAAAAAAATTAGGGAGGTAGCTCTATTTGCTTACTTACTAGTGATAAAGGTTTAACCCCACGTCCACGTAATGCATAGTCAGTTCTAGACGCAGACCTGTTCTAGTCGTCCCAGTTATGTAGCCACGACACACTTTCGATCATTCTAGTCATCAATATCTAATTACGTAGACCCACGTGCAAGTCCACTCGAGTCTAGAAGTCGATATTTCCTGCGCAAGCGTCATCTACACGCGTGCGCTCTGATTGGCCGATACTCGCCGCCTCGCTGTCTGCCGGCACGTATGCAATCAAAGCTATGTAAATTATAATTATTTTATATTTTATCTCGTTTAGGCGTTCTGTGACCACTTCCTACAATGCCTACTTCTAGATATGATCAGTTCTAGATTTACCCACTTCGGTACGGATTAAGCTACGGCCGAAGCTTAGAATCTACGTTTTCCTACGGAGGAACAGTTGTATTGAGTGCCAGCAATACCTACCTTGTTTTTTATTTTACTAGGCAAACTTGTGTGCTTTGTCTTTCTAGTACTTATACGCCGTTTCTGTTAATTCAAAGTTATCGAATGACATTCAGTTCTCTTCACGAATCTCCATCGCGTCCTCCCATTTTTGTGTTTCAAAGTTAAATTGTATCGATGGCCTTTAGGTAGTAATGTTTATTTACCTCTTTTTTTGTTCATTCTAATCTTGGTACTATATCCATATTTTTTTTATCTCAGAATTACATGCAATACAGCGGTGCAAAGCAGCCAGCGTCTTGGGGACGCTTCTGACTGGTATTGTTAAGGATCAGTTGAGCTACCTGTAGATTGTTTGCAACAGTCTGCCGAATATGGAGTTTCAGAGAAAGTTAAAAACGATTCTTTCAAATAAATGTTATTACGCTATAAATTAATTTTTAACTGACTGATTTTTCTGTTTCATGACGTTCTTTATTTTTAAGTTGCTTTTATCTAACATTAGTTTCAAGTTCAGTTTTATTTTATTTTATTGTAATCATTAAAAGTTTAATTTAATTGTTTTTATTTGTACACAGACATTGCACACCGTAAAGGTATAGACTCACATAGATAGACATAAAAACACCTGTACTTACATGTATTTCAAGCAATACTTAAACGATACACTTTACATTACTTTACTAGTTAGCCTTATTGTTTCAATTCCAAATACAAAAATGTAAAACAATTAAGCTAATTGTTTCAATTGTAAAAACTATTCTTAAATAATTTTATTTGTTTCTATTATTTGATTGTTATTTTCTTTGTCAATAAAGTATTTCCACGTTAAAAAAAATAACCACAAAATTAATACGCAAATTCAAGGCTGACATTGATGAGATGGATGACACATATAATTTTCATCACTATCACTTGAAAACGGTGACTTTGCTGCTCAAAAATAGGGAGCAAAATCGGGTTTTGCTCACACGTGGAATAAAGGATACTATTCAACATGTTGAAAAATGTAACGAATTCAGAAGTCTGTACTCAATTTCGATGGTGTAATACGAGTATGTTATTGATTCTCTATATTCGGCGCCGAAAAAAAGAATAAACTACGCGATCTACACCAGGGGACCTCGCTAGCTCAGCAGTCTATGTTAGAGCCACTTGCTACGCTCGTGACTTTACTCTAGACTGCTTCGCTAGCTCGGGATTTAATATCAGCACGTGCAACAAAAAATCGTTTTGCTCACTTGTTGAACAAATGACTATTCATTGACAATATCTAATAAAATAAGATTTATTTGGCCCGTATTTGAAAGGATGAGTTTCTTATTATACTACTTTAATCTTTGGAATAAGTGTAATGTTTTCATAATCCCTGAGGCCAAATAACTCGAATTCAAACTCCATTATCATCACAATAAATCAGATTATACCGCCCAGTTAAAAATTCTAGATACCTTCATTAAATGTTTTTACATTTATTGTTGGTATCTAGTATTTTCACTGGAAGGATAAACATTATTACTGTGTTAATTTTACGTACCGTACAGAGGGTGGGTATTAAACGAAGGCAAAGCCAGAAATGGGCTTGTGTAAAACTGGGTACATCAATAAGTGTGTAAATCTATGTTGTAGGTATCTGCCATATAAAAATATGATGATTTATCCCTTAACTTCCAGTCACGCCTAGAAGAAGGCATTGTTGGAAGTGGTCATAGAACGCCTAAGGTTTTATCTTTTACCATATCTTGGTAAATTTAGCAGTAGCAATCAGCTAGATAAGAAGGTAGTTGCGGATCCGAGAAGTCTTAACAGCAACAAAACGTTTTTTTTCTGGCTACGGCAAAGCCGCGGTAAAGGATTGGTTATGTACATATACGAAAACGTGAGGGTTTTTAAAATTTGCCGTACCTTTAATAGGTTACGTTACGTGTCTAGTCTACAAATACCTAACACATCTCACTGCTCGATGAAGTGAAGAGTAACATGTGCACAATAAAGAAGCTGCACTATATAATCCCAGCGGTTCAGCGTCTACGTTGCCTGTCATATTAGCGATCGCCAGGCTCCAGGCTCCGAGGAAATAGCTAACGCCAATTTTATTGATCTTTTGTCAATTAGGCTCAGAATTAGCGTCGTAGTTTTATTGGTTCATGAAATCTTCGGTTATTCAGGTGAAATAACTATTTCCATATTTTTGGTGGTACATACTTTCTGTATAGGATTTTTTTTTAGAATTCTTCAGTTATCTAATACCCATAACATAAGTACTTGTTTAGATAGACGTGTCCAGCATTATTATTTATTTAACAGAGGTACAGAGTTTTTCTCGACATTGAGATTATAGTGTGCAGCAAGTTATGTGGAGGGTGGGCAAAAAGATATTCGGCATTACATTAATAAACCTCAAGCCAGAGTTATCACTGTGTTCAGTATAGCCATTAGTACCAAAAAACCGACTTTTGGAAGGGTGCGAATATGTTAAAACGCGGTGCAACGACAAAAATATTAAAATTCAGAATTTTTTACTACTTACGACGTTTTTGGCTAATGAATGATATTGTTAAAACTGTCAGTGTCTTCGGAGAAAAGCACCGAACCAATAACGTGTCGGAGTTTTGGCATAGTAAAATGAAATTTAAAAAAGTTGCACAAATATATGTAAATGCGCCTCCTGAACGTGGCGTGTATCGTTCCATTTTTATTAATCGCTTAGTTTTTACTTGTTAAATGTCAAAAAATGACAGCTTCAAAAGTGACATCTACCGAAATAGCGGGCTATTCAAAATAACACCTGTTATTGGAAAACCCTTTACTTGACCTATTTTGATGAAATTTGGTATGTAGATAGTTAAAGTTTTAGAATAACACATAGGTAAATTTATTTTCAAAAATTAACCTCTGAGTGGGTTAAAAAAGGTGGTAATGTTTCTATGGAAAATTATTATTCCTTGGTTGGATTCACTCAATACTCTGTATAAATAAACTATAAAGTAAACAATGACACAAGTATTTTTATTTTTACAAAACGATTTTAAAGGGGTGTGCAATCAATTTCCACGCGGGCTAAGTCGCGGGACGCAGCTAGTGAATTCATAATTTTCAATATACATAGTTCTGGTATGAGTAGGTACGTTTTTGTGTTGGTTCAGCGATGGAATTATTTTATTTGCTTATGAATAAATAAACTTAATTGTATGTAACTGATGGTTTTCTATCGATATAGTCAGAAGTCCGGGAACGATTCCTAATGCCATGGAACCACGGGTAATTAATATTACCCATGGACCCGGTCGGTAATGGGTCGATCCACCAGGACCACGGGTAACGAGTGATTTGTAACGGTAATCTCGACATCGTCAAAGAAGCAGGGACAAATAGGCTCAGAAAAATAATTTGCATTGGAGGGAAGAACCCATACTTGGCTATGAGAAGCACTACAGCGGATCCACCCTACCACCGGGGCTACCCTTGTGAATAGGCCCGGACGAAACCATAGTGGTTGTCCAGGAATCATTATCCACCACAAGTTTTACAGAAGTACTAGGGAAACATAAACGTCAAGGATGTATAAGTACATCACAGGACAGAGGATGCTGGCAGAAACGAAGGAGGCCTACACTATGCCCAGCGAGTGATCCCAGGCTAGAAGAATGAAGGGTAATCTGGTGAAATCAAACATCACCATTAGCATTGTAAGCGCTTTAAGCGGTTTATTGATATTGTTGCTGTGCTTTGATTGTCTGTGAAACCAGCTGGTCGACTAAAATGCTGCCTTTCTGAAGAAAATTTGATTTTAGTTAAACTCGGCTAGTAAAGCTACTTAGTTCTGTTTTTTTTTGTCTAATTAGAAAATGAGTATAAAATGGTGTTGGACAAGCTAGATGCATCTCCTTTGTTGTCAAGTATTTGAGTAGGTTTTAGTTGTTGATCATCATGCATGATGGCAAAGCGTTTTGCAGATTTTAATTGCAAATGCAAGAAACTTAATATGAAACGAATCAGTAGCGAAAAAACCTAAAAAAACTGTTTTTCATTTGCCACATTCCGAACATCCTGTTTTCCATTTGCTCATTATGATGAATTGGCAGGTTAGGGTTTGGCAGCATATCACGAAACCATAAGATGTCATTAAAACATCGACTGCTGTTTTTTTTATTTCCAAGCACTTGAATTTTGTTCTTACATTATTTACATATACTTATTTGTAGCGTCACCAGGTGAGCAGCTTAAAATCCATGCTACATTTTAGGCCCCCAACAACACACTCCATGGGCGGCATTCATTTTACTCCAGCGAATGGCCACCATTAGTGATTGTACAATTTTATGGCACAACAATAGAGAAATTGGCGTTCTGCCGTCTTGATTACACAGATGTGCTTCGACGGATCTGGTAGAATACAGGGAAATTATAAGTATTTATAGACTTGTAGAATTTAATTGTGAAACACAGTATTAATGTAATCAATGTTTTTCAGTTTAGACAACGTTTTACATTTGCATGCGTTTTTTTTTTTGCTTTTTTTCGAATAGTTATGTTCTTATAGTGCTAACCACACGTAGGGTCGTAAATTTTTGATGTACCAATTAATTAAATTCTAAGTAATATTGTAATTTTTTCGTCTATATCGCTTGACCAACGGTCCGCCTCGGTCGGCTTTGTCTTTGGATAGAGTTTAAGACAAAACGATGAAAATGCCTCAGAAATCAAAGAGCCTCTAGCATCTCTCTAGATTTATCATCGGTACCGTATAATTATTAACTTATTGAGGGTGCCTACGCTTGGTATTAATTAGGATCAGTTTTCCTACCTCTAGATTGTTTCCAACAGTCTGCAGATAGGTAAGCCTAATAGTAGTTCTAATTTGTTTTTTTTCTTAATGATGTAATTTTCTTTGAAAATAAAGTATTTTTTACTTCTTGCTAGAAACAGCTTAAAATTAGGTTTAGGTTCCCTTCCTTATTTTCAATTAAATTCGTTCCCGAGGCACAAACAAAGTCAATTCTCAAAACCTCCACGAGCTTTGTTCGCGAACAATCATCGTGCATCCGGTCTGTAATTAAAAACTAATTTGAACGTGTTACTCCACGAAGCCCATTAATAATGCCTGATAGGTAGGTAAAAGACGTTTAAAGAACAAATAAATTAAAAACATAGGGAACAAAGGATAATGCGCAAATTTGACAGACTTTACGCTTTACGCTCCTATAACCACAAAATTGTGGCTAATTTTTATTTCTACCTTTTTGTACTTACTGTCCTTATAAAAGAGAAAGCTTTTGTAGCTTAAATATGCCTTGACTGAGTTTCTTATTTTTCAAACAATAGTAGGGATTTAATTAATCAGAGAAGTTTCTATTTTTACTTTACTTTTATACGCTTCTGTAAATCTGCTAGTAATTTTGTATTATTATCAGCCTTTTCCATCCACTGCTGAGCATAGGCCCCCCTTTCTCCTCTGTAGTTCTCCATTTTTGCGTACGTACCTATTTGCGACCATTGCGGAGTTTTCCTACTAAATATACCCAGTTTATTACAAATTCTATCATTTTCAGAAGCCTCTTAGGCTTGGTTGTCTTCTTATTTTTTGCAAGTATTGTACAGCGCTCTGTCAGGGCTACATTAAGCAGCAGAAGAATGTTGTATCGGTAATGTGCATCATCACTGTAACAAAAGGTACACTCCAAATTACCCTTTACAAGTTATATGGGCTCTTATTGCTTGTTTTGCATAATTCGACCGAATCGTAATCCTTTTTAATTAGCTTTTAAACTAAGTTAATTGTGTTTTGTGCAATTATGGTAGTTGAAAGCTTGAATACAAAGGTACAAAGTTTTACATGACAAATGCTTGGTTTCTTTTGGGATTATGATTGTAGGTTCTTGTTGTTTGAATTTTTTTATTTAGTTTTGTTGTAATAAAAGAATACTCACTTTGCCGTTATAATTTTATAAAGACAAAGTGGTAAATAATACCTTTGTGGTTACTAATTATCCACATAATCGTTTATTCAAAATAAAATCCAAACTGCCTGTCCATGAGAGACCGAGTGGGATCGGGATACAGAAAACACAAAAGAACGAATGTAAGATTTGGGGTTGAAGGATGGGAACGAGGACCATATGAGCAAATTTTGTATTTAAATTATTTCAGAAGAACAAAATATAAAAAGTTTCTGCTTAAAAGGCATATTACAAAAAAAAACGAGAAATTGCACGGTTTCATCGTTAAATTGTATGATTTTCGTTTGTTGCTTGAAATAATAATCACTTGTTAATAATAGTTCGTTTCCTCTACTACAATAATCATAAAACAAATTTTAGAAAACTTATTTTTTATGTGTGTAGTTATAATCATTCTCCCGATGCATGTTTAGGCAAAAACTCTCGGGAGACCTGTTTTGGGAGCTCTAATTTGTAGATTCTATTGAATAAAGACCACCAAAATTATTATCTTGTTACGATTTAAAAAATAGACTTCAAATTGTAGTTCAAACAAATGTTGATAATTATTTTGGTATATATATTATGTCAAAATGATGTAGAACTTCGGAGATATTGGGGTTTCTTTCGAAGCCTTTTCGGTCGATAATCGAGTTCGGATCAGTTTTTTTCTTTCTTTACATATATCGAAAATGTATTCTATTATTATTCAAGTATAGGATATTCAAAACAAACAAGAAAATAATTTTTTGGTTGTCTCGTTATTCAATAGAATCCACAAATTAGAGCTTCCAAAACAGGTCTCCGAGAGTTTTTGCCTAAACATGCATCGGGAGAATGATTATAACTACAGAAAAAAATAAGTTTTCTAAAATTTGTTTTATTATTATTGTAAAAGAAAACGAACTATTATCAACAAGTAATTATTATTACAAGAAACAAACGAAAGTCATACAATTTGACTATGAAACCGTGCAATTTCTCGATTTTTTTTTAATAGCCCTCCCTAGCAGACAAGTATCTCCTAGTTTGACCACGTAATAAATAATTACTTACGTCATGTAGCATATCCTTGGAAAGGGAAATAAATGAAAAACTTTATAAAATTAAATTAAATTCAATAAAGTTTTAGTTTTTCTTTTATTTTAATTTAGAAGTTCTCGTGAATGATAACTTTTACACAAATTGTTTACTTTGAATGCTCGTTACTTTTTTTTGAAGTTTTTATTTTGAATAAATATACATTTAAAAATACAGCACAAGTTACTTTGTGGCATTACAGCCACAAACAAAAAAGATATGGCGACTTAAAGGCGAGATTTAGGATGATTTTCAGATATACTTAAAAATACATATTATTTTAGCAACCGATACTTAAAATATTGAGTCTACCGGAGAAATTAAGCCCATGACCCCAAATCCCCAAAAAATTATGTCTGTCGGTTCCAATACCAAACACCATACCTATATGCTTAGTAAATAATAAAACCAAATCTTGACAAGTTTCTTCTCTCATTCATTACAGAAGGTCAAAGAAAACTAAAAATGTTTATCTGTTTCAGCCACAAAGAGTTCACGGACTATCACCGCAATATCATATTTTATAAAAATCTTGGATAATCCAGATACGGAAGTCGTTCCTCAAACAACTGCATTTAACAAAACTTAACTTCACGTAAACTTATAAATTATGCTAAAAGAATTCATCTCGGTGCTATAAATTTATAGGAAAGCCTCCTTAAGGGCCAAAGGCACGAGAAAATAATGTCTTTTTTTACTAAAATTTTAAGTCAGCCATCACCTTAAAAACGAATGGAGTTATTAATGACGACCTCTATGGCACAGCGGGTGAAGTTCTGGGTGTTTTCTATGTATATTAAAAAATATCGATCTATGTAGTAAACATCTTTGTAATAAGTAGCTATTTCGGTTAACTAGTACCCAAGCTCTGCTTATAACACAAGCTCTGCTTAGCTTGGGGCTAGCTAGATGATGCTGTGTGAACTGTCCAGCATTATTATTAATATTATTTAATGATGTTATTGCAATGTGATTACCTTAATTTCATTTAACATTTTATTTATTAACGATTATCCTCCTCTCTTTCTTCTTGTAAATAGCACGCGTCAAGAGTGAAGACAACCGCTATTACAGGACTGAGTTCCTATGGATGCAGCCTGTTCCAAATGCGTCAATACAAATACACAAGTACTATACGAGTAGCATGTCACACAAAGGTTGGACATATCTCTGGACTGACAACGATAAAAGCTTGTTAATCCCCATTGGTCCCATTGGTACCCTTTCATATAGGAATCCAAATACAACAGAGTCGATAATAATCTCAACTCAACCCTTCCCCTTAAATCTAGTGGTACGTTATCAATTTCAGAAGAACTTTAATACTTTATGCCGACTTCCACCAACTTTATGCTAATAGAAGATGGCCAAGAAGTTTAGCTTAACCCACGCTTTAAGTAAAACAAAGTGCTCTGGGCTCTCTTAAGTTTAAGTTGGGATGAAAAATTTGGAATTTATCCTATAATGGACTTGAAGAGTTCAGTTGCTAGTTTTTAGTGACTTTGCAGCGAATGTTCCTTCGATATTTAGTCTTGACATTGCTTTATTGATACAGAATTTAGATTATTATAGCGCTGGTTTAGGTATCTACATAAAGTCCCGTGTTAGTGGATACCTTGGTATAGGAACTAACCAACAAATCCTACTGCATGAGAACATTTTCAGGCTGACATACTCATTCTTCTCCGACAGGCACTCTAGCTTACTTATAAGCGCCAAGTTTTATCTCTTTCGATTAAAAAACTTGCTCTATTTCTAATTTGACTTTTAGTTTTTAGCTAACATACGTCTGATTAAAATGTATAAACGTAAAAATCCTCAACCAAATTAACGTATCAACAGATACGTTAAAGATCCAAGTGTGCTTACTACGACCCATGTTATAATTAATACAAGGTATGGCATTCATAGACATCACGGTCACGTGGGTGACACAAGTCCTACGTCATCAACGCCATCGGCTAATGAGAAGACGAATCTGTTTTCTGGTGTTACCAGTAGCGTAAGATCGTACCTCCCCGAGCTCCATAAACTACCTCTGAATTTGATAAAAGTATGTATGTGGTTTTATACTAACCAATTATTTATCACAATTACTCATGTTTATCTTACACTGTTTTGACTGATGTAACAAACAAAATTGACGATTGAAATTTTTTATGTAATTTGTTAAATTTACATTTTGTTTTCCAAGTTCCATGTTTTGTTGAATTAAGTGGCAACTGGACAGTGACGTAGCGTTGTGTCACTCTCGGAGTGCCAGACCTTGTTTTCTTGGACCATGTTTCGACCCTTGTTTAGTTTTAACTACGTCCAACTAAGTTGATGCTGGCCGCATATGCAAAACTTTATACCTCCAGTTATAACTTGGGTTTGTGGCTAGTGGAGTTATGAGTGCATATGAATATTTCACCAGATTTGCTTACTTTACGAACGTATAAGCAATTTCAGGGTGCTGGCCGCCACCTATGTGGAGCGGGAGATATAGAACCTAATGTATTACCTATAGAAAATAAGAGGCTATGAAATTATTTACTGGTATGTTAGCAGTGTGCCTACTATTTACTTCCCTTTGTACCGAGGTACCTATTTAATAAGCTCGGTGATATTATAGAAAACGTTTCCTTAGTAAACTTAGTACCACAGAAAAGTTTGTGACATGTGTGACAATTTCACGATGTAGGGTGTTTTTTCTTTGAACAGTTTGTGGAAATGTCCCGAACCTACCTTTTTAAAGTATAAAAACCTTCTAAAATGCTCATTAACTCTTCAATTTTCCTAATGAAGTGTCAAGATAATATTAAATTAATTTAAATATAACTTTTCCGAGAGCCCTTGGTTCATTTTATTTTTTTGGGCACGAAGGAAATTTTATTAATTGCTCATTAATTTATAACCTTAGGACGATGTCATGGAGACGGATTACCCCGTGAAGAATAAACAATATACCTATGACTAACTGCTAAAGCGACTTGGTTACAAACAGCGAGAAAAACTGCAGATTTTTTTTTATTATATTAATAAAAGCCATCGTTAATTAGCTGAACCGTCTCAATTTAAAAAAAGACGCGTTAATGTATCGTATTCACCTCTAAACGATTACCTACACATTTTAAAAGTCAGAAATAAAGACGCTGTTCAGCAATTTTAATGCAAATTTTGCCCATTTTACATGTCTCTATGAATGCTGTAACCCAGTTTATGAATTTCTTTAAACACAGACTCGCAAAACCTTAAGTAGGTATTTAAAGACTCTCTGCTGCAATCGATTTCCAAGGCACTCCGTCTCTCAAGTTGAGAGCATTAACCAATCCAGTTAATTTAAAAACGTGAAGCTTTAAATGCAAAGACTATAAAAATACAGAAGCGGCAAACAGAGATATAAAAGAGGAGGTGCATTTACATACAAATGAGGTCCATGCAAAATTATTTCAGTCGGCGAGGGTGGGTGCATTGGTAGAATGAAAAAAGCGGGAAAGCGTGAGTCGGGGCTTGATTGGGTGTTTTATAACAAGGGCGGTTATTATTCTGCAGTTTTTGTTCTGTGTCCGAATAAAGTTCTGTTTTGAAGTTATTTGGTAGACACCGATTCTAGAATGTTTATAAAAGCCTTTAATAGCCGGATCGCCTGCACTAGCCTCAAACGTCCGAGCTTCGCGCCGAATAATCACGGACGCGCTTAAATGGTTATATCTCGGTATCTACTACAGCTACGCTCTAAGAAACTATACCATAAAAAAGCTAAAACTATACTAAATCTATAAACCTAAGTCTTAGAAATAATCGTATGGTCTCAAATAAATACCTACACATGACAAAGTAGGTTTAAATTCATAATTTTTTTCTTTCTTCCTTGTTTTCATACTTATATTTGCAGTTATACCTAATCTTACCAACATATATATTATTAGACTAGATGACAGTATTCACACTCGAATCGTATGGCTTTCCAAGCGGCAATTTTGAGTGTTGACTGGGAAGAAATTTTCAATAAGAACTTGCGGTCTGTAGACGAGTTAGCTAAGTCTATTTATAATTTACTTGCAAATAAATATCAAGTGTGCTTCCCAGTTAAACGGAAAAACATTAGAAAACATTCCTGGGTTACAGATGATCTAATAGGACTTAAAAAAATACTTTTTGATATAATTGAACTACATGAAAAATACCCGGATAAGCAATTGAATCCGTATATTGACACTGTAACAATTCAGTACGAAAACGCGATGAAAAACCAAAAGTACATGTACTACAATAATTTAATTTCTAGCAGCTCAAATTCCCATAAGGCCATATGGTTCGTTGTGAATGCTGAAAGAGGAGTGAAGACCGGTGCTCCAGCTAGTTTTACGGATGTCACTAAAGACGTCAATGGTAAAAGGTTCCAATCTCGTAAAGAGGCTGCAGATGCCATGAACGAGAGGTTCGTCGGTGCGGCGACTGCGTGCGGCGCGCCCACGGCGCAGCTCGCGCTGGTCAGCGCGGCCCTGGTAGCCTCGCGTCCGCCCGCCGACCGATCACTCAGACTGGCCAGATTTACCGCAGCTGAAGTCTTTCGAGTCATAACATCGCGCATACCTCGAAAGCCCACTAGGGATATCTATGACATCTCTATGGAACTGCTGAACGTCGCCGCGGCACCATTGGCTCCGTGTCTTGCCATTCTATTTAATAGATGCATAGAGACTGGAACGTACCCGAAAACTCTTAAACTCAGCAAAATCTCACCTTTGTTTAAGGGGAAAGGTAAGCGAGAAGAGATAGATGGGTACCGACCAGTTTCTATTATACCCGCGATCGCGAAAGTTCTCGAGAACGGTTTATGTACTCGCCTCACCGAACACCTCACGCTGACGGGCGCGATGTCAGAGCGCCAGTACGCATACCGCGCCGGACGCTCGACAACGCCGCTCACTCGCGAGGTCCTCCGCCGCGTGCTGGAGGCTTGTGAGCAGAAGCAGCAGGTAGCAGTATTATGCTGCGACCTATCAAAAGCATTTGACGTCGCAGACCACCGCGCTCTGTCTTTCAAGCTCCAGCACTACGGCATCAGTGGCCAGGCGCATTCGTTGCTTACGGACCTCTTGCGAGACCGCAGCCAGGTAGTGGTGGGCGACGGCGGCGAGACCAGGTCCGACGCTCTCGGAACCGTGATGGGTGTGGCGCAGGGCTCGTCCGTCTCGAACATCCTCTTCTCTCTGCTGCTGAATGACCTGCCCGAGCACGTGACAGCGGGCGAAGTGTTCATGTACGCGGATGACGTGGCCGTGGTTGTGCGTGCTCCGTCTCTTAATCGACTTGAGCAGCGGCTCAATGAGACTGCCTGGCAGGTTGCACAGTGGTTTGAGTGGAATGGACTCGTCCTGAACCTAAAAAAAACCCATTTCATGCATTTCTCTATCTCGGGGCGGCAAGTGAGGAGCCTATCTGTATCGATAGGTTCTACAACTATAAAACAAGTGCAAACTATCACATTTTTGGGTTTCCAAATTGACAGAGGCCTGACCTGGAGCTCACATGTCGACCATCTTTGTGCGAAACTGGGTAGCGCCTGCTATGCGTTGCGTAGACTGGGCCGCGTAGTATCACATGACGTTGTTCGCACGTGCTACTTTGCAACGGTGCATTCGCTCTTACAGTACGGAGCTGAACTGTGGGGGCACGCTGCCGACAGGGAGCGCGCGTTTCGCATGCAGAAACGTGCTGTGAGAGCGGTTGCGGGCGTGGCCTGGGACACACCGGCAACAACGCTGTTCACGTCCCTGGGAATACTCACGCTGCCCGGTATCGTCATCTTCCAGGTTGCGATGTACGTGCGAGCAAACCATGAAGCGTTCGCAACACGCGGAGACGGACACGCCCACCGTTACAAGACCCGCGGAGCTTACAAGCTCGCCTCAGTGGAGCACAGGTTGGCGAAATCGGATAGGCTCACTCATGTGCTGGGACCTGCTGTCTACAACCGACTACCGGAGCATGTTATCACCGCACCCAGCTTCTATTCATTCAAACACAAACTAAAGGTATGGCTCATCGAGAGGGCGTACTATAAGGTCGAGGATTTTCTTGACTAAAAATTGTGATATGTGACATAAATTTGTTATTTAAATTATTTAGGTACTTATTGTATTAATTATTATTTTACTTTGGACATTATTTTATTTTATTTTTATATTAGGTACATTAACAATTAATTATTATTTTAGTATTTAAAATTATTATTTAATTTGTTAGAAGTTACCAATTTTTAATTACATTTGACTTGTAATCATGATTTTACCAATAAAATGACTATCTGACTATCTGACTATATGATACAAGCAATTTTTTTTATATCAATCAATCACTACCTTTTCTTCCAATAATTACCAGAATAAACAAAACAAACCAACTCTCCACATTCATGCTCGTTACAATGACAACTCCGAAATGTTTTTTTTAATACGTCTTCGGTAATTTTTGTATTGGCACCTTGGCTTTTTACCATTCTACCAACGGAACAGGTATCAGAGCAACATGTCATGACTCGAGAACCATTCCATTAGAGTGAAGTTAGCCACAAAACCAATTTCGCTCCACGTGGAGAAATTTGCACCAAATGTAGCTCGGACGTTCAACCGGATTTTTTTTTTTTGAAACAAATGATGCTGGGACGTGTGAGTGGATAACTAGAATCCTAAGATAAGGATCATGTGGCTGTTATTTGACTGGCAACAATAGTTAACCTGTGCTAACCGTCCCCGTTTTCACATTCATATCTATGACTTTTGTAACCACCATCCATACAATATTTTTTTATGTTTGTCTAAAAATTCTTGGTTGTTTTAAGAGACTCATGATTTATAATAAATGCGGAACCCTAGCCAGCCATGCTTCTTTTTCGCAGGCCATTTGGTGCGGGGATGGTCAGTCCTATTTACCGTGTTTGTTTTGGCCCGTTTTATACACTCCACTTTTTGCCCGATTCAATTGGAAACAGTGCTTGCAATGGGTATCGTCAAGGCTTTTTTGGCACAGTCACAATAGACTGGGAAACAAACCTGGAAATTGGAAGGGAACCTGGTTTTAGGTGATAGACATAAAATTATCTATTTAGAAGCACACTCTTTTAAGCTTTTTGCCAGTAGCGAACACATAAAACTTTTCTTACATTATTTCTGCCCGTTTGCACCCTTTCAAATAAAACTTTTGAAAATCAATTCACTTGTTATTGCACATTAGGAATATACAAACAATAAAGGCAATTTAAGTCGCAATAGGAGACCATATAGTCAATGTAACAAAAATCAGTTACTTAGTTTCAGTTGCCCAAAAATTTAGTTAGGTCCAATAAAAATCTACATTCCCGAAAATATGAATCCCCGCCGTCCGTTCCACTCATTCATAAAACATGCCCTAAAAGGCGCCCATTCACAACCCCACATTATAATCATTCATTCATTCCATCGTCCGGGCACAATACGAAGGCTGTCATTTTCCGCTTACCATTTTTCAACACGTCAAAAAATCGATAGCACTATGTATTCCTCGAACGGTCAAAGATTGTCGGCATAATATTGTACAGAACGGGTGTATTCATTTGGGCACGCATATTTGGTGTGCTTATTCCGCCTAATTGTCCGTGCACACTTAACAATTTGCTTTTTTATTTTGTAACGGTGTACCAAATCTATTTTTAAATGGATGTTTATGCAATTTCACAAGGACGAAGGGTATCAAAAAATGTCCCATCATTAACCATAGGTCGCTACGCCATAGGCAAACCTAATCTATCCATTTCACCGACAAAAAAACTTGGATCTGCCACAGACCTAATAAATTGCGCATCACCTGAGCAAATCAATGCCGTCGGTCTTTGTGGTCTTGTGAATGGGCTGGTAGGTACCACAGTGAGTGATTTCACCTCAGTTGCGGCCATCCTTGTTTTATGCGCTTTTTCGGTGGTTAACTTAAAAACAAAACTCCTAATAGAATTCTCCCGGCCTTATCATCATTTATATATTCTCCCGGCCTTACCATCAGAAGTTTCTATAGGTTTTCTGAAACAAATTGAAACATTGGACACATCTGCGATTTGAAATGGTATGGATTGTCTACATGTCAGCACGACTACCCCTGGCCACTGCAAATGGATTAGGCGATGATGGGGCTAAAAGAGCCCTGACTGAATCAATTTCTATGCTAATTCCATTCGCTTCAGTTTAACGTCCGAGGGTAAGGCTCTGTCTGAGCGTCCTACACACGGCCTGGTACAGTGCGCGACCATTTATCTTCCATTTGAATCTCTTTATGTAGAGGGGTAAGGGGTTAAGGATAATAAATAAATAATGCTGGACAAATTTATACATATCTCTAAAAATTTCAACTGTTTACCTTTTACAGTTCTTGAGATATAGCCCTCTGACAGACTGTTTTCACCCTTGGGGTACGGAACCCTAAAAATGAAGATGACGAAGTACTAACAATATGCTGTATTCTCAGCATCATCTAAGCCCTGGCCAAGCACATAGGAACGGAATCAGAGAGAATTTTTAAAAAACTAACTAGTATAAAATGCTCACTTTTGTTGGATAATTTGATTATGTATTTAAAAAAAGTCAGCGTTTTTTAAGTCTTACCCCCGAATAGTCAACGCAAATCAGAGTGGAGCAGGTCGCAGGTCGCGATTTTTTTAAACGTGTTCATTGAAACTCTGTACAGAACCCACGGCCACAACGTTTTTACTTAATCGTCTGTTGTGTCAAGAGTCTAGTTCCATCTGGCGGCTCCCTGAGCGAGGATTTGTCAGGATAACCAGCGGAGTGATGTTTGTGAAATAAGTCACGTCTTACCCGACTGCGAACGCCAAATGATGGTTAGGAATCCAGAGCTTTTGTGCTTTTTAATCTACTTGCTTCCACATTTCCACATCTCCTGATTTTGTGTGATTGATGGAAGGTTCTCGAATTGTTTTTGATACACTCTCAGTGCACAGCTTACGTAAATTCGCCGATGAAAAAGAGTTACAGTTTATTTAATCTATAAAAAACGAAAGCAAAACACTAAGTATACGATTATAGAGAGACATAGATAGAGATTTCTTTTAAAAATTTCACCATGATCATCCACAGCTCACGACATCCCACTGTTGGGTGTAGGCTTCCTTTCTTATAGATATCCTTTCTTCGGCCATCGCCATCCTTGTAAAAATGTGCTTCTAAAATGGGTGATTCTCACATGGCTCAAAAATACTGGTCCGGCTATAAAAAACATACAAAAAGTGTACCCTAACCCTTTGATTTTTTTTTTTAGATTAGGCAAAACTAATAGGGGAGGCCTGTTTTAGTTGTTTGATTTTGTTATTCTAAATAAGTAAAAATAAATAAAAACTTTGGAAATATTCGTAATAATCCAGAGAAATAGGATATAATTCACAAAAGCGCAAAAAAAAGGCTTTTTACTAGTTATTTAGTTAATTCCATTATTAGAACCTATCAACATCACTGAATATTATAAGATTGTTTAATCTCAATAAATGTGATTAAGATAAATGTAGAAGACTTAAATACCTAGTAAACTTCTTGCCTAAGTTCCATTTTCCTTAATAAGTATTCTATAGAACATAAACCTATGTCTTACTTATATACAAATATTTGAGTAGGTACCTAGTACTTATAGGTTAGGTTGAAAAAACTGATAAAGAAGTAAATGTTTACAGTAGTGATCTAAGAGTGTTTTTTTGATGTTAAATTTGGTTTGATAAACTTTCTTAGTACAAACTACAAACGTAAAAAAATATTTCTTAGTTTTAAGAAACCTAATATATGTATTATCTACTTACTACCGAAACTTTTTTTTTTACCCATCCCGAAATTCCTTCTTATAATAACTATGATAGGCTAGTTCACACAAAATGTATGTTTCAACTTATTAATGTTTTATAATTTTATATTTGATTTCGGTGATATAAATGCTAATATCCGTAGACACCATATATTTAAAATTGAATAACTTCGTAACCATTAGGCCAATAAAGTTCCTTCTACTACAAATAAATTTTAAATTAATTCTACATTCATCACTATGAGTTTTTTCAACAAAAAAAAATGTGCCACGAAACTCAACCAAAAAATTAGTTTCCAAAGAATGACCCAAATAATGCTGATCTGCGTTTACGTTTTCAGTAGCTTTACTAGTGTATGTCATCTGTATCATTGCAATTATCCGTTTATTACCAAATGTCTTGCTAAAGGTCGGTAATTAATGGATGTTCACGTTTTCATTTTTACATTGTTCACATTAGTTCTTGATGTTGACAAAGACCCAGGTTTAGAATTCTCACCAATCTTAGCACTGGCGGGGTGGGACCAGAAGAGAAGAGTCTCTCACAGAAGAGCTCTAGCTTGTCGGCGGTTTTAGTGCTCGACAAGGCGACGAGCGTATACTTCGAGTAAGCGCGCTATGCGGCTTCTTAAAATAAATATAAATATATATGTATATACTAGCAAACCCCGCGAACTCCGTTTCGCCACCAGATGGCTTCGTTAAGAAAGATTTTCCCGCTTTTCTTTTTAAAATTTTCCCGAATTTTCTTTGATATAAACCTCACCGAGCCCGAGACCTTTCCAACGAATGCAAAACTGTGGAAATCGGTTCGTGCGTTCTGGAGTTATAGCGTCAGGAAAGAAAACCCGACTTATTTTTATATAGAAGATTTCGGCTTTTTAAATTATACAAATGAAAAACCACTGACCTTTGCTCTATGACACATTAATCCTTACCACAGACTAAATTACGATGGGAAGAGATGTCAGAAAATTAGTTGAATTTCTTTGTCTGCTCTATACTTAGCCCTAGCGATTGGAGAGCTAATGCCGACTAGAATATGAAACTTGTCTTTATTTCAACTGTCATAGCTACGGCTGACTCATAAAAAAGATTGTGTTTGTAGAATACCAAATGGTGTCAAAGGCGGCGATTAGGACGCGATACCATAGACCTAGACAAGTGTTAACAGAATTTGGCACCAGAATTGTCAGCCAAGCTGCGGTTACGGTATAATTGAGTGAGTTCCAACAACCTTATAAGTATTAACTGATGCTTAAATTACTAATGCTTATATTAAACTTTAACATTTTGAGTCACAATTATTATAAAAACAGGAAACATAAATTGCACGTTGCCAACGGAACTACAGATTTCATATTTTTACGATACTTTAAAATGCGCATTAAAGCAGTCATTCCACAACTAATTATATCACTCAAAACAAAGGTGATCTCATTTTGAATGTCTTTATGACACTCCAAAATGTGCATAACGGGATAATGCACGATTTATTCACAATAAAATGTTTGGACAAAGAGAGGTTGCTGAAGAGGTTGAAATGCTGGGACTATTTTATATACTGACATGAATTAAAAAATCCCTTTTGTTACCCTTTATGTTTGCGTTATCCTTTTTAGGGTTCCGTACCCGAAGGGTGAATACGGAATCCTATTACTAAGCCTCCGCTGTCCGTCCGTCCGTCCATCGGTCACAGGGCTCTATCTCATGAACCGTAAGAGAAAGACAGTTTAGTTTTTCAATTCGAATTGACATAGAACCTTCATGGTTTGAGATTTTTAAGCGAAACTTTTTTCACATGATACCTATGATGTTCTTCTTTTAAAAAATGTGCATTATTCGATTATCGACTTTTAGTTGTTTTTTTTATTCAGCTTAGACAAAGATGGATACTTAGAAAATACGAGTGATTTTTTGAATACGAGTTCCGACGCGGAACTAACGCGGCGGCAGAAACAGCTCGCAATATCAATGTTGCGTTTGAAGAGGGGACTGCTAGTGATCGCACCGTGCGATTTTGGTTTAAACGCTTTCGTGATGGAAACTTTGATTTGAAGAACGAACCACGTGGAAGACCGCCAAGCAGGTGAATAACAATGAATAGAAAGAGATAGTGGAAGCCGATCCGAGCTAAACTACCCAGGAATTAGCGACATGGTTTAACGTTACCTTACCAACTATATTGACTCATTTGCGTCGAATCAATAAAATAAAAAAATATGAAAAACGGGTGCCTCATGATTTGAATGTTCTGCAGAAAGAAACGCGTGTTGAAACTTATGTTGCCTTGTTGAATCGATACAGAAATGAAGGAATATTGGATCGAACTGTGACATGTGATGAAAAGAGGATTCTTTACGATAACCGTAAGCGAAAAATGCAATGGCCCCAGGTCAAACGCTGCAACAGTGTCCTAAAGCAAAGCATATCAATAAAAAGGTAATGGTAACTGTTTGGTGGTCTCAGCATGGTGTTATTCACTATATCTTTTTCCGATCTGGTCAAGCAATAACGGCAGATGTCTACTGTGCCGAACTTCGAACAATGATAGCAAAACTAGCAGTGAAACAGCCCCGACTCATGAATCGATCTTCACCATTATTGCTCCATGATAACGCGTGACCTCATACAGCACGAGAAACCGTTTTATCTCTACAGGAACTGCAATTAGAAACCATTCGTCACCCTCCGTATTCGCCAGACCTTGCTCCAACAGATTACAATTTTTTTCGTGATTTCGACAATTTTCTACGTGATAAAAAGTTTTCTTCCCAGGAGGTAGTACAAAATGCTTTCACACGAATCTAGATCACCAGAGTTCTATGGCAAAGGCATAAATGACCTTCCTATTAGATGGCAGCAATGTATAGATAATAATGGTAATTATTTTAATTAAATAAATATGTTAAATTAAAAAAAACTAATTTATATTTTTCAGTACAAATCGGCAATTTCATACCCCTAATATATATTTGTACCAGCTTTAGTTTTGCTACATTAATACCTACTATTACTTACTTACTTTACTTTACCTTTGTAGTGTAAAGAAGGGATAGTCGTCGCAGTGGTGATAAGAAGAATACGATATATGTAGGTATATCAATATATACTATGTATATGTATATATGTATATCAATACTTGATTGCTATTTTTAGAAGATAGCAATCAAGATAGCTTTTATGGCAATGATCACGTTATAACCACTGCGGGAATAAACCGCACTTTATCGTAATTTTTCTGCGACCTGTACTGTACCAGTAGGTACAGTCAGACTGACAATCCCGTCAAAACGGCAGGTGTGCCGGAAATGCTCTGGCACGTACTAATTTGGATTAAGGTTGTAAAAATTAGCCGAGGCTGTTTAATTAATCGCGGTTGCATATTTAATTTTTACTGTAATTTGGGTGCAGAAATGGAGAATCATTTTTTGATATATAGGTAAGGGTGTCTGAAAAACGTTTTGTCGTGATTTTTTATGGGATTAATGTTATCTGCAATTGACAAGTTTGATTCGTTTTTCTTTTGATAAGTAATTCGTCTCTGTAGAAACATTTATTTATACACGCTTAGAATGTGAAAAATACAGAAACTAAATGTTTTTTGTATCGACAAAAAACAAAATCGGTGTTGATTCAACACATTTGACACTGTATTGCTAAGGTATGTTCACATTATTGGTTAGGTATAATGCAGTGGGTTAACTGGCTCTTGAACCAAAAATTAAGGTTCTGCCGTCAACTTCTCAAAGAGACCGGTGCCATCCTAAAATGGCGCCAACATACAGTGATTCACTCCAATTACAGCGTACAGCCGCCATAACACTAAACATGACAGCAAAATTATCCTCCATATCCTTTCACTAAACATTTACAAACATTTAACTTTTAGCCTACCCCCGATATCCTTGTTTTTTGAACACCCTATAGCTGTGTGGCCAGGAAATCAACGTTTTAATTTTTTTTATCTAGGTAGGTACCTCGAAGTTTGTAATTCCACACAACCAATGAAACCAAATATTACTACAGGGCAAATACAAAAATTTTATGATTATGAATCGACAACATTTTAACTCCTTATCAAAATAATTTTAAAATTAATTTTATCTGACCTTATCTTTTTCCTGAAAAATTATGTGCCATAAATTACACAATGCACTGCATCCCATCCACTTTTTTCCGAATTCAAATAGGTAGATACAATCTCTTCCAAGTACAATTTCTGTAAATCTACCTACATTAGGTTTGAAAGGCCACCCAAAGCGACGATGACTGATCAAAGCGAGAGCCAGTCGAAACTTTTGTTCATGGCCCAACAGTGCGCTATAAAAAATAATGGTACGATTTGAACTGCGCTTGATGGCTCGGTGTGACATGGAAAACGAATTTTCGTGAGTTTTTACGTATAATGACCACTCGGCGTTACCGCAAATTTTCGTTGATGGGATTAATATTTTAACTTATGACTCTTTTATGGTATTGTGTGATATTTTGAGTGTAATTTTGAATGAAACTGGGCCGGTGTGGTTTGCTTTAGAAGCTGTAATTTAGCAGTTTGATAGAGAAAAGTAGATCTGGAAACGGGTTCTTTGTCGAGTGCTCCAAATGTTATAAAGAGTTATTTTCACCGGTTATTGACTATTGATACAACGCTATAAATGACTATTATTATGAATTTCAAATGCGAGAGATAGAAAATAGAGTTAGAGCAGCATAACAAATTGTTGATATTGGTTTATGATTTATAAAATTACCGAACCCTAATAATATTATGTCTCTACAGTATAGTTAAATGGCACATCACTAACCACAATACATATGCAAATGAATTGAAATTTCATCTCATGTATTCATACACCAACATTCTAATGGAATATCGGCGTATTCGGAGCAACACAAGTGTCGCTTCCACACCGTCAAGGCAAGGATCAAACTCGACAGTAATTTCTCAGTAAAACTTTACACATTTTAATTATTGTTATGATTATTTGAATGGTATGTTATTTTTAGCCGTTATTGTCCCACAGCAGTGTAAAGATAATACTTTCCAAAAAATAAACTACCTTTTATCATTTAAAAAATAACTGCGAATGAGTGGTTGCCTAATTTAATAAATAGTTATCATGGTTGCCTTGCAAGGTGACCTTCTGGCTCCAGCTGGAAAATGTTTTTTTCTCCTTCTCACACTTAGCACACTTTTAGAGATAAGAAGAAGATATACACTACGAAAGACTTGCAAAACTTAAAATACAACTTGAGTTGGTAGAATACAAACCCAGCAACCATCGTTTTTCAAGCCAACAACTTAATCAATCTAGACTGACTGTGTGTTGTCCCCATATGCACAAAGGTAATCCTCCATCCATTATGTCGGTACATTAACCGTTCGAGTGATGAATGCGCACCAAAATGAAGATTTAGCTAATATCTGATTATTCCCCAGCAAATGCCTTTGTCTCGTGTCTAAGTTTGAATACCTACAACATACCTGCATTTATCATTCATGCAATGGTATTATTAATGGTATTATATAAGGTTTTTGGTAATTCACTGACACTGAGTGAACCGCCGTTAAAGTTTCTGCACATCATCACTTTCGTTAAGACTTGTGTCTAAAGTTATTTTTTTTGTAAATCACCTCTGATACAAAATGAAAAAACACGTCTGTCCGGAACCCAGTGAATTAGTAAAGACCGATCTCTCTCCCACACACACACCCACCGTTAATTCACTTTTGTTGTTTTTAAGTTTAATTTGAAATAAAGTCTCTCTTACGAACGAGTATTGAATGGAGGGGGGTGCTTACTACCAATACCAAGTTTAAGAATGAAGACCTGGTGTCTTCACAAACGTTTTTGTGGTGATGGCGAGAACCTGCTCACACAGTGTCAGCGAATTAACAATAACCCTGTATACCATTTTATGAAAACCCTATCGAATATATTTTACACTTTAACGTGTTTAAAAAAAACGAGCTTTCCACCGTGTAGAAACTCAAAACCATTTGCGATCTTTTTTCCCTCAATTGTTACGTTGGCACAGATACCACTAAAAATTACTGTCATTCGAGGATTCCCATTCTGAATTCCATTTATCTCAACTGCTTCAGAAACTGCAGCCCTCAACCGATATCAGTTTAGACAAAGAAAACCACAAACATTTAGAGAATATTTTTCAATATAAAATCAATGCGCGAGCAACGGCGTGGGAGCCGTTAGCGAGCGATAATATTGTATTAGTGGCTATTCAGATAAAGCAGGCGACGGTATTATGTTGTAGCACGGCTTGTGGGGGCTTATTCTGGAAACCGACGATGTCTGAATCTGAACATGAAGATAAATTGGGAAGTTCTTTGTTTAACGTAATTGGTAAAGCGTTTGACCAACATCTCACTTAAGAAAGTTAAGATGTGGCCTTAGATGAAGCACGCTTTCCCAGAAGGAAGTTATTCACTCTGATTTTAAAGACGAGAATACGAGGTTGTACTCTACAAAACAGATGCAGAAACTTTGTCAACTCTTAGAGGTCCGAAATCAAATGAAACCAACTAATCCGCATCCAATGTAAACCATGTATGTTTTTGCAACGAACTTTATAGTACTTTCGAGTTTTTAGGTGTGAGTGAGCTGCAATCAGCTCGCGGCGGCTGTGTTTATTGATTATTTTTAATTGTATTCCCCTGTATCGTAACCTACGTCTTCGATTTTGTCGAACTCCATGAGCCATCTTGGATTTTTAAATGGACATCTTTTTCGTAATCTACGTGTTCGAACTACTCGAAAACGATACCCATATTAGTGGGTGTGCTGTCACAAGATTTAAGTAAAGAGTTTTCGTTTGTTTTCCGAAATTTGGAGTATTTAGTGCTGGTGGTCTTTTTAACCCTTGTTTGGTTTTACCTGCCTCCTTTTACCCTTTGGCACAAGTTCTACCGAACTAAACGTGCTTGCAACACGATTAGAAGCCGATTCAAAATGGCAGATTTTTTGAAAAAACGGTTATTTTATTATTTATTTTATGTAGTTTTGACACATGTGGCATACTGTGTCAGATCACAGACACCCTTAGTTTTTTTTATTTCATCCAAAGCTGAATCTTGCATTTTGAATTATCACTTTTCAACACTTGTCACATGCCCAAAGCTGATTTACTTCCCTAGATCTCACGTAAATATGATATATTAATAGTACAGGCTAACAAGAAAGATGTAATAAAAAAAATGTAAGCCATGTTATTTTGTACATAAAAGTTACAGCTCTAAATAGATTTAATTACGGAAAAAATCGAAGTTTTAAATAGCCGAAAACCTTTTCAGGGTGAAAAAAGCCGCCAGGTTATTTGACTTGGTTCCACCTATCCCCAGTTACCACATGGCACACGGTCTGCCGAACATCCTGTATAGTATAATTTCAATTTTATAGGCATTCAATTGACGCTGGCCAGTGCAAAATACCAACCTCCTTGCCTTCACTCCTAACAATATAGAGCCTGCGGGTTTCTATTCTGTATTCGATCGTTGCCACTTGATCGTTGCACTCACACTGATCAGGTTCAACGTGTCCCTTCTTCAAACTGAATGTCATCATCATCAGCCTATGTTAGTCTACTGCTGGACATAGGCCTCCCATAGTGAGCGCCATAGCGCCCTGTCTTCAGCTTGCCGCATCCAGCATCTGGCTGCAGTCTTTCGCAGGTCGTCATCCCGCCATCAAACTGTAAATGACTCTATATTCGTAAGTGAAAGGATGAACTGGAGAAGTACCTTAGCTGACTTCAAGTCTTCCATCGGACTGGATGGAGGAGGCGCAGGGCAGCAGATGGTAGCAATCTGTTGTCTTGGGAGGCTAAAACCCACTTCGGGATTGAAGCGCCACGATATTTAGTGAGTGATAAAAACATAATGTATAAACTTCCTCAGCCCTTTAATTCAACTAACGAATATTCAAAGCACGGTAAACTTCTGAAGTTGTATAATAGGTATTTCCAGAATAGGAGTGCCGAACGGCGCCTTAACTGGATGCAATGGCGTATACTCTTGGAAATTGTCTTAAGAGAGCAAAGACGTTCTCTGCGAGACGACGAGTTACTATTAACTACTAGTGATGTGATTTTAGTTGCGGAAATTTGCATCTATCGATACATTTTTAATTAAAATAAATAGTTTGAATATACAAAGCTTCTTTTTCGAGCAGGTTTCGTTTAATTATTCGAGTCAGATTAGTACAGGCTATTTTTTCCTTTTTCCAATAAATTACATGAAACCGAGGATATTATTGTTATTGTATGTAATTTGAACAACATGTTTCTAGAGAAAGAGATCGCTCTTAGCGATAAGGCCGCCCATTCATTGTACATTATCTTTATTTGTTTTGTGTGTTCTGTGTTTTTTTTATTATTTGGTGTGCAATAAAGAATATTTGTATTTATGTAAACATGAGTGAGCACCCCCGTCAGTAATTCAATGTCATTGAATACATTTATCAACGAGCATGGAGCATGAGTCTACCTCCATTCCTCTCTGTTGTCAGCCAGTTGTGATCACACTTCATTATATTATAAATTAAAGAGCCTTCTTGTAGGTGTAATGATGCAATTTTCTCCACTTTTCTTTCTCCGAAGCTATCTCATTTACGTTCGTATAAAGAATATACGACATGACGGCAACTTTCTCCTCGGTCTGGCTCATACTAATTCTTGGTCTTCCCCTTCCTACTTCTACTTTTCCTTCTATGATCCTTCTACTTTTCCTTCCCTTCATTAAGAAATGTGAAAAAAGTTTTTATTAAAAATAGGTACATAATTATGTCGAAAAGCTGTACCCCAGCCCTAGTAGGTATCACCCAACGTCTCAAACTTAACGCATTACCTCAAACTGCATACACCTAGACGGAAACTTCGCTCACAGTTACACCTTATATCTTATACCTACATTATCCGACGCTGTAATTGCTTTCCACTTTCCGAATATACCGGGATGGAAAGATCTGGAAGATGTTAACACGCGCTTCGTATGTATAAATAAAACGTTAATATCCTTCAAGCAATACTTTCGTTGATACTTAGTTTTAAAATGGACATATTCAGAGGTCATTATGTAGGCCTAAAGAAATAAACGTTGTTGATTATGAATCTTTGACCGTGTATTTTAACTGACGAAGAAGATAATGACACAAAATAAACCGTCAAATGCGAGTCGACTCTCACACGAAGGGTTCCGTACCGTTAAAAGCAGAAAATTTTTTCAAAGAACATCAGGTTTTCACTTGTTCGGAGACCCCTACCCCTTTAAATTATCAAGTTTATTATAGTTTGTTGTGTATTTGTTGTTTTTGTTACATGTTATTATTATTGTTGAAATGTTACTCATTTATAGAAAGTTTTATGTGTCTACTCTACCTATTGTGGTTCTGCCTTAACAAACGAAAAGCAAAAACAGCCAAAAAGTCACGTTTTTTGCCTTTCTTTTCTTAGGTACTGCGGCTTGGCAGTGCCAGAGTAGTGTGAAGGGAAATTTTACTTTCTCGTGACACTACAGGTAGTGCTACGGGTAAAAGTACATTTCCAGTGAAACTGTTGCCAGTAGGCTCACGGGAAATATTATTTCCCTTGGTACGAGTGAGCTATCTATAGGGGCTATTAAATATTTATAATAACTGCAATCTTAAAACTACTTTAAACGAGGAAGGTACTGGCTCTTAATATGAGTGGATGAGTAGAAAATGACAATGTCAATGTAATGCAATGAGATTGTATTTTATTACACCTAGCCCCCTTTAATTTGGATATTTATTTTATTTTTATTATTTGTTGTTATAGCGGCAAGAGAAACACACATTCTCTGAAAGCTTCAACTGTCTACCTCTTACGGTTCATGAGATAGAGCCCTGTGACGGACGGTCGGACGGACGGACGGACAGCGGAGGCTTAGTAATAGGGTTCCGTTTTCACCCTTCGGGTACGGAACCCTAAAAAACGGTAAACAAATTCAGAGTAACAGTGATGTAGCACGCTTTCCCAGAAGGAACACTGGGAAAGCGTGCTTCATCTTAGGCCACCTATTCACTTTCTAAGTGAAATGGTGGTCAAACGCTATACCATTTACAATAAAAAAAACGGAACGTATGAGAATTTTGCTCATAAAATCTTAACCACTGATTAGTTAGGTAATGCAACTACGTCCTCTATGTTAACCTCTACCACACTATTTGCCGGTTTGATTCCAGTCAGTCACGTCATTTCTTTTTGTAACTATTGAAACCAACCACTGAAACCATTGAAACCAAACACTTAAACCATTTATTATTTATTATTGTGATAGTGGTTCAATAAATACATCAGGTCTTAAATATAGTTTTCGGTCTACACACTCTACTCTTTTGAGCGTACAAAGATAATAATAATTTGATTATAGCCTGCAGTTACAAATAGTAGAATTAACACTATAAATTGTGAACCATAATTGTGAAATAGTTAATTTAAATGCAATTCGTAATAAAACTCTATTTTTTCATGATAAATCGAAGTAGGTACCTATATGGATACGTTTGGTAACCAGTAGAATTCCAAAAAATGTATGTCAAAAGTACTGGTAGAATTATTCTAATCTAAAATTATGCACGGCAGTTGGTAAGCATATTTACACGAATTTGTAATAAGAGTGGGGTGAGGTTTGTAATACGTGATTAATTTAAAAAAAAATCACGTTAGGTTTAGTACAAGTGGTTTATTTTATTTCTAGTATTAACAAAATAACACCAAAAGTTGCCCTGGAATGCGAGAAACACTCAATTTAATTCACTGTATGCGACGGGCGTTTGAGTTCGGTATACAAAATTAATTGAAACAGGCCGGGAATTGAAAAATAGTGGTTCATCTCTGGTCTCTTATTCAATGGAGAACTGTTAATTATTTACAATCACATTTGAGGTACTCGGGCTGATAAATAGACAATTTATGGTATGATATGGTGAGAGTACTCCTTTTTCCGCATTCGGACTCGAGTTGGTCCGTTATGCGTAGTTTTGTTTGGCTAGCATAGCCAGCCTAACTCCGTCCAGAAGCGTAGAATCTTCCTGGGGTCTTCCCAGGCTTCGCGGAGTGACCTCGACAAATTGAGGATTGCTGTTCGTGGTGCTGTTACTCCCTCGCATTCCAGGACTACATGGGCAGCTGATTCGTCGTCACTGAGGTACCCTCTGCAGAGAGGGCTATCCGTCGCTCCGATGGTGAATAAGTGTTTGTTCAGTGGGCAGTGTCCTGTTAGTATTTCCACCAGGATACGCAGGCCCACTTTGTTTAGGCGTTTTGTTAGCTTCGGTGATGTTGATGGAAGCGCCGCTCTGGCTTGGCTGCATTCTAGCAGGCGTATACATCTCTCTGGTTCTGAGCCTAATCCATGTCTGGAGTAGTGAGAAAGGCAAGGGTAGGAAAGGTGATCAAGTGAATGAACCTTCTGTGGTTGTTTACGATCCCCTCCGTGCCAATTCATCAGCGGCATCATTACCTAGCGATCCGCTATGTCCTTTGATCCATTGAAGGATAATCCTGTTCTTGGTGGATATCCTCTCTAATACTAAATGACATTCGTACAACAGCTTGGAGTTACAGTTGTTTCCTTCCAGGGCCCTATGTGTGGTAGCACTGTCAGAGAGAATGCGTACACATTGGTCGGTCATTTCTCTCTTCAGCACGGCTGTAGCTGCCTGGGTTATTGCTACGCATTCACATTGGAATATGAAGCTGTGTGTTCCTAGCGTCATTGATATACTAATGTTAAGTCCATTGAGTGAACCCCAGTACCCGTGCCCATATCTGTTTTGGAGCCATCTGTGTAGATTCAGACTTCGTGGGCGCCTGATTCATCTTTTTAATCCTCGTACAGTTATATCCGGTAGTGTCTACTGGGCATTCTGTCACAAGGAGTAGCAATGATAAGTATAAGAGGTTCGTATGCTATAATCCTGTCCATGATTTAAGCATGTGGACTGCTTGTGACTCCCCAGAGTCCCACGTTGTGCATTCTTAGAGCTGACTTCGTCGTCTCTTGTTGAATGTACAGGTATAATGGTGCGAGATCTAGAATAATATCTAGGGCAGCGCCTGGTGTGGTTCTCATGCAGGCTGGTATCGCTAAGCATCCATTCCTTGGAAGCGCTGCAGTCTGTTTTTCACGGTGTTTAGCTCCGTTCTGGTCCACCAAACTATCGCTCCGTATGTTAATGTTGGTCTGATGATAGCCGTGTAGAGCCACATGGTTATTTTCGATGAAAGCCTACATATTTTTTCCAAGCATTCTGCTGCATTGGTAGAAGGTAGCAGTGGCACGCTGTAGTTTGTGTCAAGATGCTTATTCAACAGCAGTTTGCTGTCTAGTATAACCCCTAGTTACTTGACTTCTGTTTTTAGCTTTATCTCTATGTTGAACAGTTTTGGGAGTTTCATCCTCTGAGAGATATCTGAGGGATATTCTCTCTGAAAGTTGACAATTATTAGAATTCACAACTTTCCCTCGCTGTATTCGTATGACACTTATCAACGCCGAACTCCATGTTAATAGCACTACTGAATATCTGTGTGACATTCAGAAGCGCTATTAACTGTGTTTTATTCGACGCGAACAGCTTGAGATCATCCATATACAACAAGTGAGAAATGACGTCACCATCTCTCCGAATTCTATTCCTGAATCTTTCAGTAGAGTACTGAGTGGATTCAGAGAAAACCGCAAGGGACTCAGACTGTCGCCCTGGAATATACCCCTCTCCATTCTTATGAGATCATTGGTGGCAGTTGGATCCATTCGGCTCCCTGGATGACGAAGAACAGAGATCCACTGCCTCAACATGATCCCAAGAATGATCTTAGAGTAGTATCTACTTTATACAACTATAAGACCCTCTCAAGCCAAGTATGAGGCACCGAATCATAAGCCTTCTTATAGTCTATCCATGCAGCCGACAAGTTCCCTCTGTCACGTTTGACCTATTGACTAATGGCCATGTCAATGAGGAGGAGCTCCTTTGTACCACGGGACCCAACCCTAAATCCATTCTGAGTAGGTGCCAAAATATTGTTTGTAATGATATGTGTGTTAATTTTTGTGGTCAAAATGGATGTAGGCAGCTTGTAAATGGTGGGTAAAGCATGTTATTGGTCTATAATTCTTTGGTTCCGCAGTACTATCAGACTTATGGAGCAGGAAAATTACACCCTCCGTCATAAAATGTGGGAGGGACCCGATCTCAATTGCTTCTTGGAATTGTGTGGCCAGAATTGAGTGTGAGCATCTAAGCCATTTTAGCCAAAAGTTATGCAATCTGTCCGGGCCAGGACATTTCCAGTTTTGGGCCGAGCGGATTGCATTACTTACATCTAATGGAGAGATGTTGATAGCTTCCATAGTTTCGATGTTTTCACATTCAGCACTTACCGCATTCATCCAGTCCGCTTCCGTGTGTTCGACCGGCATGGACTAGATGCCTCGCCAAAAATTATTTCCGGTTTTGGCATCCAGTACCTGACCGTCGGACACACGTAGATCGGGTTGCTCCCAGTCACGGTAAACTTTCCTTTGGTCACTTTGAAAGATGCGATTTTGCTAAAATCTGTCAACTAGTTTTTTATACCTCCTATTTCGACTTGCCCACGCATAGACTTATTGCTTTAGGTAGTCTATGCGCTCTGTGACACAGGCTAAAAGTCTCGAGGTTGAATTTCAGTTCCGTCAAAAGCCTGTGTCACAAAGCGACCCCACCCGAGCGAAGTCACCCGAGGTCTATGGTTGCCCTCCGTAAAGCAGAGTAGCTTAGCTATGAGGGTCCTGAACCTACTGATACGCCTCTCTATTCTCTGCTGCCAAGTAGGAGTACTGCTAGCCCGGCGCGGAGCACGGTCATAGTTAGGAAACTTTACCTGCGCAACGCGGCAAGCCGCAATAGCCCCACAGTAGAGAATAGAGTGCGTATCAGTAATATCACTACTTGTCAGTAGATATGGGGCTAGTAGTGGGTTCAAGGCCCCCACTATAGCTAAACCACGTCTATGGGTGGGGAAGCGAGACAGACATGGCCTTTCATGCAAATGTCTATAATTTAGAATCGCATCTTCCAAAGCCCTTCTCAATTGCTCATCTTTTTGGGTACTTACCTCAATGCTCTCGTGACTGACCTCTTCCATAGCGTAATCATGCTGGGAAACCACTGGCATTGGTGTGATGTGTCGCGATGGCGACGTAACAGCCCGGTTACACTGCGGGTGGTCCACCATTTGAGCACTAAGGATCTCACGTTGGAGTTGATCAAGTACCTTGTCATTTAAACATTTTGAGCGTTGGATGACCCGTACCTGATCAGATAGTCGCTGCACGTTAACGTCGACTGTCGGTTCAAGGGCCTGAAACAACGGCATCATCCTAGAACTGTACGCGGTCAAGTTAATTCCTCCCTCTGTAGCCCTATAATATGCGTGCATGACATTCTCGTTGATTTGTTGGGTCCACTTCATGCGCCGCACTCTTCCGTCAGCGGCGGGGGCCGGTCGCGGGGCTGTGTGCCCTGCAAGGACCCAAGCCAGCTAACAGCGGGGGTCGGCCTTACCGCGCACGTGGTCGCAGCGGTCGAGGCGACGACGGCGACAGCTCATCTTCGCTGCTCAACACATCACTCGTCTCAGGCGGCGTTCGAAATTCGTCTCCATCTGAGGACGAGGATGGGGAGCTAGCCGAGGCGGGCTGTAGTGGTGTTGTGGGGAGCGCTTGTGTTGCCGCCCTAGCTCGTATTCTTGTTTACATTTACAGCATTTTTATTGCTTTTTATTGCTTGAAACGTAAATAAATAAAAAAATTCCAAAAGAGACGTGTGTTACGGGCGATGTCATTTTTTTATTATTATTATTGGGCAGGATTGTTCCTAGCTGTTGGTAAGAACATGTGTTAGTTGGTATATGTAGTAGTCGATGTCCGCTACTGTTACATGGTTTGCATGGTTTGGTAGGTTAGGCTTGCTGGTAAAATCTGACTTAACCAATTGGAAGAATTTGGTCTTATCGGTCTTACGTGGGATGCACCTAGGTGGTGGGTTCGGTATTGGCAATTCCATGTTAAACCTTATCCATCTGTGGTCTGAGCAAGAGGCTTCGTTAGAAACATGCCAGTCCATGACGGAGTAGGAAACCTGCGAGGTTGATAATGATAAATCAATGATGGTCTGGGCTCTGGATGTTACAAAGGTAGGTTCCGAGCCCTTGTTAAGTAGAAGGAGGATAGTAGAGACAAGAAAATTTACCATTTCTTCTCCTCGGTCATTACACTTGGCGCTGCTCCACAGCGTGTGGTGCGCATTGGAGTCGGGGGCGATGATGAGCTTAGGTTTCTCCCTCTCGCAGTACTCAATCAGGGACACCAGCTTAGGTGTGGCTATTGCTTCATCGCTTGGTAGGTACGCTGATGCTAAGACTATCTGCTATTGCTGTTGGGAGATAGATACAGTCTCGCAGCTGTTAGGTCTCTGGAAAAGAGTTCGGTTATTAGTAGTGTTTTAGTGGTTCGCGGAACAACAATGCAAGTTCTAAAGTTGCTTACGGTTATATTCGCGAGAAGCTTGTTTCTTGGTGTTTTAAGGCCGCGGATTTGGCCTTTCCTGATCCACGGTTCTTGGATGAGGGCCACGGTGTAAGGATGTGGCTCCAGCATTCTGCGTGTAGGGACGCGGTACCCGTGAGGCTATGCTGGAGGTTCGCTTGGATGTAGTGTGTGGCGAGAGGTGGTGGATCAGGAAGTGGTGTTGCAGGTGATGGAGTTGTTGATAGGAAATAAGCCGAGGTTGCTGTAGCTGACGTCGCTCCCCCCGTATCGAGAAAGCGCTCCTCGGACAGTGGGGTTGGTGGATCCTGGACATCCACCAGGTCAGGAGAAATTATTAGCGGTGGGAACCGGGGTGCACCGTCCCGCCAACTACTACTGTTCCTCAGGCACGAGTCCCTAGGGACAAGTAGCAGTGCGGGCTCACGAGGAGGTTATCCGACCACGACACCCTAATAGACAATCTATTAAAACGTTTAAAATTAAATACGTACACAATATACCAGTGTATCTGAATGTTTTGTTTATTCCTAAATCACAATTCAAAATCATTTTTTTCATGTCTCGTGTTAATTACCCGAGGCAACTGGCTATTGACTGGTTACACAGAGCACAATACCTATTGAACACGGTTTGATTGTCAAACGAATTTCAAACTCCAAATATAGAAATTGCAATGAAAAAATATAGTACGTAACGTAATTATGGGACGTAATTATTCATTGTAAAAATTGGTTACCCTTGAGGCTATGTAGGTACGTAAATTGGTTGTTTTTTAGAATGGAAACAAACTATTTTTCCAGTTTGTAGTTAAATAACCCATTCCTCCCAGTAAAGAGTTTTTATACGAGAAAATTTCCACGAATAAGAACTCTTTATCTGTAAGAAGATTTTTTTTATGTTAGGAGTTGAATGTTTTTTTTAAGTGTTTTATATGTCTCATTTCTCACTATTTTTTTCGCAAGTATTATACATAGAGACATATTGATCGTATCGAGTGGAAGACTAGAAGGAGGCCTTTACCTAGTTGTGGGACGAAAAGGGCTGATGGAAAAAAATACGTACAATAATTGTAATTTTCTAGTATTGTTCATCATTTATTGGCTAGTCACGCGTTAGTTCCGTGTTTAATATCTTAAAACTTTTTTTACCGCATACTTTTTTTTCACCGTGAATGATTTCACATTATTTCATTAATTGGTAGGTATGGGAAGACGTGTTATTTATCAGAACGGTATCATTAGTGCACAGGCGGTTAGTCACGGACAGGGTTATTAATAACAGATCACGAGAGGACAAGTGTCGGACGGCCTGATATGATCTCATCGGTTTTACGTTTTTATTAAGTGTAACCCAGGTTTGTCCGTTTTTGAGTGAGGAAAGAAAATTGTTAGGACAAAATTAGACTGTAGTACAAATAAGTTGTATATATATTATTTAAAACGAAGGTGTATTATTTAAATACAATCATTATTATTTTTAACGATGCATGTATCTAGATTTGATTAGGTTTGTTAACAGAAATATACTGGGTGGTCCAATAAGAAATGCACTTTTAACTAAATTATAATTACATTTTTTATTGGACCACCCTGTATTATGTTATATTATTCGCATTGAAGTAGGTAAGTTTTACAAATCTAAAAAACCACCCAACATGTTTAATTAAAGCTAGGGTTTTCTTCCTACAATTCAAAAGAATCTAAATAGCAAAAATTTTACTTACACATTTGTTTATCGTGGACTACCATCACAGAATAACGCACAGTGTTATGCTAACGTTGAAGAAATTATCGCGTTACAGGTCCGTGAAGTCACTGATAAGCATCTGGCCCTAACGACGGGTTTCCGAGAATTTACGATTTGTGAGTTATACCCCTTTGCCTACAGACCACTAAATTACTTACTTACTGATGACGGTGTTTTTTGTTGCATTTTTTGCCTCGATGCATAAGTTTTCCTTTAAATGCAAAATGTGATCCTATTCCGGCATATTTATGGTAATAAACTTTTCCAACGTTTCGTTTGACTTGTATTGTGGCACGCCACAAGATTTCAGTAGAAATTTAAATCATTGAGTATAAAACTGACTAAAATGAAATTAGCTTGAAAATGAAATCAGCTTTAAAATCTACCTTTAATAATTCAAAAAAAAACAAATTAGAACACTAGTTCTAATTTGTTTTTATTTACAATTTAAACAATTAAGCTAACTGCAGATGTAGCAAACAATCTACAGGTATATTGTACAGTATATTCTACAATCTATATTTGCATCACCTCTAATAATCTATATATTATGTATATAAAAATAAATCCCAATTTCCCTTGGTCACAGTCACGGATCATCAACGTGAACGGCTGGACCGATTTCGCTTATTATTTTTTTGTTGTGTTTGTTAATTGTCAGGAGAAGTTATGAAAGAAAAAATTAAGAAAGTTGCGCGGGAAATTTCAAAATGAAGAAAACTTCACAAACGTAATACTAATTCGAATTCAATATTCATAGTTATGTTATGACAGGACAACGTCTGTCGGGTCACCTAGTTTTTTATAATTCTTCTTTCATTTTTATATATTCAAAGCTCAAATGTATGACATGTCGTTGAAACTGTGTACTAAAGTTATACTTAAAGGTAACTTAAATCAAATTAGAAAAACTAAAATAATTCAGTGCCACTTCGAATCGTGTTATATGGTAATTCTTTAAGAAGCGAACCAGTAGTGTTTTTTCAAGGAACATAGCAAAAAACGGAGACATTTTTTGCGAGCTTTTTATTACAAAAAGCTTATTTAAAATCTCAATTAAATTGAAATCAATACAGAATTGAATAATACCAACCTGGTGCATTGTATTTAATTGGCCGAACCTTTTTGTAGATTTTATTACTTTTGTTAGTTTTTTTAGGTATTTTAATCAATTTATAGGTCACCTTTGCATTATTTGAAGGTATGAGTAACTTGAAACAGATTCTTGGTGAAGCATTTGGATAGCTTCTTATAGGTAGGTACTGTCAAAGACAAAAATTGTTTTACCGTACAAAAAATGCATGTTATAAGAAAAAATAAAAATAATTGAGACTTTTTATGGACAGTCTTGAATGTCGGTAGAGTAATAAAATATGACGGTTACTCCATTACAGAAAGCCAAAAATAATTTGACCGGCAAGTGTAACATCTGACTATGCAGATCGTACAAAGTATTTGTCTCGAGGCGGGAATATAAACCCACAACAACGGAGGTCGTCAAGAAAATAAAATAAAAATTAATGAAAAGGCCTATGCATACTGCATGTATGTACGTACGTCGTACATAGTTTACTTAATTGGCACACTTTTATCTATTTTATTCTCATTACGTCAATAAATACCAAAGTGTCAATTCCAAAGTATTATTTCTCACGATCGCTTCCCAGTCATTCGCTCCCCATGTATGTATCATAAAATATGGGTTGTATGAGAGGACATTCATGGTCGCCGATATGTCTGTCAAAGGCAATAGTCACCATGTTTGTATGATGATCAATTTGTATAAAAACTAATTGGATAGTTTAGTAGGGTTCCGTAGCGGTATAAACATAACATTTCTTCATATTTAGGTATATTGTGATCTCACTTCGTATTTATTGACACGTACGTAAGGTCACTAGAAACACAAGAAAAAAACTTTGGGCTCGTTATTTATTTATTTATTTATAATAATTAGAACGGCCTTAGGCCAATTATACTAATTACAGGGCTATACTATATAGGTTTTAATATTATATACAGTTAAATTAAGTAGGTACATAGTGCAAGAGTAGTAAACACTACGCTTGGTCAGAGATTTGTATAATTCTATAATTTCTGACCGTTATTAACTTAAAATTATGATGATGATTTGAAATATTGAAAATCAACGAAACCATTTTATTTTAAAGGACGCGAAACCACCGCCTTTGCCGCTTCGATGTTGATTTTCTTTGGTGATGGCATGTCTTTGGCTGGGCTTTAACCTAACTAGACGGATCTTTCTTCTACTTCAATGCCAAAAACATCCCAACAATTAGTTTGCCATTTAAAACTAGGAACCTACAGTCAACGCGAATCATGATATAGCCAAATAAAACTGAGACTTAACATAATTATCTAGTAAATTTCAGGCCACTAGTAACAAAATATAGTAACTTCAATGTTTCAGGTATCATTTGACCAGCTGAAACGCAGTAATACCTAATTTTACAAACTACATAATAAAAAACCTATCGAGGAAGTATGATTTTGAAAGTAAAGGAACGTTTGGTAGTTATTTCAAAACAGATTCTATTTACTCAAACAGACATTTTGGGAGTGCAAGCAGAATGAGGTCAGAGCTAAAATTCAAAATTCAAAGCGCTTTATTTCCTTTAGACCTTACAGGACTCTTGGACACGACACAAAATTCGAATTACATAATTAAAACTAGGGAATAAAGTGATCACATTGATTTTTGGTTCAGTTAAATCTTTTTAAGGAAAAGTAAAGAAGCGAACAAGAAACCTTTACCTTGTTAGGTTGTTAGTTTTCGAGCTGGAGAAAAACTTGTCCCAAGCTAGACTTATTGCCAATGACAAAGAAGTCAAGTCATTAATTTTTATTTAGATGGAAAACAAACAGTTTATGCATCTTAAATGAGTAGAGACTTTGGTAGAATAACTAAAGCTTAACAGTTTTCACTTATAGTACGTAAATATGCTTAAACAAAAATTTATATCATATAAAATAATATTATCTTGTCTTGACGCTGGTCCTCCAGACTGAAATGAGATCCCTCATTTCAATCGGATCGAATCTATACCTGTAAGATGCAGTTTGAAATAAAATGTAAGTAAATGAAAATACAAAAGAAAACATTTGTTTTCTTAAAGATCTAAAAGGATCTCTAAAATCCTGAATTTGGTCGCATGCATTTACGGTTGAATGTAAGAATGCCATATTTATATCGTATTATGTAGACACATAGCTACGAGTAGGCTTACGTTCCTTACTTAATTGACTCAGGAATGCGAGTTAATTATTAAAAAAAAGCAAATACCTTCCTGACAGTTTTATTTGTAATTCCTTGATATTGTATTTAATTAGAAGATAAAATGATAAAGAGAGCATTCTCACATTTTTTGGTAACGGTCACTACAAAAAAATTGCAAGAATGAAAAAATCTGATAATCTTGCTAGAATTTCTAACAGCCAAATTTATGTGAACTGGAATCAAAATATGAAGGAACGCGTTGTCTATGTAATCTCACAAAGTGTTGAAATACGTCAAATTAAAGGCAAATTTATGATTCTGGTAACATAATATAAATTTATGATTGTGGTTGGTATGTGAACTGTACATAATCAGAGCCATCTTTTCGGCACCGTCACAGTTCAAAACCCTAAAAGAAAGCCTTTTTATTCATTTTTAATTAGCGGAAAAACAACTAACTGCTTCGTTATTCTACGAATCGACTTTAGCAGGCATTAAAATTATTTATGATATTTTCGAAGCAAACTCTTTATCTACACAGAAACGTTTCGTTTACGTAAATGCCCTTGTCAAGCGACCTATCAAAGAAAATGCTAAGCTTTACTTGATTTTTTATAATATAAGGAAATGGGGTCTGGGGCGCCTTGGCTCGCTTGTACCATGAAGGGTTAACGTAGATCTAGGTTAATTGACATTTTAACAAAATCTCAAAGACAAAATATTTTTTTAAAGACTAACGTTTCTCTACTGAAAACTAACGCTGCGTGGACACATCAATATATGTATATCCAAGTATCCAACACATGTATATCCAAGTATCCAACACAATGCTGAAAGTAGGCCATATTTGCCCTAGACTCTACTGCGCACAAAACTAACCTAAATGTGCCAATTTGGGTTTTTATTTATTAGTAACTCACTTTTCAATTCTCCCTATTTCTAACTTTGCTGTATCAACTTTTTTGGGTTAGTATTTTGGGTACGTATTTATATAAAAGTACCAACTGTCTTTCTATTTTACCTAGAACCTACGTAGAACAGGAAAGGGACTTGCTGTTTCATAATATGAAACAAAATCACATCTGATGATCCTCGGCTATCGGTCATTTACATCACTATAATATAGTGATCTAAATGCCTAACCGACCATAAAAATTATAGAAAACCATCGAGTTTCGTAAACGGCTTAAGTCCACCGGGATAACTACGGGTTAAATATGATAACCTGGAGTTAGCAATTAACCCAGAAGGTGCAGCCGTCCCTGTGGTCTTATCGTGCACAGTCTAAATAGCAGTTTGCTTACAGTAGGTACTACTACGCCGCATTTTATTATTTATCGTCCTCGGGCTCCTAGCGCTGACAGATAACATGGACGGTGGTGTGCGGTAGAGCAAAGTTAAACTTAAGAAATGATATTTCCTTACTTATACAAAATAACTACCTATTAGTGAGGTCACACACCAGACAAACACTTTATAACGACAATTGTAGCGCCACATTTAAAACGAGACGCATTTATCGTCTTCGTATGTCTGCGCACAAACACGCACACCAAAGACACATTTGTAGCGGGTGCTGTTAGTTATATTATATTTATTAGTTTGGTCGGTACATGTAGGGCGGTACATGTGTCAAGGTAAGTAAATGTAGTGTCGAGGTAACATACTTTGGCGCCGGTGTGCGGCTTCACTTACTTTCAAAAGAAGTCGATCCTTTTTTATCAATGAAGAAGATTCTCCCTCTTATTTCCATAAACTTTCGTGTTAAACTTGAATTTGGTATTTTGAACATGTAATAGTAAAACTTAATTATACGATAATGCAAATAAAACCAGCGCAGCGTGTAAAATCTCGTTTATTTAGCTAGACATAGTATATTATCTGTGGCTAGACATTATAATAATCGGTTGTTTATTTATTGGTTAACAAACTCCACAGCCCTTTATTAATACTGTTAATGTTACATATCAAAATTTACGGCCAAAAAACGGATTTACTTGTACAATTGTTGTGGTTATTTGTTGTTTACGAATTGTCAAACATTGCTTCTTCGCATAAACAACGTCGGTTTTTCTTTGGAGATAGGAACCTCCCAAGTACCTTTCAGAATTTTCCATGGACTTTTTGAACACAAGGGATACTAGGTAAAGAATCATTCTGAATATAATAAATATGCTCACCTCTCGAATATAATAAATATGCTTACCTCTCGAATATAATAAATATGCTTACCTCTCGAATATAATAAATATGCTTACCTCTCGAATATAATAAATATGCTTACCTCTCGAATATAATAAATATGCTTACCTCTCGAATATAATAAATATGCTTACCTCTCGAATATAATAAATATGCTTACCTCTCGAATATAATAAATATGCTTACCTCTCGAATATAATAAATATGCTTACCTCTCGAATATAATAAATATGCTTACCTCTCGAATTTAATAAATATGCTTACCTCTCGAATATAATAAATATGCTTACCTCTCGAATATAATAAATATGCTTACCTCTCGAATATAATAAATATGCTTACCTCTCGAATATAATAAATATGCTTACCTCTCGAATATAATAAATATGCTTACCTCTCGAATATAATAAATATGCTTACCTCTCGAATAAAACCATCCACGACCGTCAGTCGCGCACGCAGCGTTATCGTAGTTTCACTTTTAATTACAATTTAAACAACATAATTAATTATTTAAAAGGAATAAATTTTATATTCTTATTTAGTAGGTGAACGGTGACGTTTATTTTGTTATTTATTACTGTTTTGTCTTAGATATAAACAAGGATGATTTATATGACTTCTATTTCTTGACTTTTTAGAATGAGCATGCTGCTTTCCCACTCCTGGGCCTAAAGCCTCGAACACCCCTCTCCTCCACGACGACCCTTGTTTTTTAATTTCTGTTTTGTTGTGTTTATTTAATATAAGTTTGAACTGACTATAAGAGTGAGGAAATAGAGAGTGCACCTGTGTTTGCCCACACACTTGTGCAGTATAATATGCCCTGCACGCATGGCTAGTCTCCGTTGAGATTGAGAGCCGTGGTCGACGACGGTCGTACTTCGACTAGGAGGACATCATAAAGCAATATTTGAATAAAGCCAGCGTCTTGGGGACACTTCTGACTAGTTTTGATAGGTATGGATCAGTTGAGCTACCTCTAGATTGTTTACAACAGTCTGCAGTTAGCTCAATTGTTTCAATTGTAAATACTAGTTCTAATTTGTTTCTAATCTTTTATTGTATTAATAAAGCAATGTATTGAATAACTTTAATAAAATTAAATAAAATTTATTCAAAATATATAATAAATAACAATAATAATATAATAAAATATATATATAATATATTATTTCATAACATAAGGAGGTTGCAGTTATTTTCAATAGCCCAAAAATTCTACTGTAACTAGATGCGACAGGCCGCCGATCGGGCCACTTGCTCCCAAGACGCGGAAAATCACTTGATTTATATACATACGTATTTTTCGCTGTCATATGTAATTATAAATTATAGTGTACAATGTGGAGCCCTAGGAAGCTGATGCACGCGGATATATCTTACTCATATTGCATTCGTCACCTGTCACGATAAGCACCAGAATAATTAGCGTGTTGTATTAGATCCAGATAAAGCTAGGCGGGGTGGATATAGAACAGCTCAGTTACGTCACCCTATTTACTCGTGTAAGCAATTGACATCAAGGTTATCTATTAATGTGATTCATTTAACACTTGCTAGTATTTATTTAACTGCACTAGTTATATCCTGTTGCCTAGACTCTTAAGCTTCGGCCAAACCTGCGCTTCAAACACGCGGGACACGAAGTTGGAGCGTTCAGCCGCACGGCGGACGCTACAAAGGCGATTCAATGGCGCCTTGCACCTTGTGCTTTGTTGACGCTCCCGTTTTGCGTCCCGCATCCCGCGTGTTTGACGCGCAGGTTTGGCCGAAGCATTGGTGCTTCCGAATAATCGAATGGATACATTTACTTTACAAAGAAACTGCATACAAGCATCAAATGTGTCAAACGTTTGATTATGGTGTTGGTATAACCTGCGTAGGGACTTGTAGAACGGGATTGAGAATGTCGTTATCTCCCATGCTGTCTTGCTCAGTTAAAATCCGATCTGAGCGGGACAGCAAGAAAGAGGACGTCTTCTCAATCCTTAACTACTTTAAGTACGCAGTTATTGAGCTGAAACACACAATACTGTTTACATCGCTGATTTTTTTAAGCTCGCAGACGCTGACAGCTGTTAAAAGTTTTGTGGCAAGTAGTCCTTATTTGTATTTTGTTCCCAAGAAATATTATTGTATGTATTTAGGTATGTCTCACTAACTCCTAGAACAAGAAATAAATGGTATTTAAAATATAGAACTAAACAGAAACCAAGATTATTCAAGTCGGCTTCCTTTCAAGCATTTTTTTACTCAGTAAAAAAAAATGCTGGATTCACGCAGCACCATCTAGCTCCGATAAAGCAGAGCTTGTATTACGGGTAGAAAGAAAAAATAAACCGCCAAGTGCGAGTCGACTCGCACACGAAGGCTTCCGTACCGTAAAAAGTTGCCTCTTTTTCAAAGAACATCAAATTTTCACTTGCTCGGATACCCTTTAAAATTATCACCTTTATTATATTTTTAGTATTTGTTGTTATTACAGTTAAAGTTTTACTTATTCATATAAAGTTTCATATATCTACCCTATTGTGGTTCAAGAGCCTTGATAAATGAAGAGCATAAATAGCCAAAACACCACGTTTTTTGGATGGAAAGCCCCCTTTAGTTTGGATATATATTTTATTTTTATTACATGCTGTTATAGCGGCAAGAGAAATACACATTCTTTGAAAATTTCAACTGTAAGAGGTAATTACGGTTCATGAGATAGAGCCCTGTGACAGACGGACGGACGGACAGCGGAGACTTAGTAATAGGGTTCCGTTTTCACCCTTCGGGTACAGAACCCTAAAAACAACTTTATTTAGATATTTTTAATAAAAAAAAATGATATAGTCAATAGACCTTCGTTTGACCACAATCTCACCTGGTGGAAGTGATGTGGCTGACGGTGTCTTAACATTACATGTTAAGTACCTACAGTAGAAAGTTTCTATAGTGGTGATAGCAGCAGATTTGGAATACCTATACTAAGAACCTACAAAGCGTCTTATCTAAATACATATTAATAAAATAACAGTCTGTATTTCGTTTGCCCTTTTGACCTTTGCAGCTGTGTGATTATTATTGCAATGTTTTGAAGAGTGCGACATATTGGTGTTAGAGTAATTAATTTATGTAAACAAATTGCAAGTTTCGTCCAGATCTAGGACTAATTGGATTACGCATGATTTACTACGGGGGATGCAGAAGGCCGCAGGTTCGATTCCTGCCTCGGGACATTTTTTGTTCCTACGATCTGCATATATTTGTTGTTTGTTTTCTAGGGTCCACTAACACAATCGCTTCACTAAGGCAATGTACGTATCAATAGTACTTAGTTCTTCTTCTTAGTCGGTCACTCTTGACAAAGTGGTTGCGTTGTGGGAGCAGTCGGTCATGCTGGACTGTGTCAGAGAGGTAATGAGATCCGACTATCTGGTTGGAGAGCGACCACAAGAGACTTCTTGCTCCATTCTGCCCTTGACCACGAGACGCTTCATCGAGTCTTCATTCCGTGTCACGTGTTCAAAGAACTTCAGTATTCGTATCTGTACTTACGGTACATACATAATACTCATAAGTCAATCAACAGTTAAACGCTGACACCTTCTTTTATTGGATGGATGTTTGTTACCTCTTTACGCCACAACTACTATATGGATCTGGCTGTAATTTTACATAGATTTAGCTCTAAGACTAGAATAAAACATGAGCTTATTATCCGATAATCAATTTCCACGGGATAGAAATAACCGTGAAACGTTTCCGTAGAAACATCACGTGCAAAGCCGCGTACTAGTATCCAATAAATTAAAAACATGCATAAAAGAAGCTCTCACATATTTATCATCGCCCGGCACATTGGCTGTCATTGTTTCCACGTGCTTTGCAACAAAAACAAAAATCCAATTGCAAGCCACACTTTATGTAGATACTAGTACACACATGCAAACTTCATAAAAAATACATTTAAAAAATCAGTTATTGTGGGAAAAGGTGTTTTTGCACTTCGTCAACCAGGATCCCCTAACCAGATCCCCCAGGGGTTTGCCAGTGAACTCGTCGGTTTAGAATTCCAGAATCCCCTTGAAATAAAATAAAGTTTAAAGATGTTATCACACTGTTCAAAAAAATATTTTATTCAACAATTTCTAAGAAATGACCTACGCTTATGTCATTGTTTAATAATTCCAATTGCCTTTCTTGTATAAACTTTTCAATTGCTATTTGATCTACCTTACAGATTTTTTTCGGTTGCCTTCGCTTTTGTTCTGCATCTCTTTTTAATGCATTCAATAACTGCAGTATATTGGGGCGTTTTCGACTAATTATTTTGAATAAACCCGAGTTCCAACTTTTGGTGCGATGTCTTTCGCTGAAAACCGACCACCTTTTTCTAGTATCGTCATTTTTGAGCCAGTACCTACTAAATTTAGCAAATTTGAATAATATTCACTCTTTTTTAAGGTTTTTTTAATGTAGTTCCACCCTTCAGTAATAGAATCCGTAGGAATAATAATGGTAGTGCACCACACAACATAACCACTCTCCTAGTATATTTGTTTTGAAGTAAATGCACAATATTGAAATAGCATATTTTTATGGCAGCATCAGGGAAATTTTTCTTGAAAGCATTAATAGCCGCTTTGTCCCATATCCATTGTTTTTTTTTTGGGTAAAAGTTAACTATTTCAGATGCAATTAATTTAAAAATAAATAATTTGTTTCCGTTTCTATTACTCGACAATGCGTAAACAATTCTGGCTTCAATAAAAATGCCAACTCTCTGTGGCATTTGAGGTGGTCATATATATGAAAGCAGGACAGAAAAAGCGAGACTATAAAGGTTTCGAAACCGATCTCCGATCGAAACCCTAAAAGGAAAAGGTATTAGAAGTTTAAATAAACAAAAGTCGTTTTAGTTATGTATTATATCTTTTAATAAACTATCGCAGAAAATAATCTTACACTGTCTAAAGTAAAGTAAAGAATCTTGAAACTTGTATTCTTCTTGAAACACTAATTAAGAAAAGTATCAAAAGGTGTTAGGTATTACGTTAGTTAGTCCTCAGTTTCGTCGAAGACACTTGTTATTAACCGCCGTCAGTTCGCATTAATAAGACCTACGTTCCAATATATGTCTTCATGGCTCATATTTGGGGCTAACGGTCAGTTTACACTATAAAAACAGATTTATCGCGTGTGAGCCCCTAAACACTGCATCAAACCACGAATTTTTATTTGCCTGTTGATTCCCTTACGAGCCAAAATTATGGGCTATTATGATGTATTCGAACTGTTACTGCGTTTGTGTTTCAATCTGCATTTTCTGCCAATTTTGGCAAATCCCCGGGATAATAGAATGTTATTAGTTGAATCATCTTCAAATTGCAAGGTTAATGTTGATGGTTTATATTTGTGGATATTCGTTTTATGGCATTATTATCATCAAAAATAATGTAGGTGAGCCTTGTAATGGAAAACCAGGTAAACGCGTGACTACCCACACAGTCCAAAAAACTTTGACACTCCATTCCTTTAGTGCTGTTAGAGTTATTCAAAATATTTTTTTTCTATGTTTTTACACTTATACTTACTTCACAAGATTCATAAGACCCTTTGAAACCAAAATTCCATCGTCTTTTGTAGTTGGTAAATTAGAAAGTAACTTTAAACAAGATTTGGCATTAATTCCACGACTTGTAAATTGTAGAAGTGTCATGTATCGCTTTTCATTTTATATTAAGTTATATGTGCGCCGCCGCCGCATCGTAGAATCAGATCGTTAGTAGAATGTAGATTATAAAACGAACTCTGATTTGTTGGGAAAACCTATTTCATTTCATTCGACGACATGGCTAAGTGTTGCCACATTGTTGAACGTTGATTGTTTTAAAATCGGTATAGGAATCCATCTGAAATGTGCCGTTTCGTAATCCACCTTGCCATCCTACAAACGGGCTGATTCTAGGATCCGGCGGCGACATATACACTTCCTATCAATCGTTCAATAATTTATTTCTGAAAATACGTACGTTTTCCCAGTAACGAGCTCAAAGCAAACAGCAAAACGGTTCATAGCTCTACCATCGAAATGACCTGAACTTTTCCTTTTACCGACTGCGAGCGCTTAGCGTTTCACCATATTTTAATGGCAGAATAGTTGGGCCATAAAGTCGTTTGATTTATTTTATGACCGAAATAGGATTGGGTGTGAGTGATCGCGGGTTTAACCCTTTTTGTATCATTTTGTATTAATCATCGTTCAATTAATTTCAGTGCTTCATCACTGTTCTGATGGAAGCAGAGCGGACAGAAACCGATGGAAATATAATGTTGTTCGACGCCAAGACCTAGGTACTTCGGAGTTGATGCACGAAGATAGTAAACAGATAAAACTTTTAATACGATTCCTATCCGGTTTAGCCACTCGACCCAGAGGTGAAAATAGGAACCTTTAAAGTTTTGCATATCATAAGAAGCATACATTTTTGCAATACGCAAACAGCTAAAAGTGGGAAACAACTTTTTTTAATACATTTGTGCAACCTCCTGTTGTCCCGCGGGCGCTTAACGAGGCCGGCTAGTCTCCGCCGAGGGACCGAAGTAATCGAATTTAAACCCGACTAGCTCAATTCTTATAGCTAGGAAAAGTATGAGGTTCCTCTTAATAATAATAAGTCATTTATTGTCTATAAACTTCTTTATAAACTTTCGCGATCTGTTAACATATTAAAGATTATATATCGGGTATTTATCGCGTACCTTTTGTTTTATTTTCCCCACAAAATAAAACAAAAGGTACGCGATAAATACCCGATAAATAATCTTTAACATATGAACTCCTAACTAGAATTATACACAAAAAAAAAAGATCCGAATTGTCATTCGGCAAAGGGAGTAGATTCAGCATTGTGCTGCATGCTAGGAACAAGCAGCGCTGATTTTTAAATCGACTCCCTTCGGGTAAGTGGTCACCGAGGGGTTAGGATAGCGGGTTTAAAGTAGGTTCTTATACTTATTTTCATTTCATTTATTTATTTAATAAGAACGGTCATACCACTTACACTAACTTATTAAAATTAAATAATACAATAAATATACAAATTTAACATAAAAAGTTGTAATAAAATCTGGATTAAATAAATCAACACAAATTTCAATTAAAAATCAATAGAATTCAACAACAAAATTTCCAAATTCTAAAAGTAATATGCACAATAAATAACGTCAAATTTTTTTATCTATATATTATTCATAACTAGCTTATATTCACTAAGTTAATGTCATAACATAACACAGCCAGATATCATCCGTCAATCTCAGAAAATCTCATGCATTCACTAATAAAGTCTTTCCATTCATCATCAAATATGTCAACTTGTGGTTAGGTAGCTACTAGCTTGTTGAGAGAGTTCAGAGTGCGAGGCAGCGGGGAGCTGGCATGTTTGACGGTTCGGCACGAGGGTGTGACTAAGAGTTGGTGGCTCCTGCCCCGAATGTAGTTATTCGGGAAGTAGAGCTGAAGCAGCTCATTGTGCAAGTCAATTGCGTCAATGGTGCAGCGTGCAATCTTGCGAAGGTGATCATTTGATCATATGTCCTCCGCGTACTAAGGGAGTTGTACCCAAGGCACCCTAGCATAAATTTCGTAGGGTACATACATATGTATATGGGTAGTATCCGAACGTTCTCTTGTAGAGGTACCTTAGAAAAGCCTTTTGAACATTCTCTAATAAGAGAAAATAAGTTACCTCGTGCTCGTGTTATACATCTATTTTAATCGTACAAACAAAAACTCCGTGTGCAGGGTGGGAGCTTATTGACAGATTGATTTTATTGTAGCTTTTAAGCTGCAGTTCCCCGCTGTAAGTGCGACCGGACCCGCCGCATGAACACGCCCTCGTTTCGGATTAGATAATGGATGTTTTGAAGAATGCCAAATTTTACGCGCTTTTAACGATGTTGTGACGGCGCTCTAATTAATATCTACGAATACTGAAGTTACGTGCTATATGGAAGAAAACAAAGAAATGCCTTGTTTTGAAACCAATTGGATTGGTAGATGTATGGTATGGCTAAATGTTTGGTTTCATTTATTTGTATTGTATTTTTACTTATTATTCACTTACGCACTGCACTGCACCTACTTATAGGCTTATGCCACTTTTTAAGAGAGCGCAATGCGCGCCATTTTGTGAAAAGGATAGGCATAGGATTTTGTGTTCCTAGGAGCGGGACAGAGCATACGTTTTTGGAACGGTGTAAGCGCAAAAATCTAGTTTTTGCTTATTTACAGGAAAACAAAACAACTTATGAAGAAACTGGTACAAGGAATCAATTAATTAGTAATTTCAATAGACCGCAGGATTCCTGAGATCTCAAATTATGTGCAAAATAATGCACTTTCTGGTTTTTATTTTTATAATATTTTTTTTTTCACATTCAGGAAACCAAAGATTTTTTTTTTGAGTTTTATTTATTTATGTTTTTACCACGGGTATCCGGTGAGTACCTACAGAGATCTAAGCCTAGTTTGACAACCAAATCCGTTAGGTTCACCGCCGCCGTCAGCGCCCGCCGCCACGGGCAGAAACTCGTTTACAAAAATTGTTAAAGACCGTTACATACAAGATAGATAATTGAAACAACGAAATGTAACTACTATCTACGGATCATACTCAATTTTCTCAGTATAATATCAGGAGATTGATATAACATAATATGCAATTCATTTAAAGTGCGAGTTGCAGCTAGGTACAGGTCGGGTGCAGGCGAAGACGGCGGCGGCGGCGGCGGTCTAATTAGTTAATCAAGCTGGCTACTACTCCGCTATGTGTATTCAGGGAACTTGCGCAGTTGTACAGGTATGGACATAGCGAAGGAGTCTGCAGTAGTTCAGGTGGGGCCAAAATTCTGCTAACCAACCGCTTTACTATGACAATGATATCGACGCAGAATCGTCACGTTCGCGTCTTGCACAGAATCACGTGTCGGCTAAGGTTGTCAGAACGGTGGAAACCGATTAAGTTTACGTTTTTTTTTAGTTTGAAAGGTGACTTGATAAATTAGAAAGAAGAACAAAAGAGCCTAGTTTGATAAAAAATGGTTCAGCTATTCTAATGCTTTGATATAATTTATAACCGAGTTCCCAAAACATCGTCAGCCTTTACGTTATTTTGTGTAAAATTAGTAAAATATTCTAGCAGAGTTTAATTTCTTACTGCTTTTCTTGCACTTTGCTTCTTTACCACTAAGGACATTGAACGCCAATGGGTATTCAGTAAGTTGTACCTTAGGTCAGCAGTTGAAAATCAGGTGGATCTTGTCCATACTGAAAGCTTTCAGTAACGTTTTGAAGCTGGGGTCCTGTTTCAGTAAGTTTCAATTATATGAATGGAACCTGAAACTTGTCTTCTAAAGGTACCTCTAACTACTTCATTGCAATAAGTACACACTGGCTTATTAGTACCTACTCAGTATTCAGAATAAATGGAGATTTCTTTTATGAATCATCTTCGGAAATAATGTATTGTTTTAACATTCTTAGTAACACTTTATTGCAGAATAGCATGTGGTGAGGCTGGACAGTAAATGTGTCACGCTATTGGTAGTCAAAGTAAGAATGAATTATAATTTCCTTATATCAAAAATTGCCTAAAAGTTAAATCGAAACGTTGCGTAGCAAAAAATACTAATCTTTTATAACACAAAAATTCAAAATTGAGCCACAGATAGCAGCATATGTCGTGGCTGTTTCAAGAAGAGTGTGGAACAGGCTGAGATCTGCACGGCCACAAAGGAGCCCAGACACAAGACGGGGCTGAAGAGTCTCATTGAGGCATCAACCCCATCCACACTACGGAAAAGCTGAAACGAAGCTGTCACCGAAAGTCCTGCTCCGGTACTTCAAGGAGTGGGCTGGTTATGACCTGTTTAGGCAGGGGGACAATGCACAATACACTCTCATGCGAGATGTCAGTGCAGATCTCATTTCCCCCACTTTACTTACCTAATAATTTGACGACCGATGTGGCGCGACGGGCGAAGGTCTGCCTGCGACGCAGAAGGTTGCGGGTTCGATTCCCGCCTTGGGACAAATGTTTGTACGATCTGCAAATATTTGTTCCGGGTGTTCTGGGTATTTTCTATATATAATAAAAAATATCTATCTATGTTATGTATTGTATTAAATTTATCAGTCATCTAGTACCCATAACACAAGCTCTGCTTACTTTGGGGCTAGATGATGCTGTGTGGATTGTCCAGCATTATTTATTTATTTATTTATTTAGAATTAGAACACAAAAAAACAAAGTTATTACTTATATAACACAAAATACAAATCGCCGAAACCTTGTTATCCACGTCTATGTAGTATATTCTAAGTATAATTTGCTGGAAATCTTCGCCTACATCTTAATAATTTAGCTGTGAAATGCGAGCCGACTTCCGCGGTGGTCATATACAGCGCTCCTTTAATAAATCACTGAGGCACGCATAAAGCTGTACTGTAAGTGAGCAGATAGCATCGCTTCTACAGTTTTATTTATCTGAGCACACGCCACCGCGCCGGAATGAAGAGGTAACTTTATAATAAGATCATAGATTAAAATATGCTCTGGGTTTGAAACCAGGCCGGGTTATATTTCTATCGATAGTAAGTTTGAGCTAGAATATAGTAGGTATCTTTCCAAATCAAAAAAGTACCAAAATATGTATGTATGTATACAAGGTTATTCACTCACACTGCGTGAACTGCAGGTTTTCGCCCCATCATCACGAACACGTTGTCACCACATTTCACGTTGACAACAAATTTAGGAGCGCTACCTGGCGTCTTCGCCAGGTGGCGCTCATACATTTGGTAGTATTTCTCCATTCAATAATTAATCGTTCTTTATATCTCTAAAGAAAGAAAGAAAGGAAATTATTTATTACACACTACACACACAAAAAAACTTTGAGACAATAAAATAAAAAGAGACTACTTAGTACTAGATAACAAACTGCTGTTTGTTATCTAGTACTAAGTACAGACAGACAAACACATGTGAACTAAGTAAGTAGTATACTAATACAAACATTGGGTTAATTAATAGGTACCATGTAGTCCAGTCAGCAAGCAGACGAGCGCGTGTGTGCAGGTCTAACAGGTCCTGACTCAGCTTGTTGCTCTGGGGTAATTTGTGAAAGAGCGCTGGTTTTCAGTCAGAACCGTAGAGTAAGTGACAAACACACGGAGCAGATACAGAGTAATCTCTAAAGGCTCACCCCCCTTTTATTCATAATGGTACGCTGACTTAAAACAGTTGCTAAGCAGTTTTATTTCTCACTCTGACTTATGTCAATAGAAGAAGACCGAGTGAGAGATAGCAATGCTCTAAGTTAGCAGACTATTAAGGTTTAGGCTTTATTTGAAGCTAAACTTAATAATTTGGTGTGTTTAAAAAAACTTTAAACCGACTTCAAATTCCGATAAATAGGATTAATCTATGTTCACGTGCAAAAATTGAGTTTACAGTTCGATAGCGTGATCTAATTTCTCTAGTAGGCAACATCTAGTTATACACTCGAGAGCATAGAAATCGCACACCCCTGCGTTTTAATTTTGACCGCAAATATTTTTTAATTATATTTGTTTACGAATACAACTTAAATTAAATTCGTGTTACGTTTCAGCGTATACTCTACGCTGTTAGCTTTCTAAAAACCCATAATGTGTAGCCCGTGACCTTTGAAATCATTACAGTAGCAAACAATAGAATGACCCTAAATCAGCCTGCGGGATCAGATGCTGCAAGCTGCGCGTGTTCGCCGCACTCTTACGCTGTCAGACGGAGGCCGAGACCTCAGCGCCATAGCCGGTGCTACTGCGCCACCGAGTAGTCGTATTTTCGTAAATGAACGACTTACCCGCACTAATCGACAGCTCTTCCACCGGGTCCGCGAGGAGTGCCGCAAGCATCAGTGGCGTTTCTCGTGGACCGCGAGGGGGCGTGTCTTCGCGCGGCAAGCAGAAGGCAAAGAACGGTTCTTTTTCCGATCAATGGAGGAAGTAACACGGGTTTTTGGAACTGAATCAGTTTGATTTGAGTCTTAACAAGTGCACTAATTTAATAGTGGATAAATTATCTGGACTAAATGTTACTTTTTTATACATTACGCTAACAGTTAGTTTACCTTACAGGTCCTACGCAAAGTATCTCTCTAATTTAAGTTATTCTATAAGCGGTAGGAATTTCCTATATAGTACTTCATTTCAAATCAATCTAGTTCTCAGTTCATATTCCAAGTCCTATATATGTACAGTTATTGGTCAGCTTTTTAGGCGTTTATTTTATTTGTATTTTTGTCTTTATTGTGATTTCATAAATTTCAATACATTGTTTTTCGCTTACACAATATTAACGCAGCAAAAGGGCCCAAAAAATATTATCTGATGTAAGAAACCTCTTTTTTTATATAGATAGATAGATAGATAGATTATCACTTTATTGCACCATCAATACACTATATAGTAATAGAGTACATTTGCCAACACATGATTTTTTCCTCCATATGTATGTAAACCAGCTGTATTTTATGATTTTCTCGATAGTTAAAAATTGTGAGTTAAATAATGGTTATAGATAAAAATTTAAAAATCGGTTTGTATAATCCGGGATCACTTGGCACAAACCATGACAATTTGGTGGCTGCATTTGGTCGGCATTCTATGGATCTGGTGGCAATAAACGAAACATGGCTTACATCCAGCAATGATAATAGAGCACCTACTATACCTAATTATCGACTTCGCCATATTCCCAGACCATCTTTTATTGCTAGACGAGGTGGTGGAGTTGGTTTTTATGTTAGGAAAGGAGTAGCCGTACGTACTTTGGCTCATCCAGTTGATCCGCTGCATGCGTCTGTGGAGCAAATGTGGGTGGCAATGTCAGTAAAGGGGAAGAAACTAGTCATAGGTACTGCCTATCGGCCGCCCCGCTTACACACTGATTTGTTATATGTGTATTATTTTAGTAATTAGGTATTATGTGTATTAGTTTGTAAAAATAGTTCGAATTAATGTTGTAAGCACCGCCATCCTTTATTTTTCTCACCATCGTTTTGGTTGCCTGGAAGAAATCGCTTTAAGCGATAAGGCCGCCAGTTCCATTGCTGTTCCCTACATTATATTTAATAAGTACTATCTGATTTATAAGGTGATGAATAAAGCATTGTCTATCTATCTATCTATCTATCTGTTTTTTGATGCACTCACTGACTCCATTAATGCATTTCCTAGATCAGACCATTTAATTTTACTAGGGGATTTTAATATTAATGATAACTGCAATCTGTATAAATTTCAAACATTCTTAGAATGCCTAGGGCTTTCGCAATTAGTTACCATGCCTACTCATTTCGCGGTTACCACGGAGTCACTCATTGATGTAGTATGTTCTAACTTACCTGTGAAGAGTATAACTGATGACTCTGTTGGGCGTTTGAATGGGCATCACTTAATAATATGTGAATTTAAAATTAAGCGCGATAAGATACCTCCTAGGTGTATTACTTTTAGACCTCTTAATGATATTGTTTTTGATATATTTAATAATGATTTGGTCGCAATTCAATGGAAGTCAATTGCTTCACTAAATCAGGTAAATGATATGGTAGAGCAGTTTAACCATTGTGTGCTTTCTCTATTCGACCTTCACGCGCCTCTAAAAAGTATAGTCCTCAGGGACCGCGGTTATCCGTGGATTACCTTTACTGTGAAGGAGATGATGAAGCTCAGGGACGAAGCACTCCACACATTTCGTAGTACTAAACTAGAGTCAAAAAAATGTTATTATAAAGATCTTAAATCCGAGGTTAACCGTGCTCTGCACTTTGAGAAAGTTGCCTATTTTAAACAATATATTAATAATAAAATCAAAGAGCCTAAAACGTTATGGAAAAACTTAAAAACATCAATTTTGCCCCCTAAATCTAGTGACCTGCCGTCCCAATTTAATGACCCTAATTTAATAAATACTTATTTTCTTAATGTACCTGGTGTTCCACGTACTGATATATCTATGTTAACCTTTTTTGAGTATCATAGGTAGGGAGAAGCTGTATTTAACCTAAATACAGTAAGGTGTGAACAATTAACGAAAATTATATCTACGCTTAAATCTAACGCGGAAGGTACTTACTTTTGACTCTGCCGGTGACTCTTGAATTAATAACATCCATTGTAAATACGTCTATTACCACGTCAACCTTCCCTGACTCCTGGAAAATTGCCTCTGTCTTGCCACTGCCTAAAATTTCAGAGCCAATCGTTACCAAAGACCTTCGTCCCATAAGTATACTACCATGCATTTCAAAAATACTCGAAAAGGTGGTATGTAATCAGCTCACCGAGTATCTTGAAATAAATAAGTTATTGCCAGAGGTTCAGTCAGGGTTTAGACAGGGCCGTAGCACCACCACTGCCTTTTTAGATATTACTGACAACATTCTCAGTGCTCAAAATGATGGATTGATAACCTTGCTGGTTCTTCTTGATTTCTCCCGAGCCTTTGATTCCTTAAACCTTACCCTGTTACTGTCTAAATTGAGATATTACGGCCTCAGTGTTGGCGTTGTCAAATGGTTTAGTAGTTATCTGAGTGGGCGTCGTCAGTTTGTTAAACTACCTAAGACTGATGGAACCTGCAGTGTCTCTGATGAGGTATCCGTCGAGCGAGGCGTACCCCAAGGATCAATTCTAGGTCCTTTACTTTTTATCATCTACTCTGCGGATATTTGTCACCACATAGAACACTGTAGGTACCACATATACGCTGATGACGTCCAATTGTACATCTCTTTTAGACCATGGGATGCAGGCGCAGCAATTTATAAGCTAAATAAGGACCTAGCTAAGATTGCTAACTGGGCAGACCGAAATAGTCTGGTGCTGAACCCGTTAAAAACTAAATATATGGCCTTTGGTACCAAGCACAAACTTAATAATTTCAATCCACCTCCAAGATGTCCAAGATGTCCATCTTACTGTTGGGAGAGCCTGTAGAGCGAGTATATGAGGCGCGCAATTTGGGCCTCTTGTTTGACTCTAACTTAAGATTCGAGAAACATATTATTGAGTCCGTTAAATCTTGTTTTTATAAGCTCAAAGTACTGTATAATATTAGGACTTATTTAAGTGAGGAACTACGAGTTCAGCTGGTAGAATCCCTAGTACTCTCAAGACTCAATTATGCGGACACGGTTACCGGGCCTCGACTGCTGGGCCGCACGCAGCGACTCATTCAGAGGGTACAAAACGCGTGTGCTCGTTTTTGTTTTAAAATTCCCCCCCGGACTCACGTCACACCATTTCTAAATAGGAATTCTACCCTAAGAATGAAAGCGCGACAAAAGCTCCACCTCGCTTGCTTACTTTTTGGCGTTATCAAGTACCGTTCACCTGGGTACCTCTACGATAAGCTTGTTTGGATGTCTAGGACAAGATCTTTGCGAGAATGCTCTAAACAGCTGTCGACTCACCTTCATCACTCGGCAGCTTTTAGAGGCAGTTTCCGGTACGCTGCAGCAAAGTGCTGGAACAACATCCCACCACCTATACGGGACCTTCAGTGTTTCCAAAATTTCAGGACCAAACTTAGAGTTTTTATATTGGACCACCAGAAAAATACTGAAGGTCTCCGTAATGAAATCTCTTTTCTTTAGTCTCCATCGTAAGTAAGCTCTACCCGAACGTCTTGCACCCCCTTTTTTACATGGATTTCCAATCCCGCTAGAACCTGCCTAAGCTCTATCTGTGTGCTCGTTGTTAGTCATTATTATTTTTTGTTCTTGTATTTTTATTGTTGTATTGTATAGAAATATCTATAATTGTTCTATCTAATATTACATTTTGTTGTTGTTGAAATTAAAAATAAAGCTGTATCTGACCATTCCCTACTTTGTAATAAATTATTAGAATTTCTGTTGTTTGTTCAATTATATAAACTATATATCGTAGGTTTTATTAGTTATTTTATATTTGTTAATGTATTTCATGTTTTTTAATGTTGTGTCTCGTCTCGTACGTGACGTCCGCAACATGATTCCGACGGAAGACCAGCGTTGTGGTAGCCTACGGCTATTACAACATATGCTGAGTCGGACGCCATTTTGTAGCTTTAAGTTTAATTTATGTATTAAGTATATGTAGTGTGTAGTTGCTACAAATAAAGATTCTCTCTCTCTCAAAAAAAAAATCGCTTGTTTTAGGTAGCTCGGTTTGTGGGCCTTTGAGCAGGTATAAAAGGTTAAAAATAAAATAAATTTGTTAAAATAATGCTTTTTAAATACGAGGTATTGAAGAAATCATTTTTTTTACGAAATATTGCAGTACGCTGTCCATTCTTCCTTGATCGCGGTTTGGAGCTCTCTGAGACTCGTAAGCGCTGCGTTTCTGGCTCTTACTCTCTTTAGTTCTTTGAGTTGTGTCGACTTTATGTCCCGAACAATTACTGCCGGGCTCGGAAACATAGACTGCTTGCTGTCCCACAGTCCCGTACGGCAGCTCACTCTGAGTCGCCCATCCCCCTAGTACTTGATGCCATCAACGCTCTCCTGGATGACAGCCCCGAAGTTGATCTGTTTGCCGACAGCTGGACCAATTTAATGAGACAGTGCCTTATTTTTTGTGAACGTAAATATTATTTTTCTGACATTCTTTAATTTTATTGTTTCTTGTTGTATATTATGTAATTATGTGTTCATTTCTGTAATCCTATGTAATTAATGTAATTGGTTGTATATACCGTGTTAATTAAATTAAATAAATAAATAAATTTAGTTCGTCCCCTATGTGCTCAATGGGATAGAGATCTGGGCTTCGAGCAGGCCACGCCATAACGAGTACTTCAACCTCCTCCAAGTAATAGCGTACTATAGCCAGCGGTGTGTGGAAATCCCGAAAAGGGCACAACATTTTCTTCCAGGATCTCCTCGACGCTCCTTTGGGTGTTTAGGAAGCTAACAGTATGTACTTTAATTTAATTTAGTTTATATTTTTACAAACTGTTACCTTCAATTTTAAAAATATTTGGGGTTCAAATGAGAATGTACTGGGTGTGCGATTTATATGCTCTCGAGTGTAGTTCGAGTCTAATTTAGTTTTATGACACATGGATGGAACTGTTGACGCCCGTTGCCATGGAAACCATTAGGTGATAGTAAAATCATGTGATGATGTTATTACAAACCTACGTTTTACGGCGCACATAGCAATCCCACGAGAATCAAACTTATAGGAGACCACCACAAAATCAGTTTTGATACAACCAACGAAAGAACATCATAATCTATTAACAATTGGCGCAGATATCACCAAAATTGTTGTAGCTAGTCGTGATTCTTCCAAAACAATATGTGTTTTTTTAGTTTTGCGGGATAAACACGATTTGTACTTATCCCGCAAAACTTAAAAAACACGGGAATAATATTTTTATGGGACCACCTCGGGATCATTCTCTACACAATAATGAAAGAGGCAGCAAAATAAGCGGAGATATCAAGTAACATACATACATAAAAAAACATAGAGACGAATTGAGAACCTCCTCCTTTTTGAAGTCGGTTAAAAACAGCTCTGCCCTGAATTAAGACCTAGCGACGAACGAACGTGTTTGTGATGACACGGATTTCACAAATCGAGTTTCTGTGTATTTTTCAATAGTTTCACCTATTTTGAACATTGCAGTTATTCGGGGAACACCCTGTATAAGAAATGAAAGGGAATATTCCCTCACATGTAATTAATTCACATACATTTCCTCTCCCCTTATAAAAAAGTTCTGAACTGACAAGACTAGTGGAGAAAGCTGATTCTAAAATCGGCTAGAACTAAATAGAACATTGCAATTACCATTTCCTTGAAGATATCAGCGTACATACTAAGACAGGGGGACCTTGACATTTGTGTCCTTTCGCCAAGGTCTGCTTGGAAGTGTACGCGACCTTCATAATACCTTCACAGCTAGCCCAGAAACATAGTACGTAGCTAGTCCTGATAAAGGAGTGACTTCATCGATTACACTACCTTTGGGCTTTTTCTACAAAAATATCACACTAATATTGTAAACGCGAATGTTTGGACGTTTAGAGTATTTAAGTTTAGGTGTTTGAATGTTTGTCACCTCTTCACGCTGAAACTACTGAACGAATCGTGTTGAAATTTTCTATGATGTAATTCTAGACCTAGGTAACATTATATGCTACTTTTTATCCAGAAAAAGGCGTGCGAAGCCGCAGGCGGAAGCTAAAATAATAAATCAACAAAGCTGGACAATTAACACAGTATTGTCTAGCTCCAAAGTAAGCAGCGCTTGTTTAATATTATGGGTACTACAAGATCGCTGATAAACATATGACAGAATATAATAACTAAATATATATATATCGTGCATAGAAAACTTCACGAACAAAGACCTGTAGATCGTACAAGCATTTGTCCTGCGGCGGGAATCGAACCCGCAACCTTCTGCGTCGCAGGCGGACCTTGCGCCACTGCACTGGGGTCATAAAAAATAGTAATAAGTAGGTAGAGATACTGTAACTTAACCATCTATTTCTACTAATTATAAGTAACTAATACTAATTACGTGTAAATAGTGTTTCCATCGTGTGTAATTAAATAAATATTCATAGAGCTGAATACCTAATTACAAAATACTCTAGAACAATTTCTTAAAGTCGCATCTCTTCCTTATAGCATTGCTGCGACTGTAATTGATATGCTAAAACAACTTGTATGTAACTATAATTATGGCTGGGAATTGCATGCACTTGGAGCTTCTAGCAAGGACATGATAAGTGATGTTATGATGTTTAATGGAGAACAAAACTGTATTTTACATTTCATAGCCTTAATTATGAATACTAACTACGTGGTCGTGTACTCAAATTAAGCGTTTTTCTTTAAATGTCAAAATTATACAATAAATTCCAACAATTGGATGTAAAGCGTTAATAATTATAATTTATTGAGTAACAAATAAAATGACAACTATTATTTAGGTACAATTGAACAGCTGAGTTAAATGTAGAATGGTGCAATGCAAACAGCCTGAGGTAGCCCAACTGATCTAAATTACTACCTACCAATCGGAAGCGTCCCCAAAACGCCAGCTGCATTGACCCGCTGTATGGCAATGATGCGGTGCGCCAGATACTTATCAGCTCTCTTATTAAACGAGACCAATCTTACCTTGAAAAGCAGTAAAAAGTTCATTATAAATTATACAGTTTGAGGGAAACAATCATCTAGTGAATTCTAGTGTAAGTAATCTTTGCGGTAAAATTCAAATAAAGGTCCTGCGTCAGAGGACACACATGCCTGGTAATTGATTGCTTGTATTTAAACCTATGAATTATTTATTTATTGCTGGCACAAGTTCCTAGCGATTCGCTGAATAAAGCATATTTTTTCAGTGTCCACTGAATTTCGACAGATCGTTATTTCGACACGTCGCTAACTTCGAAAAACCATCAGTGAAACATTTAATAATTTTACTGAGTTTAAATAAAGGGTCCTGACCTACATCTCTCGCCAGCTGAAAACTACTAATAGGTTAGACTTACATCTTTAGTTAAAATCGCTGATTTCAGATAGATAGAGATATTTCAGTGCAGTAGTGAGTAGCGCCAAAAGAGTAATCCATGGTGAGAGTCACGGTCGATATAGGATGAAGTGACATAAATTCCTATTTATGGTTAATTATTAAATACGTTGATTTATAAAAACAACTATATAAAATAAAAACCAGAAGCATTGACTAGAACTTCTCTGAATTTATTACATGAATCCATCGTTATATTATAGATAAAATAAATCTACAAAAACAATTGCTTCTGCAGAGTTTTTATTTCCCTTTCATTTTTTCATCCATCGCTTCATCTAGTAACTTGTGCCATTGTTCAACTTAAAAATACGCAAATGGGCCTAAGACGGCACTTTGAGTGTTTAGTAAGGAAACAGTTTCAATTACTTTTTACAACCGAATGGATTTTACACTATTCCCAATTAGCTGTCGTTACTTTTAATGGGGTTCGTCTAGAGGTCAACCTATCACGCTGTGGACACGCCGAAAACGTTTCAACGTTGTCATTTATATAACAAAATCCTATTATAGAGACATTATTTTGAAGAACTAAAACCCGACTTCAGTATCCTTAATATTTAGATACATTATTTAGTATATAGTTGTAGTTTTGCGAGTCAAATACTGATCCCTAGGGAATTAAAATCTTTGGGACCATCATGGGATCATTCTCTGTAACAATAGTAAACGAATCATTAAAATCGGTCCACAATTGACAAAGAAATCAGCGAACATACATACATACAGCCGAACATAGAACCACCTCCTTTTTTTAAAGTCGGTAAGAAATGTTCGCAAATAGCATATATTTTAATTGACGTTTTTCAGCCATTTACCTCCTAAGTATAGGCACATGTGGCCACGGATGGTGATCTGAGAAAGACTGCAGGTAGATGCTGCAAGCTAGAGTCAAGACGCTTTGACAATCATTAGGGGGCATAATTATGTCCAGCTGTCCACAGCTGGACTCTGCACTCAGGATGTCTAGCTGTTATTCGTAAATATGTTGGTTCGAATGAAGTATTTTGCAATAAACTGGTAAAATAATATCACAGCTAATGGTCCACCATTAGCTGTGATATTATTTTACCAGCTTATAATATCACAGCTAATGGTCAACCATTAGCTGTGATATTATTTTACCAGCTTATAATATCACAGCTAATGGTCAACCATTAGCTGTGATATTATTTTACCAGTTTATAATATCACAGCTAATGGTCAACCATTAGCTGTGATATTATTTTACCAGTTTATTGCAAAATACTTCATTCGAACCAACATATTTACGAATAACAGCTAGACTTCCTGAGTGCAGAGTCAGGGGCAGAAACTAGTTGTCTAATAACTGGCGCCTTTCTTATTGTTAGATCTGAGGGGTGAGTCTTTTTGAAGTTAGTAACGAGACGTGATATTTTAGTACGATAGAGGCGCTGTGTACCAAATTGTATGGAAAAAGGAGACGTCACGATCACGTCTCGTTACAAATTTCAAATAGACTCGCCCCTCTGACCACTTGTTCCATATAATATATAATGGTTATAATGTTATCTGGCTCAAAGATACCGCCGCTACATTTAATTATTAATTCGAACGGTTACTAATTAATGATTCTAAATTATTTTGCCGTCACATAAAAATTTATTTATTGGTATTGTTTCGGAATGATAAATATTCAAAGAAACAAGATGGTTTACATTAGTTGGCTTTGCTTTGTATGTTTGCCGATCTATAGAAGTGGTTTTAATAGATTTAAATAGCCACAGAATTTTTTATTTAGTAAAGTAAAAGTAAAAAGATATGTATTTCGCCCGAACATAGAGATAGAAAAGAATAACCTTTGAAACAAAAAAACTGTCAAAATCAGTCTTCGCTCAGCATAATAGATCATGGTAGATCAGATCATATCATAGTGCTGGTCTTCCGTGGAGACCGTGATATACGAACTCATGTAGCTCAGCAACCTAAAGTGGATTTAATATATGACAAAATACTTCTTCGGCCATCTCTGGGCTCTCTTGCCAGCTAAAAATATTTGTCTCTTTTGTCGTGATTGAACCAATACCTACATCAATGAAGGTACTTAGTCCAGTCATAGCGTGCTTCTAAAGAGGGGGTTGGGTGGAAAAGCCGAAAGCAAAAAGTTTGACTTCGAAACTTTGTTTGGACTAGTTAGGAGACAAACATACTAAAAGAGCCCTAGGGGCACAAAGATGGTCCCGTTTTTAAGTTTTTTGCTTTAGTTCCGAAGTCAAACTATCTGGTTTCGACCTTTCATCCACAATCCTTCGTTGTCTGGACTAACTGTCAACTTGCTGCTACCATATCGAAAGACAGACCAAGTTCAAATCTCGTTCTGAATTCAACATTTTTATGGCATTTTTATCCCGTCTATATTTGAGTAATGGCAGTGTCATAAGCTGGCGTCCAAATGCTGTACATTATTCACCAGTTTGATAAGTCGTAATTAGTGAATACCGATGCTTTGAGAGAGGCCGCTCTTTGATCTTTGCGTTACATAGATTGAGAAGCTCTGGATAAGACATTTTGTTGATCCGATTTGAAATTGACTTTAATATACACATAATAACATTACTACGCATATCGACAACAGGTGATGGAATACTGTAAGATGTTCCATAAATTACTCTAAAAATTAATATGTTTGTAGATATTGCCTACGGCCTTATGGTATTGTAGGAGAAAAAGCAGCGCAGTTGAATTTTTATCATTATGAGTCGGTACTACTCACTTTTTCGCACATAGGTAAGATCAGAGCGAGCTATGGAGAGAGATGCTTGGAGCCTCCACCTACGTTATAAAATCCGGACTACGGAAATTCGTAGAAGAACCAAAGTCACGGACATAGCTCTCAGCAGAATCAGTAAGCTGAAGTGGCAGCGAGCAGGTCATATGCGAGCTATATCGCAGAATGGATAACCGCTGTGGAGTAAAGGGACGTCTCTCGAGTGGCCACCGCGATGCAAAACGAAACGGAGTGTAGGGAGACCATCCATTCGATGGACCGACGACATTGTAGCAGTCTCAGGCAGTCGATGGATGGAGGCGGCTCAGAACCACTATTTGTGGCGTCGTCGTATGGTGGAGGCTGATATGATGATGATGACTACATTTCTCATTGTCCATTCCAGTTCCCCATAACGCCTTGCTCCTACAACACATTGTCTCATAAAAAAGTAATTAATGACACTAGTTAATAAAATAGTCTTATGATGTAATAGCATAATTATGGGAATACTCCACTGTAAACAATCCGCAGACAAACAAACTATGCTTCATAGCGTGCCCAGATGATTGTATGTGGACACGGTACGGTAACTGCCACTGGTTTTTTATGTATTAGCCCTATTAATTTTGTATGAAATAACTTAAGCACAGTATTTACCAGAGGCATGTTACATACAAGCTGCGAAGAACTTATGTTTTTCTGGTGTGAGCACTACATCAAATTTCAAAAATGACGAAAGTACGGTTCTAAGTAGTTAATTTTTAATGCCGTAGTAAACATAACACAGTAGGTATCTAGGCTTTACTATGAAAACTATCGTAGTTTAACGAATTCGAACTTTGTTTGATTTGGAAGAACATCAACGTTTCATCCCTTATAAAGGGAACCTTACGGGTTTGGTTGTCAAACTAGGCCTAGATCTCAGTACTCACGGGATCTCCGTGGTAAAAAATCGAATTACATAAAATTCAACAATTTTTCTATGGTTTCTTGAATGTGAAGATATGATTGAGAAAAACAAATTTATTAAAAAAAACATGAACGTGCACTGTTTCGCAAATAATTTGATCGAGATCTCGGGAATCCTGGGGTCTATTGAAATGACTTATGTTTTGATTTGTAGGTTATTACTAATTATTTGGTTCGTTGTTCTTCGTTGTTTTTTGCGCTTACACTGTTCCAAAAACGGATGCTCAGTCCCGCTCCTATGAACGCGAAAACCTATGCCAACCTATATATAAAATGGGGCGCATTGCGGCCTCTTAACGTGGATCTCTTCCAACACTAACAAGCTTCGTAGTTAACCCGCTTACATTCATAATGAAAGCATTTAATATATTTATTTTTCTATTGAATATGAGTTATTATTATTAAGTATATTACTTTTTACAAGATTTAACGACGTAAACCTTACCTACGTTCATACGGATCGTGGAGATTAACACGTGAGCCCTCTAAACACTTTGTTTGTTTAAAACTCATTTAGAGGCACGGCCACACTGCGGATGGTAACCTTAATGGTAGGCGAGAAATTTGAAATGCCAGGCCAGATATCTTTTTTCGAATTAAAAACTCCACAAGGCCACACGTCTAGCTATCATCGTAGCAATCAGCCTACCTAGCTGCCTACTTCAGTGCAGTGCAGCTGTGGCCTAAGGTATGCCGCATCGCATCTACCCACCTAGGTATGAAAAGGGTGGATACAATACAGATAGGTACCCACCCTGTTTAATTAAATACGTCAATGGCAATAAACTGTTAATTTTAACATTCCCTGAAACAATAGACGATCCTCTATTACGTGTTAACGTTGCTATCACTTTATAAATTAGCTTAAGATTGTTTATTTCTACGTCTTGTTCATTTTATGACCGATCACATTGCAGACAAGTGAAAAATTTCTGTTATACGTACGGTATTCGTATTGTTTGGAAAGCGTTTGAATAGAAGTGAAGTATTCTTGTCGTGTGGATAACAGGATACTGTTATCCTAGTAGAGAGGTTGAAAAAAAGTGTATTTGCTCTATTATTTTTTTACATTTTTAAAGCGTATATTTTAAACCATGCTTTTTGAAACTAGACCCTGTCGTCGTAGTGATTTTATCCTACGACAAATACTGGATTAGAATTCCTTAGGGCTTTCTCTTGCGTAATAAATTTAAGCTAACCTCTTATCAGGGAGGCCAATGACCAGCAGTGGACTGGTAAAGACTGTTGATGTGATGTGAAGCTTTTATAAGCCAGAAAAGTAGGTACCTAAGTCTTGATTTCAATCAAATGTTTCTTATTGACTTCGCGCCTATTTCGCGTTTTTTATATATTTTCTCTTCGTTAAAAAAAGAGGCAACCATCATTGCAATAGCAATAGACATATAAAGCCATTCTTAATGAGCGCACATCAGTGTAAAATGAGTTAAAGACTGGAATTCAGATTAAAATGAACGTTTTAAACAATGCTTTGACATTTAAATGCGAACAAACGCCATTGTGTTTATAATGTCAGAATGCAATTTGTTACAATCAAATAAGGTTTTATTAATAGCATTAGTCTCTTGGGACTTCTCATTATTAACTTAAATTTTATTTTTATATGATTTGATTCATGCAAGAACGCTTGCAAAGTCGCTGATAGAAGCTAGTTCTCTATAAATTCTGTAAATTACAAACTAGGATTTAAACAGCCTGTTGTACGTTATTAGTAACTTCTCACCTCATCTCAACACCTCATAACAGTCCACAGCTGGACGCAGGCCTCCTTCTGAAAAGCGCCTTATCGGCTTTTATCTCACGGGGCCCATAATCCCCACGCTGGGCATGCAGGTTGGGGATCGCAGTTCGGTGGTAGAATTGTTCTGCAGTGGGCGCTGCAGCTCACCCCCATGGATATCCCTTTGTCGCCTCTTACGAAACCCGCGGGAAGAGTTGGGGTGGTGCAAATACTAAGCGGGAACCACACGGCGGTATTAGTAACGATATAACGATAACACTTATAATTGATTGTACCTAAAGTGCAAGATGCAAGCTGTTCTAAGCACGCGTAGCCTGTATTTTATCACTGAAGCAATTATACCTACACTTTGTATGTATATCTAATACATGTAGTTAAATACTTTTTAAAGTTCTTGCAGAAAACTTACAGATGGTTTATTCATAATTTATATATATATAGAGAGAGTTTCTGGCCGCGGCTTTATTCGCACTTTATCTGGATAAAAAGTAGCCTACGTCCGTCCCCATTACCTCCCTGCCAAATTACATTGAGATCCGCTCAGCCGTTTAGGCGTGAAGAAGTAACAGACAGACAGACTCCCATTGCAACACCCTAAATGGGTACATATAGTGTGTAGTCCTTAATATAGTCAATAAGTCCTGACAAATGTATGTACCATAATATGATGCAATAAATAAATAAAGCTTAAAGTAATTATTCGCATAATCCATATCTATTTTAAAAACCTGTATGTTATTATAAATTTATTATTTAATGTTATTTTAGTGACTATTTACTTAATTGAAGTTTAATATACCAATTTTAATTTTTAGTTTTTAAAATAATTATAATTATGATGACTTAATCTATTAAGCATAATCTTTTGTAAATCTTTCTATAAAAATATTTATAATAAGATTAGAATCATTTAATTAATCTCTATGTAAACAAATCCTTTAAAAAAATAATGTTGTATTCTATCATTGAAGACGTCACCGTTATTTTATAGTTACAACATTGTAGGGGGTGCAGAGCTGCCTATATTACAGACTTTTTAGTCTAGTTTAGGCAACAGAGGCTAATACATAATTATTTGAATAAGTATTCTCACAAGTGTATTATTTCATAATGTCAGACAAATTGCTATGTAAAAATTTGTAATGATTATTTTTGCAATAAACTATTATTATTATTAAAGACTTTCAAAGCTTTTCTCAGATTCTACTGGTGAAACTGCGTGTGTGTTAATGTGAAAATCAGTAAATGTAAGCATGAACTCACATACAACTTTATGTTCACAAAAGTTCTTCATTATTCTAAAAGCTTTTATGGGGCTCATGATGGGATGCCTTTGTCCACGATTGGACGATTATTAATAAGCTGATGATGATGCTAAACACTTACATTTACATTTCAGTCGTAGATAAGTAAATGCATAGAAAATAGTTACCAATGTGTGTGTTTTTTATGACTGTTATCTTTGATTGTTCTGTTTAAGATTTACGATTATTTATATAACTACGCGACGCGTTTAACCACAGTAGGTAATAATAAATTCGTAAAATAAAGAGAACCCAGTGCTTAGACAAACCTAACATAGGCTTTAAGGCATTGCTAACCAATTTATGTAACTAATTTTTATTGAATAAATGATCTATCGATCTATCTATCTTACAGTAGTTATGAGCTGAAGCTACCCTAATTTTATCCTAAGCTCTAAGAATTTCCTACTCCGAGAATGGTGGTCGCTACTCGGGTTAGTTAATAAACCAAAGTGTGGTTGTTTTCATCAATTCTGATGAATTTGTGCGAAAACTTTAAGGTCCCCGATGATGAGCTTAACTGATGTGTTGCCATACCAACTATCCGCTTAATCTGAGCTAAACATTATAAATTACTGTCGCCTGTCAGTCCGCTGTTTTGGAAAACTGTGTTAATCTCTCGAAGTAGGGCGAAGTAAACAGCTGATTTAGTTTTTATAATGTTATCTAAAATTGTAGTTATTGGATCCAGTACTACTTAAACACTACTACTGCTAAAATTTTACTGTTTGTTTACTTATAAATGGATCGAACTGAAAGATCGGGTTTAGAACCTTTTTATCAAAACCTGATATGGTTTAGATTATATATGGTTTTAAACCCGAAATAACATCATAGGTTTTTAAACCCGAAAAAATGCTTGTGATCAGAAACAATTTCTTGCATTGCACATTGCTCCTGAACGGTTGAAAAGTGAATTGCATCAACCGTTTTCTTTGGTCCACGATCTCGCAGAACCATATGGGATTGGCTGACTTAGGCCTAATCGTGGTTACTACCAACAAACGACCGTTCTAATCTGATTAACGTTCCCCTTCCTATCCTTGAATTATGTATTAATTTCTTATTAAAAGCCTCTGGTTGTATATGACATTTTATGACGTCATAAAATTATGCTGACGAAAGGTTCTTCCTAATTCATAGGGGTTGTAAAATGTACCATTAACTCCAATTTTAATGAAGTACCGAACGAGCAAACAAGGACATCTTTTCCAATTTTTATTTAAGTCTGTACCATTTTTTAAACTAGGTATTCAAATACCTAGGTAGAGCGGCTGTGCGGTCCAGGCTTTTTGAAGGTTTTACGAAGGATAACTAAGGTGATTTTTTTTTCCAGCTGGTTGTTCGAACGCTCATCATCTACAAAGGTCACTTTGGTAAGACAATGAACTATTGACAAGAGATCATTAGTTACTTAATAAGCGTACGAAGTACCACCGGCTAGTAACCTGCACAGCCTTATCTTGTTTCGTATTAATATAATTTCAGTGCGTAAATGTCATCAAGCCTTGTGCAAGTACAACCACCCTTTTCAAATCGCCCATGCTCTAAATGTCCACATTCACCGGGCGGACACGGTTCGTATCGTATCGTTAGACCATTCATTCTACCAGACACAAGTCTTTCGCTTTTTTATTGCAACGCTGCATTGTTCTTTTCCAGAGATGTAAGGACGCGGTCACTTGTGGTGTCATAGTTTTCATTCAGTTTAGGAAATGTTTTTTCCTTCTTAGCAAGATTGTGTCAGAGTACAACAAGACAATGTAAAATTATTTCAGGATTACAATTTTTTACTCTGGTTCAAGAGACGCTGCTTCAAATTGTTCTACTCGCGTCTGAGATCCCTTAGTGGCCTTCTACTTACATTACAGACAAAGGTATTTTTCATATCGGGCAACAAAGAGTGTATTTCATGTTTTAACTTGCTTCTTCAAAGCCAATTTTGCGTGCGAGGTAGCAAAAAAGTTTAGAAAGACAAACAGGAACTCTTTCCATCGTCGGCTTGACTGACGGGGGCTCTTTGGTGTCAGAGGCCCAGATCCTCTTGGGGTGTCCACGCTAGTAAGTAAATAACTTGCATTTCAATCGTAATGTTACTCCTATATGCAGCGACCTTTACCCAAAACTAAAGATTTACAAAAATGTGTTCGCTTCGTCGCGTGCGCAGTGTGCAGAACCGACGGGCTCAGCCGACGCATCTCTTGATAATGCCTAGTACAATCACATACAGAAAACTGGATGGAATTCTAGTTCTTAACTTAGGAGCTTACATCTTCCTATTTTATTAAGACAGACTTAAAACACAGGGCATGTCTTACGTTACGATGTCAGTGCCCATGACGCAAATGTGCATGTAAAAGCTGTAGAGCTGTACCTAGACGGCGCGCCATTGCAGTTCGCATCACTGAGGTTGTGAGAGCACAACCTCAGTGCACTGCACAGTGGTGCAGGCTATTTTACAAATGATGACTTAACTTCTTGTTGGCATTATTAGCCTGAGACCTGAATTGATAGCAGCCATAACAATTGGTCTCAAATTTATAACTTCAAACTCTTGTTTGCCGGAGACCTGAATTGATGAGAGCCCTTCTCAACCAGAAAAAATTATGTGTGGATTACGATAGTTCTGGAGCTGACTATGCCGCGACAATATTACAATATTTTTCTAGGAAGCTACGGAAGCAAAAGCAGCATACCTTGGAATATTTACTGAAGCACCTCTTTTGATAATTAATAGTGCAACAACGAATGCAGTTTCTGACACTGGGTTGCCAAGCACTTTAGCTCATGAATGTACCCAAAAAATTGGGTGAAATCAGTGTAGCATATCTAAATGGGACCGATGCGAATATGTTAGCGGAACACTGATTGATACCCAGTACTGCGATTTTTATGTGCTATTAATTCTTTTTTATTACGACACCCCGGTGTTATAGTGCTTTAAAAGTTTTCATTTTGTTTTGATGGGACTTTTAAGTATTCCGGAGATAAGAGTTAATTGTTTTAGGGGCATGTTTAGTGCTTAATTTTATTGAAGGAGTGATAAATAGGGGGAATCGTTTATAAAGTTTTGATTGGTTACACTTCACAATCACCTTTTACAGGATCATCTAAACTTAGGGGCCTACCTACCTATTTCAGTTGACAGCTTTTATGCACTTGCTTGTTGAAATTACATTCTTATGAAGGGAAACCGTAGACAGGTTTTTAAACAGCAAAGTGTTGGTCAAAACAGTGGTAACATTCTCGTAGTTTAGTCACTTTTTTTGACAAAATTACGAAGCAAATCTAGAGAATCATTAATAAAACAGCCGGTGTAACAGATCTTGAGTTTAAAGTTTCGCATTCCACTCGTAATTAAATTTCGTCTAAATATAATTTTAGTATTTACCATTGAGCCCACAGAGATATACATAGTTAGTTTAATATATAGTTTCTGATATCTGTGGTTGAGCCACACGATTTTTTGACTTGAGAGCTGGGCAAACGTAGGTCTTCTTGTGTACCTTTTTGCTGGCACTTTGACAGTCGATAACATTTTTATAAACTCTTATATTCCGAAAACAACGCGTGCCAAGCCGCGGGCAGACACCAGTTATTTATGGTAGTCTTACCAGTCTCTTAAAAGGAACCAGGAACAAGTGAGACTTATCCCGAACAATGATGAGTGTACGTGTACAGTTTCTGTCTTTTTTGAGAATCTCTGTCTTTTTGAGACCAAACCTTCAGCACACACGTCCATTGATAAAGATACCTCCCTCAAACAAGGGGGATAGCGCGATTGCTCGTGTAGGTATAGGTATTCGTTACTAGTTTCCTCCTAGCTAGATGCCTAGGCGAGTCAGCCAACATGCCACAACACGTAAGTCATAAAGCGCGGGTGTCACGCGTGCAGCTGAACCGTACACTGCATTTAAATTGATTTTATGCAAAACTGCTTTTTTTTCCTCGCCTCTGTTCTAAACAAGATCATTTCATTGATTTTAGTGAAACGCTACACTGCTAACTGAACACGATAAATACCTAGGCTGTGCAGTTATCTGCACAGCCGCAGCGCAGTATTTATCGTCATACAATAAGCTATGGAAAAGAATTCCCATAAACTAACTGTAGGACACTTGAGTTATGTAAGTAGAAGTAGGTACCTAAATGACGATTTCTGTGGCGTAGTGGGCGAAGGTCAGCCTACGATGGTTGCGATTCGATTCCCGCCTCGGGACAAATGTTTATACCCAGTACCCCTAACGCTAGCTCTGATTAGCTTGTATTATGGCTAGATGATGCTGTGAGAATTGTCCTGAATTATTTATTTATTTTATTCTTTAGTGAAGTTCAGTCGAGAGCATGTTTAATAAATGAAGGCTCACAATCTCAACCATATGGCATCAGTATTAGCATCTTTTAGAATAATAATCATTGCCATAACCATGTTCACCAAAACCGTAGTTATGTTTATCAAAACAAGCCTAGTGCTTTTGGTCTCTCGTTTTGGAGGAGGCTAAATCTCATATCTAACCATGAATACACTAATTGTTCTTGTAGTGACTCATAGAAATATCAATTGGTTCCCTAAAAATAGCGACATAATGTTATTTAAATACTAGAAGTAAGAATAAAATCGCTGTGCTCACAACTAGGCTACACTATATAAATGTATATTATTAAGGGCAATGTATACGCTTCTACCTCTACAACAAAACTCCAAGTGAGTTGCAAAAATTATCAATAAATAAATTCAAACAAATTGTCAAAGATTATCCTTTGTACAAAGGCTTACTACAAAACATCAAATTATCTAGAGGATAAAAAGCTTGGGACGAATTTTGCACCAACTCGAAAACTAACAAGATAAAGATTTCCTGTTCGCTTCTTTACTAACCTTAAAAATATGAAAGCGAACATTTGAATTTTTTTGTCGTGTCCCAGAGTCATGAAAGGAAATAAAGCACTTTGGTATTTGATATTTCGCTCTTAAGACATCCACGGGGTGAGTTGTAGTGGTCGATTCTTACGCCACTACCGCCAAGGCCAACCAAGCCTACCTTCCAACACGCAAATCGTTTTCGCGTAAAACCTTTTGTCTAAGCTCAGGTTCAGCTCTGGCGTAGTGCCAAGTGTATCCAGTTGAAGATTACCAATAATTGACGGCTCATCATAAGATTTGCATTAGTAAAAATGTGCAAAGATTCACGAATGCTATTGAATACGGATATGCCAATATCTAGAAGTTGATACCAATGATGGTGGGGTGGTGGAAGTGCGACAATAGTAATACCTCGGGTTGAATGTGATCCTTTACTGTTGGCTGAGGATGTGGAGATTCCTAATATTATTATATTATGGCTAAGTCTTTGGTGTGTCAGGGAGTTCGTGTGTGATTGTATCAAGGAATAAAGGGGATGCCTCAAGATCTCGTAAGATCGATCCTGTCACAGTACTAGGCCACGTCTTTAGAAGAACATAGGCCTGCTGGCGGTTGTCAACGAATGGAAAGCCTTCGCCCAGCAATGGGATAGAGAGAGCTGATTAGGTAGTAAATGAGATTTAAAAATACTCAGCAATACCTTCTCCAATTTTCTAAGCTGTGTGCATTGCGTGCTGTGTGTTCTAATGTACCTCCTGACCGACGACCGCAGGCTTCCCTTACCGCCTATTGTCTGCCAGACCGGCCTCAAGGTCTGCCAGACCGTCGCGTCGTCCTCAAGGCCTGCCACACGATGCGGTCTGGGAATCCAACCACCACTGCCAAAAACGAAAGGAAATCACGGTAATTATTAAATTGTGAAGACCTCCTGTTGTACATAATATTATACCTACATGATAAGAATAAGATAATTATTTAATAGGTTTTTTTCCTAATAAACTAGTTGCATAAATAGCTCATCAATAGCGTATAACTAATTACAAAATGGCATCTAAAATCTAGGTTCTGTAAATTACACAAAGCTGATCTCGATTAAGTATCTCTGACAGAAGAAATTCGTCTTATTTCTTGCAATTCCACGTACCAGCTGTGAAAATTTCCGTAAAATATTTGCTATAAAATTTCTAGCCTTGTTCGAAAAGCACATTGGACTCGAACCCCGAGCCTCGGTAATTACGTGGAGCGACATCTTTTATCGCCAACTAGAAGCTCGATACGGCGCGCCTGTAAAACTACGAATATAAGAATAACGCCTTCCTTACAGCGAGAACAGTCAGAGGGTTTTGCCGCGCACATTTTATGAACAATTTTCTTTTCTATTATGCTCGTGTTTTTGCATGAAAATACCGATTCTACAAAAGTTCATCAAATGATGACGATAACGAAGTACCAATGGAACGTGCTCATTCTTATTCTTAAAAAAAATTAACCGCAATGATTTTCAAACAAATCCTTGTTTGAAAATCTGTTCAGATTGTCCCTTTCCAGAAAAACGTCCCTTTCCCAAAACATCCCTTCGCAGAATTTTCTTTTTCTTGTCAAATCGAATGCTACAGACATTCGATACAGAAAGAGCCACAAACTCTGGTCTTTTCCAAAGTCGGAAGCTACTTATAGTGGTTTTACACCGGTTAGAGCGTCAGCTAGCAACTGGGTTTTAGGCCCGGTGTGGGCCTTAGTCTTGCACAATTCGAGTAATGTAGAAAAAGGTACAGTCTACGATTTTTAGTAGACTCAGAAAAGTGGTTGTTATCCTATAAGCTATCTGACGGAGAGGTTCAAGCTGTAAATGAACTTTTTTGCAATGCAGATACAATCTACACAGTATTTGTCCAGGCCCACTTGGGAAAGATCAATGCAGACATGCATTTCTGGGCTTCCTTTCTGGGCCTGGAAAAAAGTGTGTAGGCCCGTCATGCCAATCAGAATCAGAAAAGTATTTATTGTTAACTGTTGTACAAAAAATATCTTTTTAAAATAGCTTACAGTTTCAAAAGCTTATCTATAACAGAGAGCCTGGTTGATGGCCGCGCACTGTGCTGTGACAGCTGCGTCCAGTTTATGCGCCATCAAGCCTCCGCCGATGCCGCGTGCTCCGCGCGTAAACCATGCGCTAGCTGATGTCTGAAGCGAAGCTGATGCTATTATCAATAGCTATTAAATAGATTAAAACATCCAACTTATAAGAAAAACAGAAATAAATTTTAAAAACAATTTATTAATAATTTTTAATAATTATTAATAATTATTTATTTTTAATTTAATAATTTTTTGAACTATTAACTGTTAATAGTTAAAAAACTATTTATTTCTCGCAATCGCTTTTATAATACGAGTATTATTAATAAATAATAATCGTATATTAAATGCGATTGTAACTCTGTCTCTGTTACCTTTTCACCCCTGGACTGCCGAACGGAACTAACTAAATGTAATTTAGCAAGGCTTTAGATGGTATTCTGGGAAAGGCTCTAGGCTACTTTTTATCCAAAAAACGCGTACGAAGCCGCGGGAGGAAACTTGTGCTCTATAGACAAAAGTTTGTCTTGGTCTAATAATCCCCTTAATGAAGTTCCCCTTAAGGGGATTATTAGACAAAAAGTCTAATTGTGTTTGTGCTAACAAAGACAAAACTCGGCACAGGGCGGATCAGAAGATACTTGCTTTAAAGTTGTTATTACTTGTCCTGAAATAATTTCCGAATTCGAATCTGATGCTATTCAGAGGACTTTACTGCAAAAACACCTCTATCATCTCCCCTTTAGATCGTGAATTGTAAATCATTAAGATGGAGCCGGAAGCTAGCAATAAAAGCAACGCGTTGGCGTCGCCAGCGCATGTGATTATAAACAACTCTCACCTTCGCTGGTGCGCCAAAATGATCGGCTAGGCGCACCTCACGCTCATGAGAGGAGCGTTATGGAGACTCACTAAAGATGGCGGCACAGCAAGGCAACCTGCAAACCTGTTTTGTTTTTAGTAAAAAAATTAAGCTTTTAGTAGCGCAGATTTCAACACGTTCTATATCATGTCGGTCAAAGGGATCCGTCATTTCTCACGTGGCCAGATGAAAAACGCCAATTGTGTCAAATTTTACCGAGTTTTTTTTATATATAGATACGGTAAAATTAACATAATGTTATAATTATAACGCCTACCATACTACGTTATGCTGAGATATCGTGTGACGGACACCAGTGCCCGTCGCGGCCGCTGCGGACATAAGTGGTTTTCCGCTGCGGGGGGGCCCCCGCGGTCACAAACTCGCCCCACAACGCAGGTCACCCTACTCGCGTGCAAAAAAAATTAAATAACTTTTAGTTAGTCACTGTGGGCGTACGGCTCGAAAGGAAAAACTTCGTTTTTCCCTTGGCTTCAAGCTTGTTAACTATAAAAAACAAAAAACATATTAAAATACCTTGTCATTTTAATGATTCCTTTCTAAATCTAAAATAGGTAGGTACTTTTTGTTTAAAAAAGTAAACTTCTTTTAGAGTTAAAAAATTTAACTGTCGTTAGAATGGTAGGAATGGGTATATAATGGTAGGGTTACGAAACAAGTACTTGACGAAACTTTTATAAAACAATGTATGTGTCCTTTACTCTTCTCCCGCTACCGCTTATGAATGTAGCCTAGCTCCGAGTGCAACACACTGCGCGTACGGCCGTGACTGGGCTAAGGCCATTCGCTTTAGCACTCGGTACGTGTTCCCAGGACTTGTAGCTTTACCATGGTGTAGATACGGAGTCTACACATCCTACTATCATTTCCATCGACAGCCTTAGCTAGTCCACTGTTGGACGTATCAGGGGGACAGATGAAACTTTTTTTTCCATCAGAAACTACAGAGCAGGGAGACAGATGGGTGTCATTCTAGTAAAATTCTAAGTAAGAGAAAAAGGAGTCATTCTTCTTTAATTTTGCGTCAAATTTTGGAACTATTCATAGAGCTTTACGAAAAAATAAAATGCCGTAAAATCTCTAATTTTAAAAATAAATAAAATTAGCCTTTATTCACTACTTCTTATGTAACTATCTGTTTATAAACTTTGATAAAGTTAGTAGTCATCTTTTTTGGCGTAGGCCTCCAATTTTAAAAAAAGCTATTTTAGTAAACTCTTGGTAAAATTAATAAATAAATTATCAAACACATCTTTTCGTCTCTGTAAGACTCTGTGATCCACCCAGCTGAAACACGATGGTGGACGGGCAATAGTCCTTCTTACTCATACACTCGTAACCTGATATACACAGAGAAACTGCATCATGCTCCATAGTCGGGGCCGTGCACCGGGGACCTTGACTCCTCGAATGCGGGCACGCGGCCAACTCAGCAGTGATGCTAATTAGCGACTCACGCGCATGCCTCGAGCAGATAAGTACGCGAGTACATACCTATACCTAACCATCAGCCTGCAACAACAGTCTGAAATAAATATTTTGAAACTTACGCGACCTGAACACATTATTATTACTATTATTTAAAGGGCGACATGACTAGTTACGAAAACCAAGTAACTACCCTCAGTTTCCAAAAATGCTGCCCCCGCTTCGCAGAGGCGGTAAATCCAGTACTCCAGTCATCCCGTGACCACGACAGTGTGTAAACCTGTTGAAACGTCGGGAAAAATAGGTATATGTTATGACTTTCTTTTGAAATGACAAATAGGCACTTGCAACAGTCCATTGTCTACTAGTCGATAGTAAAGATCTCGTAGATAAAGATTGAAAGATGATAATTTTTGATATTTGCGTCTTTCTCATGCTGTCCCGTATGAGAAACACGGTCGTTTTTAATCCCAATCTTTAGGCGACTTAGGTAGGTATATTACGTATTTTTTTTAAATATAACTTTTGGTTTTTAGGGTTCCGTACCCGAAGGGTGAAAACGGAACCCTATTACTAAGCCTCCGCTTTCCGTCCGTCCGTCTGTCACAGGGCTCTATCTCATGAACCGTAAGAGGTAGACAGTTGGAATTTTCAGATAATGTGTATTTCCCTTGCCGCTATAATAACAAATAATAAAAATAAAACAAATCTCTAAATTAAAGGAGGCTTCCATACAAAAAAACTTGATATTTTTGGCTATTTTTGCTATTTTCGTTAGTCAATGCTGTATCTCTTGAACCACAATATTCACAATATCCATTGTAGACACATGAAACTTTCTTTAAATAAGTAACACTTCAACTTCGTTTTTTTGTGGCGATCACAAGAGGCCTTTCATGGCCGCAGTGACACGAAAGCCACCTAAAGCAAATAAAAACACTTCAACTGTAATAACAACAAATAGGTATTAAAATATAATAAAGTTGAAAATTTAAAGGAGTCTCCGATAAAGTGAAAGTTTTATGTTCTTTGAAAAAGTTGCCTGATTTTTACGGTACGGAACCCTATGTATGCGAGATACTCGCACTTGGCGGTTTACTTATTATGTTTCTTGTAATATTTTTATTACGCCCCTCTACTTTCTTAGTAGGTACTCGTACCTAGCTTAATACTCGTGTTTATACACTTTGCAAAGGACATCCTAAGCCTGAGACCTTGACTCCTAACTGTTGATGGGCACACAGCCAACTCGGATCCCTTTGATAATGGTAATTACTTCGACACAACTTCTAGGAGACATTAAAGGGTTACGAACTCGTACATACCGACAGACTTATAATAATAAATTAATATTGTAGTAGCTACTATTGAGGCGTGTGCCATACTTAAACATACAATTTATTGAGCCAAAATAAATGATAAAAAATTTAGGACGAGTATATTTTTTTTTTTTGGAAATCGTTGCTACCTTAAATGACGCATAATTTTGTATAGAGGTATAGGTGAACATGGAAAGAAAAAAAACCCCTGGAACACCCAGTTAATTTGAGGTGGACCACGGAAAGAAAAAATGCAGCCAGGTGTACTATGTAGGTGGACCACGGGTCCACAGCACAGAACGTGAGATGTTTTAAAAATATTTCCTATTCTAAATATTAGGTCCTTACATATGAAATTGGCGTTTTTCGTACTGGCCACTTTAATCACAAATTTCTCCTCTTTGGTAAGGAATTCCAAATTCAAATTTGTACAGCTATAGACTCATGTATTTGTGCTTCGATGATCGTCATTCATTTGTTTTTTTTCTTCTGTTTTTTTCTGTTTGCGTCACTCATTTTACAAAATGGAAAACTTAAAATATCGCATTATTTACGAGTACGAGTTCCGCCGTGGCACTAGTGCTGCGGAAACAACTCGAAGGGTGAATGATGTGTATGGCGGTCGTGTTGCAAAAGAAAACACAGTTCGTTTTTGGTTCCAACGTTTTCGTTCTGGAAATTTTGACCTGCAGAACAAGCCCCGTGGACGGCCTGAGACTCAAGTTGATAATGAAGAGTTGAAGGCTATTGTGGAAGCGGATCCATCGCAAACCACGTCCGAGTTAGCTGCAGGCTGCGATGTTAGTGATAAAACTGTTTTAATTCACTTGAAGCAAATTGGGAAGATTAAAAAGCTTGAAAGGTGGGTACCTCACGAATTGACTGAAGCAAACCGGCAAACGCGCGTCGACTGCTGCGTTACATTACTAAACCGGCACAATAATGAAGGTATTTTAAACCGAATCATTACCTGTGATGAAGAATGGGTTCTTTACGATAATCGGAAGCGCTCAGCGCAATGGTTGGATCCTGGCCAGCCAGCCAAATCCTGCCCCAAGCGAAAATTAACCCCAAAAAAGTTACTTGTAAGCGTTTGGTGGACTAGTGCCGGTATTGTTCATTACAGTTTTCTCAAATCTGGCCAGACTATTACGGCTGATGTATATTGTCAGCAATTGCAAACCATGATGGAAAAGCTAGCGGCTAAACAACCTAGGCTGGTCAATCGCTCCACGCCACTGCTGCTTCACGACAACGCTAGACCACACACTGCGCAACAGACGGCTACTAAATTAGAAGAGCTTCAATTGGAAAGTCTAAGACATCCTCCGTACTCCCCGGACCTTGCTCCAACAGATTACCATTTTTTTTCGAAATTTGGATAACTTCTTGCAAGGGAAAAAATTCAACTCCGATGGGGCAGTCCAAATCGCCTTCAAAGATTTTATTGATTCCCGTCCGACTGGTTTTTTTAGTAAAGGGATCAATGAACTACCTATAAGATGGCAAAAGTGCATAGAAAATAATGGTTCATACTTTGATTAATTAAATATATTATATTAAAAAATATTCGACTTTTTGTTCCTCCCATACAAAACGCCAATTTCATATGTAAGGACCTAATATTTATTACAATGCGACCAGACGAACAAAATATGTATAGGTATACGTAGCGTAGGTATACGAGTATAGGCAGGCGTGTCATGGCACTTTATTATTTCGCCTCGTCGCATAGTGGTCACTTCAATCTCTTTAATTGTTAATTACCCCAGCTTAGAGAATTTCCTGTTTACTCCACCCTATCATCCAAGCTTCCTCACAAATTCAACAAGCGAAACCTCTTTGCTATTATTTTGAGCACAATAACTCAATATCGCCCGTATCTCGTAAATCGCGGGCTGGCAGCCTCCGAGATAATGCCAAAACATATGAAAAATCAAACGCAGTCGCAACCCATGATATACTACCCCTGGCTTATTATTTTCCCCCATTAAAATTACGGATGCCCATGTGCGGTGCTGCCAGCGTTGTTGACGGAAAGTGCAGGGGCATTTATTTATTTATTCATTTATTTATTTATTTATTTATTCAAGCATGACTTACAGAAAATAATTACAATATATTCCAAAACGTCAAACATTATTACACACATCTAAGGTAGAATATTATTACACATAACACAAAAACATAAATTAAATTTAAAATTAAATAATCAGTAATTATCTGTAAAACAAATACTTTGTCATGGACAGATCACAATAGCAGGTCAATTGTAAAGACTAAAATATGGACATGTCAAAGATTTAAATTAACAATTATATCTACTCTAATACTTAGTCAATAATAACAAAAACAGGTCAAAACGTACAATTAAAAAATAAGAGCATCAACTGGTGTAATTTGGCGATGCTGTCAAATAATACGTCGGCGTCAGATAAAGAGATGAACACGTTTAGAAGGGTAATGTGAATTTGTTGGCTCTTGAGCTTGACCATAAACTGACGTATGAAATCGAATAATGTTCTCAAATAATATAATACACGTAGTAATAGAAAACAATCTGGTATCTGTTTTTAAAAATTGATTAAATTCAGCAATTGTTAACTACCGTAGGTAGTATGAAAATAATTCAACTCACGTAAACTATTTTTAAAACTTTTAAACCACTAGCCATAGATAGCAATAATTAAACCCGAAGCCGCATCAAAATCCAAGAGCAAACCCTGATGATTTGCTTTTAGATTTTAACTACCGACAGTAGACCATTACGGTTTTAATTACGGATTTATGTGATGCCAAATGTAGCGTAAGCTCCGATAAACTGGCAACACTGGCTATATTTTTTCCCAACAGTAGGTTTTTTGGCACAATGCCGATCCGGGCCTCGCTGTATGATTTTATTTCACCAAAACCGCGCTTTGGGCTCGTAAATCAATTTTTGCATTAAGTAATTGAATTTATGAGCTGTTTATTGCTTTTGGAAATTGTTGGTAAGCGACTATTATTTTATTACGATTGTTTAAAACGATTTTCTGATTTTACATTACCTATATTCATTCACATTTACGCCATATTCATATTGACTAAATGATTTAATGTGACAAGTCTATAAAAAAATATGGGATAAATAGTTAGGTATTTCTAAGCAAGCGGAGAATAGATTGGTACCAATCATGCCTTTAGAAGAACAATGCATACATTTAGTCGGAAAGACTTCCCGTTTTTTACGGCCTAGGAGAGAAATGTATCTAATTAAGGCAAAACAAACAAATGTCCCAACATAAAGGCTGATTAGAACTGCCAAAAAATGCGGATACAAACCTCCATCTCGCAGGCTCGTGACGGACCTAATTTCCTGTACATTAAGTTTAATTATGCCATAAAGCCCTATTGTCCATTTCCATCCCGCCAATATTACAAAAAGTTATTCGGGTGTTGCCAGCTTGCTCAGTTTTTACGAGATGTAGCGACTATTTTCTCTACCCGTGGACACTAACTTCCAGGTCATCTTTGTAAATTAAATCAGGGCCTTGTATCTTAATTTTGTTTGATAAGTGCTATAAAATAATCCTTTATTTCCTTGGCCAACTCTGTTTACTATATCTCTCGACTCTATTTACCTGTACATCATCGGTACGTGCTGTGTGAATTCTCCAGCATTATTTATTTACTAGAAGGTGAATAAATAATACTGGACAATTGTAAAATCATTTTTCTTAATTATTTCAGCTAGGCATGTCCCACTGGTTTCCTATGGCAAAGGCATCACCCTGATCCCTTTATTCATCGAACTATCTATCTAGCTCATTAATTCCTTATAAAATAATTTGACATCTTCTTTGTCAACAATAAAGTATCTAAATGCAACCTTTTAGCAAACAATAGTCTATTTTATTACCATAACACACTCTTCAAACTAATCAAAAATAATTAAAGTACCTACCTACAACATTCAGGGCCATATATGTGAAACTCGAATAGGGAATAATGTTGCCATTTTCTGCATACTTTAGCGCATTAAATTAAAAATAAAACGCGATCGTAAAATGGTCACACCTCGGTTTATGAGACGTGTCAGCGTAATAGGAAACTATAGAGCTTTGGCTTAATTTTACTAATATAGTATTCAGATATATGTATTTAGTTCTCATTTTTTTTAGTAAAATTTAGGTACTTTAAATTGATAATTGAAGCTGTCAGAGCGGTTGTTTCTTGAACATTTTGAAATACCTCGTGGTTATCGCAGTGACCAGAGGGGCCCAATACTGCTTAACCAATCGCGTCGGCAGAATAGCCACGTAGAAAACAACAACGTCTCTATGGCGGCGATTCTAAGACGATACGATTGTCATTGTGAGGCGATTAATTTATCAGAATAGGTTTTGTTTAGCTACAAAACATGTATACAAAGGACTAACGTTTTCAACAACAAAAAGAAACAACTCGTTCATGCGTACTCCAGACTAGTTGGCCATTTTATTACTCTGATACATTACGCTGATACATTACACCCTATCTATATCTTCTCTTCACGGGGTGCCAGTGCTCCATAGCCAGGTACAATTTCAAGCTATTCAAGCAACATTGTTAATTTTATTGTTCCTTGGTCTTTAAGACCATCAATTGCGCATCATTACGACTCGGGCAACATTCGAAGTGTTAAAAAGTATGTTTTTATGGGGCATGATCAACCAGGTGTGATTCTTTAAGCCCTTTAGAATAAAGTGAGTTTTTAGAGCTGAGCTATTCTCATTTAACGATTTCAAAGGTCTAGGTTGATAAGTAATGTTTATGTGCATTGCTATAAATACGTAGGTACCTAAATAATAGAATAACCAGGATGATAATGCTAGCCAGTACCTTTTAGAGTTTCACTAAATGGGTTTCCTTACAAGTCTTAGGTTAACCAGAGACCAATAAAACAAGGCTGAAATGGCATCTACTTTATTTTCTGTCTTGTCAATTGAGCAATGAATACTTTGGCTCTTTGTCGGTGTAATAATGCATTCCCCCGCTTTTCTCTCTCCAATGCTATGTATTTTACTTACGACATGACAGCGACTTTCTCCTTGATCATATAGCTAATTCTTAGTCTTCCTCTTCCTCTTCTTCCTTCTACTTTTCCTTCAATGATGTTACTTATAAGGTTGTCATGTCGTATAAGGTGTCCAATCATCCTCCATCTTCTGCAACCCTAAGAAAACAGAAAGCGCAATACAAATTACCATTCCGTTACACTGCAGGTACTATCAATATCTAATTGGACACGGTCGTTGTCCCTTATCCAATGCATAGCTGAACCTTTTCCGGCTAATGCAGGTTTTTCAGACTGATAGCATAATTTGAGGATAGTCCGCAATAGTGTAATTGGATGATTGGCGCTCGCCACGAGTTGCGGTTGCTACCGATCAGAAAAAGGTTCTATTAAAAACTAGGGCTTTTTTAACCAGGCGTATTAATAAGATCAAACTACAGGGTGCATTGTAGTAAAACGAATGGTCCTTGACAGGGTGCATTGTAGTAAAACGAATGTCTTTAATTATGTAGACGCGTTTTTATTCCGGCTGTGCTTGTTTTTCTTTATATGAAAATACAAACAATTCATCCTTACTAATATTATAAATTCGAAAGCAAGTGTCTGTTACCTTTTCATGCCTAAAAGGCTGAACTGGTCTTAGTGAAATTTGGCAGGGAGGTAGGTGGTATCCCGGGGACGAACATAGGCTACTTTTTATCCCGGAAAAAAGCTTGCTAAGCCGTAGGCAGCCGATAGTAAGAAATAAATCAATGCAGGTATAAATAACTTTAAAAGAAAGAGCCAACCGCAATGGGTACGTATTCTTTCTTCTAAAGAACTTTTTGTTGTGGCTGTATTGTGATTTCTAAGTTTATAAAAAAAATCGCTGGACAATTTCGCGCCCGTGTCGCTTGCGTGCGGCCGCCGTCCGTCGGTAAATAATAAATTAGCTCGGCGCAACCGGACGATGTATCACCCCTTTCAGTGGACGCAGTCACTTCGGATCCAGGTTCAGATAATCCTTCCGCTTGCGCTTCGATATGCTTTCACTTTCACAGTAGAAAAGGTTTAGGGCTGTTCGCATAACAGCTCGTTTCTAAGGCTTATTCCACTTTTCCACCCTGATAACTGAAAACTTTGAAAACTGGAAACTTAATTTTAAAAAGTCCAGATTCCCTTTCAACGTTTTTTCTTATTCTCACTATTCCCCCTTGACAGAAGAAAACCAAAGATAAGCAATAAAAACTACAATACCTAACAGTGTCTATAATCAGTTTTTATTTTGGGACAAATGTTTGTACGATCTGCAGATATTTGTTCCGGGTGTTCTCGGTATTTTCTAAAAAAATATCTATCTATGTAATTTATCGTATTAAGTATATCAGTCATTTAGTAGATACCCATAACATAAGCTTTGCTTAGCTTGGGGCTAGATGATGCTGTGTGGATTGGCCAGCATTATTTATTTATTTTGTATTTTGACAGCAATGTCAAATTTGACAGAATTTATTAAAAATCGCTACATGTTTAAAAGTCATTTTTTAAATTACCCGCTGTGTTTCTGAGTACATAAATATAATGTAGACTTCATGCTTTTAAAACCTGGAAAACTGCTGCTGTTTCAACATGTTTGAATGTTGCCCGAACTGAATAAGGTAGACTGTGGGAACATTGGGGCATCGTGGAGCACACACTTTCCATTTAAGTCGTAAACTTTGATAGCGATTTAGTTTTTTTTTTTTAAATCCGGAGAACAGATGTGTTTATTTTGCCTAAAGTTACCAGTTTTTTTTTTATTATACCAGTACTTTCTATAATTATATCCAAAAAAAACTAAACTAGGTAAGTAAAAAAAGTTGCGCTCGTGTCGCTTGAATATGCGCTATATATTATATATCTTGAATTGCCCATGACGCACATCTCCATGTTCCAGCTAGTATACCACCAGCGCGCGCCCCCAGGTCGCACCGCAGAGGCGTGGCAGCGGATGGGTGAACGCGTTCACTGCCAAGCTTCAAGCACCACCTGTAGAACGGCGAGAGCCTCGGTCTTTGTAAATAAATATTATGTAATTACAAGTATCCAATTAAAATTAACACATACTTGTGTCGTGATTTGTCCGTGACACATGGATTTCTTGCGATTAACACACATCTGCCTCTTTTAAGTAACTTTTTTTATAAGAATATAGGTGTCCGGCACGCAGAAGAATTTTTTTTTTTTTTTTGGGTGGGTCTCCAGGCTCTACAATGTTTATTAATTTTTAAATTAATTTATATATAGAGCTGTACGTCAACAGCGTAAGTAGGCGTACGTCCACAGCTGCCTATGGGCCTTCAATGTTTGCCGTAATCGCCACGCTAGGCAGGTGAGTTGGTGATTGCAGTTCGGTGGTAGATCCGTTTGGGACGCTGAGCCTAACTGCTGTATTTTAACCTATGTATAAAACACAACAAACCATCCTTTGCTCCTTATGTCCATTTGAAGAGCGGCGCCAAACGGCGAAAGTGGAATCCGCGAAATTTAGTTCCTACTACGACGACGACGACGACGCGTGACCCGAGAGCTGGTGGGTATCTGGCGCAGCGCATCAGCATTGCCATACAGCGGGTCAATGCAGCCAGCATCTAGGGGACGCTTCCGACTGGTATTGATATGGATCAGTTGAGATACCTGTAGATTGTTTGTAACAGTCTGCAGTTAGCTTCATTGTTTCATTTGTAAATACTAGTTCTAATTTGTTTATATAATACCTTATTGACAAAGAAAATTACAATTCAATAATAATATATTTGTTTTTATTATTTCATTGTAATTTTCTTTTTAAAAATTCAAAAAAAAAATTACATATGTATGTCCATAAAAGATATTAAAGTAGATTCAGTTTTTCGTAGTATACTCAAAAAATACCTTATTTCTAAATGTTACTACTCCGTTGACGAATTTTTAAATGATAACTCTAAATTACTATAATTATTTGGCTGCCTGAGTAAAAAATTGTCGTAATTACCGGGTTATTATTACAATTATTTTGATTATTGTAGCTGACATTGCCTATATTTTCCAACAACTATGTTTCTAGCTATAAATTGATTATGTACTATAACAATATTTAAATAAATTGCAGCGCCCTTACAGGGTAAGTGCATGTACTTACCTCTAAGCTAAAACTATGTATTAATGTATATGTATGCAATAAATAAATAAACAATGTAGGTACTGCATTCGTTGCAAACAATAAGCAAGTAAAAATAGATAAACCGCCAAGTGCGAGTAGACTCGCACACGAAGGGCCCCGTACCTTAAAAATCAGTCAACTTTTTCAAAGAACATCAAATTTTCAGTTGTTCAAAATTCAAAGGGGTCTCCCCCTTAAAATTTTCAATATTATAATATTTTAGTTATTTGTTGTTATTACAGTTGAAGTGTTACTTATTTATAGAAAGTTTCATGTATCTACCTATTGTGGTTCATGAGATAGCTTAGACAGCTTAGACAGCTTAGACACTCAAAAACAATCAAAAAGCAAAAATAGCCAAAAAAAATCACGTTTTTTGTATGGAAGCCCCTTGAATTTGTATATTTCTTTTGTATTTATTATTTGCTGTTATAGCGGCAAAAGAAATACATATTCTCTGAAAACTTCAACTGTCTACCTCTACGGTTCATGAAATAGAGCCCTGTGACAGACGAACGGACGCACGGACAGCGAAGGCTTGGTAATAGGGTTCCGTTTTTACCCTTCGGGTATTGAACCCTAAAAATAATTAATGAAAGCCTGCAGATTAATCAAAAAAATAAGATTTCATCTGCAAACCAGACCATAATGGCCAGTGTCGCGTTTCAATGCCACTTCAACTTCAAGTCCGCTAAACCAGTAAATTTCAAACCATCCAAATTTTCTTTGTCCGCGCACAAAAGTTTTGTTTTAAACAAATCATTAATTCAGTGTGTAGTTGCTTTAGTCAGAACATAGAATATAATTTACAACTAACTAGCTTCGCATCAGCATTGCCATACAGCGGGGCAATGCAGCCAGCGTCTTGGAGACGCTTCCGACTGGTATTGATATGGATCAGTTGAGCTACCTGTAAATTATTTACAACAATCTGCAGTTAGCTTAATTGTTTCAATTGTAAATACTAGTTCTAATTTGTTTTTATTATTGAATTGTAATTTTCTTTGTCAATAAAGATAGTAAAAAAAAAAAGAAGAAAAAAAACTAACTTCTGCTTGCGACTTTTTCACATTCAGTCGCATATTAAACGCATATTATTATCCAAAAATTAGAACAAACAAACAAGGTTTTTATTTTCAAATATAGTTCGTCAAGTAAAATAATTAGGTAAGTACAGCCTTTTTTACCACTAGATGGTGCTGCTAGAATTGGCCTTAAGGGGAAAACTGAAATTGTATTTGTTTTCGAATCTTATCAGGGGAGTTTCAGGAGGGAAAACTCGAATAAACCGTTTCTAAGTAAGTCCATGGGATGTGAAAGTTCTTATGCTTTCACAACTTGCCTGGAAGAAATCGCTTTAAGCGATAAGGCCGCCAGTTCCATTGCTGTTCCCTACATTATATTTAATAAGTACTATCTGTTTTATAAGGTGATGAATAAAGCATTGTCTATCTATCTATCTATCTAACTTCAAAAGGAGTCAAAATCTTGACCTTAGCTTAGCTGAACCTTTATTTGAATTAGGTCTTTGGATCTCATATCTCATTGCTTACATTCAGCAAATAGGTATGACCCGCTTTCTCCCTGAACGCGGTCTATGCAAACAGCAAAGCGTGCACTGGTGAAAAACTGAAGTATTTTCTGCAGAGTTGTACAGTTCGATGTTTTTACGGAAGGAGTAATGTGCTTTAATTATTCATACGATTCGTTACTTTGGCTTTGTTTCATTCGAATGCTAAGCAATGATTTCAAAGGAAATATACCTATGTACGTGATTTAGATTGGAGTACAGAAGCTTCCTTTTGCTTTATTATTCTCGGGCATGTATGTGGATTACTTTTCAGGAAAGTTACACAACTTATTGCAATTTTAGATGGGTAGCCAGCCAGGCATAATACTTAGTAACGAGACCATAATAGTAATATTCACAGATGACTAGTTTGTTTTCGATAATTCGCCCGTGGAAACCCAGCCAAATATAAATTCAACAGATTAAAATGTATTTGCACTGGTATTCGCGTAATTGGACGCCGAGCTCAAAGAGCTTAATAATTTGAAACAGAAATACCTGCGCTCCTGTACCTACTCGTGCCTGTGTTTGATTAGGTACCTACATGGAAATATGACTTAATATTGGTATGGTTAGCAGAGAAGGGGAAATAAAAGTATTTTTTGGAATATGGTGTCAGGTTTTTATTCTTTCAATCAAAATCATTATGCTTTGGGGAACGTAAGTTAGTAGTCACAAGGAAGTTTGTGTCAGTATACGCCTTGCATCGTTTGGCACGGAGCTAAAACAGGTAAGATGTGGAAAATATGTATTGTTTTTTGGTTGTTAAGTTTCTGGTTCAGAAAATGCCAGTTTCCTAGTCGAAACCTTATTCCACAATAATCCAGCTTAGCGCGGAACAAACGAAACAAAAAGGGCATAAAACAGAAACCCTGCAAGTCGAGCTCACCGAAATCAATCAGACATACGGAACACAAAGCTGGCTTTTGAACAAAAACAACATAAAAACTACGGACGGAATCAATTATTGGTGTTTTGCTAAGTAGAGACTGAACTGCAGTCGGGAAATCTTTTGGTAACAGTGAATTCCATCTTTTCAGCGGATAATTCTTGAGAAATGACGGCCAAATGTGTAGATTAATCAGAGTATTCTGATTATTCTACACATTTGGCCGATGATGGTAGGTGTATACCTACCATCATCGGCCTATATTAGTCTAATGCTGGACATGGGCCATCCCTAATGAACGCCATAGTGCACTGTCTTCGTCTTCGCCTATACTCCGGCCAAACTCAAGATACAATGTTCGCAAAGGCATGGCATTTAGGCATGGCTTTAGGCATTACGCATTTTATAATCAGTTGTTTAGTTGTTGTACCTACACTGTGAACAATATATTTTCTAGTCTAAGTAGACACATAACTCTACAATCAATATTCGTGATGCGATCATGCAAATGTGTCAGCTGATCGCATCGACTATTGCATTCCAAGTACATTGTAACCATTGATTCACCGCAGGTGGCGATTAGCACACATGGCCTCGCTCTCGCAATAGAGGTTTTTTGTAATTTCAGAGCTGGTTCCCAATTCTGTTCACCAATCGCTTCACTATAACGAAGTTCTCGTCGCCAAATCGCTACCTAGAATCCTTGAAAGAAACTCCAGAGAGTGCGTGTGCGGTGCTAGTTGCACTGAGATATTGATCAAATCAAATCAAATCATTTATTTGCTGAATACATTATTACAGGTACATGTCAGATCTTATATCTAGAGTGATGTCAAATGTATTCAACCCGCAAGCAGGTGTGCAAATTTTAAATATTGGCGATTCATATAAGAAGTTAAAATAATCAATAATAAAATAATCAAGGATAATACAATAGAGAATAAATAATTAACAATCAGATAATAACTATAGTCTAAACATAATAAATTATTCTACTTAAAATTTATATATTCATTTACACTATAGAAACATTTGTCAAGCAGCCATTGATTTAATTTTAGTTTGAACAAATTACCATTGATGATTACTTTAATGGGTTCTGGTAACTTATTAAAGATGACGATGCACATATTGAAAACATTTTTCTCATAGATAGCATGGTTTTAGGTTTATTTCAACCTTATCACTTCTCACGTGCGTATTAGCACACTAATGATATAGGTATCATTACCGTGGTATTAGGGTGGTCCATAATTTTTTTGTTTCACTTCAGGCAGCCCCTTAATTTATAACATGTACATGTAGTAATAACATAGCAAAATTTCAGAAGCCTAGCTTTAGCGTAACAAGGTGCTCCAACTAGTATTGTTTTTGAAATTCTCGTACAAAACCCTGTATTTTTATTTTTACTCTAGCTTCTCCCAGTAGCTAGGTTCACGTGATACTTACATAAAACACAGCATTTATCACTCAGGAATAACGTAACTACCTATCAGTGAAGTAATTATTAGAATTTGACTATTATTTCCAGAGATTGCCCTCAGCATCCAAACAAGCTTTAAACTGTATTGCTCCTCATTATTAGTGTAGATTGGCACAAGTGAATTTGGTACCTTTATGTGATTTTTGATGCTAGAATACGATACGTACGCATTTCTACGTCTTAAACATTTATACCTTACAGTTACAAAATGAAAAAGGTCAAAAGACACAGACAAAACCAATCGGGTAGATGTTCCGATCCCATCGGTAGTTAAACATTCAAATGCACTCATAACGACCTCGCATTAAAATGACGTGTCCACAAAGAATTGACGTAAATGCACTGCAATGAACTCATCATAAGACAACGACCCAGGTCCTTCACCCACGTGACAATATCAAAGACATTCTTGAAATATAAAAAATGTGCAAAGTTCAAAAACCGAGGTAATTAGGAAAATGATCGTTACGGTAACGTTGCAACACAGATTTGTATTATTGTCAAAAGTCGAAATAAAAACGGATAAGTGCAACTCAGACATTGCTGGGGTTCCGTAGGTATTGGTGACATTTTTTTGACACAAAGTTGGTAGGTACTTACCTAATAAATTCTCTTATTCTGATAAGGTTTTAAAATTAAATCATTTTGTTTGAGAATCTTATAAATACTGATCAATAACGAAAACAAATTACTAACACGTTTCTTTCATGGTCTTGTTCATATAAGAATGTGAAATAAATAATGTGAAAATTTCACCTGACCTGTAGCTGTATTCTGGATCCAGAATGCAGTACGCATTCTGGACTACATAAACTATAGCGTCATAATAATGTCCTATTGGAATTTTTCGTGTAGGTAGGTGCCGAACCCTAAAAAGAGAAGGTGTCAAAACATCAGATCAGTTCTGAAAAAAACACGTGAGCTGCCAAGAATGACAGATTGGTGCATGTGTGCGTGAGTGCATCATTTGCAGTTTTACAGGAAAATAGGGCGAAAACCGATGACGCTTTGTTTGGACAATGACCTTTACCTGTGCACAATCTAGGACAGTCTTGTTTATGATTATGGCATAAATAACTCACCGACTTCCAATAAATTATTACATAACTCAAAATATAACTGTTCCTTCGATTCCTCATCATGGGGATTTATAATTTTTCTAGTCATGTTTGCAATAAAAATTAACAATTCCATCATCAAACACACAGTTCTGACAAGTTATTTTTTATTTATTTATTATTATAGAAAACTATAAAAAACCGGACTCGGTCCACGCTTTTTCAGTTTTTCCTCCGAATAAAAAGACGATGGCGTACTTAATGTTGCTAAATATTATATAGGAGACCAGACGAGTATGTTGATACGTCATTTATCAAAACTACTTTAGCCGTTTTGATGCTTGGAGGTAACAAAGAGTGTCCTCCCACCACATAGCACTCGAAAAACAAAAGCCTCGCGGGTAAAAATAGGAATTAATCTTAAAAGAAGGAATAACTTGTTTAATTTAAGGCCCATATTATGAAGGCTTACTCAAGCATTGATCGATGACTGAACAAGCTTTCATAATACGGGCCTAAGTCTAAGCTATATTTATTTGTAACACCTATGCCTATCCTGGCGTGGGCATAAACATAGAGAGGCCTAAGCCCAGTGGGTCGACAAGGACTGGTGGTGATGATGATGATGATTATGCATAAACTATTGTTTTTTTAAGTTCTCGCGAACAAGCTGATTTTACATTACCAATTCCTATTTTAATAGTCATTTACTCAGTACTTAGATACTGTGTTATCAGCACAAGCTTTGTTGATACAAATTACAATGTACTATAAAATTAAAACAGCGATCTATTTATTAGTGATTTTCCGGTAATTAGGGTAAATAAATTCATAATTGTGTAATGTGATTAGTATGCGGCATGTATCCTTTGGCATATTTCCCTTTGTGCGAATGCCACAATGTGAGCCTGAGCTAATTACTGAGGAAAACACACGGGGAGAAACAACTTCCAAAATGCAGCAGATGGAAAACTGTAGCACCATTTCGATTAATGATTACCTAGCATCGTTTGACGCGTCATATTGACTCGTGTATTGTACCCTGTGCAAATTTAATATGTAGGTAACAAATATAATATCACCATCATACAAAATCAATAAACAGAAAAATATCAACGTTACTCATGAAGTGCCTAGTGAGTCAAGGTAGAGATAGTGTCTGATATTTTGTTGGTGATTACCTATTCTTAGTCGTCGCCGTGTTTCTTCAGGTCTTAATATTAAGAAGTAATCAATAAAATTTATTTAATTATGTAATAGGTGAACAATTTAACAGGGAATCCTGTCTCTGTGGCGCAAGTTGTGTTGCTCAACCACATGTAACCATATAATGGGATTGAGAAACAAATTATGTAATATTAGAATAATTGCTTAGGTAAGTAGTTATTTTAATATTACATAATTTGTTTTATTTCTAGTCGACTAACCCTAATGTGGGCCCCACGTTGGGCGCAAGGGTCCCGGTTTAAAAGTTCCAGTTTCGTGACTTCCCGGTTTTAGGAACACGGGGTTAACCGAACGTTGATCTACACTGTTTCTATAAAATGTTTCTATAAAAAAAATCCATGCTCGTATCTGGTTATCAAAGATCAGTTACGAACGTAGACCAATGTAGATAAATTACAAGTTTAATTATTATGATCAATTAGTGAGCCTGAGGGGCCATGATGTTAATTAAATTGTAAAAGATATTAACTCGGCCAGAAGGCCTAGAAAGTGGGTTTGTTAAATCCTAATACAGAAGGCTACCTCCTGGTTTATAAGAGCCTTCTCCTTGTTTTTACTCTTCCACAGTACTCTCCTTTTAGTGCGCCGCGAGTGTAGGAGCAACCCGAGGGGGCGAGTTCAAGCGCTGGAGGCCCAGGTCAAAAAGGGTACACTCGTGAGAAGTCCGGCCGGATACTAAGACTGCTTTAAAGGGTGGACTTTGAACCCTTGAATTCGCATAAAAACTAGGCATTACAGCCATAATTTCTTATGAAAATTAATCTATAATATTGAAACTCAAAATTGTCGCAGTAAGTCATCGACTTCTGTCTACACGATTCTATATTTTCTACGTCGATTTATAATTGTCTATTTAGGAAGTAAGTACAACTGATAATTATTTATGATGATGCATTTATTAGTTAACATATCTATCGTACCTGCAGCATGAATGGCACTGGAACGTGGGGTAGGTATATAATTCCACTGGCAAGGAGTTATAATAGAGAAATACTCTAGGGATTGACCTTTAAAAGTAATAGCAACTGTTTGTGTTGGAACCCATGAAGCTTTAGCGTCATCCAAAACGTTTCTGCGCAGGGCCTTTAGTATTATTCCGCATCCGGCGGGAACGACCACGTCCTCTACAAACTCCTGCGTAGGCATGTGTCAGTAGGGACCTGGCAAAGCAGTCCCAAACGTGTTACATTGTAGGCCGGGATCGATGCGACCATCTTCGACGTAGGGAGAATTGAGGAATCAATGAAGCTGTTAGCGGCCTCAAAGGTTTTAAATTGCACTGAAATTTTGTTACGACCTACTTCACACCTTCTGCTTATATACCCTCAATATCATTATAACCTAGAAATTTACCAAATTTTATGGCCCTAATGGTAGTTCGGTAGCAGGCTCCGGCGCCACACGGGTAACACTAACAATAAATGGAGCTTTATCAGATTTAGAGTAGCAAAGGTTATTACCCACCACAATGGATCTTCATCATCTTATTACAACATAGTTTCTTATAAAAATGAATCGATAATATTGAAAATTACTACTCAAAAATGTCGCAGTAAGTCATCAACCTCTGTCTACAAGATTCTATATTTTCTACATTGATTTATAATTCTCTATTTAGGAAGTACGTAAAACTGATTATAATTCATGATAAAGCATTTATTAGTTAATCTATCAGCGTTTATTATTTATTTACGAAGTCACATATTTTGTAATAAACACCTAATATAAACTAGTATCTTTTTCAACGGTACTAAGGACACATAGTAGTATCACTTGTACCATTGTAGGTACAAATCAATGGTACTATAGATACAAGGGGAAAATTTGGGAGCAGCGAGTTTTTTGTGACTTTCGATTTTCCCTATTATGATTCCACATCTAGTCTACAATACGGAAAATAGATGAGATCTTGATAGATGCAGTAGATTTTTTGGATCATACGCTGAAGGTCAAATACATCATCATCATCAACCTACCTTAGTCCACTGCTGGACATGGCCTCTCCCAATGAGCGCCATAGCGCCCTGTCTTCAGCTTGCCGCATCAAGCATCTGCCTGCAGTCTTTTGCAGGTCGTCATCCCACCTGGCCGGAGGGCGTCTTACACTACGTTTGCCAAGTCGCGGTCTCCACTCGAAAACACGTTTAACGCAGCGGTTGTCGGTTCTTCGCGAGATATGGCCAGCCCACTGCCACTTCAGCTTGCTAATTCTCTGAGCTATGTCGATAACTTTGGTTCTCTGTCGGATGTATTCGTTACGAATCCTATCCTTCAGAGAAACTCCGAGCATAGCTCTTTCCATAAATCGCTGAGCGACTGGTGGACCAGACCTACCGTGAGTGTCCACGTCTCAGCTCCGTAGGTCATAACGGGTACGCACTGGTTGAAAACTTTCGTTTTCAAGCATTGCGGTATAGATGACGAGAAGACTTGACGTAGTTTCCCGAACGCTGCCCAGCCTAACTAAATCCTCCTCTTGGTCTCCTTCTCGAAATTGTTCTTACCTAACTGCAGAATCTGCCCGAGGTAAGTGTACTCGTAAACAATTTCGAGAAGGTGGCCATGTACGACAACCGGTCCTGGATCAATGTGGCCATTGATCATGACTTTGGTTTTATCCAAATTCATGCCAAGACCGATGCATCGCGAGGCTCTGGCTAGGCCATCCAACATTCGGTGTCGCTCCTCTAGCGACTCCGCCATTAAGAGTATGTCATCAGCGAATCGTAGCGTAGGTGAGAGATAGGTGCGAGATGTAATCGCCGTTTATGTTAACGCCCTTCCTTTTCCAGTCCAGCGTCTTAAAAATATCTTCCAACGCGCTTGTGAACAGTTTCGGGGATATGATTCATTCCTCTGCGAAATTGGATGGGTTTAGACTGCTGGCCCTGTACTTGGACACTCATGGTGGCGTCCTCGTAGAGATATCTCAGCACCTCGATATAACGATAGTCTACTTGGCAGCGCTGTAAATATTCAGCTTATAGACGTGGCTCAGGAAGGTCAAATACGCATTAGGTCAATCACTTAAAATGACAAAAGGATCTAAGTATTCGCAAAATGACAAATACGCATAATGTCAAACTCGTATATTTTTGCATCAGAAATGCAAAAAATCTATTCAAAATCAAAAAAAAAGCCATTTACAATTTTCGTCATTCGCCATTTTCCGCGCAAGTACCTGCGAGTGGGGGAAGTTTCTGTAAATTATTTCGCCGCCAGAGGGGCTCGTAGTTTAAATATTATTTTAAAATGTAATATAATATGGGTCTTTGCTAGTATTATTAAGGTTATCATTAAAACGCGGTTAATTAAAAAGAAGAGATCTGGTTCGCTTCGGCTACATGTATTATGTGAACAATTTAAAAGGGAATCCTGTCTGTGCGCTAGTTGTGTTGCTCAATCCCATTATAATAGGCACTCGTTCATAGAATAGAATTGTTATTCTTGAACAAGTAAGGCTTTGTGTTGCGCGCTCGCAAAAGGTATTCTGTGATTAACACACACAATACACAAAATAGAACGAAGAGTATGATGAAAATAAAAAAAAACGTCATATGCGAGGCGGACTCCCACATTCCGTATAATTATAAGACCTTGTTTCTTGCCAAATATCATGATTCTGGGTCAACGGGAAGTATGTACCCTACCCGAGGAAGGTAGGTAGGTACAAGTAGGTTTTGGTCACTTGCGAGAATCAAAAATAACTGTTTTGTGAATAAACTACAAATTTATGGTTTTGCGGATTGTTCCCTTTACTTGCTATAAGACCTTGCTTCTTGCCAAATTTCATGATTCTAGGTCAACGGGAAGTACCCTAGAGGTATAGGTTTTGTGTGCATAGCAAATATGCGGGCATAAACGGCTCTAACTTTTGATTGCGTTGACTTAGAAGTTTGATTTATATTGCAGCTCCAAGAGGTTACGGACTTGAGAATTTGATGTTAATTTCTACTCGATACCTACACGCGTCTCTGAGAAAAGAGGATGAACAGACGGACAACAAAGGGATCCTCCAACAAAGTGATACGGGTTCCTTTTTTCTTTTGAGTAACGCAATTAAAAGACACAAACCAAGAAGTCTAGTATGGTACAGACAGAACGTTATGGAATGATTTTATAAATAACTAGCTGCAGCCCGCGGCTTCACACGCTTTTTTTCCGGAATAAAAGGTAGCCTATATCCGGCCCCGGGATACCATCTACCTCGCTGCCAAATTTCACCGAAATCCGTTCAGCCGTTCTTGAGTTATAAATAGTGTAACTAACACGACTTTCTTTTATATATATAGATTAAGCCAAGTTGAATGGCATTACCTCCCGTGAGATAAACCAATAAGGCGCTTATCAGGGGGAGGCGTGAATCCAGCAGTGGACCAATATAGGCTTTGGACGTGGGGAATTTTAAATAAACACAGCTAGCTATAACTAGCTAGCTCATAGGCAGCCTTAGATATACCCCTTGAATATGGTCGTCTGGAAGAAACTAAATCACTGCAAAAGGGGACCGCCAATTTCCGGTGTAGTAGTTTTTTACTGTAATACCTAAAACCGGCACAACTTTCATACAATAAAGATTTTTATTTCTTAGTTTGGCTAGGCCAGTGTCATGTCAGCGAGTCGGACAGCAGTGGTTGTTTTAAACTTTCTCCTTATCCATAAAGGAATTTCCTGGTTCACTTTTTAATTTTTTGATTGCACGATATGTGTCCGTGTGTCACGGGCGCGTCACTTGCATAATGTTGAAGATATGACAATGCGCTTTCGAGTCGTGCCCCATCCAGCACAAGTGGCTCGTGAAATCGTCCGTTTGCTACGCTCTCGCACATTTGTTATTTTACGCAAAAATACCTATCGTTTGATATACAAGGTCGTTTCCTTGTTATTATTATTATTTAACGGGTATTTAACGCGTTTATTTACCTATTTTTCCCGACGTTTCAACAGGTTTACACACTATCGTGGTCACGGGATGACTGATGATAAATACCCGTTAAATAATACCAACAATAATGTGTTCAGATCGTTTTCTTGTGTTTTTTTACCGGTTTATTTAAGTACCTACGAGATTTAGAGCGGCTGGTGCTGTGATCTTAAGGCTAGGTCTTAAAGTACCCATGCTCTACTTAGTGTGATGCTAGGTGGTGCTGTGTGGATTGTCCAGCATTATTTTTTGTTTTTTATAATGTTTATGCTCTTTTTGGATAACACCGGAATCATCTCGTCTTCGAATTACATTGTGTACCTAACTTCGTGTGACCTTGTCTTCAGCAGGACTGAGGGAACTTAATACAGTAGGTGCTCTTCTCTTCAATCAGTAACCTCAAAAGAGTTTTGATATAGTACGTTCATTAAAAATGTAAGCGAGTTGACAATGAACCTTGTCCGTCGAATTATTAAAACTACGATAGTTTTCATAGTAAAATAGTTTTGCTATAATATGCAGTTTATGCTAAAAGTTTTCAACGGGAACAAACGCCCAAAGTCAGTTTTGGATGTCTATGGTTTTAAGAAAACTGCCCCTGTTCAGAATTTTTTGGCGTTGCCTTTAGGTAGTCAGTCAGGTTTATGATCGGGTTTTTCCTGACTGTGTGTTAACATCACATAAAATAAGTACGTAAACATCCTTTTCCGTCAAGACTTTGAACGGCCTTCATTAATTACTCTTAAATGTGTGGATTTTTTGATATTAAAAAGATACCTGAACCCTGTTATTTTTAACGTTAGGTGTACCAACATCAGCAAAACATCGAACCATGGTGATTTAATGTGTTTTTAATAATTTTTAAAGGAAATACATGAATGAATATGAATAAATAATTCATTTACATTCATCAATAATCGAAGTGAAGTTGACTATTTGTTGGTTTTTTTTTAGGTATCAGGCAAAGAAGGTAGAATGGAGTTGAAATTGGACATTGGTATTTTTAAATACGAAAAATAGTAAGAGTTTTAGAGTGGGCGCACGATAATATGTATGAAAATACATATTATTGTGTGCCCAGCAGGGTCTATGGTGATTAAACACCTCTGCACACCTAGAATGCAATAAATGATTGAGTATATACATTTCTGAGATTTCGTTCTATTTATACTGCTAGGTGACTGCTAGGGGACAATCCACCGATCTTCCAATCAGTCGTAGATTATGAGTAACACAGGGATTTTTTTTATTTTCGCAACACTCGTTATCTGCAGCCTTGGCTGCAGCGTGCAATGATCCGGTGCGGGCGCACACTTCCGCGTACGACACTCGCACTGTTTACTCACACATGTAGGTACATTCAAGAATCTACGATAATCTACGATAGTCTTATAGAAATTATTATTATGTTTAATTTTAGGACTGAAATCCCCTTTGAACATTAGAATAGAATTAAATTTCATCGAAGGCATAAAAAGTTGGAAATTCTTTCTTTCTTAAATAATATAGGGGAGTATATGACATTTTTCTTTATTCTTGCTTAGACACAAATCTTGTGTTGTTGATGTTAAAGTAGGGAGTATCGGTAGCACCGAACTCTGATTTTCCAGCAGTGCAATGATTGGAATATGTTTGTTTTCCGCAACAGTACCCAGCCAGGGTATTATATTCCTTAATTTATATGCTGTAAATTTGGTTACAATCTTAAAATCAGTTTCAGAACCAGATGAGATGACAGAGCCACACCTCACGCTCCGAGAATATCCGAAAGCCCATATATACGTACAAAGTAAACAGAAACCCTAACCAAACAAGATGCAGCAACAACCTTGAGATGTTCGCAAATCCGGAAACTCTTGCGCAGTTTATTTCTCTCGTAAATATAAAACCGTATTCCTGCAGCTTATGGAAGAGACATGGGTGTTTGCTTGTCATTGGATTCTGCCAATGTTTATTTTAGATGTCCTCGAAACAAGTAGAACATGAGTAAGTAAAGCAGCCCACCTGATGTTAAGTTGTAAAACCGTCACCTACAACAACAAAAATGCGTGGTCCTCCTTGTTCAAGGCTGCTTTCAGGATGTTCCACATGCTCCAGGATCCATTTTCCTTGAATTTTCTTAAGCACCTTTCTGATATCAGAAACTTTTTACGCGCTACAGAAGTAATTGGGCTGCAAAACGGAGTTTGTACGAGGCGTACCTAGACATTTTTGATTCACTTAACAATGACAACAGAACCGAGCTGCCTGTTGAAGTATTGTGTCGGAGCTACCAGGATCTCAGAGCCACACACTGAAGTAGAACTATCAGACGAGTTCCTGATGGGCTACTCTCATAATATCACATCTAGAGACTCGTCATCTCGACTCGCTCCCTCTTAGTGAAGCAATTCAGTTTTATTGCATTAATATGGTGTTATTATAGTGCTTTATGTCCGTCCGAGCGTTTAATATTCTTGATTTGTTTTCATATCTATCTTCAGTATGAAAATACTTGAAGGCCTTGCCCGAAAATAAATTTGGCCTCATGACGCTCGTTTACTGGCTCCTGCTTGTACAGTGAGTTAATTATTTTAAGTTCGGTTATTACCACATAGGCATAGGAACAGCAAAACAATTAATGAGTAGCCTTTGCATTCAACTGAATTTAAGCTCACAATATTTAATTTGATAAGAACAGTCGAATGCACAAAAGTCGAATGCACAAAAACATGCAAGCAGTCAGCAATCAGAAATCTAGTACCTAAAACTCAAACAAAAAAGCCTCGTGATGAATATTTATTTTAACGGGTAATAACTATTATAATAATAGACGACTAAACCACAAAATATTTTTAATATATATTTAACTTTAAGAAAAATACGTCTTCTTAGTTTTCCCAGCACGTACGAATACTTAGGTACTTACTCAATATTACGTATTCACTAACATAAATAGCAATCATAACTACTTTACTTTATGTAAATAGCGGAATAATCCAGTGACCGGGATTCGAACCCACATTCATATCGAGGACAATAACCACCACTAGGTGAAGCTACCTCCACACAACAATAAATTATTACAAAGGAAACAAAGGATATAAAAATGTGAATCACGCAAGTTAATTAGAAGGGCAATTATTACTTTAAATTGTTCACAACAGACAGACAGACAGACAGACAAATTAGGGATCGGTAGGTATTTGTGAATAGGCAGCTATTTTTATTGAAGTTAATAAGTTGGTCTGTAATATGAAATGATTCATAGTCGTTTAATGCTTTGGCTAAAATACAAATTATAACTTATTTACCAAGTATTCGAAGTTTCCAATAGCATATAATCAAAAAACGGAGAAAGGTGTGTTGGTACCTATTTAGTTATATAATGTGAATCTAAACTGTGTTTGGAATTGTGCTTGTTTATAATGTAATGTAATATGTTAAATACCACACATTGAAAAAAAAAAGATGGATAATCGTTATGTTTTTTTTTTAAATAAACACTGAATAATTAAAATGTTTGGAATACTGTGGTAATGTTATAATAAATAAAATAAAAATCTTCATCAAATTATAAGTTGTATTTCAAGAGATAATTTCAAACAACGTCCTAACTAAAATCACATTGGCAATTAAAACAAGATATTTGCAAACACATTTTTATTATTATTCGAATTTAATTTTTCAGCGAACCCTACACAATAGGAACTAATAAGCTGCAAGTGACCTGGATTTACAAAACATGCGCACATCCTTCGCGTCGCTTCGACGTTTTGCGTATTAATTATCAGGTCCTTTTATTTTGCATTAGTCACGTCAGGATGAGTCAATGAGTCTCATTCGTTTCATATTATAAAATTTAAATGTAGCACTTATTTTATTTTACAACTTCGGTGGCACAAACTGCTTTACCATTGTATCAAATCGTTGTAAATAAGTGAAGGTTTATAGAGCACAAACGTCTGCCCGCGGGTTCGCACTTTTTCATACCTAACAGGATAAAAGAAGCTTTTAAGCTTCTTTTTGTTTACAAAACCTGTAAGCTATCCATGCAAGATGAAAGCTCGTTTCGATCAGAGGTACCTTGTCGCCTGCTTTAATTATTATCATTGAGATTCTGTATTTCATAAGTAACTATTAGGACACGAAAACACAAAAAATCAAAAAGCAACGGAAACTGTGAAAGGAACAAATAAAATAGCTCACAAACACACTCTGAAATTGTACTTAACTGTTACGAATGATCAAAATAATCGAGATTATTCGAGAAAACAATTGGAAACGACAGTGAAAGATTAAACAAAATAAGGGCTTGTATCGTCAGAATTTATATCACAACATAATTCCGCAAAATACTAATTTCACTTGTCGCATTAAATTGAAGACGTCCGCATAAACTAAACGCACGTCAAGTTCGCTTGTTCGTCCATAAACACCAAAACAAACTTTATCTCGACAAGAAAAGATGCATTTTACGGTAACATTATCAAAATAAGACGTAGTAACCAAGGCCGAGAGAGAAACTAAAGTGAAATAATTTCACAATAACTCCGAAGGAGATGGCATTTAAAACGATGTAAATAAGAGTTATATTTGCAAAGCAGTACATTAATTACTAAGTATTTTTCCTGCAATAAATAAATTTGCATAAAACGAGGTACGTTTGTGTGAGATCTTTTGTGCCAGAAAGCAGATTGGATTTTACAGATAAAATCACGACAAAAGTATGTATTTTGAGATGCTATCAATAAACATGTTTAGACTAAACCCATAACACAAGCTCTACTTCGCTTGGTCTAGATGAGGCTGTTTGAATTATCCGGCATGATTTATTTACATATTTATTTTAAGTACCTACATATTTATTTCATTTTTAACTAGATTAGATTAGATTGGAAATAAATTCTAAGAAACCTACAACAAAAGTCGCGTCGTGGTATAAATCAACCTTCGACGAACATCGTCATTATCGCTTTGCGTGTTATAAAAATAGAACTGTGTAATTCCAAAGTTAACACCACTCGCAATAAAAAAGTTTATCAAAAGCGTTTACGTTGCCCGGGAGGTTTATCGTGAGCTTAAAAATGTATTAAACAGTTGTGAAGTGTCGGCTAGAGATAGAATATCTCGTTTCCAGTCGGATGGAGTCGTTAAACAAAAGACAAATACGCGACACTCTCACGGAAAATACGAGGAATTAAAAGTAAAGACGGTAGGAAAGACGCAGGGCTGCCGAGCAAAGAAAACTTACAAAACCTGAAACTCCGAAAGTCATCATCAGCTTTACGTTTCGAGTAGTACACCTATATACCCACCTCTAGTGCCAAATAACGTGGCAATAGAGGACATTCACCTATCTACTTCACGAAATCATAAAAGGGCACAACTTAAAATTTTGAATTTTGTAGGGTTATACAAGTCTTTGGAAACATATTATTAATACGCATAATATTAAAGACCTATGTTATTTTGAATTTATAAACGTTTTCGATACTTAAATGAATTGTGTCACATACAATTCATGTATTTTTTTTGTCATGTTAATGTAATTTGGTACTCTTTACCCTAATATTATTCATTAATTAATTAAAATATCGCCGGTATAAATTTACTCTGGTATTTTAGAACATTAAAATACGTGAATTCATTGAAAACGTAAAGAGTCAGTAGTTAATTCCCTATTTCGATTTTTTGGGTTGTGTTGCTTTTTATTGCTTCCTAGTACGCTTGTATCACGATACTCTAGCGACACCGGTATCGCTAGTTTGTATGGAAAGCGACAGAATAGCGATAATTTTACTTCTTTAAATAAACCACATATTATTTATCACATAATTATTATTTTTGAGTGTATTGCCCCCTTATTTGGCACTAAGTACAACTTCTTATTGTAACTGATTTGCTTTATTTTACAAAAAATAATACTTTAGATTACACTTTATTGTACCCCTCAAAGCTAGAGAAAACAATACAGAAAGAAATGCTAAGAAAAGTCGAAGTACAAAGAGCGGCCTTGTTGCTATGAGCGATCTATTCCAGGCAACCTTAAGATTCGGCACTCGAGTAAATCTTCATAACTTATAGGTATGCCTTCTGTAAAAAAATAAAAGCAAAATTAATTATTTTCTACGATAAGATCTTCTACGTTACAACAGCTAAAATAGAGTAAAGCCACTCTACCTCATCTTTAGATAGACATTTATTATTTAAAAGTTTGATAGTCACTGACAGTATACACCACTTCTTGAGACAATGTAATCGACATAAGAGCCGCTGTCTACTTTTATCAGGTTCTAGATACAAAAGCCTAAGTCATTTCCACAAGTTAAGGTCACGTGAACTGCTTGTTCTTGCCAGCCCTAGCAACGTACGAGGCTTGTAGCGAACAGCCGTTACGCTACACAGCGATTATCGAGACATATTGTCACAAACGAAGCGCGCAGTTCTTTTCTAATTAAGTGTTTACTTGGGCATCATTTACTGAATATGCTATGTGTGCCTCTAACTGCCCCGACTGTCCCGAAAAGGGGTGGAAAACCTGCCTGCTATGGACATTTAGTCCACTTTAAGGTCTATGACATGTCTTAAGGAATCTTCGTCAATTAACACCTTGTTTTTTGTGCTATTTTTTTTTGTTGGGCCATCAGTTTTGCAAGCACAGCTAAGAGGGTCACATTTTTGCTTCATAGTGTGTGCAAATAGCAAAAGGTAGAATGGTAATAATAATAAATGTTTTTTATTCTGTATAGCAAAAGGTAGAATGGTGACGCTGACTGTACAAAATAAAAGTAAAAATATTGGACTGACCATTGCATTATTGAATTTTTTGAATGGCTATTCTTTTTTAGGCACGTGTTGAATAAATTATTGTAAAACGAAACCGCCTTTTCATCGAAAGTTGAAGGCAGGTAATTAATACCTACGGCTATTTTGCTTATTCAATGTTATTCATATTCAATGTTTTAATTGTTACATAAATTGTGCTTGATTTACCTATTGTCTGACACATGAAATGAAAATTCCAATGGTCTGAGTCTGCTAGACCTTCGTGAGCCTTCCTCGACCACGTCGTCACTTAAGTCCAATCGGTGCGTATCAAAGGTGCTATTATGTGTGGTCAAACGAAGGACTACCTGATTTGAGAATATTTTTTGAAAGTATTCTAGAGGTTTTTCTGTTCGTTAGTTTGATAGATCATGATGATACTTAACAGGCCGCAATACACGTGTGAATTAGCAGCAGCAGTCATTTTTCACCCGGGCCGTAATGCGACTACCGAGTATTGCATATCGTGGCGGGTGGCGGGTCACTCACCGCGTCTGACTACATCCACCTACGAACATTTCGATAGGGGATTTCCCCTTATCCAAATTTTCTTGTTCGCAGGGACCGAAAAAGTAACCTACTTCATCCCCATACCATTACCCTCCCCAAATAAGGGTTTTATTTATTTATTTATTTTATTTTACAAGTGGACTAACAGGTAAAACCAAAACGTCCAAGAGTCAGGAACTCACACAAAAATAGCAAATAAAACATAGTAAGTCAAATATTATACAATACATAGCAATGAATACAAATAATTACCAATCAGTCAATCAATTGATTGATTGGTCAATCTCGAGTCAATACAATTATTAATTCTAAAATCTTTTGTCAATGATATTATAATAATTTCCACGCTTGGCAGGTATTGGTGATTGCAGTGGAGGTGTTAAAAGTACACTGAAGAAAGCTTCTGGCTTTCCAAAAGTAACATTAATATTAATTAATTAAATAAATGAATAATGCTGTACCATTCACACAGCATCATCTAGCCCCAATTTATCGGTTTAAGTCTGTCTTTAGAAAATCAGGACCGAGATGCGGAAGTCGGAAGCGTGGGGATTATGGGCACCCCCGTGAGATAAAAGCCAATAAGGCGCTTATCAGGGGTCCAGCAGTGGACCATTATAGGCTGTGGAGGTGGATGAGTGGGCCATGAAGCCATAAGGTTTTGTGATAGTGAAAGGTAACGGATAGCGTGAGACACGTGGGACGCAACCTGCGGTACTCGTGCACAGGTGTGGGACACGTGGGGTAGGGTTGCGCGCGCTTGCTTTAGCTGAGTGTGCGCGGCACTGTACCTGCGTGATTAGAATAAATGAGAACTGTATGTTAGACAAGTTTGAGTGAGAGTGGGAGTATTTGTGCGTGTGTATGCGAGACCCACACCTGGTAGTATGGGGCAGAAATGCCCATCTGGGCACAGAGGTCGACATTCGCGGGTTCAACTGTGTCTGTCCTGTCTGTGCCCTAATCGGGGGGAGGAAACGTGACGGATGAATGTGGTCGGCGAGTGTGTGGAATGGTGGGCTCGCCGGCCATGTATGGGAGGAAGAGGGGACGCCAGTCGGGCCGCGGTAGGTTTAAATGTTCCCGTGGTTCGGCGAAAATGGCGAGAGAGGGGTCACCGGAGAGGTTTTAGTGGTTTTTACGTCCTTATCAGGACGTCGAGTCCCACATAATTCTGGTCCCCCCCAGACCAGTCTATTCGTAAACAAATTTCTTCGGCCGAGAAAAAAAAAAAGGCTGTGGAGGTGGAGGGGCCACAGGGGTGCCTGAGTATAATATAATTAAATAAATAAATAAATAAATAATGCTGGACAATCCACACAGCATCATCTAGCCCCAAAGTAAGCAGAGCTTGTGTTATGGGTACTAGATGACTGATAAACTAAACTTAATACAATACATAACATAGATAGATATTTTTATTAAATACCCAGAACAAATATTTGCAGATCGTACAAACATTTGTCCCAAGGCGGGAATCGAACTCGCAACCTTCTGCGTCGCAGGCGGACCTACGCCCGCCGCGCCACATCGGACGTCATAATTATTTTAATACTTGGCTGCCGCGCATCTAGATTATATTGGGGATAATGGCATTGTTAGCCATAAAAAGTATAGAATTCAGATAGATAAAAAATGCATTAATGCACACAAAAATAAACAAGTCAACCACCATTGTATGGGGTCTTATTGCTGAATAGTGTTCTCTAACTACATACATTTTACATTAAACAAGGATTATGTTTGATTAGTAGAATATTTTGCCTGCGAACACCAATCCGCCTGCCGAGACATCAAAAATCACGTTTATTTCGTTCATCTTACAAAAAAAGCTCACAGACAAGTCATATTTTGTGAAGTGGACGTAATAATGTGTGCTATTGAAGAGGAGAGCATCTACATAACAAATAACAATAATTCTCCATAAAACGAGGTATCCTACCTATGTGATAAATAATGTCTTCTCCACGATCACCGGTTATTCTGACATCAGCAGCCATGTCTCGGCATTTAGTAGGTACATACTCGTACCTATCAGACAACACCCGGGCCGCCGCCGGCCGAAGGACACTGTCGCATGATATTTGAATTTAACTTGCAGCCTAGATGGATCTCGACACTTGGATTTTGGCGAAGTTACCTATTCCGTTTGTGTTGCTGTTTTGATGGAAACTGAGTTTTGAATGGTTTTCTGTCTTCTTATTCTCGTAGCTTTAGAATTACATTGTCTAGGAGTTCATCTTACCCGTAATCAAAAGAGGTAGAGTTTATGAATTTTGGATGTAGGAGGTAATCTTTGAAACTACTGGTCCTACATGGAAAATGGAAAATTATTTAACTAATTTAGTTATAATTATATCTGAATTTTAACCAAAATTAAAGTTACAATTTATAATGCACCACGCAAAAGAAGCAGCGGGCAGGCCTTGGGCTGGTGAATTAAATGAGCTGGTCAAATGAACAGTTTTTTACCAAGGTTGGAAAACAACAACATTCGTTCATGTGTTTGTCTGTGCTGTTTGTTAGTCTATGCTAGTACTAAGTAGTCTCTTTTTATTTTTATTGTCTTAAAGTTTTTTTTTTTTGTGTGTGTAGTGTTTAATAAATAATTTTCTTTCTTTCTTTTCTTTCTTTCATTGAAGTCCTCAAACTTTCCTCTTAATAAAAATCTGGACAGGTTAGCGGAAATCTTTCCCCCTCGGAAACCTGACACATTCCTCTTGTTTTCCACTCGTTACGGAAATTAATTACAAATTTCCATTTCACGTACTAATTTATTTACAGAATCGTACCTATACCGGTAATTATATTTAATATGGAGTAAAGTTCTCTGGTTACCAATTAATATGTTATTATTATATTCACCGCTAAATTGGGTCATTAAATTTCCGGGTTCGATTGATAACAGTTGTAACGCTTCGTTGGGTAAACGTTTTGATAAACGTTGGGTAACATTGGATATTGTAGTGTGATGATAACTTTGTACAGCAGCCTTATAAAAGTTTATAGTTTGTGTAAAATTACTGTAGTAACTTTGATGACTAGATTCAATTCAACACCGTACTAGAATTTCCATCATGTTTACGTCTGGACTTATCTCTCGCCCTAAACTGACCGGGCCATAATAAAAATCCTATATAAAATGTTCAGGCCTAGTTCAGCTGATCTCCATCACGACAGCTCGTTCCATGCTTTTGTCCTTATTTCCTGTCACCTACAAATAAAGTAGATAAACTCTATAAACGCGGTAATAAAAACGCAAAAAGCTGTTACAAACTTTATATGACGTAACAAACTAAACCGAATCTATGTAGGTACAGTAGTAAAGGAGCACAATACGTCGCGATAAATGAAAATGGTAGCGTATTCGGTGCCGGCCGACGACAAAAGGCCAGTCGTAAAACAAACGGATTAGGGGGTGGTCACAGTGGGTATGTGGGCTACAAGAGTGGCGGACTTGTTTCATTAAATACTCTACAGAGGTATTTAATTGGACAGGAATAAAGTAAATCCTTATGAAGTGGATTTAAACCAGCCATTTCTGTGGCTCATTCCCAGAGCTTCACGGCTCCATTGTTCTCAAAAAATTAAGATCCATACATTGATTCCCAATAGCTCCACGACACTTTAAAATTAATCTCTGTCAAAGATCTGATAGTTGTGACTATCAGATCAATTTTAAAGTGTCGTGGGTTGGGAATCAATGTATCTTAATTTTTTTGAGAACAATGGAGCCGTGGATTAACTGGTGTGTAGAAAAAGTAGTTAGTCTCGGCAAGCGTTATTTACATCCAGAATTTGACATTCGTAGTAATTTAAAATGACAACGTTAGTTAAAATAGTGTGTGCTACATTTGTTGTTTGCTACGCATTGACTACGTTAAAGGCAGCAGTGACTATCAGTCAACAGATTCTCAAGTTGTCCGTTGTCGACGGCGGCGTCGCGTCGCTTTCGTTCCATCTGCTTTGTTCGTGGCTCCACAAAATTCCCGAAACTTGCAGCACCCATCGGAACTATAAAAGCGAGCCGTAATAAAAACTCCGCGTGCATACATCACTAATGATATAGCCGTACATTGACAGGCCCCAACAACCGCTTAAAACCGCTTGGGCAATGTTGACAAAAATACACGGCTCGAATCCTGGGTAATCCTACGGTGGACGAAAATCTCTTTTATATTTAAACTTCCTCTAAGGGTAAGTCGGAGATTATAAAGCTTGCACATGCCAACTTTTGTCATCGAGTTAATTTAATCATAGATACAAATTAATGTTAGTCTAAGGCCTTTTCAACATTGACTATTTTTTCAACGTCAAAGCTGGCTGAACCTTCACATTCACTTAAAATAAAACTTGAAATGAAATAGAGATTGAAAGATAGCTATGAGCATCTAAAATGTTATAAATGCCTATTTGTTAGAAAGCGAATAGTGTTTTAACTTCTGATTGTAACTAGTAGCAAATCAAAAAGTTTATTTGTATGTTTTTTGTGAAACAGCAATGGCCTTTTTTAACAAAGAAAATACAATCATTAAAAAAAAACAAATTATGACTAGTATTTACAATTGAAACAATTAAACTAACTGCAGACTGTTGCAAACAATCTACAGGTAGCTCAACTGATCCATATCAATACCAGTCCGAAGCGTCCCCAAGACGCTGCAGCGCTGTCTGCATTGCCCCGCTGTATGGCAATGCTGATGCGCTGCGCCAGATACCCACCAGCTCTCGGGTCACGCGTCGCTTCGACCAGACGACGCTCAGAAAACTTTTTAAAAACCCGGAGGCCTCGGTACGACTCGGTTTCGATTGCAAAGGGAGCAAGTTCATTAATAAATTAATTAACGCCAAAAGTTTGATAATTACGTAAAAAAATTTTTACCATATTCTGAGTGGCAATTGAATGCATTAATGTCAATGTACCGCGAAGCTACACTACGCCATATTAATATTCACGCCAACAGTTTACCCGCCTCGGATCGCCCATCCACGTAGCCACGGAATTATTTATCCTAAGGTTATGATAACTTTTTTATAGTCCCATCCCTAGGTGCAAAATATTTGATGGCCTTATAGAGTTTTTACGAGTTTTGTCGGCATAATTATGCGGTCTATTGTTTTCTATGGAGGAAGGTTTTTATACTTTTTGGAGTTCCGTCACGAAAAGTAATATATTTATTTATTGCGGAACAATGCTACATAAGTTGATAATAAAACTCCATACCTCTACGATACACATAATATCAAACTGTCTTTGGTAGAATGGTGAGTGACCATTCTACCAAAGACAGTTTGATATTACATAGGTACCTACAATACGTTACACATAGAAACAAAACGTTAATTTGTACTTCTAGAGTACGTGTTTACCTACCTAGTTATTTCTTCAATGTTAACAGAGAATGGCAATGGCTGCTCCCAACGGATTTTTCGTCTTTGTAATAACAGGTGCCTGCGTGTAAACCCGGTCTTGTGACTTACTGTAGTTTATATTCTCAAACTTCAGTTGGCCTCAAAGTCTTGATCACAGTAAGAAATTATTGGTGGATTGTTTGGCAACAAGCAATATTTCGTGTTGGTTTGTATCGTATTTCCATACAAAATGTATGGAAACAGTTTTTCGTGATTTCTGACATTTCTAGTACTCAAACCTCAGTCATTCCAGTAGAGACTTTTGATCCTTAAAAGAAACAGGATCGATTGGCATCAAAAAAAGTTTGTGTTACCATTTTCTTGCTGACTGTAATTTTTTCCAAAATCTGTGAATGCAGTTCAGAATATCTTAAAAAGTTATGGATGGTCTCCTAGAAACGTTTTCCTGCAACTATCGGTTAAGTTGCTGCCCTTACTGTCTCAAAAACCCAGCCTGTAAATAAATTATCATTGCTGTTTCATCTATTACTCTTAGTCGGGGGTTTTACTAAAATTATATATTTCTGTTTCGATTACACAGTATCCGTCGTGGGTTTTCCAAAATGTTTATTTTGTTTTTATTTTAAACTTTTAAAAGATTTCCTACATTACTTACTGCCTGATGTGACGTAGTAACGTAAGTGACGTCATGTAAGAGGTGTATGTTACCGTATTAAATAAAGTAAAATAAATAAATTGAAATTGTTAAGCTGTTGGTTTTGCGCCTGACCTCTCCCAGGTCGTTTCAGTCTGCCGTCCCATCGGATTATGAGTGTGAGGTAATAGAGAGTGCACCTGGATTTGCAAAAATTTGAGCACTATAATTATGTCCTGCGCACCTGGCTAGTCTCCGTTGCGACTAGCCGCCGGCCGAAGATTCGGCTAGGAGGACATCATTATCACCAATGGGTGCATTTAGGCTGAGTTCTCTACGTGCATCAGCAGAGCACCAGCTGCTCTCTGCTTATAACCAAGTGCTACTCACCAAACACTATCACAAACACAGTAAAACACACAGTATCTTAAAAAAAACGTGACTTACAGCGCCCCTTGGTGAGTAAAACAACTTAGGAACCATCTCCAATTAACCACATACCTTCTACAGAAAACTGTGTCTAAATTGATCTAACCGTTTTGGAGATAAAGTGGAACATAGCAAAAGTTCGAGTGACCACCATACCACCCAGCTAAGAACCATTGCCAACAAATTCCGAACACAATACAGTAAACGGATGAAGTGGTCGGACCAGAGCAGAAGATCTAAAGCATTATGTGTACCTGTCACCGGTAAAATACACCCATCTGATGTCTAAGTAAATACTAGATAAAAAGAATGGCTGTCTCTAAAGTCGGTTTAGGTCGGTTTAGTAATCTAAATTGCTTGGTAATTATATTCGCAGATAGACTAGGAACTGAAGATTTATGACGAAAGCGGAATCTGACGAAAGGGTCATTAGAAGTTATCCACATCCGTCATTCATGACGAAACTGAACTGAAATTATACAAAAAACTACTTCTGACGAAAGTGGAATCTGACGGATGTGTTCTAAATCCTTATGGAAGCCATGCTTCTATCTTATACCGTGTTTGATTTGAATTAATTTTCTTAATCTTAGTTCAGCTGTAAGGAACCCCTCCATCTAGTCCGACTCACACTTGGCTGAATTTATTTTTATGTGTCCCACTTCAGGGCTACTTTCAGTTTGCGAGGTGCTCTTGTAAATTTAAGTGGGCGTTTTTTATTGCTGTATAGGCGAGTTGACCGTTACGCTTTTTAACAAGGGGATGGTAAAGTTTATGGCCAGTTAAACTGCCTCTACTTAATCTGTCGTCTTGGCACACTGGTTTTGTTTTCATAACACTGGCCTTGTTTATCTTTAAAATCGTAATCGATTCTGGTTTTGAGTTAGATTGATAATTTTCTTACTCGACATTACATTATTAGGGCTGTGTCCGTTGAACTAAGTATGTAGCTTTATAGCCATTGACTGGGCAGGAAAACTTTATTCACCTAACTTGCTCTGACTGTTTGGTGGATTTTAGCATAGCTATCAATCCAGAGGATGGTCAGCAACATCTTTAGGGGCTCTACCGTAGAGTCCACGATTGTGTTTAGTTTTAAACCCAATACAATATACACTACAATATACTCCATATTGTTTATTTGTTTTACTATTCGTTGCGTTTGTGGGCGTGCTACATATAAATCATTTATTCTTCTTAACTCCTTTCAAATTGCTTTGTGCAAAGTGCTTTACTTTGCAGGACTCTTGGACATGTCACAAAATTCAAATTACGTAAGTAAAACTGGGAAATAAAGTGTTCACTTTGATTTTTTGTTCACTTCAATCTTTTTAAGGTAAAGTAAAGAAGCGAACAAGAAACCTTTACCTTGTCAGATTGTTGTTTTCAAAACTCGTCCCAAGCTTTTTTATCCTCTAGTTAATCTGATATGTTGTAGTAAGTCTTTTTACAAAAACTATGTTTGACAATTTGTTTAAATTTATTTATTGATATTTTTTTCATGGTTGTCAGTATATTTATTAAAACTTGTTGTACACTCATAGATATATAGATATCAATCGGTTCCCTAAAAATAGCGACATACTTAACTTAAATACTAGAAATAAGAATAAACTCGCTGTGCCCACAACTAGGCTTCACAAGATTAATGTATCTTTTATAGGGCATTTATACGTTTCCACAGCAAAACTCCAAATGAGTTGAAATATTTAAACTGTCATTATGTTTATTTGTTTAAATATATCACGTAGGGTTTCTCTGGGACCCGTACCCCATACTTGACCCGTTTACAAGTTCGTATCTTCTTTGTGATTATGAACAAGCATGGTGATTATGAAACCCTTCAGTGACGGGGGATGTAAACGCTTACGATCGTTTGATGGTCCCGTTCTGTAGTGGTATCAGTAGCGACCACTTTTATCACCGCACCCCGAATAAAGTAGGTACTGTCGAGGTCAGATCCAGGGGCACTCCACTCAGCCATCAAACGGCCCAACCTCGTCCCGGACTCTGGACCCTCCCATCAACTAATACGGGAGGTGGTACAAGGAAGAAGAGATATATATAAAATCAGAAGTTTTTGAGAAACCTAAGAATACCTGGCTCTAAGGTTTTGATTATTTTAATTTAATAAAGAATGATGGTAATAGTAAAAGAGGCCAGATCTTCTTCAGCATGACTATAGAACAACTCACTATACTCAAAAAGAGGCAACAACTTAGCGAGGCTCCCCCAGAAATAGTATTATTAAATCTGTGCCCTGAATAAAAACCGCCTGATCTCGGCCCTTACTTAAAGAAACACAAGGGAAGCATTCGAAGCCTTTGCACAGCAGTGGGAAATTCAGAAAACCCACGAACACTCAGGTTGTGGAAGGATCTCCCTCTCGAGGTTTTCCCTCAGGACTACAACATGGGGTTATTCAAAAAGTTTGCAGAATAGCGTACTTTCTCTAGAAGTAGCGACCAGTCAGCGTTTCTCATTCAAACCTACGTAAGAACCCCTTTGTACTTTCCAATCATCTTATCCATTCAGGGTTGTCTGGTAGACATCGCTCTTGAGCGAAAAGATCTCCAATTGTAGCTTATTTTTTAAGTTGTTTTGTTGTTAATTGTCTATTCTGCGTATGGAACTGCCTTATCCGCGTGCGCCCGCCCCTCGCGCCGCCGCTGCAGGGAATCCCTCTTACTAATGGGCCACGGTTGAGAGCGCCCGTGTTTACTTTTATTGTCAAGATAAATCTGTCTTAACTGTCCCGATAATCGCTACTAACTGCTCCGGAATAAATATGGCCCGGTTTTAATGGTCAATTGTTAGCCAGGGAAAAATTGAATGTAATGTCTTTATTCAACGAATTCATGGTGGTAGAGCACGCAGGGTATCTTCGTCTTCGGAGGTTATTTTGCTGTCAGGACATGAAATTATCTTTTATTTAGGAGACTTGTTTACGTTGGGTTTAGATGGTGGTGTGTGTTTCACACCACCATCTGTTAGCCTTATCTTGTTTATTATGATTGATTTCAGCGCATATTTGACGCTATAGCTAGCCAATTGTGTAGGTCCTAGTTAGGTACAGGACCAGTTCTTCCACTCAGTGTTCTAAAACTCACATTCGTGCACTACAATCACAGTCATGATTACGAAACGAATAATGACCGGGATGCGTAATTAGAAAATAATTTGCCTACGTACAAGCCTGTGGTTGCGGTCACTTTTGTGCCCAGCATCGAAGCGGCGTCGGTAGACGAGACCGTACAACTACTGAGGACACAAAATGAGGGACTTCGCACTGACCTTTGGAAGGTTCTGCACAGCAGATCTGAAGGGAATGGGTTTGTGGTAATCTTCTCCTTGGATGATCTGTCTGTGGAGGCCCTTAGAGCCACTAGCTTTCAGGCTGCCTTAGGCTTCAAAAAGATAGCCTTCAAGGTCAAAGGCAGCTCTGAGACTAAGCCACCGTCAGTGGCTGTCACAGGCCCACAGCCGTCCAGTTCCAGTGGAACGGCATCCTCGGGGCGAAGCACAGGAGGACCAAGGCCGCGACCTGTCGTGGCAAGGGCCTCCAATGTACCGCCCCTGGGTAAGTTCAGTCCACCAAGGCAGGGCGGAAGTGGTCCGCAGCCGTCTACGTCCAGTGGAACGAGCACCTCGGGGCGAAGCACAGGAGCACCAGGGCCGCGATCCGTTGCGCCAAGGTGCTCCAATATAGTGCCCCAGGGCAGGTTCGGACCATCGGACCAGGGCGGTAGGGGTTCCCGGGGAGGAGCATGGGGTGACAGGCCGACCGAACCTAGTCGAGGACGAAACGTCTGTAAAAATCTGCGCTATTCAGAAATGCATAAGGAGCTACGGTGACAATACTCAATGTGAAATTACCTTAATACCTACTAATTAAAGTAACGTTACTGTTCAATGACTAGGTAACTGTAACACTATATAATCATGCTATTGCTCGAGATTATGTTATATGACATTTATAGCTACATTAGATCTCTCATCGAAGGTTGGAGCCCGTCGATCTAATAACACAATTAATGAAATTTGCATACGCACCACAAAGGGATGCCAAGTGAATTATAGGCAATACCCAAACCGACCTATTGAGAATTAGCGGTATCTAGCGGTAAGGTGTGGGCTCAATCGTACGACTCGTGTCAATATGTAAGAGTTGTTTCATTTTACGGTAAAGAAGCGAGCTTTATGAAAAACTAGTGTCTTCCCACGGCTTCGCATGCGTTGTTTCTATGGAAACATTTTATAGTTATTTATTCGACAAGTGGGCAAACCGACTTTTTGTTGAACGTGCTGATATTAAATCCCGAGCTAGCGAAGCAGTCTACAATATTACGAGCGTAGTTAATAGCTGAGGTAGCAAGGAATTTAAAAGTCACGAAACGAAAAATATTTACTCTCTAGTTAAACATACAACTTTTCACCACGACCAGCGAGAAAATATTTTGTATTGTTTATAAGAGGTCGAACGTCACAAACTCATTTTAGTCAACAACCTTGGAAAGAGGTTTATAGCATTTTACCCTAAAAATGCCTCCTTCAAACCATGAACGGACGATTTTATTTTTCTATGAATGTTGCACGCTGTCAAACCTCCTTCCCTTCAATAAGCTAAAATGAGTACAGCTCAGAGAGGTGTAACTCACATATCAATTACAAACCTGTTGTTTAAGAGATTATTTATACGAGGTACCACGGTATTGGTGTACTAAGCCGATAGGGGGTTGTTGTGCACTCTATACCCAACTGATACGCATAGTTGATTTTCAGAAATACGTTTTTTTAAGTTTTTATAGAAAAAATAACTTAAATCAAACGCTAAGCAAAGCGACAACCCTATCACTCACGAACACAGCGGCGAGGGCTTGACTGCCTGCGCCTGCGCGAGGCGGTGCGGCGGGCGGCGCGAGCTCCGCTGCGCCTGGGCAGGCGCGGCGGTGGCGAGGTCTTTTTTTCAGTAAAAAACCTTGTAACTCGGAAAGTGCTAGAACAAAAAATGTTTGTGGGGTGTGGGTGGACCTTCCCCCTTTCCGCTTAGTACACCAATATCGTGGCACCTTGTAGATGGCGCTGTCCGCCTAGAAGAATGATCTTCACAAGCCAAGTTGTTAAGGTACACATAAGAAATCGCGCTGCCATCAGTGAGAAAGTTTACCTCCCTGGTGCAACTCACGTAGTTTTTCTTTTTTTTTGGCGCCGACAATAGTGTCTCGTTAACTTAATACATCATCGAAAAATAGTACAGCATTCTGAATTTTTTACAACAAAACTAATAATATTCTTTTCACCACTCTCGCTCGAAAACTGTGACTTTGCTGCTCAAAAACAGTAAGCAAAGTCGGGTCTGCTCCATCCATACATCCATCCAAACCCAAAAAATATATATGTAGGTAGTTTTTTTTATAAAGTCTGTGTTTCTTAGGTACATACCTAAATTTCCCTTCTCCATACTGTGCGACTCCCGTAAGATGCTAAAAGTTCTTGATGCTCCCAAAAGAGGACAATTATAAGAGAAAGAGACTATGACAAAAATACCTCCTCCTTATTGTACCCTACGTGTCAACGAAGGACACAAAAATTCATTAAGGGCCCCAAGGAAGAATAGTTAATGACCTACCACAAAAGTACCTATAAATAAAATAAATAAATAATGCTGGACAATCCACACAGCATCATCTAGCCCCAAGCTAAGCAGAGCTTGTGTTATGGGTACTAGATGACTGATAAATTTAATACAATACATTACATAGATAGATATTTTTTTTTATTATATATAGAAAATACCCAGAACACCCGAAACAAATATTTGTAGATCGTACAAACATTTGTCCCAAGGCGGGAATCGAACCCGCAACCTTTTGCGTCGGAGGCGGACCTTCGCCCGCCGCGCCACATCGGTCGTCAAAACCTACATATGTCTCCAAGGTATATTAACAGGTCTGACAAAACGCTACTCAGCCTGACCTGACTTTCTTTGCCGCACGAGACGGCTCCTTAAGGAAATCTACACTACTCTGTGCGTATATTGAATTGAAGTACCTACGAGTAAGTAGAACTCGGGGAAACCGCGGACTTTCAGCGAATTTGTGTATTAGTTTAACAATTTGCTTGAGTAGCAACTATGGGGCTATTATAATGGTACGTTATTAGAAATACGTTAAGATAATAAGGTAAAGTATTGTAATGTTTTCAAATATCCAGTGTTGCCACCTTGTTTCGTTTTTATTTTCCTATTTTGTGTCTTGTGTGCGCTGGATCTGAGATCGTGTCTGTCCACGGAGCAGATACAGATACTCTGTATCTGTGTTTGTGTGTGTTTGTCACTTACTCTACGGTTCTGACTGAAAACCAGCGCTCTTTCACAAATTACCCCAGGTTTCTGTGTTAGAGCAACAAGCTGAGTCAGGACCTGTTAGACCTGCACACACGCGCTCGTCTGCTTGCTGACTGGACTACTTGGTACCTATTAATTAACCCAATGTTTGTATTAGTATACTACCTACTTAGTTCACATGTGTTTGTCTGTGCTGTTTGTTATCTAGTACTAAGTAGTCTCTTTTTATTTTTATTGTCTCAATGTTTTTTTGTGTGTGTAGTGTGTAATAAATAATTTGCTTTCTTTCTTTCTTTTTCTTTTCTTTCATGTTTTTTTTTTGTTTTATTTAAGCGGGCTATCAAAATAATTTAAATGAATTATTGAAGTTGAATCCTAACCTAGTGAAATCAAATCAACCAAAAAATCAACTGGACCATGTCAATTATGGCGAGCTGATAGACAAATCAGAAAAATTTTTTGGGATATATAATTTCTTAGTAAAACAATTTTCGATCTAATAAAAAACAGCATATTAGTTTAATTTTTAGTAAAGCTAGACAAACCATATTATATTGAGTACAACTTTTGTCCGTGGCTTCGCTCGTGCTTTTCCGGGATAAACAGTAGCCCGTTTCCGTCCCGGGATATCGTCTACCTCCCTGACATATTTCATTAAGATCCGTTCAGCCGTTTAGACAGGTAAAGGTAACAGACAGACAGACAGAGTTACTTTCGAATTTATAATAATAGTATGTTAATATGGAAACCACCCCAAGCAGGCCGTTCTCAAGCCGTTCCTACATCGTTCCTCCAACAACTCCGTAGGTACGTCAAGAAGCCAATTCCTCGATAGAGGCCGCGACTCAAAGGAGAGGAGTTGCGAACTACCGTTGTAAGGTACCTACTTATTTGAAACTCCTTGATGTTGCCCAATGCTGTGGAATACTTGAACAGTAGACATTGGTTGCTTATTGCTTAGATGAAACGCAAGTCTGGGAGACGAGGCGATGTTATACGATATGGGGAGAAATTTGATGAAGTTATTTATCGTTTATAGTATATATTATTATTATTATTTATTTAATAGACAGACAGATAGAGAGACAGGGTTATAATATTAGTATGGACGAGAGTCGAGGCCTACTTTTGGATGTGTTCCCGTTGTTCACATTATCGTTGTCCCCATTCAATGGGGACAACGGAACTCAATAAAAATAATAAATAATTATTCGAGAAATTTGGTCGGCCTAGTCGTAGGAGTTCAGATTTTTAGCGGGAATGGCGTGTGTTGGATTTCCTGACTCCATCCTGCACAGATACAGATTCGATTCATAATACCAGTATTAATTATGTCATCAAACTAAGTATAACAATTATATAATCTTTATGGGCAAATTATAAAATGTCATACAAAGCCAATTCAATGAGCCACTTGATTGAGCACTAAAAATCATTCTATAAATCACCGATAGCTTCTTCAATTACAGCTTAATATGCTAGTAATAACACCTACTGTTGTATTTCATACGAATTTATTTACATACATATTAGTGTTAAATATAACCGGATGAATTTCTTCCAGGCAGAGCTCTTCTACTATTTAGTTTCACGTTTCATTGCATAGAACTTGTTTTACGACATTAACTGACGAGGATTAAAAAAGTAAATTAAAAAAATTTTTATTTTGTCACATAAAATACAAATTACAAGACAAAAATGGTTACCACTCAGAGTGTACTATGACAGAGCTCTCATGCCGTAGCGCTGTTCTTCCGCGGTGACGGTGGTGCCTGAGGTGGCTACGTCGTACACATATGTACCTAAATACAAAATATAACAAAAACAAAGTGGACTGTTTGTATTAGGTAGGTACCGGTTAAGTTTCTTGACACACTAATATGAAAGTTTCCCTTTCTCAGGTCCTGCCAATATTCCGGTACACAGCGCAGCTTCAATTTCCTCCACTCAGTAAACTGCCATAACCATAAAATAAGCTTATTCCAATAATGTACAGTCAACAAAAGAAACCAGTGAACAATCCTATTACACCCACGCTGCTCCAGGCGTCAATATCAAAATTCAAAGGCTTTTAAAGTCAACGCGAGTGTAAAATTAGTTGCCTATTGAATCGTTCTAAATAGTACAGGAGTCAGGTGATGGCAAATGTACCAAGCTGGGTGATGGTCGGTACCTAAGTTTGCGATGATAAAAATTATTTTGACCAATAAAATTATCCACCGACCAGTTTTCTTTCTCTCTTAATTTTGCAAGTATTTTTTATTGATCTATTTTCCGACAAAGTGTTTCTATTTTAAAAGAACCTCCTACAAATATAAAGTACCACATAACTTCTTATTTTGTAAAAGGTTATTCTAGAACTATTCTTAAGATTGAGTTCTGTTTATTTAGTTAGGTTTAAAAAATTCTCCATTTTAGACATTCTCAAAAACTTATACGTAAACCACAAAAAGTTGTTATAAAATAGGCAAAAAGCCACTAGCTACTGGTCTACAAAGCATGACGGAGCAATATTTCCGCTGGCAGCCTCGTCAGCCAACAGCGTTATTCAAATTTCGATTAAATAACTTCGGATTAGCGGGTGATCTTTGATCGGCAAATTATACGGCTGACTGTACTTCATGGACTGGGTTTATTTTGTTTTTACACGTTGTAGAGAAATAAATATTAGATGGTCTTGATATGGCTCAACCCATGTAATTAGATAGTGACGTCGTCTACACGTCTTTTAAAATTTGAACATAGGTACTGGCTTCTCTGCATGCTTCCTCCATGTGTAAAGTTAACCAGAAGCGGAATACAAAACCGTCGTCAAAAAAAGTGGATGTAGAATCGGCATCCTTATCTAAACAACCTGTACTTCCTAGTAACGCTATACTTCACACTGAGGGAAGCCCACTATCTTCAACACAACACACAAAAACCAACCTTACAGCCCCGCTTTAAGACATAAAGTCCCAGTTTAATGGGTACAGTTAGCAAATGAATTCGGCGGTAGTCGCTGACCGCTGCCCATCCGCTGTTTTTTTGCTATCGGTCCCTTTTTATTTTTGTGAGCTGTTCGTTGTAAGGCTTTGAATCGGCAACGTACATTTAATTTAATTTATAAGCATAAACTTCTATTGTCTATGTATGTCGAACCCTCAGAGCCTCTTTTTGCTCTGAATGCCTTTCTGTTGCATGAAATGATGAAGTTTAAAAGAAACAAACAACAGACATAAACCAGCACGGACATTTTCCTACCTTTTTACAGTTTAAAGCCTGCGGGCATACGAGTAGCCGGCTTCAGGGATAGATGGGTTACTCCCACCACAAGAAACATTTTGTTTTGCGACTTTGACTATTGATAGTGAAGATAAATTCTAAAGGCTTATTCCCAGAGGTCCACAACTCTATTGTTTTCAAAAAAAATTGTTTTATACATAGGTTCCCAACGGGTCCACGACATTTTAAAATAAATAATATTTCCTTTCCCTAAGGGTCCATGGAACTGTTTGGTACAGTCAGCAATAAAGGCTTAGGTATAACAGTATATAATATACAGTTTAAAGGTAGGACAAATATTTGAAATACACAGAAGGGACAGCAACAGGTTTCTTCTGTGTAATTTTAACACCTCCATTGCGATCACCAAACAGGCAACCAAGCGTGGTTATTATGGCCAAAACCCTTTCTTCTCGGGGAGGCAGGTTCAGCAGTGGACGTATGAAATCTGAAATATAATACCTAAAATCCTACTAACATATAAAGGCGAAAGTTATATGACAAACTTTACAAAGCCAAAACTATAGAACGGGACGGGCTGAGATCTCTTAATAATAAATTTCAGCCTAAAATAATAAAGTGGCTATTTTTATCGCGGAAAGGCATGTGTAAAAATTGTGTACAAGTTCGGCCATTATTAAAATGAACTAAACAAATTAACAATATTACACCAGTCACAATTCTTGGCAGCCTATGACCAAGCGATAGTGTTCTAGTCGCCATCTAAAAAAGTCTTGTCTAGTTGCCATTGAACAATTAATTGAGGGATCGATGCGCAATGGTGCATGAGCGTAGTGTTTGAGCTTCCTTGATAAAGCTGTGAGAAAAGGTAATTCGATACGCCGCCGCCGCCTCATTGTATCTCTCCAAGCCTTTACAAGACCACGAACATGAAAATCCCTTTTAAATGGTTTACGTCAGAATTTGCTGAGCAGTGCAGGTCAAAATACAGTCTGCGTATTACACGTGCCAATAAATGGTTGCATAACATGTTTCACCGTGGAGATGCTAGCCTGCGTTTTGATCAGGAGTAGGTAGAATAATTAATAGATATTTAACTACAACCTAAACAATTTATTGATAATTTTAAGCCCTATTTGTAATACACCTACTGAATGAGACAGTCTGAGATTAAGAACTACATTATTATTTTGTTCAAATCACGAGAAGAGTAAGAAGTAGGCACAAGATACTGATACTGGAAGATACAAAGGTATCTTCCAGTAGTCAGTAGTCCAGCTATGGGACAGTGAAAATAATAGGTAGCTAATCTACCTCCCTATTAGAATTGAACGTATACTGTGTGATCACGTATATTTGCAAGACTGGAGTTGCCAAGCTCTTTTTGAGTTCCGAATAAAAAATTACCTCCTGCACAAAATAATATTTAATGCAAAAAGAATGGCAAAGCACTAGCTAATGGACACGGCTTTGGTTGCCGCTTTGCAGCCAGTCTGCTCATTCGGAAAATTAAATGGAACGAGTAAATAAGAAGTTTCTGCTACAATCCGGAAAAATACACAGAGAATGTTTAATTTCATGTACTTTTACAGCACAACAGAATCAACAATGGAGTGAAAAATTACAAAGACCATAATCCGCACAAAGGACAACATCCACTTAGAACTTTTTGTTAGCATTTCTACAAGCCTTTACAGATTTCATTTTCTTATTCGGAAGCTTTATTGTTATCATGTTATTGTTGGATGTTAAAAATAATTATAAACTGATGGATGACGCTAGATGATATGATGGAAGGTATACGAAACCAACCAAAATCACAACAGTCATGGGACGCACGACCACCAAGGGGTCCGATGGAATGTTCGATGACACCAAGCCCAGTGAAGGATGAAGCCTTTACCCAACATGTGTAGGGCTTGTACCGTAGAAAATAAGGAAATAAAAACGTCTATTTGTATTTCAAACACAAAAAAAATAACATTGGAAAGCAAATATTTTTTTTTATCTTGCGGTAAGCTTTGTTTGCCCACAGTCGTCACGTTTGCTGAAGTCACAAAAGAAGTGAACAACTTTATTTATTTAAGCTAACAAAATAAGCACAAAGACATGTAAAATTTTATACCATGAATTAATATCAAATAAGAAATAAAGTGTTATTGATTTTACTTCACTTCAATTTTTATCCACTAGTGGAAACGGTCTCTGTCTCAGCATAAGTTGGTACATACAACCAACGCCGGTCTTCCGATGATGATCCAAATAATAAGTGCATACCCCAATGGCCATGTGTTGTTAGGATTGTCTACATAGTCTATAATAAAGCCTCTTCGTTGCCAAGGAAGCTCATCGTCGTATAGGTAAATTGTAATTATTGAGATCATAATGATGCATGACTGGGATGGATTGGATGAATAAAATAGAATCTTAGAAAACAGAACGTATTTATTTTATCTGAACTGGTTTCATTTGCATTAGGAACATATTCGTATCATGGAGTTACCATAAAGCTAGAAGAGCTAGAAGTACCACTAAGAAGTTCCTACCTAGTATACAGTCTATAGTCTATGGAGACGTCGGAAAAAATAGGTAAATAAACGCGATAAATACCCGTATAATACCAATAATAATGTGTTCAGATCGCGTAAGTTGGTCGTCGCGGATTGGCGCGAGATTCAAATTTTTGGTGGTTTTTAATTTATTTCTACGTCCTACAAGGAATACGGAAAAGTAATTTGCCGCAAATCGTAAAACATTTTCTATGAACCCATGATAAAGCCAACTTCGGTTCAATTGTATTTTAGGAGCATTTAGGGAAATGTTGATTTTATGCCCAAAACTTCCTATTTTCCCAAATGCTTTAAAAATACCAACGAACCGAAGTTAGTTTATTATTATTTTTCCGATAGTTTTATTCCTTAGAAAGAACAGAAAAAATTCAAAACATCAAAAAAAATGTAATCTCGCGCCAAGCCGTGACCCTTAACAGTAATACCTAGCTCTTGAGTACCGTGCAACTTTGTAAACAGAACCAGATCATCTGCATCTTTGTAAGTAAATGCTATTTATTTGCCTTTGAATTGTGTAAATTTAGTTATATTTAGTTTCTTTAGTTGGTAATTCGCGATGTTTCTGCGCCTTCAGTTTTAGCGCTAATGAAAATGTATGGGAGCGATGAGAGCTTTATATTCGCATTGTCTTGTCGTTTGACGAACTCTGTGGCACAGTGGGAGGGCAGACAGCTAGGATGCGAAGATTGCGGGTTTGATTCCAGCTGCTGGATTAGTTGTCGCAAGTATTTTATAAGTTATCTGGTTTGTATTAATCTTAAGTTAATGCAGTATGAGAGTGAAGTAGGTTATGTTGTCTACCCTTATTTTGTACGTGGTTTTGCTGCTTTTTTGACAGATTTATGAAGATTTATCTTTATAGCAGCCCTAATACAACTTTTTATTTTTTAATCTTTATTATTAAACTAAGTATCATTATTTTCTTTCTTTTCTAAGAAGATGAAGGTCGTAGATCGAATGCGCATAACCTACCTACCAACAACCTAAACAATATGCATAATAAATAAAGAGACAGTCCCCTTTTTCCATTTTGTATGACAGATTATAGAAGTTGCCAGAGCCACTTTTCCTGGGATAATTAATTTTACTAAGCTATTCATAGCTTAGTAAAATTAATATCCCTATTTAGCTCTTATCACGCGCAGCAATAATTGAGGGCCAGTTTCACAATAATTCTTCGGTAACAATTTTCTCGCGTAATCGTTATAATTGCGCAGTGGCAAAAAGAGGGTGACCCGTGCAGTTTATGAGTAGACAAGTGGCTCTGGCGAAAGGAGCGTTGTGATATCGCGCGAGTTTTGGACATTGAGACTGATATTTTGTTCTCACTACTGGTTTCTAGAATCCAAGTTTATAAAAGTCAACAATAGGATCGAATGAAGAAATTTACCCGACCAAGGCCCCTCCGGGGCTGTAGCGTCAGGATGATCATTATGTTCTAGAGTCCAAGATGCTTTATTTCAGCTCAGACATTTAAGAATAAAACCCTTAAAAAAACTTATGACATCATTGTTGACAGAAAACAACAAGGTAACAGCAAGATAATCAAATCACTAAAAATACAAACTTTATCATCGTATTTAAAAACGTTCAAATCCCGTCCGTCGATTTGAACGAATTTAAACAGACTAATCAAATAAATAATGAAAGGTAAATAACAAAAAAATAATACAACTGCTATTTGCTACCATGATCAACTTTGGTTTTGTAGAACTTTGTTTTTAAAAAAATATCTAGGATCCTAGAACTTAGTTTTCCTTCACCTCCAGTGAATGCCACAATATTAGTTGGTCAGCTCCCGTAAAACGTTAGGCCTCCTTATCCTACCGTAGCACTAAAGTGAGAAAGAGTCCATTGGATTGTCAAAGCATGTCATGTTATCAAATTTATTATCTATTAGCGAGAAACAAATCGAACCGAATTGCTGGTGTACCTACTCTTCTATTAGAGACCGAGGTTTATTATGTGCCCCTGAGCCCCTGGAATAACTAGGTTTTTTTATGATATGTTCCATAGGTATCCAGTTTGACAAAGACAAATCTTGGATCCAGCTGGCTCAGTACCGAGATGAGTGGATGGACCAAGGGATTTCTTTGCCCAGCAGTTAGACACACCAGGCTTATTGCAATTGCATCCATTAAAAGTAAGCGTTTGAAGAGGTCCTCTTGTCTACAGTGCCTGGTCCTACATAAAGTATGGTGACAGGCTAACGGGCATCGCGTGCCCTACATGGTGGCGTGAGGAGCCCTGCGTAAATGACGCCCGTACATTGACGCTTTTAGCCTCTCATAATATAAGTTACATAGCCTTAGGTTGCCTAAACCTTCCTCATGATTCACTCCTTGATGTCGTAAGAGTCGACTTAGGGAAGAAGGAAGGCAGCAGCTTCCTTCTGTGTTCTTGATCATTTCTCTCTACTGCGATCACAAATCTGCTTGCCAAGCGTGGTGAATATGGCAAAATCCCCCTTGTTTGGGGGAGGCCCGTTCAGCCGTCTTCAGTATACATATGTATACTGAAGAGCTATAAGCCAGCTTGTAAGTATTTCAGATTTATTTTAAAGTTTATTTCAGCCTTATATTTTTTCCGTAGGGATTGTAAGTTTTATCCCAAAATCCCTTATCCTAACCCAAGCTCATAATATCGACAAGAGTTTTTAAAAGCTTTCATCAACCAGCAATATACACGCTACAGGGCGCTAAAGCCATCGTGAAAGTGCGGCCGCAAGCCAGACCATCTAATGATCAGTGGCGCCACCTACAGAGTAACGGGCTCCGTCTAATTTATGTTTACGTCGAGATTCGAGACGGAAGCTGTTTTGTTGATTGATCAATCATAGGCACATTTATACGGGAACCTATATTGAAATCTAACTAAAGATGTATCATTCAATCATCTGATGTTTCATCAATCTACAGGATATAAATAATGAATAGACCCATTTTCTTATCTAATAAATGCGAAGGTAGGTAGGTAGTAGTTACCTAAAGTATTCCTAAGAATTGAGGCAAAAGTCGAACGTCCTTCCAGAGTTGGAAATACACGGAATCGACAATTCATCGCAATTATGTCTGTATTACTAAATACTGAGAACTGTTGAATGTTTATTTCGACAAATTGAAATGCCAAACGAACTCGATATTTCAATACACAAGTAGGTTTATACAGTAGAACTTTATCAATAATTCAAAGTCGAGATAAGCCACGATTCAGAAAATCGCGAACACTCGAAAATTTGCTACGTGCCGCGACTTAATGTAGGTACCTATCGAATGATAAACTTTACGGACCTTAAAATACACCTATGTCCATTGAAAATGGAGATTGGAAAACGAAATAAAACCATTTCGCGGCTGTTATCGTTTTCATGGACGCTTCAATTCGTAATAAAAGTTAAATGTATTAAAATATCTAGACCTATGTATTGCACAAGCTCTGCTTAGCTTGGAGCTAGATGATGCTGTGTGAATATTCCGGAATTATTATTATTATTATTAGTTATTTTAGCAATACACATAATTACATGTAGGTGCACATTCTTAACACAAGGACTTGATGGAATTCCCGATGAACCCGTCAACGGCGAGTGCAGCAGTACTCCATGATGATGACGACGATAATACAGGAGAGTCGAAGAAGAAAACGTGACATGTGCTTACTTTACTTTGTAGGTATGGAAAGGGGTCACAAGGGAAGCGACATGACAGTAGATAAACTTCTCGTCATCTAGGTATGCTAACTTCAATCGTTTGTATCCATGCCATAATGATTCGTGTCGGAGTCTTCGTTGATAAGTCGTCTTACAGACAAACGTTCCTGTGAACGTAGGCGGGTTAACTACGAACCTTGTTTCTGTCATACTTGATAGGACTCCCTCATGGTGAGAGCGGTTCTAGTCGCGCGTGTTCCAAGTGAAATGAGTAAGAAACTAGCTTCTGCCTGCAGCTTCGGGGTGTCTAAGATATTGTTTACCTCCCTACAAAATTAAATTAACATCAGTTCAGCCGTTTAGGCGTGAAAAGGTACAGACAGACAGAGTTACTTTTGCTTTGGGCAATGCAGCCAGCGTCTTGGGGACGCTTCCGACTGGTATTTATATGGATCAGTTGAGCTACCTGTAGATTGTTTGCAACAGTGTGCAGTTAGCTTGGTTGTTTCAATTGTAATACTAGTTCTAATTTGTTTTTAATTTTGAATTGTAATTTTCTTTGTCAATAAAGTTCTTTTGCTTTATTATATTAAGTATAGATATTACTACGTATCGAGCTTCTATCTTTTATACAAAAAATATATCTTTTGTCTCGTAGATTATAAGAATTGATCTGATTATACTAACACTTATGTATAAGACGAGTGTGAGCACTAACATAAACCTATTGTGGTTTAATGGTGCAACATTGATACACACGTGTATACTTTCTAAATAAATAAATATTCTATTCTATTCTCAGTAAGGCTATTGCTTAGATGTAGAAAGGCTGTTAGTAACTTACTACTCTAAGTAAGTAGTAATTCTGACTTGTACCGAAGACGCGCGGGGACGGTAATGAACATATAATTAAATGGTACCTGTAACGTGATTATTCGCCGCCGCGCGTTCAGTCAGCGGAATCAAAGAGCTACATCCCAATTCAACGACACAGCACAAACGATTCAGTAAGGAATATAATCGTCTTTGTCAGATTAGTTCCTATCTAACAGCCGTTGTTATTAATTATTATGAACACATATATTAGCTTCTGCCCACGCGGCTCGTACGCACTACGGTTAAGGGCGTGCGAAGCCACACTACGATAAAGTAACCCATGTCCGTACCCGGGATACTATCTACCTCTCTGCGCTAGACGAAGCTTCAGCTGTTGGGTAGTGGCCGGCAGACCGTCCGAATGGCGAATATTTGATGAGATGCGTATTACCCGTTCGGAATTTAAAAACAATATTAAGTGGAGTCAGCGAAACGAAGAACAGATTAAAATGAATATATTAGCAACACATAGAAGAGATAATAATTTATCAAAATTTTGGAATGCCATTAAGAAATTGAATTATAAACAAAGCTTACCGGTTTCAATGGATGACCTGCAGGATCCGCTGCCTATAGCTGAATTGTTTGCTAAACGCTTTAAAGTCACACCGCAGCCCACAGGGAGTGTACCCGTTGCTGAGTCCCTTATAAATGACCATCCAGTCCAGATCACGGCAGCACGGAGCACGTGAGAATAGCTGTCAAAAAGATGAAGCGTGGCAAGTCACCTGGCTATCATGGTCTCAGCATCGAACACATTCTTTGGGCTAGCGACAATGTATATGAACACATGAGTTAATTGTATAATTCATGCATCAGATATAGTTACTTGCCAAAGGATCTCATGAAAACAGCAGTAGTACATATTATTAAGAATAAAACTGGAGATCTTAGTTCGTCCGCAAATTATCGTCCTATATCGTTAGGTACAGTTTAGGAAAGGTGTTGGAGCGACTTATTCATCCAGGTCTGCTTAAAAACAAAGCATACCGGTTTCAATGGATGGCCTGCAGGATCCGCTGCCTATAGCTGAATTGTTTGCTAAACGCTTTAAAGTCACGCCGCAGCCGTGTGCCATTGATGACGCACAATTTGCTTTCAGTCCCGGTCTCTCAACGGATTCAGCCATCATGAGTTTGAAAAGCACTGTGAATTACTACACGTCACAAGGTACTTCGGTCTACGCGTGCTTCTTAGACCTTAGCCGGGCTTTTGACCTTGTGAATTATGAAGTTCTCTGGTCAAAGCTAGTTAACGCGCGAGTACCGCATCATGTGGTGTATCTGTTGAGGTACTGGTACGGAAATTAAATAACAATGTGAAGTGGGGCGACACGACTACTAGCGATTATAGGCTAGATTGTGGTGTTCGTCGAGGTGGATTGACTTCTCCTGACCTGTTCAACCTCTACGTTAACGATGTGATCGGGGAGTTGAGGAGCGCCAGGATCGGATGCCACTTAGGTAACGTTTGTGTCAACAACCCAAGCTATGCAGACGATATGGTGCTCCTTAGTCCCTCGATCGAAGGTTTAAAAAAGCTACTTTTATTCTGTGAGCAATATGCTATTGCTCATGGATTAAAATACAACGTCACAAAAACCGAATTGATGGTGTTTAGGTCGGGGCGAGGTCCTGAGAGGGTGCCTAAGGTACACTTGGGCAGTACTACCATTAAAATGGTCAAGCAGTTCAGGTACTTTGGTCACCTACTGACAGAGTCATCAAAAGATGATGCGGACATAGAGCGGGAGAGGAGAGCTCTCGCCGTCAGAGGTAACATGCTAGCACGCCGATTTCTTAACTGCAGTTCCGACGTGAAGAACACCCTGTTTAAGGCATACTGCCTTGGTATGTACACCTGTCAACTTTGGTACAACTTCACTAGGAAATCCTTCAGCACAATAAGGATACAGTATAATAACGTACACCGGGCCCTTATGAAGCTGCCAAGATAATGCAGTGCGTCGATCATGTTTTCTGAGGCGGGAGTTCTCGACTTTTTCGCTATAAGACGGACGAGGATAAAGCTGCTGGAGTCGACTAGGTCGCTCCAACAACACCATCCTGAAGGCTGTTTCTGACTATCTGGCCAATCCCATATACAGGCACTGGATTTCTTCTATCCATATGGACGGAAATAAAAAATAGGTAGGTCTTACCTATGTTAGCTTAATCTTTTTATTTTATATTTTTTTTATTGTGTGTGTTTTTTTTATTGTATTGTTGTATGCGATATGGGTGTTTTTGAGCCTGCATTAAACTGATTTTATTTATTTATTTTATACAACGTGTAGTGCAGCTTCGCGCGCACTTGTGGTTAGGTTTTACGGGAACATTGATATGTGGTTTCAATAACCATGCTAGTTCTTAAAGCTTTATCGTGGTATTGATTGTTTTATAGCCATACTCTAACATGAACCCCGTGCTCTTATGATGCAAAAATCGTTTTAGCAATTACCTGTCCCCTGTTATCATAAGTATAGCATAAGTCTCCTTCTTCTTCTCAGTTAGTTTACTGGTGTCAACAGCCTGTGGCTCCCGGTTGTCATGCACGGCACGCGCCGTCAGAGGTCGGCATGACAGGTACAGACTCCAAAATTCAATTGATTCTATCAACTGAACGAGGTCTAAGACAGCGATTTTTTAGCTGATTCCCCTTTTTATTATTTGTCATGGAAAGGGTAATTTTGCTCAGCGTCAGGAGGAATATTAAGGAGAGAAATGGAAAATAAGTGGCCCTTTTTGTACACGTGCTCTGGGGCAATCATAAAAGACGTTTTTGCTATGCAAGCCTATAAAGATGCTACACTGATTGAACAACGTGATGTGGGATACCAAAATACTTTGCCCCGTATTTCGATTGCCCCAAATTTGAACGGTTACGTTTTGCGACAATATATCAGTCTGTTATTAAGAAAAAAGCTATCAGTTCCAATCATATTTGTTTGAAACAGGCAAAAGTAATTCAGGAATTAAGTGACCACCATTCTCTCAAACTCCGATTAGTTCCTGTAAAACCCGTGAAAAGTCTATCAATAATTGACGATATTTTACAAGACAGTCCCGATCCCAGGCTTCGTTCCTCTCACTCATTACCCCACATACAACCATCGCTCAATCTCTGTCACCTCCAAGCAAACCTAGGTCTAACTCTTTCTATCCGTTTCAATTCCTTCATTAAGCCCAATAAAGAGTTGTACAATCAATTTTGAACCACGGTGGTGATGTGTTAGGACTGGTCGTGATGTAATGTGGACTTTATGTGCGGTGGTGTAAGGTGCAGGTTGCATGTTCCGGCGGTCTCGGAGTGTCCATTCATTGCGGCGGCGTGGATTGATGGGAGTGGGTCGCGGAGCTTACCGCAAGAACAGCTTTTATAATGTGCTACTTTATGAGTTATTTGTACAAATTCTGAAGTACTAGCGGCTTCGCACATGTTTGTTTGGCCTGTCCACCCGATGGCGATGATCCAATGACATTTGAAGTACCACTGGAAATCACTGGAGGCGACTCGCAGGGGATCGTAAGAAATAATATCAAGTAATTAATAATGCTGGACAATTTACACAAAATGTTCTAGCCTCAGCCCCTAAGCTAAGCAGAGCTTGTGGTATGGGTTGATAACAGATAGACCTAGATAACAGAGAGTTACAGAATGGCTGTATTAGGTACTATAGTACCTAATACAATGCCATTCTGTATCTCTTGACTGTATATAATAAATAAAAATAATAAATAATTAAAAAAAAAATTATAAAATTTATTCAAAGAACGTAAATCGACAATACATTAGTGCACTAAACGAATATGTATAGCTAAGTATAACAATTTAGCCTGAACTAGGTAATCCTGTGTTTCAGGCGACAGTAGTGTGCTAATCTATACTTATAATTATTAAATAAAATAATCACTTACTATTACGATAAAGGCATTTAGTTTAAAAATGTTGTTTATGTTACAAACAATTTGTGCATAATACACAAATTGTATAGTATGCTGGTACTTCAATTGAGTAAAAACTAGATTAATCACTATTCTAACTAGGTTAACATTACGTATAAAATATAATTCACTTGATAATTTCTAATAACTTCTCTGTATCATCGTAGGATAGACTTTGAAGTGTACATTTAATAGTTTTTTTACAATTATCATAGTGAAGCGCGTAAAAATTAGACATTGAATTTAGTCTGTTGTATAGGTTTCCATATATACAGTCAATGGATGCAATGCAAACGGGTTGAAATAGTGATGGTAGTACTTATGTTATTTTATTACAAAATAACATAAGTAGCTGCCCGAGGCTACGCACGTTCTTTTCAGGGATAAAAAGTATCCTATGTCCCCGGGATACCGTTTACACCCCTGCCAAATTTCATTAAGATCCGTTCAGTCGTTTAGACGTGAAAAGGTAACAGACAGACAGAGTAACTTTCGAATTTATAATATTAGTATGGATGCTGTGAAAATATTTAGACGGCTCCGGATCGGTTATCGGATTCAACAGATTTGCCGCAGAGAAAGATACAAACATCCGGCATTCATCCATTCATCCAACATTATCATGAATTGTTTTAGAATGAATTAGGTATCCAGTCCAGGCTTTGTTTCCCAGATATAAATTAGATTATACGTTATTCCAAGTCAATGAAGATCTAATTATTGTTTTATGAAAACATTTGAAGGTTATTTCTATCCTATGAAAACTCATTCGACAATATTTTAATAGTCTCTGGTGTTATGTCTGGCATTAACTTACTTTCTCATATAAATTTTTCTGTCCCGATCCCGAACCATCTTATGATTTTATCTGTATGAATTGGGTTTTTGTCTTCTTCAAGTGGTTTTAGAAAGCCGAGATATTTTAGACAGGGTCGTGTCGTACCTTGTAAATGCTGCAAAGGTTAGTACAGATCACAAGGTGGAACTAAAGTTGATGTATAGAAGGTGCTCCGAAGAAATTTAGGTGAAATAGAGGTCTTTTAGAGGAAAGATTTGGCTGCACTTTGAACTGAGCGTCTGAGACGGATGCCTCGCTTCTTTCCGTGGAAGTTTTAGTGAAAAATGGTCGTCAAAAACTACTACTAGATAGCTAACTTGTAGATAAGTTTTGAAAGTGAACTCCATGTGACCTCTACTTCGTTCTGTACTTCGGATGATTTGTTTTACATTTCATCACAATACTTTTGACTCAGGCTAAGAAGCTTTTACTAGGTGGTAGGTAGATGTAGTGGAGACAGATGAGATTTTCAATGAAGCAGCCAGGACGTGGACAAGGAATGCAGAAGGCTGGGGGGGGGGAGTCCAAACTAGTGTGTATTGTTCTTTATTTAAGAAATGTTTGTGATTAGTTTGAATAAAGAATGTAAAACAAATCAAACCCCTACTTCCAATAGAATTTATATTCGCTCTGTAATCCAGACCTCTCTCGTGAATATTCTAAGCTACTAAAGAATGTCAGACAATGACAATGAACGCGAATTTAATTCCTTCTGTGCTTTCATGCTCGGTTTAGAAATTCCAGCAGAATACAAAGCAAAATGCACCAGTTAACCAAATACAACAACGAACTAACTCCAACAATTTGGCTCTAATACAAAAACTTCACAATAATGTATGATAACAACTCAAACGAAGAACTGTTGCCATTAACACTGTCCAGTTAGTTTTGAATGTAACTCTGGAACTATTGCGGTGCAACTACCCTCGCCCTCGTTTTTGTATGCTCTATGTTTGTTTACGTAAGGTGTTGAATCGTGTGAGTTGTGGAGAATAAAGTTTGGTAGACAAAAAACATAGAGCAGGTATGTGATATGTGTAACAGAACAGGCATTTAATGGAGCCTCCTCTTCATCATCTACAGCATATGTTAGTCTACTGCTGGACTTAGGCCTCCTACGATATTGGCTCTATACGCCCTATTGGCTCTATCATTAGCCTACACTTATCAGCGTTTAAATACCTGCTGGTTAACGAAAGGGTTTCCCGGACTTGGGGGCAATTAAAACTAACAGTCAGCGTTGTAATTAATTATGGATATTTCCTGGAACTAAGGTTTTCACAATGTAATCTTTACCTATTGCTCTGAGTGTTAATTAAATATTGAACTAATATTTGTATGATCTACAGAAGTTTGTTTCAGGTGTTCTGGGTGTTTTCTATGTATCATAAAAAAGATCTATCTATATATTACTATAATGTATGAACAATGTTATTAGTACCTCTAGTTATTTAGTACTTTTAACACAAGCTCTGCATGCCCCATAAGAAACCATCATCACTAACAAAGTAGGCAACAAAATAGGTTAACGGCTAGAAATGTCTCGAGTTTGCAAAAGTTAGATGTTTGGCAGGCAGTGCCAACGGTGGTCACCTGAGGATTGTTTAGTTGGCTGGCGACCGTACTGTTACTGAGCCTGTCGACTACAACCGTTCTGTTCTAACTGTAGGTAGGTATCTTGTTGAATTTCTTTGTCTGAACTGAACGATTGGGGAAATATTTAGCACAGGAAAGAACATGTTACAAAATTTGATAAAGAATGTAATGCTTGATAATGAAAGCGCTTGGGGGGCAGAAGTAAACGTGAGCTGCAAGCAACTTCGGTACCTAAGTATCATCAGAGAGATGCTAAAGTCATTTACCCAAAGACAGTGGAAAATGTCTTTGCATTTACCTGACTGTTTTAAAAGTTTTATCTGAGGGATGAACTTTCAGAGTCTTCCATAATTATCCAAAAGGTTGTTAAATTGCATTTTTGTAGCATCCTAATATCCATTTAACGATGAAATCGAGACTCAACGCCTCCACTGTTATTATTAATCAATACTGACAGAAAAAGCGGCCATGTACACAAAACAATAAGGAAAAATCGCCTGCAGCGTGTGAGCCGTGCGGACGGAGGTGCCAATTTCTGCCGAATCACTGAGCAATATTGAAGCTAAGGCGCTGGTTTTCCGACGTGTAGTCGCTTTTCCAAGGGAATGGCGCGCCCCGCTGTTTTTAGAAACAATTTACTAAAAATACGGTTTGCATTGGCTTTCCGAAAAACAGTAGAGTTTTCTTTGGCGCAGAGTTTTTTTGCAAAACGCTGGATAAATTGAACTTTGTTCCATTTTACATACAAAACCAATCAACAATTCGAAACAAATAAAGCTGTGTCCGGCGGGCAGAGTAAGATGGAAGGGTTTTTGCCATTTGGCACCAGAACTCTAAAAAGCAAATGAGTCGCCTGATGGGAGAGAGTCATATAAAACAAAGCATAAAAAATAAGCTATTGCAATATTGGCATAACCTTACTGCAAATTTCTTACTAAAGAAATATCTTTTGCGCATTTACGCACAACATGCCTTCAAAGGTCTAATATACTAATCGTATGCAGTAGGTATCAACATAGGCGCAACACCGCACGATGCGCAAAATAAAGCCTTTGTTTCGCAGCTATAATGCAAAATGATAAGCTAATGAGTCAGGCACCTGAGCTCACACCATCGATCACGCTGAGCAAACCTGTCCTGCACAGAACTATCTTTTATTTACGACGAAGGAAGGGCCCAGCGACGGGGATCTAAGCGCTGAGTTCCAAGAACTTGACGTGAAATGAAAGTAAGAACATTTTATTGGGTAACAAAATTGATGAGTTGTTTATTAAATTGTGTCAAATTACGATCAAAACGTTTGAAATTTCTCAATGGGTTTTTCCCACGGCAGTTTTTTATAAAACGAATAAAACAGTTAGGAACTGAAAATCGCAATTGCAAGTCTTTATCCTTAGCTTCGGACAAATCAATTGGTTTTCGGACCGCGTCCAAAATAAAGACCCTTAACCAAAATACAAATACTCTTTATTGCACACCAAGATAGAGAAAAACGGAACAGAAAAACTCAAACACAGAAACAGTTGCGGCCTTATCGCTAAGAGCGATTTCTACTAGGCAACCTTTGGATGGACACTTATCTATTGTACATATATCTATATCTGTACACGTGTCCACCCAAAGGTCGATCTATAATACGCCACCGTCTACGGTGGCGTATTATAGATAGAAAATACTAAACAAATACAGGGTGTCCGGCAACCAACAGACAATACCGCAGGTACTTCACCACGCTTGGCAAGCGGATTGGTGTTCGCAGTGTATGTGTTAAATAATACACATGAGAAAGTTGCTGCCCTTCCTCAGTTAGGTTCTCTTAGTCGGCCGGTCGGTATGCACAGGTTGAGTAGAAGGGGTCTATTCTTACGCCGCGATCGCCACGACAATTAATACACTGTTGTGTTATCTGTGGCTCACTGTGTGCCTCAAACCTTAGCCTTCATCCAGTGAGTCACGGGGCCCCGTTATCAGGTCCTCCACACGCACTACTGTCTTATCTGTGGTCGTATGCAAACACTTGCGCAGATGGTTAACAATGCAATGCAATGCGCAGTATTGAAGGACAATCACATATAACCTACATAAAGTACAATAGAAAAGTGAAAAGTGATTCCGAGTGCTTACTCGTTGCTGTTCAGTATGTTTTGGAATATTCGAGAAAGGAACATAGTTAGGTTTGTTTGTTAATATTTCATTGTGTGTACTGAAGTGTAATTGGATAGCCGCTAAAACTTAGACCCAGACAACCGTAAAGTAACACCTGTCTTAGTCATTAATAAAAGCCTTCGATAAACGGTTCACCAACCGAATCCTAGCGCTAAGCAGAAGCAACCTTCGCATCATGACAAGAGCCCTAACTGGACACTGTCGCCTTAACAAGCACATGTTCAAACTGGGTCTAAGCGACACACAATCCTGCAGATTTTGCGAAGAGGCGGAGGAAACGCCTCTCCACCTGCTAGGAGAGTGCGGAGCACTGATGCAAAAACGTAGCATCCATCTGGGCAAGCACCTGCACAGCCCAGACGAGCTACGAGCCATCACCCCGAAGAAAATCCTGCAGTTCCTAGCAGCTGCAAGGGTTAGTGGCGAACTATGAACGTCGCAGCTTCAGGGCTGAACACTTGAGTGGCGATCACAATAGGCCTTTCATGGCCGCAGTGACACGAAAGCCACCTAAAGCAAATAAAAAAAAAAAAAAAAAAAACACCTGTCTTACTTAGGCATTGTTAAACTTTCAATTTACCTTCCACTACAAGGTAAATTATTAACAATTTGAAAAACTTGTTTTTGTGGATCCAATAGTCTAATAAGTGGCTCCTTACATTACATTTGTAGGTGTTCTTACGGAACACCTGTACTGGCTCAACCTTACGAGTTCACAAAATAAAATTTACTGACAGAAAATACAAGTTGCCCGAGCTTGCTTCTTTTCGAGAGATTCACAATGAAATATATAGAGCTGCTGGCTGCGGCTTCGCACGCTTTTTTAAGCAGCCTATGTCCGTTTCCGGAATACCAGTTACCTCCCTGCTTAATTTCATTTAGATCCGTTCAGCCGTTTAGACATGAAAAGGTAACAGACAGACAGATAGACAGACAGAGTTACTTTGGAATATGGATATCCACTCGTCATTCGCCCGGATCCGAATGCCTACAAGCTCACGACATGTCCACTAAGCTACCTCCCCCTACATGCATATAGACTTAACTTCATTCGCCCGGATCCGAATGCCTACAAGCTCACGACATGTCAACTACGCTACCTCCGCCTACATGCATATAGACTTAACTTCATTCGCCCGGATCCGAATGCCTATAAGCTCACGACATGTCAACTACGCTACCTCCGCCTACATGCATATAGACTTAACTTCATTCGCCCGGATCCGAATGCCTACAAGCTCACGACATGTCAACTACGCTACCTCCGCCTACATGCATATAGACTTAACTTCATTCGCCCGGATCCGAATGCCTACAAGCTCACGACATGTCCACTACTCTACCTACGCCTACATGCATATAGACTTAACTTCATTCGCCCGGATCCGAATGCCTACAAGCTCACGACATGTCCACTACTCTACCTACGCCTACATGCATATAGACTTAACTTCATTCGCCCGGATCCGAATGCCTACAAGCTCACGACATGTCAACTACGCTACCTCCGCCTACATGCATATAGACTTAATTTCATTCGCCCGGATCCGAATGCCTACAAGCTCACGACATGTCCACTACGCTACCTACGCCTACATGCATATAGACTTAACTTCATTCGCCCGGATCCGAATGCCTACAAGCTCACGACATGTCCACTACGCCACCTCCGCCTACATGTATATAGACTTAACTTCATTAAAAGACCCATGAGACAGATACGTAAATAATTCTGCTAGTACAGGAAATGGTTAAACCTTTTGTAATTAAATGGAACCCTAAAGTTAACTGTTTGACCTCAAAACCCGAACATTTTTACTTCGTTCAGATCAAACTAAGCGTGAAATTAACTTGGATTCTCGGAAACTAACATGAGCGATTACTGTACACTTCTGGACCTTTTTTGGTTTCGTGTAATTGGTTATTTGAAGAATTAGTGAGACAATAGACTTGCGGATTGATATAGCCTACTGAAAAGAAAAAATCATCAGAGGACCTAAACCATTCATTTTACAAATATTGCCAGACAAAGCTTTAGAAAAACTTTAAACTATTAACATTTTATTGCTTAAACCTAACTATTTAAAGTTTTTATTAATATTATTTTTTTTTGGAATTTTAAGCGTTTTATTTATGTACAGTACCAGTACAGTACAGTACCTACAGTTGCAAATAATAAACAAAAACAATAAGATATAATTTGCAAACAATAAACCGAAATGATGTTAATGAATAAGTTTATGATCCCTCCTCAATTTAATCTAAAAAACTTGTGCATACCTACTTACCCACGACTACAAAAACATTTCAAATGCAACAAAAGAATCCTTTTGTGTTATTATTCCATCACCAACGCCGATTATCTGCCCTGATTTATTTTTGTACTAAATAACCTTCATGTACCTAAGAAAAATTAGGTGTGGAAATCAATATAAGCACTCAGCTGAATGGTAGGTGCAATTATTGACCTGATTTGTCAAATAATATAAAATAAATAAGTCTCATATTACATTCTACAAATACACTATTTTACGCAAAATGGCGGGGTAGAATATCGTCTGAATCATCGGTTGGGAAATTCTGCTGATGTTTCACTGCTGATATATTTACTAGGCATGTTGGAAACTTGATGTAGGTAGTGATTTCTAATGCATGAATTGTGTACTTACAAATAAATTATGTAGGTGCAGAACTTCCTATTAATAATATAAAGCCTATAATTTGTTAAGTAAAATTTTACATCAAATTTATCATCATCATCATAGGTTCATAAAATAAAAATAAAGTATGAGCGAGGTTTGCTCACTAGCTGATCCTGAACATCCGTTTATTTTATTTTTCATATGAGAATCTTGCAGAAACTTACACCGAGCGATGAACAACTATCGTGATTTTTATAAGTGTGTTCTACAAGGAGTAAATGAGTGGTTTAAACTAATCCACTCGACCTATGGATCATAGTGGAATAGATTCAAGCAGTGGAAACTGATCCACCCGAGCTATGGATCAGAGTGAACAATAGGGGGAAACTGATCCATTAGTGGATCTGCAAATTGGATGAGAGTGGAATGGAGCTAAATAAAGACATTTTAAATTCTATAAACTGTAGAAATGGATTGCTATATGCAGAATCGCTGTGACTTGCCATCACTATTGAAGTAATATGACAAAGTCAGACGTCTCAGCGCTTGCACTCGGCGATGCATCAGCCTCAGTTGATCGCGACTTCAAAGCGATTGTTTTGTTTTTTGCCGGTGATTTACATCACAGCGACGTGAAACCATTTATAATTTTGTTTGGCACGAACGTGGAAAGAGTTATACGCTGTATTGCATGATTATTCTTTTTTATTTTAGTTGTGAATGTTTGCGTTATGGGCACCTACCGCAAGCATAAGGAGTTTTATAAAGCATAAAGCATCATAATTATTAGGTAATCGTATTTCAAACGTTTTTACCACACAATAAAATAAAATTGGAATGCTATCTACAAACAAAATTAATGGAGTAGCTTTTATGTTAAGTTTACTTAAACTCGTATCAAATAGGTAACTAAGAACATGTATCAAGTCAAAGGTCGAAGTTAAGGTTGTCTTAATAATGTTTGCAAAAAGTAATAATTTTGGCCTTTATATAATATCAACGTAAAGTAATGTCTCCCCCCCAGACCAGTCTATTCGTAAAAGAATTTCCACGGCCGAGAAAAAAAAATAAGGTTCGTACTAGCAAATATCCGGTTTAAACTTATATATGTGCTTTATATATAAGTTTAAACCGGATATTTGCTACGTTCTTACTTATACAATATATTTGCTACTTAGTGTCCCATGCTATCTTCAAAAGCTAGCATCGGTATAGTACCTTGTCCTAAAACAATAATCGACTTCTCTATAATCACAATCAGAAATCGGATAATATTTTCCAAAGTTAGGGTTGTGTCTCGTTTTCAGTAAATATTTATGAAATAATTTCGCATTAGCCGGGCTTAGTTCGCGGTAGACGAGTGGGGTAATCGGCTTACGTCTACTGCTCCGGCCACAGAGCTGCGAACTCACAGATGGATTAGGACAGTTATCTATTTTACCTTTGTAGGCAGTTACCGGCTTCCGCCTGCTACTTTGCTACCGCTTAATCAGGATAAAAAACGTTATTCCAAATCCGGATCAAATATTTGATGCATAAAATATTTCAGCTCAGTAGTTTCCGTTGGTTGTCCTCGCCCAAACATATCCAGTAAAACACATATGAGTCGATTAGTACCAAAATTGGTCAAATCCAAAATGTTCCATTTTTAATATATGACACCAGACTCTGTGTCATCTGTGTTTCATTAGATATGTTATACATGTTAGAATAACTATCATGTATGTTTGTATCTCAGAGTCCTGTTGTTCCTGTCCTGACCCTAAACCTAAATCAACTGATATGTGTGTTTTAAATATTTAATCTGGAATAAAACAAGCAACCAATAAACCTAAGCAAGTTAAGTTAGGTTTCTATCTAAACTTTACGAATCCTCATCAGTACTCCTACGTAAAGCGAACTGATCGGGGCCCCCCAAACAAGGGGCTTTGCCATAATCAGCACGTTTGGCAGTCGGATTGGTGATCGCAGTAGAGGTTTTCAAAATACACAAAAGGAAGCATCAGGAAGGCAGATACACGAGATGCTTTTAAGCAAATGGTGCGCAGGCTTTTTCTTAAAGAGGTTTAATTATTTTATTTTTTATAAAATGTGTTTTGTTTTGTTTCTTGTTTTATATTTATGCTTTAGTAGGTATTAAGGTATATTATATTGTAGACAGCTATATTTGTAAATTAATATTAGCACGCCAACTCCCAGTAAAACATATGTTTTTGGTCGGCAGGTAGTAAATGGCTCGGCATTAAGCCTATCCTTTGTACCTTAGTGCAATAAACTGTTTAAATAAATAAATAAAAGGAAGCTGCTGCACTTCCTCCCTTAGTCGTCTCTTACGACATCGGGCTGAGTTGGAGTATTGAATTCTTACGCCATAAAATTCATTAATAGGTACCTAGATAAAATTATCCCTCAGTAGTGTTTATTATACAGAGTAGTATAAACGAACGTTACCTGGAGGGCAGTTACCCGAAATATTTAAGATAGCAAATTTTACTAAATGGAAGCAATCCTTTTTTTTTAATAATTAAAACTTGTTTTATATGCTCATTAAACATGCTCAAAATTTTGAAAAACTACTGGCTTATCCAGTCGTCGAACCCACTAAAACCCTAAAAATATAACATCCTGTATTTTTATGTCACCGACCGATAGAGTCAATCATAGGAATCATATCTGACAAATACACATTGCATATTAAATTAAAGGATCACCATGAAATCCAGCAAAAACTGGGACAGACGGAGTACTTTGGATGGCTTGTGTACAACAGTTAGGTACTCCAATCTGCAGCAAATAATATTAGCATAGAAAATGTCAAATTCTTAATAATTAAACACGTGATATTTTTTATTTCAGTCGCTTCGGTATGTAGGCTAAAGTAAAGAAGCAACGACGAAACCTTTAGCCTGTTAGTTGTTATTTTTCGAGTTGGAGCAAATCCCGTCCCAAGCTTTTTTATCCTCTACTAGATAATCTAATATTTTATAGTACTTAAACCTGTTTGCACACGAACGTTTTGACAATTTGTTTGAATTTATTTACTGTTAAATTGTTGACGACCGTTGTGGCGCGGCGGGCGAAGGTCCGCCTGCGACGCAGAAGGTTGCGGGTTCTATTCCCGCCTTGGGACAAATGTTTGTACGATTTGCAAATATTTGTTCCGGGTGTTCTGGGTATTTTCTATATAGAAAATATATAATAAAAAATATCTATCTATGTTATGTATTGTATTAAGTTTATCAGTCATCTAGTACCCATAACACAAGCTCTGCTTACTTTGGGGCTAGATGATGCTGTGTGGATTGTCCAGCATTATTTATTTATTTATTTATTTAAATTTTTGCAACTCACTAGGAGTTTTGTTGTAAAAGCGTAAACTTGCCATATGGAAGATACATTAATTTTCATAAATATATAGACATGGTACTGTCATTATGTTTATTTCTTTGAATTTATCACGTAGTGATTCTCTGGGACCAATATTATAGATATCAGTCACGTAGGGATTCTCGGGACCCATATAGTTTCTGCAGTCGACTGATGGAGTGGAGACCACCAATATTAAACGTATCACTTGTTTTAGCGGTCTGTAGTTTATATTTGACAAGACAGCAATTGCGTTGGTGTACTTATGTGCTATTCGGCTCTTCGATCTTAAATATTTCGAGTAGCTGCCCTCCACTTGGAGGGCAGCGTTCGTTTGTACCACCCAGTATACTTTCACAAAGCGAGTGACATGTCTCATCTGCCATGCCTGCTCTATGGGGAGTCTGCCAGTGGGGGAAGTTTCAAATAGCGGTTCATAGTGTATGAATATGGTGCTGTGTTACCTGGAAACTTTGGCATACGTTCCTACTTGACACTTCTTTCGCTAATAAAGTGTCTTATTATGCGCACTTTTTCTTTATTCTTGCTATTTTTAGTTAGGGAACTTGAAGGACAAAAAAAGATGTTTTTTACTCAAAAAATACTAAAATTTTATGAATTAGGATTAATTATCAGCATCATTATTATCATCAACCTTGTGAAGTCCAAAGATGCAAGCACACGACTTCCCTGAGGTAAAAAGTAATTTATAAATCCAACATTAATTTAATAATTTTGGACCCATTTCAACAAACGTTTTTATCTTATCTCTGTAGGTATGTACTTTAAATCTTGTATTTTTATTCAATTTAGGTATGGATATGGATCAGTTGAGCTACCTCTAGATTGTTTGCAGCAGTCTGCAGTTAGCTCAACACTGTTTCAATTGTAAATACTAGTTCTAATTTGATATTATTTAATAGTAATTTTCTTTATTTCTAGTTTAAGTACCTTCAATTTACTCATTTTGGAAGATGCTGCATTATACTACTTAGAACCTTCCTTAAATTATTTTTTTTTCATGAAAGAGTTCAATTACCCTTACTTAGAGTCCTCAGCATAGACTAGACTAGAACATTTCATGAAAAGTTCATCCAAACAGTGTTCGCACGGAAATGGAATAAAAAGCGTTAAATACCTTTTACAATAAAGCTGTAAAACATCTCTGTCAGATGCTGACCACGTAGCAACGTTACTCATTTGGGCGGACGGTGACGAGGGCGCGCCAGGGGCGGATTAAGGGACCTATGCAATTGCAGGGGCTGGAAAACTGAAGTACGATTACAATGACAGAGGCAAGTAGGTAGTACGGGTTGATCCCTCGAGGTAAGATGATACCACACGATTGTGACCAAACTATTAACGCCATCTAGTAACTTTCTTTAGTAAAACGTAGCCCCTCACACCCCAGCGCGCCAGTCATAACATAATGGCGGTGCATGTGACGAGTGCAAATTTATGAAGGAAAAAGAGGGTCGTTTTGATGAGTAAGCCTGACTTTCTGTTTCTTTTTGTACCTTTGTTGTAGATGATGAAAAGCACTGTTTTTTGTATTGTTACTTACTAACAAGACCAATTTTGAGTTTTCACAGTTATTGCGCCGATGCAACGCTTGGAGGTTATTTAAAGTAACTATGAGTGAAAAATTTTGATTTGGGTAAGACGATCCCCACTGGTGTGTACAAAATGAACTCCCAGCAAGCAACTCGCGCGTATTCGTCTGTTTGGTTGCGTAGCCGTTAATATAAAAATAAAGGGTTTTCTTAGCTTTATAAAGTTTTTTGTTGTTGTGTGTAAACAACTTTTGTATTATACTGTTCATACAGGAATTAAATCATTGTTTAGTATGTATATAAATAAAGGTTTTCTAAAATAAATGCCAATCAATTCAATCATTTACGGAACCCCAAAATAGGCCAAGTGGGGCAAGATGATCCCTGTGATCATCTTTGACAACCCTGTGTACAAGATGATTACTTTGCAAGGTTTTAAAAACCCATTTTTTTATAACAAGATAAATATATTCACCATTCTGAGTATACAGTAAGCTAGCCTGATACATTTGCTACTTAATCTCTTCTTCTTCTCTTCTTCTTCTTCTTCTTCTCTTTTATTGAAATATATTTTAATCTTGTCTTTAAAATATATTTCAATAATTATTTTGGCCATTCTCCCTTAGGGGATTATCTCGTACTATTTTCCCCTACTATGTGTCGACGTTGATGAGCTTTTAAAGGTATCCGTGTTTTTATCTAACAAGTTCAATGTCACCAATGACTGAGGGGTGCAGCGACACAAGAACTATTTGGTGTCAGCCATCTCACTATCTTTATCAGTCCATAGTAGTCCACCGCTGGACACAGGCTTTCCCTTATGAGTGCAAAGGCGTGCGTGTCTTCAACTTGCCGCATCCAGCATCAGCCTGCATATGCAGAGAAGTTTTCTTCTTTACTTATCTACGTGTAAACAGTATGTTTTACGCCTCAATACAAGGCATCCAACCACACACACAAGACATCCAACAACAACTCCTACAAGGCATCTAAGTATTTGTTCGTCAAACCATTACAATCATAATAAATTTACTACAGCCCCATAATGCCCTTTGGGCGGTCCTGCGCAGGGCGGCTCTGGGCGGGCGGTTTTTATCGTCCCGCCGTCACGTGCTATTGCGGCTATGAACGTTTAAATTGCTGAGTGATTTACTATTGGGAAACGATATGGGATTTTCTGAGGTCATAATTTCATATTTTTTTTACCAGAATCTGAAAATTAAACAAGGGTCTCTCAACTTCAGGTCAATTAACAGGTCAAGGTAATTTTTGCAATGTTATTGCTTATTTTTTCTGGTTTTTAGATCACCTCTATGACAAATAAACACATTATCTTAATATACAAGCTATTTTCTGGGGACAACGCCCAGCTCAAGCCGCTGAAGCTAGAAAGCTGAAATTTGAAAAGCTGGTACCTGTTACTACGCAACCTCCCGCTAAGAAGAGAGTTTTGGAAATTCCATCCCTAAGGGGGTGAAAAGGGGGGTTGAAGTTTTTTGGTGTTTCTTGTAACTCTTCAACCAGTGGCCTAATTAGCTTGAAACTTACAGAGAATACTAAGAATACAAAACTATTGAATACGGTCGTGTTACAGGATTTTTAAAAAAAAATCCTGAAAATGGGGTAAATTGAGTTATTAAAGTTTGTGATTCGTTAATTAAAAAAGTTAATTGAGTAGAGCTTCGTATGGATACCCGTTGACTGTCATAGAAATATGATTCACTCAGACCTACATTAGTTATTGAGTAAAGTTTCGTATGGATACCCGTTGACTGTCATACAAATATGATTCACTCAGACCTACATTAGTTATTGAGTAAAGCTTCGTATGGATACCCGTTGACTGTCATAGAAATATGATTCACTCAGACCTACATTAGTTATTGAGTAAAGTTTCGTATGGATACCCGTTGACTGTCATACAAATATGATTCACTCAGACCTACATTAGTTATTGAGTAAAGCTTCGTATGGATACCCGTTGACTGTCATAGAAATATGATTCACTCAGACCTACATTAGTTATTGAGTAAAGCTTCGTATGGATACCCGTTGACTGTCATAGAAATATGATTCACTCAGACCTACATTAGTTATTGAGTAAAGCTTCGTATGGATACCCGTTGACTGTCATAGAAATATGATTCACTCAGACCTACATTAGTTATTTTCTATGCCTGTAGGTTGTATTGTGAGTATATTATTATCAGAGTAGGGTTATCTAACTAGATAACGGTTTGTTAGAAACAGGATAATTGCTTGATTGTGAGATATAAAGAGGATGTCGTGCCGCACTCGCGCATACTAAATTATGTTTGTTTTACCTGCACTCCTAGGGATGGGGTGAGCTTACAGCACTTAGACAAAATTCAGTCTCTAGCAATATCTCCTCATCAACACACATACGCCCACTGTAAGTGCCCCCCAAATCCCCCAAACAGGGGGGGTTCTGCCATAATCACCACGCTTCGCGGACGGATTACGGGTTTTTTTAGTTAGTGTTTTGTAGTTTATGTTTTACAGCATCTCTACAGAGATGCTAAAAAAACATGGAATGAAGCTGCTGCCCTTCCTCTGGTAGATTCCCTTAGTGGACTCTTACTAGTTGGGAGGTCGATTCTGACGCCGCGACCGTCACGACGATACCAATGTCAGTGTACTCGTAAATGCAGAAACGCAATTTCGACTGTAGCATTTTGCAAGAAATCTAACCAAAACACTAACACGGTTTTTGCTAAATTTGGCAATTTGTATAAAGTTGGTTAAAATAACATTAATCCTAAATAAATAGAGAGATATATGTACCTTCTCCAAAGCTTTTGTAAGAGTTTTTTACTAAGGAGTATGTTTTAGAAATAGTTTGTTTTACAAAATTAGTTTTTCTCAAAAAAAATAACACGTAATGAATTCATTACGAAAATCCAATATTTTCTGCGCCGATCAAGTTGAACACCGAAGCACTTAGACAAAATTCAGTCTCTAGCAATATCTCCTCATCAACACACATACGCCCACTGTAAGTGCCCCCCAAATCCCCCAAACAGGGGGGGTTCTGCCATAATCACCACGCTTCGCGGACGGATTACGGGTTTTTTTAGTTAGTGTTTTGTAGTTTATGTTTTACAGCATCTCTACAGAGATGCTAAAAAAACATGGAATGAAGCTGCTGCCCTTCCTCTGGTAGATTCCCTTAGTGGACTCTTACTAGTTGGGAGGTCGATTCTGACGCCGCGACCGTCACGACGATACCAATGTCAGTGTACTCGTAAATGCAGAAACGCAATTTCGACTGTAGCATTTTGCAAGAAATCTAACCAAAACACTAACACGGTTTTTGCTAAATTTGGCAATTTGTATAAAGTTGGTTAAAATAACATTAATCCTAAATAAATAGAGAGATATACCTTCTCCAAAGCTTTTGTAAGAGTTTTTTACTAAGGAGTATGTTTTAGAAATAGTTTGTTTTACAAAATTAGTTTTTCTCAAAAAAAATAACACGTAATGAATTCATTACGAAAATCCAATATTTTCTGCGCCGATCAAGTTGAACACCGAAGCACTTCCCTACCGCTTTTCCAAAGTCAACAAAATAAATTGGTTGAAAAACACAAGCAACCATGCACTGTTTAGCTGTGGCTCTTTGGCAGGTCATATTATTATTATCAGATTGCAAACAAACCTTCAATATAGGTAAGTGTGGAATAGCATGCAAGTGTCATGCTTTTACACTGGCGAAGGTAGAGTCATGCAGTGTTATAGTGTATAATGACCTACCTCTGCTTCAAATACTCATACTAAGCAAAGCAACCACTACTAGGTACGGTATATTTTTTTACTAAAAACTGAAAATTACTAAGAAAGCTGTACTACCTACTACACTACTAGTATTATTATTCGGCCACACAGCACTATGCCCTTAAATCACAGAATAACTATACGTACTACATACTTAAATTTAACTGAAAAAAAATAGTTAAGTTTATAAAACCTGAGATTAAGTTAAAAAAATATAATGAGCGCCTGTCGACAAAATCATAGCAAACGCAACCTTATTTATTACCATATCGGTAGGCATTCGCAGTACATTTACTTTGCTGTACGAAAAACATCAGGTGTTTGTCGAAAGCAATTTGAATACCTAAACAGAAATATAGCGCCTTTCTATGTCTACTAAACGATAGCTAATGTCCTACATTAAACACTTCTCTTTTGCGATAAGTTCCTACTAACTCCTAGCTATTATTAAGTTACTATTTCACTGGCTGTGGTTTTGGCTATTCGGTGAGGTATTTACTTCGTTCGATATATGGAAATCACTTCAATAAACATGTTATTCTAGTAGATTTCCGTAGACAAAACAAGCAAATAGTTCGCTTGTCTGGCCGGATTAGCAAACAAAAACACAGCTCATACAAAACCAATTAAAGCAACCCAAACAGCTCAACATCTCAGACAAATCGAATAAATCACGGTACAGTCAGCAGAATTGCGCTTAGTAATTTAAAAACGTAGTCCTTAGATTGCGGAGTGGTAGCGTCAGCAAATATATACGTCTTGCTATCGGCTAGTCGCCTGTGGATTTGTCAGACTGCAGCCACCAGCCGTTACGGTACCGTTTGCAAAATAAACGACACTTTTCAATATGTATGGTTATTAAGTGTACAGAACACATCTCATACCTAAAACAAAAGCTCTGCTGTCTTTGGGGCCAGATGATGCCCTGTGAAAATGTCCAGTCATATTGATTTATTGTAACCACAACTTTTATTGGTTGTGCAATACAGCTGTGTAGGTATTTTTTACGGCCACCGTTTCGCTGATATTTTTCAAACTTCGGCAATGCAATCAATGAAACTCGTTCAATTAATTCGAAAGATATACAATGTAGGTATTGACTCTGCAATTTTCAGTAGTAGGTCACTCGGTACACGTGTTGTTGATATGTAGAGTCAAATGTCAGTTGTTTTATAGAGCATCAGCTACTTTGACGTTGGATTATATTTTGCCTTTCGACCTTACAAACATTCACATCAACATTTTTACCCACAAAGGATGAATCGTCAAGTTATAACGTTAACTTGAGAATTGATGTTGCAACCAAAACCAACATTTGTAGACCGCCGTTTTGTCAACTTAGTGCCGCTGCCCGTTGACTTTGGTGTGCAGTCACCAGAAGACAAACAAACAACAACATCCAAAATTACTCAGACCAAGATTTTTGTAAAATAGGTACTTTAACCTCTTCTCAGCCTGTTTTGCCAGCAGTACACGCTCGCGGGATCCCCTTGCCGGGAAATTGAGTGAATGTTTTCGTCTAATCGCACCTGCCTTACTCGCTAACCCGAGTCTCGAGCCAACACTGGTACGGTCAGCGGGGTTAATGACCACTTTTTCCTACCAGTATATTTCGGAGATGGTGAGTGTAGGGGTTAGGCTTTATCTACTTGTAACAATAGTAGGTTTTGTTAGTAGAGAATACGGATCAATGAATTGGACCTGTTACAGTTTTGTTATAAGTACATATATAGATATATAGATTTTTAATAGCAAACAGCTGAAAACATATTCAAAGATATACTAGTTCTAAGAGCGACTCTATTATAAGGTTTTTGCAAGGTAAAAATCTTTGCAAATCTCTGCCCGCTATCGGTACGTGCCAAACTACGTTGCAGCAAGCGGCTTACACCATGGCACGTACAATGCAACTCTATAAAATTTGGCACTTCCTATGTACCTAGTAGTAAATAATATGGGCATTAGGCAGCAATATCTTCCACAATAGGTACCTAAAAATGATGTAAGCCGTGTCGTAAGAGGTAAGAGGCGACTAAGCAATACCACCGGGTGCGGACAGCAGCGCCTCCTAAGACCTTGAAACCATTTGAAACCATTTATTGCTTTGTGTTTGTGACCTCAAACTAAATCTACTTTTTCAAGCGTACAAAAATATAACCTGTGTTTGCAGTTGACAGCAGACAGTAATGAATTATATTATCAACAGAATTTAAAAAAATCATCATATCTATATCTATCTATTATAATTATAAAAGAAAGTCGTGTTAGTTACACTATTTATAACTCAAGAACGGCTGAACGGATCTCGGTGAAATTTGGCAGCGAGGTAGATGGTATCCCGGGGCCGGACATAGGCTACTTTTTATTCCGGAATAAAGCGTGCGAAGCCGCGGGCTGCAGCTAGTTTACAATAAAATTAAAAGCAAACTATGTATATGATAATATAAAGTAATAACAAGTCATGTCACAAACATAAAACATCCAAAATAATATTCCAATATATAATAAAAAAAACTCCTTAATTTCACCTAAACCTAATTCAATTTAAAATTATATTCATCATTTTAGTAGGCATGTCATAAAACCAATTCTCCAGAAGCCTAGAAAAAAGTTAAGTTTTCAGTTTCTGGAGAGGCAAGTTATGGCATCTGGGATATTGTTAAAATTTTAAGCGACATGTAATAAATACTCTTACAACTAGACGATAACCTAAACATAGGGGTGTCCCCCCTTACCAACAGGCTAAAGATTTCATCGTCGCTTCTTTACTTTAGTCTACATACCGAAGCGACTGAAATCAAAAATATCACTTTATTTCCGTGTAAGTGTTAAACACTTACACGGAAATAAAGTGATACTTTAAGAATTTGACCTTTTCTAAGTGTAGGTACATTTATTTTTGTATTATGGAAATGTCCAACTTATTGCGGAAACTATCCCGGTTCCGGTTCGGTTTCTTATAATAAATCTTTATTTTTTTTTACAAATAAACAAATTTCATAAATGTAGAGACAGTACAGCAGGTACAATCTTAACGAACTTAACTAATGGCGAACATGAGACAGAATGATCGCAAACATTAAAGAATGCCCTGATACATTTTTTTTGCGCTATGAAAACTGACTGAATTTCAGTTGAACCTACCGGTTCCGTGCCGGTATCGGTTTTGCATACTCTACCAAAACTATTCAGCCACTCAGATCCATCATCAAGGTGCTATCCTCAGTCCGCATGCCCAGGGTGGGGATAGCATTTCCCCTTAAGAGGGCGCAATGCGCGCCATTTTGTGAAAAGGATAGGCATAGGATTTCGCGATTATAGGAGCGGGACAGAGCATACGTTTTTGGCACGGGCGGCGTAAGCGCAAAAATCAAGTTATTGCTTATGCACAAGAACACTACACAACTTATGAAGAAACTGCTTCAAGGAACCAAATAATTAGTAATAACATAAGAATCAAAACATAAGTTATTTTAATAGACCGCAGGGTTCCTGAGATTTCGACCAAATTATGTGCGAAACAGTGCACCTTCAATTTTATCAATTTTTTATTTCTCAATCGTGGTTTCACATTCAAGGAACCAAAGAAATAATGTAGAATTTTATGTAATTCGAGTTTTTTCTTCGTAGGTTCTGAGATCTAGGCCTAGTTTGACAGCCATACCCCCTTACTAGGGAGCTGTTGAGAAACTATACCAAGAAATAAATGCCTTTACTGGGATTCACAGACCTTATGATTTGTAATAATATTTGTCATCAATCGGTTTTGAAGGAGTGATGGTAGTTTTCTATAATAGCTTCAAAAGTTATTCAAGTATGTACCTACTATTACACTAAGAAGATTGAAGATCGGTGGAAATTCAATGTTTTTAATAAAAGTAAAAATAAGAAATAAATAAAATAAATAAAAAAAGCAGAGACATAGTAGGTGAAATAATAATAATAAATTCATTTGTTTTTATTCGGACTATAGAAAAGTTACACATATTATTTAACTTATTCTACGGTTCATATAATATATAAGTACCTACCTTAAACTAGCATAAATATAAAATACAAAAAATTTACTAATATAGGTACACGTTATTTGTGATTACGGCGACGACGTGTAGATGAGCAATCAGGGTGTCAGCGGATGACATTGCACGGCGCAGTGTTCCCTAGCAGGCGGCCAGTGAACCTTCGAAACTTGACACCCTTCGGCCAAAACTCAGCGCTTAAGTAGGTCGAGAGATGTTAATATGGAACTCTCACCATAAATAAATTGAAGCTCTCATTATGGCGAGAGTCCAGCTTCTCGACGCGCATCGAGTGAGAAATGTGCCACAATGTCTGTCAGAAGTGTACCCTACATTATCGAATAAAGATGTCTTTAGAACGTGTCGCTGTGTGGCCCACGTAAGGCCATTCACAAGCGCTGAGCTCGGAGGTACCTTGTAGTGATGCCCTGGATCTAGGTTTCCAGCTTTTATGGTACGACACGGAGGTAAGTGCTGGTTTTTGACGACCTCAGTGGCACAGCGAGCGAAGATCCACCTGCGACTCAGGTTGCGGGTTCGATTCCCGCCGCGAAAAATTATTTTCCATTCTGCTGATATGATTGGTTCCGATTCTGATATCTGTGGTTTCGAGTCCTAGACGACCGTAGTGGCACGGCGGGCGAAGGTCCGCCTGCGACGCAGGAGGTTGCGGGTTCGATTTCCGCCTTGGGACAAATGTTTGTACTATCTGCAAATATTTGTTCCGGGTGTTCTGGGTATTTTCTATATACATACAATAAAAAATATCCATCTATCTAATGTATTGTATTAAGTAGGTATATCAGTCAACTAAAACCCATAACACCAGCTCTGCTTACTTTGGGGCTAGTGATGATGTGTGGATTGTCCAGCATTATTTATTTATAGTATTTTATTTGTTTAATATAAAACTGCGTAGGTACTGAGTTTTTTATGTGTCAGATATCGAGTACCAATAACATAAGCTTTGTGAGCTTGTAGATTCAGGCGTCTTTGCGGAAATATATATGGCTAAATATTAGGATAAAGAATAATTAGGAACAATTCCATGATTGCATGGCATGCCAGTTTCCGGGAGGAGGGCGGCGCACGCGAATTGGATTTTATTGGATCTCATCAGAGAAGGTTTTACGCGGAGTTGTTACTAAATATGTTATAATCCTAATATAACTGGAATACTTTTATCCCGAAAAACGAGTGCGAAGCGTTCGCTAGTTTACCTATAGGGTTCGGAGTTTGCAAATAAAACGTAGATATGAGCACATCCCTAGCTAGGAATCCAGCAGGGAGCCTTTTGCCACGTAGCCAGCCCGTCAAAGGAGATGGTGTGGAAACGTCGCTGGCATTCAGGAAAAAGTAGGAGCTGGAATAGAGCATTCCTTGCTACTGTATACATTTTTCAACTTTTGGATGCAGAAGATGTTGATGATTCAGAGTAAAAAACAAAGTTTTGCTATGTATGGAGACAAGGCCATAGCGCTCATTAGGCCTATGTCCAGCAGTGGACTTTTAAGGGACGCTTCAGCACAGCGTCATTTCAACTATGGTGGTCTATGGATTCAACCAACAATTACATTCATAATTTTGATGTTTTAAGTAAGGTCATCAGTGTATAAGATACGGTTCTATGGGTATAACCTATAACTACTTACCAAAAAGTTGGCTGAACAATATAATTGCAACTCAAATGTTAAAATGCAAAAAAAATCAAATGTTATATCTCAACATGAATAGAATAATTATAAAGCGACCACTACTTTCGCTTTAAAAACCCTTGCTACTATTAAAGATTATTTGTCGGGTATTTATCGCGTACTTTTTTTTTTATTCGTGTACCTTTTTTTTTTTGCCCCTTGACTACGATCACTGCAACGCGATGGAAAATAAAACAGAAGGTACGCGATAAATATCCGACAAATAATATTTAATATGTTAACAGATCGCGTTGCTACTATTATCATAAAGAGGTTATAAAGGTTATAAAAAATTAGCATACACAGTCCATAGATCCGGTCCGCACACAACTAACGCCCATCCTCTCCGCCGACCTCTGTGAATAGCTGTAAATAGCAAGTATCAGAGGGATCTGAATATCTCTCTGATACTTGCTATTTACACAGTGTTATGACTAGAAGTTAAATTACCCGGATGAGTCTTTTGCTTGCAAAATCTTCTCTAAAACTACAGAGTTGAAGGTTTGACTATTTTAATCGTAATTTTATCTAAAATTAATTTGGCTTGTTTTAAAAAACGATAACCGACTACAAATTCCGGTTTACTTATAGATAATATTCATCTGTCTCGGATGAACGAAATCACCCCTCCCTTACTTTCCCTGACTGAAGGTCTATGTTTACGTGCAAAAAATTTAGTGGCTGTACTATAGGAGCTTCCACAGCTATAGTCGATCTTGTACACCCCTGGTTTCTCATGTGGGAACGTGTCCTTAGGCGTGCGCAGGTAGTATATGACCTTTTTCATAGGCGTGAAAATGGTTTCGATGGCGGATTTTTGCAGGATGTTTGCAACGTTATCCTCACTCCTTTTATGCTTGGCAAGAAAGCTGGTTTGCGTTCAACCGTACTCCTGCGCGGTTTATGGCTGGTGCCGGAACGAGCTAGGAATGACCGAACCCTATAGCCTTTCTTATTTAAAACACTTCTGACGTGGGCCAGCTTACTCTGTAGGCTTCTATCATCACATAGGCCGTAAGCACGGTTAGTAAGAGATGTTTCCACCGAGTTAAGCTGTCGAGGGTGGTGATGTGAATTGGCATGGAGGTATCGGTCCGTATGTGTGGACTTCCTATAGACAGAGTGGCCTAAGCTTCCATCATCTCCGACCTGCACCAATACGTCTAGAAATGCCAAACGCCGATCGGTCTCCATTTCGTATGTGAATTTGATCTTGTACTCCATTGAAGTGTGATAGTAGAAGTTCAACATCCTGTGTCCTTCCTTTCGCAATACAATAAACGTCATCTATATACCTCTTCCACAACTTGACTTCCACAGCGCCTGACGAGATGGCCACACTCGAAATACTCCATCCAAATGTTGGCTACTACGGGGGCGACTGGACTTCCCATTGCTACTCCGTCAATTTGAAGATAGTATTGCCCTCTGTATATGAAGAAGTTTGTGGAAAGAATATGATGAAATAATACTCAAATCATGGTAAATATCCCGTTGTAAATGACTTTAGTGTTGCCATGACTTTAGTGACTTTAGTGTACCATGATGGATTTAAAAGATTTGTTGTAAGGTGCATGTTTCACAGGTGGTCAAGATCAGTTTAATTCAATCAAGTTAAATTTCTCTCTCATGATTTGACGTACGAGTTGTCGAAATTCGACTATGAGTACATCATCATATCATAGAAGCTTGATCGCGTAACACTGTCATTGGACAGATATATTATACCTAGTATCGCTTGCACAAGGATTTTTAGTGTCTTAGTTAATTTTGACTTATTTTTGCAGAAAGGATACCTATTTGCCTAAACATGATTAGTGAGTTGTCAAACCATAAAAGATATATTTTTTTTAAATCTGGCGCTATTGTCTTTTATTTTTTCATACAATTATCCACGCTTACGTCACAAATCCAGGCCTCCAGTAGACGAAAAACAAAAGGGGATAGCGCCAGCTTTTAAAAAAATATTCAATTAAACAAATATACGTCAAATTTAAATAAGATTAGCCATCAAACCCTTATGCAAGCGAGACCTATTGGTGTTACAACTCAATAATAATTTTTAAGCCCGTTAAATATTCTTATGCAAGCGGACCCAAATCTACTCTCCTAAACTCAGTTAAAACGTTGCACAGAAAGCTGGAATTTAATTTCCTGAATTACGAAAGTTAAGTGCATCGTGGAGGGCGATTCTAACGCGTGCCCTGGGAAGTGAAAGATTATTTATTAGCCAGGAATGATGGGGACCACATACCTTCAGGTGGACCATTATTCCAACTCCGAGGCGGGTTTTATTAATTTAACAAAAAAATATTAGTCTAATAGTGTCCGAAGGAAGATTAATAACAGCGTCTTACAAGCACGCGAAGCGAGGTGCGAGCGCTAGTTAAATCATCGCGAGGCCAGTTACGACCTCACGTAGCCCCGGCTTCTCTCGGATAAGCTGGGAGATCACTAAATTGAATTTTTATTGTAATTTTCATTGCATTTTTCTTGTGTCGTAAATGATAGCTGTAGTGTGGATGTGAAGTTTAATGTGATTGCCACTCGGCGATAAAACTGCTGAACTATTTGTGAAGAATCAGCAAATACTTGTACTTATTAGAAAACTATTTAGGCTATTTTTTGACCGAATTCCTATGAAAACTGATACAGCTTAAACAAATAATATAAATGCATTGATGCAGCGCCACAAGAATATCATGCTTCGAAATGACGTAAGTAGGTTATATTATTATACGGATAGCACCTACTTAATTATTTTATGTTGTTTTCACGCACTGGCAAAGAAAAAAAATATTGCATTGGAAAGAAGGAACCATTACAAGTAGGCAAGTGAAGGTAGGTATATACTGTTCATTTAATTTAAATTTGTAGATATTTATTTTAATAACAATACAATGTTAATCCTTGTTCTATTTACGTCAGATTCTGGTGTAACGGGTGACAGATTCTATGAGACTTGTTCTGGTGTATGTATGTTGAGAGGTAGCTTATACGACGATAGTATACCACCGATTACAAGGAAAAATAAGAGATGCCGCTTCTTCAACATATCCAAGCACTAACTTAAGACATGGCTCTGGAGAGGGTGTTCTGCAGCTTCTGCGAGTTCCTAGAGTTACCTGGACTGTGGAATGCAAATCCCGCGCGTGATGTTAATCAAAATGTTTGGGTTACCTGTACGAATTATAAATTATGTTGGTTAATAACTTTTATTTTCTATAAAATAAGATTACAAAATACGTATGAATTTTTTCTACAAAAATAAATAAAATGTTCATTCATTTATAGGTAGGTAGGTAGGTATAGCCGATAAAAACATTTTAATTAGTGGAATAATACCTAATTTAAGTTAATATTATTTTAATGGTAACAAAGGTTATGTGATGTTATTCTATTTGACGTGTAATATTATTTATCAATAAAACCATGAATCTTGGATCCTAATATTATTTTCACAAATGTTTGTCGAGACAGATAGAGAAAGTAGATCCCGAATGAAAAAAGATAAAAAAGATCAGATCCTTAAACGTGACTCTTCTAGTTCAGACAATTTAAACCGATAGTTAAGATAACTAGTAAAGATTGCTAGTTAACTTCAGATAGTTAAGTGAACGTATCTTAATTAACCTAAAACAAATCTTTTGGGGCAATAAAGTTGATTCATTAAACAATTTTAATTTGCAGTATTTCATCTAAACTGTTCTTGGGATACGGTTCAAATCACAAGAGACAGATTCTATGTAATAAGGATAAATTAGAAAACTGTAGGGATTACAATTTGCTAGGATAATTAAATTTCTCCTCGACAAGGATATCAAACAAATATTTTTCAATATTGAAAATATTAAAAACCACGAAAAAGCGCTTCTGCAAGTCATTCCTCGTTCATCTATTTTCCTCGCAGACTTTACCTAATAAATAGCTAAACTACTGATTGCTACTAACTATCATGCTCAATTTTACACTGTAGCCCTTATTTAACGTTTTTTTTTTAAGTTTCAGAATATTGAGATGCCACATTTTTGAGATGGATGAATATTTCCCTCGCCATTAGTCCATGCCTTCGCAGCGTCGGGTGTGCCTTGAGTTACATCATCAGAATATTAATTTTTGCCCTGGGAAACTTGGATGATGAATTTTATTATCTCGCTGGTCCCGGCTGAATCCAAATTGGGCCATTACAGCAAATTGATAACACACTAGAACAACGCTTCTCAAACTTTATTAGAACGCGGGTTGTTCCGCTTATGTATCTAAAGTTAGTGTTGCGTGTAGGCCAAGGTCAATTTATTTGGTTGTCTGATGTACAGGAATAGGTAAGGTTGTTCAGGAACAAAACTATGTCTGTAAATTTTTTGTTTCTAAGTAAATAAATATTAAGAGCACACGGAAAGAAGTATCATTATGATTTTTCCTACTAGTTATACTATATACCCTACCTACTTAAGAGGTATAACAGAAATTATGGACATTTATGAAAAGTATGTATTTTACTGCCATTCAAGGTCCAAAAGCAGGTACTTGAGTTCAAAAGCAGACCAAAGATCTCATGTTACAAAGTCACAGTTCCGTATTACCCTATGCAACCCCCAAAGCCCCCAGATTGAGCACCACTTTCCAAGAATAAGGAACAAGTATTTTTGTTCGGGAGAAGATTTTCGGTGATTTACGGTGGCTACGTTTCGATTAGAGCATTTAATGAGAATTTAATGGGAAGGTTGGCCTCATGGTGCTCTTCGCTATTGTTGTTTCATAGATATAATATACTTATTTTATACCTACAGCTATTTTGTGATAAGTAGGCGCCCGGCGCGGCGTACGCGGTAGAGCAAGAGAGTTTATATTGCTGCTGTAGAGCCTGTTCATAATAGAGTTACGTCGCTATTTTTATTATCATACCGAATCATGTTTTAAAACTTGGAAATGCACGAGCGAATTTTCATCGAATTGCAATAATTAAACGCAAACAAATAAGTAGTTATTCGCCTGCTATTTATAGAAACATCTGCAAAAATACGAGTATGTACCTTCTTTTGTTTGGTTACCTGGAATAAATCGCTTTAAGCGATAAGGCCGCCAGTTCCATTACTGTTCCCTACATTATGTTTAATGAGTACTATCTGTTTTATAAGGTGATGAATAAAGCATTATCTATCTATCTATCTTAACCCTAACACTTAGTAAGACGCTCTTATTGCTAATTCGCTTTTTTTCCTTGTTTGATTGTATTGGTGAAAACAGAAAATCAAAGTTTATAAGCGTTCAAAAAATCAGATGAATTAGCACTAAATTTACGAAAGGGGCGTAAATTTAGTGCAAATTCTATAAAACAGTTGGCTAGTAGTAGAGAAATGGACGAAGGAAAGTGAGATTTCGGCCCTACCTACAATGGGACAGTAAATAATAATAATAATAATCCGATTCCTAAATTATCAGAAGCCATGGAAATTAGAATAAACCGCCAAGTGCGAGTCGACTCGCACACAAAGGGTTCTGTACCGTAAAAATCAGTTTGAATCAGTTCAATTACAATTGAAGTGTTTCTTAATTGTAGAAAGTTACATGTGCCTACCTATTGTAGTTCAAGAGATACAGCCTTAACAAATTAGGAGCAAAAATAGCCAAAAAAAATCCCGTATGTTGTATGGGAGCCCCCTTTAATTTGATATTTATTTTATTTTTATTATTTTTTGTTATAGCAGCAAAAGAAATACACATTATCTGTAAATTTCACCTGTCTACCTTTTACGGTTCATGATATATAGCCACGTGACTGACGGACGGACGGACGAACAGCGGAGACTTAGTAATAGGTTTACGTTTTCACCCTTCGGGTACGGAACCCTAAAAATGATAACAAGTTTCCAGCAACTTGCCTCGAATAACACACAACAGTAATTCAATTACAACTTACCAAATTACACCTACGAAACCGATATTTTTCCGAAACTACAGCCTCCAAAAGGGTCAGCCCCAAACTCACGTAGGTATTCAATAAGTTCGCGCACCTTAGATATTTTTTGCAACCGCACAAGTTTCGGACCGAGGAGTAAGTTTGTATCGTAACGAGGCAACTTCGGCCGCGGCCTAACAAAGAAAAGTTGTCGAAACGAAACTGTCAGTGCCAGGTATCGAGACTGTAGGCTTCGCGGGCCGCGAGTCGAGGACACCTGATTTTTGTACTTTACTTTTGTTTTTTATCAGGAAAATTAGTTTGTTGGTGCCTACTCAATAGCAGATGCATTATCCAACGCTGATTAAAAATATTGTGAGCCCTGCAGCTCCACCCGAGAACACACATAGTAAAATTATAAGGACCGTCAGTTTTTAATAAATCAATAGACAAATGAGGAACTATCGAAAAATTTACAACACATTATTAAGCGGTAGTTATAATCAGCATCGAGTTTCCGTTTCGTATTACAGGGTTTACCCAAAAAACTCCCAACGTTGCTTCAGTTGTCAAACGTAAATACTGAATTTTCAGTCTTCTCTCCGCCTATACCGTGGCACATCCAGGCACCCGAAAGTTGGGAACCCCTGATTTGTTTAAAGTTTTTCAGTTGCAAGGAGGGTGCAACCGGGGCGGGCGGCGTCGGGCGGATTGTTCCTTAACTAATATAAATTTAGTTTTAGTTCCGATACTGCACTTTATAAGGAGGTGTAAGTTTATGTTTGAATATTGTGAAGATGTTCTGTATGGAGTATGTGAAGACGGATGACGTTAGTCGTTCACCGTGGTTCAAAGCCAACTTCATTATATTATTAAAACTAAATAATTATATTATTAAAGTTTTGAATTGTTGTACAAAAAATAGCTCATGTATAAAGATCAAAACTGTTCAGTAGTAAAAAAGATATTATGTAGCTTATAAGTACTTATTCTTCTTGGTTTTTGGAATTTATTATGTATCTGTCGTTGGTGGTTCTATAAAAAGTTGTTCTGGATCAATAAAAAGAGGAGCTAAGCTGATAAATAGTTAATAAACTGTCCAATAAAACTATTATAAGGAAAGGCGTGTTGTCAAAATGCAAAAAATATGAGCCTCCCTGACCCCGACCAAAATTTTTTCTTTAACCATCATAACATTTGAACGGCTGCATCAATTTTCTTCAAACATTATATTCTGGATAAGTCACCTTTCAAGCAATAAAAACACTATTCAAAATTGGTTTATCTGTTCGGGAGCCACGATGACCAAGACAGACACACACGTCGGTACCTACCTATAATCAAAGCTTGTACAGTCTACTTGTACAGTCTACTTATACAGTCTACTTGTACAGTGTACTTGCTCGAACATACATTCTGTTAGTTATGTTGTAATCAGTAAAATACCATCCCTCTCCATGTCGGGTATTAAAACACAAAATACTCGTCGGATAATTAATATGTATTTACATAAAGCTTTGGTAGAAAAGAGGTGGAAGAGGGAAGTAGTACCTACAGAAAGGGCTTTCACCTGACTGCAGCGCTTGTAATTATCCCGATTCAGGTATTACAGGTGGGTATACTGACGGGAATATAGTTTGGATTGTTTGAGAACAGTTGGAAGGTACATATACAGGGTGCTCCAGGATGTGTAAACTAATTAAGAAGGTAAGGCTTCAAGGTAATTGAAATCAAATTTCTTCAAATACCTATTTGTTGTTAAAATCATCTTGTACCATAATAACACAAGCTCTATTTTGGAGGAAGACGATGCTGTGTAAAAATGTCCAGAACAGTAGTAATATATATTTATTTATTTTGAAATACCACTTGACTTAGATCACAGTAATTATGACAATAAGAAAGTACTAACAATGAATTCGGAAATAAAGTAAAGTAAAATGATATTTATTATGTCAGAAAATCAAGAAAAAATTATACATAAACTTTAAATTAACAGGAAAACTGACAAAATTTAACAGCACGGTCTTCCGTGGAGACCGTGAAATAGCAAATTAGAAATAAACCGCCAAGAGCGACTTGACTCACCCACGAAGGGTTCCATACCGTAAAAATCAGGCAGCTTTTTCAAAGAACATTTTCACTTGTTCAGAGACCCCCATAAATTTTCAACTTTATTATATTTTAAGTATTTGTTGTTATTACAGTTGAAGTGTTAATAAGTAACATAAGTATAGTTTAATGTGTCTACATATTGTGGTTCAAGAGAGCCTTGACAAACAAACAGCAAAAACAGCCAAAAACACGTTTTTTTGTAGGGAAGCCCCCTTTAATTTTGATATTTATTTTATTTTTATTATTTGTTGTTATAAAGTCAAAGTCAAAAACTCTTTACTTCCATAAATACAATAAATGTACACTTAGAAGAGGTCAAATTCTTAATAATTAAACACTGACACGGAAATAAAGTGATATTTTTGATTTCAGTCGCTTCGGTATGTAGACTAAAGTAAAGAAGCGACGAAGAAACCTTTAGTCTGTTACTTACGTTATAGCGGCAAGAGAAATACACATTCTCTGAAAATTTCAATAGTCTACCTTTTACGGTTCATGAGATAGAGCCCTGTGACAGACGGACGAACGAACAGCAGAGGCTTAGTAATAAAAATGAATAGTACTACGGTTTATGTCGTTAAGTTTTCTGAAGTCACATTTTCTGTTCATCCTGTACATACGGAACCCGCGGGTCAGCGTACACCAGCTAAGTAGCCGCCACTCAGCGAGTTCTACGCCACTCGCCGCTAAGCTCATTTCCACGCTTTGCTTTTATAAAACTGGCTTAATTCCTACACGAAACACACTGATGTAAGATACTGAGGATTTGACATTCCTGATAGACCAACTAGAGGCCACTGCTGAAAATCGTACAATACAAATACTTTCTGTTGCAACCAATAATTTTTAAAAACTTTCAAAACATGAAAGTAAAACTAAAAACCGTCTTCGAATTCCTTAACTTGACACTGTTTTTTTTTTTAGTTTTAGCGGGACAAATACTAATTCCTGGTGGTAGAGATACCTATGGGACCATCTCGGAATCAACCTCTATACTATAGCAAAATAATCATCGAAATCGGTCCACAATTGACGTAGAAATTGGCGAACATACATACATACAGCCGAACATAGAACCTCCTCCTTTTTTCGAAGTCAGATAAAAAAATAATAGGAAAAGACAAATACTTACAGAGACAGATTTGTACAATGGCCGTACAGTTGGACCACAGTTCTTAGCTTTGAAGTGCTACATGACCTTTTAAATTTATAGAATAGAATATAAACATAGGTACCAAACAAATATAAATGTATGTAAGTATAAATGATACCAGGACGCCAAACAACTACAGCAGGGCTATTCAGTCAGACTCTCCGCTTCCGAGTCATCGACATGGAATCTGACACAGATTCGAGCGAAATTTAAATAATTTTGCTGTTTTTAATATTTTCAACGTTCTGCAAGGAACTAAACTAGCAGAAAAGTAGTTTTCCATAAATCGTAGACCATTTTCTATGAATCCATGTTACAATAAACTATGATAGGCATAAGCTTTTGGTAATATGTTGAATTTTAGTAACAAAGTTCTTATACATATTAATTAATTGGTCCAATAGTAGCACTAAATCAAAGAGTACATAAAAAATGTTTTATTATTTATGGAAAACTACTTTTCTGGTAGTTCAATTCTTTGCAGAATGTAGAACATATTAAAAACCGCTAAAACATTTGAATTTTGCGCGAATCTGTGTCAGATTCCATGTCGATGACTCGGTAGCGGAGAGTCTGAATAACCCTGCTAGTAAGTAGGAAACTATTGAGTTTATTGCATTCAACTATTAAGCTGTTCTGTGGAGTATTTTCCAAACAAAAAGAAACCTATAACATCATCGATATATGTACCTAAAATCTGTAGATATGGTACTTTCTCCCAGCGCTTACTCAGCAAATAGCGTGTTACAACTACACGCAAACACTCGCTCACAGTTACATTTCCAATCTTGTGCAATAATTATATTGAACAAACACGAGGGCATTACTGTAGTCTTTTAGTCAATACATCACACTAAAGTACAACGTAGCAAGCACCCGTAACACGAACGCCGCCGACCCGACTATGACTGAGGTGGGTGGACCAAATTGCACCTAATTTGAGCCTTCCACTTTCAAGAAGCTAGAGTCTCATCTCCCCTTTTTTACTTTTATTGAAGTATAACATATCACTCAGAAGTCGATTCAATTAAGTAAGTGAAGCGCAACTACCTCGCCTTTCTACTCCTCCGTCATCCCTCGGTCCGCAAGCTGAATTAAATTTCAGTAATTTGGTAAAGCGAATGCAAGATAGGTGGGCCTAGAGGCCACGCGGGATTTTCTTACAATCCTTGCTTTGTTCGGTCCAATCCAATATCCAACCGCTCTCACCTGATCCCCCTACTCTCAAAAATCCCCTCGAAAACCTTCGAAACCAACGCATTTTCACAGCTCCAGTGGTTTTGGTACACGATTTACAGTAGTTTGAAACTTATTGCGATGGTTATACAGGCTGTAATTGCTTAGCTCGAGTAATATCGCTAAGCTGAGATATTAGAAGGATTATGGGATGTTGCTTTTCGTTTTGATTATTGGGTACCTTTTATAGCGAGGGTAGTTTAATGTGGTTGAGCACTCGGAGCTTTACAAACTCGGGACCATTGCGCTGACTTATGTAGAGCTTTAGAAAACTAATGGGAAACTTAGGAGGCTGAAAAATTATTCAGAGTCATTTGCAAATGAACTTAGGAATCGATAATTTTGCTTTTATATAAGACTTCGCACGCGTTGTTTATATGAAAACGTTTAAAGGTTATTTCTATCCCATGTGAACTGTTTTATGGGGGTTTTAAGCTACATCTATGCAAAATTTCAGCTTGATCGGTCCATCCTGCGACGCAGAAGGTTGCGGGTTCGATTCCCGCCTTGGGACAAATGTTTGTACAATCTGCAAATATTTGTTCCGGGTGTTCTGGGTATTTTCTATATATAATAAAAAATATCTATCTATGTTATGTATTGTATTAAGTTTATCAGTCATCTAGTACCCATAACACAAGCTCTGCTTATTTTGGGGCTAGATGATGCTGTGTGGATTGTCCAGCATTATTTATTTATTTATTATCCATCCATGCAAACATCCAAACTTTCGCATTTATAATATTAGTGTGATTATGTTATGTACAATCACTAAATATGAATACTTACCTGTTCTAGGAACTAACGGTTTCGGTTCTTCTTCCAGCAGGCTAGGGGCTAGGGTGCGCGCCACGAGAAACGTACTTCGTCTCAATAACTCGAGAAAAATGGCGGCATCTCGCATGCAATTTATAATATTAATATGGAATATGGATTACTTTATTACATTGATCAACCATTTTTTTTAGTGCAGCAGTTTTTTTGGTATAAAATATTTAGTTTTTCTGATAGAATCATTAAGGTAATGTAAGAAAATTACCTCTACAATTAATGAATAGAAAAAGATATGGGTACAGAGGTAGAATTGATAATTCTGATGTATATTATATTCTTTTCAGTTACGTAGGTACGAGTACCTTATTTCTTATTTGATAGATACTAATGTATAACATAAAATTTGACTTGTCTAAGTGCTTATTTTGTAAGCCTTAAGAAATAAAGTTATTGAAATCTGAACATCTGAAATCTTCCAAACTAAAATCGACTCTACTAATCTCTTGTTCCGTATTCAAAGAACTTGTCACGGCTCTGCGCAAACTGTCTGTGACAAAACTAGTCGTAGACAATTTCGAGTGTCATTTTTGTAAGGTTCTAGGTATGTGCGGAGGAGGCGGCGGATACCTGACCATTATAAAATCTGTGCCTGATCGAAGGGTTGAAGCAATGAAATTCAAATATTTTACACATTCATTGATGATTTTTTGTCTATTCTACCGTAGACAAAACACTAATAAGTACAATATGACCATTATAAATACAGAAAGGATCCTTTATTAACAAAGAAAATTACAATCAAATAATAGAAATAAATTAGAACTAGTATTTAGAATTAAAATATTTGAGCTCCCCTGATGAGCGCCTTATTGGCTTTTTATCTCATGGCATAACCTATTATGCCAATAATCCCCACGCTGGGCATGCGGGTTGGGGATCGTAGTTCGGTGGTAGAATTGTTCTGCAGGAGAAGCTGCTGCCCGCCCTCGGTACGTGCCCCTTAGTCGCCTCCGACACCCGCGGGAAGAGTTGAGGTGGTGCAAATTCTAAGCCGGCACTATTAAAGGGGAAGCTTGTAGGCTGGTATGCGTATTTATAAGCAAGTGGAGTACAAATTAATTATAATTGTACTGTAAATACTAATTCTATTTTGTTTCTATACTTTAATTGTATTTTTTTTATGAAAATAAAGATTTGATATCTTGAAAAAAATTTATTTACCATTGATATGAGAGCGAATTCTGAAACTGTAAGCCTGTAAGTGGCGCAGTAAGTGGCACACGGCGAGACGTAGGTTGGCATGCTAGCCCTAAGGGATAAGGAACATGATATTTTGCACAGACCCTCGCCTCTGGGCCCTAGGGAGGGATTTAAAGTCGGCGATATTCGACCCTCAACCTTCGGATAAAAAGACCTATTTTCAGATAATCTCTAATATTATTTGATGAATTTCAGAATTCTCCGGCTTATGCCCATCCTCGTGAAGGGCATTGAAGTGCTCAAACGAGCACTCAAAATTCATAATTGATTTAACTGAGTAAGTGAGTGCAAAGCCCAATTTCAAAGTACAAATTCAGCAATTTATTTAATTCTGCAAAGCTTTGGTTAACTAAAAGCGATGAGTAGGTCGTTGCCGAGTTTTCAATACGGGATAGCATATTTTTTGATAAAGATTTTAAGTTGGCACCTTTTCCACGCTGTAGAATTAACTACCACTTATTTTATTATAAACTAATTGCTAATTGCTCACGTAAGACTGTAATGATAAAACCAGCGCCGCTACTAGCTTCGGCTAGAAGCGGAATAATGCTGAGACAGGGACCTTTTTGGACCCCTGTAACATTTGCGCATGTTCCCAATTATCTACAAAACGGCTCAACCGATTTAGATACGGCTTTCTGTATTGGGTTTGGAATCGTTGGCAATGGTTCTTAGCTGGGTGGTATAGTGCTCGCTTGCTAGGGGGCGCTGTTGTGTGTGTATTTCGCGAAAACCAATGTTCCCATTTATCTACAGAATCGTTTAATTGATTTAGATACAGTATTCTGTAGAAGGTATGGGGTTTATTGCTTATGGTTTTTAGCTAATTTGTATGGTGTTTACTCACCAGGGAGCGCTGCAATTAACGTTTTAAAATTTAGACACAATTTTATGTAAAAGGTATGAGGTTAATTGCCGATGGTGCTTAGGTAAGTTGGTGTTTACTCACCAGGGGGCGCTGCAATCAACGTTTAAAAAAGTAAATCGTCTTTACTTAGTAACGTAGGAAATCACTAAAAAGTTTAAAAAAATAAAACAAAACAAAATTTTGCAAAACCAACTTTGTAATCAAAAAAGAAATAAATAATTTTAGTAAAACCATTGACTAAGAAGAATGGATAAAACAGCAATGGTAATTTATATATTATAATCAAATAAAGCTAACAATTTTTTTTCACTTACCTATTATTAGAGAGACAAAAATATCCGTCGGGGGTTGCCTGGAATGAATTGAATGTAATAAATTAACAGTTGTAACGACGATGTATTATTTAAAAGACTAATGAATATAACAATAATGAATATAATAAATATATAATAATAATATTGAAACAATAATGAATATATAAATATATAATAATAATATTGAATATTGCAAATTATCATTGCTGTTTTATCCATTCCTCTTAGTCGGGGGCTTACTAAAAATAATTTATTTCTTTTTCGATTACAAAGTATCCGTCGTGGGTTTTGCAAAATTTTTATTTTTATCGTAAAGTTAGAAGTTATTTTTTTATGAACTTCTATTTGTTTTTTTTTTGTACCTTTAAATTTTTTGTAGCGCGTTTTGCGTTTCTGGGTTCAAATAAATGTAATTTCTTTCTTTCTTTCTAACAACGTCTTGTCTGTGTGAGTGTGACATGTTTTTAAGATAGATTAAGCTGCCAGCACCTTTACACGTTCAGCTTCGTCAGCTGAAAAGTGACGTCAGGGAGCAATAAGAACCTGATTGGCCTTTCCACGAAGCGAGTAAAGAGAACCTTCAAACTGACCCTGACTGTGAGATGTTAATACTGTAACAAAGCTTGCATTTCCTTGGTCTGTCCTTGAGTACACGAGGTGCCCTACTGTGCACTCCCCGCTAGCCACGCGACCCGCAAAGAATATGTACGAATGGAATTTTAAAAAGATGTTTCTCTCGCTTATTTGCAAGGAACAACAGCAGAGAAAACGAAAATATGTTTTTAGTTGAAATCGTACGACATTGGCTCTCTCGTCCTCTGGCCATGACGATCTGCGAAAGACTGGCGCCAGATGCTGGATGCGCTGAGGATTTTGACGAGAGGCCGGGGTCTGTGGCTTAGCATAGGCTGATGATGCTGATAGTTCACTCGCTTATGTTTAAAGTCAGGGGAAAATAAAGTGAACGTGAAGTTGATCATTAATTAGTTATAAATTAGTTTGAAAATTGTCTTATGGACAATTTTCAAGCTATTTATAAACTAATTAATGACCAACTTTCCCTAACCCAGAATCACCCCCTTTCGGCTTATTACACATGTTACGTGGCTCCCTGTATAAGGCAGATGAATAAAGTAAGGACGCTGTGTGCCGTATTATCTATTCAGTCTGCTCTTTGATGTAGCCAATGCATTGAGTGAGATCACTGGTGCGGGACCTCGCTCCTGTTCCTAAGGCCAAGGATAATGTGGGGATGTACCTACAAGCCACTTCTAACACGTTCAAAATAAACTGCTACTTACAAGGTCTTACAGATATAGTCAAATTCAATATAGTTTGCGTGATGTATGTATCGTGAAATATTCTGATATATAAAGAGAGTAATGATCTCCTAATCTCTACCGACGACGTGTCGTAATCCAGCCAAAGGGTCAGTCGAATAAACTTTATTTTAGTGGTTAAACTTTTTCTTGTTCTAACAAATGCGCAAACAACCAAATCAAAGTCGAAGTCACGAGAAAAACTCAATTTGTCTCGCACATAATGACAGACTCGTTTCAACTAAAGTTTAGTATTTGGCGAAATTTTCTGGATGGATCCAGAAAATGTTGCGAAAATCATATTATAGATCTGAAAATAAATAAATAACGTGCAAAGTCGCATCGCACAGAAGCTATTTATGAAAACTGGAAAGACTTCACAAACAGAAAATTCAATACTTTCAACATCAGACAAAAATTAAACAAAAATACTGTATTTCAACTTGTCGGTATCACGCGACCCTTGCTGTCGGAACGAAATGTGTGTTTTTTATAGCTCCGGTGCGGATCCCTCAGCTTCTCAGGTACAAATTAAAATGCGCAGGGGAGTATTATCGGGGTTGACGATTTTTAAAATTGAGATACGTAAGCTCATTTTTTAGTATAAACAGATTGTTTAGTATAAACAGATTGTCAAGGAATGTTTTATAAAATTACGTTCAGCTCAGCAGTTTCGGCATTCAGTGGTATGTTTACGTAAAACGAAGAGGCTTTCCGCGTGTATCTATCAGTCTGTTTATCCGCTAACTTATAAACCACGCAACGGATTTTATTACGATATTCACCAATGGATGGAGTGATTAATGAGGGTTCAGTAATGCATATATTACATTCAGGCTTTGTGCAAATTGGCTGAAATATGACGATGATTGTTGAAGATATCGGGAAAAATCGTGGCGAGTTTGCGTTGCTGGCTTGCGCCGCGTAAATCAATGGAATTTTATGAAAACGATATATCTATTTTACTGCTTTACTACACTTGCGAAGCCGGGTGCTATTAATAACATACTAATTTTATTATCATATTCAAGCTCTTTCAATACATTATTATTTTGAAGGATCAGCTTTTGTTTTGTTGGACACCTCGGTGTAGTAAAAACAATTAAAGTCAATAATATCTAGAGCTGTGTCACCCCTTTCGAGATATACTGTTTTTAAATCTCTAAGTCCCAGAATAACTACCCTAGACAGCCCGTCACTAATGAACGTCAGATTTTTTTCGATTTTCGTCTAAAACAAAGGGCATATTTGACGCAGGTACCTAGATATCATCTCGAGTAAGGGAGGGTTGTATGTATCACTACAAGATTAATGTATAAAATTGTAGATGGATAAAATAGGGGAGTTTAATAACCTGAGCGATATCAATAATAATGACGATTCTACTTTTTCAGTGTCTGTTATAATAATGTTATGCGTAGCCATAATAGCTATATTTTCGTTGAAAAGGAATAAAAACTCAGGCGTGATTTATAAATAATAATAAATAATGCAGGACAATCCACACAGCATCATCTAGTCCCAAGCTAAGCAGCGCTTGTGTTATGGGTACTAAATAACTGATATACTTAATTCATCTTCATAGATAGTATTTTTTTATTATACATATAAAGCACCCAGGACACCCTCAACGAAAATCTGCAGATCGTGCTAACATTTGTCCCGAGGCGGGAATCGAACCCGCAACCTCCTGCATCGCTGGCGGACCTTCGCCCGCTGTGTCACAGAGATCGTCAATTTATTCTGGTCACAAAAAATCCAAAAACATCAGACATAAAACAGACTCGAGTTTCGAAACCAAATAAACAAGTCCCTCTAAAAACCCGCTTAACGGTCACTCAATCCTATCAGTTGAATCTCGCTGCGCTCGCCGCTGCCCTTATAAAAGGCAAATGGAATAGAAACATCGAATAGTGCCGTTAACCATAACTGTCATCGGAATGTATCGATTTCGCATTTTTTCCCGATCTTTATGAAACTTATCGCGGTATCTAATGCCGTCGTTATATTCTATTGTCCCCTAAAACGTACCAGTTTACAATTTAAGCTGTCAGTATAGAGTTTTGACATGCGATGCTGTAAGGATGAGATTGGAAAGGGTAGAGTTCGTACAAAACTAAAATTTACTGTAATATGGCATGCCATATTATGTAATGACATAATATGGCATGCCATATTATGTAATGACATATTATGTAATGACATAATATGTAATGACATAATATGGCATGCCATATTATGTAATGACATATTATGTAATGACATAATATGTAATGAATTCTAGCGTCCGTAATTAAACCGTATTTTAATATTAAATACGACGTTATCTATCTATCTGTAATAAGCCTTGATTACATGAATAAATAAATAAATTACAAATGAGTTCTTCCAAAAGATAATTTAGTAATAACATTTTAATGTTTTTGACAGAGGTTTTCTTACATAAAACGTCAAAGTCAACCGACATAGCGGCAATTGTCCGATTATTTTTTTGTGAACACCAGCCTTCGTGATGATTTGACCATAAATGTGTACAGACAGGGATTCCCATAGCTGCAGTAAAAGTGTATGTATAGGACTTACTTACATAACACACCTATAGGTACCTATGTAGGTACTGTGTCGTAAGTTATGTAACACTAAGTGTGCGTTCACAGTGAATGCGCGCCGGCTAGGGATAGGCGGGCGCGAGCGCGGGCGCGTGCGTTGGCCAGAGTGACGAACGGGCTGTTGTAGCGTTTAGACGCTACAACAGCGCCTATGGTTTACCACACCTGCAAAAGCAGGTGTAAACCATGGACGATATGTTATTTTTACTAGACAGTTCGATCCTGAGATGGAGGTGTTGATTGCAAGAGATGGTGTGCGCGATATAAATAAAGTTACACAAATTATATTTATTTATAACCTTATAACCAAATTTACACCACTCCAAATCTTCTCGCGGGTGTCGTAAGAGGTGAATAAGGGATATCAACCGGGGATGGGCAGCAGCGCCCCCTGCAGAACAATTCTACCACCGAACTGCGATCCTCAACCCGCTTGCCCAGCGTGGGAATTATAGGATTTTACCCCCCCGTGAGATAAAAGCCAACAAGGCGTTTATCAGGGGGAAGCCTGGGTCCAGCAGTGGACCAATATAGGCTGTGGAGGAAGGGGCAGTATAATGCAAAAGGTTGGATGGATGTTTAGATGTGTGTTACCTCTTTACGCCAAACCTACTGAACGGATCTGGCTGAGACTTGAGAGTTCTTGACCTGAACCTACATACCTTATCTTATAGACTATACTCGTGATTAAAATATAGATATGCCAAATCTTAGTATAATATGCTAAATTGGTAACGCTGTTTAGAAGACGCGCGCGAAAAGACCCAGAAGGGATACCCCCGCCACCCGCTCATTAGGTTGCTTGTTGACTAGACCCGTAGTGTGGCCATAACGCGGATAGAAACGTTTGAAAATTACGTGTGCGGGCCTAGCGCGACGGGCATGAGCAAGTTATCGCTCTAGCCCGTCGTGCTAGGCCCGCTTCAGTCACTTTATTATGAATGCAAACGGCGGATTCATATGTTTGATACTTCGCGCCCGCCGCCGTCGCGCCCGCGCTAGGCTCGCAGTATGGTTGAAGCCTAAGGAACTAGTAATGTAGCTAAACGTCATGTGCTATGATTTTTCGTAGAAGACCTACATAGTTGCTACGCGTTGTTTGCGTAGAGGGTCTACGGAACGAGAAATCGTTTTCATAAGTTATTGCGACGCACGGAATATCAAAACCCGTTAAATGAGATGAAATATTTATGGTTAATCTGCTGAAACGTCGGGATATTATAAAATTAAACAGTGTTTAAAACATCACAGAATTCAAAATAAGGCGATTCTCTCTTTATTCGTTCTTGGGACCAATACCCAGAGTTTGATATAATTTTACGATTGTTTATTCACTGATAAGAATTATCGATAACGGCCTATTACGACGTGGGGCGTTTTTGGGCCAAAGCTGAGTTGTGTTCCGTTTATTAGTGTCACGTGACACGCGAATAACTGAGGCTTCCATCAAGGACTCACATAAACATGAGCTTCGTTGGAAACTTGCTCTTGTAATAAATATGTGCAAATAGTTATTACATTGGTTTTATTTGTTTATTTATTAAAATAGGTACCAACAGTATACAGTCATAATATACGTATACTATAATAAATGTTAACATGAGACAGGTTCTAATACATATACTTTATTTATTTATTTGTAACTAACACGATTATTTACAACCAATTACATTAGATACATAGGAACATAACATTTAACAATTACATAATTAAAAAATAATCAATTTACATAATATCATGCGCAAAAATACTTAAAAATAAATCAATCTTCCGCAATTGAGGCAAAATAAATTGATTGAGTAAATAAATTAAATTTCCACATTAAATAGATAAAAGTATAAAAACGAAATAATATAAACAAAACAAGCAAGCATCCATTCATTCATCAATCTCGCAAAACCTCAGGCATACCAACATTAGACTCTTCCATTCATCTGCGAAGATATCACAGTCTGGGTTCTGGTCAAGGAGTCTGTTAAGTCCGGCGAGGGTGCGAGTCAGTGGAGAGTCGGCACGGGCAGCGGTTTTTCAGAAAGGCACAGAGAAAAGTCTGTGACTTCTATTGCGAACGTAATTATCGGGTAGGTAGAGACGAAATAGAAGGTTGTGCAGATCAGGAGCATCGATAATACTATGGAGCACCTTGTACATTGTTTTAAATGGATATATATTTATAAATGGATGACACAACATCCAACAAACTAGTTTATTGGATGTTGTGTCATCCATTTATAAGTATAAATACCTAAGTATTTACTAATGCAATACAATGCAAATACTCTTTATTGTAGACCAAGATAGAGAAAAATAGAACAGAAAAACACAAACATAGAGACAGTTGCACCAAGGGCGGCCTTATCGCTAAGAGCGATCTCTTCCAGACAACTTTTGGATGGACACGTAACTATGGTATATACAGATAAAGACGGTGGCGTATTACAAAATATACATAAACGAATACTGAAATATTAATGTAAATAAATACTATGTATAGACAATATATACATATGTAATAGTAACTATTTGAAATCGAAGTAAGAAGTGTTCATAGACCATATTATTATGTTTAAATATAGGAACAGATTTAGCTTGTCTTATTGAGATAGGTAAGGCATTCCATAGTTTGGTGGCATATACGGTGAACTAAAGGCATGGAAGGGCCGGGGCGTTTGCAGCGAAAGGGTTTCAGTGGAGCTAAGGGAGGAGAGAATAATAAACAATTTGACATCCGGTTTTACTATCATTTAAATTTTAGGTAGCTAAACTTACAAATAGTTTGTAAATAAGTAAGGCAATAACAGACTAGCACTCTGTTATACCTGTTACACAATCTTAATTATAATCTAATGAGGGCTGAAGAAATTATTCCAGCAGCTTTTTTTTAAATAATAGAGTATCATAAATAAAAACGAAATCTTTAATTTTGGTATTCGTAAAATTGTATTGATTACATAGTCTCGCCTACTGCAATGCGCAGTAGGCAACTGTAGGGCTCTCTTACTGTTGCAGAATGGTGTGTGGAGTATATTAGTTATAGGGCGTCTAGGGATTCTTGGGCGCAGCTAGGCCAATGTTTTTAACAATGAAAATGCTGACAATTTTATTATTTGAGATTTAGTGACGAAATGGATGTTCTAATACTCTACGGCGGCAATAAAGGGGTCCAATGTTAAAATGTTTTATTCTATTGCTGGGTGCCTAGTAAATGTTAAAATGTTTTATTCTATTGCTGGGTGCCTAGTAAATGTTAAAATGTTTTATTCTATTGCTGGGTGCCTAGTAAATGATCGTTGTATGCTTTCAATTCTTTGAGAGTGAATGCAGTAAGTAGGATTGCATATACCTCTAACACATGCATATTCAAGTATATGTATTCCTAACGAGTGTTTTGAATAAGAGGATCTTGGTACTGGCTTTTTTAGGGTAGTTCCGACCCGATCACGCTGCGCTCGAACCGATCACGGTGCGTCCGATCACGGCAAACGGCGCCAAACAGTTTCATCCGATCACGTTCACGCCACACAAAAAGTGCCTTACTTTTTAATATACTTTAGTAAGCATAATAAATATTTTTTCATTATTAAATACTTACAAATGTTATTCGTAGTGTAAGCTTATTATGATTCAGTATTTTGAGAACAGAAAAGGTGAGAAGGCGAAAAAATAAACATTAGTATACACATATAAAATTATAAAATATGATCAGTCTTTTATTAGGTATCTCTGTTTTTAAAATCAGTCTTATTTTTACGAAACCAGTATTACAAGTGTTATATGAATATTTTTTTTTTATTCTGTTTTTTTTTTTTAATCTTTCATAAATAATTCATAAAGTAAAGCGTGACCCAAATGTTTATTTTTCTTTGAGAATTTTATGTGGAAACTTTTATTTCAATTTAACAAGATGCCATTTGTGGTTTCATAAGGTCCTACCTATATTAGTTTTGGCCGTAGCTTTTAACAATGGCTGAAGAGACAAAACACACACATAGTCACAATTGGATTAGACAGCCGTAGCTACAAGACTTGGTAACACGATAACCACTAATTTTATGCAAATAGCGTCAGGTATTTGACTCATGCCCCTTAGAACTGTAGCATTCCATGATATCAACAACAGGGGCTATGTACCAATGGGGTTCTTCTACAAGACGGGCTTATAGGATATCAGGAATAGCGAGGTGACAGCGACAGTGACGGCCCCGCGGCGGAATGCCGAACGAAAGCGTTGATTACGCTAAAGTAAATCACAAGAAGACATACGGCTAAGTGTAGTCGGGCCATTAGATACGGTGTGAACTTCATTAATAATAATAATTTATATATTTAAAGACATTGCGGACAACTTATTACAACGCCTGAATAGCGTAGGAATGTAAAGTGTGGCACAAGAGTTCAGTTTGAATACTAGAAACTAGCTTATGCCCGTGGCTTCTCACTAGTTTTACAAAGATATAAAGTGTACGTGTTAGTCTAGGTTAAGAACTTTATGCGTTTGTAAAATTTCAGCCTGTGTTGTTCAGTAGTTTTACAAGCATACTTTCACCTTTATATCTCCTATTTGTTGGCTTTTTTCCAGGAATTGAAAGCAAAACTTAGAGTGGAAGGATTCAGCTGCACTTTATGAGATTATAAGCAAGTTACGCTTTCTTTATATCATATTTGATAAGCGAGAGAGAGGTGACGCAAGTTACCTCTAAGTGCCTAAGGCTTTTCTAGTCCGCTCGTTTGGTGGCCACCCTGAGGGAATCCGAACCCGCACGCGGGACGCAGCGGATCCCTGATTTATGCGGTACCCATATAAATGCAATCTGCTTAATTGCTGTTGCCGGCTCCGGCTGGCTAGTGTGGCAACACTGGCGGCGCTCAAATCATTCGAACGTGGCGTGCGTCCCGATTTGAATTGTAATTATTGGAGCATATGGATCATTTTGAATCTTGTTGAGTTTATTCGAATTTGAATATTAATTGCCAGTATTTCCATTCAAAATTCGATTTTTTTAGCGTGTGATTTTAGAAACTCGAGAAATTAGTAGCGCTAGTTTTTACTGCGTCTCAAAATAAAAATCTCGATTTAAAATCGAGGCATTTAATGAAGTATCTATCCGATTCAAAACTGATACAATCGCTCGATGCTCAAGTCCCACCCCTAGGTATCGAAGCATCTGCCGGCTGGGAGCGGTGTGGGAGGTACCTGCGCTGCGTCAGCCGTGTGGGTCTTAGCGCTAAAAGTAATAGTTTCAATTTGACTCTTAGCCTGAAATACTGCGCGGTGGGTATTAATACCCAGAAAGGTGCACTTTGCGTTTCAGTTAATGAAATCGTCGTAAGTACTTGGGTATTCAAACACTTGTTCAAATGATTGTTGGCTGGTAGCGAATTGTTGTTCTTGTCATTATTATATTAATTATAATTATTTATTAATTCGAAGAATGATCGTTATAGGTAACAAATCTAAGCATATTTTTTTTAATTTGATCTTTACAGGTCTTTGTCATAGTTAGAGTTGAATAGTAGAATTAATATACATAATAATAAACATATTATTATGTTTGTTTAATGTAATAAACTTGGACGTTAACTTAAGAGTAAATACTAAAACGGTAGTGCACTAACAGAACATCATTGAGTTTATTTTAGGTGGAATTTTCCTTCTGCCGCTTTAATCAACAAAAATATATAATACTTATGATTAGTTAGATAGAGACTCATCCGCGGATCATCGGCTAAGATATCACAGGATTTAGATCCGCTTAAAATATAACAGCGATCTGTGCGGCATGTGGGCCAAAGGAGAACATCCTAGAGGGTTGTGGAAACACTAGCAGAGAGCCTGTTATGGTTAGGTACAAGCTCGCCCTTATGATTGGTTTGATGATGAATCTATAAATTTCAGAGTCTGAAGGACTACCTATTGAGTTGAGTGTAACTAGGTCGAAAAGGATGACGTATTCTCAATTTACAAAAAAGACGACATTAGGTGGGTATAGACAACTTGTTACAATTGTGTATTTTAACAACTTGTTATATAAAACCAAGGCCTCAGTTGGAGCAAACAATATACAGGGTGTTGTAAAAACTAGTGCACAATACTGAAGGAGGTCATTCACCTGCTGCCACAGATTATTATTATTAATATTCAGTGAACAAACCAAGCCTAAAAAGTTTTTTTTTTGCTGATTTTTTTTTATTTCGTTAGAACAATTAGTGTTTAAAGCTATCCCAAACTTGGCGACCTCTTTGATACGCGTCTCCCCTTCGTGCCTCACCTGATGGCGACACAAGGCGGCCGCAGTCAATGACCACGCCACCATAACAAGGCAATGAATGATTTTAAAACCTTAAAAAAAAGAATCGTTTGCGACTTGGTAGGTTCACTGAATATAAATCTGTGGTAGCAGGTAAATAACCTCCTCCAGTATTGCGCACTAATTTGAACAGCACCCTATATGTACACACTGCTACAGGGCGCACCATTCTATATTTGCTCTAAATAAAAACGTTTAAAATCTGATGTGTTTCCTTGAAAGCCAAACTCTCATAGCTTGAGGTCTGCACGGCTTAGCGTGCGTCGCGACTCATGGGAAATCTTTGCGACGAGGGTGGAGTTGGGATTAACTGTAGCTTAATACGTCAGCGGTCTAGTGTGGCTTGGCTACGACTCTTTGCGCGCCTTGTGTTAAGTATAGTAGAGGGGCTGGTGTGGCTACGGGAAAATAGACTTTAACGACGAAGGGAAAGGCAAATGATCTAAGCACGTGATTGACACAAATCATGCCTGGATAATTGTTTCTGGAACGTAGAGTATTAAAAGGTTCGCTTAGTTTTTAAAACTGCATGAAATTTAGTTTTTAAAACCGCCCAAAAATCTTTATGAAAATCAGTTTAAATCTCAATTTTGTGAGCAAAGCTGGTAATGAGCATCCAAAAATGTCTCAGGTAGATAATTACAGCGCCAAGCAGAGTATGATTATATTCGGACGAATCTTCTCAACAGTTTTTTGTAGTAGTTTAGTGCATGTGACCTGCTTGCACTCAGCACGCCTCTAGAACTAGTTCACGCAACAGTTACCGACATGAGAACTGCCTAGAGCCAGCTCGAGTACTTGCTTGGATCACTATAGTTCAACTAATAAGGAACTGTCAATATTTTTGCGCTAAACTAACTGCTAACCCCTGTATTCATATAGTCTGCTAACCTAGAGCATTGCCATGTCTGACTCTGTCTTCTTCTATTCACATAAGTCAGAGTGAGAAATAACGCTACTTAGCAACTGTTTAAAGTTAGCGGACCATTATGAACACGGGGGTAAGAGTTTACAGGTAGGTGGCGAAGTTCTAAAAATGTATGCACTTATTGCCTAGCCGATATCAAACTTAGCCTGATAAATTCTGCTTCAACAAATTTTTGACTGGTGGAAGCGTAAACTAAATTATGGTTAAATGTACTTATAGTCCAGTCGTGGTCTTTATTGTGTAAAGAAACGGTTACACAATTTTTTTCTCAGGAATATTTTGAACGACCTAAAATCTTATTGTTACTAGACTTCTATAGGAGAGGCAGTTACCGAGCAATGGAACGACATAGACTAAACACAATTTTTTATTTTTTTCATATTATTCATGTATGTATGTTGTACCCTTAACACGAACTCTGCTTAGTTTGGGGCTAGATGATGCCGTGTGCATTGTCCAGCATTTATTATTATTTCATACAAATTTATTTACAAAGAAAATCACAAGTTGAAACAATAATAATTTCGCTATCTGCGAACAATCTAGAGGTAGCTCAACTGAGCTCTATTTGTTTAGGAATAAAAGAACTGAACGTTTCCATTGTTTATCCCACTTCAAGAACTACAACATACTGAGTGAAATAAGATGGCATGCAACTGCTATCCTTTCCGTGGCCTCTCTAAAGACGTCTCCACTTCGCCCTGCGAGAGCCCTGGAGGCCTCGTACGGCCCTTGCACACACGCTCCTTCAACTTAATCGCTTGATGTTTCTACCCTGCCCTACAGCACAGGGCGCAAAGTAGTACTGCGCTAGTCAGGGGAATGTAAGTAAAATTACTTAAAAATGCTTTATATATAAAAATAAAATAAACTCACTGAAGTACATATTTTCGCAGAGAATTTTTTTATGGAGACCTGCTCGGAAAGTGACTTATTCTTTTCCAAATTTGAGCTATAAAGTACGTCATTGCAGGCGTACTAGAATGCGGGTCGAAAAACTCTGTGGAATTTCACTTCACACGCAATTTTGTCGGGAGAGAATAATGAATGAAAATCCATTTCTGACGTGTTATTTTTTTTTTTAATTTTCTGAAGTTTCAGTCTTTAGCTATGGGTATTGTCATTATAGGTAAAACTACAAAAAGTTTTTACTCCGAGTCCGCCATATGATAGCGGCCTCGTCCGTTCCATTCGCGGGAATTTCTTCGAAATTTACATTTGAGTTAGGTGATTTTATTATTTCTACAGAATGTCGTCGAATGATAGTGAAGATTTTATGTCACTGCCAGTAATAAAAGAAACTGCTCAAGCAGTGATTGAGGTTCTCAAAACTTACCTACCCGAAATATCCAGAAATAAAAACAACAAGACTTGTGAAGATTTCGTGTATTGGAAAAACGAGAAGAGTGCAACTTCTTTTTCGGAAAATGTTTTATTTTCCTCGTAGTTGAACAGAATATCTAGTACATATGATGTACAATCCAAACAACTTTATGACCATCTTTATACTGACACTACGTGAACTGCAGGTTTTGCCCATCATTACAAGCACGTTCGTGAAGTCTTTTCTTTTTTTTGTAAATCACCTTTAAAAAAAAAACATCTTTGTCCGGAACCCAATGAGTTACTGAAGACCGATCTCCCACTCCCACACCCACTGTTAATTCAGGGCAGAGCCATTGTAGAGTTTATTTTCAAATAAAGCCTGTCTGAAGAACGATTATTGAATGTAGGGAGTACCTATCTAACTATCAAAACTAAGTTTAAGAATTAAGGCCTGGCGTCGTCACAAACGTGTTCGTAATGATGGGCAGAACCTGCAGTTCACGCAGTGTCAGTGAATTACCAATAACCCTGCATAAAGATGGTCATAAAATTGTTTGAATCGATAATTTGATGTAGCGATCGATAACAAATGACACTACAGACATACACGTTTGTAATCTTATAACAGTTCACATGTTCCCCGAAAACTGTAATACCAACTATGGAGAGGCTCAATGCACTCGGTCGTTTTCGGAGCACCTCCCTAAAGGCCCGGCCACACTAACAAGAGCCGCGGGAGCTCATTACTCCGGCGCTCAAAGGGCTCGTCGTTTATTTGGAGCTGCAATGTGAACTAGGGTTTTATTTCACCGTCGGCTAACGACTGCCGGATGGATGTGAAGACGCTTTTGACAGTTCAACTTTCATGCTGTTAAAGAAGCTACGTTTTGTTTTTTTAGCGAGAGTTATTTTGTATACCTACCCAATTACACATGCAGATAAAGTACTCATTTGGATTGACGATAATGATAATACATATTTTACCTCTAAAGCTTCAACCATCGCATCGTGTCTAATTTTACAGGAGAACTTCTCATTGATTTATTTGTGTTAGTTATTAAGTTTGTGTGTAGTAGTACTAATTCTCTTCACAGACTTGATTGTTTAATAATGATAATTACCCTGTTCCGAGGATAGAAATTATAGAATTTGATTTGAACTGATTCTCTACTAATATATTAAATATATTAATCTTTTGTTTGAGAAATTGCTCCATTGCACACGGTAGGTATACATAAAAAAGTAGAGTAAATATTCGTACCTATTGCATTTAATTAAACTCTTAGAAAAGACTTGTGACAGCTCGAAAATGGTTCTTTAACCCGTATTCATAAAATAACTGGCATAAAATATCCACAGTACTTAAAAAACCTTTCACGAAAGAATTTCGTTGAGTTTATCGCAGTCTGAATCTTTTTCAAAACTTTCTTTTGATTATAGATCTTGATAAGTTTCTTATAGTTGCTAAGTATTCGACTTAAAAATTCTATTCAAGCATGAAAGACATTCCATCATAACTTTTTTAGTTTTTATTCTGTGAAAGTGCACACAACGTAAACAGACACGAAGAGGGCGAAAAAGCTTTTCAAAAATTTATTTCTCTTGTTTTTCAGCCCTAGGCTTCGTTCACGTAGGTACATTTTACATACTGTACCTTTGCATAATAACAGGGATAAATTAGCTCTAAGTGAGTGAAAAGTGAATAGAAATGGTCTTTAAATACAGGGGGCTATCTAAATTTCATCGTCATAAAGGTGGTCATGACTTACGGAACATAGTAATATCTAAAGATCATCTTTGGTAATATCACTAAGTTCACAGGTCAGAGCCCTGTAAGGTCTAAAATAAATAAAGCACTTTGATATTTGGTATTTGAGTAGGGTGCCCCAAAAACGTATTTTTATCTGCTGTTTTCCTACCTATCATTGCCACTTAGCCAAGTGATATATCTGATAAGGAAGGTAAGTATTAAGTTATTACGAGTGCCGAAATCTCCACGGGCGGCGGTAAATGGGGCGCAGAAGATCTTCCGCGTCAAACTTGGCAAAAACAGCGACAACACGACCTTAATCGGAACTCGTATATACATGAGCACGGCCGTACGTAGGTACTGTACACTTTACCGTAGGAAGAATTTTTACCATATTACCTTTGAGATGGATTTTACCATGGGAAACCCGTTTTCTTTCGCCAATTGTTTGGCGATATGGATTTTCATACTTTAGTTACTCTTGTCTATCTTTTCGACAATTTATTTAGAAACCTATCCGTCAAGGTATCGGATTCACTCGTAGAAGCAAGGTTTGCTTTGATAAATTCGAAAATCATCGATTCCAACAACTTTCCACCTTCAATTTGACGATTTTACCAAACCAAACATTTACCTAGAAAAAACGCCCGTTAATGAAGCGTCATGAAGCGCCAGCCTTACACGGTATACGTTGTGATTAATCGAACAGACGAAGTTGTATCTACAGCGTGTTCGCTCTGCACTCAACAATGATGGATCACCCTGTGCAGTCCACTAGTTAACTTGAATACTTGCGAGTCGTTTGTCACACGCTGCTCAAACTTGCGGTATAGCCGAAAAGTTTGCTCATTGTTTAGACGACTTCAAAAATGAGGGTTTTTATTTGTATGATTTGAAAATTTCACAATTTTTTTACAAATTATGTAGTCAGCGACCGAATCGCTGAACAGAGTAATTCTGGCATAGCGTTTTAAAGTGTGTGTGAGGTGTTTACATAAGCGTTCTTGAATAATGTCAATGTGCAAAAATGTTTGTTATTTAGATACTTTTTCGAGTGTCACTTCCTTCGGCTACGTTAACAACCGTTAGTTATGTTTCGAAACCGATAGGTAAATATCAAATTATGTAAATAAATACAGTAAAATATTTTCCCACATCTGTTTTAAAATTAATTCTTTGACGTTCGTCAGCAATCTACCTGCCTAATGTTCATTGTGATCTAACCCTCTATTTGTGTAGGCAAGGTGATGATGATGAAACTTTGTCCATGCTTATAATAATAAGGGTAGGTGTAGGAAGTAATTTTAACACTCGACCCACCTATTAAAGTCAAAACAATGTAGATAAGATAGGAGTCATTCAACTAAGGGCGGTGCACACGAGCGCTATAAATCTCGGCGATGATTTAAGCGGTGTTCACACCATCCCCATTTTTATTCTCCTCTATATCAGGCGCACACATCTACATATTATTCGGTGAGATGGTGGAAATACTGAATGGATATGGTATTTTTTTTACCAAATAGTGCAATGCTTTCCTTCCATATATTCTGGGAATGAATAGTTTAGATAAGCCGAAGGATCCAGAAGGCTGATTAGATAGATCTATCGAATAGGTAGGACTGGCCGGTAATCATAATCTACGATTTATTACTCAATACAGTTGTAAATGATTCTGAACAAAGACATCGGATATTTATTTGGTTACAGATTTTTCGCAGAGATACTTTTATGTACTTACTCGTTTAAAACGTTTTATAGAGTTAAAGGACAAGACAATATTTCGTTAAATCGAAGAGCTGGTGTAAGGTAACTTATTTAAGAGCTAACTGATGCCCACCCACCACCACCTCCTAGTGTTGTACCTCATCATCGTCATCGGCCTACATTAGTCCACTGCTGGACATAGGCCTCGCCTAATGAGCGCCATAGCACCCTGTCTTCAGCTTGCCGCATCCAGCATCTGCCTGCAGTCTTTCGCAGATACTTACTGTTGTAAGTAACGTGGGGTACCGAGGCTCACCGGGTTTTTAAAAAATATTCAGAGCCTCTGGTTGAAACGACGCGTGACCTGAGAGCTGGTGGGTATCTGGCGCAGCGCATCAGCATTGCCATACAGCGGGGCAATGCAGCCAGCGTCTTGGCGACGCTTCCGACTGCTATTGATATGGATCAGTGGAGCTACCTGTAGATTGCTTGCAACAGTCTACAGTTAGCTGAATTATTTCAATTGTAAATGCTATATATAATAATAGTTCTAATTTGTTTCTATTATTTGATTGTAATTTTATTTGTTAGTTACTTACTCGGTTCTTAATTACTCTACGCCATTTTCTCACTTTCTTATCATATGTGTTTTTTTCCTGCCTACTTATTATGCGTAGGTATGTATAGATACAAAAATCAACGTGTTTCGTCTTCTATCCGTCTGTATGCATGTAACACATACCATATCAACCCCTTCCCACTCTCCCACATTATTCAGCACCTCGATATAACGTACCGTTGGTATAATATCGCTATAAGTAACGGCGGTGTCACCGGTCAAGCCGAAACGGCGGTGTTTATCTATGCCGACCTACCCTCGTCCTCCATCCCTTGCAGTAACCACGGGGCGAGAGATTAGACAGCTTTAGATAGTAGGTCTTCATTACTTTAATACCAATCGTACTTAAGATGGCGCAATGAGAGCCATTTTGTGAAAAGGATAGGCATAGGATTTCACGTTCATAGGAGCGGGACAGAGCATACGTTTTTTTAATAGCGTAAGTGCAAAAATCAAGTTTTTTGCTTATTTACAAGAAAACAACGCCACTTATGAAGAAACTGGTTCAAGGAACCAAATAATTAGTAATAACCTACGAATCAAAACAAAAATCATTTCAATAGACCGTAAAAATCGACCCCTACAGCTCATCCGTAAATGTCTTAAGAGGCGACTAACCTATCAGAGGCTGGGCAGCAGCTGCCTTCTGTGTTTTTTAACACCTCTACTGCGAACAGCAATACCTCAAAAGCCTTGTTTAGGGAAGGCACGTTCAGCAGTGGACGTAAGAAAGAGTGCTGATAGGCAAGTAGCGCCGGTGTCGCTGGTCAAGCCGTTTATCTGCCGTGTATATCTGTGCCCGAACTTCCCCCGTTTCTTGCAGTGACCACAGGGATATCATAACCACACAACACACACACACAATCACGATCAATACATATCATAATCACGTCGTCGCCCCATAGTCACAAATAGCGTGTATATGTCAAGTTTTTATATTTTATATTTATACTAGTTTTAAGGTACATATTACTATGGACCGTAGGATAAGTTAAATAAGATCTGTAACTTTTCTATAGTCTGAAATAAATGAATTTATTATTATAATAATAAAATAATATTATAAATTCGAAAGTAACTCTGTCTGTCTATCTGTCTGTTATATTTTGTGTTTGTGTGGTACAATAAAGAGTTATCTATCTATCTATCTGACTGTTATATTTTGTGTTTGTGTGGTACAATAAAGAGTTATCTATCTATCTATCTGTCTTTTCACGCCTAAACGGCTGATTGGGTCTCAATGAAATTTGGCAGGGAGGTAAATGATACCATTTACCTCAGGTATGCACCTGGGACGGACTTAGGCTACTTGAAAAGCGCGTGCGAAGCCGCGGGCACCGTAATAATATAAAACCACCAGATAAGGCACTAGATAGGGCAAGTCTGACTATTATCTGCTTATTCATTATTTTTGGTACCTAGGAACCTAGATCCCTACTAAATATTTGTTTTAGGCTTCACAATTCACACAATTTCTTGTTAGAGTTTTTGTAACCAGCTAAGAAAAAATATTTTCTTCTTTCTTTTTGTATCAGGCTGCTTAAAATAATGCGAGGGGTTATATGTTGTGAAAATAAATAGAGATTGTTATTATTTTAAACATCATTATAATCATTATAATCGAGATTATAATCAGTCCATCAGTACTATTCCACTACTGGACATAGCCCTCTTACTCTCTAATTAACGCCATTTTATAATGGAATGTTATCGGAAAATCTACCTAGACTCTGATTAAATTGAAACAGATTGTGCTTAGATTTACTCTCATTTGAGTCAAACGCGCAACTTCCTGCGGGACAAACAAACATTGCATACAAATCCGAATATTCTGCAATAAAGCATTGCACAAAAATGAGAGCAAAGCTAATTGCAACTCAATTACCGTTGCGTAGATCCTTTACCGTGTGTTGTGTAATTCTCTCCATTTGTTCTTGCACAAAGCCCCGCTGCTGAACGCTTGCGGCGATGAAGACTTGTTTGTACATTAAAACAAATAATAAATAGCTCAGTTCTCGTATCCGGCATGTGAGCAAATATTTCAGGAGGCCCTACTATTAGCTTGAAATTTCATTGGTAATTTTACGGGTGACAAAGTAACCATCTTCTAATTCACCTACTTGCTGGGTTGGGTATAGAGTAGACCTACACTCCCTATGTTTGTAACTTCTGAGTGGCACAATGGGTTTGCACAATATCAAAATGGAAATGTTATCGTCATCGTCACCTTTTTGTGCAGTGTACAATGTACATAATTTTATTTTTTCCAGTAATTAGATATCAGCTATCTATATAGGTTAAGACTTAATACCTACCTCATAATGAATTTCCAGAAAACTATGCAGTTTTTTTGTGTCTGACAAACCCTATATAAAACACTCCAAACCATTGTTGCCACTTTCTACCAACTTATAGTAGCCTAAAAGTATAACTCCGAATTGAAAACCATTCTGCAAAACGTAAAAAACTTCGGAAAGCTTTTTACTGTCTACTGAGTCCAATTTATAATTACCTGCGGTTAATTTAAAACAGATACTCGTGGTAGCGTCGTCGCTTTGGAAGGTATTGGCCATATTTATGAATGCAAACAAGAATTCAAGCATGCCGAGTACGGTGACCATGCTCTTCTGATTGTATGTTTTTGTAAATGATGATGTATGTGGCGTCCCAAAAATACCTAATAACAAAAATGTTTATTTGAAACTTTAAAATTAAAAAAATACATGCATAAAACTACAATTTGGACAAAATAGAATAAGTACTTGCTTGTGTGTAATATGATCACAGTTTTTAGATCCTGCAGCTTATTAGCACATAAAATACATAAACTGTTTGCTAACTTTTTAGTTGTCGATTAGGATTAAAAGGGTATAAAAAAATATTTTTGTAAGTTTCTTAAAAGAACCAAATTTTCGAGTAATCTAAATCAATGCTGGCTGGAAGAGTCCCCAAGACTCTGGCTGCATTGCATGGCAATGTTGATACATGCGCTGCGCAAGATAGGTTCCTACTCACCAGCTCTCGGGTCACGTGTCGCTTCGACCACATGCTCTGCTAGAATTTGGAAAACTCGGAGAGCAACGGTATCCCTATTATTCAGTTTTCTAAAGAATTTTAAATCCATGATACAGAGAAAGATTCAAATTCACTTGTGTTCAAGTGTGAAGGTTCCTATGTTACACGTGATTGGTTATTGTAATCATATTAATAGAATTGCTATATCCTATCCTACTTCCTACTAATATTATAAAGGCGAAAGTTTGTGTCGTTGTGAAATGATTGACAACGCAAAAACTACTGAATGGATCGACCTGAAATTTTACACACATAAAGTTGACCTGGAACAACATAAAAGGCTACTTTTTATTCCGAAAAAACGCGTCGATGCCACGGGCGGAAACTAGTTAATAAGTACATCATTTGTCCGCACATAACAGAAGCCATGCACACTCTACAGGTGCAGATTCATTGCATGTTTCCATCTGTTTACATTTGATTTTCCGTTATTAATTATACGTGGGGCTTAATTTTAAATTTATGATATGCGTCCGCACAAATATTAATAAGAGCGCTATTAAAAATACTTTACAGACAATTATTTATCGAAAACCTGATTATGAGCATTTTGTAATCAAACATTTTGAATGTTGCTGATAGGCTTTTTTATACGTGATCATGACTAGACGTAAGTAGTGTATAAAACGTTATATGAGACTAGGTAGGGTATTATATTTTGTGTTTGAATTTGAGGCAAAAAAGTATTTTAACTGTGAGAGGGATCTAAAGCTTTTTTTAAATAAATTATATTATACTAATCTTCTACAGCTTACAACACTCTGTTTAACTCCATTACGTCCTTGTTCTGGAATTAATTCTTATGTCTATCAGGAACCCATACGAACTTTGTGAATGTAGATGTATACAATAATTCCCATGTATATTTTCCATATACATGGGAATTATTGTCGTGGCCCATTGAGTCTCAATTTCCCCATACGATTGCTAATGAAATAATCGTCAGATTTTGTTTAAAGACCCATAACCCCGCGTAGAGAGTAGGGTTGTCATTGTTAGGCAAAATTACTAGAGCTGATTTATCAAAATTCAAATTCAAAATTCAAACTGCTTTATTTCCTTTAGACCTTACAGGACTTTTGGACACGTCACAAAATTCAAATTATATAAGTAAAACTAGAAAATAAAGTGCTCACTTTGATTTTTGCTCACTTCAATATTTTTAAGGTAAAGCAAAGAAGCGAACAAGAAACCTTTACCTTGTTAGGTTGTTAGTTTTCGAGTTGGAGCAAAACTTGTCCCAAGCCTTTTTATCCTCTAGATAATCTGATATTTTGTAGTAAGCCTTTTTACAAAGTATATGTTTGACAATTTGTTTGAATAATCCAAATATCCAAGTATCCAAATGTTCTAGTCTAAATATACGTTCTGTAGCAAAATATCCTGTGCGAAGCGGACAAAAATGGAGAATAAGTAAAGGCACAACTTTTTACTTGTCGTATGAAATTCTATACGTGTTTAAAATATTGATGGTTTAGATGTTCGCTCGTAATCCCATGCTCTCGAAAAAATATTACAAAGAGTATCAAATCGTGTATTCAATACAATGTCCCAACCAAATGACAGCTGAGACCCTCTACAGAGGTTCTCTAGGCCTGAGGTTAGACAAAACCAAAAAGACCTCGTCTTCTTAAATTTGACATAAAAAAACATACCTGATCAAGCATGGCGTTGACAATAGTAAAATTGAGACATGAAATTGTTTTGTCTGGCATCCCTAGCAGTAGGGGTGCGTCAGGTCGTCGCCTCACCACTATTTATGGGTCAATTACCGCTCCTTAATTAAGACCATACCTCAAGGAGATCTCAGCTTTTGCCAAGATTGCTTAAATAAATTTAAACTCGAGATTTCGTAAAGCACTTCAGACACCGTGTCGCGTTATCCGGCGATTTCTCTTGAACAAACAAAACGTCTTTCTGTTGTCGTTTTCTAAAGGGTGCTCCGTTCACTTGCATGACATACCTACTTATACTATTGTTTTTATGTAAAAAGATTTATTTCTTTCAGTAGTGAACGAAACTGACCAGTCACTCTCGGATCGGTTACTCTGCATCGCGTTTATTTGGCTCAAGTCGTCATCAGCTGTCAATGTCATCAGTCATGTTTATCAAATAAATATTCACTTTCTATCGTGTGGTCACTAACCTTATTTTTAGCATTTACGTTTGAGTTATTCAGTAATGGGGTTTGTAGAACCATCCACTGCATACAAAATCTGTAAAAAAAAAAGCTCAAATTTGAAGTCTGTTTCCATGATACTCACTTCACGCTATAAGAATAAGACACCCTGTAATTATTGATGGTGCGATATCACCATAACTCATAACAAACGAGCCACACTGTACGGAGGCTCCGAACTTAGATTTATCTGCAAAAGAATGTTCTAGTGGGAGTTCTAGGTGACGATATAGTGTGGATGAGACTTAAGACCAGATGATTATTCAATAGTTAATTATTTATTCTGTAATGATACAAAGGTAAGTTAATATAAAATCGCTAAAGACCCTGCTGGTATTTTTATTATTATAACTATAAAAACTATTGTTGATTGACGCATTCAAAGAATGTGCGCGTCATTGTGTCGTGTGTTTATAATGTGATTCTGGTCATATACCTCTAAAATGAATACGATTTGATTTAACTTAACACGCATCGCGTTTAGTAGGGTCGTGTGGCGTTTCAATAGTGTGTTTCCACCTTGTTGCGCGTCTTCGAGCACTTCGAGTATCTACTACATTCACTTGTATCTAGCTAGTATATCCCTGCTTAAGATAACGGGTCAAGAATGTGTTTCTAATTGACAAGTCTGTTTCCAGGATTTATAGTACACACACGACACAGCACCTTGAAGTTATAAAACAACAAAACATGATATTTCATTAAAAAATATTGCTTACTAGCTATTCGCTCCGGCTTTGCACGAGCAGCAGATCAATACCTAGACCTAGATAATTTTACGAGGAATAATTCCGTAGCATTTTTGCATTGTTTTCTTTAAGGTGAGTATATACTATAGCATATTTACTAGTAAAAGAACATCGAGCATTCGCTGTTTTTAAATTAACTCGAACCACACTTCTAACATGATGTTTTGTTGCAACTGGATTTTAAATGAAATTAAATATATTTATTATTTACTGCAGGCAGATGATGAATGAAGACAGGGCACTATGGCGCTCATTAGGGGACGCCTATGTCCAGCAGTGGACTAATACAGGATGATGATGATGATGATATTTACTGTTCAAACTTTGTACAAAAGATGTTATTAAAATAGCTAGAATCAACAGTTTGCCTATTGATTATGGACGTACAATTTTTAATTGAATTTAAATTTAGATTAATATAATAATAATTTTATTTCGTCAAAAAACTATGAATGCTCTTTTCCAAAACAACCAATTTCGAAAACGTATAAACCAGTTAGTGTTAGAAGTTTATGGTTTTAAAAATCCAACGAGCGTGTTGGTGTTACATTTTATCGAGTAAAGGCACTAGCGCGGATGACAGGGGAAATCTACGCAAGGTAGAAAGAAATGTTAAAGGTCCTCGCCGCCATGAGCATTACGTGGAACACAGCGACGAGCATTCGCAAGAACATTACATTACATGGAAATGCTTTAGGAAGCTGAGCATTTCTCTGTATTGTACTTGTACTAATCGAAAGAACGTAACATTACATTGTAACGCTCTAGTAAATGCTCTAGTCTATACTTGCCTTATGACTATAGGTTTACGCGTCGCACGCCAGCAAAGCATAACCTTTTCCCACATCTTCAACAATCAACGTCTTATTTCAGCTGAATTATACACCTTAAACCTTACTCGTGAACCACTCTGTCTATTGGTGAAAACCGTAGATGAAAATCTATCCGGTAGTTTTTGGTTTATGGCGTTCACACAGACAGACGGTACTTTGTTTTCTAATAATGTATGAAACAAGCTTAATTTGGAACTCGAAGTTAGTTTCTTCAATCAATTTATTTAAAATGCTTAAGCTAAGGGACTCAAAATCGACCAAAAAATACCAGACTTACTTCGAGTCGCTAAACTACCTTAATACGGTGAATTTTATAAGAGCTGATCTATTAAGATTACTTAAGTTAAGAGTACGTTAATTTATGTTTAAGTATATTCAAACATGCATTGCTCTCTCCAACAGAAAACGCTCTTTGCTCAAAAAAGGATTTAATTCTATCAACGTTAACAAACTTTTCTACTTAGCATTAACACACTGTTAGTCCGTTCGTATGTAAACTGTGGTTCCGTATTCCGTACGCAGCTAATTAACGTGGCTCAGTTTCTTCTTTTAGGGTTCCGTAGCGTTTTGAAATTATTTATAATGTATTCGTCTTAAATAGTGTCAGGACAGGTCACGCCGCATTGTACGAGTAGGATGTGTGGTAGGCCGCTAGGTTGGCTGGTTGCTTCGATGGTGGTTAGGCATGTGGCTTAGAGTTCAAAATCCAAAAACAGACGTTTGACAGACGTCAAACCACTAGACGCTTGCAGTGTGGCCGATCCTGTACATTTTCATACGTTTGTTTTCTTATCAACTGCCTACCATGCAAGCTACCATCCTGCAGTACGGCTGTGGACAGCCATAAAGGTTCAAGCCTCGATTTATTATTTTTAACTATTCCGCGCCCCTTTCTGATAATCTTCAACAAAAGAAAACAAACATTTTCATTTAATTTATTACTCTCAAGTGCATGAGTCTATAACACAGAGAACCGGAAAAGTCGAGTATTTTATGTTTAAAGTTGCATAATTTATACAAAGAAATGTATTATTTTACAATTGTAACATACAGAACCCTGTCTGAAATAGAGTCCGTAACGACTACTTGGCTATTGTTTTGGATGCATTCAAAAACTCTATTGTACTCTAAATTACCCAAACATACCTTATTATTATGAAGGTGGCCGGTTATATTCTTTTCAAATGATAACGAGTAGAATATAATGGTCCGTTCTTTCACTGCGATACAAGTTTTTTAAAGGCGGAGACAGAATTTATCTAGAAGAAACTGAAAAAGAGGGTCTACGAACCAGTTGTGTAGGAGCGTCTACGAGATTACGTAGCAGTGCCTACGAAAGTTCGTAGAGGTGCCTACGGCGTAGAGCAAGCTACGCAAGGGTTATTCCCTTATTAGTAAGTTTTCCCTCTGAAATAAAGAAGGAAAACTGGCATGTAAAAAATTATTTCCAGTTTTACCCTTGAAGATCTCCTAAGGGAGATCTTTATCATATATATATAGATTTTTTTAAAACTGTTTTCCACCTTGAAGTCTGTCAATTACCAATAAATCACGCATTAGTAGCTTCACAATACACAACATGATTTTGTTCAAAGACGTAAGCCGCTTCACATCTACCATCTAGTAACCCCAACTGAGTTACCAACAAAAAATAAATTGAATAAAAAAGCGAGTAAAGCATCACAGCGTTAATAAAATTTCTACGACCTTGGCAAAATCAGAGCAGTTTGTAACGGCTGGAAATGTACAGTATTTAGTATAAAAGCGACCACAGAATCTGCGGGTACATTGACAAATAGAAGCGCGGTCGAAGGCAATACGTTAGCTCTATTCATGACTTTTTACTCTGGCAAGTTTTCTTCCAGACTGTACAGGCGAGCTGTAAAGTGAATGGCGTTGAACTGGTTAATAAATCATACCTCAAGGACAAAGGGCTTTCTCAAATCCATCCCGTATTTTGAAATTTTTATAGACGTTGATATTATAAAAAAAATCATATTGGAGGGTCAAATGGAGGATTTTTTCGATTTAATAAGGCAGTAAGGGGAAGTAGCTTAACCGTTGTAGTTAAAGGAAAATAATCTTAGGAAACTATCGATAATTTTTCGAGAAATGTTCAGCCCCATTAAAAAAATTTCAAAATTATTACATAACACAGTTAGCAAGAAAAGCGTCTTGTTAATGATACTTATACGTACGTACGAAAATAAACGTTTTCTTTTGTTAAGTATGTGTAGAAAGTAAGAAGGCTACACAATAATACGTCCAAATCTATGTAAAGTTAAGCCAGATGAGCAGGTAAGAATCAAGTTTAAGGTGCAAACCTAATGGGTTTTCTCGTCTAACTAGGCCTAGATCTCAGTACTTACGGGATCCCCGTGGTAAAAAAACTCAAATAACATAAAATTCAGCATTTTTTCTTTAGTTCTCTGAATGTAAAAGACAATAGCGAAAAAAAAATACAAAAAAAAATCATGAAGCACTGTTTCGCACATAATTTGGTCGACATCTCAGGAACCCTGCGGTCTGTTGAAATGAATGATTTGATTCGTAGGTTGTTACTAATTATTTGAACCAGTTTCTTCATTAGTGTAGTAGTTAGGTAGTTTACACAACTACCTAATGAAGAAAATGGTTCTTATAAATTAGTAAAAACTTGATTCTTGTGCTTACGCCGTTCCAAAAACGTATGCTCTGTCCCGCTCCTATGAACGCAAAATCCTATGCCTATCTTTTTCACAAAATGGCGCGCATTGCGCCCTCTTAATGCGTAACGTTTTTGCCATAATGTCACATGCTAGTGCATACTCGCGTAAGGCCCGCGCAAGCTATTGCCACGCGCCGCGAGGTTAAAGTTACATTTAGTATGTTATGTTAGTAGTTTGAAATTGTGAAATAAAATGTTTACTGGGCTCTTCAAATAATTGATTAGGTACGTCTATGTAAGTACGGGTGAAAGTGTCAATAAATCAGTTTCATGCTTGTATTTCGATCGCGAGTGTACTCGCTGTGGCAGGCGCGGGGTGTTTTTGCCGTCGCTACCTGAATTGAGTTTGCGCAGATTGATTCACGAGCTAGTTTTTATGTGGTTGCGGAGACAATTCGTTTTATTTCACTCTGTACTCGAAACCTTCCGTTGAATCTGTTGAAAGGTATCGCCATCAAGCGACAAGTTACTAATGTAAAGGCTTCAAGAAAATCGTGCGAAAAAAGTACCTAACACGTATAAAAAACCATCATCATTCTGACTAGAGATTGGTAGCGTAGCGTATTATATTACACAGCACATATAAACAAGTATTTCGTACAGTTAATTCTTGGGTAATTATTATCATGGACGATATTCGTTCGAACTATTTAGGTTTCGTAATATTTGGTGTTTATCGGGTACATCGCGGGCTTCGCACGCGTCGCCTATCCCATGGGAATTGGTTTATAAGATAAAAAGTACCTAGCTTATGTATTTCTCCAGGTGCAAAATTTCAGCCTGATCCGTTAAGCAGTTATGGCGTGACGAACTAACAAACATACATACATCCGTCTATTATAATATTAGTGGTATTAACTCTGTTCAACAAATGTCGTTTACTGCAAATGTAAACAATCTATAAATAAAAACCTGTTAATAACTCGTTAATAACTACTCTACTAATCTGTTAATAACTCGTCTTACTTCAGGTACCTACTTATCTATTGATTTTAAACATCGAACATCACTACAGTGCAGGATTACAAAGTCGAATATACCAACTGACTCCAGCCACAAAGGAAACCCGTCTCTAAATCCATCCTCATAGAGGTGGTTTAGCTTAGAAATGAATATGTCTGGAGTGGTTCCTCCAGGGAAATTATGTAAATATGTATCGGCCGTAGTTGGCAGCTATTTTGTCAAATAAACGATATTTGTTTAGTTCGATTACGATATCGGATGCATTCTGCAGACACTTTGTATACGGTCAGTCGGGCGACGTAGCTTCGGGCACAGAATATCTACTCTACACGATAGTACCTACCTTCAGGATGGAAATAGGAACTTGGTATCAAATGGTTCAGTTGAGCTACCTTTAGATAGTCTGCAGTTAGCTGAACTGTTTGAATTGTAAATACTACTTCTAATTTGTTTCTATTCTATCATTGTCCTAGTTAAGTTTTATTTTCATTTTTTTGCCATACAGCGGGGCAATGCAGCCAGCGTCTTGGGGACGCTTCTGACTGGTATTGATATGGATCAGTTGAGCTACCTGTAGATTGTTTGCAACAGTCTGCAGTTAGTTTAATTGTTTCAATTGTAAATACTAGTTCTAATTTGTTTTTATTTTTGAATTGTAATTTTCTTTGTCAATAAAGTTTTATTTTATGCCTTATTTGTTAGCGTTCTACCTTTTTTCGATTATCATGGCAAGCAGACTAAGCATTCGTACCCCCGCGAAACAGGCCCAGCCAAGTGCGGGGCTCATAGTTAATCATTATATCCATCTAAACTAGTCTAAAACCTATAGATGAATGATAAATGATAAAACGCGAAAATATCGCCTGTTTGTTAATTTTTTGCAAAACAACATTTGGTAGTTTTCGGTGGTGCCTGCATCCCCCTAAAGTGGCCGGGCTATGACCCTGACTAAGTGTGACCCCCTGCCTGTTAAACATCGTTTTTTTGGAGCTGGTGGCTTTTTCAGAAAACGTACATGTGGTAAAGGATGACGTAAACCAGGTCATTCAACGACAAAAATCGCTGAGCAGGGTCAATCGTTAATAATACCTACGCGTCGATTGCGCGTTATTGAAAATAATCAGCAATTTCGCAAATGCCTGTAGGTAGGTACTGTAACTACCCAATAATCATAATTCATAGTTACACATGGTGTCACCGTAATAAAAGAAGAAAAATTAATTGTAGTTGAGCTGGTTATAAATTGGTAATAGCTTTCAGTCTGTGTTTTCAGTCTGAATCCCAGACAGAACGAATACAAACTGAAAGTTTGGTGAGTTCGCCTAAAATGATGGTGTTGGCTTTCGTCAGGAACTCAGGAAAATACGACGCGAAATGACAAAGAAAGGCCAGCGCTGAAGGCGGCGACGGCAATTCATGCAAGCCGACAGAAAACAAACATAAGTCTCGATGCGTAGAGGTGAGACCAGCACTATCGATGTATCGATCTTTCGAAAAACGTTTTTGTATGTCGCTGCTGGATCGTAGAACCAGCCCCTAGGCCGATAGTAGAACGATAGTCTTTTAACGAGTTGTCTGACTGACAGCAAGCCGACCAAGATTGTTTGCATTGACCCATTGATAGAATAAATTATTCAGCATAATTACCGTAGCACATTTAATGTGCGGTATGCGGCAAAAACTGCACAATTGACATAGGTATTAAATTGAAAACACATCGAAATACATTTTGCATTTTAGTGAATGTATTCGTGAGTGCGTGTACACTATTTTCGACGCACAATGTTTTTTTTTATTCGTTCTTAATCAAAATTATATGAGTGATACACTCATGAATACATGTGAACTGTCCAGCAGTTTCCATTTAATTTAGGGAACTGTGAATGTAAGAATTAGTTTAGCACATGCACGGCCATCCTACACCTTGGTTGCCTGTAAGAAATCGTTTTAATCAATAAGGCTGCCAATTCCATTGTCTCTGTATAGGATAAATTTAATTGGTACTGATTGCTTTGGTGATTGATATAAAATTAAGTATTTATCGATATTGTGCTTGAGACTAGCACATCACTAGCTCTGGTCCGAGCATTCGGACACCGTTGTATTGTGTCGGGCCGGACAATGTCGCTTTTTGTGCACTTCAAATGAATTGGAAGATAACATAAATAAACAACGTTTGTGTGCCGAAGTCATATAAGTTCCATTCAAGATAAATGATGTCTTGTTAGTAAATAAATTTTAATAAAACTAACTAGAAGTTTTTCTGACAAAGATGAAAAACAGACAGAGCTAAATCCACAATTCTTAGACCATATTTTAATGTTTAATGGGTACCCTACACCCATTTTGTATTTATCTAATATCGTTCAGCCATATAGAGCTATCATAAATAATTTTTGCTATCATGCTATGTAGTGTACCTACTTATATAATAACTAGAAAGTTTTGATCTACAAAGATATACCCTAATATCTGTACCAAGCCCCTGTAAAACATATTATGTTTTTGGTCGGCAGGTAGAAAAGGCCCCGGCATTAAGCCCACCCTTTATACCTTATTGCAATATAGTGTTTAAATAAATTAATAGATCAGTTTCCACTATTTTTCCACTCTGATCCAACGATGCATTTTCCAGTTATTTAATCTATCAGAGTAGCTCCCCAGAGTAACATAATATGTGCTATACTTAGGTACTTATTAAAACCTCATGAAAACCTGGCGCGGTTTAACTTACCCTTCTAAAAGTCCTATTTAAAATTCATGAATTTCACGTAACAAAAAGCGTAGACTCTGAAAATAGGTATATAAGTTTTTTAAAAGCTCCGGAACAGAAGAAAAATCTAGCTTTGTTGCACCCGACCGTCGACTGTTTACTAATTAATGTTGCCCGCATGGCAACATCGAGGGTGGCAAGCGGTTGGGGAATATGAGGGACAAAATAAAACTATCGAAATGATTACAAAAATTCACCAATAACATACTTGTATTCTTTTGAAGAATAATTGGTTATTTTTACTTACGATGCTACCTCAACTTTCGCCACGCTGCTGCTTCAATTCGTTACAAGTAATTGGATTGACAAAAACTTGTAACAAGTCGATCGAAAGTTGACTCAACTTAGGATTCAGCTTATTCGGACAGCGTCGTAAACCAGTTTTGACCTGATAACTTAAGATGAAAAATTTGTCGACTGTTTTGTCGATTGTTTTGCTCTTTTTATGCGAATATGAAACAGATGCACGACAAAACGGACGACACACAGTCATCGCGATGCGTATCATAGCCAAAGACATGTGGAAAATGTCTTTGATCATAGCCCAGCAGGTGATAATGGTGACTAGATCAAGTGGAAATTTGCAAGTGGAAGGGCTGGCATCATACACCCTTATAACTATCTTCTGCTCGCGACTTCGCACTTAAAAAAACGATAAAACAATAAAATAGCCATTTTTAGTGTCCAAAAACTCAATTAACATTTTCATAAGTATTTTTTATGTTATTTAATTTTTAATAACTGGTATTGCCTCCTCGGGCTCTGGTTGTAGCTTCAAGCCAGTTTGGCATACTGAAAAGGAGGTTTTGGAGCCGATTTTAGGGAAAATTTCCCATTCTTCTATCAGGGCCTGTTTTAGTGCCCTGAGGGCGGTAGGTGGTAGTCTGCGGCTGCTGACTAGCCTTCCTAGCTCATCCCAGGCGTGCTCAATAGGGTTGAGATCAGGACTTCTTGATGGCCAAACCATCACACTGATACCAACCTCCAGAATATACTCTTACACGAGCAAGTCTTCTTTCTAACTGGTACTGTCACTAATGTAGTCCATTCTAATCTGAAGAAGCTGTTGCTGGACTTCAACAGCATTTAGGTGGCGATTTCTCACAACAGTGGAAATAATATCTCGTCTTTTGGGGCACTAGTACACCTGGGTCTGCCATCACAAGGTCTCCTTTGATGGTTTCCAGTCTCTCCGTACTTTCGCTTCACCTTCTCGTAACGTCACACCCACCATTCTTGCAGTACGACACATACTAATGCCTAGTTTTAGAAAAGTCATAATCCTCGCAGATTCTTCAGGTGAAAGATAAATAAAGTTTATGTGCTGTTGTCTAACTTTGCTGTTGTAACAAGACTCATCGATCACGAAAAAATTTTAAACAAAAACAGAAACATAAAAATTAATGGTGAAATTGTCATTCGAAAAGGATTATTTTTGTTTTAAAAGGTTTTTTCAGCCATTTCTTAAAAGAAAGTTGCCGACTATATACGGAATTAAACTCTTTTTCGAGTCCTTTTTATTTCGAAAGTATATCTCGTGTACTTTAAAAGTTATTGCTATTTTAAAAGTGTGATATTTAGTTTTGCAGGCCAGTGTAGTTATGGATTAGATAAGGCCACATTTTCCCCAAATTCTGAAACCATGGTCACCTCCCCCCGCACTTGTCGCGCTCTGCTTTTTATTTGTAATTACTTGATGCGTTTCAGATTGGAATTAAATCTGTCGGCATACTCACCCCCATTAGGACGCGAGACGAGGCAGGCTGGTAATTGTCGGTTTGTTTTGCTATTCCGCCGTTTTAATGTGTTTTGGGCATGGCTTTACATATGATGTGTAAACTGGTGCTCAAAACTTACAGAATTTACTCAACTTTACCGAATTGTTTGGAGGACGCTTATACCATGTCCAACCGACGACTGTGGGATGTTATTACTTCCGAGCGCGACCACGATAGAATCGATTGATTTTTCGCTACATTATCATAAATTTAAATGCTCAATCTTATTTGGATTTAATGTACCTACCTACTCTTGAATTGCTTTGTTCAGTTTTGATGCTACATACAGCATAGTTCTGATGGTCGTGCTCGGAAGGATACGATTGTAGGTAGGTATCAGCAACGAAAACACGATCACAATTAGGGATGCCATAATTGACAAAGGGAATTAATCTTTGTGTGTCCTGCCAGGGACCAGATATGCAGTAATATACCTGGAGAAATATATATCCTGTGACCACACGACCGCGAGTTATTGTACCAAGTTTAGTACTAACCGAACACAATCATACGGATTATTTAGGATTACAGACATTTTGTGAGGAGTCAGTCATGTGAATACCTATAACAATGTTTCATTAGGTACCTACCTATTTTTATTTGGGCGACATTTCTTCTTGTTAAATTACTTTGCCCTGGGGGCTGAATGACTCGTTCACCACTCGTTATTTACAGTAATATTCGTACGTGGGCGTATATTCATTTTCATTACTTTTTCTTTACCCATCAGTTGATTATCGTAGCATTCAAATATTTTATTCAACTCATTGTGGAGTACCTTTATTCCAGTTTATTTATTTATTTAATAAGGACTGTGGGAACACAGGATACAAGAGTATAAAGCATAAAACTAAAAAACATGAGCTAGTGATCTTTTTTACACGTGGACACGTAGGTAACTTAGAAGTAAGCTGAGGTTGGCAAAAAAACTTGCTAACCAAATAAAAAAGAAATAAGTCAAACAAAACCAAACATGCGCATCGAAAACAATAAAAAATAAACATCAACAACAAATTTCAGAACACAACTAGAAAACTTTTGTCTTATAGGTATTTGGGTAAGGGTTCATTTAAGTCTAGCTCGCTTCTCTTGGATAGCCTATTGAGTCTTGGCATAATGGCGTCAGTGTTCGTTCTGAAGAAAGGTTTGTAAAGTCAGTTTGTATAGTTTAATGTTCTCTTAAGAAGACTGTAGGTAGGTAGAGTAGAGGCCCTCCACAACCCCTGCGAAAATACCATACATAATCGCATGTATAAATCATATAACGATGCAAGGGGTCCAACTGCGCACTGCAATCCACGTGACTGGTTCATTCACCCCTCGCAACCCCAAATACCCAACGTTTTCAACCTTATATCAACCACCGAAAGATTTCCTAACCTGCATATTGATGTTTGCCAAAATATTACGTAACCAACCACTGAACAACCATAAATGCGATTCTGAACCTTTGGTAGTTAGAAGCACGGTTTGTTTTTACCGCATATTAAAGTTTGCTTGATAGGGGAGGTTGGGTCACTGTAATTTGTTTTGTATTACAGTTGGTTAAGGGTAAAATTGAATTGTTGATGAATTGAAAAGTGCGTAGATTGCATATGTAGGTCGGAGCGTAGTAGCTTGGGTCAGCTGATGGTGCGCACGTGTTTGTGGAAAGAATGGAAGTAGGTGGAGGGCGCATACAAGTAGGTAGGTATTACACTAATATTATAAATTAGAAAGCTTGGATGGATGGATATTTGTTTGTTACTTCTTCACGCAAAAATGCCATAATAAGGATTGGACTGAAATTTAGCATAGATGTAGCTCTAAGTCTGGAATCAAACATAGGCTATTTTATCCCATAAACCAAATCCCATGAGATAGAAATAAAATAACCTTTAAGCGTTTCCATAGAAAAAACGCGTGCAAAGCCGCGGGCAGAAACTAGTTAAGAGGGTGCAGCGCGCGTCATTTTGTGAAAAGGATAGGCATAGGATTTCGCGTTCATAGGAGCAGGACAGTGCATACGTTTTTGGAACTAATGAAGAAACTGGTTTAAGGAACTAACATAACCTACGAATCAAAACATAAGTCATTTCAATAGACCACAGGGTTCCTGAGATCTCGACCAAATTGTGTGCAAAAAAGTGCACTTTCATGACGTTTTTACCGTATTTTCTTTCTTAATCGTGTTTTCACATTCAAGGAACTAAAGAAAAAATATTGAATTTTATGTAATTCGAGTTTTATACCACGGGGATCCCGTGAATACTGAGATCTAGGCCTAGTATGACAATAAAACCGTTAGGTTTGCCCCTAAAATCGTTGTGGACTAATTTCATTTGATAGTTTAACTTTATTCAAACTAAACTTTTACGTGGTTAACGTAGTGCACCAAAGATTCCTCTTTGAACGAGGGACATCGTCAGATATAAAAATATCCGTTATAATAAGAATTAGGTAATAGTCCACATTCTATTCTTGTCAAGGTAGATACTAATAAAATATCTTTATTGACAAAGAAAATTACAATTTAATACTTACTAAAAACAAATTAGAACTAGTATTTACAATTGAAACAATTAAGCTAACTGCAGACTGTTGCATACAATCTACAGGTAGCTTAACTGATCCATATCAATACCAGTCGGAAGCGTCCCCAAGACGCTGGCTGCATTGCCCCGCTGTATGGCAATGTTGATGCGCTGCGCCAGATACCCACCAGCTGTCGGGTCACGCGTCGCGTCGACGACGCTCAGATAACTTTTAAAAACCCGGAGAGCCTCGGTACCCCACGGACCTAGGGTCTCAACCCCAAAGGGAGCAAATGTGTAGGCTCTGTCGAGACCTGCATATTTGCGTCTCTTGAGATCCTCGGCCAAATCTGCCGCCGCACCAGCCCTCACGGATGTCCTTGGAAGATGGAAAGGCGCAAGTGTGTCGACGCATGTAGCGTCCCACACAATGGGCCTCCCCAACTCCCATGGGACTAGTGTCATGCCGTCGGGCCTCTTACCATCGTAACGCAACAGACCATTCGGTTCGAGAATAGCTGGTACGTTAGAATCTATTAGTTAGCGGTGACAAAGGTAGATACTTATCACTGAATATAGTTTTTCAAGAAAGTAAGAACTCTTGCCTTTATGTAGGGTATACCCAGGATACATGCCCCAGTGGGATATATGCCTGGGTTTCAAAAAACACAACTTCCCGAAATCGCAACAAAGAATTCATAGGTTAGATAAGGAGCGTACGCGCCACACACCTCAGCACACAGCGGTTGTGCATAATAGACATATTTCGCTTATGGGTGCAAAAATCTCCGCGGCGAACGCAGGATAAGGCGTCAAGTTTTCAAACGTGAGTATTCACTGTTGCATGACTTTATAAGTAGTCATAAATTCCATTCAATTTTTGTTACGTTAATGTGTGTACTCAATGACCAGTGTGGTCATTGAGTACACACCTAGGTATCGATGACCTCTCTATTGTAATTAGTTTAGTTCTAAATTAGAAAGGCATCAATCAGTATCAAATATGATAGTTGCCCCAATTTTTCGGGGTATAGGTGCCCTTAGGGACATCTATCCCCCAGAGCTATATACATAGTCATAGCTATATATTAAACTATCAGTGTTTTGAAAAATATATTTTGTTATATTTTACGTCGGAAATATTTTGTTGTGTTAGTATTATAATATGTGGACTGTGCTATTATTCTATCTATAGGTATGCTCAAATTAGACATTTTAAATTGTAAATTACTTTTATTCTGTATAGAATAAATATATCTTTATTTATTCTATAAAGCATCTATCCTACAGCATTGGCATCTATCCTCCTTAGCTTTTTCATGGTGAGGCATCTATCCATATAGGTAGGAATCTATTCCCAAAAGAAGGTTTGCAAAAACTCAATTCCTGCCCAATCAGTAATTGTTAGGGTAGGAAGATACAGTCAGAGAGTGGGGCATCTATCCTGGGTTTACCCTAGATAATAAAATGTTTCCGTCCTACAGGAAGCATCGTATCTCATACAGGTTCAACAAGGGGTAGGTACATACAAGAAGCGCTGGCAAACACCGGCCTCTGCCTCAGCAGCCGGTAGCCTCCGTGAAACGTTACTGCGCTGTTTGCAGAGTCTGCTCTGGACAGGTTTGCGATACAGCAAATGTTTGCTTATTTATTTACGTGACAAATTCTCATTTTGGCGAGTTCCGAAGTGTATGATACAGACGCTTAAGGCCTGGGTAAATAGGATACACGTGTCGTCTTACGGCAAGTGTCGTTTAGATGGTAGAGTACAGATACTCATGCAGGCTCTACCTATATAGTTTTACAGATTTTAGCTTGGTTTTCTCAAAAAGATTTTTAGCATTTATACAGGTAGGTAAGGTGAAGAACCCTCTGAAGTTATGCGAATTAACAACACTTTAATTCCAGTAATCTGAGTAGTAGATAGAAATAAGATGAGAACTTCCGACTCGTAGTTCCAGAATTTAGTCAAAAGATCAGCCACAATGAGAGTACCCGCGCGCTTCGTGGACCCTCGATCAGCATCTGCAGAGATCATCTGTGGCTATGAATGCTGTCAAGATCGATCCATGTCGCCCACAGATCGTTCAAAAATAGTTCAATCCAAATGTCAAATTGTCAATCCATCGATAGCGGGCGGGCCGCGGCACACTTGTTCTAATTTCAAATATCAAAGTTGACAACGACCATTTATTATGACGTTCAGGAACAAAATAAATAATTTGAGAAAATAAAGTGGTTAAACGGCTCAAACTCATAACCGGAACTTTAAATTATGTTTCAAAATTATTGATTAGAAGAGCTCTTCGATATGAAGCCGTCTGGGACGCGGACCAAGGCACAAGTGTACAGTGTAGGGAACTACCTGATGACTGGCAAGGTTCTAGGGAAAGGACACTTCGCGAGGGTGGAGGAGGCAACGCACAGGGTTATTGGGAAGAAAGTGAGTATACCTACTTGCTGTTTACTGCTTGCTGAATGCGCTTTAAACACTTTGCAAAACAAGTCATAAACGTAGGCAATGCTAGAAAATACTGTAACAATCACTTCATTGAACAATGTAGTTACCGCAGCAGTATTAAAAAAAAATTATATCACCCATAGCTCGGTAATATACCAACATATTGATGTCTAATAATTGAGCGATGATGGGTGGTTTTACAGACGCTCTCGCAACTAGGGAATCCAATCCCGCAAATGCGGGATTACACATGCGGGATCCGACGGGTTATGCGGGACTGAAATAAACTCGATAAATATCGAAGCTCTCGTAGTCCCTATATCTCTCGAGTCGACATCGAGATATAATAACAATATTTTTTGTAGTGTTTGGAAAACTGACCTCAAACGATGGATGAGCCCCGGACCAGAGGCAATCAAAAATGTTGCCGGTGAGCGATCCGTGACAATTTTTGGTTTTCGTTAGATTTATGTGTAATTTTTATGTAAATTTGGCAAAGTAAGTTTAAAGCGGGGGTCAAGCTCTGGACCATAGTTGGAAGGAACGAATGTTTTCGGCGAGCGGATCGAATCGCGAAAATTTTGTTGTCGTCTTAGAGTTTTTGCGCTGCGCTGGTTGACAAAGTGACTTCGCAGATTACTGGTTACATTTTTGTGCTATTTGTTGTGATGGTTGGATTGATAGAAACAAACTATAGCGGACCAGGCCACTTTTAACAGGTAAATGTTGCTTTTACGCTGAACATAACATAATGTCCAAAAGATCAGTTACATCACGACTTTTTTTGACGCAATGGGTAACCATAATCAAAGTGGCAGAAGTTAATAGGATAAAATAATCATCAAGCTGTGGGTTGGCGGATCATTTAGTAGAGTTTTATTTTGTACCTATAAAACTAAGATTTGGGGGGGGTGGTCACGACGCCCGTGACTCCCTTCCCCCCTGGGACCGCGCCTGGCGTGGACGGAGTATAATCTAAATTTCTAAAATGACTGTTATTCAGTTAAGTCCGAGTTCATTTTACAAGTGATTCTACTGCTAAAATTTACAACATATTAAAAATGATTTAGAGAGTTAACTATTATAAAATAAACTATTATTATAACCACAAATAAGCTATAGGCACATTGCGACACGTCCACCTAAACGATGCCCAGTTTGGTTTTAGGGCTGGGCTCTCGACGGAGAGCGCGATCTTATGTCTTAAGCAGGCTGTCAGATACTACACGGAGAGGAAGACACCGGTGTACGCCTGTTTCCTCGACCTGTCTAAGGCTTTTGATACGGTTCTGTATGATAAGCTTTGGTGCAGGTTGGGGGCGACGGATGTCCCGGCTGATGTCGTCTCCGTACTGAAAAACTGGTATCACGGCCAGCGAAACCAGGTGAGATGGGCGGGTGCGTTGTCTGATGCATACGGCTTGGAGTGCGGCGTGCGGCAAGGTGGGATAACATCTCCTCTGCTGTTTAACCTATATGTTGATGATCTCATTGGCGAGCTCAGCAGCACCCACACAGGTTGTTTCGTAGACGGAGTCGCGGTAAACAATGTAATTTACGCCGATGACATGGTGCTGCTGGGGCCTTCGGTGGGATCTGTTCGCCATCTGGTGAAAATCTGTGAGGCGTATGCGGCTGAACATGGACTGAGGTATAACTCTAAAAAGAGCGAAGTCCTCGTCTTTAAGAGTGGTAGAGTTCGACCAGTACATGTTCCGCCTATTATGCTCAATGGTGCGGCTTTACGAGTAGTTAGGAGTTTTAAATATCTTGGGCACATTGTCACGGAATATTTAAGAGATGAGGAGGATGTTGAAAGGGAGCGCAGAGCGCTGGCAGTCCGGGGTAACATGATAGCACGGAGGTTCGCTCGCTGCTCGAAAGAAGTAAAAATCACTCTGTTTAAGGCTTACTGCCAGTCCTTCTACTCGAGCAGCCTCTGGATAAACCACACCCGGCGGGCTGCCAGCTCTCTGCGAGTTCAGTACAACAATGTCTTCAGGATGCTGATGCGGCTGCCTCGCTTTTGCAGCGCATCAGGGATGTTCGCGGAGGCGCGCACGGACGGCTTTCATGCGATTATTCGCAAGAAAGTTGCCTCTCTTTTCCAGCGTGCGCGAGCCAGCAGCAACGGCATCCTGAAGATGATGTAGCACGGACAGACTGCCCCATTCAAAACAGGTGGATGCAGATACTTATGGGCACCATCTGATCCTTATGTAAATTGTCAAATTCTAATTCTAATTCTATTTTAATTTTTTTTTTTTTTGTGTGACATTTTATTTAATTCTTTTCATAATGTTATGTATAGTTTTAAGTTTGTTTTTAATAATATTGTATGGATAAATTTAATCTGAAATAAATGAATAATAATAAATAATAATAATAATAAGGCAAATACTTATAGATAGGGGGTCAAATTCATAAGTTCCAAGGAAAAGAAAGAAAAGAAAGTATGAGGTTTTATCGATTGTTTCTAAGGCTTGGACGATTTTCTTTCACTATTGAGTTTTATGGGCTTCGATCAATGATCGAAGTTTATGGGTGTTTAACCGAATTGTCAAGTTATGCTTGACAAGTACGATTTTTTTCCTGTCGATGCCGGATCGATGTCCTTGATCCCGCAGGCGTGCGGGATTAAGATTTTGATGTGGGATTGGATTCCCTACTCACAACTCATGCTCTTCTGTTACTTTGTCTAACTTATTTAGAACTTTACTACTTATAGATATTCAGGTAGGTGCTATATTTAAACCACATTTAAACAAACGAGGCCTATTAAATACAGAAATACACAGGTGCATTGCAATGTTGACCCAGTAATGTTGTTACCATTGGTAATTAGTTTGCTACGTCTCGTTGCAGGCCTACTGCGTAATGCTACGGCGGCGTAGCGTCGTCGTCGTAGCGATTTATTACGAGTATTTGCTACGCGGTAATTTTGATGTTAACTGTCATTTTCGTTCGATGGCGTAGGTATGCCAGATTAAATTATCGATAGGAGAGTTTAGAACTGTAGGTACCTACCTAATTTCGAAAGTTATTTATCAACAGAAATATGTATCGTATTTGACATTTGCAGTGAAGGCCTATTAACTACCCTTTTGCTTTTCGATAAGTTATGTTGTACTTCTAAGTATTGCTTATTAGGTATTATTAGAATGAAAATATTTATTTAATAACAATTCCGAGCAATAAAACTAAATATTTTCAATGGATTTCCGCAAACTAACGTCTAAAACGATTAATTTCTTGCTTGAGACAAGGGTACTAGATGACTATGCACGCGATATGATGATTATTATTTACTTATTTCTATATATTTTATGTTTTCGCCTTTGCTCCCCAGGTCGCCATCAAGATTATCGATCTAACGTGCATCAAGGAGGAGTACGCTCGCCGCAACCTGCACCGTGAGCCCAAGGTGATGGCGCGGCTGAGACACCCCTGCATCGCTGCGCTCTATGAGACTATGATGGTACGCTATTTGTTACTAACGGGCATTAAGGAGGAGTACGCTCGCCGCAACTTGCACCGTGAGCCCAAAGTGATGGCGCGGCTGAGACAACCCTGCATCGCTGCGCTCTATGAGACTATGATGGTACGCTATTTGTTACTAACGTGCATCAAGGAGGAGTACGCTCGCCGCAACCTGCACCGTGAGCCCAAGGTGATGGCGCGGCTTAGACACCCCTGCATTGCTTCACGACACAATGGGAACGCGCCCTAAGCCGAGTTTAATACTACGGAAGCCTTCGCTTTGTGACGATGTAGGCTTTTAATAAAGATGAGTGTTTCTAGCACGGCCCTCGCCTCTACGTGGTGATGGAGGCAGCAGGCGGCGGGGACCTTTGCGCGCACGTGCTCAGCGCGCGCAGCGTGGCGGGCGCGCGCGGGCTGCCCGAGACGCGCGCTCGACATCTCAGCGTGCAACTCGTCTCTGCTGTCAAGCACATGCACGCGCGCGGCGTGGTACACCGGTGAATATCCGTCTCCTATCACCATACAGATATAATAATTGTAAACAGTTGTACATAGAGATGTCAGTAAGATAAAGGCAGGTTGGTATGTATATTTATACCTACCTTAGATACCTACCTACGATTTCATAGCTTATCCATAACGGACGCACTTACAATAATACATAAGATAAAGCCTTACGTACCTCACTAAACCTTTATGTAGCGTTGGAGTGGCAAATAAGAATCCATACTAATTATAAATTTGAAAGTAACTCTGTCTGTATGTCACCTTTTCACGCTCAAACGGCTGAACGGATACAAATACAAATAAAAAATCTTAATGAATTTTGGCAGAGAGGTAAAACCCGCGAATGTCGACCTCTGTGCCCAGATGGGCATTTCTGTCCCGTACTACCAGGTGTGGGTCTCGCATTTACACTCACAAATACTCACACTCTCACTCAAACTTGTTCTGACATACATTTCTCGCTTAGCTTCAAGTTCCTACCTATACCTAGTTATTCCACTCTCTTATTTGCTGTTTCATAGTTCGACTGACAATCAAATAGTCATGTCCTAATGCTTTACCGATTTTTAATGACAATCGATTTTGTTTACGAAGAAATGGTAATAGATTTTGTTATAAATAAATAAAATAAATAAAAAGTTTCTTTATTCAGACATAATGTTGTCCACACTTAACAATTAATTAATAACACCTAAAATTACAAAAATAAAATACAATAAAAGATCAGAAAACCCGCGACCCGAGACTTCCGGCGCGCGACCAGAAGGCGCCCGCACCGACGACCGACCAGAAGCTCGACCCAATGCGCGACCAGGCGGCAGTATACGACCAGAAAGTGCCACAGTACCGCCGCACCACCAACGACCGTCGCAGCATCATCATAAACCACACCACCCATGGCCGCCCGGTCACCACAAACACCACCCGAAGCCGCCGCACGACCACCGCCATCACCGACCACCGAGTCAGTCACAAGCCAACCCTAACCAACCAGCGCAACCGACACAACCTCAGCAACCAGTTGTTGTTGCTCAACATTTTGTATTATTTTACACTTACTCAGGCGTCTAAATGGCTGTATCTTTGGATTCAAAATATTCAATAGAACAAAATAGTATTATCGTTGTTGTTATATTTGCTACTGGCTTCTGCATTACACGCGTTTTTCCGCGAAAAAAAAGTAAGACAGATTGTGTTATTCTGGCAAACTATAATTTGTATAGGTACTATTTTCAATACTTTTTTCTTGGAAAAATAATATAGAACAATCTTTTTTACTTTTATCGAAGGGAATGATCTTCATTACATATACTATGTTAGCTCGATAAAAATCTAAACTTTCGTAAGTCCCCATATTTTTCTAGTCGACAGATTCGCATCTCTATCTGTTAAAAGTAACATTGTCTATGAAATACTTCATTCTGTCATTCAGTCTTCATTACCATCTCCGTCTTCATTCACCAGTCAACAATTAGGGAACTTCATAGTCGTGCATGTACCAAACAGTAAAAAAGAGAGTGGACGGAGTAGGTATAGTACAAATTCTGTCAAATAGTCAAGGACAAAGTGATTTTTAGATTAGGTATAGGGAGCATGTTTACAAAGATTGTATCTTGAGTTTGGCCGGAGTATAGGTACTTAACTGTTATATACACGCGGGGTGCCTTCAATTTCAATTCCTTCTTAAATTTTAGAATGGGATACGTAGGCAAAATCTTTGACAAGCTTATCCCTACAAAACTTTTCTTACAGTTCAATAATTTATTTCAGGGATCTAAAAATGGAGAATATCATGTTGGACAGTACGAAACAGTTCATAAAGATTGTCGGTAAGTTAATCATTATGGTTCCCCGAAGGACCCGCCGCCGCGCCGCCGCCGCGCCCCGCACGCGCCGCAGTCATCGAATCAAATACCAAAGTGCTTTATTTCCTTTAGATCATACAGGACACGTCACTAAATTCAAATTACATAAGTGAAACTAGGAAATAAAGTGATCATATTGGTTTTTTGTTTACTTCAATCTTTTTAAGGTAAAGTAAAGAAGCGAACAAGAAGCCTTTACCTTGTTAGGTCGTTAGTTTTCGAGTTGGAGCAAAACTCGTCCCAAGCTTTTTTATCCTTTAGATAATCTGATATTTTGTAGTAAGTAAGCCTTTTTACAAAGGATATGTTTGAAAATTTGTTTGAATGTATTTATTGATGATTTTTTCAACTCATTTGGAGTTATGTTGTAGAAGCGTATACGGAAGAATTTCCTCATAGCCTCGCGCACACTTGCCTGCATCGAACGCGCCGAACCGCATTCATCATTTTAAACAGTACATTATATCTGTTTAGAACTGACGTGTTCAACAACGAGAATTTCGATACAGATTATTAGGTATCTGCTCATGTACATAGGTATATCTTTATTACTGTAAAGTAATCTTATGAATATTTTTTAGAATTCGATACCATGTCTAGCAGTGGACTAACATTGGCTGATGATGTGATATTGCAGATGTTGAAGGTTGTACGACTCTTCATATTGTTGCACTATTGCAATTAAAGGGGTTTGAAGATTTTGGCCCTAACACCGGCCACCATTTTAGATTCCTTTTTTATTTTTTTCAAAATCGCCGCGCACGACAATTATTATATATTTGGATAGAAAACACTAAAACAAATAAAAAATGTCTCTTAAAATAATTTCCTAAAGCGTCTGGTTTCTGAAATATTCACAGATGAAAATAGTTATATTTTTTCTTCATATGTGAATATCTCAGAAACCTGCTTTGGGACATAATGATAGAGACATTTTTTTATTCATTCTTGTCTTTTATGCAAATATATACGAGTGTTATTATAGATACCTTTCACGGTTTAAAATGCCAGACAGTTGAAATTTTCACAGAGTGTGTATTTCTCTTGCCGCTATAACAACAAATAATAAAATTTAAATAAATATTAAAACTAATTGGGGCTCCCATACAAAAACGTGTTTTTTTGGCTATTTTGCTCTACGTTTGTCAACTATATTTGGCTGTACAATATTTTGAACCGTGATAGGTAGAAATTTCGAGAGGGTGTGCATTATCTATTATTGCCACTACAACAATAACAAAAAATAATAATGAAGGGGGCCAAAGTCCTTACCGATCACACAAGTTAACCAACGTCGACGCGGTCAGTAGGTACTTGGATGTGTGACCGCATCATGTTGGCTTTTTGTTTTTGTATCGATCCATTATGAAAAACAGTCTTTTAGGGTTTATTATATTTCTTTTGCGAAATAGTTTTATACGATGGTACGGAATCCTACGTGTGCGAGTCGACTCGCACTTTGCCGGTTTTTTTATTTCCGAAGAACAAACAATGGACTAGTTAGTGTCTGGCCTGGAGGCCTATTTTAATTCTTTAAAATACGCAATCGTTTGTTTCGTTTCGTTTTTTTTGTGCAAATGTGTACTCTCATGCGTTGTAAGTATTAAAGTTCACCAATTGGCCGAAATGAAACACGCAATTTCGTGTTGAAATAGACCCCCAGGTTCGGCCAAAAAATTTATTTCGGTAGCAGTTTTGGTTTCGGCCAAAATGGGACAAAAATAAAAACAAAAATTTTCCTAAATGTGAGGTTTCCTGCGCACTATAATAACAAAAAAAAACATAGACACTAATGTCTTAGAGATTATGTTATGCTGACGAAACATTTTCCAGATTTCGGTCTATCGAACGTGTGGAGCGCAAGCGGCGGACTGCGGACACCGTGCGGGTCGCTGGAGTACGCGGCGCCAGAGCTGTTCCTCGACGGGGGGCGCTACGGGCCGGAGGTTGACTTGTGGAGCGTGTGAGCCTTGTCTCTTTACTATGAGTCTTGGCTTTTACCAACTTATTATTAGCGCGTGGAGAGCTGCGGACACCATGCTGGTCGCTGGAGTAGGTACGCGGCCCCAGAGCTTGTCTTGTTCCTCGAAGAGCGGCGCTACGGGCCAGATGTTGACTTGTGGAGCGTGAGAGCCTTCATTCTTATTTTAAGCGGGGATTCGAGCAATCTGCGCTACCATCTCGTATGGAAGTGTATTGTGCATTAAGTAGTTAGTAGGTACGTATCCTAGAAGTAAGTACCTACCTAAAAGTATTCGTGTGGGCCTTGACTTCACTAGTTCCTCTGTCATCCAGGTTCTGACTTCTGAACAAAGACGAAAGGACACCTAAGTTTTGTCTTATGCAATTTCCAGTGGCGTGATAGTATACGGCATGGTGACCGGCTCGCTGCCTTTCGGGGGCGCCGCGGGGAACTGCGCGGGGGGAGAGGGGTCGGGCCGCAGCCGGCCGCAGCTGCGCGCCGCCATCGCAAGAGGGTTCTCCAGGAAACATAAAGCAGCGTTGGCACAGCTCTCAGCAGGTAATTGTACTAAGGAAACAGAAGAAGGTAGGTGATGTAGTCAAGGTATAAGTATTAGAGCTCAGGGGAAGGGAGGGAACGTGGTGGGAGAGGGGTCGGGCCGCAGCCGGCCGCAGCTGCGCGCCGCCATAGCACAAGGATTCTCAAGGAAACATAAAGCGGCGTTGGCACAGCTCTCAGCAAGTATGGAATTGTACTATGGATACGAGGAATGATGGTGAAGTTCAAAGTAGTTATTATTTGTTAGAAATGTTCCGTTCAGGATGGAACGAGAGGAAAGATCGGTCTTGGCCTCCGCCACAATAAATCTCCATGTAGCTCTGTTTTGAACCGTCTTTGGCTAGCAACGTCAATTTCGCGGCTTCCACATTGACATCATGCTATAGGTACGTGGGGCGGCCAACTGGTCTATAAGCTTTGGTAAATCCTTAGGGTAAATGCCCTAATTTAGCTCGTCAAAAACTGACATAATGAGGAAGATGCCATGCTCTTGGCTCAAGTAAAAGTGTTTTGCAATTTCATAATAAAGTTTAAAATTTACAAGTTAGGTAATAGGTAGCATTCTAGTCATAGCACTGTACGATCACTGTTCGCATACTCATAGCACTATCTTGTATTTGATGGTTACACCTTACACCGTTGATATCGCTCCCTTGCGACATTGCGCTGTGTCCGGTGACCAGGTGTTGATTCTGAAAAGATTTATAGAAGTTTAAGCAATATCGTTTTGATTCGACACCAATCGGTGTCGTCCGGAGCTACGATTGCCCAGCCAGACGGATACACAAGTTAAACTTTAAACACCACTCCGTCTGTATGCGAGGTTAGAAGATTGTATGAGCTCTGATAGTTAGTGTTGGTGTGGTACCTATTCGTTCGTTACAGACTGCAAAATATTCGTGCAACAGCTGTTAGAGCCTATCGTGGAGAACCGTATGAAGATAGAAGAGGCGGCGCGCCACCGCTGGCTACGCAAGCCGGGGCAGCGGCTGCAGGCGCATCCGCTGCTGGAGCTCGAGCTCAAGAACACCCGTCTGGTGAGTTGAGTTGAGTTTCTCTTTTGTAGACCCAAGTAATTCTACCAAAAACGCGGTATAGGATTGCTAAGAGAAGGTACCCTTCGTTCTTGTTCGAAAAGCTATAGGGATGGATATTAGACATTAAATGATAATTTCATCAAGTGGCTTTGTGTCAAATTTCTGACAAACACATTTCCGATTTGCAAACTTTAAACTGCAGTTGGCTTTCAGATCGCACGCCAAATCTCGGAACTATCCGGTCAGACGCTGACGGACGTGATCGCGGAGATCAAGGCGGACCCGTACGGCAGCGTGGGCGGCATGTACAACATCAAGCAGCACCTGGCGCAGCTGGCGGGCTGCGGCACTGACCCGCTGTGGGGGTCCCCCGACATCCCCGCGCGACCCCCCTCCCCACCAGTCTACCACCCGCACGCCTCCACCCTCTTTAAACACTCCGTACAGACCTCCACTTCTCCGACCCTCCGCCACTCCCCTGCACTTATCTCCCTGCCTAACCAAACCCCCCTGAAGCAGATCTTGCAGCCTGCGGCGTACAAACAGACCCCCACGCCTCCCTGCAAGCCAGGCCTGGTCAACTCGACTATCTGCAAAACCTTCCAGTCTGCTCAGATCAACCCCTACAAAGCCCTCCAGCCCACCTCCTTCTACAAAGGCCTACAACCAACGTCCTCTGTTTGCAAGCAGACCTCTAGCCAAATTAATTCTGAGGTTTACAAGCCGAATGCGACGCCTACAACGATTTCTAGTGTAGGTAACAAACAGACGCCGGCGTACAAGCCTCAGCCGAGCACCCCGCAAGCACTTTACAAAGCTTGCGGGCCGAAAGCGTCCACGGCACCCGTGGTCCCTACGTCGTTGTACAAAAAGACCCCTACGGGCAGTCCAGAGTACAATCCCACGGACTGCTATAAGAGCCTGCCCGCTTCTCCCTCGTACAACCCTCAATCGACCTCTACCTTTCGGGCAGTCACCGCGAAATTCCGCGTGCCTTCTCTAGGGGTCCGTAAGCCGATGTTCAAAGTGCACGACAACGGCGATGGTGCGGAACCCCGTTTACCCAGTATCAATGAACATGGCAAGTTGGATATGCAGGAGAAGTTTCCGAAGGCGAAGGGAAGGGTGGAAGACGACAGACTGCGGCTTCACACCTGTCCCGACCGGGCGGAACGCAGGACCGAGTTTTACAGGAGAGCTGGGGATGGCTTGCCTAGGTGAATGTGTTTCATGATTGACATTGACAGCCTGACCCATTGCCCCAGTAAAGACTAGCTAGGTATATTAATTCTAGCGCCAATTCCTACCGTGCTGCGCTAGACTTTTTCATAATGATAAGATTATTTATTTATCTTAGGGAAATAAAAAGCTTTAGAACTAGAAAATTAACACTTAACATTAGAAAAATTAAGCTAAGCAGTTTCCACACATAGATAGAGAATAAAAAAAATCGACCTCTTTTCAGAAACCATTCTTAAAATAGTGTAGGTAAAGAATGCAGATCTGTGAATGCAATTTTACTTATTTTTGTAAATAAAGGAATGTTTGTTTTCAGTTAAACTTCCAATCTTCAATATTTCTGGTACTTGCCCTCCATGTCATGTTGATTATCGATTTATTTCTTTTTATTTTAAAGCATACGGTTCGCATTTATCCGGCCCGCCATTTTGAAGATACTTGCTGAGCTGACACAAAATGGCGTCAAAAAAATCCGTTATTTTGTGCAGTTGGCGAGCCACAGGGGTTACCAACACGTCCACGCGATTTCTACTACAGAGTAACGCTGCTACTATCAAACGGGCATCTTTAGGGTATGCATGCTTTTATTTTACACTGTTTTTCTAACAGAAGTTTTATTGTTTTATTTGTCCCACTGTTGGGAAAAAGACCTCCTCAAATCTTCTTTCGAGTTTTGGTTTTAAACAGGTTTTTTTTAATGTTGCCCTTACCTTTACAGGTAAGGCACACGGTCTGCCAAACACCCTGTATTACTACAGGGTGTTTGGCACCCTGTAGTGATACATATGGTAACTAGGGGTAGGTGGAACCAAGTGCAATAGCTATAATTTTTAGGGTATTTAAAATTACAGATTTTTGATCATTGGAATGACCATGAACTAGATAAATTTTCAGTGAATTGGAAGTTCAAAGACACACATTTTTTTTTTAATTCCAATGTTGATCTCACAACTTTAAATCTTCACTTTTCAACACTTTGCATGCCTTAGCGGCTTTATTTACCTAGATCTCACGTAAATATTGATTTTAATAGTACGAGCTAAAATGCCAGATGTAATTTAAAAGAAATTGAGAGCCATGTTATTGCGTACAAAATAATTTACAGCACTAAATAGTTTAAATTTCGAAAAAAATCTTAAAAATACCCGAGTGACTTTTCCGGGTTTAAAAAGCCGCCAAGCAATTGCACTTGGTTCCACCTACCCCCAGTTACCACATGGCACACGATCTGCCGAACACCCTCTACATTTTACTGACGAAAATCATCTGTTTTTAGGAGTATTGTAAGTCCACATTCGTCTTCCAATAGCCATTGCAAAAGTGAACGAGCAGTACCGGTGAGTTGAAACTCTTGAACCTGACTATTTTAGGATCCACAGGCCACAGCGATTGATAGATTAGAGAATAATGTTAAGTTCAAAATCGAATGCGTCTATGCATTCGATATTTTTTACTTTTTCGAAATTATTTCCTTCCAACTTTAAATGATGTGATGTCATTTTTCTCGATTCTACCATAGACAACAATCGCTGTACTTGGCCTACTGATCAATCCAGCCTATTACGGTCTAATGTTGCTTTTACCAGATTTTCCCTTAGATTTTTTGCTTTCGTGCAATATTCGCATGCTCATTACGCTTGCGCTGTAAAAAGTTTTACGAGCAAAGCCCCCTAATAACCCTGCAAGGTCTGTAAACCCCTACATCTTGGTTACAAATATGGCCCTACCTTGTTCACCTAGGATGCTACGCCGCCTTGGATTTTGAGACTTTGATGAATGACCTACCCATACTTGTAGGTATTAAAAATAAATAAATAAATAAATAATGCTGGACAATCCACACAGCATCATCTAGCCCCAAAGCTATCTAAGTACAAACATGTTATTTTCCCACAGGTGGGATGGTACGCGAGAACCGGCAAGGACACCACTACGCCAGTGCGGCTCCGACGTACGGCTCCAATCAAATGATAACACACTTTTTGATAAAACTTTTATTTGTAAAGACTTTATTAGGCCAGTTACTCACTGTCCAAGCGTTGGAAGAAAATCTATTGTGTTTTCAACCTATGATTTTAGTACTTAGTTTTTTTAATGTTAAGACTAGATTTAGTTAGCTACGATCAAAATAAGTTTTTGGAAATGAGATGATGTATAAATTTTTTTGATATAAATCAGCGTTATTTTATTTTCTTACGTAATAAAAACTCATTATTTTTTCGATAGATTTTTATCAAGGAGTCAAAAAGTCGCGTCTTAAGACGTGCTTCAATCAAGATTTTTTGACGCTCTTCAATGATCTCAAGAACACTTGTCCTAGGTTAGTTTATACACAGCGAATAGGTGGAAACAGCACTCGATACGCTTCCGAGGTCCAATGATCAATGGTCTCTTGATAGTTCTTGCCAGTTCGCTTCGAAATGTACAGGACCTTTTTAGCATAGTAAACAAGTTCTTGCATTGCTTTCTTCAAAATGCGCATCGCGTTGCGTCCTGTCACGTTCGTCGGTTACCTAGTACAACGTGTTATTGATGAGCTGATTGGCAATGTACCTATGCAGTCAGTGGATAGTGTAGTACCACGTACGTGTGATTGAGTGTGCATGTGTGAGTGCTTACGTCATAGGTCAGTGCTTGGGCACGTGAGTAGGATGCGCCATGGGCGCGAGGCGTAGGTGCGCGGTGCGCGCGCGGCCCGGCGCCGGCGCGTCGGCTCCCGCGCCGCCCGCTACGAACACGCCGGTGCATTTCCATTGGTTCATGTATTGCACTGGAAGGAACAAACGCGTCCAATCAAAATGCGTCCATCCGTCAAGAACCATCTCCTAGATGACGCTAAGTGCTAAGATCGCGCAAGTATAGCTACACCATCTAAAAAGAACAGCACTACTTCGGAACTTCGGTCGTCAGACGCCTGGCATGTGGACCAGATGGGTCGGCCTGAAGTGACATCTTCATATATGGCGTGTATTCCATCAGTCAAGTCCCCTAAATACGTACTGCTCCATGTCCTAACAGCGGCGTCGTCCCCCGAGGAGGCCAGCAGGGTCCCGCACGTGTTCCAGGCGACGCGCCACACGCACGAGTAGTGCTCGTCGAAAGCTGCCAGCACCTCGCAGCGAAAGCGCACGCCGCCGCCGTTACCGCATTCACTGCGGACAGGATATATCAATTAATGCTGGACATAGAGTAAAAACACGCTGCAGCATTCTTCTAAGCCACGACATTTACGAGGGGGCGCGACTGGACGACGACGAAGAGATCGCAAGGGCGCCCTCGCGATCTGCTTCATTTCTATTGGCTTTCTAAAGTCGCAGACGCAGTCTAAGTCCTTGTGTTGTGATGCATATTCTTGGAGTTCTCAGAGATTCACAGAGACTCGCTTCCCTCGCAGTGATTTCTTATGCCTAACATTTTCGTTATTACGTAGTACTATTAATGTTATTCTGTTTATTACTCTAGTATCGCGCAAGAAAAATAAAACAACTTTAGTCTCGACTCTCGCTCGCTGACCCCAGGGCGCCGCCGAAAGTGTTAAAACTGGCAATGATAGTAATCTAAATGTTAACATGTTGCAAAACCGTTGCTCCACAAGTTACTCATGTGCATTTTAACCCTGTGTGAGCCCACCACCCTTTTTTATTTTATAACTAGCTGCAGCCCGCGGCTTCGCACGCAATTTTCAAGTAGCCTATGTCCGTCCCCGAGATACCATTTACCTCTCGCCAAATTTCACTGTGATCCAGCCTAAAAAAAAATTTGATTCAGCTCAAGTTATTTTGTGGCACACACACAAAAACAGATGTAACGATTTAATGGTCAAATTTTGGGTGATTTTTAAAAAATATCTTCAACCGTGACACTTAGGACATTTCGCACCCTGAAAACAAAAGCGACATTAAGCTAAATTTGGCGAAATTGAGTTACAGCGACATCTGTAATCTACTGAAAAAACTACGTCGAGTTCAAAGACCCGTTTCTAAATAAAACGCTTAGATGACGCTAGATGTCATCATATGTCACTTCATACTTATAGGTTTTGTGCTTGTTCATTAAACAAAAAGTGACATATTTCGTTTAGGGTCAGTTATGTTATAACAATTCATGAATATTATTTATGAATGATAGACTACCAAAGTGACATATTATGTTTAGTGTCTTTTAAAACGTTAGAAAATTGACATAAAATATTGTGTTATTACTTTTAAGCGACACTATGGTGTTTTATGCCTATTATGTACTAAAATCTAGTAAGTAATTGAGACTTGTCCAATAACAATGAAGGGCACAATGATTTTGAAGTCACTTTTTGGTTAATAATATTGATGAATTTAGTTATTAGTGAAGTAAATTATACTTTTTTTGTTAGGTTCCTGTTTTTTTTATTTTTTTTACGTGCTATTTACCTAGTGTACATTTTTTGTTTAAATTCGTTTGAGCATAATCATGCAAGTGATTATTTGGCTTATTTTATTATCATTAGTTCAATTAGCACAAGTCTTTGCCAAATGAAGTCGTCTAAGTGATGAATGTGGTAACACCTCTTAATACGGACCAGCCCCGAAAACCCGATCGATTTTTCGATCTCGATGAAAATGTCTCAGATCATGATCTTTCTGCACAAAACATTCAACATAACTATGAACTGATTTAAATTGACGATCTTGTTTTTGGAGAATGCTGTACCGATAACCACTCAGAAGTCTTGATAGCTGATTAACTGGGAACGATTTGATGAAAATAGAAAGACAGTTGATAGTACTCCTATTGCTATCCCAAATCCAGTTCAGATTGACCAGAATGCTCAATCTCAAGAAAACAACGAAGCTAATGTGACGGAAACGCAATCTGGCTAAGTCGGTGTGGAAAAATCAAGGAAAAGGAAGAAAATAAGAGGAAGAGTATTATAGCTAAACAATATTAAGAAATTCTGGAAAAGAACCGTCTCAAATTCAAATTAAAAAAGGTATTTCCGCCAGAAACCTCAAACAAACTTGAGGATATGGCTGTAAGCTAAAATGTTCAGAAAAAATATCAGAAGAATATAGACAAAACCTATTCGAAACTTACTGGGAAATGGCTTCAATTGAAATACAAAGAGAACACATTGCTCGTAATATTCAAGTCATTACTCCTAAATATCAAAACAAGAAAACTAACTAAAATAGAAAACCAAAAAATGCTTTTTTCTAGCATGTCGACGGAACGAAAATGAGAGTTTGTAAAACTTTCTCCAGAAATACATTGGATATTACAGATAGATGTATCAGGACAGTGTTGCAAGATAAATGCGATGAAACTGGAATATTAGAAGGGGAAGCATCAAAGGCATCAAAAGTTGGAATTGATTGAAGGAATTAAAAGCCATATAAACAGCATTCCGCGTATCGAAAGCCATTACCTACTTCAACAAACTTCTAGAGAATACATAGATGGAGGAAAACTAGTGGTAGACTTATACAAAGACTATAAAAATGACTGCGAAAAGAACGGATTACCTTAGGTTATGGAGCATGCCTATCGCAAAGTTCTAAAAGAACATTTTAATATCAGTTTCTTTGAACCCAAGAAAGACCAATGCGAGAAATGCACAATTTACAAGTTGGCTGTAGGTCCTGAAAAAGAAGCTCTGAAGGAAGATTATGAGAGGCATTTAAAAGAGAAAGAAATAAGTCTAGAAGAAAAAAAGAGTGAAAAAGGAAACGTATCGAGTAATTTCATTGTCGCATGTTTGCAAGCAGTAATGACAGTACCAAATGGTGAAGTTTCGACTTCTTAGGTACTACAAGTCGAATATAAACTGCCTAAGCTTTACCATTTCCTAACTACAATCTGGCAAAACTGAATGCTTCTTCTAGGATGAATAACAAGGAAACCGTGGAATTACCGAAGTAGGAACCTGCGTACTGAAGTTTCTGCAAAATAAGTCTTCAGTAGCCACTGACGATCTTGACATAGGTTTTAATTTGGAAAAACTATTATTCTTGATTTCACGATCTCACTGTATTATAAAAAGGTTATTTTTTAGAGTATATAAAAGTGTGATGACCTAATTCTAAGATTTCTTTGAGGACTACAAAGGACTTATTATTAGATAAGTACCTTTGTTGTTTATTTTTCACGGACTTTAGTTTGTGTACCTAATTTTAAACGGTGTATATAAAACAAAAATCTTCTACAATTTAAGAATTTTTTATGACATTTGCTTAATAAATATGTTTTTGATTATTCTTAAATCTATTTCTTTTATTCCTTTTTTTTTTACTTGTATTAAATTAATAAGATTTAGGGGTTATTTTAGGCACTAAACTAAATATACCTTGTTACTTCAGGACAAAAATGGCACTTTGCTGATTATTTTTAACATTATGATGTCATTTAGCAAAATAGTATTGACAATTTAAAAACAAAAACGACACTATGCCAAAGTTTTTTTTTAAATTAGTATTATTCTATTCATACCTCTTTATTAAATTAAAAACTATTCTTATACCTATAGATTAATACCTGAACTATTATTTAAAGTAACAACTGCACCCCTATTTCAATACAAGCTTGAGTTATGGCCCTCACAAAAATTACAAAAACTTTAAATGGCCGTCCTGAAAAATTGGGTTTTTCGTTTAATGTCAATTTTGTTTTCAAGGTGCGATTTGTATTACCGGATAAATGTAGCCCATGACCCCCCAACCCCTCATAAAATTATGCAGTCGCAATACCAAATACCTGTATACAATAATTGTTTACATGAATCGTGAAACATGAACACGTTTATCGGACTCATCACCAACCAGCGGCAACGAAGTTTATTAGTGGCATAGGCGCCTACATTTATTTCGCGTTACGAGTTCAAATAAGTATAATATTCACTCACGGTAACGGCTCCAACTTGATAATCCTAAGATCTCTCGAGGCGACGGCTAGCAGATGGAAAGCGCGGCCGAGGTTGGGGGCGAACGCTATGTCGTTGACGGGCTCCTGGCACGAAGAGAGGCATTCGGTCCGCGTCCAGCGGCGAGAACCTTCGCTGTATCTGAGAAGACGTAGGCAACAATTGATGGATATACCATGCGATTACCAATCCGCCTGCCAAGCGACCACGCTTGGTGATTATGGCAAAACCCCCCTTGTTTGGGGGTGGCACGTTCAGCAGTGGATGTATGTGCGCTGTGGATGATAGAAATAGGCAACCAACAAATGAAGGAAATTGCTGGAGTGCCATTAAATCTATACATTAGCCAAACTCGATGTAGAATGTTTGTGAACAAACCACGACACAAATAACTAAAACTCACTTGGCGTCGAGTTTCAGTTATAATTGTAAGCAATATTTTTTGAAGGAAGGATCTTAAAAGATGCGAATAAAGCATCTTTTAAGATCCTTCAGCATTATTATTATTAGGTCCTTACATATGAAATTGGCGTTTTTCGTACTGGCCACTTTAATCACAAATTTCTCCTCTTTGGTAAGGAATTCCAAATTCAAATTTGTACAGCTATAGACTCATGTATTTGTGCTTCGATGATCGTCATTCATTTGTTTTGTTTTCTTCTGTTTTTTTCTGTTTGCGTCACTCATTTTACAAAATGGAAAACTTAAAATATCGCATTATTTACGTGTACGAGTTCCGCCGTGGCACTAGTGCTGCGGAAACAACTCGAAGGGTGAATGATGTGTATGGCGGTCGTGTTGCAAAAGAAAACACAGTTCGTTTTTGGTTCCAACGTTTTCGTTCTGGAAATTTTGACCTGCAGAACAAGCCCCGTGGACGGCCTGAGACTCAAGTTGATAATGAAGAGTTGAAGGCTATTGTGGAAGCGGATCCATCGCAAACCACGTCCGAGTTAGCTGCAGGCTGCGATGTTAGTGATAAAACTGTTTTAATTCACTTGAAGCAAATTGGGAAGATTAAAAAGCTTGAAAGGTACCTCACGAATTGACTGAAGCAAACCGGCAAACGCGCGTCGACTGCTGCGTTACATTACTAAACCGGCACAATAATGAAGGTATTTTAAACCGAATCATTACCTGTGATGAAAAATGGGTTCTTTACGATAATCGGAAGCGCTCAGCGCAATGGTTGGATCCTGCCCAGCCAGCCAAATCCTGCCCCAAGCGAAAATTAACCCCAAAAAAGTTACTTGTAAGCGTTTGGTGGACTAGTGCCGGTATTGTTCATTACAGTTTTCTCAAATCTGGCCAGACTATTACGGCTGATGTCTATTGTCAGCAATTGCAAACCATGATGGAAAAGCTAGCGGCTAAACAACCTAGGCTGATCAATCGCTCCACGCCACTGCTGCTTCACGACAACGCTAGACCACACACTGCGCAACAGACGGCTACTAAATTAGAAGAGCTTCAATTGGAAAGTCTAAGACATCCTCCGTACTCCCCGGACCTTGCTCCAACAGATTACCATTTTTTTCGAAATTTGGATAACTTCTTGCAAGGGAAAAAATTCAACTCCGATGGGGCAGTCCAAATCGCCTTCAAAGATTTTATTGATTCCCGTCCGACTGGTTTTTTTAGTAAAGGGATCAATGAACTACCTATAAGATGGCAAAAGTGCATAGAAAATAATGGTTCATACTTTGATTAATTAAATATATTATATTAAAAAATATTCGACTTTTTGTTCCTCCCATACAAAACGCCAATTTCATATGTAAGGACCTAATATATTTATTTAATTCAGATTTCAGCAAATGACGAATGTTTGATAGATTTTCATTGAAAACAATCAGAGTTGCGTTTGAGTATTCCGGTGTTACTTAATCCTATGGTTGCTGAGCCAAATCAGTAAGTGCGTTCTAGAGTTAATTTTGCTGGACTTGAAGATCCTTCTGTGACTGTCTTCGATGACTTCTCGTACAGCGAAGATCCGTACGAGATATCACCATTTTGAGAAGGCATCCTCTGAGAAAACAATGTGTTAAACTAACAATTAGGTAAGTAACATTAGCTAATGATTTACCCAATAGGATTAAGAAAGGCCATTTATTGGTGGATGTAGGGAAGAAATGTTCTTAGAGTATCACAGCATTTCTTTAAAATATTTTAAAGTAGAGTACTCACTCATAAATAAAGACCTTGCCATTGCAAGCGGTAGTTTTGTCTGTATGTACTGTAGCAACCGCATTTGTTGTGTTAGGCTCATCACTCCCTACTGCTAGCATTGGTGGATTATTTACTCTGAAAAAAAAATAACCTTCTTACAATTGAATGGGACCTGTTGGTTTGAAATCACTCACGAAATCACTAATAAATTAAATCAGAAAACAATAACATTAATTTCTTTTCGCTTACAAAATAAGCTCACAGACAAAACTATAAATTACTATCCATTCTGAAATAAAGTTCACAGCAGGTCAAGATGGCTGTCAAGAGAGAAAAATGGTCACAGTTGGAGGAGGCCTTTGTCCAAAGAGGCAAACAGATGGATGTTGAGGCAGAAAATGGTATAAATTTAGGTTAATATACATATTATGTTTTGAAAGATGTCAAAATTATTATTACAATTATTACAAATTGTATATGAAATAATGTGGTTATTCAATTTCTCTTCACTTCAATATTTCTACTAGTGGGAGGAGTGGAGAGTTTCGTTAATTTTCGTTTTTAGTACAAAACTATGAATAAATAAACTTCCTGGCATAAGCTTCATAATCGCTTGTAGGTACTATTTCTCTTGTCATAGTCTAGTCAAGACAGCTTACCTAGATAGTGATGGGTTCCAAGATAAACAGCTGATGGATACTTTAGTGGGGATCTCATGCTGCAGAGTCCATTGAGCTAGGTTCATCACATCAGGTGCTTCATATATCCTGAAATTTATTATGGAATATTTTACCATAACATTATAGCAACTGCACTGTAAACATCAACCATAATAAATCTGTTTTAAAAGTACATTAGGTGCTAACACAAGTAAAAACACCTACCTGTAAGTGAATGTACATTATGTTTATTTCTCCTCCCCAAGCAAGCAGTCTTTTAGCTTCTACGACACATTTATGGTTAGTAAATTTATTTATAAAGTGTTAAAACTGTTTGTTCTCCAAATACAACAAAATAAAGATAAATTCTTTGAGAAATAAATGTCTTTAACGTCATAATAGCTTCCACCCCCCGCTTCACATGCTATTTTCCAGCATAAAAGTAGCAGCCAATGTCCTCCAAAAGATGCCATCCATTCCCTTTCATTATGAACCTTTTAGCAGTTTAGGTGTGAAAAGTACAGACAGTTACTTTCGCATCGAAAATAATAGTCTATTATGAATTTATGAAATATGGACATTTCAATTTGAACAAATTCTTACTTGCCATGAGAGGTTACAATAATTGAAAGTTTGTTTTACCTAATAATACCATCAGCTGAGCATGTTACTAGTAGAAGACCTAGATGCTTGGGCCCAAATTTCACATCAGTCACTGATGTTCTTGAATCTACTAGGTTTGAACGCTTTAGCCATTGTCGTAAGCCTTTTTCTGAACCGGATGCTGTTGTGTCTCCTGAAAATCAAAGGAGTTTGAGTCAAAAAGGATCATCCTTTAATGTAAGCAAGTAATTAAGTTACATAATTCTTTGAAAAATCTTGTGATCAAAAGCAAGCTAATAATCAGAAACAATGTGATATTGCTATCTCTAGTTATTAAAAGGATCTAACCAACTTCCTCCCATATAGCAGCAGTGCGATCAAATGAACATGTGGCTATGACCTGCCCGAATTCAGGGTGTGCCCAGGTCACCTTCCACACGGAGCCGTGGTGCGCTTTCCAACTGCCTGTCATCCGCCAGCCGCCGTTGCCATCAGAATCCCATATCTACACCAAATAATAATTGTTTACACCTCCACCTCCACAGCCTATATTGGTCCACTGCTGGAAACAGGCCTCCTCCCGATTAGCACCTTTTGTGCTTTTATCTCACGAGGGGCCGATAATCCCCACGCTGAGCATGCGGATTGGGGATTGCAGTTCTGTGGTAGAATTGTTCTGCAGGGGGCGCTTCTGCCCACCCCCGGTGCATATCCGTCTTACGACACCCGTGGGGAGAGTTGGGGTGGTGCAAATTCTAAGCCGCCACCACACAGCACGAAACAGCTCAAAATAATGTTGCAATACGTCTTTTAACGCTAGGACGCTAGGTTGTTATGAAGCAATGATCTCTACTAATAAATAGACGATAATGCACGCTATGCGTTTTACTAATAATTGTAATGAGAAATAGATCTACATAAAGCTCATGACAAAATAGAAAACCGGCGGGAATCAAACCTTTACGTATTGGTCACTAGAACATGTGGCCATTCTCTCCCCGTAGAAATCATAAGCAACATCGTGGATGAGATCTTTGTGATCGGCGAATAAAGTTTGTGACTCAAATAAATTGGAAGCAATTAGATCACTCATTGTAATAGAAAATCCTAAATTTCGTTATTGTTTTGTTACACAAATGCAACAAACAAATAATTCATCTTCTTCTTTTATCTTTGACTCTGCATCATGGTTTGACACACCATGACTTGACTTCTTTGTATTTGGCAATATGTGACTTGACACATTGACACAGCACGATCCATCAAAGAACACACAAATGCGCCAAAAATAAATAAGTTGAATTTGAAAACAGAGCACACTGGCAGAAAAGACAAAATGGCAAACCAGACAAATATTGCCACTAACAAAGTAGTCAAGTCATGCTACTCTCATATCTCTTGAGAGTAAGCATCCACCAGCAGGGGCCAATATGCAACTCCCCGATCCACCGGAAGAGAGTGATGTCGTTGTGAACACGAACAGCCAGGACGTGCTTAAAGCTGTCATGTCTTTCCAGAGTGGCTCTGCCGGCGGCGGCGGCCTGGATGCTGTGACTCCACAGCATCTAAAAGATCTTCTGTCTGGCGGTTCTGGCCATGCAGGTGAAGTCCTTCCGGAGGACTTGACAGTTCTAATCAACCTGATGTTGTCAGGCCGAGTTAACAGCAAGATCACAGAACTCATACACGGTGTGTAAAAAAGAAAGATGACGGTTTATGACCCATAGCCGTGGCAACACATATCGCCGCGGCGGTATGTGGTGCAGCGTGGAGGCGGCGCGCGCCGCCTTGCGGCTAAAGTCTGCTGTCTGAAAGAAGCCGACTATCTAGGCGACTATTTTCAACCAATTCAGCTAGGCTTTGGTTCGCGAGGCGGATGTGAGGCCGCAGGACATTCCCTTCGTACATTTTTAGCCCAAAATTATGGGGAGGTAATTCTGAAGGTAGACGTCAAAAACGCCTTCAATTCCGTAGACAGGGGCGCTTTATTAAAAGAAAATAAAGACAAATTCCAGAAATGTATGCTTTTTTCTGGCAATGTTACGGTTCACCGACAAAATTAATTTACAGGAACAAAGTAATTTTGTCAGCTGATGGATGTCAGCAGGGCGACCCTCTTGGTCCGGACTTATTATGCCTTGCCATCCAAGCGATAATACAACGTCTCCGATCCGAGCTCAATGTTTGGTATTTGGATGACGGAACATTAGATGGCGAGGTAAACACGGTTTTTGATGATCTAAAAATCATCACAGATGAATTTTGAAAAATAGGTTTCTTTAAAGAGACTCTTGTGTAGACAAAAACAATATCATCGGAATGTTCAATAGTTTGGCCCCCAACCTAACATTTGTAGATAAATTTCCACTTCGCCTCCTTGGTTCACCAATTCTTGAGTCAGTTTTCAGTCCTTTGTAGATAAATGAAACTTCAAAATTTCAACAAAACTTCAACATTATTAGCCTTATGGCTTTTACAATAATTCGGTTTTGTCTTTTTGTACCTAAATTTACGTATTCTTTGAGATGTAGTCAACTGTGGAAAAACAGCAAGCTCTTGGAAGGCTTTGACAACATAATAAAGAATACTCTATCATCGATTTTGAATGTCGATTTAGATGACAAGGCATGGTCGCAGGCCTCCCTGCCTGCAAATTGAGAGGCATAATTATATATGATAAAAGTTGGCGCAGTTATCTTAGATTTCAAAATGGTATCATACGTCACACTTTACTAGGTAATTAAAATAATTTGAAAAAATGTTTTGTCTGAACTAAGACTTTAAATCAAAACGTTTCCACACTTTTGCAACAGTAGGTACATTTTCATATATAAATATTGAATTCAACAAGTGCAAGTGGGACAGCAATATTTTTGAATGTGTTGAGTATGCTATTTAACTTGTCCGTTAACTATTCCGGTCCACAAATTTACTTTAAATTAACATTGCGATCGATCTGTGCGCATTAAATGTGAGTTTTCAATACTCCAACTATGAACAATAAGGATATTGATATATCCATCTTTTTTGCATGTTGTTTCGTCAGTCCATAATACTTTGCCGATTTAGTAACGGCCAGGAGACGGGCACTATCCGCAGAGCTGGAGCACGTTTATAAGAAACAATTCCGTGTCAACTCACACAGAGGCCCGTTCCGTTGCCGATGAGACAAAAAGGATTTTGGGGGAGCAGCATTGGGGGCAAGCACTACGCCAAGCCGTTCGAACTTCGTCTAAAAATGAAATTTTTAATGAAATTCCAGGTGGGACCAAACATAGATAGTATAATATAAGATAACTTTAACATTTTTCAACTAAAGAACTAGTGCTTTAGACAGAAGACAGGAACGCTAGAAGTACTACACTTGAAACTTTGCGTATACTTAACATGCCGGCCTATCGTAGTGGATTTTTTTTTCAGTATGAAGGGTCAAAGTTAACCGATTGAAAACCATTTGGGCAATAAAATGAACTAAACTATTTTTTTTTTTTCGAAAAATGGGGTCATTATGTTTTAATTTTACACTTCAATAAATGAATGTGTTAGGTATTTGAGTTTGTAATACAAAAATAAAAATCACAAAATATTGGCATCTGTAGTCACAGCATAGAAAAGTTTGACGCCGGGCAGAGATTTTTTGTTTTTCAGGAAAAAGCCTATAACTCAAAAATAATAATTAATAACATAATTTTATGGTTTTTCTGGGTCGCCATGAACCCACCTCCTGCGTTTTCGGCTTGACGTTGAGTTTCGGGACGTACGCATGTTCGTCACACTAATTTCGTGATTTTTTAACCCCTCCCCCGTCCTTGTCACAGTTGGTCACATTTGTGAGACCCCCTCCCTAGTGTGGCGTCACTTATTTTGCAGTTTCACATCTAGAAATATTAAATTAAAATGTTAATAATAATAAATATATTATTAATTTTATGTAAAAAAATTATTAATGTTTGCAACAGTCTGCAGTTAGCTTAATTGTTTCAATTGTAAATACTGCTTATTAGTTCTAATTAATAGACACGGCAATGGCCTTTATTAACAAAGAAAATTACAATCAAATTATAACTAGTATTTACAATTGAAACAATTAAGCTAACTGCAGACTGTTGCAAACAATCTACAGGTAGCTCAACTGATCCATATCAATACCAGTCGGAAGCGTCCCCAAGACGCTGGCTGCATTGCCCCGCTGTATGGCAATGCTGATGCGCTGCGCCAGATATCCGCCAGCTCTCGGGTCACGCGTCGCGTCGACCAGACGCTCAGATAACTTTTTAAAAACCCGGAGAGCCTCGGTACCCCACAGACCTAGGGTCTCGACCCCAAAGGGAGCAAATATGTAGGCTCTGTCGAGACCTGCATATTTGCGTCTCTTGAGATCCTCGGCCAAATCTGCCGCCGCACCAGCCCTTACGGATGTCCTCGGAAGATGGGAAGGCGCAAGTGTGTCGACGCATGTAGCGTCCCACACAATGGGCCTCCCCAACTCCCATGGGACTAGTGTCATGCCGTCAGGCCTCTTACCATCGTCACGCAACAGACCATTCGGTTCGAGAATAGCGGTGACAAAGGCCCGCCGGATGACGTCGTTAAGGCTGGCATGACGAGATATCCGACCGGCGGCCCTAGTACACGATAATCCGTGATGACCAAGTTGTTCGACAGCAGTACCGCACTGGCATTGATGAGGTGCGCAACACATTGCACCCAACCGAAGACATGTTGCGATACGGAAAGTTACGGGATCTAATAAAGTGCCAGTGTTAAATGAAGGAAATGCTTGCAACCAATGTCCTGACTCCCATTTAGAAACGGCCAGGAGACGGGCACGATCCGCAGAGCTGGAGCACGTTTGTAACAAACTATTCCGTGTCAACTCACACAGAGGCAATGGGACGGGCCATTGCCGTTGAGACAAAAGAGATTTTGGGGGAGCAGCATTAGGGCAAGCATTATGCCAAGCCGTTCGAGCTTCGTCTAAAAATGAAATTTTGAATGAAATTCCAGGTGGGACCAAACAAGATGACTTTAAAATTTTGTCAACTAAAGAACTAGTGCTGTAGACGGAAGACAGGAACGCTGGAAGGGCTACACTTGAAATTTTGCGTATACCTAAGCCTCCCAATTTGACAGGCAGGGAGGCCTGCGACCATGCCTTGTCATCTAAATCGACATTCAAAACCGATGATAGAGTATTCTTTATTATGTTGTCTAAGCCTTCCAAGACCTCACTGTGTTTCCACAGTTGACTACATCTCAAAGAATACGTAAATTTAGGTACAAAAAGACAAAACCGAATTATTGTAAAAGCTATTAATTATGGCTATTAATTTTGAGCAGTCTGTCCGAAGTTTTGTTGAAATTTTGAATTTTCTCGTCTACAAAGGACTGAAAAGACTCGAAGGGCGAAGTGAACATTTATCAACAACTGATATGTTGGGGGCTAAACTATTGAATTTTCCAATGATATTGTTTTTGTCTACACAAGAGTCCGAAATAAAAAGCTCGCACTTTGAAAAATTTAATTCCAAACCTATTTTCCGAAATTCATCTGTGATGATTTTTAGATCATCAAAAACTGTGTTTACCTCTCCACCTAAAGTTCCGTCATCTAAATACCAAACATTGAGCTTGGATTGGAGACGTTGAATTATCGGTTGGATGGCAAGGCTAAATATGGCCGGACCGAAAGGGTCGCCCTGCTGACATCCAACAGCGGACAAAATGACTTTGTTCTTGTATATTAATTTTGACGGCGAACCGTAACATTGCCAGAGAAAAGGGTAAATTTCTGGAATTTTGTCTTTAATTTGTTTTAGCAAGGCGCCCCTGTCTACGGAATTGAAGGCGTTTTTGACGTCTACCTTCAGAATTACCTCCCCATAATTTTGGTCTAAAAATGTACGAAGGGAATGTACTGCGGCCTCACCGCCTCAGTTCTAATTAGTTTCTAATATTAAATTGTAATTTTCTTTGTCAATAAAGTACCAACATATCCATCTCAATAAATTGAAACAGCAGTTCCGAAATTAGTTTAATTTCCATTTAAATTAGGTATTTTTTAATAGAATCGACACAAAAATAAACATTTGATAAAAATAACAAAACAATTATTAATAATCAAATAACCTTATGCTCATACAGATAGTAGGATTTTTTTTCAGTTTTTCTTTAGTAGTTCAAATGCACATTAAGTATGATGTATAAGATTTTGAAATGTGACGTCACGAAACTTAGGAACCCTCTCACCCCTTGTCACACTTCGTCAACCCCCTCCGCTCTTAACGTGTGACGTACTTTAGGGAAGGTCCCTTTAAGACAAATTCGTGAAGTAGTGAAGTGAAAAACGTGTGCATTATTTTTCTGAAGGTTTGATTGTTTTATTTTCTAGCAATCGAAGTGAAAAGTAGTGTGTTTAACTCGGGCTAAAACCACCCCTTTTAACTCAGTCTTGTCATCCTGTCTAGCAACATAGTTTAGTATAATGGAATGGTTTAGTCCCTAATAAAACAATCTACATTATTCATCAATGCTGAATATGGATCATCCGTCACTCATTCTAAGGTCCCTAGTCAGCCCCTTGCCTGCTGCCTTTAACTGCTGTAATTACAATTGGTTAATTACATGCTGTAATATAAATAGTTAATTGTACTTTCTGCTGAATAAAAACATCAGATTGGTTTCAGATTTATTAAAATCGCACACCTGCACACTGCATTCGAAAAAATTTGAAATTGTAGACCAACTTGTAGACACAGGAAATATTAATCTAACAATACATAACACAGTTCGACAGCTATTATTGTCCTTTCATGCGATTCTTATGGCACCATGCACTGCATTTTAAAATATAAATAACAATTGGCACTTTTAGCTCCAACAAGATTACCAACATTAACAAAAACATATTACCTATACAATATCCGTATTCTATCCATCAAAAATAATTCATGAACAAATGATTTGCACAACACAAACACTGCATTAAATTGCAAAATAATATCAATAATGATCAGAAAAATAATTAGGCTTCGGCCAAACCTTGGGGACGCGGGAGCGTCCAAAACACGAAAATTTTACCATAAAAAGTTCCCACGTCTCAGTTGCGTACGTGTGCAAGCTCCATTGAGGTGCCAGCGCCATTGCAACGTCCGCCGCGCGGTTGACGCTCCCGCATCGCGCCCCTCTTTTTTGATGCGCAGGTTTGGCCAAAGCTTTTATGAAGTTTCGAAAAATGGGAGTATTATATAACAGCAAAAATAAAATTTTAGGTTTTTAAGCTCTCTTAGACGTAACAGTTTTTCTAAATTACTTATAATTTTGTCTGGCTTTGAGCTGATCTATTTCAAAGGAAAGTTTTCTGTTTGTTTCTATTAATGCAGATTGACTGTCTATCAAATTATGGACGTGCCCACTCAAGTGTAATAGCTGTTTCTCTAAAAACAGTTTCTGCTTGGTCATTGCCATCATTATGTGGAGGAAGTAGTTCCTATTATCATCTGCTACATCAGCTAAGGTGAGTTTTATGAAGTCCTTCATCTCTTCTACAGCTTTGGTGTCAATAGCAGTGTCTCCCATTGGCAGCTGAGGTGGTTTTACAGACACATGGATGTTGGGGCAATGGTTCTCATCACCAACTCCATTGGTCATGGGTGAGGTAAAAGCTAATTTTTCAGTTGTTTTAATGTTCAATGGAGTTGAAATTTTGCTAATATTATTTTCTGCATCCAACTGGCGGTATCTTGCTTCATGTTTGGCACTCTGCCGATCTTCCGAGTTTCTGTTAGAATTGTCATCTGCATTAGAGATGTCTAAGCCCATCATTGCAAGGAATGAGTCAGCTTTATCATCTGACTCTGGAGGCTGTACACCTATTGTGTCCTTGGGTGGGGAGTCTGTTATATAGTACAGGTCTGAGTTTCTAGTCTTCACAGGAGGTGTTACCCTCAGTGGGGAGCAAATTACTGTTTCTTCTCTCAAACTCAGATCAGCAGAAAGAATCCTTTTCCGCGAGGGTTGGAAGGCCAATCTATGAACTTCTTCCTCATGGCCTTGGAGCACTTTGTAAGGATTAGTCAAATCCCTCAAATCATAAATTAATACCATACCATTCTTAGTACCTAGTGCAACTTGATTTTCATAGTTTATGGCCATAGATTTCAAGGTGTAAGGAGTTCTTAGGGTTGAGACAACATTTTGCAATCTTACATCATAAACAAGCGTGACTTTATCATATCCACAGGACAGCATCACATCTCGGTTCACCAATGAGTATGCTATATCACTTACAGGAGAAGCATGTACATTGTCAAAGTGCACCTTGTCCTTGTTAGTGGTTATATCTCTGAGCACCACATGACCCTCGTCTGTAGCCAGGCCAAGCACCGATCTAGATTCATGATGGAATTTCATTGCAGAAACACTGTGGGAGTTAGACAGCTTGACAGTCATAACTGGGATGTTAGAGACCAGGCCATATATCACAGTGTCTCCATTGTGCATTGTAGCGGCGAGGCTGGTGTTCTTGGCATTAAAGCTGATAAAGTCTATACAGCACTGCTGGGAAGAATTAGGGAATGATTTAGTGATGGTTTTGTTCTTGGTATCCCATATCATGACATTGCCATTTCTGGTGCCTATCGCGACATTTCGATGTCCATCGCGGTGAAAGCTCGCCGTCCAGGTGTCTTTGATGGGAATGTGCTGTAAACTCCGTACATCATGCTCTGCCGCACTTAGAATTTCGATCATGCCTTTAGAATTGACCTGAAAAATGTATGTATATCTTATCATTTAGATACGAGACGATACGAGTCATTGCCGGCTAACAAGGCACAGTGTTTTATTGTGCCATACATCATTTGGCAAGGAAGTAATATTGTGATGATAGTACAAATAACGGCATGTATGAGGCAAATCGTAGCCGAAACAAATGTACCTACCTGTAACATATACTTGCTATCGTCACTCCATGATATATCCCTGAGTATCCCATCGTAACAGCTGTATGATTTCTTCAAATCCCAACAGTTGGTGTCGAACAACAGAAGCCTTGAACTAACAGAAGACAGATACATTTTTATTGAATTACAAGGCAGCTGTGCGACTTGGAGATGATGCGTTTTCTTCGAGCGTTCACATCACAACAAGAGTAATTTCACGCATATCAAAACAAATTGATTAAATAGCAAATCGCTGAAAAAGTCGACCGTCGGATTACTTTTAATTTTGACAACTTTAGATTCAAATCAAACGGGTCCGGATAAATTACAGCCAAGCAATGAAAAACCCGGGAATTTACGACCATGGATAAAAACGCAGAGTTCGCAGCTTGGTAATTTGTAAACAAACATATAAGGTTGAGGTTTCCGGGGCAAAATTTGCGGTATTGCGACTGACATAGTTTTTTGGGGAGTTGGGGGGGTCATGTGCTACATTTCTCTGGTAGAATCAATATCCTTAGTGGGTTACTGAGATGATTTTAAACTTTATTTAAAATCATCCAATAACTCTTCTATAAATCGGCATATTATCTTTTTTGTTTGATGATGTAATGCCACAAAATTTCTTATGTATTTATTTATTTGGCACACAAAACAGAACACAATCAAATAGTAAAAAAATAGAGAGAACGATTATTATGATCTAGATTGTATAGTATGTGGACACAGCATGAATTTTAAAGCGCAGTTCTGTGCTAACAAATAAATGAATAAATAAATAAATGTATAAAGCACGCATTAAAACTAGACTACAAAGTTCATAAACAAAACATTAAATAAAAAATGTTATTTGACTATGTAGGTACCTACCTACCTAGCTACTAATAAATAAATTACCTGATTAAAATAAAATAACATTAAGTTAACATAAAAAATTCAAAAAAACTTAGACCACTCTTCTTTATGAGAGTTGTGGTCGTGGTTGTATTTTTCATTGTATATTTATACTAAATAGGTTTATAGTATGGTTTATAAGCATAATAAAATATATGATAATTTGACAAAATTCACTTTCTATTTGGTTCTTCTGAATAAATAATCTCATAAAAATTCTAATCAAACCAATCAAACAGTGTATTCAGACATGGAAAATTACACATGTGGTATTATAATTAAGTTGATACTCATTATCTCGCCACATTACTGGCAAGTGAATATCAAAGCACCTACAGTGGGGCAATGCAGCCAGCGTCTTGGAGACGCTTCCGACTGGTATTGATATGGATCAGTTGAGCTACCTGTAGATTGTTTGCAACAGTCTGCAGTTAGCTTAATTGTTTCAATTGTAAATACTAGTTCTAATTTGTTTTTATTATTGAATTATAATTTTCTTTGTCAATAAAGATTGTTAAAAAAAGCACCTACATTGGTACATAAAATATGCTAAATAGGTTCATATACTTCAAAAAACTTAAAAAAATTACTGCAATTTAGATAAATGTCATGCTAATGCGGATGCCGCTGCAGCAACGTTTGGCAGATTTCCATACCTTCGGAACGGCTAGGTGGACAAATATGATTTTTTTTTGTGAGCAGGTGTGGTGTAATTTGGCCAATTTGAACCATACTAGTAGTTATGCCAAAAAAATGCATGGTGCATGAACTGGGCGAGTTTTTCTGAAAATCAAAAATAAGGGTCTAGCTCTTGAACTACTTAAATAAAAACAACGTAACGAGAACTTTTAGACAGTTATCCGACCAAATATGAAATACCGTTAAAAAGCTGATGTTCAGTACCTAGGTACTTCAAGCCAACATCATTAAATCGGTAGCCAAGACCGAAATTAGATTTTTTTTATGTGAAACTGCGACTACATGTCTTACAAAATAAATAAACAAATAATAAAATTTTCATATTTTAACGACAATAAATTTTATGTACTTATTAACTTTCTTTAAATAGGATGACATTTATTTGAATTTAATTTACTTTTAATAGGTACTATTTCTTGAATTAAGTATGACAATAATTGAAATATTTTAAAGTTTGTAAAACTATTTAGCATATTTTATGTACGTGTTTTATGTATGTGTGTGTTATGTAGGTGCTTTGATATTCACATGCCAGTAATGTGGCGAGATATGAGGATCAATTTATTTATAACCACCTGCGTAATTTACCATGTCTGATAAGAATAAACTATTTGATTTGACTTGCTGTTTAACGTTAGGTACACTTATGTAGACAAGTTTTAGTGTGGGATGAAGGTACCTACCTTTAACATTGGTGCTGGAAAACATTTATTTCAGCCAATAACATGTTACAAGTAGCCGTACCGTACAACAACAATTATTTAGGTGGCTTTTTCCAGTAATACTTTCGTTTAAATAATACAATAATGTTTTGTCATCGATTTTAACTACTCCGCTAAATTTTTTTAACCCAAAGCTTGATGATTATTTTTCCTGTATAATTCTGTCACTTCGATCATGATTACCAAATGCAAAAAAAAAAAAATCGCGGCTCGCTCCGCTCGCCGATATTACTGGTTTTTTAGCCTTTATGTTTTGTTCAGCGCAGAGGCAAAGTTACATATAAATCTTTTAAATCCATCGTGGTTATTAATTTACTTTGATTATTGGTTGCTTTAACGTTATTATGACTTAAACTGAACTGAACTTGATTGGTCTGGCTAGTCCACTATAGTTAGCTTGTATCAATCCAACCACCACAGTAAAAAGCACAAAAATGTAACAGAAATCTGCGCGGTCACTTGTCACCCAGCGCAGCGCAAAGAAATCTTAAGCAGACAACAAAATTTTCGTATTTTGATCCACTCGGCAAAAACATATGTTCCATCTGACTAATTCCATCTGTCTATCAAGAGCACCGGCTTTAGGTCACTTTGCCAAATTTGATAAAAAATTATCCAAAAATCGAACAAAAACCAAAAATTGTCTCGGCTAGCTCAGCTTGCTGGCAACTTTATTGTCTGTCTTTGGATAGTGGCTCATCCATCGTTTGAGGTCCATTTGCAAACTCCATAAATCTAACCAAACAGTGGCATCTGCAAATACTCAAAAAACACAGGGGCACAAATGCCGCTGCTCGGCCAAGAAAGAGCACTTTAAGCTACATACCATAAAGGCTACTTTAAATTTCGCTAAGGTTAATAGGTAAAAATCAGTAACGTTTTCAGACGTTACTGCAGCGGCATCTTATTTTTCGAATTACTCTGAAACCTGATTTAAGTTTCATATTTGGGGTTAATTTTCTTTTTTTTTAAATGGCTCTGCAATAGATACATTCATCTTGATCCGAGTCAACATGCCGCCGCCCCAGCTGATTTCCTTCGCACGAGCGCCCCTGTAAGTAACGCAGCATGTCATCAATTGTCTGTTTGTCAGTGTCGTGTCAAGTTATACCTTTAAACTTCAAAAGAACGTTGACGTGTCCTTTTGTTGTTGTGCTATCCCGGCGGCATCAATAAATTTTAATTTTTAATAAATTTACGAAATAACGTGAGTATATGCTTCTTTATTGATGACAATGATATTTCCAGCCTTACAGAAACGACCACACTCTTCCATAAACATTAGCTTTATGCACCACAACCAAGAAACAGTTTGGCCAGTTTTCAGTATTCGTTCGTAGTAGACCTGGTCAATTTCATCAATCACCAAAGCATTTTATAATGTAGTAAACGTTTATTGTGCACCTTATTAACCTATCCGTGTATTTATGTGTTTTTTCAGCACATCATCTGAAAATGATCACCGATATCCAGCTAGCTGTGTTCTCAAACATTTTGGGAGTTTCCATCTTCCTGTTGGTCATACTGTACCACTACATAAGTGCAAACAGCACAAAATAAAACAAGTAAGTTGATTTTGTACAAAAACCTAAAATCAGCAGGAAAAATTTAATGTTTGGGCCCCCCAGTACCGATAAGCCCAATAGGCACCTTTAAGTAGCATGATTTGATTACACTATATTGATGGTTGCATCGATGGCTAATATTTTGATTCCTCTAAATTGCAATACATTAATTATGCAATGGATGATTGCCAGTCCCATCCAAATCTGAAAAACAATCAATTTAGTGATTTTGAGAATTTTTTTTTGCAGTAACAATAGTCAATGATAAAGGCCATTCCCATTCCCAAGTGTCAAATGAAAGAGGCTAGTTTTGTGTTATATTTCATTTATTATAAGTATTTCAAGATTTATACAAAGATGAAGATTATTAACTTCTCCAGCTCCTTTTACAACAATACTCTTTTGTTCCAGGTAATATCCAGCTTCAATAATTATAATTTCCAAAATTAATTATTTATAGGATGTAAGTAAATAAATTAAGTTCTATACAAATGTATTTTTTTTTCTTAGTTCCACAACTGCTCAGCATAAAAAAACATATTATTTAGTTCTTCACTCCCATTGCACCTAGATTAAAACATAGTCTATGTTACATTCTGAGATTATTATTTCATAGCTTACATTATAAAAAACCTTAAATATTTTAAACTAACACAATCTGAACACATTATTATTAGTATTAGGGGTTAAAGTATGAAATTGCCGATCTGTACTGATAAAGTGAATGTTGCGGACGGTAACCAGGATGACCTAGTTCGCCCTGGGAAAGTATCCCAACTTAAGTTCGACGTGCGTTCCTTTCTCCTTCCGAAGCTGGTAGACGCACGCCGCCACGCACCCCTGAATGCGTATGAAGCTATGACGACCTGCTCTTCCTTCCTATGGGGGGACCTCGACGTTGAAATGAAAGACAGGATCTTGAATATTCAGGTTTCGGCTGTTCCTAGGTTTCCCTACTACTACTTGCTGTCTTCCTTGCTTCTTGCCTCTTCGGTGGCTGGACTGCGACTTGCCTCTTCGGTGGCTGGACTGCGACTGACGGCCGTACAAACTGCGCTCATATTTATATGGCCGTGTTTTACCGGCAAGACGCCTGCGTGCTTTTGACTCAAATTCACCTAATTTTTTCCTTGAGCCGAAACCTTTAAACCTTTATTTCTTGTAATTTACCCAAAGAACATTTACAAATTTATACCTTATACATAACAAAAACAAGCCTTATCAACATAAAATTACAAAATCTAAACATATTCAACAAATAAAAAAGTTTCTAGAACTAAAACTTATAAAAAACTTGATTCGGAACATTTTCCTTATACTAATTTTACAATAACTCTAAAACTTATTAACAGATTTACACAATTCAAACGGAAAACCTTGTTCCAAGCCAAAACCCTTCAAATAACACTATTTTTGTTATGATTCATCAATAAACAAAAAAGTACTTAAACAAAACGATGTCTTAATATAACAAAAAACGAATCAGCCTTACATTAAGGTTTTGTCGCCGACAGTGAAATTATTTTTTTTAATTTAACATATTTATTTAATCAATGCCGCTTCACAGCAGCAAATTATAATTTTATTACTACTTTGACATTGCTTTACAAAGTAATAAAATTATACAATAAATTCTATATTTATTGTATAATTTTATTTTTGTTCTAGTTTTTTGACAATGCCCATAAACAGCAGCTCTGTTTACATTATGAATTTAAATAACTTTACTTTTGACATCCTTTCATTATTTTTTTTGTTTATTATGTAATTTTGTACATTATTCTTAGTATAATTTGACAATGCCCTTGTACAGCAGCATACTTTGACATACCTTTTAATTTATTTATTATTCATTTTAGTCTGACAAATTTTATTTTATTGACTTTGAGGAAGAGTCCATAACTGTCTATTTTTTATTTTTATTTTCTATGAACAACCCTTATGGTGTTTCCTATGCTAAAAATTTGTGTGAGTTTGTTACAATATAAACTATTTAAAAAGTGTAACAACAAGTGTAACACGTGTACCTACGGTGAATAAATAAATAAAAAAAAAATAACATTAATATCTATACATTGCTATTAATAGAAAGGTAATGAATGCCTTTGCGATAGAACTCTGGTGATCTAGATTCGACAAACTGTGTGAAAGCATTTAGTACTGCCTCCTGGGAAAAAAATTGTCCAAATCACGAAAAAAATGGTAGTCCGTTGGAGCAAGGTCTGGCGAATACGGAGGGTGACGAATGGTTTCTAATTGCAGTTCCTGTAGAGTTAAAACGGTTTCTCGTGCTGTGTGAGGACTCGCGTTATCATGGAGCATAATGGTGAAGATCGATTCATGGCGTTTTACCTGGGGTCAGCCATTGCATTTTTCGCTTACGGTTATCGTAAAGAATCCACTTTTCATCACATGTCGCAATTCGATTCCAATATTCCTTCATTTCTGTATCGATTCAACAAGGCAACACAAGTTTCAACACGCGTTTCTTTCTGCAGATCAGTCAAATCATGAGGCACCCATTTTTCATATTTTTTTATTCTATTGATTTGACGCAAATGAGTCAATATTGTTGGTAAGGTAACGTTAAACTCAAACTCGAAGATTCTATGTCAATTAATTCTATGTACCTATTATACAATAAAACTGCAATTTCATACTTTTACCCCTATTATTACATAATGCGTATTTTTCCCGACGTTTCAACAGGTTTACACACTATAATGGTCACAGGATGACTGGAGTACTCTTGCGATAAATACCCGTTATAGGTATAATGGTAAAAAACCTCATAATGTGGTTAAAAGTACATTTTGTGCTTGTCAGCAAAGGACCCAAAAGTGAATTGGATCCTTTTCTGCCATAGACACATTGAACCTAGTCCTTACTAAAATAATAATTGTAGTGTCATGCCCTCCTGCCCAGGTGGGATGACCTGCAAAATACTGCTGGCAGGTGCTAGAAGCGGTAAACTGAAGACAGGGTGCTTATTAGGGGAGGCCAATGTCCAGCTGTGGACTATTAATGGGCTGATGATGAAACTTAAATGAGGAATCTTGTTTTTAGGGTTCCCTACCTCATAAGGATAAAAGGAACCCATTAAGTGTCACTTTGTTGACAGACAGTCAACCCCCTTTTTTTAGGAATATCGAGTTGAAATGAACATAACATCATGCCATGGACCAAAACATATAGGGGTACTTCCCATTGACCTACTTAGAATAATGAAGTTTGGCATGGAGCAAAGTCTTACAGCACAAGTAAAGGGAATAATCCGAAAACAATAAATTTTTGCTTAATACACAAAAAAAAATATTTGATCCTCGGATCTGAAGGGACCAAACCTATAGTACCTATAGGGTAGGTACCTACTTCCTGTTGACCTAGAATCATGATATTTGCAAAAAAAAAAACAAGGTCTGATAATTATACGGAACCCTCGGTGCGCGAGTCCAACTTCACGTTTTATAGGAAATGAAGGGAAAATCATTTTTAATATGTTTGGGAAATAACAAATTGTGTTGAAAAGTCATAACCTCTAGTCATCAACCTACATACATAATATATTTTCATGATTCAGCATCCAAGATTTAGCAAAAAATTGCTTCTTTTTCAGCTCTATAAGTCTTTGTCTGCAAATTAAACAAGTTTTTGTCGTGCATAGGTATACTCCAGCCAAATTCGGTGTGAAATGTTAGTAAATGAACCACAACAAAATAAAAATTCACGTGCATGGCGTCGAGTTTCAGATATTTGTAATGGCTAGCACAAAGATTTAAAGGTTAGCAATATTTACTGACGGAAAGATCTCAAATCGACGAAGAATGTAAGATAGAAATACAAGGCAGCAGAGTGAGATTAAGGGTCGGTATCTACGTATGGCATAAGTACCTATGAGTAGGTAGAGAAATAACTTATTTATAGGTAGGTACATAAGTGAAAACTCTTTGTGGCTATCAGTGGTTTGTCCTCGCCTACCATGCCCAGTTGCGCAATCTGCTTGTCTCTCAGAACGCATCACAAAATGCAAACAACCTATTATTTTTCGCTCGAAATTGTTTTTCTCTTGAATCTAAAATTCGCATTTTGGCGCTCCTTGACATCTAGCGACCTTTACACTCGCTCTACCTGGCCTGACGAGCGCTGATACAGTGTAAACCAAAATTGCGTGACGAAAAATGACGGCGAGCAACGAAAATATTCATGCTTTTGGTTAGCATGGTTGAGGTGGTTGTCAGAGTTGACCATATTGGTTTGGCGGGGTCAGCCATAAAGGCAAGGAAGGACAGATAACGGCGAACGGAGTTTTCCGCGATTTTTTTTGTGATTTTTCCAGCAGTGGGCAATAAAACCTAAAGGAAAAGACAATGGCGGCGAGCGTAGAGAGCCACAGAATTTTTGAGAATGATTGGTTGGTAAATAAATTACGTCAAGCGAAGTAACGCCGAGCAAAGCGAGCTCGAAAACTAAGTTTTTTTATAATAAAACAGTGAATCGCGAAACTTTTGCGATTGACGGTAATAATAATAAGTTAGCTCCGATTTTTTTTAGAAATGATTAGAGCTAAATCTTAAGAAGTTACCGGAACAACGGAGTGAACTAGCGAAGAGTTTTGAGACTTTTCGGCGTTTCCAAGGAAAATCTTACAAAGTAAGAAACAAAAAAATTAATAACGGCGAGCTGAGCGAACCGAAAAATTATTGAGACTTAGTGGCGATTGGTCGTGTATGCACCGTCGTCGCCCACTACGCCCAGTTGCGTAGCCCGCGTCTCTCTCAGGAGTCATCACAGGGATCCCGTAAAATATTACTTTTTTTATCTAAATAGACTTCCCGAATCAGAAATTCACGTTCTAACGAGCTCCGGTACCATCTAGCACCTAGCAACCACTCCGCTCGCTTTAGGTACCCTAGGACCGGCGCATAAAGGCGTAAAACACAAGATGCCGCATTTGTACACATACACGTACCTTTGAAATTTGGTGATTTACATTTCCAGATTGTAAATTTTAAAACATACCTCTTAATGCAAAATGATTATTGACGTCATTTCAAACAAATCAAAACAAATGCATTCGCCACCGGCGGCGGCGGTTTATGAGAGCGCCGCAGGCTCTAAGGGGTGCCGAGCTCCGGATCGTCACAGCGGGTGTACCTATACACCGCACAAACGCTAAAGCCCCCCATGATTCTAATACAGCCTAATGCCCATGATTGGCGTCTTTTAAAAGAAATCAAAACACATGCCTCGCTAGCGCTGGGGCGGCGCGGCAGCAACGGCGGCGTCGGGCATAACAAGGGCGCATTTTCTTTCGGAGCGCCGTGATTGACGTATAATGTTAGGAGGCGTGTCATGTGGCCGCCGCCGAGACGCTTGGCGCCCCCTATGACCCTGCGTCCCGCGCTCGTGAGCTCCGCACACCCTGCACACCCGCTAAAGCCACCACTGACGCTCATCAACCAATACCATCATGATATCTGATTTTTGGCGGATCCCCTTGTTTATGTAATTAAAAAACCTCAAAAAAGGCGGACTTGTTTACTTTAGGGATAATCCGCCACTGTCTAGCGGCTAGACAGTGGTGGAATTATTTAATTAATTAATTCCTAGTGTAAAATTTTCCGCGTGCGCGCCCCTAAGTAGTCGCCTAGTTTGCCTTAGGGATGATCCGCCACTGTACCTACCTACCTCAAAGATAATATTGTGTGTACTTACAAATTCACCTTTATAATAATAAATAAGTGTGATCGCGCGTGCAAAACCATGGGCAATTGGTAGTAGGTAAATTAAATAAATGGGGCCACGGAATGGCAACCGTAGTACCTAAACTACTGCAACTCCTACCTATTACCAGAAAGAGTAATACAATACTTACCCAGACATTGCCCGCTACCGCTGACGACCTCAGTGGCCCAGCGGCCCAGTGCAGCGAGCGAAGGTCTATTCTGCGAACCCAGAACAGACGTTCGCTTCGCCTGCCGCGGTGTTTGTACGATCTGCTGTTTGTTCAGGGTCTAATAAAAAATTACATATACAATATAATACAAATACTCTTTATTGCACACCAAGATAGAAAAAAACAGAACATAAAAACACAGAAACAGTTGCACAATGGGCGGCCTTATCGCTAAGAACGATTTCTTCCAGGCAATCTTTTTATATATGTACATAATGTACTTTTATGTGGTCAAACCTTTTATTATTTTTAATACCTACGTCATCAATTACGCCACCACCGTCAGCTTCAATACGTATCGATCCTATCCTATAAAGGTTGCCTGGAAGAGATCGCTGTTAGCGATAAGGCCGCCGATTGTGCCACACTAGATTATTGATGGTGCAATAAAGTAATAATCTATCTATATTTATTGTACCTACTAACTTAGTAAGGCATTAATTTATCTAGATACCTACCTATTAGCTGTAATAAAAATACCTATTGTACGATCTGTAAATATGTGTATCGGGTACTGGGTACTTGCTATGTAAGTAGGTAGGTACTTATAATAAAAAATATATATGTATCTATATAATGTATTCTAATAAGTATAGGTACCTACTCCAGTCTCATCAGTCATCTAGTACCTACTTATAACACAAGCTCTGCTTAGCTTTGGGCTAGATGATGCTGTGTGGATTGTCCGGCATTATTTTATTTTATAATTTCTGCCCGCGCAGCTTCTCACTTATTGTTTCTATGGAAACGTTAAAAGTTTATTTCTACTAGGTATCCCAAACCGATTTATGGGATAAAATGTTCCTAGAGGTACTATGTTGCTATTTTTTGCCTGTTTTATTCCGGCAAAATATATTATGTTTTATTTATAAATACCTGTATCCAACAGCCCGCTCCGTTCAGTAGGTCAATAACACGCTGTAGGTAGGTATATTATTTATGTACCCTGTATTATTGTGGGTCCGATTACCGGATTAGGCAAGTAATTTTTCAATATTCTGTAAACGTAATTTTAAGTAAGTACTTATTTAAAAAATATTTCCTTTTAGTAAAACATCGTAGGATACCTATTTTTAATACCTACTTCTGGTACTTGCCCTCCATAGGTACCTAGTACCTATGGCCGTGGCCGCGGGGCCCACCGTACCTATAGGTATTCTTTGGAAAAACTTTTAGCGCTTAGGTATAAAAAGAAAAACAAAATTATGTAGTATCTAAGTATAAAAAAAAACAAAATTAAGTAGGTATCTACCTATTTTTGATCAAGTTATAATTGATCGAAGGTACCTACCTATGTTTTACTACTACTCTGTGGGCGTACCCCAAACCCACATACCTACCTAGATATCTTGTTAATTAAAAGTAGGTTGGGAAAGAGAATTCCTTAACTGATCAGTTATCACCGACAACCTTTCTAAAACAAACCCTTTATAAATTAAGTACTTACCTACCTACTTAGAATACATTTTAAAAATCATTCCACTACTCTTACAATACGAAAGAAAATAAAATCATCTTATAACTTAACGTTCCAGCGAGCCACGGCGCGCACGGCCTGCTGACTTCGCAGTCAGCCCCGCGCGCCGCGACCGCCTTTCCGCTGAGTCCACACAACGCAGTCAGCCCAGACCCAGCGCGCCGCGCGTGGCTGCCTTTCCGCTGAGTCCACACAACGCAACCGTATAAAACCTCCGCGCCGCCGAGTAAGACCATCATTCAGCAACATGAAGGCGGCCTGCGTACTCCTCTGCCTGGCCCTCGGCGCCTCCGCCAACATCTTCAAGCACCAACGACACAACCTTATCGAGCAGCCCCAGGAGTACATCAACCAGTACCAGCGCCCGCTCTACCGGCCCCGGGAGCAGACCTACCAGGAGTATATCCGCGCTCAGAAGCAAGTTCAGAGCTCCAGCGAAGAGACCCGCGAGATCCAGGATGCCTACCAGGGGATGAACACCCCCTTGTACTCCGCCACCGTGATGAGCGTGCAGGACGCCATGCCCCGCGGCTACCCGCAAAGCAAGCGCGAGTGGACCATGCCCATGAACGTGCCCGAGCTTGGCATCTGGCATGGACAGCTGCCCAAGGACTCGCCCGTCGCCCAGGAGATCCAGAGCATCGTCGCTGAGGCCAAGCAGGCCATGAAGCCCATGACCGCCGAGGACAAGACTAGCTTCCAATCCATCGCAGCGCAGAAAGAGGACGAGGACGCGCGCCTGAACGCCACCGAGCTGCTCAAGAAGTACCAGTACCCCGTTGAGGAGCACACAGTGAAGACCGACGATGGCTACTTCCTCACATTGTTCCGCATCCCCGCCAAGAAGCAGCAGATCCGCGACGTGACCCCCAAGCCCGTTGTGTTCCTCATGCACGGCCTGCTCGGCAGCGCCGACGATTGGCTGCTAATGGGCCCCGGCAAGTCGCTCGCCTACCTGCTGGCCGACGCCGGCTACGACGTCTGGTTAGGCAACGCCCGCGGCAATAAGTACTCGCGCCGCCACGTCACCAAGCACGCCGCGCTCGATGACTTCTGGCAGTTCAGCACTGACGAGGTCGCGCTTCACGACCTGCCCGCCATGATTGACTACGCGCTCAAGACTTCCGGACAGGAGAAGCTGCACTACATCGGCCATGCGTTCGGTTCCACGGCATTCTTTGCTCTCGCCGCCGCCCGCCCCGCCTACAATGAGAAGATCATCTCCATGCACGCTCTGTCTCCGATGGTGTACATGAGCCACGTCCGCAGCCCTCTGATCCGCATGTCCGCCCCGACCGGGTCTTTCTGGGCGCGTCTCCAACGCCTCATCGGCCGCGGCGCCTTCGAGCCTACCAAGGAACTGATCGCGTCCGTCGGCGGAGACATGCTTGCCACTGAGATCGGGAACAGCATCGTCTCATCCAACGTGAACTTCGTGATGTCCGGTGTGATCGACAACGCTGAGCAAGTCCCGGTGGTCGGCGCACACCTGCCCGCCGGCGGCTCATCCCGCACCATCAAGCAGTACGGGCAGGCAGTCGCGAGCGGAGAGTTCAGGAAGTACGACTTCGGACCTGCCATCAACAGCCAGGTGTACGGGAACGTGGTGCCTTCTAAGTACAACATGTCCAAGGTGACCGCGCCGGTGACCCTCTACTCAACTGCTGATGACTGGCTCTCACATCCTACCGACGTCGCTCGCCTTCAGAACGAGCTCCCTCACTCAGAGACCTACGAGGTCCCAGAACCCCACTTCAGCCACCTGGACTTCCAGTTCTCCACTAAAGCCCCCGAACTCGTGTACAAGAAGCTCATCGAGTCCATGAACCGCCCTTATTAGATATAGTTGTAAATATTATTGTTAATTAGTTATCGTGCTCTGTCATAGGTTTTAAAATTAATCGACGAATAAAATCCGTCCATTGAAATATCAAATATGCTTTTTATTAATTCACCTATTAGGTAGGTAGGTATTCACCTATTTCACCTTTATGTAACATATTTTTATGTAGGTTGTCTGTCACCGACTAAAAAATGATGAACATGTAGGTAAAAGCTTAGAGCATTAAACCAGACTTAATGCTCTAAGGGTAAAAGCCATAAACACGATGGTGACAAAGTAATTAAAGATAATGCAGCCTACCTACCATAAATACCTACAGTGCTGTGCGTAAGCGTAGCAGTATAGGTACCACATTGAATTAAGGTTTCAAATATTATTATTTTTATGGCGTTTTTATTCCTCTTTTGGTTTTTGAGGAAACTTTTGCCAGCATCACGTACTAGTTCACGGATCAAGTTATAATAAAATATAAGACTAACTCATCAGGGTTTTATCAGTAGGCATATAGGGTATATTACAAATGTACAAGACTAAGACAACTACATTATATACATACACAAATGTACAAAACAAAGACATAAATACAATATTGTTTAAATAAAACTACTATATTACACGCTACAACTTAATATCATGGACATTCAAATATTTAATCAATGCTCTAGTATTTTCTTTAATAGCAAGGGAAAGGAGAGAAGATAAATTAGAAGGAAGAGGAGCTTTGTAATGAACTAGGAGATCATACAAAGAAGGATTTAGGAATAAAGGACAGCAGAACATAAGATGGGCAATAGGTAGTTCCTTCATCCAAACCACACTCAGAGATGGATAAGTCCCTCACTCTTATTTTGTGTAAATGAAAGCTTTCGTATTATTTATACATATATCTAATTTGATAGATCAGAAGGGTGAGTATATTTGACGTTAATAACGGGACGTGATCGTGACGTCTCCTTTTACTATGTAGGTACCCAAATCTGTGCTATGGGATTTGAGTAGTTTCCAGTCCGCACGACAGAGGCGCTGCTGTACCAAATTGTATGGAAAAAAGAGACATCACGATCGTTACTAACGTCAAATAGACTCACCCCTCGGATTTGCCTACCTAGGCACCTACTAAAGGTAAGTCAGTTTATGCAATCAAAATAAAAGTTTTTAAAGAGCATTTGTTAACATTAAACTGGAGTTCGTTTACCCTACTCCACTTTACCACCCTATCTATGTCCCGTTAAAGGCGAACACAGTCTTCTTCGTCCTTGATGGGCAAGAGTAACTTCAAGTCGTCCGCGAACAACAAGCATTTGGCATCTTTGACGACGGTCGGCAAGTTGTTTATCATTATGAGAAACTCCAGCGGCCCCAGATTTCTTCCCTGCGCCTGTTAAGGTAGGGTAAGTCTGTGATCTGCATCCTGCGTAGTCGACATACTGCCGCCGGTCCTTCAAAGAAGCACCAAACTGCTGCGAAGAACTGCAGCAGTTTGGTAGTGCAGCCGATCGTCGCCCACTTCTGTAGCAAGATAATGTCGACTAGATCGAACGCTTTTTTGAAGTCGAAGTAGGCGGGCGGCGGCGGTGACTTGCACCCCTGCGTCGACTTGCCGTAGCACGAAAACCATGGAGTCAAGGAGGTTCGTTGAGGTGCTGTGAGCTGGCCGAAAACCGTGCGGGTGATTGCCAACCCCCTAGGCGGTTCAGTATTTTGTTTCAGTATTTTTGGGGAGGAGGGAATTTCTGGATGAAACTACACACGCAACGCCGCCAATGTCCACCTATCATGTTAGAATGCATGAACGAACATGCATGACTGTCTGTCTTTGTTAACTGTCATGAAGTACCTAGGTACTTACGTAGGTACCTAATGTATAATAAACTAGCTGCTGCCCGCGGCTTCGCACGCTCTTTTTCTAGATAGAAAGTAACCTATGTCCGTCCCCGGGATACCTACCGTAATAAGGATATATTATATCTCCATGCCACATTTCACTAAGATCCGTTCAACCGTTCAGGTGTGAAAAGTTACTTAACAGACAGACGGACTGAGTTACTTTCGAATTTATAATACCTACCTATGAGTATTTAGCATAACACAATCATGAAATTAAGTAGGTACCTACTTAAAGATAGGTGAAGCTCTATGTTCAGCTGTGGACAATTATAGGCTCACTGACCTATAATATGCATTGTACTATGAAGGTCACTCAGTGTATAATGTGGCTGATGAATTGATGATGATGATGATGATAAGCGAAAACTAAACGAAACCTATATCTCTGTGGACCTTGTATGAAAGGAACCTTTTGAGGTTCATGAATGAAAAATGTAGCTCAACAAAAATACAAAAGATGGCGCTATCCGCAAAATGAAATGTGACAGAATTACCCACGCTTTGTTATGTTATGACTGTACCTGTCACCGAAGCGTCGTTGTGACAGAGGGAGACAAGTAGTATAGGATTACCGACGTGTTAGAAAAGGATCAAAAAGGCGCGGCGGGGCCGCTTCTATTCCCCGCCCGTCTCCCCTACCCTGCGTGCTGTCACGTCTGGCTGTCAGTCGCGTCCCGATCGGTCGGTTGTTTGCTTTGCTGTTTGCTTTCTAACGTTGTTGAGAATCGAGAATTTTGTTTGGACGTGTTTATAGTGCGGTTAAATAATTCGTGTGAAAAACTTTTGAACATTGGACTCAGTGCACAGTTAGAAATTCACATGGATCTGTTGTGAACGAGATGTTGCCTCCTACGGCCGGTTTATCTGAAGAAGAATACGACCAGACCGAAATGTCTTTCCAACAGCAGCGAAGAGACGTGAGGGAAATCGCGAGGGAGATCATCAGGGATGCTCGCGTTGTAAACAGACAATCAACATCGCCTGGAGCTGGAGGTAAGCCGGTCAAAACACAAAACGACGCCACGTTTCCGCCATGCTTGTCAAAATTGACATATTATTGTGTCAAGGTGACATGAAAAGGAAAACAACGCTTATTCTTGGAGGGAAAACGAGATTTTCCTAATTCAAATCATTCCAAGGTAGCCTCTATAATCCATAAAGCCAGAAAAGAAAATACCTAAGTTGGTTACGTCACCAGGGCGTGCGAACTCATGAAAGTAAAATGGCGCCAATGCGCCACATCAAATTTTTATCGCTGTTACTTGTTTGAACAGCCTCACAAAAGTCCTAGGACCTGTAGGATTGCTTTTAAATTGCTAGAAATTATATAATATAGGTAACGACAGGCATGCCCCGTAAAATTGGCACGTGTAAGAGCTATTTTTAGAACCGAGACCGTGCATTTAGGTCGTCATATTGCTCCGCGTAACCTCGATCGATATTCTGGTGGAAAGTTTTCTCGGAGTTTCCAATATAAAGCTGGAACATTTGAGATCAATCGTTGGAATTTCCTCTCATTTCGATTGCTGTCATTGTTTGTTGTTGTTATTGGAAACCAGTTGACTGGATGTAAAATGTCTTGATGACAGAAATGACAGCGGTCACGGCAGACAAAATGGTCGCCTGGCATCGCGGCCGGCAGCGGATGCCCCCCGCGCCGCTGCCTGTCATGTCACTCAACTCAATCTAAGTATTTCATCACGCGATCCAATAGATGGCAGTACAAGCTGGTTGAGTTTCAATGACTGCTTGTTTCGTGTTGGCGCGAGTTTTTTTTTTGTGGTTTGTAATTTTACTGCGTTCGGTTTTGAACTAGCGGAAAAGTAATTTGCCGCAAATCGTAAACCATTTCATCAGAATACATTACATTACAAGCGCGTTAGTGCACTAACTGAGTCTGAAGTCTTTTTACAATATGCATTTTGCATATTGTAAAAAGAGATGCCCTCTATTTAAATGCAGAAAGGACAATTTACAAACTGAAATATACTTTATTGCATTGCTTCTAGAATCTAAAATGTATTTTTTCCAGGCCCAGAAAGATAGGTCAGATAAACTACCTATGTATTCATTCAGCCATTACTTGAGTTTTCTGCTTCACAAGGATGTGAAGCAGAAAATTACAACAGAGAACAAAAGTATTCATCAAAATCATTTTATTTGTCCAAAGACAAAATATTAACTTTGATTAATTTATTTATTGTGTTTTAACTAAATGTTTTAGCAATTTTTATATTCATATTTGTTTATTTTTTATTTTACTGACTGAAATCTAAAAATGATTTTCTATCCATATTATGTTACTCGCCCATGATTATTTTTTGCATGCTGTCTTCACCTATAATTATACTGACACTTGACATGATTTCTAATAAGGTAACTCAAAGCTTGTTTTAGTGTACACTATGTTGGTGATCTAGAGATAAATTATTATTATTAGTGATACACAGGCAGCTCCTAAGCTGATGCGTGTATGTCTGAGTCTTTGTCAATGCTCTTTAAATATTTGTCTAATCTATTTTTGAAAGAGTTACTGAGGGGGCACTGATCACTGATTCCGGTAACCAAAATACATAAATAAATTTATTGAATTAATGTTATATCACCATCTGGTAAAATGGTCAGGTACCGACATAGATAAATAAATAAATACCTATTTAGTCAAACAAATTTGTTCTCACTGGAGAACAAAGTTCTGAGCTATCCTCGATGGATGTGATGAAGGATTAGGTTCTAGGTACCTATTTTGAAATAGCAAAACAAATATTGGGCCCTCACCTGACCCACCCAACATTGACTTGCACTTGTGCAAAATTAAAATCACAAGACGTTCATGTCTCTTGAGGCTTCATGTCTGTTTCAAATGGACCTAAGACTAAATATTGCTGAATAGAGTAATGTGAGGAAACGCTGCATTCGCTTGACCTTCTTCCATTGTGTCTCCAATTGTTTTACAAACACAAAGGGGTCCAGCTACCGACCAAGTTTATTAAGGCTGGTGTATGGCTCAACGACCTTGAGAACACAAAATATTAATCTGTAGCAGTATATATAATAATATGTTTTATTCATGAAATGTTCAATTTGTGTAAAATACTTTGACAAATATTTGAGTAAAAGAAAAATACTCATAGCGTTTAAATGAAATATCCAAATTTTGAATTAAATAAATATTGAATATTTCACGAATAAAACAAAAATTATTTATGCGGCTGCAGATAATAATTTTGTGTTCTCACGGCCGTTGGGCCATACACCTCAAAGGATCACGAGACCCGTTAGCTCAGTAGGTTAGAGCGTCGATATACAAACAAGTCCGTAAGGATCGTCGTCAGATGTGCACGAAGTAATACATTTTTTTTTTAAGTATTTTCCGCGTTCTACCTCTAGGCAGCTAGTAGGCAGTTTTCCGACCATAGTAAAGCATTTGCTATGACCCATGCTAAAACTAACTTCGATGGAATGAATATTTTGACGAGAGATCGCAGAGTAAAAGTATATACTTTTACTCTGCGATCTCTCGTCAAAATATTAATATGGTCAAAATATTAATATGGGCAAAATATAAATATGGTCTTATACCATATGGTATAAGACCATACAACCAACTCTACCTAAAGCCCCTTGGTTCGATGGTTAGAAAATGACCAGGTCCGACATCGTTACCATGTTGAGGCTCCGATGGGGACACATTCCTCTCAATCGTTTTGGTTTCCTTATGCACAAGACTAGTTCACCGAACTGTACCGAATGTGACGTAGTAGATGTGTACTGTCCGACCCCGGGATACCATTATACCCTGCCAAATTTCATTAAGATCCGTTCAGCCGTTTAGGCGTGAAAAGGTAACATACTCGTACAGACAGAAGGAGTTACTTTCGAATTTATATTAATATTAATATTGATGGAATAATTGAGCTTAAGGTGCTACCCCGACCCACAATAGCGCCTCCACCTAGTTTATCTTATTTTTACCTTAAACAAAGGAATTTTCTAATATCCATTGGGCAGTTTGTTATATTTATTATAAGCTTTTTTTTAATGCCTCTGTATTAGTTTTATTTTGTATAATTTATGCAAAAATGCGAAGTTGGTCTTTGGCCACCAAACTCTGTTTTCGCATCTCTGTCTAAACTATACAAAATAAAACTATTAAAGAGGCATTAAAAAAAAGCTTATAATAGGTATCACAAACTGCCCAATGGAATTTACAAATTTCTTTTGTTTAACGTAATAATAAGATAAACTAGGCGGCGCGGCGGTATTCTGGGTTGGGGTAGCGCCTTAACAAACAACCTCAGATTAATCTTTTGATGTTTGACAACCTCTGTGGCTTAGTGAGCAAAGGTCCAACTGAGATGCAGAAGTTAGGAGGTTCAATTCCCAGCGCAGGACATGTTTGATCTGCAAATATTTGTTTCGGATCTTGTATAATATTGCATTATCAACAGCATCTGATGGTTTGCCCTCATTTATCCCACTCTTAGCGGGGTCGGCGCAACAGTTTTTCTCTTCCATCAACGACTCCATATTCGTCAGACAGGTTACAGTGTCTATGAAAACCTTTAAAGAAATATTGTCCTCTTTGACACAGTCCATCCATTTTTCTTTGATCATAACTTCATACCGCGCTGGTCTGTTATGTTAGGTATTCCTCAACTTACGGTCACTGGCGCCACTTTCAAACTTCCCTCGATGGAAACATTCGTGATTTGATTGCGTTTGGCTAGGCTAGGCTAGCCGCCGCCGCTGCTGACTAGCAGCGGCGGCGGCTTCGTCGTCGGCGATGAAAGTAAATTATTTTGATATGTTTTTTGCAATCACGAAAAAACTGCTTTTATTGAATAACCGAACGGCGATCCCCAACCCGCATGCCCACTGCTGGGATTATGGCATTACCCCCTTGTGATAAGGCCTTTACACCCCGAATACTCAAACTCGAATCAAATTTAAGCACGTTGCTAGATTATCATTGAAAACTTTCAAACTAGCGCGCGACTTGAGACGATCTTAAATCAGAGTTGCGTATCAGGGAAGGCTTATGTCCAACTGTGGTCTAGCCAACGACATTTTTTACCGATTAACTAATAATATAAAATAATTTATTCAAAAAATAACTTAGCCCTAAAAGGATTTGAAATTCTAATGGAATTAAACAATGCTTGTGCCTGAACTAGGTAAAAACATGTTTCTCAGGCAAAAAGAGTGCTAACAACAAATTAAATAATCAAATAGAACTTATTAATTATACAAAGCGATGGTGCATACTTCAAAATAATTGCATAATTATGGGTGCTTGCAATTCTTGCTTATTGGTCTACTATACACGAACAAAGTGACAGCTGTATGCAGGTACATTTCCTAGGTAAAATAGTATGTAAAGTAGTACGATATTTTATATTTGCAAGATTGCAACAGCATCGCCCGGCCCGGACGTTCAACCCGACCGATCGATCGCCACATTCTCCGCCCTACCCCAAACTGTTAGTCATGCTGTGCCCTGCAACCTACAAGATGTTTACTAATATTTGTACGGTAAGGTAACCGGCTTTGACGGTAGACTTTCTATGTAAAACAGGCTAGAGGTTCTACCTCGTGTGTTCATAAGTTTTGAGACGAACTTATTTAATTAATTTAAAAAGAAAGTAATTCATGCAACCTTTTTTAAACTTTTAATATTTTAAATTTCGAATGTTTGGAATCAGAAAAAATATACATTTGAATATTTGTTTCATTCTCCGTGAAAATGGCGCCAACAAAAGATTTGCGTGCGACTGTAATTTCACTGTTTCAAACAGGAAAAAAACCAATGCAAGTTTTTAGTGAAATCCAAAGTTTGGGATGTAGTCGGAACTTTGTGTATTATACCATAAAGAGGTACAAGGAGACCGGCTCTTTAGAAGACCGTGGAAGATGTGGCCGCCCGCGGTCTGTAAGGACGCCCGCCAACATCAAAGTAATCAGAGAGCGAATTCGTCGCAAGCCTTGCCGGACTCAAAAGAAATTAGCTCTGCAGACCAACATTTCGCGAATATCGGTGAACAGGATACTTAAATATGATCTTAAACTAAAGGCCTACAGTCGAAGGAAAGTGCATTATTTAAACGAGCGTCTTCGTAAATTGCTACTGGAACGATGTCGGAACCTATTGAAGAGACACGATCCAAAAAATATCCTGTTTACCGATGAAAAGATCTTCACGGTGGAAGAAAAGTTTAACCGGCAGAACAATAAGGTTTACGCCAGAAGTTCAAAGGACGTCCAGCCATCTGTACGCAATGTCCAGCGCACTCATCATCCAGCAAGTGTGATGGTTTGGTGGGGTGTTTCCTACGAGGGGGTCACTTCGCTTCATTTTTGCCAGCAAGGCGTCAAGGTGAAGGCACAAAATTACCAAACCGACATATTGGAAGCGGTGGTTAAACCATTAAATGATACGCTATTCGCTGGAAAATACTGGGTTTTCCAACAGGACTCTGCTCCCTCCCATAAAGCTAAGACTTCCCAACGTTGGCTGGAGGCCAATTTGCCAGGCTTCATACGGAGCGAAGATTGGCCCTCGTCAAGCCCTGACTTGAATCCTTTGGATTATTCTTTATGGACGGAATTGGAGCTGAGGGCATGCAGAAAGTCTCACCCAAACCTGGATTCTCTCAAGCGAGCCCTTATTAAAGAATCGAAACGGATTCCCATTGAAAAGATTCGTGCCGCCATAGATGAATGGCGCACGCGTTTGAAGGCCTGCATTGAATGCAAAGGTGGCCATTTTGAATGATTTATTTTTAAATACAGATCTAGATGTCAGTAGTTTTAATTTTAATATCCAATAAATGAATACTCAACTTAGCTCCAAAAATATTTTAGTTTTACTGTGTCTCAAGACTTATGAACACACGAGGTACATTATTATATTGACTGTTAGTTAGTAGGTAGAGTAAGTATGTATGTATAACTGTGGAACACAAACATCGGTAGGTAATAGATTTAAATTTATGTTTGACTAGCTTTTGCTCGCGCCTTGGCGCGCGTTTTCCCGGGATAAAAAGGGTAGTAATTAAACGCATATCCAAAATTTTTCCCTACATAATATGCTATACATGTATTAAGAACAATTAGTATCATGCATGAATGAGCATCTAATATTTCAGTATAACAACAAAAATAGCTTAACAAATGACCTAAACTAAACACCTACATAAAAGTCTAACAGAATAATAAAAAAAGTTTAATCAGTCATATAGTCATCTATTATACTAATCGTATAGTACCTAATCTACATAAAATAAAATTAAAAATTGCTATAATTTATGCACCAAACAAAGTGACATAATAGTAAGATACAAAAAACCGCGATGCGCGAGTCGACTCACACACGAAGGGTTCTGTACCGTAAAAATCAGGCAACTTTTTAGAAAGTTTCATGTCTACCTATTGTAGTTCAAGAGATACAACCTTGACAAATGAAGAGCAAAAATAGCCAAAAAAAAACACGTTTTTTTGTATGGAAGCGCCCTTTAATTTGGATATTTATTTTAATTTTACTATTTGTTATTGGTTGTTATAGCGGCGATAGAAATACATTATCTGAAAATTTCAACTGTCTACCGTTAGAACGGTTCATGAGATATAGCTACGTGACAGACGGACGGACGGACAGCGGAGGCTTATTAATAGGGTTCCGTTTTCACGCTTCGGTTACGGAACCCTTGAAATCAGGTAGGCAAGTATCTGTACCTAAAATTATATGTAAAAAATTATAGGTTTTGATGAATCTTCCTTTACTTGAACGTCCACGTTTTTGTTTTTGCCGATAAGGATTTTTTAGAAGTATTATTTAACGGGTACAGTCATCCCGTGACCACGACAGTGTGTAAAACTGTTGAAACGTCGGGAAAATAGGTGAATAAACGCGATAAATACCCATTAAATATACTTATAAAAATAAATTGACTGTCTTCACGCCCATTGATTTTCAACTAGAAGGCAAAACATAAATAAATATTGTTATATGTATTTATTGGTGAAGGATTAATAAATTGGTTCAACGTATTTTGTTGTACAAACCATTTATAATTTTTAATAAAATAAATAAAATGTTATTTATACAATAAATAATACAATAAATAAAATATTATTTACAGACATAAAAGCTAGTGTAACAGACAATATTAATAAATATACTACGAGTAATGAATAAATAAATTTTTATGTGCAGTCATTATTTTTGATTGGAATTAATATTTTCTACTGCGACGACATTGAATAAAATATATGTAGATATAAAACAATAATTATTAGTTGTACAAGTTTTGATATTCAATAAGTAATTAGTACGTAGTGCAATCATTTATTTGGTGTACATTGAAAGATGAACGTCGAAGATATCGTTTATTGTCAAAGAGATTACATATTGTTGGTTATTAGTGTCTTAAATCCTACATGAAGATTATTAGGTGTAAATTATTTGAAGTACGAATATTTTTCTGATGTGCGTTTAATAATTCACCCATAAAATATACCCTATGTCCTTCCCGGCCGCGATATAATCTGTCACCTTGTCAAATTATAATCAGATCCGTTCAGCCGACAGACAGACAAGGTTAATTCGCATTTATAAGTAGGTTAGGTAGGTATACCTAATATTACTACCTATGGGTGACCCAAAAGTAGAGAGAAAGCCAGATCATTATTTTGAAGACCAATAAAGTGAAATACCTAAACCAAAAACTACGTGTGTGACCTTAAACAAGGGGCAACATCGTTTTAAAAGTCTGTTTGCTAAGTAAACAGAAATATAATATCTCAAGTTTCTCTGATTTGCGAGAATCGCAGTGACAGGAATCGGGTTACACATGTTTTATGAACACGATTTTATTTACCTGCGTCATTGAAATAGTATGTGTTTTTGTTGTAGGTAATTCACAATCGCAACATAATTGGTACCTACTTCAAATAAAAATTGTAGTTGTAAAAAATATTAGATGAAATGCTTTCATCTAGGCCTAAGATAATTAATTGCCTCTAAGCCTAGCATTGACCAGGCTTCCACTGTGGTATATTTGCACAAATTGTTCTGCAAATCAATATCAGTTCTATACCCAAATGGTAAGCAAAGTAAAGACCGTGACCTTGATAGGTCGGCTGTAATAGCAGTTAGTAGCTCGTTACTCTCTCCTACTCGTGAGAGATAGATAAACATTATGTAGGAGCGTATTTTGTTGCTTGCCAAGTTGCCAAGCAGGAGTGGATTTTTGATACCTACTTATACCCATACCAAACTCGAAGTGGAATGTTTGTAAAACCGCCCATACTTACCCTAAAATTCACTCTGTTGCCGCGGCGTTTTATACGCAATTTACATTACTTGTCGATTTGAGATCCTTCCTTCAATAAATATTGCTTACAATTGTTAGGTATAAGAAACTACGCCAAGCAACTGAGTTTTAGTTACTTAGTTTTGTCGTGGTTTAATTCATTTTATTTTTTTTCAAATTTTAATTATAAAAGTGGTTTGTTTAAATTTTTTACATGCCTATAACAGCTATCGAATAATAAAAAAGAGGTAAAAATTACAAATTACAAGTGCCGGAACTAGGTGAGTGGAGCCGCGGCAGAAGCTTGTATTAGATACGAGGATGGACAGGATAAAATAATGCTGGACCATCCACACAGCATCATCTAGCGCCAGCCAGTAACCAGAGCTCATGTTTTGTTTGGGCATTAGATAACTGTTAGACTCCTCTCCCCCCAATACTCAAACGCAACTCAGATTTACAATGCCAGTCTCAAGTCGCGATTGTTTGACTGTTTTCAATGAAAACCTGTTAAAAATTGTCATTTGAGACGTGCAGTAGATATTATTTATTATCTATCTTTATAAAAATGAATCCCTATTCCCTTGGTCAACAGCATTACATCACGCGTGAACGGCTGGACCGATTTCGCTAATTCTTTTTTTGTTGTCTTTGTTATTGTGAGGAGAAGCTTCTTATGAAAGAAAAGATTAAGAAAGTAGCGCGGAAAATTAGAAAATGTAAGAAAACTTAACGACCATAATACCAATTCGAATTCAATATTCATTCTTAAGACAGGACAAAGTTTGTCGGGTCAACTAGTTAGTTCTTGTTTTATAAATGTATTGATGGTGCAACAAAGTTATATTCTATTCTATTCTAGTTATTCATAGAAAACAGCCAGACCGGAAACATAATATCTGCAGATCGTACACGCATTTCGGGCCTCCTGCGTTGCCGGCCTTCGCCCGCAGCGCTACTGAGGTCGTCAACATTTCAAATTCAAATATTTATTTGCTTCTAACACGGTATACAGGTGGTGGTACAATTAAATTTGAAAACTTAGTTCCACTTTTGCGTCACAATAAAACATTTGTGGTTAATTCTACCTACACATGATCAACCGATTACATTATTGTGTAGGTAGATACCAGGCAGGCATACCTACCTACGTTCTGTATGTCTGTAAACCATAATGTCAATCTTACAGTGTCCATCCGAGAGCGCTTCAACTCAACATCATCAACGGACGAGAACGAGAGCGGCACCGACGGCGAAGGCTCGCAACGCCGCCACCTCGGCCAGGCCTTCGGCGGCCCCAGCCCACCGCTGGGCCTCGTCGCAATCCGCAAACGCAGGGGGAACCTACCGAAACACTCCGTGAAGATCTTGAAACGATGGCTGTATGATCACAGATACAATGCCTATCCTAGCGACGCGGAGAAGATTACGTTGAGTCAAGAGGCTAATCTCACTGTTTTGCAAGTAAGTTTAATTAGTGCGAGACTCTTGGTAGATACGCCTTATCTTAGGTTGTTTGTACATTGATTACCACCCTTTCCACCCGTGTCTGTTGTGATCGCTATTTGTGATACGTTATCCCCGAAAACTGCGACGTCCTCTTCTTACACTCTTAAGAGTGGTAGTAGTAAGCAAATCAGGCGTGGTCAGGTCACGCTCTCACACACAATCCGGCGCCATTCCTCTCGCATTGCTGCTTCCCTGGTATATTCATATATGGGGCTGTTCAGTGCAGCTTTATGGTGATCTGCTCCAAGGTCTCTCCTAATTCTTTATTGCACAAGATATAACATAATACACGTAAAGTTTAAACTAGAGAGATTATGGCAAAGCTCTCTTCCAGCAAACCTTATCGGGAGAGAGACAAGTTTGTAAAAGTTGGTAAGTGTGCATAAACAAACAGAAGATTGAACCCTTATCCGACCTATATAGATCTCTTACATCTTTTCTTCTTATCACTTTTAACAGATCTGTAATTTTTGTTGTAGGTATGCAACTGGTTCATAAACGCACGGCGGCGCATCCTGCCAGAGATGATCCGCAGCGAGGGCCACGATCCTCTCCACTACACCATCTCCCGGCGCGGACGCAAGCAGCCCGGCGCGCCCGGCGGCGGCGGCGGCGTCGTCGTGGCCGAGTGGGACTCTGTTGATAACGAGGTGAGGGTTGCTCCCTGTCTCTAATGTGGACTAGTAGTGTTGTCTAGAGCAGTCATCTACTGCAGTACACTACCCTCCATGTTTGTCTGTCTCCGGTCTCCTCTCCTCTATGCCGTCTGCTCTTCATGATCTTTCGCAGTTGATCATGAACAACGAAAGGCTTTGTAATAAAAACTTTCGTAGTTTCACGAATTCATTATGAATGTAAGCGGGTTCACCTGGCCAGATGAAGTCCCTCGTTAAGGGATGAAACGTCGGTGTTCTTGCAACAGAAAGTAGGTTCGTAGTTAACCTCCTTTCATTCATAATGAAAGGCTTTGTCTTGAAATAAGACATAAAATAGCTTTGATACCCTCTGGTGGGGCAGTGCGCGTAGTTACGCCTGAGATGTAGAAGGTTGCGGGTTCGATTTTCGCTACGCTGCGCTGCTGGTAGCAAAAGTCTGGCGTTTTGTGACAAATAAAGAAAAATCTACTTACGTCGATATAAGAGATGGCGAATTTTGTACATTTTTATTTTACACTATTTCTTTAAGTCTTAAACAACCCCGTCCTTTTTTTAGGAGGGTACAGTGGCCCGCGCGGACTTTTCCGAAGGTCTACTAGTGTATCCCAGCGGAGACGAGCTGAACGACACCGAAGAAGGATATTCCTCATCTGCTGTCAGCGAGGAAGAGCTCAAATACGACCCTGCGATGTGGCAGTCCGTTATGCGGTGAGTCTACCTTGCCACTACCATCTACATCTACTGCAGCCAAATTGAAGATGAAATGTTTGTAAACAACCCACAAAAAGTGCTTGCCCTCCATGTCCCGTGGCTGTGGGACACACTGTACTTGTATATGATGATGATAAAGTACAAGGTGTTTATTCTCTGACACCTCGTCACCACTCTAAATGTCCACTGCTGAACGGACATGCCTCTCCCAAACAAGAGAGTTTGTTAGTAACGATGCTTGGGAGGTGGATTGGTTCTTCTCAAGACTGGAGCCACAGACAGCAGCCTGTGTTGTGGCTGCTTCCAGGAAGAAGAGACGGTTGAACACGTAGTGGTATTGAATTATTGTATTATTTTATTGTATTCCGTTCATTGCACGGCCACAGAGGAGGTCAGATGGAAAATGGGATTGAAGAGTCCTCATAGAGGCATAAAACGCGTCCACGCCTAATGAAAAGCTGAAACGAAGCTGTCAATCGCCAAAAGTCCTGCTCCGGTACTTCAAGGAGCTGGGCTGGTTAGGTAGTGGGACTATGCACAATTCACTACACTCCCATGCGAGATGTCAGTGCAGATCTCAATTCCCCCTCAGAATTAGAATTAGGTGGATTGGTGATCACAGTGAAGGTGTTAAAAATGCATAGATGGAAGCTCCTGCCCTTCTGTGTGATTAAACAACACGTTTTCTGTACAGGTTCCTTACGACATCCACGGGCTGTGTTTTAGGGGTATATTCTTGCGCATAGACCGCCACGGCCATTTCTCTAACACAATATCTAAAAGTAATACAAACTGTTGGTTGTTTGTTTAGCGGCGGCACGGCCATGGTAGCGGTGCGCACCCGAGACATGGAGGAGCACCACACACCCACGCCGAGACCGCGGACCAAGACTTTGAAGGTTGGTACTACTGCTAAATTAATTAATTAAATCATAAACGAAGTCCATAAAAAACTTGCTATCCTGAAATTTTTGTGTCTTATTAAATCTAAAAATCTGCTAGCTTTGTGTAGGAAATGAAGTAAAGTAAAGTAATCATTTATTACTTTAAATATATGTAACACAGTTTTACTGTATTTACATGTATTTGAATAAACTGTAAATGTAATATTTTGGTCAATACGAGGGCTTCTGTGGCGCAGCAGGCGTATATCCTCCACCAGGAACTAAGGGCTAATCTTAAAAATGTAAGTCTGCTGGTTCGATTCTCGGACAAATGTAGAATCTGCGATTTAAGTTTAGGTTCGAGCTATGCTTTGTGGATATAATTATTATATCAGTTATTTGGTACCCAAAACCTCCATAATGATTTATTTACTTAGTAAATCCATCAGATGTTCATCGGTAGAATAATGTGTGTTTATTATGGATGTAAGCAGGCTAACTATAATAATAATAATCATTTATTTCAGGTATCACAAGACAAGTACAAAGTAACTTAACCAGGGCTCATATGATAAATACCTTAGAGACTAACTAACATACATAATTATAAAAACTTAAAAAGAATCGTCATTGGCACTGGGTCAATGACGTGCGCGCGGTGTCGTGTATCAGCCTTCCACAGAACTTCCTGAACACGACACCCTTCGCCAAAACCCGCTATCCATAAAAACCTAAACCTAAAACTACTAGAACTATGAAACTAGTTGAAGAGAGCAACGTTTCATCCCTCAACAAGGGACTTCATCAGGGTGAGTGCGGCTTGAGTCGCGCGCGCTCCATTGGTGATCTTTCAACACAAACTATTTTCGCAGTTAACCCGCTTACATCTATAATTCGTCAAACTAGGAAAGTTTTTATGATGTGTGTGTATATTGTAGGTGGTGGAGCGAACTGGCGAAGGCGAGCGCGACAAGTTCAAATGCCTGTACCTACTGGTGGAGACCGCGGTGGCGGTGCGCCAGCGGGAGAAGGAAACCGAGCCGGAAGCTGAGGAGATACCCGTCTAGTGCTGGTGAGATGCCTCTTCAACGTGGATTGTATCATGACGAGCGTTCGGTGATCCGATAGTGTCGTCTCGAGGACATGGCGTCCTATTTTATATGGGATCATCCACATCAACGTCAGCCTTTACCAGTCCTGCCAGATAAGCACCTTATTAGCTCTTATCATTAAGGGGAAATGCTATAATCCCAACGCTGGACATGCGGGTTGGGGATCGCAGTTCGGTGGTAGATCTGTCCTGGGGGCGGTGCTGCCCAGCCCCCGATGGATTTCCCTTAGTCACCGTATTAAGAAAGCTTGCTCAGTCATAGATCTATGCTTGAGTGACTTTTATCCCATAGAAAAGCGTTACTCAAGTATAGGTTGATGACTGAGCAAGCTTTCACAATACGGGCCTTAGTCTTACGACACCCGCGGGAAGAGTTGGGGTGGTACCATCGGTGGTACAAAATGTACAAATCCTAAGCCACATAGCCGGCACCACACGGACGCTCGTATGGTACGAGTATGTATACCTAGTAGCAAATCCCATACAAAAATGCAACATCTCGTCGTCGTCGAGACTGTAGTTACTATCGACTCACCGGAGAGGAGAATTTTAGAATAGGCCCCTGAGCCCTAGCTCAGGGGGCCTATTCCAATGCTCCTATTCCAATGCTCCGATACGCAATTGTGTGTTTCTTTTCGGCCAATTGATTAATATAATACACCGAAATAGAGAACCAATTTACTCAAAAAAAAAAAAAACACGCAATAGCGTATTTTGGAGAATTAAAATAAGAGCGTAGCGAGCTTTGGTGGAGGCCTATGGCCAGCTGTAGACGTCTTTGGGGAGGCCTATGACCAACTGTAGACGTCTTTGGGGGAGGCCTATGGCCAGCTGTAGACGTCTTTGGGGAGGCCTATGGCCAGCTGTAGACGTCTTTGGGGGAGGCCTATGACCAACTGTAGACGTCTTTGGGGGAGGCCTATGGCCAGCTGTAGACGTCTTTGGGGGAGGCCTATGACCAACTGTAGACTTCTTTGGGGGAGGCCTATAGACGTCTTTGGGGGAGGCCTATGACCAACTGTAGACTTCTTTGGGGGAGGCCTATAGACGTCTTTGAGGGAGGCCTATGACCAACTGTAGACGTCTTTGGGCTAAAAGATGATGATGTTCATTGTATTATGTATAAATAGAACAAAGTTTGAAAGTACTACTCCATTTCACATAGGAACTGTTCCTTGAAGGGTCACTTTTGTTTTGTTTCACGCGTAATGAATTGACTTTGGACAGGACTGAAATTGTTTTGTAACACTAACAATGTAATGGTAATAAAGATTTCTTAGATGTGAGATGTGATTTCCATCTCCAACCATCCAACTTATCTAAGTGATTAAAGAACATAGAACATAAAGTTATTAAAATTTGAAATCATCTAAGACACACACACATTACTATCTATATATATATTGCTAGAAATGTAGCAAAAGTGAACTTTTCTGGAAAGGTTCCTATGTGAAATAGACTTTATGTACTCACTTGCATTTTTATGAATTTAACGTAAACGCATCGTTTAATCTATGGTTGTTCAGAATCACTGTTCAGTAAATAACCTATTACAAACCTTTTATTCCATTAAACCAACAATATTGTTACAATACTATAAATTACATTTTATTGCACACCAAGAAAATACAAAAACACAGGAAGAGATAACAGAATTGCACAGGGCTATCGCTAAGAGCGATCTCTTCCCGACAACTTTGGTAATTGCTTGTTTTTGACCAACAGATCGTGTGAACGCGTTCCCAGCTTGAAACGCACCTGACTTCCACATAGGTACAGTTCCTGACCTTACAATATTATTAATACTATCTAACGTTAGTAAACCAACTGTGTATTCACGTTCTTTCTCTAACTAGGTGAAAGTATAAACTATACTCCAGCCAAACTCCATGTTAAAAACTTACTTAATAAATAAGCGACCTGCAGGGGCGCGCCGCCCGCGCCGCCGCCACGAGGAGTTGCGAGGGTATGTGCGCGTCTTTGGCCATCTAAGTGTTAAACTCATGGCGTAGAGTTTCATAATCGCTAGCAACATTTATTGAAGGTAAGATCTGAAATCAACAAGTAATGTAGATTGCGTATTATACACGGCAATTAAGTTAATTTCAGGTTAAGTATAAGTGGTTTGTTTACAAACAATTGACATCGAATTTGGCTGGTGTACCTATAGGTATTTTATGGATGGAAATATAAGTTTTCAGCGACTGTAAAACTAAACCTTTTACATTACTTGTGTAATGCCCGTTATCAAGAAATTCTGATTTTCTGTTCGCACTTGCATTTAAAAAACCCCAAAGTAAAATTATAATCTTAGTTCTGTATAGTTTTAGTTGTCAATGCATAAGTTTAGTTTATTGTAGAGAATTCATTTTTACATTATGTAGTGCTAGTGCGTCTATAACTTGTGTTTTTTTATGTTTTTATTATTTATGACGAATTCTGATTATATTGTCTTTGTTTTAATTTTTTATTGAAACAGACTTGAACTTACAACACTGTGTATTGTATTTGAAATAGTTATACTAAGTTAGTTTTGGCGATTTCATAAAATTGCAAACATTTTGCTCAAAAAAACTGTTCTACATCAACCACACTAAACCAGTTCGTCAGAAACGTGCAAAAATATATTCTACCAATTTGTACAATACGGTATACATGTCGCCGCCGGATCGTAGAATCAGCCCGTTTGTGGAAAGGCTAGGCGGAATACAAAACGGCAGGCGCCATTCAGTTAAATGCCTATGCCGATTTTTGAATTATCAACTTTCAACAATATGGGTAAACGTCACTTAGTCATCTCGTCGAACGAAATGAAATAGGTTTTCCCTACAAATCAGCATTCGTTTTATAATCAGCTTGGCCATTCTACATAAGGGCTGATTCTACGATCCGACGGCGGCGACATGCATCATTTTGTGTTCCTTTTTCACTAACTGGACTGTGAGGAGAAATCTTGTGGTTGATGGCCGTTGGCTATATTGCTGTGTATGTATATTGTATACTAATTAGTATTATTATTACAGTATACCATTCAACGCTTATTGGACTGTAGTGTATACTGCAGTTAGTTATGATATCCTACATCCATGAGTCAGTGTTTGTCTGCTTTGTTTTTAAATAAATACCTATCTCAGAAACAAAAATGATAGTGATAGAATATAATTAGCCCATCTATCTATCTATATAATTAAAAATGAATCCCTATTTGCCTTGGTCACGGCATCACGCGTAAACAGCTGGACCGATTTCGGTAATTCTTTTTGTTCTTGGTTGTTATTGTCAGGAGAAGGTTCTTTTTGATAGAAAAAATAAAGAACAACAAATCCCTTCATTTCTTTGAATAAAACTTAAGAAGTAGCTACCTACTATAGTACTACATAATAACGTTGTACATAAACAATCTAGGTTAACACATAGATTATGTAGCATAACACGTTAGTTTGTTTAAGACACCGCTAGAGTAATATAAAAGCTTGGTCCTCTTTTTATTAGGGGCAAGTGGACAGGATATTTATTTTGCTACCATAAGAAAAAAACATGCACACTTTGACCACTAACTTGGTGTTGTCAATAAAGATATTGTACCTATTGTATTTTATCATAAATTATTATTTTAGTTTGTGTTTTCAGTCGGACACCGAGAATATTCTGTTGTTCGCCCAGTCGCGTATATTAACACAAACATTTTATTGGTGGGTGATATTTTCTGTAAAATTCTGTATTATTTTGATGACAAAACATCTGAAAAGATTCGCTCATGATAATATCAACAAGAATTTACCCCCTTCATTGACACTTGATGTTAATGCTAATGAAGAGGGACAAATTGAGACTAGGAAATTTAGGCTCAAACAACATCTAGTTGCCTTATTTTTCAGATTACATGTTAGTCTAAATACTTAGGTACATAATAATGTATATTTGTGATTAAGGCCTTAAATTTCAGGTGTAGTTTGACCCTATTTTTTATATCAATAAATTATTCTTTGAATATTAAAAATAGTCCAAATCACAGGACATTAATTTGCTTTTTAAACACTGACTTAGACCACCAGTTTGTAGCTCATAAGTTCTTATAATTATGGTATATTTTATTTCACGATAAGAGGTGTTCTATTTTATTCTACCTGAGTACAATAACATAGATTATTTAGTATTTTTCCATTTGTGTAAATATAATTTCTTGTAAGACCTTGGTTTATAGATGTAATAAAAGTGATTTCGCTAAATTAGTGCTTTTTTAATACGTTTCGTCCTTCCAGATATTTTTCGATTATCTGTACATATTATGAAACTCAATAGGTGTTCGTTAGTCTTACTAACTTAAAAAAGGCTTGACCGATTTGTATATTATTATTTTTTGTTTTGTTTGCTCTATTATAGGAGTGATTTAAAAGGATATAAAATATTGTAGGTGATACGAAGTTGACGGGGTCATCTAGTACTCGATAATAAACAATAGGGTAGGTAGCTACATATTGTATTGTCGTAAGTTGCTAGGAAGGTCCACAAATAAACCATCGTGACTTAAAAGAATGAGGTAAGCCGATTCCGCCTTGTGATGCACTTCTGTAAAGTTATTGTTAACGAAACTTGAAACTTACATTTCCTGTTTACCCACCTGAATTATGAATATACGATAACTGATTATTTAAAGTAAAACTAAATAGCTAATTAATCAAATATTTTATTTTAGTATAATGCTAATATACAACAGGTACCACAGGGTAGTTTCCTTTCAACTCACGGGCACTTGGATAAAAACTTGAGCAACTAAACACTTATTGACTCTTGTAGTTACGTTTACACCTCCTCCACCTCCACAGCCTATATTGGTCCACTGCTGGACCCAGACCTCCCCTAATAAGTGCCTTATTGGCTTCTATCTCACGGAGGGTAATGCCCATGATCCCCATGCTGGGCATGCATAGGGCATCGCAGTTCGGTGGTAGAATTGTTCCGCGGGGGCGCTGCTGCCCACCCCCGGTGAACGTTTACACAGGGGGTAATGTAACAAGTACCCTAAGTATCTAACTCTGGAATACACAAACACAACTCAGATTTGAGCACGTCTCAAGTTGCATTTTTTTGACAGTTTTCAATGAAAATCTGTCAAAAATTCGTCACTTGAGACACGCGCTTAAATCAGAGTTACGTTAGTTACGCTCGAATACTCAAACGCAACTCAGATTTAAGCAAGACTCAACTCGCGATTTATTGACAGTATTCAATGAGAGCCTGTCATAAATTCGTCATTTGAGACGTGCTTAAATCTGAGTTGCGTTTGAGTTATAGGGCGTAACTTACGTTACACCTTTGAGCAATATAATGGATAAGTAGGTACCTACTTATCCATTATATTGGATAAGTAGCCTACCGTCTCTACACTATCTACCTATTTTATTTTATTTTTTTTTAGTTATTTTTTTATTATTTAGTTATGTGATTTTATACACAGCCTAAACCGCTGATCGTAGAGACCTGAAACTTGGAGGGTATGTTCTTTGTATGAAGTAGGCATCCGATAAGAAAGGATTTTCCGAAATTCTATCCCTAAGGGAGTGAAAAAGGGGGCAAAGTTTGTACCGAACAACGTGATTCCAAATCCCATCCAATCTACTTCATATTTTGCACAAACCTTTTTTAACAGGATTGATGAAAGATGTTTCGTATTTTATTAAAATTCATTCTCTAACGGGTTTAAAAAGGGGTTATTTTGGCATAAAAGGCTTTGTCCTGAATGACTGAGTTACTTTCGAATCGATACTAATATTATAAATTCGAAAGTAACTGTCTGTCTGTTACCTCTTCACGCCTAAACGGCTGAACGGATCTTAATGAAATTTGGCAGGGAGATCCCGGGGACGGACATAGGCTACTGTCTGTCTCGGAAAAGAGCGTGTGAAGCCGCGGGCAGCAGCTAGTTTTAATGTCTAGCGATTTTTTGCGAACAACGCCCAGCCCAAACCGCTGAAGCTAGAAAGCTGAAATTTGAAAAGCAGCACCTGTTACTACACAACTTCCCGCTACGAAGGGATTTTTAGAAATTCCACCTCTAAGGCGGTGAAAAGGAGGGTTGAAGTTATTTTTTGGTGTTTTTTGTAACTCTTTAACCAGTGGCCCAATTAGCTTGAAACTTGCAGAGAATACTAAGAATCCAAAACCAGTGAAAAAGTATTTCAGGATTTTTCAAAATTTTCCTCAAATATGGAATAGTTTATTACGAATCACAAACTTTAATAATCTGATTTACTCCATAAATCGGGTAATTAAAGTTTGCGATTCATAATAAACTATAAAGTAAATAATGCATGATCACGTATTTTTTATGTTTACAATTAGGTAGGTACTACCTCTAGGGGGTGTGCAATCAATTTCCACGTGGGCGAAGCCGCGGGGCGCAGCTAGTTTATTATAAGAACGGAACAATACAAATTCCTCGAATTAATTAAATACATAAACGATCCAAAAATAACACATTGAAATAAAAGAAATATATTTTTATTCAAAATCATAGTCTTACTGGAACTCGGTGCGCGACATAATTTTCTATAGAATTTATGTAAAAATTAAACATCCATGGCAATATTCAGGAGCCCTTATTTTATAAGAGCGGCATCAATCATGTAATATATCCAGCTTAGTGATTCCAGCTCGCCTCTTCGCACTCGTTTCAGGAGTGGGAGACTTCCTCTTAGACGCTCCTGTCTCCTCGATTACTATGTCCTGGGTCGGGATCTCCATGAGAAGGTTATCGAGCGAGCTCTCGGGTCTGTCATCTGGAGAGATAATGCAGTTTGAGTGATGGGTGGAGTAAGGGTTAATGCGTGCAACTGTGTGAAGTGAATAGAGAATAAATAATAAATAATGCTTATTCACACAGCATCGTCTAGTCCCAAGCTAAGCAGAGCTTGTGTTGGTGAGATAAATGATCAGTATCAGCCTCTTGACTGCTGGGCCTTGGACCTTTTCTCACCTCCTCAGCCTATAATGGTCCACTGCTGGACACAGGCCTCCCCCTGATAAGCGACTGGTTGGCTTTTATCTCATGGGGTTAATTCATAAAATCCCCACGCTGGGCATTAGGCCTTTCACCCCAGTTCAATCAGTCTGTGTGTGAAATGATTCGATTTATTTAATTGTTATTGTACCTAAGTACCCATAACCCAAGCTTAGCTTAGGGCTAGATGATGCTGGGTGAATTATCCAACATTAATACCTAAGTGTCTAATATCTAATTTATAGGTGCATGTGCATATGGTAGTCAGTCACTGGCTATGTAATAATTGTTCACCAAAATAAACTAGTTTTGGTGAATAATTAGGAATTACAAAGCTGCGGGCGGAACCTAGTCTAGACAAGAGTGAATAATAGGTATCTTCTAAACCTATAACGTCTGCCACGACGTCCCTTTCGATCAGGTGAGATTGTGGTCTAACGAAGGTCTGTTGACTTCAGGAGCAAAAACACAAAGACGACCGACCTGAGAACGAATTAAAAGTTCAGAGTCGACGTGTAGGTATAGGCCGCGTCACGTAAACATAATGCTGAGGGGGTAGAGGGGAACTGTCTGCGCACGGGTAAGTCGCGACAAATCGCTCAGTGCGCAGGTGAAGGCCAGCTTTCTTTTTACGTGATGCGAACTATACGCAGCTAAGGTAAGCTACGCAAGTATCTTTGTAAGTATCTTATCGACTTAGAGCTCAGAGCCAACCATAGAAATATTTATATGATAAATAGGGTACACTACATGACATACTACTACATGCTTCGATAAAAGTAAAAACGGGGAGATGAGGTACTAGCTTCTCCAAAGTGGAAGGCTCAAATTAGGTGCAATTAGGTCCACCCACCTCCGTCATAGTCGGACCGGCTCGGGTTACGCGTGCTTGCTACGACATACTTTAGTGTGAATTATTGAATAAAAGATTACAGCAATGCCCTCGTGTTTGTTCATTACAATTATTGCACAAGATTGGAAATGTAACTGTGAGCGAGTGTTTGCGTGTAGTTGTAACACAGGCAAGTTGTTGAGTAAGCGCTGGGAGAACGTACCATAATTATCTACAGATTTTATTTATATCGATGAGTACATGATACCTATTAAGATTTATTTTGTGTTCTATGGTGCCTACAATAATCTAGGAGCTGTTTTTTAAAGATGTGATAATAAAATTCTGAGTTTTATTAAGTTCGGCAATTTTAAGGAGCAAAATAAAATACTGGATTTGTGGACAAACAAAATTACAATTCAATAATAAAAACAAATTAGAACTAGTATATTTACAATTGAAACAATTAACCTAACTAAAAAAATAAATAAATAACTGCAGACTGTTGCAAACAATCTACAGGTAGCTCAACTGTTCCATATCAATACCAGTCGGAAGCGTCCCCAAGACGCTGGCTGCATTGCCCCGCTGCATGGCAATTGCTGATGCGCTGCGCCAGATACCCACCAGCTCTTGGGTCACGCGTCGCGTCGTCGGCATCGGCCGTCGGACGTTCAGATAACTTTTTAAAAATCCGGAGTCTCGGTACTCCACGGACCTAGGTTCTCGACCCCAAAGGGCGCAAATGTGTAAGCTCTATCGAGACCTGCATATTTGCGTCTCTTGAGATCCTCGGCCAAATCTGCCGCCGCACCAGCCCTCACGGATGTCCTCGGAAGATGGGAAGGCGCAAGTGTGTCGACGTATGAAGCGTCCGACACAATGAGCCTCCCCAACTCCCATGGGACTAGTGTCGTACCGTCGGGCCTCTTACCATCGTTACGCAACAGACCATTCGGTTCAAGAATAACTGGGGTGACAAAGGCCAGCCGGATGATGTCGTTAAGGCTGGCATGACGAGATATCCGACCGGCGGCGGCCCTAGTACACGATAATCCGTGATGACCAAGCTGTTCGACAGCAGTACCGCACTGGCATTGATGAGGCGCGCAACACATTGCACCCAACGGAAGACATGTTGCGATACGGAAACTTCGTACTGGCAACTACTCTACAATCAAAATGCCTACTTTGTAGAAACAACCACGAACTGATGAATTGTCCTAAATTTAAAGCTCAAAATATAAAAGAAAGATGGGACACGGTAAAAAGAAAGCGCGTCTGTTTCAAGTGTCTAAAAGCAAATCATCGTAGCATAAACTGCAACGTAAAAACTTGCAACAAGAATAGATGCACACGTCAACACCATGAAATGCTACATCACGATAACACGGAATCACAAAAAACTGTACAAGAAGCTGATATGCAGGCAACCAATAGTCAAATAGTTTCAGTTAACCACGTAGGACATTTGCGTTCGTACCTAAAGATAATACCCGTTATACTGACTGGGCCCACTGGAACCATCAAAGTGTCTGCATTATTGGACGAAGGATCGACAGTCACATTAATTCACAAGGACGTTTCCAACTCGATAGGCGCTTGTGGAATAAAAAGTGAGCTTTCTATAGAGGGAGTTACCGGCCATATTTACAAAGACGAATCCTCTATGAAAGTTAACATGAAAATCCAAGGAGAGTTTTCTCGCGAAATCAAAGACATGACCGCGTACACCGTAAGCGAGTTAAATTTGGCAGCACAAGCCGTACGTCAAGAAGATCTGCAGGACGGCCATTGCCGTTGGGACAAAAGAGATTTAGGGGGAGCAGCATTGGGGCAAGCATTATGCCAAGCCGTTCAAGCTTCGTCTAAAAATGAAATTTTGAATGAAATTCCGGTGGGACCAAACAAGATGGCTTTAAAATTGTTTCAACTGAAGAATTGGTGCCGTAGACGGAAGACAGGAACGCTGGAAGGGCTACACTTGAAATTTTGCGTGTACCTAAGCCTCCCAATTTGACAGGCAGGGAGGCCTGCGACCATGCCTTGTCATCTAAATCGACATTCAAAACCGATGATAGAATATTCTTTATTATGTTGTCTAAGCCTTCCATGAGATCGCTGTGTTTCCACAGTTGACTCAATTTCAAAGAATACGTAAATTTAGTTACAAAAAGACAAAACAGAATTATTGTAAAATGGCTATTAATTTTGAGCAGTCTGTCCGAAGCACTCACTGCCCAGCACTCCAAGAGGCTGCATATGGGCATGCAGGTACGTCGCGTCGTGGACAATGAAATTGTTAAAAAACTTAATCCTATCGCTTGTTTCAAAGACATATTTAGAAAGTTTGTGTAGCTTGGTTGCGCTCTAAGCTTTCATAATACAGGCCTTAGTCCTATTTGTCTGTCTGCACTTTCTATCGTCTATGGTTTGGTTATGGTTATTATGGTTTAGCCAAGCAGGTGTTAAAGCTAACCTAACCTATGTTCCCCTGCTTCCCGATCTGCTTCAGACGGAACTCTTCCTGCGCAAGCCTCTGTCTTCGCTTGCGTTCTGCTCGAGCCTCTTCTTCACTCATGTTCTCCAGTTTAGCGCCCTCCTGTGTAAAAATAAATAAAAAAATTGCAACATTAAGAAAAAAATAATAGGTATGATATAGATACTCGTAGGTGATCATTTATTTGCTACACACATAAATAATACATAGGAATAGGAAGTTAAGTAGGGTAGGTAGCGTAGGTACTTTTAGGACAACTTCATGTTCCTTTTCCATTTAAATACCCATGTAATGTATATGTCGCCGCCGGATCGTTGAATCAGCCCGTTTGTAGAATGGCTGGGCCGATTGCAAAATTAACGCTGATTTTTTGAAAACCTAATTATGTTCTTTCGACGCAAATGCGGCTATGTGACGTTTATACATATCGTAGGACGTTGATTGTTCAACAATCGGCATAAGCAATCAATTTAACTGCGCAGTTGTGCAATCGGCGGCCTAGCCCTTCTACAAATGGGCTGATTCTACGATCCGGCGGCGACATATACAGTACCTACCTACCTACCTACCTGCAGACACGTAAGAGTTTCAGAAATAGATTCTAAGAACCTAATTATCAATTTGTTTATGTAGGCAGGTCCTTGAGCAAAATCGGAATCAAACCCGCACTTCTTTCGCCAATCATTTTGATATTTTTGTGATTCGCTGTGAGAATCGACACCTACTTAACGCAAACAAAGTTGTATTTAAACATCTGTTTGTTATCATATTTTTAAAAGCGGACTTAAACTTAAAATATAAAATACTTTAATTCCAGCACAGACCAGTATATATCAAGAAGATATAAACGTTCCCGTACTGAGGGAAAGATGCGGGTTCAAGGCCCGTCGAAGTCAAAAATTTTTTGAATATTATTTGATTTCTTTTAAATTAACCCAGTGTGAGGCTTACGCACTATAATAATAAAACATTAAGATATAAACTGGTCTGTGGTTCTATCATGATGACGCAATCTGCTGTAGAGGTAGCTGAACCCCCAAAAATTACTCAAACACAGCTCGGGTCGTCTGATTTCAGTATGGCACTTGCGCTTTCCCATCTTCCGAGGACATCCGAAAGGGCTGGTGCGGCGGCAGATTTGGCCGAGGATCTCAAGAGACGCAAATATGCAGGTCTCGACATAGCCTACACATTCGCTCCCTTTGGGGTCGAAACCTAGGTCCGTGTGGGGTACCGAGGCTCTCCGGGTTTTTAAAAAGTTATCTGAGCGTCCGTCTGGTCGACGCGACGCGTGACCCGAGAGCGGGCGGGTATCTGGCGCAGCGCATCAGCATTGCCATACAGGGGGCAATGCAGCAAGCGTCTTGGGGACGCTTCCGACTGGTATTGATATGGACCAAATGAAAAATTAAATAAAAGTTAAAATGTGAGTCGTCGATATTGCCGAAGCTATTGCTGTTGTGTTTTGTATATTATTTATGACTTTTCCGAGTGTAGGTACCAACGTGATTGCATCAAAAAGGAATACATACATGAACTGAACAGACACATACAGATTTTCTTTAAAATCTGTCAAGGAGCTTAAATCTGAGTTACGTATGATATTCGTGGTAAATATTATGTGATTTTGTATTTAAAAAGTGTAAGATCAATGCGGGAATCGAACCAATAAAACTATTCAAAAGAAAAAGCACCAACTAAAACAATAAAACACCTTAAAATATATCCAAACAATTTATTACCATAACAACAGTGGTACCTACCGAGTTCACACATTGAGTCTTTCACTTTCGTCTAAATCTAAATAAATACTTAAAATTCAATATCTAAATATTTAGATACTAAATGCAAACCATCTCAAAAAAAGATCCTATGATTTCTTGGCAATGTCAAAATATATCCTTACTAATATTATAAATTCGAAAGAATGTCTCTGTCTGTCTGTTACCTTTTCACGCCTAAACGGCTGAATGGATTTCAGTGATATTTGGCAGGGAAGTAGATGGTATCCCGGGGATAAAAAGTAGCCTAAAGTAAAAAAGTAGTATGTCCGTACATACTACTTTTTTACTTTAGGCTACTTTTTATCCCGGAAAAAAGCGTGCGAAGACGCAGGCAGTAGGTAGTTTCATAATACATTTTGCTTGGTTAAATTAACAGTAGATAAGATACATACAATGAAGTAGAAATCATGAACAGATTTCTAAATTAACGTAATTAATAATGTCCCGGATAAGTGAAGCTTATTGCTATAAAAAGCTGAAAAATCTTTAACCCTAAATTGTTCGAATTGGGCGATAATTGCCTTGAAATTGATCATCGCCATCAATTTCAAGGCAAACATCGACAAATTGGATAAATCATTGAAAGTAAGTTTATTCCTCTATGAGTTTGTCTTGTAAGCTTTTTTTACACGCGGCTAATAAAATGCATTTATTGTAATAATTATGTTGCAATTGCATACATAAGAAATCGTGCAAATATTTAACTTCAGTCAGCTAATAATGGCGTAAACAACCGCTCCTATTTCTAATGTAGAATGCAATGTGACGGTATAAGTATTATGCTTATTTCGTAAAAAAAATAAGGAAAAATCTATAAATAATTAACCAAAAAGTTAAATGTAAAAAAAGTCGACAAATATTTCGTAAGACCGTTCATAATCCAGCTAAATACTTGAGGCTTCGAGCACGTACCCATTAGAGGGGAAATATGGCCTTACGAATTCCGAAACTGATCAGTTATTTGTTACTAATAAAGGTCAACGCTCGCTCGCGCTATGACAGTACAGCGCCAACAGCGGACCTGTGTAGTTCTCCGTCTACTAACGAAATATATTCAGATAACATACAAATACTTGAAAAAATTACTTGTTGTTCTATACGGTGGTGTGGGAAAAACAGCAAGAAATCGAACTACAAAACAGATGAAATCACATTTCATCGGTAACTTGTACATAATACAAATTTTTAAATTTACCATCATTTTAGCACGGCTCAAGTAAAACTGGTCTTTTGAACTATGCGTTTCGCTTTCACCTAGCTGCATAGCCTATAACGTCATCTCATTCTGTCGCTCGCTATACTAGTGCTGTGCTGACATAATAAAATAATGTATCGATACTCCCGATATAACAAGAAGTAATTAAAATTTATCAATTTGATTATGTTATTGTTGATCAGTGAAACTTTTTTAAAACTCCGCGATTTTGCATATTATTTCATCGATATAGTAAGAAATGTAACTTTTTTTTTTAGAATTTTCATTATCTTTATTAAAGCGTCAAATACTTAGTGCATGTAAACTAGTTAACATAGTATTCCTAGATCTACATCCTACATTTACTTATACAGGGTTATTTTTAAAACACCAGCAACCTTCGCACGGTGGATCGAGCCCATACAACAGACATAATGGGCGTGTTTCCTTCTGTTTCGTTCTGGGGTCTATTATAGCATGTTCTTGGCACTGTGTCGCAACTTTCCTTCAAAGACACATCTTGATATATTTCGCGTTTTTGAAGTTACTAAAATAAATTGTGGCCTAATTTTATTTCACGATTTGATGGCGTTATCAAAACTAAGCAAATATTATTCCGTTGCTATTTAGCATCACGCTTATAGTTAAGGAGTAAATGGAATATAACTGATTTCATTATATGAGAAGCAACATACAACAGACATAATGGGTGTGTTTCCTGCTGTTTCGTTCTGGGGTCTATTATAGCATGTTCTTGGCAATGTAGCAAATCCCGCGAGCAATTTATATTAACTAGGTATGTAGGTAATTATCTGACTGTTCATTATTATTATCGACAACGCATGCGCGCGCAAGCGTGCGTCGTCCTTTATGCAACATAGATCAACAAAAGTCACCACAGTTCAATAAAAACTAGAAAATTTCTAATTAATGTACCGATTGAGTTATGTCAAAAGTCGTAGAACAAACGCTATTGCTGATGATGATGCTAGGAACCTAGTCCCCGAATGTTGCTGGTCTTTTAAAATTAACCCTGTATAGAGCTCGATTACTATTGGCTGACTCACTGATTGACATAATTGGTCTGCCTGATGTTTTTTTTTACGGAATCGTGTAGTGCGATATCGATAAAAATATTTCCTTGCCCATCTCGAGTGCGATGCTTGACCTTCAGTCGTCCAATCGGAGCGCATCGGTCGCCGCAGTGATTTGGCGGTATTGTTATTTATACAAAATAAATTACATTTCCTCTCTAGTGGGTACGTGCTCGATGACTTGCGGCAACGCGACCCCTAATAGGTAGTGGGTATACATAGTTCTTAAACAAACAAAACAGTAACATCAAACTATACATAGTTGTATAGTTTGATGTTACTGTTAGAATTAGTATTCTGTTGGCCAAAACATTGGTTCAATTAATAAATAATCTGTTGTTGTCGTTTTATTTGTTGTAGAACTAGTCCCAAGGTCGAACAATCCAATAATCAAAAAAATATGTATAAAATAAATGTACCGATTTGAGATAACTTACTCTAAACAATGTAATTCGAAATATCTATCACTTCATTCTATAATATTAACACCTACGTATACAACCCATACCTTAAAGTAGTGCTTGCTCAAACTAATTATGTTCTCAAACTCTAGGGGTTAAAGTATCATGGTAAAGGCGAATTTACAAGTGTAAATTCGCCTTTACCATGTAATCTTCAGGGCTATTTAGAAACAACGTTATCGTCATCGACACGGAATCTGACACAAATTCGCGAGAAATTCAAATATTTTAGCGTTTTTTAATATTTTCTGAAAATACGTTCTAAAAATTGTTTTGCAGTGCAGTAGGCAATTCTTGACCTTGTGATATCTAAATCAACTAGTCTAAATCCAAAATGTATGCTAAATGCTTCTTACAAAGTAAGGCCCGAATGTCATTCAAGGACCAAGTAGAAGAAATACAAACAAATAAAATCCGTCATGGATTGAGCTACAATTCAAGGCGTCTTTAACATCCCAGTTGGAATCATCCGTAGACGAATCAGCTAACTACACCTAACCAAAGATGCAACTAATCTTTGGTAATACCTAGCTACAGTTCCAATCAACCTACTACTTTTCAGGCTTGCCTGGGGAAGGGGCTTTCTGTTCCTCCGGGAACTGCTTCTCCACCTGCTCCGCTACCCATTTCTTGACTTTCTGCTCCGTCCAGAAGCCGTCATAGAAAATGGTTGGTTTGATCCAGCAGCCTCGATTCTGCTGCGGAGCGTACTGGATCGATTCTCCTTCCCGGCACGCGTTCTTGCACTCGACCGACCCCGCGCGGGAGTTCACCACGAGATTCTTGGGTGGTATGTTAAAGTTCAGGTTTACGTTACCGTGAGGCTCGTAGTAGTGCCAGGGAGCGTACTCGTAGTAGTTAGGGTAATTAGGATAGACAGGGGGCAAGGGGGGCGCGGCGAGGCGCGGCTGCGCGTACATAGGGGGGTGGGTGTGCATGACTGGTTGGAACACGAAACTTACGTTGGAGTTGGGGCGCGGGTGAGTGGGGTGGAGATTCTGCGGAGCGGGCGGCTGCAGCGGCCGCGGGGCGGGGAGTCGCGCGGGCGGCACGTTGGCCGGCATCGGGTGCGCTTTGGCTGTCGGAGTCGCGTTCTTCACTGGAGCTTGCGGAATGTTGGCGGGCGTGTCCACTTCCTTCTTTAGGTTTTTGACGAGAGGCGGCCCTTCTAGAGGCTTGACGTTGCTGGCAAGCTTTGAGCTGGCATGGCTCGTATTGGCTATGCTGGTAATGTTGGCATTTGCAAGGTTCGTAGTTGGCACAATGGCGTTTGCTAAGTTGGCAGGGGCAATGTTTGTGTTTGCAATGTTCTGGTTGTTTTCTGGTTGTGGTTCGTTGTGGATGTCCTTACTTGTGCTGAGGAGTTCCATCAGCTCCGTGGCCACGGTGCCGCCGAAACTTAGCAGGGTCTCGCGTAGAGCATTTGTTACAGCTACCTGAAAACATGCAAAGAGTATTCAGAGTTCATTTAGCTGTTTTTATGTAATACTTTCATAGTTGCGTGCTTTCTGTGTGGTGCCGGTTTAGAATTTGCACCACCCCAACTCGTGCCGTGGGTGTCTTAAAGGCGACTAAGGAATCTCCACCGGGGGCCGGGCAACAACGCCACCTGCAGAACAATTCTACCACCGAACTGCGATCCCCAACACGCATGCCCGGGGGAATTATGGGCATTACACCCCGTGAGATGAAAGCCAATAAGGAGCTTATCAGGGGGAGGCCTGCGTCCAGCAGTGGCCAGTACCATTTAGAATTTGGTACAAATTCTAAATGGTACTGGCCTTCTGGCCTGGCACTCATAAAGTTTATAGATGCTGCAGCCCGCGGTTTCGCACGCGCTTTTTGAGTACCCTTGGATACTATTTACCTCCCTGCCAAATTTCATTGAAATCCATTTAGCCGTTTCGGTGTGAAAAAGTAACAGACAGAGTTACTTTCGAATTTATAATATTGGTATGGAACTATGGATGCTATCCATTCTCCACTCCATACTAGTATTTTAAATACGTAAGTACTTGTCTTCCTCTTCACACTGTAACAGCTGAAGGTAGCGTAAGTACTTGTCTTCCTCTTCACACTGTAACAGCTGAAGGTAGCGTAAGTACTTGTCTTCCTCTTCACACTGTAATAGCTGAAGGTAGCGTAAGTACTTGTCTTCCTTTTCACACTGTAACAGCTGAAGGTAGCGTAAGTACTTGTCTTCCTTTTCACACTGTAACAGCTGAAGGTAGCGTAAGTACTTGTCTTCCTCTTCACACTGTAACAGCTGAAGGTAGCGTAAGTACTTGTCTTCCTCTTCACACTGTAACAGCTGAAGGTAGCGTAAGTACTTGTCTTCCTTTTCACACTGTAACAGCTGAAGGTAGCGTAAGTACTTGTCTTCCTTTTCACACTGTAACAGCTGAAGGTAGCGTAAGTACTTGTCTTCCTTTTCACACTGTAACAGCTGAAGGTAGCGTAAGTACTTGTCTTCCTTTTCACACTGTAACAGCTGAAGGTAGCGTAAGTACTTGTCTTCCTTTTCACACTGTAACAGCTGAAGGTAGCGTAAGTACTTGTCTTCCTTTTCACACTGTAACAGCTGAAGGTAGCGTAAGTACTTGTCTTCCTCTTCACACTGTAACAGCTGAAGGTAGCGTAAGTACTTGTCTTCCTCTTCACACTGTAACAGCTGAAGGTAGCGTAAGTACTTGTCTTCCTTTTCACACTGTAACAGCTGAAGGTAGCGTAAGTACTTGTCTTCCTTTTCACACTGTAACAGCTGAAGGTAGCGTAAGTACTTGTCTTCCTCTTCACACTGTAACAGCTGAAGGTAGCGTAAGTACTTGTCTTCCTCTTCACACTGTAACAGCTGAAGGTAGCGTAAGTACTTGTCTTCCTTTTCACACTGTAACAGCTGAAGGTAGCGTAAGTACTTGTCTTCCTCTTCACACTGTAACAGCTGAAGGTAGCGTAAGTACTTGTCTTCCTCTTCACACTGTAACAGCTGAAGGTAGCGTAAGTACTTGTCTTCCTTTTCACACTGTAACAGCTGAAGGTAGCGTAAGTACTTGTCTTCCTCTTCACACTGTAACAGCTGAAGGTAGCGTAAGTACTTGTCTTCCTCTTCACACTGTAACAGCTGAAGGTAGCGTAAGTACTTGTCTTCCTTTTCACACTGTAACAGCTGAAGGTAGCGTAAGTACTTGTCTTCCTTTTCACACTGTAACAGCTGAAGGTAGCGTAAGTACTTGTCTTCCTCTTCACACTGTAACAGCTGAAGGTAGCGTAAGTACTTGTCTTCCTCTTCACACTGTAACAGCTGAAGGTAGCGTAAGTACTTGTCTTCCTTTTCACACTGTAACAGCTGAAGGTAGCGTAAGTACTTGTCTTCCTCTTCACACTGTAACAGCTGAAGGTAGCGTAAGTACTTGTCTTCCTCTTCACACTGTAACAGCTGAAGGTAGCGTAAGTACTTGTCTTCCTTTTCACACTGTAACAGCTGAAGGTAGCGTAAGTACTTGTCTTCCTTTTCACACTGTAACAGCTGAAGGTAGCGTAAGTACTTGTCTTCCTCTTCACACTGTAACAGCTGAAGGTAGCGTAAGTACTTGTCTTCCTCTTCACACTGTAACAGCTGAAGGTAGCGTAAGTACTTGTCTTCCTTTTCACACTGTAACAGCTGAAGGTAGCGTAAGTACTTGTCTTCCTCTTCACACTGTAACAGCTGAAGGTAGCGTAAGTACTTGTCTTCCTCTTCACACTGTAACAGCTGAAGGTAGCGTAAGTACTTGTCTTCCTTTTCACACTGTAACAGCTGAAGGTAGCGTAAGTACTTGTCTTCCTTTTCACACTGTAACAGCTGAAGGTAGCGTAAGTACTTGTCTTCCTCTTCACACTGTAACAGCTGAAGGTAGCGTAAGTACTTGTCTTCCTCTTCACACTGTAACAGCTGAAGGTAGCGTAAGTACTTGTCTTCCTTTTCACACTGTAACAGCTGAAGGTAGCGTAAGTACTTGTCTTCCTCTTCACACTGTAACAGCTGAAGGTAGCGTAAGTACTTGTCTTCCTCTTCACACTGTAACAGCTGAAGGTAGCGTAAGTACTTGTCTTCCTCTTCACACTGTAACAGCTGAAGGTAGCGTAAGTACTTGTCTTCCTTTTCACACTGTAACAGCTGAAGGTAGCGTAAGTACTTGTCTTCCTCTTCACACTGTAACAGCTGAAGGTAGCGTAAGTACTTGTCTTCCTCTTCACACTGTAACAGCTGAAGGTAGCGTAAGTACTTGTCTTCCTTTTCACACTGTAACAGCTGAAGGTAGCGTAAGTACTTGTCTTCCTTTTCACACTGTAACAGCTGAAGGTAGCGTAAGTACTTGTCTTCCTCTTCACACTGTAACAGCTGAAGGTAGCGTAAGTACTTGTCTTCCTCTTCACACTGTAACAGCTGAAGGTAGCGTAAGTACTTGTCTTCCTTTTCACACTGTAACAGCTGAAGGTAGCGTAAGTACTTGTCTTCCTTTTCACACTGTAACAGCTGAAGGTAGCGTAAGTACTTGTCTTCCTCTTCACACTGTAACAGCTGAAGGTAGCGTAAGTACTTGTCTTCCTCTTCACACTGTAACAGCTGAAGGTAGCGTAAGTACTTGTCTTCCTTTTCACACTGTAACAGCTGAAGGTAGCGTAAGTACTTGTCTTCCTCTTCACACTGTAACAGCTGAAGGTAGCGTAAGTACTTGTCTTCCTCTTCACACTGTAACAGCTGAAGGTAGCGTAAGTACTTGTCTTCCTTTTCACACTGTAACAGCTGAAGGTAGCGTAAGTACTTGTCTTCCTCTTCACACTGTAACAGCTGAAGGTAGCGTAAGTACTTGTCTTCCTCTTCACACTGTAACAGCTGAAGGTAGCGTAAGTACTTGTCTTCCTTTTCACACTGTAACAGCTGAAGGTAGCGTAAGTACTTGTCTTCCTTTTCACACTGTAACAGCTGAAGGTAGCGTAAGTACTTGTCTTCCTCTTCACACTGTAACAGCTGAAGGTAGCGTAAGTACTTGTCTTCCTCTTCACACTGTAACAGCTGAAGGTAGCGTAAGTACTTGTCTTCCTTTTCACACTGTAACAGCTGAAGGTAGCGTAAGTACTTGTCTTCCTTTTCACACTGTAACAGCTGAAGGTAGCGTAAGTACTTGTCTTCCTTTTCACACTGTAACAGCTGAAGGTAGCGTAAGTACTTGTCTTCCTTTTCACACTGTAACAGCTGAAGGTAGCTATCTTATTGAAATATGGCAAGATGGTATCCTGAGAAAATATTAAACAGTAAAACGAGTGTGAAGCCGCATGGAGAAGCTAATTTTACTATAAAACTTGATGATGCTTTCTGAAAATATCCTGCATTATTGGTTATTATTACTTTTGTTTAACAAACTTACTTTTCTTGACTTGTAGATAGCAAATCCTTTATTGTTGGCCATTGAGGTAGCATAGCCTATGTTTTCTCTGTGGATGTCGAGGTTCTTTACTGTGATGGACACAAACGCTACCACACCAGCACAGTACTTGCCATTGGTCACGTCTGCAAAATCTAAAAAACAACAGCAGATTTTGTTAAGAGTATTTCTTATATTTCGATAATTATGCTATCTATTTATAGCAGGTACCTGGCCCCAGAGCCACGAAAAGGAACACATCGCTTTGTATTTTACAATCCCTTAAATTTAGTATTTGGTTTTATCTGTTTTAGTGCTGACTTTCTTACTATTTATGATAGGTACACAGCAGACCTTTTCTTCTATGCATGTTTTTCCACATTATAATTATATTACATAAAATACCAAAAAGGAAACAAATAAATAAATAAAATATAAATAATGCTGGATAATCCACACAGCATAATCTAGCCCCAAGCTAATCTCGGTGCCAAATAACGTGTCAATAGAGGAGATTCACCTATCTCCTTCACAAAATCATAAAAGGGCACAACTTAAAATTTTGAATTTTTTAGGGTTATACAAGTCTTTGGAAACTTATTATTAATACGCATAAAATTATAGACCTATGTTATTTTGAATTTATGAACATTTTTGATACTTAAATACTTATGTTACACACACCATAACATTATTCATTAATTAATTAAAATATCACCCGTTTAAATTTACTCTGGTATTTTAGAACATTCAAATACGTGAATTCATTGAAAACATAAAAAGTCAGTAGTTAATTCCCGATTTCGAACTTTTGGGTTGTGTTATTTGTTAATTGCTTCCTAGTATGCAATGTCTGAATAAAAAGCCTAATTAGTATAATTATTATATTCAAAGGCACCAAAGCACAGGGACTTTGTTTGAGAACTCTTGTAACCACATGCAGTGCTCATGCACTCCGTCAGTCAGTGGCCATCCTACTGTTGGCCCGGTTGGTTGGTGTATACTCTAGCGACATACCATACTATAGGTTTGTATGGAAAGCGACAGAATAGGGATAATTTTACTTCTACTGTGGAGGAGGAGGTGAACAACCTGTATTGCCACCTTATTTAGCACTTAGTTTATGCAGAGCTTGTGTTATGGGTACTAGACTAGATAACTGATAAACTTATTACAATACATTACATAGATAGAATTTTTCTATTACACATAGAAAACCCAGAAGATATATCTGCAAATTGTACAAACACTTGTCCCGAGGTTGAATTAAACCAGCAACTTCCTACGCAGGGGGACCTTCACCACAGAGGTTGTCACAAAACTAGTTGAATGCTCAACAAATGTGTTGACTAACTTGCAATGATAGCATTGGATTAATTAATTGATTGTACTTACCAAGTTCCTGCTTGGTGACAGACCAACTCCAGTTGTTGAAGCCCCATTGTGAGTGGCCAAAGTTGATGAGCTGGAGGCACCTCTGCTGTTGCTCCCCTTCCTCCTCACAAGAGGACTCCGAGACGGACAGATTGTCCGGCTAAAATGTTACGAAATCCATTATTTATTAATCATTTTTGTCCATAGGTGTGAAAAAAGACATCAGTCTTTACGGAGACTAAACTTTACGGAGATTAAAGAAGATAAATCTCTTGGATTTTTATTGTTAGACGCGGTATGTCCAAAGGATAGCCACGCTACTCAAGGTTTATTGAGATACACAAACGTTATTTACCATTTTGATGCTGCAATTGGCAACGGGGAAACCTGGCTTCCTCTGCATCTTAATGACCAGAGACTGCCAGTCACGTATAAGGAGCTAAAGCGTCATGCAAATATTTTCGATTTTCTTTTCTTTGCTATTGAATTGATGTAGCGGATTTATCGAAATAACGGCGGCAGTAATTTGTGAAATTCGTAAAAGCGCACGTACGAGTAGTACGACGAAAACATTATCTTGTTCATTCATTCACCGGAGACAAATCTACAAACTTTTTATGGATTCTACGTACAAATGACCAATCTCACAACCGAGAAAGATGCACGTATTCTTTGTTTGGTGGTTTTTTTTTATTCTAAAATTACCGGTTTTTACACCAATCACTATTGGTGCATATTGATACATACCAACATAGCGATACAAACTGTATATTTGGCATTTGTCAATGGTTGTCACTTTCTTGTCAAGTTGTTTTTGTCTGGGATCGGGGATTTGGGAAAATTCGAAGACGTGTTTTATTAGTTTTTCTGTAAAAAATGGCAGATACAGCTGCAGAAATTCCTATAAACATCGAGGAAAGTATATTAGAGTCAGTAAAAAATGCCACGGAAAAGGCTCCTGCCACTATTGAGGGCCTTGCTATTGCCTACTTGAGTTTAGTGATCATGGCTATATTACCCATATTTTTCGGGGCGTTTAGGTCTGTAAAGTATTTGAAGGAGCAAAAGGTAAGTTCTACAATGTTTTTGCGAGTTAAAGATTAGTTTTTATCACATGTTTCATGAGATACCCTGGCTCCAATAAGAATGGCGCACGTTCTATCTTCGTGGCATATTTTTGTCTCGTCACCAACAAAGCGCATCACGATGTATAAAGACACAAAATTATATTTGTATTGCTTCCTAATTATGTGTTATATTTTAACTTATCTTACCTACCAATCCAATGTCCTATGACCTATTGTGATAAGATGAAGAAGGTGTTAAACTATACCCTGGCTACCGCAGGGGGTCTTACAAATCTACATTCTGCTGCCCAATCATCATGTAATATGTAGCACGTATCTGACACAGCCTGTGATTTTATTTTGCCAATGATGTTGTTCATGGGCTTGGCCACTATAACCATTCATAAAGTTTTATGAATGATAATTAAGTTAAAATTATGGAAACAAAATAAATAAGTATGGTTTTCTAAAAATTAGAAGTGTCTATCCTACTAAATAACTACAGTTTAAGTTTACCTTATCATGTTGTTTCTTCTGTCTTAGTGTAGAGTAATAAAAAGACAAATTTGTTTCTATGATTCTGCTATCATATCACACTGCAAAAACACATCACGCCATACCTAAACACTTCCTCAACGCTAAACATGGCGTTACATACGGCCACACTGGTACATGGTGTTTTGACATTAGACCCCCATTATATACTAGTTCTCCAAACTTGATCAGTCTCATACTAAATATAGCACTAGGCCAAATAGAAATTTGTTGCATTGTAGAGATTGTTTGTCTTTCTAGGGGTTGGTGAAGGAAAACAGAACATGTCTGTTTTTTATGTTTTATTTTAATCACAAAACTGGTAGGTTTCGTGGCAGTCTTAGGTAAGTTTAGGTAGCAAGGAAGTGCTGGAATAACATTCCACCGCCGCCCCTTTGGTTGTTAAAATCCAAATTCACTCTTAGAAAACTGCTAATGTGTGTTATTTTGGATCACAAAAGTCTGGATTGCCTAATTCCGATGCCCCTTTTAAATGTAAGAATATATTGTAGATATTTTATTTGTATGTATTGAAAACACTTACATCTATTCTTACAGGATATAACCTAATACAATAGTGTAGTCCACATTATATTATATTATCAGGCAAAATAATTCAATAAAAATATCAATAATCAAAATAGCAACAATAGATACAATAAAGATTAGAATAGATACAATATTGTTTTTGTTACATTTATAATTATTATTTTCTTATTAGTAAGTAGGTATTACAAATGCACGTAATAATCTTTAGTAATTTTTATTTATTTCTGTTCTTTGTTATTTATTATATGCACATAATATTTTTTTCTTTCAAAGACACTACTATTAAATCAGAGCGAGTTTATATACATATATATATTTTTTTAATATTTTGTGATTCGCTGTCCTGTGATTTTTCTTGTTCTGGTCTAGGCAGAATAATAGCGCCTTCTGTTCACAACAGTCAGCATTATGCTGAGCCTAGGCATTCGCTACTGCAGCACACATTGGTCACCTACTTACTTATGTTTTACATAATGTTAATTAGTTCGCACATTGTAATAGGATTGCAAAATAAATAAATAAATAGTTTTTTTTTCAACGCATTGTTCCTATGTTTTGTGTAATTGATGATTAAGTATTTAATTTTCATTTTAAAATTGTTAATTTCTATTGAGTGTATTGTGGTGGCAAATAAATGATATGTCTGGCTATGTCTATACAATACATAATTATAATGCATGTGTAGGCTACTTCATATTCCGGAAACAACGCTTTCAAAGCCGCGGGCAGAAGCTAGTGTGTTATATATAATATAAACGTAAAAAAATGCCTTCAAAAACGATTGTTTTCACAGGAATCAGGTACGCCCCATGAGACGATGTCAAATCGTGATGCGCTGATGTTCCCACTTATAGCATCCTGTGCACTGTTCGGACTGTATGTTTTCTTCCAATTCTTCTCCAAGGAGTACATTAATCTGCTACTGACTGGATACTTCTTCTTCCTTGGAGTTCTCGCTTTGAGCCATCTACTCAGGTATTAACATACGTCTGGATACCAATATTATAAAGAGGTGATTTTTGGAATGCGTAATCTCCAAAGTCATCATTACCTATTACCTGCCCAGACACGTCCACTGCTGGACAATGGCCGCCCCTAAACGGCACCACCAATAGCTGTCTGAGCCGCCTGCATCCATCAACTCTCCAAGTTTCTTAGGATCAATAACGTCGCGCTTGAATCGTGAACCGCGATAGAGCGGTAGCCAAGTTCGGAAAGAAACGCACTACTACGCAATGGCAGTCTCTCCCAACAAGTATTGGGAAGCTTATGGTGGTTGGTCACGCGTGGAAAAAAAATATCGTGTTATTTTTAGGTTCTACCAGTAATTTAGATAGCTTATAAGAAGTCTTGCGCATATTGTAAGGCGTTCGCTATGAACCCACGCTAAAACAACCTACGAATTATTTGTCGTTTTGGAATTTATTACTAAAATCATCTATATAGACTTTTTGTTTTAACAAAGAATCCTAGGAAGTTGCTTCCAATGTGCGCCAAACTTCTTATCTGTTAACTAAATTACTTGTAGTAGATACCTAGGTTGAACCTAGAAAAAGTAAAAATTAGGTTTTCTTAGACTCCAAAACTACAATTGATTCAAAGTTTGTTTTAACAAAGAGTCATAGCAAGTTGCTTCCAATGTGGGCCAAACTTCTTTTCTGTTAACTAAATTACTTGTAGTAGATACCTAAGTTGAACCTAGAAAAAGTAAAAATTAGGTTTTCTTAGACTCCAAAACTACAATTGATTCAAAGTTTGTTTTAACAGAGTCATAGCAAGTTGCTTCCAATGTGGGCCAAACTTCTTTTCTGTTAACTAAATTACTTGTAGTAGATACCTAAGTTGAACCTAGAAAAAGTAAAAATTAGGTTTTCTTAGACTCCAAAACTACAATTGATTCAAAGTTTGTTTTAACAAAGAGTCATAGCAAGTTGCTTCCAATGTGCGCCAAACTTCTTTTCTGTTAACTAAATTACTTGTAGTACCTAGGTTGTACCTAGAATAAGTAAAAATTAGTTTTTATTTCCAAACGTGTCCTTAAGGAATAAAGTAAAAGTATATTTATTGCAATTACATGTGGAAAAGATGATACATACAAAATGCATAACAATGTAATTTGCCCATTATGTGCATGCAATTATTTGTCTCGTTGCATTATATTAATGAAAAAAAACACTAAACATTGTAGAATAGGGAATGAATTAATTTGTAACAAATAAAGTTACATAAAATAATCAAACTAATAATAAAATTGAAATTATACCTCTATACTTATTTGTCAAAATTGTTATAGTTCATAAATTCTATAACTGTATAATAGCTTTTATCAGATAGTCAGCTTTCACCGAAACTTCACAGTAGGCAATTCTCTTATTAAGAGTGGGATTTTGTTATAAATCGTTGGTGCCATTGCAAAGAATAATAATAATAATAATAAGCATTTATTTGTCTCTCACAATAGGTACTTAGTTAAAATAAATGAATACAGGGTGACTTAAATATATAGCAATGTATAAGAATAGGAACATAACCCAGCTTATATCTTCCTTAAACTATGACCTGTTTTGTGAGAGACTGGTGCCTGTGATAGGTTTTAGAAACAACCTGTGGTACAGGTCACCAGCCCCTTCACTCCGCGGGCGATGAGAATTTACTATAGTGTAAAAGAATGTTATGCGCAACAACGTTTTTTTACAGTTAAGGGTGCACATTTTTAATTGGTCTCGTCTATTAAGCTGTACTGCGTCAGAGGGATACTAAAACTGGGGTTCATATGTCTATAAGGTAAAATGACTTTTATGTCATTACTTCTAAGTGTCACTCTTCCACAGCCCCGTAATCTCGTTCATGGTGCCGGCTTCGATCCCCAACGTGTCGTACCACATCCACTTCACGCGCGACAGCCGCGAAGACATCATCAATTACAAGTTTACCTCCTATGACGTCATCTGTCTGCTCATCTCGCTCGCTCTGGGCGCCTGGTATCTCTTCAAGAAGGTAATAAACATTTATTTGGATTATGAGACTGAGGAGAGAGTGCACCTCTGCTTGCGCACACACTTGTGCACTATAATAATCCACCGCTGTTACTTACGTGCGCTGTGTACGACGATGTCTGTGGCGTAGCGGGCGAAGGTCCGACGCAGGAGGTTGCGGGTTCGATTCCCGCCTTGAGAATGTTGGTACGATCTGCACATATTTGTTCCAAGTGTTTTCTATTTATGATAAAATATCTATGTAGTATTGTATTACGTATATCAGTTATCTAGTACCCATAACACAAGCTCTGCTTAGCTTGAGTCTAGATGATGCTCTGTGGATTATCCAGCATTGTTTATTTATTATTTTATTTAAATGTCCCGCGCATATTATTATTATTTAAACCCGCCACCGTTCCATGACTGTGAAATTTCCATGAACTGGACACTGGCAGAAAGGTGACAAACCAGTCACATATTGCCAACTACAAAGAAGTCAAGTGAAATCATAGCTAGTGTCCAATGAGATTGGCTCCTTGATCGAAAATTCGATTACTATGACTACCTTTATTTTATTGTAAAGAGGTTTCCAGTAAGCTGCAAGAACAGAATATTTAACGGATTATTGATTGAAATCTGGACTTCAGTTTCAAAAGTTTAATACTCATACTGTTTTATCCCCAGCACTGGATCGCCAACAACCTCTTCGGAATAGCCTTCGCCATCAACGGCGTGGAACTGCTCCATCTAAACAATGTGGTGACAGGCTGCATCCTCCTCTGCGGACTGTTTCTGTACGACATCTTCTGGGTCTTCGGGACCAATGTCATGGTCACCGTCGCAAAATCTTTCGAAGCTCCTATTAAATGTGAGTATTACTTTGTTTTCATATCTCGCGCAGAACCGGCAACCGCTGGTAAAGTGTTCTTGAGTGGAGACCACGACTCGCTAACTGTAGTGTAGGACTCGCCTATGGCCAGGTGGGATGATGTCCTGCGAAAGACTGCAGGCAGATGCTAGATTTGGCAAGCTGAAGACAGGGCGCTATGGTGCTCATTAGGCCTATGTCCAGCAGTGGAGTAACATTTATGCTGATGATGTTGATGGTGATTACTTTATTTATCTGAAATCAAACCTTAAAACAGAAGAAATTTCGTATGTCCATGACCAAACGAACAAAAACATCGAATCATTCGACCATCGGCGTCGTCTGTCAAATCATTACAGCCATCTGCGTCCCGTGAGTTCGCCGTACATCCCGTGTATTTGGAACGCAAACCGAACTCGACTAGCGGGTAGTGGGGTAAGAAAGCTCAAGTGGGGGGCGAAGTGTGTCAATTCTATACGTTAGTATTATTATACAGGGTGCCACGGAAACGGTGTACTAAGTTGAAAGGGCATTCTAGACCCTGAGATTTAGAATATTCAATTTTTTTCAAAAAATAAAATAGTTTTTTCTGCATATTCGCGTTCTTTTACACGCACTCTTGCATTATTTAACATTACAAAATATTTCACAAATGTTTTTTACGTGTAATTTCATGACACAACACTGGTTTTTCTGAAAAACAGAAAAACCAGTGTTGTGTCATGAAATTACTGTCAATATAAAATGCATCTAAATTTATGAGATAAAGCCCATATTTGAATGTAAATTTTTGTGCTGTGCGGTAGCGCTGCGGCCCTGATCTGCAACAACTTTTAGCGCACTTCTGCGTCATATAACTTTCGGCTCTGTGACTGATTCGTCGGTTTCCTTCCAGTGGTGTTCCCTCAGGACCTGCTGGTGAACGGCATGAATGCAAGCAACTTCGCCATGCTGGGATTAGGAGACATCGTGGTACCTGGTATCTTCATCGCTCTGCTGCTGCGCTTCGACAAGTCGCTCAAAAGGAACTCTGAGTTCTACTTCAGGTAAATATTTAATTGCCAGTAACTATTTCGCCTTTTCATAATTTTTTATGATATATTTTATAATTATATAAAATTTTATATTTTGTGTACCTTCCTTGCCTTTGTTTTACGCGCGTATCACAGCTGCTGCTGTTGCGCCCTCTAGGTGTCGCATAAAACCAGCGCACAGTAGGGCCATCGTTACTTTACAACATGCTAAGCGACAACCTTCTTTGATGTCACGGTTGTATTTTATATTTTGTTTGTAGGAACCAACTTTGCTTGTAATTTTGCGACACAGAATAAATATTTTTTCTTTACTTACTTGACTTTAAGTCTGCCCGCTTAACCAAGAATATCTGCTGGTGTAAAACAGGCCCTTTTCAAGGCCTGTTTTACAATCGTAGGAGTCTTAGAACAAAATGATTTCAGTAGAGATAGACTCTTTAAAATTGTTAGATGTGTGTGCTTCGTCTGACGCGAAGCGGAGCGGAGCTGGAGACGTAAAGAATCGACCAATCAAATTCTTCGAAACACACTCATCAAGCGCTGGGTCCTTTGTTATTGATCGATTCCTAGGGTGCGCTCCGTGTCAGTGGGAACGTTACTATAGTAGGTAACTAACTATACTTCATTGGTGGGAACCCTCATGGCTCAAGCCGTTGCACTGTCTCACGTCACGGCAGTTGTTTATAACCTCATCTAGAGATATAAGAGAATTACCTTAATTTATTATTTATCTATTTAAAACAAAACTCCGTATGTGGCTCCCTGATGTTTTTACGAAAATTAAAAAGATTTTTGTTGATCTGAATTTTAATTTAATTAAATATTAATTCATTGTTTCAATTGTAAATACTAGTTCTAATTTGTTTTTATTATTGAATTGTAATTTTAATTGAAAATAAAGATTTGTAAAAAAAAAAATTGTAATGTTTAAACTGATTTTTTCGTGAAAGTTTAATAAGATCCTTTGTACTCAGATTCAACAATAAATATATTTAATTTCTGATTTCCTCCACAGAGCGACATTCACCGCCTACATCGTGGGTCTCCTCGCCACCATTCTCGTAATGCACATATTCAAACACGCACAACCCGCACTCCTGTACCTGGTGCCAGCCTGTCTCGGCACTCCGCTACTGCTGGCGCTCCTACGCGGGGACCTGACCGCTTTATTCCGGTTAGTACCAGTACCTACTGACTGCGCCCAGTAATGCACGTGTTAACACGCACAACCCGCGCTGCTGTACCTGGCTCAGCCTGTCTCGGCACTCCGAGAGACTAGATGACTGATATACTTAATACAATACATTACATGGATAGATGTTTTTAGGGTTCCGTACCCGAAAGGTGAAAACGGAACCCTTTTTTACTGTCCGTCCGTCTGTCACAGGCTTCGATCAAGATCGAAGGTCACAGGGCTCTTATCTCATGAACCGTAAGAGGTAAACAGTTCCAATTTTCAGAGAAATTGTATTTCTCTTGCCGCTATAACAACAAATAGTAAAAATAAAATAAATTTCAAAGTTAAAGGGGGCTTTCATACAATAAACTTGATGTTGGCTATTTTTGCTCTTCGTTTGTCTATTGGCTATATCTGTTGAACCACAATAGGTAGACACATGAACCTTTCTATAAACACTTTACAGTTGAAATGTTCCTTATTTATAGTAAGTTGCTATTAAACAACGAATACTAAAAATATAATAAAGTTGAAAATTTAAATGGGTCCCCGAACATTTGAAAATTGAATGTCCTTTGATAAAGTTGCCTGATTTTTACGGTACGGAACCCTTCGCGTGCTAGTCGACTCGCACATGGCGGTTTATTTATTATACATAGAAAATACCCAGCCCAAGTTAGTCTTCACACACAGATCGTCATCTTAACTGGCTGGAGTGCGTCCTACACTATGTTTACCGAGACATGGTCTTAACTCGAGAATACATTTACCCCAGCCCCACTTGCGTATAATGAGCAGAGTCCAAATTGGGTGTCCCCCTACAATTTCATTTAGTTGTATTGATACAGAAATGAAAAGGATTACTATTATGTCCAATAAAACACGACATTTCGGTAAATTACATGTTATTACATGTAATTTACCGAAATGTCGCTTTAAGCTTTGTAGCTATTCACTACTAATACACACATGAAAATATACAAATTCCTAATTCATAATTCTTTATTGCACTAATAAAACAAATATATGTAAAACTTAAAACTAGAGGTTATGGCAAAGGCGAGCTTAACCCTAAAAAGAGTTCTCTTCCAGCAAAACTTATTGGGAGAGAGAGACAAGTTGGTCATAGTGGGTTCGTGTGCATATACCGTAAGAAGATTGAATCCTTAGCCTACATAGTTAATAAACTACTACATATGTATAACAATATATTACGCTGCCTATAAAGACTATAAATACAACTACCCTAACTTAAGTCGATCTTGTTATATAAATAAGATGGACAAGTACCTGCATGTTACATACTTACATAACAAAAAAAAGAAAAAGAAAAGAATTCCCAGAAGTAACCCTAAACGGCATGAGCATTAAAAAAGTAACTTCGTTCAAATAAATATCTCGGACATTTTTTTACCGACGACCTTAGGGACAATGCTGACATAGAAAGAGAGCGTAGGGCTCTAGCGGTAAGAGGTAATATGCTGATACGTAGGTTTTCCCGGTGTACAGAAGAAGTAAAACTAACGCTGTTTAAAGCGTACTGTCAAAGCTTCTACACCGGGAACCTATGGGTAAGCTACACCAAACGACCGCTGGAGGCCCTGCGTGTGCAATATAATAATATCTTTAGGATGATTTTGGGACTGCCTCGTTTCTGCAGTGCGTCAGGGATGTTTGCTGAGTATGAGACGGATGGGTTTTCTGCCATCCTCCGGAAAAAGACGGCATCCCTGATGCGAGAGTGATGCAGAGTGCGGGATAGCCCCAACAGCATCCTACAAACTGTAGCCGGCAGAATTGCCTCGCCGATATGGCAGCACTTTGTGCGAACAGTTATATAAATATGTACATAATCAATTTCATTTGTTTAACAATTATTTTCAATTCAATTCATTTATTTATTTGTGATACATTATTCTGATTAATATTAATTTTATGCTTTAATTTAATTGTATTTGATTTCCTTTAAGTAATTTGATTAATTTTTATAATAAGTAATTTGTTTTAATTTAATTTTATATAATTTCATTTCATTTAATGGATTTGATTTAATTTAACTTGTATATTTAATTTTATTAACTTTGTTGTAGGTAACACTAAGAATACTAACATTTAATATAAGAGATTTCTGCTACTAACAAATTATGAATCATGATGTTATCTGAAATAAACAAATTTTTTTTATTTTAAAACAATTACTTTAACTTATTTATTTTTGCAGTTATGAAGACCAACCTTCAGTGCCAGCCCCGGAAGCAACCACCAGCGAAGTAGACAAGAAGAAGGATTAGACCCTAGCACAAATACGCAAATATTTCAAGTACACTTAACTCGCCCACATAAACAACTCTTCTTTTTCATACAAACAGTTTTCAGGAAGGGGATGCAAACTAAAAAGTATTTGTATGGAAAGTGTTCCATGGGCCCGAAAGGCATGAGGCAGGTCAAAAGTTGTCTTGTTCTTTGTTGGGCCTAAATTCAAGCATTTGTGTGGAGCCAAATGTGCTCCTTATATCTAAGTATTTTCCTGAAAATTCTTCATTTACGGATGTAATCTTCTATTGGCGGTCAGCCATGATATGGAGGGGACTGTTGTTTAGTAATATTTGTAAATCAAAACTCAATCCTAGATTTTTGACAGCTTTTGTTTAAAAGCTGGCAAAAATCTGTGCTTGGACATTGATTTCAAGTTTTATGTCAGATGTTGGCCTGTTTTCAGAAAATACTAGTTAGCTTAGAGAAGTCATGTCGTACTTAAAATACTAGTAAGGTTGTAGCTGTGACATTTAAAATGAACTGGTATCAGGTGGGCGAGCCATTCCGAATGTATTATATTTTTTACGATGGTGACGTGTCTAGGGGCCATTTTATTTCATGACAAACGTTCAAATTGCTCGTTTAAACTTCCTTAGATATCTTCCAGGGTGAAAAAGTAGCTTGACAAGGTTAAGGACAGAAATATTTGAGCTAAATTCGCCAATCGCTTCCAATTATGTATGTTGCAAGAAGCAACAGATTTCAGCTTCATGTTTTGGTCAAAGTTGTGCCGAATTATTGTTAATTTGCTGGTTGTAAAGATGATATATTTTTATAAACTTTGTTCAAATTGTCTATTTTGTTAGACTGTTTTAGGTTTGATTGTCCTTGCTCCGTCACAACCTTTGAGGAATGATTAAATCTTGATAATATTAATATTTGTGTAATATAATGTTTTTGTTAATAAAATCGCTGTATATATTTTTTGTTCTGCAAATGCAATTTATGCTAGACTTAAGTTTATTTTTATTTTTCTATATTTTCTAAAGTTACTACACGGTTTTGTCAAATATTTTTTAATAAGTACAGTAAATAATTGTATCTTACTTTGCGATTGTGAAAAACTACTTTTATAAATGTAGGGAATTATAGTTGTGGCAACCTCACTTTCGTAATAATTATTATAATGAATCTATGAATCTGCACAAAATAAGTAAAATATAAAACTATGGAATACTTAGGAGCTTTCCATATTTTAGGGTACCTTCCTTCCTTATGATAATAAATTACTAGAACGATTGTAATAAGAATTTATACGTAGGTACCTTTTATACAATTTCGAGACAAACAAATATTAGTTCTGAAAAATGCTATTTTATTTCAAATTAGGTATATTTGGTAATGATCGAATTCTGAAAAAATAAGCTAGTTTCTTATAGAAAATTAAATAAAAAATGGATGTAACATAGTATTTGTTACCATTAAATAACCACAATAAATTATGTTGATGTCGCATAGTAGTTTTTTTTTTACCTCCTTTACCCACATGATAATAAAGCTTATGGCGCCTCTTCACTATTGCCGATTATAAACGAATACACGCGAGAACGAAAGTGTGGAGGACATACTAGTCGTCGATTATCGTCTTTATTCGCCACTGACTTGTCGGGTTTTCGGGCATGCATCAAAGGTAATTCGCGTGTAGGTAGTTGCGTGCGTGTCCACACTATCGCTGACAGCATTCACCGGCAGCAAGCGAAGGCCCACTTGCGAGGGGGTTGCGGGTTCGATTCCCGACTTGGGACAAATGTACTATCTGTAGAAATTTGTTGCGGGTGTTTTTTATGTTTAATAAAAAATATCTATATCTAGTACCCATAACACAAGCTCTGCTTAGCTTGGGGCCAGATGATGCTGTGTGGATTGTCCAGCATTATTATTTACGGCAGCAGCAGCTATAAAATCCACGTCCATCATGTTGGCTTGCCGCTATAAATGACCACGGTTATAGTGCACGATGAAGAGGCATTAGATTAGGAACATCGATCAAGGTATTCAGAGGAGGCGGCAAATATGATGATTGATGATTAGGAACGCAAAATAAGTTTTTATTAAAAGAAAAATGTATTTCGTGATATAGGAATTTATTTTATTAACTTTAAATAGCATGGACAAGTCCAATTACATTATCTAAAGTTACCTATAATTAGTTGATTGTTTGCAACAGTCTGCAGTTAGCTTGATGGTTTTAATTGTAAATACCTACACAGTTCTAATTTGTTTCTATAATTTTGTTTGAAATTTTTTTGTACCTAATAAATTTTACCTAACATTTCTAATTAAATAATAAGATAAAACAAATACTAAACTAGAAAAAAATAAATTAAAAAAAAGCATGTCAGAGTAATAATAATTACCGATATTGATTATACAAATTAACTATACTTAATATTAAAACCTACCGTAATTAGTATAATTAGCCTAAGACCATTCTAATTACATCAATAAATAAATAGATAATAATAACCTACATTACACAGGTCAAATTGATAACCTGGCCAAGATAAGAATAACACAACACAGGCCATTTGTTGAGTGAGCGCGCTGGGAGAACGTACCACAACTACCGAATCTTACTTAGATCTATGGTCACAACATAATTATTGTAAGGCTAATGTTGTATAAATATTGTATTCTTAGATTTTAACTGCCTACTTCCTTGGCGCTTTCAAATCGTTATCCCAGCAAGGGTGGAAGAAACGATCCTAGGCCCGTATTATGAAAGCTAGCTCAGTCATCGATCTCTGCTTGAGTAACGCTTTTCTATGGAAAATACGTCACTCAAGCATAGCTCTATGACTGAGCAAGCTTTCTTAGTACGGGCCTTAGAGTCGGTCTAACGTGTGATGAGATCAGAGATATTTTCAAACGTTTACTAAGGCAATACTGTTATGCATGACTAGCTGAATTCTATAAAACAAATTGTCGATGATTTGGTTTTGTTGTGCTCATAACTTATCATTCTACGTGTTCATAATTTAATAAAACAACTACAAATGGAGTGTGTTAAGTACTATATGCCAAAACTTATAAAACCAACTCCAACTTAGCCGGAGAAACTTACAGAATTGCAAGACTTGATAAATTCTGTAATATTTTATGCACTTCAAATAAGTAGGTAGGTATTTAAAAATAAATAGGTTCATTTGTTTATTTATCGTTACTTATTTACAATACCTAAGCCAGTACAAGATATTAGGAAAGTATCGCCGTCGGGTTCAACCGTGAATTGTACCTGAAATAAAAAAAAATGTGATACAGAAATGGAATTACGTAATGTTAGTATTATTTCTATTTTTTTATTGATTTTAGAGCACAGTGGCTAATTTATTTTGAATATTAATTTTATTTTTTTGTTCTTTTGAATGTACCTACTATTTCATGAATTTTTAATTATAAAATGTATTTCAACGCCAATTTGTGTTTACCAATTTTGGACTAGTAATAATTATTATGAATAAATGACTATTGACTATTAATATCGAAGCTATGCCAGTATCATTATTTTCTAACCTTTACCAACTATAGTTAATCTGTGTCCTTTACTTAGGTTCTACCCACGTACGGTCCCTGATTAAATATGCTCCCAACAGTTCACCAGACTCCTGAGTTCGATTAATACCTAGTATCGTCTCGACGACGAGTTTCCATTTTCGTTTTTGCGTGGTTTCATGTCCGCGCTGTACCAAATCCCATAAAATGGAACGTCTCGTCGTCGAAACGATACTATCGAGTAACCGAACTCGGGGCTCTGTTAACTAGTAAACATACCTTAGCAATAAGTTCAGCAATGTGTATAGCCGTTTTTGTGTGTAGTGTAATGTCGCCTGTTCTCACAACTGAACGGCCTTCTGCTAACGCCATGTAGATTATTATTTGGTCCTGGAATTTAAAAATGTGTAGGTATTTTCAAAGATCGAAATAGGTAGAGTAAGATTACCTACACTTTGAAGGTGGAAGTAAAATTGAGTGGGATAATACCTCCTCTGAATCCCCGAAATGGTTATAATAATGTTTTAATTCGGGATTTAAAAATCATGGATTGGACTTTATAATAATTACCATGTAGTTACAAATTATTGATTTCAAGAATCATATTGAATTTTTGAAGGTTATACAGAATGTTTTTTCTCAGAGTGCCTTGACTTACCTGAGCATGTGAGTCCACACAAGCCCCGCTGCGTACCTCAGCCGCGAGCATTTCCCCGGCGCCGGCACCCACCTCGCGCGCCCCCACGCCGCGCTTGCCCAGACCATCTGCGCCTAACACGCAGCCCGTACTTGATTCGCATACTAATCTGCGGAATGAATTACACTATAAGGGATCTGTAGTGACACGGTATCGGAAGTCTAAAGGCACAAGTCTATAGGGTCCCAGCGCCAACGGAGTTAAACAGCGCTGGAAATGTACACGGCTCAGAGCAAGCAAAGCTTGTGGGAGCTGCTTACTTTCGAGCTAGATTGTGCCACATTATATATAATTAGTATTAAGTTCTTGTTTTATAAGTGTATTGATGGTGCAATAAAGTGATAATCTATCTATCTATCTATCTATCTAGATTGATATGTGACATCGTGGTAAACCGGTTTTTTTTTGGATTCAGGTAGCTCGGGTGTTATTTTGGTAAACTAATCGCTTCACTATGAAAATGGTATCGTCGTAGAATCGTTATCATACTCGTTTGATATTCTACTTTAGATGAAAAAAAAAACTGCAGATCAGAACTGCATATCAACGCACGTCGGGTAAGTGTCGCAAAAGTGTCGACGTTAAACGCAATCTAGACCGTACCGTGAGAATTCTGCGAAGTTAACGTAAAAATCCTTGTTTCCGTGTTGTGAACACGGAAAGATGGATTTTTTATTCAAAGAATTGGCATTTATTGCTATTGCCTGAAGTTCGCTGCATACGTAACGTGATTTTACTCGTCCGACAGAACGTAACTACATGTTTGACGACCGATGTGGCGCGGCGGGCGAAGGTCCGCCTGCGACGCAGAAGGTTGCGGGTTCGATTCCCGCCTTGGGACAAATGTTTGTACGATCTGCAAATATTTGTTCCGGGTGTTCTGGGTATTTTCTATACATAATAAAAAATATCTATCTATGTTATGTATTGTATTAAGTTTATCAGTCATCTAGTACCCATAACACAAGCTCTGCTTACTTTGGGGCTAGATGATGCTGTGTGGATTGTCCAGCATTATTTATTTATTTATGTGTATACGCAGCGGAAACACGTACGGGACGTGGTAAAGATCGTCCACGACGATGTTTTTATAGGCCTGTCCCGCGCACGCCCCGTCTCGTCCTACGCTCCCGTCGCGTACATTTTACGACTGTACTTTTATATGTAACGATGTTTAAAAATTGTCCCGTTCCGAGGCCATTGAAATGGCTATCAATGCCATTCACATGGCTTTCAAATGTCAATTACATGATGGGCGATTTTTGCGTTATCACACAGCCGGACGAGAAAAATCACGTTAGGTACGTATGGTATGGCCTTTAGTATCAAAGTTTAACTCACACAATTCCGTTACAATTATCAGGCGCGTGGTTCCTCTCTTCTTTATAACTTTCTATCTTGACTTCGACGTCACGCAGCTTTTCCTTCGCGCCGGCTGCCATCTCATGCGCCAACTTAAATAAATAAAGAATACTGGTCATTTTTACAAAGCCTCATCTGGCCTCGAAGCAAGCAGGAGGTCTACTTTGAAAAACGAACGAAGCTGACGGATGACGTCGGATCGCACAAAACGAAGGACGGTCGATCCGTTCTTTCGATTAAAATGATTCTGACATATATTTCTTCGATATCCGAAACAAAAGGCGTCGTCCGTTTTTCAAAGACCTCCTGAGCTTGCGTGAACAGAGCAATCAAGGCATACAGGCGATGATATTGATAACATCTACTGACTAATACACATTACTACATATTAATACGTACTAATACTAGCTTCTTTGTCTTCTTCGTCTTCTTTGTCACTTGACATTTCTTAAAATAATGAAAAAGTAGACGAAGTAATGACATTTAAATTCTTGGGTATCACATTAGATAGACATTTAAACTGGAAGGTTCATATTAGTAACGTTTGCCAAAAAATAAGTCGCTTTATCTTTGCTCTAAAGAAAATCCGCCAGACGATTTCTTTTGATGCAGCTCTAGCAGAATACCACGGGCACGTGTCTTCGAGCCTGAGCTATGGTTTGTTGCTCTGGGGAAACTCTGTCGATGCTGAAAGAGTCTTCAGAGTACAGAAGAGATGCCTCAGGGCTATTAGCAGGGCTTGGTTTCGTGACTCTTGCAAGCCTCTGTTTAGGGTCTGTAATATTATGCCTCTGCCTTGCATGTACATTAGAGACATATGCATGTTTGTAAAATCTTACCCACAACACTTTACCAAACGTAGGGATATTGTCACTCGACAGAAAAGAGCAAAATTCGCTAATCATCTGTACAAGCCACAATACCACAAGCAAATCTATGAGAAAAATGTTTTCAATATGTGCATCGTCATCTTTAATAAGTTACCAGAACCTATTAAAGACCTCAATGGTAATTTGTTCAAACTAAAATTAAATCAATGGCTGCTTGACAAATGTTTCTATAGTGTAAATGAATATATTAATTTTAAGTAGAATAATTTATTATGTTTAGACTATAGTTATTATCTGATTGTTAATTATTTATTCTCTATTGTATTATCCTTGATTATTTTATTATTGATTATTTGAACTACATACTTATATAAATCGCCTATATTTAAAATTTGCGCACCTGCTTGCGGGTTGAATACGTTTGACATCACTCTAGTTATAAGATCTGACATGTACCTGTAATAATGTATTCAGCAAATAAATGATTTGTATTGATTTGATTCTCCCCACAGCTTCGCACACGTTTATACCTACTGGATAAAAAGAGGCTAGCCTAGGTCCCAACCTTTAACCTATCTTTTTGCCTTTTAAATTAAGATCGGTTCAGTCAGCCGTTAGTCTAGAAAAGTTGACAGACAGACAGACATGCAGACTGTTAAAGAAGGTAACATTTGCATTCAGTAGAAGTAATGGACTATACAATATTTTATTTAGCCTTTTGTATACAGGGTTAATGGTAATTCACTGACACTGCGTGAACATTAGAACTAATGACATGAAATAGTAAGAGTGACAAACTTCTTAGATACCTACATGAAGTAAAGATTAGAAAACGTTCTTAAAAGCAATATTCGAGTAACTACCTTAATAGGCAGGTTCCCAGCGACGAAACTCCAGCCCAGTACAGAAGTGACAGCGCCTCGCTCAGTCAGTTCGATGCTGTGGAGTCTCGCTACTGGCTTTATGTCCACTGTGACGCGCCCGCCGCCTTTCGGGTAATATCTGATGCATCAGAAACAATCGATGAGAATTTTTAAGTTGTTTTTATCCAACATTAGTTTAAAGTTCAGTTTTATTTTATTTTATTGTAAGCTTAATTCATTAAATAGTTATTATTTGTACACAGACATTGCACACCGTAAAGGCAGGAATACATTGACTCACATAGACATAAAAACACCCGTATCTACATGTATTTCAAGCAATAAACGAAACTTTACTTAACTTTACTTTAGAATGATAGACCAGCACAGGCAATGAACTATTATAGTTACTAAAGCCAGCATGCTCAGGAGTTGGAGACTCGGAATCTGACAAGGGAAAAAAGTTTCCCATTTTTTTAGTTTTAAATCGTAAGCATTTTCTAAGAGCCCATGTTACAATAAACTTCGATTTAATGCAGCGCATAGCTTTCGGTCTGCAACCCGAGTAATGATGTAGGTCTAAGAGCCCCATTACACTGACTATTTGCGCCGTGTCGTGGCCAATGAAGTGAGAGTTCAAAACGCACCGATGACGTTGCGAGCTCGCGGCTCCGTCGACATCGCCAGTGTGATAAGGGTCGCAGATTCCGCTTACGACTTACTCTATTATTTTAGGAAGTGTGATGTCTGAGTCTGGTCAACTATAAGGGACTAGTAGAGGTCTTATTTCAGCCAGACTTGTACGTTGTACATACCCTCTCCTATGTACAGTGAGGTTGAACTCGGCCCGGAACCTCTTGAGCAGATAGGCGAACACTTCTGTAAGGTAGTCTATTTGCGGAGCCATCAAGGCATTAGTGCCTCCGCGCAGCTCCAGCGAGACGCCCGCGCCGGCGGCCAGCAGCGCGCACGGGAGCGCCACTTGCAGGAGCAGGGTTATGGAGCTGGAGAATAGTGCTGAATAATGCTGAATAGTTTTAAACAGAAATATTACTTCCAAAGTAGAAGTGTCATTGTGACCCAGAGTATGTGTTTGAATGTTTTGAAAAAACTAAAACTGATTTTAGATATAACTAAGGTATAATTTTTATGGGACCATCGCGGGATTGTTCTCTATCTGAACAATAGCTAAAGAATCCTTAAAACCTCCACCTTCTTTTTATAAGTCAGAAGAATAATGACAAATGTTATGGATGTTTTCAATGGCCCACGCCCATAAAAGGAATTACATAATTATTACTTTATCAATTATCACACTAATCCATACATTATATATTCGAAAGTAACTCTGTATGTCTGTCTGTTACATTTCATTTGGCAAGGAGGTAGACGGTATCCCAGGGACGGACATGGGCTACTTTTTATCCTGGTAAAGTGCGTGCGAAGTCGCGGGCAGTGACTAGTATTATAAATGCGAAAGTTTCGATGGATTGATATAGCTCTAAGCCTGGAATCAAACATATACCTTTTATTCCATAGATCAGTTCCCGTGGGATAGAAAGAATCAAAACATTTCCATACACGTCGCTAAACATATTTAAAGCTAGGGTAAAAGAGCACTTCCTACTATCATAAATATTATCTATCTATAGTATATTATTATAAAAGGTATTTATTAGGTTTATTTAGTGATTATTATTTTAATTTAAGTATGTTTATTATATGTATTGTAAATAGCTACCTACTATTACTTTAATTGTCAGTTTATCTTGATCAATTAATTGTTTTTGTACACTTCCTCTACCTGTTCCATCGCCTCTCCTATAACTCTAAGGTTTGCTGGAAGAAAACTCTTTTAAGGGTTAAGCTCGCCTATGTACATATCCTATTAAATTAAATCATGCTTATGTATTATTGTGTACAATAAAGAATTACAGAATTACAGAATAGACACAAAGCGTGCAAATCCGCAGGCAGAAACTTGTTTGATAAATAAATAACTCTAGACAGTAAACTATTGTGGTTTGTCAAATTCTAGACGATCTAACGGAGCAACATTCTAGCCAGTGTTTCAAAATGCACCATACTGTCTCTTTTCTGACATACCTTTATGAAAGGTAAGCAACCAAAAAATTATATAAGGAAAAAGTGTTGCCGTTTATGGCATCAACTTACCCTGCAGTTTTGGTATCTGCTATGTACTGTCCACTCTGCAGTTTTCCAGGCCTGAATTCTATTTCTGTAGAACCAATGGCTGCTCCATTAAGTTTTGCATTGCACATTGCCGCTACTAGTTCTATTCCTGCAGAAATAATACTTTTGTATTTAGAAATGATCTCTTTACAAAAGTTATTCACTAACCTTTCTATGTAACTTATTAACTAAGTGTGATAATAAACAACATAGAATGTGGCAATGCCACCAGCATTCTAGGCACTCTGCCTTTTATTATTATTATTTTGGTGATGAAAAAAAACTGTACATTTTTTTTCGTAGGTGAAGCACAAGCCCCTAAAATCTCCGCCACAGCGGCCAGTCTCAACAAACACTAGGCAGGTGTGCAGGATATATCACAAGTGTGCGTGCAAACACAGGTGCATTCTCTTTTCCCTTACTCTCATAAGTAGGCTACCTCTTGCTGCAGCATTTAATATTGTTTGTTGAGGAAAGGCATGCGGTTCACTTCCAGCATCATTAAGTGCTTGTTTGCACACTGATTAAGTAGTTGTTCATAATGTTCGGCATCATCATGTAGGTAGGTCTTCATTACATAGAGAAGTGTTGAAATTTAATCGGCCTGACAGTGGCTCGTTCTGATCTTTGATCTCAAAATAGATGTCTTTCACTTTAGGTACCTACCAAAACAATTTTAATTTTATTTACTATTCATTCTCACCCAACAAATGAATGACGCACATTGCAACTTTTTTGTCACGGTCAGTGAGTGTTGCACCACTGCCCGTATTAATGTACTTCAACAGACACATAATACATGCGATTTTATTTTTTAGGAAATTGATTTAGGTGAATGGAAAACAATTTAATGACCCAGCTTTTGTTGGAAAAGGGCAAGGGATGATGAGGTAAGGGTATTCGTTTTGCCGTGCAGTACACAGAACTCTAATATATGAGCTTATGAGCCGGTTCTACTCAGAAATATACCTACACCTCTAACTAATGAGCTAACATGGTGAAATAGATAGAACAGAGATGAACCTTTCAGGTGTTGGGCAGCAAGGCCAGGCTTGCTGCGGCCAGCTCTTATCTTTGTAACTTTCACGGGAATACCCAGAATAGCACTCATTGATATAGCATTCCTCAGAATTTGGCCACCCTAAAACAAAAAGAAGAAACGCTATCGAACATGTACATTTTTGAATAACTTTTTATTCATTACTATTCATACCCCTTCCAGCAGACTCCCGTCTATTTCTAGAAGTTCAGACATGTCTTTATGGGGAAAATTATCGATATTAAAAATAAAACTGTTCCGAAAACTTTTCTTCCATAATTTTGTAAACAAAAGAAGCAGACAGAACCCAACTTGACATGCATGTCCTTTATATGGCAGTGACATTTTATATGACAGACTGAATAATTACGAATACTAGAATTTATTTCCGTTTCCGTCTATGGTCAAAAACCGGTTAGATCCGACGATAAAGATTGGAAGAAAACTTAATTGGGAAGTCATTGTCAAAGTCAGTTTGTCTATCTCTGTCTGTCACTTGGAGATGTCGCTGTCAGTAGTATTGTTCACAATCACAAAGTAGATCGTATTGTTCCGGACATTGGCGAAATTGCGACAACCCAGTCGCAGAAGCCATCTGACAAGAAGAAGAAGAAGAAGATCGTATTGTTCTGTGGTCAGGGTCATAAAATTGTAGTCTAACACGGCCAGTCACGGAAAGTTCAAACTTTCGTTTTTGTCGATATTTCCTAGATGTTTTTGTGAACCTTGATTTTACGACATGTTCAAGATCTGCAAAAATAAGCACAGTGTTGATACCCTATCATAAAATAGCCATGGAACTGGCAGGAGGCGCGGAAGAGGGTTTCATCCGAGAATGGACACCCTGTTCGCATATTTTGAATCTAATTCCTCCCCGGATCCAGACTGGTATATTCTCGAGTGAATTATGCCTAACATGCGTGGATGCGGTCAGCGAATATATTGCCCTGGGCACGAATGTAGGTCTGGTGTACTGGTACGACAGGAAAAAGGGAAACATTCAAAGACTGCGATGTGAGGTAAGTAACTACTTGAAACCTTTCCGGGATTCCCCAGTGGCCTCACTGCCTCATCTAGTACTATCCAACTGCTGGATTTTTTTTCGTTTGTTCACTGTATTTTTCTTGGCTCTATGATTCACACACCCAGCAATACCCCTAAAACAGTAGTAATGAGGGGGAATTTAGGATATTTTGATAAAGGAGCCAGGTACAGCTGATTCTCGTCAAAGTTTACTCAAGGTTTTCAATTAATTTTCAATGTAAAAATCTTAACACACTATTACTCAACTCTATAACAGGTAAAACCACTACATACTCCTAAATAAAAAAGCAATTTTTAATAAATTGTAAAATTGTATACATGAAGATAAAATAAACTGCTCATGTGTCTATTACGAAATTGAAAGAAGCCAGTGTAGCCAAAGAAGGCAATAGTGTTAGGTAATAAAACAGTTTCTACGACCTTGTAAAGACCGCTGTCCTACTTGTGTCAATAAGCACTATAAGGAATAAAAACATAAGTTTTAGTAACCACCTGTGCCATACAATATTTTATGTATGTTCAAAACACATAGAGTATTGGCAAACGAGAAGCAGTAGGCATGTTTTAATATGCACAATATTTTAAAATGTTACTGTAAAAGGTGGTAAACTATTGCTTAACAAGTTTATATACTTTAATTAAAGAGCTCTTGTCAGTGCAATGATGCAATTTCCTTTACTTTTCTACTTCTTTATATGACATGACAGTGACTTTCTCCTTGATCTGACTTATCTATGTAGCTAATTCTTAGTCTTCCTCTTCCTCATTTTTCTTCTACTTTTGCTTCTATGATGTTACTGATGAAGTTGCCATGTGAAGATAAAAGGAAAAAAATTATATGCAAACTACCATAAATAATAATGACTCATATTATATATATGTGTATTTTATTATTTACAACCTCTGTTAGCGCTTGTTAACTGTTACACAAGTTGCCATGTGAACTGATAAGGCGTGTAAACAGTTATTATTGTATTATCCTCACTGTAACCAAGTTCTTCCGATAATGATTGAATTATCATGAATTTATACAGACTAACCAAAACTCAGTTATTAAGGAAAGATGAGCCCCATTAATTCCAAAAGCAGATAAAGTAACTCTCTACTTAATCCACTAGCAGGAGCTATCATACTAATAAATTATGCATTGATTTCGTTATAGTCCTCGCACAGTGTAGTATTATAAAATCTGTGACAAGAGCTAGTCGCGTCCCTCCTATATAAAAAGAAATGCAAGTGACAAGAGGGAGATAAAATACTGGCCGTTCTACAAGCATGACAAACAAAATTCACACTTGACGGCATACATTATTTTAAAGATAAAGATACATTTATTTGGCATCACAGGAACAGCACAGACATAAATATAATTAGATAAACAAAAAAAAAATAGGTGAAAGGTACACATGAGGATTAATTAAATAGATCTGTCATCTATTTAATTAATCCTCATGTGTACCTTACATGCAGTAAGTGTAAGAAATGATGTAGGTAAAGCAAGAGAAGAAGATAGAAACATCTAAAACTGATAAATTAAAGCATAGGTAGGTACCTATACAGAACAGAAATTTGATATTAACATGCCTACATAACTAACATAGAACTAAAACAAATAATATTATTCTAGATAGGGTACAGTGATAACAAAATGTGAGTGCATATTGAAAACAATCCACCACCTACTTCATTTTACTTAGGTACTTACTAATAACTTTATTCAGAATAAATAGGTAAGTAAGTAAGTACCTACCTACTTATATATATGTGCACATACCTACATATAATATCCATTACGTAGACAAACACAAAAATGGATAGGTACCTACAACATTCTAAATACAATAAGATAAAACATTCAATTTGGGTACAAACCCAACCCCATATCTACCTGTTCTTGTTCTACATGTTCTTTTGTACACCTTCTTTTCTCCGTTCGCACACCTAACACTTTCATGGCCTAACACGCAGGTATCCTTCTCCACCCCCGTGTAGCGGCAGCGCGCTATTGCGGGGATCACCGCCGAGGCTGGGCAGTAAATGCGTGATAAGAGTGACTGGCTCTCGTTCGAACACTATACCATCACTCCATATGAGTATGGAGTGATGGTATAGTGTTTTGACGATACAAGAGAGATATACGAGAGCCATCTGCATCGCATACTACACGTATTGCGACGATGCAGTAGCGGATTTCGTTAATTGTTCAGCGTGCTTGTATCTCGATAATATTATTATAGCGATTTACAGAATATATAACCAGAGACAGTATAACGACTGCGTAGACGTAGAAAGCCTCTTTTGTTGGGCTAAAAGCTTTCCCACCAGAGATATATGCAGTTCGCATTAGAGGAAAAGTGTCAAAAGGATCGCTCCGCTATGAAAAAAGAGCGGGTCTATTCTGGTTTCATATTTTCCAACGCTTAGAATTTAACTACGCAGCTTATGAGGCTGCCACTCCTAAATAAGGTATCTTTAACCACGTACGATAGTGCTAGGCTGATTCCCAACAAAACTGATGCCACCTTATTCAACTTTTACGTAATGTAATAAGGCCATTAATAATTATCATATCTGTCGCAAAAACACTAAATCGTTGGTAATTTAAACAAATAAAATAAAAGCTAAATATGTTCCAGGCCGCGAACTCTCCCATCACGTTCGTGAAGATAGTGAGTACGGTGGACTACATGGTGGGGGCTGGCAACGCGGCCGGCCAGGTCACTGTGTTCCAGATCCCAAAGGAGCACCCCGACAATATTCCTGACAACTTCAAGCCTAAAGTCGAGCCCAAAGTTGAGAGGTAAAGTGTCTTCACCATCGTCATTATAGCCCAGGGTCAATGTGCACCGAAACACTGGTCGGCGGCGAATAGTATGATCGAAGTGATCAGCGCATTGACGGGACGCTAGACTGCTGATGGCAGCGCGTCCCTTTGCAGCGCCGCGCGGTGTCAGGCAATACTATATTTTTTATGAATGGAGATAAACTTTACAATACTAAAGAACTGAAACTTGTCGCCGCTGCCCTGCCGCTGCCATTATGTATTTTGACGGAGAAAATCGCCGGTAATATAGTTCTTTGTGCCAATGAACTCTAAACCATCTTTATGAGCGTGTCTATTGACGCGATATGCGAGACTCGTAGGTAGAGGTAGTCCCTAAGACCCTAAGGCACTGTTACTGCTGTCCATAAAAGTCTTTATAATTTATGCCAGCCTCTGTACAGAGCTCTTCGCATTTAAGCGTGTCCATCCAGCGACATGAACAATATTTTGAATATTTATATATTTATTGCAACATTTATGGTACATACATTTGTCAGGACTTATTGACTAATAAGGAATACACACAATACGAGTATGTACCCATTTAGGGTCTTGCAATGGGAGACGGCCAGATACGTTATATACCTAATACTTATTTCATTAAATGGTATAAAAGGTAAGTATGTCATATAAAATAATGCAAGATATCAATTACGAGTCCCCAAAAGTATCACTTAAAAAATCATTTAGTTCGTAGTAGACTTTTCCTCTTTTAATCTAATTTCAAAAATATTATGTATATATATTTATTCACCACTATAACATTGGAAGTTATAACACCATCGACTTTAATATAAACCGCGATCTTTTGAAATGACAACTCCAATAGTGACATGAGAGTTTGAAGAAAGAAAACTTGCGTTTCGTTACTACTTTTGTAGTAAATTTACTGACAAAATACGTGATTATATTGCAAATAATGACAAATGCATTATTTTTGGTGGGCAGGCTGTGTTTTTACAGCATATATAATATCATTATCGTTTTTGCAACTAGTAAAGCAACTAAAACGCAAATAGTACCAGAGTGGTACTACTAGTTGTCATACTTGCATTAACAAAACGCATGAAAGATCGAAAACTTGAGAATTGGATTCACATGGATCATTCATTCCGAAACCGAAGACCAGTTGGATCCTTAGACAATACCAACAACAATCTGACTGGGTCGACCACTGGTAATCGACTTAAAGTTCACTGGTAATGGATTTCAAGTTGGACAATAAGGCTGCAGGACCCAATCTCTGGATTGAATTACACAAACCGCAAGTCATCTGTAATGAAAGGCATTACTACAAGAGAATGGTTCGGGAAGCGATTGAAATTAAGAAATATCCTAATTTCAATCGTGAAGACGGTTTCAAACTCTCTCTCGTGGAATCCAGTTACAGCCAAGTGTACTCGTCGTAACCGGTTTCACAGTGCGTCGCGGACACAGTTAGTGTTGTGTATCGTCCGAGTGTGCAGATGGACATGACTAGTTACGAAAACCATGAGAGGGTAGTTTTAAAAAATGCTGCCCCCGCTTCGCAGAGGCGTTAGCTCCAGTACTCCAGTCATCCCGTGACCACGACAGCGTGTAAACCTGTTGAAACGTCGGGAAAAATAAAGAAACGCGATAAACACCCGTTAAATAATACTAATCGTAATAAACCATACAAATAATTCAATGCCATTAGTTTTCAATAAATCATTCTTCAGGGTCAATAAATTGACTCTGTAGAATGCATGGCTTTCAAAGAAATGTTTATTTATAAGTTTTAAATGTTCAAAATTTACAATGTTTGTGATATTGATTGATAGTTTAATACATAATTGTATTTTGTTAAATTCTACCTGCTTTTGTACGTTCGCAAGACGTACTATGTGACTAGTTTGACTAGTTTTTCCTAATTTATAAGATTTTAATGATGAGGTTTTTTCGTAAATAGTTTTCTTTGTTGCTATATATTATTAGAAATATATAGCAACAAAGACTTTTATAAATATAGAGTATACCATAATAGTCATAATTTTATACTTCTTAAAATATTTCTAACCTGACGTTCTCCTATGTAGTCCACAAATACCGTCGATCCAACTCGTTTTCTGAAAAGTAAAAACCGCCCAACCTGCATAAGTAACACGACCACAACCTTCATTCACTAGTGTCACAATGTGGTTTTGTTTGCAGATACACAATAGGCGACCTTCACAATAGCAAGATCACAGCGATCGAGTGGTCCAAAAACGGAATGCGGCTGTTTTCCGGCGATAAAAATGGAGTTATCATCATGACTGAGATAGACTTTTATATGGTAAGTTCAGCCGGGTACTGACCGGTGTTACGGTGCGTAATGTAACGTGTTACACAGCGAGCGTTCGTGCAAACAGTGCAAGGAAGGAAGGCGCTCGCAACGAACAGCGCGATGGATTTTAGAAAACGGCGTAACGTATCATGCTCGCTGCGAATGGTTTCACCTTGTGCGTTACTAGTTTCTGCCAGCGGTTTCTTATGCATTTTTCCGGTAGAAAAAGTAGCCTTTATGTTATTCCAGGTGTAGCCCCACCTCTATGCAAAATTTCAGCCCGATACATTCTGTATTTTTAGCGTGAAGAGGTAACAAATATCCAAGCATCGAAAGTTACGCATTTAAATATACTTAATTGACCGAGCGAGCGAAGAGTCTCTGTTTCCAGTAGGTATGACAAATTCATTACGGATGTAAGCGGGTTAACTACGAACCTTATTTGTGTTGGAAGAACACCAACGTTTCATCCCTTAACGAGGGACTTCTTCAGGGTGAGTGCGGTTCGCGACGCGCCTGTACCGCTGCCGTGCGCTCACTACGGGCGAGAGCCCGAAACGCGCGGGTCGTAGGCGCCGGGGGCGGGGTGGTGGGGGGTACGCTGCTTGTCGATGCTGGAGAGTAGGAGAGTCATCATCTCGCGGAGATTCCATCTTGCCGGGTAGTGTAGGTATACTCTGTGTACATACTGCTCTCTGACTTCCCAAGGAGACACAGCTGCCAAGCGGGTGGCAGGTTCCAACCTCTATCTCTATTGAAGTTGGGCCATCGTCCAATCTCTATCGCCTCGCGTATCTTGCGGGGAACAAAGAATTTTTCCCTAGACAAGACACGGGCTTTGTCGAAACGTACGTAATGCGACGGTCCTTCCTCAATACAGTGTTCTACTACCGCCGAGCGATTGGTGTCAACGTTCTTTACGGCGCGTATGTGTTCAGAGAGCCTGGTGGTTAAGCTCCTTTTTGTTTTTGTAGCTCTAAACCTGGAATTAAACATAGGCATAGGCTTGTTATCCCATAAAGCAGTTCCCATGAGATAGAAATAACCTTTTAACGTTTCCATAGAAACAACGCGTGCGAAGCCGCGGGCAGAAACTATTAGTAAAGAATGCTTGCCTTATCTTCAGGGTGATGCCCCCATTATATTTGGACGCAGGTTAATAAAACAATAACCCGGTTGAAAAAGTAATTACTGGTATAAATTTTACACGAGGGCATGCAGATGATTGACCCAGTTAAGGCAAGTGTATGGCCGAACGGCCTTGAGAACACAAAATCTATCTATCTGTAGCCGTATAAATAAATTGTTTTATTGGTGAAATGTTCAATGTGTAAAATACTTTGACCAATATTTGAGTGAAAGAAAATTACTCAAACTTAATAGCGTTTAAAAGAAATATCCAATTTTCGAAAAAAAAAATATATTCGAAATTTGGGTATTTTCTTCTTTAGAAGAACAGCGTGTACGCTGTTGATTTTGAGTATTTTTCTTTCACTCAAATATTTGTCAAAGTATGTTACACAAATTCAACATTTCACGAATAAAACAAATTATTTATACGGCTTAACAACTGTGTTGTCCAATGATGAATAATAATATTTTTATATTTATTTGAAGGTTAACATTATTTCCTAGGGTTTATTTAAGTGAGCGTATGACAAATAAAATTGCGGCGAAAGGGGTTAATTTAATATATTACATACATTGGTGTTCATTCAGAAGTCACCAAAACTGAACTTAACTAATTTTCACAGGACTAAAAATGTTGCCATACCTTTCATAACAATCGAAATAAAAAGGATGGCATTATTTTTTGCGCTGTCAAATTAGTTTAGTTTAGTTTTAGCGATATCTGAATTGACACCATAGAGTTTGGTGTCAATTCAGATGTCGCCAAAACTAAACTAAACTTTTTTTTCAGCACTTAAAATGTTGTCTTCCATTTCTTATCGATCGAAATAAAAGGCATCATTTTTAGTTCTGTCAAATTACTAAACTTTAGTTTGGCGACATCAGAATTGACGCCATATATTTTGAAACACCCAGAACAAACATCTGCAGTTCTGTGCCGAGGTGGGAATCGGGGAGTTGAGCTTCCAGGTGGACCCTCACCCCCTCCGCCGCCGCCGAGGTCGTGAATTTATTTTTGTTTTATTCCAGCACCTCTGCAAATCCATGGAGATAGTGAACGAGCAACACGAAATAGTGCAGATGAGCTACTACCAGAACACTCTGCTAGTTTCCAGTGTGTACCGCAGCATTATGTGCTCGTTGAGAGACGGCCGGTGGCGCGTCAACCAGATCGGACGCAGGGAGCGGAAGACGTAAGGATCTAAGAAATATGTATACATTCTTATAATTTTTTATGTTGTGCCAAGGAGGCGGGCGATGCGGCAGCTCTACAGTTTTTAACTTATGCTGTCTTATCGTTAATTTGTATCTTATATAATATGTACCTTACCCAAAATCAATTATTTTGTTTTGTTTTTATTTATTTTTTATTTTTTTTGTTGTGACACACTTCACACTAATATTAGGTCCTTACATATGAAATTGGCGTTTTTCGTACTGGCCACTTTAATCACAAATTTCTCCTCTTTGGTAAGGAATTCCAAATTCAAATTTGTACAGCTATAGACTCATGTATTTGTGCTTCGATGATCGTCATTCATTTGTTTTTTTTCTTCTGTTTTTTTCTGTTTGCGTCACTCATTTTACAAAATGGAAAACTTAAAATATCGCATTATTTACGAGTACGAGTTCCGCCGTGGCACTAGTGCTGCGGAAACAACTCGAAGGGTGAATGATGTGTATGGCGGTCGTGTTGCAAAAGAAAACACAGTTCGTTTTTGGTTCCAACGTTTTCGTTCTGGAAATTTTGACCTGCAGAACAAGCCCCGTGGACGGCCTGAGACTCAAGTTGATAATGAAGAGTTGAAGGCTATTGTGGAAGCGGATCCATCGCAAACCACGTCCGAGTTAGCTGCAGGCTGCGATGTTAGTGATAAAACTGTTTTAATTCACTTGAAGCAAATTGGGAAGATTAAAAAGCTTGAAAGGTGGGTACCTCACGAATTGACTGAAGCAAACCGGCAAACGCGCGTCGACTGCTGCGTTACATTACTAAACCGGCACAATAATGAAGGTATTTTAAACCGAATCATTACCTGTGATGAAAAATGGGTTCTTTACGATAATCGGAAGCGCTCAGCGCAATGGTTGGATCCTGGCCAGCCAGCCAAATCCTGCCCCAAGCGAAAATTAACCCCAAAAAAGTTACTTGTAAGCGTTTGGTGGACTAGTGCCGGTATTGTTCATTACAGTTTTCTCAAATCTGGCCAGACTATTACGGCTGATGTCTATTGTCAGCAATTGCAAACCATGATGGAAAAGCTAGCGGCTAAACAACCTAGGCTGGTCAATCGCTCCACGCCACTGCTGCTTCACGACAACGCTAGACCACACACTGCGCAACAGACGGCTACTAAATTAGAAGAGCTTCAATTGGAAAGTCTAAGACATCCTCCGTACTCCCCGGACCTTGCTCCAACAGATTACCATTTTTTTCGAAATTTGGATAACTTCTTGCAAGGGAAAAAATTCAACTCCGATGGGGCAGTCCAAATCGCCTTCAAAGATTTTATTGACTCCCGTCCGACTGGTTTTTTTAGTAAAGGGATCAATGAACTACCTATAAGATGGCAAAAGTGCATAGAAAATAATGGTTCATACTTTGATTAATTAAATATATTATATTAAAAAATATTCGACTTTTTGTTCCTCCCATACAAAACGCCAATTTCATATGTAAGGACCTAATATTATAAATGCGAACGTTTGTAAACGAATCTGGTTGAAATTTTGCATATAGGTCTACACCTGGAATAAAACATAGGCTTCTTTTTATCCGATAAATAAGTTCCCTAGGGATAAAAATAACCTTTAAACGTTTCCATAGAAACAACGCGTGCGAAGCCGCGGGCAGAAATTAGTCTAAAATAAACAAATCAATAATGTTGGACAATTCACTAATTCAATTCAATTTTCATTTTCTATTTATTTATTTAATTAGAACGGTCACACCACCTACATTAACTAATTAAAATTAAATAATACAATAAAAATACAAATTTCACATATAAAGTGAAATAAAATAAAATATAAACAACAAATTGTCACACAGCATCATTCAGCTCCAAACTAAACAGAGCTTGTGTTGTGAGTAAATGATATACTTTACACTTAAATGTTTTTGTTATACATCACCCAGAACAGATATCTGCAGATCGTACAAACATTTGTCCCGAGGCGGGAATCGAACCTCTTGCGTCACAGAGCGTTCATCTGTTGGTGTTTTCTTAGCTCCCTGCTGCTTTAGCGAACTGAGGTTAAAGTACGAAATTGCCGTTTTGTACTGAAAAATTGAAATTCGTTTTTTTTTAACTTATTAATTTAATCAAAATAATTACTTACCATTATTATTATCTATACATTGCTGCAATCTGATAGATAGAACTCTGGTGATCTAGATTCGACAAACTGTGTGAAAGCATTTTGTACTGCCTCCTAGGAAGAAAACTTTTTATCACGTAGAAAATTGTCCAAATCACGAAAAAAATGGTGGTCCGTTGCAGCAAGGTCTGGCGAATACTAATCCAATTCTTTTTGCAGTTCCTGTAGAGTTAAAACGGTTTCTCGTGCTGTATGAGGTCTTGCGTTATCATTTATCGTGGATCAATAATGGTGAAGATCGATTCATGAGTCGGGGCTGTTTCACTGCTAGTTTTGCTATCATTGTTCGAAGTTCGGCACAGTAGACATCTGCCGTTATTGCTTGACCAGATCGGAAAAAGCTATAGTGAATAACACCATGCTGAGACCACCAAACAGTTACCATTACCTTTTTATTGGTAAGCTTTACTTTAGGACACTGTTGCGGCGTTTGACCTGGGGTTAGCCATTGCATTTTTCGCTTACGGTTATCATAAAGAATCCACTTTTCATCACATGTCACAATTCGATCCAATATTCCTTCATATCTGTATCGATTCAACAAGGCAACACGCGTTTCTTTCTGCAGATCAGTCTTCATGAGGCACCCATTTTTATTTTTTTTATTCTATTGATTTGACGCAAATTAGTTAATACTTAGTTAGTAATAAATACTTAGTTAATAATTAGTTAATAGTTTAACGTTACCTTACCAATAAGGTAAGGTAACGTTAAACCATGCCGCTAATTTCTGGGTAGTTTGGCTCGAATCGGCTTCCACCATCTCAATTAATTGTTATTCTCCTGTGTGGGCGGTCTTCTACGTGGTTCGTTCTTCAAATCAAAGTTTCCATCACGAAAGCGTTTAAACCAAATCGCACGGTGCGATCATTAGCAGTCCCCTCTCCAAACGCAACATTGATATTGCGAGCTGTTTCTGCCGCGTTAGTTCCGCGTCGGAACTCGTATTCAAAAATCACTCGAATTTTCGAAGTATCCATCTTTCTTGTTTAAACTGAATAAAAAAAAACAACTGAAAGTCGATAATCGAATGTTGCACATTTTTTAAAAGAGAAATGCTCTATATTAAAAAAGTTTCGCTCAAAAATCTCAAACCATGATGGTTCTATGTCAATTCGAAGTACCTATTACAATAAAACGGCAATTTCATACTTTAACCCCTATTATGTTAAGACTTGACTTGTTTATGTTTCAACTGTCTTCGTTATTGTCAGTTTATGTGCGGTGGGAGCGGTATGGCAGTACTCGTACGCTCGCGGCGGCGCCCCGCAAGCCTACTGCGCGCGGCCCGGCCTGCGGCTGTGGCGGGCAGACGCCGAGGGGCAGGTGCTGCAGACCTTGCTGTTTAAGGTATGTCTCTATAGACGTTTACTCGAACACGATACACATATGAGTGTTAAAGGTATCGTTCCACAGTATTCCATAGGGTATCGCAATTTTGAAAAGCGCTCGCTTCGCTCTTTGCACTAGCATGGTACAAAGTTACAAAACGCGACTCTCTCTACTCGCTACGCGGCGTAAGGCTATCGCATTGCCTCTTCTCTTCGCCAAATTGATATTAAATTCGGCATTGATATTAATTAGTGAGGCATTAATTTTTTTATGATATTAAATTCGAATTCCTCACCCCACAATCACTATATCCACCATCATCATGAAGAACAACAATATCTCACTGAGTGAGTCAGTCAGTGGTAGTTAAAGCCCACATCCAACAGTGATCCAAGCTAAAGTCTCGGAGAGATGCAGTGGGCATAACCTCATCATCATTCGCAGCTGGATTTTACCCACTGCTGGGTATAGGCATCCCGATGTTTGTGCCGTTCACGACGACGCGACCCGACGGCCCGATGCGAACCGTCTTCATTGACGCCCACCGACGCGTACTATGTTGCTTTGCAACTGGGTACCCGACGCTTTATTGCCCATTATTGGGCACCAATCAGTTGTTGCTTTGCTCCACCTATCATCACATCGCCTTGCTATGTGTTCGGGTGAACCGACTACGCAGCAGATAATATGCATTTAGCTGCGCTTGCAGCTATATTATATGCGCTTGCGCTTGTTGAACGCGTATTTGCTCACGGTTACCTAAACTTACTCAGTTCGCGACTGACCGCCATCGTTGCGGGTTCAAACCAATATTACTATTTCGTACCATTTTACAATTTATACCATCAGTTGTTTTTTACCATCAATTTAAACCACACCAGTGACTTTCCTTGACCACCAACCAAGGACCATACCAATTACCAATCTCAAAGGGCAGTTTGGGGATCCACCAGCACCATCTACCTGAACCCCCAATCAACTCCTTTTCACTATGTGTCCCGCCCAACTCTATTTGAGTTCCATATTATTTACACTAACCTAATATTTAATAATAAGTTACAATATTATCTATTTGTTTCCAGGACGCCATCACCAACCCGCTGACAGTAGCCGAGCTCCTCAACCCATCAGCTACGCGACACTCTCCAACCACCAAGGAGTTCACCCTGGGTCCGTTACACGTGTTCCGGGATCAGTTCCTAGTGGCCCACGATGACAGGGTGCTTCTACTGCTGGAGCCGGCCAGCCAGCAGTGTGTGGCGGCAACGGATCAGCTCAGGAGGTATGCACTTTATACAGGGTGGAACAAATATGTCAGGTCATAAAAAAACAGAATGCCTCACCCTTGGGGGTACCCGAAAATATCCCATGTATGTATGTTCCCCGATTTTTCGTAGTTTTCGAGTTATGATTTTTTTACGTTGTGTTTGAGAATTTTCGTTCGGAACGGTTAAAATTGTTTTATATTTTTTTTGTGGAATTTTAATCTTTTCGTTTTCGTAATACATTTATGACCCCTATGAATCGTACTTTCTTGCATAAAATAATCAGCTTTCTAACAGTGATGCAATTCACAAAAATTTTGATCGTAAGTGAAGAGTTTACGTTTGAGCGAGACATAGTTGAATTTTCAACATCAAATTAAAAATCAAAAAAACCATCGTTTTTTATTTAATATTGAAAATTCAACTTAGTCTCGAATGAATGCCTCACCCCCGGGGGTGAGGCCCCGTCATTTGTTTGGTCTACCTTGTATACAGCTATACAAGACAGAGCTGGATTCCTTTGCATCATCAACAGACATACGTCTGCTGAACGTTTCGGATTAGTTGGATTTTACGACAACCACGGGCTGAATTGGAGGGGTCGATTCTTACGCCGTCCTCGCCACAGAAACTTACATCTTCGTAAGATTTTGATTCCATTAGCAACGGTTTAGCTCAGAGGTCAACAGTTAGTGGCCAATGATGATAGAATGTTGCTTCTGTATGGTGCCGGCTTAGAATTTGCACCATCCCAACTCTTCCCGCGGGTGTCGTAAGAGGCGACTAAGGGATATCCAGGGGGGGGTGGGCAGCAGCGCCCACTGCAGAACAATTGTACTACCGAACTGCGATCCTGAACCCGCATGCCCAGCGTGGGGATTATGGGCATTACCTCCGTGAGATAAAAGCCAACATGGCGCTTATCAGGGGGAGGCCTGGGTCCGGTAGTGGATCATTACAGGCTGTGGAGGTGGAGGTGCCTTGCCCTGACGCATTCCTCTAAAACAGGCTGGATCTCGCAAGCCCCGAGATCAAGGGATGAAAAACAAAAAACTACTGAAACTTTCGGCATTTCGTCTTTATTGATATTTTTGTTTTTATGTTTATAGCGTGTGTTTTACCTGAAGATCTAACTATCCTTTCCCAGAATCCTGTCAGTCAGCGTGAACCGAGACGAGATTTTCGTCCTAGAGGGGCCGCGCTCATTGGTCCGCCTCGCCCACACGCCCGAGCCCGCCGCCAGCGCCGCCCTGACGGCAGGTTTGTTCAACAAGAAATAGACCCATAATGTATTCATCCAATTGTATATCAGTTGCTTTTATAACGGCAACTCTAGCAAGGGATAGACTATGGGTTATACAATCTAATGTTTTAGGTCCTTGTGATAGAGTTGCTTTTATAATGTAGGGTGAAACTAAGATGGGCATACATAGTAGAGTCTTGATAACTTAGCTTAGACTCAGACAGTACAGACATGTCATGTCCCAGGTCTGTTCAACAAAAAATAGTCTCTTACCCAATTGTATTAGAGTTTATTTTCTTCTGTACCTGGCAGGAGGCTTTAGATAAGATTAAGGCATGTCCCATGTCTGTTGCACATGAAATACTGGTAGTATTTAATTTATTTATTTTATTTTCTACTTCTATTTGACCCGACTTAGCAATAGCAATGGAAAAAAATATTTTTCACCAAAAAATAACTTCTCAGTTGTTTCTCAAATCCATACAAGATATTTAAGAAATAATAATGTTTTATTTAGTAATAAAAGAAGTCTTAAACATAGATGAAAACACCTTTTAAGTATTATGGAAATACTTGAGATATTTGTTTTATAGGTGATTTCGCTATTCCACGTTTTAAATTAGAAGTATTTAGATTAGACCCTGGGAGGTATTTCCGTTTGACGCGAAATAATGCCTGACTTTTTGTATTTGAGCCAACTCAAATACAAAAAAAGTCAGGCATTATTTTGTTGACATTATTTTGATATTCCTAGGCCTCTTGGCTAGGTTGTACACTTTTTTGACTATTGCATGTACTTATTTATAGACGTTTTTGTCTTTTGATCTTTTGACTTGTACAATTTCATTATATTTTATGAAACTATCACTAGTACTTATTCCAGTATTTAGAGCTTGAAGTGTATACAGGGTGTAGAACATAGCTTTTTATTTTTAGTTCTTGTTTTGGGGTAATTCTAAATACGGTACATCTTTCAAATTTGTGTTTAAGTTTTTCGTCCTTAGCCTGATTTCTGTGCAGGATTACCTCAAGATATACATTGTTGTAATTGAGGTACTTATAAATGATGCTGGTAATATATTTTGTACTTATTCTATTGAGCTAGTAAGAGCACAACAATCTAAATAATTGCAAAGCAAGCAACGTTTATAAGTAACCCCGTTATTGGTTGTCTTCACTAGTTTATGTAGTAGTAGTATTCAGTCGAGTTGTGGTTATCCGTCCTTTCGCACAAATATTTTGTAGTATTTTAGCTTATAGCTATCCATACTTATATTATAAATACGTAAGTAACTCTTGTCTGTCTGTCTGTTACCTTTTCACGACTAAACGTATCTCAATGGAATTTGTCAGGGAGGTTAATGGTATCCCGGGGACGGACGTAGGCTACTTAAAAAGCGCGTGCGAAACCGCGGGCAGCAGCTAGTTTACCACAAAGGGTTAAAAAGTATTTTACCATGTTTTGGTATAGTATTTACCACCAGCCTATATTGGTCCACTGCTGGACGCAGGGCTCCCTTGTTAAGTGCCTTATTGGCTTTTATCTCATGGCGGGTAATGCCCATGATCCCCACGGGCATGGGGGTTGGGGATTGCAGTTCGATGGTAGAATTGTTCTGCTGGCCGCCCCCCGGTGGATATCCCTTAGTCGCCTCTTTTGACACCCGCGGGATAAGTTGGGGTGCTGCAAATTCTAAGCCGGCACCACACAGCACTATTTACCAGTAATGTTGCAAATTTCTAAAGTCTATGGAACTTTGTCATACGAGAGAAGTCGAGGGTAAAATATAGCGCTATAATAATGTATTTTAGTACTCTAAGGATTGTGTTCTTCTTCTTCTGAAATATATAAATTGATTGATTATATCAAAATTATAAGATGTTTTCAGATCAAGATGAAATTTAAAGTACATTTAGAACATAGCCTTAACTTAGATAATATTATACCGAAATATACCGATAAATTCAATTCAATATACAGTGAAATATAAGCCACAACTAAATATCTTTCAGTAAAACTGCCCAAGTTAAGATTTATTGTTGTGGGTTTATTGGTAATATACGGGCTAAGTTAAGATTTATTGCTTTGTGTAAGTTCAGTGCGCACAGCAGTCCGTTGTACGGGCCCGTTTCATCGTATACGTTTTTACTCGGCGGTAGAGGATTTTGTTGTACGAGCGAGTTCACACACATGACAGTATTCCAGACCCGGTAATGTGTGTGTAATGCTTTTTCTACTACATCCGCCATCGCCGAATAAGATCGCATACGATATAACGATCTGCTGTGGGAACGTACACTAAGATCCACTTCACTAAGGAATGTATAAGTTTAACAAACATGGTGCTTAAGACATAGGAATGTCTTTAAACGAATTGTGCCAAAATAATGCCATATTTATAATAATAAGTTCTTTAGATTACTAAGTTTAAAAAAGTACTTAAAAACGTTAACTGTGCATCTCAATAATGAGATACAATTTTGTACTTAATTTATAAATTTAATGTACCTACAACACAAGCAAATGAAACGAACATACTGTTGATATAATATAACGCACAAGATTGGGATTTTATAAATAATTTAATTCTTTTAGCGTATAGCCTTTAATAAATAATTATTTTAGCGTATACTTCTAGATTGTGATTGAGAATGATGATCATTCTCAATTACTTTAAATACGCAGGTTTTATTATTGATTCAGCTAAAACTAAATTGACAACACTAAAACGGTTGGAGTCTCATTATTCACGATCGAAATAAAAAGGGCAGCAACATTTTTAGTGCTGTCACTTTTGTTTAGTTTTTTTCACAATAAAAAACAATTGTTTGTTTAATTTTAAGTCAGATTTAAGATTTGACGATCATTAGGACTATTGTCACGATTACCTTATTAACTGATACCAAAATAGGACCAATGTAGGTTAGTTTAGTTGTGATAGTTATTTTAAGTGCTTAATTGACATTCCCATAATTTTGCCTCTTTTTCCAAAGTTGGAAACTATTTTGGGCGTAAACAAGTTCCGGATACTTTACATTATAAAAACAAGCGTTTGAAGAATTCATAAAAGCAAAAAAACTAAATTTCATTTAAGGTTAACATGCTTACATTCATAATGAAGTCCCAGATACGTTGATGTCAGTTCAAAGCTTTTAGTTTTGTTCAAAATACTGCAGCATTTTCTGAAAATGTTCCTCAAAGGTAAAGGTTCCGACGGGTCTAGAACCCGCTCCCTTGAATCAAGCAGGCAGTGCTCTAATCAGTATACCTACAGGGTTGCTTTTTGAGATGGGATGATGAATATGGAGAAATCCAAAACCATGAGAGAAAAGTCGTGAAGGGAGTCATGGCCTCGATTTATAAGAATACAAAAGTTGCACTAGAACTCAAAACTGAAATCGATTTTCTTGTGCTTTTTTGCTCTGTAGGTGTATTTGGTTGACGTGTTTTTATGGTTTCGAAGATCGGAGATCGGTTTCGAAACCCTTATGGCATCGCTTTTTCTGTCCTTTTTTCCGTCTTTAATATCTCAGCAACTACAGCAGCAAATAACGTGAAATTTGAAATAATAATACATTTAGTGCGCATGTACAGATTAAAAGAAAAATAAATAAAAATATATGAAAAATGAAAATGTAAATTTTCAGTACAAATTGTGATGTCGAAATTTTAAAAGAGACCTACAATGTCAAGTGGTGTATCAAATGAAAGGTATCAGATTGTACATTTCAAAACAGTTTTTGAAATTTTTGTATGTTTCATACGAACCTAAACATAAAGACACGACATAAAGTCGAAAAATTACCCATTCCCACCATTTTATCTCCGAAGTTTGCAGAGCGATCCATCTGAAATGTATTTAGCGTTTGTAGATATGGAACTACATATATTTTACAGGAAAAATATGGAGATGTTTGTAAGTGGACCACTTTTTAAAAAATGGTCAAAAAAGGGGGCATAATTTTTAAAAGGGGAGGCTACCTCATCGAGAGGGGTATCAATAAAGTTATCGGTATGTACATCTCAAAACAGTTTTGTAATTTCTGTAGGTTTCATACTTTTTGAAATATTTTGAAAAAAGACGAAAATTTTACTATTACCCTATATACCTACTACGAAGTTTGCAAACCGATACATCTGAAATGTAGGTACCTTTAATTTTTTGGTATTCATCAAATAGCAAAGTCTCTAACCAGTACCTAGTACATATTGGTATACTTGACAATCTCGGCGCGCGAGTTACACTCGCACTTGACGGATCTTGTTTTTTTTTGTTTCGTGAAATATTATCAATGCAGTAAGTAATTTCCATGGTGAATATTGTAATGTTGTGTAACTTCTCGTTTTACTACCTTTGTATTATAAAATATAACAGTAATATCAGGAAACAATAAGAAATAAAATAACATTTCTTTGATATAGATATAGTTATGGTTTCTCATGGTTTCGGATTTGGACATCCACTCACATCTCAAAAACTACACTGTTTATTAAGTTAAGCACGCATAACACATCGGCTTGAAACTTTCGATGAGCATTTTTATGTAAAATGTTCCACCTTAGATAATTATTATTCATTACTTTAAAATATATAAGATTTCGGAGCTTTTAATCAGGTAAAACTGGCCCAAGATATATTTTTTTCACCAATCGATGCTACCAACAGTCGCAGTGGTCGATATAGTTAGTTTGCTTTTTGTATTGATCATGCGATTTACCATTTAGTAGCTAAATGTAGTATCATATCAATGAGTTTTGTTTTTAATACACTTGCTTTCAATTTGTGAAATATTTCCACGGTAAAAAAACATGAAGAAAAAGATTTATCATCTCAGCTGATATTTCTATATTTGACTTACCTATTAATTTTGCAAGCAAGTGTATTTCGAATCTCGTTTGTTTATACTTTGGAACAAATAGCTTTACCAATTAACAATCTTATTCGGTAAATTATTCCCTTTAAATAAAGCTACAATGTTTAAATTCTAATGTTCCATATTTTTATTGTAATGATTTATCAGATTACTTAAATAGCTTAAACGATCCTTGTTTTGTGGATCATCCATTATATTTTTAAGATAAAAGATATTTTTGAGCGTTTTTACATATTTTGATCCACAACTAACGATTGTTGATTCACTTTTTGTCATAGCACGGCCATTGTACTTAAATATGAATATACGTTTTTAGTTATTTTTGCGTTTTTATTTATTTTCCGTCACCTTTTGCTTCGCTTCGTATATTTGAGTAATGGCTTTACTATGCATAAAGACACAATTTATAATTACTGAGCTTTTATTCAAACATAATTTGCATTGCTTTAACTCATTTCTGGTATAATGGTGTCAACTCAGATGTCGCCAAAACTAAGTTTGTGCTGTCAAATTAGTTTACATGGCGACATCGGAATTGACACCGGTAACAGAATAAGTTGCACTAGAAATCGCTTTTCTTGTGCTTTTTTGCTCTGTAGGTGTATTTGATTGATGTGTTTTTTTTTGTTTCGTGAAATATTATTAATGCAGTAAGTAATTTCCATGTTCAATATTGTAATGTTGTGTAACTTCTCTTTCCACTACCTTTGTATTACAAAATATAACAGTAATATCAGGAAACAATAACAGTTCCTTGATATATCTGAGCTCTCCTTGGGCTATAGCAGAATTTTGACATTATTTGTGTGAAAAATGCCAAAGAGAAAGGAGGCCTTGAGGTGCGTGTAGCTGTATTATAACCAAAACTAAATGAATTTGATTTAGTGGCCTAAACAAAGCCTACCTATCCTTTCAACCTTCCTTACCAACATCATCATAACACACACAAACCCTTACATTCACACACATGTACTCACCTTGGTTTGGTAGCTCCTGTTGCCCGGACTCTTGAGAGAGTCCGAGACCCGTGTCCTCGGTACTACCAAACTAAACACACAGTACTTAAACTCGTACACAGCAAGCATCATGTCCAAGCACAGGAGTCAACTTCTTATTTGATTGCTTGGTTTGGAAATTAGATTTTTTTTTTTTTTTTTGTATTCCTTTGTAACCTAGCGATAAGGTAGAGCAGGGTACTCTAACACAAGTATTTATATGCTTAAAAGAGAACCCCAACTCATATTAATAAATGTAATTTTTGTAGGTACAGAAATAAACATTTTTAATAATAATTTTCCTTGACAGACGACCTGATGACAAAGTCCCTAACAACGCTCCAGAACGCAGTGAACACGACAACGTCTCTCCTCGACCAGACTGTCCCGTACATATCCAGCGTGCTGGAGCAACCCATATCCATGTTCACCAAGAACGAGCTGATCGAGAATCAGGCGGCGATACCAGGTTTGTACCTGAAGATATATTATTGGTCGTGGCGGTCACGGCGAAAATCGACCCATCCAACTCGGCCCGTTGCTGTCGTAAGAGTCAACTAAGGAAACAGTAATGGAAAACAAACCCGAGAAGGGGTATGATTACCAGAGGAAGGTAAGCTTCTTTGAATTTTTCTGTTTATTGTTGACACCCCCAATGTGATAAGATAACCAATCTGGGCAGATTGGTTATTTATTACATTGGGGTGTCAGCAAACACGCAAAACGCTTGGCGGGCGCCAAGCGTGGTGATTATGTCGAAAACCCCCTCTTGTTTTAGGACGCATGTTCAGAATGGACGCGTCTGTTTTTGTTTAAAAGGACTACCAAGATTTATCTTAACCAGTATTTAACTTAGCATAAATGAATGAATGAACACCTTATATACGTACATACAAAAAAAATATTTTATATCTAAATTAATAAACAAAAAGAAACGTCCAATAGGCGGCCTTATTGATTAAAGCAATTTCCAGGCAACCTTATCGTTTAAAGATATAAGTAAATTAAGAGTTGGTAGTGCACAGCAAGCCGCCTTGCCGTTCTAATGTTATGATAGTTCAAAGTAAAGTCGTCGGGGTTTTTTGTGAAATAAGCTTTAGCTTTTGATAGTGAATACATCTACGACTGAACCAGGTACTGTAGGTACATTACATACATAGTTTATTGCATTAATGACTCAGTGAGAATATGCCTAGGTAAACCTTATGCCGAAAAATAACGGTAATTTTAAATGCTATTGACAATAGTTTCCATAGCATTATGCGTCAATTACCGTTTATAGAATATCAGCCAGTAGTTGGTCCACTCGTTTTGGCATCAAGGTTAACCCTAACAAATGCCAGGCCATTATAATCGGTAGTTCGCGTCAGCTGGCTAAAATAGATGGTCGAAACCTACTCTCTCTACAATACGACGGGAATAATATTCCTCTCTCCCCCACTGTTAAAAATCTAAGTGTCATTTTTGATAGAAAGCTCAGTTGGATTCCCCACATAAAAGAGATCTCCAGAAAATTCTATTCTATATATAGTGTATTGATACACTCGCTTCTGCGTCTTAAAAACTTCCTCCCGATTCCTACTAAAATCACTCTTGTAAACTCTCTCCTCATTCCAATTATCGATTATGCTGACGTTGTCTTCCTCGATCTTAATGAGACTCTCCTCAATAAACTAGACCGTCTAATAAATACGTGTATCCGTTTCGTCTACAATCTCCGCAAATATGATCATGTAAGCAAATACCGCGCTATGCTAAAATGGTTACCTATTCGTGAACGAAGAAAACTCAGGATCCTTTGTCTACTGTTTTCAGTTATAAGAGACCCTTCGGGTCCTATTTACTTGAAGGAACGCTTACATTTCCTGGCAGACGATCACAGTAGAAGTCTCCGCTCCTCCGATAATCTACTCCTATCTATACCAGTGCATAACACCCCCTTCTTTGGAAATTCTTTCTCTATAGAGGCAGTGCGGTTGTGGAATGACTTGCCTCTGGACATTAGAAAGGCAGATACACGAGATGCTTTTAAGCAAATGGTGCGCAGGCTTTTTCTTAAGAGGTTATACCAATAGTTAATTTACTACATAAAATGTTTTTGTTTATTGCTTCATAATTATGCTTTAGATAGGTATTTAGGTATAAGTATATATAATATATATATATATTTATTAACTATTATTAGCACGCCAACCCCCTGTAAAAACCATATGGTTTTGGTCGGCAGGTAGAAAATGCCTCGGCATTAAGCCCACCCTTTGTACCATAAAGTGCAATAAAGTGTTAAAATAAAATAAATAAAAGACTTACCTAAGCCTTAAGTGGGTATGTAAGTAATGTATTCACCTTTACTTTACCTTCATGAAACATCTAAAATCCAATCATTATAGGGGCTTAATTTGAAACTTAACCTTAAAACAAATTGTGGATTGAAAGATTTTGGTACAATCCCTCACTGATACTTTGTCGGCACTTTTTTGCCTTATTGCTTTAGTCTACACTAGTCTCTTCACAGAATAACAGTAGGAGAGTCAAATAAAATGACAGGAGTAGATCGATCTTTATTAATTCCTTGGAATCCGGTCTACAGTGCTTTTTTATTTTGTCTGGAAGGTAGATGTCATGTAGTTTTATGAATTAAGACCTGGCGTCTTCACGAACGTGTTCGTGGTGTGATGATGGGCAGAACCTGCAGTTCACGTAGTGTTACTAATTAACCAATAACCCTTATATCTTGACGACCGATGTGGCAAGGCGGGCGAAGGTCCGGCTGCGACGCAGGAGGTTGCGGGTTCGATTCCCGCTTTGGGACAAATGTTTGTACGATTTGCAAATATTTGTTCCGGGTGTTCTTGGTATTTTCTAAGTATAATAAATGTATTATAGCTTAGCTATGTAATACATTGTATTAAGTATATCAGTCATCTAGTACCCATAACACAAGCTCTGCTTAGCTTGGGGCTAGATGATGCTGTGTGGATTGTCCAGCATATTTATTTATTTATCTTTCACGATATGGCGTTCGTTAAGCTAAGCTTATCCTAAAATAAGCTTATATATCACAGGTGAGGAATGTTTCGAGCTGCCTCCCATAAAGCACCTGCCGATCAACTTGTCAGAGAACGTGCTTCAGTCCATCATCAACGAGTTCCAAGACGTGTCGACCGACGCGGAGGAGACCCGGCGCGCCAAGTCGGAGGAATTGCAGAATAAGTTGAAGCTGTATAAGAGTTATTTGAACAGGTGGGTTTGTTTTTCGTGTATTTTTCACGTATAGCAGTCGTGGTGTAAGAATCGACCCCTGCAACTCGGCCCGTGGACAAAAGTGGACTAAGGGAACCTGCCCGACGAAGGGCAGCAGCTTCCTTCTGTGTTTTTTTAACACCTCTACTGCGATCACCAATCCGCCTGCCAAGCGTGGCGATTAAAGTAAACCCCCCCTTATTTGGAGGAGGGGAGGCTGTTAGGTAGGTAGATTTGTCACGTGCGTTTTATGTGTCTATGAGCTTAGAAGGCAAAGAGTGTACTGTCGGCATTACAGAAGCTAATACTCAATAAAATAATTTAATTTCAGGAACGAGGAGTTGATCCATAGCAGCAGAAGGAGTAGGAGGAGAGAGGGGGGATCAGGGGGGAATACCCCCCGCAGAGCCACGCCCGTCCGTAGGGAGGGGGGCACTACCACTACTGCGCCCTGCGTTATGCAAGTCAGCGTTTACAGGTGAGTGCATGTATCCATATCATGGGAACTGAATGGGATAAAAAGAAGCCTATGTATTATTCCAGGTCTAGACTTAAATCTATGCAAACTTCCAGCCCGATTTGTTCAGTAGTTTTGGCGTGAAGAAGTAACTATAACATCCATCAATACTTTCGTATCTATAAAATTAGTTTGCTAGTTAGACTAACTTCTGCCCGTGGCTTTGCACGCGTTATTCCGGGATATAAGTAAACTATATTGCTATTCCAGGTTTTGAACTACATCTATGCAAATGTTCAGCCCGATCCGTTCAGTAGTTTTGTCGTGAAGAGGTAATAAACATTCATCCAAACTCTGCATTAATACATTAATATGTATTATATACTTCTCATTGAACAAATACCTGAATATTTATTTCTCTTTGCAGCGACATCTCACAACCAAACGACGAGCTACTAGAACAGCAAATCGAAGAGAAAGAGAGAATTCTCGCCAAGATGCTCAACTTAGCGTCTCTCAGCATGGCCGCCCCTCCTGACGTGACCGACACTTACCCACACAACGATAATCATAACGGCGACAAAACTTACACACCCAACGGCCAAAATAACGCACCCAACGACAAAAATTACACGCCCAATAATAAAAACGGGCCTTACAAACACTTGCCCGATCACAACACTAACACATTCGAGCTAAACCCTAGAAATAACGGAAAAGAAGCGAAACATAACGTAGATGCAAATAAACCAGTGAATGCAGTAAATGGGGACTTAGTCCCGAAAGTGATGAAGCTACCTAATAATTGGAACTTGGATTTAGAATTGAAGTTGGACGTGAAGGGGTACAAGGATCGATTGATATCGCCTGACGATCATTTGGATAGCGAGTGGGAGATCATCTGATTCTAAGACTTTCTAGAGCTTTCTATGTCAAGGTAGAGTTTAACATTTAGGTATCAAACATAGAAATCACTATGTTTAGCTTGATCAATTTAAAAGTTCCCGCTTTTAACGACTAGTTATGCGGAGCGGAATGCCTAATTTTAAATAAACTAAAACAAAATTCTTTTATTTCAGATAACATGATCCATAATTTGTTAGTAGCAGAAATCTCTTATATTAAATGTTAGTCTTATATTGTAATTTTCCTGGCATCTTCGACTGGCTCGCTAATGTCGCCGAGAAGTAAAGGATAGAAGGTAATACCAGCCTACATATAGAATGGTATTGAGAATGACGTCATCTCTCAATACCATTCTATAGTATGAAGGTTATAGGTAGTTTGTATTCACTATGCTCCGTCCACGCATTAATTTTCTTTGACTGAATAAATATTTTTACAGACTGCTTTTTAGAAAAGTGATGCGAATCTACCGGCTCGACAAATATCGGGACTAACGAGAGCTTCGATATTTATCGAGCTGACAGATTACGTGTGTATTAACATTTTTATTATATCATTAAAAAAAGAAAACAAATGCGTGGACGGATTACAATCACAATTATCATCACAATAGACTAATATTTAGTTATTAAGTGTAGTTAGTTTGGTGCATAACACAGTGAATATATAGCATAACAGAAATATACTATTTATAATAATAAGGTACCTAGATGATGCTGTGTGGATTGTTCAGCATTATTATTATTATTATTATGTGTCGGGGTTGCCATTTGGCAAGGGACCGCGCGAGCGAACGATGCGATTTCGTCACACAAACAAACTACATGCAAATGTATTTAAAGTGTCCTTATTGAAGCTAAGTAATCGTGCGATCACAAAACGTATGCGTTACGAGTTCGCATCGCTTGCGAATTAGAACAAGCACCTATATTTACATACCTATACACTAGCCAAACTCGATGTAGAATGTTTGTGAACAAGCCACGACACAAATTACTATAGGTGAAAATATAGTTCCGTGTCGTGGCGTGTCGAGACGGCCAGAAGCATGTCGATTTTATACATTTAGTATGGTTAGAGCCATGTTTGTAGGTCGGGTCGTGTCGTGACGCGTTCTGTCGAATGTATGAAACCCATATGCTTTTGGCGCGTCACGACACGCCACGACACTTAAGTATGTTACCGCCTTCAATCCCACATGTTTGCCATCGAGTTTCAGATATAATTGTAAGCAATATTTATTGAAGGAAGGGTCTCAAATAGACAATGGACAAGTAATGTAAGTTGCGTATAAAAAGTCGCGGCTACAAAGTGAATTTTCGGTTAAGTATGGGCGGTTTGTGTACAAACATTCCACATCTAATTTGGCTAGTGTGAATGTACATGATTTAAAATGATCTGGTTCAAAATTTGTAGTGATATATTTATCTTTGTGATATTATTTTATAGGGCTTGAAAAATGCATTTATGATTATTGTAAGTTCCTGTTGGTTTATGAAATTGAGCAGTTGGCACAGCTCTCTCCCTGAATAATTTATTTTTTACAATTGAAGAACATACGTATTAGTCTAAGAGTTATTTATCGATAAAAAATCAGTAATCCTTAGTATAATTATTCTTATTCTAATAAAACCCAATGCGTAATGTATTTTTAGGTAGAGGTAAGGAATCAAAATAGAAAGTAAACAATTTATAATATATTATATGTGCGCGATAAAATAAATCAGCTTTAATACAATTTACGAAATCTTTCCTATTACTAACACATCTAAAAAATAAAATCAATCAATGTAAAAAATGCAACTTGTAATATAGCTAGTGTAAGTTTGTAAATTATTAAGAAAAAAACCGCCAAGTGGTAGTCGACTCGCACACGAAGGGTTCCGTACCGTAAAAATTAGACAGCTTCTTCAATGAACATAAAATTTTTAGTTGTTGGGAGACTCCTTTAAAATTTTTATGATATTCTTGTTATTACAGTTGAAGTGTTATTTATTTATAGAAAGTTTCATGTGTCTACCTATTGTGGTTCAAGAGATACAGCTTAGACAATCAAAGAGCAAAAATAGCCAAGAAACTCACGATTTTGTATGAAGCCCCCTTTAATTTGAATATTTATTTTGTGTTTATTATTTGTTGTTATAGCGGCAAAAGAAATACACATTCTCAACTGTCTACCTCTTACGGTTCATGAGATAGATCCCTGTGACAGACGGACGGACGGACAGTGGAGGCTTAGAAATAGGTTCGTTTTGAACCTTCTGGTACGGAACCCTAAAAAGTATGATTTTTGGATCTCCACGCACATTTAGCAATAATCGTCAGGTTTTTAGGCTACGTCCACACATGCAAGGCGGCTTGCTTAGCGCCTAGAGCCTAGCGAGTAGCTCGTTCAGAATGTTCGCGACCGGAAACACTGCGCGCTTGGCGCCTAGCTAGTCGCTTAGCGTGTATCGAAGTAAACAAACGTGTTGGTTTGTTGTTACGAGGCGCGAGGCATTTTACAAGAAAATAATGGCCGCCTGCCTGTGCGGCCGTCTACGAATAAATAATAAGTTACTTAATATTTTATTCGTAGGCGGCCGTAGCCTTAGGGTTTTTATTTTATATAACTTGTGTCACCCACAAGCTGGGCAAAGGTATCCTTCATTTCCTTTCACATTATTGTAAAATATTTATAACACGTTACTATTCAGTGCAAATCAAATCAAGAAGCTATAATATTAATGCATTTAGTTTTACTTTTACAAAATTTGTTATTTTAAGGGTTAACAGAGGTAGGGGTGGTTAATGTTTTTTTTTTGTTATCAGTGTACTATGAATCAAATAATCCTAGTCTTGAATTATATGAGTTCATGGTTTTTGTTATCAGTGTACTATGAATCAAATAATCCTAGTTTTGAATTATATGAGTTCATGGTTTTTGTTATCAGTGTACTATGAATCAAACAATCCTAGTGTTGAATTATATGAGTTCATGGTTTTTTAGTATTATTTGGCTGCTTATATCTAAATAAAGTGTTCATGTAATACATTGTGTTATTTCTTTGTAAATGATGCCTACAACGGGTCACGAAACTCGTCAAGCCGTCACGTTGTATGAACGTTATGAACATTTGTCTAAAATGAGGCCTAGGCCCGGAATATGAAAGCTTGCTCAGTGCGGATCTATGACTGAGCAAGCTTTCTTAATACGGGCAATACATTTTCACATGGTATCATCTAGTATCAAACAAAGAGAATAAAACCAAAGTATCAAAGTAAGGAGAGCTTACGTTTTGGGTATACCTGCCTGACTGGTTAGGTACTCGTTTATTGGACCTGGACCATAAACATTACCTGTTAATTATCTCGTACCTCCTGGTACGAGATAAAGATAATGATCAAACCCTGCGGCCTTTTGCTGGCAAATGCAATTACTCAAAAACCACAGGGGGCACAAATGCCGCTGCTCGGCCTTGGAAGTGCACAAATATTAGGTCCTTACATATGAAATTGGCGTTTTGTATGGGAGGAACAAAAAGTCGAATATTTTTTAATATAATATATTTAATTAATCAAAGTATGAACCATTATTTTCTATGCACTTTTGCCATCTTATAGGTAGTTCATTGATCCCTTTACTAAAAAAACCAGTCGGACGGGAATCAATAAAATCTTTGAAGGCGATTTGGACTGCCCCATCGGAGTTGAATTTTTTCCCTTGCAAGAAGTTATCCAAATTTCGAAAAAAAAATGGTAATCTGTTGGAGCAAGGTCCGGGGAGTACGGAGGATGTCTTAGACTTTCCAATTGAAGCTCTTCTAATTTAGTAGCCGTCTGTTGCGCAGTGTGTGGTCTAGCGTTGTCGTGAAGCAGCAGTGGCGTGGAGCGATTGACCAGCCTAGGTTGTTTAGCCGCTAGCTTTTCCATCATGGTTTGCAATTGCTGACAATAGACATCAGCCGTAATAGTCTGGCCAGATTTGAGAAAACTGTAATGAACAATACCGGCACTAGTCCACCAAACGCTTACAAGTAACTTTTTTGGGGTTAATTTTCGCTTGGGGCAGGATTTGGCTGGCTGGGCAGGATCCAACCATTGCGCTGAGGGCTTCCGATTATCGTAAAGAACCCATTTTTCATCACAGGTAATGATTCGGTTTAAAATACCTTCATTATTGTGCCGGTTTAGTAATGTAACGCAGCAGTCGACGCGCGTTTTCCGGTTTGCTTCAGTCAATTCGTGAGGTACCCACCTTTCAAGCTTTTTAATCTTCCCAATTTGCTTCAAGTGAATTAAAACAGTTTTATCACTAACATCGCAGCCTGCAGCTAACTCGGACGTGGTTTGCGACGGATCCGCTTCCACAATAGCCTTCAACTCTTCATTATCAACTTGAGTCTCAGGCCGTCCACGGGGCTTGTTCTGCAGGTCAAAATTTCCAGAACGAAAACGTTGGAACCAAAAACGAACTGTGTTTTCTTTTGCAACACGACCGCCATACACATCATTCACCCTTCGAGTTGTTTCCGCAGCACTAGTGCCACGGCGGAACTCGTACACGTAAATAATGCGATATTTTAAGTTTTCCATTTTGTAAAATGAGTGACGCAAACAGAAAAAAACAGAAGAAAACAAAACAAATGAATGACGATCATCGAAGCACAAATACATGAGTCTATAGCTGTACAAATTTGAATTTGGAATTCCTTACCAAAGAGGAGAAATTTGTGATTAAAGTGGCCAGTACGAAAAACGCCAATTTCATATGTAAGGACCTAATATAAGCTACCAATTTTATTATTGGTGCACATTAACAGGACTTAGGGCCCTATGTTTCTATAATTTTCATCTAGATCCGAGTCGACATGCCGCTGGGGTAACGCACAACTACTACAGGGGTCTACATTTACAAAGGATAAATAATAAACAGATTATTTTATTACACATACAAACTTTATTTGCATCACAATGCAGAATTAACACTAGTAGCAAAATAAATAAACAATTTTGGTCCTTCCCCAATAAACAACACATCGCATTGCACGGCACTTCTTGAAACTACAATAATTTATTTTGATAACGAAGTATACAAAAAATAGCTCTCCCCACTCAGGTCCGTTTTCATCAAAAAATATACAAAGATCAGCTGACTCAAACAAGTTAATAAAGCAAAGAGTGACAGCATTTTAGTAGTAGACACGAAACACCGTACTTTATCATCGATCATTATTATTGCTGAACTTAGTTTTTTGTTTGATGAAGTCGGCCAGTCGACCTATCTTGCGCGCACAAGAATGTGCCAATAGCTTACAGACATACAAAAAATAACTAGATATAAATAAATAATGGACATAGATATGACCTACATTAAAACTAAACATAGATAGGTCGCACAAAAAGCGCAGTTTACAATGTTTACACAAATCACGTGAAGTAACGCCCATACTCTCAACAAACTACTAATAACCAACAGTTCAAACAAGCTACGCAAGCAAAGCTATCACCTGCGTGCTTGAAGAATGCTACTGAGTATGACGTCATCTGTCATGCATGTTGTCCTGCTCAGATCGAATTCGAACGTAGGCAGATTATACTCAGATGATCATCATTGTATATGTAGCTGTTTGTGACTTGGGCAGTAGTTCCACGAAACTTTACAATCCTTTGCATTTTCTTAAGCTAAACATAATGAAATTTTGAGTTAAATATCATATTTGATTAGCTTTAGAAAATGCGAAATTCATTAACTAAACATAATAACTACAGAAAGCGACAATAAATTTAAGCTACAGAAAAAGATCAATAAAATACTATTATAATACTAAAACCCTTTATAACAATTTCGATTACAACTCAATTCCATTCTAAAACGCTATGTCCTGAGTTTTTCCTCCATTCCGTAGGTTTTAGGCCAATAGCAAAGAAAATTGCCACAAACTTTATCTAGGCTATGGATCATCTGGATTCATAAAATACAAAAATCAGAACGTAGATGATTTTGGGACCTAAATAATTTCTAAAACGGTTAGAGGCTCAGAGGTAGCTCAGACATACTCGTAGCTGCCATGTAAGGCTGGACCAAGTTTAAGGCCCGTATTATGAAAGCTTGCTCAGTCATAGATCTATGCTTGAGTGACGTTTCCCCTCCCAGTCCTATAGCTCATCCTTTACCGTACATGCCGTAGAGCTGTGGAATGCCCTACCCACCTCTAATATACAAGTTAAGTCTCTCCCTATATTCAAACACATGGCATATGAACACTTCCTTGCCACAACATCAAACTGTTAATTAATATATTTATGTACACCATATTTATATTATATATTTATTTAACTATCATAATTATACTATATATTTATAGCTATCAGTATTTGTTCACGTATGTTTTATCTAAATATTATTCTGTATAACACGCCACCGTTTACACTTGTTCTATCACTTCCTTTCCATCCAAAGGAAATAAATAAATAAATAATGCTGGACAATCCACACCGCATCATCTATCCCCCAGGCTAAGCAGAGCTTGTGTTATGGGTACTAGATGACTGACATACTTAATACAATACACAGATAGGTATTTTTCATTACTCATAGAAAATACCCAGAACACTCGGAACAAATATTTGCAGATCGTACAAACATTGGTCCCAAGGCGGGAATCGAACCCGCAATCTACTGCGTCGCAGGCGGACCTTCGCCCGCCGCGCAACATCGGTAGTCATAGTCGATGTTGCCTGGAAGAGATCGCTCTTAGCGATAAGGCCACCCATAGTGCAACGTAATCTGTATTTGTCTTTTCCGGTCCTGTGTTTCTGTTTTATTTGGTGTGCAATAAAGAGTATTTCTATTGTATTGTTTATGCCATAGAAAAGCGTTACTCAAGCATAGATCGATGACTGAGCAAGCTTTCATAATACGGAAGAGATGGCACTCGAATATTTTTTTTTTTTACTACTGCCGTAGCCAATAAAATGAGACACACTCAGGACGCTTCTTCACCAGAGGTAAGTTGCGAAGCAAAATGTGTTAAGCCAATGGGGTCGCTTAGCTTTGATAATTGAGCGAGCCTATGGGTTAGCTAAGCTTAGTTCTGGTGGAAAATACCTACCCTAAAAAATCATCCTGCATGATTTAAGACTACAAAAACTCCTAGCAAAATGTTTCGACCCAAATATTCAACGCATGTAATAGATGTCGCGAAAATCAACAAAAGCATTTAAGCTTATAAGAAATTAGGTAACAATTTAGTACTAAATATCACAACAAATTAGCAAATTAAGCCGTATACACACATTAAGAACTACGTTACCGCATACTATGATATATGTGCAGAATACATGATCTCCGCAGACTCGCATAAGCTTTAGCCAGCACAAATAATTAAAACTTACCTTCATTCGACTCGAGATCAACAAATACATTTGTTTCTAAAAATCACACATAATTATAATATAGATGGTATATTGATGTTATTTTATGGAAAGTCATTGCAATGATTTTATTTTGTTTGTTGGTGACAATATTTCTGAGATTCATGTATCTTAACCTAAGTTTTTGACAGTAATCTTTCTTTATCAGTCGACATATACATACATCTTACCAAATCCTTAACTACACTACACACTAGAAAAATATTAGAACCTATAACGGGTTGACTTTTTAACAACCTGCTTTTAGTAATCTAAAGCGAAGTTTAAAATATCGTTTCGTTACTCTTTCTAGACATTTGCAAACAAAATACATCTTGCACCTAGCTAGATAATTGTTCCCGTAGTAAAATTTGGGAAATAAGTTTATTCAAATTATTTTACATCTTACTTCAATGTCTTAGGTAATGTAAGCGATACGATACTTCAACTTATTAGAGATACAGACATGTAATTAGCCATCTTTACCTAGGATATGCCTCTCAAACCAGAAACATATCCATTTTATTATATTCCTCCACAACAACCATTGATCTCAGTACTAGTTCTTGCATCTACTTACAATTACTTCAATCTTGCTTCTAATCCGACCACAAACTTTATGCTATACTCAGTCCAAAGACAACGAAACTAATAAATAATGGCGCGCACTCACTTGTACATTAGCGAGATTATTATATGTGGTTGTCCAGCAATGGGAAATTGTTTTTTCGTATGATTTTTAGCGATTGAGACGAACGCGATCAGTCTTATCCGACTTTGTAGGTCGGTTATCGTTTAGTGAAGATCACCTTTATTAAGATGTCATCTTAACATATGAACAATTGTGATGATTGTAAAAATAACGACTATAAATGGACGGTCTAACTCCGTATCGTCAAATAGAATTATGAGGAAGTTATCAATACTTCCATTTACCCCCATTATAGTATACCAAAGATTGACAAATAGCCCAATCAATCTTTTGTAAAACATCAGACAGTTACCATTTAATATAAGACCACTTAGCTGCTCCCACATCGCCCACTTTAGGTTAGTTAGCTACCTAATTCATAAGATCAATATTGGTCTCATATTTGTCACTTCTAAGTTAAAATGGTAATTGCAAGTTACATAGTCCGTCGAACTGTAAAAGTTCCTAGTCTTTTAACGCACGCAGCTTAGATTAGATAGTACTATAATAAAAAGCACAAAGTAAGCCTAGGTATCACACAAGCTAAACCATACAACGAACCCAATAAGCCTAGGTATCACACAAGCTAAACCATACAACGAACCCAATAAGCCTAGGTATCACACAAGCTAAACCATACAACGAACCCAATAAGCCTAGGTATCACACAAGCTAAACCATACAACGAACCCAATAAGCCTAGGTATCACACAAGCTAAACCATACAACGAACCCAATTTCATGGTTCAAAATGTAGATACTGTATCATATGATATGATATTTAAAGACAAATAAGTTTGAACTAATACTTAACTTCTAGGATTCGTTATTACAACCAATCTGTTCTAGAATCATAAATATCAGATTTTTAGGTAATATTTACCAGAAACATGGCAAATTGGTTGAAGCTACAAGCAACTTTCTTGGTAGCACCTAATACTGATATTAAAAACATTAATATCCGAGATCATAACAAAATACCCACAAGGTACAATTTAGCAAAACCACTACCTACCACACCAATGAATTTAACCCAAGCTTACTGTCTTTACTTCAAGCTATATTCGACCGTGGCGACATCACAATGTAATGATGCTCTAAATTAGCCGGCGGGGGTACTATCGGCGACATCGGCATATAATCACCCTCGACTTCGCCGTTCAACTGAAGACTCGGATCGTCGTTACAAATCTCACTGTTCAGTATTTTCTCTTGACTGTTGAGAATGAGATCAACTTCGCCATTCAAATGAAGATTCATATCGTCGTTCAAAATCTCACTGTTCAGTATTTTCTCATGACTGTTTAGAATGAGATGGACAATCTCTTGAGGCAAAGATAACGCTGTCACTGTATCATCATTGAACTCAGATAGATCAGCGTCAAACCCAAGACACTCCACAGACTTCGAACAGCGGTTGGTCTTGACATGTTCCGTCTCATCTAAGAATTCACAGCTTTTGCTCTCTTTACCGAGACCGTTGGAAGCTATTTTGAGGTCCTTCATCTTGCGGCTTACCTTGAAGCTTTTGAAGATATGTCTTGTGGGAGTGAAGTCAAATTTCTTCTTTTTAGTCTCTACGTCTTTGTCTTTGGAGGTTTCTGATTTGGGTGAGACGGCGGTGCGCGAGTCGCTTTTCAGTCTTTTTCTGAAACAGAAGATGTTATTGATAGTTAAATCAACAACTGGACTTTTAAAATAGCAGGCTACTACGTTTAGGACAGTCTGGGTTCATCATCATATCAGCCCTCAAACGTCCAGGCTGGGTTGCTAGGATATGTGATTTTTGGGTTTCGAGAGCGGTGGTAGGAGGCTTGAGTGAAACGACTGTGTAATACTATACTAGGTTTATTACTGACGAATTCCTAGGTACACATGATAAGTACATGCCTATCCTACTTGGGCACACAGTACATCGGCATCGAAACCCTTATGGTCTCAGCTTTGTCTGTCCGTTTTTCACTATTTAATATCTGAGCAACTACTGCAACTATTTACTTGAAATTTAAAATAATACTACATTTCGTGCGCCTGTACAAATAAAAGAAAAATAAATTAAGAGTACCTTTAGTACATATATCATATATCTATTTATAATTGACAAACGTTCGAAACCCTCGGCGCGCGAGTTACACTCGCACTTGACGGATCTTGTTTTAAAATGGAAAGATCTTTACTTGTTTGCAATCTCACGTGACGGAAGATGTATCACGAATGTCTAGAAGGCACCATTTCAGTCTTGTCTTGAAGACACTGAAGGCTTGCCAGGCATCTTGCCGGCTCGTAGCTGTGTTGGGTCATACCACCCGGTATGACACAATACAGCTAACAAGCCGGACGGATCCCGATCTAAGGACGAGGTAACGCGTTGTGTTTCTATATTACCTGAATGCGCTGAATGCTTGTCTGGAGCGGTCCCAGCGTGGAAGCGTGCGCGCGGCCGGCGGCGGCACGGGCGCGGGCAGGGCGCCTAGCGAGCTGTATCGGGTCACACCGCCCCACACGGATGCCGATCTAAACACAACAATAATGTGTTATTAATTAGATTATGTTCTGTTACGTCACACATAAGTGCACTGCTAACCATGTCTCCCCAAACAAGGGGGGAGTGGGTTGCCATAACTACCACGCTTGACTAGCGGATAGGAGATCGCAGTAAAAGTGATAAAAATAGAGAGAAGGAAGCTGCTGACCTGCTTCTGGTAGGTCCCCTTAGTCGAATCTTACGACATCCACAGAGTTGGATAGTGAGTAGGAGTGGTATCTTATAGCCCGGCCACACGCTCCGTCTTGCCTGCGCAATCCAACGCGCAGTTGGATTGCGCAGTCAATCTACAACATTTCAACGATTGCACAAGCCACGCTTCCGCCGTCTACACGCACGTGCGCAAACCAGGCATGCGCGCAGGTAAGACGGAGCGTGTGGCCGGGCTATAAGAGACCACTCCCATATTATGATTAGCACAGCTTGCGGTGGGACAGTACGGTGACCAGACGTGTACGCCTACAGCAGATGTTACTGAACCGTTACCTATGAGTGGTCCGCGGCGGTAGCGGAGGCGGCCGGCGAAGCGTTCCGTAGATGCAGTCTGCCACACACTCGTACATTGGCTCCGGACACAGGCGGAGAGACATTGTTTCTAGTTCACGACACTGTACAAAAATAGAATTATTTATTATTTGTATCCTATAGAAAATCGTCTAAAAACTTCAGAAAAAAAATCAGATGCGAGACGTCGTTGCTGACTACCCCTCTTGAATAAGCCTAGAGTAGCTCAGCGACCTATCGAGATTATGGGAGATCTTAGAGTTTCTCTACGTGATAGAATACGAAATACGGAAATCTGCAGAAGAACCAAAATGAACAAAAAACTTCTCAGAATGGAAATGCAAGCTGAAATGGAAGTGGGCAGGCCATAGGGCCGGACTCCACCAGAGCGGAGAGGAGAGGATATGGAAGTGGGCAGGCCATAGGGCCGGACTCCACCAGAGCGGAGGGGAGAGGATATGGAAGTGGGCAGGCCATAGGGCCGGACTCCACCAGAGCGGAGGGGAGAGGATATGGAAGTGGGCAGGCCATAGGGCCGGACTCCACCAGAGCGGAGGGGAGAGGATATGGAAGTGGGCAGGCCATAGGGCCGGACTCCACCAGAGCGGAGGGGAGAGGATGTGGAAGTGGGCAGGCCATAGGGCCGGACTCCACCAGAGCGGAGGGGAGAGGATATGGAAGTGGGCAGGCCATAGGGCCGGACTCCACCAGAGCGGAGGGGAGAGGATATGGAAGTGGGCAGGCCATAGGGCCGGACTCCACCAGAGCGGAGGGGAGAGGATATGGAAGTGGGCAGGCCATAGGGCCGGACTCCACCAGAGCGGAGGGGAGAGGATATGGAAGTGGGCAGGCCATAGGGCCGGACTCCACCAGAGCGGAGGGGAGAGGATATGGAAGTGGGCAGGCCATAGGGCCGGACTCCACCAGAGCGGAGGGGAGAGGATATGGAAGTGGGCAGGCCATAGGGCCGGACTCCACCAGAGCGGAGGGGAGAGGATATGGAAGTGGGCAGGCCATAGGGCCGGACTCCACCAGAGCGGAGGGGAGAGGATATGGATAGATAGATAGAACATTCTTTATTGCACACTTTACGAAACAATTAACAAATATAATACAAATCACTAAAAATGTGACAATTGGTGGTCTTATCGCTCAAGAGCGATCTCTACCAGACAACCGTGGATGGATAGGATCGTTGGATTTAACATGGGGATCTGTGTGCATTATTATGTAGCTAATACAAATTACAAAATTCAAATCATTAAATTACAAAAATAGCTTAATACTTATATAAATACATACATACATATCGCTAATTTTATAAAGGGAAACAAGGGTGTACTCAGTGACAGCAGGACTGTTAGCGACGACGACTTTATGCGGACTAGATAAGGTTCAAAATATGCAGGATAAATGCAGAATAAAATAGTAATTATACGACATAGATTATGCAAAACGTCGGCGACCGACCTGCCGACCTGCCTATTAGTGTACCTATAGATTTATTTCTCGAATGAATGACAAGGACAGTAAAATGTTCTAGAGTAAAGAAAGAGTTATAGCTTCCAGAAAAGCGCGGAAATGTAAGATAAGGACGGTTGACAATACGTAGGGTAAACAAGCGAGACAGCGCTTTAGAAGTTAGGAGATTTTTGTAGTGGGTTTTCAGGGTCGGTCCTTAGGTATAAAAGCCGAGCTTGTTGACCGTTTAAGAAGTAGTAGTTCAGTTTTAAGCGATAAACAGTGAACCAGTCTAAAGGAAAATTACGAGGGTGAATTGTAAACTGCAGTGCAGTGACTTTTTGTATTAAATAGTATGTAGTTGAGTGTATACGGTTGAATAAACCGATCTAAGTGTTCTGAAGTGTTTCTACTGACATCCTTCCCGACCGCACTAGTTAAGGTCTTACACCTTCGACAAGCCCCTACAAGGACAAATAGTGTTCCTTTACACTATTTCAGTGTCTTTTTTTTAATATAGGTAGTGACTTTGCACACCTTACTGAGACTGGCAATGTGTTCCCAAGCTGTACAGCACGATGTGTTTGTGTGTGGAGATGTGTTTTAAACTATCAATACAACGTTGTTATTTACACATCTCGTCCCCGCTCAGCTTCAGTGGATGCCACCCCGAGCGGAGATCACACTGATATTATAACTTCACACCTATGGATGTTAGTTATCTCTTCACGCCAAAACTACTGAACGGATCAGGCTGATGTTTTGCATACAGATAGTTTTAAGCCTGGAACAAAACATAGGCTGCTTTTATTCCAAAAATCAGTTCCCATGGGATTTAAGTAACCTTAAAAGTTTCCATAGAAACAACACGTGCGAAGCCGCGGGCAGAAACTAGTGTATCATATTTGTATCGCGATCGCGATCGAAGCGTAGATGTGAACTGTGCCTCGCAAGCTGACGACAGACTGGTGAAATCACCTAAAACGTGGCCATAATGAAATTATTATTCTTGTCCTAGAGCAGGTAGATACCAGGGTCATCGATAGGGATCCTTTTTACCTGCGCTCGCATTCACAGTACGTGGCACCAGCAGTGGGAACCTAGCGCTCGTTAATTTACGCACGTCTCTGTTCGCGACAACGCCAAAAAACATTATTTTCGTTGTGTGTTATCTTAATAATAATTATATTTGAAGTGACTTTAGCGGAAGAGGTGGCTATGGATATTGTCCGTTATGGTATGCACTTTATTGTAAAATTCATTCACAGAGCTTTGTTGTCTATTATGAACTGTCAGTTCAGTCCAGCAAAAATACTTTCATTTTGTCTGCACTATCGTACTTACATTTTGTTAAACGTCAAGTCTTCTAGTATAAGTGTGATTAGCAATAGCATTCACAAGTATTCACATTAAACAGAGTTTAACTCTATTTTTCTGTTTTATTTTACATATCTGTGTGTAATCAATTAAGAATGAAAAATATCATAACAGGTTCTGAAATCATAACAAATTCATAACATTTCCTGCCCTTCAGACAAAAAACTTAAGCTTTAGGTAATTTTACCAATCTGTGCGACGACGGCACGCAGCGGAGACGAGAAGAGACGTGAGCGGGACGCGCCCCGCTAGTTGCCCCGCCTCGCACAACTCGCCCTTCGCGTCAGAGCGCGCTAAACTGTGCAAACATCCTACCATACTTGACTTAAGCTTTTATTGTGAGTGTCAATTCGCCTGTGACACTGAGACATGACATGCTGTCGGGTCTCCCCTAGACCCGAGTCTCGGTCATTTGGGTATCCGGTCTCCGTCGTGACGCGAACTGCCACCTTCACAGTAACTCTAGCTAGCTAGAGAGAACCCCTTTCCAATGAAAACTAACCTTTATGAAGCTGGCATCTCGGCTCATATTGCAGTAGACATTGTCTTCGACAGGCGCTGCCGGAACGTCGGGAATCTCCTCGTAGATCCCCGATGCTATCGATACCAGCGAGCGACGATCTGACATGCTGGTGAACGAAAAACATCATTTCATAATTTGAAATACAGTGTTTTGAATGCCTACTCATCTGTATCCCTCATTTCGATCATTTAATTTCATCACTAGAACCTTGATAGCGATTGAGGTAGAAGTAAATAATTTTTTAGGGTTCCGTACCCGAAGGGTGAAAAAGTAACCCTATTACTAAGCCTCCTCTGTACGTCCGTCCGTCCGTCTGTCACAGGACTCTATCTCACCAACCGTAAGAGGTAGACAGTTGAAATTTTCAGAGAATGTGTATTTCTCTTGTCGCTGGAATAACAAATAATAAAAATGAAAGGCTCCCTCCCTCCCTCCCATACAAAAAACGTGTTTTTTTGCCTTTTTATGCTATTCTTTTGTCAAGGCTGTATCTCTTGAACTACAATAGGTAGGCACATGAAACTTTCTATAAATAAGTAACACTTCAACTGTAATAACAACAAATACTAAAAATAAAATAAAGTTTAAAATTTAAAATTTAAAGGGGTCTCCGAACATGAGAAAATTTTATGGCCTTTGAAAAAGTTGCGTGATTTTTACGTACGGAACCCTTCGCGTGCGAGTCTACTCGCACTTTGCGGTTTATTTGAATATCTTTAGTGAGGAGAATGCCTATTATTAAAGATACATAGATAAATACATTTATTTTACCCAAAAACACAAGAACATAAACAAGAAAAAAGTTGTTTTCTACCGTAGTTGCTGTATAGACTATAGACAATATATTAGGTATATTCCAAAATAAATTAAACTTTAATTAGGTTCAATCTTAAATTACGCACTGTTTGAATTGTTTCTGTTCAATTGAAACAAGCCATAGAAATAAAACTCTTAATATGATTTTTTGTAGGGGTGGTAGTAACTCACCTGTCATCCATGAGCGGGGCGGGAGCGAGGTCGCCGGCCGCGATGCAGCGAGACAACTGACCCTCGGGGATGCGCTTACAATCCTGCAAGTTAGGAAGGCCGTTATGGGTATGTCAAAAAACCGACAAAGCCTTCAAAAAAGATTTTTTTTTTTGTAATTCTCCTTATTATGATATCAATACATTTATTTAAAAATGAAAAAAAAATTATAAAATAAAAATACTCTTATAGTTTTCCTGCGGTCTCCACACTAGGCAAAGCCTGTATCGTGGAGACCAAAATTAATCGTGAAATAAGATATTCTATTCTTATTTCACGATTAATTGAAAAAATAATTTCTTCTTAGCCTGAAAAGTGCTGATTTGCAGCGGAGTTGAGCTCATTATCGTCAGCAAATCGCTTTTCCCGGAGGTCTATTTTTAAGTTTGGGGATAAAAAGTAGGAACTGGGTGCCTGGTCTGGGCTGTAGGGTGGGTGGTTAATTTCCTCGAACCCGCGCCTCGCGCTCTCGTACAGGAGCTTTGGAAAGGCGCGCTGTGTGAACCGGTCGGAATATTTATAGCCACACCAATTAACAATTGTTTAGAGTGAAAATTAACAACCAATGCAAAAAAAATATCAGACCTCCAGGTCTGTGGCCTGAGAGCTGGTGAGTATCAGCTCTCAGGCCACGCGTGGCGCAGCGCATATCAGCATTGCCATACAGCGCGACAATGCAGGTAGCGTCTTGGGGACGCTTCCGACTGGTATCGAAATGGATCAGTTGAGCTACCTCTAGATTGTTTGCAACAGTCTGCAGTAAGCTCAACTGTTTCAATTGTAAATACTAGTTATAATTTGTTTCTGTTCTTTGATTGTAATTTCTCTGTTATTAAAAATTTGTTATTGCATAAAGTAAAAAACACACACATATTGTAAATGCGAAAGTTTGTATGTTTGTTACCTCTTCAAACTACTGAACGGATCGAGCTGAAATTTTGCATAGTCAAAGTCAAAGTCAAAAACTCTTTATTTCCATAAATACAATAAATGTACACTTAGAAAAGGTCAAATTCTTAATAATTAAACACTGACACGGAAATAAAGTGATATTTTTGATTTCAGTCGCTTCGGTATGTAGACTAAAGTAAAGAAGCTACTAGATATATATACCTTTAAGATACCTATAAGATACCTTTAGCCTGTTAGTTAGTTGTTATTTTTCGAGTTGGAACAAATCCCGTCCCAAGCTTTTTTATCCTCTACATAATCTGATATTTCATAGTAGATCTTTTTACACAAGAAGGTTTTGACAATTTGTTTGAATTTATTTACTGATAATTTTTGCAACTCACTAGGACTTTTGTTGTAGAAGCGTACACATTGCCCTTTAAAAGATACATTAATTTTGTGTAGTCTAGTTGTGGGCAAAGCGAGTTTATTTCTTGTGTTCAAATTATGTACATCGCTATTTTTAGGGAACCGATTGATATTTCTATGAGTGATATAGAGGTAGTTGCAGATCTGCATTAACATAAATGCCACTTTTTATCCCGGAAAAACGCGTTCGAAGTCGCAAACAGAAGATGGATAACTCTTTATCCACACAAACACAAAATATAATACAGAAGAAAATGCTGAGAATCAAGAAAGTACAAAGGGCGGCCTTATCGCTTTGAGCGATCTCTTCCAGGCAACCTTGGGATGGCCTGGGCTTATGAGAACAAAATAGACGGTGGCGTTTGCAGATAGTTAACATACAATGCTGAACGTTTCACAGAACATCAGCCCAAAGTAAGCAAATCATCAACACCCTATACTAGTCCACAGCTGGACATAATACCTTCTCAGATAGGCGCCTTTACGTAAGCAAATAAATTAAGCAATCTATTGGGTAGAAGTTGAAACAACTGCTTGCACCCTTAGATCATTGTTACTAGCTTGATAACAATATTTTCTTTGAACATACTTTATTTTCTGGGCTCACCTTAGACATGACGAGTTCCAGATCATCCAAAGACACTTCTGAGGGACCGCTGTACCAGCTGCTTCTGTGGACGTCGTCACCTGCGGACAAATTCATGGTCGGCTTAAAGACGGTGTCACAAATGAACAAGAGTGCCTTGCAATTTATTATTAAAGGATCCTTTTACTTTTTATTCTGTTGGCTTTGGTAACGCAGCAAACAAACAAAAGTTTACACCAAAAGAAAAACTTACATTCAAATATGAGAGTGTATTAACACGGCGTAGATTTCTCCGTGAATTATGGACCGATTTTGAAAATTATTTCGCTATTGTATTGAGAATGATCTCGAGGTGGTCCCATAAAAATTTAATTCCCGTGGGATTAGTATTTATCCCGCAAAACAGTGTAAAGTTAAGGGATTAAAGTCGGTTTTTAGTTTTTTCAAAACCATCAAATTATTATTATACATAGAAATACCCAAACACCCTGAACAAATATCTGCAGATCGTACAAACATTTGTCCCGAGGCGGGAACCGAACCCGCAACCTCCTGCGTCGCAGGCGGACTTTTGCCCGCTGCGCCACAGAGGTAGTCAGAACTTAACAGTCTGTGAGCATGATTATTTTGTAAACCTAAGTGAACGTTATTGATTTCTGATTTGAAAACACGGCATATTTTACTTACATATGTCAATATCACTGCACTTAGGAGCCCGGAGATCGCCGTTGCTCTTGCTCAGTTTCTTGGAGACAGGGTGACGGACCGACAGTACCCGCTTCAGCGCGGCCGTCAGGTCGGCAGCGAGTGGAGAACTGAAGCGGAGTGACCCACCGCCGTGGAAATCACTGGGGGAAGCGACAGATCGAGGACATGGTTTAGAAAAGGCTGAGGGGACAAAACCAGGGACCGAATCCTCACAGAATCCTTCGAAGCTCTAGATTCAAGTATATACACTAGCCAATGGGGACGGCCCAAAAACTAAAACTCACTTGCTTGGCGTCGAGTTTCAGTTATACTTGTAAGCAATATATATTGACGGAAGGATCTCAAAGTGATGTAAATTGCGTATAAAAAAAGTCGGGGCAACAGAGTGAATTTTAGGTTAAGTAGGGCAGTTTGTTTACAAACTTTGTAAGTCCAATTTGGCTGGAATACTGATAGTGCATGCTTTGCTATTGCACAGAGAGATTGATAGACTGGCTTCAACCTTGACACTTTTGACGCGCTTCCAAAGCTTCCATCTAAGGTAGAATACCAAAATGTGTCATTCTGTGACAATACTAATAATGACAATAGTTATAGTGAAGCGATTAGTTTAGCAGAATAGGGCTCCAGTATCTGACCCATCAATGACTTGTCTTTTGGCAGTATAATATTCACACCACTTTCTTGGAGTGGCTGTGTGTGTGTCTTTTGAATCTTATTACAACAAAATAAGGCCAAAAAAGTGTCCTTTTTTTTCTAATAAGATTTATTAATGTTTGCAATGACACAAAGAAAGCCATACACTTCCAGTTACAATGCACAATATTAATTGTAGAAAGGCAAATAATGGATGGTTAGATATTGGTCTTTGTTCAGACGGTTTATAAAAGCAGCACCACTGATCAGTTACTGATAAGATAATATAGTACTTGTAGTGAAATGAGACAGCAGGATAGAGAGGATTGAGGCTTTAGAAATGTGATGCTGGAGGAGGATGGACAGGATTAGCTGAACGGAGGTTACTTGTGAGGATGTGTTGAAGAGTTACGGAGAAAAGGTTTTTGATGAACACTATTCAAAACAAAAGAGGGAGAATAATTGGACATCTTATACAACATGAAAACTTCATAAGTAACATCATAGATGGAAAAGTAGAAGGAAGAAGAGGAAGGGTAAGACCAAGAATTAGCTATGAGTCAGATCAAGGAGAATGTTGCTGTCATGTTGTGTAGAGAAGTAAAAGGCATTGCATTGGAGAGAGAATAGTGGAGGAAATGGCATCATTACACCGACCAGAGCTGCTCTTCAATTTATAATAAGTGAAATGAAAGTGGTGCAGTGATCATATTCAAGTTAGCCTTTATTCTCTTTTTTTAATTATGGAAGTGTGGATGGTGGATGATTTGTTAGTGATGGAAGACTTGATCCTACTAGTATCATTGATATGATAAACCTTTACCTTCAAGAAAATATAAAAATGTTACACAACTGCTCAAAAAAATGGTGTATCATTAGAATCATCCCGAGTGACACTAGCAATTTTTCTTTTCCAGGCAGTAGTGTTTTTAGATTTTTGCAAAGTAGCTTGTGTGCATAAAGTGCAGCAATTTCCCCAGAAACTCCAAAAACCCAGAAAAATAACCAACCTATCAACAGTGACCACACATGTGCCATGTATATCACTCTCCGTGCTCAACACAGCTTCAGTGATATGTCTCCACTCCATGAACAGTCCCAGCTGCTGTGTCCGAGAGATGAGCACTCCAGTGGGTGACACCGTGACGGTGCTGTCGGAGCTGCTCAGTCCCCATTTACGGGAAAACTCTGTGATGTTGACACTGACCGAGTATGAATCTTTTAATAAAGCTTCACTGTCTGAAAATGATGCATGGGTTTAGGGTAATTTTGTAGCACTGTGAAGATAATCATACAAAAAGAATATAATTTGCAGTTTCTTTTATGTAGGAAAATTAGAAATAGAAAAAAAACAAGCTTAGTATGATGATTATTCATTTTGTAGAAGTTTACTTGAATATTTACAAAATTACCCTAAATAAGTACCTATACAAAGCATGAGCCTAAACATGTTAATAGCAATGAAATGGTGTGCTGACCTGGCCCCATATCCGTGACACACAATGGAGCATTCTCACACATATAACACAACATTTGCATTCAATGTGATGATGTCAATGGTCCTTTTCAGGAAACAATGAGCTTTTAGGACAGATTTTTATGATCAGATTGTAGGTACCTAATGTACTTAGGTTCCAAAGTTCCTCCCATCTATACAAAAATAGTAAACTATCATATAAAAATGGATGAACACAATCTTGTGTGCGAACATCAACAAAAGAGTTTACTTAACAATGTATTGATGCAACTTTCAGTGTAACAGTGAACTTTCAAATAAATAATATGTGCTAATAATATTGAAGGTAGTTTACCCTTATGCTTCTGCCCATTTAATAAGGCGCTAATCTTGTCCATCCAGGCGTGTGCCTCGAGCGGCGAGGCGGCGGCGAGCAGCACGCGGGGCTTGCGCGGCTCGTCCCGCGGGAACACCGCGAAGGCGTGCGGCCGCGACCGGGACTTCGCCCTCCGCACAACGAAGCCCGAAGGCAACTCCACAGTCCCCGCACATGCACCCGCAACGCCCGCTTCGCTGCAGTAAACTGCCAGAATCCCGCCTGAAAACGTCGGGCTCGGTCGCAGTATACACCACTGCCGTTTCCAGGACTGCCGAAAGATAAATAAATAATAAGCAATGTTCACAACACAACACGCAGTGCAACAAAACGATGAAGAAATTACCTTAAATGGATTCAGGCCCAGATTAGATTTGAACGGATACTTCACCTCCAAGTATCCGGACATTGCGATAGGTTTTCCTGTTTCAAAACACGAGTATCGTGCCTGTCTTTTGATAAATTAATCACTAATAATCTATCCACACATGCTGCGTTAGCGTAGTTTAAATTATCCTTCTTTCTTGATGAATTTCTGAATTTGTTTACAAAAAAAAATCTATAACAGTTTATCAGTGTTACCACCAACTTTCTTTTTATTATTTCTAGGTAGTTTTACTACCAACAGAAAAAGCATTTATCACGCAAAATAACAATTTTAGTGCTCTAACGAATTTTGTTTCGACTAAACTTATGTTATTTATTATGTTAGGATAATGTAACGTAAGTTAACAATGCCATGATAAAGGTGAAGATAGTGTTCGGGTAAAATTACAACATAATTCAATAATACATACTTAGATATAGTGGTTTTACACACTTTACACCGGTTTGTACCTTCCTAGCTAAATGTGTTTTAAGTCTCGCTCAATTTAGTAGAAAGAGAGGACCTGTATCTCGACTCAGAATGACAGCTGTTAGCATATTAGCTATCTAACGCAGAGGCTTGTTCTACAACAAGCTGAAAATGCATTGCCGTTAGAATCTAAACATATAAAAATATATACTTTCCAGGCACAGAAGCTAGGTCAGAAGGATATATCCGTATCCAATGTAGACGAACCGTCTTGATCGTCCGAGGCGATGACATATATAAACAAAATTGAAGTGTTTGTTTGTAATCTCAAAATATTACCTATTACTTAGTAGGTACCGTAAAGTCCCCATATTTACGTTCTTGTAGGGTGATCGTCACGGGTTGGCTTCTGTGGTTTGTATTTTTCTACTTTCTCTAAGGAATAAAACTAACGGAAAAGTAATTTGCCGCAAATCGTAAAACATTTTCTATTAACCTATGAAAAAGCTAACTTCGGTTTACTAGTATTTTTAGAGCATTAGGGAAAATAAGAGATTTTGGGAAATACAATTGAATTAAAGTTGGCTTTATCATAGGTTCATAGAAAATGTTTTACGATTTACGGCAAATTACATTTCCGTGGTTTTATTTCTTGTAGAACGCAGAAATAAATTACAAACCACCAAAAAAATTTAATCTCGCGCCAACCCGTGTCGATCAAACTTAAAATATACATCAATCTATGGCTAAAAAAAAAGAAAATATCACATTTAATCTTTGCCATTCGAGTTAGACCATAGACATATGGATTAGGAAGCCTTCAAACTACATAAAATAATCCCAAAGCTAGTAGGCGAAGTTCAGGTGTAGTTCTGTGACTTCGCCTACCATCACAAAGTACGTATAGAAGATAGGTAGGTATACACTTTGTACAGCAAAATTAATGTTAAACTCCTTCAGAAAAATTTGATATTATCTTGAAGGACATAAAGTCCATTTTTGTATTAATATCAATAGTAGGCGAAGTTAGGCGCCGATAACCACCTGCTTCCATACATTGCTTACATAACAGCTAGGATTGTCAAAAATGCAATGAATTGGTACCTATGTTGAATTTTATGAGTAGAGAGATAAGTATGTACCTAGTTGAAAATATTTTTTTTAAAAAGAATTAACAAAAGTTAAAAGTACCAAAAACACCAAAATCAACAATAATTATTAAAAATCAGTATACCTATTTTCCATGGTATAGGAAGGTAAATTCTCAGATAATGAATCATTTCTATTCATAAGTGAATATCTCAGAAACCTGACGGTTTAGGACATTATATTACATATTACAGAACATTTGTTATTTGTTTAAGTGTTAAGTGTCTTTTCATTGCGTGCCACGATTTTGAAATGTTTATTTTTTTTGTTTTGTTTTTTTGGAGTTTGGTTTCTTACTTAGAAATTATTTTAAAATACTGACTGCATTTTGGAATTTTTTGAAATGAACAATTTATTAGAGTAGTGACATTTGTCACAAGCAAACTAGAACCTTGTCTAGTCAGTTTTATAGGCTGCTATGTACTTAAGGGTTACTAAACTGTACCTTTGTGTGTGTGTCTACTCTTTTTATTTTATTCTATTATCTACTTTTAGTTGATTTATCTGCCTTGTCAACTCCTGGATTTTATGGTTGTTTGTTCCATGTAACCGTCTGTAATTAGTTGAGCACAAGCTCTCTAAAACATTGTTTATATTCCACTAACTGCTGCCCGCGGATTCACACGCTCTTTTCCGAGATAGAAAGTATTCTTTGTCCGTCCCCGGGATAACATCTATCTCCATGCTGAATTTCATTAAGATCTGTTCAGCCGTTTAGGCGTGAAAAGGTAACAGACAGACAGAGTTACATTAAAATTTATAATATTAGTACGGATTATGTAATTTTTATCTGTATCACCTGTACAGATGCGAAGCTGGCTTACTAGGGTTTTCACTAATAGGTGTTCATTCGCTGTAAAACGGTGACATCTATGCAACTCCGGTAGGCACTGGGGTTTTAGGCTGCTTTGGTTATAAATAAGCATCAATATACCTAGTCATTATCATCCAATCTTAGGAAATAATGTATTGTGAAAGGTAATTATTATTGGTAGATATCAGAACTTTTAGGTCAGGAAGCTATGTATACATCATAGGTACCTACCTTTTGATTTTACCTACCAATAGGAATTACATTTTAATTTACAATTTATCGCCACGGCTAATTTCTTGAATTTTATTTTATTGACATTGTTGAATTACATAAAATTATCAAAATTAAATACATATAATCACGCAGTATGCGTAAAAACTCATTCCAGAACGATTATCATAACCCATCTTTCCTCGTTTCTCAGTCGGATTATTACCGCTTTTTACTGGCTGCCAAATGGTATTCAGCGGTGTACACCGGTGTTTACCCGCTGCTGTACATCTATAATCAAAGTACCCCCTAGTCTAGAACCCTTTTTTGTAAGCTGGAAACATTTTAGTTTTTTTTTTTGTAAACAGATGTCGCGTTTCATAGCATAATCAAAATCGGCCGTTGAAGTTCGAATATCGATGACTTATTATGATTAAATTACAGAGTCGTAGCGAAAAGCAAGCGGCGCCATAAAAAAAGTTGAATTTGAAGGATTATAATATCTCAAAACCGGTTTCTCGACCAGCCGATTCAATTCAGCGCAATAAATTGACCTTTGACCTTGTGAATTATGAAATTCTCTGGTCAAAGCTAGTTAACGCGCTTGTTCCTCATCATGTGGTGAATCTGTTGAGTACCTACTGGTACGGAAATCATAACAATGTTAAGTGGAGCGACACGACTTCTAGGGATTATAGTCTAGATTGCGGTGTTCGTCAAGGTGACAAATAGTGACGTCATAAAAAAAGTTAATGCAAGGAAGCACTTCACCAACCTTTGACGTTAACTTATGATGACAAACGACATTTCATAGAAGAGTATTGCCATTAGAGATATTGTCTTAAAGTTTCGCAAAAAGTCCAAACGTTTTGCGTGCGATAAATTGGCCGTGTTTATCCAATTTTACATAACTCTGTTTTGCTATGATCGGAGTTATTTCGATTGACGTCATTTTTCACCAACCACCGAAAAAATAATAAAAAAAAATCCTTTTTACGGTGTGGATATTTATTTGAGGCTGACCATGCGTGGACGAAAGAAAGGATTTCGTGTTAGCATAAAACTATTATATCATCTGATTTGCCGTAGGGTGAAGGGTTAAAAGAAGAAGAAGACTATTAAGTTCCAAGCAGCTCGTTAATATGGCATAAAAAGACCACTGGCAATAAGAAGATTCGATGTTTATTTCGTTTTTGAGTGATTTTATCGTATTATTTACCTCCATTATTACACTTATTGGAGCCTAAGTAAATTACCTACTTACTCAATACCCAAATTTAATTGCAAACGTGTTGTACAGGCACAGTCATATAATATAACAAGTCTCATACATGCACCTTGCTAAGGCACTGCCATTATTTCGCTAGGTGGCTAATACAGGCTAATACACTGAGGTCTAAGTACCTACATTTTATTTAGGTACCTACCTACTACGAACTCATTGCTAAAAAGCATGGTTTTTATATTAATAGCTGCGACTCAGAACTACAAATAAGTAATATCTTTATGTATGATATTAATTAACCGAATACTCACAATCACCGGTTTTTTAGACAGTGAGCGAGTAAAAAATATGAAGAGACATGCGTCGAAAAAGGATAGCTGACAATAATTGGATTGTGACGTAGTAGTGGGGGGCTACGGAAGTAGAATACGTTCCTTCCTATTCTAGGTCTTCCTACCTTCTTTCAATGTCCATGGCTCTGCGTTTGTGGTTGTGTTTATCCGGGATCTCGCGCAGACGTTTGTGTTTCATTATGCCAGTTTTATATTTTTTGAGTTTATTAATTGTTTTAATTATTACTTTAATATTGTACTTTATGGGAGTGTTTTCACGCTCAAGTGAACATTATAGTTATTATACTAAGTTTGGCCCTAAGTACCCGCCATCACAGGGCGAAGTATGGCCTACCCCCCAGCGGGAACAGAAAACCGGAGATTATTTTGTGTTTATTTCATCTAAGTTTGAAGTAGTGGTAAGTTTAGAAAAGGGAATTGTATTTTCGAGGTCTGTTTATGTATATTTTTACCTTTGTAAAATAAAATGCGCAAAACTAAAAATAAAATTGGTAGGTACCTACTTAATATTGCCATGAAATAAGTATTTAAATCCTTATGTTTTGCAATGGATTTCTTTCCGCAAGGTAGATATTTTATTGTATTTTATTAGGTAGGTACCTACTTATCTCGGAAATTATAGCAGGTAGGTATTTTCGTTAACATGAGATTGAGTATGAAGTAGGCAAAAAATAACCTATTTCTGCTTAGCTTAGCTTGGGGCTAGACACTAGCGGCGTAAGGGAGGGGGGGGGGGGCGGTCCGCCTTGGGCACCAAGCTCCAAGGGGTGCCATCTTGGCGTGTGAGTTGTCACTCACACGCACAGCCAGATCATAAATATTTTCGAGACACGCTTCGCTCGCCGTTGATTCTATGGAGTACTTAAAGTAATTATTAACTTATAATACATTGTCCTCTTATTTTGTTGTTATTTGCCAAAAAAACTAATGATTGTAATCATAATCTATCGTTTATTAGTTGTTATCGTTATATAGTTTTTTGAATATAATTCGTATTACTAACTTTTGCTTATTTGCCGAAAGAAATTGTGAAAATGCGGCGGCTATCTCGGCTCGCCGTTATCGTTAGCTTCCAGGTCTTGGTTGCTAACCCTTAGGTCGGGTTAGCAACCAAGACCAGGAAGTTCATAAATTACCGCGGCGCGCTCCGCTCGCTATTATTCATATTCATAGCTTTTTAGGTACCACCGCAGTCTTTTAAATTTTCGGGGTTCGCTTCTCTCGCCATCATTTCTTGTCATAGGTACTCTTGCTTACATTTCCAAAAATCCGAAAAAATAAAATGAAATATCGTGGCTCGCTCCGCTCGCCGTTACTTATACATGCTTAGACTTACTATTATAGTGGTTGAGAGTCGTGTTTGTTGTGGGGATGTGCGCTACGCCGCCATCACTGAGACTAGATGATGCTGTGTGAATTGTCTACACTATTAATATTTAAATACTAATAAATGGAATCAAATTTCATTATTTTATGAATGAGAGCGGTTTAGTCTTTGTGTTGGTAGAAGGGACATCTTCAGGGTGAGTGCGGTTCTATACCTAATGCGTTACGTGCCCCTGAAAGCTTACTCGCTTAGCTTTTAATATTAAGTGATTACCAAGATGACATATAAATAATCAAATGTTCGTAGTAAACCCGTTCACATTCATAGTCATTATTGCTACCCACTTAACGGCCAATGCGTCGTAAATTAATTAAAAACTTTTTTAACACCAGGTTACAAATGATTCCTGTGGTCTTCTCACAAGAGCTATTGATAGATACAAGCAGATCCTGCTGGATATGGAATTGATTATACCCAGAAATCTTCAGTCAAAAAATATCAACGAAAGCATTAAAGTTAATGAGAGACTGAATATTCAATTGTTTTCAAGATGTGAAAATTTACCACATTACGATATGGACGAACAGTGTATGTACCTACACCTACCAATTAAGTATTTATAAATTTATTTTAGAAACGTACCTTAATATGAGTGATAATGATAACTGATAGTGCTTTATACTACACTTACGAGGAAAATAAAACATAGTAGGTGTTCAATCACTGCTTGAGCAGTTTCTTTTATTACAAGGCGGTGTCATAAAATCTTCACTATCACTCGACGACATTCTGTAAAATTAATAAAATTACCTAACTCAAATGTAAATTTCGAAGAAATTCCCGTGAATGCCTCAGGCACTTGGTTCTGTTTAGGGTTCCGTACCCGAAGGGTGAAGACGGAACCCTATTACTAAGCCTCCGCTGTCCGTCCGTCCGTCCGTCTGTCCGTCCGTCTGTCCGTCTGTCACGTGGCTATATCTCATGAACTGTAAGAGGTAGACAGTTGAAATTTTTAGATAATGTGTATTTCTCTTGCCGCTATAACAACAAATAATAAAAATAAAATAAATATCAAAATTAAAGGGGGCTCCCGTACAACAAACGTGATTTCTTTGGCTATTTTTGCTCTTAATTTGTCAAGGCTGTATCTCTTAACTAGTAAGTAGACACGTGAAACTTTCTATAATTATGTAACACATCAATTGTAATAATATCAAATACTAAAAATAAAACAAAGTTGAAAATTTAAAGGATGTCCGAACAAGTGAAAATTTTATGTTCTTTGAAAAAGTTGCCTGATTTTTACGCTTCGTGTGCGAGTCGACTCGCACTTGGCGGTTTATTTTGAATTACTGTTTCGAGAACGGAAGACACCGATAATCATAATGGCGGACTCGAGTAAAAACTTTTTGTAGTTTAACCTATATGAAAATAACCATAGCCAAAGGCTGAAATTTCAAGAAATTAAATAAAAATACATCTTAGAAATGGATTTCCATACATTATTCTCTCCCGGCAAACGCGTGAGAAATGAAATTCATAAAGTTTTCGACCCGCATTCTAGAACGCCTGCAATGACGTACTGTCTAGCTCGAGTTTGGAAAAGGTCACTTTCCGAACAGGTGTAGTAAAAAAAATTAAGTAGATACCTAGATACCTACTTATTAGATTAAAAATAATTAGGTATTCAAAAACAACATTTATTTTATTTTACTGTTAGAAATTGCACAAACCAGCTACATAATATTAATAACAGTAAATTATAATTTTCAGACACTTTAACCGTGGGAAGGACGAGTGAACTCAAAAGTAAATCAATTTGGGGCATACTCCGAGGACTGGAGACGTTTACCCAGCTCTTTTACTTAACCGACGATTACAGCGTGAGTACCTTTTCAATGTGTATTTATTCATCTAGTGTTTATCTCATAAAATAAACCTTGTGTGGGGCAGTTATGCAGGATGATACGTCATCATCCTGCATATCTACCCCTACTAGATTGGTGACGGAATTTGGCACAGTGGGGTGGGTGGTTCTCCACACCTGTTGTTGGTGTGAGTTGGGCGCAAACGTAAAGTATAGTATTGGTGTATAACAGGTTGATGTTGACTGAAAGTTCCCTTTTGTCCCCATTTAGTCATACCTATGACCCTTTTGTCCACAGTTTTCCGTTTAGTAACTATAATATCTCGATGTAACTATACTATTCATTCATTGGTTTTCCGTGCCACGATCACAAAATAAAAAAGATTTCCTTTTTTTTTGTCTGTGTCGTCCCACAGCTGGGCACAGGTTCCCTGTTCCTCTCAATCTCTAGTTGTTTCTTACATATAGGTACATGAATATTGAGGTGGAAGTGTATGGCTATACTGTAACTCCATCCAACAGATTATTTAATAAGGATCAGGATTTGCAGATATTGCTATATTGAAAATAAAAAAAAATCGCCTTAATTTATTTTGAATGCTACCTACAGCTACCATGCTCGGACGCATTACAGTGACCAATTAATAAGTTTTATTTATTTATTCTTCAGGTGATTTTAGTTCGAGGTTTATGATTATCCATGACCTCTTTACGCCGCATCTGTATGTTTTTTTTATTCCCATGAAAGGAAATTCGTATCAACGCCACGACTATCACTGACTACCCAGCATACAAACACCGCGGCCTACTCATAGATACGGGCAGGCACTTCCTGTCTCTCTCCAATATCTACAAGACCATAGAAGCTTTGGCGATGAACAAGATGAACGTCCTCCATTGGCATATAATTGATGACCAGAGCTTCCCCTTACAGAGCGAGCGGTATCCTACTTTGAGGTAAGAATTAAGTTGTCTATACGTATAGTATTAAAAAATCTGGGTCTATACTGGGATTATCCCAATGTAGAGCCATATATGACCAATGTCTAGACTTTGATTTAACTTTTGTAATGTAAACAAATCATCGAGAAAATAAAAATTATGCTCCAAATAATGATCAAAAAAACAAGCAATCAAAGAGGATATTTGACGTCGACTTCGAATCAGGGTGGACTTGGACCAAGCTTAACTTTACAAGCCAACTTTGATGTAGATATAGATACATAGTTAGATAGATATAGTTTATTGTCAAAGAGATTACATGTTTTTGGTTAGTAGTGTCTTAAATCCTATGTTAGGTTTATCTAGACACTATGGTTCTCTAAAAATAGCAATTAAAATGAAAAAACAATTAAAATAGCAATGTCATCTACTTACTTTGAAAATACATTTACTTTATGAAGTATTTGACATGGCTGCGCTGCCTTAACAAAAAATCCATGTTCAAGTATGGAATTGGGTATAGAGATGGTTAAAGTACTATTTACTTAGAAAATACATAGGTGTAATAATAATATATGTCACGGGTCAGTCATCCCGTGACCACGACAGTGTATAAACCTGTTGAAACGTCGGGAAAAATAGATAAATGAACGCGTTATAGTATATTACACCCGTTAAATAATACTAATACCTAATACCCTGTACCTACCTTCTCCACAATCAATTGGGTTAAGAATAAAAATAAAGTAACACTTTACAGATATGCATTCATCGCTCCCTGATAGATAAAGATAATATCCAATCCTTGTTAGCCTTTTATCAAATATTTAATTTGTTTATTTTAACTGGCCTATCAGGAAGACTTATAGCTAGGTACCTAATTGGTCACGTCACTTCAGATCCTGAAAGCCGGTCACTACGTGATATTCTCGGCATCTTGGTACTTGGATTACGGGAATCATGGATGGGAGGATTACTACCGCGAGGATCCACGTCAGATGGTGTACATGGCGACCAAGAGCTTGACAGGGCTGGAGAACATCGTCGGTGGCGAGTCATGCTTATGGGGAGAAAGGGCAGATGATACCAATATACTTTCAAAGTAGGTACCTAGGTACATAATTAATATTAGGATGAAAAAATATTCAGTAACAATTCCCCGTAAAACTTTCTCTTTATGATCCAACAAAATACTCAAATCTAATGCGAATTGCATTAGATTTTTTTATAATGTTTGTTTTAGATTTTTTAATTCACTTATTTTGCAATGCATTTTCGCAAAGTAACGCCTGAATTTATTGTACCCAATAATAATTGTATTTACTTACAACCCGTGCGATTTAAGCCAGTTTCTGGCCTATCTTTCTGGGCCTGGAAAAAATACATTTCATTTCAGCTTGTACTTTTCCGTCAGAGCGTTAAATGGCTAACAGCGGTCTTTCTACGTTGAAATAGAGGGCATCTCTTTCTACACTATGCAAACTGTGAGCGAGACTCATCGAACACGTACCCTTGGGTACGTGCATACGTGCTCGATGGCGAGACTTTAGACCCAGAAAGATAGCAGACGCACTTGTAGTGACTGTGCACCTTGGCCATACAAAATGTGTGGCGCGAGGTGCACAGATAGGTCGCACGGGTTATATTTACAGACACTGGTTTGGTTACCTACATACCTACCGGTGACGATGACAAAAAAAAATATTAAAAAAATATTGAAATTATATAAAAGAACAAAGAACAACCAACAACACATACAACAAATAGAAACAAATTACAATTAAGTAGAATTTAATTGAAAGAGTCGGCTACCTACTACATATAATATCCAGTCAGTATTCTGTGGTAAGTGTGTGTGAGTGTGACATTTTACATTCTGAAACATGCCCGCCATGTCTAGCCTAGTTAAAAATAATATTAAAATTGTTTTTAGAAAGCACGATCAACCATTTCATACATACCTCCTATTCTGCATATTTTTTTTTCTGAATTGAGTCTATCTGTACCCTGTATCCATAGGTACTTCTATTCTGAGACGAGCATTATCATCTATCATGCACGACACGACACGATTTTTAAACTACGGCTTACCGTACGAATAATTTCATAATCGAGAAATACAAATTTTACAGGAGAATAACAAAACCGTTTTTCGACTATTAACTTTTTCGTAAGTTCCTATGTAGTTATGTAAGAAGATCGTGTATATACTAAAACAAAGCTAATTATTTAGTAAAAATAATTATATATTATTTAAAAAGGTCCTCGGTCGCATACATTTATGCTAAATTTCGGCCTACTATGATTAGTGTTTATGGCGTGATATGGTAACGAACATCCGTTAACAATCCATTTGTGCAAACTTTCTTATCAAAATAATATGTAGGTACTATAAATGTCAAAGTTTGGACGTTCCCGCTTCACACCCAAATTATAGAAAAGATCGGAGGGAAATTTTGCATAGATGTTTAGTTAAACACTTCTATGCCAACGATGCGATGTAGTCCGGAAAAACCCGCAGCTTCGCCTGCGAAGCTGCGAGCTAGATTCTAAGAGAGCTAGCCAGTTTATAAATAAGTGTGATGTTGTTTTAATTATTTTTATTATCTTCCTTATATCTACTAACCTTTTCCATTGTTCGCTATGAACTGACTAAATGAAATAAAATATGAATGAAACAGCATAATTTTTAATGAATAATCATTTATTCAGCTTTAAAAAGCTTACTTAGGTCTCTAGGTATTAATTAAGAAAATTTAATAAACAATAAAACGACAAATTACAACGGTTCATCTAATTAATTACACTTAATAATATAAATTTAATTATTTAATTTAATTAATTTTTAAGGTGTTTATATTTTCTATAAAAATAGTATAAAATAGTACAGTTAAATCCATTACAAAATGTCTAAATCAAAAAGTAGGTGCCTACTAGAACGAATCGGCTGAAAAAAATTGTCAAGGTGTAATTGGACCTCTAAAACAATCTATCTATATATATATAAAAGAAAGTCGTGTTAGTTACACTATTTATAACTCAAGAACGGCTGAACGGATCTCGGTGAAATTTGGCAGCGAGGTAGATGGTATCCCGGGGCCGGACATAGGCTACCTTTTATTTCGGAAAAAAGCGTGCGCAGCCGCGGGCTGCAGCTAGTTTTGAATAAAAACACTTGTATCGTAATAGTTGATTATGATTACGATACTATTCGGTGGGGGTGGCGATGTTATCTTTACATTAGAGACACCCAAAAATGAAAACCATGGACTGTGTATGATGGTAAAAAACAAAAAAAACTTCATCATTACTAGTTAGATTATTATTTAAACCAAAAAATTTTTACTCAGATGCTGGCCCAGAACGAGTGCTATCGCCGAGCGCCTTTGGTCGGGTCTGTCTTACGACTGTGGACGCTGCAACTACGACCCGGTGAATAACAAGGTGCGCGCGCGCATAGAGGAGCACACCTGCCGCATGAGACGCCGCGGTATAACCTCGGGGCCTGCTAATGGGCCTAGCTTCTGTGTTGGGGCCAAATCATGATGCATTGTAACGTGTTTAAATTTAAACAATCGTAAAGTATATGCCGGTATATTATTTAAATATTTTCTGCACGCATCGTGACATTTCAGGGCAAAGGATAAAATGCTAGTATAATAATACTACCTATGTAGGTACCTATTATTACTCCAGTACCTACTCACAAGTTACTTTTTACTTGTGTGTTCCCTATCCTGCCTGGAACGCGAGCACTCCTTAAAGTAGTCAAAGTCAAAGTCAAAACTCAGACTTTGACCATAAAGTATACTCGTCTACTTTATCGAGTAGACAGGTAGGTACTCGATAAAGTAGGTAGGTACCTACTCGAGGGCATTGCCTTGTTCTGATCTACAGATGGATGAGAAAATTCAGAAACTTAGTTTAAAGAGTAATACTTACCTACTATACCTACTAAGTATATTAAAGTACCTAGACATAATTTTTGCTAAGAAACAGTTTTTCATTTATTAATGTAATTATTAAATCTTAAAATTTAATTACATAATGATCAAATAGACTTGACTTTTATTTTTTCTATTTTATTTAGAGACAATATTTTTATGTACCTACATACTACGAAAAGGTAAAAACACGAATCACTTTCAAAATTACAAAAAGACAACGAATGCAGGGATTAGTTGGCGCTTGCTGAACGAAAGCAGCGATTACTTCACGCGCGTGGTGTAATGTCTGCCATGACAGCTGAGTCATAGCGGCGTGGACGATGTATGCAATAAGTAGATCGGACAAGTCAATAATAGAACAATAATATTGTACAATGTTTTTTATTATATTTTTTTTGTTACTTTTTACAATTCAATCAAATAATAGCAAAGTGCTTTATTTCCTTTAGATATTACAGGACTCTTGGACAGTTTACAAAATACAAATTACAAAAGTAAAACTAGGAAATAAAATGATCACTGATTTTTTTTTGTTCACTTCGATATTTTTAAGTTACCTAAAGTAAAGAAGCGAACAAGAAACCATTAACTTGTTAGGTTGTTAGTTTTCGAGTTGGAGCACAACTTGTCCGAAGTTTAATCTAAACTTAGAATAGATTTACATTTCAATATTTCATCAAAAACAAAAAAATACACATATGTATAATAAAAAAATCACTAGATAGAAATGATCATATTTTTTTGTGTACCTACCAATGCAATTCTGTTAAGCTGGGAACAAATTATCTGACGCGTCCGTAAGCCGCGGCTGACGGACGCGGCTTAACAATGTGCACGCACGCTTGTAGGACGACGGGTCTTCGGATGTCTGTCCAGTCATTTCAGAAAGAATTGTTAGCTGGAAAACATGTCAAGCAGCGGCAGTGAGGACGATTATTTAGCGGCAGCTGCGCTGTGTTGTCCGCCAAAAAAAAGAATTTTAAGAATTTTAAAATATTTTTATAATGCTGAAGTTTCTGATTATAAAGACACTCGTGGGCACGAACGCACTCTATCAATTTTTCTTCCATAGCGCTTGACGTGTCACGCGAGCACGCTTGGTAAGCTTAAAACCCAAAACGTCCACGGACGCGTCCCCGCGCCCCGTTCATACCGTCCGCGGACGCAAAAACATCCAGCCAGCCAGATCCTGTTCGGACGTCCGTACGCTCAAGGTCGCGTCCGCGATTTATGACAGACAATGTGCACTGTTTAGTGTATTTTGTATTAATCAGATAGAAACAAGCCGCGTCCGTCAGCCGCGGCTTACGGACGCGTCAGATAATTTGTTCCCAGCTTAAGCCGTGTAGACATGCACGCACCAAAGGTCCTGCCAGAAAACCAACGTTGCTCAACTTTCTGTTGAGCAACATTATGCTGAGTGTGGCCGTGCCTTTTTGGTTCACATAGAATTAACAATGTTTTATTGTTGTGTAGGTATTTGATGTGTGAGTCAATAGATTGATTTTATTTCTTCTTCTTTCTTCTTTCTCGTGTGTCATGTCAACCTCAACCTATGCAGGGTCTTTATCATAACATAATTTCAAACTAAAAGCGCCATCGTTTCAGTTTATTTAATGTGTTTAATAAAAGTATCAAGAATTTTAAATTTTACGATGTAAAGCTGGGAACAAATTATCTGACGCGTCCGTAAGCCGCGGCTGACGGACGCGGCTTAACAATGTGCACGCTTGTAGGACGACGGGTCTTCGGACGTCTGCCCAGTCATTTCAGAAAGAATTGTTAGCTGGAAAACATGTCAAGCAGCGAGAGTGAGGACGATTATTTAGCGGCAGCTGCGCTGTGTTGTCCGCCAAAAAAAAAGAATAAAAAGGAGTATTTGGGTCCATAATATTAATACAGTATTTTTATAATGCTGAAGTTTCTGAATATAAAGACACTCGTGGGCACGAACGCACTCTATCAATTTTTCTTCCATCGCGCTTGACGTGTCACCGCGAACACGCTTGGTAAGTTTATGAACCCAAAACGTCCACGGACGCGTCCCCGCGCCCCGTTTATACCGTCCGCGGACGCAAAAACATCCAGCCAGCCAGATCCTGTTCGGACGTCCGTACGCTCAAGGTCGCGTCGCGATTTATGACAAACAATGTGCACAGTTTAGTGTATTTTGTATTAATCAGATAGAAACATAATGCGTAAAATTTAGGGTGGCCATATAACTCGATAGTGGCATGGCGTCTCCATTAATTTCTAGGTTTATTTGCCAAGCTAGAACTGCATAACTCCGTCAGTCTGTCCCGTCATAATCGGCTTAGCCTTTATTTGATCTTTAGGACATAATATATATTCAACTTTTATTCCGGAAAATACATATAAATCCCCGGGCAGAAGTTATTAAACAATTTCCAATGAGCTTCCTTCCTTTCCATTCTTTAACTTGTTTGAGCTTTTAAAGTTGACAGCACTGTAGGTGCACAGGGGGCAAATCTCTGAGTACTCAGAGGGGCAAATTCTCGCCAATTTATCACTCGATAAATATCAAAAGAACTGTCAAACTTGACAGATCTTTCATATAAAACTGTCAAATTTGACAGTTCTTTTGATATTTATCGAGTGTTATAATGGCGAGAATTGCCTTCCAGGATTGGTGTCGATCTTAGTAACTACATTTTGTTGGTATCGATTAGTAAAACATAATCGTTTCGGATATTTCCGGTTTAGCTCACTCTAGCCGGGCGTGGTATAGTGCGGCTGCGCGAGCGACAATTTGCCATTTCTTGAATGAAAGAAGGCCGTTGTTGTAACGTATTTGTTTGTTTTTGTGAATAAAATGATTTTAGTTCAAATAATTCTATTATAAAAACTTAATAGTATGTACGGCGAAGTGGTTTAGTTTAATCCTTTGCTTTAGTGAGTGTGATTTAGTTAGTATTTATCGGTAAAACGGACTGTTTCCATGGGCGTTAACTTCAGGTTAGGTGATTTTTTGTTATTATTTGAGTTATTTGCGATGTATTAGGTATATTTTACAGTACTATAATGCAAGTAATCTTTACCGATTAGACATAACCGAAAGATAACGTTTGTTCATTATTTAAAATCAGTTTAAAGTTACTTCCAAAGTTAGCTCAACCCATTCATTCTCATAGCTCCACTTCAAACAGATATAATTAGATCTTATTCGACCTATATCCGCTTACGAAGTACCTTATGGCTTCAATTAATTAATAACTTTGTTTTCCAGGCATATTTAATAGAAAGACTGAGCAATGAATCTCATACTTTTACTCTACACATTAACTACATCAGTATTACAACTATGTTTGTCACAAGACTATGTTCCTTCTACTTATACCCCTGACGGGAGCCAGCCTAATCCAACCAATGACTACTCCAACCCCAATGGATCTCCAGACCCTAGAAATGACAACACATATGATCCAAATAGAAGATTCCAGAGCCCAAGTAGTCCTAACCAGTATGATGTGAGCAGGAGTCCATATGATAAAGATCAGAGGTTCAGTCAGTTTGACCGTAGTGAGCCTAAGTATCAGAACCCCTACAATCCTGAGAATAGGCCTGCCAGACCTGCTTGGGATGCGGGGCAGACTTACAGCACATCGTACAAGGGACCTGCATTGGAATCTGAAAGTTTTATAATCAATGAAGCGTAAGTATTCCAGTCTGGATATTAATTATTTGAAAATGCTTTTTTTTTTCTCATACAGGTCTTTATTGACAAAGAAAATTACAATTCAATAATAAAAACAAATTAGAACTAGTATTTACAATTGAAACAATTAAGCTAACTGCGGACTGTTGCAAACAATCTACAGTTAGCTCAAATGATCCATATCAATACCAGTTGGAAGCGTCCCCAAGACGCTGGCTGCATTGGCATTGAAAATGCTTGTAAACATTTTTGTTAACCTTTCCAAACTCTTTTTTGTTTATTTTTCTGTAATTCAGTAATTTATTTAGTTCATTCAGTTTTATTCTGTCAGTTCATTCAGTAAATTCATACATAGATCCACATTATTTTCTGGGCTTCTTAGAGAGATGGTCTAAGCAGCATTTGTTTGAATTCCTAAGTGAATGCAAGCAAATGATGAGGATTTTCTTTTCTCATTTTCACTTATAATATAAACCAAAGCCTCTTTCTTTCTTTCTAGGACTTACTTCATAGTAGCATCCCGTATGGTCCGACCTGGCCAGATCTACAAGATATCAGCTAACATCCTGAAAGCTCGGCTACTGATGACCATCAGAGCCTCAATATCTTGCAATGGAGTGGAGATTGCTGACATCATGCAGAAAGTCAAGCAAGGCGTACCTGAGATTCTGAATATGAGGGTATGTTGCTGGATCTTGACAATATTGTGCTATCATATTTGGGAAATTACATAACTACATAACTATATTTTTTTATAGTATGTGTTGTCTCAGTCCTGTTAAAATTATAACTGTTTTATTGACCAACTTTATAATTTTTATTTACTTAGACTAGACAAGTAGGTACCTACTACTCACCTTAGTACCTACATATTTTTACTTAAAACAATCTCGGTCTACCTTGCACTTGTTGTTACGCCCAACAGCATTCACATTGTGATACTAACATATTTATTAACTACCAATTAAGCCTATGTGATGACAACAATAAATATATTTAGTATTGAATATCCCTAAAGCATTTACTATAAAATAGCCTTTTGGGAACACTCATGGCGGCCTGCAGTTACCATATGGCCAGTAAAAGTCTTGCAATGACAGTAAATTATATCAATGCATAGGGCAATTTGCAGCTATTTGATTACAATAAAACTCTGAGAACAGTTTTTTACCATGTGGATCCTGTGAGTACTGATATAGTGCAATAACTTTAAAATCTTATGTGATCAATTGCTGCAGGACCTCTGAAAGCTTGGACCTTACTTTTTGTTACACCCTGTATACTTTAATCATCTTAATTTGTGATGAAGGTGCCAACCACCACTATACCCGGAGACTACAAGCTCCGTATCGAAGGCCTGTACCTTGACAACCCATTCGGAGGCCAAGCCTTCAGCAACGAGACCCAGCTGACATTCTCCAACAGATTCATGACCATCTTCATTCAGATGGACAAGCCGGTGTATATGCAGGAGCAGATTGGTGAGTTGTAAAACTGTACTTAATGAAATATAACTATTTTTACGCCACATATCAAGCTGTAATTATGTTTTAAAATTCTCTTAACCACACTTTATTGAAAATGCTTACATTATGACAGCATCTGTTAGCATTTTGGTGGAGCGAAAGTCGGCCGGAGAAGCAGGAAATTGCGATTTTGATTCCCGCTGCGGGGCAAATGTTTGTAAGATCTACAAAATATATAATGTTTCGAGTCTGGCAGTTCCCTATGATAATGAATATATATAAAAGTTATATTGCCTTGCCACTGTGTGAAAATTCTAGTCCATAGTAGCATCACAGGTAGTAATATCTATTTTCGCATCTCAGGCGGCCTTTACCCACAAATCCGAAAATGTCTTCGCTATTTTACTACTTTTGTAGTATAAAGGATAAAAATGACAAACAGAGACAAAAAGAGTAGATGGCTTACTAGGGGACTTCCGAGGTCAAGTTTACATAAAAGAAACCTTTACTATTAATTAAACAAAACATGCTCAAATAAAAAAAAATATGCAAGTACTTACTATAATTGTAGTAAGGTACTAAAAAGATATATTTATAAGTCAAAGCAGTTGCAAAATATGAAATTGATATCCAATAGTAGCAACGTATGCAAATCTGCATAGGAAATAATTAATGACAATATAGGTGACATAGAACCTAGTAAACAAATCAACAATATAATGAGAATGACCCAGTTAAGATATTTAAATTTATTAGGAGTCTGCGAAATACCAAAACTGATGGGGTAGATGGCCTAAATACTAAAGATAAAATAAAAATAAAGTGTATATCTGTGACAAACTTAGCTACTTAATAATCAATTCTTTTGAAGAAGGTGAGTTCCCAAGTAAATAAAATTGTCCATCATTAAACCACTTTTTAAAAAAGACAAGAGTTAACATGGATAACTACAGACCTGTAACTCTTATACACAGAGTAAAAATTGTAACAATGTACTTATGCCTATCACCAGGCAATAAAAACTTACAACAAATTGTAACAATGTACTTATGCCTAACACCAGGCAATAAAAACTTACAACAAATTGTAACAATGTACATATGCCTATCACCAGGCAATAAAAACTTACAACAAATTGTAACAATGTACATATGCCTATCACCAGGCAATAAAAACTTACAACAAATTGTAACAATGTACTTATGCCTATCACCAGGCAATAAAAACTTACAACAAATTGTAACAATGTACTTATGCCTATCACCAGGCAATAAAAACTTACAACAAATTGTAACAATGTACTTATGCCTATCACCAGGCAATAAAAACTTACAACAAATTGTAACAATGTACTTATGCCTATCACCAGGCAATAAAAACTTACAACAAATTGTAACAATGTACTTATGCCTATCACCAGGCAATAAAAACTTACAACAAATTGTAACAATGTACTTATGCCTATCACCAGGCAATAAAAACTTACAACAAATTGTAACAATGTACTTATGCCTATCACCAGGCAATAAAAACTTACAACAAATTGTAACAATGTACTTATGCCTATCACCAGGCAATAAAAACTTACAACAAATTGTAACAATGTACATATGCCTATCACCAGGCAATAAAAACTTACAACAAATTGTAACAATGTACTTATGCCTATCACCAGGCAATGAAAACTTACAACAAATTGTAACAATGTACATATGCCTATCACCAGGCAATAAAAACTTACAACAAATTGTAACAATGTACTTATGCCTATCACCAGGCAATAAAAACTTACAACAAATTGTAACAATGTACTTATGCCTATCACCAGGCTATAAAAACTTACAACAAATTGTAACAATGTACTTATGCCTATCACCAGGCAATAAAAACTTACAACAAATTGTAACAATGTACTTATGCCTATCACCAGGCAATAAAAACTTACAACAAATTGTAACAATGTACTTATGCCTATCACCAGGCAATAAAAACTTACAACAAATTGTAACAATGTACTTATGCCTATCACCAGGCTATAAAAACTTACAACAAATTGTAACAATGTACATATGCCTATCACCAGGCAATAAAAACTTACAACAAATTGTAACAATGTACTTATGCCTATCACCAGGCAATAAAAACTTACAACAAATTGTAACAATGTACTTATGCCTATCACCAGGCAATAAAAACTTACAACAAATTGTAACAATGTACTTATGCCTATCACCAGGCAATAAAAACTTACAACAAATTGTAACAATGTACTTATGCCTATCACCAGGCAATAAAAACTTACAACAAATTGTAACAATGTACATATGCCTATCACCAGGCAATAAAAACTTACAACAAATTGTAACAATGTACTTATGCCTATCACCAGGCAATGAAAACTTACAACAAATTGTAACAATGTACATATGCCTATCACCAGGCAATAAAAACTTACAACAAATTGTAACAATGTACTTATGCCTATCACCAGGCAATAAAAACTTACAACAAATTGTAACAATGTACTTATGCCTATCACCAGGCAATAAAAACTTACAACAAATTGTAACAATGTACTTATGCCTATCACCAGGCAATAAAAACTTACAACAAATTGTAACAATGTACTTATGCCTATCACCAGGCAATAAAAACTTACAACAAATTGTAACAATGTACTTATGCCTATCACCAGGCAATAAAAACTTACAACAAATTGTAACAATGTACTTATGCCTATCACCAGGCTATAAAAACTTACAACAAATTGTAACAATGTACATATGCCTATCACCAGGCAATAAAAACTTACAACAAATTGTAACAATGTACTTATGCCTATCACCAGGCAATGAAAACTTACAACAAATTGTAACAATGTACATATGCCTATCACCAGGCAATAAAAACTTACAACAAATTGTAACAATGTACTTATGCCTATCACCAGGCAATAAAAACTTACAACAAATTGTAACAATGTACTTATGCCTATCACCAGGCTATAAAAACTTACAACAAATTGTAACAATGTACTTATGCCTATCACCAGGCAATAAAAACTTACAACAAATTGTAACAATGTACTTATGCCTATCACCAGGCAATAAAAACTTACAACAAATTGTAACAATGTACTTATGCCTATCACCAGGCAATAAAAACTTACAACAAATTGTAACAATGTACTTATGCCTATCACCAGGCTATAAAAACTTACAACAAATTGTAACAATGTACTTATGCCTATCACCAGGCAATAAAAACTTACAACAAATTGTAACAATGTACTTATGCCTATCACCAGGCAATAAAAACTTACAACAAATTGTAACAATGTACATATGCCTATCACCAGGCAATAAAAACTTACAACAAATTGTAACAATGTACTTATGCCTATCACCAGGCAATAAAAACTTACAACAAATTGTAACAATGTACATATGCCTATCACCAGGCAATAAAAACTTACAACAAATTGTAACAATGTACTTATGCCTATCACCAGGCAATGAAAACTTACAACAAATTGTAACAATGTACATATGCCTATCACCAGGCAATAAAAACTTACAACAAATTGTAACAATGTACTTATGCCTATCACCAGGCAATAAAAACTTACAACAAATTGTAACAATGTACTTATGCCTATCACCAGGCAATAAAAACTTACAACAAATTGTAACAATGTACTTATGCCTATCACCAGGCTATAAAAACTTACAACAAATTGTAACAATGTACTTATGCCTATCACCAGGCAATAAAAACTTACAACAAATTGTAACAATGTACTTATGCCTATCACCAGGCAATAAAAACTTACAACAAATTGCCCAATTAACAATAAGTAATTTAATTTATTTACAATTAAATTAAAAGTGTGGTTAATGGATAGATATTTTTATGACATGAAGAAATATTATGACTATATAACTTTTTTTTGACCTATTTGAAGTAACATAATTTTGACGCACATTTTGAATTGTTTATTATTAGCTTTAGTTATCTGAATAGTATTAATTTTTGACATAAATTACCTATAAAGCCTTAAATTTTAACTTTGCTTGCCTCGACGAGGCAGAATGTATTGGAATTACCATTATTATTAAGAGCTTTTGTACCTACATTCCTGCGAATAAATAATTTGATTTCAAAATTGACCCTTATTAACAGCAAACGTTAATTTCAGTGAGATTCCGCGTGATACCCATAAACACGGAGCTGAAGGCGTTCGGTCACGCCATCGACGTGTTCATCCTCGATCCGCACCGCCGGATCATGAAGAGATGGCTCTCTAGACAGGTAAACTTCACACTAATATCATAAATGCGAAAGTTTGCATAGATAGATAAAATAAATATTTGTCTACAGACACGCTTCCAATTTACATAAAAATACAATTTTAAACATAAGCACAATAGGTTTAAATAATCGAATAAACAATTTTAAAAAGTAAGTAAGGACTTAGAAATAACTTTATGTAGGTAAGTCTGTGTATGCTGCAGCATGACAAATAGGCCATGGCTCAGTGAATTTTTTTTTGCTTAAAAGTAAAAACACTGCTTTTCAGCCAAAACCTGATCGAGAACGAGCCGATTTAAGTTGAGTTTATTTTCAAATAATATATAAATAAATACAACAATAGTTAATATAGTAAGAAAACGAAAAATAATTTTTTCGTTTTCTTTTTTAGTAGATACGCAAAAAAAAAAACAAACTAACAAATACTTTCTGACGGCAGTTTATTTTTCGCATACGAAGTGCTTAGGAATACCTTTTATTTGCTTTTGCAATAAAACCGAAATACAAAACTTCAACTTTTTTTTGTATACTTAGTGTTAACATTGCGTATAGGGGGTGGAATATTCTTCCAGCACTTCGTTGCCGAATACTTGAAAATTTATCTGAAAGTTGCAGTCTTGTGATTGTGATAGGATAGATGGACGTTTTTTACTTCTTCACGCTAAAACTAATAAATAGAGCTGAAATTTCGCATAGGTGTAGTTCTAAACTGTAGCTGTAACTAACTGGAATGTTTTATCCCATAAATTCATGGGATAGAAATAACCTTTCGTTGAAATGTTTCCATAGAAACAACGCGTGCGAAGCCGTGGGCAGAAACTAGTTTCTTTATAAGTTGCGTAATGACTGATGGGCTGTTTCCAACAGTCAATCTATCTCTTATTTTGCCTATGAGTATGTTATTGTACTTTTAGGGCCCATTTAGTGCTCGACCGACGACAACAGTCAGCGCATACCGTACGCGCTCACAGCCTGTCGAGCACTAAATACAGCATTGGGTCGTATTCTTAGCGTTCATTTTGGATCGAACGTTTGTCCACTGCGCAACGTTCATTTTAATACTATCGAAACTTAAGTTTTTGATGTCAACGCTAAAATAAGCTTTCATAGCCTCTTGTAGCATTGTCAACCTTAGCAATAGCTAATAGGCGTGTGTTTTTGTCAGCTGACATAAACCATTGCTTCAATTTAAAAGAGGCTTACAACTAATACCAAGTAAGGGGGAATGTCTTAAGCATAAAAGGTAGTTTTAGTTTTAAGTCACATCTAGAATCATCTAGTAGGATATTGAACTCTATAGACAAAACAGCGCAAGATTTAAGTACATTACAATATCCTGTAGCAGTCGAAAAGTGTAGAAGCTGAAGAGTAGTTGATACTTACTAACAATGCGAGGACAATGGGTGTCAACTTATTATGGAGCAGATGAAGACTTACTGTCCTATTGTATAACCTGATCTACAATCCCATTCAAAATACCATGGATAGAATATCATCCATTTGGCTTTAGGAGCAAATTTTCTGTACATTACATTCATACTGCATAAAGAAATATGTAAGTGTATTGATAAATATGTCAAGTACTTATGGGAAGAAGCTGTTCTCCTGTAACACAGCTACGTTGTAGCAACCACAGGAGACAGCGTTCCAACTACACTAACAAATATTTTTGTAATAAATGTTTGTATATATTTTTTGTATTGATGATCAAATTATGATCTTTACTTAGGTACTCTGCTTTTAATTACTTTAATTTTGAAATACTTTAATTTCCCCCTACCCTTTAGTACGGCGGAGGAACCTAAGCATGATGTGGTTGAAATTATTTCTATCTCAGGTATTATGTTTTGCATAATTTCTGTATTGTTATGAATCAAAATCCATGGGCAGAGGAATGCATTTATTTACGGCGTTTATTTTACAAGGATTTATTAGCAGTTTTTGTCTCTTGCAGCAAGAGTCTTGCTGCTGTATAGGCCATATTGTGTGCGGTCCCCACACGTTCCGTTCCTTACCTTCTTATCGTTGCGTTCCGTTCATATAAGCTATGATATTTTTCAGAGTAACTTTGGCACAGTGAGCCTGCAGTACCAGATGTCCGACCAGCCGTTATTCGGCGAGTGGACGATCCGCGTGGAGGCGCTGGGTCAGGTGGAGGAAAGCAACTTCCTGGTCGAAGAGTACTATCAGACGAGATACGAAGTGAGTTCATAATAAACTTAAGTTATTATAGAACTAGCCGTGGCGGTGGCGGCGTAAGAATAGACCCCGCCGACTCAGCCCGTATGAAGTAAGAGCCGACTATGGGAAAATACCAGAGGAAGGGCCTTCTGTGTATATTTAACACCTCCACTATGGTCACCAATCCTCCTGCCAAATGTGGTGGTTACGTCAAAAACTACCTTGCTTTGGGAAAGGCATGTCCAGCAGTGCACATATTGACGAAGAAACTTGGAATACTTGAAAAGTCAAATATTTTAAACCAAATCATTTTCGTCAGCATGTCCTTGTCGACCCACCCCTGCACAGCTGAACGTAAGCTGTGTGTACAGTACCAACTCACCGTCTAGCGGAGTTAATAACGCCCCAGTGGAAGCCCTTTGCTTCCTCCCGTCTTTCGTCGAAGTCACGATAGGTCGTTCCAATTCTGTTAACCAATCGCTTTACTATGACAATGTCGCAGAATCGTCACGTAGAATCCTTAGATGAAAGAACCCCTAGATTGTGCGTGCGGTGCTATTTACTTGGAGAGATTGATAGAAAAGTTTCAACCTTGACACTGACGCGCGTCCCTCCCTCTGTAGTTTCTTTCCTCCTCTTTCTTTCCCTCCCTCTGTAGTCTGACGACCGATGTGGCGCGGCGGACGAAGGTCCGCCTGCGACGCAGAAGGTTGCGGGTTCGATTCCCGCCTTGGGACAAATGTTTGTACGATCTGCAAATATTTGTTCCGGGTGTTCTGGGTATTTTCTATATATAATTAAAAAAAATCTATCTATGTTATGTATTAAGTTTATCAGTCCTCTAGTACCCATAACACAAGCTCTGCTTACTTTGGGGCTAGATGATGCTGTGTGGATTGTCCAGCATTATTATTTATTTTATTTATTCTTTCATCTAAGGAAGAATGCCGAAATGCGTCATTCTGTGAAGAAACCTTTATCATGTTCTGTTTCTGATCGTGCCGCAACCCTTGTCATATTGTATTCTGCTTCTGATCGTCTCTGGTCAAGCCCGTGTCATCACGTAACGTCTATCTTCTCTCAGGTGAACGTGACAATGCCGGCATTCTTCTTCAACACGGATCAGTTCATCCACGGCCGCATCATGGCTAACTACACGTCGGGCGCGCCGGTCCGCGGAAACCTCACGCTGAAGGCGACCGTGCGGCCCATACCGCAGTACCGGCCGCATTACTACACACAGGTACACACGCGAACAGATATTATAACTATATCAGTTCATTGATTTGAAAATAATGGGGTAAGCTGTATCATGCCGCGTGGCGCAGTGGAGTACGTAAAGTCTTATGCGTGCTAGAGACCAGCAAAAATTAGAATCGTCCCACGCTGTATGAAAACATATGGATTGCTTCGCTCGCCACTGGCACAGCACTGACAATACACACAGCGTGGCTCACTTCGCTGCACCAGGATGATCGTGGGCCCTGTCAAACGCGACTACTCTCCCTCCAATCGATCAATGTACTGATGAGTAATTATTAAAGAAACAGCGTGAAATGGTAAATTTAATTCCGAATACGTATAATACGCCATTTACGCAAGCGTCATTGCACTACCGAGGAATGCCTTCTGGTTTCTAAATCAGGCTAGTAAAAACGTTTCACATTAAAACTGAAAACGTGAACTGAAACGAAAGCGTCTTTTGACGAACTTGGACGAGACTATGACACGTAGGATTGTAAATGATGATAGTATTGGTGAATAATTAGTGTGTATTTCCATTGTGCAGGGCCAGTTCAATAATATGGGGCAGGCTGGAGGAGCGGTGGGCTATGGCAACAATCAGTACACGAGAGGTAAGATTAATGAGCCGAATAAACTATCAATGCACCTGTAGTTGTAGATACTACTACGTCGTCTCTGTGAGTTGACTTACTAGACGACCGCCCTCAATCGGCCAGAACGCTATGAAGTGGCTGCGCAGTACTCGTTTGTAAGGACAAAGTGGTGGTGCGCATGTGAAAACTTTGCTTATAGCTGACTTCACTCCGGCCAAGATGTTTTAATCATATTGTACTAAAGTGTTGTGTAAGTTCTTTAAATGTTGGTGTAGCCGCAGCGTTTTACTCAATAATCCAACATTCTGCGAGAACCTGCAGGATTTTACATGTAAGGCAGCTTTCTTCAATGAGATTTTTGTTTGACGTCTTGATGGTCAAGGAATGAAGGAACTATACAACTGCTTGCGTGGAGAGAGTGTTAGTAGAGAAATATATACAGACTGCGATTCTAGTAACCTTAATACTTCATTGAATGTCTTATTTTAAAATTGGTATTTCCATTTCTTAGTTCGTCAGAATTTCAACCCCTACATTTACAACGAGACCGGCTATTCATCCGTATTCGAGCCTCTCGGCTACACGGAGCGGCCGCGGCCCGGCCAGCCCAACCAGTTGGACCAGCCGGACTGGTGGTACGACCCGCAGAAAGTCGTCACCAGGATGTTCAACTTTGTGAGTTACATAGACATGATAGAGATAGCTTAAAAAAAAATTAGAGTTCCTTTTGATTCCTCAAAGGACCTACGAAGAGTTCTTTCGCGTTTTTGTACCAGTGCTTAATTTAACGTTTAAAGAATCAAAAGGAACTATGTACTGGTACATTGTTGTATTTCAATCAATCAAAGAAATTTTACTAACGAAAGTATGGTAGTACAATGTGCACTTAAAATTAAAGAAGTTCTCTTTCTTTTACTAAGTTTTTACTAAGAACTAGTGAAAAGACAGGATTTTATACTAATTATTTTATCTTCCAGGATGAAAAGTACCCATTCTGGATGGTCAAGCCCGACCCGACAGAATACGCCCTGTACAACAATCAGAACACCAACTACAATACCTACACCACCGCATCCACCTACTACAGGGATCCTAAATACAACCAGCTGCCTTACTTGAGATTCGTAAGTTTATTTATTTTAACAATATTCAGGAAATTAACAGCTTACTTAATGAGTAGATGGATGACTAGATAATGATGGATACTTAAACATTTCTACAAAAAGCGACTGAAGTTACAAGACGACTAATATTGGTTAAATTATTATTATGTAATGGTTTGTTTACAGATAGGTAAGAAACTTCTACCCATTTTGGTTTATTAAATGACATACGAAAACTAACAAGATGCACCAAAAAATCTACCACTCACTATTACTTTTAGTTCAGTGGGAGGGTTCATACCAACATCTAAATCAACTTCTCTAGAAATAACGTTAAAACATCTGCATGCTCTTAACAAAAAGGTGTTCTGCCTGTAGGTGGTCTTACACATTGGAAGATCTTAGGTAGGATAGGTGGTTATCATCATCATCTCTGCCAATTGGCGTCCACTGATGGATATACGCCTACCCCCAAGATCGCCACAACGACTGGTCCTACGCGGCCTGCATTCAGCGGTTTTCCGCGACCTTTACTAGGTCCACCTTGTGGGAGTGCGCCTTCCGATAAGTTTTAGGCATTCTAAACATACTTATTTCTATACTCCAACGAAAAAAGAGAGGTGAATTGGTTTGTCTGTAACTATGAGGCATCCCAAATATGGGTATATTGGGGGGGTCCCAATGATTACCAGATTTTCATTTTGTTTTTGTGTGTAAGTATGGTGACTAACTCGAGAAGGTATGTTTGATAAAGATTGGTGCAGCTCTTGTAATGTTGTGACATTTATTTAGATAAGACAACAACATTAAATTAGCATGTGCCTCAATAATTACTAGCTGCTGCCCGCGACTTGGCTTGTCTATTAACGAAGTTAGCCGCTCACATATTGCATCACATAATTAAGTACTTAAAAAAATTATAGCTGTAATAGCTGTATTGGTTTTTGTATTTCTTAAACCACTTGTTTTCTTACTGCAACAGTTCAACGGTACATACGACTTCAAATACCCGATGTCGGAGCTCGCCCAGCTCGTACCAACACTCGACGGAGTGGAAGTCATCATCACCGCGTCTGTCGGCGACCCTTTCCTCGATGACGTCATCGAGGGGTACAGTGTTGCCAGGATATTCAACTCCTCGCTCTCTGTCACGTTCTTGGGAGGAACGCCCCAGGTTTTCAAGCCTGCTATGCCGTTTGATGTTTATGTAAGTTTTAGATTGTTTTTTTTGGAATATCTAGCGTGTTTATGTTTTCGTTTTCACTAAAGGTTGTTTCTTCATGTTCGTCCGTGTATCTTTGTTGTGACCAGACGGTTACATCAGCCTGGAAATTAGGCAACAAAGCAGTAAAAGTAAACGCCGGCATTCGTAATATAAAATTTTCTTGCCATCTGTGTAAAGTAAAACTTGAAGATTGAACTTGAAACAGTAAAGTTAGAAAGCAAGCAGTTATGCCATTAATGAATTCATTATACAAAACTGGTAATAGATGTGAGTCCCTGGGACACCCCAGAGTCAAAGTCAAAGTTAAAAACTTTTTTTTCCATAAATACAATAAATATACACTTAGAAAAGGTCAAATTCTTAATAATTAAACATTAACACGGAAATAAAGTGATATTTTTTATTTCAGTCGCTTTCGGTATGTAGACTGAAGTAAAGAAGCCAGAAGTGTCCAAAACAGATTAGAATTGATATATTGATTGCAAGGGGGGCTTCCCCTTACGTTAAGACATATGCCCTGAAGGCAAGAAGATATCCATTTCAGAAAGCTTACGAATATGCCTATTTGGGATTGTCGTGATTCTTGGTATCTGGTAGATTATTAGAAATCACTTGTCATCGTTTTTGAAGTTGTCAATGATTACTTCAGTTGGTTTAGTAATAACGTCCGGCAATACCATTATTGTGACACGCGATTGGACGAGCCGCGCAAGCCAATATGAAGCGTTCAAGGCGCGTGCAATGGCGTGGCAGTCTGGAAATTAACCGTCACCGATCATTGATGTAAAATGGCTATCTAGAACAAATTGTTCTGCTAAAAATAAAAATAATATCAAGTTTCCAGTGTGTCATCATGATATTATGGTTTAATATTCATCATCCGAGGTCGATTTTGTAGAACGCCTTTCTTAAGTCTGTGTACATAGCATCAACACCTGGCAAGTATCGGTTCACCAATTTGTATGCACTCTTAACACTCATCCTGCCTTCCATTCTACAGATGGTGGTATCGTACCACGACGGATCTCCCCTACCGCGCTGGCAAGCGAGCGGCGTGTCGCTCCAAGTGGCAGTGTCAGTAGAGGGGCGCGGCGGCGCCCTGGAGCCGCAACAGCCGCAGCTAGTGCCGGGACACGACGCCGTCTGGCATCTCAAGCTGGACCTATACAAACTGCTCAGTAAGTACAATACTATAAAAAAATAATCAGCCGATATGGTATCATACCACTATAGATCGCCCTACAAGTGGCAGTGTCAGTGGAGGGGCGCGGCGGCGCCCTAGGGCCAGGCCATGCGACGCTATTTCGACATCATACAATCAGCAAATCTAACAACGCTCTCAAACGCACTTATTGGAAACGGGTTTTTGATTTCAATAACAAATATATAAATAAATATGCTGGACAATACACACCGCATCGTCTAGCCCCAAGATAAGCAGAAAAAAAATTAATGAACGAACTGTTGTCTACCGACGAATCTTTGTCATAGTTTCTTACAAAATTATTCAGTTAGTAAATGTAATATTTTCTTGCAGAACTAGAAAACGACCAGAACTTCCGTGAAGTCCTGAACGGTGTTACAGGCGTCCGTCTCAGCGCACAGCTCATCGACGCGATGGGAAGCCATGCGAACGCAGAAATGCACTTCATAGCGCACTACAGCGCCAACAAACAACACATCCGAGTGTCTACCTCCACTACTGATCCTAGGGTGAGTGCAGACCAATGTCAGTCTTATCTTACAGTCATTTAGGTCTCGTCTCGCTTGATAGGACCTTATAGACGCAATGGGAAGTCACGCGAACGCAGACATGTACTTCATGGCGCACTACAGTACCAACAAACAATACTTACATCCGAGTGTCTACCTCCACTACTGATCCCAGGGAGCGTGTAGACCAAGGTCAGTGTTATCTTAGGATGCTTTATCCAACATCTTTTATTTAATATTTACCTAACCTTGACTACAAATAAATTCGAAACGAGAGCGACTACCAAACAAACCTCATAAGGTGTATAAGGTACAACATTTTATGTTGTATATTGTGATAGTTTTTGTAAATAAATAACCATAAAAAAAATCTAAAGTTTGTGTCGTTATGAAGATCTGGGGAGAAGACAAGGCCAAAACTTACAGTATGGATCGAGCTGAAATTTTGCATACTTGACATTCTAGGCTATTTTCTTCTAAAACGCAGGGTATGTTATATATCCACTGAAACTGCAGTTCATAAAGATAGTAATAATTTGTACAGGGTGTATTAATTCTGGCCGGTCATCCTGAGATAGCCTCAGTATCTCAAGAACTATTTACCTAAAGTGAAGGTTGTCCTCAGGTGGGCGAGTACATAATATTCCACGTGCAAAGCAACTACTACATGGAGTCGTTCAACTATGTCGTCATGTCTAAAGGCATCATACTCACCAGCTCGCAGGAAATTATGCAGGTGAGATTTATACTCTGCTTACTTCGGAGCTAGAGGATGCTGTTTGAAAATAATCAGTGTTATTTATTATTATTTGACGGGATAAAAAGACAAAACGAATCATCTTTCTTTAAAACTATTATTTCTTGAGAAAAACCATTGTAACTATTACTGATTTATTTTAACAAGAGAAAACAGTTCCGTTTTGGAAGGATGTGGGAAGAGAGGGATACTTATGAGTGACAGAGTAAGCTAACTTATAAATTACGTTCCGAACCCAGCACGGATCTCAAAAACCTCTTTTAATTTAAGCAATAGCAAAAAGTCGTTTGATTTCTTCGACGTAACTAAGATTGTTCTAATGTAATAAAAAACACTCCTTGGCATTTAGTTACTAAGGCCCCTATAATGAAAGCTTGCTTAGTCATCGATCTATGCTTGAGTAACGCTTTCCTATGGTATCACTTAAGCATAATTCTATGACTGAGCAAACTTTCATAATAAATCAAAGATTTTCAGTATGGAAGTTTGCTCAGTCATAGAATTATGTTTGAGTAACGTTTATATCATAGAAAAGCGTTGGTAAAAAAGCGTGCACGAGAAGCCACAGGCAGAAGCTAGTAATGAATAAATGAAATGAAATGAATATTGTTTCCAGGAGGGAGTTCGCACATTCGCAGTAACAGTATCAGCAGAGATGGCGCCCGTCGCAACCTTGGTCGTGTGGAGCACGGAGCGGCGCGGACACGTCATGGCGGACTCACTCACCTTCCCGGTCAACGGCATATCTAGGAACAATGTAAGTTTGTACTACTGTTACACACACCAGTAACAGTATCAGCACAGAGTACGAGCATCTAGCCGTGACCTGTTCTATCTAGAAATAACATGAGTTTGTATTGTACAAACTAGTCTAGTACACGGTACGTGATAGACCCACGGTTAGACCGAGCTCGATCAAATAATTGAATAAAATCTAATTGCTATATTTTGTTCCAGTTCACAGTATTCATAAACAACAGAAAACATCGCACGGGCGAGCGCGTAGAAGTGGCTATATTCGGAGAGCCGGGCGCTTACGTCGGTCTCTCGGGCATAGACAATACCTTCTACACCATGCAGGCCGGAAACGAACTTACTTACGCTAAGGTAATAATTATACGATTCTATTCTCCTATAAAGTAATGATAGAATTGTATAACTCGAGTGGGCAGGGCAGCTCGAAGAACCAATTGTCGTTAGGGCCGTACGTAAGGTTCTCGAGTAGTGACCACGAGGGGAGACCAAGCCCCTACAATGTGGACCGATTTGATCTGGTGAAGGGCTTAGGAAGCCGCTGGATTCGGGTAGCGTAAGACCAGTAATTGTAGCGATTCTTGAGGGAGGACTGTGTCCTGCAGCGCTGGCGACTAGGCTCAAATTATCATGACTCAATTAGATCTTTCATTTTATTTATAGTAATAAATATAGTTATAGTAATAAATAAAATTGTGTTCGTTTCCCCAGGTGATATCCAAGATGGCGCATTTCGACGAGGCCAGTAACGGTACATTCGCGTACACGTGGCGCTCGCACTTCGGCGATGCAGACGACCTCGTCTATTTCCCTTCTAGCACCTTCGGCGTCGACGCTAACAGAACCTTCGAGTGAGTATCTAACATTAAGTAAACTTTTAGCCAATTAAACTATCCTATCTATCTGTTCCTGGGCACAGTCATAAGATAACATGAAGATATCCAAGATGGCGCACTTCTGCGATGAGGACTACGTAGTCGCGGGCATTCGCGAGCATTCCGACGAACGCGCGTGACTTGCTTATCATAAAAGAAATGTGTGCTATACGTAGTGGAGATAGCGTTCAAAGTCCTATCATAATCTTTAAAAAATGCCTTTTAATGTATCTTGCTTGACCCTAATGCAGTTGCAGAAAGCCTTTTCTAATCCCTATGTAATACTGTGTACAGATACGCCGGGCTAGTAGTATTCAGCGACGTGGAAGTAACCAGACGAGCGAGCTTTTGCAACGCGACGCTCGGACTAGGCGAGTGTCTGGAGGGCGGCTGCTATCCGCTCAGCAAGCGCTGCGACGGAGTCTACGACTGCTCCGACCATACGGACGAGTCCAACTGTAAGTGTATACAATAGTAGAAGGTAAAGGAAGTCAAGACAGAGTTAAATAAACGGGTATGATGTATCAGGACGCAGCTGCGGCAGTGTGCGTTAAACGTCTAGTGCGTGCAAGAAAGCAGCACACTGTGTAATGGCTTACGTCTCGCTTCGCTCGTCGCAATGGCATAATCCTGAGCTCTGACAAACGCGACCACTCCCAGTCGAATCAATCAATTTACTGCTGAATAATCATTAAATAGAGCGCGCAAAATGGCAAATCTCGTTCCGCATGCATGGACATAATGTAATTTCCCAGGAATGGCTAGGAATGAGGCGATGACACTGGCGGATTCGGGCGTCGAATGAGTTCCCGCACATAATGTAGAAGTTGACGCCACGCATGCCAAAGTTTTTGCTGTGTGACCCCACACACCCCCGATTTTCCAATTCTTTGTCCCGTTATGAAGGTGTAAGTAATAAAGATATATTTTTGTGTCTCCAGGTCAGCACGACAGCAGCTTCGAGCTAGGCCATTTCCGCAAGTTCCGGTTCAACCGCGTCCAGCGACAGTACGACAACGTGTGGCTGTGGCGCGATGTCAACATCGGCCCGCATGGACGATACGTGTTCACTGTCGACGTGCCGCAGGTTAGTTAACACATAGAGCTGGAACATTTCTATAATTCATGTCTATAATTACTTTTTAAATGTCACGTCACACTAGAATAATTAGCATGTCCCTTAGAGTTACTAAGTATTATTATTTTGTTATATGTATTAGTGTATTATTTTAGTAAGTAGGTATTATGTGTATTAGTTTGTAAAAATAGTTCGAATTAATGTTGTAAGCACCGCCGTCCTCTATTTTTCTCACCATCGTTTTGGTTGCCTGGAAGAAATCGCTTTAAGCGATAAGGCCGCCAGTTCCATTGCTGTTCCCTACATTATATTTAATGAGTACTATCTGTTTTATAAGGTGATGAATAAAGCATTGTCTATCTATCTATCTATTTCCGCAAGATCAGGTTCAGGTTTCTCCATACATCTACATGGTCCACATTTTTGCAAAGTAATTAAAACATTTATTTATTAAAACTTAATAGAAGCTCAGAGTTACACCAAAATGCTTACTATCTCGGGTACATTCAATTAAAACTAAGGTACAATCTAAGAGACATAAATAGAAGGTAGGCTGTTATTAAACAGGTCTACGTGTTGGAACTTCAGTAGAAACTTGGTCCCATCAAACTGAGCTACAAACTACTCGTACCCTTCGATATTGCAAGCATCAATAATCGTCACTAACTACACTCCCCTTTTGTATCTTTCAGATCCCAGCCCACTGGACAGTGTCTGCGTTCAGCATGTCGCCGTCTCTTGGACTAGGAATGCTGACGGAGCCCTTACATGTAAGTTGCACACACAAGTAATCAAAATTTCCACATTAGGGCCTATATGCCCATAAAGTCTTCATTATTCTATTTATAATCGGTGTACAGGGATTATTTTCGGAAACTTGAACAATCACAATTTGGCGTGACAAATGTTTGTTTAATCTACTATATAAAAATAAGTCGGGTTTTCCTTCCTTACGCTATAACTCCAGAACGCACGAACCGTTTTCCACGGTTTTGCATTCGTTGGAAAGGTCTCGGGCTCCGTGAGGTTTATATCAAAGAAAATTCAGGAAAAAATTAAAGAGAAAAGCGGGAAAATCTTTTTTCACATACAGCGTCATCTCTGATACATCGGTTGTAGTACATAGCATGTACTACAAACGACTGCTGGCGATTTGGTGACATACAAATCCGTTGATGTTACATAAAACGAAGCCATCTGGTGGCGAAACGGAGTTCGCCGGGTTTGCTAGTACTGTATAGAAATATTTTAGGACTACATGATGCTTTGCAAAAATGTTTACCATTTATTATTTTAGTTCTGTTGATGTGTATTTTATAGCCGAGAGATCGTACAAATATTTTAATTTATCTTTCTAATTAGCTTTGTGCCGTCTCTGTTTCCCTGATACGATAGTAATACAAAGATTGCCGCCACTTGTTCTATCCATGCCTGTGTATACTTGTCCACAGTACGTCGGCGTCCTGCCATTCTTCATAAAAGTAGAAGGGCCGGACCAATGCCGGCAAGGAGAGCAGGTCGGGCTGCGAGTGGTGGTGTTCAACTACACGCCGCAGAACCTGGAGGCCGTGGTCGTGCTCGAGGCCTCGCCCGATTACAAGTTCGTGCATGTCGAACAGAACGGAATTGTGAGTACCAGTTCTACTGAAATAAATAAATAAAATAATTTATTCAAAATAACTTAAGATTACAAAGGAGTACATCTTATATTTTATGTAACAGATGGTAATAATAATGTGTGTACCTGAACTAGGTGAAAACCTGTTTTTCAGGCAAAAACACTATGTACTAATATAACGCTAAGCCTTGGCCTTTTTGACGTTCTGCAGCAGACACAAGAGTTTTACTTTGATTTGCATTAGGTAGGTTGTTTGATTTTAATAGGTATAGTTGTTGAATATTGTATGTGTGTGTCTAATGAAGACGCAAATAAAGAGGTTATCTATCTACTACAAATGCAAGAAAATCGGTCGGCTGTAACAGGGGCGCAGCTGCAGTGGAGTACGAGAACTGTCTGGTGCGTGCTAGAGCTTCGCTTCGGTCGCAGCACTAAGACATTCGCGAGCTCAGTCAAACTCGACCACTCGAATCGATAAATGTCGTCGTTTATTCTCCCCCCATGCGAGGTAGATGACGTGGATCCAAATGACTCAGTATTGGGAAGCATAGAGGTCATCAGAAGAGGCCTTTTCGATACAGTCCACGTCCCATGGCTAATAGTGCTCAAAAGAGGGGTTGGGTGGAAAAGTCGAAAGCAGAAAGTTTGACTTCGGAACTTTGCTCTTGTGCGATAAGACCGCCATAATTGTCGCTTATTCTTAATTATTCTTTTGTAAATTATTTCTAAGTTAAGTGTGCAATAAAGTATTATCTATCTTTGTTTGTAGACAAACATACTAAAAGGCTTTGCTTACATCTCGTAAACGATGCGTCATAGGAAGTTTTGTTAAGTTACTTATGACGAATCGTTTACGAGATGTAAGCAAAAAACTAAAACGGGACCTTTGTGCCCCCACGCCTAGGGCTCACCTCAAAGCAGTGGGGACTTTTAGTATGTTTGTGTCCTAACTAGTTCAAACAAAGTTCCGAAGTCAAACTTTCTGCATTCGACCTTTCTATCCACAAACCTTCGTTGACTGGACTATAATTGTAATTGTTTACGAATTGTAAAATGCAAATTTGCGCGACATTTTCTAAAGGTCACTGTCTTATCCCCAGGTCCGGTCCTACAACCCGCGCACGTCATTCGGCGAGCACCAATTCTTCGTTTACATCCTCTCGGGCGACGCAGCCACGGTGCACGTGCCCGTGGTGGCGGCGCGGCTGGGGACTGTGCACGTGAGGCTGCACGCCGCCACACTGATGGGCACGCACCGATACACCAAGACTATACATGTGGAGGTAGGGTAGATATAGTAGGCTTTATGAGGGAAGCAGCCGTACGCGAAAGTCGTGAAACATCTTCTAGCTTCGCTCACCGCATACCCTCAGAGCGGAGAGCGAAACGAGCCGCAGTGGCGCGCACACGCCGCGCTACACCACACTAGGATGATCGTGAGCTCTATATTATTGTTCCATTCTGGTTTTGGCAAGTGCCCCCTCCTAACCCTTCCGCAGACAGATGTCAGACATATCATTTATTTGCCATTAATACAGAATAATATAAATTGTCAATGTTGACTTAAAAATGAAATACTTAATCATCACAATAAAGAGAAGAGAATAGGTACAATACAATGTAGGTGCAATGTGAAGACGGTGCCGTCCACCATGGTCTTGCGGTAGCCGCGTCCATTGACACTTCAGCATCATTTTTATCAAAGTCATCAACATCACAATCTTTGTTCCAGTCCGACGGCCTCCCCCAACACCGGCACCAGTCCGTGGTCCTCGACCTCTCAAACCGCGCCTACGTCTTCCAATACATGCACGTCAACGTCACGGAGACTCCCATTATACCGTACGAGGTGGATAGATACTACGTGTTCGGGTCTAACCGCGCGAGGATATCTGTGGTCGGGGACGTGGTCGGCCCGCTGTTTCCGACCATGCCGGTCAATGCGACGAGCTTGCTGCATCTGCCTATGGTAAGTGCATGTTGGTAGCTTTTTGACTTTACAGGTTACAGATAACTTTACACACCTTACAACTTAACCTTGGATCTAGAAGGTATTATTCTTAAGAAAATCAGCTCCCGTATGAACAAGGCACAAGTGGCAAGAGCGAGTCTGATAAGCACACTAGCTACACTAGCCAAACTAGATGTAGAATGTTAGTTAACAAACCGCCAATACTTAACCTAAAATTCACTCTGTTGCCGCGTCTTTTTATACGCAATTTACATTACTTGTCGATTTGTGATCCTTCTTCAACAAATATTGCTTACAATTATATCGACGCCAAGGAAGTGAGTTTTAGTTATTTGTGTCGTGGTTTGTTTACAAACATTCTACATCTAGTTTGGCTTGATAGTTCATGCATCACAGGAATCATCGAGAATTGAAGATCACTGCACGTGCTGAATGTGCAAAACCAATGCGCACGAAACATACTCTAAAAATTGTGCTGGTCCAGAGTGCGAGCGGGCGCGCTCTAAGGAAAGCCATACGAATTAACACGTGTATTTTGTTGGTATGTAAATTAATCATTACGATTTCTTTACCCAGGACTCAGCCGAACAAACAATGTTCAGTTTCGCGGCCAACATGTATCTAACTCTATACATGCGCCTCATCAACCAACGCAACCGAACACTCGAGCACGGTGCCTTCTACCACATGAACGTGCTCTACCAACGACAGCTCTCCTACATGAAGCCGGACGGATCCTTCTCTCTCTTCAGGAGCGACTGGTAACTAACATCATTATTATCTCAGCCGGAATACGTCCACTAAACATAGGCCTCTCCCAAGCGACGCCACAAAGAGAGATCCTGAGCCGCCTCTATCAATTTACTCCCCGCGGCCGCGTATAGGAACTAATATGTAGGTACCTTTGTAAAATCAGGGGTGATGTAAACTTACACCACCACAAATATCTATAACTTATTTGCCTTTCAGCTTTTACTCCTCTGAGCTCAGAAGACGTCTTATCTGAATTTGATGCACAATTCAATAGAATAGAAAGACATTTATTTATATCAACAATACGAACAGTTAAAAAGACAAGACACACTTATAGGATAGGTACATGTATAAAGCGTGTGTGGGTCATAACAATAAAAAGGTCCTAACCATCGAGTGCATAGCCAATAGAGAGGAAATTATAGTCTTTCGAATTCCGAAACTGATCAGTGTTTTTTCACTAATAAATGTCAACTCTCGCTCGATATATTAGTGTTGTGCTGACATAATAAAATAATGTATCGATACTCCCGATATAACAAGAAGTAATTAAAATTTATCAATTTCATTAAGTTATTTGATCAGTGTAACTTTTATAAAAACTCCGGGATTTTGCATATTATTACATCGATATAGAACAATGTAACTACCTATCGATGGTCCTGACTCAGCATAATAATAACAATAATAAATAATTTATTTCAGGCAACATTAGTCAAGTACAGGATGTAAAGTACTTAAAAACTACGGCCCATATAAAATATTTACCTTAGTCTAACATACAATAAATTTAAAAAAAAATAATAATAAATAATGCTGGCTAAGCTCCCGTAGGAGGCCTAGCCAGCGCTGATCTTCCGTTGGAACCCGTATAATTGAACCGATTGACCCGTATAATTGAATAGGTAGTTATCATACACATATATATTTAGGTAAATTTTATATGACGAAAAAAACTAATTTCAGACATTGTTGTAGGCTGAAAAACTAAAATTTAACAGAAAATACCGAACAACCATGAATTAATACAAAAAGATATCCCGCCAAAGCTTCATGACAATACGAAATATAATTCGTGACGTCACGTTCACTCTAACCAATAGCGTAGCGTTTAGAAATTTTGCGATTGAGATTTAATATATCTACTCATCAATTATTAAATTTTACAATAAAAACATCAAAAAATACAAAAATAAATATACAGATATATTTCCATAACAATAGAGAATACTAGATTAAAAACATTAGTATTTTTGAGTCACATACATATTTAATACCGTATTAATTATGTTCAAATATGACCAATGTTGACGATTTTCGATTTGTATTGATATTGTTGTGATTGTGACTATAGATAGATATTACACTATCGCATTAGGTGTGCCTGTGCGCACGTGATAGCTGTACAATATTTTTAATAAATAAACGGGAAAAAGCCACCTCTTCCCTTATTCCATAAATTGTACGATCCAGGCTAGGAAATTAGTGGAACATTTTATAAAGGTTGTCTATTCATTACGTCTGCGCCAGAAACGGCCAAAGACAATAATCACCAAACATAAACCATATTAAAATCGCATACAAAAGCTCCTTTGGAAGGTTGTAACACGTTACTACTACGTTGTAGGACGTTGTAGAACGTTTAGGATTGCTTAGCAGTGTTATTTAATTGGTATTGATATTGATTGCTTACAACAAATTGTTATTTAACTATTGTCTTCTTTTATAATCATCTTTATAATGTTATAATGATGTGCCCCTCAGGAACCAATCAGCATCGAGCGTGTGGCTGACCTCATTCTGCGCTAAGATATTCCAAGACGCTTCCTTCAACGAGTGGGAAAACTTCATTTATATCGATCCCGATGTAAGTTATACCTTTCCATATTTTTCGCCTTTCTTGGGTTTTCACATCTGGCACTTTGGCACAAGAGAGATCCCTTTTTATCTCTCTATGGGCGTGTACTCACTCACGAATTCGTTAATGCCAAAAATCAAAGTCAATAAAGATGAACTTGTATTGTAATGCTCGACTTTGTAAGTTGTACCTTCAACATTAATTTTGTCTACATTTATAATAAGTTAAAAACTTGATTTTTTTTGTTTTAACAAAGTAGGAGTTATTACCTATCTTATGTTAGGATAAAACTATGAAGCTAAGACATAAGTGGGTACTAATTTTTAACCGACTTCGAAAAAAGGAGGCGGTTCCAAGTTCGGCTGTATTTTTTTATGTATGTACCTGTGACTAATAATTTTATTGATGATGTCCTTATTTCTCATTAGGATTTTTGTGTTTGATCTATTTTTCTTTTTCTATATAATGTCATCATTTGCCTACCTACTCTCTGCTTGTATTTGTGTCTATGTATGTAAATGTGCCTACTTATTAGTTCTTGTCAAACCTGTATGTACATGTTTTTGTCCAAATAAATGTATCTTTACATTTATTTTCGTCGATTTCTCCGTCAATTACGGAATGATTTTGAAAATTATTTCGCTATTGTATAGAGAATAATCCCGAGGTGGTCCCGTAACATAAATCCTAAGGGATTAGTATTTGTCCCGCAAAACTTAATAACAGTGTAAATTTATGGGATGCGTAGAAATTTAAAATCGGTTTCATTAAAACCGATTTTATAGGTAAAAAAATATTTATGTATGTTTATGTATAAATCGTTTACAGCCGGCTCAAACGCTGAGTAACTAGTTCACTAATGATTTGAACAGCGATTGAAAATGGAAAAGTAATCTTTGTCCAAAATAAACCTTACCTACTAAGCACGGGGCAGGACAAGGGGTTTGACCATTGATTAGATTGATAATCGGGCGGTTAAAGTATTTTATTACAAATTATATATTTTCCAGGTAATATCAATGGCGGTATCCTGGGTCCTAGACCACCAGACACCTGAGGGCGCGTTCTACGAAGTAACGTGGCTACCGAACCGGAATGATAACTCCACGATAGTCGTGCCGAAGAACAGTTCTCTGTACCAACAGCAGCGCAGGAGCAGTCAGACTGACTGGGACGATCACAATAAATATACCGAGGTTACTTTGGACTGCTTTATTCTGAGAACATGTACAAGGTGCCACGTTACTCATGTACCAAGCCGAAACTGGGTTGTTGTGCACCCTATACCAAACTGATCCGCATGGTTGATTTTCAGAAAAACATTTTTATATGTTTCCATAGTAAAAAATAACTACGCATACGCTTCGAAAAATGACAACCCTATCACTAATGCAATACCGACAAAATTTTAAGTTCCTTTTTCATGTGCAATTAAAGAACATTCATTCATTCATGCTAAAAATATAACTAGGCACAACTTTTTAATGTACCTACCTAATGAAGATTATTTATCGCGTAACTTTTATTAAAATATCGATAAATAGTCTTTATTAGGTACCTACCACGAAACAAACGTACCTACCTACAGATAAACATTAAACATTGTAAGTTAAAATAATAGCTTAGAAGAAAAATTTACGGAACCACCGTAAAATTGACGGCATTGGCTAAACAAAAGCGATTGAAAGGTCAAGCACCTTACTGATGAACAGCTGATGTTAGGGTTGTTACATGGGCTAGTTGCGATGAAAGTTTCGAGGTCTTTTTTTCAGTAAAAAACCTTGAAACCCGGAAAGTGCTAGAAAAAAAAAATGTTCGTGGGGGGGTAGATCCCCCCTCTCCGCTGAGTACACCAATTACGTGGCACCTTGTATAATATAAAACAGTTTGGTACAAGGTTGTTACCTTGTACCAAACTGTTTTACATTTGAATTGGTTGGAATTGGAATTAGTAATCTGCAAATGCACTGGATGCCAAGTCTGATCGATCACTGATCAACCCATGTGCCAAACATTATTATTATTTTAAATAATTCTACGTTTTTGTGTAAGTCCCTTTATTGTTTTTTGATTATCTGAAACTGTGACATTTACTACTCTAATCTATGGATCTTTGTGTCTGAATCAATAAACTAATTTAATTTTAGAGTTTAATTAATTAGGGCAATGCAGCCAGCGTCTTGGGGGGCTTGGGGAGGCTCATTGTGTGGGACGCTACATGCGTCGACACACTTGCGCCTTCCCATCTTCCGAGGACATCCGTGAGGGCTGGTGACGCAAATATGCAGGTCTCGACAGAGCCTACACATTTGCGCCCTTTGGGGTCGAGAGCCTAGGTCCGTGGGGTACCGAGACTCTGGATTTTTAAAAAGTTATCTGAACGTCTGGCCGACGACGCGACGCGTGACCCAAGAGCTGTTGGGGTATCTGGCGCAACGCATCAGCAATTGCCATGCAGCGGGGCAATGCAGCCAGCGTCTTGGGGACGCTTCCGACTGGTATTGATATGGATTAGTTGAGCTACCTGTAGTTTGTTTGCAACAGTCTGCAAATAGCTTAATTGATGCAATTGGAAATACTAGTTCTAATTTGTATTTATTATTTGATTGTAACCTTCTTTGTAAATAAAGGCCATTGACAACCCGGTAATAAACAGCCTTACTTTCGACTTATAACTACACTGAATCTAAATATCATATCATAGTAATCTCTTGTTTTTGTTACAGACGACAGATTCAATAATAATGCAGAGAAACATTTCGTTGACGGCGCAGGTCATCATCACTCTCGAAACCGTTAAGAACTTGAAGGACATTGGAGTGAGAGAGGTGAGACTTTTATGTACTCTGTGAAAATAGAAAATAACATCGCAGGACAGAAAACTGGAAGAAATTGAGACTGTTATCCTGCAGTTGGACAATGAGGGTTCACAGTTGATAAAAAAATCATAGGTGGATAACTAGTGTGTTTTGTGCGAAAGAAACTAGATGGTTATTTTGAAGACCGACTTAACACCATTAAAAAAAAAATTCTTCATTTAGTTACACTAGATAACATGGGCTGGTCAAACATTACATGTGTTAAGATTAGATTAATACATAATTCTAACCTAGTATTGGGCAGTGCAAAAAATAGTATTTGAAAATTTAAAAATATTCAACGAAATTATAAATTAAAATAAAACAATTACAAAATTTGACTAGGAATGCATAACAAGAAATTAACAACTCATATATTTACTAACATGGTAAATGGGTTACCTCGTCGTTTACCATCAGGTGAGATTGTGGTCTAACGAAGGCATTTCACTAGAAAAAAATACATTGACATTTCTTAGTTATGTTTCGTCGGACGCCAAAAGTATCGAAGCTTTATTAATCCGCCTACTTCCCCCAGGGTCTGTCCGCGCGCGTCGTCTCAGCCCAGCAGCGCGGCATCGCCTGGCTGGAGCGCCACCTGCAGCTCCTAGACGATTTCGGAGAGGTGTTGCCGCTGGCCCTCGTCGCGTACGCACTCACCTTCGCCAAGGCACCGAGCTCTGAACACGCTTACCGGCTGTTGCTGAAAAGACAGAGATCTGAGGGTAAGTTCTTGGACGACTATGTGGCGCTTTCTTCATCAATCGCCCAACAATAAATAAGAAACGTTATTTTGAATTTAATTTTACGACAAGTAAGTTTTAGTTGTTTTATCATGGCATTATTTTTATTTCTTTTCCAAGAGGTTGGAAGGCTGTCTATGACTCCGCAACAGGTCGATTCTTGCGCGACGTGTTGTTATCAGCTAATAACTTGCATAAGAGTTTCCAGTCCCAGTGGTGGCCAAGATTACACCCCAAAAGTCGCGGACGTCCGAAAACGCGGGGGGTTAACGACGTAAATCGGCTCGGAAGAAATTAACCTCATCTTGTAAAACTATCGACTAACAACAAATACTTTCTTCACAGGTGGTCTAGTCTACTGGGGCAAAGAACCAGTCCCCCAGCCTCCATACAAGATGGAAAACCAGAAGCCTTTCCTTCTCCCGCGCCTCCCGTACAAATATGACTCCAACAACGTCGCGGCCACGGCGTATGCATTGCTAACTTGTATGGACCACCAGGATAACAACGAGCCAATCGTCATGTGGCTTAACGCACAGCGGCTGCACGACGCGGGCTGGGCTTCTACACAGGTACATATAACTCACATGAGTACAAGTGTAGAAGGCACAGCGTATACAGTCTCACAAACAGAACGAACCAATGATTTGATCATCTTAGGGCTATGTCCAGTAGTAGGAATCTTTTGGTTGATATAATGGTGTTGATGAAAGTACAATTAAGACTCCGACGGCTCACACGTTGCTGGCTTGTATTTACCACAGTGGCTGCACGACGCGGGCTGGGCGTCCACACAGGTATAATTACTGTTATTTACAGCAGCGCTGTCCAAAACACGATACGATCCCGGCCCAATGTCGATTAGCGTAGTAGCGCGTAAAATGAATGAGGTTTGTTCGTTTTTCGGTGTATTTTTTTGCGGTGGTTAATAAGGTGACCCTTAATAAGGTTCAAACTGGGTTCTGGCCTATCTATGAGCAAATTAATGTCGGAGCGGAACGCGCCCCGAAAATGGTGTGATTTTTGTTAGTTGTTTTTTCATTTTATATTAATGAATAAAAATGTTACGTGACTGATCAATTTTCATTTGCGTTCAGGACACCTACATTTCCCTTCGAGCCCTAATCGAGTACACGAACCGCAAGCGTCTCCGTGACGTCAGCGCTCTCACGGTGACGGTCGACGCCGTGGCACTGAACGAGTCTCGCACCATCACTCTACGGAACGACAACCTCGCTATCATGCAGTACATCGATGTAAGTAGCGGACCACAGCAAATGATGAGATATCATTGAATTCTAATGATAATGAATAATTCGCTTCTTCCCACTGTACAACGAAAAAAAAATATGAGAGGTTGGAGATCATACGGGCTGGAAGGGGTCGAGCGAGTCCGTTGTAAGGCAGAAACAAATGACGATTGGTGTAACGGCAAACCAGCCTAGTTTGATGTTGATTACTAACATGCTGGGCCGGTGCGAAGAGCAATGCGAGCCACACAGTCGTGCTCTCTACACGCACAAGACGTATCAATTACTCAATGGAGTAGTTGAGGCTGCATCCCTGATAGAGCCTACTCGATTTTTCAACTACAAATAGATTATTATGATTGTCCAATTAGGTACTATTGCATTTCCGAAAGAAATCCCTGTACACCGATTATAAATAGAATCACAACGATCGCCAGCACCTGGGTTGATTTTTGACGGGAAGTTACCTTATACAAGGTTTTTCGGACAAGTACTGATAATAATAATGATAACTAGGGAATATTTTTTTTATGATGTTGATTTATAAATATTACAAATATACCTATAACCCATACCTCCCCGTAGATCCCGGCCGCGTGGGGCACAGTGAAGGTGACGGCCCGCGGCGCCGGCTACGCTATCCTGCAGATGTCCGTCCAGTACAACGTGGACGTGCCGCGCTTCCAGACGCCGCCGCCGGTCAGAGCCTTCGCGCTGCGCTCCGAGCAACTCTACCACGGAAGGAACCAGTCGCACATACACTTCCAGGGATGCGCCGCGTATGTATACATACATAGAACACACATTATTGTGCTTCCACACATACGAATAACTATGTAAAGATCAGCTTACTATACGCACACATACTCACCTTTCCCAATCCGTGATCCTATGGGGAAACAGCGCACACACGGAAGACCTGTTTATTCTACAAAAGAAACGCATACACATCTTGGTTAACATTGATAGTAAGGGCAGTTGTAAGCCGCACTATAAGAACTAAAGATTTTAACCTTACAGTCGATTTATACTCGGGAACTAAGTAAATTCTTTAGAAAATTTCCACATCTATACCAAAACTTGACGACCGACGACCTTATAGCCTCAGAGTCTGTTGAAATAAATTAGTGCAACCTCAATCTAATCTGTGTATTCACACACAGTAAAGCTCTCTCGCCGCACTCTGGGTTGACATGTCGTTATACAGTGTCTTATTTATTGCATCATATTATGGTCAGGACTTTTGACTATATTATGGAATACTCACAATATGTTCCCTTTTAGGGTGTTGCAATGGGAGACGGCCAGATACGTCTTTTAACAGAAGTCAATAAGTTTATTTCTTTAGGCTTAGAAAATAAGCACTTAGACAAGTCAAATTTCCAGCTGGACGCTCCTCTCGGAGTCCCCGCGCTCCGGGCTGGCGGTGCTCGAGGTGGGCGTGCCCACCGGCTACCGCGTGCAGCAACAAGCACTAGACGCGTACGTGCTCTCGCGCCGCGTGCCCGCGCTGCAGCGCGCCCGCTACACCCCCACCAAGGCTCTCTTCTACTTCCAATACGTACGTACATCATTAACTAGATTTCGGAACAATACTCTACATGCGAGGATACATAAATGGTTATTATGTAAGTTTATTTATAAAGTGTGTACAACTGTTGGTTCTCCGAATAAACAAAAAAAAAAACAGATGTCGACACAACTAAACTAAACTTATTTGACAGTACCGCTCTCAGTATCAAGGCAATAAATCTTTGTTCACTCTGTCTCCCGCGACACAGGCCTAGCCTAGTGCGGGGATCATAGGTAATCAATGCTCTCACGCAAGATCATACAAATGTAACAACTTTACTTTTATCTGAGCGTCTGGTCGACGCGACGCGTGACCCGAGAGTGGGCGGGTATCTGGCGCAGCGCATCAGCATTGCCATACAGCGGGGCAATGCAGCCAGCGTTTTGGGGACGCTTCCGACTGGTATTGATATGGATCAGTTGAGCTACCTGTAGATTGTTTGAAACAGTCTGCAGTTAGCTTAATTGTTTCAATTGTAAATACGAGTTCTAATTTGTTTTTATTATTGAATTGTAATTTTCTTTGTCAATAAAGATTGTTACAACTTTACAGGTTACATTATGTCGTGTGTTTGTTATCCTAATGGTAAATAAATTATTTTGTATTTTGGTTTTTTTTTAACAATGATTGGTACTAATAATTATATTAATTGGTAAAACAGAAATAAATAATGGAAGGCGTAGTTATATTAGAAAGCAAAAAAAAGTTCTTATGCCTCCTTTTTATTTATTTTATTTAGATCAATAGGAAAGAGACGGCAATATTTTTAGTCCTGTCAAATTAGTTTAGATTTGGCGCCATCTGAATTGACACCATTGTGTAGCCATAGAAAAATAGCCATAAAAAAAACAAAAACTGTCCTTAACTTAAGTGTTTCTTGCAGCTATACGAGGAGCCGACCTGCATAAACTTCACGATCGAGCGTTGGTACCCCGTTGCCAATATGTCGCGCTATCTGCCCATACGAGTCTACGATTACTACGCACCAGGTGCTTCATCTTTTACTTACATATATTTTACTTATATATTTGGATGGTTGTTTTCTACGGAATCAAAACTCACTGATTTATTTCCTTTGTACCTTAAAGGACTCGTAGACACAACACTGGCACTGACAAATCACTGGCTTGATTCTCTAATAGTCTAGATTATTTTAACTAAGCTACACCCATTTTCGGCCCATTGCCTAGCAGTGGGACGAGATAGGACTGATAAAAAAGCTAAATTACTAAAAGTTATGTGTCTGACGGCTCTACCTCTATGGTCACCATGGAACATTAGCACTATGGTATGATCGGCTCTCTCGCCTTACTGCGGCAGATTTTATCATCGTGTCGCACTTAATTTCAAGTGCTGTGTTGTCTTGATTTAAATCACAGATTTTGTCAAATTCATTTTGCTTTTACGATCTGCCTCTTTTCAGAACGTTTCAACGAGAGTATATTCGACGCCTTACCAACGTACCTCCTCAACATCTGCGAAGTATGCGGTTCATCCCAGTGTCCCTACTGCGCAATCTACAACGCTGGACCTACGGTCGCTTTAGCGTTACCGCTGCTAGTTGTAGCCGTGCTGTTGACGGTAATGAGATGGAGGAATGGTGTTTAATTTGATGAGATGCTATATCATCAATTTAGTGCAATCATGACAAAGATTTATTACTGAAGTTAGTTAGGTATTGCCAGGATATATATTTCGAGACCTTGCATCCAATCCTTTAAGAGCTAAAAAGGTCATCAGTGGCATCCATCACCCATTGGACCCACTCGGCACCTGACCCGCACTGACCTTAAAACTTGAAAGAGTAATAAATAAGAAGGCTGCTTGACATAAATAACTTGATAGAGTTATCAGATCTAAAACATGTGCAATCATAGTTGACTGTGCATCTATATGCACAGTAATAAGTATTAATTGCCTATGCAGTTAATACTTATTTTATATACATCACGTTGTTTGTTATAAGAGTCACCTCAGAAGAATATCTTAGAGGTCTTTACATTCGTCATTCATAATAAATGTCCATCATGGTTTGAAAACATTTAATAATATTATGATAGTAAGTCGTATTCACAATGTCATTCATATCTAGGTATCAACTTGGAAATGAAAGTGTTTATTTTTTTAACCACAAAAAAGGACTTTGTTCTAAGCATCTCTGCCTTCTGTTGGCAGCTTCGACTTTTAAATCGATAGTGGCAAAGACAGTAAAATGTATAAAACAATGAAATCAAAGAGTTCTTGCTAGTATGTAAGTATAGCGTGTTGTTTTAAAGCATGGTATAATATTTTTCACATTATTTGTAAAGCTAATGTGTACATATCTTGAGAGTTTCATTTATATTTTTATTATACAAGATCTTTAGTGGTCCATTGAAATCATGTCAATTCATAAAAAATTGGATACGCACACAAATTGTGTGAAATGATTAGGAAAGTAAGATTTTAAAAACATAACTGTAATACAAACTTAATTGGGTAGCCATGCCAGTGTTTTTGCTTTAGAATTATACTCTGGCCTACAAACGTCATTACACTCATTACCTACTTCAAACCATTTGTCTTTACCTTTTTTTTTACAGTTTTCTTTCAAATTTCAGTATCTACCTTATTTATAGTAGTTATTGGGTCTAGACTCTTGAGTATAATTTTATATTTATCTGTATTAACCACCGTTAGAGAGTAGTTATCGCTTATTAATACGCCTTAATAGACCCAGTTAGTTTAAGTTCATTCCAATATGTCCTGCTAGAATTCAATATTTCATTCCAGTGTAGTTTTAAGTAGTGTTCATAGCATAGAACCGAAACTTAGTAGATTAAGCTGCATGTATATCTGTTTATCCATAAGTTGCAGAATGATCCAATTTAAAGTGTTTAAATAGGGTAAGATTTTTCTTTTCTATCATAATATGTTGTGAAAAACTTCCTTGATTATTTTAAGCCCTAAGTAGGTAAATAAGTAGTATGCATTTATTCGCGAATCTCAGTTTTATTTGTATTTCTTAATTTTCTTAGGTGCTGTCAGCATTTTAGTTTCCTCCCATTATTTTAATTGGTCCGTCTCATAATATCTTAATAAATATCTTCCAAATCAGTATAAACTATTTGGTGTAGCATGAAATGCATACTTGCCTTGAATGAGTAAAGCTTCAATTTAATTAGTAATATGTATCATTATATAAATTATATCAAAATTATGGATAATAACTGTTTATTTATCTAAAATCTTATTATAAGCACATGAAATTGCCTTATTATCATTATGAAAAGACAATATTTGATTTAATATGAATTACTACTCTTGTAATAATAATTATTATAATTTGATACTTAATCTGTAATTATTATTTAGGGCAGTTTATGTTAGAGCAGCTTGCTATATTTTCATAATATTTTATGAATGAACTATAAGTATGTACAAAATTATAAACTACCCATCCAAGATAAAGTATTTATAGTTCTAGAAAAGAACTTAATTGAAACATCAAATTTATATGTTAATATTTATGGATCTAAAATGCCATGTTACTTAAATAGTTTCCGTCCAAAATTACCATAGACTGATGTTTTTTTACCTCTTTTAGATCATTTATTTACTTGTGTGTATTATTTTTCTTAAGTTGTTACAACTTGTGTTAGTATAAGAGAGTGTAAGAGTATGTCTATAACTCTTCATAGATTTATTTCCAAATAAAACGTCAAAATTATCAATCTTTTATTTATTTCTAACTTTAGATTGCTAAAGATTGCCTTGGAAAGGAAGTTAGTTGTTAAAAGTAAACCTTATCAAGCACTCAATAACCTACTTAAATAAATCTACAATAGTGTTAATTCAGATGTCATCCGTCAACTTCATTAGTTTTTCAAAGTAGACCTGATACTAAAACTAACTGCAGAAAGAAACAAGATCATTGGTATTTAACTATGCTTTATTCCAAACATTATTGCTAGAACAATAAATACTTATAAATCACAGTGAACTAGCATTATTGCCTCTTCTTGATTTGCTTTGCTTTAGAAGTGGAGGCCTTGGCAGTGCTGCCTCCACTGAAGAGAGAAGTAATCATCTCTGACATCTCTGGCATTTCTGCCATCTGAGTCAAATTGCTGATCTGCTTCAAATCTTCCTTGGTCTCGGGGTCGTTCATCATCTTAGGCAGAATCATAATCAGGAGAAGAGGCAGCACCATCATGATGACCATAGGGTTGAACAAGAAGTCAGTCATCCTCCATTGCTCGCGGGCTTGGAAATATCTAAATTTGGACACAGCTTTCAATCTCAGTGGGTAGGGAACTTGAATCACTTGGGATGTTTGAATGTAGTTCACTCTGCGAGCTCTGAATTTACCCTTTGAGTTGATCTCTACTCTCACTGGCTCATACATGTAGTCTGGGTGGATAACTTCGACGACGTAGGAGCCCGAAGGTATGTTGTGAATGACGAATGAGCCATCTTCTCGTACAAACCCAATGTACTCCCCGCTGTTCACATGCACCCGCGTATCCAACTGCCAGGGTCCATACTCTAGTTCCTCGGGCGGGATGACTCTGCCTTCGATCGAATAACGACTATACCCAGTTTCTTCTTCGGAATTCGCACAAATAACATTCTGAAAGGTGACGATTGAAATCAGTCCGAAAATTAGCTGATTCATGATATTCTGGGAACCTCGGGTGTTGTTTTAGATTATGTGTCGACCATTAACATAAAACCGTATTAATGAGCTAATAAAATGCAGCAAATTAAAATATTTTCTTGATTTTGTGCAGATTTTACAAAAATTACGACTCGATCGATTGATTTGACAATGACACCATTCGTCAAAATAATGACAGTGACATTACCGAAGTTTGACACTTAGTTGTTGCCAGCTTCAAAAACACACATTTTTTTGATTCTAGCAAGAACTCAATTACCTCTCTCTCTACTGTACCTTGTTAAAATTTCTAATTTTTTGGCACGGCTAATATTATTGAATTACATAAAACTATAAACAAATAATTACTCAATAAACGTAAAAACACATCCCAGAACGATTATCATATTGCATACTTAGAGTCTGTCTAATGAAAGTAGACACTGAAAAATTGCGGCAAATTCAAAAAATATCAGTATGGCAACCCGTAAATTTTAGGGATACTTGGAATAACCTACCTTGATACTTTGATATTATTCTTTAAATAAAAACACTTATTTTTATTCCAGCCCATTGTTGAAATGATGATGTATAAAATTAACATTCTGAGATAAATAAGAGTAATATATCAAGGCCTAGGTGTGTACCATTTTTTCTACCGCCAAGCAGTAATATAACTGGTACAGGTATTGAAGTAAGTGCTTAGTATCAAGGTATTGAAGTAAGTACTTAGTATCATTCATAATGATACTAAGCACTTACTTCAATACCTGTACCAGTTATACTGCCCTCGTAACAAAAAAGGGCACATCTAACATTTTTTTCAAAATTGAGTTATATACATATTCGGAATCAGGAAAAAAAGCTGCATCCGCCTGATTTTAAAAGAAAAATCTATCTTAATTTAGCACAAAGTTACAAGAAGCCCAAAAACATCTAACATCCAAATTCATATTTTTTAACTTAAAAAGGCACATGTGACAATAATTAAGTTGAAAGAACACAAATGCATTGATAGGGCTTTTATTTTACTTTTTCTTTTTTGCTAAATAAAAAAAGCTTATTTAATAGGTGTTACATTAAAAAGGCTGATTTGGCAGATAAATTTAATTTAATAGGTGTTCATTCCATTATGATAATGGAACGAGTCTCAATGAAATAGTTTATTAAGTAAACAATTTTTTATTCACCGTAATCAAAATCTGAATCTAAAAATTCTACTTGAAGTGATACATCGGAGTCACTGGTATCACTGCTGTTTCCTCCCACATTAATTATAAAACTTTCTAAATTATCTTCTGTAATTCTGTCTCTTTCTTTGTATTTGGCTTCTACGTGGATAACGTGGTCAGTCATTTTTTTCCAATCATCTGCTGTTATGCTTTCAAATGACTCGTTTACAACTATTTCAAATTGTGCTGAAGTCAGGCTTACATTTCTATTTGCCACCTTTCGTTTTGCCAAACTCCATATAAGTTCTATCGCGTTCAAGTCGCAATGATAGGGGGGCAGTCTTAATACTTCATGACCTTCATGCTTCAGAATTTCATCCGCTTCGTAAATAGGTTTTGGTGTATTTTGTTTTACAAAACATAGTAGTTCTGCCTTAGTATGGTATTCTTCAAATGCAATACCATTTAATGTAAGCCATTCTCTAATTTCTGGTTTGCGAGTTTGAGTTGTTGGTGCCTTATTAATAATGACAGAATGATATGACGCATTATCCATCACTATCAGACTTGGCTCGTTCAGATTTGGCAGGAGCTTTTCTTGTAGCCATTTATTGAAATTCGTAGCGTTCATATCGTGATGGTAGTCTGCCATTTTCGATTTAGTGCTAAATACTAGCAATGAATTTGGAACAGGGCCTTTCTCCGATCCTGCATGGACAATGATATAGCGTTTCCCGGATGAAATGTTTTCAACTACACCGCTTGTTGATGGGCCTTGCCAACACTTCTTAGGCTTGTAAGATCTGTGGACATAAGTCTCATCTAAATAAATGATGGGTTTTCCTTCCGAACGCTTTGAAGCTATTGTTCTTAAAAATCGATGTCGCCATGCAGAGATGTCATAACGCTCTATCAACAATGATCGTTCATTTTTGTTTTTCTTGAATTCGAAGCCGTTCTTCAGTAGTATTTGACGAAGAGTCTCATGACATCCACTGAATCCAATACTTTCTTTGAGCTCTGCCAACAAAGTTCTTAGTGTGGGGACTTGTTTTTTTACAATGTAGAACTCGTTTAATTTATTGCGCACAACATCCATGTCAAAACTATCTAGGTTAGACACTGTTGACGGGTGGGGTCTTTTTTTACCCGGAGTCCTCCAGACACCTTCATTCACCGCACCTTCCTTTTTAATTCTCTTCAAAGTGGTTACACTTACTTCTGCAAATAAAATAAAATAAATGAATAAAAGTGATCGAGCAGATAGGAACAACAGAATTTTACATTAAAAATGCAACAGGCCCAGAGCTTAGTGAAAACTTACCAGAGAGTGAAGATATTTCTTCCAAGAACTGGTTCTGGGTTTGTATCCTATCCTTTTGTTCCAAATCAGTTAGCTTCTCAATTGTTTGCATTATGTCGGTAACTCCTGCTACTGCTTCCAGATTTGCTGTAAATGAAAAATATGATATTAAGTGCACATGTGATGCTTATTCAACCAAATGTATAGTAATATAATAAGCTATTAATGTTATTCTGATATCATTATAGCAGACAATTATATAAATTAACAGGGATAAGAGGAGAACACAAAATTAATATCAAAGTATCAAAATATTTTTGCACTACTCACCTAAGAAATCGATCACAATACGTAAACAATCCTGTTTCTGACGGAATTCAACATCTTTTTCCTGCTGCTTTTTCTGATATTTTGAAATCATACAGAATAATAACTCTCGCACGCCACTCTTGATTGTTTTATTCATTTTATCACACAAAAATCACAATAATTCTTCACAACTCAACCAAACAACAAAAGCATAGTGCCGCCATCTTGTAAACATTTGGGAATTTGGGAATAGTAATGCCATAGCCCGATTCCGGTTTTCCCTAATCTTTGAGGAAAATATTAGAATTTACTCCACGTAGGTATTGATTATTTTTATGATTCAAAGAATCAAAAAAAATATATAGTAAAATGGTTTATTTGTAATATTTTTTTTCCTTGCAAGTCGTTTTTTTACACATGTAATGATCGTGTAGTGGTGAATTTCAAAAGAGTCAAACTAAGTCAATAAAAATAAAATAACAGTCCACTTTTAATAGTTAGTTACATGTTATTACCAACTATTTCATACCTTTGAGCGCCCTGAATTTACCCCGTTACGAAGCATAGTGTCCGGAGGTGGAAACACTTTGGTGTGACCATGTAAAAAGTTTCGAAAAAAATCGAGTATCTACTTTCGTTTGACAGACTCTATGCCACCTTTGCTTGTTTTACAGTCGGTTTAGTACCGCTTTTTGCTGGCAACTAAAAGGTATTCAGTCAGTGGCCAAGAGAATATAATGTAGTGGGGGCTTTGGGTGTACTGTACACCCCGGTGTTTACCCGCTGCTTTTCATCTTTATTACAGCCACATGCCCGTATACTAATACACTTTGTACATAATTAGCTTCGTTCGTAGCCATGCCTGACAAACGAACGCCAACGAATGGCTTTCGCTGGCCTTCGTTGGTCCTGTGGACGGCGGCATACGGCGGCAGCAACGAACGCCAACGCGTTCATCAAAGGAAGCGAACTGCGTGGACGGTCGGCCGAAGGCCAACGAACGATCAGTTGAAGTGAGATTTTATTTCTACTGGCTGTTGTGGTACGCAGCATTACTTTTAAAGAAGTCTATTTATTTTATGTGCCAGGTAGCGAAGTCCTATTAGTCCTAAGTCGCCAAAGTATGCGCTAAGCCTAAGATTTGTTTAATTTTAAATAAACAAAATATACTACCTACCCACCATCGAAGGCAGCAAGCAGCCTTCGATGGTTTTTGTTGTAGGTCCTTTGCTTACTTTACGGACACATCTTCCTTTCACAATTGAAGAGTGGAATGCCACACATACTGCCCTAAATCATCATAAGATAATGATGCCTGCTTATGGCATTTAATATTCATTAATACAGACAGGTGTTCTACTCTAATGAGATTGTACTACATATGTGTGAAGATAGGTCAGGATGGAAACTGTGCAATAATAAGGCAAAATTTATTAATTATCTCCCACTGTAGGCTGAATAACTTTAATTACAATTAAGTATTACAGAGGCACATCGACAAGGATAACAACATAGAAAAATCTGATTGATGAATGGAATTAACCACTGGATTCCACAAGTAGCAGGATCTCATAAACAAAGGAATTGATCTAATAAAATAAATCACCAATCGTGACACTAGTGATAAAACAGAACAGCGAACGCGTCACTAGTGTAGACATAAGACGAACTGCGGGGCAAACGGGACTCCCGGGGCTCCTCTTCATTCAAACTCATTGTACGCCACCATCCAATTTATCTCTTGACAAAAACATCTGTACAAAATATATTAAATACATCTGCATGCTAATAATATGTAAGTCCGCTACGTCTTCAACAGCGATCACGATTATTAAAATGATTTAAACACAATAACTCCACCTCCTGTGCTAGAACAAACATTAAACTATAAACGAACCTCGCGCCTGAGACCTATTTACAAGTCAAAAACTCATACTCTCATCAGTCACATGTACTCTGCTGCTTCTAATTAGTAATTCCTTTGAATCAATTTCCGCGTTGACCGCGAGAGCGCGTCGCCGCTCCCGTCCTTTGCTTATCGTCCTTGCGTGGCATCCTAGTATTATTTAGAATATATAGGCGTGTGCTCGTGTGTGTGGGACTTTGCAGGCGCTAGTTGTTCCGCTCCTCCTCGCAGTCCCTGGAGATGTGTCCCGGCTTGCCGCAGACGTAGCAGGTCTTGGTGCCGTCGGGGCAGTTGCGCGAGATGTGCCCCGACTTGTTGCAGTTGTAGCAGGTCTGGTTGGAGCTGTCGCGCCCGCCCTCGGGGCAGTTCCGTGCGATGTGCCCCGTCTTGTTGCAGTTGTAACACGACGGCTCGTCCGGGCTCTGCGCGCACTCGCGCGCTATGTGCCCTGTCCCGTTACATCTGGAGGAGGAAACAAAACACACGTTACTAACGAAAATTCTAATGTCATAATAATAACACAAACTCGTAATAAAACGTAATCTACGAATATTCATAATCATCGCTCATTGATTAGGCATAGGCTATTGATGACGAGTCAACTTAGAGAGCTGAATAATAATTACTCAGGCCTAACTTTACAGACATAATTATGTGGCCTGTTATCTTTATCATCGATCAAGGTATTCGCCGGCCACGGATCGAGGCATGTACACTAAGAAATTATAAATAAATTCGTATAGAAGTGTTAAATGTCGTTACCATGACGAAAAAATGGACAGCTAATCTATGAAGGTCGAGGGCTTTATTTGAGGCAGGATTCCGATAAGCCGCTTTAACTAACCTTGTAGCTCGGGTCAATGAATATTTAATCTTATGGGCCTCAAACATGTTGTTTTACGAACGTAATTACTTTTTTGAGGAAGATTGCATCTGGTAGAAATAAACCGCCAAGTGCAACTCGACTCGCACACGAAGGGTTCCGTATCGTAATAATCAGGCAACTTTTTCAAAGAACATCAAATATTATCTTGTTCCTCCGACCCGTTTAAATTTTTTGTTTATTTTATGTTTAGTATTTTTATCATTACAGTTGAAGTGTTACTTAAATATAGAAAGTAAAATTTCACGTGTTTTCCTATAGTAGTTCAAGAGATACAGCCTTGACAAATAAGGAGCTATGGCCAAAAAAATCACGTTTGTTGTATGGGAGCCACCTTGTATTTCTCTAGCCGCTATAACAACAAAAACTAAAAATAAAATAAATATCAAAATTATAGTAGGGGGCTCCCATACAACAAAAACAACATCTCAAAATTTTAACTGTCTACCTATTACGGTTCATGAGATATAACCACGTGACTGACGGACGGACAGCGGAGGCTTAGTAATAGGGTTCCGTTTTGATCCTTCGGGTAAGGAACCCTAAAAAATACACGCAAAATTACTTAGTCCCGCATTTTAACAAACAGGCGAAAAGGGCATAGCAGTGACCAATAAATTTCTTATGCCTTACAAAGGGTTTATGGAAAACTTAACTAAAACCGGACAGGTAGAAGTGCCCTGCACCGCAATCTGGTTTTCCCTAAATGCAGGTGCAAGTAATTGGTGCAGACATATGCAATGCAACGGACGGGTGTCACATGCCCGTCGCATCGTACAATATGTAAATTGTCGCTTCATCAAGACATTGCTTTCAATAGTTTAGCAGGAAGCTGATTGTTTGTGTCTTGCATATTATTGTCGAGGGACATTATGTGGGATAAGGAAATGCAGTAAGAGCTTAGATCCAAGTAAGTACATGACGAAAGGAAAGGTTTGTGTCAAAATTGATGGTGGTTCTTGAATATAACGAAGAGTAAAGCTGCGTTTTGAGCAAAGCGGAATCTTCCAATCACTTGGTTCGTAATAAACAGCCACTTGTCGCTGTTTTCCGAATAGTGGATTTTGCTCCATTCCGCGTCAGTGTAAACGCCACCACACCCCAAAGCCCTAAAATCTTTTGAAGTGCTTAATGCAGTAGCTCTTCAAATCACTTAGTCAGCCCGTGAGCTTCCCTTGCTACATGCCTCCTCTTTTACGCCACTGTTGCCAACCTAAAGACAGGAAGAGAATGAGGTAGTCTACCTATAGCAACGGTCGGCCTCCTCCTTGCAGTCCCTGGCGAAGTGTCCGGTGCGGTTGCATTTGAAGCACTTCTCGCGCTGGCGGCTGAAGCCCGAGTCTCCTCCGCGCGGCGCTCCGCCCCCGCCCTGCGTGCACTCGCGGGCGAAGTGCCCCGTCCGGTTGCACTTGTAGCATACGCTCGAACTCATCGCTGGAACAAGATGGTTAAATTGCTCATTTTGTTTAGAATGGGCTGAAATTGGCCACTGCCGTGGTTGTCGCGGTGTAAGTATCGACCCAGCTTGTGGTGATCGTCAGGGCAGCCCTTTCTTGCCAGCCAAGCGCGGTATAATTACCGCGCCCCCAAACGATAGGGTTTTGCTATAGTTAGCAAAACCCTCATCGTTTGGGGGAGGCATGTTTAGCAGTGGATGTGTGCTGTGCTGATGGGCTGAACTTTAGTACTTCTGGATGTCTGCAGTGATTAATAATATCTACTATCTAACAAAGACGGGTGATTAGAGAATTCCAATCTGGATTGAACGGAAGCATTTTGAGCGAGAAGATGGAGCGCTGTTATGATCATTTAGCATTTAGCTATCATAAAGATAGCATAAGAAGATCCAGATTTACGTCTGTTTATTTTGATCTTCTTTGACTGGAATGGAACACCCTTATACTGCCATTACTCGAAATTAGCTAGATTATAATCGTTCAATTAAACAATGCATACAATTTCAACATTAATATTGTATTGTAATGAATGAGTTTTGAATGACACATAGTTTATTCCTAACTGAACTAAGTAACTGCTTTCTGTTCTAAGGACTAACTGGATTGTATCATACCATACCTACATACCTAAAAAGGAGGATAAATGTACTACCTTGACCTCTTAAAGCATCAAAAAAGTTTTATCATTTGCATACATAAACAATCATGCTATAGGTAAGTATCCATCTAATAACAAATGAAAATGCAAACACATTAATGATTCTGGGTAGAACTCAAAATTCCATCTTTCACCTTTTCGACAAAATTCTTTGACACCGAAATGTACACGTCGCGCAACCTTAACCCTGACCTCGTTACGGTGACCTCAGGGTCATTCCCCTCTACTGTCTCTCTCGCACTATTAACCTCGTCAATATGCGAAAGGGAGATGAATATTATTTACGTGATGATGATGCTCTTAGATGACGTATCACATTGACATAGATAGAATATGAATAAACAAAGATTTTTATTACGCGCCTGTGAAACACATTTCGTTAATGTACATAATGTTCTCTCTTTGCTTTACGAGAGTAATGATAATACGTGTTAGTTACATAATATTATGTAATTCAAACAATTGAAAAATTATGTTCATGAAATTGTTTAAAAAAAAAACTAAATTGGTTGACCAGAACGAAAGTAAGTTGGCTACATTACATACAATTCAAAAAAGCTTGGGACGGGTTTTGCTCCAACTTGAATAATAACAACTAACAGGCTATAGGTTTCTTTCGGTTCCTTTTCGTTTAGTCTAGGTACATACTGAAGAGCTATTTTTTACGCTAACGTAAAATATAATCTGGCATAAAATACAAGCCTTAAGAATTGCAAGTACCAGCTTACTGATACATTACGATTCTTGTGAAAATAGAGGTTGTTTCAATGATATACTCTTACTACCTGCCTACGTAATATTTAGGCACATATTGCGAAAAAGGCACATTATTTGCGAAACTCACAGGATTAACAACTGTACAACCTAATAAATTTGTGTCTTGTAGTTTAAGCAACTTTGCATTTAGTCACTTTCCATCAGGTGATATTGTGTGGTCAAAAGATTTGGTCTATTTAGTCTATTGACTATTAAAAAACCCATAAATTTATATAGATAACCACATCTATAGTATAGAATAGTCATGTAGTGTTGGCTCAGAATTTGCTCCACCCAACTCTTTCTGCAGGTGTCGTAAGAAATACTAAAGGATATCTACCAGGGGGAGGGCTAGCTTCACTTCTTGCACATTTTTTAATATTATCCTTTCTTAACTTGAAGGGGGTCAAAATAAGTGAGATAGTAAAAAAAAAACCAGCATCAAATCCCTAAAAATAACATTAGCTTATCTATTTCAACTGAGATCTAGACAATCTAGAGCATTGTTGAATGAAAATAAAACTGTAAATGTCATGCACAAAGTGAAAGCTGTGAAAGTAATTGCCGTGTAATAAATAACTAGAGTGTGGAGCTGACAATTTTGTTGCTTTGCTCTTGTTGCACTGTATACAATAATAGGTATCACAGAATAAAATCATTGAATGAAAGTGATTAGATTCAGTGACTGAAATAAAATATTATAATTTTTATTCTAAGTAGCTGTTGATTCAGCTAGTATAGGTCTGCAGAGTATACTACACCAGTATTGTTATTGAAATAACATTATTGTCTTACCAATAACCTTAAAATCAAGTGTTCCCCAAAAACAATATCAGTAAAATACAATAGTAACAATTTAGTAAATGAAAATAAGAAAACAAAAACTCAAAAAATGCTGATAAAACAAGGTGGCCATGCTCTGTTGTAGCAAACGAACAAGAGTTCAATTAATACCTATTTTATATCAGCTGTAAGGTTATCATGGTGGAATGTATAAGGTTCCTTGCCATAGCCTACCATGACATGCCACATGGCAATTATTATTTCATATATAATTTATAGTAAAAAGTTTACATGCTCGGACATGTAAACTATAACAAGAAGAATTTATTCTGAGAATGTAGTTCTACTTATACAGCAAGCAAATTTAATTACTAGCTTTCTAAGAATTATCGCCATCTGTATTGCACATCTATATATTGCTTAATATACAATATCTTTAGAAATTATGTTACTGTTGTGAATGTCTTGCCGATAGAATCACATAATTATTTACTTCATTTATGACAATGAAGTCACAAGTGTGTGCTTGCCATTCAATTTAGGTATGTACTGGTTAGTTTTAGATTATTTATGAAGATTACTAGTTTCAATAACATAGAACTTAAGATTAATGACTATATTTGCAGCAATATAACTCTCAAATACAAGGATCAAAATTTATCTCAGAATCAAAACATATTGTTAGTTTACCAATACATCACATAACCTATACATACGCTACCGTGAGATCATAACCTACCATCCATTGTCCATGTTCAAAACGACAAGTCATTAACAGAATATTAGCCCAATGTATGCGTCTGTCGGTCGAATATAGATTACTTATAACAATTAATTCCATCTCTTGGCTATACTTTATGGATGCGTCATTGCGCTACAAGAAAAAAAAAGAAAGCTCGAGACAAGCGAAGATTGTTTGAACGAAATCGACTTCCCAGAGCACTCTATCAGTCTTTACTCATTATGGGGTTATTTTAATGAGCTATCAGGATGGTTTTACGAAAGGTAAGTTATAAAAACATGACAAAATTATTTTACCTCAATGTGCGCTAGCGAGTGCTTGTCAAAGCGACCACGTTCAATGCACAACCTAAACCTATTTCTGCTTCCGTTTATTGTCGTATATGATTACACTTAGAGATTTGCTGACGCAGGCGTTGATTCTCAATCCAGTAAACGCACAAAGAATTACAGCTGTAGTAACCGTAAAACAGAAAGCAGTTGAACCACGTGTGGATGGCACCGGTAACGCGCGGTTTCACAGGCAATGTCGCACTTTACACTTACCGATTAGTTGTGAAACTTCTTGAGCACTTAGATCACTATTATTTAGATCGTTGTACGATCGATTAACCTATAAAGTATAGATATTAGACGTAATTTAGGACGCTTCGTTAGCAAGGAAGCCAGCCACCATCACTACGAAAACGTAAAAGACATTTTAGTTTGACCATAGAGCACAAAAAAAAAAAAAACTTTTTTTACAAACGCTCTATAGATAGCGTGCCTGACTCGTCCATAAAATTTAAATATTTTTATTTTTACTATCGATTGCTTATAAAAAATATCTATTCTGATATCTATATTTATTTTGTTTATTGCTAGTACAAACGATGCATATTTCTTTGACAAAATTATATCATAAACTTGATAATATAAGTTTGAGAAGTCTTTATTTGTCTATGCTACTTTCATAAATAAACCAATGAAAACTGTCTAGCAACCAATCAAATAACCGTTCAGAGTAATGGCCAACACAAACACGACTTTATTTCAAATGCGAATATTTGACTTGACTCGAATGATAAATTCATGCAATCAAAATCAATGAATGAAATGACATCAGTCAGTCAGTTCAAGTTGTGATTGTGTTGTTGATTTTCTGTTCCTTGCGGAAGCCAGGATATATTTTTTCTAAACTATAATATATTGTAAAGTGGATTTGTGCAGCATGTCTGTTGAAAAACGGCCTAATGATGAGGAGAAGCCTCAAGAAACAGAAGACGATGGTTGGATTGGTCCAATGCCATCGGAAGCGGCTGCACCAAAACAAAAAAAGCGTAAAGGTTGTTTCTACGTAAATATAATATTTCTTTTCGATTTACTATTACTGTTGTGTGAGTTTTAAACGGATTCTTAGTCATTTCCATCGTCTCTCATAGCCTTGACTGTTATTTTACTCAAGTTCTCTCACTTTCAGTGCTGGAGTTTGAATCTCTGTACCTTGAGTACCTGCCATCATCAGAAACGTATGAGTTCAGTTACATGCACCGTGACGTCGTCACTCACATTGTGGTTACAAAGACAGACTTCGTGATCACAGCCAGTCAAGATGGGCATTTGAAGTTCTGGAAGAAAATGGTAATTGAAAAACACATTACTAGCCAGCAGTAATTTATGAAACGGAAAAATCTATGATATACTTACACACATATATATATATATATATATATATATTGCCACTAGGAAACACTAACAATTAGTAAAATATTTTTCAGCGTTGGACTAGGTATTAATTCCGGAGGTAACCTCCAGATCTATAATTACTAATTAGTGTATTACAATATTTTATTGTAAACATTTATATGCAGGTATAGTTGTAAATTTAGCATATAGGTAATATTGCTGCAGTATTTCAATCCAATAGAAACCAACTGTTTCAAAAGTGACATTTGATATGATAGGTTTGTTTTTCAACTAGTGTGTAATTCTAATGCTTGAACAGGAAGCAAGCCTAGCAAAATTGCAAAAATCACACATCAAAAGACACAAAAAGGACGGGATTTGCTATTTTCAGTAAAGTTTGGTTTGGATGGTATTTGTTGTTGTGATGAACCCTATCTGAATTAAGCATTAAAAAAAATTTTTTGTTTCGCCTATTCTATGATATTGCCTTTGTTCTAAATTCTGAATTCTGATTGATGAATGGAGTAGCTAGTGGTTCAAAGTTTATTTTTGGTGTTATGTACCATGATTATTTATTATATAAAATACTTACATTAATATAAATTACTTTATAACATTGATCAATGATTTTTTCAATGATTGCAAAACATTTTTTTGTCCAAAATATTAACATTTTCTGATAGAAAATTACAAATAAATAATAGAAAAAATCGAGTTTTTACAGAGGTTGATTTGACAATCCTATAAAAAGAGTATTATATTATTTTCAGTTAGGTAGGTACTTTATTTCATAATTGATAATAATTTATAGCATGAAATTTGACTTGTCTAAGTGTTTATTTTGTAAGCCTAAAGAAATAAAGATTCAAATCTTAAATCTTACAAAATAAAATAAATACGACTCCACTAATTTTAATACACAGAAAAATTATAAATAGTACATTGTTCACCAAGGTGAAAAGTGAATGATTTCTATCAAGTGTGGCCTTAAAACACACGAGGTAGGAATCGCACTTTCTCCTGAGTAATCCATAGTGCTTTATACTATACCTACAAGGAAAATAAAACATTTTCCGAAAAATAAGTTGCATTGTTCTCGTTTTTCCAATACACGAAATCATATACCGGACTCGGAGTTTTTGTAGTTTAACCTATAATGAAAAAAAACCATAGCTAAAGGCTGAAATTTCAGAAAAAAAAATAAGATGTTAGAAATGGATTTCAATACATTGTTCTCTCGCGGCAAACGCGTGAGAAATGAAATTCCATAAAGTTTTTCGACCCGCATTCTAGTACGCCTGCAATGATGCATGTTATACTTTCTAGCTCAAGTTTGGAAAAGGAATAAATCTCTTGCCGAGCAGGTGTAGTATAAAATATATTTTGACATAATAACCCTGTTGCCCAACAGTAGGAGAGTATAACGATTTAAAAAAAAATGTGTTTCAGGAAGAGGGAATAGAATTTGTCAAACACTTCCGTTGTCACCTCGCACCAATCAGCCACATAGCAACCAACAGCACGGGCACTTTGCTTTGTACGGCTTCATCTGAGAAGACAGTCAAAATATTTGATGTTATTAATTTCGGTAAGTCACAAAGTTAAAGAAAAATACAATCAAAGAATAGAAACAAATGAGAACTAGTTTAAACAATTGAAACATTAAGTTAGTTCTCAAATAAATAAAACTATAGGTACTCAAAAATTATAAATGGTAAGTATTCATATGAATAGTATTATATTACAAAAATATTATGTCTGGTCTTATTATTTTAGCCCAAGTGTTTCTATTGTAGGGCAAAGGCTACTATTTCTTCTAATGTTAATATAAAAAAAGCGAGCAATACATTTTTTTTGCTAAATCTACTAGTTACTAGATCTTCCTAAATGAGCAATATTTCTGAAAGGAAGGACTGTTCATCCAGTACCAGCTCAATTTCATACAATTCTTCTTGAAATCCTACATAGAATATTTTTCTAGTAGGATTACAAAATTGTACACTTTCCTATTAGCATTCTCCTGTTTCAGACATGATCAACATGATTACAATAGACTTTGAGCCCTATTGCACCGAGTGGGTGCACTCAGCCGGGGACCCCATTTCTGCATTAGCCGTGTGAGTACACTAACATTACTCTACTTCTGAATCCATGGGGTTTTCACTTCATTATAACATTGTCGATTATGTTGACACCAAACCCTAAATGAACTATCACATAATATAAATGCGAAATTTTGAATGGAGATATGGATGTTTGCTACTTCTTCACGCCGAAAATACTGAACAAATCGTGATGAAATTTTGCATAGATACCTAGAAAATCTATAGAAAAAATTAAACAAAACAACTTAAAAACTAAGTTAGCATAGATGTAGCTCGAAACCTGGAATAAATAAATAAATAATGCTGGACAATCCACACAGCATCATATAGCCCCAAAGTGAGCAGAGCTTGTGTTGGTATGGGTACTAGATGATTGATAAACTTAATACAATACATAACATAGATAAATATTTTTTTATTATACATATAGAAAATACCCAGAACACCCGGAACAAATATTTGCATTTCGTACAAACATTTGTTCCAAGGCGGGAATCGAACCCGCAACTTTCTGCGTCGCAGCCGGACCTTCGCCCGCCGCGCCACATCGGTCGTCAGAATAAAACATAAACAACTTTTTATCCCGTAAATTAGTTCTCATGTAATAGAAGTAACCTTTAAACGTCTCCATATAAACAACGCGTGCGAAGCCGCGGAGCGGCAGCCCTAGAACTACCTGTATGCAAATTATCAGCCCGATCTGTTGAGTAGTTTAGGCGTGAAGCGGTAACAAGCTTTCGCATTTATAATATTTGTGTGATAGTGTTGTCTATTTAGCGTTAATTTTTTTAATTTAACTGCCCATTGAACTGTTTTTGAGCGTACATATTGTGAGTTTAAAACTACCTATTGTCCTTACAGATCAGAGCGTAACTCAAATAAGATCCACATATTCGACGGCACCCAGTCCTCGGGCGCTCCGCTGCACTCGTTCGAGACGCTCCACCAGTCCGCGGTCGCCACCATAAAGTACAACCCCGTGTTTGAACTAGCAGTGTCTGTTGACAAAGCAGGTACTTACTTAACGCGTTAACTGTCCGTCTTCAGCGGTGCGAGTCGCAGAACGCCTCTGCTGAGAGGTGGTCATCTCCGACATGTCCCTCAAGGGCATTGGAAGTGTTAAAATCCATCGCAAGAATCTAACTTACGCCCTATCGCAATAAATGTTGAAAGAAATAAAATAAAAATGTACAAATTCTTTTATAAAAATATGACGTAACCTGATCTTAGACAAACATGTACATTTTTAGTACATTTTACGCACAACAGACATCTCAACACAGACACCATTGAGGTACATACAAGCGCGTGACTCGGGAGCATTCCGTAGCAGCTGCAGAAGTACAAAGCAGTACCACGTTTTGAAATTATATTCTTGAATAAAAACTTGATGTGCACTTATTTATTTTTAACTAGCTACTGCCCGCGGCTTCGCACGCGCTTTTCTGGGATAAAAGTAGCCTATGTCCGTCCCTGGGATACCATTTACCTCCCTACCAAATTTCATTAAGATCCGCTCAGCCGTTTAGGCGTGAAAAGGTAACAGCCAGACAGATTGAAAGACAGAAAGAGTTACTTTCGAATTAATAATATGAATTTACCTACATTTCTTTGATAATATAAAACCACTGTTAGGGATCACCACACGTTTATGTCTTTTAAGATTAAATGACCACAGAATAAAGCACCACTTTATCCTGAATGGAATTTCTGTTTTTGGAAATCATGACCAGTGCCAGCAGAAAACAGTCTTATTAACAGCAACTTCTTCCAGGTATCGTCGAGTATTGGACTGGCCCGAAGCACGAGTTTAAATTCCCTCGCAACGTTAAATTCGAGTCTAAGCTAGACACGGATCTCTTCGACTTTGTGAAGAATAAGACGTATCCTACTGCGCTGGACTTCTCGCCCGATGGCAAGAAGATGGCGTCTATCGCTTTGGATAGAAAGGTAAGGTATTGGAAACGTTCATTTAGCTTGCCTTCAACTTCTTGAAAAGTTGCTCCATGTAAGCAAAATTTGGGTGGAAAATGACGATGATTGTTGAAGATTACCGTGAAAAAATACCGTGTGCCGCGTATAGTTAATGAAAACAATGTATAACGGAAATGTTTCGCTTAGAAATATCTAATTTGCTTTGCTACCCGTGCGAAGCTGGGGCGGGTTGCTAGTTTTGTTTAAATATGCGTTACATAGTAACCGACTTCGAAAAAGGAGGTTCTATGTTCGGCTTTATGTAAGTTTTTATTTTTTTATATATGTTCGTCGATTTCTCCGTTAATTATGGACCGATTTTAAAAATTCCTTCGCTATTGTATTGAGAATGATCATGAATGATTGATGATCAAAGTTTTTCGGGACAAATACTCATTTCTTGAAATTAGTATTTGTCCCGAAAAACTTAAAAAAAACCGTGAAAATGATGGGATTCGAAGTGGGTTTTAGGTTTTTGAAAACAATGAAATTATATTTGTGTACTTAGCATAATGTTAATGACTCTCAGTTAGATTTGCACAAGGCTTATGAAGACTAACACAGACTGGCAGGATTTAATATTCCGGCCCAACTCAAGATACAATTTATGTAAATTAAAATTTGCACAAAAGTTGAGGCATTTTTATTAGCTTAACTAAAAAAAGTAAAAAAAAAAAACAGTTACATGATAGGAAGAACGTTTGTCTGTTGGTATAATAGGTGCGTGTGTTCAATTTGGTGTCAGGACGGCTCAGCAAGGTGCTGGACGAGGGGCTGCAGCGCTTCCAGGACCTGCAGCATCAGACGCAGCAGCTGCCCAACATGGAGTTTGGACGCAGGTGAGGAGAACCGACCCCTCCAACTTAGTGCTCGGATGTCGCAAGAGCCGACTAAGATAACCTACCAGAGGAAAGGCAGCAGCTTTCTTCTGTGTATTTTGACACCTCCACTGCGATCACCAACCCGCCTGCCAAGCGTGGTGATTATGATATAACCCTCCTTGTTTGGGGAGTCGTGTTCAGCAGTGGACTGACTGATAAGGACTTATATCTATCTCTATCTAACACCCACTCTCTCTCTCTTAGCGTTCCTCTGAAACCCTCATCTTAAAAGTCCCTGCCCATACTACGAAAAATTTGTCGTAGAAAGGACGAAAAAACTTTCATTGTACAAGCTCCCGTCTATGGACGGGTAGCTTGTACAGAAACATACTCAAAGCGTTTAGAAGAAATATCCAAACTTTGATTTAAAAAAAAAAATTGGATATTTGTTCTAAACGCTGTTGATTTCTAGTATTTTTAAGCACGCAAATATATCTGGACATTTTCTATATAAAATAAAAAATATCTATCTATGTAATGTATTGTATTATGTATATCAGTCATCTAGTACCCATAACACAAGCTCTGCTAAGCTTGGGGCTAGATGATGCTGTGTGGATTGTCCAGCATTATTTATTTATTTATTTGTCGAAAGCATTTTACGCAAATTGAACATTTCACGAATAAAACAAATGATACGACTACAGATAATTATTTTGTGTTCTCAAGGCCGTTGGGCCATACACCAGCCTTAATATCTATACCTCTCACCGGGATCATAGACCTTCGTCGGATCTCGGTGTTCTGAACGTGATCTAAAAGTGAGATGCTGAACATCGCTGACTCCGTTGGCTGTTTGTGCAACTCGCACTCCTGCACAGTCTCCTTCGTCTGCGCGTTCATGTCTCATATCACAAATTTCAAATGAGAGTTGGTATGACACATTAGTTGTAGAGGGCTGCTTTCTTTCGTACAAAAAAATTAAATGAAGAGAAAATCAATAACACTTTATTTCATAATTGATAATAATGTAATGCGATTTACAAGCAATTTCAAGGCGAGTGCACAACGCACTTTCTTAAAAGCGTTACTCAAGCATAGATCGATGACTTAGCAAGCTTTATACGGACATTCAATTCAATTCATTTACTCATTTGTGATACACAGCCACACAGGTATTACATACAGGGCTGTTCAGTTATAAAATTACAGCACTGTGATCTGGCATTTGGAGTACAAATTTAACATAATTTAACAATAAAAGAAAAAGTGATATTAATAGTGAACAAAGGAAACACATAGGAAAAGTTAAAAGAATTGAAAAATAAGTCGTTTACATGGTGTGCAATGAGTATCAAACACTCTGTACTCTACATTTACATAATGCTAAACTGCGTCAAAAAATTCATGCAAGTTGTAAAATAAAATGTCTTACTTATTCAATAATGAAAAAAGTTAGATTTAATTAATATGAGGTCATACAGCTGTTTTCATGTCATTCCTAAGTTGTAAACAGTCTTGTCGCCGCTTGTTAGTGTTATAAGAAAATAGTCCCGGGCTTCGTCTAATAAATAGTACAAGTTCATAAATATACAGTGATGTCAATGTCATCCAAATAAGTTTCTCAAAATATGGTCGACAGCTTTCCCTTTATTTTAATGCCACAGATTGCTCTAATGTAGTTATTTTGGGCGTTATATAAACGTTCTATTTATACTGCATTGCCCCAAAAAATTATACCATATCTTATCATGCCTTGAGACCACATTACCATGATATGCTGCTTAGCACAGCTTTTTGGTTACCACCTTTCTTAGTTTCCGTAAAGCATATGCGGACTGCAGCACGATCTTATGCACAAAGTCCAAATGTGATTGCCATTTCATATTGTTGTCTATGTAGAGTCTAAAAAATGTTGTTGTCATCGTATCAGATATCTCTGTATCCTCGAAGATATTTTTCGGTGTTAATATTCCAGTTGGTGTTTGTCTGAAGTTCATGAGCTTAGTTTTGGTCAAGTTTATTAATAAATGATTACTCTTTAGCCACTCTACTATAGATTTCAGACATGTATGGTCTTGTATGGACTTGTATGGTCGTCGTGATTATTATAGACAACAGTACAGTCGTCTGCGAAAAGAATGACTGGGTTATTTGTGGCAGTTAAAATATCATTAATATATATTCAAAATAAGAGCGAGCCTAGGACGCTACCTTGAGGTACCCCGTGTGTTTACGGGCCTGTGTATAGTGCTTATTTTGAAAGCCTAAACTAATAAAATTTTTGAAATCTGAAATCTTGCTTGAAGACTGGTCTTCAAGCATTGAGGTATGTGCTACAATCGGAGCGTTCAATACTGATAGATAGATCTACGGGCCAACACCTTGATCGATAACCGTACGTATAAATCTACATTACATACAAGGCCCCTTACCTTGATCACTGTATGTAATGTACCACAGCCTGCAAACTTTTCGAATGTCGCTCGCTCTTCTAAACTGTAGTTATCTGAGCGTCTGGTCGACGCGACGCGTGACTCGACAGCTGGCGGATATCTGGCGCAGCGCATCAGCATTGCCATACAGCGGGGCAATGCAGCCAGCGTCTTGGGGACGCTTCCGACTGGTATTGATATGGATCAGTTGAGCTACCTGTAGATTGTTTGCAACAGTCTGCAGTTAGCTTAATTGTTTCAATTGTAAATACTAGTTCAATTTTTTTTTTATTATTGAATTGTAATTTTCTTTTATTTACCTGAACATATGTGATCTTCAATAACATATAGATACGGCTCTTTGTCAAAGGGGAGAATATATCCAAGGTTAATTCCAAGTTTTAATTTATCAAATAAAACTATCTCCCAATGGATTTCTCTACAGATCATGACCTAAATCATATAAATACTTACGTACTTATTTAAATTTCAGAGCATCTTGAGACATTCGAGCTATATAACATTATTTCGTGTTTTTTCCTTTTGTTTTTAAGTAATTGCATACATTCGTGCTAAAATAGCAATTTATGTAGGTACTGGTGTCAATTCAAATGTCGCCCAAATGAAACTAATATAACAGCACTAAAATTGTTGCTGTCTCTTTCATAACGATCGAAATAAAAAGGATGGCATAATGTTTAGTGCTGTCAAAGGAGTTTAATTTAGTTTTGGGCGAAAACTGAATTGACACCCAGTGAGTACCTAGTGAGGTACATATAAGTAGTTATATTTTCCTGAAACAAGTGAACAGTTTCTGTTCTTTGACTTTGATGAAATAAAAAAGCGTTAAACCGATTTTAACCCATTTATTTTCCAGAATGGCAACAGAGCGCGATCTAGACAAGTCTGAATCAGCCCACCTCGCGAACGTGTTGTTTGACGCGAGCGGACACTTCCTGCTGTACAGCACGATGCTGGGCGTCAAGCTCGTCAACCTGGCTACCAACAGGTGTGTCTCTATGATCGGCAAGCCAGAGAATCTGAGACCGCTGCATTTGGCGCTGTTCCAGGTATGATCTGCCACCTATGTTCACACATCCCTCCAAAACTACCAATACAAGTAATAATATTTCATGATCATCTTAAATGTAAATATAAATAAATAAATAATGCTGGAGAATTCACACAGCATCATCTAGCCTCAAGCTAAGCAGAGCTTGTGTTATGGGTACTAGTAAACTAATATACCTACTTCACCGTCGTCGTAGCTACGTGCGTCAAACATGGTATAAAGGTGGTTTAGTTCTAAGTAATGCACTCATGTCTCACTATATTCTAGCATGCAATAATTATGGTGGCAAATTAAATTAGGTATTATTATTTATTATCTTACATTTAAAAACTCATTGATGTCATAAAAAATTCATTTCATTCAGCCATCTAAGTAATTTGATTTTATATAAATAATTATTTAATAATTTGATTTCATTTGGTAACTTATTGTATATTTTTACGCATAGAGTCAAACAACTTTTGGAAAACTTGGCTGAACGCGGGGTATCTTTTAGAATAAGTCTATTCGGATCTCTACATAGTCTAGGGTGTTTGTCACATGCTTTTATAAATAAGTTTAAATTATTTCTAACAAAATCTAAACTGCCTGCAGTCTTTCGCAGGTCGTCATATACCTACTTAATACAATTCATTACATAGATATATATAACTATATATTTATTTATATGTTTTATTATTATTATTTTTTTTGTTCCACCTTTTTTCCCTCCGATATGGATCGAACACATTTTTTGTTTTTTAAATCTCGTTATAAAATACATTTTTTACTATAGAAAATAAAATATTATATAACTATTCTACAGTAAAAATATATCAAAACGGTGAATCACCGGCTATTATTATTATTACACGGCATTTCCAGAGACAGAAAAGAACATATTTGGTATCTCTTCAACATAAAACATAATAAAACCACATAATAGAACGTCCTTTTGCAAAGAACTCTAGGGAGTTCTTTGCAAAGTGATAAGGTAAGGGTGGTAAGGTAGGCCTTACCACCCTTACCTTATTCACTGCGCTGTATTTCAATAAGCTATCCGATGCCATAAAAAACAACTACGATTTTTTTTTAAGATACCGTTTTTGCACTTAGCACGGCAGTACAGTAGCCTAGCGAAGTCACTACTACGTGGTTTTATGTGACCCATTGTATGTCAGAGAAGTATGATAGTCTATTAGTAGGACCATACTTTCGACACACTCCACCATCATATTGTATTAAGTATATCAGTCATCTAGTACCATAACACAAGCTTTGCTTAGCTTGGGGCTAGATGATGGTGTGTGAGTTATCTAGCATTATTTATTTATTTAACATTCCAGGGCCGAACCAACCAATCAAAAGTAGCAACCACAATGGAAATGGAAGGCTCCGAGAATCCCACTCTCCTCAACGTGAAAACGGACCCGACTCTGTTCTGCACGGCGTACAAGAAGAACCGCTTTTACATGTTCAGTCGGCGCAGCCCCGACGACATCAAGAGCCCTGACGCTGATCGGGACATCTTCAATGAGAAGCCGTCTAAGGAGGATATCATTTCCGCGACGGAGGGACAAGGTAAGGGTCAATCGGTATTTGTAGATTCTTACGTATTGACTAGCTGTGCCCGCGGCTTCGCCCGCGATTATCCGTGATAATAAGTTGCCTATGAACTTCCCCGGGACAATACCAAATTTCATAAAGATAAGAGAAAAAGCGAAGGATTGCTGTTAAAGTTTATCGAACAAAGACAGAGTTAGTTTCGAATTTATAATATAAGTCTGGAGTACCAATCTGTAGTACTGCTTACACTACACATCCAAATTATACACGGAAAACAGACCCGAACAAATATCTAGCAGTCACATTAACGTTTGCCCCTGCGGCGGGGATCGAACCCGCAACTCTGAGTCTTAGACGGACCTTCGTCCACTGCAACACAGACAGAAGTCGAGCTGTTCAGTAGGTGGTCCTCTTCGAACAAATCTAGGATCCCTTCCTAAACTATCTTACTACTTGGTATTCGCTAGATTTCGAAACATCATTACAAAATACAAACAACCAAAACCTTTATTGGGGACAGAAAACAGACAAATAATCACTTCACACTAGTATTATAAATGCGAAAGTTTGTATGGATGGAAGTTTGGTACGTATTAGATGGATGGATGTTTGGTACTTCTTCACGACAAAACTACTGAACGGATCCGGCTGAGATTTTGCATAGATTTACTACTAGGCCAACTAAACAAGGCTACATTTTATCCCATAAATAAGTTCCCGTGGGATACGAATTAACCTTTAAACCACTTTCTCAAAGATAACGATAACGCCCCCTTGTGGGCGCTGGAGGCCTAGAGGGAGGCGCTAAGGGGCCTACAAAAAAAAGGGGGTGCTGAAGTGGTTTAAGTTTGAGAACCTCCGCTTTAAAAGTTTTCATAGAAACAACGCGTGCGAAGCCGCTGGCAGAAACTAGTACTATAAATGCGAAAGTTTGGATGAATGGATAGATTGTGTATTTGTTCTTCAAGGCGAAACAACTGAACAGATTCCGCTGAAATATTATCTTATGTATAGCTCTAAACTTGAAATCAAACATGGGTCACTTTTTATCCCATAAATCAGTTCCCATGGGATAGAAATAAACTTTAAACATATTCATAGAAACAATGCGTGCGAAGCCGCGCGCAGTAATTACTAAATACAATAATATTGAGGGCTGACTACCGCAAATGTTAAAAACTGTGTAGAGAAATATCATCCGTATTGCACATCAATAACACTTTTCCAGGTGTCCAACGTCTCTACGAGCAAGCAATCCTCCACACGTCTCTTGGAGACGTGCACCTCCGTCTATTCGGCGCGGACGTGCCCAAAACTGTTGAGAACTTCTGCGTGCACGCGCGCAATGGATACTACAACTCGCATATATTCCACCGCGTTATCAAGGGGTTCATGATACAGACGGGAGATCCTACTGGTAAGTGCAGTTACCGGACTTAGGATGACTGAGTAAGCTTGAGTAATGCCATCGACCATATACTCAATAGAGAGGAAATGTCATGTATTTTGTTTAGACAACTATTCCACCAAATCACTACGGCGCGGCGGCGACCACTGCAATCCGATTGGCTGACTCAAAGTCAAGCATCACACTCGAGTTGGGCAAGCAAATATTTTTATCGATATCAATAATTATTAGTCAATGTATTATTATATTTATAAACTACGAGCGCCGCGAAAATCATTTACGTCAATAATAGTGAATTTATGATATTTAAAAAGCAAATAAATACGTATATAACTACAAGTGTGCCATTGTTACATTAGACAGAAAGAACTAATTATAAAGGAAGTTACCATTAATAATAATCGCGGGAGTACATAGGGCATCTTTATTATCGCTATGAATAATCTCTATCGATAATTGCAAATGAATGAGTATTGTAAAAAAATATAGTTACATTTTTTACTATATCGATGATATAATAAGCAAAATCCCGGAGTTTTTATAAAAGTTCCACTGATCACATAACTTATAATCAAATCTAATCAAATAACTTAAAATAAAATGTATCATTTTAATTACTTTTTCTTATATCGGGAGTATCGATACATTATTTTATTATGTCAGCACAGCACTAGTAAAGCGAGCGAGAGTTGACATTTATTATTAGTGAAAAAACACTGATCAGTTTCGGAATTCGAAAGACCATATTTCCTCTTTATATTGTATGTTATGTGCTCGATGAGTAATGCTTATGCCATTGAAAAGCGTTACTCAAGCATAGATCGAGGTTTGAGCAAGCTTTCATAATACGGGTCTAAAGCCGCTCAGGTTTAAAGGCGCGCGGCAATGCACAGCGTGCGTTGCAGTGGAGCTGTAGCTTCACACTCATACTCATACACTCATATCTTTGGTTGTAACCTCGACTCCGACTCATATTTCACAAACAAATTTTTTTGGTGTTAAAATATGCAGCAGAATTGGCTGTTTATGTTTATGTACCAGATAGGGTCATGTAACCTACATGACCCCATTTTTCGACATTTTCAGCGATTCTTGCGTTGGTTGCTAAAAACGCATTTATGTGAAAATATTGTATAGGACTGTCTATTTTCTTTCCGCGATCTTTAAAGATTAATATATTATCATTAATATCATACCATGATATCATCGAGTAGGATTCTACCTCGATGCATGATATCATCGAGTAGGATTCTACCTCGATGCATGATATCATCGAGTAGGATTCTACCTCGATGCATGATATCTATACATTTGCTATTCCTGGTTCATTAAATGGTACCTAAAAACCATTGATATTTGTTGATGCGCCCTGAACTTTTCATATACTATAAACTGTATATTAATTTATTTGTAACAGGCACAGGCACGGGCGGTGAGAGTATATGGGGCGGCGAGTTCGGAGACGAGTTCAAAGCGCACCTAAAGCACGACCGCCCCTACACCATGAGCATGGCCAACGCTGGGCCTAACACCAATGGCAGTCAGTTCTTCATCACGCTGGCACCCACGGTACGTCTTGTATTTCAATTAGGTACTTTATTTCTTTAGACATAGAGAAGTAAATTTTTATACCATAAACTGCTTTACTCGTAATGATATAGTCGTTATAAGAAATAAGATTTTTATGATTTTCTCTTTACTTCACTTTTTGTCCACTAGTGGAAGAAGTGAAAAAGAAACCACTACTAGTACATTTATGCGTCTAATACATGTTTATTTTGCCGGTATCATGCGATTTAGATTTATGTATAATATACAGGGTGTCCCATGCAACCTGTACCAGCGAAGGTCTGTGGTCTGGGGACACCAATACCTATCGATTGGACCCCATGTATGTTCCGCGATTTTTTGTAGTTTTCGAGATATACATTTTTTTGTTCTTTTTCCGTTTTATTTTAAATTTTGGATGGTTTTAGCTATAATTTTTTCTATGAAGTAATTCTTTGAGATTTGTTTTGTTAGTACCATGGCTAGCATCAGTGTCAGTGTCCATCTGTAAAAACACTAAAAACCATAATTCTTACTACTAACTAGTAGCTCAGATGTTAATCACGAAATTAAAATTTCTTTTTGTGATAAATTTTTACTTTATTTTAACTTGGAAAAAATATTACATAACCCTGACTAAATAACTTTTTGGTAATATTAAAAACTTTACGGATTCATTAGCTCTCAAAATAACACAAAAAAATTGGTACTTTATACGGCATTTTTATGCGAAAACTGAGTTTTAATTTGATACAGTCGAAAATAATGAAATTTATCTATTATTTTATTGTGAGTCGCGTGGCTTTATTTTATATATTGCGTGTACTGCCCTTTTTTGGAGAACAAAGATAGTCTGGATGTCAGCTGCCTGTCCCTAAAGCAAAATACCATAAGACTATGTAACTATATGACTATGTGACTATGTTACTAAGTAACTGAAATGAACTAACCTGGCTGTGTCTTCAATGGTAATCTTCTGAACGATTTATTAAATAATTGTTCGAACTGCATAAGCTGCTGAACTAGCTCTGCCTGCGAGACCATCAATTTGGGTTCTCCTTTAAAGAGAGGAATCAATATGTAACCCTAAGAAAACAGTTAAAAACAAGGTGAACAATCACATCCTTTAGCATTATCTTAGTTGGGAATTCTTTTACATTCTGGTAACATGAATTGTATGCATTTGGTTTTTTTAGCATTGAGTAAGAGGTTATTGGCAGTGAACCACCTATTTATGCAAGCGAATCATTTACATCGTCATTATTATGTTTATTTCTGTCAACAAAGGTGTCCGAAAACACAGCTGCACACTCTTCCCTCATTCTCATAATTGAATGGGGCTGCAGGCCGACACGGCCGTTGAGCACGGTTTCCGAGGCACGGGGGTGTAACCCTGACAACTTCCTGACTCCGGGTGGCTACTGTTTGTAGGGTTTCGTACCCGAAGGGTGAAAACAGAATCCTATTACTAGGCCTCCGCTGTCCGTCCGTCTGTCACAGGGCTCTATCTCATGAACCGTAAGAGGTAGACAGTTGAAATTTTCAGAGAATGCGTATTTATCTTGCCGCTATAACAACAAATAATAAAACTGAAATAAATATTGGATGGAGGATGCTAGTGTACCTAAGTTAAACACATAATTGTATGTTTTTGTATTAATTTAGTATTTGGTTCAATTTATGTAATTACGTTCTGTAAGTATAAGTAATCAATAAATTCGTTTTTGGCCGTAAGTTTTTATATTTAACATATTTATATTAATTAAGGTCTGCTGATTTTGTTCAATAAATAAATAAATATCCAAATTTAAGGGGACCAAAAACTTGATATTTTGGCTATTTTTGCTTTTCGTTTGTCAAGGCTGTATCTCTTGAACCACGACACATAAAACTTTCTATAAATAAGTAATACTTCAACTGTAATAACAACAAATACTAAAACTATAATAAAGTTGAAAACTTAAATGGGGTCTCCGAACAATTGAAAATTTCATGTTCATTGAAAAAGTTGCCTGAATTTAACGGTACGGAATCCTTCGTGTGCGAGTTGACTCGTACTTGGCAGTTTAGTTTTATATAAAATGGTAGTCTACTGTCTACCATGTCTACCATGTGCACGGCCAGCGCCGGACACAACACTGATGGCAGTCCGGTTCCTCCCTCAGAGACCCTGCGGCCGCAGTTAAATCCTCAGTTTTACTGCGTCGCACAGGCTGTTAGGTCGCATTTCTGTATGATGTTATGTATTTGTCATTATTGTTATTTTGTTCCAGCCGTGGCTCGACAACAAGCACACAGTGTTTGGCCGCGTGGTGAAAGGCATGGAGGTTGTCCAGAGCATCGGCTCCGTCAAAACTAACCCCAAAACTGATAAACCCTACGACGATGTACGGGTCATCTCTGTGACCGTCAAATAGCGTAGTGATAAGATAATAGTATTATTTATTATTATTTTATTTATTAACAGCCGTTACTAGCCCAGCTTTGGAAAAAAAGAGAATGACCTTTCTTATGTGTAAATAAAATAATTTTTATAACACGCAACTCTTTTATTGTTACTTCATACCTTCCTAATACCTCGATTTTTTTAAGGATCACTAGTAGATTTAAATATATCAAAAATTATCTTAAAAACGAGAAAATGTTCTCAGAATATCAGAACATTTATTATCTGTGCCATAATTTTGCAAAACGACATCTGCTATTAAATAGTGTTCCAATTTCAAGTTTGGCAGGTTACATTCGCGTCTCCTCAGTAGATGGCGTATGAAGCTTTCAAAAAAGGGTTTCCCTTCATATTTTATTTTGTTTTATTAGCATGCTTGCTTTAATTTCCCTTTGTTGTTCATTACTACTTTCTGCACGCGGCTTCGCATGCGCTCTATGGGAAAGTTTTAAGATTATTAAATTAATAGCCTATGAAATAAAAGTTGCATAAGTAGGTGTTATTCCAAGTGTAGAACTACATCGAAGCAAAATTTTAGGCCGATGATAGTTCCGTAGTTTTGGCGGTTTGAAGAAGTAACAAACATAGGTACGTCCATCCAATAATACTAGGAACATTATGGTATATCTACTTCCTACTCCGTCAGCATAAAACTCAAAATAGTAAGTACATAAATGATTTTTTTTAGATCTGGGACTACAAGTCTAGAAATAGGGGTTCAAAGGAGGTTACCCTCAGCAGAACAGGGAAATATAGGGCCTACATAAACCGGTACATTCATGTTGCAGCAATTTATGAAAGAAGTCACATTTGGAAATGTCCCGTGAAAATGCTCTTGTTTCTGATAGGCGACACAAGAATACCTACTTATATGATTTTTTTGTATAATTATGCTAGTTTATTATTATTTAAAAACATAGGAAGGAAGCTATTGCGAATTAATAGGACTGGGTAGTAGGTACTTTACCTACCTACCTATAAATATCGCTTTGTTCCGCCTTCCTGATTAGAATAACTAAAATTGTAATACCTAGGTACTTTGGTACATTGGTAGGTAGAATTGATTGTCTTAGGTAAGCAATTAGGTATTATACTTAAATAGATATACCTACCTAAGTGCTAGGTACTCTTATAAATACCTAGGTACCTAGATAGGTAGTAGTACATTTATACCGAAGTACCTAGTGGGTTTTCAACAAGCTAATTTAACTACGTGCGAGGTACTTTTCACTGCGCGGAACTACCAAGGTAGGTAGGTATAGTACCTAGGAACTTTTATCCAGAATATTTACCTACGTACCTACTCATTAACAAACCAACCCATAAGCATTAAATTTAGGTCCTATCTGTTATGTTGTGGAGTACCTATGTCCTTAACTTAGCAGATAATTCGGTAGGTACCTACCAGATGTCTGTTTACTAGAAAAAGGGTTAGCTACTACTCGTAGGTAAGACCAATTTTTCAGTCATCAACGTCCTCTAATCACAACTCCATGTGTGTAGCAAACCCATTTCCCACCTATGTACTAGTTTTACATTTTGGGTATCAAATACCAAGGTCACCTTTATTAACAACACAAAAAGCAAACAATACGATTCCTCATAAAACGTAGGAATTTTAGGTGCATTTTATTTTCCTTCTTAGTTATCTGGTTGGGCTGTCAGAGGAGGATAGCGTTGTCTCCCTCGCACTCCCCTCCGCGCCACCCGCATAAATTTACTTGCACCGTTCGGCGCGGCTACACCCCGCCTCTAGCCTCACCCGATGTTTGTTTCCATTGATTGTATCAAAAAAATATCGCGCACGAGATATTTATTTTTAGATTAGGCGTAGGTATGTCAAGTTCGACAAGTACTCGTTATACTCGTTTCTTTTATTCATAATAATGAGTAGAATAAACAAAATATATTAAAATTTAGAATTACCTATTATATTATATTAAATATTCAAACAAACATCATAGTGAAGTTCAACATTATAAAAGTACACTGTGATAATATTTCTGTTTTTAGCTGCGACTGGCTGTAAACAACCGTGAAAAATAATTTAAATGTTACGCAAAATGCCATAACAAGCTTAACCTGCAAATTGATAGACCAACATAATAATATAGTAGACACGAATAAATAGACTAGATTTTTGTCATCTATACCTAGGTATATAAATAAACAAAAATATTAGAATCACAAAAAACTACAGCGAATTTACGACATAATATTCTCGTATGACACAGTGGAAAAAGCATCGTCGATTCTCGGTAATCGCACGAAGTCGTAAACAGCCGCGCTGCGGCCTCGCGCTACGCGACGAGTTCATTAGCCAATCGCAACAAAGCTCGCCTTTGTATCACGTCATTTTAAACCAACCGCAGCTCGAGAATATCACGAAATATCTAAAAATAGCTTATCTGAGTCACGGAATAAAAGCAGTGGTTGTTTCTTGACAATGTTTAGAAACAAGTAGAACGCCAAGGGTAGCGGACGTGCGTTACCGCCCGAGAAAGTTTAAAAGTTCGCGCAGTGGATTCAGTGATACCGGAACACTAAGTGCATACACATGGTTCGGAACTCCGGCCACGGCATGGAGACTACTTTTTATGACGAGCAGTACCCCCTCAGTGGACCCATTGATAACCTAAAGCGGCCCCTCACCTTGGACGTAGGGCGAGGAGTGAAGCGTGCAAGACTAGGTGCGCCAGTTCTCTCTTCTCCTGATCTACAAATGCTGAAACTGGGATCACCGGAGCTTGAAAAGCTGATCATTCAAAACGGTATGATAACAACAGCCACTCCAACACCTGGAGGGCCGGTGCTGTTCCCTGCAGGAATGGCACCTACAGAAGAACAAGAAATGTATGCGCGTCCATTTGTCGAGGCTTTGGACAAATTGCATCACAACCAGATCGAGCAGCCGATGTTGATTAGCAGACGAGTGTACGCCGACTTGGACCGACCTTTGGAACGGTACCCTTCACCTATAGTTAAGGACGAGCCGCAGACGGTTCCTAGTGCTTCCAGCTCTCCACCTCTCTCCCCCATTGATATGGATAGTCAAGAAAGGATAAAACTTGAACGAAAGAGGCAAAGGAATCGAGTGGCAGCGTCAAAGTGCAGACGGCGCAAACTGGAACGTATTTCTAAGTTGGAGGATAAGGTGAAGATTCTGAAAGGCGAGAATGTGGAGCTGGCACAGATGGTGGTGAAACTGAAGGATCATGTGCACCGACTGAAGGAGCAGGTCCTGGAGCACGCCAACGGCGGCTGCCACATCGACTCGCAGTTCTGAGCGCGGGTGTCGCCGCTCCTCCACATTCCATGCTAGTCGCGCCCTCTAGGACGCAGCATACAAAGCAATTTGTGATCTTAATTTTACTGTGTAAATTTATTAGTTGATAACTATTATGAATAAGAATGGTGTTGAAGAATCGCTTTGTCTGAAAGGTCGTGGGTGAATCGTTAAGTTTGAGAGATTAGGTTGGCAGTGAATGCGTCGGGGCAGAACCACCGCTCCTCGCGAGCGCTCCTGGACTGTTGTTTGTTGTGAACTACTTAGAAGGATGTACTTAGTTCGAGTCACAATTAGTAAGCTTTAGCTTCGATTGTAGGTATGTTGCAGAAATATTATTTTGTTTTCCTTGTATCAGTATTGCGTCGTTTCATTTAGTGTTATTTAGAAACTAGAAAGGATAATCGTGCAACGTCATACGTTTTGTATTGTAGACAGACTGAACGAGGTTGAGGCGACGTTGCCAGTTTTACGGAAAATCTGTTTCTCGTTTTAGCGCTGTTGCCATACTTATCTTTCTACACTGGGTTTCCCATTGTTAATTGTTTCATATTTATATTTAACTGGCATGCCTACTCTATTGTTTTTCAGTTGGTTTACCTTTATATTATCCTACTGATAAATATTTGATATTTAAGTTCTGTCTTACTTTAACTTATCCAAAGTGGTGTCAGTTGAAGCGAGAGGGCAAGCGGTAAAACTGGCAACAGCGCGTTGTACCAAGTCACGAGCGGATGTTCTGCTAATTAAAATTCCGCCTGCGCCGCCCTCGCGGAATGGCGGCCATGTGTTCAACAGTCGTACGTGTTGCACAAGGTTATCATTTTTCGGTGGTACATCGTGGGGTAATACATTGGAGCCATCAAAAATGACTCCTTTGTTGGCTAATTTCGAAATCTTAAATGTATGATAGACTGATGTTTTGCGAGATATTTGTGTGCTTTGCATAAAAAGCGTGAAAGAGAGCCATGCATAGTATTTTCCCCAATTAAAATTGAATTTCTCAGAACTGACCCGGTGCTCTTTATTATAAGTGGACGCGATTTTTGTAAGTCGTAAATGTCGTCATGTAAGACCGTCCTACTAAATAGTAGTATGAATGGTTAAAACGTAATAATGCGATCGTTTGACATAAAGAAGAATGCAAGGGATGTATTTATTAGTGAGAATGTTTAATTTTTAGGTGATGTAGCAATCTCGAGTGCCTACGCTTTGTAAACTAAAGCCTTTACATTATATTTAATTGTTTTTGTTACCATAATGCTACAGTACATTGTTCTGTATCATTGTCTTCTATTATTGTAAGTGATTAAAATACCAATTAACAAGTTGAATTGTTATAGAACTTTATATTAAAAGCCTAAAAAGGCTTAATTATGTTTGTGAGAACTAAAATAACTCTTAAATCTCACTTGACGACTCCATTTGTATTATTTTTATTATAAAATTGTCAAAATGTTAACATCTAGTTTATATAAATAAAGAACAGTTATACTAAAATATTATATTTCTATGGATTTAACAAAGAATATTGTTTTATACGAAATACATAATTATTGTGTAATAAAAGAAAGAAGGAATAAATTATGAAGATTATTATACCAATTTCAATTTTCATTTTTACCCCTAAAGGTGATTATTACCTTCACTCTTGTTGAGAGGTAGGTTTACAAATGTTGTTAATTCATAAATTATTGGACTAGATTCTGCCCGCGGCTTTGGACGCGCTTTTCCGGGGTACAAAGTAGCCTATGTCTGTCCCTGTGGGATACCATCTACCTCCCTGCCAAATTTCATTAAGATCTGTTAAGCGTGAAAAGGTAACAAAAAGACAGAGTTACTTTCGAATTTATAATATTAGTAGGTATTAGATAAAGTAAACCATGTCGGAACCTTATCTACCTAAATCTATTATAATATAACAGTATTATTTCATTTTGTTGACTCTTATTATGAAATAATTGGTAAACACTAGTTACATAAAAGTTATATTCAATGTTCCGTGAAAACTCAGTTACAACAAAGTGGGTTCCCATTTCGTAATAGCTTACACATAATATAACCCAGTCATGGTAAATAGGTTACAAATTTTGGTAGCGGTGCATGCAATGGACAGAAATTCGATTATACCAACTTTCACCATCTCACAAGTCTGATAAGTAGGTGACCTACATTTCATAGTTTTTGGGTTATAAAATCATAATTATGTCAATCTAATTAACTAGGCAGTTTTTTTTGTATTTACATGAGTACTAGATTCAAATAGTAGTGAGGTAGTGGGTAGGTACTACCACAGACTAGTCTGGTCTGGTCTGTGGTACTACTATGAAAGTCTGAATAGTCAAAGTCAAAAACTCTTTATTTCCATAAATACAATAAATGTACACTTGAAATGGTGAAATTCTTAATAATTAAACACTGACACGGAAATTAAGTGATATTTTTGATTTCAGTCGCTTCGGTAGGTAAGTAGACTTAAGTAAAGAAGCGACGAAGAAACCTTTAGCCTGTTAGTTAGTTGTTATTTTTCGAGTTGGAGCAAATCCCGTCCCAAGCTTTTTTATCCTCTAGCTAGATAATCTGAAATTTTATAGTGGGCCTTTTTACACAAGAAGGTTTTGACAATTTGTTTGAATTTATTTACTGATAATTTTTGCAATCACTAGGAGTTTTGTTGTAGAAGCGTATACATTGCCCTTTAAAAGATACATTAATTTTGTGTAGTCTAGTTGTAATCACTTTACTAGCATATTTTAGTGGGAAATATTGCTTTAGAGATATCTGGTCAGTGAGGTACCACCCTCTTCTCGAATCTTATGCAATTTAACTATAGGTACATACCAATATTTTGGTAACTGCATCATGTTCTAGCAGAACATGATGCGAATTGCTTATACGCTAGCAGACCAAATACGCATTGTTCGTTTCAAAACATTATAGGTATATATTTACTAACACAATAGTGTTTATACATAGATATACATTTCTGTACTTATAATATTGTCGCGTTATGTAAACATTCAGTTTGCTTACACTAACGTTTTTATACAAACGCCTGTTTCCTCTGTTATCCTGTCATTTAAACGTTTCACAGATAACTCTGTTAATGACAGTAGACATCTGTGAAACGGCTATGGTGTTATGAACTTCGGTCCCAAGTTTTGTGGAGCCTATAAATTGGAATGGTTCCAAATAAGCGTAGTGTGCGGTCGTTTGCCCATCGTACTCTATTGTATCAACTAAGTACCTATGTATGAGTCATTTTACAAGAAAAATAGCGTATGGAACTAATAAAAGAAACGACAAGTGGAACCTTTGGCAAGATTGAGCCGCATTGTGTAGGGCTTTTGTGGTTCGCTCCTTTGTTCTGTAACGAACACAAATGACTTGGGAACCCACTTACCTACCTACTTAGCTTTATTGTTTTCGGCAATGCAAGTAAATTACCTATAACTTGTAACAAGCGCAATTAGTCTACGAACAATAGGTTCTATTATCCTACGGTTCTTTATCTGTAGCATGATTAGGCAAGCCTAATAATAAGGATAGTTAAGTAACGATAATTATTGAAACTACTTAAGAATCCATAGCCATGTAAAAATGCATTGTTAGTTATGGTAAGTAGTACCTAAGTATTAACTAAAGTCGAAATTCTTGCTTTTTTCAATAAAGTTAGGTAATCATAAAATATAATAATAATTAAATCCTTATATAGATTAAATTCATATGTAGTACTTATTTACAATGACACTCAATATTGTGGAAGAGCCAAGCATTATTTTAGACTCGCAACATAAAGATTTGAACATAGTCGTCATGATACAAATAAATAAAACCCAGAAGCCTTGCATAGGTTGACTGTACTAAAATTATGTGGATGTGAGTGGGAATATGTATTTTTTGTTATTTACTAAATGCTGTTGGATGTGTTTGGGAATCTTTTTTGGATGTGGTGGGAATAAGCCACTAAACGAGATGCCAATAGATCAGAAATTTAGTTATTTCTTTTTAATTTTGCTTGAAACATGATACCTAGGTGGTAGATTGCGTACATTGTGAAGAATACCTTAGGAACATCGGATTCCTCGCGTCACCTTCATTCAACTCGATTCTAAGATAATTCAAAACAATGTCTTCGATTGATCGGGCAGGTGTGCTCTCTAGATCTCACATCCCAAATGTGTCTAGGTCACCCGCAAGCACAAAATTATTCCTTTGAATGAAATAGATGAAATTTATCTTTGACAACATCAAGGCTGCCAATATTTTTAAGTCGCTGGTAATACCTGCACAGGTTATTAAAGGTCATGTTTTAATGGATAAATTACCGAATTTTCTTTTAAATAATTATAATTTACAGAGGTAGGTAGGTACCTACCTATCAAATTGGGAATATGAGATAACGAACGTTGTTTTTGTCCTCAAAAGCTCTACATGTTGATACTCCGGCCATTTCTAAAAACGGCTGCTTTCTAACGCAACTAGGTACAGCAACGCTTTAGGCGTTGTCCTAATAGAACGCGAATGCGCGGTCATCGTAAGTTCTATCGAATTTTACTCGTACGAACGCGCGATCAAACATATTTAACTCTAATAGGTGTCCTAACTGACAATCGCACGACGCGGTCGCGCGACTCAAATGTTTGAAACTCTATTCGTGCGAACTTAGTTCGTACGAACGCGCGATCAAACATATTGAATTTGAATAGGTGTCCTAATTGAAATTCGTGCGAAAACGTCGGCGTGGTACCGCGCCCGCGCCCCTCTCGTCTTGCCGGCCCAAATTTTGCGTGCCTGACGTCCATGGTTGTTGGTATCGACCGTGCCACTGCCCTAATCCACGGTCACGCTCTCTCCCGTTGTCAAACCGCGCGAGCGAGATTCGCGTAATCGCCTATTCGCGTTCTATTAGGACACCCAGTTTTTGACGTCGCGCGAACACGCGATGGTCGCATCGCTCGCATCGCGCATTCGCGTTCTATTAGGACAACGCCTTAGAAGCAGTGTTCTAGGTAGGTAATGTATACCTACATCTATGGTAAAAACCAACGCAACCTAATAATTTTGATTTATTTTTCTAAGTTTTTGCTCAGTTTCCACTGGGCACCCAACAAGGCTCCTTGCCTACCTAAATACAAATACCTACCTAGAGAGAGTTAGGTATTAATAGACTAGCAACATTGAGTTACAATCTAGCAAGCATCCTTTGATCTATAGATAGGTACCTACCTAATTAGTAATTACTCCCAATACAGGTTCTTTGTTGCAGAACAAAGCCGATAAATCGCTGGTCTAAACATTCAAGCGACGAGCGACGTTTAGGTTTTTGATTCGTTTCGAACTGCGCGGTCACGTGTCACTCACGCGGCACGTTGCAAACGTGCGAAGTCACGCAGCTTTGACACGAAACGGACACAAAGGATCATCATCATCATCAACCTATATTAGTCCACTGGTAGACATAGGCCTCCCCTAATAATGAGCGCCATAGCGCGCTGTCTTCAGCTTGCGGCATCCAGCATCTGCCTGCAGTAGGTATTTCGCAGGTCATCGCGTCGTCCCACCTGACTGGAGGGCGTCCTACACTACGTTTACCGAGTCGCGGTCTCCACTCGAGAACACGTTTACCCCAGCGGTTGTCGGTTCTTCGCGAGATATGGCCGGCCCATTGCCACTTCAGCTTGCTAATTCTTTGAGCTATGTCGATAACTTTGGTGCTCTGTCGGATGTACCTATTCGTTACGAATCCTAAACTTCAGTAGTAGGAGTGTATGTAGACACATGTAGTATGTGTCGACATACAGGTGCATGTGTCTTAGGTTCTATCATGCGTGTGACTCACCCATGTAAGTACTAGGTACTTACTTAGACTTACATAGGTGAAACCAATTAGGTAAACCATAGATATAAATGAAATGCCCACCTGCCTACTTTTAGAGATTTGGACGAGGATCTCGAGAGGCGCAAATATGCAGGTCTCGACAGAGCCTACACATATGCACCCTTTGAGGTCAAGACCCTAGGTCCGTGGGGTACCGAGGCTCTCCGGGTTTTCAAAAAGTTAACTGAGCGTCAAATCATAGCGACGCGTGACCCGAGAGCTGGTGGGTATTTGGCGCAGCGCATCAGCATTGCCACACAGCGAGGCAATGCAGCCAGCGTCTTGGGGACGCTTCCGACTGGTATTGATATGGATCAGTTGAGCTACCTGTAGATTGCTTGCAACAGTCTGCAGTTAGCTTAATTGTTTCAATTGTAAATACTAACTACTTACCTATTACCTATAATAATTCTAATTTGTTTTTATTATTTGATAGTACTTTTCTTAGTTAATAAATGCCACTACTTTTATCGAAGGATAAAACCTAAATATACTCGTAACTTTCGATTCTGGTGGCACAAAAACGAAAACGTAGCCGTGGCTTTTATTGCGATCTAAAGAAATAAAATAGCGACATGTCTAATAGTGGTGTCTGTGGTGGTGTCAAAGTATCTTCAGTCTTCAGTCTGTGATAGGACCACAGAGTAGGAACGGTCCTACTCTGTTGTCCTATCACAGACTGAACTATCCTACGGAGGATAAGGTGAGCTGGAGTAAGAGCGACAGTAGGGTTAGGTACAAGACAAGGATAAAAAAAGCATTTTGCATTTTAATTGTTAAATTGGCAATAATGTTAGTACTTATGATATTATGTATTCGATTAACTAAACTATCTTCATCGCACAACTTTGCACGCGTTTTTCCTGGATAGAAATAGCCTTGTCTTATTCCAGGCCAAGACCTAGGTACACTACACAGTATAACAGTGCGAAGGTCCTAATCCCAATCATTCAAGTAGTTCCTAGGTCCAAACTATCTCATATAAAATTTTCCTGTTATTTTCGATGTTGTTAAATCAAAAAAACCTAATCAAAAACCACCCTGTCAAAGTACCTAACTGATAGAAGTAATAAATATTTTTACTGTTCTGTCGTCGTTTGGTAGTAGGCGTGTTAGTTAACCACTAGTGACTTGTTTTATTATTCTATGGCATTAACTCCGACACTGACCGATGTGCCTGCTTATTTTGGGCAGAGCCATTGACTTCTCCTTTGTGTAACTTCGTTATGTAAATTAGTTTTCCAAGTTTTCTGTTCCTTTGTTTCGCCCGAGGCACTGTCTTATATATATAGGTGGGCAGGTAAATAAGAGTTAAATAGCTAGATTATGAAGTTATGGTATAATACTTACTACACTTAGTAGGTAGGTACTTAACCGGGTAATTTTACCGGGTCATCTATATTAGCAGTCCCCTCTCCAAACGCAACATTGATATTGCGAGCTGTTTCTGCCGCGTTAGGTCCGCGTCGGAACTCGAAAAGGTCGGAATTTTCGAAGTATCCATCTTTCTTGTCTAAGCTGAATAAAAAAACAACTGAAAGTCGATAATCGAATGTTGCACATTTTTTAAAAGAGATGCTCCATGTGAAAATAGTTTCGCTCAAAAATCTCAAACCATGAAGGTTCTATGTCAATTCAAAGTACCTATTACAATAAAACGGCAATTTCATACTTTAACCCCATGTCCATAAAAAAAAAACAAAGCATTATAGTCTCTAGTTATATAATCTTGAACAATTCACACAGCATCATCTAGCCCCAAGCTAAGCAGAGCTTGTGTTATGGTTATGGGTACTAGATTACTGATATACCTACTTAATACAATACATAGATAGGTATTTTATATTATACATAGAAAATACCCAAAACACCCGGAACAAATGTCAGTAGATCGATCGTACAAACATTTGTCCCAAGGCGGGAGTCGATCCCGCATCCACCTGCATCGCAGATGGACCTTCGCCCGCCCGATACCTATCTAGCTAGACTCTAGATTAGGATTACGGTCTTCTATCTACAGCCTATAACCGGTCCACTGCTGGGCACAGTTCTCTCCGCTTTATTGATTCTATCCTACGTAGGTACTCTCTTAATTACTTTAAATTCTAGAGTTCTTAAGCAACTTATAGAACACGTAGAAGTAGATAATCTGGTGGCGGTACCTAACTTAGCTCTCCTAGTTACCTTTAATATAAATTACTCAGAAAAAATTTACCTTACCCACAGACCGTGTTTACCTGTTAATAACATGCTTATCAGAACAGAACCTAATTATAAGTTTGTTTTAAATTATTGATATGTATGTGGTTGGTAAACCTTTATTAATAAACAATAAAAATAATAAATAAATAAATAGACTACTTATCTGGAACTTAACTTGTGCATAGCCACATAGTAATTTCATTCAAGTCATTATTATTAATTAGAAATACTTAATATTATTTGTGGTAGCTTTTGACAGATTTCGTAATCATGGAAACTTTAATTCTGAGGACAAGGCTGACAAACTTTTTGTTGAACGTTTTTATTATTGTTGTATTGAAAAATTAACATAATTTTTGTTGTCTTCCTCCGTAAATGCTATTTTCTGGAAATATGTTCTTTGGATATTGTTTTCTGAAATTGTTTTGATTTATTTGCTTTCTAAATACCTACGTTCTACTTAGTAACTACGAAATTAATCGATCCTACGAGTATGTATAATAAATATCTCTATCCTTCAAATCAAAACCAAAGTTTAAAACTGATATGCAAAATTATACAAGCATAAAAGATAAAGTAGGTAACTCAACCCGCCAGAAACAATAACATGAAATATGACGCTGCGCTGTTTCGATACACTGCCTCTGTGTTATCTACACGTCAGCCTTTATTTGGCTCACATGAAATTACAAACATGGATCAGCATTTCATACAGAAACATAATTGTCACGTAGGTAGATAAACATACGACACATGGATCATCCATTTCAAAAGCTACAAAAAGTGTAACGTCCCTCAGTTCATTACACCGTACAGTAGACGCAAAACAGACGACGCAAGTAATCTCTTTGTTCAAGTTTTAAGGTTCAGAATTGTATAAAATTACACGGACATGTTTGGTTGTTTGTACACGTCGATGTTGGGAGATTTACGGCGTAATGACTGGTAATTCGGACAATAAAGTCTAAACTCGTATTCCCTTTAATATGGGACTATAAAGAGGCCTGTAATGAGGCCGATACGGGCATACGGGTCAAGTGAGGACTTCAGAGAAAGCGAAGTATTTAATCTACTCGATGGTATCTGATTGATAACCAAGCTATGTGAAGGATGCTCTTTTGTGGAAAGAATCTTTACTTGGGTAGGTAATTATGTGTCTGTGTACACACTCAGGTAACTGTGTTGACAAATGGCAAAATAACTAGACTAGGTACAGTATTAAATTAAAATTGGTTGTTATAAGGCAACCATTATTTCTAGTCTTTTACAACGGGAAATTTACTATGATTTGAGTTTTTGAGTGAGACCATTATTTGTACAAACAACTTCCACCCATAATTGCCAACAAAAATACCTACCTACCTAATACATAATAAAATTACATTGTATGTATGTATTAGTGTATTCCCTTGCAGTGTGATCGGATTTCCCCCATTGTAATATTATGTACTTACAGAGGTAGGTACCTAGGTACGTACCTACCTAATTTTATGAATTTTGAATGGCGTAGGTATTATTATAAAATATTGCATTAAAAAATAGTATGTTCTACGATATCTACGATAAACCTAGATTGCGTGGATAATGCGTTGTTTACTCGCTAATCTTATCTTGAGCGTTCAAACATTGGCAGACCAAACCTTGGACATGTTTGTGTCTGAAAATTATTAACCACTAGCTGCTGCCCGCGGCTACGCACGCTCCGAGATAGAAAGTAGCCTATGTCCGTCCCCGGGATACCATATATCTCCATGAAAAATTTCATTGAGATCCTTTTCCTTATCCGTTTAGGCGTGAAAAGGTAACAGATAGGTAGAGAGTTACTTTCGAATTTATAATATTAAGTAGTTATGGATATTTATTTTATGAGCCCCAGGTGCAAACAGAGAGGGTGTTAACATCTGTCTGTGACATGGCATCTGAGCTCTCATCAAAATGGAATAGGTAAGTATTTCCTGATCACATTATTGATTCCTGAAACCTATTTAATTCAACATCTTTGTCTCAACTTCTTCTTATTCTTATTTGATTAATCTTAAGAATGAGGTTTAGTACCTTACTGTCCTCATCCTCACTGTTATGCACGTTCCTAATTCCCGAGTCAAGAACCTTACCTATTTATTTCATATATACAATCCATATTTCGCAGACGATAAAGTTCTTGGAGGTCTCATGTACAGTGACGTTCATCGATTGTTAAGATTTAAATCAACTTCTATTTATACAGGTATATTTACAACCAAAATGAAGATAGCAAGCTGTTCTTAAAAAAAACAACAGTTTTTATTTTTCCAATAACGAGACTTGGATGGAACCCCTTAGAGGGGTTACATAATAAACGTGTCCAGTCCAAGAGTCCTATAAGGTACTCTAAAGGAAATAAAACACTTTGATGTTTGTGAACGCCGCTGTACCTAGTTCTAACTACGATACACTCATAAAATAAAGTATTCTTTACCTTACATACCTATATAGGTTTCATTTATAAGTACAAATGTTACAATGTTTCAACAATAAGTGGCAGTTGCGGCTGCGTGGGCGCACCTCGCAAGGAAACTTGGTATGTTCGCTTTCTCCAATCTGCAGACGTTTTATGGAAGTTATTAACTGTATTTCGCAATTTAGCAGCTGAAATGGTCAACTTATCGGAATTAGTTATGTCTAATAGAGATCGCAGTTCGGTGGTGATAACCTGATAAGATAACACACACAGACAGCCAAAACAATGGATTAATGTGGGAGTGGGTAGAAGCCATCTTTGGACCATTTAGGTAGGTCATCATCATCATCATAAGCCTATATGTTACTCCACTGCTGGACATAGGCGTCCCCTTATGAGCGCCATAGCGCCCGTCTTCAGCTTGCCGCATCCAGCATCTGTGTGTCTGTGTGTGTGTGTGTTCTGTGTGTGTTCTGTCTTTCGCAGGTCGTCATCCCACCTGGCCGGAGAGTGTCCCACACACAGAAATCTTTATTCAGATTTCTGTGGTCCTACACTACGTTTGCCGAGTCGTGGTCAGCACTCAAGAACACGTTTACCCCCCTGCAGTTGCCGGTTCTTCGCAAGATATGGCCGGCACACTGCCACTTCAGTTTGCTCATTCTTAGATTTAGGTAGAAAGGTATATACCTACTCGTATTTAAAATTGACAAACTATATAGGTACCTACCTATTTTGGGTCTTTAGTCAACTGAGGCCGCTCGAACTCATCCCGCGGGATCAGTTGAGTTAATGCTATTTTGAATCGGGCAACTGATCCCATTTATACATTTTATGGTTTGTATAGACACGTAAAAAAGTGTTTCCATTCATAAATACTTTGAAAAGGTAGAAAACTATAAATAACAAATATTCAGGCATCTACCGTAAGTACCTAAACAATATACCTACTACGTCCATTAACAACCTATGTAGAAGAGACTTTTAAAACAGGAAAGAGTTATCTATCAGCCAAGCCACTATCAGATAAAAACTTAACAATTCCTTGACGATTTCATAGAATCATCGTAAAAGGGGTCTAGTTTGATAAATATTATTATCAAGAACCTGCCTTACTAGGTATTTGTCAAGTGCTCTCTGAGAATAGGTACTTCGAAATAAATTCTAGAATTTAGTTAGCAGATAATAAGTACTTACCTACTTAAATCACAATAATATTATAAACGTGAAAGTTTGGATGTTTGTTACCTCTTCCCGCCACGCCATAACGACTGAACCGATCGGGCTGAAATTTTATATATGTAGATGTAGCTGTAAGCGACTAAGCCTGTAGGCCAAGCACGGGGATTGTTCTCTAGGGTAGAATGGACAATAATGACATCGCATCTGTATACATTGCGTACATTATTGAAGCTGAAGGAATTAATTTCAAATAATTTACGCATACGATGACAAAGTGACGTGATTTATCTCTATTCTACCCTAGACAACAATCTTCGTGCTTGCCCTACTGGAATGAAACATAGACTTTTTGTCACATAAAACAGTTCCCTTAAGATATAAATAATCTTTGAACGTTTCCATAGAAACAACGCGTGCGAAGTTGCGGGTAGAAACTAGTACTTAATAATGTACATTGTAGCATACATGGACATGCAGGCAACATAACATTAACATGTAGGTAGTAAGTAACACAACATCACGCCGCGCCCCAAGGTAGGTAGGTGTAGGTAAGCAGAGATTGTGTTATTTTACAATGAAAGTAAATTAATTTTAAATTATAGGGTAGGCGCCTACACCTATGTACATACAGGGGGAAGTCTATTTATTATCAAGGTTAACTTTATTTTCAGAATTTATAAAAGCTTTTAAAAACCACTCAGTAATTCTTGCGAAATTTCAGCCCGATTATTAGTTTTGGCGTGAAGATGTAACTCACATTATCACACATCCATCCACACATCCATACTTTCAGGCCTTGTATTGTAATGAAATAACCTTTTAATGAAACTACCTAATGGACTTGAAAATACTAACAAAGTGCGAACCACTCCCACGTCAATAATGATGACACTAATTGACCCAATTGATAAAACTATAAAAATATATTTTACTGACCCCAACGACCCTGTGCATTTTTGCCCAACTGCGGACAAGGAGAGTTATGTTTTATGGTTTTTAATACTTACACCATTATCCTCCATGGTGGGTAATGGTGTAAGTGTTCCGTGTAATATGTATGTAGGTAGGGTAATTAATTATGTCCGTTGGATGTCATGCATGTCGCCGCTATACAAATATGTGGCTGCAGGCCCCTCTTTCCTACTGGGCACTCTGGGCACTTGCCCAGGGCCCCCGATCGATAGAGTACCTATTTCGAAAATAACTAAACATCAAATCTTTATAAACATTTATTTAAAATGAATTAACGTTAAGTTTAATATCTACAGGTAGCTCAACTGATCCATATCAATACCAGTCGGAACCGTCCCCAATACGCTGGCTGCATTGCTTAGCTGTATGGCAACGCTGATGCGCTGCGCCAGATACGCACCAGCTCTCGGGTCACGCGTCGCGTCGACCAGACGCTCAGATAAATTTGTAAAAACCCGGAGAGCCTCGGTACCCCACGGACCTAGGATCCCAAAGGGAGCAAATGTGTAGGCTCTGTCGAGACCTGCATATTTGCGTCTCTTGAGATCCTCGGCCAAAACTGCCGCCGCACCAGCCCTCACGGTTACCCTCGGAAGATGCAATGGGCCTCCCCAACTCCCATGGGACTAGTGTCATACCATCGGACCTCTTACTATCGTCACACAACAGACTATTCGGTTCAAGAATAGCTATATACGTTAGCGGTGACAAAGGCCCGCCAGATGATGTCGTTAAGGCTGGCATGACGAGATATCCGATTGGCGGCCCTAGTAAACGATAATTCGTGATGACTAAGCTGTTCGCCAGCAGTACCTACCGCACTGGCAGTGATGAGGCGCGCAACACCTTGCACCCAACCGAAGACATGTTGCGATATGGAAAGTTACGGGATCCAATAAAGTGCCAGTGTTAAATGAAGGAAATGCTTGCAACCAAAGTCCTGCCTCCCATTTAGAAACGGCCAGGAGATGGGCACGATCCGCAGAGCTGGAGCACGTTTGTAACATACAATTCCGTGTCAACTCACACAAAGGCCCGTCCCATTGCCGTTGGGACAAAAGGGATTTTAAGGGAGCAGCATTGGGGCGAGCACTATGCCAAGCAGTTCGATCTTCGTCTAAAAATGAATTTTGAATGAAATTCCAGGTGGGACCAAAAGAGATGGCTTTAAAAAAAATTTAACTAAAGAACTAGTGCTGTAGACGGAAAACAAGAAAACACTTGAAATTTTATTAAGTCTCCCAATTTGACAGGCAGAGAGGCCTGTCAAATTGGCATGGTGCCATTCAAAACCGATGATAGAATATTCTTTAGTATGTTGTCTAACCCTTCCAAGAGCTCGCTGTGTTTCCAGAGTTGACTACATCTCAAATAATACGTAAATTTAGGTATAAAAAGACAAACCGAATACCTAATTGTAACAGCCATATGGCTATTAAGTTTAGGCAGTCTCTGTACTAAGTTTTGTCGAAATTTTTAATTTTTTCGTCTACAACTAGGAATCTAATCAAACATTGGTGAACCAAGGAGGCGAAGTGAACATTTATCTACAACTGTAATGTTCGGGGCTAAGCTATTGAATTTTCCAATGATATTGTTATTTCTAACATAATAGTTATCGGTCAAGGTCATGAGGCCCCATTATCCTAATGGGCCCAGGGCCTTAAATGGGTTAAAGACGGCCCTGTGGGGCTGGACCTACTGTTCAATTTTAGATTTGTCTGGATTTCTACAATGGGTTACAACAGTTCACGGGCGTGGCATAATAGGTAGGTACCTACTTACCATATTGAAAGGTCAATAACCCAAAATGGCGGTTTTAAGAAGCAACTGTCAGTACTTAACGGCGACTACTTATTTTTTCTAAGTGTTACCATGGACGACATAAAATTAGTAGTTTTCATTTATCTATGGTGTTACCTACATAGAAAAAATAAAAACTCGGCTGCGTAGAATTTATATATTTCTATAATGTGCTGAGCTCTTTCATTCACCATACTCATGTATATTCTAAACGAAATAGCAAAATAGAACATTTTCCTGTTATTTCAAAGGTAAATAGTGAAAGCGGTCCAAGCTGCTTGGTCGGAAACGACCCCATTTGCTGTTGTCCAATTACTTCAGCCTTGATCCTTAGCTTCTCGCAATTGACCTGACTATCAGCGGTCATATACGAATTCTTTACAATTTTATTGATACCTACACTCTTTTCTGGCCAGTAAGTGACCACAAGCTTATCTCTCGTGGTGACCGTTTAAAACATAGGTAGCATGAAACAAGCACTCAGTCTTAACGCACCTTAAAAAAATATCAGAATTGGACTGGACCTAAATTACGAAAATAAGGAACTTCGGTCTCACCTAATAAATAGAAAGCATGGATAGGATATTAGGAGCAAAGGAGCAGTGGGACAACATATGTTGATGATACTAAAAGATCATTTTACCAAACATTGGCTCCAAGATGGAAATCAAAGCCGACACGATCGCCCACTGCGTTACGGAGGTCGTCAAAACTGTTGCACATGTAGAGTTCTCGGAATGCTTTATTTATAATATCTGTCAGTAGTGAGTTCCATTAAACGTGTCCTGTCGGCCGTTCGTCCGAGGAACTGGGTCAAGGCGCGTCGGTGTCTGCCGCTGGCCGCGCCGCCGAGCCCCAGAGACAAATTTACAACTTACAACATTGCAGAATCGGAATACCTATAAATGGTTTTCGATACTGTATGGATGAGCTAGTTTTAAAGGTACGCTTTCTTGTTTCACAAACAATCCTTTGAATAAATTTAAAGCTTTTATTAGTTTGGGAGCTGATGATGGCTGATTGCTGTGTATATAATATTATTTATTGTGACTAATATTATTCTATTGGGAATATAATAATATAAAAAAAGGTTAACTAAGTAGGTATATTTCTTATTTCTGCCTAATGCTATTGCATTGAGTAGGTAGGTATTGATCTAGAAAAACCTAATTCAGATTGTGTAATCTAGCTAGGAATTGTAATTAATAATAAATTATAATTCCCAGCTATATCGATTCCCGAGCTGAGTACAACTTTTTTTTAAATGTATGAATGCAGTTTTTCTTGTTACTGAAATCGATGACATGGTTCCTAAGAAGAGATCTTCGTATGGCTTATAGTTTCAGACTTTCCCATACTGACCGATCTAAATGTGCCACCCTGTATAATTAAATATATGCATATAGGTACTTACTTGTTTTTTTTTAGCCACCTATTATAACAAAGACTAAAAAATTCGTCGGGGGCTGCCATAGCCAAAATGACTAGGAAGGTAAACTGAAGAACAGATTTACGCATTGTACCTATGTAAGAAAAGAAAGAAAGAAAGAAAGATATACTTTATTTGTAGCTAAGTATACATCTTTATTGACAAAGAAAATTACAATTCAATAATAAAAACAAATTAGAACTAGTATTTACAATTGAAACAATTAAGCTAACTGCAGACTGTTGCAAACAATCTACAGGTAGCTCAACTGATCCATATCAATACCAGTCGGAAGCGTGCCCAAGACGCTGGCTGCATTGCCCCGCTGTATGGCAATGCTGATGCGCTGCGCCAGATATCCGCCAGCTCTCGGGTAGGGCTTACAAATATTCGAAAATGTTGATATTCGAATATTCGATTTTTTTCGGGTACTATTTGAATAATTCGAATATTATTCGAATAATAGAAAATTGTTACAATGACGGCTTCTTCTATTATTTTATGAGTTATTTAACAAAATAACACATAAAACAAATAAAATTAACAAAATGTTGTGTCGTCGTAACGACATACCTAGGTGATTTACACGGACAATCAACCACAAATTCTTAGTAAAAAAAAACAGTCTTCAAAATCTAGGTTAGTAGGTATTTTAAAAATATCTGCAATAAAATTTTACCCAGTATCAAGTAGATAAATAGAAACGGTAGTAACTGTTACACGGTAGTAACATAGATAAATGAATTATTTCGTCCATGGTAGTAAGTAAATTAACATTTTTTAAAATTTATATATTTTAATAATTTAAAAATCATGAAAGTGCTTTGTTTCGCACATAATTTGGTCAAGATCTCAGGAACCCTGCTGTCTATTGAAATAAGAGTAGGTACTAATTATTTGGTTCCTTGAACCAGTTTCTTCATAAGTTGTTTAGTTTTCTTGTAAATAAGCAAAAACTTGAATTTTGCGCTTTCGCCGTTCCAAAAACGCGAAATCATATGCCTATCCTTTTCACTAAATGGCGCGCATTACGCCCTAATTCTAAGTGGGGGAACTGGGATCTGCACTGTCACCTCGCGTGGGAGTGTATTGTGCATTGTCCCCCTGCCTAAACAGGCCCTAAACAGCCCAACTCCTTGAAGTACCGGAGCAGGACTTATGGTGACTGACAGCTTCGTTTCAGCTTTTCTGTGGGTGTGGATGGGGTTGATGCCTCAATGAGACTCTTCAGTCCCGTCTTGTGTCTGGCCTCCTCTATGGCCGTGCAGAGTACCACAACGTGTTCCACAGTCTCTGCACTGGTTTGTTGATTTTATTCTTAGGGACGCTGCCATTGCTTCCTGATATATGTGAACATGCAAAGGCGTTAAACCTAGTATTATGCTGCGCTGCTGATGGGGCTGAATTCCTGCATCCGCATATGAGTGTGCAAGCCAGTCTTTGAACTTGCTGTAATTTATTTATGGTGGTGACTAAGTTTGTTCTAGGCCACCATACTATAGCACCGTAGGTTAGAACTGAACGGACCATGACTGTATACAGCCATAGGCACAGCTTAGGCTTGAGGCCCCAGTCCTTGCCCACCACTCGTGTGCATTGCCATAAGACTTTTGTGGCTTTTAATATAACATGATCTAGGTGTTTGCCCCACAGTAGTTTACTGTCTAGTCATATGCCATTTACCCTCTTAACACAATGTCATTTACGTGAGATACAGATAGACAGAAGAGTCTCGTCAAATACGCGAATGCACTACGTAGTCACGCGCGGCACTCCCGAGTGTTTCCGAACCCTATAACTTTGTCATGTTGTTAACCCGAACGACGTAAACTTGTATTGTTGTATGGATATATAGCGCGAACTTTTGTTTGGCATTTTAAGCACATCAGAGTTCAGAGTTTGGTGTTATCGTATATTCGAATATTGCAATTTCAGTATTCGAATATTCGAACTAATCTAATATTCGAATTATTCGAATATTCGAATATTCGAATGCAAGCCCTACTCTCGGGTCACGCGTCGCGTCGACCAGACGCTCAGATAACTTTTTAAAAACCCGGAGAGCCTCGGTACCCCACGGACCTAGGGTCTCGACCCCAAAGGGAGCAAATATGTAGTCTCTGTCGAGACCTGCATATTTGCGTCTCTTGAGATCCTCGGCCAAATCTGCCGCCGCACTAGCCCTTACGGAGGTCCTCGGAAAATGGGATGGCGCAAGTGTGTCGACGCTTGTAGCGTCCCACACAATGGGCCTCCCCAACTCCCATGGGACTAGTGTCATGCCGTCAGGCCTCTTACCATCGTCACGCAACAGACCATTCGGTTCGAGAATAGCTGGTACGTTAGCGGTGACAAAGGCCCGCCGGATGACGTCGTTAAAGCTGGCATGACGAGATATCCGACCGGCGGCCCTAGTACACGATAATCCGTGATGACCAAGCTGTTCGACAGCAGTACCGCACTGGCATTGGTGAGGCGCGCAACACATTGCACCCAACCGAAGACATGTTGAGATACGGAAAGTTACGGGATCCAATAAAGTGCCAGTGTTAAATGAAGGAAATGCTTGCAACCAATGTCCTGACTCCCATTTAGAAACGGCCAGGAGACGGGCACGATCCGCAGACCTGGAGCACGTATGTGCACGTGAGTATAACTATTCCGTGTCAACTCACACAGAGGCCCGTCCCATTGCCGTTGAGACAAAAGAGATTTTGGGGGAGCAGCATTAGGGCAAGCATTATGCCAAGCCGTTCGAGTTTCGTCTAAAAATGAAATTTTGAATGAAATTCCAGGTGGGACCACACAAGATGACTTTAAAATTTTTTCAACTAAAGAACTAGTGCTGTAGACGGAAGACAGGAACGCTGGAAGGGCTACACTTGAAATTTTGCGTATACCTAAGCCTCCCAATTTGACAGGCAGGGAGGCCTGCGACCATGCCTTGTCATCTAAATCGACATTCAAAACCGATGATATAGTATTCTTTATTATGTTGTCTAAGCCTTCCAAGAGCTCACTGTGTTTCCACAGTTGACTATACAAACGAAACTTAAAAAAGAAAACAAAGAAGAGTTCTTTGTTTTCTTTTTTAAGTTTCGTTTTATTGTTATATATTTTTTCTTTGTATAGTCGCGTACGTGACGTAATGTTATGGTTTCGACGGAAGATCAGCGTTGTAGTAGCTATAACCTATAGCTATCACAACATATGCTGAGTCGAACGCCATTTTGTAGCTTTAAGGTACCTATTTTATAAGTGTGTAATATTATAATATAGTTTATATGGGTTTGGTAATTTTATTAGTTTTTGTACATGTTTTAATACTTACTTTACGTATTCTTTGAGATGTAGTCAACTGTGGAAACACAGTGAGCTCTTGGAAAGCATAGACAACATAATAAAGAATACTCTATCATCGGTTTTGAATGTCGATTTAGATGACAAGGCATGGTCGCAGGCCTCCCTGCCTGTCAAATTATTCTATAGCTATCACAACATATGCTGAGTCGAACGCCATTTTGTAGCTTTAAGGTACCTATTTTATAAGTGTGTAATATTATAATATAGTTTATATGGGTTTGGTAATTTTATTAGTTTTTGTACATGTTTTAATACTTACTATACGTATTCTTTGAGATGTAGTCAACTGTGGAAACACAGTGAGCTCTTGGAAGGCTTAGACAACATAATAAAGAATACTCTATCATCGGTTTTGAATGTCGATTTAGATGACAAGGCATGGTCGCAGGCCTCCCTGCCTGTCAAATTATTCTATAGCTATCACAACATATGCTGAGTCGAACGCCATTTTGTAGCTTTAAGGTACCTATTTTATAAGTGTGTAATATTATAATATAGTTTATATGGGTTTGGTAATTTTATTAGTTTTTGTACATGTTTTAATACTTACTATACGTATTCTTTGAGATGTAGTCAACTGTGGAAACACAGTGAGCTCTTGGAAGGCTTAGACAACATAATAAAGAATACTCTATCATCGGTTTTGAATGTCGATTTAGATGACAAGGCATGGTCGCAGGCCTCCCTGCCTAAACACAATTAATAAAAAAATTAGTATACCTAGGTTCTCAAAATATTAGCCAGTAGGTGACCCGAGCAAGAGGGCGAGAAGAGAGGCTTGTGTAGGTAGAGCACATAATATTATGTGCTCTAACCACAGAAATCTTCAGTGGTTTTCTGATGAGTGAGGCTGGTGTAGGTGGAGCACATAATACAAAAATTGTCACATTACAAAATATATGTACTACAAAATTGAAATTTCATTTCTGAGTGTATGTGTCTCGCGGAGGTAGGTATAGGTAACTCCACATCTATTATATAAACGTATGTAACCTTATTACAATTAGTTAGGAACATCGCCATGCAACTATTTGATACATTCAGTCAGTTTCAGGTTAGAGAATAGTTAATGTTCATTTCTATTCTAAGTACAGTTGCGGTCATTTTTAGAGGCATACCTACCTATTTTAAAAATCATACTCGCTTGAAGGTTACTATGATGTAAAATAGTAAATTTCAGCGTTCAATTCCTTATTTTATTTTAACATGAATTTATTTTTTAACATCAATTTCTTTTACTTTTTTAATCTGTATTTTATATCTATTACGATTAAATTATAAAAAATTAACAGGTATAAAGCATTTCTTTTGGAAACTTATTATTCTATTAATGTAAGTACTATTAATAGTAATAAAAATACTTGCTGTACTAGACTAATGTTGCCTGAAATAAATGATTTATTTTTATTTTTTACTAGCTGCAGCCCGCGGCTTCGCACGCTTTTTTCCGGAGTAAAAGGTAGCCTATGTCCGGCCCCGGAATACCATCTACCTACCTCGCTGCAAAATTTCACCGAGATCCGTTCAGCCGTTCTTGAGTTATAAATAGTGTAACTAACACGACTTTCTTTTATATATATAGATAAATAATATATAGATAGAAGATTATTGTGTACCTTTTTGATGTGTAAGGTAGTGTGTGAGCCAATAAATTGTTTTTCTTTCTCTTTCTTCTGAGCTCAGAAATTAGCAAGCTGAAGTGGCAGTGGGCTCGCCATATCTCGCGAAGAACCGACAACCGCGCTGGGGTAAATGTGTTCTCGAGTGGAGACCGCGACTCGGCAAACGTAGTGTAGGACGCCCTCCAGCCAGGTGGGATGACGAACTGCGAAAGACTGCAGGCAGATGCTGGATGCGGCTAGCTGAAGACAGGGCGCTATGGCGATCATTGGGGGAGGCCTATGTCCAGCAGTGGACTAAGATAGCTTGATGATGATGACGCTGATGACCAGGAAAATAAAATCTTTTGAACGGTTCAATTCAAGATTCAGTTTAAGTTGCAAATATAAACCTTGATTAACCCATATATTATAACCTGTCGCTTCCAGCAAATGCTCTCCCAACCCATCCCAAACATTTAACAACATGAAATCATTATTGGGATTTGCACCCTATTGCTAAAAATTGTTGGTACATAATATAGGAACAAAGCAGTGTTTATTGTGTTTTGCCATAAACCATCAAACGATGTAGCTCCTTATTATATACCAGTTGCAACAGATTGTAGAGTCTTAGAAGCGTTCGTTATCTTTATATGTCACTAAAGTAAAGTAAAATATCGTGTATTACTTGAAATACATGTAGGTACATGTGTTTTAATGTCTATATGATTCAATGTATTCCTATCTTTACGGTGTGCAATGTCTGTGTACAAATAAAAAACAATTAAATTAAACATTATGTATATTATGCTTACAACAAAATAAAACTGAACTTGAAAGTAATGTTGAATAAAAGCAACTTAAAAATAAAAAATATCAAACAGAAAAATCTTTGTCTGTTAAAAATTCAAGTATCAACATTTATTTGAAAGTATCGTTACTAACTGTCTCTGTAACTCCATTCGGCAGTAGTCTTATAGATTGTGGTAATTTATTATAATATGTACTAAAAATACAGTGTTGCGAAATGTTTGATGTTAGGGGCGACTTAACTGATTGAATCGTTACATTTATATTAATTTAGTTGTACCACTTGCATAATGCTTATTGGATGTAATTATAATAAACAGCTTCCCATAGTCAGTCGTAAATAAAAATACATGTTCACATAAAAATCCAAAGCTATAAAAATAAAGGCACGTTTTAACTATTAATCAGCACGATAAAAATAGAATAGTGTTTACCTACACTCAAGGCGAGGAGGCTGTGCGTTGCATCACGCACGGTAGATCAAGAGCCAGCAGCGTAATTACTTTGTATTCACGAGATGAGGTGAAGAGGTGGCCTCTGAAGAAAATTTTACTGGTTGTCGGACCTATTGATCTTATGCAAAGTATCGTTTATTTTAACATGGTATATAATTTACATTACACACACATAATACACTTCTAATAGATCATCTCTCTTTTCTGAGTTTGTTTCACGCTGCCGCCAATTTTTGGAAGCATTTTAATATTTGTTGTTGTTCAATTTAGTATCGACAGTCTCTCGGCCTCTCACACTATCTTCTGAAGCAACCAGAATGAGCAGCCTTGTGCTTTGTACTTCAGATCGCTAATGGATCGCTAACTTCCGTTATTTTGACTATGTCTTCTGTTTAACATGATTCTGACTCTAATTGCAAAGCACGTGTACTAAGTAGGCTCCTTGTATTGCATGGTTAGTCGTAGGAAGTTGCCCAGTAAATAAAGAATAATATTACACCTGAGTATATTGTAGGTAGGTAAGTTTTCGTAGAGGAAGAGCAAAATTCTCCTCATATTTTTTTTTTCCACCACTAAAATCCAGGCTTTCAGATGTGCGTCTAGCTAATTCGTCTCTCTGATCCTTTGGTGGAATTTTGGGAATCGAGTACCGAGGTTTCTTTTACAAAGGTCCCACTTTAGTTTAAATGCGTATTGCCTAATATCTATAATCGTGTTTTGGAGCGCAGGTCACTTAGGTTGGGTTATAATTGTTATAAATTATAATATTAGATGGGTTATTTTTTTTTTTTTTTTTTATTTTAAGCCTGCTTCAACCGGGTTCTCGAAACCACTCGCTAATTTGTTCTGCACTCGACTAGACTGGACTAGATAGAGCAGAGAGAAATATTGCAAGTCTTGAAACAAATATGATTAGGTAGGCACCTTTAATTAATATCTCAAAAATCTTTGTAAGTATTCTTGTATAAAATACAAAATAAATCTTTATCATTTGGCTTGAATACAAACTTATGAAACTATAATATTTTTGATAAGCAATAAAATGTTGAATACCTACTGAAGATGTCATTATTTTACTTTTTTATGTTATATTTATTTATATTAATACATTGTTTACAAACTTAATCTACAGCTAACATAAACGTTAATCGGTTTGTCCGTAAGCCTCACTTAAGTGCTCAAGTACTTACAGATAATTTATTTTTTACATGAAATTTTTATAAATAAAAACCATTTAATATTCTAAATTAAGTGCTTACTTGTAGGATTATATTATTATGTTATTTGAAAAAACTATTTTGAATGATAATTCATTAGGTACTATGTAATTTTTTTTATAGTTATTTAATTTTAATTAAATAATGTACGGGACCGATCTACTTGAATAAATAAATTGAATTGAATCCTTTGGGAACTAAACTTAACTTAAAACCCTTTCGACAAAATGAATTCACGTGTTGGGAATATTCCCAATACCATTATGTTGTACTGTAGGTACCTAGTTGGTATTACGATTTGTCAGTAGGTTTGGTAACCATGACATCTATGAGAGACGGACGGAATGCTGCCGTACGAACGAAGTCCGAGAGAAACCCGTCAATCAAGGCTAATGTTTATTCTTTGAACACTACAAATTCTGCAAATAAAAGGAAAAATTCGCAAGATCTCCACAAAAGTATCAACCTACCTTGTTTTATCCTACATCTACGTTAGTTTAGTGCCAATCATGCCAATGTCGGTTTCAACAACAACACAAATTGCATATTCAGTTTTTTTATTATGAATGCCAAAGCCACAGAATGTGTACCAGTTTTTACACGACTTGTCACAGAGTTAACAACAGTTAGTATAAAGTCGAGCGTGAGTCATCCATCTTCCTAGAAGTTACGTTCGAGAGGAATTTACTCTCGTTCCCACATCCGGTTCTTTGCGAGTAAATATTAACCAATCAGTTTTGGGTTTTTTCGTGTTTAATTTTTTTAGTTGTGTTTAGTATTAAATGTACAATATTTATACTAGGTGTTTTCTAATTGTTTGACTTGAATCTTTCAAGTTTTATCATCGGTATCAATTAAGATTGTAAGAATTTAACAACACAAATATTTCACTCCTGCTAAGTTCAAGTTCTTGTTTTGTGTTGGTGCGAGATTTTTTTTTTTTGTTGAATTTAATATATTCTGCGTTTTACAAGGATTAAACGGAAAAGTAATTTGCTCTAAATCGTAAACTATTTTCAAGAATCCGTAATAAAGCCAACTTCGATTCGATGGGTATTTTCTATGGGTATTTTGGGAGCATTTGGGAAAATGTTGATGTAATTAGCCCAAAATCTGTTATATTCCCAAAAGTTATTTTTTTAATAAGATATAATAGAAAATGGTTTACAATTTGCGGCAAATTACTTTTCCGCTAGTTTTATTCCGAACACAGAAAATTTTTCAAACATCAATTTTTAATTACGCGGCAGCACGAAACGATCACTTTAATGTTGTTTCTTTGATTTAATTAATTAGGTTGATTCACTAGCAGTATCTTTTCATTCAGGAGATATAATTTATAATCTTGCTTCATAAAAGTTAATAAATAATGTACAACACCTGGTTGATTATGATTTAGGTACTTCATACAGTTATGACCACCTGGCACCTGCGTATGCCGTACATCCGCAAGCCTGCCTTCTTCGGCGCGACATTTAACAGGAATCTACTAGACCACCTTATTTGAGTCTGAGAAATAACTAGCCATATTATTTTCCAGACATACACACACTAAGGCGACTGTTTGTCGGAACGATGTTGATAGATTTAATGTTTCAAAAATGTAGAAGATAGATAGATAGATAGATAGATATAGTTTATTGTCAAAGAGATTACATGTATTTGGTTAGTAGTGTCTTAAATCCTATGTAGAAATCATCTATAACTAAACGCTATTGGGATCCTGTAAGCGTATGATAAATAATTTGGGATGTGATCTTGTTGGTTATAAATTGAGGGCAGAGAGAGATCGTTATCTCTGCCTGTACTTAGGTATTAGAAAATTAGGAAAATGTAGGTTGGTAATTATTTCGTATAAAACGATTATAAAAATTGATTTATTGTATAGGGGGTGAGGTAAACAAAGTCTCAGACATTTACTCGTAACTCTAGTAAGTGAAGTGCACGTGCACAATTCATAGATTGTAATAATAATGGCCAGCGTTGTTGGGTTCGAGTAGGTAGCTATGTATTGTAAATACTATAATGTAGTGTAGTATACAGGGTGCCACGAATCATGTGACGTAATGCTGTGCCTAAAGGGGATCAACTTTTGTTCTACAAGTTTTGGAATTTACAACATTTTTATATAGGTACCTTTAATCTCACGGGGGGGGGGGGGTAATGCCCATAATCACCACGCTGGGCATGCTGGTTGGGGATCGCAGTTCGGTGGTAGAATTGTTCCGCAGGAGGCGCTGCTGCCCACCCCCGGTGGATATCCCTTAGTCGCCTGTCGCCTCTTACGACACCCGATTATGGGCATTACCCCCCGTGGGATTAAAGCCAACAAGGCCTTTATCAGGGGGAGGCTTGGGTCCAGCATTGGACCAATATATAGGCTGTCGAGATGGAGGTTATATACATAACTACCTAGAAGCTTTTTCGTCATAATATGTGTTTTCTTACGCGTATTCTTACATTTTTTTATTATTGTTATTGTTTTGAAGTTTTAAAGGATCTACATAAGTTTTTGTAATAATTTGAAGACACAACACTAGTTTTGCTAAAAAAACAAGCATTTAACATTTGTGAAATATTATGTAATGTTAAATAATGCAAGGGTATGTAAAAAACATAAAAATAAACAATAATATTCGATTTTCTATAATTCGTATAACACATTGTTGATTCCTTCGAGCCCAGAACCACCCCCTTTCGGTTTCGAATACACAAATTACGTGGCACCCTATATAAATTGCCATTGTAACATTATTGCATATGATGCAATATTTTGCAATTTCTACTCAATTATGTTGAACTTGTTCAAACTTGTTCCTAATAGAAGACGATTAAATTTTTGAGGTTCAAATGTTTAGTGGCGACTTTGGAAAAAAAATCTTCGTAAAGTTTTTTACATAGTAGGCAGATATGTATTTGCAAATTGAATTAGCTGGTAAAGTAATGCCTACAACATCCTTGGGTTTAATTTAATATATACAGGAAATGTTCAAAATGTTCAAATACACCTTTTGGTTGGGTGTGACCGTAACATCGCTTTCAAGGATATTCACACCAAACTGACAGACAGACTGACACGACATGTTGCGTGTCCAAGCTGATTAGTAGATTTATGACGCTTTTACAAATTAAATAGAACATTGCTGTTTATTAGGTTTGTTATGTGGTCCCTTATGTGTTGTTAACTTTACAATATATTTTAGGGCTTCGACCTATGGCTTCGACTTTCGACTCTTTTCCCCTATCTTCCTACCTACTACTTATACATTTTATCATTTGCATTAAACGAGTGCTCTATAAAATTAAATCGGTAAGAGTAGGTAGGTAACTAGGTAATAGGTAGGTACCTAACTAATAAACCACGCTCAGCTCCAACCGCTAGTTTTACAGACCTATAATATGTGTTTGTCGTAAACTAAAACACACTCACCTATAATACCTATTCAAGTCTGTTTTTAGAAACGTAATCCTTTGCGGGAACGAAGTCCCGCTCGCCGAACTGAAAAATAAGGAAACTGATAGGTACTTTCCTCATTATCCAAAACAACTTACGTGGGTAAAAGTCCTTACTGTTTTACCTAACTAATAATTCAGTGAATCAGTGTTTGCTAGCAAACAACAGCGAGTTAGCTTCCTGTAGGCATTTAATGCCTCTGATAACACAAATCTAGGTTGCCTATGAGTTGTGTTGTGTGGGCTAGGCAGTGATTAGGTACTTTGCTTTTGTGACGTCTCGCGCGAGACACTGACCCAAATCAAAATGTTAAATTTCCTCTTTTTCTGTCATGGTTTATTTTATTTCATACCTACTTGATTTCTTTCTACTTTTATATTTTTGTGCTTTGGTTCCTACCTTAATTAGGTAGGAACTTTTATTTGACATGCACGTTGATTTTAAACCACAATGTTACGGAAAATACTAATCGTACCTAGTCGTAGTATTATGTTGTCAAAATGTCAAACTCCTGTCCCTATTTAGGGGATCACAAAAACTTATACAAACTTAAAATTCGATATGCCATACAATTAAAACATCGTAAACCAAAATCTCTTCTAAAGCCTTTGGGTAAGAGACAAATTCCGTTGCAGAACAAAACATTCCTCAACTGCTTGGTTCGAATGAGCTCTTTCTTTGATCAATAAATCACTTGAAAGAATAAACCAAAAGTGCATTCCACTAAACGGTGATGTAGCACCTTGTGACAGCTGGAATGTTCTAGTGACGTCATTGGGTGTTTTGAAATTAGATCGATTTGTTAGTTTTGTATTTTCCAATGTAAAGGACATTGGGCATTTGGGTATTACTAAAAAGTTTGTATAAGGGTTAAATTAAATTGGCATTCTTTAACTCATTTATGAATTACTAGTTGCGCCCCACGGCTTCGCCCGCATGGAAATTGATTGCACAACCCCTAGGGGTAGTTTTGTAAAAATTAAAATTTTACTTTATCGATAATAACCCAATTTACCCCATTTTCAGGAAAACTTTTAAAAATCCTGAAATACATGTTTAATAGTTTTGTATTCTAAGTATTCCCTGTAAGCTAATTGGGCCACTGGTTAAAGAGTTACAAAAAAGAAACTCAATAACTTCAACCCTCACCTAAACATTTTTGAAGAGTTTTCTTGAAAATTCCTGAAATACGTGATTTAATTTATGATTATTTTGATATATACAGACAATTTCAGGTCAATAGCATTATGCATTAAAAAGTTACAGACATTTCAGTACGGAGCCAAATTACGAATCACTAACTTTAAAACTTAACTCGATTTAACCCATTTTCAGGAAAATTTTGAAAAGTTCTGAAACACGTAACTAATAGTTTTGTATTCTTAGTATTCTCTGTAAGTTTCAAACGAATTGGGCCACTGGTTAAAGATTTACAAAAAACACCAAAAATAGGTACTACATCCTCACCTGTTCACTGTGGAATTTTCAAAAATCCCTTCTTAGCGGGAGGTTGTGTAGTAACTTGTACCTGCTTTTTAAATTTCAGGCCTCTAGATTTAGCGGTTTGGGCTGGGCGTTGTCCCCAGAAAATAGCTTGTTCTTTTATATATTAAGATTTCATGTTTAGTTAATGGAATAATTATTGTAAAGTAGGTAATTCGTGTTTTTAGTATATAATTGTTGTACGTCCAACCTGTCGATCAGCTGGTCCATTCAGAATACCAGATGTTTTCGTGAGTGTATCACTCGTACTATTTTCAACAGATCTTCGGTTCCTTTTCTTTGTTTTTTATTCGTAATCAAAAAACAGCCAATGAGCGACGAATGTGGTAGAGTGGAGTGATATACTCACGAATACATAATTAAATTAATTAATGAATCGACTAGCAGCTTATTATTCTGTGTTTTACACTGCCAATAAGTACACAAAAATATGTGTAGGTACCTACCTGTTTATTTTAAAATAACCTTAGAAGAAAAAAAAATGTTGATGAACAAGAACAGGTTCTCATTTGTGATTTAAAATAACATTTCCGCTAGCTCCAACGCAATTTCAAGTTGATAGATACTTACTTACCTCAATGTTAAGATCATCATTCATTATAGTAAAGTAGGTACCGCGCCTGTGCATTTGTTATTTGTATTAACGTGTGGAACACCTTGACCTAAGCCTGGAGCTTCAGCCTTGTTGTCTGACCTTAGGGAGGGAGGTACCTCATTACTTATCTCACTGCCAAGGTAGGTAGGTCGTAGTTACTGGGTCTTAGGGAAGTTAATTATCAGATATTTTTTGATAAAGATTTCAAAATTAGACCAGAGCAGGTGGAGCTGCCTTTGATTAAAATAGCAAATAAAATCTGACGACATGCGAAAATAAATTAGAATTTGGTTAACATTTCGAACAAAACGCTGTAGCTGTATGTGGAAGGTATGTAAACAAAGGACGTACCGTACAAATAACATGAAACCAACAATATCGCCACTTTCACCATGTTTGGCAAGTTAACCATCTTAGCGAGACCCTTGGAAGCCTAAGCTACTCCAACTTCTCCAATTGAATTGTAAGTTACAGACTGAGTAGGTCAGTTTAAACTGGTTAGTGTTGACGGGTTTTTCCTTGCGCAATAAACTGTGTAGGTACATATTGTTATTGCCAAAGCGACCAATAGGTACCTACAAAGCTGCGGGTCTGTTAGTTTGATAGTATTACCCTATACATACATACATATATGTACCTACCCAATGAATAAGCAACCAGCAACGGACGTAGGTATTTTGCTAAAAATTTTGCTTAACATTATTGTTATCCTTGGCTTAGGCATATACTACATAGATTGAGTGGTTATCTTATGTTGATAAAGCACTAACACTTAGTACACGGTGCTTACTTAGGTAAGTAAGTATGAGTAGACTATCAAATAATGCCACAGTAATATTAGAAAACTGGTTTTTATTTTACTTTTGCCTCTTCGCGGTTTTTAAATAGGTTACATTACCTACATATTAAGTTGTCCCGAAATCTAAAACTTATATTTATTTATTAACTTAGCATAAATTAATGAAAAAACATAATGTTGGTTGTTAGTTGACGTGCAAATTAATTAGGTAGGTACTTACCTTGTGGATAAAAGTACATTTATGTTTGTCTGTCTAGTCTACTCCTCCTCCTCCTCCTCCTCATCATACTACGTCCACTGCTGATCGTGCCTTAACCCGTGCTTTTATAAAAACTCCGCGATTTTGCATACTATTTCAACGATATAGTAAACAATTTAACTATATTTTTTTTACAATATTCATTCATTTTCAAGTATCTTTATTAAGGCGTCCAAAACTTGCATGTAAACTAGTTAACATAGGTAGTATTTCTAGATCTACATCCTTCATTACTACTATAATGTTAAGCATTTCGCTCGTACGAAACTTTTAAAGCAAGAAATAATTATTAATATGAATTATAATTTTTTTTTTTTAGAAAATTGTGATATCCTTATTATTTTTTTATTTATAATAAAGCTGCCCTATGTACTTCCGCGATTCATATTGATGGTAACTTCCTATATAATTATCCAATATAGAAGAAATGTAAGTTATTTTGTATAGACAACAATTCCGCCAATTCACTACGGCGACCGCTGTGCTCCGATTGGCCGACTCAAGGTCAAGCATCACACTCGAGATGGGCGAGCAAATCTTTTTATCGATATCGATAGTCGATGTTATAAACTACATGTATGAGCATCGCGAAAATGATTTAAGTCAACGATAGTGAATTTATGATATGAGGGCACACTTGTAATTATAAATTGTTGTCTATACAAAATAACTTACATTTCCTCTATATTGGATATGTGCTCGATGGTATCAGCCAACGTGAGGATTCACACGTATTCCGTTTCATGCTTCCCATATTAATTCCAAGACAACAATCTTTACGACCTGCTCATGGTTACTATACACATCATAATACCGTGTCTACTATATTTATTGAAGTTAGTAACTAGTTGGTTGCATATAATAATAAATGATTATCTATATATTTATAGCTCCTCTGTTCTGTTCTGCATCATGCACTAATTGAGCTCGGCTCTGCTGATCAAATCAACAAACCACAAACCCAAGATTTAGGTTAGGTTAGGTTAGGTGGCTTATTCCAATAATCCCCTGCCATAATCCCCTGCGCAGGGGATTTCTGGACATTTTGTCTAGAAATCCTCTGCGTGCTCACGTAGTTGACGCGCAGAGGAAAATTGGGCAAGAGTTCCAGAAATCCCCTGATCCACTTATTTACACCGTAATTACATGTTCATATTTTTGAAATCAAAGGCAAACAAGTAGTCACGTTAGGTTTTTTTTTCGCGTTCACCACAGACTTTTTGTCCGTGCTCTTTATTGATCGTTATTTATTTTGTTGAGCTTATTTTATTTACATTTCTTAAAATGTAATTACTCAGGGGAATCAGTAATATTTACTATGATTTTACTAGGTATACATACATACAAATGATTTTTAAACTACTTTACAATATAGTCTTTAAAATTAAACTACTTTACAATATAGTCTTTAAAATTAAACTACTTTACAATATAGTCTTTAAAATTAAACTACTTTACAATATAGTCTTTAAAATTAAACTACTTTACAATATAGTCTTTAAAATTAAACTACTTTACAATATAGTCTTTAAAATTAAACTACTTTACAATATAGTCTTTAAAATTAAACTACTTTACAATATAGTCTTTAAAATTAAACTACTTTACAATATAGTCTTTAAAATTAAACTACTTTACAATATAGTCTTTAAAATTAAACTACTTTACAATATAGTCTTTAAAATTAAACTACTTTACAATATAGTCTTTAAAATTAAACTACTTTACAATATAGTCTTTAAAATTAAACTACTTTACAATATAGTCTTTAAAATTAAACTACTTTACAATATAGTCTTTAAAATTAAACTACTTTACAATATAGTCTTTAAAATTAAACTACTTTACAATATAGTCTTTAAAATTAAACTACTTTACAATATAGTCTTTAAAATTAAACTACTTTACAATATAGTCTTTAAAATTAAACTACTTTACAATATAGTCTTTAAAATTAAATGCTTATTGTGCTACTTTTTAAAATTGTTTTTGTTAGTTTTCTCTATTGTTTTACATTGGTGTTTTTTTTATATTGCTTATTTTACATTAAACTTGATGGATAAATTGGAACAATTATACATTTGGTATAATCTTATCAAATGGTGGAACTTGAAGCTGCTTGAAGGTTAGGTTAGGTACCTAACAAATACAACAAATACCTAGGTGATTATACTCGTATCTAAATGAATTATAAATAAATTATTGTTTTGTTTGGTCCTACAAGTTGGTATTAAGTTAGTTCTACTGATATCCTTTATCTGACTAGGTAAATAAATAATTTACCTACCCAGGCACGTTTTACAAAAATACTTATCTTTTGAGCACCAACCCTATTTAATAATCTTTTTATAGGTCCATAAAAATTTATATTTTTATATTATTTATATATTTTAGTACTTACCTTCCTTGGTGCTTATTCCGCATTGGTGCAGATTTGATAGATACATTAGATTATAAAACAGGTATCTTCTTGTAACCAAATGGTTCATGAATAATCCATTTGGTTAAGTAAAGTAATAGAAATTGCTTTTATTCCGCTTGCACAAGGGTTTTTAAATGTCTAAATAATGGTTTGACTACTTACTTATCATATTTTAGCCATATCTATATGCATGCATAAATTACGGTGCGTTATTATGGCACCGTAGGGCCTTAGTCTCCAATTTATAATTACTAGGTACTTTAAACATTACATAATACCTATGTAGTTTAAACATGCCGGACCACTTGGGCGAACAGCACATGGCCAGACCAAGGCGTAGATATAAATGTAAATTGAGCGTCATATGCTAATTATGCTATGTAACCACATTAAAACCTTTTTTCTCCGTAATCTATATCGCAAAAGCTTCGAAAAAAATACATAATAATGCATGCCATACAAGGCATCTTAATTGATCGAAGACCCCTCGTTTCAAAAATGAAAAAAAAAACCAAGTAAGGAAATAATTGTGCAAAGCAGCATCTGTTTTTTCAGTTACTTCCTTTTTCCTCCTAAACTATCAATCACAAGATTTTTTTTATTGTCATCACCGTATTAAATAAAAGAATACCTTCGGCTTTTTTTTTCAAATACATTTCCTAATATTTTTTTGCGATTTTTTATAGGTACCAGAGGTTAGTTAAAATTTAGTTAAACCAACATTAATTTGTTCATGTATCTCATTTTAAGTAAACCCTGTGTTTGTATGAGAATAAGGTTCTTTAAACCTACATATGTATGTACTTTCGAATTTATAACAGGTACCTGGTATTAGTATGGATTATTTTTATTAGTGTGAAAATAATAATAATAAAGTAATAAATTACGTTGATAAACCCACTAAGTATGTAAATGAAATGTTATTGTAGAAACTGTGTAGGTAGGTACACAAAAGATATTAAAAGCTAGACGGAACAACAGTTTATCTATTAATTATGGACGTACAATTTTAAACTTATTTATTTAACTACCTAGGTAGGTAATTAATAGATTATAAAATTATTTAATGTCATAAAAAAAATCTAAGAGCCACCTACGGAGTTTTGTCTTAAATTTACTAGTAGGCAGTTCTCATAAGTCTCTAGGAGTTTTGTTTCATACCTACTTTTACAGTCATGCATTATAGAGCAATTTTTCCCACTCAGTGCAGTTTTGTGCAGGTGTCCTACCTACCTACGTTTTGTTGGTTGGACTTTTAACATTGTACTTGTACCTTGTAACTGTAACCTAGGGTATTAATTAGCGACGAGGAGTAGTAGTGAGTCTAAAAATATCTAACCACTATTTACTATTTGCGTAAGCTACCTAGGTAGGTACCTTTGCCCACAAGGTTCGCAAGTATGGGGCCGTTCAAGTATTACGTAAGCAGAATTTACAATTAGTTTTTTTTTGCTACTACTATTAAACTATTATCTAAATTAACAATTAAACACCACGTAGGTAGATAAGAACGAGTTAACAATCTTCGTAAAATTATTAGGAAAACTCACACACATCACAAATCAGTCTCCAATATTTTCTAAAAAAATATTGCTGACATAATCACCATCCAGACCCCCCCATGTCATCAAAAATAAGCAAGGCAAAGACCCCCCCACCCCCTTTGATGGTTAGGTACCTAATACTTGAACGGCCCCAATAAGGAGTTCATTACTCTATCTTTTAAGTCGAAATTAAATGCATAATTATTGCTTCTTATTTAAGATAAATTGAAATTCAATATTTTTTAAATTAGTTTTTGGTAGGAAGGTGAGATAGTAATTTTAAAGGTACCTGTACATCATAGATCAAAGTAAAATCCGTAGATATGGTACTACGTTCTCCCAACGCTTACTCAACAACTGGCCTGTGTGTGTTACATACAACTACATGCAAACACTTGCTTGCTCACAGTTACATTTCCAATCTTGTGTAATAATTATAATTAACAAACACGAAGGCATTGCTGTAGTCTTTTAGTCAATAAATCATTAAATTTAGTCGTAGCAAGCACGCGTAACACGAACGAACAGCGCGAGGACAACGGCGGCGGGCGGCGGCGGCGGCGGCTTTCCGACTTTGACTGAGGTGACTGGTGACATAATTGCACCTAATTTGAGTCTTCCCCTACCGAGAGGCCAGTACCACATCTCCCCCTCTTTACTTAGATCGATGCTATATATAAAGTTAACAAAAACATAGGTAAAGTAGGAAGGCTGTTAAAAAATCAAAAACAAGAAAGTGATTTTTAGTGAGGAGAATGCTTACGTACAAGCATTGAATGTTCAGTTTGGGCAGAGTATATAGGTGATGTGATACTTTCAAGATCTTTACAGTGAGTACCTACTGTAAAGATCCTGAAAGTATCACCCACGTCGTCGTTGGTTTATTTGCCGGCGGCGCCGCCGAGTCGTGTCGCCGAGGCGCCGCCGCGCCGGCGGGACGGGACGACTGCACCCCTGGAGGGAAGGGAAACTTGGCTGGGGTACGTACTGCGTGGGGGTTATTGAAACTCAATATTAAACTTTGATTACAGGTGGGTAGGGAAAGCCTGCAAATGTTTATCTAATAGCAAAATGTAATCAGCCCTTAATGATCCTGTGAAATCTATTTGCTCCTCAGCAAAGCGTAATCCTTGCATAGACGTTACGTCGCTATACTTATTAAAAATACCATAGATCTTATTATTTGTATTATATGGTTTATAGGTCGTCCTTCAGTCACTGACAAAACTTAATTAGCCCGGGTCCGTTTTCAATTCAAGGTGACAGGGCGTTCGATTCACGTTACCTTCCCGTGAAACTCAAACTTTTTGGAGCATTTGGTAAACTACAGATTTTTGCAATCGAAGTCAGTTTTAACATGGGTTCATAGAGATTGGTTTAAAATATGTAGCAAATTATTTTTCTAATAAGTAACATTTAATAGTTTTATTCCTCGTAAAACGAATAAAATTTCAGCTCGCGGGCAACGTGCATTTGACAATTTTTTTATGAGGAAACACCGAAAGTACTGTAGGAGAAAAAAAGGGTGAAAAACAAGTTCTTGAACATCTCTTTAGTCGTTAGCCACTCCTTAGAAAAGAATGAAAAAATATTCGTGTTTGTATTTTTTTAACAGGATTTTTTACAAAACCAGAAACTAAGCAGCTGCAGCAGTAAAGCCAAACAAGCGATGGAATTGATTGATTGGTGAAATACCTAGTTACCTTTATTGTAATAATTAATTAATTTCTAGCAGTGAAAGAGGACTTCTCCGTCTCCTGATGATGATATAGATTATAGATAAGGTGGAAAAAACATACAAACGAAATTATACAAAAATGTCAAAGCTTTCTAAACATCTTTAAAATGTTGGCAGGTTCCAACTGGGGTGTTCACCCCTGCCATCTGAGACAATTATACATTGCAATTACACGAAGCCGTCTTGATTTTGGTAGCTACCTTTATGATAACTGTTGTCAAACTCAAGTATCTAAACTGGACAAGTTACAAAACCAATTTTTAAGAATTATTGGAGGATTTATAAAAAGCACACCTATCCACGCGATGGAATCTGAGTTGCTCATACCACCCCTTGTTTTCCGTAGATATTACTTGGGAGGAAAATACTATCTCAAAAATAAATCTTTTAATGATAACATTATTATTAAATTACTGAATGATTTGTGTGGACTAGTAAATCAACCTTACTGGAGACATAAGAAAAAACCGTTGCTCACTAAAGTACATAATGATTTGAAAGTAGAATCTTTTCATTGTAGTAACAAATTAGAAATGTTTACTTTAGATACTTGGGTTAGTAATATTAACCTACGAGATGTTCTTGAACCACATTTGGAAATTGTAAATAAACCAAAACGTCATTATAACCCTTTAGATTTGAATATTAAATGTACTAACTACCTTTTAAGTAAATATCGTAATTTTTATAAGTTGTTTTCCGATGCTTCGAAATCTGTCAATGGAATAGGCGTAGCCTTTTTAGATGCAGAGACAGATAGCCACCTAAAACTCTGCATTCCAGTCAACGTTATATCTATTATGAACGCCGAGCTAATAGCAATATCGGAGGCCTTATCCTATGCCGAACAATATGTTATTTACACGGACTCAAAAAGTGCTATTCAACATTTATTTCGCTGCTCAACTGGTTCTAATTTTCGTGGCATTCCATTATCTTATAGTATTTTAGGAAGTATTCTTTAAATTAAATCTCAAAATAAATGTATAAAGATTCAATGGATCCCATCCCACATTGGTTTGGCGGGGAACGAGGACGTAGATCGTCTCGCTCAAGAAGCGGTTCAGGATGGTCAAATATATGATTGTTTACCTAACTGGTCCGATGTTATACCTATCTTAAAACAACAGTATTATAAATTGTGGTCAGAACATTTTGACGAAAGATCTCTAATGAAAGGTATTTGGTATAAAACAGTACAACCCACGTTGTTACGTTATCCATGGTTTGACCAATGTGGGATGAGTAGAAAAAGTGTGAAAGATATGCTAAGGCTTCGTTCTGGTCACGTACCATTCAACAAATTTGCGTATTTAATAAAAAAATCTCCTTCACCCAATTGTGAGTTGTGTAATAAAGTTGAGGATGTGTATCACATTCTCATGGAATGTGCCCGGAATGAAGGTCTACGCAAGCAGTTATTTGAAAAGGATCCTTGTTTTTGGCAGATAGGAGGCTGTAACAGTTTCTTAGCTAATCCTCTATCAGAGGAGGCTGGGAAACTGTACAAGCTGTATCAACAGGCAATTAAAGAACGCGATTAATGTTTTATTCCATGTTTCACTATTGTACCTACTTAGCTTAATTGTTTCACTTATTGTTTTATCTTGTGTGTCCTTTTATTGTAATTTGTGTACTTGTCAAGGGTGGCATGTTCAAATAATTGAACAAACCCTAAATAAATGATTTAAAAAAAAAAAAGTAAAATATTTTTCAACACACTTGCTCATAAAGTGGCTCTAATTTCACCGCAATTAGGTAACATAATGACACCTGTTATCTAACTGTAACTTTTTCATTGCTATAACTCACTAGTAAGTGAGTTATAGATTTTTTTTTTAATTTTATTGGTTGAGGTGCTTTGTTCTTAAACAAGTTATTATTAAAAAAAAGATCGTGTTCAATAGAACAAATAAATCCTATTGCATGCTCATTTCATGCAACTTCTTATTTAAATAGATAATTTTACCTCGTACGTGTTTAATAAATAAAACTTTCACTCAGATATACCTTTTGTTTTCTCTGTAATAAAAGAAAACTAAATTCCCCATTTTGTACGTGGCAGAATAGGCACAAACCCTATGCGCGAAAATAAAAAAAAACCTCACCCTTTAGTGTGTCGCAAAGTCGCAATGCGCGCGCATAGGAAAACTGATTAATTTTGCGAAACATTTTTCACAACTCGTTTTCACTGTTGAAATTATAGTTATTTATTAATTAAAATGTCTACAAGTACTAGTTACGAAGAAAATGATTTATGTTGTACACCGCCCGGTATAAGATGTGAAGCCCTTAACGTTATGGAAAGTTTACTACCTGAAAACTCCAAGGAAAAATATCTATTATCTACTAAATAAAATGAGTTTTTATTATTATTTTATTCACAAGTGTATTGAAAAACGTCGCATGATACACGTGTGTATTGATGATTACCGTCCTCGGCTCTCTTAGTACCCTCGCATATGGCTCGGGTCTCAATGGCGCCTCAGCGGTACTCACCAACATTACATACTTTTACCATAATTTACTAATAATACTATTCTACAGTAGAAAATATATCAAAACGGTGAATCACCGGCCGCGAAGTTAGCCTCAAGCGGCCGGTGACTAGGGCTGCAGAGAGGAACTTCCTGACGATGCGCGGGAAGTATTTATTATTATTATTATTAGATTGAGATCGTACACACGACTCATCAGGCGTAGTCTTCTTACTGTAGGCTATTTCGGGATACGGGCACGATACTCTTCCTATACATCCTACTCTGTACCTACAGTTTCAAATACCTACTTAGGTTAAATTAGATTATGATTGAAATTTAAACATAGAGCTAGATAATAATTAAAACTAGTTTTTTTTATTGAAATAGTAATTGATAGGGCGATCGTACTCCTAAAGAAAAGAACATGGTAACTTTGGCATTGAATGATCATGGAATTTCTGTAATCTATGTAATGACACCTACTTTGCTTGCTTTGACTTGTTAAAGATTGTCCCAATATCAAACTTAAAAATATAGAATTTGCCACCCTTGAATGCTATTTTATGATCAGATTTTTAGAAGGGAAGGAGGACAGTAAAGACTAATAAAAAAATTGCCTATTTAAGTTGATGCCTCTCTGAGATTATAGTGATGTTACGATAAACGTAACAATAACAATGCATTGTTGCAACCACAACAAAACGATTAGTTCCGCGCAATTGCATGCTTATAAAAAATTAAAAGTCTCCTAATAAATGAGTAGGTAGGTATTTTCATAATAAATACATACGGTTTTAGAAGATTATTTCTCAAAAGTAGTCCTTATTCTTTTGAGCTTTCGTTTAGTTAGAGAGAAATAGAGTTAGGTAACGTAGGAACTAACTCTACACATGTGCAGAATGTATCTACGAGTATTTATTTGTTAGTTTATGGTTTTCGTATGTAACAAACATACATACATACCTCTTAGATCGGCATTCTTAGATCCACGGCTGAGGAGCCCCATGGCACCCGAAGGGCTTAATACCTACCATCGTAGGTAGGTAAGTATAATTTTATATCGAATTCGATAATGGAGAAGGTTCTTTAATCGACCATTATTTTATGTAATGAGTGGATCTTCGAAAGGTACTTAGGTCGTCACTGGCACAGCACGTAGTTAGCAGGTCATCAGCACTTGGGGAGGGTTGCTGAGGTTGGAAATAGAGATTTTCTGATTCACACTGTTTACCTCAAAGAGCACTTGCCAATTCTTATTTTAATGGTGCATCACCCTCTGCATAGATTTGCAAGTCGATGTATTTTTTTTATTAATATAAGTATTTATTTTAGTGCATTAACATTTGAGTTTTAGTTTTGTCAGAAGATTATTGCATAAAATTTAAAGTGTCTTTCGCAGAACTGTAACGGAGAAAGCAAACTGTGATTCACAAGCACAAATGAGTTCATAACCAGTTTAAATAACCTAATAATATCCTAACTTTAATTAGCTGGCTCGAATCCTTGCTAGTGTCGTCGACGTCGTCGTCCATAAATACAGTGGCGCCAACTGGTGGTGATTCACCGAAGCTGCGCACCCGCCACTGTTTTTCAGATAGTCTATTTCCAGAGTAAAACAATTCATGCTAGATGGTTACAAAAAGTTTGCAATAGACATCGCTGTTGGTAGGTAAGTACATAGGTACCTATTTATATTGGACTTATTTAAAGGTTTTCGATAGGATGGTATCCATCCACCACACTGTGCGTATTCTTATCATGACTAGCTAGCTCTATTATATTAATAGGTAGGTACATAAATATTGGTAACAATTAAAATTGTGATACCTACTCAACGCTAAACGTGTACTTACCCACATAATTATTTTAAATTGGTTTGGTTTAATTGGTTTTTTTTTGTTGTTTTGTTTCGTCTACAATCATTTCACATCGAATTTGCCTGGAATAGACAGTTACACGCACAAATACTGAACAGAACAAGTGTTGCCCTCATAGATCTAAGAAGATCGATGGTTGCCCTCCTGAAAATAAAGTTCTGCAGTTCTTTTATTTAATTTGTAGTCAATGTTCTAGAACTTGACAAAAGTTCTAGAACATATTGCATCACGTTTATTTATTTACATTATGCCTAGGCCGCCATCAGGTAGTTAAGTATATAACATCCGTTTCCCGAAACACTGGCAAGTGTCCCAATTTTAATTGAAAATCAATAATCATTCCATTCAAATTTTCACTCTAACACATTTCAATAAGATTTGAAATCGTGCGTGTTTTCTGTGTGAAGGTAATGCAATGTCAATCTTACACAAGATTCTGGGAAAATATTGTGCACTCCATTCATCCATCACTCACTGGCTCCATTCAGGAGTTGTTCACGTTAAATATATTGTTTGTCAACAGATATTATGATGACGAATTGCCATATTTACTAGACCATCCTGTCTGTCAGATATTAGATTCAAAAATTTGACAGTTTTATATCATTTTAACAAAATAAATGGCTGAAATGGGCCATTTAGTATTAGTAGCCCCACCCAGCATGGCCCTGGCTGGAGCCTTCGTTAATGTATTTTTAAGTTTAATCGACTTCAATGGAGGAGGATCTCGATTAAGTAGGTACCTATACCTAGGTACTATTTCATAAAACAGTCTCTAATAAAAGTAAACATCTCAATTAAGCACGTATCTATTTATCTAGATTTAAGTAAAATCCCTTTTTAGGGTTCCGTACCCGAAGGGTGAAAACGGAACCCTATTAGGTACTAAGCCTCCGCTGTCCATCCGTCCGTCTCAGTACATCTGTCACATCACAGGGCTCTATCTCATGAACCGTAAGAGGTAGACAGATGAAATGCTCAGAGAATGTCGCTATAACAACAAAATACAAAAATAAAAGATATCCAAATTAAAGGGGTCCCATACAAAAAACGAGCTTTTTTTTTTGCCTATTTTTGGTCTAGACAAATGAAACTTTCTATAAATAAGTAACACTTGAACTTTAATAACCACAAATACTAAAAATATAATAAAATAAAGTTGAAAATTTAAAGGAGTCTCCTAACAAGTGAAAATTTGATGTTCTTTGAAAAAGAAACCTGATTTTAAAAATACGGAACCCTTCGTGTGCAGGTCGACTCGCACTTGGCGTTTTATTTATTAAGATTGATGCAATTATGTATGTTTTGTTTTAGATCAAAGCACGACGCACGTTGATTTAAAAAACATAAGATTGTTATAGAATTTAACATCCATCTGCTGCGCCACAAAAATGTGCCAAAAAATTGCCGACACTCCGTGGCGTAGTCCGGGATTCCGTGTTGCTTTTAATCTCTCTTTACCATACAATAGAGCCGTGCGTGGCCGTTGATGGCGGGGCGGCGCGGCGCGGCGGGCGCGGGCGGTCGCTCGGCAAAAACCCAGCATTTTTGGGAAGCATGTTCTGCTGTGGACGAGGAGAGCGGGTTATCTATACACTAGCCAAACTCGATGTAGAATGTTTGTAAACAAACCACCCATACATAACCTAAAATTCACTTTGTTTCCGCGTCTTTATAAACGGAATTTACATTAGTTGTCGATTTGTGATCCTTCCTTCAATAAATGTTGCTTACAATTATATCTGAAACTCGACGCCAAGTAAGTGAGTTTTAGTTATTTGTGTCGTGGTTAGTTTACAAACATTCTACATCGAGTTTGGCTAGTGTATTGGGATCTATAAGACTAGTTCCTATTTGTATTGTACCATAAAGCCCAAGGTAATAGGTAATATAAATTTGAAAGTAACACTGTCTGTCTGGCTGTTACCTTTTCACGCCTAAACGGCTGAACGGATCTCAGTGAAATTTGGCAGAGAGGTAGTTGGTATCCCGGGGACGGACGTAGGCTATTTATCCCGGAATAAAGCGTGCGAAGCCGCTGGCAGAAGCTATTTACTAATAAAGGTAGGTACCTCTCTACTAAGCCTAGTGTCACGATTTGGCTGATGTCCAAGCAGTCCATTACATTTTGCAGTTTTTTTTTGTGAAAAAAGCACTGTTGCTATCTGCGAGCGTTGACTCATTTCATTTACTCAGACGAAGCTTGTTTATAATATAATATGGGTACTTACCTACCAACTTATTTTTGATTGTCTTGTTTTAGTTATCTAGAAACGTGACTTACTACTTCTGTTGGTACCTCCCGCTCCCGCTCCCGCTCCCGCTCCGTTGAAATCATTTACGGTTTGGTTTGCGATAGCGGGTAGGTACCTACCTACTTTAATTTTCTCAGTCTACAAGGATTAAAACTGGCAGAGAAATACTGGCCTGCAAATCTAATTAAGTACCTACCTATCACACGTTTACTATAGCAATAACTTTTTAAGTACCTACTCAAGAAATATGTACTTTCGAAATAAAAAGGACTCGAAAAGGGTTTAAGTTTGTAATAAAATTATTTATTATTATTTTGTATATAGAAGAATGGGAGAATATTCTCCATAATCGGCTCCGAAACCTCGTGTTCGTTGAAGCTGTAATCACAGCCCGAGGAGGCAATACCAGTTATTAAAAATTATGTAACATGTTTTTTTTTGTCAATTTTCTTTGTCAATAAAGAGAGCTAAACAGTGACATGTAATGAATGCGAAACCATGTTTTAAATCACTTCTTGTCCATCCTAAGGTTGTAAGAAGAGATCGCTCTTAACGATAAGGCCGCCCATTGTACATTATCATTATTTGTTTTTGTGTTCTGTGATTTTTTTTGATTATTTGGTGTGCAATAAAGAATATTTGTATTGTATTGTAGGTAACGTTGTTTTTTTGTTGGTAGTGTCTACAGATGACAGACTTCTGTTATCTCTATCTGCGTCCGACCGAACCTGGATTTTCAGCCCGAAACCGAACATAAATATGAAATCTTGTGTAGTTTTACCCTTTTCGAGTGTTTTAAGTTATACGTCTATCTGTGTATGTCATAGCTCCCAAGCACCGATTTTAGGGTTCCGTAGTCCACAAGGAACCCTAATAGTTTAGCCATGTCCGTCTGCCTGTCTTTCTGTCCGCGGCTTACTTCGATCAAGAATATTCTTGATCGTAGACGGCTTACCAGATTGAAGTTACTAAAAAGCTGATAGTTGGCAGGTGTAATAATCACGTCGACATTTGCCAAATAACTTTGAAGTTAACCAAAAAACAAAGTAATACCTACATTTATTTCCTAGTTTTACTTCGCCGGGTACCTACCTGCTAGGTAGGTCCTGAAGGAAATATAGCACTTTGACTTTTGGGCCCACATTCCTGTAATGGTAGATAACATAAATCTGAGACGTAGGAAAAGGGCGAAAATAGTTAGGTAGAGGTTTGCGTTTTCACACTTTGCTAAGACTCCGTGTAGGCCTACACAACGGCTCGAGAAAAGTAGGTAGGTACGTAAACTTAAGAAAAGTACATACAAAAAGAATAGAATAGTTCTTCTATAATGCTTGCAAGGTTGCCTGGGAGAAATCGCTCTCAGCGATAAGGCCTTTTGCCCTATGTTTATTTCCTATTAGATACCTACTATAAGTTATTATGTAGGTAAGTATGTTAATTTCTAGTACAATAGTGTTAATTCTTTCATTCATTATTTATAATACCTATATACATACAAAGTAGGTACTAATTAATAAAGTAAGTTGGTAGGAATGGTAGGTACCAACACTATATTATGTACTTCTCTATCCTGACCTTGATGTAGGGTGAAACACCCTTCGCAAAACAAGTAGACACGCACCGCACATGACTGTCAGGGTCACTACACTACAAAATATAAAGATACATTAAATAATATTCTACAGTTTGCAACGTTCTGCAGATAGATATCTCAACTGTTTTAATTGTAAATACCTGTTACCAACCTACCTAGTTCTAATTTGTTTCTATTCTTTGATTGTAATTTTCTTTGTTAATTAAGATATTCTACACCTATCTTAGGTATGTACATTCTATTGGTAGGTTGTTTACTTACCTGTGGTAGGTAGGTATATATCTTTTATGCCCAGGACAAAGCAAATTGAAAATGAAAACGAGGGAAAGGAAACTTACTGCTTCTAAGATAGTTTAACTGTTGAGTCTTTAGTAGTTATAAGTAAAACACGGAATTTGAAGTAAAGTAAGTTAACTGTTGAGTTCTAAATAATATAGGTAACTCGAACCTGCAACTTCAACCCAGAGTAATGGACATCCTTGATTGGAATTTCCTACGCTCAATGACCTTATTATATTCACCCTCGCCCTTTCCCAACCAGCAATCGTAATTTTAATTTGTGGACTTCGCGCCAAGCACTGTACATTTTCCCGACCGTTATTGGAACTAATGTCAGAAACACAGTTTTCCAGTCAAAGGTTTTCCATAACTACTAACGCCATCTTGTGTTGAGTAGCTAGTATTTATTTTAGTGGCAAAGTCGCAGGTATAAGGATAAGTACTTACAACATTTTATAACTGTTCGTTTTGGTTTTTGTAGCTGGCGACACAATATTGTCTATTGTAGAGTCAATGCTACATGTCACGTCATGTCAACATTGACAGTTGTGCGGCCACATCCGGCCCTGGGACGAGAAGGTCCTTTTTCAAGCGTACGCCATTGCTGGCGTATGGTAGTTTATAATAAATAAAGAGAAATCTAAAACCATCCAATATGGTGAGTATATAAATGCATAAAAGTGAGCAGAAACGTGATGTGGTGTATTCGTGCTACTGTTATTCGCTTATATTTTACGGCTTGAGTGCTAACACAACGCGCAAATTATAAATTCTCATCGACCTTTGTGGTCCGATGACGTTTTCAAAGTGTTTAAGTGTTGTTTCTGAATGTCTCAAGACTAAATCATAATCATAGATCAACAATGACCGTAAACAAAGTCGCGATAGTCGTAAAAATGAGATGTGCGTACATGAAGTCTACCATCTGTGTTGTGATGTGCATAATGTTGACGGGCTGTTTTCTGGTTTGTGCAGGTGAATTTTACCGTAGACGAGATCCGCGGGATGATGGACAAGAAGCGGAACATCCGCAACATGTCCGTCATTGCCCACGTCGACCACGGCAAGTCGACGTTGACGGACTCGTTGGTCTCTAAAGCCGGTATCATTGCCGGTGCCCGCGCGGGCGAGACTCGATTCACTGATACCCGTAAGGATGAACAGGACAGATGTATCACCATCAAGTCAACGTAAGTTTTCAAATTATAATTACATTTTCAAAAAATCAGAAGTCACCACATGGTGCAATAACCTTTGTTATGCCCCCCGCCCCAGAAATGTTATTACTTTCACAAGCATGACATTGAACATGAACTTCTCGAATTCGGAATGCTTTTTTAAAATTATTGAGGAAAACAAATCATGTTTACATTCATGAAAAGCTGCTTCTTTGTTTACAATTATTGCGCAATACCTTAGTCATCCTAATGATCTTCATGAATTTCATGATCCATTACGAAATCTAGCTTGTTTTACAATTTCTCTTAAATGTGATGAATGTTCTATACCTAACAGCTGACTACCATTGAAGATCTCAAGAACGGCCATCTGATTTTATTTATCTGAATTCAAAATTACTATCTTTCATAACATTACCATACATCAGAACCTTCTCTCTACAGTGCCATCTCGATGTACTTCGAGCTCGAAGACAAGGATCTGGCCTTCGTCACTCTTGCCGACCAGTGTGAGAAGGGACAGAAGGGTTTCTTGATCAACTTGATTGACTCACCTGGGCACGTTGACTTCTCCTCTGAGGTGACTGCTGCTCTCCGTGTCACTGATGGTGCTCTTGTTGTTGTGGACTGTGTCTCTGGTAAATTATTTCTATAATTTTCTAATTTATATGAAAATTTAGACATTTGTCTTATTCACTTAATGAACCAAATATTTTAAGTGCACTGGCAAATATACATGTATCAGCTTCAAGAGCTATCATGTCGGTGGGCCCTTTTTGCGTATCAGGTGGGGGGCTGAGCTGCAAGAGCTGCGGTGTATATAATAATATACCAAGTGATGATTGTTCAACTACATGAAATCTGAGATCCTTTGAAGATTCTTAAGAACGGCCATCTGATTTCTAACCTAACCTATAAATTCAGCCCTATTTACATCCAGAAGAAGTAAACCAAGTTCCATTCTCCAGGTGTGTGCGTACAGACCGAGACTGTGCTGCGTCAGGCCATTGCTGAGCGTATCAAGCCCATTCTGTTCATGAACAAGATGGACCGTGCTCTGCTCGAGCTGCAGCTTGAGTCTGAGGAACTGTACCAAACTTTCCAGCGTATTGTTGAGAATGTCAATGTCATCATCGCCACCTACTCTGATGACAGCGGTCCTATGGGTAAGTGATTTTACTCAAACTGTTGATTACAATGAATGGTATACTCTTTGTACAGCATGATGATATTACACAAATTTGTGTTAAAACAGGTTGTTCTCATCATGAAGTTCCCTTGTTGGACAGTTTTGCATAATGTTGACCATGGCATAAAATCTTTTTAATGTTGCACAACAAGTAGTCACTATTATACAAATATTAGGAATGATAATAGATAGATAATACATTGCAGACTTGATTAAAAAATAACTTACATAACAATAATTATGGAATATGCGACAATTGGCGGTCTTATCGCTCAAGAGCAATCTTCAAATTCAAAGTGCTTTATTTCCTTTACACCTTACAGGACTCTTGGACAAGTCACCTAGTTCAAATTACATAAGTAAAACTAGGCAATAAAGTGATCACATTGATTATTGTTCACTTCAATCTTTTTAAGTAGAGCAAACAAGAAACCTTTACCTTGTTAGGTTGTTAGTTTTCGAGTTGGAGCATAACTTGTCCCAAGCTTTTTTATCCTCTTAGATAATCTGATATTTTGTAGTAAGCCATTTTACAAAGGATATGGAGAGTTTGTTTGAATGTATTTATTGATAAATTTTTCAACTCATTTGGTATTTTGTTGTAGAAGCATATACATACATTGCCCTTTAAAAGATACATTAATATTGTGTTGCCTAGTTGTGGGCACAGTGTGTTTATTCCTATTTCTAGTATTTAAATTATGTATATTTTAGGGAACTGATTGATATTCCTTTGAGTGTACAACAAGTTTTCATAAATATATTGACATATGGTATGGTAGGTATGTGTCATTATGTTTATTTCTTTGAATTTTTCACGTAGGGATATTTCTCAGGCAACCTAGAATTTAATAATAAGTGGTTGTGAAAATAGTCTGATCAGATTTTTATCATTCTCAAAGTCAAACAGTAATCTCAAGCATTATCTTCAAAATCAAAGCTTCATAAATAATCCTTTATTGACAAAGAAAATTACAATTCAATAATAAAAACAAAATAGAACTAGTATTTACAATTGAAACAATTAAGCTAACTGCAGACTGTTGCAAACAATCACAGGTAGCTCAACTGGTCCATATCAATATCAGTCGGAAGCGTCCCCAAGACAAATTAATTAAATTATTGTAAAAATAGCATATCATGCGGGGGTATTAGAGCTAATCAACTATCAACACCAACAACCACTACACACATTATGATTTGTAGTTTTTTGTAGCCTTAAATGATAGATAATCATATGAAGCAACACTTCTCTTATTTTGCTAGTTTCTTCAAAATAGAAACTGGATGTCAAAGAGGAATCTGTTATCGGTATTTCGAATCCAATTTGGTCTATTATGCCAGCACCAAGTTCTCACAGGCTGAATAGAAGAATAAGCAATTGAATGAGGAAGTTCCTCTCTCTGCAGCCCTAGTCACCGGCCGCTTGAGGCTAGCTTCGCGGCCGGTGATGCACTGTTTTGATATACTTATTATATTACTGTAGAATAATTATGTAATTTTATTATCTATAGTAAAAATGTATATAAATATAAATAAAATGCATTTTGTTGAATGAATCAGAGAAGGCTTTTCGCGGAATTGTTACTAAATATATAAAATCCTAATATTTTACACTGGATTTCCGCAAAGCAACTCCTGAATCTATAATTAAATAAATAAATAATGCTGGACAATCCACACAGCATCATCTAGCCCCAAAGTAAGCAGAGCTTGTGTTATGGGTACTAGATGACTGATAATAATTAATTAAAGAATAAGCAACTTTACTGGCCTCTCATTCTTGTGTAGTTTCTTAGGTTAATATTTGATAGATTCGTCCTAAACAGTGAACTTGCCAGAGTAGTTAGCACACATATTTGTATCATCACAGGCGAGGTCCGCGTAGACCCCAGCAAGGGATCAGTGGGTTTCGGTTCCGGTCTCCACGGCTGGGCTTTCACCCTCAAGCAGTTCTCCGAGATGTACGCCGACAAGTTCAAGATTGACCTAGTCAAGCTTATGAACAGGTAAGGCAACCTATTTCATATTAGTTTTAACAAGTCTTCTATACAGCCAAATTCGATGTGAAATGTTGTAAACAAACCGCCCATCCTTCCACCTCCACAGCCTATATTAGTCCACTGCCGGACCCAGGCCTCCCCCTGATAAGCGCCTTATTGGCTTTTATCTCACGGGGGGGTAATGCCCATAATCCCAACGCTGGGAATCGCAGTTCGGTGGTAGAATTGTTCTGCAGGGGGCGCTGCTGCCCACCCCCGGTGGATATCCGTTAGTCGCCTCATACGACACCCGCGGGAAGAGTTGGAATGGTGCAAATTCTATAAAATATGTTGCTAACAATTATATCTGAAAATCGACGCCAAGCACGTGACTTTTAGCTTTTCTGTTGTAGTTCGTTTACAAAGTTTTCACATCGAATTTGGCTGGAGTATAGATTTGGTTTATGAACACTTATATTTTTTAACAAGAAAAAAGCTATGATGCTTTGTCGAAACCGCGTCCTTTAATTTCGTCAGGCAGACGCATGACTACTATTACTCCCTAGAACCTTTGTTCAGGAACTTTAAAACCTTGTTTGCACTTAAAAACAATGTTAGGCTAATGTAATGCCTAATTTACGTTCTAGGTTCAGGCCTTTCAATTCCTAAACCTAGACAATAATTCAGACGTGTCTAAATGGGGCATACCTATTATGAAAACAGCTGTTGTTTGAATTATACAAGATAACATGACGATTGTTATATAAAATGTTAATCATATCTAAAAACAAATGAACACCATTTTTTATGATTTGGAGAATTTTAAGACTAAAAAAATGTTAGATGTTGTTATTGTTACTTGGCAAGTAAAATCGGAAATGTAAACTGCAGTATGTGATGTGGGCGTGTCATTACGCCCACGGTATGACGTCACAGACGTAGCGTGACCCTTTGAAAACTATCTAGCTAGCCTTTTCAACTACCCGCTCCAAATACAACCCGGTAGGGGTTGACTTTTGTAAATGCTGTTGTGTATGAATGAATGAATACTATATTGTACAAATTAGAGAATAGAAAAAAAAACTTGTATAAAGTTAAATAAAAAACAGTACAAAAGGCGGCCTTATTGCTTAAAGCTATTTCTTCCAGGCAACCAATTACTAAAAAAACAGGTAAGTAAATTAAGAGTTGGTAGTGCACTGATTTTAGGAGAAAAAAGTTGTATCAATAAAATACATACAATAGAAATACAGGGCTATATATTATACTACATACATATACTAACTATGAAATATACCTAAAACATAATAATAACAATGCCGCGTTAGGACATAATCATGATAATTCTAATCGCTAATAATCAAGCTCATAAAAGTATCAGGGGGAACAGAGTAAGAATGAATAGTTCAGACAGCTGAAGATTGGAAATGGGCCTTGAGTTGTTGTGTGGTGCATGGCATTAATGCTGTGAAGGATTCTTGTGAATCTACCTATGCAGGAATCCTTCAGACTCCACTCCTTCCTCAGAACTAGTAACCTTAGTAGTTATTATTAGATTGTATTTGTAGGAGTAGTAACTAGAATCGTTAGTTGAATGTTTTCTACGATAAATGCGATATGTGATGTTGGAGACATGATAATAAACTCTTTACTATGGTAAAATAAGTTACTATAATGCGCTGTGCGTGCACTACACCAGTAGTGCAAGTAGAAAATCTGCTAAGGAAATACAGAGAGCAGAAATATCGTAATGAGCAAGGGGTATGTTAGTTTTTTTAGTCGTAATGAGCCAAGTGTATAATCGTTTTTTTAGTTGAAGACCTTAAAACAGTAGCTTCACAGTCTCTACGCGTTAAAATTAACCGCCAAGTGCGAGTCACACGAAGGATTCCGTACCGTAAAAATCAAGCAACTTTTTCAAAGAACATCAAATTTTCACTTGTTCGGGGACCCTTTTAAATTTTCCACTTTATTATATTTTTAGTACTTGTTGTTATTACAGTTGAAGTGTCTTGACAAACAAAGAGCAAAACAGCCAAGAAAAAACACGTCTTTTTGTATGGAAGCCCCCTTTTAATTTGGATCTTTATTTTATTAGTTATAGCGGCAAGAGAAATACACATTCTCTGAAAATTGCAACTGTCTACCTCTTACGGCTCATGATATAGAGTGAAGTTTCGTCCATTATCACCCGGTCAAAGATCTCAATTCTATGAACGGCGACAAATCGGACGTATAGTGATTCCTTCCCGTTGATACCGGTTTTAGCTTCATGCTTTGGATCGGCGGCAGAAAAGGACGTACATTTCAAAACCTAGACAAGATCACGAATTATGTTGAGTATGTCACAGTACAGACTACAGAATATCTTTAAAACTATATTTTGTTGGAGAACTTCGGCTTAGAGATCTTCTATTTTTAAAATGAGTATACAAATCCATTTGTCCTGCTACATCATGATGGCGTAATTAGGAAGTTCTAGTATTCAGTGACTTGATAGTACAACTTGCAGTACAATACAACCAAATTTCAACTAACTTCGACTTACTACTAAAAACTTCCAAATATCCCAGAAAACTAGAAGTAGGTATTCCAAAACTACATCATCAAAACTTCACCAACAGGCTTTGGGGAGAGAACTTCTTCAATGCCAAGACCAAGAAGTGGGCCAAGCAGAAGGACAACGACAACAAGCGTTCCTTCTGCATGTATGTGCTGGACCCTATCTATAAGGTGTTCGACGCTATCATGAACTTCAAGAAGGAGGAGATCGACAGTCTGCTGAAGAAGATCGGAGTTACCCTCAAGCATGAGGATACCGACAAGGACGGCAAAGCCCTCCTCAAGGTTTGTTACTTAATTATATATCTTCGAATTTGTAAAGTTTTGTTCACCTTTGGAACTACTAAAGATTCCTCCTGAAAGTCGAGGTTTTCTTAGAGTTTTAGTTGTGTAAAACTTTTCAAACTTTCGCGATCTATTAACATATTAGGCTTTATCGATAAATACCCGAAAAATAATCTTTAATATTTTAGTTGTTTATCTACTGGCTGCTATATGACATCCTTATCAATCTTGTTTACAAGTTGAAACATATGACATTGAGTATAGATCATATTAGGTACCTACATTACTTTGTAGCAAAAAAGCACTTGGATAATAATCTTAATTTGCGTAGTTTAGTCCCAAGTGTTGCCAGCTGCTTTTCGTAGGCTTCTGGGTGTCAAAGTGGACTTACAGCAAACTTCTGTTCGGAATTGGCCGCTAGTTTTCATAGCAAGCGTCCCCAAAAATTATAGAAACATTTACAATTTCACGTGTTTGCTTTTTACGAAGAGATAATGGATCGCTCATACTGAAAATGCTAGTGTTTACAGCACAGGTGCTCATAGTAAAGAGAAAAAATCTTAAATGAAAAAACAAAAAAAATATTACTAATAAGGATCTAGCTAGGCCCATAGGCTAGCGTCGACAAGCCGGGCATCGGACGGTCCGCACTGACCGCGTCAAACGGATTTTAGGATTCTTTCTATGGTTTGCCATAGAAATGCTTCCATTGATCGTCACGGAGCGGACGCATCGGACTGTCGGCAATGCCGGCGACCCGTTTAATGCGGATGACGTCATTATTCGTTGTCAAATGGTTAGGACTTGCAAAGTCAACTTTACCTCTAACTAATGTATGTACTTCTAGGTTGTCATGCGTAGCTGGCTGCCCGCTGGAGAGGCCCTACTACAGATGATTGCCATCCACCTGCCGTCGCCCGTGGTGGCCCAGAAGTACCGTATGGAGATGTTGTACGAAGGACCCCATGATGATGAGGCTGCGATGGGCATCAAGGTAAGTTTCTACTTTCTTTTATATTTGAATGATGTATTTGACGACTAGGTGACGAGACGATATGTATAGGTGGAATGAGGTGAGGCGCTAACACCGCCAGAATTAAAAAGGTTTTGTGTAATTTCTGTGCTCTTTAAGTAATTTAGGTAGCAGACAATTAGTATTGCAACCATTAGTTGTAAGATTTGTAAGCCATCTGCTATGAATCCATGCCAAACAAACTTGGTGAAAACGAAACTTGATTCGAATAAAGCTCTAACAACACCTTGTTCGCGGGATTGTTTATTTCTAGAACTGCGACCCTGAAGCACCCCTCATGATGTACATAAGCAAAATGGTACCAACCTCCGACAAGGGACGTTTCTACGCTTTCGGCCGTGTCTTCTCCGGCAAGGTCATCACTGGACAGAAGGCCCGCATCATGGGACCTAACTTCACCCCTGGCAAGAAAGAGGTAAGTAAATGACCATTAGATCTGTCTGTTGTCTTCAAGTTAAAAAAATTTTATGTGAAAATTTATTTACTCATCTTTTTTCTGACCTATTTACTTTGTTACCTACCAATAAGCTTACAAATGTGAAAAACAATAAATATATTGACACAGTAAATTAAACTAAACGATTCAGCGTAACCAACCCAAGCGTGACGGTTCATCACGGTCAAATTGGTTACGCTTTTAAATCTTGTATCTGATTCTATCGAGTAGTCATAAGCTCACAACTTTTTTAGTCCTTAATGTTGCTAGTTACTTCATTATAAGAATCTAGGTGTCAATGAGGACTTTACAGTAAAATCTTTCCGGAATTGGCTGCTTACTTCCATAGTTTGCAACCCCAAAAATGATTGAAACAACTCTTATTCACACTAGCTTTTTACTATTACCAGTCAATAAAAGATGATTCTACAGCTAAACATTATTTGTCTTGTCCAGGATCTGTATGAGAAGACCATCCAGCGTACCATCCTCATGATGGGACGTTACGTTGAGGCCATTGAGGATGTGCCCTCGGGTAACATCTGCGGTCTCGTCGGTGTCGACCAGTTCTTGGTTAAGACCGGTACCATCACCACCTTCAAGAACGCTCACAACATGAAGGTAAGGACAAGTGGGACTATTCCCAAATAATTACAGGACATTTGGACACGCCAATATTTTTAAATATTTTATTATTTGCTAGAGTAGAGAAGTGAAAAAGAATCCTTCTATTTACAAAACTTAGTCTTTCTTAGTTTAGTATGTCATCATTTTCTTTGCTTCATTAGTTTAAAGGAGGGGAAAAAGAAACGTCGACCATTTTGTAGCAATCTTTACAAAACACATTGTTACTCAGGCCAGGAAATTCAGGGTATTCCCCCATCTTTTCATCTCTATGCTACAGAAGCGAAATTAAAAAAAACCTCAAGCTTGTCCTTGTAGCTTAACTGTCTTTGTTACCCAGGTCATGAAATTCAGCGTGTCCCCTGTCGTGCGTGTGGCCGTCGAGCCCAAGAACCCCGCTGATCTGCCCAAGCTGGTGGAAGGTCTGAAGCGTCTCGCCAAGTCAGACCCCATGGTGCAGTGCATCAACGAGGAGTCTGGAGAGCATATTGTGGCTGGAGCCGGAGAGCTGCATCTTGAGATCTGTCTCAAGGTTAGTAGGTTGTGAGAAGTGTTGAGAAAAATATTCTTCAGAGGCTGAAAAATAAAACAATGGAACAATTTTTTTTTGTTTTACATCAATAGTGAAGAAGAATTATTTGTTTACATCTAATTCGTTCTTATGTCTTACATTTGCTAAAAATCTTCATTGCATACAGAACAAACAGAGAAATCTGCAAACATAATGAATATAATCAAATCACAGGTATGATGCCATTTACAAAGTTTCTCGACAGTGTAATTAGATCAGTTCTGTGGGTTATCTAATAGCTGGAAAACGTTTAGTATCAATGTGTAAAACGTTTGTTATCTGTCTAGGATCTGGAAGAAGATCACGCCTGCATTCCCATCAAGAAATCCGACCCCGTGGTGTCGTACCGTGAGACAGTCGCGGAGGAGTCCGACCAGATGTGTCTGTCCAAGTCTCCCAACAAGCACAACCGTCTCTTCATGAAGGCGCAGCCTATGCCCGACGGTCTGCCAGAGGATATTGATGACGTAAGTAGTCGAATACTTGGAATAGCCAAAAATCCTATAGTTAATTCTACATCTCAGCCAAAAGATGTCTACTGCTGGACATATGCCTCGCCTAAGTCAATGTTTGAGTGCGTTTGCCATAATCGCCATGCTCGGCAGGCGAATCCTTGGCTTTATGGCGATATCTGTAGTTAGATAGTGATTCGCCATCAGCAAGTAAGAATAGCTGAAAAAATCCCTGTAGCTAAGTTAGAACCACAACATAAATAAAAAAATCTGTTGACTCTTTAAGTTCGAAAAGGGTAAATTTTAATCATACAGAACTTTAGATTTTAATGGGACGCCATTTTGTTTCTGAAAGACTAAAGCAAAATGGCGTCATCTGTAGCGAAAACCGTCCAACCGACTTTATTAAGAGTAAAGTCAAGGACGATTAGGCCCTTGTGGGCTCCTGAAGTATTAAAATCATGCAGAACATACTACTTCCAGCATGATTTTACGTGGTAATACCTAAAAATATCCGTAGCCGTTCCGTGCCGCGCTATAGCCGGGCGCGTGTTACCGCGCGTCCGTCCGTGACAGCGCGGCTGACGGCGACGCAGAGAGAGCCGCGCGCCGCTAAACGCTGCAGAGGACCTCTATCCTTATGTCCCGGTACTGCACGCTACGCGGCGTGCGATACATTTTTAAATTCTACAGAATACGTTGCTAAGTTAACAACAGCTACTTAGACCACGTCTGTTGGCTTGTCTTGTCATCACGCTATGAAATACAATAATAGCATTATATTATAGGGCAAAGTAAACCCCCGTGACGACTTCAAGACCCGCGCGCGTTACCTGAGCGAAAAGTACGAGTACGACGTCACCGAGGCCCGTAAGGTCTGGTCCTTCGGCCCCGAGGGAACTGGCCCCAACATCCTGGTCGATTGTACCAAGGGAGTGCAGTACCTGAACGAAATCAAGGACTCCGTGGTTGCTGGCTTCCAGTGGGCCGCCAAGGAGGGAGTCATGGCTGAGGAGAACTTGAGAGGTGTCAGGTTCAACATCTATGATGTTACTCTGCACACGGACGCTATCCACAGGTTAGTTTTTATTAAAAATATGCAAATAGTGCAATTACTGGTATTTCTTTATGTAAATAACAAATCAATCTAACTATACCTACTGGGGTAGTATTTATATAATGGTTTTTACTACGCAAACGTTTCTATCGCGTTGTAGCGACCGTGTCACAGGTATGTGTCACGAAATTACCACAGTTAAGTTAACCTTTACGATGTTAACTTATCGCGAAGTTTAAAAAGAAATATATCTCTAATATGTTTCTTTTCCTTGTGCAGAGGTGGCGGTCAAATCATTCCGACAACAAGGAGAGTGTTGTACGCGTCTCTGTTAACTGCGCAACCCAGGCTTATGGAGCCAGTGTACCTTTGCGAGATCCAGGTATGTTCTGTCTATTTCAGGTTATTCCCACGTTTTTCCTGAGCGGGCTAGTATGTTTTCAATAGTCCGCCTTTCCGAGACGTGGTAAATCACCAGTTTTGTTATCTTGGCAATGTTACCAGAACCTTGCTAGGATTATTGAACTAACATTCACACAAAATTTTAACGCAACTTTACAATTGGCAAATCCATGTTCACGATTAAAGGTACAAAATGCATTACATTTCACAAAAAAACTGTTACGACATAAACAGGTTAAAAACTTGTTTAAAGGAGTCTAGTCAAACCTAAGTGATACATCGTCGGCTACGTCGTAACTTACCATCTGCATGATCGCCCTTGACACGTTTACTTTTTACCTAGAAAAGTAAAAATTATTGAGGTTGAAGGAATGAACGAATATTTAACGCATTTTAGGACATTTCTATGCTACTCTGTTTTTTTGTATATGGTGATTACGCTAAGCAAGCCTGCAGATGTCATGGTGTGATTATCGTCAAACGAAAGTCATGATAGAAAGTATAAACCTATATTTCCCGTCCATAGTGCCCCGAGGTAGCCGTAGGAGGTATCTACGGAGTGCTCAACAGGCGTCGTGGGCACGTGTTCGAGGAGTCCCAGGTGGCTGGAACCCCCATGTTCGTGGTGAAGGCATACCTGCCTGTCAACGAGTCGTTCGGTTTCACGGCCGACCTCCGCTCTAACACCGGCGGCCAGGCCTTCCCGCAGTGCGTGTTCGACCATTGGCAGGTGCTACCTGGTGACCCTTGCGAGCAGGGCAGCAAGCCTTTTGCTGTCGTACAGGTATGTACTTGCTTATACTTTACTAGCGGAATCCGAAGTGCGATTTCCAAATAAACTTTCAATTTCATTCCATATTTGACACCCGATTATTTTTAAGAGACAAAAAAGTAGCTTCTTTAGGTATAACCAACGTTCATACAGAGGACTTGTATGCGTTCAGACTTTGACAGGGTACATTTACAGACAGTTACTTTCACATTCAAATATAAGTACAAAATATAGCCTGTCTTTCCCCAGAATATTAACCTCCTGAGCAACTTTAATTCATCAATATGTTACAATTACAGACAGTAACTTTCGTATTAAAAATTTGAGTGGATTCCCTTCAGTCATTTTGTAGCCTAAAACTTAATGAAACTTAAATCCGTCGCCGTTCCGTGCCGCGCTATAGCCGGGCGCGTGTTACCGCGCGTCCGTCCGTGACAGCGCGGCTGACCGCGACGTAGAGAGAGCCGCACGCCGCTAAACGCTGCAGAGGACCTCTATCCTTATGTCCCGGTACTGCACGCTACGCGGCGTGCGATACACTCATCCTCCACTAAATTAATATTGTGTTAAGTTGCCGAGAGTTGTTGTGACGTTATTCTCTTTCTTTGCAGGAGACAAGAAAACGGAAAGGACTCAAGGAAGGTCTGCCGGATCTAGCTTCATACCTCGACAAATTGTAAACGCCGTAGCTAATGCAATCCCTACTGTAATATAAAATGTAACGTTATTGAGCGCGCCTCATGCACTATACAATTGTTTTTTTATTGAACAATAATTATTTGACCATCCTTATTCAATTCGCGTCAGTTTGAGTGCTGGTTGGTACCTCGGTAATATTGCTGGTCGATATACATGGCACTGTTATAAATATACCATATTGGGTGATTCAAGGCTGTTAATGTAGCGTCACGCGTTATTTAATAAATATATTGAAATTAATATACGATCCTTTACTTGGCAAGATTGTTATCATGATGAGTTAGTGGGAGAAAGGGGTTCTTTACTTATACTTGTAATTAATTTTAAATTATAATTTTTCTATTGTAAAGGTATTGTTTAATTTTATTAGGCACTAACATCATTGCAAGATATAAAGGTGAGTTTCAATAATTATTTACAGGCTAGGTTTTGTTTTCGCAAAGATAGAAATAAAATCATCTAAATTAGAAGAAGAAACCTAGCCTGTATTCAATTATTTTTTTACTTTAGTTTAGTAGTTTAGTTTAGTTTAGCAACTGAAAATGTGCTTTCATTTTCAGATGTTTCCATGGCCCCTGGACATATTTGTCTTATGGTAAGAATAATTCTGATCTTATTTTATAAATCTTGATAAATAAAATATTTCCCAACAAAAAAATATATAATACTTACCCTCTCTTATTATGATGACAAATAACACAGACCTGTTCTGAGTGAACTTTGAGGACAAATCTTTAAAACCACTGATTAGAAAGGAAACAAAGAACATTGGTTAAGAATTGCATAATTATTTCGAAATTATATCGTTGTTTTCGTTTTTACAGATGTGAAGTAAAGATCTGAAGGCACATGACAAGGTAAATAAAACAATAAATGGCTTAATTTTATAAAATGTTAAGAAATGATGATAAAATCCGCCCAGACTTTATAATGACGGTTATTTATAAGCTCAACAGGACTGAACTCTCACTTTAGAAATAAAGTTTATGCTCCCATGAAAAATATTAATACTACTGTTATTCGCAGATTGGGTGTGACATGCATGTCCCAGTGGAAATCTTGAAACTCGCTGATTCGGAGATTGATGCGTGCCTTGCGGCGCGCAGCGGCCGTGTGATATGGTAAGTTTCGTATACGCTCCTCCACTCCTAGTTATTTGGGATGGTGTTGATGTCTGACGTTTTGCATAAAGTTTATTAATGAAAGAAGGTGAAGATTCTTTTTATTTTCATTGAAGTCGTACAAAAAACAAGAAATGTTTAAATTAATCTGTCTAATTCTCTGTTACTATTTTCATCTAATTCAAAACCTATAAAAAATGTACGCCTTTGTCATTGAAATACAAAAAAATGATGATAAAATCCGCCCAGAATAATAATGACGGTTATTTATAAGCTCAACAGGACTGAATTCTCTGACTATGAAAATAAAGCTTAATTTTGTAGAGCAAAACATGAATATCGCTGATTTTTGCAGGTTGTTGGTTGACTGGCGTCTTTTGGTTGCAATGTTGAAATTCCATCTATTTTCGGTAGGTAAGTTTTAAATAAAGCTATTCCATTAACTACAAACTTCGTCAAAAAGTACTACAAATTTTTACACCTTTTGTGTTACAAATTACAAATGATGATAAAATCCGCCCAGAATGATAATGACGGTTATTTACAAGCTCAACAGGACTGAACAAACAAAATAATATTACAAAGTTTTTTGTTACAAAAAACGTGTACCTAAGTAACAAGTTGTTTCTTCTAGATGCTGTTTGCAGCCATTACCAGGTACTGCTTGGGAAGTAATGCTGGTTCTCTGCTTCAAGATATTGGAAGCAATAGTATGTGACTTCACCCTCAGTACCCCTACTTTGTAAAAACTATCAAATCAAAATGATGATCAATCACAGACCTGTTCTGAATTTCATTGAGGTCAAACATTAAACTTACTGATTTAAACCACAAAATTGGAATACAATTTACAAGTTATTGCATTATTGATAATTTTATACTTATTTCTCTTACAGGTACACGTCTAGCAAGGCTTTTCATCAAGAACTCTGTGCTCAACAGCAGTTTTTACTTCACTTGATATAAAATCAATATTGATGTACCAATAAATTCGTCAAAACCTCCAATTTTGTTTCTTTCAGTCTATACAACCTCTTGGATTTCAGTAGGCATGGTACCTGTTTACCTTGGTTGCAGATTAAAAGTAAGACAATTTAGCTGGTTATCTGACGTGGTTTTTCATAACAGAGCTTGTTTGCAGTCTCATGTATGCAAAACTGCATCAGCTCACCTAACCAAGCATGAGGACTAAACCTCTTGAGTATATTTGTTCGCGTGCGTTACCCCAGCGGCACGTCGACTTGGATCAAGATGAAAATTATAGAAAAATTAGAGCCCTACGTCCTGTAAATGTGCACCAAAAATAAAATGAGTGCCTATCAAGGTTTCGGAGTAATTCGCGAAACTAAGATGCCGCTGCGGTAATGTCTGAAAACGTTACTGCAGCGGCATGATTTTACCTATTAGCCTCAGCCATATTTAAAATAGCTTTTATCTAGCATAATATATTTGTGCACTTCCAAGGCCGAGCAGCGGCATTTGTGCCCCTTGTGGCTTTTGAGTAATTGCATTTGCCGTGTGTGCGTTACCCCAGCGGCATGTTCGACTCTGTCAAGATAAAAATTAGAGCCCTACGTCCTGCAAATGTGCACCAAAAATATAATTAGTGCCATAGCAAGGTTTCGTAGTGATTCGCAAAACTAAGATGCCGCTACAGTAACGTATATTACGCCTTAGCCAAATTTAAAGTAGCATAAATTTGTGCACTTCCAAGGCAGAGTAGCGGCATTTGTGCCCCCTGTGGTTTTTGAGTAATTGCATGTGCCGCTGCAGTAACGTTTGGCAGATTTCCATATCTTCCGAACGGTTGGACGAACAAGTATGATTTTTTTGTCAGCAGGTGCGGTGTGATCAAAGAAAATTTGTGCCAATCGTTTTTTCAAAGAAATGGTGTATGAATTTGACGAGTTTTTCAGAAATTCAATAATAGCCTCTAGGTCTTGATCAACTTATGGAAGGCGCTCTGTGATTGCATTGGCTGTGCCTATTAGGTGTTGCCGCATCCAGCATCTGCCTGCAGTATTTCGCAGGTCGTCATCATTATCGTAGACCTTCAAGGTATAAAAATGTGATAAAACAAAAATCCGTAAAAATACACGGTCTTGAACGCGGTCCCGGATTGCCACACCAACCAATAATTTGTCACATCACTACGTGTCTGTACCACATCTTGTATTGTTCAGGTGTCGTAACCTCGAAATTGTATTTTAATGTGAATCTTGAGTTGTTATTACTATAATTTTAAGTAGGTAAGTACTTATGTGAAATAAGAAACACCGTATCTTTTAAAATTTTATGTTTTTGTTTTCCTGGTCACCTACACGTTAACACTGCACAATACCTACACCATATTGTGGAGCTCTTCTCACTCAGCGATACGAAGCGACGCGAACTGGCATGAGAGCCCGGGCGATTGATAATATATACCGTGCCAAGCTTATATTCGAATGGTTTGTATGTGTGCGTATGTAGTTTTGGAGGGGAAATGAGGTAAAGGCCGGTTGCAAACGTTCGGTTTTCGAATTAGGTTTCCAGATCAGGAATGCAGATTCGGAAACCTGAATGCTCTGCTTACATACAAAATATTCAACAAGGCGCACATTATTCCTATTTTTGCCTTGTACCGAGTGGACGTCTATCGACCCGTCGTCGCGTCGTCGTCATCGTAGGTAACAAAATGTGTGAAGCCGAAAATTTAATAATGGTGTACCTACCCAGTAACGATGATTCTTCTTATTTCGCCCCATAAAAAGACAATAGCAATCAATTCGTCTTCGTCTTCCATGATTACTCGTGTATGTGCTTTCACAAGCGTCTCTATACGTACCTACTGGTCGTATAAAATTCCGAATAAAAAAACCGGAAACCGAACGTTTGGAGCCGGCCTGGATTGGCAAAGATATAACAAAGAAACTAAGACAATAGAAACAATACAATCAAATTTCGATGTTTTACTGGGTGTACCGCACGGAAGCATACTAGGCCTCTTACTATTCTTGCTTTATGTCAATGAGTTACCTAAAATAACTAAATATCTATGCGTTATGTTATGTTTGCTGACGAGACGATACAATATATATAGGTACTTACCCCAAAATAAAAAATCTGACACTGAATTTGAACAGCAAATTAACATAACATTAAAATCAGTTGTAGATTGGCTTGAGCAAATAAAAAATTTACAGGCAAATGTCAGTAAGACTAATATTAAGATTTAAAAATTATAAAACTTCACCATTAAATATAAAAATTTCATACAAAAATAACGAAGTAAAATAAATTAATAAAACGATATTTTTAGGACTAACAATTGATTCACACACACCCCGCACGACTACTAGCAATACTTCGCAGAAAAGACGCTACTGCCACTTGCGACTTGTTGCGACTGGCTATTTTTTATAATACTAAAATGAAAAGGCTTTTCTACGCAGAACCGTTTTTTCTTCTTATTACCAAGCAGTAATGTCTTTTCATCTTCTAAGATGAATTAAATATATTGTAAATAAATAAGACAGATCTACCCAAATGCGTTTTTTCAACGTACCTAGTAAACGTCAGAAATGTCTTTTCTATTTCGTAAATATTATGACGTAGTTTCAAATGCGTCTTATTTAACAGTAAGATTTTTAGGGTTGTGTTTGTTTTAGCCAAAATATAAAAATACTGGTAGATGCGTCTTTTTTTACTGATTCCGATGACGTAGTACCTATTTAACTCAATTTTGACAAAAACGTCAGAAGCATCTTTTTTCCATATGACGGCAGTAGGTAGGTACCTAATAAAGATAAATAAGCTGTTGAAACCTCTGAGTACTGAAACTGTACACTATTTAATACTTAAGATCTTTTTTGTACAACAGATATCATTAAACCAACCTTTCTGTCTGATTCTGTTTCCATTTGGTAAGATTTGACGTACGTAGAAAGTACCTACTTTGTGATTTGACGCATGAATCTGTTTGACGTAATTATTACTTCTTTTCTTTTTTTATGGCGCTGCTTGCTGTTCGCTACCACTCTGCCAGTGTCTGAGTCGGAGTGTCATATGACTTCGAATACAGACAAATCTGAATTGACACTGGCACGACTAGCAAAATGTCAAGGCGCCAGCGCCATGAATTATGTATGAACGAACCTGCGCATGTTTTACAAAAAAAATTGATTTTGTGTTCCGTTCCGTTCTGGTTTTGTGTAATTAATTAGTCTTCTTGTAGATTTATGCTAAGTCGCGCGTTGCTTCAGTGTTCGCGCACTCTCAACAAAATGGTGCCTGAAGTTGTGTTCGTATTGGGAGCTCCTGGCGCCGGCAAAGGCACCCAGTGCTCGCTCATATCAAATGAATACGACTTCGCACATCTGTCCGCGGGGGATTTGCTGCGGGAGGAGCGCCAGAGGCCGGGCTCAGAGTTCGGAGAGATGATCGAGGAGAAGATCCGCAACGGGGAGATCGTTCCCGTCGAGGTGACGTGCTCGCTGCTGCACAAGGCCATGCAGAAGTCCGATAAACGACGTTTCCTCATTGATGGCTTCCCGCGTAACAAGGACAATTTGGAAGGCTGGGATCGCGTCATGTCGGACAAAACGAAACTGCTGTTTGTGTTGTTCTTTGAATGTTCCCAAGACAAGTGTACGGAGAGGTGTATGGGGCGGGGTGCCGCCGGCAGCGGCCGTTCCGACGACAACATGGAAAGCTTGCAGAAGAGGTTTAACACTTACCTTAACGACACAATGCCCATCATCAACCATTATGATCAGCAGAACCTTGTCAGAAGAATCAAGGCTGAGAGTGCTCCTGAACATGTATTTGATGAAGTCAAAAAGGTATTTTGTGACTGCGGCCTGAGCATAGTAAAACAAGCAGACAAGTAATTTACATAGACAATCAAACTGACCTGATAGGTAACGATCTTTGTCCCATGCTAGCAATATTAATGTAGGTATTTATTAAGACGGTAGGTAATCAAGACGGGTGTATGGTCAAATTCCTATTGTTCTATTATTAAAACAAGTCAATGTATCAAGTATTCTGTACATTGTTTTTACTTGTTGCGAAGTACTTAATTAATTGGAGGAAAATCAAAAATAGCTTTACATCCACATAATTACATTCACAGCTTGTGCATATGCATGCATAATTAATTACCTACTATATATCAGTAAGAATTTCATGTATTTTAACAAATTTGTATTTATATTCTTGTTGTTTGTGATATGTAAGAAAATGATTGTTAGCATGAGTATGATAATTCCATAATAGACTTGAAGATGACTATGATAATTTTAAATAATACAAATCATTCTACTATTCAATCTATTGAATTAAACTACTATGAAAAATCAGATATTGCACCATACAATGGTAGTTATGTATAAAAAATAATAGGTAGTAGTTTAGAAAGTTTAAGCAAATCCTGTACCTAAAGTTGTTGTGAAAACTGTACTAAGATTTAAATGTTAAAAGTATATGTAGGGAATGAAATAAATGTTGTGTAGTCTATTCCATTACCATTTCAGAGTCATTATAGCTGTAGCAAGTTATGAAAACATTCCTAGAGGAAATCACATGAAAATATTATGTAAGTACAGTTAATAAAGTTCTTTGGAATCTACCTGATTTTATTATTTTGTAAAGTGCTACCTACCTTCCTACTACTATAACTTGAAAAGTGAAAACCATTCACAGAAATAAAAACCTGTTAAAAAAATAGCTTTGCAAGAATTTATAGAAAAAACTTAAGTCTTCTAAGCTGTCTGTGACTTGGGTAGGTATAAACTATAACTACAGTACCTATAAATAAATAAAACACATACCTACATAATATGCTGTGCTAACACAATAAAATGCACAAGGTCATTGTTACAATAGATGATAAAGGTAGGTACCTACTGGTGATTTCTTGTAGTAATTACATTCTAGGTACCTACGTAGCAGAACCTAATCTGTTAGCGGCTCGGCGCGCGTCGCGTGTCGTGTCGTCGGGTGTTATCATATTATCTTATATACCTACCAAAGAGAATTTTGTAATAAATACCTACAGGGTGGTACAAACGAACGTTACCTGGATGGCAGGTAGGACCTTTGATTATTTATCTGTCATAATCAAAGGTACCTACCCGAAATAACCAAGATACCAAATTTTATTCATAGAAAACATTCATACATCCAAAACAAGACAACTGCATACACCATCGATGTAGTCTGGCATGATGATGGATCCTATACAGAATTTTAAAAAATGTCATGCCTTGTCCGCAATGATATTATAACTCAGATATTATAACTGATAGATATTATAACTGAGTACAGAATCAGAGTATTATAATAGTAAAACATCATTGCTTGTCCGGCAAGGCGAATCCGAAAAAATTCAAAAAGAGAGCGAGACGACTCGCGCACCGAGGGTTCAGTATAATAAAATTATAAGACCTAGTTTCTTGCCAAATATCATGATTCTAGGTCAACGGGAAGTAGGTAGCCTATAGGTTTTGTCCATGACGAGTTTTATTTTTTATGAATAAACTACCTACCTACACAGGTCCACTACGTATTTACCTACTGTTTTCGGAATTTTCCCTTGTGCTTTAAGACCTTGCATTTTGCCATATTGTATAATTCTATCTAGGTCAACGGGAAGTACCCACCTATCACTGCCCCCGATAGGTAGGTAGTTGAAAAGGCGCATGTGTAACAATACCTACCTAAGACAAAACGACGAAAAAAATGGTTTAATTAATCAAACGGGAAATCGTTCGCTGTCTTTGGGTAAGATAAATTAATAACATTAAAATTTGAAAATAATGAATATATATTATATAATAATCTTTGAATTCGATTATTAAAAATAAGAATATTATTTAATTATTTAACTAAAAATCACAAAAAACTGTTTCATCTTAGTATAAAAATTAGGAATAAATACTAGAGTGCTTTTCACGAAAGAAGTCCCGCGGCATTTAGTGGAACTAAACTTATTTCAACGCTAATTTTATTCGGTTGCACTACCTACAGCGCTGCGTCTAGGGACTTCTTTCGCGAAAAGTTTTTTACGTCCTTATCTGAATAGATATAAATAGCAGAATATTTTATTTAAATCCAAAGGCCTATATTTTTGTTTATTACGTACCTGTATTTTTTTTGTATTTCCCTTATTTTTAATATAACATGTGTGTGGCTATAAATAAATTCTTTATTCTTCTTCTTTAATACTTAATAAAAATCAACACAGTTATCATTACATGGCAAATTGTGCCAAAACGCCCTTCGATTCTCTAGCATTAGAGAAAACAACTGGTTAACTATCTCAACTTCTTCGCCACAACCTGGTTTAACGTAATACTAAGTACCTATTATAACAGAATAAAACAATTACAACTAGTACATATAAACAATTAATATCAATTTCTTAAAAATCTAAGCCGTCACCAGAAGGCAGAGTGCCCAGAATGCTGGCAGCATTGCCACGTTGAATGGCAATGCTAATTCGTTGACCGAAATAGAAGCTAATACGTAATACTGGGTTTTATTCTTTAAAACTTTCTTAGTTTTCGTACGCTCTTCCAATTAAATGTCATAATGTTTGCGTTTACGTAGGTACCTACAGCTCCTTTCTTGGTAAGTTGGATTCGATTTTCAGAAATCTGTTTATTCTGGGTTTCGGCTTCAAAATGTTTTCGTTCAGGTGACTCTGATACGCGAACGTTGTTTTGTTGTCAATTTTCTATGATATTGTTTTCTGAATCGGAGTCGATCACGCTATTTCGGTTGTTTTTCCTTTGTGGCGGGACGTAATCTCTGTCAAAAACGGAATCGTCTGAGTCAAAATCACTTACTGTTGAACTGCTGCTACTGTTGTTGGCTTCGGTGGTGGTAAGGGCGTGGTCTTTACCAGAAATAACTACGTTACGGTTAAATTCGTTACCGTAGCTTATTTCGTCTGCGTGACTGTAGTCGTTATTTGCGTGGCATAGCATATTGTGAAAGGGATGAATGCCCGATCTGTTATATTACTACCGTAAAACCACCCAAGTATAGTCCAATTTTGACAGATTTCGTGCTTGACCTACCCTCACAAGATAATGGAAATAGTTACTTAATATCTAGTGATGTTTTTAGAAACAGTAGAATGTACCTAGTTATTTAGCAGATGTAAGTAAAAACATCGTATGGTCAATATTTCATAGTTAAAAAGAAAAAAAAAATGGACTAATGTTGTATGGCATTTTGACAACTATAGACCAGATTACAAATCGTGCTCTAGACGTGTATTGTGATACAGTGGACTATAGTTGTTGGCCATATTAGGTAGATTGCATAAAGTTAGCTAGTCTTTCAGCAAAACACAAAATATTGGGATCAAATCAAGTTGTTTGACAAAAATTCTCGTCACAACACAAGCAATAATTAAGGTTGTATTTCTATCTTATACTTAGCTCTAATACAGTCTTCTTGTTAACATATTTATCTCTTTGTAGGTGTCCCCATTTGTACTCGAGTTCCGGCACACGGAACAGTGCACGCTTTGAGCTGAGCTTTAGTGGAGGTCTAATTGGGGAGACAATCTTGTGTGTTGTGGATTGGATAAAATTAGCAATCCTGTTTCTCCGTTACTTACATCCACGTTTCGTTAGCATCTTCTTACCTGTGCACTTAACCTCAACAACAAATCAACTAAATCCAAACAACTGAATTCGTCTCATCTTTTATGTCCTCTTTGTCTGGCTGTAAACATCAACTGTCAATCGCCAGGTTGTCAGTCAATGTCTATCAGTCTGTCACTGTCATGTCACAATGGAATATGAATTCGATCGATTGCTAAACTGTCTACACACACAGCTACACACACTATCTACGAAAGCTGTTTGATAGCACTATTATTTATTTTTTCATTATTCTGCAGTGATCAGTGGAAAAAGGCTATTGTCTGTCTTTTCGGGCCGATGTTTTTTATTGAATACTATTTTTTTGCTGTGTGAAATATAAAACAGTTAAAATGGTTGGACTTAATCTCCTATTATGGGTAATGGGTGGCTCGTTCTCCTGAAAAAGAATTTAGAGCTCTTTGTAGTGCTGGACTTGTACATGTCGTACTAAAAGTATTTGCACAACCATAATAGTGTTCTTTACTCAGGTGTAAAATCAGTTTTAATGTCTGTGCAATCTTGATAAGCTTCGAAAATGCGAACTCTTTCCGCCCTGCTATGGAGGGACCTGATGGTGGCAAAACGGAGACCAATCAACTTAGTTTACAAATTGGTCATGCCATTGTTGTTTTTGCTACTAGTATTCTTCATAAGGAATGATTTAAAACCTATGTTACCCAAGTCTGTCCATCTAAGCCAGGATAATATCAGGTTTCCGGTAAGTGCAGTATTGAATAATGTCATATTGCAGTTTATTCTTGGTTATTACGACGCAAGAGGGTTCTGGTTAGATTCCCACCTCAAGAGAATTGATTGCACAATCTGCTGATATTTTCTCCAAGTGTTCTGGGTGTTTTTTAAGTATTTTAAAAAAATATCTATTTATGTCATTGAATAGCTATTTATTTATTAAATAGGACATCCAACATGAGATCACACAACGCAAGTTAGTAACAACAAGTAACAAGGTTCTTAAATCTATGTGTCTCTATAATTTAGGAAGTCTCAGCGTGCACAATAACAGAGTAACAAAACAACAAATAACAAGAATTTTTTTAACTGGACTGACAAAATAGCTACAAAAATAAAAGGAAAAGTTAATACAAAAGGTAAAGGAATATTTAAAAAATGCTTATGACTAAAATAGTATACAACATAAAAATTACAAAATCTACTTACTTGTAGAATGAGATCTTTTTCTACAATAACTATATCAGTTATCTAGTACCCATAACACAAACTCTGCTTAGCTTGGGGCTAGATGATGTTGTTTGAATTGTCCAGTATTGTTTATTTTATTTATTATATTCTCTCCTCCTCAGGAAGAGAAGTTTCTAGACAGCAGGACAACATCTCCACCTCGCTGTCTACTCTACACACCAAACTCTAAACTAGCAGGAACTCTGATAGATGAAGTTGGGAACGAGCTTGGCCTCACCCGTCTAGTAGCCATGCCTAGTGAGTATACCATCTTCATAGAATATTCTAGATAAACATATCCCCTCGTATGTCTCTAAACAGGTACCTCTATAGACGCAGTTGGAAGCCAACTTGGGCTAAGTCACTCTGCTGAGTGTTGTAAAAGTCAATTCACTAGAAAGTTATTTAGAAGCCTATCCCTGCCCCGCTGCTTACTCTACCTACCAAACTCTACTCGAGCAAGGAGTCTGATGGACTCTGATGAAAGAGGGAATCAGCTTGACATGACTCCTCTCTATCTCTCCCCCTATCCCCTCTCTCTCTATCTCCCTCTCTCCTCCATGACATGTATGGTAAGTAAGCATGTCAATAAAGCCGTCGACCGTGGCGGTAGTTTTGCGCAAAAAGGCACGTGTGTGGGGGGGCCTATTCTGAGTGCGCGATAACGGCGCGTGTGATTAAATCTTCGATCAATTATATCCAGATGAAGGGTCACATACAAAATCAAAGCTAAAAGCTGTCCACGTGAATATATACTTATACAGCTACATTTGTTTACTAACGAACTGAGACAAACGTTTTAAAACAGTTAAAGTTCAACCTAATTCCAACCATGGCACCTGGTAATAAAGTCACAAATGTTCAAAATATGATTGCATACTTACGATCATTCGTCACAAAAAGCGAGCAAAGCAATAAATTACTCATGTCACTTAGAAATGAAAAGACTTAGGTTAAATAACATCTTTTGTGAAATCAACCTTAAGACGCAACAAATAAAGTATATTTTCCCGTTATTGCCTTGCGAGCTTCATTATTTTGTTTCGTTTCTTGTTTGCTTCCGAGCATTTTACTCTGAAGGCATGGAGTCGCGGTGAACGAAGCGTTGAACCCTAAAATAATTTATATTACGAACGTTAAAGTTTAGTAGATAAGTAAAACTTATTTATATTTTGGGCATCGTGTTTATTTGTATTATACATACCTATTTATTATTTTATAATGTTAAGTTTTTACAGTTCAGTGCAATTCCTAAATCAAAAATCTAAACTTTATTAACAAAAAAAATTACAATCGAGTAATAGAAACAGATTAGATCTAGTATTTACAATTTAAACAATAGAGCTAACTGCAGACTGTTGCAAACAATCTACAGGTAGCTCAACTGATGGTTCATATTAATACCGGCCGGAATCGTCCCTAAGACGCTGGCTGAAGTGCCCGGCTATTATGGTTATGCTGATACGCAAATAAAAAATAATATAAAATAAAAATATTAACTAACTATTCCACATTGAAGATTTTTCCATTGTTCCATGTTCCACACAAAAAAGTATGATAGCCACTTTATATTATAAAGTGGTTTATATTTAAAATTAAAACTTATTTAAAATTTATTGACGTAAGATTACATTACATATTATGTAAAAAAGAAACAGGAGATATCACATTGAAGATTTTTCCATTCTGCGTAGGTACGTACGGAAAGCTCAAATAAAAAAAGGAACGTTAAGTATCTAATGTGAATCCCACAAACAGATACAAATGTAACATTAACCAATTATAAAGTTCTTGTAACATATTATTTAAAATTATTACAATACAAATCTACTCCCTGCATCTGCTGTTCTCTTACACAAAATTGTACGCGTGTATTCCTGGCGTATTTTTTGCGTACTTTTTCCGTACCTTTGTAGCAGTGCGGTGGTTTATAAATCGGTAATTTTATTCAAAATTTGACATTACTAGTTAGTTTAAAGCTAAAAATATTACTTATTCTGCATGTTCTTAGCGAAAGTATGACACTCCGGTTGTTAAATTGCATTTTCGGGCATTATTTTTACAACTTTTGAAAACACATTGCGGCATTGTGACACGTGCTTGCGTTGTCGCTGCTTCAATCGTACTAAACAAAATAAGAGCTCACGTATCAAGTGCGCTCTTATTTACTGAGACGTATTTGGTGCGCTGACCCTTTATCTGGATATAATTGATCGAAGGACTAAATTGACAATATCTCTAAAAGTTTTGTAGGGAGCCATTGGTATAACTTATATCGTTAGAATCATCAGAGGCAGGGACCAAACGACCGTAATTTGATGACAATTAATTTTGCGTCGCCGTGTGGCATAAACATGGTTCTTGTATGAAGGAAGGGACTCGCATTACTTAAATACGCTCATTTGGCCTTAGCCTTACTTGACGTCTTTCCTAGATAATACCCTTTTACGAGCACAACTATAGTAGACTAGCTGCTGCCCGCGGCTTCGCACGCGATTTTCAAGTAGCCTATGTCCGTGAATTACATTCATGGAGTTGCAGCATTAATGGAGTTGCAGCTAACTACTTTGAGCTTGTTAATTATCCTTAATGCCTTGCTACTTTCTACTTTGTTATATATTTTGTTGTATCTATCTTGTATAACTAACTTATCTTATTAATTTTTTGTTTTCTGTTTAGATTAGTATTCAAGTATATTTTTATGTTTGATCTCCTTGTTTTGTATTAAAGTGTTTATAGTTAGTTGTATGCATGCTGTGTTGGCCTATAAGAGGTCGGTGCACTTAGAATCATAAAAATTATGTACCTACCTTGAATGTTATAGTGTACTCGCTGTAGGCTTACCTAATTGTAAAATAAATAAATACATTAAAAAAATTATAATAAAATCATTTATTTCAGACAATTGATCCATAGATTACACTAACATATACATTTAACATTATCCTAGATTAAGATCCGTTCAGCCGTTTAGGCGTGAAATGGTTGGTATCTTTTCACGCCTAAACGGCTGAACGGATCTGTCTGGTGACAGACAGAGTTACTTTTGCTTTTATAATATAAGTATGGATTATAATAGTATGGATACTTTATCATATTCAAACTAAAGCCTAATTTCCAGGTACAAGAAACTGCAAGGGATACTCTGCATTCTCCGATTATTCCGAGATAGCTGATTTTCTAAATGACACGTTTGTTGCCATAGCTATTGTGGAATTTAAGGTAAGTGACTAATTACTTTTAGAATTTGGTTATCTTGAGTTGACGTCAGGTTTACTTTGGCGTGCTATTGTATTAAAACAATAAACTATTATAGTTAACTAGCTGCTGCCCGCGACTTCGCACGCTCTTTTCCGGAATAAAAAGTACCCTATGTCCGTCTGTGTGATACCATCTAATAAGCCCTTGGATGTCGTGAGAGTAGACTAAGCCCTTGGATGTCGTAAGAGTAGACTAAGCCCTCGGATGTCGTGAGAGTAGACTAAGGCCTCGGATGTCGTGAGAGTTGACTAAGCCCTTGGATGTCGTTAGAGTAAACTCGTCGCTTCTTTACTTTAGTCTACATACCGAAGCGACTGAAATCAAAAATATCACTTTATGTCCGTGTCAGGTTTAATTATTAAGAATTTGACCTTTTCTAAGTGTAACTTTATTATATTTGATTTTGAGTTTAAGCCCTTGGATGTCGTGAGAGTAGACTAATCCCTCGGATGTCGTGAGAGTAGACTAAGCCCTCGGATGTCGTGAGAGTAGACAGCCCTCGGATGTCGTTAGAGTGAACTAAATGAACCTACCAGAGGAGGAGCAGTAGCTTCTTTCTGTGTATTTTAAACTCCACTGTGATCATTAATTTATTTTGTAGGACTTGGAGGGAGATTCCTGGTCGTCGCGGAAGCAGGACAGACTGGTGTACACCCTCCGGCTGAGTGAGAAGTTCCACACGCATGTTTTCGCGTCCAATGATGAAGCGCCGCAGAATCACAAGGCTTTCGGTATTTACTTGGATTTATTTATAATACTATGTACATTCAATTGTTTTTTTTTTACAAAATTCGTAAAATTGAAGAGGTTCTAGGGTTGGCTGTATGTATGTATTTTTTATGTATATACGTCGATTTCTCCGTCATTTATAGAGCGATTTGGATGATTCTTTTGTAGTTGTGTAGAGGATGATTCCGTGGTGCTTTTCTATTCCAGAGAATTAGTATTTATCCCGCAAAACATTAAAAAAAACTGTTTAAAATGAGGGGTTCGAAGGCAGTTTTCAGTTTTTCAAAACAATCGAATTGTTTTACTACTTATGCGTTATTTAAGTTGGGGAGCAAATTAAACTGACTTCTATTTAATAGCATTATTCTCATCTCAAAAACCTGCATTGTCCTCTGAATTGTAAAGTCAGCCACCATCAATGCGTGTCTAAAATTTACTATCTTAGCCTCTATATGTATATCTTCGACGACTGCTGCTGACTTAACTGCCAGCTAAGTTGTAAATAAATTTACAACTTAGCTGGCAGTTATTTTTTAGCATCTACCTCTACATTTGTAACATATGTATATTCAAGCAGTAAACTTCTAAAATATTTATATATGACACCGATAAAGTAATGAGGAGGCGGATGTGAGGCCGGCCTTACATTCCCTTCGTACATTTTTAGGTAATTCTGAAGGTAGACGTTAAAAACGCCTTCCACTCCGTAGACACGGGCGCCTTGCTAAAAGAAATTAAAGACAAAATTCCAGAAATTTACCCTTTTCTCGGGCAATGTTATGGTTCACCGACAAAATTAAGTTACAGGAACAAAGTCATTTTGTCCACTGTTGGATAACAGCAGGGCGACCCTCTTGGTACGGCCATATTTAGCCTTGCCATCCAACCGACAATTCAACGTCTCCAATCCTAGCTCTATGTTTGGTATTTGGATGACGGAACATTAGGTGGAGGAAACAGTGTTAAACAAAGTTTTTGATTATCTAAAAATCATCACAGATGAATTTTGAAAAATAGGTTTGGAATAAAATTTTTCAAAGTGCGAGCTTTTTATTTCGGACTTGTGTAGACAAAAACAATATCATTGGAAAATTCAATAGTTTGGCCCCCAACATTACAGTTGTAGATAAATGTTCACTTCGCCTCCTTGGTTCACCAATTCTTTTCAGTACTTTGTAGATGAGAAAATTAATTAAATTTCAACAAAACTTCGGACAGACTGCTCAAAATTAATAGCCATATGGCTTTTACAATAATTTGGTTTTGTCTTTTTGTACCTAAATTTATGTATTCTTTGAGATGTAGTCAACTGTGGAAACACAGTGAGCTCTTGGAAGGCTTAGACAACATAATAAAGAATACTCTATCATCGGTTTTAAATGTCGATTTAGATGACAAGGCATGGTCGCAGGCCTCCTGCCTGTCAAATTGGGAGGCTTAGGTATACGCAAAATTTCAAGTGCAGCCCTTCCAGCGTTCCTGTCTTCCGTCTACAGCACTAGTTCATTAGTTGAAAAAAATTTAAAGTGGTTTGGTCCCATCTGGAATTCATTCAAAATTTCATTTTTAAACGAAGCTCCAACGGCTTGGCATAGTGCTTGCCCCAATGCTGCTCCCCCAAAATCTCTGGCACTTTATTGGACCCCGTAACTTTCCCTATCACAACAGGTCTTCGGTTGGGTGCAAGGTGTTACGCTCCTCATCAATGCCAGTGCGAAACTGCTGTCGACAGCTTGGTCATCACGGATTATCGTGTACTAGGGCCGCCGGTCGGATGTCTCGTCATGCCAGCCTTAACGACATCATCCGGCGGCGGGCCTTTGTCACCGCTAACGAATCAGCTATTCTCGAACCGAACGGTCTGTTGCGTGACGATGGTAAGAGGCCTGACGGCATGACATTAGTCCCATGGGAGTTGAGGAGGCCCATTGTGTGGGATGCTACATGCGTCGACACACGCCTTCCAATCTTCCGAGGACATCCGTGAGTGCTGGTGCGGCGGCAGATTTGGCCGAGTTTTTAAAAAGTTATCTGAGCGTCTAGTCGACGCGACGCGTGACCCGAGAGCTGGTGGGTATCTGGCGCAGCGTATCAGCATTGCCAAACAGCGGGGCAATGGAGCCAGCGTCTTAGGGACGCTTCCGACTGATGAGCTACCTGTAGATTGTTTGCAACAGCCTGCAGTTAGCTTAATTGTTTCAATTGTAAATACTAGTTCTAATTTGTTTTTATTATTGAATTGTAATTTTCTTTTTAAATTATTATCAAGTATATTGAGTGATCATCAAAACATACCTAAAATTATCATCTAATAGTAAATTATGGCAACTGAATGTTAGGAACCATTACGAACGATGTGGGGCAGCGGGCCAAGGTTCGCCTGCGACGCTGGAGGTTGCGGGTTCGATTCCCGCCTTAGGACAAATATTTGTACGATCTGCAAATATTTGTTCCGGGTGTTCTGGGTATTTCTATGAATGATAAATATATGTATCTGTGTATTGTATTGTATTAAGTATATTAGGCGTCTAGTACACATAACACAAGCACTGCTTAGCTTGGGGCATGATGCTGTGTGGATTGTCCAGCATTATCTATTATTATTTATTTATTGAAACAAAATAAAAGACTAGTGGAAGGCCGGTGGCGCCCGTCTCACTCGCGCCAAACAGATCGTGCAGTCCCTATTTTCATGATAAAAGAATACGATGTACTATTTCACATGCTAAATTATAAGATTTGATGCTTTCTAGTTGAAACTTGAACTTATATCTTTGAGGAACATATGTTGAAGCTGTAAAACGTAAAATGTTGGTTAATTGTAAAATCCTTGGCTGATTAGTAAATTAGGTGATGATGTATAAAGCAGTGAGATAAGTAAAAATAATTGTTGTTCTTTATTTGACGCTTAACAGTGTCCTTTATCCAAATATACATAAAACTAATGCAGAGCGCGGCGATTATAAGAAAAATAAAAAACTTTTCCGATGTTAGGGCCAAATCTTTAAACCCCTTTAGTTGGTTTTTTGTTGGTTTTGTACCAAATTATTTAACGATGTTGATGCTTCAGGCGGTTATGTTTCACCCTGGCAAGAGATGGAGGAGCCCTTTATTCAGTAACGGAAAATAAAAACAAACCCTACAAAAATAAATACCTATTACTGTCTCTATTTTATTAGGTATCTATCATTATTTAAGTAAATTATATAATATTCACAAAAATCCAATTACTTTAAAATACTAGGTACTTAATTCATGAATTATTCTTGTTAAATTGTAATTTTAGGGAATAAAGGCTATTTCTATTTTATTTGTTACGTTTCAGGCGATGATTATGACGACTTCATGCGCATTCAGTGGGCGGTCGACACGAGCTACATCAAAGTTCGTACGGGCAACACCGTCCCACAGGTGGGTTTGTTTATTGTATTTGTAATTGTATGACAAAATAGGCTAAAAAACAACTATTTCCTGCCCGCGGCTTTGCACGCTTTGTTACTATAGAAACGTTCAAAGGTAATTTCTATCTCATGGGAAATTATTTATTTTATAGGATAAAAAGTAGGCTGCCAGCCCCATCCGTTCAGTAGTTTTGGCGTGAACAGCTATCAAACATCCAAACATCCACAGTTTCGTTTAGGAGTTCCTATGGCCACCTTCTGTCTTTATCATTAGACCAACTCGATGGTACCATAACATTGCATTGTCACCGAACTTACCTATGTAATTAAGTAAGTGTGCCAAACTTCAGCTCAATCGGTTGAAGATAACTGGTCTAAAATTCAGTTGCAAGATTTGTCCCACATGTATGTATACTAACGGAGCTTATTAATTTTGACTTTGCAAACGTTGTATTATGTGAACCAATGACTAAAGGAAATACATAGGTAGTACAAATTATCATGGCAGAAAAAAAAGCTTTAGTTTTGATTGTCTCCATTTCCTAAAGAACATAGTTATGTAGGGACTCCTCTGATTACTTTGTTTAGTCTATACTCTGGTTACAGTAACAACGACCCCGTTGTTCTTACTGTTCATAGAAATTAAGTGATTGCTCGGCGCTATTATAATCGTCCCACAACATCCGCGCCCGTAAATTTAGAATAAAGATTGCCTCCAAATCGGTATGACATATTTTCAGTATTTTAATTATTAGATTTAATTTCATTTAGTCTTCATCAAAAGAAACTCTAAACATTCCCAAAATATGAGTACATACCAACATGATGTTTTCAGAGCTGCGTATCATAAATATTGTTATTCGAACATTGTTATGTGATCTGATCTTAAACACAATGTATGTACCAACTGCTTTGTTATGACTCGACGCTTGTTTGTTTATCTGGTAAAAGATAACATTTAGGTCTAAATAGTAAGTAGGTGTTTTCTGGGAATTTTAAGTTAATAAATAGACTTTACACATACTTAAAGGCTATTTGTATTTAAGTAGGGCGTTACCTTTCCTAAATAGAGCCCTGAGTTTGGTATCTTGACAGTATCAAGACGTCACCGACACGTTCCATTTTTGTATGTGATTTGGTATAGCGCCTCCTAGCGTGCGGACATGGAACTACGCAAATCCCGTACAAGACAGGAACATATCGATGATCTGTCGATCTTATCGAGAAACCAAACTCAGGGCTCGGTTCTCTCCCAATTACAATAACATTCTCACCAAATGCTTGTAGGTAGAATAATTAAATAGAATTAAGTAGAAAATCAATTTGATTACGTTTACATTCCATCAAAACATATTCCAATCGGTCCAATCTACAAAATATGTAATTTAAGGTTGAAATAAGTATAACCAAGTAATATTGTTAGTGCTGTAAATTTAATTTAGTTTTCGCAACAAACGAATCAAAACCGATAATATAACCTGACTACTAAAGTAATGGAATTCAGAATGACGTCATCTCTCATGCTGTCCCACTCAGCTGTGCAAGAAACAACGCTAAAATTACCCATCCAATAATTGACATTTGAAAGCCCCTTGAAATCCATTTCCATTGTCTTATCCACAATAGCAAATTACGAAGGCCATTCAAAGGGCTTTCAAATGTCAATATATTAGGTCCTTACATATGAAATTGGCGTTTTGTATGGGAGGAACAAAAAGTCGAATATTTTTTAATATAATATATTTAATTAATCAAAGTATGAACCATTATTTTCTATGCACTTTTGCCATCTTATACTACTTTCATATGTAAGGACCTAATATTAGGTCCTTACATATGAAATTGGCGTTTTTCGTACTGGCCACTTTAATCACAAATTTCTCCTCTTTGGTAAGGAATTCCAAATTCAAATTTGTACAGCTATAGACTCATGTATTTGTGCTTCGATGATCGTCATTCATTTGTTTTTTTTCTTCTGTTTTTTTCTGTTTGCGTCACTCATTTTACAAAATGGAAAACTTAAAATATCGCATTATTTACGAGTACGAGTTCCGCCGTGGCACTAGTGCTGCGGAAACAACTCGAAGGGTGAATGATGTGTATGGCGGTCGTGTTGCAAAAGAAAACACAGTTCGTTTTTGGTTCCAACGTTTTCGTTCTGGAAATTTTGACCTGCAGAACAAGCCCCGTGGACGGCCTGAGACTCAAGTTGATAATGAAGAGTTGAAGGCTATTGTGGAAGCGGATCCATCGCAAACCACGTCCGAGTTAGCTGCAGGCTGCGATGTTAGTGATAAAACTGTTTTAATTCACTTGAAGCAAATTGGGAAGATTAAAAAGCTTGAAAGGTGGGTACCTCACGAATTGACTGAAGCAAACCGGCAAACGCGCGTCGACTGCTGCGTTACATTACTAAACCGGCACAATAATGAAGGTGTTTTAAACCGAATCATTACCTGTGATGAAAAATGGGTTCTTTACGATAATCGGAAGCGCTCAGCGCAATGGTTGGATCCTGGCCAGCCAGCCAAATCCTGCCCCAAGCGAAAATTAACCCCAAAAAAGTTACTTGTAAGCGTTTGGTGGACTAGTGCCGGTATTGTTCATTACAGTTTTCTCAAATCTGGCCAGACTATTACGGCTGATGTCTATTGTCAGCAATTGCAAACCATGATGGAAAAGCTAGCGGCTAAACAACCTAGGCTGGTCAATCGCTCCACGCCACTGCTGCTTCACGACAACGCTAGACCACACACTGCGCAACAGACGGCTACTAAATTAGAAGAGCTTCAATTGGAAAGTCTAAGACATCCTCCGTACTCCCCGGACCTTGCTCCAACAGATTACCATTTTTTTCGAAATTTGGATAACTTCTTGCAAGGGAAAAAATTCAACTCCGATGGGGCAGTCCAAATCGCCTTCAAAGATTTTATTGATTCCCGTCCGACTGGTTTTTTTAGTAAAGGGATCAATGAACTACCTATAAGATGGCAAAAGTGCATAGAAAATAATGGTTCATACTTTGATTAATTAAATATATTATATTAAAAAATATTCGACTTTTTGTTCCTCCCATACAAAACGCCAATTTCATATGTAAGGACCTAATACATAGGATGGGTGGTTTTGCGTAATCGCACAGCTGATCGGATTCGAACTGAGCAAGACAGCATGAGAGATTCATTTCAATTCCATAATTAAAGTACGCAGATACTATGAACTGTTTTCAAGAGCAATAGATAGATATATAGATAGATGATTCTTTATTCACAGAAACTTAAATATAAAACAGTATGGTACAGAAGATAACAGAATTGGCGGCCTTATCGCTTAAAGCGATTTCTTCTAGGCAACCAAAGCTTAAAAGAGACTACAAAGGATGGCGGAGCTAATTACAAATATAAAACTAATACAACAAACTAAAATAATCCTAATACACATATACCTACCAAATAGAAATATACACTAATACATAACAACAAATACAATAGTGACTCTAAGAGACATACTAATTACTACCACCACTACCACTATTGTCACCCAGAACATAGCAATATAAAGGAACTTTCAGCTTAAGGCGGTTGTATGCCGCACACAAGCACCGCCACCTATTTTTACTTATTATTACGTCAAACACAGCAATTTTCAAAAATACATTGTACAGTTTGTGATACTAATAAGCTTTTTTAATCCCTCGGAAATATTTTAGTTTCGTATTATTTAGACAGAGATGCGAAAACAGTTTGGTGCCCACCAAGAGCAACTTCGCATCTTTGCTTACATTATACAAAATACAACTAGTACAGAGACATTAAAAAAAAGCTTATGATAGGTATCATAAACTGTCCAATGGACTTTTTTGCTTAAGGAGCGAACCTTACGGGTTTGGTTATCAAACTAGGCCTAGATCTCAGTACTCACAGGATCCTTGTGGTAAAAAACTCGAATTACATATAATTCAAAAATTTTCTTTGGTTCCTTGAAAGTGAAAACACGATTAAGAAAAAACATACGATAAAAAAATAACATGGTAGTGCACTGTTTCGCACATAATTTGGTCGAGATCTCAGGAACCCTACGGTCTATTGAAATAACTTACGTTTTGATTCGTAGGTGTATTACTAATTATTTGGTTCCTTGAACCAGTTTCTTCATAAGTTGTGTAGTTTTTTGTAATTATGCAAATACTTGATTTTTGCGCTTACGCCATTCCATTAAAACGTATGCTCTGTCCTGCTTCTATGAACGTGAAATCCTATGCCTATCCTTTTCACAAAATGGCGCGCATTAAAGAATAGGCGGTGGCGCTAGTTTGAGATACCTGTAGAAGAAACGTTCAGACTGTGGACGTTATCCTTAATCGATTTGACGATCTCTGTGATGCTGTGGGCGACGCAGGATATTGCGGGTTCGACTCCTGCCGCCTGGACAAAATATTGTAGGAACTGCAAATATTTTTTGTTATCTCTATGTAGGACCAAGCTACATGGTGCTGTATAAAAATATCCACCAATATTTTTATCTGTCGAATCAGCCTGTTCCCATTTCCCACTTCCTCGGCACACATGCATTCACTACTGAACGTGCCTCTCCCAAACAATTGGTTGGCAGATTGGTGATCGCAGTTGATGTGTTAAAAATACTCAGACAGAAGCTGCTGCCCTAGGTTCCCTTAATCGACTCTTACGACATCCACGGGTTTTCATCAGCATTATATGTATAATTATCGATTTCTTTCCAGACACTATCCCTCCAAGAGTTCCCGTACTACCGCAGCACGCAAGCTAAAGTGGCGGCTCTGGTCGGAACCCTCTTGTTCTCGACTAACTTCATCGCGTGCATGGAACTCTTCATGCAGGTCATGATGAGGATGATGACGGAGCGCGCTACTGGCATTCAGGTAACCGTGGACACTCGTCATCGTACTCCATTCTAGAATCCATGATATTTTTGGTAAACAAAGCCATTATGTTTGAAAACGTTTAACCACTAAAAACCATAACAAAAGTTTTCACGACGCACACCTGCAGCGAAAAAGGTGCAAATTCAAGTTTAGGTACGGACGAGTGACGAATGAAATGATGAATCTAACGAACCTTCTTATTTTATGTTTGGGTTTGTATTATGGTTTGTCACAATTCTGCCAATGTCAGTTTCCAATTGCGCATTTGTGAACGAATAGGAACGAACCTTTAGATTCATCACTGATGATTACCATTGACATTGATCATTGATGAACCTTTTCGTTCTGTCAGATCGGATTCGAACAAAGCCTGACAGCATGAGAGATGACGTCATTCTCATTCCCATTCTATTATTACGCAAATTATACTTATAGTGCATTCACAGTTATTTTGTTTTTTGTTTGACAGATTTTTATTTTATTGTTTTACTAAATGATTATTATTATTTTTTCTTTCATGTAATTATTATTATTATTTTAATGGTATTTTATTTTTGTAATGTTTGTGAGGTAATCTATTGCATTGGGTGCCTGCGCCTGTAAAGATAGATTTGATGATGAATAAATAAATAAATAAATAAATAAATTTTACCTCTAGCTGTTAGGTTGGCAATCTGAGCGTTATATTGCCATATATACATATAACTTCTACGTCTCCCTTAAACGAAAAGTAAAAAACAGTATTGCTAATATTACCTATGCCGATTTAGTATTACACTCTGAGTGATAATGGTATCTACTACACATAATACGATATTTCTTAAATATTTAATCAGGCATTTTGGAAGTAATGTTTTTAATAAAATATTTATCTCCATACAAAGTCAGTACAGTTGTACCAATATTCGATTAACATAATATGTAAGTACCAATAATATTATATCAATCAATAATAAACAACAGATCAACTTTCTAGTTTCCAGTTCAATTGGGTAAAATGTTTAAGACGGGTAACCCTTTTTTACATACCTGTAAGCTCTTCAAGACGACTCGACAGTTCTACCAACACTCAGAAAACATCTGTCAGAGGTAAAATAACCAAAGCTGGGCACCGTTAATCAAATAGTTAACTTCGTTAATCCGCTACAAAAAAAGTTAGCTTCGTTAAACGTTAAAGCGTTACATTTCGCAAGAATTAACGCAAGTTAACGTTAATAGTTAATCCGTTAATATGTGTAAAATTGCATTTTTATATCGCACGATTTAAAAATGCAATGTTACACACATTTTTACAATTTTTTGTTCACACTTATAAAACCTGTTGGTTTATGATGTTAGGAAGGAACTGGAAGTTAGGAAGAAAACAAAATACTTGTTTAATTCAAATGTGTAATTTAATCGCCGGGCATAAGTTGCATATTCCCCTTCATGAATTGTCATGTCTTGCAACCTCGTTGATATGGTTTTAATTACTGCACTGCACAGTACACTTTTTCTATCTAACTGCACTCTTTTTTATCAACACGCAAATGATGACTGACAGTAATAATTATAATAAATAATAACAAAAAACACTCGTCACTCTAAGTACCGGCGCGGCGCTAAGTAATGAAATGATCAAACGAAACAAATCTCTTCGCAGTTTTCTCACTCGCACGCGCCTGCAAAATATATTATTACTTATCTAGTTTTGTTTTTGTCTCACTTCACTCGCTGCCACGCGCCGCCCGGCACTTGTCATTTCATTTCATACTTGTCTGAACCTGTTTTTCGCGCCGCGTTGCTATGCCGGCCGTGCGGTAAATAGTAGCTGTACCCATTGGATTAACGATTAACGGACTTCTGACTGATATTAACGGAAGTTAACGTGTCCGTTAACATTTTTAAAAGTTAACTTAAAAGTTAATCCGTTAATCAAAATATTAACTTCGTTAATTAACGATTAACGGATTAACGAGTTAATGCCCAGCTATGAAAATAACTGTGAATGCACTGTACATTTCCTTCGTTGAAACTAAGTTAACTATACTCTGTTTACGGAGACAAGCTAATATAGCGCGCGCTCTGTTGCACAATTGTATGAAAGTGAAAAGGACGGGACTACTAGCGTGAGAGACTAAGATTGGTCAGTTGGAGTGCCCATTATTTTAAAATGTAAAGCTATGTTTAGATTGCTCACTTCAAACTATTACTTACATTATTCACTAGCTTTAATCCCGGGGTTTTGTGGATGAGTGGGTTATTGATAATTGACCTACTTATTATGATACTGTGAACCTAAAAATATATATTTTGTTTAATTAGGGTAGTGTACAAAAAATAAAAAAATTTCTTACAAATTTATTCACTTTCTGATTCACTTGAATCTGAATCATACTCCAAGCTTATAATAAAACGTTCTGCCATATTTTCTACGTTCCTATCCATAACATCCATACCAGGCTCTCTACTACATCACGTCCGCACCGCACAAGAGACAGATAAGACTAACTTTAGGCCACACAGCGTGCACAGTGTGCACGTGCCCTATGTTCGTTATCTGCGACCAATAACGTGCAGTCAATGATTTCACTATTAGCTTGTTTCGGCGAACAGAGTATAGGTACTTGTACACCCCACCTCTTAACAGGAACAGTAGTGCACTGTTACTGTTAAGACCTTCAGAAATAAACATTTATTTATTATTGACGACTGATGTGGCGCGGCGGGCGAAGGTCCGCCTCCGAAGCAGAAGGTTGCGGGTTCGATTCCCGCCTTGGGACAAATGTTTGTACGATCTGCAAATATTTGTTCCGGGTGTTCTGGGTATTTTCTATATATAATAAAAAATATCTATCTATGTTATGTATTGTATTAAGTTTATCAGTCATCTAGTACCCATAACACAAGCTCAGCTTAGCTTGGGGCTAGATGATGCTGTGTGGATTGTCCAGCATTATTTATTATTATTATTATTTATTATTTACTTGTTTTTACCCGCGGAAACGTTTAAAGGTAAGGGGTTCATAGGTAATTTTTCTTGCATTTTTAGTTTATAGATGATTCAGATATTTATTTTATTTTGTGTTGTAAATTAGATGTAACACACACTAAACACTTCGCTTTTATATAAACATAATTTGTAAATCTTCCCATAGGCCTCAACAGAAAACCAGCGCAGGTTTTTTATTTTATTTTTAAAAACCTGTGGAAGCTGAGTTGGGACCATTTTGTAACTAAGCTACATTAGGTATAGAATTAGGACTAATTTCTTTCTTTGTAAGTATTATTTAACATTTTCCTGTATTTAAAAAAAAAAAAATTAAAAGTTTTAATCTTATCTGTGTTAGTTACAATTAAACGTTTTTGATTTGATTTTTGATTTTCAAGAACGTAATTAAAAAAGTTTTGGAAACGTTTAAAAGGTTAATTCCTATCCCATGAGAACTGATTTACGGAATAGAATGTAGCCTATGTTTTTTTCCAGGGCTAGAGAACTACATCTGTGCAAAATTTCAGCCCGATCCGTTCAGTACTTTTGGCGTGAAGAGGTAACAAACATCCATTCATCCACACATCCATCTATCTAATTAAACATCCCAAACTTTCGCATTTATAATATCAGTGTGATTTATTTTATTATTTTGTTGCAGGAACTAATAAAACTGAACGGCGTATCATCCACAACGATCGGTCTCGAGTACTTCATAAACTCTGTGCCAACGGCGCTGATGTTCGCCGTGGGCTCGACTATCATAGTGAAGATAGGCGACAACGCCCTCATAGAGTACACCAGTGGAGTCATCATATTCATCGGGCTGGCTTTATACGCGGTGTCCATTATAGCTTGTGGGATGGCTTTCAGCTACGTCGCTAGTACATGTGAGTTCTGGTTACTGCTAAGTGTACGTTCACACAGCAGTCCGTTTTACAGGTCCGTTTTGGATCTGGGATCCAGTATTGTGTGTGAATGTGAACTCTCTCATAAAACTTCAGCCGCCATCGCCGAATAGAAAGGGACACGATAAAACGGTTGTGTAAAACGGACTGTTGTGTGCACGTACCCGAAGTGAAAGTTCTGAGGTCTGAGAGTACCGAAATTTTTGTAGCAGATTTTTGATTGATATCAATGGCCTTTTTAAACGCGGTCACTGCCAAGCTGCACAGCAAAACCCGTAAGACGGAAGTCAGTGGCTGTCAAAGTGTTGAACTTTTTTTATCGCGTTTACCTCAGCTTCCCGTATCCGCATTGCTTTTAAATTAACAACTTACAAATGTTTTCTCTGTTTATTATTCGTATAGATAATCTTTAATATTATTCATACTTCATTCCTAATCACCATGTTTGTTCCGCAGCCGAATTCGCAACAGTAACATCCCTATTCGCGTACATAGCCACGATCGTGGTCGCGAAGGTGGTCGATTTCTACCGTCCACGATCACGAGGCCTCCTAGCATTGACCGGGCTGCTACCGCATATTCCTATGTCTTGGATGTGGCAGGAGATCGCACAATTCGAGCAGTACCGTGAGTTAAACCAATATATAATACAAGTTCTCTTTAGACTCCTCATATAGCTTGGGGATTCTTTTGAATGACTGCTGAACTATAAATTGTGACATGTACCTAATTTTTATTTTATTTTTCATTGTTTTTTTTTGTGTAATGTTTTGTACTTAACGTGTAATTCATGGACAACGTCTGAATGAACTATCTGCTCATTTTTATTTATTTATTTATTTTTATTATATTGCCGTGTGGTGCCGGCTTCGAGTTTGCACCACTCCAACTCTTCCCGTGGGTGTCAATAAAAGGCGACTAAGGGACATACGCCGGGGGCGGGCAGCATCGCCCCCTGCAGAACAATTCCATCACCAAACTGCGATCCCCAAACCGCATGACCAGCATGGGGATTAAGGCATTATCCTCCAAATGATGATACAAGCCAAAAGACAATGGCTCCCAGTTCCCGGCCGCCTCGCTATTCCTGGTCATGGTAACGGCGGGGCAGGGGGTGCTAGCAATCCCCGGGCTACGTTAGGCTACCATTCATTACACAAAAATTTTACATACGTTTAACGGACCCACCAGAGTGCGTCCGTAAAACGTAGATGGTGGTCAACCCTAAGAAGGCTCGTCCACCATCTAGCGCAGTAGGACTCAGTTCGACTCGGGCTATCTTCTTTACTTTCGCGGGGGTGATTAAATCTAATCTAAACTTCGATTTTCCTTTCCCGAGTCCCCTGAACAAGCGAATTGCGATGATAGTGCGATGCGACCTTCGGTGCTCCAACACGCGCCTTATTGAAGAGGCGATAGAGCGAAACCGAGGGTCCAAAGTATTCACTCAGCAGCTTGGCAGCACCTGACGAAGCTCAAATGGGAGAAGCGTATTGTCGAAGCCGGAGATAGAGGATTTCTATGGCCGATTATACGCTGCACATGCCCCTCGTTACCCTAACACGCCACTTTACCGACGAACTGCCAGACATCATTCAAGACGAGATCGTGTTAGCTCGAGGCAGCATAAAAATAGAAAAACTCCCAATGAGGATGGAATTACTTCAGAGCTTCTAAAAGCATAATAAAGTATATTATAGGAGCTACATAACCTGTTTAACACTGTCCTTCACAGTGGGAGAACTAAAAAGGCGTTGAGCGGGTGTTTAGTGGTTCACTTTTTTAAGAAGGGAGATAAAACCCTCCTTAAAGTCTAACAGAATTTATTTACGTATCTATCGTCCTTTGCTAATCGACCTGTATCGTTTCTAGATAAACCGCTGACATTCGCGGACATAGCCTCATCGCATTCACCTGAGACACTATCGATAGTGGCTGTGTACTTCTACTGCGTCATACAGAGTGCTTTCTACTTCGCACTGACGTGGTATCTCTCACATGTGCGGCAAGGGAAGTTCGGGAACTCTCTTCCTTGGAACTTTCTTTGCTTGGTAAGTAACTGAAGAATTTTACTTTAAAATTTCGTGATAAACTGAACCTCTATTCATGGTTCCAGCTGGCTCTGGATAGAGAAGAGTGGAGGGACCTGGCTTTTGCCCAGCATTGGGACACACAGGGGTTATTTGTAATTGTAACTCGTGTGGGTTATACTGGGGGAGATTAATTAACGCAGGAATTACTTAATTATATTAAATGGAGGCCAGCAGTAGGTGGAATCAGGCTGTGGGTGATGATGATTATGATCATTATATGAAGGCCAACATTAGGTGGAATCAGGCTGTGGGTGATGATGCTTATGATCATTATATGAAGGCCAACATTAGGTAGAATCAGGCTGTGGGTGATGATGCTTATGATCATTATATCGAGGCCAGCAGTAGGTAGAAGGCTGTGGGTGATGATGATTATGAACATTGTATGGAGGCCAGAAGTAGTTGGAATCAGGCTGTGGGTGATGATGATTATGATCGTTCGTTGTTTGCCCAACACATATTTAAACAAAAAGTTTGCCAGAAACATTGATTCGTTTGATTTTTTGGCCCGCAATATGACGTTCAAAACTTGGCATCCATTTGTTTCAAATGTGCAAAAAGACGACATTAATACATCTCTACACAAGGCCAAGGTATCTACTTTGGCAACAAGAAGTTGTAAAACTACTTTTGTTGAATAGAAGCCAATATTCCAGAAGGGATATTGGAGCAAGAACGAGATAAATCCATTCAAACTGGAGACTACGGAGGAAGAGGCGCCCATTGCGAAGGAACCCAAGTATTTTGAAGACCCGCCGAGAAACAATGAAGTTGGTATCAAGATCGAGAACGTATCTAAGGTAACAAATTAACTGTAGAAATCGAGTGAGTCAACGTTGAGTGCTCGTTCGTTTTTCGTCATATTTTATTTTTTATTTTAATTTTAATTATTTTGATTATTGGATTAAAAATACCAGTGAATCGTAGTTAGTTTTTGCAAATGTTCACAGAAAATGCGGCAAGTAATTTTCCATTTAGAACGCAGATAATTAAAAAAACACAAAAAATATCTCGCGGCAGCACGAAACGACAACCTTCATGTTTATACTTTTCATCTACCTATCTGTCTGTATTCCAAGGGGTTTGAAGATTTTGGCCCTAACATCGGTCACCATTTTGTTTTTATTTTTAAAAATGCCGCGCACAATTAAATTTATATATTTGGATAGAAGTGTCCTCTATCCAAATATATAACATTGATTGAGCGCGGCAATAAAAAAAATAATAAATAATAAAAAAAATAATAAATGAAAGGGCCATCCTTCATACAAAAATCATCAAACCCCTTTCCCAAATGGATGGACCGGTTTTGATATACCTACTATTTCTTCGAAAGTCGTCATCGAGAGAGTTTTTAACCGACTTCAAAAAAAGAAGAGGTTCTATGTTTGGCTGTATGTATGGAATTTATTAATGTGCGTTTGTCGATTGCTCTGTCAATTATGGACCGATTTTAAAAATTCTATCGCTTTTGTATTGAGAATGGTACTAAGGTGGCTACATTTTTTTCCTGAGGGGTCAGTATTTGTTCACAAAAATTTTAAAAATAGTGTAAATGTTAAGGAATTTGAGTCGGTTTTTAGTACAATCACAATATTAGCTATGTTTCCAGAAAAAGAGTGGAGCTGTTTTAGTGTTATGAAGTGTTATCTGTGGTATGGACCTGGAAGCCAATTCTCGCCAATTTATCACTCGATAATTATCAAAAGAACTGTCAAATTTGACAGTTTATTTGATATTTATCGAGTGATAACCGTCACACATGTTACACTTGATGTCGTTACACTCAATATAATTGATATTCTAACAAACCCACACCAATTTTGACTTAGGACAGCTAAAGGGTTGTTCAAAGAAAAAAAAAATATAGAATTTGGTTATATTAGAAAAAAATAAATTAAATTAATTATAAATAGCCGTTTTACGCCAGATCTTATCCTACGGTTGATTTCTACTTTTCAGCATTATCCAAAGAATAGAGCACTGGAGAACGTATCTCTAGACGTGTACAAAGGCGAGATCACAGTTCTCTTGGGACACAACGGCGCGGGGAAAACTACCCTAATGTCTATTATCACTGGTAAGATTTTAATGATTGGAAATTTTACACAGCGTCTAACCCTGAAGTAAGCTTGTGTTGTGGGATATCTGAATATATTCTACGTTTTGCAAATACACAAGGAGGACAAGCTAGCTGGACGCTTATAGGGGAGGCCTTTGTCCGACAGTGGAATAGCAAAGGCTGATGAAGAAGATAGAAGGCTTATACCAACCTGTTGGTCACAGTCTGAGAGTTTAGTCTCTATCTATTTCTATCTAGAAATCACACTAATATTATAAACGCGAAAGTTTAGATGTTTGGGTGCATGTTTGTTATCTCTTCACGCAATACGTCTGAACCGATCGGGCTGAAACTTTGCATAGATGTAGCTCTAAGCCTGAAATCAAATATAGGCTACTATTTATCCCTTGAATCAGTTCCCATGGGATAGAAATAACCTTTAAACGTTTCCATATAAACAACGCGTGCGGAGCCTTGGGCAGAAACTAGTACAAACACAATTACGCATCGAAAGCACTCACTCACCCCCGATACACTAATACTCTTAGCGGATCTCAGATTTAGGCTACATTTAGGTATGTCTCAAGAAACGAATTTTTGCCAGATTTCCATTAAAACTGTCGCAAAACCGCGACTTGATACGTGCTTAAATGTATGTTGTGTTTGAATATTCGGGAGCCAGACCCTCATCAAATAATTCACAACACCTCTCAATAATGTAATGTTTCTAAATAAATCAATAAAAAATATCTAACCTAAAACAATATCTAAGGAATGATACCTGCCACACAAGGGAAAGTCTACGTGGACGGCGTCGAGTCAGCCTCTCACGGCCTGCTGGTCCGCAAGAAGCTAGGGCTCTGCCCCCAACATAACCTGTTCCTGGATAATATCAACGTGATCGAGCATGTCATGTTCTTTACTATGGTAAGTCTATTTTATATCGTGTTTTAGTTTTTGCCTGTAAAAGGAAGGATTTGACTTTTCCAAGTGTACATAATATTGTATTGGAAATAAAGACATTTTGATATTTGTTTCCTGGCCAGAATGACTCCGTTTAGTCGCACAAAATATTCTAGCTGACTACCAGATATACATACAGACTACGGTAGTGTAGACGTTTTTGATAATCAAAAAGTTTTAGATTAACTCAATTTTGGTGGTGCATATTTTTTGGTGCAATTAATTTTATCCTTGAAATTATGCTAAGTCCAACCATACTCACTCTCATAGCGCTAAACTCTGTCACTGTGAAGCTCTTGTCAATTTGGGTAACAACTTTGAACCTTATTCCAGCTGAAAAATGGCTCCACTCTAACCAAAGCCCGCGCCACATCCCAAGAACTGCTGGACCGTCTCGGCATCGGCGATAAGGCGTCTTCGAACCCTTCAGAGCTGAGCGGCGGCATGAAGCGGCGTCTCCAGCTGGCGTGCGCGCTGGCGGGCGGCTCCGACGTGCTAGTGCTGGACGAGCCCACCTCCGGCCTGGACGTCGAGACGCGTCGCGAACTGTGGAACCTTCTACTGGTAACTTATGAGAGCCTGGTACTTGTGTTTCAGGATTCCTACAAAAACGTCACTTCAGTTATATTTAGCGGGTTGTGGAGTTTACTACTGGAGTCTACTTCATATGCTCGCCAGGTTCCTACAAGACACTCAGGTGGATTTAGCAGGCTATGGAAGCACCTACCTAGCTCCTAATGCTGGTAATGTATGCTCTATGTATGTAGGTGTAGGACCCTATTGCATCAGTCACAAAGGGGCATCTACCATGTACCTACTATTGTTTAGGTGATGAATGCTAGCCTGATACTTGTGATACAGAGTCCTACTACACAAGACTGTATATGCAACCTATGATCCTTTTATAGAAGGCGTCAGGAATTTAACTCTCAGCTAGATATTGCAGGCTGTGAAACTTACTGCTGGCAACGTATGCGCGCCTGGTACGTGGGGTGTAAAACCCTAGTATACAAGACACTCAGCTGGTTGCTGCGGGCTATGGTGGCACCTGCTGCAAGTTTATGCGCTCCTGGTAATTGAGTCTCTTGGACAACCAGTCTTCTCGGCCAGTATTTGTAGATTTAAAAGGCAGGGTACAAGATCAAGTTTCGTTCAATTTGAAGCTGCAAAATTCTATGCAATTCTGGACTGAAAATCACCTAATCAAAGACTGACATCTTCCCACAACAGTTGTCTAACTGGAAAATGTTGTCGTATGTCAACTCGTATGTTTTCCGCAGTCCCTCCGCGGTGGTCACACCGTCCTACTATCCACTCACTTCATGGAGGAGGCGGACGCGCTGGGAGACCGGGTGGCGGCGCTGCACACCGGACAATTGAAATGTCACGCCACTCCTATGTATCTCAAGAAGGCTATGGGTGAGATTGTTATACGCTATGATGCTATGATGCGCACCGCGACTTGATTTTGTCTTACATTTGTTTCATATTCCCACAAATCAGAGCGAGAAAAAACAGTCGACTCATTTTGTCGCAGGGCGCATCATAATCTAGCACAAGATGTTCACAAACTAATTTTGCACTTATAGTCGTTTACAACGGGATATTTACCATGTTTTGAGTTTTCCAATATATAGGCACAGATGTATTAAAAAAAAATGCACCTATCTCTCTACTTTCCAGGCAGCGGCTACCGCCTATCTTTCACAACCAACGGCCCCCCCAAAGAGTTCGACATAACCGATGTAGTAACGCACCACGTGAGCGGCGCCACCGTCAAAGAGAAGACCATCGCCTCGGTCTCGTACAACCTGCCTGCGACGGGCACGCCGCAGTTCCCGGCGTTGTTCGCCGCGCTCGAGGAGTGCCGGAGTGTGCTGGCCATCGAGACCATAGGCCTGGGCGTGTCTACGCTCGAAGAGGTGTTTCTGAAGTAAGTGAAACTTTGCTTTGGCATCCTTATGTGTTCAAACCCTATCCGTCATATTTTTGACATATGAATATATTTGGCCTATGAAGTTCTCTAATTGTTGACTGGTGAGTGAATAAATAATGAAAGATCGCAATAATTCATAGATATAGTTAATTACTTTTTCAAAATAGAAATGCGAATCAGTCGACTCGAAAAATAAAACTTATAAGTTAAAAAAAAGAAAATAATATCTCTGTCAACACACATTATCATATTTTTTTTTCTTGTTGTTATTTATATTGTCCAATACTAGGTTGTTTCTCATTTTAGATTGTGCAGCGACACTGGAGCCATCACTGAAGAAGAAACTTATACCGAAGTTACAGGTAATACGATTGATATTATTAAGGTTTACTGTTTATATGTAAAAATACTCGTCAGATTCTAAAAAAATCTCTTATTACTTTGGAGTACTTTAAATTTATTTTTAGTAACATATTTGCATTGCCATTACAGTGCAGCACCAAAGCGACAAAGAAATATTAAAATAGATACAAAATACACACACTAAACATTAACATTAATAAAATTACACCAACAAGGTACTTCATCATCATCATCAACCTATATTAGTCCACTTCTGGACATAGGGCTCCCCTAATAAGGTACATGGTACTTACTATAACTTAATACCATAGCTTTACATATTCCTATGCGTCGAAATTATCGCTATGCATCGACATTTATAAGTGAAATTGATCTCTATTTCGTTACTTGTTATCGATTGATTGTCTTAACACAGCTCCAGCATACGGCAAACACACAGGCGCTATGCTGTACGCGCGGCAGGCAGTCGCCCTTTTCAAACGGCACGTCAACTTCATAAGGGCGAATGTTCTGATGTTCATTATAGTGGTAAGTTCTGATATTGTTCATTAGAGTATTACTGGTAGTTAGTTTCGTTTATTTATTCAAAAACAATTTATATCGTGTACGAATATAATGTACATAATGCAATTAATAGAATATGCAAAATTATAATAAATATGAAAACAGTATCCCCTCTATTCATGAATTTAGAACGTCAAAATCGTAACATAGGCCAAAAAATAATTTTCATGGCTGATTTATTGAGGGCTATAGCACATTATAGTGGTAAAAAACCATTAAAACTACTGAAAACAAGAAATCCCGTCCTTTTTTGTGACTTGGAAATATGATTTTTGTAATTTAGCTAGGCATGCTTCCTGTCGCGAGCGCTAAAATGACATTAGTTGAAATGGTAGCCTAGCATGTAAAATGGTTTCTCTTTTGATACAGACGGTTTTAGGGTGCGCATTGTGAATCTATGGGGGGCCGGCGGATACCTTGATCGATGAGCTTAAATCTAGATGCGAAAAAAAGGGGGCTGCAATAATGAAAAGAAGACGAAGGTCTTCTTTTCATTATTGCAGCCCCAGATTAATACTTGTCCTCATCTTCGCTTTTTTGTGCCCAATTTTGAGTCCAAATGCAGCAAAAAGAAACCTTAGACATGTGTCTGTCACATAAATATTCCACTCTCTTACCGATCACCGAAAAGAATGAAATAAATTGTTGTTCCAATAAACATAGTATATTATGTACCGAGTGTGTAAAGCAGTGTCTTACTTCACAGTCCCTAGCCAGAGACTCTAGAATATGAGGGGGTTACTAGAATCCTGAGTGCGTGAGGGATTTAATAACGCTCAAGACGAAGACAGCTTCATGCACAAGGAAGATGGAAATACTTTTCACACTTTCTGCGAGTAAATAGTAAAAGTTTGGTTACGTGTTCCGCGGCATTAGTTTTTCTTTGTACGGATCTCCTTGGTACACTTTTTCACACATATTTTCAAGTTCTAAATTCAATCTTATATTCCCTTGGAAGTAATGTTCATTATTCCCAAGGGACTTATGAGTTTGAATTTGTAAGCTCAAAATATTTATGGAAATGTTGACCAAGGAGTCTCGCACTAAGCACTACCTAATGAGACCTTCATTCGATTTCTTTGAATTTGGTAAAACCTTCACCTTATTCAGCTAACAGGGCTTTAAGTAATCACTTGCTTTCGGTTCGGGCTACATGACGTTTACAGTGCGTTTCACGAGCATAGGGTGTGAATAATATTCAATTCTGTCATCTCAATATCAATAATAGAGCTTTATCTTCGCAGCACACCCTCGTACCAGCGTTCCTGATGCTACTGTTCACGTATGCGACCAACAACATCAGCTATAGCGAGGCTTCTGAGCCGGATTTACTCCTCGACCTGAATATATACAAGCCTCTACCGGAACGACGGGTGAGATATCATTTCATCATCATCCTTCATCATCAGCTGGTCCAATGCTAGACGTATGTCTCCCCTGATGATAATAACCCCTCCAACTCAACAGGCATATTACATTGTCAATGAATATCTGATGGATACATTCTAGAATAAGACAATTAATTGATTATTAATTAATTAAGATATGGACATTTTATTTATTTATACACATTTATCGCGACTTTGCATGCTGTAAAGCTGATCATGGTTGTGCTCATTCTATTTTATCTAATATCCCTGTAACCGATGTTTTGCAAAATATATGAATTTGATTTCATATATTTTTTCTCAGCGCGTGGATGTCGTGAGAGTCGAATGAGGAAGAGCAGCAGCTTCCTTCTGTGTATTTTAAACACTTCTACTGTGATCAACAATTCGCGTGCCACGCGTGGTGATTATGACAAAACCTCCCTTGTTTGGGGGAGGCACGTTTAGCAGGGGACATACGTCTTCTGCTAAACGTGCATGTTCACCAGTGAATGAAGACGTATGTCTTCATTCACTGGCGAACATGCCTTCCCTTAACAAAAGAGTTTATGGAAAAACCTCCGTTGTTAAATGGGTTTTTTCACTAATCACCACTCACGGAGTGGTCTATTTTAGTGGCTGTGCGTTGATGGTCTCAGTACCACAGTTTTATGATCCCTACAGGGTGTAACAAAAAGTAAGGACCAAACTTTCAGGGGTGGTTCAGAGTCGGTCCTAGACCAGAGGCAAAATATTTAGAAAAATTCCTAACTCACATGCATAAGTCATTGCCTAGTCTTGTGATAATTTCGGATTTATTAATTTTTTCGAAAATAAACGTCGGAATTTTTTTAAATATTTTTCTCGTGTTCTGTGATCGATGCTGAACACCCCGTGAATGCTTAGTCCCTTACTTTTTGTTGCACCATGTATATCTTAGGTTTATATTTCAGGCATTTATGAACGTGAACGCCACCGGAGCTTCGATGAAGGCGAAGGATGCTTACGGAGACGTCAAATTTGTGGAATCTAGCAATATCACTGATGGTAAGGATTCTTCAAACTTTTCTGCTTTGTGCTATCGGATATATCCATTTGACAAAATAAAGCCTGTTGAATCAAGTTGAAACTAAAACTAAATACTACATGCTAACTTACATGCTATACTAAACTACATGTATTTTATGCAATAAAAAAAAGTTAAAGTTAAAAACCACTTTGGAAGGTAAATACCACTATACATTAAATGATTTCATGACGGACAAACATTTTTTTTGGTAAATGACAAATCGCTAGTTCTTTATTTTATGTAATTTTAATTTGCAATTTTATTTTAATATTTCCTTTTGTTATCAATTAAGTACCTATGCATTTAATTAAGTGACATTGTACCCAGATTTTGCAAGCCGGAACGTTAGAAATACATTGTGTCTTATTTAAACATACACCACCTATGTACCTTATTTACGTGTATTTGATGCAATAAATTTAAATAAACTTTACTTTCCTTTAATAAATAATGATACCTACTCTAATAAATTACTCAAGCATTTCTTTGAAAGCCATGCATCTACGGCATAAATTAATTTACGAGCACTAATTTATTGCAATTCCTTTTTCCCTCTTAACCTAATATTATATGACATTGAATTTCATAATTTAAAATTTATAGAAATTTTGTTTTTGATGATTTATGTTTTAATGAATATGTTTTTTTTCTTTTCAAATTATACAACGACCTATGTTATAATATAAATGGTAAATAAATACAAAATATAGAAAAATATGATACTTTATCTTAATAACTTCCAGATATACTAACGCTTGGCAAAAAGGACATACTCGAATATAACAAGTACCTGGTCGGCGTGGAATTGGACGATGAACATGCTAAGGTACTATCGCTCATATGTCTCGTGTTCCTTATGAAAGAACGGACTCTCCGAACTGTGAAGTTTGTGAAGTCCTAGGTGATGTGCACCACATCTTGATGGACTGCACCAAGTTCAAACGTCGAAGGGTAGGGGGACTGATGACTGAACTTAATTGAAATAGATTAGATTTTGGAACATTTATTAACATTTTAGCGGAACAAAATTCAGTAGCGGCTATTTCGTTGTTTAAATTTTTTATGCATCTGTGACCATTTGAATATACCGACTAGTTGACTGTTATGCTTAATTTTGTTGTTTGTTTTTAATAAGTTTAGGTTATGAGAGGACTGACATACTTTGCAGAGTAAGTCCTTAAAAATAAATATGATAAAAAAAATACTATCATCGCCATCGGCTTTTTTTCCGTCTGTTAAGACGATTTGGGGCTGCACAGCCATACCAAGAAATGTCAACTAAACAAACGTAACCAGAGTTACTGAGGTATAGGTTATCTATTTGTAAAGTATTGATGGTGTCGATCCCCGGCGTCGTAAGTAATCTTGCCTTCAAAAGTTTATTCCTAGTTCCGATCTGAAATTAAGTTTTAAATCAAAATAGAACAATGAGAAAAGAGGTAGATTTTTTTTATAAAATTCGATTTGGCTTCTACCAATCTGAACATGTAGACTGAACGTTCTAAAGCCCGTATTATGAAAGCTGAGCAAGCTTTCAGATTACGGGCTTTAGAGCCTTTTAAATCAAAATAGAAAAATGAGAACAGAGGTAGTTTTTTTTTATAAAATTCGATGTGGCTTCTATCAATATGAAAAAGTTGACTGAACGGTCGCACGTAACGCTTTTCTATGGCATAAACGTCACTCAAGCATAGATATATGACTGAGCAAGCTTTCATAATACGAACCTTAGTGCGCATTCCGAGTAACAACGCGTCGCAAAATCTCTCTGTTCTGTAATTTAGTCGAGAAGAGGTACTAAACATACAAACTTTTGAATTTATAATATTAGTGTCTTCTTTGTTTCGTGCGCCGCGGACTCCTCACGATGTACCATTCCTCAGGGCACGCAGTAAGAGTGTACTATGTTCCCCAGGCCCTCTACACCACGGTGTACCGCCACGCAGCCCCCGTGGCACTCAACCTCCTCAGCAACGTCATAGCGTCTCAGTACCTACCGGCCGCCGGCGCGCGCGCCATCACTACGCACAACCATCCTTTGGACGGACGGGAGCTGACGCAAATCCCGCTTGTTGACGCTAAGAGTCTGGCGCAGTGTCTTATGTGGGCTCTACTGGCCGTTTCTAGTGAGTATTGACACAGCAACGTCATAGCGTCCCAATACCTACCGACCGCCGGCGCGCGCGTTATCACTGCGCATAACTATCCTTTGGACGGACGGAAATTCACACTGACACATACCCCGCTTATCGACGCTAAACTAGTCTTATGTGGGCTCTACTTGCCGTTGCTAGTGAGTATTGACTGTTTCCAGTAAGTATTGACACAGCAACGTCAAAATAGCGTTTTAGATCCTGCCGGCTGCCGGAGCGCGCGCCATCACTGCGCACAACCCTTCTTTGGACGGACGGGAGTTGACACATAACCCGCTTATTGACGCAACCCCCATATATATATAATAACCATATATAACGTTATCAGTTCGCTCCACTCGCTGACGAACGCGCATATTGTAATATCGCTCGTACACCCGACAGCCGATCATTGTACCCCGTCTTTCTTGGCTTCCAGTGCTATTCACAACTATTTATAACTAGGTACCTACATTCAGTTTCTGACCTGCGCTGCGCTGCGGGGGTGCATATTGTATTTATTAGCCTATGATAAGTGTACGAGTTCATTAGTTAATATACTTACCATAGAGACTGAGGCTGACGGACAAACCGATCAACGGTTTATGTTAGCTGTAGCATAAGTATGTAAATAATGTTTAATATAAATAAATAAAAAAATAAATAAAATATAATGGTCCGCTAACCATAAACAGTTGCTAAGCAGCGTTGTTTCTCACTCTGACATGTGAATAGAAGAAGAGACAGTGAGAGATAGCAATGCTCTAAGTTAGCAGACTATTATGCATAAGGGGGTAAGAGTGTACCGCAGTGTCTCATGTGGGTTCTACTGGTCGTTTCTAGTGAGGATTGACTGCAACGTAGAAGATGATTTCTCCGTAAAACCAAGCTTTAAAACTACATATTCTCTTCCAGTAACCCTCTTCACGAGCTGCAACCTGCACGCGCTGCCTTCGCGCGAGGGCGCGTCGGGCGCGCGGCACCTGCACGTGATGGCAGGCTGCCCCGCCGCGCTGCACTGGCTGTGCACGCTCGCCTTCCACACCGCACTCACTCTACTCACGGTGGTGTTGATCGCCATCATCTGTGCGGTGGTCGCTGATAAGGATCATACTTTAGCACAGGCTGGTTTGTTGCGTAAGTAACAGCCTCTTTGGTCGTGAAATAGCGCTTACGCAGCATGGGAGAGCCATCTTATTTATTTATTAAAGAGGATAGAAGTTTTCAAGAAGCTACTTGAAAAGCTTGTGCGAAGCCGTGGGCAGAAGCTAATTAACTATAAATCTACATATGTTAGAACATAAATATATTAAAAAAATTGACTATCACGTGGAGGGCTCAGAATGTCAATAGGGGGGGGGGTAATGTCAATGTGTTGATCGCCATCATCTGTGCTTGTAGCGGACAAGGAGCATACTTTAAGACAGGCTGGCTTGTGGCGTAAGTCATTTCTTGTCTGTTTAGATATAAAATGCCGCTTGGGATCTTACCATAAGGGGGCTCATAATATCAAAGGGGGGATTGAATTAGGGGCCTCGTGAGGTGATGGCGGGCTGCCTTCCCCCCCGCGCTGCGTTGTTAGCATTTCGAATCCTTTTTTGACCCTCCCAACAATAATTTTGACGCAATTTATTTATGACTAGAGCTGCCCTTGCCAGTCTCCGGGAAGCTATTTATCTCCTTGCCAAATTTCATTGAGATCCGTTCAGACTCTTAGGCGTGAAAAGGTTACTTTCACTTTCACTTTCAAAAAGGTTTAAGGACAGGCAGACAGGGTTACTTTCGAATTTATAATATTGTTATGGATAATGTAACGACTCCCCATTTACATTATTAGTTTGAGCCACCCGACTATCATATTTGTAGTAATAAGGTCTCTATGCCGTAGTAATAAGTACCATTTTCCTACAGTGACATTCGCCCTGGTCCTAGTGTTGGGGAGTATAGCTTTCTTCAGTGCGCTATACATACTCACGCTGTGCTTCGAGGAGAAGACCACGAATATAGTGATGACCTTCATTATAATCATTTTTGGTAAGCTACAACTTATAAAATTCAATAAAATATATTGAAAAACAGTCGAACTTGCACAAGGTTTTTGACTTAGGCGCTAGCTTCCTCCCGCAGCTTCGTTCGCGCTTCTCCGGGATAAAAAGTAGCTTTTATGTTATACACATATGCAAAATTTCATCAATCCAATACGTATTTTTGGCATGAAGAAGTTGCAAACATCCATACACCCACACACACACCCTCACACACACACAAACACTTCCGCATTTAGTGTGATGTAAGTTTAGATAAACGTTCTAGTTTAGAATCTCTACATCATTTTTCAAAACAGAGGCCGCAAAGATGTTCGGCTTTATTAAAAAGGAACAGAAGTAAAAATAAACCCTAAACGAAACGGTTCTTAAATATTTTTAAGGAATGTAATAAAACCTAGAGAATTTACCATTTAATAATAATTATCTCTTAATCTTATGTATAGAAATATTAAATTTATTTCTATACATAAAATATACTAAAGTCATTTGCAACGGGATATGTACCATGATTTGAGTAAAGTTTGAGTGTAGTCAAATCATGGTAAATATCGCGTTGTAAATGGCTTTTAGTTTAATAACCGTGATGGATTTAAAAGGCATAAAACATAATTTATTCTAGAATTTAATGTAGGTACTTTTTTTTTTGTATAGATACGTATATGACGTGTTATTCTTATAATGCCGAAATAATTGATTATAGAGAACCTGCCTACCTAATCTACTCAAACCATTCTGTTTTCCTTATAATGTAAGCGGGTTAACTACTAACCTTGTTTGTGTTACAAGAACACCAACGTTGTATCCCTAACGAGTTACATCATCAGAGCGAGTGCGGTCCTAGACTTCTTCCAACACAAACTACGTAGTAAACCCGCTCACAATCTTAATGAATAAAACTAATAGATTTAAGAATTCACTATAAAATACATTCTTTTTTCTTTTACAGGTCTCCTAACACCGTTCATAAAGACAGCAGTAGGCTTCTTCGAGACCGATACAAACGTGATTATTCGCTTCCTTCTCGCGCTAGCCAGCTATGTGATGCCTCCACACACTGTGACCATCGCGGCTTGCAAGGTGGCATATGTGGGCCGGTTGAACGCACTGTGTCAACTGAACAAAGACAGATGTCCGAACCTTTTTGTAGCTGACGGTGGCTTTGACTCGGTTAAGTGTTGTGGTGAGTATTTATGAACTCTATTTATAAAGTGCTAAGGTAGTAAGTTGCAAATCGCGTATGTGGGTCGGTTGAACGCTCTGTGTCAACTGAACAAAGACAGATGTCCGAACCTTTTTGTAGCTGATGGTGGCTTTGACTCGGTTAAGTGTTGTGGTGAGTATTATGAACTCTATTTATAAGGTGCTAAGGTAGTAAGTTGCAAGTCGCGTATGTGGGCCGGTTGAACGCACTGTCAACTGAACAAAGACATATGTCCGAACCTTTTTGTAGCTGATGGTGGCTTTGACTCGGTTAAGTGTTGTGGTGAGTATTATGAACTCTATTTATAAGGTGCTAAGGTAGTAAGTTGCAAGTCGCGTATGTGGGCCGGTTGAACGCACTGTGTCAACTGAACAAAGACAGATGTCCGAACTTTTTTGTAGCTGACAGTGGCTTTGACTCGGTTAAGTGTTGTGGTGAGTATTATGAACTCTATTTATAAGGTGCTAAGGTAGTAAGTTGCAAGTCGCGTATGTGGGCCGGTTGAACGCACTGTCAACTGAACAAAGACATATGTCCGAACCTTTTTGTAGCTGATGGTGGCTTTGACTCGGTTAAGTGTTGTGGTGAGTATTATGAACTCTATTTATAAGGTGCTAAGGTAGTAAGTTGCAAGTCGCGTATGTGGGCCGGTTGAACGCACTGTGTCAACTGAACAAAGACAGATGTCCGAACTTTTTTGTAGCTGACAGTGGCTTTGACTCGGTTAAGTGTTGTGGTGTGTAATATAACTGGTAACTTTTCATACAATACAATAAAAATATTCTTTATTGCACACCAAATAATAAAAATAATCACAGAACACAAAAACAAATACAGATAATGTACAATGGGCGGCCTTATCGCTATGAGCGATCTGTTCCAGGCCACCATAGGATGGACAAGCCAAGCAAGTGATCGAAAAAGTATAGACTGTGGCGTGTAAACAAATTCATACGACCATCATCTGATCCCAGAGTGGCTGCTGTGACTTCTGAGTGACTTCTCCGATTCAGCTCGTGGATGTCGTAAGAGCCGACTAAGGGAACCTTCCAGAAGGACAGCAGCTTCCTTCTGTGTATTTTTAACAACTCCACTGCGAACACCAATCCGGCTGCCAAGCGTGGAGATTATGGCAATACCCTCCTTTGTTTGGGGGTGCGTGTTCAGCAGTGGACACATGTGCTGACGAGGACACATACAGATCCGCATAATACCGGCAGGTATTCTACTAAGTTTATAATTGTCTTTTGTTTTCAGCTGGTGAAGCAGCAAAGGCTTACTTTGCTTTCGATGATTACTCCCCCGGATTGGAGATGGTGATCATGTTGGTCCAAGGATTTATTGGCATGGTAAGTTCATTTAAATAAATGAATACAGGGTGCCACGTAACATGTGTAGTAAGCCGAAAGGGGGTGATTTTTGACCCCGAGGAAATCCAAGAGTAAGTCCTTTGAAATTTCAAGACAACAATAATAGTTACATAAGAATACACGGAAAAGGTCCGAATGTTTCTTTAATAAAAAAAAGTCAACATTTTTCGACCAAAACCCCCCCAGGTTGACCCCCTCAGGTTTCAGAATCACTCCCTTTCGGCTTAGTACACATGTTTCGTGGCACCCTGTATAGTGGACATTTCATACAGCATCAATTGTATAATCCATACTGACATGTTGTCTGTGTCCGCGTAAGACGCAGCTTAGTTGATTGCGGGTTCGATGCCCGTTGCGGGACTTATTTGTTTGTTTGATCTGTATGCGTTCCAAGTCTAAGGCTGCGAACGCACAGACAGGCGGCTGGCTTAGCGCCTGGAGCCCTACGGGCCATTTGACGACTAGCGAAGGCGCCAAGCGTGCACGTCCTACGTACAAAGGCTCTAGGCGCTAAGCAAGCCGCCTGTCATTGCGTTTAAATTGGACCCCAGTGTTTCCTAGGTACCGTATAGTACGCATGACTTCAAAAAAACATAATTAAGTAGTTTAGCAGTAATCTCAATCCTAAAACACAAGCTCTGCTTTCTTTGAGGCTAAATGTCAATGTATGACGTGTCCAACACTTCATTAGTTTATTTCGTTGATGATTCTTCTTGTTCCGGACCTTGTCTCAGGGGGTCGGATGATTGCCTGTAATAACTCCACACCCACAGTTAACCAGACCCGTAATTTTCAGACAATAGTGATATTAATACAAAAGGGTTTCTTCAACTACCTCCTGGATAAAATCCACAACGCGAGCTTCAAGAACAGAATGCAGACGACGAATCACAAGGACGATATCGTCGCCGCAGAGGCGCTGTATGTCGAGAAAGAGATTAAACTGCGTAAGTTTCACTATCCATACTTCAGATCACATCACGCTAATATTATAAATGCGAAAGTTTGGATGTAATGGATGGATGTTTGTTCCCTCTGCACGCCAAAATGACTGAACGGGTCGGGCTAAAATTTTGCATGCAGATAGTTTTAAGCCTGGAATAAAACATAGGCTACTTTTTATCCCATAAATTAGTTCATATTGGATAGAAAGAACCTTTTAACGTGTACATAGAAACAAGGCGTGCGAAGCCGTGGGCTGAAACTAGTATATAATAAATTCGAAAGTAACTCTCTTTGTCTGTCTGTCTGTTACCTGTACACGCCTAAACGTCTGAACGGATCACAATGAAATTTGGCAGCGAGGTAAATGATATCGCGGGACGGACATAGACTACTTTTTTTTTGGCGACCGATGTGGCGCGGCGGACGAAGGTCCGCCTGCGACGCAGAAGGTTGCGGGTTCGATTCCCGCCTTGGGACAAATGTTTGTACGATCTGCGAATATTTGTTCCGGGTGTTCTGGGTATTTTCTATATATAATAAAAAAATAATATCTATCTATGTTATGTATTGTATTAAGTTTATCAGTCATCTAGTACCCATTACACAAGCTTTGCTTACTTTGGGGCTAGATGATGCTGTGTGGATTGTCTAGCATTATTTATTTATTTATTTACTACTTAAAGAGCGCGTGCAATGCCGCCGGCAGCAGCTAGTTTAGAGGTGCCAGAGGAAGGGCGTCAGCTTCCTTCTATGTACTCTAACACCTACAGTGCGATCACTGATCCGCTTGCTAAGCGTGGTAATTAGGACACCTTGTTTGGAGGTAGTAATAATCACAAAACACATACCACACCACCACAACAGCCTGTATTGGAACAGCCCCCCTGAAAAGCGGCTTATTGGCTTTTATCTCATTGGGGATAATGTCTTTTAGACCCGCGCTGGGCATGCGGGTTGGGGATTGCAATTCGGTGGTAGAGTTGTTCTGCAGGGAGTGCTGCTGCGCGCCCCCCGGTGGATATCCCTCAGTCGCCTCTTACGATATCCGCGGCAAGAGTTGGGGTAGTGTAAATACTAAGCTACACTGAAAATCACAAAATAATGGATTGAAACAGTTCATGCATGTTTGTACATTTATTATTATTTATTATTTTTCTTATTTTTCTGAGTAAGTTTATCTTATACCTTGGCATCATGATGAACATATTTTTCTATATTATTTTATAGTTTTTTACTTTTATTTAGTTCTGCACCCTCTTTTCTAGTGCAACTCGAACCTGGCCAACCGATAGTCACGAAAAGGAGTCGAATTTTAGCGATGACGAAGCCCGAATTATATGGTTTAACTTGTGTGTATTTTATTTATTTACTTTTAAAGCCATTCTCACAAGTGATTTGGATTTCATTCGAGTATACTACGCAAGAAGGTCCGGCCATTTCTCATTTTCATCTAAGGTTGTTTGAATGAGTTTGCTAGAACGTTCATTACTCATTATCTATGTTTTGGTACCTACGTGTTTGTTTCTTATGTAATTCGGCTACACTAAAAGATAACTACTTTAGAACCATGTCGCTTTAAAGTTGACTATGTTCAGTCTACGCACCCATAAGCGCTCTTTAGTATGACAAAGTGCTAAACTGCTGAATGTACAGTTCCGCCCTTTCTTTTTCCGCACCAATTATTCATAGCTCTAGAAGAGAATCCATTACATAACTCTTTATTGTACACCAAAATTAAATAAAAAACATAACAACATAAAAGATATTAACGTAAAATAGAAAGGCCTTTGCTTTCAGCAGTAAGACCGCCCATCACAGATCATTGTTGTTCTTTTGCTTTCTATCTTTGTTCTAATGTTGTTTTAACATAATAAAATAAAGTTGAAAATTTAAACGGGTCTCCGAACAAGTGAAAATAATATGTTCTTTGAAAAAGTTGCCTGATTTGTACTGTACGGAACCCTACGTGTGCGAGTGGACTCGCACTTTGCGGTTTTAATTTATACTATAAATGTTTTTTTCAGCCAAGAAGCACATAGAAGATGACAAGCAAGCGATGTTAGTGAGCGACCTGCACAAGAACTATACGTTTTTGTTTAAAAAGAACGTTCATGCGGTCCGGGGAATCAGCTTCTCTGTCAAGAAAGGTGACCAAACAGTTATTTTAAGGCTATGTTCAGTAGTAGCTGATAGAGTTTGGCTATTGAGAGTTGATACTGACTAAGCGCCAAGTCCAGTTTTTTTAATATCGTACCTAACAATATTTCGTGCGCGCTCTACAATTTTTCGTTTTCTCCAATTTCGGACTCGTAAAATGGTAAAACAAGAATCACCGCAAAACGAAATCATCGACAATTTGTTTTGTGGAGTTCATGTCATTTAAATATAGAGCCATTAAAAAAGTTTGCAAATATTTCCAGTCTCAACATTCGCCAGACTCTATGTTGATGTTTTTAGGGTTCCGTATTTTTAAAACTTTATTTAAAGATCTTAATCACACTGTGATGATGTCGCTCTGAAGGTGACCCTAAAAATAACTATGTACCTATTTAGAACGAGCTACTTTAACTCATTCACTACTGACGCTTGATTGATGAACTTTGTGGCGTAGTGGTCGTAGGTTCACCTGAGACGCTTTGTAGCGGGTTCGATCCCCGCCTCAGGACAAATGTTTGTGTGATTTGTAAATATTAGTCCTGAGTCTGAGTGTTTTCTGTGTAAAATATCGATATAAGAATATCTAATTTCATAGGTTTGTGACATTTTATTAGCTTAATTTTAAACTTGAGATTAAATAAATAAATACCACTGGATATTCACACGACATCATCTAGCCTTAAAGTAAGCAGACATTTATCACTAAAATACTGTTTATTTTTCTTAAAAACGTAGCTTATCTGTTACTTGTTTTCCCAGGTGAATGCTTCGGCCTCCTCGGAACGAACGGCGCCGGCAAATCGACCACGTTCAAGATGCTGACCGCTGAAGTGTGTCCCACGAAAGGCCAGGTCTACGGGAATGGACATTTCATGCACCAGGAGAAACTTACGGTAATTTATTTTCTTATTACTCTCAAAAGAACTGTGCCGGTTGTGACCTAAGAATCGACCCCTCTAACTCACCCCGTGCATGACGTAAGAGTCGACTAAGGAAACCTACCAGAGGAAGGGCAGCAGCTTCCATCTGGGAATTTTTAACACCTCTACTGCGACGACCACGCATGCTAAACAACAAACAATAATCAAATTTTACTTTTTAGGGTTCCGTACCCGAAAGGTATGAAATATACACAACCAGTGGTCGGTTGTGAAGTCACCTCATACAGGTTTCATCTGAAAATCAGTGCTACCTTGCAATAATGTGAGGTCGCATTATGCTGAGGTGGAACCCTTTGGCCTGCTCCGTTACAGCGCAGAGCACAAACACGAAGTGTGTGCTCTGCGCTGACTCACCCACTATCTAGCGTACCTAGCTCATTTTTTTTTTCAATCCTGTTACAGTCTGTAAGTTTTAGGTTCTAGTTAGGTAGGTATCTATCTATTTTATATTTTGCTTTTCATTTTTTTGTTCTGTTCTGTGCTGTATCTATGTTGTGTCAATAAATGTCTCTCTATCTCTATCTATATAAAAAAATTATGCTGGACAATCCACACAGCATCATCTAGCCCCAAGCTAAGCAGAGCTTGTGTTATGGGTACTAGATGTCTGATATACTTAATACAATACATTACATAGATAGATATTTTCTATTATACATAGAATACCCAGAACACCTGGTACAAATATTTGCAGATCGTACAAACATTTGTCCCAAGGCGGGAATCGAACCCGCAACCACCTGCGTCGCAGGCGGACCGTCTTCCGCCGCGCCACATCGGTTGTCGAAATAATGTATAAGTATAAACTCGTCATTTGCATATCCCTTAAACAATTTTGTTCTTTCCCTACAGTTCTTGCGTACGATCGGCTACTGCCCTCAGTTCCTCGGCATCGATGACTTCCAGACCGGCAGCGACAACCTCAGGACGCTGCTGACCATCCGCGGTCTGGACGATAATGACATCGACAGGGAGCTAAAAGCGTGGATCGAGGTTGTCGGTCAGTTGTAATGAATTGAATTAACTAAGGAATAGCAAGCTGAAGTGTCCGTCCGAGTCGCAGCAGTGGGAGGAAGAGATTCAGATTCTTTATTCATATCTGTCATTACATGGCACAAAACTCATGCTTAGTAAAATAATTAAATTCATTTAATTATTCATACGTAAAAACGAGACTGGGTAGAATTAGCACAGGACCGAGATCACTGGAAGGCTCTGCAGGAGGCCTTCTCGTTCATACGGAGGGAAAACTGACTAAATAGTGACATTAAATAATAATACGATATTACAAAATACTTAATTAAAAATATAACCTATTTACCTTAGAAATCAAAAGATGGCGCGGATCTTCCGCTGAAGAATAAAGGTTGTTGTAGTGTGTCATGTTAAACAATGCATTGTCAAATTTATTACCGGCATAATATAAGAATGACTAAATATTTTAATAAGCTGAAGTGTCAGTGCTGGCCATATATCCCGAAGAACCGACAAACGAAAATATATTCTTGTATGGAGACCACGAGCAAAGTTTTAGGTTTGACGGTGTATGTTCCAAGTTATTGTTTTCTGTTCACAGGCCTGCAAAAATACGCCGATACCGTAGCATCTCAGTACAGCGGCGGATACATGCGTCGTCTCGCGACCGCAGCCTCCCTGTGCTCCGGAGCCCCTCTGTCTCTGCTAGACGAGCCGACCGCGGGCGTGGATGTCGGAGCGCGGCGCCGCGTCCACGCCGCGCTCAGGAAGTCTCTGCAGCAACACCGGAGCATCGTCATCACTTCACACAGGTACCGTATAGAATTCTGTCGTCCTGCTATTTTACCAGCGCCATCTAGTTATGATGTTGAAACTGCAACTAATACGTAATACTGCTTGGCTGAACGCGAAAACGTGAATCGTTTGTTCGCCCGTTATTATTCGCGCCATCTAGTTACAACATTGGAAGACTGAACACTATTGTATTGTACTAGTGGGTAATATTTAAGTACGCTAAAATGTTATGTATTTATCTAAGTAAATAAATTATTGTATTCTATTATTTATTTCCAGTATGGACGAGATGGAAACCCTGTGCGCGCGCATCGCTATAATGGTGGCGGGAAGGGTGCGCGCCCTGGGCACGCCGGCCGAGCTGCGCGCGCGCCACGCGCAGGGACACGCCGTGCTGTTCAAGGTCGCGCACGCACCCGACCGTATGTATTACTGTTACATATTGTGGGGGCACGGTACATAATATGAAGACCGTGCATAATCGCGGTTGGTGGTCATCGCGTCTCGCAAGAATCAGTGTATTAGTAGTTTTTACCAGCGACTACGTCCTACCCCAGGATACAGCCGATATCGTTGCCATATTTCATTAACGTCAACAGCCAGTGGTTTGGTCTATAATAGCATCACAAAGTGCGTGTTGAAGTGGCGACAGGGGTGACAGATTTCAATGAAACGGTGGTGTAGATTTTTCTTATAAAAGCAAGAACCCGCTCCAGCTGGTAACCAAAAAAGGAACTTAAAAGTATGGAGAGCGGGCTATGCGAGTCTTTATTGAAGGACAGTAATACTATCCCTTCGCTCCGCTGGTGCAGAGCGTTTCCAAGCTCACGACACCCACTGCAAGGAGGCTGACATAACTGGTCATATTGTACAATACACAGTGTAATAACTTTGTCGTGTTTCAGAGGTGGACAGTCGCGGCCAAAATCAAGTGGATACCCTGAAGAGCACCCTCGTTACCAAGTTCGATTGCACGCTGAAAGACGAGCATAAGGTATAGAATTACACTGTCTTATTAGTTATAAGCTTTGCCCGCTTCTTTTACGTGGTACCTAAATAAATATAATAAATATTGCACTCAGGAATAATGTAGATAGCTATAGCATATCTTTTTTTTTTAAATAAATAATACTGTACAATCCACGCAGCATCATATTGTAAAACAACTTCAAATTGTAAGTTTGTTTGTAATTTAATTACAAATAAAAGTACTAATATCATTAAAACATACCCAATAGGTGACCCCAAGGGACGTTTTTCTGTCCAAAAATCCCTTGAATAAACTTTAAAATTTTCCCGGTAATTTTTCTTTGCTTATAAACCTTATTCTTTCTATGTATGTATGCTGGGAAGCTGTTAATAGTAGATTTGAGATAACTATTTCTTTGTATGTATGTTTACACCTTTTTGTAACCCAATCAAGAGTTACATACGTATCATTCCACAAACTACTCCCAAAATCCCCCGCCATTATCTAATCGATCCTACGATATCTGGATTTTATACCACGACAATCTTCACAAATTACAGATCATTAAAAGTACCAATTGTTTCAGACAATGCTTCACTACCACATAAACGATCGCATGAACTACAGCGATTTGTTCACACAGTTGGAAGACCTCCGGAAGACTTTCCCCAATCTCATAGAAGACTATTCAGTGACCGAGACGACGCTCGAGGAAGTGTTTCTTCACTTTGCCAAGGAACAACAGCAGGCTGAAGCTGAGGTAGCTGAGCAGAGTATTCGAGTTAGCAACGGTATCGTTTAAACGTTACTTTTTAAGCCTTAGAATTGTATGACTGGTGTAAGTAATATTTGATTCTGATTGTTTATTTCTGATCTCAGAGCCTTATCACACTGGTGAATTGCGAGCGATTTCAAGGCAAGTGCGCAACGAGCTCGCTTCGATTTTCTTTTTGTTTTTTAAAGTTCTTTGCGTATGCAAACACAAAAACACAATATACATTAACTAAAGACTGTTTAACCTAACTAAGTACAAGACCAATTAATAAATAACTCAACAGGTTAAAGGCGCATTTAAAAGTTTTATGATAAAATTACGATATGTATGTATATGTTAACACTTAATAAATAATTAACTAATAAAATTATATAAAACGTGCAGTAGAACTTGCATAAAATATAAACGTCATATGAGCACGTATGTATAAGCTCGATTGCTAACCGTGGCGTGCTCGCTGCGCACTCGCCTCGCTTTGAAATCGCTGACAAATAGCCAGTGTGATAAGACTCTTTTATGTAATCGTAAAATTAGTAACCTCAATTGGGTTATAGAATATCTTAAAATCATTTCCGTAGATGGCGTTAATGATTGCGTTTTCGGCCGTGATCGTGATTAATTTTCACACATAATTTTTTGAGCACCTGCTTTCTGTAGTTACGTTTTTAACGGTAACGGTACTCGAAACGACGATGAAGTTATTGTGATAAGTTTCTCTCACGGGCTATTTCCGGACAAAAACACAAACATACAATATTCCTCATTTCGATCTATTTGAAAATACAGAGAAGAAGTAACAAAGATCGCATTTACATTTATAATATTATTAGTGAGAAGTAATTTTAATGGTGGCTACCTTTTAGGTTAGTGGAGTTTGGATAGTGTATTGCTTAGGTGAAATGTTGCATAGAATGTGTCTAAACAATTTGTGTAGATGGCGCTAATGATGCGATGTTCTCGTTATGCAGCAGCATAACTATAAAAACTATATACTAGTAAGTAGTCTTTGGTGCGCTCTCTGGTAACTTGTACCGGTTATTCGGTAAATGCGAATTAGCTTTTTGTCTATTTTTGTTGTTAATCATATAAGTAGGTAATATATTATGATTATTATTTATTGTTATAGTATTGATGTTAATAGCATACTATAGAAAAGGCTGCACGACATTGAAAGTGGAAGCCCAGCCTTAGCTTACATTCCTGTGTACTTGTGTCAATTTAAGGAACGGGTGTCGCAATGTGACCGCCTATTTTGAATTTAGCGTAATTTTTGTTATGATTTCTATGAACGAATTCACATTGGGTTTATAAAAACAGTGCCATTTTGTAGCATTTTGATATAATACTAAAACCAGGACTCAATATGAATATTGGAAACACGTACGATTGCGAAAAAATACGTAAAATAGAAAAAAACGCACCAGTATAGATTTTCTATTTTAAGAAGTGTTTTTGTCAATAACACTAAACTGTACGTAGTTTTAAACAAACTTTACGATAGTTTTAAAATACGCTAAAATTCAAAATAGTCGGTCTCTGTCACACTCTTAATATAAATATGAAGCCTCACCTAGACAGACGCGGCCTGCGGTGGCGACCAGTACAATTTGCGTTCATTTCGATTGCAAATTATACTAGCGGTCACTGCGAGCCGCGTCTGTCTAGGAGAGGCTTTATACGATAAAACATGTTAGGCAACTAAATTTGCCATAGTATTGTATTTTAATTTTGAAATATACAGCTGCTTTTTGCAGTTATACAACATTTGCCACAATTAAGTATTTATAAAAAAAATTCAAGTTAAACTTTGAAATATACAGTTGCTATTTTTCTGCAGCAATTGTTCCCTATTTTTCCTCTCGGCACTGATATAATTTTAAGGTTAAAGAACTAATTTATTGATTGTTTATATAGAGCGCGATCTTGCTGCATAAAGCCGAGTACTGACCGGTGTTACGAGGCGTAATAATAATAATCATTTATTTCAGGTGTCACAAGACAAGTACAAAGTAACTTAACTAGTGCCCATATCATAAATACCTTAGAGAACTAACATACTCGTACATAATTATAAAAACTAAAAAAAAGAATCGTGTCATTGGCACTGAGTCGATGACGTGCGCGCGTAATGTACCATCCGCAGCGAGCAGGACACGTTACGCCGCCGTGAGCTAAAATCCGTCTCGTTGCGCGCGCCTTCTTTGTTGCCCCGTAATACCGGTCAGTACCCTAGGAATTTATGCGCGCTTGGAACAATGGTCGCGCACAAATATCGATCTTGTTTTTGTATTATTGTGATGCCGTCTTACTTTCTACATATAGGGTTTGTTCATGAAAGAGAGTTTATTATTATGTGTTGAGAGTACGATAACTTCTTATACGGTATCTAAATTACTTGTAGAACCTGGAAAAATATGATTTTTCGTTCTTTTTTCACGGATTACCTTAAATGCGCAGGTTTTACCTGCTAGATAAGAAAATTGAGAGTCGCTACGTCATGTTACAAGAAAATTCCATAGAAGAATTTTCTCTTCCTCACACCTCTGCCATATTTCATAAAGCTTGTCTTGTCTCCCTGTCTAGCGACATAAATACTATCAAATAGATAGAAACAGAGCTGTTACAAAATACTGCATCCTATCGAACGAAGTGAAGTCGATCCTAAATTGTAGGATAAAATTGTATTCTAAAGTATTTTACTAACTATTTATTCGTACTTACTCGTATATAAATTATTAAAATAACATATAACGGGTGACGCGAAAGTAATGTCATAATGTGAATGTGCTTTATTTTTTGCAAATGGCGTCAATTGACACTGCTTTTACATCTATTGTAGACAAATAGAGAAGTTAGATGTGAAAGAACAGTGACATTTGACGCCAAATGCAAAAATTAGGTCACATTCACTTTATGACATTACTATAGCGCCACCCTGTATTTACTCTTAATTGTAATCATTAGGAATATGATATAAGAGTGTATTCTATAGCTTCTATATACAAATGTTAGTTTAATGGATTCTGCCCACTACACCACGACGGCCATAATCACACCGGGATAATCAAATTATAATCAATAAATGCTTTAGTTATAAAAACTCCGTTTCGTCAACGGCCAGTCATTTCATTATTTCCGTTACAGTGCCATGTGTATACCCTGTGAAGTGAGCAAATCTCGTTATACTAACTACTTTAATATATTTAGATTGTTTAGTAAATATTACCCTCGTACTGAAACACCGCTTGTTAGAAGTTTGCAAGACTCCAAATTACAATAATTTGAGAGCTCGTCTAGTACCCTTAACACAGCAGTGTTTGGGGCTAGTTAATGCTGAGTGGATAAAATTCAGAAACAAATTTATTTAGATTCAAAATCAACACCTTAAAGTTGCGTAAAACTAAGAGGCGTTTTAGTATTCGGGGTTTAGTCAATTAACTGCTATATACATTCCTGATATTATTTTAGATATACTACATGTTGTGATAAAAACATCTTAAAAGGTGGTCTGATTCCATTTTTCAAAACTATTCAAATAATTGAGATATAATCTCGTATTATTTTTTAAATCTCAATTAAATTTCTTTAGTTATTTTGATAATCTTAAAAGAATTTAAACTAAATGCTTATTGTAACTGTTTGTCAGTGCCTCGTTAAATGTAATGTTAACCAAATGTAAGTATGTAGAGAATTGTAAAACAAAGCTTATGTACTCATGTTAGTATTAAAACTTGTTTATTTAAAATACTTTGGAGATACACTTGTTCTGTTTCGAAAATTATGTAGATTTAGGATATGTCAAGTTAACAGTAACTATATTATTTATTATCATAATAGGTCTAAAGCTCAAAAGAGACAACATCAAATCTGAAGTCACGTTGTCTACCTCAAGGTATTCAATAAATAATATAAAATATTATTTATCCAAACATCACATCTGTGTACATTGTTTGCAAATAAGAATTTTGAATTTGGCAAGCGAACTGGTTTTCATTATTTATCTATCTACATAACCGAAGTTAAACGCAATATTATTGTTATTTCCTGTCTGCGACCGCAGGGCAAAGGCCTTTTACTTCATTCTCACTTCACGGCCTTGTGTTGTGGACTGACCCATCACCATCATAATCAGACTATATTAGTCCACTGCTGGACACAGGACTCCCCTAATAAGCGCCATAGCGCCCTGTCTTCAGCTTGCCGCATCCTGCATCTGCCTGTAGTCTTTAGCAGGTCGTCGTCCCACCTGGCCGGAGGGTGTCCTACACTACGTTTGCCGAGTCGTGGTCTCCACTCCCCAACTGACCGAACCAATCTTAAAGATAAAAAATGATAGCTATCATTTTCTTCTTATTTCTTCTTCGACTTAAAAAAGAGTAACAATATTAGATGATGGCAATACGCTGGTAGCGTGCGTTTTCGGCTTCGTTCATTTGGGGTACATAAGTATACAAACATATTAACTACCCCAAATGGTTTAGATTGAGTTTCTGTATTAATTCTTAATAATTTGTATATCAAAACATTTTCTATACTTAATATTTCTTAATTTTGTGCACGAAAGAATTTGTATTTTTAACACATTTAAGCTTGAACTTACATAAAGTGCCTATGTAGTAAACTTATTATTTATAAGTTAAATTAAAACACTTGTTTTATTAAACAATGTACTTACTTAACACTACTGTATGTACAAGACTGCATTTACATTCTCAATAAATAAATGTATGAAGGCTTTTATATAATAAATACATTTTCATTAAGTATTATTATTTTATTTGCCTGCGAGATTCCATTCTTATGCAAATGCCTAAATAAGGCGGAGATAGTTTCATTCGCGGCGGTCGCGGTGCAAGATTTACCCTCCAACTCAGCCCGTGGACGTCGTATGAGCAGACTAAGTGTTTGTTCACGTAGGAATGCGCGGGCGCGGCGGCGGCAGGGGTCAGGGCCGTAGCCAGGAAGGAGGGGGTTGCAGGCCCCATTGAAAACCCCTAAACGTTATCGGCGAGCGCAGCGAGCCGCGAAAATATTGCGTTTTTGTAAATTATTCGCGGTAATGGGCAAAGTGATCTTAAACGGGTGTCGAGCACTGGACAAGATATCATCAGCGAGCGGAACGAGCCGCGAAATTTTATGGTTCCGTTAAATTTTTGCAGTGTTATCATATTGACCGCTAACACGACATCCCGACCCTAAACTCCTAACACTAGTAAGTGCAAGTGACGAGCGAAGCGCGCAAGAGCTGCATCAAGCAAGAGTAAGAATGTGACAAAAAAAAAAGATGGGGAGCGAAGCGACCCTAGAATATTTTAAAGACCTTGCGGTGGTTGATACAGGGTGAGCGAAGGGAGCGAGATTAACAAAATAATTAGGAATACAAAAAAGAAGTAAATTTTGTTACTTTTTCTGGTCACAAACTGGTCTAGAAGAGTATGAGAAAATAAATAACAGCGAGCGGAGCAAGCCTTATAAATTTTGCGGTGCATAGAAAATTAATATCAGCGAGTGGAATGACCCGCAGCCTTTTTTAAAATGGGTGAGGCATGTCTAGCAAAACAGAAGCTAAATAATGAGCTAAGAACAATTTATAAGTTTGTATGAGGACAACAGACTATATGCTACAACATTAACGGCGAGCGAAGCGAGCCACAAAATGTCGTGAGCGTGTGAGTTGTTTCGTATTAGATTTTTTGCAGTTGAAACGGAGGTCAAGTCCCGGACTTGAAGCAAGCCAGAAGCTTAACGAAACAGCAGAATGGTATCATCGGCAAGCAGAGCGTGCCGCGAAAATTTGGTGATTTCGTTAGATTTTTGGAGTGTACAAGGTGCCACGTTATTGCTGTACTAAGCGAGAAAGGGATGGTCCACCGAATATTTTTTGTTCTAGCACTTTCTGTGTTTCAAGGTTTTGTACTGAAAAAAGACCTAGACAATTTCATCATTTTTAAGTGAGTGACCATCCCTAAGCCAGCTGTTCATCAGTATGGTTCTTGACCTTAAATTGTCACCGCCCATACTTAGGTAATACACACTAGATGTGTGAAGACTGGAGAGGCGCCAGGCCTAGCGCCTATAGGCGCGGTAGGCGGAATAGGGGCGTTATGTGAGCCAATGAGACGACCACGCGGCATTATTTCTTTTAGGCCATCATGTCTTTAGCCATACCCACAATTTTTATTATTATATCGATATTTTAATAAAAGTTTACGGTGGTTCCCTACACTTTTCTTCTAAGCTATTATTGTTTTAATGTGTATCTGTAGGTAACAAACATACCTGTTAGTTTCGTGGTAGATACGTCTACGTAGGTGCATAATAAAGATTATTTATCGATATTTTAATAGAAGTACAAACTTCTATTAAAATATCGATAAATAATCTTTTAGGTTAGAAAATCGCGAAATTTTAAAAATTGCTAGGTACATGCCTAGTTAATTTTTAGCATGAATTAATGTATTCTTTATTTGCACATGAAAAATAATAAATCAATCTTATAAACTAAGGTAAATCTAGTACAAAATTAAGGCGGCCTAGTTAAAGGAACCCAAAAATTTTGTCGGCAAAATGGTGTGTTTGCCTAAGTGATAGGGTTGTCGCTTTGGTTAGCGTTTGACATGAGTGTTTTAAAAAAAATAAAAGAAAGAAGAAGAAGAGAAAAATTAAAAGAACGTGTTTCTGAAAATCAACCATGTGGATCAGTCAGTATCCGGCGGGCCTTTGTCACCGCTAACGTACCAGCTATTTTCGAACCGAATGGTCTGTTGCATTTGCTCCCTTTGGGGTGGAGGCCCTAGGTCCGTGGGGTACCGAGGCTATCCGGGTTTTTAAAAAGTTATCTGAGCGTCTGGACGACGCAACGACGCGTGACCCGAGAGCTGCTGGGTAACTGGCGCAGCGCATCAGCATTGCCATACAGCGGGGCAATGCAGCCAGCGTCTTGGGGACGCTTCCGGCTGGTATTGATATGGATCACTTGAGCTACCTGTAGATTGTTTGCATCAGTCTGCAGTTAGCTTAATTGTTTCAATTGTAAATACTAGTTCTAATTTGTTTTTATTATTTGATTATAATTTTCTTTGTCAATAAAGTGCAAACCGATATCTTTCATTTGATACCCCACTCGGTGAGGTAGCCCCCCTTCGAAACCCTAAAACGGCTCTAAGACAAGAGCGTGCGCGTTGAAATCTTTTGTATGCTACGCCGCGGCGGTCTCGTAGCGTAGCAGGTTCTTCGTAGAACTTGCTACGGCGCTACGAGACAGAGTACCATAAAATAAATATTTATAATTATTTTGAAGTGAAAGTCTATGGTCTTGGCTATACTTATTATCCCTAACTTCTGACCGAAATCTAACTTTTATTTTACAACATGTTTTATGTTTGTACGAGTTGCAAATAAAATGTTCTTATTCGGAAGGGAAAATTAAGTAAATAAAAATCCATACTAATATTACAAATTCGTACTTTCTTTCACACCTTAACGGCTGAACGGTTCTCAGTTAAATTTGGCAGGGAGGTAAATGGTATCTCTGGGACGGACAAAAGCGCGCGCTAAGGTGCGGGCAGCACCTAGTAAAGATATAAATAAAACGTCAAGTGTGAGTCGGGCTCACGCACCAAGGGTTCCGTATAATTGTAAGAACTGTTTCTTGCCAAATTTCATGATTCTAGGTAGGGAACGGGAAGTACCTTATAGGTTTTGGTCCATGAAGAGAAAGTTTTTTAGTTTCAAAAGTTTTTTTTTGTGAATAAACTACAAATTTACGGTATTCGGATTTTTTCCTTTACTTGTGCTATAAGACCTTGCTTTTTGCCAAATTTTATGATTCTAGGTCTACGGGAACTTCTCTGTAGGTTTTGTGTGCATGTGATTCCCTTGGAAATTACAGAATATTGAGACATAAACGGCTCTAACATTTGATTTTGTAGACTGAAAAGTTTTATATTTATATCACGGCTTTAAAAGGTTAAGGGACTTGAATATTTGATGTTAATTTGAACTCGAGTCCTCGCGCGTTTTTAAGAAAAAAGGGACAACAAAGTGATCCTTTAAGAGTTCCTGTTTTTCTTTTGAGGTACGGTATCCTAATAAAGATAATCATCCTTACAATCCGTAGTAATATAATTAAGCGTGTTTTATAAAACGATAAACCGACTTCAAGTTCCGGTAGATAATATTCATCTATGTCTCGGACTAAAGAAATCACCCCGCCCTTACTCCCTGACCGAAGGTCTATGTTCACGTGCAATAAATTTACTTTACACTGGCGACATCTAGTTATAATTCAAGTCTAATTTAGCATGATGACACATGGGCGAAACTGTTGACGCCCGTTGCTATGGAAACCATTAAGATGTCAATAAAATTTGGCAGGGAGGTGAAAGGTATCCAGGGGTTGGCCATGTTACTTTTGTCTCGGAAATGAGCGAGCCAAGCCGCGGACAGTAGCTATAATATAAATGCGGCTCTGTCTGCTTCACCTTTCCGCGACTAATCGGCTAAACGAATTTCAATGTAACGTACGCGTCGTAAGTAAAAACAACAGTTTATTAAATTCATTTAATATTTCAAAAATAAGACTTTACAAAATGAACAGTACCTATTAGTGCCTATTAGCGGTCAACAGTCTACTGACACTATCAAGGGTAATAAATAAATATCTACAAAAATCAAAATCGATATCTAAAACAAAAAATACAACTTGATTGAACAACAAATTGATTTTGCTAAAGTAGGTACGTTGCGTTGCCTCTTCTACAAGCGCGTCCGTTTTTTTATCGACCGTCAACTTCTACTTCTTGTTTCATGGCTCGCTGTGTCTTCGTCGAATGCTGCACTGACCATTCCCAGTCCTGTCAAAAGTAATATTTATATCAACTTCAGAGTCCTTAGTACCGGTTGTGCATATTTTTTTATTGTTTTGATTTTCTCCAATCAGAACAAAAAAACAATTATTGTACAATGCAGACTTTTATACGTATGTAGGTATAATGTGCTTATTCTATGTGTTTTTTAAATGTACAACCAATCACATTATCCACAGAGGGGTGAGTCTATTTGACTTTAGTAACGAGACGTGATCGTGAAGTCTCCTTTTCTATACAATTTGGTACAGCGCCTCTATCGTGCGGACATGGAACTACGCAAATCCCATACTAAAAGGAGAAGTCACGATCACGTCTCTTTACTAACGTCAAATAGACTCACCCCTCAGATTACTACAGAAGTTTTACTTACCTACTACATAGTTGGCTGTTGTTTTAAAGTAGCTTATTGATTTCATTAGTTTAGGTTTTTTATATATTTTAGAGGTGGGGGACGTGAGGGTAATTTTACCTAGGTAATTTTTTACGCATATTAGGAAAGAGATAGAAAAAGGAAAAGGGTTGAAATTTGATTACTATTAATTTGTAATAGTTGCAGAATACTTTTCTTATAACTATGTTTAGATAGTAGAAACAGGCAATATCGGCCCGGATTAGCCCCTAGCCCACAAGGCCCGGGCCTAGGGGCCCTTATGGCGGAACATTCATACCCCTAATGTCTGGAATGCCATAAAAATTGGCATTTATTTTTCCAATGAATGATAGGAGATACGTAATTTTGGTTTTTACGTAATAGAAGCGATAAATGCGAAATTCACGTAATTTAAGCGATAAATGCGAATTATAATATTTTCTGTATCTAATACTTTTTCGTCGAAAACATTTTAAAACGCTACACGACTCGTGAATTTTCTAATATTACGTACGTTGCGACGTGCACCGCCCGCGCACCGCCCGCTCACCACCCGCGCACCGCCCGCTCACCGCCCGCGCACCGCGTCTATATGACCTTATTTGAAGCACAGAAGAGCTTGGATAAATTGTCTTCACATATGAGGTCCAACCCAACAAACGATTCCTACTTGCACATTGGCAAATTATTTTGCCCATCAGTAGCAGCGGCCGTAACCACATCGTCTCTGGACACTAGCTCAACACTGGAGAGCTTCTCCAAAATACCATTTTTCAGGGATATACAACAGGATGAACTCTTAAGTGGATATGCTCATTTCCATAGACAACTCGTCAATGTGGTTCAGCAAGAAACTCCTGTTGACGTCATGCAGATTTTACTTGTATCAAAATGTTGCAACTTGAGGTTCGCGAATGCAGCTATACAAAGCCTTTATAGCCCAGTCAACAGTGTAGATGCTGAAAGGTATTTCAGTATCTACAATGTCGTCATAAATGACCGAAGGCAAAGGCTGAAGCAAGAAAATATAGAGACAACCACGATGTTAGGTTTTTACTAACTTTTCTCTTATCAATATTTTGTTATTTTAATGATTATGGTAATAAATACGAGTTTTTAAATATTATTCAATTTTTTTATGCGAATAAAAGCGAAATATTGGATTTTTAACTTATATTTATGCGAAATTTCGTTTTTTTTGTTGCGAAATATACGTAACCCTAATGATAGGTATGTAAATAAATAACAAGATCCGTCAAGTGCGAATGTGACTCGCACGCCGAACGTTTATGAAGTACACCAATATGTACTATTAGATACCGGTTAGAGACTTTGCTGTTTAATAAATACCTAAAAATTTCAAGTACATTTCAGATCGGTTTGCAAACTTCGGAGTTATAGAGGGAATGGTAAAATTTTTGACTTTTTTCAGTATATTTCGAAAAGTATGTAACATACAAGAATTTCAAAAACTGTTTTGAGATGTACAAACCAATACTTTTTATTTGATATGCCACTCGGTGTGGTAGCCTTTTGAAAATTATCCCCCCATTTATTGACTATTTTTCATAAAATTGTCTACTTGCAGACTTTTCTATATTTTTCCTGTAAAATACAGGGTTTTTGGTTAATTAGTAACACTACGTGAACTGCTCTTGCTTGACCAAGCGCCATCTTTTCAGTCTAGTCGACCTATACCTACCTATTTTGACATTACGAAAACACCTCATTCGTTTTTCAAAGTAGGTACCCTACTTATGCCTAAGGAAGTAATCTAGTTTTGAGATAAATAGGTTGTAGGTACTAACAGTTTGCTTGCGTCGTCACATTGTAAGATGGCAGGGGTCACAATTATGCAAGCCGCGGCCGCGCACCCCGATCTAAACATATTAATGAACAATGCATTTAACACTTTTATTGCCTATGAACCTGATGCATGAGTTCTCGCTTCTGGAACTGTGCGTGCAGTGATTGGATTAACGTATGAAACTAAGTTACACATACTTATATTTATATAGTGGGGAAAAATCGAAATAAAAAGGATGGCATCATTTTTAGTGCTGCCAAATTAGTTTAGTTTAGTTTTGCGAGAATTGACACCATTATTCCATTTTTGATAGTCTGTAACTCAGGTAGGTAGGTAAGAGTAACAAAAATGTCTCAAAATTTTATACCAACCTTATTTCCCGTGCATGCCAAACTTCCACATTCCGCATTTACTTCGTCTTCGTCCGTCTCCCGATCCTCCTCTCTGTCTTCCTTCGCTAAATGCAAGAAAACCTCCTCAAGGGTGGCTCCCGACACTGAGTAGTCTTCGATAAGCTTAAGGTAGCTATTCCGAATCAGCTCTAGTTTTATGAACAGTGCGCTGTACGATATTTTATCGTCTATGTGGTAGTGGAGCATCGTCTGAAATAAATAAAGCTTCTGAGAAACCTCCTCATCGATTTCGATGACGGCGATCATCGATAGAAATGACAATCCGTGATGTCTATGCATCACCGATTGTCATTTCTATCTGGAGCTAGGGTCCTGTCTTAGTATACATTGATTAGATGGGTACCGGGACACGCAGGTATCAACGGCAATGAGTGTGCCGACGAACTTGCGCGTTCCGGGGCCAAGGGTACTCAGCTGGGCCCCGAGCCGTTCTGTGGCATACCTAAAAGCCTGGCTAACAGAACCCTATTGGGTTCGTGCTTCGAGGAACCTTCCAAACTCTGGAAGAATTCCTTTGGCATCATGGCCGTCGATAAACGGTACACCAACCGAATCCTAGCGCTAAGCAGAAGCAACCTACGCATCATGACAAGAGCCCTAACTGGACTCTGTCGCCTTAACAAGCACATGTTCAAACTGGGTCTAAGCGACACACAATCCTGCAGATTCTGCGAAGAGGCGGAGGAAACGCTTCTACACCTGCTAGGAGAGTGCGGGGCACTAATGCAAAAACGTAGCATCCATCTGGGTAAGCACCTGCACAGCCCAGACGAGTTACGAGCCATCACTCACCCCGAAGATAATCCTACAGTTACTAGCAGCTGCAAGGGTTAGTGGCATACTATGAACGCCGCAGTTTCTGGGCTGAACATTCGAGTGGCGGTCACAATAGGCCTATCATGGCCGTAGTGACACAAAAGCCACATTAAGCAAATAAAAAAAATAGAATACAGTGAACGGAAAAAACATGGAAGTCTTCATTCAAGGAGAATATTTATTTATTTATTTAATTTTTTGGAGAATCATCAGCTATTTTATCTTAAAGTGATTATAGTAATAATAACAGAAAGCTAATTGTAGATTTTCATGATTATTCTCTGTTACCGCGGTATTCGTTACCTAGATTACTAAATTACAGTGAAATAAGTAATAGAAACAAATTTGAACTAGTATTTGCAATTGAATCAATTGAGACAATTAACTGCAGACTGTTGCAAATAATCAACAGGTAGCTCAGCTGATCCATATCAATACCGGTCGGAAGCGTCCCCAAGACGCTGGCTGCATTGCCCCGCTGTATGGCAATGCTGATGCGCTGCGCCAGATACTTACCACCTCTCTGGTCACGCGTCGCTTCGACCAGACGCTCAGATATTTTTCACAGTAGAATGATCGCAAAGGTACACAGCTATTTTTATTAATTTTAACAAAAGCGTTTGTTAAAATTTCAGCACTGTCTTTGAGATTTGAGAATTTTTTATACTTCGGTAGGTTGCCCTACCGAATATAATTGGTTACAAACATTTGTGTCTATCATTTCTAAATTGTAGAAATCAGAAATCATTAACGCTTATTTCTTTAGGCTTTCAAATAAGGTATTGAATACACAAGTCACAATTTAAACTATAAATTATTATTATCGTCATCATCATCATCAACCCTAAAACGTCCACAGCTGAACATAGACCTCCCCCAAACGACGACGCCACAAATAGCCTTCCTGACTCCTGAATTATTATCATATCACATTTATTTTATAAATGTGAAAGTTCGGATGTTTAGATGGATGGATGTTCGTTACTTCTCCAAGCCAAAACTACTGAACGGATACGGCTGAAATTTTGCATAGGTACATTTAGTTCTAGGCCTGGAGTAACTTTTTATCCAATGAATCAGCTTCCATGGGTATCTCCCCCCCTTAACCTTAAAACGTTTCCACAGAAACAAAGCGTGCGATGCCGCGGGCAGAAACTAGTTAAAAATAAAGTGTTAATTGATTATAACTTCAATTTATTTCTTGTTTTTCTTGTTTTTACAAGTCGAAGAAGTGATAAAGAAACCACTAGCAGGTTTATAAATCACGTAAACTTATATCACTTATGCAGACCCACTCACCAAATGCTCGTCTTTCAGTTGGCAGTCGAAATTCTGTTCCATAGTTTTCTTCAAATCATCTATTTGATCGTTGACGCTGCTCTCTAAACGTAAACAATTTAATTAGCATCTGAAATAGTTTTTAATCCAAATGTGTCATTTCATTTGATTCTTCAAATTCCTTAGTATTTATTGAATATTTCCAGTATTATTTCGAAACTCAATGCTTTATTTCCTCTATGATAAGTTTTAGAGGAAATAAAACATATACAGGACTCCTCGAAACGTCAGAAATTTCAAATTACATAGGTACCTAAATATGTAAAAAGCAGTCGAGTAACTAGGAAATAAAGTGACTTATTTATTATAACACTTACCACTTTCAGTGTGGTAGGGAGTGACTTTATAGATGACGGCGTATCCTTGCGCGTACTTGGATCGCAGCTAGGGAGGCGTGCCCACTGCGTGGATCTTGCCGCCCGCTATTATGGTAACACTCACCACTTTCATTGAGGTAGGGAGTGACTTTAAAGATGACGGCGTATCCTTGCGCGTACTTGGATCGCAGTTCGGCTGGCGTGCCCAGCGCGCGAATCTTGCCGTCCACCATTATGGCGATGCGCGCGCACAGGGTTTCCATCTCATCCATACTGACCACAAACAACAGTGTTTAGACAAGTATTTATCAAATCTAGCTCTATAACTACAGATAAATTGTAAGCGTCTGCAATCATATTAATAAATAAATCAGTACATTGTATAAAACAATGTCTGACTGTTTATAACTTCGCTAACTCCTTCGGCCGAACCACAAAACTTATTTTCATACAGTTTTCGCCAATGGACAGGATGATTCATGAGGTTTTGTGTAAATCATGCTGAAACATGACGATGATTGTCCACCCAAATACTCAAACACAACTCAGATTGAAATGACGTATTTTTGAAGACGCATTTTTATTGAAAACTGTCAAAAAATTACGACTTGAGACGCGCTTAAGTCTAAGTTACCTATGTATTCGGTCGGTATTTGGGCGTTAGGTAGGTTTAGAGTGTTTTATTCCAAAACACTCTACGAGTTAATTGATGATGATGATACTGATATGAGACACGCGTCCGGTATGAGGGGCTAACATGTAGAGGTGAGCGCGCGCGTTGAATGCGATAATAAAGTAAAAATGTTGACGCGAGAGAATAGTGCGGTTTCACCGTACATATCCTGTGTTGGTAGGCAAGGTAGTGTACCTGTGTGAAGTGATGATAATGCTACGGTTCTGGCACAGAGACTTCCTGAGCGCGGCGTGGACGTTCCGCCGCGCCCCGACGTCCACGCCCGCTGTCGGCTCGTCCAACAGAGACAGGGGTGCGCCGGAGCACAGCGCAGCCGCGGCCGCGAGCCGCCGCTTGTATCCACCGCTGTATTCCAATGCAATAGTATTTTCGTAATTTTTTAAGCCTAAGAACGAAATATTACTTAGGTAGGACAGGACACTGGTATCAATTCAGATGGCACAAGAACTAAACTAATTTGATGGCACTAAAAATTTACGCATACTTTTTATTTTAAAGGAACAGCAACGTTTTTAGTCCTGTTAAATTCTTTAGTTTAATTTTCGTGCAATAGAAATTGATACCTACCTGTCTCAAACGAAAAACCACAATCTTATACCACATTACGTCCTATTTGTTTGTCTATGGGGAGTCGATAAACCCACCGATGACGTGGATCCACGTTTTGACTTCGTCGTCGATCTCTTTATCGTCCAGTCCGCGGATGGTCAGCAGCGTCCTGAGATTGTCGCTGCCGGTCTGGAAGTCGTCGATGCCGAGGAACTGAGGGCAGTAGCCGATCGTACGCAAGTACTGGAAAAAGCACATCTACTGTACCTACTTAGTAGCTATGCGCAGAGCGGCTTATAAGAAGCGAAAACCGATAAAGAGACCACTAGACCACTATTTCATCAATTTAAAAAGAAAGGATTCGAATTCGCCGCTTTCGCTCAGGGTAGAAATTCAAAGAAGCCATAAAGAATGAAGAATAGAAGAGCCAAAATTTCGAGAACGTTCGTTACCATCCAGACAATCCGCCAAATAGGAGGTACCCAGTTACCCAATAACTAGTAAATACCTTGTCTTTATCCTCGTGCAAGAAATATTTGTTGGCGAAAATAGTTCCTTTGGTGGGACACACTTCAGCGGTCAGCATCTTGAACGTGGTCGATTTGCCGGCGCCGTTCGTCCCGAGGAGGCCGAAGCATTCACCTGGAAACGTAAAAAAATAATTTACATATATTTAAGAGTTTCTACACGTTCATATTCATGGTAAAAAAATTGCCTAAAACCCCATCTCTCAAACCAGTGTAGTGTAGTACCTACTGCCATTAATGACATCATGGGTATAACATTGTTGGCAGCACAGTTTTCTTATGCTGGGGCCACACTACCGGGAAATGCCGTTAATTATCGCGATGTTGAACGTTGAACGTTGGTGTGGCCACGACTTCTCGCGATAACTTTACAACGGTATTCATATTGCCGTTCGTTTGACGATAGATCGAGTGGCGGTACATCAAAGAGATTTTGTATTTACTACATATACTGTCTTTATATTATTGTGGGTTGGTTGTAATAAAATAGAGTTTGTTTCACTTTACTGCGACTATTCAATATACGAGACACGAGTACATAAAATTAACGTTTACGATATCTTTAATCCTTATTTTAGGATATGTGCTAACAAATGGAGGTTGCTGAAGTGACTTTAGAATATGTATGATACATCACAGGAGGTTGCTGAAGTGACTTTAGAATATGTATGATACAGCAGAGGGTTGAGGAGTGACTGGTTAAACTCGACTTAGCTACTGAAAAAGCTGACTTCACGAAACGCGTTTGCGCCGCGTACTTTATGATAAACTGTGTCACTACAGAGACATCGCGAGAATTATTGCGTTGAGGCGGCCACTCTATAGCGTTAATTCACTAATGCTGGCGTGTGGCCCCAGCATTAGTGAGCGTGAAAACTGTGCACCGAGGGCGTATTGCGTTAAGGGCACATTTACGCAATACTGCAATCTGAAGTCGGACAAAAGTTAACGACAGCGGAGACGTACTCGTAGAGCAATTGTATAAATCAAGTTGGGCAGTGCAGGACTAGACGTGGTGATCAGTGTACGAAAGCTATGGCAGAGTGGTGGCCAAGATAAAGCCAAGTATCATGTTGTGGACATCCGAGCGCATTGGGTCGAAACGGAGTCACAATGTCGTCGGTCCATCGAGTGGGAGGTCTACTCCCACTCGATGGACCGACGAAATTGTGCGGTCGAGGGGAGTCGATGGATGGTGGTGGCTCAGGAACGCTACCTTTGGCGTTGCGGGAAGGCCTATGGTCAGTAGACTTATAGATCCATACTAATATTATAATTCTCACACACTCACACACATACACACACTTTTACACTCACACCGTACTTTACTTTTGGTTTTATTTTAATGTAATGTATTATTAAATATGGATAAGTTTATAGTAGTATTTAAGTATAGTACAGTTTTCTTAACGTTTTTATATACATTATGCAAGTCCTTTAATAGTGTAAACCTACTAACTTACCGAGATAGAGAACCCTCGCGTTTATATCACAAGTCTTGAACTTAGTTAGAGCGAGGTGTCGAAACTAGGAAGTGAAATAGGCCTATAATACACATTACTTTGTTTTGTTTATAAGACCTTAATCTAATCTGAATAAACTATTATAATTTCGAAAGTAACTCTGTCTGTCTGTTACCTTTTCACGCCTAAAAGGCTGAACGGATATTATTAAAATTTGGCAGGAAGGTAGACGGTATTCCAGGGACGGAAATAGGCTAATTTTTATCCCGGTAAAATGCGTGCGAAGCCGGGGAGAAGCTAGTAGATTAATAATTGCTTTATTGCACCATCAAAACTAATAAGATAATTTAACTAACAGAAAATACTAACTAGATCGAGAGAGGCACAGCCGGCCTTACCGCTAAAAGCGATCTCTTCCAGGCAACCCTTGGATGGCCTAACATGTGTGTGCGTACATAATGAAAGCTTGACTTACCTCTCTGGACGGAGAAGCTGATTCCCCTGACTGCGTACACGGGCTTCCTTGCGAGTAAACCAGGGTAGTTCTTGTGTAGGTCACTCACTAATATGCCATTTTCGTCATCTTCTATCACAGACTTGGCTGTATAAACGTTATTTCGTTAAAAAAATAGGTCGTTCGCATATGCAAATTAAGTATGGAATTACAATGTCTAAATAATTCGTTTACCTTCGTTGAGACTAGAAATAATTATGTAGAATAAAACTTACATAATATATTTTATAAGTACGTACAGAACCTCACACAAACTCCTTATGCTTTGCATACTAAGTGTTATTTTTTTTAGAAACGCTGGGGGTCACTAACTTTATATAGATATATTTTTGATGATACATTTTTCACTAATACATTTTTAATCTCGTGTACCTTTCGTTGCATGCTAAACGGTGCATAACCTGTAAAAAAAAGAATTGCGTTTCGAGATCGGTTTCGAAACTTTTATGTTCTCGCTCTGTCTGTCCTTTTTTCCCTGTTTAATATCTCAGCGGCTATTAACTTGAAATGTAAAATAATAATACATTTCGTGCGCCTGTACAGATTTAAATAAAAATAAATGATAAAAGAAAATAAAACTTTCAGTTGCTTTCAGTATAAACAAATTGTAATGAACTGTGTGGTTTTATTCTCTTTGGTCGATAGTTTAAAAATGATAACTACAAGGTCAATTGGGGTACCAAATGACAGTTGGTTTTTTGCACATTTCAAAATAGTTTATAAAATTTTTATAGGGTTCATACTTTATGAAATATTTTTAAAAAAGTAAAAAAAATACCGTTCCCCCTACCCTTATCTCCGAAAGTTGCAGAGCGATCCATCTGAAATATGTAGGGTTTGTAGATAGAGATCAATATTTTACAGAAAAAATATAGAGAAGTCTGTAAGTGGAACACTTTTTAAAAAATGCTCAAAAAGGGGGGGGGGGGGGAATCATTTTCGAAAAACATACCACTACCCCTAATCTCCGCAGTTTGCAAAGCGATACGTCTGATATGTTCTACTACTAGAGATGTAATCAATGTAAATTTTTACATATTCTCGCATGCGAATGCGAGTATTGAGAGCTCACATTCGCGAATACGAATGTGAATATTGACTTATTGAAAAAATTTGCCGCCAATTTCTTTACTTTGATTCTTCATTCTACCAATGAGGGTTTTCGATTTAACATAAATGAATGGCATGAAATGACCATGTGTAACTGAAAGGAATGTTTAAAACTGGAAGGAAATAACTTGAGAGTTTTAAATCGTATGGACAAATAAAATGACTTTTCCTTAATCGAAGTTGGCTAAAACTTATTTGATTATGGAATAGTAGATAATGCACCTGGGGGGTAAAACTAGGTCTTTCCGATGCTTCTTGAATCCCGCGTGGAACTTAGGATTCTAGAGGTAGCTCACAAGCGGACCGAGGGATGTTGTTGATGGATGTTACGGCCTCCGTGGTCAAACTCACACTCTCACTTATCATATTTATTTTGTAATATGGAAATATCCGCGACGAAATTAAATTAATCGCTGAAACAGCGATACACGCACGAAATAAATTATCACTCTATTTCGCGGGTTTTTTTTTTTCTTGAATTTTACTAATTCCGAAATGTGATCGGCGACACAGTATATTCTCTACTTCTACAGGTCACATCGCTTCCTATTTTTGTTTTTGCCCTTGTTTATGATCCTAAATAAAGAAATTTTCCTTTAAAAATGTATGAAAATTTCTGCAAAATGTAAGCTTTTTCGAAATTCGAACAATAGTCAAATTGTTTAGCCAAAAGGGCTACAATCGCCTCCTTTCGATTAAATTTCGAAAAGTTACATTGTCGAAAAGGTGATTTGAAAAAGTAATTTTGTTCGTCCATAGTCCTTGCGGATAACTTCATCTTACAGGTTTGTTTCCCTTCAATTTGACATTAGTAATAAGACATCATCTATTTAGATATAACGATTTAAGGTAATAACACGATTAAAATATGGGTCAACCCATATTTTCACCAATACATAATATGTATTGGTGAAAATATGAATAATATAATATATTACCTATATTATATTATATACTGTTAGTCAAGTACCTATTACTACTTGATAAGTAGGTAGGTGATTGATGCACTGGAAGGAACAAATAAAGAAATTTAATTTGAAGACTTTTCATTTTTCTTTGTGTTGGATTTGTATTAGCAATCCGAATACTTGATTCATAATAACTAAATAATAAGAATTTATGTCGTGTGAAAGGTTTTCTTTATAATTCCTGAAATATATTCTAAGGTTAAGTTACTATAATAGATGATGTTTTCTTTGTCCTTAAACATTCGCATGAATTCTTGCGAGTGCATTATATTGAAAATCCTGCGAATATTCGCGAATGCGAGTATTCATTACATCCCTCGTACCTATTATTTTTAGGTGCGCTATGAAGTCTCTAACCGGTACCTAGTACATATTTGTATATAAACAAACGTCCGAAAGCCTCGGCACGCGAGTAACACTCGCACTTGACGGATCTTGTTTTTATAATATACGGGAATAACGCGTGCAAAGACGCAGGTAGAAGCTCAATAAGATTCATAAGGGGTTCACCTACTTATTACTAGACAACTTACACTTTATCTCTGAAGCGACGTACTCTATCTCCTCCATCACAAGTTCGTCTTGGCTACACGCTACATCTCCTTCGAATTTCACGTTGCGGACTCTGTCGTAGAGGCAGTTGAAATAGCCCTGCTGGATTTTTACCACTATTACCTGAAAATTATGGGTCAACCTTAACCCTTCATTCCCAATAAAGTTAAGTGGAGAGATGTGTACAAACAACTAATAGCATAGTGTCAAAATAGCTTCGAATAACTATCACGACACGTCGGTATTATATATTTTTTGGTTTTTTACACATCTCCTCTTTGTCCGGTTTGCTGGAAATATACTTACATATTTTGACCCCTGCGTCTGATTTTGGAAATCATAATGAAAATTAGCAAATCTCTGCGAGTGTAATTTTTTCCAGATGATGTCGAATAGTGCCTGAATTATGTGATCAATGTGACGCAAAGGAAGGTTTAAATATCTTCAACACTTCGGGAGGTTCAGAATTTTTTGGTAATAATATTTTTAACATTGTGAGCCGAAAGTTGTATCTTACGACATGATCGATACCAACTGCTGCAAGTGATCATGATGGTGAAGATACGGGGTAAAAGAGCAGTTGCATTAAGAAAGCAGAATACCTATTTAGGCTAGCCTTGGATAAAAAAAAAACCAAAAGGATGACCTCCGATTTCAGTAATGGAGAGGAGCACTATAAGAAGAAGAGTCAAAAGGAATACTTGCGTTATTCCACTGCAGTCGCTAAATAAAGAAGGCAAATTCAATAATTTAGTGTTTCTAAAGTAGGTGAAAGAATGTTCGGAACTTACCATGTAGACAATTCCCTGAGCTATCGTGATCAGTATCTCCTTTCCTGGCGAATATTGGTCGAATGCAAAGTACGACGATGTCCCACCCGCTGCGACAAACGACAACCATTTATTAAATCTTGCGAAAGTTTGTGAGGATCTGTTGGGAGAATGTGTTTGTCACAAGAAAATGTCAAAAGCAAGTAGGTAGTAAAAGATCGGGCTGAAATTTAGCAAGTATGAAGTTCTGGACCTGAAAGAACATAATGTAGAAAGTGTAGGGGTTCTGAAGACCTATAATATACACAATTAGGGATACACCAGCTCGCCAAAGTATTCTTCTAGCATCTCCAAGTTTCATCTCACCAACCACCAGTAGGCCTCTGTTCACATGTCAACACCAATTCCCGCCAATTGGTTATGTCAGTGTGAAAGATGACAGTGACAGCTGGGTGGAACACTTTGACACACGAGATGACGTAGGTATGTAGGCCATGGTATGATCGACATAACATACCTAGCCGTACACTACAGACGAAAAGAATGAAAATTATTTTATTGTTACTCAAAAAAGCAAACACTTACATATTTATACAACACTTTTGTTGATGAAAAATGCGCGCAAAGCCGATGACAGAAGTAAAGAAATAAATAAAGCTGAATCTTTCAGATATCTAGCTCTAGAATAGGCAGTCCATTTATCTATTACTTAGGTAGGTAGGGTTTAGCGGCCAATCTACATCATTAAATAAAATAAACTTTCCTGAGTTTCTTAAATGTTATTCTACAACATCATGAGAAGAGACTCAGAACCAGAAAGGGACTCATCACATTTATCGACGACACACAATAGGCTTTGCTCTGTAAGAATAAATATAGTAAGGTTTTGCCTTTTGTATCGTCTGGACGATGCGACGCGTCGACACCTTCACACCTCCAGTACTCATAGAAATGACGTATTTTTTGACTGTTTATGACGCGATAAAACCGATTCTGGGTCTAATAAATATGGTTAGACCCATAAACATTTTTACTGACCACAACACTGCTTCTTGTTAAAGCCCGCTTCTTCTACCATGATATCAGGACAGTTGTCTTTATTAACTTCGCAGAGTTTATTCAGACGTCCTACGTAGACGGCTTTGCTGGCCGCTACCGTCATTGTCTGCGGTGGGATCAGGAGCTTGGTAATCCAGAGGATGGCGTTTTGCCAGAAGTTAAGTTTTTCTTCAAATACGTCTGCGCCTACCTGTATTAGTGGTACAATACATCCTGCAATATAAATTAAATTATGGATTATGGTACTGTCGAAAGACCAGCATCAGGGTCGGACTGGGATAAAGAATCAGATTGAAGTTAAACTTTTATTGATATTTTTTGATAGAGTGACACACTCGAGTTAAAAGTAAACTACCTACTTAAATCAGAATCGGTTAATTCTTTCGGGAACTATAACGGGACAGAAAATCGTACAGATTGACACGTTAAACACGCGTTTTTTGCGTCTAGGGCAAATGACCTCCTCTATTTGCGAATTCGCTGTGGCGGGTTGAGTTCCAGTCACCCTGTATGTAATGGCCGCACAATAGCCTCTCTTACTGTTACAGTTACAAATAAACATAAATAAATTCTTATTCTTATAACCTATGTACTTTACCAAATCCCAGTACAAAGAGGTTGCCCAGTAAGCCAGCAGTCCTCTCGGCAAAACACAAGGTTAGCACGTACAGTAAGCCGAAGAACGCGACACTGCCCAGAATGATAATGACGACCAGGGTAACTGCGAAAATAGACGTAGTACCTAAGTCTAACGGTATAGCTGCGTATACACTAGACAAGCTCCATGTAGAATGTTTGTGAACAAACTATATGGCAAAAATAAAGCTTTGGAGTCTTGATCACCACGCAGTACGCTGCGTATTGCCCCTTGCCGCTGACGCAGAGTTTGATGGAACAAAATACCACTCTGGACGTTTTCATACGATTATGTGTCCGGTACCGCATAGCGCATTCGCAGCGTACTGTGTAATGATCAAGTATTAAACTCACTTGCTTATCGTCGAGTTTCAGATATAATTGTAAGCAATATTTATTGAAGGAAGTATCTCAAATCGACGAGTAATTTAAATTGCGTATAAAAAGACGCGGTTAAGTATGGGCGGTCTACATCGAGTACTCACATTATAGTTATATGCACAGTATCAGAAATAATTTTATTCCTTTTAAATTATTATTTCATATTAAATGGTCAATATAGCGTATTGGGTCAATGTCAAAGGTTGCAAATAACACTGTATAGCAATAGGATGGCTAAAATTAAAGGAGGCCTAATACCTACCAGGGCAGAGCAGGGCACTTGGCCAGACGAGGTGATGGCCGCTGGAATAAAACCTTGATCGAGTGGCACCCAAGAATCGACCGACGAAAACCGGGTCGTACTTTCGTAAGATGGGTTGACGATGACACCAAGGTCGGAGGGCATACGTGGATGCGGGAAGCACAGGTGAGAAAACGCTGGTAAAAGCGAAAGGAGGTCTATACCCAGCAGTGGGTGATACCAGGCTGGAATGATGATGATGATACCTACCATGAAAAATCAAATACTCAGTACTAGGTCGTTGATGTCCACAGAATCGCCTAAAGACAGATCTGTGCGCCTCGTCTATACATGGCTAAGTGTCTATATAAAAATAACAATAATTCTGGATGGTTATGTGGGTTAAGGAATGTAATGATGATAAAATAGCCGTAAGAAAATACCTCCCAAATCAGCCAGTTAATGTCGTAATTTCTTACGACATTAACTGGCTGATTTGGGAGACTAAGAGAACCTACCAAAGGAAGCGCAGCAGTTTCCTGTGTATCATTCAAGATTCAACACCTCAAATGCGATCACCAATACGCTTGCTAAGCGTGTTGATTATGGTAACACCCCTCTTGGTTTGGGGGAGGCATGTTCAGCAGTGTACATAAGTTTACTGATGATGAAGAAGAAGTAGTTACAGAATCAACCAAAACAATGAATAAAATTACTAACTTAGCAGTGCAGGCTGTCCTAAAGTATCATCCGTGTCAACGAAAAAAGCACAGAAGAATACCGAGGGTACCATGGCGACTGTCACTATTGCGGTGTGGAAGGCGAGCGTGCACAGCCAGTGCAGCGCGGCGGGGCAGCCTGCCATCACGTGCAGGTGCCGCGCGCCCGACGCGCCCTCGCGCGCAGGCAGCGCTTGGTAGCTGCAGCTCATGAACTGTATTACTGGAGGAGAAGAGAAGGGAATTACTGGGTCCCAATGCAGCTAAACATATCACTTCACTATGACGTCGACACCATTGTATCGACGCAGAATCGCCACGTAGAATACCAAAAAGCGTCTATTGTTGCGATTTTGCGACGAATAGGATCTTTGTGCTAGACCTATCAAGTGATTCTTGTGAAGCTGTGTCACTGTGACTGGTATCGTCGCAAATCGCAACAATAGACGCTTTTTGGTATTCTACGTGGCGATACGTAGCCTACGTTTAGCAGACTAGGGCACCAGTTCTGCTGTGGTGTTCTGTTGTGTTGTAATGCTGCTGGACCGATGAAGTCAAGGAAAACCTAAATAAACCGCGTAATAGTGCGAGTCGAATCACACACGAAGGGTTCCGTACCGTAAAAATCAGGCAACTTTTTCAAAGAACATCAAATTTTCACTTGTTTGGAGACCCCATTAAACTTTCAACTTTATTTTATTTATAGTATTTGTTGTTATTACAGTTGAAGTGTTACTTAATTAAAGAAAGTTGAAAACTTGCAAGGCTTCTCTTGAACTCAAGAGAAGCCTTGCAAGTTTTCAACTGTCTACCTTATGTACCTAACTTACGTCTTAAGAGGTAGACAGTTGAAATTTTAACCGTAAGCGGTTCATGAGATAGAGCCCGGTGACAGACGGACGGACAACGGAGGCTTAGAAAATGTAGTTCCTGAACTGCTGTTTGCTATTTAAGTATCAACCTTCAACGCCATTACCAAAAACTTTGTGTTGTTGGAGTGCGAAATGTCTCATACAACGTTTTACATTTAGTTTTTCTCGACAAGATGAGAGTGTCAAGCGTCCGAAGACGACGTCGAGGATAGAGCGAAGTGGAGGAAATCAATTAGGGAAGATGACCTCATCACCAACTACTCACTCATCAACTAGCTGTGGAGAGATAGAGAGAGTTTATCTCGACAACCGCTGACCACAACTAGCTGTGGGGTGACATTTTTGTGATCTGGTATCCGGATGGATCGGTCCGGGCAGCAAAGTTTTTGTGTGCGCGCATTTTATTTTCTGCGCTTCCGAAAAAGAATGTACTTATTGTTGAATAATAATAAGTTTAAAAATAAATTATTATGGTTGTACAAGTTGTTTAATCAATACAAGTTGTAAGTTGATATCTTCGTATTATTTTGAAGTCCAATCATAAGGTAAGAGTCGTCAATACAAATGATACAAAGATACAAAGAGTTGACATTAATGGGAAACGGTCTTCGGGGTCTGTAGTTAAAATGGGTGTACCACAGGGTTCTATCCTTGGTCCTTTCCTTTTTTTAGTTTATATTTACAACCTCCCTCATATTGTAAAGTATAATCACGAAACGTATTGTTTGCTGATGATACTTCATTAATTTTTTAAAATATAACGACGAAACACAAATTTCGACGATGTGAATAATGCAATCTCAAAAGTAGTCCATTGGTTTAGTGTCAATAACCTTTTGCTTTATGAAACCAAAACGAAATGTTTAAGATGTATTCTACAAAATGTAAAACAAGTTAAGGCTGATGTAAACGTTAAAGGAGAAGCGTTAGAAATTGTTAAAAGTACCGTATTCTTAGGAATAATCTTAGACAGTAAACTTCAATGGGCAAACACATAGACTTTTCTCTTTACTTTAGACTTTAAGTCTCTTCGATAGCTTATCGAAGAGACATAGTTCTGCAGCGTATGCAGTAAAAAAATCCGTCATCTTACAGACGTTGATACTTCTAGACTAGTCTATTTCAGCAACTTTCATAGTGTTATATCTTATGGCATACTAATGTGGGGGAACGCTGCAGTTATTAACACCGTAATTGTGCTGCAGAAGAGGGCTGTTCGTGCAATCTATAATATGGGTCCCAGAGAAATCCTATGTGAAAATTCAAAGAAATAAACATAACGACAGTACCATGTCAATATATTTATGAAAACTTGTTGTACACTCAAAGGAATATCAATCGGTTCCCTAAAAATACCGACATACGTAATTTAAATTCTAGAAATAAGAATAAACTCGCTGTGCCCACAACTAGGCTACACAAGGTTAATGTATCTTTTAAAGTTCAATGTATAAGCTTCTACAACAAAATACCAAATGAGTTGAAAAAATTATCAATAAATAAATTTAAACAAATTGTCAAACATATCCTTTGTAAAAAGGCTTACCACAAAATATCAGATTATCTAGAGGATAAAAGAGCTTGCGACAAGTTTTGCTCCAACTCGTAAACTGACACGATCCCTCTGGACTTCACTGAAAACCAGCGCTGGGTGGACGCACCAGTGTGAACCCAGCATAATGCTGAGTGAAGGCCATATTTCCTTAAACACTGCTAGGTACGCACAAAGTAAATTTATTTAGTAACTTAGGTCGTATAAATTGGCATAGAATTAAGGCTAATTGTGTATAGTAGTTTTAAGGTAAATAAAATATTTTTCATTTCATTTCATGATGGAATTAGGAAGGAATGACATGGAAGCAGTCGACCAGCTGGGAAAGGAAAAGCGCGTACCTGGATTTATGCTCTCTGCAGCTCTAGATCCAGCAGGGCTATTCAGAAACTCCGCTACCAAGAGTTCGACACGGAATCTGACACACTTTCGCGGGAATTTCAACTATTTTAGTGGTTTTTAATATTTTTTGCGTTTTGCAAGGAATTAAACTACCAGAAAAGTAGTTTTCCACAAATCGTACATAGCAGAAAATATTACATATGTCCTGCGCACATGGCTTGTATCCGTTGAGACTGGCCGAAATTTGGCAAGGAGGACATCAATCAGTAGTAGTTAGTGATGAAAACTCACCGCAGCAAACAGCGATGGCCCAAAAACAGCAGAGCATTCCATCCTTGACTTTGCGAGGCGACTCCGCTGGCGCCTGAGCCAGTTGCACCACCCCGTTCAGCGGGTGGTTGTGCACTGTGATCCACCGTTCGCCGCCCTCGGGTGGTGTAAGGTAGTGAGATGCGATGACGTTGCTGAGCATGTTCACTGCTACGGGCGCTGCGTGACGGTGTACTGTGGTGTATAGGGCCTGAAAAAAAAGAATAATCAATATAATGCAAGTTTTGACCCAACGATTTTGCTTGGATACGCTACCAGATGCAAAATTTCAGCCCCAACTATTCAGTAGTTTTGGCGTTGTCTTCGCAAAAACATTTCGCAACGGCGTAAACTTAATAAATAAGTATGTAAATATTGTACAAATCTACCTTTGCATGTTGTTCATCCAGCGCAACACCGATGATATACTTGTTATAATTCACAATGTTATGTTTGCCAATTGCAATTAAATCTGAAAATTATGTTAATTTTAAAGTTGTCATGTTTTCAGGTTTACATAAAACACTGAGCGAAGGTTGCGCCTTATAACTAAAATATTCATATTTGTATAACTGGACACGAGCGCGGAGTGCGCATAGCCTGATAATACTTAGAAACATCCAGCACTCCCACCTGCAGATCGTTCAAACATTTTTCCCGAGGCGGTAATCGATCCCACCCCCTCCTGCGTCGCAAGCTGACCTTCGCCAGCTGCGCCACGGAGGTTGTCGAATTATCCGATAGTGGATTACAAACCCAGTTTTCTTCTCTACCCAAAGTAAAGTTGTAAAAGTTGCCTTACCACCTTTGATGTTATCCGAATCAGAAAACCTGACGTCTCCGTATTTATCCATCAGCCTCCTTGAGACCTTCTTAGTACTGTTCACATTCAGTAACACCTGAAACATACCTAATTCCTTGAAATCTAAAATAAGGGAGCAAAAATAAACATAAATGATTTGATAAAAAAACACGCAATAATAAATCACGAGAGTGAAAGAGTAAGATATGCTGTGCCGACCCCACATATATTTATGAAGTGGGATGAGGGGAAAGAAATGAAGATGAAATGAATTAAAGAAAAACGAATTTTCAGACTGCAAGCTCTTGGAGGATTAGGTTTCATCCTCCAAGAGATTATTAATAAAAAGAAAAATATTTTTTGCTTGTTGAGCTACAGGCGAAATAAACGCGTTGGAAGATATTTTTAAGATGCTGGACTGGAAAGGTAAGGGCATTAACATAAACGGCGATTACATCTCGCACCTGCGATTCGCTGATGACATAGTCTTAATGGTGGAGTCGCTAGAGGAGCTGAACCGGATGCTGAATGGCCTAGCCACAGCCTCGGGATGCATCGGTGTTGGCATGAATTTGGATAAAATTAAAGTCATGATCAATGGCCACATTGATCCAGGATCGGTCGTCGTACATGGCCACCTTCTTGAAACTGTTTTGGAGTACTGTTTCTGCAACTGCAGAATCTGCCCACAAAAATTTCGAGGAGGCCAAGAGGAGAATTTAGCTAGGCTGGCCAGCGTTTAGTAAACTTCGTTGAGTCTTCTCGTCATCCATACCGTAATGCTTGAAAACGAAAGTTTTTAACCAGTGTACCCGTTATGACCTACGGAGTTGAGACTTTGACACTCACAGTAGGGCTGGTCCACCAGTTTAAAGTCGCTCAGCGAGCTATGGAAAGAGCTATGCTCGGAGTTCCTTTGAAGGATAGGATTCGTAACGAATACATCCGACAGAGAACCAAAGTTTGGACATAGCTCAAGGAATTATCAAGCGGAAGTAGCAGTGGGCCGGCCATATCTCGCGAAGAACCGACAACCGCTGGGGTAAACGTGTTTTCGAGTGGAGACCGCGACTCGACAAACGTAGTGTAGGACGCCCTCCGGTTAGGTAGGATGACGATCTGCAAAAGACTGCAAGCAGATGCTAGATGCGGGAAGCTGAAGACAGGACGCCATGGCGCTCATTAGGGAAGCCTATGTCCAGCAGTGGACTAAGATAGAATGATGATGATGATGAGGCGAAATAAAGACGAAATAAATTAATAAGTATTTATTTCTATTGTACTTTTAGTACATGTATTGTAATCTATTGTATTTATTTTTGTATCTAATTTTACATTTCCTTGTTGCTTTGATGCTGCACTGTCGGCAATGTAAATAGTAACTAAATATAACTAAATACATACATGTATTTATTTTGACAGTATTATTTTATTTTACATATAATATTTTAATAACATATAATATTTTAAATTGTCCAGCATTATTATTTTATTAATGAATGATTTTCTTTTATATATATATTTTTTTGTAATTATTGTTTAAATGTTAAATAATGTGAAGACTAGGTACTCTATTGCATTGTGTACCTGCGCCTGTAAATATAGAGTATATTTGATGAATAAATAAATAAATTTCAAATACCCTCTAATAGTATTGATAGTATTGTTAATAAGTAGTTTAAGTTAGTAATTAATTAATTACCCATAACACAACCTCTGCTTACTTTGGGGCTAAATGATGCTGTGTGGATAGTCCAGCATTATTTATTTATTTATTTAATTAAGTGTAGGTTTATAAGTAGGTAGGTACCCGTCGTTCTGGCAGTGAATGGTACATGCTCAAGTCCAGCAGTAAATCTGGTTCAGTCGACTGCAGCTTCATATCTTCAGAGTTGTTGGTAGTTCCCAAGAGCCCGTACATCAGCAGCCATGGTATAATGATATTCTGCGAACGAAACACTTTCACTGCCCAAGGGCTCACCTCATCAGCACACACACGTCCACTGCTGAACGTGCCTCCCCCAAATGAGGGGGTTTTAGCCATAATCACAACGATTGGCAGGCGGATTTGTGGTCACAGTTGAGAAGTTAAAAATTCACAGAAGGAAGCTGCTGCACTGCCTCTGGTCCCTCCCTTAGTGGGCTCTTATGACATGCACGGGCTGAGTTTGAAGGGATCGACTCTTCAAACTCAGCCCGTGAATGTCTTACGCTGCGATCAGCACGACGGCGGCGGCCACCGGGCATATTGGGCACAAGCGCTCACCCCCACAGAACTACGTCTTGATATAGTTATATGCTTACCACCGTCGCAAAACTATATTATCTACTAACCCTTCATAATGGTCCGCTAAGTTAAGACCGCTAAGTTAACAGTTGCTAAGCAGTGTTATTTCTCACTCTGGCTTATGTGACCAATGAAAAAGGTTTACCTAAGACGCAGAAGAGCGCGGGATCGTATCTTGCCGCGAGACAAAGTTTCCTATTATCAAATTATTTGTTCGACGCGCCCCAGAAGACGTATAATTTCATTTTTTAGGGGTACAAAATAAGCACTGATTCAAATCAAATTTTAAACTATAAATTATTATCACGTAAGAAATAAAGTGTTATTGATTTTATCTTCACGTCTACTTTTTGTCCACTAGTGTAAGAAGGTAACCAGGAAACCCTTAGCACATTTAGATATATATCCGCGTTATTGTCTTATTTGAATTATTTGATCATTACAGTGAAACACTGTAGTTTTCCGGGATCAAATGAAGTCTATGTGTCCAAATCAATGCATTCAGCTGTTTAAGCCTAACAAACAACTGAAAGCACACACACACACACACATATACAACAATACAAACTTTCAGCTTTATAATATTAGTGCGATGGGTCTAGGCGCGCAGGCGAAACCAAATATAGATTGAATATTGGGACCGGCCATAAGAAACACATCAAAAGCACAAAATAAATAATAATACTAACATATAGAAGGATACTCCTCGCCTCCCGCCTGACGGAGCTTCCTCACCCCGCCGGCTTTTATGTAAGTTTTATTGCGGTCTAAATCTAAATGCACAGGACGTATGGCGCACGCACGGGCGCAGATAGCATTTTGACAGACGACGCCGATGGTATTCGATATTTTGTTTGTTTGATCATGGACATACGAAAAAATTTCTTTGAGTTTGCAACTATCTCATATCACAATATACAATATGTTCATGAAGTAACCCTGGACGTCACACACAAAGTTGCGCATGTACATTTCTATGCCGTGACGCGACTTTTGTATGGAGAAATGGTAGAGTGTCCGGGGTGTGTCGAAGGATAAAACGACGTCAAGACAAGTCGTCATCTGAGATACTTACTAATACGAGGAACGTGAACCAGCCTACTTTCATGAAGTTGACGTGCCGCCTGAGAAGCGCCACAGCTTGTCGCTTGTACAGCGGCGCACCAGACACCAAGTCACGCATAGCAGCTGAGAGGATAATAAATTATTAATACTTTAAAAATAAAAATAACATACTGGACGATTCACACAGTATTATCTAGCCCCAAGCTAAGCAGAGCTTGTGTTACACTGCATAGATGAGATACATTCGATTACATATGCTCCGTCCACTCTCTTATTTGCCGTACACGTACCAAAGTACGTGCACGACTATGAAGTTCCCTAATTGTTGACAGGTGAGTAAATGAAGATTGAATTACATAATGAAGTATTTCATAGAAAAATATACTTTTGACAGATATACATATAGATACAAATCTGTCGACTCGAAAAATATGTCAGTTGAACTACTAAACAGCAAATAAAGCCGCGTTTTCACTAGGGGACATTTGTCCCGCGACTCTGTCGCTCGACACGAAATTCACGTGTCCCGCGCGATGTCGCCCGACGACGCGACAATGTCGCGCGTGACATTTACGGGTCGTGCGATCATCGCTTCGATTTCTCTAGTCGATGCTCTTCGATTGTCGCTAGTCGATGCTCTGCGAGCGTCGACACGCGCGACCTTCGTGTCAACAACACTACCTCCTCGGGCGACATACTGATCACCATTGGCTAGTGTGAACAAGTCACTTATCGCGGGACATTGTCCCACAACTTTTGCAGAGACAACTACGAAAATGTCGGGCGATTTGTTTCCGCGACATGTCCCCTAGTGAAAGCGTGGCTTAAGAGAGTAGAATAACTATATTATATATAGGTATTATATAGAAACCCTGAACAAATATCGGTCACTATAAAATGAATTTAATTATTCAAACTCTAGGTACCTTTATCTGTACAATCAATTTCTTCTTCATCGACCATTTCTGAATCACTGCACAATCTGAAGCAAATAATAAATACTTCTATGTATGTATATCCTCGTTTAGCAAGTTTAACCCAGTGGTTGTCGGTTCTACGTGAGGTATGACCGGCCACTGCCAATTCAGCTAGCTAATTCTTAGAGCTATGTCGATAACTTTGGTTCTCTGTCGGATGTATTCGTTACGAATCTTATCCATCAGAGAAACTTCGAGCACAGCTCTTTCCGTAGCTCTCTGTACGACTTAGATAAAAAAAACACTTCTCCCTCGTTTAGCAAGTTTCTTAATCCACAAAACATCATTGTGAAATCAGGGCCAAGATCAGCTGATTCAAGTTCAAATTTAGGTTTCTCAAATTCAAATTTAGGTTTCGCCGATTTATGAGCTTACCTTAAGTTTGTGCCAATTTTTACAGCATTTTTGGTAATCTGTGTCCAAAATATACAAGTTGCCACGTTATTGGTGTACTAAGCAGTAAAAAGGGGTGGTCCACCCCTTTAAAACCTTTAAAAATATTCATGGGAGGGGCCCACGAATATTTTTTACTGTAAAAAAGACCTTGAAACTTTCAATAAAAGCCTTCGATAATCAGTACACCAACCGAATCGTAGCGCTAAGCAGAAGCAACCTTCGCATAATAACAAGAGCCCTAACTGGACACCGTCGCCTTAACAAGCACATGTTCAAACTGGGTCTAAGCGACACACAATCCTGCAGATTCTGCGAAGAGGTGGACCCTCTCATGAATATTTTTAAAGGTTTTAAAGGGGTGGACCACCCCTTTTTACTGCTTAGTACACCAATAACGTGGCACCTTGTATTTTGTATATTGCGAGGGCTTAGTAACGCGAACGGTTTTTTCTTTAATTTTCAATATCATTCGCGTTTTAACAAATATTGATCCAAGCCACTCTGTGAAGATCTAGGCATAGAATCGCATTGTTTTATATCTCTTATGATATGACACTATAGATAATTCTTTCGCCAATAAAGATAACACATACCTACGTAATACTTCAGCATTATAGACCCCATTGATTATGATGACAGCGACGCTATACAGGGTGTAACAAACTGTAAGGACTAAACTTTCAGGAGTGATTCAGATTCGGTCATAGGACAAAATAAAAATATTTTAATAAATTCCTGACACCAAAAAAAATATTTTCATAAATTTTACGAAAAATAAATATAAACAAAATTACCATTAGAGAAGGCGATGACTGATGCATGTGTGTCATTAAAAATAATCTACAATGGCCTACGTACGTGTTTACTTCTCCAAAACTTTCGTCGCGGATCAGTGACCGCAGCGGTCAACGACCCGCGACATCATCGGAGGTAGGTACCACAAATGGATTTTTCCTCGGTTTTGTGACAATATAACATGTATCTGCCACTGCCTTGTCTAGTGATCATTCCGTTTAAATTTTTTTTTTCGGAAGAAAAACCAGATTTTGTTTGAATATTTTTCCCGTGTACTGTGATCAAAGCTGAATTACTGAAAAAGTTCGTTATAGCGAGCCATATAAGGGCTCATGATAGAAATAACAATTCGTAATATACAGGCTGTAACAAAAAGTACGGAATAAATGTATACTTATTAAGGATTCTTCTTTCTAACATGAGCCCTCTCGCTATAACGAGCTTTTTTTTGTCGATAGACCTTTGTTTTTGAATACCCTATGACACGTATGATAGTAGAGCTGGTCTGCGAAGTATATGTAAGTATAGAAAGTATTTATGGTACGACTTACCTCGCTTTTTACCTCAGCATACCAACGACTAACTTACTTAAGAAACGCCTCCTCCAACGTAGTTACGCCAAGTCCAATCGTGTCAATGCCCAAGACGTCTTTTGCCTTTTGACTTTTGCCTTTCGGTGGTAGAATACAACACTTTCTCTTTTGGGTATTATTCTCCAAAGCAGCAAATAATGCTGGAAACTTCGAGGTAGCGGTAGCCGGCAGGTTGTAAGTGATTGATTTGGGAGTTTTCATTTTGACAGTCGCTTTGCTCACGTGATTTCTGATTACGCGAGTGATTTGTGATTCATTCGGAACTCCGGCCGTGGTGATGGAGAGGCGGTAACCGGTGCCTTGGGATAGGGAAAACGTTTACAGAAATACAGAACACAGAGAAGAAAATGCAGAATTCAGAGCATCTGTTTGTAAGGTTTTTGTTATTATAGTGAGTATGTCACTGGGTATTTCACTCAATAATTTTTTTGAATTTACCCTGAATGAAGTCCCGTCGAAGTCGAAAAATGTTTGGGATATTACTTAATTTGTTTCTAAACACTAATAACTGTACAGATTAATTTTGAAAAAGGCCGGTGCAAGGATTGATGTCATCATCAGCCCGCATACGTCCACTGCTGAACATAGGCCTTCCGCAAACGACGCCACAAATAGCGGTCCTGAGCCGCCTCCATGCATCGACTCCCTGCGACCGCTACAATGTCGTCGGTCCATTGAGTGGGAGGTCTTCCCACACTCCTTTTCGCATTGCGTCGCGGTCACCACTCGAGACCCTTTACTCCCCAACGGTTATCGGTTCTACGATCTATATGGCATGCCCAACGCCACTTCGGCCTGCTAACTCTGAGAGCTATGTCGGTGACTTTGGTTTTTCTACGGATTTCCGTATTCCGGATCCTATCGCGTAGAGAAACTACGAGCATAGCTCTCTCTTTAGTTCGCTGAGCGACTCTGAGCCTATGCACGAGGCTATAGTCAGCGACCACGTCTCGGATCCGTAAGCCATCACTGGTAACACACATTGGTTAAAGACTTTCGTCTTGAGGCTCTGCGGTATCTTCGACGAGAAGATATTGCGAAGTTTCCCGAAGGGTTGATGTAGATAGACGATCATAATGAGGCAGATGGTGACTTTAGTCCGTATCAAGAATTATACTAGCCCAATTTACATTTTCTGTTACTGGTCACTCAAGTAGCGACTGGTGTCCTAGACCTTGGTGTGGATGGATAATGATGAAAGACATCCTGAAGCTATTCTCACCCATAGCCTTCTTTAGATACATAGGAGTTGCGTGACATCTCAGGTGTCCGGTATGCAGCGCCGCCACTCTGTCTCCCAGCGCGTCCGCCTCCTCCATGAAGTGAGTGGACAGTAGGACGGTGTGCCCACCGCGGAGACTCTTGAAAAAAATTAGATAAGCTGTGCACAAGACTGATTTTAGATATCAGTTTTCAATAACTTTATTTCTTTAGGCTTACAAAATAAGCACTTAGGCAAGTAACATTTTATTCCATAAATAAAAAAAAATAATAATAATAAGAAATATGTTGTGGTACTGGAATCCTAAGGAATCAATCGTTAATTCCTTAGGGTACCAGTTACAGTTCCAAAAAAAAAAAAAAAGTTACCAGCAATAAATTCCACAGTTCGCGGCGCGTCTCGACGTCCAGGCCAGAGGTGGGCTCGTCCAGAACTAGTACGTCGGAGCCGCCCGTCAACGCGCACGCCAGCTGGAGCCGCCGCTTCATGCCGCCGCTCAGATTCTCAGGACTAGAGGAAACCTTGTCGCCGATCCCCAACTGGTCGAGGAGTGCCATGGACTTTCTGCGGGCTTCTTCTAAAGAAGATTTGGATTTAAGCTGGAATAAAGAATACTAAGTATAGGTACTTTCAAACGCACAGCAAAAAACAGTACAAGTTTAGATCTAAGTAAAGCATTTGACTTTGTTATGACGCCATAATGCTTTAAAATTGTGGTGTTTGATTTAAAATTAACACAAATAACCTAGACTTCGCATATACAAAAGGCAACAGTGCACCAAGGAAAACTTTGTAAAGCAATTAGTGTTCAGGTTTAGGTATAGGGTGGCAGATTTCATGTTCTTTTTAAGTACACGGTGTATTTTATTCAAAGTAGCCTCATTTGAAACTAAAGTACCTACTTAATTTTTTGTTTTATTTTATCTTATCTTAATCAGCCGTTACTATCCCACTGCTGGGCATCCAATCCAACAAAAAATTACTCTTTGCAGGATTCGAACCTGGTATGCTCGCCAGGGGGGCAAAGCAAATGATGAAAGAGTGTACCTACTATTTTTAGGTAGGTATTCATTAATTAGCGAATCTCTAACCAGTACCTATAAAACATATTAATGTACTGAATGGTTCCCGTTACATAGCGAGACGTTCGAAACCCTCGGAGCGCGAGTTACACTCGCACTTGACGGATCTTGTTTCATTTCGTGAAGGAGATTGGTCAAAAACCTATACTGCTAAGTTATCTGACACCTAGTATACCAGCTGTTTGTACCACCCCGAGATGTTTACTTAAGGTTTTAAATTATGATTTACTAGATTATAATGTTCATTTACCATGTGGAAGAACATGACGTGCTCGAGAACGTTGAGGTTTGGTAGAAAGAGGTTGTGTTGCGGACAGAGGCCCATCTCCTTGCGCACTTTAAGGCCGTGTGATCTGGAGTCCACTCCATTAACATAAACTAAGCCTTTCGTTGCTGGTATCATCCCTATAAATAATATATAAATAATTTGGGACATTTTTCTCACAGAATAATTCCATTGCTGATTCAGCCGCAAAGCACAGATAGATAATGGTACACACAAAGTGAGGAGAGCTTCTGGCACCAGACTAAATTATTAAAAAAACAGAAATATTCAGATTAATGAAAAGTTTCATTGCTCTTTCTGAATAAAATATTTGATTTGATTACGTTATTCTTTTGTCCGCTAAAAATCGTAAACATGAGTAAGTACCGCTTATAATAGACATGAGGGTAGTTTTCCCCGCGCCGTTGTGTCCCAAGAGAACAGTGATCTCGCCTTTGTACACGTCCAGAGATACGTCATTTAGCGCTTTGTGTTTTGGGTAAAACTGTAAAATTAAATCATTAAGAGCTTCCACACACGTCCACTTCTGGACTTGTCTCCCCCAAAAGAGGGGGTTTGCTACACCACGCTTGGCAAGCAGATTGATGAACGCAGTAGAGGTGTTCAATATACATATAAATAAAAAGTGTAACGACATCAAGTGTAACATGTGTACCTATGGTGGAATATATAAAAATAAAAAATAAATAAATAAACTATACAGAAGGAAGCTGCTGCCTTGTTCTGGTAGATTCACTTACCCCCATATTCAAGAACAATATTTGTTTCTGTATTTTTTTTGTATTTTCTTTATTAATAAAAACTTATTCTATTCTTATTTTTATGGCACATTAAAACAGAGAAGGTTTGCCTAGTGCCGACAGTTACAGCGTGTTGCCACACATTTGGCATGAAATTATAGATAAACAATTATTATCATAAAAATATTAAGTCTTAGTATATTCTACCTAACATATTTATTAATAAGAAGTCAAATAATATCCCAAAAATGTTTTGACTTCGACGGGACTTGAACCCGCATCTTTCCCTCAGTACGGGAACGTGCTAACCTACTACACCACGAGGTCAAGTGACATTTAATAATAATAATAATTTGTTTATTTCCTCTTCACAATAAGTTTTCCTTAATATTTAGTTATTATAAGCACAGCGTTTAGATATATATTAAACCTGTATTGTGAGAGCCTGGAGCTTGCTATAGGCTTTAGAAAAACCTGGAAGGTCTCCAGGCCCCCCCCCCACTCCACGGATTACAATACAATGAGATACAAGTTGGGTCATGCAACTAATCATGTATCATCAACGATGGTTTTGTAACTATGTTAGTAACAGTATGGTAGGAAAAAAATGCTAAAAATCAAAAACAATACTTATAGGTCTCACAGTGTAGGTACACGAACGCATATGGCCGGTAGATCCTTGTTTTTGTCATTGTTTTATATTCAGTATCTATGGAAACACAAACTTAATAAAAATTGTTTTATTATGTTTGTGCATGTTTTATAGGTTATACTCCTGTGACAAACAATAAAGAAAATTTTGCAACAGAAACGGACTAATCACAGATCTGTAATCGACGCAGTGCGTGCGCATAGTAAAGTGTCGCTTGAGTGTTGTTGGGAATGAAATGGCCTGCCATGACGAACGCAGTGAGAAATGCCTTAGATATTTAGCACAGAGTTGCTTGCTATCTTACATAAGTATTGTTCTTGAATACGGGTGTTATTCTACTCTTACGACATGCACACGGTCTGAGTTGGAGGGGTCGATTCTTACGCCGCGCCTCGATCGCCACGGCTGGATCTTAGGTTTAATAATGGATCTTAAATATGTCTTATTTAGGGGTTAATGATGATGGGTTCATCCCCTAGTTTATAATCATTTTCTTGGAGATGCCACAAGATTATGAGTTCATCTTCAAAGTAAGATTTTTTATTTATAATTATACTGCTAACAATAGGTACAAGTACGTAAGGTACCTATCGAGTGGGGTAAAACGACTGGGGGCGGGCGCGGCACACAAAACTCTTGCGCAACCCGGCTTACTATTTACCATATCTTTCAATGAAGTATCTATTTCTTTTATCATTTTTATTTTATTTATTCGTGAAAAGCTAAGGCTACAAAATGTGTAGTTATATAACAAGATTAGATATACATAATAATATGATAATCTTAGATAATAATGCAGCCCACGACGCAATTCACAGATTGCTTTATGAGGTAGTTACTAAAAGTTCCGCTAAGTTTATAAACAACCAGAACAAACGTTGAAATATTTAGATGTTAGTTAATAAGTTAAAAAAAAAAAATAACTTAATTGGAAATAAAAAAAATAAGAAAGTACAAAGAATTAAAACATTTAAACTGCTACAATCATATATTATGTATTTTGTATAAGATAAGCGTTTTATATTGACTCTCACTGTATAAAAATATATCAACGTCTAGGAAATATTTGTTATAGGTATGACTCTACCATTCTTCTTATTGGTAAGTATGATAGTTATTAAGATAATCTAAAAACTAAAAGGACAGAAATATTATATTTTTACTTACTTTCGAAACGTTTATAATCCGAATGCCGACATCCATGTTCTTAGGAGGTTTTTCGAAATACTTCTCATCCCTCACAATGTCATCATCTTCTTTCGAATATGTGAACTTATGTATCTCTTTACTGGTCCAAAATCCTTTCTGCAATAAAAGGAGTATGACCTTCTTTAGAACATGTTTTAGAATAAAATAAATATAAGTGTATAAATTGGGTCGGACCTGGAAGGCAATTCTCGCCAATATACTTATCACTCGATAAATATCAAAAGAACTGTCAAATTTGATATTTTTTATTTATAAGAACTATCAGATTTGACAGTTCTTTTGATATTTTTCGAGTGATAAATAAGCGAGAATTGCCTTCCTGGATGAGATTGGCGCAAGACCGTGTGAAGTGGCACAAAAGTTTGAAGGCTTTATAGCCCAGCGATAATGAACTACTAGGCAAAATGTTTCTTCGTCGCTTCTTTACTTTAGTCTACATACCAAAGCGACAGAATGCTAAAATAAAATATCACTTTATTTCTATGTCAATGTTTAATTGGTAAGAATGTGACTTTTTCTAAGTGTAGGGGAAAGGCGTACAAAATGACATAGGTGGACAAAACGACACAGTGGTCTTTTCACGGAAACCACAGGCTATTTAGTTCACGTGTCGACACACAGAGGCCGCCTAGTAACTAGGCACCAACCTGTCGCAACGCCAGTCACGCCAGTTCGGCCGTTTTGACGCGGACGGCTGTTTGCAAATTTTACACCACCACGAGATTTGTTCCGATGGGTTTTGTTTCGCGGTAAAAGCAAGATATTTTTTTACTTTTATTTGTCTTTGATGGTGTTTGTTTGTTGTTATTGAACTAAAAAAGCTCGGTGATGTGTGGAAAGCTCATAAAAATAAGTATATTATTACTTTTTGTTTCTGATGTTATACATTTTGAAAGTTAATGGCATATCTCTTGTCCGGGTAAAATGGTATACTATGTCATTTGACCTATTTTTTTCTTCTTTCAGATTATTATTTCAAACATCCACACATCGTTCATACCGAAAGGAGTCTACGTGGCTGGACAAGGAAAAAGAAAACCACGCAAGAAAACAACAGTGTTAGTGTTAACTTCCACTCCAAATATAGAAGAAGCTAAAGAGAAATCAGTTCCTCCGCCAGTTCCTATAAAAAAAACAAGAAATGTTACCAAAGCACTTATCTTTAGTTCTAGCAGCGAAGAAGATTTCTCGTCCATGCAAACAAACACTGTGGCCGATGACGAGAAAGATTGCCCTTGCATCTTGGTCAATGCAATGGATGCCAGGGGAAGTTTGGTTAAAGTGCATGAGCTGCAAAAAATGGGCTTTTGCATCATGTGCAGACACTTAAGTCTTTTATTTGCGAACTCTGCAGAAGGAAAAATTATTATTTTGGTATACCATTTTGTCCACATGTTGTATGTCATCTTACCCGCACAGGGTGGACAAAACGGATTTTGTCAATGTTTTTTAAAATGTTCTTTAAGTTTGTTGTTTTAATATTAAGTTGATTAATCACTTTGATTTATATATATATTAGTGAAACAGGCATTGCTAACCAATTTATGTAACGAATTTTTTATTGAATAAATGATCCTATCTATCTATGTATCAAACAAGGTTGCAAATGGCTAATTAAAATGTTAAAAGCAATTAATAAAACACGATTTATGACTGATTTAGCAGAGGCTATGTCATTTTGCACGCCTTTCCCCTACATCTTTTGTATATTATAAGGAAATAAAGAGTATGTTATTTGATTTGATTTAAGTGGGATGAATACCACCATAACATTTACATGGCTGCTTTTTACGTTTCCGTGAAACGTGGCGGAAATACTCTAGATCAAGTCACGTTTGAAACAAAAAAAAACCAAAGTCCCAAAAGGGAAGTTTGGGAGCTACGATGCCACAGAAAGACACATTAAACATATAACGCCCCTAGCATGACTCATCTTACAGCAGAAATACCAGGGTTGCATGACTGTATACTTACTTTCTTACATTACAGCAGATATATCAGGGCTGCATGACTCACCTACTTACCTTACTGCAGAAATACCAGGGTCGCATGATTCACCTACTTACCTTACAGAAGAAATACTAGGGCTGCATGATTCGCCTACTTACCTTACAGCAGAAATACCAGGACTGCATGACTCACCTAATTACCTTACAGCAGAAATACCAAGGCTGCATGATTCGCCTACTTACGCTACAGCAGAAATACCTGGGCTGCATAATTCTATACCTACTTACCTTACAGCAGAAATTCCAGGGTTGAGAGTTTCCGAACTCCCCCTGGCGCACATGGGATAGATACCACACGAAAATTAAGTTGATGAGACTCTGCAGAATCATGCAAATGTAGGCATTTAAGACGGAACCTTTCGTAGTCGAGTGTGATGTGCCGATGTCCCAGAACGTTAGTGGTTTGCCTGCAAGGCGTTAGTCAAATAAATAATGCTGGACAGCATCATGTGGCCTCAAAGTAAGCAGAGCTTGTGTTATGGGTAACAGGTAACTGATATACCGACACTAGCATTTAGCCCCTAACAATATCGTCGTAAGGTTCGTCTAGTATATCCTAAAATATCTAAGAAAATCAATGACAATGTTCAAGGTAAAAAAAAACTACATTTTTAAAAAAAATTGAAAAATGTAGTTTTTAGAAGATTTCCTCACGATTTATGACGAAAAGTTGAATAAACTTCGCCAGAAAATAGCTAGATACCGCGGAACGCAGTACTGATATTCTATGTAGCGTGTCAGCTAACAGCCTGATAACTCGTGTCCTAGTTGTCAGTTTCAAATAATTCTGGTGTGGTTAATAGCTAATACAGTTTAGATTATAAATCACTCATGCAATGGCCACACTATCCAGATAACGCGAAGATTTGCGCTGTCGTGACAAGACTGGCCAAGCAATTCGTCATATCGCGAATCATTATCGCGAACACGAATGCCCTTCGTGCCGCTGTCGGTAAATTGCCGCACATCAAAGGGTTTTATCGCGATAAAGTTCGTGAGGTTGGCTATACACTTCGCACGCTTTGTTGACAGCGAGACGCAGAGGCTACGCGCACGTATTTTTGTGTTGCATCATTATTCTGATTTGCTTAAATGTAGGCAATAGGCGCAACCGCCTCTTACATTTTTTCCGTGAATACGAATTATCGGGACGTTCTAGATGGTATGTATGTAGGTACTTCAAGATTAATATGTTGTTACCGATAGCTTCGAAGGTCGCAATCTCCGTCAGCATCCAATTCACCGGGAGGTGCAGAATCAAGCCTGTTGCCATCACCAGGCCTCGAGAGCTGGCCTGCCCGTCCAGCAGCTTTGCTACCAGTACCGTGGCTGAGTATGCGCATATGGATATCAGACTCGCGTATTGAGCTGAGGAATAAATGCCATATTACCACATCAGGGACGTGGCGATCGCGGCGTACCTAACAATCGATCCCATCAACTCATCCCTTGGATGTCGTTAGCGTCGACTAAAAGAACATACCAGAGGAAGAGCAGCAGCTTCCTTCTGTTTATTTTAACACCACTGCGATCACCAATCTGCCTGTCAAGCGTGTTGATTATGTCAAAACTCTCCTTGTTTCCAGGCATCATCAACATTACAGGATTTTACCCTCAGCTGCATTTAGTATCCATCATTTCTATAGACCTAGCTACCTAAGTGAATATATTAACTATCTAAAAATAAACCAGCTAGATAAAGCAAAGTAATCCACACCCGTGTGTGCATGTTGTGTTTCGCACGGCCGCCATACAGGTTTTATATTATTCCGTTTTTATAATATTTTGTGTTTATTTGAAATTCATATTATAGTCATATAAATCATATTAGCCCTTAGCTATAATATGAGTTTCTATTTTTTGCGTTTTCCATACTTACATAAATTATATTTTTTATTTACGTAACATTAGCTCCAATGCGTTAAGCGTCACGTCATTTGTGGTGTCTTGGTTTAGAAGAATGCCTACGAATTCAATTTCACGCTGTATAGTCTTTTAATAATTTTATTAATCAGCGCTGCATGTTCCTTGCATGCAGTTGAGTCTAATGCTGAATCTACTCCTTTTGCCTGTGATTGGGATTTTTTTGTATATATTTCTAGTTTAGGTTAAGAAGTTATATGCAATACAATGATTTATTTATTATTATTATTATTTAATATTATGTTGTGCTAATTGCAACTGTTTATGTAGGTACCTATGTAATTGATGAGTCATCCTACCCGACAGGTAAAGCAACGACACTCACATGTATGTGCCAGGTAACTGCAGGCCATCCCGCAGGCAATGATAGACGCCGCGTACAAAGTCAGCCCAATCAGTATGATGACTCCGCCAGTGTGCTCTATGAGCGATGGCTCGCCGCTCTTCAGCAGTACCGTAGAGCCCACGGAAAATACCAGTGCCGGTGGCAGGGAGCTTATGAAATACGACGCTCCTAACGTGGATCCTGACACGCCGTTTAACTTTATAAGTTCCTGAAAAATAAAATATACTTTTTTTATATCTTTACTAAATTTGCTCATAGACAAGTAAAATAGTAAACAAAATTATTATAAAAAAATAGTCAAAGAAGTTTAAATATTGTTGCTTTATTTCCTTTATACTTTTCAGGACTCTTGGACACGACACAAAATTCAAATAACAAAAGTAAAACTAGAAAATTAAGTGATCACTTTGATTTTTGCTCTCTTCAATATTTTTAAGGTAAAGCAAAAAAGCGTACAAGAAACCTGTTTTCGAGTTGGAGCAAAACTTGTCCCAAGCTTTTTTATCCTTTAGATAATCTGATATATTGAAGTAAGCCGTTTTACAAAGGATATGTTTGACAATTTGTTTGAATTTATTTATTGATAATTTTGGTTTGTGCCCTTTAAAATATACATTAATCTTGTGTAGCTTAGTTGTGGGCACAGCGAGTTTATTCTTATTTCTAGTATTTAAATTATGTATGTCGCTATTTTTAGGGAACCGATTGATATTCCTATGAGTGTACAACAAGTTTTCATAAATATATTGACATGGTACTGTCCATTTCTATTAGGTTTATTTCATTGAATTTTTCACGTAGGATTTCTCTGGGACCCATATTATAGATTGCACGAACAGCCCTCTTCTGCAGCACAAATACAGTGTTATCATCTGCTGTGTTCCCCCACAGCAGTATGCCATAAGACATAACACTAAGGAAGTGGCTGAAATAGAGTAGTCTAGAAGTATCAACGTCTGTAAGATGACGGATTTTTTTGACTGCATACGCTGCAGAACTAAGTCTCTTCGATAGCTTGTCTATGTGTGAGTCCCATTTAAGTTTACTATCTCAGGTTATTCCTAAGAATATGTACTGTTAATAATTTCTAACGTTTTTTCTTTGACGGTTACATCAGCCTTAACTTGTTTTACATTAGGTAGAATAAATGTTATACATTTCATTTTGGTTTCATTATGCAAAATACACACTAAACCAATGGACTACTTTTGAGATTGCATTATTAACATTGTCGAAATTTGTTTTTTGTCGTTTCATTTTAAAAATTAATGAAGTATCACGATCTCGTGATTATCCTTTAAAAGATGAGGCAGGTCATTAATATAAACTAAAATAGGAAAGGACCGAGGATAGGACCCTGTGGTACACCCATTGTAACTACAGACCCCGAAGACCGTTTCCCATTATTGTCAACTCTTTGTATCCTATCACTCAAGTAAGATGTAAGAAGATCCAAAGAGGTGTCTCTTATTCCATAGTGATGTAGTTTCTGGATTAATGTTTCATGGTGTACGCAATCGAATGCTTTTGACAAGTCGCAAGAAACACCTACAGCATCTTGCAACTTCTCCCAAGCATCAAAAATATGCGATACTTACTCAACACCGGCATCAGTAGTCCGCGAGTAAACCCGAATTGCTTACTATGTCATTGCCATTGAAATGGCGAACCAATTGATGTAAGATAAGTTTTTAAAAACTTTGCTGAAAGTAGGCAGTACTGATATTGGTCTAAAGATAGTGGGGTCAGACCTACTACCCGATTTAAACAATGGGATTATTTTACTACATTTCATTAGATCAGGAAATACGCCACAGTCAATAGATTCATTGAATATAAAAGCTAGATCTGGTGCAATAGTATCAAATAATGGTTTAATCATTGTAACGGAAATGCCCCAGAGATCTGCAGTTTTCTTTATATTTACAAGTTTAAAGGCTTTTTTAATATCAGTTTCATCGACATGGTTGAATTTAAGTTTATTTTCGTATTTAGGTACATTTTCTATAAGTAATGACTCAGCAGTTACTTGAGAAGAGTTAAGTCACTTTGTAGTAAAGATTGGAATATCAGTAAAAAAGTTTTCAAATGCTTGGGCTACTTCAACGTAATTTTTGATTAAGCAATCATTAATCTTTAAATTGTAATCATTATCGTAGGCGACGATAATGATGAATGGTGTACTGACCTTTCCAGTCTCACTATTTATTATTTTCCACGTTGATTTTATTACATTTTCACTATTTCTAATTTTCGAGCTAATATAATTTGATTTTGCTATTGACAAATTTTTGAGTAGTTTTTTACTTTTTCTTTGAACTCCTGGCTAAAATTGTATTGTTTTTCACGATAAAGTTCATACAACATTTTTCTCATGTGTAATTACAGTTGCCCACTCAATAAAGTTAAGTTTTTCTGAGACCATGATCGGTTTGGGTGTGAATATTGAATTGAACGTATTGGTGAATTTATTTAAAAAACTACAATACGACTCATTTGGGTTGTTATGTGAGTAATTAGGTGATAGTTTAGAATCCCAATCCAATTTCAACCGTTCAAATCGACTTGTGGTCACAGGTATGTATTTTATTTTTTTGGTACAATTATTATTTTTTACTTGGATTTCTAATTTAATTAGTTGACCTAAATGGTCCGATTTTAAAATGCTTATTAATTTTTTACTAACAAATTTTTCAGTTTGGAAAATAAATATATATATTATCTATACATTTTGCTGAGGTTTCAGTTATTTTAGCAGGTTCCATAAATATTGGCCTTAGATTATAAGAGTTAAATAAATTAGTTAATCTACTACTGAGGGAGTAAACTTCTAAAAGATCAATATTAAAGTCTCCACATACCATAAGATTTTTATTAGAGTTTGATATTTTAAATAAGATATCATCCATCATTTTTTCAAATATTTTAAAAGAAGCTGATGGTGGGCTGTACACGCTTACTACAATAATTTGCTCCAGCTCAACACATGCTACTTCGATGTGGCTTTCAACGGATAAGCATATTATGTCCTTACGTTCTTTGAACTTTATGAGTTTATTTAGTAATATTATTGAGCCTCCACGAATATCATGTGATCTGCAAAAAGAACTACCAACCTGGTGGTTACTGAAGTTAAACATGAGCTCATAGCTTTTCAGCCAGTGTTCTGTTAAGCAGATGATGTCAATATCAAATGAGTTCATGTACAATTCCAATTCAAACAATAATTTACTTCTCAATCCTTGAATATTTTGGTGCACCAAGACTTTGCATTCATTTTACAATTCTGTTTTCTTTTTTTATTCTTGTCATTAATAATATTTGACTGTTTATTGCTAGAGACTTCCTCTATTGTCGTTGTTTCTAATTTAAATGACATGGAATAATTTCTAAGGTCTTGTTTTTTAAATCATTACAATGCTCAAAAGAAGTATTTTTTATAGCCAAGTTTTTGGCTGTTGTTTTAAAATAATAAGATAGCGAAATTCCTATCTGTCTTTTATAATAATTGGATAGGTAGTAATTACCTTAAGTCAAATAGTATTTTTTACTAACAATACTGTTAGTATCAATCACATGTACATTGTTGTTGCATGAAATAGCACTTTCTTTTACATTTTAGTTCAGATACTACATGTTTTTAATTTTCTAACAAATTTTGAGTCTTTTTATATAGTTATTTAATTTAACATTTAAAAAGAATGGTCAATGAAGAAGCTTGACTATCTTACCGAAATGTATGCAAAAAGTTTGTCACGATTTCGGGAATTTCTGAGGTTTGGGTACCTCAGAAAGACAATAGAGACTTTTGATACTTTAATGAAACAGGATCGATTGGCAATTAAAAAAGTTTGGTGTAAAATTACCATTTTCTTGCTGACTGTACATTTTTTCCAAAATCTGTGAACGCAGTTCAGAATATCTTAAAAAGTTCTGTTATGGATTGTCTCCTAGGAATGTTTTCCTGTAACTATTAAGGTTTTTTTTTTATTTGTATATGTCTTTTATCTAAATAATGATGCAACTTTTATTGAACGCCGGGAATTTTAAAAAAATAACAAAATGGTGACCGATGTCAGGGCCACCTTCATGCAAAAATCACAATAAACGTTTGAAAATTTATCGATAATTTTATTGTAGGTTAACAAACCTGTCACCTCACTACCAATCTAAGACTGACAACAGTCGAATGTGACCTAATAATATCTTGTCTCTACAAACGAATGAAAATGTCCCGTACATTTTCATCTGCCGGCCACACTGCTGATTCAGCAGATATAATGCGTGTTGGAGAAACGGGAATTCGGGCAACGACGTTGCTGATACCTGAATACCGGTGGCTCGGTCAATCATCATCCGAGTCAAGGCGTGCTCGAACAGTGTCATGAGACCCACCCAGCAGCTTAAATATAGCAAATCCCCAGTCATGAACGCCAATACAGCTTGCTTGGACGATCGTCGGTGGTACGGGAACTCTTGCAGAGACAGTTTCTGAAACAAGGAAGTACATAATAAAATACTAGCTGCGCCCCGCAGCTTCGCCTGCTGTGGAAATTTATTGAACACCCACTAGTTTTGTAAAAGAAAAAATACGTGTAGCATTATTTACTTCATAGTTTATTACGAATCACAAATTTTAATAACCCGATTTACCCCATGTTCAGGTAAATAAATTAAAAATCCGTTTCAGGACTTTTCAATTTTTGTGTTCAATATTTTTGTATTCCTAGTATTCTCTGTAAGTTTAAAGCTAATTGGGCCATTGGTTAAAGAGTTACAAGAAACCTCAATAAATTCAACCCTCATTTTACCCTTTTTTAAGGGTAGTTATGAGTTTTTTTTAAATTTATTTATAAAAAGTATACACATTTTAGCTGATATTGCACCATTAAACCAGCGTTGGTTTGTATTGGTGCTCACACTCGTTTTATACTTACGTATATTCACATATAACATTGCGTTTTTATAGAAAAGATAATTATAGTCAAAACAGAAAAAAAAACCACTATGTTGCGTATAGATACCCCTAAATAGTTGGGTACCCATACTTAAATGCATCCATACCTACTAATATTATAAATTCGAAAGTAACTCTGTCTGTCTGTCCTTTTCATGCCTAAACGGCTGAACAAATCTCAGTGAAATTTGGCACGGAGGTAGATGGTATCCTGGGAACGGACATAGAGTACTTTTTATCCCGGACAAGCGTGCAAAGCCATGGGCAGTAGCTAGCAGTCTGTCTGTCTGGCTGTTACCTTTTCACGCCTAAACGGCTGAGCGGATCATGATGAAAACTGGCACGGAGGTAGAAAGTATCCCAGGGACGGACATAGGCTACTTTTTATCCCGGTAATGTGCGTGCAGCCGTTTAGGCGTGAATAGGTGACAGAAAGGCAGAGTGACTTTTGAATTTATACCATTAGTAATTATTAATCACTCCCAATCTTCAAAAAACTGCTTCATCAGTATTATTTATCAGTGTAAAAATTTATTAACTAAATTTTTATGTCTATGTAAGTTTATTATATAAAGTAGGTAGTTTAAGACATGATAGGTATTATAGTACGTAGTGTAGGTACATGTAATTGTTTTAATTTCCTTAAGTTTTCCAAACGCCACCGTCTATATTGTTCTCATAAGTCCAGTCCATCCCAAGGTTGCCTGGAAGAGATCGCTCAAAGCGATAACGCCGCCCTTTGTACTTCCTTGTTTCTCAGCATTTTCTTTTGTATTATATTTTGTGTTTGTGTGGTACAATAAAGAGTTATCTATCTATCTATTAATATGGATAGTATAATTTTAGGAATGCGAAAGGAAGGCTTTTACCCAGCGGTGGGTCCCTACAGATTCTAAAGAATATTTTATACCTTTTTACGGATGGAGACGCCCCTGAAGGTTGTAAAATATACCAGTGCACTGTGAAACATACCTGTCTGACGGTTGTCCCCGACCGAATTTTGATGTAGCTTGTGTCGATGGCCCATTGTATTCGCGTGAATCCCTCGTAAGTATCACCTGTAACATATAATACAATACAATACAATACAATAATTTATTTATAACGCAAAGTTACAAGTCAAAAAAAAAAAGATATAAAGGTAAGCAATAAGGTATCAATATTGACTTTAAATAAAAGTATCTAATATAAATATAATGAACTAATTGTTTGCAATGCGTAGAACTCGTCATAAATATTATTCACCAAGACAGGGTGCTACGTAACATGTTTACTAAGCCGAAAGGGGGTGATTGACTCCGAGGAATAACTTGTGAAAAACGATTTTTCGAATATTTTTACATTTAAATATATAAACAAAAAAAATTAATTATCTTCTTAATATTTTTTTAACATGCACTCTTGCATTATTTAACAACTCAACATGTGAATGTTGTAATAGGAGACTAAGGGAATTTACCGGAGGAAGGGCAGCTGCTTCCTTCTGTGAAGGTAGGTATTTTTCAACACCCCCACTGCGATCACCGATCCGCCTGCCAAGCGTGGCAAAACTAACCTAATTTAGGGAAACATTTTCAACCAGTTGACGTAGGCTGATTTTATTGGATAAAATATATAAAAATGAATACCTATTTCTCTTGGTCACGGCATCACGCGTGAACGGCTGGACCGATTTCGCTAATTCTTTTTTTGTTGTGTTTGTTATTGTCAGGAGAAAGCTTTTAAGAAAACAAAAATTAAAAAAAAACAGCGCAGAAAATTAGAATATTAAAAGAAAATTTACTTTACGTAGTTAAGACAGGACAACGTCTGTAGAGTCAGCTAGTGAAGTATGAAAATCTATATATTATATGTAAATAAAAGAAAGTCGTGTTAGTTACACTATTTATAACTCAAGAACGACTGAACGGATCTCGGTGAAATTTGGCAGCGAGGTAGATGGTATCCCGGGGCCGGACATAGGCTACCTTTTATTCCGGAAAAAAGCGTGCGAAGCCGCGGGCTGCAGCTAGTAAAAAATAAACCATAATCTGGGTGATTCTGAGGAATGCTGTCTTCATAAGGCGTAATAATATGCGTGCTGAAGTTCCTCTTCATTCGTATGGTGTATGTGAGACTGTCCTTTCGTCTCGAAGACCATGTGTCCGCGTCCATGTCCTGCAAAGATAATTTTACAAAATCTAGAAACCCCATCACATTTTCATTAGATTAGAGACCATCACTATCAGGCCAGAAACGCCAATGTTGGACAAATAACGCTTCTATTCAATTTATAAGTAAACTAGGATTAAAAACACTTGACCGCAACCTGAAGTTGCGTCAGTGGCTGCGCAGTATTCGTTTATAAGGAAACATGGTGGTGCTCATGTGAAAACTTTGTTTATAGCTAACTTCACTCCGGTCAACTTGTTTTTATCTTACTGTAGTGGCTAGGTATACGTCGCGCTCGTAACGCAACGCCCAACGTGTACACGTTGGGCGACATAGGCCTCCCCGAAACGACGCCACGAATAGTGCTCCGGAGCCGCCTCCATCCATCGACTCCCTGCGACAGTTACAATGTTGTCGGTCCACCGAGTGAATGGTCTCCTAACACTGCGTTTCGCGTTGCATCGCGGTCTAAAAGTAGAGTAGAGTTAAACGCAACCACCATCAGAACTGCTGCACCGGTTTCTTTGCATCATCATCAATCTATATTAGTCCACGGCTGGGCATAGGCCTCCCCTAATGTGCGTCATAGCGCCCTGTCTTGTTTGCATCGGAGGAAAATAAATAAAACTACCAAGATAATACCTCTAAATAAAGGTTGTGTTGTAAGCTTTGAACATAAGGAAGGAAATGCTCTATCTCGCTTCCCCTCAGCAAAATACATGCAACGTTCTGCGCAGTGATGTGAACTGTTACGTACATAGGAACACAGTTTTTTTTTGCGAATGTGTGCGTAATCCTGCTTTTGTGTGCCTCTGTGTGCTATACGTGTGAGTGTAATCCCGCTTCTGTGTGCCTCTGATGTCTGTCTCTGTGTGCTATGCGTGTTTAGTTCACCTCCCCGTTAGAAAATCGTGTTTGGGGCAGTTTTGTATAGCGCTTGCCTCCTTTATGTTCGAAGATTGTAAGGCACATACCTCAAATTCAATAATTGCTTCGTTTGTATGGAAGTTGCTTACAAGATTAGCAACATCGAAATAATTAGTGAATGGATAGTATCCGTGGCAGGGCTCGAACTCCACTTCATCAGGCCCTGGGTGATATTTGAAAAATACTTTTAAGTAGTCAAAGGTTTGGATAATCAACTTGAAAAAGGACATGTTAAGGGATGAAATGTTGGTGTTCTTCCAACACCAACTAGGTTCGTAGTTAACCCCAACATTTCATAACATGAACATTTGTTCACGTCATCCTTAAATTTTTGTTCGCAAGTAGGAACGGCAATGGCCTTTACTAACAAAGAATATTACAATCAAATAATAAAAACAAATAAGAACTAGTATTTACAATTGAAACAATTAAGCTAACTGCAGACTGTTGCAAACAATCTACAGGTAGCTCAACTGATCCATATCAATACCAGTCGGAAGCGTCCCCAAGACGCTGGCTGCATTGCCCCGCTGTATGGCAATGCTGATGCGCTGCGCCAGATACACACCAGCTCTCGGGTCACGCGTCGTCGTCGTAGTAGGAACTAAATTACGCGGATTCCACTTTCGCCGTGTGGCACCGCTCTCAAATGGACATAAGGAGCAAAGGATGGTTTGTTTTGTTTTATATATAGGTTTATATCACTGATAAAATACAGTAGTTAGGCTCAGCGTCCCAGAACGGATCCACCACCGAACTGCAATCGCCAGCTCACCTGCGTATCGTGGCGGTTATGGCAAACATTGAAGGCCCATAGGCAGCTGTGGACGTACGACTACTAGAATGTTCTATTAATAAACCTACTAGGTATGCTGGAGAGGCTGGAGAGACCAAGCTGGTGCCCAACCTCGTTCATCAGAACCCACGCTAGCTCAGAGTTGGGCGTGTAGAGTAAACAGCGAGGTAGTGATGACGTTATTTCTGGAAACTTCTCCTCCTAAAGATGGAACTTATTTAAACAAGTAAGTAAAAATTCAAAGTTGTGGTGATATGATCCAATTCCCTTCGCCTACGGTGACTGAGCTGTACCTATAAGCGTTTTAAGTCAACTCTGACCTACTAATTGGGGGGCAGGCAGGAATAAATTGTTCTACCTGTTCCCCGTCAGTAACGGAGCGACAGATAGTACCCTGTTAGTCTCCCCGTTAGACACGAGGAAACAGAACAATTTCAAAAAAATAAAGTTCGGCCTGTCCTCTCGTGACTAAAGTGGGTGATAGACGAGCGTGTAAATTCGCGAACTTGTGGCTTGACGAACTTTTTCGCTGGTGTGTCACCCTAAGTACGCGTACTTTAAAGCCGCCGAGTAAGTTCGTTGGCGATCCGACAAGTTTGAAATTTTGCTCGTAACCCACCTCAACATATAGAACACAAAGCTTCTTCTGTCGACGACATCGCAGTACAGAGTGAGTAAGCTTCACGTGTGTCACCGACATCGAGCGGAACAAGTTCGCGTTCTTAAAAACCGCGTACTTCAAGTTCCTACGTCTATCACCCACTTTACAGGGGGACAAATCAAACTTTTTAAGCAGAGGAAACTTATCCACTCGACCTATGGATCAGAGTGGAACGGAAGTAGATTCAAGCAGTGGAAACTGATGCACCCGGGATATGGATCAGAGTGAACAAAAAAGTGGAAACAGATGTGCTATGTGGTGCCGGCTTAGAAATTGCACCACCCCAACTCTTCCTGCGGGTGTCGTAAGAAGCGACTAAGGGATATCCACCGAGGGTGGGCAGCAGCGCCCCCTACAGAACAATTCTACTACCGAACTGCGATCCCCACGTCGCATGCCCAGCGTGGGTATTATGGGCATTACCCCACGTAAGATAAAAACCAATAAGGCGCTTATCAGGGGGAGGCCTGGGTCCAGCAGTGGACTTATATAGGCTGTGTAGGTGGAGGAGGACATTTTGCACGCAGCTGGTCCCAAAGTAAGCAGAGCTTGTTATGGGTACCAGATCACTGATATCCATACCTACTAACATTATAAATTCGAAAGTAACTCTGTCTGTCTGTTACCTTTTCACGCCTAAACGGCTGCACGGATTTTTAAGAATTTTGGCAGGGAGGTAGGTGGTATCCCGGGGACGGACATAAGCTACTTTGTATCCCGGAAAAGAGCGTGCTAAGCCGCGGGCAACAGCTAGTACTAATATATAATTAAATAGACACCCAAACCCAGAACAAACGCCTGCAGATCGTACAAGAATTTGTCCCGCGGCGGGAATCGAACCCACAGCCACCTGCGTCGCCGGTGGACTTTTGCCCGCTGCGACACCGAGGTCGTCAAATATTCGTCAGTTGTAGTGGGGCCTTGAGCTCGATAAATACTTGGAATAACCTATGTCTAAAATAGGAAGGGCATTGGGATTTGGGAGGCCTAAGCCCAGCACTGGGCCTAGGAGAGCTAAATACATAATTATATTAGCTTACCGTGTACTTGATCATGTTTTCTTCATCTAATCTCATTCTCAAAGGCTTTGGTTTCAACTTATGTTTTACTAAATATAATAAGAACGTCAATAGCAAAGGAAAAAACATTTGATACATGAAGCCAATTGGCTTTCGTTTCGTAACCATGAAGTTTTTCCATAGTAAAACAAAGAGAGTTTGCATTTTTGTAGCTATTCAAGTTTGCAAACACACCAATAACTGCTATTTTGTACGTAAAATATAAGCTTGAGCGTGCTATTTAAATAAAGAAAGTATTTTTTTATATTTAAATAAAAGTGATGCGTCTTGACTTGACTTCTTTGTATTGACTGGTTTGTAAGTATTGCGAAAAGAAAACCCTATATCATAAATAACTTTACACCATCGATAAAAAAAAATCGATTATCTATGGAGAAGTAACATTATTTAAAAGGGGTTCGAACATTTTTGTATGGAGCCTGGCATACCTACTAGTCCGCCATTTTGAAAAAAACGTGATTCGGCGGCCAGTGATGAAACTCATGTCAACCGACAGAGTAAATGATTACAAACAAAAAGTGTTCTATGATCAAGTCTCCTAAGTGATACGGTTTCTGAGATATTAGGGTCAGAAAAAAGAAAAATAAAGTAATACTATTCGTACTATCGTATAAACACCGTATAAAATGAGGAGTCAAAAAATTCGTCCGTGCTTTAGACAAGAAACCGACTCCACCCGGCTCAGTGCACCGGAAGACTCCCCTTCCCGTAACGCACCCCGCCAGCCGCCATTTTGTTTGACGTTTATCTATCATTCGGCTTCTAATCTTTGGTCTGAGTGCACGAATATTTCTTTTCTTCACGAGCAGTTATTTTGTTACGTTTTGTTTTTTGTTAAGTTTTTGTTTTTTGTATTTGCGTTACCATGTCAAGTAATGCCACCGGTCCACCAGGATCACAGTGTTTGTTTTGTGAACGCAGTACAGCCCCCCGTATGGGAGGACGCCGCTCTAGGCCGCAGCTACGAAGCTATGAGCTAACCGAGGAATATCTGACTGATAATCCACAAGTGGAAGCTTATTCCCACCATCAACTCGGCGCACGGGAGGTTAGTTAAAATATAGTTTACAGCTGTCAATTATCCCATATGTTATTGTACCTAATGAATATATGTATGTATTGGACATGAAAAATGCGATTCATGTCCTATGTGTTAATTATAGTCTTATTAGAATTAACAAATAGGACTGGCCGGTATTATAGAGAGCTTCCAACAACTGTGCACATATCAACAAATAATACTTATTTACGATTACAAAATAAAATACGTACCTAAGCCTCTACGTGTAAATAAGTTAGTCTTTCGTTCGTTCGTTACATAAGTTATAGCAAGGAATTATTTTTATTTCCATTGTTCTTTGGGTAGATCCGTGAGTCGGTCAGATCATCAGATTTTATTTATTGTTCCAGATGACATCATCTGACCGGATTTGTCGTCCATGTGTTCAACGTGCTAACCGCTATTATACAAGGGAACAACAGAACTTAGCTCGTATAGCAGATGCTGTAAGCTCCGTGCACGAACCGTCTTCAGGTGAATCGGCCGAAGGGCCAATGAGCGATCCATTAAGAGACGTATCTCCGCCCATTCCACAAGGGATGCCTGATGAAGTTCCAATAAGAGCTCCCGATGAAATTCTAATGCAAGTTTCCGACGAAGAACAGGAAGAAGACATTCCGCAAGTCGAATATCAAGGTGCCGCAAACCCTCATAGTTTGAGATTTTCAGTCCCTGGATTTTCAAGAGCTTCGTACACCTCGTCATATTGCGTTGTAGCACAATGTAATGTCCGCGATGGTTTACATAGAATAAACATAGCAATTAGATCAGATGTTTTGCGTAAACAGAATATTTATATTCCTGCTGCAGTACGAGTCTGCAATGAACACTTACATTCAAATGACATCTGGCGGGATTTTGAAGATTATACCCGTTCGAGACACGAGACGTTTAACTCAGTGCAAGTAGCCGATATGTTAAAACTATTACAAAGGCAAATTGAATATTTAGATTTTGAAAAAGTCGACACTATAGACGAGGCGACATTTAAATATTATATAGGATTCAGTAAAACTGCGTTTTTGAGTATTTTAGATAATACTCCATCATTGCAACAACTTAAACAATCCAAAAGGGCTTTAGCAATGGTGCTCAGCAAACTGCACACAGGCGACTCTAACGACAGGTTGTCCTCTTTATTTCGGCTAAGCCCCGTACACTTTGGTCGTGTAACGAAAAAGGTGCGAACTCATTTATTGAATGAATTTGTTCCACTGCATCTGGGTCTTTCGCGTAATAGAGAAACTGAAACATATCGTGAAGAATTACGTCAAAGAATTTTGTCTATACCGAATTTTTTATATGGAAGTCCTGAAGAACCAAACCGTGTCATTTCTATTTGCGACGGAACTTATATATATGTACGTTCAAAAAAGTTCTAATTATTTGTTTCAAAAAAAAACGTATAGCCTTCATAAATATCGGAATTTGTTGAAGATGTTTTTGATTGTGGCACCAGATGGATACGTCATAGAAGCATTTGGTCCTTATGGGGCCGATAAATCTGACGCAATTATTATGGGAGAATTAATTGAAAATGAAGAATTTCGGAGAGTTTTTCAGCCCGGCGACGTATTTATCCTTGATCGCGGTTTTCGGGACGTTATTGGAGCACTGGAAGCGTCAGGATATCGTGCTTTTATGCCCAAAACGAAAAGTAGACATGAGAGGCAACTGACTACCCGAGATGCCAATGAATCACGCAAAGTGACAATATGCCGGTGGGTAGTCGAGACGGTTAATGGGCACATTAAAAATCAGTTTCGCCAATTAAGAAATCAATATCCAAATGTAGCTGCAAGAAAAATGTACGAAGAGTTTCGCATTGCATGCGCTTTACTCAATGCTTTTGGTGGTCGAAACAACGATCACAACTTAGTGAACGAAATTATGAACCAAATTAATTTAAAACAGAACGCCCCCAACACCTTAAGCGAAATAGTGATACAAAATAATTTAAATCACCACAGGGTGGATTTCCAAACAATGGAAGCAAATGTCGGGCTAGAAGATTTCCCTGTCTTAACCAAAGACGATCTTATAATAATGGCGTTAGGAACTTATCAAATCGCTCAAGCCAGGAGTTATTATGGCGAGCATATAAAAACAAATGGTGCATATGTAGTGCAAGTATGTAGAGGAACTGATGCCAATCTGTTTCCAGATGACTCGTGGCTATTACGTGCCAAAATCCAATCGCGTCATTCGGGAAACCGTACGTATTTTGTGTATATTTTAATAAATAACCTCATGGAGCGCAGAGAAAAAGTCGCGGGATGGTATTGCTCGTGCGTAGTGGGGAAAAGAACCCTGGGCTGTTGTTCCCATATTATGTGTGTAATATGGTTCATGGCATGGGCTCGACACCAGGAAACACTGCCTTCGTCACCAGCGACATTTTTGGATTCAATAATTGTCAGACATGATATAGAGAATGAAGCGAATGACGAATTTTAAAACAAAAAAGCCGCTGGTGGCAAACGAATCGTTGTAGATACCAATTTAACTTATGTACATACCTACTGCTACAATAATAAAAATGTGTTCAAGAAAAAGGTTGGATTTTATTTCCCATACCCTACCTACCTACCTATAAAATAAACATCAAGTGAAGTAGAACATAGCTCAGGAACAGATTTTTTCTATAGTTTTTAGACCCAAATATCTCAGAAACCGTATCACTTAGGAGATTTGATCATAGAACACTTTTTGTTTGTAATCATTTACTCTGTCGATTGACATGAGTTTCATCACTGGCCGCCGAATCACATTTTTTTCAAAATGGCGGTCGAGTAGGTATGCCAACGATGTTCTATGCTCTTTATAGGAATAACATTTTCTATCAGTTCACATTCGGTCAAATTTTGACGTAGTTACTAAAGTGTCAGAAGACTGAATGTTTTGGTGGTTCCTGCCTAAGATAATAATAATACCTACCGGAGGGTTCCTGCATTCTACGTCTGCAAGGTAAAAAATTGGCGGGAAAGTATTTAACCACCAATCATACCTAGACCATTTTCTATGAACATATGTTTTAGCAAATTCGATTCTTGTTTATTTTTTGTAACAGGAAATGATGGATTGTAGAAGAAGATAATATCTAATCAAGGATATACATAAATTATTATTTATCATTCATTTACTTTTCTTTGTCCAGTTACAACGAACCACTCATGCAGAAGTTTGTGGAAATTATGTTGACGCCCAAAGTTGAACAAATAAAGTAAGCACTATTTAGAAAATAAAAAAGCTACTTCATCTCTTGGTCAGTGAAACAAAATGTTTTACAAACAAGGGTTTTGGCGCTCTGCGACTCGATTAGTTTTTCTGACTGGGATTGTATGGGGACACCCGTAACCAGAAAAGGAACAGGTAGAGTTTCAAACGGAACGGATTACAAAATTATGTACATCGACATCGATGAAAATTTGGGTCAGACAGTACTTATAAACGGACAGCTGTCTGTTTATAAACTTGCGCAAAATAAGCCCTTATAGCGTATCCATATACTCCCTAATCGTAGACTTTACTCTTTGCACACGGCCTACGTACGTAGGTACTTACCATGTACCTGCTCTTTGCAAAAAACTAAAGAGACTACCACAGAGAAAGAAATACTCTATGCCGTAGAGGTAAAATCTATATTATCTCTATGCCCTATGCTCTTCTGAAACCAATGAAAAATTCGAACCCATCTGGATAGAGCACGTGTCCCTCTCTCAGTATAGAGAACGTATTCACCCTTTCAAAAAGTAACCACGACTGTGAACGCCGTACAATTGTCAACTGAATGGCTGCTTATTGATTGAGCTAGGAGCCTCGAGAGGCAGCCGGGCTAGGCAAATCCTTGGTCAGACAGGACGTGCCCCGATCGAGGCAATAGCACGCGCTGCGCTGCCACGCTCAAGCGTGCCGCGGCTATAGATGCGAAGCTGGCTTTTAATGGTTTCCACCAATTGGTGTTCACCTGCTGTTAACGGGTCCACCCCTGCTGTTAACGGCTCCACCGTTAACAGCAGGTGAACACCTATAAAACCCCGGTACATACTGGGGTATAAAATGCTGTTTATAAATTTTGACCTCACAATTTGTATTGAAAATTAAAATTTGAATTTTTCAATTCCTTAAATTTTTTCTTATAATCTGTACAAACGCACGAAATGTATTATTATTTTAAATTTAAGCTATAAGCTGCCGTTAGTTGCTGAGATATTCAATAGGGAAAAAACGATAGGCAAACCGAATTTCGTAACCGACCACGAAACACTAAAAACGTAAAATAAGCGGTGAAAATAGTATGAGCAATTTTATTTGAATTTTTAATTTATCCAATACCTATTTATATTTCATCTCGGCTAATGTATTGAATTGTATTTTATTTACATTGTTAAATTACATAAAAATATCAACGTTAAATCAATAATCAAATAATCAGGTTTTTACGCATGCTGCGTAAAAACCTATTCTATAACGATTATCATAACTCATACATAACATAACCTACCCTTCCTCGTTCCACAGTCGGGCTACTACCGCTTTTTACTGGTGGCAAAATGGTGGATAACAGTGGATATTAGTGTATACCGGTGACTACCCGCTGCTTTACATCTATTGCCGCGGTTCAAGCCGAGCGTTGTCGGTTTTTATCGATGTTCAAAGGTGCCTCAAAAGGTTTTCCGCGCGCACTCAAAGCGGTGGTGTTTTGCCTCGCGTGAATTAATTTAAGAAACCGTTTAGTACGCAAACGAACCATTATGAAGAATATAGACTACAAAGACAAAGGAATTTGGTGAGAAGAAGGGAGATAAAATACTCCTTAAACACTACATACCAATCTCGCTCCTGAGCCCACGTCTATAAGCTGTTCTCGCGTGTGGTCACGAACCGGTTCGCCACGAGACTCGACGAGTTCCAGCCACCGGGACAGGCCAGGTTCTGCGGAGGTTATGGCACCATAGACCACATTGAAGCATATTAAACAGATGTCCGAAGAATATAATCAACCCCTGTGGCTTTTGTGGACTATGAGAAGGCCTTTGACTCCGTCGAAACCTGGGCTGTTCTGGAAACCTTACAGCGATGCCAAGTAGACTATCGTTATATCGAGGTGCTGAGATGTCTCTACGAGGCCGCACCATGAGCGTTATAGCACAGGACCAGCTCGATTTTTTCAAAATATTTTGAAAAGCAAAAAAAACCTACTAAAATATCAGAAACTTTTTTTTCTTATTATATACAGGCGCACTAAATGTGTTGTTACCTACTTCAAATTTCAATTTAATAGCTGCGGTAGTTGCTGATATATTAAACAGGGAAAAAACGACAGGCAAAGCGAGTTCATAAGTGTTTCGAAAACGATCTCGAAAACCAAAAAAAGCTATACGTCGACAAGGAGAAAAAATATAGTTCCTATCTTTGTCACTCTCGTCAGATTTCGTATTAGTCATACCGCTTACACTTGGTATTATTATTTAGCTGACAATTCTATTCATACTCGATCTGAGATGCCTTCCTTCTTCTCCGAAGGAACACTTCCTTGACCTGAGATGAAGAACTTGTAGGTACGGAGCCTACGGCGTTGTACGTAGGTACTTACCATGTCCCTGACCTGAGATTATTCATGATTGTGCTTTCTTGGAAGAAAGAAGTAGGAATTACTCAGCTATATGAGCTCTATGGATAGCATGTAGACAAGTCGGAAAAGTATACCTAATACATACATAGATGTACAGAAAAATTGTGTAACAAAAGACGAGGCAGCCTAATTTGTCTATCAGGACAAATAAAAAAAAAAGATGTTTGTTTTATTTTTATATTTTCGTAGAATGGATTTCGGATCATTGTTTTTTTTGCGTTTTTTCTTTATATAGTGTGTGTGTGTATTGGCTCAGAATTTTTTAGGTAATTTATTCCTTTCGAGTCCATTTGACTGAATAGAGTAACCAAGTATATTGGTTAATAGCTAGGATTTATTATACAAAACGTCTACACCCTAATAATTCTTTAGAATACAGCGTCTAAAAGATTCATGAAAACGATCTAAGTGCTAAAACGCTTGCTAATTGCCTGGCTGAAAAATCTTCGTTTTTGGCAACTTTACTACAAAACCACTGTAATGGGTGCACTGTATGTCCTGCTGTGGAAGGATCTAATGATTGCAAAGCGGCGAAAGATCTCTTTCATTTATCAAATGGTTTTCCCGTTGCTGATAATGTTGCAAGTACTTTACATTAGATCTAAGTCTGGAGCGGGGGGAATGGTAAGTCCACTTGCTTTAACAGGCTATACTGATTCTGGGTAGGTCAGGGTTCTTAAAAGACCCTTCCAGTGAAAGATGCTGCCATCTGCCAGCGGCTTCCAGTGATGCCGCTGGCAGATGGTGGAGGCGTTATGCTAGAGAAAGAGCGCTATTGCATTCATTAGAATGCTTTTGGGGCAGGTGCATCTGCAGCGCTTCCCTCATGTTTGCTGAGGCCCAGGATGACGGCTTTCACGCCATCCGCAAGAAAACCGACTCGCTGCTGCTGCAGCACATGAGTAGTCCCAACACCAACCCTATGGAATGCTGAACCCTGGACATCAGACGCGGCAAATCAATCTTATATAAAATCATATAAAACTGCTACAGCAGCATTATCTATCCTTGTTAAAGTTAGGCAACCTTATTTATGTTATGTAAGTTTATGATAATGTTTTTAGGTTATGTGTATGTATTATAATATTTAGTGTAAGTATTATTGTTATTTTTTATTTTTTGAGTGCCACCATCTATTTTGTTCTTACATGTCCAGTCCATCCCAAGGTTGCCTGGAAGAAATCGCTCATTGCGATAGGCCGCCTTTGCATCTATTACTCTTAGCATCTATTTCTGTCTTTGTGTGGTACAATAAAGTATTATCTATCTATCTATCATCCCAGCTGTAGGTAGTAAGTTTGATCCGCTCTAGTTTAGATTTTTGCAGTCTTCAACTTATGTACCTAACTTTTTTTAGAGGCCTGAGGTGGGTGTGACCCTGTTGAATAACTGCAAAAAAAAAAAGTCCTTGTATTTTGATTTTCATAATGGTGTCGCCATGAGAACTCTCAATGTTTTTTCTTGTTTTTTATTTGTGACAGTCAATTTGTATTTACTGCCTTAAACATATTGTATTTATTATTTCCCAGGATATGATAGATATGTTTCTAAATGATAAGACTACAGAGCCTCGCTGTATACTCTACACCCCAAACTCAAATCTAGCAGGAACTCTAATGGACGAAGTCGGCAGACAGCTTGGTCTCTCTCGCTTTACTGCTATGCCTCGTGAGTGTACTATAGAAGATTCTGAATGATTAACTACTCAGTCATTTATTTAATGGTAAATATCGCGAACAGATCCCTCCAAATCAGCCGGTGGAAGTCGTAAAAGGCGATTACGGAATCTAACAGAAGCAGCATCTTTCTGTGTATTTGAATACCTCTACGGCGATCACGAATCCACCTGTCAATCTTGGTGATTATGTCAAAACGCTCCTTGTTCGGGGGAGGCACATTCAGCGTGGACGTTTGTGTGTGGTGCTGATGATGATGATGATAGATCACGAGCTCGAATAATCTAAAAAAATTCATGAATAGGTACTACACAAAAATATTAGGTAAGTAGAAATATCACAGGTAAGTCGAGACACGCGCGAGGTCGAAAAGACTTCACGGTGTGATCTCTATGTAGAGTGGAGTGACTATTACCGTAATACTAATTAAGATGCGATAAGCACCCATCGTTTAAATTTGTCAAAAGGATTATTTTTGCCAGACTAGCAATAGCAGAGTTTATTAATTGTAGACATTATTTGGCAACCCGATTTCTTTGAATGGCGTTGAAGGATTACTTGATGCCCCCCGCGGGCAGAAATTAATATTTATATTACTCCAGATAAATCACCATGCACCGGGTACTATCCATACTCCAATTATTCCGAGATCGCTGAGTTGGTTAAAACATTTTACGGGCACGAAGCTATTGTTCAATTCGAGGTAAGAGCCAAAAATACTTTTTAACTTTAAGATGCTCTTGCTCAAATTACGGAATGAAAAGTCGAATACATGATTCGCACTCGAATAACATAATGTCGCACGACTACTTCCTTACTCTAACTTTATGTATATAAGCAAAGCAACTTGTATAAGATATCATAATTTACCAACTTTGTAACCAGATATAAATATATTTAAAAATCTAATTTTTTTCATGATTATCATTTAAGGACATGGACGCAGAATCTTGGTCCTCGAGACAACATGACAAACTTAACTTCACCATATGGATGCACAACTTCAACACGAGTTCTTTCACGTCCAGTAGTGGCGTGTTACCGGGTATTAAATTTTTTGTTTAATACCTATTTTTATTAATTTGTTAGGATAGCTGAGAACGAGTGGATTAGAGTGGCAAAAGAGTGGCAAAGGACCGAACAAAATTGCGTAATAGAGAGGAGGCCTGCCTATATTCAGCAGTGGGTGCTCAGAGGTTGAGTACCTAGATATAGATTTTTATTCTTAAAGAGTCAACAATACACACCAAAGTCGCCGGCTCGCCGACATGTTTGACAAAACATTGTCGGCTGTCTACAATATTTATACACTGAAACCTTCGATCAGGTATTCGCCGCTTCCTCCGTACATACCTAGAACCTTACAAAAATGACACTCGAAATTGTCTACGACTAGTTTAGAGTTTAGACGCAGACAGTTTGCGCAGAGCCGTGACAAGTTCTGTGAATACGGAACAAGAGATTAGTGGAGGCGAATTTATTTAATTTTAATTATGGACCTGAAAATAATAGATGCTGTTTTTTTATAGAATCAATCTGAAAATCATACCGTTACCTAGTACTTATCACATTTAGTTTAATTTGGTACCTTCTAATTAATAATAAATATATAAATAAGACAACAAATAGTTTAACCAGTCACTCCTCAACCCTCTGCCGCGATCGTACATATCCTAACTAAGGATTATAGACTATCGTAAATGTATCTTGCACTCGTGTTTCAGTGTAGTGAATAGATAGACTCCACTTTTATTTCAACAACCCACAAATAGTTAGCAATAATACAAAAGGCTAATCGCACACTTTACAGTGAAAATATTTAAATCCATTAAAACTTTACTGAAAATAGGTAATCCCGTCCTTTTTTATGATTTTTGCAATTGTGCTAGTTATTAAAAATTGTTAAAAAATACCATAAATTAAACAATTAACATTTACTTACTCATAAGTTTTAAATGTAAATGTATACCTATGTACTGATTGGCTTGAATCTATCTCCTACGAGGATACTGAATTCATTTTAAAGCATCAAAAATGACCTCGTGTAATCCTACATTCCCTCTCACACACACACTCACACCCTCACACACAACACACATACCACACACACCCACACAGTGTTTTTATTAATGTTATTATTGTTTAAACTGGATTAGTTATTTTTATGTTTTAAAATGGAACATAATTAGCCGCGTACCCACCTAGCGCACAGGCTCGCGCGGCAGCCTCGCGAGCCAATTGCCTCGGTTGGTGTGGACGTGCCTCGGGCTGCCTCGGGCGCGCGTTTGCTCGGCTGAGCACGGCTCGGCCCCGAGCCATCTGTTGTCGGTAAACTTGACGCGCTCAAAGGTGCCTCAGTGAGCTCTGTGTGTTAGGTGGGAACGGTTATGTTATGGCTCGCGCGCGAAGCTACTTCAAGTTTTGTCTATTACCGTGTTTGTCTCTATCTATAATATTGATATCATGGGCAGTCAGGAGGAGTCCAGAAGCGTCTAGGTTTTTTCTTGATACGTGACTGTTTTCGTTTCTTTAAACAATAAGCAGCTAGGAAAATAGCTGCAGCTGAATATACACGACTGTCCATTTCGAATACTCGCGGACTTATGATGGCTCAGCCTGCCTCGCGAGGCGGCCTCGTGTAAATTGAACAAAACTACTGAGGCTGCCTCGGGAGCCATCGCTCGCGATCTGGACACCGAGGCTGCCGCGCGAGCCTGTGCGCTAGGTGGGTACGCGGCTATTATTTAGCTAGCGGAGGAGGGCGCTGACTCTGCTACACAGTTTGTAACTTTAGTAGTAGTCAGTCCACAATTGTACCCTATATGTACATTAAGTTCTGTTCCTTATAAAGATTTATGTATTTTGTATTTGTCGAGCATTATTTATTTATTTATTTTTCAGACGACTACATGCGTATTCAAGGGGCGATCAACACGAGCTATATCAAAGTTCGTGCAGGGCAAAATGTTCCACAGGTTCGATTTTATGTATTTAATGTTCTCCACTTGTCATGGCCCGTATTATGAAAGCTTGCTAAACCATTACTTAAGTAGTCATTACCAGTAGCGTAGCATGGCTTTCCGCCGCCCGGGGCCGACCGGATATTCAACGCCCCTCCCCCTCCCTAATTTAATTATTAGTTTAAAGTTAAAATATTTTATTGATAATACCACTACTTAGGAAGAAACATACATCTATGGAAAGAAATGGCGCAAGAAACTCACAGGAAGTTTATGATTAACAAAAAATTTTATTGTCAGAATGCTTACAAGGCATACACTTTCCACTAAGGTAACGCCCCTCCCACCCTTGCTCCCCATCCTTGACTACGCAGACGCCTGCTATCCGGACCTCACTGAAGATCAGCTAAAAAAGCTTGAGAGCCTCCAGAATTTCAGAATTTAGTTTTAGGTTCATCAGGCATTGGCCTTCGCAAATATGACCAAGTATCCGAGTGTCGCGCTAAACCCAAGTGGCTGCCCATCCGACTTTGCAGGAGTACCATATAATAATACTATATACTATCTGTCTTGTACAGTATCTTGTTCTATCATCCCAGCCCATCTTATCTCAAGGAGCCTTTGAATTCCTGTCCAACTCTCACTCTCTCTCTTTGCTTCCTTTGAAACCCTCGTCTTAAAAGTTCCTCACTCTACTACTTTTTATGAAAAATCCTTCACTGTACAAGCTTCGTCTTTGGAATGCTCTTCCCCTGGACATCAGATGTGCAAAATCACTCCCTATCTACAAGAAACTGCTTCATCAGCATTATTTATCTGTGTAAAAATTTGAACAACTTTATTTTTGTGTGTGTATGTAAGTTTAATATAAGTACGTAGTGTATGGCATGCAGGTTGGATCTTATAGTACGTAGTGTACGGCATGCAGGTTGGATCTTATAGTACGTAGTGTATGGCATGCAGGTTCGATCTTATAGTACGTAGTGTAGGTATATGTAATTATTTTCATTTCCTTAAGTTTTTCAAACGCCACCCTCTATATTCTCTTATATCCAGTCCATCCCAAGGTTGCCTGGAAGAGATCGCTCAAAGCGATAAGGCCACCCTTTGTACTTCCTTGATTCTCAGCATTTTCTTCTTTATTATATTTTGTGTTTGTGAAGTACGATAAGAGTTATCTACTATCTATCTAACTTTATCATATTTTATGATTCTGCGCCCTGGACCCAGGTTTGCCGCCCCATCAATAATATCCTAATTTGTTACGTTCTTTCAATATTTCATTTTTGTCTTGGCAAGTCCAATATTAAAACAAATCTCGACAAGTCTTGGCATGTTTATACCCACAACGGGTATAAACTTAATTAATGAAAGACCAAGACACAAATTAAATAATTAAAGACAAAAAATCTAATTATGAACTGATATGAAACTTGGCCTATCATGCCAAGTTCAGTATCATGTTTTACATTCCATAAAATTGTTTTTTTTTTGTGTACAATATTGAATACCTATTTAACCATTTTAAAGTTTTTATTTTATATAAATGTACTATAAGTCTTATCGATTGTATGAAACAATGTGTTAATTATAACAAATAATTTAAGAAAAAATCCGACACAATCTATACATTGTTTGCGAATAAATAAATGAAGTGAAATAAGAACATTGGCATATGCCCGTATTATGGAAGTCTTCGATCTATGCTTGAGCGATGCTTGACTAGTTTTGGGTAAAGACTAATCTAATCAAAAACATAAACGTGAAAACTAGCCAAGTTGGCTTGGCTAGCTTTTCACAAAAAAAAAAAAACAATTTTATGGAATGTAAAACATGAAAAAAATTATTGTACAATAAGCAGAATTTAAAAAAATATAGAATATGTAAAATGTCAAAATAAAACTTTAAAATGCTGAATAATTTATGATAATTGTCAAAACTAAAAGTAATATAATGTTACATGTCAATTATTACTAACTTACTAGCACTAATGCTCAGGGTCAGATTTGTCAGCGCAGAATTCCTCTACAGAGTAGTAGCACTTCTTTAACAAGAATTCTTTCGATTTATTTTTTAAAAATTGCTGTATTGTAAAATTTTGCAAAACTTATTTTGTTAGCCCTAAGAAATAAACGTCGATACTACTCCTGCTTGAAATGTGGCTTATTCCTTTTACAAACATGAAGCACATAGTAGGTACGTTATTGCAGGGAATCCATTTCTAACGTGTTTTTTTAATTTTGTGAAATATCAGCCCGTAGGCTGTGGTCACTATATCGATGATAATTATTATACTAAACTAAATGTTTCAGAAACGATCCGTACAAGAGTTTCCCCACTTTCGCGATAACGTCGACGATGCGATGTTGGTGGAGAAGTTAATATTAAGTATCGCTTACTTTTATATCATGCTCATTTCCGGTTTCAACCTATACTTGGAGATAATGACAAGGATGTTGTGCGAACGGGCTGCTGGGATTCAGGTATTTTTTTCTTATCTAGCCTATATAAGCCCACTCCTGGACATAGGCCTCCCCTAAAGGTGAACTGACCGGCGTTACGGGGCGTAACGCGTCACACAGCGAGCGTTCGTGCAGTCAATACGAGGAAAGAAGACGCTCACAACGAGCAACGAGACTGATTTTCACGTTTCATTGACGTTTCATGTTTGCTACGAATGGTACCTACATAACGCCCCGTAGCCCGTCAATAACTTTTCGAAAAGTTATTATTGCTTATGTAGGTTCGATGGTTTCGAGGGTTCGATGATGGGTGCGTAGTACGCTTTGAGTATATATTTGAATCAATTGCCTACCCAATTCCAGTTACCTACATGTTATTGTAATATATATATATTTTTAATTTTTTCTGTAATCTTAATCACATAATCACACACTGTACCTACTATCGCAAGATTGACTCACTAAAAGCACTCCCGTACAAACCTCTGTGGTTTTTAGGTGTTATTATTAGTTTTATATTGTAATAATCTTTTAGAAGACAAATAATAAAAAAAAAGCTCCGTTCAGTACCCTTGTACTTACATACTTGATACTCTTCAGGTAATTCATACTAATCATTAATGCGAAGGTATCTCTGTGTCTGCCTGTGTGTCACCTTTTCCTAAACAGCTGCCCGGATCCCAATCACACGGTTATACTAACACTATAAATGTGAAAGATTGGATAGATGCTTGCTACCTCTTTATATACGCCAAAACTGCGGAACGGATCGGGATGAAATTTTGCATATTTATGTACAGCTGTGGTAGGTACAGGTTGTTCTGGGCCTGGAATAAAACATATAATGGCACAAATCATCATTTTCCACACATGACAGATAGCGCAGCAGATTGGGTTACCAATTTTTGGCCAAAACAAATATAGATGATAAGAAAAAAAAAACTGATTTATTTTTCGTTATCAGTTAACTAATTTAAATAGGTAAGTTGCTATTTTTTCGTTAAGTAATAAATCCGAAACTATGTAGGTAGTAAGGCAAAAAGTTTAACATCACGGTTATGGGGAAATTCAAAATTCAGTCCATTGGACATACTCCAAAGGACATTAAATAATCAAGATTTATCTATTATGCGCAAAAATACTTATCTTATTTTAATACGTAATTAAAACTAATTTATTTTTATCGTAAACGTTAATAAAACAATTACTCCGTTAATCAATTAGCAGTGTCAAACACTGGTGGCCTGGGTATGGCAACATAAAATCGGGTTTTGACATTAATTAGTGTCAAACGTGGAATATGATCATTTGTTCGTATAGGTTACTTGTTATCCTATAAATTGGACCCGTGAGATAAAAACAAACTTTGAGCGTTTCCATAGAAACAACGCGTGAGAAACCGCGAGCAGAAAGTCGATAAAAAAATAAAAAGCAATTATTTAGAGCACACACAACTCATAGAAATCAATAGATGTAATGAGAAGCTCTCTGACTTTTCGTGAGACGCTGAGAATAGCCAACGTCTCACGTGAGAATACTTTTCGTGAGACGTTGGGAATAGGCATGTCTCACGCGAGACGTAGAGAATAACCCAATCAGAACCTTATAAAATTAACTTGTTTTCAGGAACTCATAAAAATGAACGGCGTATCCCCTACAACAATGAGCATCGCGTACTTCATAAACTATATACCTCCGGCGCTGTCGTTTTCTCTAGGATGCTCTTTTATGATGAAGGTTGGCGAAAAGCCTATCATAATGTATACAAGTGGTACCTATGCATTCGTCGGATTGGCGCTATATGCAGTGTCTCTCTTAGCTTTCGGTATGGCATGCAGCTACGTGGTGGATAATTGTAAGTTTTATCACTACATCATCATCATCAGCCCGTATACATCCACTGATGAACATAGGCCTCCCCCAAACGGCGCCACGAATAGCGCTCCTGGCCGCCTCCATCTATCGACTCCCTGCAACCATTAAAATATCGTCGGTTCATCGAGTGGGAGGTCTTCCCACACTCCGTTTCGTATTGCATCGCGGTCGCCACTCGAGAACCTTTACTCTCCAACGGTTATCGGTTCTGCGTGCTATATGGGCTGCCCATCGCTACTTTAGCCTGTTAACTCTGAGGGCTAAGTTGGTTACTTTGGTTTTTCTACGGATTTCCGTATTTCGGCTCCTATCGCGTTCAGTTAATTTATTCGCAAACAAAAACTTATGTGTCGGAATATTCACAATTAAAAAAAAAAAAAAGTCAAAAAGTCAAAAACTCTTTATTTCCATAAATACAATAAATGTATACTTAGAAAAGGTCAAATTCTTAATAATTAAACACTGACACGGAAATAAAGTGATATTTTTGATTTCAGTCGCTTCGGTACGTAGACTAAAGTAAAGAAGCGACGAAGAAACCTTTAGACAGTTAGTTGTTATTTTTCGAGTTGGAGCAAATTCCGTCCCACGCTTTTTTATCCTCTAGATAATCTGCTATTTTATAGTAGGCCTTTTTACACAGGAAGGTTTTGACAATTTGTTTGAATTTATTTACTGATAATTTTTGCAACTCACTAGGAGTTTTGTTGTAGAAGCGTATACAATGCCCTGTAAAAGATACATTAATTTTGTGTAGTCTAGTTGTGGGCACAGCGAGTTTATGTTTATTCCTTGTATTCAAATTATGTACATCGCTATTTTCAGGGAACCGATTGATATTTCTATGAGTGTACAATAGGTTTTCATAAATATGAATGTAAAATAAACATGGTACTGTCATTATGTTTATTTCTTTTAATTTATCACGCAGGGATTCTCTGGGACCCATACTATAGATAGCACGAACAGCCCTCTTCTGCAACACAAATACGGTGTTAATATCTGCAGCGTTCCCCCACAGTAGAATACCATAAGACATACGGTACTTTCTACAATTTTTAACGTTTCTCCTTTTACATTTACATCAGCCTGAACTTGTTTAAGATTAGGTAGAATAAATCTAATACATTTCGTTTTGGTTTCGTTAAGCAAAAGATTATTGATATTAAACCAATGGACTACTTTTGAGATTGCATTATTCACATCATCGAAATTCGTGTCTTGTCGTTTCATTTTAAAAATTAATGAAGTGTCATCAGCAAACAATACAATCTCGTGATTATTCTTAACAAGATGAGGCAGGTCGTTAATATAAATTAAAAATAGGAAAGGGCCGAGGATAGATCCCTGCGGTACACCCATTGTAACTACAGACCCCGAAGACCGTTTCCCATTAATGTCAACTCTTTGTATCCTATTACTCAAATAAGATGTAAGAAGACCCAAAGAGCTGTTCCTTATTCCATAGTGATTTAGTTTCCTGATTAATGTTTCATGGTGTACGCAATCGAATGCTTTTGACAAGTCGCAAAAAATGCCTAATGCATCTTGCGACTTCTCCCAAGCATCGAAAATATGCGTTACTAACTCTACACCGGCGTCAGTAGTTGACCTGCCGCGAGTAAACCCGAATTGCTTACTATGTAGCAGGTCATTTCCATTGAAATGCCTAAGCAATTGAATTAAAATAAGTTTTTCAAAAACTTTGCTGAATGTAGGCAGTACTGATATTGGTCTAAAGTTAGTGGGGTCAGACCTACTACCCGATTTAAACAGTGGGATTATTTTACTACATTTCATTAGATCAGGAAATACGCCACAATCAATAGACTCATTAAATATAAAAGCTAGATCTGGTGCAATGATATCAATCAATAGTTTAATAATTCTAACGGAAATTCCCCAGAGATCTGCAGTTTTCTTTATATTTAATAGTTTAAAGGTTTTTTTAATATCTCTTTCATCAACATGATTAAAATTAAATGTATTTTTGCATTTAGGTACATTTCCTATAAGTAATGACTCGGCGATTACTTGAGAAGAGTTTAGACACTTGGAGTAGAGATTGGAATGTCAGTAAAAAAGTTTTCAAATGCTTGGGCTACTTTAACATCATTTTTGATTGAGCAATCATTAATCTTTAAATTGTAATCATTAATGTAGGTGCTGACTTTTCCAGTCTCACTATTTATTATTTTCCAAGTTGACTTTATTACATTTTCACTATTTCTTATTTTTGAGCTAATATAATTTGATTTTGCTATATGACAAACTTTTCTAAACATTTTTGAGTGATTTTTTACTTTTACTTTGAACTCCTGGCTAAAATTGTATTGTTTTTCACTATACAGTTCATACAACTTTTGTCTACTCTTATGTATACCCACTGTTGCCCACTCACTAAAGTTAAGTTTTTCTGAGACCATGATCGACTTGGGTGTGAATATTGAATTGAACACATTGGTGAGTTTGTTAAAAAAACTGCAATACGACTCATTTGGGTTGTTATGTGAGTGATAAGGTGATGGTGTAGACTCCCAATCCAATTTAAACCGTTCAAATCGACTTGTGGTCACAGGTATGTATTTTATTTTCTTTTTACAATTATTATTTTTTACTTGAATTTCTAATTGTATTAGTTGACCTAAGTGGTCTGATTTTAAATTGCTTATTATATTTTTACTAACAATTTTTTCATTTTGGCAAACAAATACATTATCTATACATTTTGCTGAGGTTTCAGTTATTCTTGTAGGTTCCATAAATAATGGCCTTAGATTATAAGAATTAAATAAATTAGTCAATCTAGTACTAAGGGAGTAAACTTCTAAAAGGTCAATATTAAAGTCTCCACAAACCATGATAGTTTTGTTTGATTTTGAGAGTTTAAATAAAATATCCTCCATAACACTTTCAAATATTTAAAAAGAAGCTGATGGTGGGCTGTATACGCTTACTACAATAATTTGCTCCAACTCTACACATGCCACTTCGATGTGGCTTTCAACGGTTAAGCATATTATGTCCTTACGGTCTTTAAATTTCATGAATTTGTTAAGTAATATTAATGAGCCTCCACGAATAGCATGTGATCTGCAAAAAGAACTACCAACCTGGTGGTTACTGAAATTAAACATGAGCTCATAGCTTTTCAGCCAATTTTCTGTTAAGCAGATGATGTCAATATTAAAAGAGTTCATGTACAATTCCAACTCTAGTAATTTACTTTTTAATCCTTGAATATTTTGATGCACCAAGTTAGTAAACTTTGCATTTATTTTACAGGTTTGGTTTCTTAGATTCTTTATGTGACCAATATTATTTGACTGTTTAGGGCTAGAGACTTCCTCTGTTGTCGTTTTATCTAATTTAAAGGGTTTGGAAGAACTTCCAAGGTCCTGTTTGTAAGTTTATTACAATGCTCAAAAGAAGCATCTTGTATAGCCAAATTTTTGGCTGTAATATTAAAATAATAGGATAGCGAAACAGCTATCTGTCTTTTGCAATAATTTGAAAGGTAATAATTACCTTTTTCAGTCAAGTAATATTTCTTACCAACAATACTGTTAATATCAATCACATGTACATTGTTATGGCATGAAATAGTATGCAATGCCATGTTTAACTTATATCTAATGTTATTTTCTATTTTTGGCAAACTGTCGCTGTAGGGGAATGTAAACATTACAATTTGATTTAATTTTAGTGGAGATAATTTGTCCATATACTTTATAAGGTCTGATTTGTTCACATTATCTCTATTTCCAAGTAATATTATTATGTTGGAGTTATTTTGAAATCTTTCATTATCAATTTTGTGCATAATGTCATGCAGATTGCAAAAAGGTAAGCAATTATTTACTGAATACTTCATATTCAAATTCAAGAACTGGCCCATATTTTTTCCAATTTCATCGCAGTACATTATGGTTTTTTATTACATTAAAAAGGTAAGCATATTAAAAATAATATAAAATAAAATAATCAATAAAATCAAAATACAAAAACTTAAATTAATGAAATGTTAGTTGTAAATGTTGTGCGTAGAGAAACTACAAGCATAGCTCTCTCCATATCTCGCTGAGCGACTTTGAGCTTACTCGTATGTATGAGGCCTATAGTCAGCGACCACGTCTCGGATCTGTAATTCAAAATCATTTATTTGCCAGAATGTATGTACAAAAGTTCTTAAAATTAAATATGTGTGCAAAATTTGATAAATCGATATGTACAATTTTAATTATTAATGATTTTAGATGTCAATTAATTAAATTAAAAAATTACAAAAAGTCAAATTAAGAATAACAGGTAGGTACAATAAAATCAAAATAAGTAAGCTGGAAGAGCCAATCAATTTTTAAAATTCAAAAAGTCCTTTACACTATAAAAACATTTATCTAGTTATGTTTCAATTTAGTTTTAATCAGGTTTATAGGCAAATTTTTAAAACTATTAGGTAATTTATGTAAACTATTAGTTAGATAGTAACGGCATGATAGTAGGAGTTACGCTTAACAAGCTCTATCCGACAAGGCGGGACAAATAGTTTATTCTTATGCCTAGCATGTCTAGTCAGGACTTCCGCGTGTGTTGTAAAATATTGAGGGTACTGCTTGACAAAGACATAGACAACCCTGATTTAGATGCAAGGTAACGGAAGGATCTTGAACCTCTTAAATAACGACTTGCAACTATCCGTACTTCAATGTCTACAGATAGCACGCACTGATTTTTTTTTTGTGCCTTAAAGGCTTTATCAAAGTCAACGGAGTTCCTGCACATAATAAGGCCATAGACCAAGGTCGACGATAGGCACTTTATTGCGTAAAAAAATTTGTCTATTTTGTTACAGACTAGTTCTATACGTGCCTTCCAGTTCAGATGTTGATCTTTATTAATACCTAATAATTTTACAGTCTCGACTTCCTCTATAAGTGTAAGTCATCACTGGTAACACACATTGGTTAAAGACTTTCGTCTCTGAGGCTCTGTTGTATCTCCGACGAGAAAATATTGCGAAGTTTCCCGAACGCTGCCCATCCAAGTTGGATTCGTCGGCTGACCTGTTTATCGAAGTTGGATTTACCTAGTTGGACCATTTGGCCTTGGTAGACGTAATGATCAACAACTTCGATAACATAACCAACCCAACTTATACCGGTAAGGGTGCAACATGGGCATATTGGGCATTACACATGATAATTGTCTTACCCATGCTCATTTTTAGACCCACCTGTCGGGAAACGGTGTTGAGGTCTCTGAGCATTTTGCTAAGGTCTTCCAGCGATTCTGCCATAATGACTATATCGTCGGCAAACCGAAGGTGAGTGATATTATCGCTGGTAATATTGATGCTATATCCGTCCTAGTCCAAGAGCTTAAATATATCCTCCAATGCAGAGGTGAAAGTGAGTGAGTTGCAGAAAAATAACGTCTCCCTGACTCACCCCTTTTTGCAGTGGGATTGGATTCGTGCTTTGGTCCTGGAGGCGGATAGACATAGTGGCCTTGCTGTAAAAACATATCAACACTTGGATATACCGGAAGTCGATTTGGCACCGCTAGAGAGACTGCACTGCCGAGGTTTCGACCAGGCTTTCTCGTAGTCCACAGATGCTAGACGTAACGGCTGATTATACTCTTCTGTATTCTGTATCTGCCGGAGCGTATGTAAGTGGTCTACGGTACTAAAACCTTTTCGGAACCCGTCTTGTTCAGGAGGTTGCATGTCGTCAAATCTGCGAGCGATACAGTTGGTTATTACTCTCAAAAACAGCGTATAGACGTGGCTTCGATGGGCTTGAGATGGGCCTATAGTTCATGAGACGGGTCTTGTCACCCTTCTTATAGAACAGTACCACCACGCTCCTATGCCACGCCTATGGCGTTTGTCCCTCAAGAATGACGGAGTTATGTATGAAGTCCTTTGAAGGACTTTCAAGTACTGGTGTTCTACAGGCTTTCAGAATTTCTGTCGTTATTCCGTCATCGCCCGGTGCCTTGTTGTTTATGAGCTGTTTGAGAGCCTTTACGAGATAAGTCTCGTAAAGGCTGACGTCCGGGATATCTTCGGTTTAGTGTCGGGTAAAACGGGCTCTTGGATCGCATGCCGTGCTATTAGCATGGCTGAACGCGATAAACTCAAAACTACCGAACAGATTTTAATATGGTTTACACCGATGGACGAAGTGATTCATGAACATGGTTTAAGTGTATATAATTTATTGAGATTTTGTTTAAATTGGCTGAAATATGATGATAATTGCTGAAGAAGACGGAAAAAATCACGCTGGCTGAAAGCTTTGCTGGCGTGCGCGATCAGAAGTGAAGTTACAAATCAATGCGCAACGGTTATTGCATTCTCGTCCTGCGGGAAGGTTGCGAGATCGGGTCCCATCGAGGTGTGACATTATTTAATTAAAATTAAAGAAAATTACAATCAAATAATAAAAACAAATTAGAACTAGTATTAACAATTGAAACAATTAAGCTAACTGCAGACTGTTGCAAACAATCTACAAGTAGCTCAACTGATCCATATCAATACCAGTCGGAAGCGTCCCCAAGATGCTGACTGCATTGCCCCGCTGTATGGCAACGCTGATGCGCTGCGCCAGATACCCGCCCACTCTCGGGTCACGCGTCGCGACGACCAGACGCAATGCTAAAATGAAATAATATCACACAAATATTGATTTTTGATTTAAGTTACAAATATTTTAAATGTCGAAAGACTCCAAAACAACGACAATTGATTTGAAGTTTGTTTGAGCATGAGTTCATAGCAAATGGCTTACAATGGTCGCATAACTACCTACATATTGTCAGTGTCGCACGTTCCTTAAATTTATTAATTTAATATCTGTTTTCTTTTGCAGCTCGATTCGCAACAGTGATAGCCGTTTTCATCTACCTGGCCACTGTTGTGGTAATCCAATTTGTCACTCCGAAAAACAGGCTTCTCATAATGCTATCAGGGATGTTGTGTCATGTGCCTGTTTCATGGATATTGAGTGAAATTTTCATCTTCGACGGTCTCGGTAATTGTCACTTTTTTATTTTTATTAATTTTAATTTCTCCAGTAGCTCAGCGATTCAAGGTTACAGGCGTCTTGTTCCTGACCTGTCTCTCGCCAGCTAGTAGCATGGAGTATGTCTAGGTTGGTATGTGTGTTTGTTTATGCACGAGTATGAGTGGAGACTATATGGTGTATTTATTATTGTGACAAAACAGGCTTAATGTAAAGGCTGCTACGAGAAAAGCCGCGATCTACTACTAGTGCTTTCTAGGATTAATCAGTCTATGATTGGAAGAAATTGCCAATGTCACGTCATTAAATATAGTTTTTGTAATATAAGTTCAAAGTAATATTATAAATTTCATGTCGTATATACATAAGTAAAAGACCGCATTGGAAAAAAAGAAATGGAGGAAATTGCGCCTTTGACCGACCACAGCTAGGCTTCGTAAATAATTATCTGTAGCTGTATAAATAACTTTTTTATTCGTGAAATGTTCAATTTGTAAATAATTATTTTGTGTTCTCAAGGCCGTTGGAGCATACGCCAGCCTTAATCTAATCAATTGCTGTTCGTTAGTCTCGTTAAACTTAAAAAGGGCTTGACAGGTTTGAATTTAATTTTAATTAATTTATTTTATTTGTTTATTTCTTATACAGGGGTGGATTAAATGAAAAAAATAATAGTTTTTTATGTTATACGAAGTTCACGGGGTCGCCTAGTTTATAATAATAAGTATTCAATGTAATACATAATATATACGCATAGCTACGAACAATAAAATTGTAGGCCAACTAAATTTAAATACCTATTTCATCTCTCGGCAATTTTATTAAGGTTGTAAAATGCTAAAGTTGTGAAAAAGTTTCCAAATTCATGGCATTGATGCAATATACCAACTCTTAGATTCTTTTTACGGTTCCGTACCCGAAGGGTGAAAACGGAATTACTTACTAAGCCTCCGCTGTCCGTCCGTCTGTCACAGGGCTCTATCTCATGAACCGTAAGAGGTAGACAGTTGAAATATTTAGAGAATGTGTATTTCTCTTGCCGCTAGAACAACAAATAATAAAAATAAAATAAATATCAAAATTAAAGAGGCTCCCATACAAAAAATGTGATTGTTTGCCCTCTTTTGCTCTTTATTTGTCATGGCTGTATCTCTTGAACTACAAAAGGCAGACACATGAAACTTTGTATAACAATGTAACACTTCAACTGTAATAACAACAAATACTACAAAATAAAGTAGAAAATTTAAAGGTGTCTCCGAACATGTAAAAATTTGATGTTCTTTGAAAAAGTTGCCTGATTTTACGGTACGGAACCCTTCGTGTGCTAGTCGACTCGCACTTGGCGGTTTATTTACTATGACAATCTTATCTAATCGTCTATAATTTTATTGTATTTTTTTATCTAATTCTAAGAAGCTAAGATTTAATTTAATTTGTTTTTTGTTTGTCTGTATATGTTGTGACATTTTTATATGTTTTTTTTGTGTATTAAGGATTTGAAATCTGAAATAAATGAGTTAATAATAATAATAATTAGACTGTGGCCAGCCGAGACGAACGTGTTGCTAGATTTATCCAACAGCAAAGTATTTACGACCTATATTTAAACCAAATAGGTAACTGTAGGTACCTTGCTGTATTTTTTCGCCCTTTTAAAAATTCGGGTATTAGAAAACTGTTCTACTCTACGCTATATTTTTCCTGTAAAATATAGATGAATATCTACAAACCCTCAAATAATATAAACAAATTAGAACTAAGTATTTACAATTGAATCAATTGTGCTAATTGCAGACTGTTGTATACAATCTACAGATAGCTTAACTGATCCAAAATTGTGATTGCTTGTAATTGATAGCTGCTTATTTAGTCGCATCACTATTTGACGACCTCGGTGGCGCACAAACTCCACCTGAGACGCAGGGGTTGCGGGTTCTATTCCCGCCTCGAGACTTGTCTTGAGGCGGTTTGCACGATCTGCAGATGTTGTAGGCGTTTTCCATGTTTAGTAAAAATATCTATCTCTCTATATAATGTATACTAAGTATATCAGTTATACAGGGTGCCTCGAAACTTGTGTTAAGGGTGATTCTAGACCCCAGGGGAACAACTTTTGTCCCAAGTTCGATATTTTGAATATCAAACAATTTTTTTTATCTTCACGACAGCATCACCTAGCCTCTAGATAGTGCTATGCGCATTATCCAATATTAAGTTTTTATGTTAATTTTTTATCAAAAAGGTAACCTTCTAAAGATATAATCTTTTTATTTGGTGGGTTGGTTTTAGTTTTCACTAAATTGGTAATTATTTGATTTTAGGGAAGCCACTTACAATTTCTGACTTAAATTCCAAGATGAATATGCAAGGCTCAGTGCTCGAGGCGTACGTGTGCCTGATCCTGCAGAGTTTGATGTACTTCGCCCTGACGTGGTATCTCTCATACGTGCGCCAAGGGAAGTACGGAAACTCTTTACCCTGGAATTTTCCCTGCAAGGTAAGTCTCATATACTCAGAAAAGATGGAAGATAGAATAACATTAAATGTTATTCTATTGTCCATACATACACATTAGTAGGGCAGATGCTGGTAATGGGATCACATAAGTGGGAATTCAAATCAAAGTGCTTTATTTCCTTTAGACCTTACATGACTCTTGGATACGTCACAAAATTCAAAGTAAAACTAGGAAATAAAGTGATCACTTTGAGTTTTTGTTAACTTAAATTTTTTTAACGTAAAGTAAAGAAGCGAACATAAAACCTTGACCTTGTTAGGTTGTTAGTTTTCGAGTTAGAGCAAAACTTGTCCCAAGCTTTTTTATCCTATTATAATCTGATATTTTGTAGTAAGCCTTTTTACAAAGGAATGTTTGACAATTTGTTTGAATTTATTTATTGATAACGTTTTCAACTTATTTGGAGTTTGTCGTAGAAGCGTATACAATTGCCCTTTAGTTACATTAATCTTGTGTAGCCTAGTTGTGGAATCAGCGAGTTTATTCTTATTTCTAGTATTTAAATTATGTATGTCGCTATTTTAAGGGTATCGGTTGATAATCCAAGAGAAACCCTACGTGAAAAATTCAAAGAAATAAACATAATGACAGTACCATGGCAATATATTTATGAAATCTTGTTGTTCACTCATAGGAATATCAACCGATACCCTAAAAATAGCGACATACATAATTTAAATACTAGAAATAAGAATAAACTCGCTGTGCCCACGACTAGGCTACACAAGATAAGACGACAGAAGAAAGACTAGAAATATCAACTATTTCTATTTACTTCTCGTTCTTCGACGTTGATACTTCTAGAAGTATCAACGTAATAATAATATAACGGATTGTTTTGACTGCATACGCTGCAGAACTAAGTCTCTTATCGAAGAGACACAAGCTATCGAGCTTGTCTATGTGTGGGCCCCATTGAAGTTTACTTAGTTAGTTAGTTAGTTGTTAGTTTTTTAGTTAGGTTAGGTTATTCCTAAGAAAACGGTACTGTTAACAATCTCTAACGTTTCTCCTTTGACGTTTACATCAGCCTTAACTTGTTTTACATTAGATGTAATCTTAAATATTTCATTTTGGTTTCATTAAGCAAAAGGTTACTGCCACTAAACCAATTGACTACTTTTGAGATTGACATCGTAGAAATTTGTGTTTTGTCGTTTCATTTTAAAAATTAATGGAGTATCATCAGCAAACAATACGATCTCATGATTATCCTTTACAAGATGAGGCAGGTCGTTAATATAAACTAAAAATTGGAAAGGACCGAGGATAGAACCCTGTGGTACACCCATTGTATTGTGTGGCAGACCCCGAAGACCGTTTCCCATTAATGTCAATAAGTCATATTTCACGCCTCTGCACCCCCTTATCTCAAAGAACGTTTCATCTTTCTCACGCTCTTGCACTGCGCTCTTCTGAAACCCTTATGCTTCAAGTACCTGCCCACTCTACTTTCTTCTTCGCTCATTCTTTTACTGCCCGGGCTGTTCAACTATGAAACGAATTACCAGTTTCGGTAAGGCATGCAAAGTCGCTAACAATCTTTAAACCCTTGGTAAAAGAGCACTATTTGTCCTAAAACTTTTTAAACTTTCGCGATCTGTTAACATATTAAAGTAAAAAAATATCCTGAAAAAGTTGTCATTAAAGTAGGTTCTCACCCCCCACCCAAATGTTGCTCAGCTACTTAGTACACCAAAAGATGTCATACCTCTACAAATGCCAGGCGTTTACAAGGTTGACTGCAGCTGTGGCCGCTCATACATAGGGCAAATTAAAACAACGATTGCCGAACGGGTGAAAGAGCACATAGCAGCCAGCGGTCAAGAATAGGCAAATGAACAAGTCCGGCGATAGCAGAACACCTGCTAGACGCATGAATCAACCATTGGATTGAGCTACATGACCCAAAAGTTCTATCCCGTGAACGGCTCTATTGCAAGAGAATAGTTCGAGAGGCAATTGAGATCATGAAACACCCGAATTTTAATCGTGAAGATGGTTTTCTTTTCTTTTCCTCGTGGAATCCTGTGATTAGTAAGTGTGCGCGTCTTGATCTAACTGTACTGAAGTCGGACACGGTCAGTTTAGTGTGTCGTAATGTGAATGTGGACATTCCTGATTCTGAAGACGAATTGAGGGTAGCCATGGATACTGCCGTGTGGTGGCTGTAACTCCGAGAACATCCAGTCGCCCCGTGACCACGATTGCTGCAACGCAATAGAAACTTAGGGGAAAATAAGACATAGACATAGACATAGACAATCATTTATTTGCTGCTCAAACACCAAAAACACAAAAATAAAACAAAAGGTACGCGATAAATACCCGATAAATAATCTTTACTATTTGTCCTGTTGTCGCTAAAGTGAACGCATACTTGAGTCCCTATTTATATAAGTAGTATATGCAAATGTGTAAAGTATATAAATATAATGATATGTATGTAGTATATGTCTATGTATTATATATTAGATATTTAATTTATAATATAATAAAACCTACATAAAACACACAGATCCCCTTGTACTGTCCCATGATACTATCCATCCATGGTTGTCTGGTAGAGATCTCTACCATATACTTTGCACATTTGCATATACTACATATATAAATAGGGACTCAAGTATGCGTTCACTTTAGTGATAATTTCGCCATTTGAGGGACTCCTCTGATGTTGCTGCGGAGTAAAGTATTTTTGTATTGTATTGTTTCAGAAAAAGCTAGACGAAAGTGCGATTATAGCTGCGTACAGAGAAGTAACCGGAGAGAGGGATAATAGGTTTTTCGAAGAGCCACCTGAGAGTAAGGAAGTGGGCATCAAGATTATAAACGTTTCTAAGGTAAGAGAACCACCGCCTAATAAGTACGTGGCTCATTTTAATGATTCTTTTCAAAAATATGAGGACCAAAATTTCAACATTTCACACTAATATAATGTTGACTTAACTAGTATGATTCTATTTTCAAAAAAATTTATGATTTAAGAATCATGTTTAATAATATCTATGCGTTAGCTAGGATGGGTCGTGCACAATAAAAAGAGGCACATACAATATGATCAAAACAATTTGGCTGGAGTGAAGTTAGCTATAAGCAAAGTTTTCACATGCGCACCACCATTTTGTCCTTTTATACGAGTACTGCGCAGCCGCTAACGCAATTTCATGTTGCGGCCATGTTGTTTTAATCCTAGTGTAATTCTCACAGTTATTATTATCAGGCTAGGCGCACTCCGCGCTCGTGTCAACTTCTACAAGATGCCCATGGCGGGCTTGGATAATCAGGGTTATTAAGCACCGCTTTTTAAATTCGCAAACGCCTATATTAATCATAATTTTTTACTATGATGCTATTCTGAAATTAGCACTATTTTTAACCGACTTAAAAAAAAGGATTCTAGAAAAAATATGATGTATCTAATTATTGGCTTAAGGCGCTCCCTTACTAAAAGCATTCGTCTGTAATGTAATGTAAGATTCCAAGATCCGTTAACAGAGAGCTCTACGTTACAATTATAGAGCTCCATGACTGATGGATGAATGTTCGTCTGTTATGTAATAACAACAATTTTACAGTATTACCCAAAACCAGCATTGAGTGACGTTTATCTGGACGTGTACAAAGGCGAGATCACAGTTCTTTTGGGACACAACGGCGCGGGGAAAACTACCCTCATGTCTATTATTACTGGTAAGGTAGTCATAATTCATAAGTCTTCGTAATATAGCGAATTGTAAAAATTAGCAGAGTTAATTTTTAGCTTCGCTGTAACTCGTGAACTATTTATCTGATTGAAATGTGTGTCGCTCAAAAGTTGCAGGAAATTTTATGCTCTATTATTTTTGTGTTGGTTGTTTTTAACCTCGGTGGAGTTGGAGAGGAGATTTTCTCGAATAACTGGTTTTTGCTGCCATTTTTCCAATATGGCGTCGCGAGCGGCGGTCGCTCAAGGTAGCAATTTCGGAATATTAAATATGACAGTAACATTCTGCTAAATTACAAAACAAAAAATTCGCGCAAATTTATTATCCAAACATAGATAATAATTGTATTTGGGAATAATTGTCGTATTGTTTTACCATTATTCATAGGAATGACACCTGCGTCGCAAGGGAAAGTACTTGTGAACGGATTGGAGACTGACTCACATAGTCTACAGGTTCGAAGGCTAATAGGCCTCTGCCCCCAACATAACCTGTTCATAGATTATATTAATGTGATCGAACATGTTATGTTCTTCAATATGGTAAGTTTAGTCAAGTATCCAAACACAACAACAGTAACAACAACAGTAACAGACAATCAACAACAACAGTATTTGAAGAAATAAAATGCATGATATGAAGTTCGAATCTGTTGTGGACCAAACTCATACTGCTTTATTTCCTTTAAACCTTACAGGACGTTTGGACACGTCAGGAATTTGAATATAAACTGGTAAAATAAAAAATAAAGTGATCACTTTTTTTCCTAAAGTGGTACCTTTGTGGTCCAATTTTAGTAAGTATAATACTTCATTCGGTACAACTATGGGCAAAGTTCTGCCTGACGAATCAAACAACGTAGAGAACCACTTAGTGCTGGTTGAAGAAATGTCCACATGATACGGTTGATCCAAGCTGCGAGAATATAGAACTTCTGAAGTGAATGGGAGATGGTCGGAACAAGTATGCACAGCCTTGATGTTAATACTACTATTACTTATTCTAGCTAAAAGGCAAGTCACAAGATCCCCGCGCTACCTCCCAAGAGCTACTCAATAAGCTAAAGATCGGCGATAAGGCGTCTACCGACCCTCAGGAGCTGAGCGGCGGTATGAAGCGGCGCCTCCAGCTGGCGTGCGCGTTGGCGGGCGGCTCTGACGTGCTAGTGCTGGACGAGCCCACCTCTGGCCTAGACGTCGAGACGCGCCGCGAACTGTGGGACTTACTGCTGGTAACTTATGAGAGTCTGGTACTTTTGATTCCGGATTCTACCGACCCTAAGGAACTGAGCGGCGGCATGAAGCGGCACCTCCAGCTGGCGTGCGCGCTGGCAGGTGGCTCCGACGTGCTAGTGCTGGACGAGCCCACCTCCAGCCTGGACGTCGACACGTGTCGCGGAACCTACTGCTGGTAACTTATGAGAGCCTGGTGCTTGTGATTAAGGATTCTACTGCAAATACCCTCATTACGTATTACAGCCACCAGGTATCCTACAATACAAGACGTTAACCGGATCTAAGGTCACTCTCAGCTTGATTGGGGACTATGGAAGCACTTATCACTTTAACTTATAGGTTTCTTGACATTAATGTATGAATTGAAATGATTTCTAAACTATCACTTATTTGCAGTCAGTTCGCGGTGAACGCACGGTCCTTCTATCGACTCACTTTATGGAGGAGGCGGACGCGCTGGGAGACAGAATAGCGGCGCTGCACACCGGACACCTGAGATGTCACGCAACTCCTATGTATCTAAAGAAGGCTATGGGTGAGAATAGCTTTAGAACTTAGCCCTATCACCCAAAGGTCTAGGTTACCAACCATTCACTACAACATTTTGAGCTGAAGGGGCAATCTTCCGTCATATTTTATAGGAAAGTTTTCTTGCTCCGAGCTGACCCATCTCGTCCTCACATCAACAACCAAACAACAGGTGGACATACATAGGTCTCCTCGGATAAATGCCTCATTCTCTCTTATCGTAGGGGGTTAATGCCATAATCCCCACGCTGGGAATGCGGGTTGGGGAACGCAATTCGGTAATGTACTGGTTCTGTAGGGACGCTGCTGCCCGCTCCCTGATAGATTTCCCGTAGTAGTATTGTTGTAGAATATTTCACTAGAGCGATTTAGAGCGATAATAATTTTAATAGCTAGGCTAGGCATCGTTGATGTACTCGCCGTTTAGATGCAATATAAACAGTGAGTACCTACACCAATAACCTTCGCTTTGCAAACGACATAGTAGTCATGGCTGAGATCACGGAGGACCTAGTGCAATTAATGCTCGGTGACCTCGGTAGAACCTCCGAAAGAATGGTGTTAGAATGAGCATGGACAAGACGAAAATCATGTCGAATGTCCATGTATTTCGTCGTGTACGTCGTTCGGCTATACATAATATGATGATGATGAGTGTTGACCGTGTCGACCATCTGTGATGCTAATAGTAATTTCTTTAGATCGATGCCGCTACCAAACGTTCCTAAAGAAAAGCTCTTTCTCCAGGAGGTGGTTACCGCCTTTCCTTGGTTACAAGCGGAAAGCCCAATAGAGCAGAAATTACTTCCGTTGTCACACAACACGTGAGCAGTGCGACTATCAGAGAGGAATCGATGAATACCATCACATACAACCTGCCTTCGGCGGCAGCACCGCAGTTTCCAGCATTATTTGTTGCGTTAGAAACGAACAGAAGTGCTTTGGAGATTGATAGTATAGGAGTTGGTGTTTCTACGATGGAAGAGGTGTTTCTATTGTAAGTCTACTATTGTAAACCTAATCTTTATCAGCACACATACGTCCACTGCTGAAGATGCCTCCCCAAACGAAAGTTTTGACATAATCACCACGCATGACAGGCGGATTGGTGATCGCAGTAGAGGTGCTTTAAAATACACCTGCGGAAGCTGCTGCTCTTTTTCTGGTAGGTTCTCTTAGTCGACTCTTACGACGTTCACGAGCTGACTTGGAGGAGCCGAATCTTAAGCCGAAGCCACGGCCTCGGCTATTGCTAGTTCTAAGTTAGATTCAGATTCTTATTCATAACTGTCATAACATGTCAAAAACTCACTCTTGTAAAATTATTAAATTTAGTCAATTATTCATATTTAAACGTCATGTAGATTCGTTTACATTACATTCTACGTAATAAATTTTACATTAAATAATTTAAATCAAAATATACACATAATAGAGTAACTTTAGGTATATCATACATTGTACAATCATATTCAGAAAATAAATCTTCAACCCTAAAGAAGGCCTGCTTGATAAGCCAGTTCTTCAGCGTGTTGTTAAAGACTTGCGCTGATCGTGCTGCGGTAATGATTTTCGGAAGACGGTTGTAGACAGCTGGCCCCATCACGTGAACTAGCTTCTCCCCCATTTTGCATGCCGCCGCCGCACCACCTGCAGTCTTCGAGCGTGTCGGGTCGGGTACCTATGGGCGCCGCCGAGTGTCGCGTCCTTGTCCAGGTGGTGGCGAGCATTCACCGCTGCGTTAAAGATGACGAGGAGGGTTGGGTACTATTTGTTCGTTAATTCGTGGATTCAAATCAAATCAAATCAAAAAGTCTTTATTTCCATAAATACAATAAATGTACACTTAGAAAAGGTCAAATTCTTAATGATTAAACACAGACCCGAAAATAAAGTGATATTTTTAATTTCTGTCGCTTCGGTATGTAGACTAAAGTAAAGAAGCGACGAAGAAACCTTTAGCCTGTTAGCTGTTATTTTTCGAGTAGGATCAAATCCTGTTCCAAACATGTTTATCCTCTAGATAATCTGAGATTTTATAGTAAGCCTTTTTGCACACGAAGGTTTTGACTGATTTGAGATTCCGTATACAAATTGGGCCTGAGGGAGACTGCAAGTAACTATTGTAACCGATCCCAAATTTTCATGACATACTCCTACTATGTTACCCACCTACTATTGCTATACGACATTATAAATAATATTTTGGCCGATTTCTGAGGTAGTACTTTCCTTTTTTTTAGCTTGTGCAATGACTCTGAAATATTCTTAAAAGAAGAAAAGGACACCGAAGTGCCAGGTGAGGTGACATTTTGACTTGTACTTTTGAGGTCGAAGTTGATAGCACGGTTTTACCTGAAGTCACACAAACTTTTGTGAAATCGGGGATGCGGTGTACACGATTTATATAGGAATGGGCACCGCGTGCATTGTTACAGTGAGTTAATAATGGTGACGCCAGAGAACACAGCGGTTTCACTGTATAGGTTTAACACTACATTCGAAGTATTTTTATTGTAGTTAGTAGCTACACCCCAGCCAAATTCTATGTGAAATATTTGTAAACAAACCATTCAAAAAAAAAAAAAAAAACATGCTTGGCGTTGCGTTCCAGACATAATTGTCAGCATTATTTATTGAAGTAAATACAAGGTGCCACGTTATTGGGGTACCAAGCCGGAAAGGGGTTGTTGTGCACCCTATACCCAACTGATCCTCATGGTTAATTTTCAGATATACAGTCTTAAATTTTCATAGAAAAAAAAACTCAAGTCAAACAATAACCAAAGCGACAACCCTATCACTAACGCAAACACACCATTTTGCCGTCAAAATTTAAGGGTATCTTTTTTTACTAGATTTACCTTAGTTTATAAGATTTATATATTATTTTTCATGTGCAAATAAAGAATACATTTATTCATGCTAAAAATAAAACTAAGCACGTACGTAGCACTTTTTAAAATTTCGCCATTTTCTAACATTACTGAAGATTATTTATCGGGTATTTATCGCGTAACTTTTATTAAAATATCGATAAATAATCTTTATTAGGCACCTACTTAGACGTACCTACCACGAAACAAACACCTACAGATAAACATTAAACATCTAAGAAGGAAAATGTACGGAACCAGCGTAAACTTTTATTAAACTATCGATATAATAATAAAAATTGTGGGTATGGCTAAAGATAAGATGGCCGAAAAGAAATAATGGCGCGTGGTCATCTCGTTGGCTCACGTAACACCCCTATTCCGCCTACCGCGCCTATGGGCGCTAGGCCTGGCGCTAGACTCCTCACATCTAGTGTGTATACCTAAGTATGGGCGGTGACAATTTAAGGTCAAGAAACTTACTGATGAACAGCTGGCTTAGGGTTGTCACTCACTTAAACATGATAAAAGTTTCGAGGTCTTTTTTTCTGTAAAAAACCTAGAAACCCAGAAAGTGCTAGAACAAAAAAAATCGTTTGAGGGTGGTGGACAACCCCATTCTCGTTTAGTACAACAGTAACGTGGCACCTTGTATATCTAATCAACAAGGAATGTAAATTGCGTATAAAAATACACGACAACAAAGTGATATAATTAACTTTGTTGTCGTGCTTAAGTATGGGTGGTTCGTGTACAAACATTGCACATCGAATTTGGCTGGAGTATAGATAGAATATAGATACAGAATTTTTTATTTTATAACTACAAAACAAAATATTTTCTGTACCATTATTATTCCTTTCACTTCATTAATGGCAATAAAGGCAGAGTTGGGTTTATGTTTATTTAAATTCGAAAAATAGGTACCAAATTAAGTTGTTGGTTTATTGTTTCTTTAATTTCTACTTGCTGCGTGATAGGTAACTTGTTTATGTTATTTTATTTATATTATTTCGGCAGCTCCCGAGTACGGGAAAATAAAGGGTAAAATACTTTACAAGCGACAAGCGATCGTGCTCTTCAAGCGGCACATCAGCTTCCTTAGGGAAATCTTATTATCCTTTCCCGTAATGGTAAGTTTTTTTATTATTTATTTAACTATTTGTTATTAACTATTTGTTATTATTAAATATCTAGACAGTTACTTTTGACGATGCTTATCTGTCGATTCGTAAAATATGGGGAGTTACTAAAGTTTAGATTTTTATCGAGCTGACATAGTGTATTCTGTGATTATCTATTCCCGTGATCACTTACTGCTGGGTGCAGTCCTTCTCTCTATTGCACCATTCGGTCCGGTCCAGACTGGGCGAGCAGTCTGGACCCGGCGGCAGCCTGAAAGTATAACTTTCAGGCTCGGCGTTGTCTCGTCCGGCTACCTCGCGCAATGCTCGCCTATTTTTTTATAGTGCGCATTCATTAAGGAGATATTTTATAAAGGGTGTTCGATTAACATTGACCGCGAGATTAAAATTTATTGCAATTTTTAATCATCATTAATGAATTTTAATTACTAACCCATAGTTTTTAAGACGACTAATACATTGGACTGTAAATTGTTCTAATAAATAAATTGAATTATTATTACTAATATTTTTTGCGTTCTACTAAGAATAATAAACGGAAAAATTGTTTGGCGTAAATCATAAACCATGTAGACATAATAATTTCGATTATTTTGGAGCATTTGTGAATAGAAAGATCGGCTCGTTCAAAGACGGGCGCCGATGAGGTGTTTGCTGGTACTTGCCTAGGGTGCAGTCGCAGGGTGAGGTCGACACTTACTTAATCCGCCTCTTGATGGATGGAAAACACTTTATTGTACCACACAAAGACAGGAAACAATACTGTTATGCATAGAGTAAAAACTCGCTGTATAATTGATTACTTACCTACAATTGCGGGTAGATTTTTGTACGTCGTCGTCACGTCGTCGTCGTTCGCGAATAAAATGCCTACCGGCAGTTGGCTCTGAACTTCCGTGTTTTACTGCTACTCTTATATACAAACAGAAATGCTTAGAATAGTGGAAGTATAGGGCGGCCTTATCGCTGTGAGCGAATGTTATGATTGTATGAAATTTAGAGATTTTTGACAAAAATCAAAATATTCCCTAAAACTCCAAAAGCCAACCACTGAATCAAAGTTTATAACAACTATTTTCTAACTTTATTCCTAGTAGAACGCAGAAAATATTGAATCTCGCTTTCAATGAAAATCGTTCCTCCTTGTAATTTGTTAACTCAAGATGCGCGGAAGAGCGTTTAGTCTTAAAATGAAGAGAACTGGGGGGTATTTTAATTCTCCAACACGAAAGTACGTGTTTCGTTTCGGCCAACCCTAATTCGGTGTATAAGGCCCGTATTATGAAATCTTGCTCAGTCATCGATCCATGCTTGAGTGACGCTTTTCTATGGCATAAACGTCAACTCAAGCATAGATCAGAAGCATAGATCAGAAGCTTGCTCAGTCATAACTGAGCAAGCTTTCATAATACCTTAGAGTACACCACTCTAATACACCGAATTAGAGTACCAATTTGCACAAAAAAAGCGAAACGAATCAATCGATTGCGTATTTTGGAGAATTAAAATAGGCCTTCAGAGCCAGCAGAGCTTTATTTCGTTCGCAGCATATAGTCGTACCTGCGCTGCTTATTTTCTTATTCGCACTAAATAATCCCGAAAATTCGAAGAAGTCGTCGGACCCGGAAATACGCATGTACCTGGACAAGCCGCTGTCAGACCGAAAGGTAAGGTTCGTTATTTTTTTTAAATTACGCAATCAGAACACATTTTAATACAGGGTGTCTCAAAAGAACAATGTAAAATCAATAAAAAAAATAAGTCGTTTTTCGATTTTTTATTATTAAAACGCACTCTTTGGGAATTTATTTTTTAAAAATAACGCTGACCAAATTATTACCCTCGCGTTCGCGACACTTATTCAATCTAACACTAAAATTTCTGATGACTTCTTGGCAAATAAGCCCCGTGATGGCCTATTAATTCGACGTGTGTGAAGTTGCTCCGTCCTGCTGGAACCACGATAACTCATCTACTTGAAACTCATCTAACATGCTCACATAACCCTCTGAATTCACTTTAAGTACACGTCCCCTTTCATCTTCAATAAATTAAAGGGCCCATAATTCCTCGCGATGACATTGTAGCTTAGCAGCAGTCACTTTTGGAACCGAAAACCTTGCACATTGCAGAAATTTCTTCGCGTTATAGTCGCAGAATTACCATTTTTGTAAAATTTGCGTACACACAACGCGCGATCCGCTCCCTAGATACGCTCTATAGCGATTCCCAAAAGCCAGGCTACCGATTGACATATCCCCTACCCCTCCGAAAGTTGCGTTCACGCAGTAAGCTAAACAAATATGTCCTTTCTTTTGAGACACCCACTATAACTATTTAAGGGGCGGCTATACTGAAGCTCGTATGATGGCGATGATGTAAATGTTACCCAATGTAGAAGACAGAAGGCTCTTTATTTACACGTAGACCTGTGCAAACTTACTATACCTATCTGATCAACGGACGGAACCTTGTCAAAGTAAACCTGCCGCTTTATTTTAGTTCGAAATGGTTCAATGCTATTCTTACCGCGGAATATATCTGAGCAAAAATTGTTTCTAAAAAGTTCTATATTAACTTTATAATACGTCCCCAGGTCCTCTACACCACAGTGTACCGTCACGGAGCCACCATTGCTCTCAAACTCCTCAGCAAAGTCATAGCATCCCAGTTCCTGTTGGCCGGCAAGCGCGCTCTCACCACCTACAACCATCCTTTGGACGGAACTGCGCATGAGGACATGCCTATGCCGCTGCCCAACGGTGCCAAGTCTGCCGAGAATTGTGTGTTTTGGGCCGTATTAGTTGGCTGCGGTGAGTATATTCATTTATTTCTATCTATGTATCTACTCAGACTGTGAGCACCCATTGCAGAGAATGTAATATAATAATACGAACGTATATAATGGTTCGCTTCCCACCTGACGCAGCTTCCTCACCCCGCCGGCCTGTAGGTGAGTTTTATTGCGGTCCAAATGCAAGGGAAGTACGGCGCGCACGCACAAATAAAAAAAATGTCAGTGAGTTTTTGTTGCTGTCTCATTCGCTCAATATGTTCATGAAGTGCCACCCTAATCCACCCCTTTCCGGCTATCCTAACGATCACGTCTGACCTTGGGCCTGGTGGTTTTTGTTTTTTGAATAGGTTAAATAAGATCTGTAACTTTTCTATGGTCTGAAATAAATGAATTAATACTATTATTCACATCATTTATTTAAAATTTCGTTATAAAATACGTTTTTAACTATAGAAAATAAAATATTATAAAAATATTCTATATTAAAAAATATATCAAAACGGTGAATCACCGGCCGCGAAGCTACCCTCAAGCGGCCTCCACCTCATACCACCTCAAAATCAAATTTTATACAACAACGAAAGAATCATCAAAATCTATTAATCTATTACAATTGGCGCAGATATCACCAAAACTGTTGTAGCTAGTCGTGATTCTCCCAAAAATATTATGTTGCTTTTTAAGTTTAACGAGATAAATACATTAAATACTAATCCCTCGGTAATAAAATTTGTATGGGATCGCCTCGGGATCACTTTCTGTATAATAGTGAAAGAATCAGTAAAAGCGATTAACCGTAAGCGGAGATATCAAGTAACATACATACATAAAAATAAAAAAATAAAAAACCTACAGACGAATTGAGAACCTCCTTCTTTTTGAAGTCCGTTAAAAATCACATCATCATCATCATCCACAGCCAGGTATTACCCACTGAGCGGCAGCCTTGTGGTCTCACATTGTTTTTTTTCATTAATTCTTTTAAAATTGTATGTTCTTGTGTGTTGTAAGTTGTGAACCAATAAAAATTATCTTATCTTATCTTATTACTGCTGGGTATCGTACAGGCCACCTGAAGTTTATGCCATCCATCACGGTCCTGTGTAAACCGCCTCCATTGATGCCTCCCTTAATAAAAATACTAAATAATAATTATTTTTACGTAATTGAATATAAATATGTTTACTTATTGTAATTGTTTTATTCTGTTATTGTAATCTATGTGCTAAATAAAAAATGACAATCATAACCAGACAAATTGTGAAAGAATATTGGAAGAAAATTTGGTACTTTATATAATAAATACTCCCTCTTTATATAATAAATGAACTTTATATAATTACAGTATCGCTGTGCCGCACCCCTATATCGCCTTGTTTACTTATTAAAAATAATCTAAGACGAAAAGGTTATCAAAAGAGTACTTAATAATATAATAACTTAAAATTTTAAGGATGTTTGCCTGAACTAGGTTAAAGCTATGTATTTCTGAGGCAAAATTGCACACATTACGAAATGTTATAGGTATTCTAGGTATTTAGTTCAATTTCTCTGTACATATGTACTTATAGCTCCATTTTAATATTTAAGATAAGTACGTTTTTAAATTCTAAGACTAGATACTACTACTTTATTTACTCATTATCATTTTCTTTTATGACAACAAATACTGTACCTACCCCGAAATGGGGAAAACTTCTGTGACAATGTTTGAAACTACCACAGAAGGCAGAGCTGGTCAGAACTATGTTTCATAATTGTTTTATAAAATAAACATGTCATTTTCATTTTCATTCTCAGTAATTTTATCGACAAGCTTAAACCTGCACGCACTGCCTGCGCGCGAGGGCGCGTCAGGCGCGCGGCACCTGCACGTGATGGCAGGCTGCCCCGCCGCGCTGCACTGGCTGTGCACGCTCGCCTTCCACACCGCACTCACTCTACTCACTATCGTGCCAACCACCATTATCTGTGCCTATGTCAGTGACACTGACAATACTTTCAAAGATTTCCCCTTTCTGTGTGAGTGATTTTTAATCATTATTTCCAGTTATTTCCAGATGGTGATATTTTTCCCCTTCGTTTTACACACACACACACACATGTTTTTTTTATTTTCAGAAGCACGGTATTGATATAGCGAGTGTGTTAATATTCGCCGTCCCGGTCGCGGCGTAAGAATCGACCCCTCCAACTCAGCCCGTAAACGTCGTAAGAGACGCCTCGCGTTGTCGCTACCTATGTACCCGACCTCAGAATACAATACACCCGCCTCGCGTTGACACTACCTATGTACCCGACCTCAGAATACAATACACCCGCCTCGCGTTGTCGCTACCTATGTACCCGACCTCAGAATACAATATACCCGCCTCGCGTTGTCGCTACCTATGTACCCGACCTCAGAATTCAACACACCCGCGTCGCGTTGTCGCTGCCTATGTATCCGACCTCAGAATACAATACACCCGCCTCGCGTTGTCGCTACCTATGTACCCGACCTCAGAATACAATACACCCGCCTCGCGTTGTCGCTACCTATGTACCCGACCTCAGAATACAATATACCCGCCTCGCGTTGTTGCTACCTATGTACCCGACCTCAAAATACAATATACCCGCCTCGCGTTGTCGCTACCTATGTAACCGACCTCAGAATACAATATACCCGCCTCGCGTTGTCGCTACCTATGTATCCGACCTCAGAATACAATATACCCGCCTCGCGTTGTCGCTACCTATGTATCCGACCTCAGAATACAATACACCCGCCTCGCGTTGTCGCTACCTATGTATGTACCCGACCTCAGAATTTGGTTGGGTGTATTACACGAAATGGAAGAAGTAGGTAAGAAAAATTCCTATCTGATGGTCCCCACCATCAGACATCATCTTGAAGTAATAATTGGATATGCGCTGTCTGGTTATTTTCAATCATGCTGATTGTTTATTAAAAGGCAGCCACTTTTTAGATTTTTGTAATATTAGCTTAATTCACTATACTTTTTAATATAATAACTCTATATTCTATTAATGTCCGAGTATACTGACTTTACACAACTTTAAGCACTAATTAATGTGATCTCTACACCGTAGTAATAAAGTTATTTTCCACAGTAACATTGAGCCTCATCTTGATGCTGGGCAACATCGCTTTCTTCGGACTGATGTACTTGCTGGTTATCTCTTTCAAAGAGAAAGCTTCGTCAGCTGTGGCCATCGCTATTATAATGTGGAGTGGTAAGGTACCTGTAATATATGTTTTCATGATTAATTGATCGGAGAAGATGTCAGTGGCAGTTTGGGTGATTTGGCTGTATGGTGAAATAGTCACTTCGACTATTTCACCATACAGCCAAATCACCCAACTGTACATTCGCTTGTACGATTTGTGTAAAATTTTATAGGTTTGCTGCTAAGTCTTGTGAAATTTGCAAAAAATTTAACACGTTGGTGAATTTGTTAAAAAAAACTGCAATACTACTCATTTGGGTTGTTATGTGAGTGATTGATTAGGTGATGGTTTATAATCCCAATCCAATTGCAATCGTTCAAATCGTTTTGTGGTTTCCTGAGGACATCTGTCTCATTAAAGTCTGGGTAAAAAGAGAGCTAAGCTAAGATAATGAATGAGCTAAGAACGATTTTAAGTGTTTTTGACGATTAACTATAGTTTACCAATTAAAGTAACATAATATTTGGTAAATACACAGGATTACTGGTAATTCACTGACACTGCGTGAACTACAGGTTCTGCTCATCATCACGAAGACGTTCGTGAAGACGCCAGGTCCAGAAGTTTTATGTAAAACACCTTCCATAAAAAATTTCAAAACAAGTTTGTGAACAATGCATACTAAAGACCTCCCAACAATCTACCTTTCTGGGTATTTTCTATGTACCTATAATAAAAACGTATCTATCTATTTATGTATTGTATTATGTTTAGTAGTCATCTAGTACCCATAAACACAAGCTCTGCTTAGCTTGGGGCTAGATGATTGTCCAGCATTATTTATTTATTTATTTGCTTGCCCTGCCAGGATTTTAACATGCTTTTTTAAATCTTTGATAAATAATGTTAAAGGTCGTGTACACGTCAAAGTCTGTTGAAAACAAAATCTCTATTCACAGTCAACACATAAAAAAACGACAAATGCGATTTTTGCTGTGTAATTTTTCTCTTAATATGTATGAATTATCTTCTTTACCTACAAGTAGTAAGAGCCGAGCCCTAGCTAGCGCGGGCCCCATACCGTAGAGCTGTGCCACAGTCCCCACCCATCCTACCACGGGCCCGTCTTGTGGAGCCCGCGAGGTCTGAAGCCCGGCTGACAATCGCCACTCTAAGTATATAACCAGTCCGACCCTGGTTCAAAGTAACAGCTGCAGTGGCAGTGTACCTATGTTTAATTTTGAACCTGTTAGCAGAGCAGACCTTTGCGATTCTGCGTTTATGATTTTTCGGCTGGTGTTTGTATGTCAGTTAGGAGTGCTAGAGAATGATTATTTGCAATATATTATGATTATACTTGCTCTGGTTTACCCGCGGCAGGTCAACTACTGATGCCGGTGTAGAGTTAGTATCGCATATTTTTGATGCTTGGGAGAAGTTGCAAGATGCATTAGGCAATTTTTGCGACTTGTCAAAAGCATTCGATTGCGTACATCATGAAACATTAATCAGGAAACTACATCGCTATGGAATAAGGAACACCTCTTTGGATCTTATTACATCCTATTTGAGTAATAGGATATCTACAAAGAGTTAACATTAATGGAAAATGGTCTTCGGGGTCTGTAGTTACAATGGGTGTACCGCAGGGATCTATCATCGGCCCTTTCCTATTTTTTATTTATATTAACGACCTACCTCATCTTGTTAAGAATAATCACGAGATTGTACTGTTTGCTGATGAAACCTTATTAGTTTTTAAAATGAAACGACAAAACACAAATTTCGACGATGTGAATAATGCAATCTCAAAAGTAGTCCATTGGTCTAGTGTAAATAATATTGTGATTAACGAAACCTAAACAAAATGTATTAGTTTTGTTCTACCTAATGTTAAACAAGTTAAGGCTGATGTAAATGTAAAATGAGAAACGTTGGAAATTGTAGAAAGTACCGTTTTCTTAGGAATCACCTTAAATAATAAACTTCAATGGGGCCCACACATAGATAAGCTATCGAAGAGAGTTCTGCTTTTGGCTCAGCTTTTGGAACTGACTATCTATAGTTTTTCTGTGACGAAAGTGACATATAATAATAATAATAATAATAATAAGGAGTGTAATGAGTGAAGTCATTTGTCTATTCCTAAATTCTAATAATTTTGCAGCCTCCATTTCGGTACTGAAGATGTTTGCAGACATCTTAGACGTAGAAATGAATCTGATAGCAATATTGGCTGTTGCTCTATCGTACGCGTTGCCACCGTTTACCATGATATTTGCCATCGCACAGGCGGCATATGTCGCGCGCTTGAACGCACTTTGCGAGCTACATAAGAACCGCTGTCCCAACATGTTGCTCAAGGACAATGGCTTCGACGAGGAGAAGTGCTGTGGTGTTGGAGGTATTATGAACGTTTTAATGGGTGCAGCTTTCTTTTGATCGTAGGGTTATTTAATTTTTTTTTATTTACGTTTTTTTTATATGTTGCCATTTTGCTTCCTAGCTGGTGAAAGCAAAGAGTACATTTCACTCAATGAATATGCCCCCGGTGCGCAGGTACTGATACTGATGGTGCAAGGGACTGTTTATATGGTTAGTTTTTACCCGACAGTGTAAGAAGGAGGGTTATATTTTTGAATTATTCCGGGCGTTTTTCAAATAGTCAGAGAAATAATTCTGTATTAACAAAGAAAATTACAATTCAAAAATAAAAACAAATTAGAACTAGTATTTACAATTGAAACAATTAAGCTAACTGCAGACTGTTGGAAACAATCTACAGGTAGCTCAACTGATCCATATCAATACCAGTCGGAAGCGTCCCCAAGACGCAGGCTGCATTGCCCCGCTGTATGGCGATGAGAAATTATATCTCATTTTCAAACTGTTGTTAACTCCCTGCACGATGAGATGTAGATAAAATTTGCAAAGTTTAGCCTGATACGTTTAGTTTTAGCGTGAAGATGTAAGAATTAGTTTCCGGGGAGCGGCAATTATTAGTTATTGATGTAGCCGCAGCATTTTATGTTTCGCGCGGCCGCCATACAGCACGCATTAATTTGATATTTTAAGTTGTTTAAAAAATATCGATGTTTTTTTATTATTTAGTTTTTATTATTTTTTGTGTTTATTTGAAATAGATATAATATATATGCCTTTAGCTATAATATGACTTTTTTTTTTTTTTGCGTTTTCCATACTTACATAAATTATATTTTTTATTTGTGTAATATTAGCTCCAATGCAGTAGGTGTGGTGTCTTGGTTTAGAAGAATGCCATCGAATTAAATTTCACGCTGTATACATTCATCTAAACTTTCGCATTAATTATCATTATAGTGTGATATAATTTTCAGACGTTAGTTATACTCGTACAGATGGGGTACATGAGTTGCTTCTGCGACAGACTTTTTAATAGGAAGTTCAAAGCAGACCCACTGACCCATGTCGACGAGCTGGTTGCTGCCGAGGCCACGCAAGTGGATGAGGAGATCGAACTGCGTAAGTGAGCCAAATCATTTACGTGAGTATTTATTCATGGAAATGGAACTCTTGGTAAGTGTAGTCTGGTGCAGTAATAGGGGTTCCGAATAAAGATTGCAATCCGGTGACATTTTCAATCCAGTGACATGTTCAATCCGGCCGGATCGATTGAATCAGAGTAGTTTTCCCTTAAAGTTTTTGTTAATATAGTGCGTAAGGCTTCATACTCAGGTGTATATGATATTATTTGATTGAATTTTCCCTTTTTATTAGCTATTACATGCGTTTGTTGCAATTTTTTTTTCATGTTATCTGTTTTCCTGGATTATAAAAAGGTAAAATAATTATTTTTAAAAATATTAAACTTGTCTATTTGTTTATAAACAATTTCTTAACATAGTACGTGTAAAAAAAACCTGCGTAAATAATACCATTTTTGGATGCAAAAACAGCTGTATATTATCATTTAAAACGGTTTCTTTTTATTATTTGGAGTCTTGTTTATTCAAAAAAAAATTATAAACAAAACATAAAACTTTAATAAACTTTTATCGCGTGATCTTAGGTATGTATTTATAAGATGCAAAAAATTTATAGGCAATTATTTAAAATTTTACTTTGTCGACTTTTGTAAGAACAAACTAAGTTAATGCACAAATGTATAACTTTTTGAAAAATCGGTATAATTTTTTTGCTAACGCTTTATTCTTTCAAGTGATGTCACCATAATTTTTCAAATTTTTTAATTAATATTTAACACTAAAAAAATATTTTGTATGATAGATACTGTCTCCAGCGGCGGTGTTGTGCTCAAGCCGTAACGGCCGCGTAGAACCCTACTATCGGTCTTGAATAATAATTGTTTTAATGGAAATTTTCTCCTCTTTATGGATCTTTTGCAAAATTTCACACATAGTTTTAGGAGCTTGATCAAGAATTACCACCTTTTTGAACTTGTTGACTGGATTAATACGCCAAGTAGATCTCTACACGTTAGCCCAATACATTGGCCACCGTCATCTCAAGACTGGTGCCACAGACAGCAGCTTGTGTCGTGGCTACTTTCAGGAAGAAGAGACTTGATCACGTTGTGGTACGGCACGGCCGAAGAACAGGCCAGACTAAGGACGGGATTGAGAAGTCTCATTGAGGCATCCACCCCTTCCACACCTACAGAAAAGCTGAAACGAAGCTAGTCCTGCTCCGGTACTTTAAAGAGTTGGGCTGGTTAGGGCCTGGTTAGGCAGGGGGACAATGCACTCCCCCGTTCCCCACTTAAAATAAGATACTTTGGCCCAATACCCGCCTTGGTCCACTGTGTACAGCCACCTTCTTTCTTGTTTCTACTCATGCAACAGTGCGATAATTTTGCCGAATATGGGCATCACCGGATCCGGTGAGAGGATCCATTATATTGGTACCGGATCCGGTAGACGTTTAGTGCAGCTGGATTACCGAATCCGGTTTTCCAGATTGCAATCACTAGTTCCGAAATTGAAAATTCATGAATAAATACTTGTTTAATCAGAGCTAAGCCACGAACGGACGGACATTACGAAACGGCTTAATTTACACCAGGATGCTGCGGCCGGAAAAGGTGCGGCGAACACTTTCAGTGACTTATGCTCATGCACTTTATCTACATACAAATAGCCCAGCACCGCTTAAAAACTCGTAAAGGTTGCGCGTCGCGCGGCCACGCGCATCTTGTCAATTGTCCGGTGTAAATTGAGCCTCAGGTTTTTTGTTGACTAAGGAACGGAACGTAACGGAACGGAACTTGTTTTTAGTGCGTTCTGTAGTCACAGAACGGACTAAAAACTACTTCAGCTATTCAGTCTTACAGAAGATAGAGCGCACAATATTCTACGTAGGATTAATTATACGGTCTATCGATAATGCGAAACCCGTGTACATTAATTAATTTCAAACTTTATTACTCTGTAAAACGTTTTTTCAGGGGAGCAGCAAATAGTAAATCACAATAAAGCTATGTTAGTGAGCCACCTTCACAAGAAATATGCCGGTTTCTGTAAGAAACAACACGCAGTCAAGGGAATCAGCTTCTCCGTCAAAAAAGGTATCCCTCGCTGACCAATGCACATAATATAGGTAGGTACGCTTATTTTAAGTACATGGTTGAGCAACGTTGAGTTCGATGACGCCCGCAGTAGTTTTTAGTAAAACAGTGTCGCTTGCAGATACCATTGCCCTCTTCTCACGGAAAGGGTGTTCCATTTGCGGAAGAGCTTACTATGTCTACCGAAGAAACGATAACCGATTTGTCATTTACATTTATAAATTCCAATGCGTGCGCTCGATTTTGTTTTAAAATTCTTTCCCAGACTCACGTCACCCCTTTCTGAATCACAATTATATATTCCGTATGAGAGCACGTCAGAAGCTCCACCTCGCTTGCTTACTTTTTGGTGTGCTATAGTAGCGTATGCCTGAGTATTTACATGAGAGACTTAGTTAGATGTAAAAGACAAGATCTTTGCGAAAATGCTCTAAACAGCTGTCATCAACACCACTCGGCAGCTTTTAGAGGCAGTTTCGCTGCAGCTAAGTGCTGGAACAACATCCCACCACCTATACGGGAGCTAGTGTAATTGGTTGTTATGTAATCGTGCTAGTTAATAATTAATTAAATAAATAAATAAATAAATTCAGTGTTTTTCAAGTTTTGGGGACAAACTTAAAAAGTTTATTATAGATCTTACAGACCAGAAAAACACCGAAGATCTCAGAAATTACATTGAAATTTTGACACTTTTCCAGTTGAATTACCCCAGAACAGAACACCGTAACAGAACACCTTAAAATCGATGCAGCAGTTGACATCTTTAGAAAGCACATATAAAGCGCATATGATTGTTGACCTGAGAGTTCCAACTAAAATTACAACCCTTGCTCTTATCGTTACCAAAAAAATCCTCTGATGATCAATCAAAAACTCTATCAACAGTATGTTGTTATAAACATCAGTTAAAGTTAAAATAAGTGAAGTTATTAACAAACAAAGTAGGATGAAAGGTAAAATAAACTTTCACTCCCGCGGGAAAAGTTGGGGTTGTGCAAATTCTAAGCCAGCACCATATGGAACTTGTTCTTGTTCCTGCCACCTTTTCAAATGATGGGCTGAATAAGACTATATTATTATGCCAGGTGAATGCTTCGGTCTCCTCGGACTGAACGGCGCCGGCAAATCGACCACGTTCAAAATGATGACCACTGAAGTCTGTCCCACTTCAGGAAGTATCTTTGCTAATGGGGTTTTCCTCCATAAACAGAAAAAGGAGGTAAAAATAGAAATAGATAAATACACCTTTTCCCTTAGCATCATCTAGCCTCAAAGTATTCTGTTATAGGTACTACCACCTCTAGAGAGCAGAAATATATATTACAAAGAAAACACCGAAACCCGGGATCGATATCATAAAACTTTGTCCAGCCGAGTATCGACCCGCAACCTTCTACTAGGTACATCTTAAACAGATGTTCGCCCACTTCATCACAGTCATCAAAAATAATTGTTTTTGTTCAGCAACCGCATTAAATGACAATAATATATGATGTGTTCTTCCCAACAGTTCTTGCGTAAGATCGGCTACTGCCCTCAGTTCCTCGGCATCGATGACTTTCAGACCGGCAGCGACAACCTCAGGACGCTGCTGACCATCCGCGGACTGGACGATAATGACATCGACAAAGAACTCAAAGCGTGGATTGCCGTCGTCGGTGAGATCTAATACTATTTGCCCATCATCATCAGGACGACAACGTGAAGACAGAGTGTCATAGCGCCCTGTCATCATTATGGCGCATCCGCCTGTAGTCTTTTATAGGTCATCAATTCTATTGGCCGGACAGCCTGTAAAACACCCTGTCCTGTCCTACAGTACGTAGGACAGGGTGTGGGTGCTAAGTCGCGGTCTCCACTCAAGAACATGTTTATCAGGTTCACGGTTGTCGGTGCTGCGGGAGATATGGCCGGTCCACTGCCAAGTGGCAGTCTCTTAAATCTCAGTCTCAGCTCTTAAAATTAGCAAGCTGACTGGAAATTTAACAGACACTGGCGATGATGTCAGACGTTTTATTTTGCTCGGTTTGATATTTACTTATAAGCACCGTATATGTGTTTAACATGCCTTCCCTAAACAAGGCAGTTTTGCCTTAATCACCACGCTTGGCAAGCGGATTGGTGAATTTGGTGATTGTAGTAAAGTGTTAAAAATACACAAAAGGAAGCGCTGCACTTCCTATGGTAGGTTCACTTAGTCGGCTCTTACAACATTCACAAGATGAGTTGAAGGGATTGATTCTTACGCCGCGACTGCCACCGCCCCGGTTTGATATTTGCAGTTCTAATTTTGTCATACCGGCGCAATGAGTCCATGAAATTACCTTAGACGTCACGTACAGTTGCGCGTGTAACGTTGCGTGTGAAGTTTAAGAGATGTGTCGGGGGTTCCAAAGACAGTATTTTATTTGCTCTAACATGCTATTTGATGTTCTCAGGGTTACAGAAGTACGCCAATATGAGAGCGGCTAGTTATAGCGGCGGATACAAGCGGCGGCTTGCGGCCGCGGCTGCGCTGTGCTCCAGAGCACCCCTGTCTCTGCTGGACGAGCCGACCGCGGGCGTGGACGTCGGGGCGCGGCGGCTCGTCCACGCCGCGCTAAGGAAGTCTCTGAGTCTAGGGAATAGCATCGTCATCACTTCACACAGGTAAATGGTTATCTTTTGACACCCTCTGTGGCGTAGCGGGCGAAGGTCCGTCTGCGACGCAGGAGGTTACGGGCTCGATTCCTGGTTCGGGATAAATGTTTGTATGATCTGCAGATATTTGTTTAGGGTGTTTCTTTCTACTTATTAAAAAAATATAAATTATGGAGATTTGATAGGTATCTAACATCCCTGTAACCCACGTTTCGCAAAATATATGAATTTGAATGGTTATTGGTAATTCACTGACCCTTCGTGAACTGCAGGTTCTGCCTGGCGTCTTCATGAACGTGTTTCTGATGATGGGCAGAAACTGCCGTTTCTGCCCATCATCAGAAACAGGGTTATTGGTAATTCACTGACATTGAGTGAACTGCCTTCACTCAATGTCAGTGAATTACCAATAACCCTGTATAGACTGCACTTGAGAATTGTGATGGTAATTTAGTTAAGTCCAATCAATTGATATTTTTTTTATAAATGAGGGTCTAAAATTAAATGACCTATGTAAATGAGAGCTCTTACCTGGCCAATTCTGATTTATTATCCCCTATAATATACAATAAAATACAATAAATGTACACTTAGAAAAGGTCAAATTCTTAATAATTAAACACAGACAATATAGTGATATTTTTAATTGGCTGAACAGTATCGTTTGTTATCAGTATGGACGAGATGGAAGCTCTGTGCACGCGCATCGCTATACTGGCGGCGGGAAAGTTTCGCGCGCTGGGCACGTCGGCCGAGCTTCGCACGAAATACGCGCAAGGATACGCTTTGATGTTGAAAGTCAAACCATCACAGGGTATCTATCATTCATTATCATCATCATCATCCTATATTGGACATAGGCCTCTCCTAATGAGCGCCATAGCGTCCTGTCTTCAGCTTGCCGCATCCAGCATCTGCCTGCTGTCATTCGCAAGTCGTCATCCTACCTGGCTGGAAGTCGCCCTACCCATCGTTTGCCGAGTCGCGGTCTCCACTCGAGAACACGTTTACCCCAGTGGTTGTCGGTTCTTCGCGAGATATGACTGGCCCACTGCCACTTCAGCTTGCTAATTCTTTGAGCTATTTCGACAACTTTGGTTCTCTTTCGTTACGAATCCTATCCTTCAGAAAAACTCCGAGCATAGCTCTTTTCATAGCTCGCTGAGTGACCTTAAACTGGTGGACCAACCCTACCATGAGCGTCTACGTCTCAGCTCCGTAGTCTCAGCTCAGCTCCGACGCACTGATTGAAAACTTTCGTTTTCATTCGATCAGGAACTCGCCGTTTTTGGGTTTTAGACTGGACTAAGGGCTTACTTGGGAAGTTCACATTGACCAACTGTGCGAGAGGGTGGGTCGAGCGTGCTTCCCCTGTGGGGTTTGTCAGAGACACTGGATACAACTATCCTGAGGAGCTGCTACTTCGCATCCGTGCACTTGCTTCTTCAGTATGGGGTAGAGCTGTGCAGAGCCGCGGACTGGGTTCGAGGGTTCAGAATGCAGAAACGGGCAGTACGAGCTATAGTGCAAGTTCCGTGGGACACGCCCGCTCGTCCAATTTTCCGCTCCCTAAAGATCATGACGGTTCCTGGGTTAGTCATATTCCATGCCGCCATGTATGCTCGAAATCACCTTGACGAGTACTCCATGTTCGGCGACGGTCACAGGTACCATATTCGTCACGCGCACAAGCTGAGGGCTGTCCCGCGGCGCCTCACGAAATCGTCGAAGCTGGTGCATGTAATGGGGCCGGCTGTTTATAACCGTCCCCCACCGGCGATCATCGGCGCTTCCTCAACGCAATCTTTCAAAAGCAAACTTAAGTTCTGGCTTATTAAGAAATGCCACTATAAATTTAATGAACTATTTAACATTTTATAATTTTTATTATTTTTTAAATTATGAATCAATTTATTATTATTCCCAATATTTTTATATAAGTAAATTAATGAATTCAGCAAGACCTATGTATATATTAATTTATACAACGTTATTGTTAGTTTAATTAGAATTAAGAACATGACATGTAACATACATACATTTGACGACAGATGTGGCGCGGCGGGCGAAGGTCCGCCTGCGACGCAGAAGGTTGCGGGTTCGATTCCCGCCTTGGGACAAATGTTTGTACGATCTGCAAATATTTGTTCCGGGTGTTCTGGGTATTTTCTATATATAATAAAAAATATCTATCTATGTTATGTATTGTATTAAGTTTATCAGTCATCTAGTACCCATAACACAAGCTCTGCTTACTTTGGGGCTAGATGATGCTGTGTGGATTGTCCAGCATTATTTATTTATTTATTATTTATTTTATATAAACGTTATCAAGAAACAAAACTAAACTAAAGTAAACTAATTGTGATTTCCGACGAAAGAGATTGTAGTAATAAAAGCAATAGATACTTCTCTGTAAAGAAAAAGATAAAGTAAGATAAAGTAGCAGGATTTTAAACAGCTGTTTTAGTTCCAGTGTACAGCGGAGGCAAAAGTGAAGTGGATAACCTCAAGGACGCTGTGGCTGCACTGTTCGACTGCGTGCTGAAAGACGAACACAAGGTCAGTCACCTTTATAGTCATACATTAATAAATAATAATAAAAAATATGCAAAAAGCTTCATTTGAAATAACTACATAACATAATTAATTAATTTGTCTGACATTATAAAATAAGTTAAGTACATAGTAAAATTGTTGTTTAAACGATTATGTAGCCTCAGTTGCCTAAGCTAGACTGAAAAATCTGTTATACAGGGTTATTGGAAATTAGACCGGATCATTTTAGGGGGTGATTTTAGGGGCCATTTGCAACTATTTTGACCCCATATTGTATTATGCAAAAGTGAACCATTTTTGAGATATTCGCGTATTCGTATTTTTTTGGGAAACCCCCTTTTTATTTCTTCACTAACGATTTAAAAAAAAGTGATTACCCAATTAAAATTTTAGTGACAGTTTTAGATAGTCTAAAGTCTAATTCTTAATAACCACTAAAAAAATCGTATGAATCAGTATCCATATGGAAGCTAAAGGACATATTTATATAAGGTATAATTTTTTAGTAAATTCGTAACAGAATCCCCATAAAAAATAATACGGTAGGTAAAATAGGGTTTTTTTTAAATGGGGGTTTGTTACTAATTTACTAAAAAATATACTTTATTTTGATAAACATGTGCTTTAGCTTCCATATGGATACTAAAACGATTTTGTTAGTGTTTATTAAGAATAAGATTTTAGGCTATCTAAACCAGTCAATAAAGTTTGAATTGGGCGATCACCTTTCTTTTTTATTCGTTAGTGAAGATGTAAAACGGGATTTTCCCAAAAAAATACGAATAACTCAAAAATTGTTCACTTTTGCATAATACTATAAGGGGTCAAACTAGTTGCAAATGGCCGCCTCCCCCCCTATTACCTCCTAAAAGGATTCGGTCTAGTTTCCAATAACCTTGTATGTATAGACAGTTGCGCTCCCCCTTGGTACTTTGTTTTAAAAATATTTAGTTCGAGAGTATAATTTAACACACATAATTATGAAATTAAGTTAAAATATCTATGATTCTAATCTTGTTCCAAATATTTCTATAGAGGATTTACAAAAGATTCTGCTTAGTTAATTAATTAAATTTAATAACATGTGATAATAAAAAAAATATTACTAAAATTTATTCCAGATTGTTCTGTAAATATGGTTTTCAATCTGGAATCAATTTATTATACGATTGAAAACGTTTTTGTTTCAGACAATGCTTCACTACCATATAAATGATAAGATGAACTACAGTTACATTTTCTCAAGACTCGAGGATCTACGGGGGCTATTTCCCGAAGTGATCGAGGACTATTCTGTCAGCGAGACCACTCTTGAGGAGGTGTTCCTCTATCTTGCGAAAGAACATCTGGAGGAAACTCAAGCTGCGGTAGAAGCAGCGTTAGAAACATGAACCAAGAAGAAATAAGTACAAACCAGAACAGAGCGGAACGAGTAGCAAAGTGTGACATGAAAACCATAGGGTGTGCAAGCCAAATATCAATCAACACAAGTACGTTGCCTACATTAAAGTATAATGCTACACAGCGTTTTATAGAGCTTGTTTATTTTGATGATGACATGATTTATCGTTGTTTTATAATATTATAATCATTTATGAGTTAGGTACTTTCTACATTTAACTATTGAAACTATCATGGTTATGCTGGTAACGCTCTAGTGGTAGAAGTGTAAACGTTAAAGGGATTACATATAGAGCTAGTATATTTTGATGATGACATGATTTATCGTTGTTTTATAATTTTATAATCATTTATGAGTTAGGTACTTCCTACATTTAACTATTGAAACTATCATGGTTATGCTGGTAACGCTATAGCGTTAGAAGTGTAAACGTTAAAGGGACAAAATGATGCCCTCCGTACAGAAAACTCGTCACAAATCATTTGTAATTATCCAGTTATAGGTTAATACGTACTTGACAACACATGCACCAATCACTGCCTTGTCTAGTGGCCAATTTGTTTTTATTTATTTTTTCGATAATGAAGGTCAGAAATTTATGAGAATATTTTTCCTCGGTTTTATGGCAGAGTCTGAACCACCCCTGAAAGTTTGGTTCTTATTTTTTGTTACACCCTGTAGTTTCTAGATAGAGTGGTGTTCTAGAAAATAATCGAATGGTTTTTAGTTTACTTTTATATACCACAGCATTATTTTATATGAAGCATGCATCTATCCGTTGTAAATAAATAAGTAATTGATAAATATGTTATTAAGAGCGATTATGAACCTTAAAATTAGTTTTATCGTAATAATATTACAAATTTCACTATCAAATGCACATATCCGTTACGACTGAGGGTTCATATTGAAATTTAATAATTCTGAATATGCTATTCATTATTAAATAAATAAAAAAATTATAAATAATACTCGGAAATTTCACACAGTATTATCTAGCCCCAAGCTAAGCAGTTCTAATGTACAAATGTTTCAGAACATCAACACCTACAATATACATATTTGACTTTCTTGTAATTTAGCGCCTCTGGGAATTTGTAAAAAAGAAATAAAGTTAATGGTACCTCGGCGGGATTCGAACCCGCTACCTCCTGAGACGCAGGCAAACCTTCGCCTGCTGCGCCGCTTTGTAATACTTGTACATAATAGAGGTATATACCTGAAAACGTACTCTTTCTTTTCGCTTTGCCGTAATCGAATATAAAGTAAGTTGGTTATGTTTGCATTGATAGTACTTTATTATGAACATAGATAATAATACAAGTGACTGCGTAAGTAGGTAATAATAATTTGGCTAAATTATAATAATTATTTATTTAATCTTCCTCGTCATCCTCGTCTTCTTCTTTCGGCTGCTCCACCACTTCAGGCTGAAAATAATTCTTAATTTAACAACAATGCTTTGTCCAACAACGACATAAAATAATAAGAGACTTTCAATTTTATAGGGTTTCGAAAATAGGAGATCGGTTTCGAAACCTTTGTTAGGGTCCCGCATCCATCTGAAATGTATGTAGCGTTTGTAGATATGGATCTATATTTTACAGGAAAAATATAGAGAAGTCTGTAAGTAGAACACTTTTTGATAAATGGTCAAAAGGGGGGGGGGGGGATAATTTTCAATAGGGGGGCTACCGAGTGGGATATTAAATGAAAGGTCGGTTTGTACGTAGGGGGTAAGAGTTTTTATGTAACTGGTTACCTCTAGTTCTGGTTCCGGTTCAGGTACAAACACCTGAAAAATAAATTTTTGATTAACATTTTACTTTACCCTGAGGTTCATGGGAACGGTTTAAATTTGCGGCTGAAATCAGACGCTATTAATAAAGTAATGGTGGCTGGCGGCAGGGAACAGGCGTTTAAACGGAGCAATGGCGGATGGCGGCAGGAAACAGGCGTTTAAACGGACCAATGGCGGATGGCGGCAGGGTACAGGCGTTTTAACGGAGCAACAGCGGTTGGCGGCAGAAAACAGGCGTTTAAACGGAGCAATGGCGGATGGCGGCAGGGTACAGGCGTTTTAACGGAGCAACAGCGGTTGGCGGCAGAAAACAGGCCTTTAAACGGAGCAATGGCGGTTGGCGGCAGGAAACAGGCGTTTAAACGGAGCAATGGCGGATGGCGGCAGGGTACAGGCATTTTAACGGAGCAACAGCGGTTGGCGGCAGAAAACAGGCGTTTAAACGGAGCAATGGCGGATGGCGGCAGGGTACAGGCGTTTTAACGGAGCAACAGCGGTTGGCGGCAGGAAACAGGCGTTTAAACGGAGCAATGGTTGCAGGCGGTAAAAAATAGACGCTATTATCAGGGCAATGGTAGCTGACGGCAGAGCAGAGGCGTTTTTAAAGGAGCAGTGGTGGTTGGCGGTAAAAAACAGTCGCTCTTAAAACATAAATTACGGTGATTGGCAGCCCAAAAAAATCAACTCAGTGCATATTTTCTTTGTTAGATCATACAGCGACGATGCGACATTGTCATAATGAAGCGATTCGTTTAGCAGAACAGGACCCTAGGACACTTGTATACATACCGGAATCTCCTCTTCAACAATACTCTCTTCCTCTTCAAAGTTGTCTCCGTATCCAACTGGGAAGAGCTGGAGACAGTCTCTCTCCCCGGACGTGACGTCAGCGCTGATGAAGAACGGATTCAGGCCAGCTAGCTGCAGGAGAGGTAAGCTTCTCTTCCGGGAAACCATTAAAGCTAAGCGGTCCTTGCTGTTATGCAATCATAAAAATATAAGGGTTAATAGACCGCTAAGTGCGAATCGACTCGCGCACGAATTGCCGTAAAAATCAGGCAAGTTTTTCAAAAAACATAAATTTTACACTTGTTCGGAGATCCCTTTTATCATATTTATTTTTGTTATATCAGTTCAAGTGTTACTTATATAAAGGTCTATGTGTCTACCTATTGTGGTTCAAGAGATACAGCCTTGACAAACGAAAAGCAAAAATAACCAAAAATATCACGTTTTTTGTATATAAAAATATATATCCAATTCAAGGGGACTCCCCCTTGAATTTGGATATATATTTTTATTTATTAATAGCGGCAAGAGAAATACACACTTTCTGAAAATTTCAACTGTCTACCCCTTACGGTTCATGAGATAGAGCTTTGTGACAAACGGACGGACGGACAGCGGAGGCTTAGTAATAAGAGTTAGAACAGCGTTTAAAAGAAATATCTAAATTTCAAATATTTTTTTATTTGAAATTTGTATATTTCTTCTAAACGTTATTGAGTTTTGAGTATTTTTCTTTCACTCAAATATTTGTCAAATATTCGTGAAATGTTCAATTTGTGTATAATACTATACACAAATTGAACATATCACGAATAAAACAAATTATATATTACGGTTACAGATACTTATTGTGTTCTCAAGGCCGTTGGACCGTACACCAGCCTTAAGTCTCCCTTTAGGTTTATTATAATAATGACTTACTGTCTCCGCAACCTTTCCATTTTGTTATATTGTTTGATAGAGTAAGCGATGTGCTCGGAGGTAGCCAGATCCTCTCCGACGAAAACACCGATCTGTTGAATTCATTCGGATAAAAATTGTGCAGTTTTTTAATTATGTATTTGGCAAACCTGTTTAATCAAACAAATCTGTGTGTCAAGCCAGTTCATATTTTCTCCGATTTTTGTGTTCTATTATTGTTATTGCTTGTTATGTGTTTTGTGTACCAAATAAATAAATAAATCAGATTGAAGTGTTTTAATCAGATTGAAGGATTTTGAAGATGATAAGGAAAATAGAAATTGCGATTTTCATAAATTGTAAAGTTTTTCTTTCTTCTTTTTGTCCTTACGTACGGAATAAATAACGTTTATTTCCTTACACATACATAAGTTACAAGCATTTAGAACAGTAAATTTTCAAGCCAAATACGGAATAAAATATATTTTGATTCTTCTCAATTTTCACGCCAAATCCATTCATCCATACTAATGTTATAAATTCGAAATAATGCATGTCTGTTGGTCGCCTTTTCACGCCTAAACAGCTGATCCTAATGAAATTTGGCAGGGAGGTAAATGTTATCCCGGGGACGGACATAGACTACTTGAAAACCGCGTGCGAAGCCGCGGGCAGCATCTAGTACAAAAAAAAGTTTAATTTTGATTCCTCTCACATCGTCAAGTCTTTTGACGATGACGTAAAGCACGTGATGCTTTACGTGTAGCAAACAAATTAATTCAACACGCACTTCCTCTTAAATTCCTGACAAAAAGTAGTGGTTATAAATTTGACGAATGTCTCTGTGTATTTGTGAGTATGTCTGTGGCATTGCAGCTCCCAAACGGATGAACCGATTTTAATTAAGTGTTTTATTGTTTAAAAGACTTGACTTCATCGAAAGTGTTCAAAGCAAAGTTTGAAACAAATCAGTGCAGTCGTTCAAACTACGATCGTTAGTATCATAGTAAAATTTGCTTGTCTCGTCAATTGGCGGGGTATCGTTAAGTTAAAGACGTCTGTGGCGCGGTGGCAGGCGAAGGTCCGCCTGCGACGCAGGAGCTCGCGGGTTGATTTCCGCCTCGTTGTCCGCCGGACAAGTGTTTGTACGATCTGCAGATATTTGTTTCGGGTGATCTAGGTTAGCTCTGGGCTAGATAATGCTGGGTGAATTGTCCAGCATTATTAATAAACTCTTAAAAAATATTTGGTTTTTGCAATTTCCTAGGTTTTACAAGTAATTTAGATAGCAGATAATACGTTTTGCGATCATTGTAAGCCATGAACCCACGCTAAAACAAATTACAAATTATTTGTTGTTTTGGAGTCTATTGTCAAAGTCAAAGTGCTTTATTTCCTTTAGACCTTACAGGACTCTTGGACACGTCACAAAATTCAAATTACTGTCAAACTACGAAACAAAGTCATCACTTACGCTACAGAACTAAGTCTATTCGATAGCTTGTCTATGTGTGGGCCCCATTGAAGTTTACTATCTAAGGTTATTCCTAAGAATATGGTACTGTTAACAATTTCTAACGTTTCTCCTTTGACGCTTACATTACCCTTAACTTGTTTTACATTAGGTAGAATACATCTAATGCATTTTGTTTTGGTTTCATTAAGCATAAGGTTATTGACACTAAACCAAGGAACTACTTTTGAGATTGCATTATTCACATCTTCGAAATTTGTGTCTTGTCGTTTCATTTTAAAATTGACATTACAAGACCTAATAATAAAAACAACATTACGTCGATAGAATCCAAAACTACAATTAATTCAAAGTTTGTTGTAGCGTGGGTTCATAGCAAATGGCTTAATGGTGCGTAAACTTCTTGTCTGCTATCTAAATTACTTGTAAAACTTAGAAAATTGTAAAAACCCGATATTTTTTTACATGTGACCTTTAAGGCATTAATAAAACGCTCAAAAAAAGAGTGCAAGGTGAGGTTTACCGCCAGTATTTCGTCCTTAAACGGCTTTATGGTTTCTTGGATCTCTTCTCGCTTGTCCACGGAGAACATGACTAACACGTGCGGGGGGAGATGTTCCGACTCAATCGGCGCTATCTTTGCAATATGCTGTAAATTTACAAAGAGGCAAAATGTAAAAACGAATACTGCGTTGTGTGTGTATGCATACGTTGTGTGTGTATGTATACTCAACGCAGTATTCGTTTTATGAAAATAACAACAAATATTTCAAATTCATAGAATTAAGGTCAATCATGGTCATGTGCATGAGCGTCATGGGCAATGAAATGTTAGATCTGACCTTAGGATAGAAGAAGGCCAATCCGTTCGCTTTCGCCAGCTCATTGGGAGGCGCGTACAGTCCTGGCACGAACAGCCCCCCCGGAGGAATGTACTCTTCACCCTCCACTTCAACGTCAGAGTTGAACTCCTCTTCAGCTTCCACCTTCTCCTCTTCCAACTCCTCGCCTGGTACTGTCTGTGAAATAAATAATAATTTTTAACACATTACGAAAAAAGGAGGACGTTCTATGTTCGTCTGTATGTTTTTTTTATGAATGTCCTTCGATTTCTCCGGATTTCTCCGGACCAATTTGGATGATTCTTTATCAAAAATATCCAGAATACCCGGAACAAATATTTGCAGTTTTTGCAGATCGTACAAACATTTGTCCCGAAGCCTAATAATGTTGCCTTCCTCAGAGGTTGGTAGGAGAGGCGGTCTCCTTAATTGCTTTGAGTGGAAGGATTCTGAGTGAAGCCATTAACCAGCAGTGGGGAGTCTTGACCTGGTTTTATCCCATAAATCAGATCCTATGGGATAGAAACAACTTTTAAACGTTTCCATAGAAACAAGGCGTGCGAAGAAGTAGGCAGAAACTAGTTGTTTATTACTTCAGTGCCCTCAGTTTCAGGTCCCTCCTTCTCTTCCCCCTCGACGACCGCCTCCGGCTCCGGTTCCGGTTCTTCTGCTGGTAACTGGAAACAGAATACACATTACAAGCATTTATTTAACTTGCCCTCATAGATAATAGTAAAATCTGTAGATGGTACGTTCTCCCAGCGCTTACTCAACAACTGGCCTATATTACAACTACACGCAAACACTCTCTCACAGTAATATTTCCAATCTTGTGCAGTAATATCACTTCAAAAAGGAGGAGGTTCTCAGTTCGTCTGTATGTTTTTTTATTTTTATGTATGTATGTTACTTGATATCTCCGCCTATGGGTAACCAAAATTACTGATTCTTTCACTGTACTGTCACTGTTGTACAGAGAATGATCCCGAGGTGGTCACATTAAAATTTTATTCCCGAGGGATTAGTATTTATCCCGTTAAACTTAAAAAGCAACATAATTTTTGAACAGAACCCGGACTGTGATATATTTGCGGACGAATGGAAGGATATTATGTTGGTGTGCCTGAGGTTTTGAGCAGAACCCGGACTGTGATATATTTGCGGACGAATGGAAGGATATTATGTTGGTGTGCCTGAGGTTTTGAGCAGAACCCGGACTGTGATATATTTGCGGACGAATGGAAGGATATTATGTTGGTGTGCCTGAGGTTTTGCGAGAGTGATGAATGATAGAGTAATATTTTGAGTTTGTGTTAATTTATTTTTAGTTTCAAAATGCATAATGTTTTTATAGAATTTTATTTGTCTGGAATCTTTATAAATGATCAATCATTATTAGTTTTGCTTATTGTGTAATTTTATGTATAATTTTTTATGTTTCATTTGTTCTAATATAAAGGTATTGTAATTAACTAGTGTAATTGGTTATAATATAGGTAATCGTGCTAGTTAATAATTAAATAAATAAAATAAATAATATTTTTGGAGAATCATGACTAGCTTTAACAGTTTTGGTGATGTCTGCGGCAATTTTTGATGATTCTTTCGTTGTTGTATAAAAAATTATTTTGAGGTATAAGTTTGATTCTTGAGGAATTGTTATGTGGGACGTAAAACGTAGGTTTGTAAAAATTCTTCAGAATATGATAATTTCATTATCACCTAATTAATGGTTTCCATTTCAACGGGCGTCAAAGATCATATGTAGGGTATCTAAAAGGTTTAAAGTTTAGGACTTTCAAAATTGATGGCTGCGTTCGTTCAAGTTTTATTAAAAAAGTCTTTTTCGCCCCACCCCATGCAGTAATCCCATAAGATATAATAGATTGACATAGAGTAAGATAGACTATTTTATTAGTATACTAAAAATTTTTTGTATCTTTAAGGTGTCTAAGTTTTTTAAATATGGGAATAAGTTTCCGAGTTCTTGATTTAAGGTTTTCAATTTGTTGTTTCCAATTGAGGTTATTATCGATTATTATTCCTAAACACTTAATGCTATAGCAGTATTCATAGCATAACAATTGCAATTTAAATTTTCATTGCCAGGACAGTTTAGATTGTGAACCTTAACTTTAAAGTCTGGACCAGGTAAGCTGGTTTTGTAGATTGCAAATGGTATACAATTTGTTTTATTTAGGTTAAGGGTTAAGAGATTACTATCAAGCCAGTTTTTAACTGTACGCATGCCATTTTCAGAGACGGCACGTACTTCTTCCCAGGTAGACCCACTAAAAATTATGGCCGTATCATCCGCAAAGGTGGTAATATTTGCATTTGGCAGTTCAGTATTACAAAGATTATTTATATAAATAAGGAACAATGTAGCTCCGAGGACTGATCTTTGTGGGACTCCGACTGTAATCGATCTCTTGTCACTATATCTGTCACTGATCCTTAGAGTTTGAGTCCTGTCAATCAAATAATATTCAAAATGATGTAATGGGATACCCCGGATGCCGATATCTTCAAGTTTACGTATAAGTAATAAAAAATTACTGAACATACCCCAGCTTGTATCCTGGCCATCTTCTCTTCTTCTTTTTTCTGCTTTTCCGCAAGTAGTCGGTCTTCCTCGGCCAGCCTCTTCATGCGAGCCTCCTCTGCTGCGAGGCGCTCACGTTCCTCTTTCTCTTCGCGCTGAAAACGAAACATGAAAATCTTTTTACCCACGCACTAGGTAAACCGCGTAGGGCTTAGTATTTTGCACCCACCAACTCTTCCCGTGGGTGTCTTAAGAGGCGACTAAAGGATATACACCAGGGGGCGGGCAGCAGCGCTACCTCCAGAACAATTCCATCACCAAACTGCGACCCCAACCCACATGCTCAACGTGGGGATTATGGGCATGACACCCCGATGATTATACAAGCCAGAAAATGCCCCCCCAGCCACCTCGCTATTCCTGGCCATGGTAGCGGCCACGGTAACGGCGGGGCAGGGGGTGCTAGGAATCCCCCCAGACTACATTAGGCTACCGCTCAGTACTCAAAAATTTAACCCTGGCTACGTTCAACGGAGGCTGAGGAGGAAGTGGAGTTAGAGAACATAGTTTCTCTGAAGGAACGAATACATCCGACAGAGCCCCAAAGTAATCGACATAGCTCAAAAAATTTGCAAGCTGAAGTGGCAGTGGGCCGGCCATATCTCGGGAAGAACCGACCGCTGGGGTAAACGTGCTCCCGAGTGGAGACCGCGACAAGGCAAACGTAGTGTAGGATGCCCTCAAGCCAGGTGGGTCAACGACCTGCGAAAGGCTGCAGGCATATGCTGGCCGCATCCAGCATCTTACAGGTTTGTTTCCCTTCAATTTGATATTAGTAATAAGACATCCCCTCCGGCCAGGTGGGATGACGACCTGCGAAAGACTGCAGGTACATGCTGGATGCGGCAAGCTCAAGACAGGACGCTATGGCGCTTAATAGGGGAGGCATATGTCCAGCAGTTGACTAATATAGGTTGGTGATGATGATGATGAAGCTGTAGAGTAGATGTCATCATAGCCAGTGACGCGCTCTACACTAAGATGCCACGGATAACCAGCGCTGGAGCTCCCCGAGCGCCTGCAGCACACGCTGAGTGGTAGCAATGACATCATTATACAATGATAAGCAAGAGCTTATCATTGTATAATGATGTCGAATCTAATCCATCAGTGGATCAGAGTGGAACATGATGTCGAAACGAATCCATCGGTGGATTACAGTGGAACATGATGTCGAAACTAGTCCATCAGAGGACCAGAGTGGAAAATAATGTCGATCGGTGGATTACAGTGGAACATGATGTCGAAACTAATCCATCAGAGGACCAGAGTGGAAAATAATGTCGTTCGGTGGATTACAGTGGAACATGATGTCGAAACTAATCCATCAGAGGATCAGAGTGGAAAATAATGTCGATCGGTGGATTACAGTAGAACATGATGTCGAAACTAATGTATCGGTTCACCAGAGTGGAACATGATGTCGAAGCTAATCCATCGGTGGATCAAAGTGGAATAGAGCCGTTTTATGTGATCTTTTGTGCACCGAATAAAAACATTCTTATCTTATCTCAGAAGATGCTTACCAGCTTCTGCAGCTTGGCATTGTACCGGTCTCGGCGCACCTGGCTGGCCGTCTTGCTGATGGAGGCGTACCTCTCGAAGGCAGGGATCGGTGGGACCTGCTTCTCCGGAGGCACGTCATCTTTGGGGACCGGTATCTCCTCGTACAGGGTGTAGCGCAGCAGTTCTGAAATTATTATTTAATTTTATTCCCAGATACCAAACTTCTATAATGTAAGAATATGGGGTGTGGGCTGATATGACGATAATGAGGTACTAACTCACAAAGTCCCGGTTATCAGTGTCAAACATTTTGAACTGTACAACAAGGCACTCTCCATCGAGCAGCGCATGGATACAAGCCTCGTTTGGATCTACATCGCTCATGTATAGAACCTCCTTGAGGTCTTCCTCTTTTAGCTGAAACGTGTCCTTCGCGCCTATTTGGATGTCTGTGGAAATGAAAGAGGTCGTTAGCTATAATTTTCTTAGTTTTTCTCGTCATATGATCGTGGTCTTTCGTCTAGTCTATAATACTTGTCCACTGCTGGACGCAAGCCTCCCCGTGATAAGCACCTTATTGGTTTTTTTTGTGTTTTTTAATGTATGAGTACCTTATCATAGTTTTTAAGTATACATGGTTTGTTATAAGATGGCATAATAAAGTATTTCTATTTCTATTTTATCATATTATGCCCATAATCCCCACGCGGGGTACAAGAATACAAGAATGTATTAATAAAAATAATATTTTACACGTCCGTTGTTAATTCTATAGTTATAAATAATACATTATACGTTAACTATATAACTAATAATATTATGATTGATTCATCTTGTGAAACATTACAACATTTAACTATCTAATAACTGATTAGTCGGTGGGGTCACCCATGCTGTCGAAAACCCTCTCCAACAAGCACGTCTTGAGCCGACCCTTGAACGCTGCGGTGGAGGCTGCATTACGGATACTATCTGGTAGCCTGTTGTATACTGCGGGGCCCGAGATGAACACCGATCTACTCGACTTGTGCAGCCTGTGTGTTGGCGATACCAGCCTGTGCTGGTGTTCATTGCTACGGAGAGCGCGTGCTGTGTTAAGCCCTCGGTGCTGGAACAGGTGCGAATTTCGGTGCGTGAATAAGGCCACTTGGTATATTTCTTCACAGTGTAGAGTCATGATGCCCAGTTCCTTGAAGTGTTCTCTGCATGACTCATCGTTAGCGATGTCCACTATGGCTCGGACAGCCCTCTTCTGCATTAGGAAGGCCCGCTCAGCATCGCTGGCCGGTGCCCATAGTTCCACTCCATATGTTAGCGTACTATGGACTGTCACGAAGTAACATGAGCGCACGACCTCGCGGATAGCGGTGCTCGCCAGCCTGCGCAACGGAAAAGCAGCCCGTCCGAGTTTCGAGCAGACTCCATCTATGTGGGCGTCCCATATGAGAGAACTATCAAGCTGGAAACCAAGCAGCTTAGTCGTTTGCACCTGCTCCAGCCCCATTGTTCCTGCGTGGACCTTTAGGGTGGCCGGACTACCATTGAGCTTAAAGTTGTTGAAGCAGGTCTTGTCGCTGTTCAGTGCGAGTCCGTTTAGTCTAAACCACACCTCTAAGTATTCGGCTGTTACTCGCGGCAGTTACGAACTCTCCGTTCAGCGCGTCCAGCAAGAGTTTCTTGGAACCGAATATTCCGCCGTCTTGATCTCGGATACAGTCAGTAAAGTCCAAACGTTCGCGCCTGCTGCGACATAGCTCTGCATTCACAACCTGCCACATGCGATTTCACTTATTAGGGTCCTTTTGAATTTGATTTAAGTAGTATTCATAACTACACATAAACTAACACACAGACACAATAACATAATGTTAACACACACATAACACACACCTAATGTCGTAACATATATATAACAGATATAACAGTCGTAACAGTATAAATTATATTTTATAGTTATTTTGTTAGCAAACACCGCGCCGGCTTCATTATACGAGAAGCGGCTTTTTAGGCTTAATGTGTCAAAAAGTAGATATTTTAGGTTAATATGTCTGCATCCATCCATCTATTGCTATTTTTGGGGTACTGATCGTTTTTTTACATTTTCATTTTACCGTATAGCTTGGCAACTAGTGCATTGGCTAGAGCGCAGCAGTCGTGGTACGAAGAATCGACTATTTCATTCCAGTCAACCGACTCCAAGGCGGTTAAAAATTTTATTTGATATAACGCTTTTTATTTAATTTAATTTTTCTAATTTTAGGTATTATGTACTGTATATTTCCCAAATAAAACAAAACAAAACAAAACGCGTTAAAGCTGCGCGTCAACGTAAATAGTGGGGGGACATGGCGGCGCATTTTATTGTTAGGCGTTGGGCCTTATGATCGCTGAGGTGCGGGTTCACTCCGGTGACGCCGAGCACGCACTCCGAGAGGAGATTGGAGTAGGCATGGTCAAGCAGTGTACCCTGGCCGTCATGGAAAAGGGTCGGGAAATCGACCGACAGAGTAAATTTCTCCGTTGAGAGCATGTCTCCGAGCTGTTTAGAAAGGGAGATGTGTGCTAGTGTGTTAATATTCGTGTCACCCATTATTATTGCATGCAAGCCCTTATCATTAATTTCTCGAATAAAAATAGGTACTCGGAATGGCTGGTAAGCGGGATGGGGATCGCAGTCCGGTTGTAGAATTGTTCTGCAGAAGGCTGCTGCCCGCCCCCGGTGGATATCCCTAAGTCACCTTATACGACACCCTTGGGTAAAGTTGGGTTGGTGCAAATTCTAAGCTGGCACCACACGATCGCTCTTTATGTAGGTACACACTTTCTTGCTGAGGGACTCGTATGATGATTTGACTTGTGGCATATTTTACGTGATGATGGAGTTTGTTGATTGGATGGATCATGTTAGTCGTAAAGATCCTCAGAGCCAAGATAGTTACACACTTCACTCCTGGATCCCTAAATCCAGCCGAGAGGCCATGAACTGGTGCGATGAATTTGCCACGACCGGGCCGTAATAAATGGCGTAACATGAGCCTTTGCCCAGCAGAATAAGTATAAAATTAAAAATTATGTCATATCAATGCGTAAATTATAGAAGCTGAACAGTTGACAGTTTCAATTATTTTACGCGACGACGAAAATGACATCGAATCAATTTTGTCTGTTGGAGTCTGCTAGAGTAGACAAATCGCTGCTTACGTTCATCATACATGTGCTGGTAAGGTGTACTTATAATAAAGGCTTATAAGAGTCGACTCAGAGAACCTATCAGAGAAAGGGCAGCGATCCCCAATGTGATCGCAACAGAGGTGCCAGAGCAGAGGCGCCTGCCATGCGTGGTGATTATGGCAAACTCCCTTTGTTTGTGGGATGCACGAGCAGTAGTGTGCTAAGGAGGAAAGCAGAAAGGATACATCCTACTTACTGATCATGTCCCACTTCTCATACAGATCGTAGTGTGCCTGATGGTTGTGCGGCCAGAAGAGGATGAAGTTGAGTCTGCCGACGTGCTTGGCTAGGCGGTTACAGATGCGGCGTTTACGAGCGGCCAGCGTCAGCGTTCTCAGTCGTTCTGCCGCCTCGAAGACCTCTTCTGCTATCTGACGGTCGGCTTCTGCCTTTTGCTGGATACAAGAAAGTCTGTTCAAATCTACGCGATGTCCGCATATCAATATTAACGATTTTATGACAGATAAATTTTGACATTGTCGAAAATTACATTATACATAAGTAGGTTCTTATTAGAATACAACATTAATTTGAACTTACTGTAACATTTGCATTCTAATCTTAGTAGAACATAATTGAAATCAAAATATTATTAACATCTGTGTAACCTACATTGTGCTCAAGCAAATAATCTATCTTTATCTTTTTCTTTATCCGCTCCGCTTGGTTTCGCGCACCACCGCCCACCGGGTATTTTATTGAACAGTAAGATTACTGAATGTGTACCCACACAGCTTTGCTACTGCTCTGCGTAGTTACCGCGTAGGTCTTGTTCAGGTTCAGACCTACGAACTTTACAAGCTCATTACCCAAACTAAAACAACAGTGCCAAACTCTACAAAATTTGGTTCAGGATTTGAATTCATATAGTGTTGTTAAAAGTTTCGCACATTTTGCCCAGCATTATGATCCAACATTACACGGTGGGCATTTTTAATGGATCAAACAAAATTAGTCAGGGGTTAACACGCGACTCAACAATATTTCCTCTGATTTCTGAACTGAGTTTATTGCAGAGCATACCCATGGTGGATCGATTCGACGCGCTTTGTTTGGTGGATACCCCCGAACACCCAAGGTGCTTCTTTTGATTCCAAGGTTGGTAATTCATAGTCATTCAGGTAATTTGGTTGGTTTGCTAAGATCGGAATACCTGTATCACTTACGCAATCTGTGTCCCCTCAACAGCGAGGCCAAATTTTGCAAAATGGCGTTAATAGTGCGGCCCGATATGGGCTGCCCTAGTTGGGCTGCCCGCACTGTTGGGGCTTGCAAAACGTGCAAAAAAACTAAAAATGCGTTTAATCAGTAAAACTATCTAATTTAGGTACAAACTGATTAAGAAATGTTTTTATTACTATTTCATGTACTTTAAATGGTACATGAAAGAGAAAATAACGTATAATATTGTAACTGAAACTTCAAACACCTAATTCATGGACCTTGTTTTGGATAGTACTCTAAACTGCTTTTATCACACAAACAGTACTGGAAACACAGTGAGGAGTATTAAATCAACAAAACTTAAATTTTTCTTGGATTTCCAAAGCACGTTATTTCAATATAAAATTGAACAAAACAGGGAGCGTCGGCGAGTGAAGTTCGACTACGAATTTCGGTGTATTCCTCTCGGATTTTTTTTATGACGCAACAAGTGAACGAGCGCTAGATACCTACCTTGCTCTAACAAGAACGCATTTTAATAGGTTGGAGCAAGATAAAAACATAAACAAACGAGAACTTGAGCATAAAGTGGGTGTCAGCTGACTGGGCTGAAATGGTCCTCTACACTGTTGACGGATATTTTACAAAAGCCCTAAATGGGCATCTGCACTGTTGAGAGGCTACTAGCAAAATAAAAAACAAAGCTGTTATTGATTTGTTTTCGCGCAAAAACAACTCATAAGTCAGTTGTATAAGATTGCACGAAACGAATCAGAATCTTCCATTTTTGTTTTGACCAGTTTGGGCCCAGAACACTACTTAGTTCATTATCTTATCGAGGCCCACCTGTACTTACAGGTGGGCCTCGATAAGATAATAAGGTAAAGCATACCGCTTCTTCAGGCAGCATCTCATCGATGGCAAACTGCGGCCTGGAAACTTCTGTTTGGCCCATATAGAGCAGTTCTTCTTCTATAACGCGACACAGTTCTATCCCGTTGGAGCCAAACACAGCGCGGGTCAAGTGTCCTTTCTAAAGCACAGGGTATGCCGTAAAGTTTAAGCTCCGCGCTCATTAATCCAATACCGCTACCACACAGCACAAAAATGTATATTCAAATATGAGCTTACACTCGTTATCTTTAGATACATTATACAAGATGGCTTTACAAGATGGCTTCCTACAAGCCAAACGAGTGGTCCGCGAGCTGTCTGACATCTGATACCGTCAATATAAAATTCTTCTAAATGTTACAAGTTACACTCCATATTTATATGTTCATTTTTGTGCTGTGCTGCAACGGTGCTTTCCAGGTATGCGACAAGCTTAAGCCTAGTTAAAGCAGTTAAGGCGGTTAAGGCAACTAACTGCCTTAACCGCATAGATTTATGTACATAAATCTTGTGAATCTTTTAGAAAAATAACCATGTTTGATACTGTGGTAGTGATGAATATGTACGATGATGTATGTGTAAAAGACGGACAATTACATAACTATACTCCAGACAAATTAGATGTTTGTAAACAAGCCACCGCTGAAAAATTGGTTAGTTTACATTTCACATCCAATTTGGTCAAGCATGTAAAAAACACACAAAACAAAACTGTCATTCAGGATATAGCCATTTTTAAGTTTAGTTCAAAATAAAGCTCCTTTATTGAACGATTATTGAATAGGTGGTACAGGTCCTTCCTGTACCTGTACCTACTACCAATACCAGGTTTAAGAATTAGGACCTGGCGTCTTCACAAACGTGTTCGTGATGATGGGCGGAACCTGCAGTTCACGCAGTGTTAGTGAATTACCAATAACCCTGTATTGTCTAGTTTAGTTCGACAGGTATCTAAACAAAAGTTTACTAGGTAGATTAGGAAAAAAAATTAAATATAGATAATGGGTTACATCACTTTATGTGCGGTTTGGAGTATTTTATCAACTCGTCCTACATGCCTACGGACTGCCCATTTAGGACGAGTTGCAGAACTCGAAATAAATAATATTTTCATTCTGCAACTCGTCCCACGTTTTTTTTTGTGTAGAACATTAAACTTTATTAATATTTGGTACAGTTAGTAAGACAATATAAAACAGTTATTTAAAGAATTTGTGTTTTTTTAATTTGTAACTTAAAAGATTTTAAGATATTATTCTAGGAAAACTTTTTGGTTTGATTTTGGACTGCGATAAATCTATGAAATCTGTGACTCTGGCTGGAAATATTGGATTTCGATTTAGACTGAGATTGCTGTGTTCATCGGAAACTAAAAGACACACACCACACACCCTCACTATCTTAATAGATAGATAGATATTATCTTTAATATTATAAAGATAATATCCTATTATATTTCTATTAATATTATATTAATAAGATAATATTTGGAAATATATGTATAATAAAATTAGATTAACGTTTGGTCGGTGCTGTTATGGACTCACAAGAACCCTTGACTTCTCATAGTCGAGGAGCTTTTGAAATAAAACCATCTCAAAGAGGGAAACCTTCACTTCTTCGTGCTGGTTATAGATATGACATCAAAAGTTGAATAAATCGACTGTGTGAAGTTGTGTCAAGCAATTTTAATAATTACTTGTGCTAACACTATCAAAAGAGAAGATAATCATGATTGTCAGCCGGACACAACCAAAAATGAAAGCGACATTGAGATGGAAAAATGTCAATAAAAATTGTTGCCGATGTTGCTTCGCCTACTCCAGCTATTTTTCGGGAAACAGTCGGTAATTTGAAAGACGGGCTAGGATTTAGGATAGGGCTATCGGAAAAGGAATAAATCATAAGGTGTTGATAAAGTATGCTTTATAATGTTGGCCAAGTTGTAATACCAGCCAAATACCAGGATGTTTTATGTGCAGACTAGGAATAGTAGATTTATTTGTTAAACTCATTTTAGAAATGCTATTATCAATTCCAAAACTATGACAGAAACTCTTAAGAATTATTTGTAGTTTTATGTTACAACAGTACCTAAATGATAAATCCTAGAAAGCCATAATAATTGAGTCTGAGTCATAATAATTGATTATTATCTTTACGACTATTGCTTATTTTTTTATAATATTAGGGTTTATTTATTATTGAACCTACTGTACGAGTATTGATTATTACCTCGTGTGTTAATTTTAGAGATTTGTGATACTTATTATTTTCTGTTAATATGTGACAATAATGTGATGATTAAATATTTTATAACAAATTCGTATTAAGGGTTTCGAAGATCGCAGATCGATTTCGTAACCCTTATGGTCTCGCGTTTTCTGTCCTGTTTTCCATCTTTAATATCTCAGCAACTACAGCAGCAAATAACTTGAAGTTTAAAATAATAATTAACAAATCGTGCGCTTGTACAGATAAAAAAAAATTAAGAATGTAAAATTGTGATTTCGAAATTTTAAAAGAGGCCTACAAGTCAAGTGGGGTAACAAATTAAAAGTATCAGTTTGAATTTTCAACACAGTTTTAGAAATTTCTGTAGGTTTCATACTTTTTAAAACATTTTGAAAATAGTCAAAAAATTAGCCATTACCCCCCCGCCCCCCTATCTTCAAAGTTTGCAGAGCGATCTATCTAAAATGTATGTAGTGTTTGTAGATATGTAGAGAAGTCTGTAAGTAGAACACTTATTGAAAAATGGTCATAAGGGGGGAATAGTTTTCAAATGGGGGGGCTACCTCCCGAAAGGTATCGGTTTGTACATCTCAAAACAGTTTTTAAAATTCCTGTAGGATACATACTTTTCGAAATATTTTGAAAAAACTCATAAGTTTTAACCTTTGTACGCCGAAGTTTGCAAACCGATTAGTACTTAAAATACAAAATGGTAACCTGTATAAAAAGGAACACCGGCTCACTTCTATCCCGAAATCTTGAAAGTAAGTCGATATTGTCCGCTGGGGCCTGCGAAATCAGGAGTCCAATACAATATTTTGACACAACAACTCATAAAAACTGTTTAAGCTTTCGCAATTTGTTAACACATCATCATCATCATCAGCCTATGTTAGTCCACTGCTGGCCGGCGGCCTAATGAGCCCCATAACGCCGCCCTGTCTTCAGCTTGCCGCATCCAGCATTTGCCTGCTGTTTTTCTTTGTCATTGTTTACACAATTAATGATTATTGTTAGTTTGCGGGTTCGATTTCCGCCTTGGGACAAATGTTTGTACTATCTGGAAATATTTGTTCCGGGTGTTCTGGGTATTTTATATGTATAATAATTAATATCTATCTATGTAACGTATTGTTATCAGTCATCTAGTACCCATAACACAAGCTCTGCTTAGCTTGGGGCTAGAATGATGTTGTGTGTATTGTCCAGCATTATTTATTTATTTATCGGGTATTACAGCATGTCTTGTGTTGTTATTTCCCCTATGTTTCCATCACGTTATAACACGACCGGGTCACGAGGCGACTGCATGTACTCTGAGTAACTGCCGAGAATTGACGGCAGTATGGCTCTCCACTAGTGGAGGTTAACCGTCATTTCAGCGATTTTTTCGCGATCTTGCCAAGCGAAAAAGGTGTTTGACGCTGACGGGATCTAATATCAATGTGCTTTATTTCCTTTAGACCTTACAGGACTCATGGACACGTCACAAGATTCAAATTACGTAAAACTAGGAAATAAAGTGACACTTTGATTTTTTGTTCACTTCTTCTATCTTCTTTTATGGTAAAGTAAAGAAGCGAACAAGAAACCTTTAGTTTGTTAGTTTTCGAGATGGATCAAAACTAGCCCCAAGCTTTTTTATCTTCTTGATAATCTGATATTTTGTAGTAAGCTTTTTTACAAAGGATATGTTTGACAATTTGTTTAAATTTATTTTAAGATAATGTTTTGAACTCTTTGGTATTTTGTTGTAGAAGCGTATACATTGCCCTTTAAAATATACATTAATCTTGTGTAGCCTAGTTGTAGGCACAGCGAGTTTATTCTTATTTCTAGTATTTAAATATTGGATATCGCTATTTTAAAGAAACTACGCTCGTCCACTCTCGTATGTTTCCACGACTTTTTTCGTCTGCCAACGGGTACTTTACCCATTACTTTGCCCATCATTATATGTTGGAGCAGTATCTTTCCTGCCTAAGCACATGTCCAAGGTACCCAACTTTCTGCGCTTGATGGTGTACAGCAGTTCTCGGTTCTTCCCGACGCGTTGGAGCACATTAACGTTGGAAACATTCTGTGTTCAAGTGATGCGTAGCGTTTTCCACTAGCACCAAATCTCGAAAGCTTCGGGACGTTTTTGGGTATCTGCTTTTGTACTCGGTTCCAAATAACGTGGCAATAGAGGACATTCACCTATCTCCTTCACAAAATCATAAAAGGACACAACTTAAAATTTTGAATTTTTGGAAGTGTTGGAAGCTCATTATTAAAACGCATAAAATTATAGACCTATGTTATTTTGAATTTATAAAAGTTTTCGATACTTAAATTCTTATGTTACACACAATTCATATATTTTTTTAGTCATGTTAATGTAATTTGGTACTCTTAACCATAATATTAGGTATTCATAAATTAATTAAAATATCGCCGATTTAAATTTACTCTGGTATTTTAGAACATTAAAACACGTAAATTCATCGAAAACGTAAAATGTCAGTAGGTCATTCCCGATTTCGAATTTTTTTGGGTTGTGTTGTTTGTTTATTGCTTCCTAGTACGCTTGTACTACGATAATCTAGCGACACCGGTATCGCCTTTGGTTTGTATGGAAAGCGACAGAATAGCGATAATTTTACTTTTACTGTGGAGGAGGAGGTGAACGACCTGTATTTACACCTTATTTGGCACTTAGTATAGGGTCCCATGCCGCGCTACCGTGTAGTATAACACTATTGGCCGCACGTAACAATGGAACTTTCACCGAGCACCGAGATACTTGTATTTCTGCAGTGTCCACGACAGTATCCACGACTACCCTTAATTCGTCTTCAGAATCAGGACAGTCGTATATATACCTGATAAATAATGAACTTATATACTTATAAAATAAGCAGGTACAAATGAAAACCGATATAATCCGTTGCGATGAAGGGGAAGGAAAAACTTGCTCGCATTGTATGAGGTAGGACATAGGCTACCTTCTCTCTCAAAAAATAACATCGATGGGGTTGAAATAGAGGATGGAAACTTGTTTGTGAAAAGTGCGAGCCAAAGTTATAGGACTTAGCACATAGACATCTAGCCCCGCTACCGTTGTCACGCCATAGCAATAAGCTATCAAATATGGGCTTCCTCTTGTCATATTTAGATACATTTTACAGTAGTACAGTACGTAGGAAGAAAGAATCTAGATTTACCTTAGCCATAGCTATAGCATCCTGTCCTATCTCGAGCTTTCCTTTCCGGATGGCATTCGCTGTGGCCAGGCAGTGGCCGCAGAACTCACTGTACACTTCCAAACCTTCATAAACAAATACTTATAAACGAGAAAGAGATTCAGTTTGCAAAGGTCACAGATTACGTAATCTGTGGCGAAGGTGCTGGAATCACTTACGCTGTTTTTTATCCCCTAGATCAGTTCCCACGGTATAGAAAAAACTTTAAAACGTTTCCATGGAAACAACGCGTGCGAAGCCGCTGGCAGTAACTAGTTTTTAATAAACATGGTACCTTAACAGTCCACTGCCTGGCACTGGACATAGGCCTCCCCTAATGAGCTTCAGCTTGCCGCATCCAGCATCTGCCTGCAGTCTGTTGCAGGTCGTCATCCCATCTGCCTAGAGGGCGTCCTACGCTAAGTTTTCCAAGTCGCGATCTCCACTCAAGAACAAGACCGAGAACAACGCAAGAACGCGAAGAACCGACAACCGCTGGGGTAAACCCAGCAGTTGTCGGTTCTTCGCGAGATATGGCCTGCCCACTGCCAAATCAGGTTGCTAACTCTTTGAGCTATGTCGATAACTATGATTCTCTCGTTACGATTCCTATCCTTCAAAGAAACTCCGCTAGGAAGCTAATAATAAAAATGCTACTCTGCCGGAATACTACAATAAAGTAGGTACAACCCTTACATATTAGTTCGTCGTGATGCGCTCGGAGGTACTCCTCAAAGTCCTCATTATTTTCTATGGTCTGCTGAATAGAGACTTGTCCTTTGCGAGCCATTTTACAGCTTTATCGAGACGGTTCTAGTACTTCGAGCGTTAATAATCTTTGTGTTTTAAAAAAATAATTCTTCAGTTCACAGAAAACGACATTATATAATGTGACAAAGAGTAAATTATAAAACTTCTTACCTAGAGTTAGCAAGAGTAAAGTGCTTTTCACGGAAGAAGTCCCCTAGACGCAGCGCTGTAGGTAGTGCAACCGAATAAAATTAGCGTTGAAAAAAATTTGCTACCACTAAATGCCGCGGGACTTCTTTCGTGAAAAGCACTCTATAGTTGACTTGCACTATCTTATATCTATGGTAGTAATATAGAAAACTTCTTGGAGGTACTAGAAAAGGAGGATGATTCCTTCTAAAAAAACTCTAAAAAACTCTTCATCTCGCCATTGAAGGTCCAGTGAGACCCATATACATAGGCGAAAACCTATCATTTAATACAAAGAGTTTATATTTCAAGGCCCGAGAGCATGCAAAGAAGTACAATTACGCTTTTTGCTGGACCACGCATGGTCAGGTTCGTCTGCGTAAGGATGAAGACTCTCAAAGCATCTTGATCAAGAATGAAGAGCAGTTTAATGAATTTAAATATTGACTATTTGTAAAAATCTATTTAAGATATGAACATCTTAAGTATTATGCCAAGTTATGTAATATTAACATGCTTTCTTTAAAACTATGTTATGATAAGATAATTAGTATTAAATTAACCTTTCAGCACTCAGCACTAACTATAAACAAACACATAAAACACTCACTAACACATACATCAACTAGTAAAATACACACATAGGACAGTACCTACATTAAAACAAGCTTATCCCAATTATTATGTACAAACAATGAATCAATCTCCACAAGTCAACCAGTTATGCTCCGCTCTGCAATATCATGTTATGCTATTACATTTAAAAAACCCTTTTCCAAGCACTGTTTGCTAAAGCGCAGTGCCTTAAAACCCGTATTATTTACATCAATGATAAGGATAATAGAAACACTTCACGAAAGCATAGATGATGTTGCAGTTTTGGAAGCTCTTACTTGTAAACCGGAAAATTGTTTGTCATTAGTACGGAACCCAAGAAAAAACCTCCTTGTAATAACTGAAAATATAAGAAGTATTTCTAAGAATTTAGATCAATTTAGCATACTCATAAAACGAAGGAACTTTCATCCAGACATTATTGTTTTGACCGAATGTTGGCTCTCAAAATGCTTCAATATACCCGATATCGGTGGCTACGAGTCTAGCTGTACAAAATCGAATAGTGGACAAAACGATGGAGTGGTAGTATACACGAAAACTAGCCTGCAATCAATCTCTTACGAACCTCTTCTTATTAATGCGAACTGCATCATTTCTATAATCAACAGCAACATAGCAATAGTCTCAATATATCGTTCTCCCTCTCATAGACAATTAGAAGACTTTATCAGTTCACTGGATAGGGTTCTATGTAGTCTTGCTAATTATAAAAACATTGTCGTGATCGGCGACATGAATATTAACATACGAAATGAGGAAACAAGCACATCAGACTATATGAATGTCCTTGACTATCACGGACTCTTACCCTCACATACCTTACCTACGAGAAATGACAAATGTTTGGACCACATATTTATAAAAACAAAACTACACTTAGCGGCACAATTAACCGCCCACCCTTTTAAAGTGGCAAATTTTGATGTTATCGCAGTTGTAAGTTATTGGGCATAAATAAGTCAAGTGTGAGAGAAATGTAGTGACAAAAAAATTACAAACTACCCACTTAACTTTGTTTTTTTACGCATTAGTTGTGAATAGGATAAATATCGAACTTCGTCTCATTATCGTTATCGTTGCCATACTGCTTACATTGCTTCAGTGGCATTAAAATTAAACAATTTGAGTTTGTTTTGGTTTCGTAACTTAAAGCTAGTGTTTGGACATCACAAACATGCCATTTGATGCTAATTCAGTGGCGAGAGCCGTCGCTCTTATCGACGAAGGGTTTAGTCAGCGTTACGTGGCGCGGAAGCTTGGTGTCGCACGTACCACCTTAAGGGATGCAGTGAAACGGTTTCGGGAAACTGGCTCTTATGAGCGAAGTCCAGGCCCAGGCAGGGCCGAAAAAGATGCACCTCCGCTCGTGACGACCGATTTCTTGTGACCAATGTTCTAAGAAATCGGTTCACTACAGCTGTTGAGGCACGAAACCAGCTTCGTGAGATTAGCAATGTTCAAGTGAGTGAAAGAACAGTGAGAAGAAGACTAGGAGAGAATGCTCTTGGAGCTTTTCGACCATCTCGAGTGCCTGTTGTGGAAACAGTAGGTTACCAAGGTGGCTCTACCATGATATGGGGCGGCATTACTTACGAAGCACGCACCGACTTGGTTATCTTCGAAAGAGGTGGAATAAATGCTCAGATGTATGTAACAGAAGTGTTGGAACCTCATGTAATGCCATTTGCTCCATTTATTGGCGAAGATTTTTTATTAATGCAGGACAACGCTCGCCCCCACGTTGCTAGAGTTGTTACCGCGTACCTGGATACCATCGGCATTCGAAAATTAACATGGCCATCCCGGAGCCCAGATTTAAATCCTATTGAACACATATGGGACAATTTAAAAAGACGTGTTCGAAGCCGCATACCAGCTCCAACCACCATAGATGAATTAAAACAATCCGTGATTGAGGAGTGGCAGAACATTCCACAACAACAGATCAAAGATGTCATTGACAGCATGCCAAACCGTTTGATGGAAGTCATGAGGGCTAGAGGTGGAAATACGCACTATTAGAATTCATTTATTCAGCAGATTTTTTATTTTTAAGCCATTTCATCACATTTGTTAATTTACGGTCAAAGTGTTTTTCAGACTTTTTTCTAAATAAACGTAATAATTAAAAACAATATTATCTTTCATTTTACTTGAATATACCTACGTTATGAAATAGCATTCACAAGTAAGGCCACAATTTTTTTTTTAACCAAAATCGTAAAAATTCAAGGTGGGCGGTTAATTGTGCCGCTGAGTGTAGATGCAAAAACTCTCATCATCGAAACCAGTATAACGGACCACCAACCAGTACTTCTCGCACTCAAAACAAAAGTTGTAAGCAATTCAAAACCGAAATTAATAACCAAAGTTGATTACGAAGCAATTAAGAATGAAATAACCTCTACTAGTTTTTCAAAGGTATTGAGTCAAACTGACTGCAATCAAGCGACTGACCTGTTTCTCGACACTATGATGAATATAATAAATAACCATTCACATCAAGTTCACCTGTCACGACGTAAAACTCCGTTAAAACCATGGATAACCCCGGGCCTTATACGATGTATGAGACATCGGGACAATCTTCATAGTCAGTCACGTAAATCACCTCAAAACGAAACTATAAAATCTATCTACAAGCGATATCGCAATTTTTGTAATAATCTATTGAGAAATCTCAAAACACAACACGAAAAATTACAATTAGAGCAAGCAGGTACAGATATAAAAAAGACATGGCAGGCCATTAATAATATTTCAAACTTTAAGGCTAAAAAAATCTCTTCAAAAAAACTTCTCAAGGGGAGGGTTCCAGCGGTAGCTGTATCTAATGCTAACTACTTTTTTGCCAATGTAGGAAAAAACTTAGCAGAGAAAATTAACACAACTCATTTCAGCAGTTCTTTAGAGGCGGAACCCTTTGATAAAATTCCGCAAAATTCATTTGTTCTCTTTGACATTGACCCACCTGAAGTTTATAGTTTGATAATGTCCCTTAAAAGCAACTGCTCTATAGGATGGGATAACATCTCTACTCGGATTATAAAAAACAACGTAAATCAGTTGGTAGAGCCCATAGCACATATTTGTAAATTAAGTTTTTCTACTTCAGTCTTTCCAAGGGCATTCAAAAAATCAATAATATTACCCGTTTTTAAAGCTGGGGACAAAACCGAAATTACTAATTATAGACCCATATCGATTTTGCCTGTACTCTCAAAGGTTTTAAAGAGAGCACTCAATTCGCGTCTTGTTAATTACTTAGAAAGTAAAAATTTACTTTCAAACAATCAATTCAGATTTCGAAAAGGACGCTCTACTGCAGACGCCGTATCGGAGCTAAACAACTATATTGTTAAATGTCTTGACAAAGGCATTAAATGCATCGCAATTTTTCTTGATTTAGCGAAGGTGTTCGATACGGTGTCTATTACCTTGCTTCTATCTAAACTAGAGGTAGAAATGCTGGGAATACGTGGTTCTCAACTGGATCTCTTTCGCAGCTATCTGAGTGAGAGAACACAACAAGTGAAAATCGCTGATTACAAAAGCTCCGAAGTTCAAGTGACGTATGGAATTCCCCAAGGCTCTATAATTGGCCCGACTCTCTTCTTGGCTTACATGAACGTTATCTGTGGGCAAAGGCTGAAAAACGGCAAGTTATTGGCTTTTGCTGATGATACAGTTTTGTTATTCCAGGGAAAGAGTTGGGAAGAGACGTTTCGTTATGCGCAAATCGGCTTTGACCAAATATCTGGAAAACTCTACCAAAACATTCTCACTCTTAATGCTACCAAAACGAAATATTTAACATTTTCGTTGCGGGAACAAGGTCTCCCTGACAGTCAAAGATATGCGTTAAAAGCTCACACTCTCCAATGCTTAAATATCAATCAACATAATTGCGACTGTCTCACGTTAGAATCATGCAGGACTGTAAAGTATTTAGGTGTTACAATTGACGTTAATATGACGTATACACCTCATATCCGTCTTCTATCCAGTAGAGTAAGGTAATTAATTGCAATAGCAATTAATTACCTAATATTTACATACCTAATATTTTTAAAAATATTTAAAAATATTAGGTATGTTGCTAGTAAAACTCAACTCAAGATCACATACATATACGGCTCTTTGTGAATCTCTACTAAGATATTGTGTAGCCTCATGGGGCGGGGCAGCTACTACCCACATGCTCTAATTAGAGAGAGAGCACAAAGAGCAGTGCTCAAAGACGCGCACTCTCTACCTTTCAGGAATCCCACAACACAATTGTATTACTATATGTACTATTACTACTATACTATTACTATATATATTTATATATTAATATATTATATTAATATATTATATATATATATAATATAAAGTATAGCATATATTTAGATATAATATGACGTTAGAATGTAAGTTAACGGTGTCTTTTTACAAAAAATAAATACTTTTTATTATTATTATTCTGTCCATGTGCTAACCCTACGCATTACGCCGGACGTAACTGTGCGGTAATGCGTACTGGCTAGACTGGGGCGGAGATGTGTGCTGGCTAGAGCGGAACTGAGCTGCGTGCGGCGATTGTTGCGTGTTTGTTGAGAGCGGCGCCGCTCACTGCACGCCGCTCGCATCTCTTCTCGACTCCGCTGCGTGCCGTCGTCAGCTTGCGAGACAGGTCACATCTTTGCTTCGATCGCGCCATACAGATACGATACGTCCCCGCTCGGTGGCAGCCACTGAAGCTGAGCGGAGACGAGATATGTCAATAACGACGTTGTATTGGTTGTTTAAAACACATCTCCTATCCTCTCTCCGGATACTCGGCTGACAACTGTAGGTTCTGTTCTTAGTAAACAGTTTTCAAATGGCATAATACTGGACAATCCACACAGCATCATCTAGCCCCAAGCTATAAGCAGAGCTTGTGTTATGGTACTAGATAACTGATATACTTAATAGATTATATTATTATTAATAGATTTTATTATACATAGAAAACACCCAGAACATCCTGAACAAATATCTGCAGATCGTACAAACATTTGTCCCGAGATGGGAATCGAACCCGCTACCTCCTGCGTCGCAGGCAGACCTTCGCCCGCTGCACCATACAGGTCGTCTGTATTGATATAAAAAATCATTGTATAGTAAAGTATTAATAATAAACCGCCAAGTGCGAGTCAACTCGCACACGAAGGGTTCCGTACCGTAAAACTCATTCAACATTTTCAAAGAACATCTAACTTTCATTTATTTGAGACCCCCTTAAATTTGCAACTATCATTTTAGTATTTGTTGTTATTACAGTTGAAGTGTTTCTTATTATTCTATATTTTGTACTCTTCTATATTGTGGTTCAAGAGCCTCGACAAACGAAGAGCAAAAATAGCCAAAACAAATCGTGTTTTTTATGGTTGTTGTTTTATGTTTAAATGAAAGGGGGCTTCCCTTTCATTTGTATATTTATTTTATTTTTATTATTTGTTGTTGTAGCGGCAAGAGAAATATATATTATGAAAATTTCAACTGTCTACCTCTTACGGTTCATGTGATAGAGCCCTGTGACCATCGAACACATACTACCCAATAGAGAGGAAATATGGTGGTTCGTATTCCGAAACTGATCAGTGTTTTTTAACTAATGTAAAATGTCAACTCTCGCTCGCTATACTAGTGTTGTGTTGGCATAATAAAATAATGTACTCCCGATTTTACAAGACGTAATTAAAATTTATCAATTTGATTAAGTTATTTGGTCAGTGTAACTATTATAAAAACTCCGGAATTTTGCGTATTATTTTATTGATATAGTAAAAATGTAACAATTTTTTTTCTATACTCATTCATTTTCAATTATTGGAAGATATTGCTCATAGTTATAACATAGATGCCTTATGTACTCCCGCGATTCAAATTAATGGTAACTTCCTTTATAATTCGTTCTTTCTATCTGATATAACAATGGCACACTCAATACACGTATTTGATTTGTTTGCATTTTAAAATAATTATTTCACTATTATTGACGTAAATAAAAAAATAATAAAAATTTCGCGACGCTCATAGTTTATAAACATTGACTATAGATATCGATAATGCACGCCCAACTCGAGTTTGATGCTTGACTTTGAGTCAGCCTATTGGAGTGCAGTGGTTGCCGCGACGCAGTGATTTGGTGGAATTGTTTTCTAAACAAAATGACATTTCCTCTCTATTGGGTATGTGCTCGATGCCTGTGACAGACAGACGGACGGATGGACATGTTAGTAATAGGGTTCAGTATTCACCTTTTGCGTAAGGAACCCTAATAAAAATTAATTTCAGTGGTAGTTAAGTCTTTTTTTTTCAATAAAAGTTAATCAAAAATAGCACTTTATTCGATTATGATGATGGTCATGATTGTGTAAATGTTAACATTAACATCGTATAGGTAACTTGGGGAAAAACAAGCGGAAAATGGGAAAGGAAAATAACAAAGTCGCTGTTCGAGAATTTAGTAAAAACTTTACTTTGTAAAAAAATCTACTTATACCCATCGATACATATGTACTACATTATAACTCAGTGTATCTATAATTTAACACAAATTTAGCTAATTTTTTATTTTATTATAAATTTTATAATGGATAATGTACCACTTGGTATACCTATCTAATTACACACATTTCCCAAACAGTCTTGAATCAGTTCTTCATATTTTGGATCTATACGGCAGAAGCCTCCATTGAGACTGGATTGCCTCTTTGTTGATCTCGATTGCACTGAGCTTCGTTTCATCTGAAATTTCATTTAAAATTGAACAATTAGGTAGGTAGCGACATTAAGGCGCTACCCCGACCCACAGTAGCGCCGCCACCTATCATCTTATTATTACGTTAACAAAGGAATTTTCAAAAATACATTGGACAGTTTGTGATACTCAAATCACATCAAATCAATTCAAATCATTTATTTGCTGAATACATTATTACAGGTACATGTCAGATCTTATAACTAGAGTGATGTCAAACGTATTCAACCCGCAAGCAGGTGTGCTTTTAAATATTGGCGATTTATATAAGTAGTTCAAATAATCTATAATAAAATAATCAATACAATAGAGAATAAATAATTAACAATCAGATAATAACTATAGTCTAAACATAATAAATTATTCTACTTAAAATTAATATATTCATTTACACTATAGAAACATTTGTCAAGCAGCCATTGATATAATTTTTGTTTGAACAAATTCTCATAACATAAGCTATTTTAAGCTAACCTATCATAAGCTTTTGTTATTGTTTTACTGTGTACCTATAGTTTAGGCGGTTAGAGATGCGAAGTTGCTATTGGTGGCCACCAAACTCTGTTTTCGCATCTCCATTTAAGCTATACAAAATAAAACATGTAATTCAATATTATTCCCGAACAATTTCAAACTCGATTCGACCGATTTTATGATTCTATTGCTTTTGGTTTAGTTATTGACCACGAGCTGGTCCCATAAACACTTTATTCCCGAGGGATTACTATTTGTTCGAAAAACTTAAAAAACGGTTTAAATGTAAAAGGAATTCGACGTCGGCGTCGGTTTCTAGTTTTTTTTTAAACAATCACTTGTATTTTCCAACTAATAATTATTAAGGCGAAAGTTTGAGCCGTTGTGAAATATTTGTGCTAAAACAACGCCAAAACTACTGAATGAAGTTCTATGCCTAGAATAACTAATGCTACGTATTATACCGAAAAAACGCGTGCGAAGCCGCGGGCAGAAACTAGTTAAAGAATAAAATAAGGTCAAGCGGGGCAATTCTGACAGCGGGATTAAAATGACACATGGTAATTTTTTTCAGTTCTTTAGTTTTTACAAATTAAAGATACCTTTATCAGTGATAAAGTCCTTCACAAGATGCATGAACACGGCGGCCGGCACCGCCATATTGATGTAGGGGTAACACGCGCCTGTCTGCGTCTTGGCGTTGCTGACGATTATGGCTAGCACCTCCACCTGCGTCTCTTTTGTCACCCGGAAGATCGGTCCGCCGCTGGAAGAAATTGTGGATGTTTAATTTTATTACAATTGATAGAAGACGTACCGTCTTCGAGACTAATCTTCGGGCATAATATAACGTTGCATACTATTTCATGCAACAACAATGTGCATGTGATTGATACTAACAGTATTGCTAGTAAAAAATACTATATGACTCAAGGTAGTTACTACCTATCCAATTATTATAAAAGACAGATATCAATTTCGCTATCCTATTATTTTAAAACAACAGCCAAAAACTTGGCTACAAAAAATGCTTCTTTTGAGCATTGTAATGATTTAAAAAACCAGACCTTGGAAGTTATTCCAAGTCATTTAAATTAGAAATAACGACAGTAGTGGAAGTCTCTAGCAATAAACAGTAAAATATTTATTAAACACAAGAAAAAACAAAGAAAACCAAATTGTAAAATGAATGCAAAGTCTACTAATTTGGTGCCCCAAAATATTCAAGGATTGAGAAGTAAATTGTTAGAATTGGAATTGTTACATGAACTCATTCAAAGCCAAAAGTCAAAAACTCTTTATTTCCATAAATACAATAAATGTACACTTAGAAAAAAAAAATTCCCCAGCCCCACCTTACGAAAAATTACCCATCCCCCCCCCCCTAATCTCTGAAGTCTGCAGAGCGATCCATCTGAAATTAATGTAGCGTTTGTAGATATGGATGTAGGTATATTTTACAGAAAATATATAAAAAAGTCTGTAAGTAGACCACGTTTTGAAAAATGGTCAAAAAAGGGAGGGGATTATTTGCAAAAGGGGGGCCTACCTCACCGAGTGGTGTATCAAAGTTAAGGTATCGGTTTGTAGGTTACGTACTTCTTGAAATATTTTGAAAAAACTCGAAAATTTTACTTTTACCCTCTACTCCGAAGTTTGCAAACCGATACATCTGAAATGTAGGTACCTTTAGCAAAGTCTTTAACCAATACCTATAGTACATATTGGTATACTTGACAACCGTTCGAAACCCTCGGCGCACGAGTCACACTCGCACTTGACGGATCTTGTTTTTATTAGTAGTTTCGCACCTGAAGCCTGACTGCACACAGCAAGACGTCTGGATCATGGAAGGCGAGGTGTTGTTGACGTGCCCCGTGGTCACTGTTGGTCGCAAGTGGTCTAGGTTGGTCTCGTTGAAGTACGGGTAGCCAGCTGCTAGCACTGATTCACCTGGGGACATTATGCTTTGTTACCGTCACCGTTGTATCTCGAATGTTTAGATGATCTGAGAGACCCTTGTACTATCTTACTGGCGACCTGTAATACAGGTTGTACTATCTTACTGGCGACCTGTAATACAGGTTGTACTATCTTACTGGCGACCTGTAATGCAGGTTGTACTATCTTACTGGCGACAGGTTGCTAAACCCTTTTCAGGCACCTGTCAACAAAGCAGGTTTATTGTGTACCTACAGTATATTATGAATTATGACCGGTAGGTTCAGCAATCTTATAGATTATCCCCCTTATTCATAATAGTCTGCTAACTTAGAGCATTGCTATCTCTCACTCTATCTTCTTCTATTGACATTAGTCAGAGTGAGAAATACCACTGCTTAGCAACTGTTTTAAGTTAGCGGACCGTTATGAATAAGGTGGTATATACATATAAGAATACTTGATCCTTTATTTGGGTCAGTCACATTATAGTGATATATACTTTCGGTTTAGGTAGTAACACTAAACCCTGGATTCTTCTGTGTCGTACGCCTTGTCGTCCGCTGTTAATACCGCACTATGCGCGTCTGTACCCTTAAAGACACTCTACTGTACCTTTCTCAGCAGCACTGCTTGTGAGCCGCGCCGCCTTCAGATGCGTCCAGTGCTCGGGGTTGGTATAGAGGAGTGCTAGGTCATACGCCTTGTCGTCCGCTGTCTTGTACCGAACAATGCCCGTCTGTTGTACTCTGTCGCAATATATGGATACTTTGCTTATTGTATACTGTGGAATGGAGATAAATACAGTTGTAGTAACGTTAAGCTGAACCCAAATTCACCAAAACGGAGACGAAAGAAGAGATGTGTACAAAACAAAAATTACATTTCGAATACAGGTCAGGATGATTATGAGACACGCCATTTTGAAAGTATTGTGTTAGTTAGGTTGACTGTTGCACACTGGTTGGTTATTGTTCTGTTCTGTTGTTGTTGTTGATCTCCACTGAAGTGGAGATCCAATGAACAAAAGTTACGGTCGTTTAGAAATTTTTCGTTATCATCTATGTTACAAACTTAAAGACTATTTTGGAAAATGTTGTAAAAAAATGTTACTTCGGTGTGGGTGCACCGAAGTAACATTCATTGTTAAAAGCCGTTAATGTAGGTAACTCACGTTTCTAACGACGTGTGCGCAGGACAGCACGTACCCCCCTCCGAGGTAGACCCCCGCCCCCCACGCCGCGCCGCAACGGACTAGCACTGTGCTCTTGTCTATGCTCTCTGCAATGCCATAGATAGAACTTTATTAGTCGTGGTGACAGGAATTGCTAATGCAGAGATCATCAATCCCTACATAGGAACAACGAAATTTCGAAGTCAACTAACTTAATGTCTCAAGATTTTGTTACAGTACCTATGATTAATAGTGTGTTATATTTTAGATATAACTTTTACTTAAAATGAAGTGCAATAGGATATTTATTGTTTTAAAAAACGTTTTTACATTGTGAAACTTATGCTAAGGAGGTGAGCTAACAAGCGAACTGCTCGCTGACCCACTCTCCTCTTACCTAGGATCTCCCTATGCGGGTGTGAAGCTAGGCTCCTAGCAGGGGCCGCATTGACTCGCAGTTTGGACGATAGTACTGATACTAGCGGTGCTGTAAGGGTCAATCCGACCCACTCTCCTCGCCACCAAGACACGCTGCATACTACACAGCCGATCAGTTCTTTGCTGGAACAATAAAATCATTGAAAAACTTAATGAGTCGAAACGAGTACGGAGCGTCATCTCGTTTTTTCATCTTTCAATTAGGTGTCGCGTGTGTATTAGAAATAGGGGAGAGGGATTTAGAGTTTTAATTTGGAACCTCAAAATATCTATGGAAATGTTGACCAAGGGGAGATCTCATTCGATATGTTTGAATTTGGTAAAACTATCATCTCTTTCAGTTTACAGGGCTATAATCACTTGCTTTCGGTTAGAGATACGTGACGTATAAAGTGCGTTTTACGAGCGTAGAGAGTGTGAAAAATTATATAAATAAGTAGGTACATAATTATATATATGTGATTTTGCTTTTTTTTTTTAATGGTGCTGTGCCACACCTTACTTGTACGTCACTACCCGCCCTGGGCTGCGACTATCCTCGTGTTTCTGCGATGCCGTGGAAAGCAGATGTTTAATATTAGGGTCTTTTGAACAAGACTGTACCAGTCTGTGTCATGTAAAAGTTAAACGAATAACGTAGGGCCCTCAGTGAAAACAGGGCCTCCTTCTGAGCCCAGCGCGGTGGCTGCGTCGGTAAGCAGGAGGAAGGGCCGCTTGCCCACCACACAGCATATCTATAACACTTACGTAAGGCCCTCAGTGACAACAGGGCCTCCTTCTGAGCCCAGCCCGGTGGCTGCGTCGGTAAGCAGGAGGAAGGGCCGCTTGCCCACCACACAGCATATCTATAACACTTACGTAGGGCCCTCAGTGAAAACAGGGCCTCCTTCTGAGCCCAGCACGGTGGCTGCGTCGGTAAGCAGGAGGAAGGGCCGCTTGCCCACCACACAGCATATCTATAACACTTACGTAGGGCCCTCAGTGAAAACAGGGCCTCCTTCTGAGCCCAGCGCGGTGGCTGCGTCGGTAAGCAGGAGGAAGGGCCGCTTGCCCACCACACAGCATATCTATAACACTTACGTAGGGCCCTCAGTGAAAACAGGGCCTCCTTCTGAGCCCAGCGCGGTGGCTGCGTCGGTAAGCAGGAGGAAGGGCCGCTTGCCCACCACACAGCATATCTACTATAACACTTACGTAGGGCCCTCAGTGAAAACAGGGCCTCCTTCTGAGCCCAGCGCGGTGGCTGCGTCGGTAAGCAGGAGGAAGGGCCGCTTGCCCACCACACAGCATATCTATAACACTTACGTAGGGCCCTCCGTGAAAACAGGGCCTCCTTCTGAGCCCAGCACGGTGGCTGCGTCGGTAAGCAGGAGGAAGGGCCGCTTGCCTACCACACAGCATATCTATAACACTTACGTAGGGCCCTCAGTGAAAACAGGGCCTCCTTCTGAGCCCAGCGCGGTGGCTGCGTCGGTAAGCAGGAGGAAGGGCCGCTTGCCCACCGCACAGCATATCTATAACACTTACGTAGGGCCCTCAGTGAAAACGGGGCCTCCTTCTGAGCCCAGCGCGGTGGCTGCGTCGGTAAGCAGGAGGAAGGGCCGCTTGCCCACCACACAGCATATCTATAACACTTACGTAGGGCCCTCAGTGAAAACAGGGCCTCCTTCTGAGCCCAGCGCGGTGGCTGCGTCGGTAAGCAGCAGGGAGGGGCGCTTGCCCACCACGCCGCATATCGAGCCTCTTGTCACTGCGTTTAGGAAAACCTGCAAGGATAGACCTACGTGTTTAGAGAAGTACCTAGACTTTACACTCACATTATCACACGTTATTAGATTGTATTTGTAATATTAGTAAGTATGGATTTATAAATTCATACTCCACACAACTGCTTATGGATTAAGTCACGCGTTTGTTATTCCTAATGGCAAATAAATTACATATTTTATACTAATAAGTTCCCATGGTATAATATAACCTATAGAAACTACGCGTGCGAAGTGCCGCGGATATAAAATAGTGTTAAATAAATCTTTTAAATCCATCATAGTTATTAACATTAAAGCCGGGCGCCGGGATACCATGTTTTTGTGTTTTGAATTTTTTTGTGAAACTCAAATCTTGATTAATATCCCTTTGTAAATGGCTATAACTTAACGGAGTGATTTTATTCTCTTTGTAAATGACTTTAGTAGTGTTAAATAAGTTAAGAGAGGTTAACATGTCTTATACTGAAAAGGTGAACGCGCACCTGTCGTCGCCGCAGGAGCAGCACGCGCCGCCGTCATCGAATTTCCTCATGGCTTCGCGCACTTGTCCGCATTGTCCGCGCCGCACGCATCGAACGCGCCGAATCGCATTAATCATTAAAACAGTATTTCTGTTTAGAACTGACGTGTTCTATGATACTCAAGAGTCGAGAATGATGAATACGGATGACATCATCCGCGCCGCCCGTGCAGCACTCGTCGCACGCATAGAACGCGGCATTTTTTTTAATGACATCCCTATTCCTACAGGATTTTCTTGAATTGCGGATCGTTCGGCACGGATAGGTGCGCGATGTTTCATACTATTTCATATAAAGTTTAATAAAGCGCGATGCCTGCGGCGAGTGTGGCTCCTGCGTCGCGAACAGGTGCGCGTTCACCTTAAGGGATATGCTCTTACTCCACAGTCAAGAAATCTGAATAATAATTATTCAGATTTCTGTGGTCCACATAGTACAACAGCATCAGCTGATTTATATTCTGTGTACGGCTCCACCAAGGCTCCATTAGGTATAGCAGTGTATTTGTGCATTGTAAGGGGAAGACCTATGCCCAGTCTGCAGGTACAGCACTGCTAGACCTCATGGCGAAGACGTCGGGATCCATTTCATACATAAACCTTTAGGTACTTATACCTACACTCACCTCACAACCAAACGGCGTGGAGTGGACTTCAACAGTAGACCCTCGATCCGGCGGCGGCCGCACTTGGTCCAGCAGAGATGAGAGCGGCCTCAGGGTCTTGTATGCTGCAAGAAAATAATAATGTGATGAGAAGGTGATGTGATTAGATGACTTTCATTCTGATAGCCTAGTGAGCTTCAAGAATACCATCTTGATTGCTCCTCGGAATAGGTACAGCTAAGTGGGATGTTAGTAGGTGTAGGTACCTACTTCTTAGGCAATAAAAATTTAAACCCCAGAGGGGTTTGAATTTTTGGCCTCAAGCGAGTATCCACTGACAAATAACTTCCACAATTTCTTGGAGAAGTCAATTGACAACTGTTTCCACTCACTGCGATTTTTCAATAACCGTATACACGTGGGCCTTGCAGCAAGTTCGGCAAGTCACTAAAACTTGCAGAAGTCCACTTGCGCGAGCGTCTACACGTTGGAAGTCGCTTGCGCAATCCACTTTGATTACTAATGGACACTTCGTATAAGGCAAATAATAAAAGAGGTACTGCATTTCACACTATCCTAATGAATTGTAACCTTCTCGGTACATAACTATACATAACCTATGATAGTTCCTGACAATCGTTTGACATTTTAGTTTTATTTTGATAGGTTTTGCTTTCATTGAGTTTGCAAACTGCAACCGTATTGGTAATTTCGTTTGGAAAATAAGCAAAAATATCCATGACTGTTATTCGCGGGCCTATGTCAAAACGTTGCATATGCGACGACAAAGAGAAGAGGAACTACTACCTGTACTACGACACTCCAGATGGGTGCGACATAGATAAAAAGGCACGTATTACACTCTTGTACCACATAAATTCTATATTTTATCAAGTCTACACACAGTGCAGTCGTTTGGGGAGGCCTATGTTCAGTGGACGTATACGGGCTGATGATGATGATGGAGTTTACACACCAAAGTTGCAAACGCCGCCGCTGCAGCCCGGGGCTCTGTCAGCGGCATCATCCAACCCGCCGGCAGTGTCGATGGCGTTGGTAGGATCGTTAATAATACGGCGTTGGAAGAATACGACAAAGAAGAAGAAGAAGACACACGAGTGTCTTCTTCTTCTTCTTTGTCGTATTCTTCATTGCTGAGGTCGTGCCCGTCCTGGAATGCTTTCACGAAGACGCTGATGAACCGCTTCCACACTACTCTGTCTTCGGCCTGTCTCAGGGCTGTAGGCAAAGTGAGTCCCGTTATTGCCCTAATTTAGTCAGACCAGCGGGTTGGTGAGCGTCCTCTTGGTCTTTTTCCCTCTATCTTGGCCTAGTACTAGCAGTTTTTCGAGGTTGTCTGGTTGCCTTCGGGCGATATGGCCAAACCAGCTGAGGACTCGTTGGTAGCAGGTCGTTGACAATCTGGTTCTGATATTCTGTTGGTCGAGAATGTATCTGTTGGTACATTTTGCTGTCCACGGTATGCGCAACATTCTCCTCCAACACCATATTATTATCTCAAACGCCTCGATCTTTTTTTGGTCAGCTGCCCGAATTGATCACGATTCAGAGCCATATAAAGATCGAGAGCACCAAAGATCGCACGATTCTCATATTGGTGGTATTACAGATACTTCTGTCTTGCCAAATCCCATCTTACTCATGGCTACTTTGGCGTGCGTCTGCGGATTGTGTAGACTTCATTATTTTGACTCATTTGCTTAGCTGTGCCTCTGAGCTAGTGGAAGCTAAGTGGGAAGTTTTCCAAAAAGGCGTAGCGTACCGACGCTGCTACACCCTCAGGGCCGTTGTAGCGCGGCCGTCGCCAGCCTTCAAAATACTTTTGTCAGAGCACAGCAGCAGTTGACCTTGGTGGTCCTGGCGTAAGAATCCTCCCTTCCAACTGAGCCCGTCGATGTCGTAAGAGCCGACCTACCAGAAGAGGGGCAGCGGCTTCCTTCTGTGAAATAGGTATTCACCATTTCCACTGCGATTACATAAGCCCCTGCCAAGTGTGATAATGGCTAAAACTTAGTTTTTAAGATTAGTTTCTTAAATTCATAGTCTAGGTGTAGCATAACTAATTTAATTCAGGTGTATTGTTAGGTACGGTATTCATATTTTTTTTATCCATGGTGTAAGTACTTACCTAAGTTAATAATAATAATAATAATAATGCTGGACAATCCACACAGCATCATCTAGCCCCAAGCTAAGCTGAGCTTGTGTTATGGGTACTAGATGACTGATAAACATAATACAATACATAACATAGATAGATATATTTTTTTTTTATTATATATAGAAAATACCCAGAACACCCGGAACAAATATTTGCAGATCGTACAAACATTTGTCCCAAGGCGGGAATCGAACCCGCAACCTTCTGCGTCGGAGGCGGACCTTCGCCCGCCGCGCCACATCGGTCGTCAAAAGTAAGTTAATATAGTGGATAAGCTGCCCACTTAAGACGTGACTCTGTACCCTCTTGCACGTCACTTCTCAATGGCCCTGCGTGAACACCAGCGCAGTGTTGGGCAAATGCTTTAATACTGCAACATGCTGAGGCAGGGACCCATTTTACCCTTAACCCATAATTCTAACCAATACAACAGCTTTTTTTCTTTTTTTATGTTAATATAATGTACCTAGATAATAAGACTGTTTTAATGCAATGTTATGATTATGTATTTAGTTTCTAAGTGTTTTGTTTTTGGGTAAAATAAATTATCTCTCTCTCAACCTAACCCCCTCGTTTGGGGCAGACATGTTCAGCAGTGGACGTTTGTGTGCTGGTGAAGAGAGCTGTAGAGGTGTAATGTAGAAAGGTTCTTTCAGTTGGTGGTGACGACCAGGTACGGCGTGATCGTGGGCATGGTGGCCGGTACCTATGACGTGCTGATGTACTCCCACGCCGTGGGTTTCTCGAACATGCTTGCGAGGTAAGACTTTTTAGAATTGTGTAATTTAATTAGTCATCTAACAATCTAATTTTATTATTTATTTACATAGAAAGTTTGCCTGTTCGCGTGGGTTGCGAGTTTCATTTTCGCCACGGGACAAATATTACAAAAATTTGTCCCTTGGAAAATTTGTCTGTGTGTACAAAAATTATGTACCTACATCTATCGGCCGGTCACCTGGAACCCATAACACAAGCTGTGCTTAATTTGGGATTAGATGATATTTTTTTCAAAAAGTGTGTACTTTTTTATCTCGTATTTATAAAACACAATACACTTACATAGGTCAAAGTGCTTTATTTCAGAAATAAAGCACTTTGACCTATGTAAGTAAGACATGTCAAATATGTCAAATTTCCTACTTTAGTAAAGCCAGGAAATAAAGTACCTACCTAGTCACTTAGATTTTTTGCTTGACATCATCTTTTATTTCGTAGCATGTAAAACTTTTTACCGGGAGTCGTGACGTGGGTTCGTGGCGTTAGAATATCGACTCCTCAAACTCAGCTCTAAGAGCAGACTCAGGTAGCCTACCATAAGGGCAGCAGCTTCCTTCTGAGTAATTTTAACACCTACATTGCAATCTGCGGGTGGAGTCGGCGTGGTGGTTAAGGCAACCACCGCCCCCACCCATGTAAGGTTACCTACCTATGTGTGTGTATGTATGTGCTATTATGTACTATGTATCTTCTGCAGGTATGCGAGGCATGTAATTCCGCTCGGCCTTATGGGGGCCACTTTCACGCTGGTCTCTAGCGGACTCCTGCTGAATAGGAAAGTCGACGACCGCCTTAACTACTTCTTGGGTAACTCGTTGTCATTGGTTTCTTCCTTTCGATTCATCCTACTTCTTCCACAGAAATATACCACCTGGTCTACCCACCACAGTGTCGGACCAATAAATTCCGCTCTATGATGTTGACAAAGTGTAACAGTACGTTATGGATTGGATCCATTGTCTGAAGAAGCCCGCATAAATTTATAACCTTGTGTTTGGTTATCTCTGTAGACACACTGTAGAGACTAATCTCTACATAAATAACGAAAAGTAACTAAAAACTAATTTTTAGTTACCATTTGTAAAATATTGTAAATATGCAAAAAATAAAAAAATTGTACGATGAATTAGGCGATGTGGTCGCTCAGGCACAAAGCATTTTGCTGTGAATGGTGCAATAAAAAATAAATAAATAAAAAACCGCTTACTTTTATAATAATCACGGGCAGAGGTCCGCCTGCGATGTAGGGGTTGCCAGGTTCAGTTTCCACCTCGGGCAATTTTTTTGTCTGATCTGCAGATATTTGGGTATTCTGGGTGTTCACGACATAATCATAAAAAATATATCTATGTTATGTATTGTATTAAGTCATATGTGCTCGATGTATTAAGTAATTCAGTTATCTACACTGGCCTGCATAACTAAACACAAGATATATATTGGAAATAAAAATGTTGAAATGAGCACCTATCCAATACAATGTTTATGGTACCTATAGAATAGATAAGTGTTTATGGTAGAATTTGTGACAGATGTCGTACAGGTCATGTAACTGCTGAATAAAAGATGGACACCGAATTATTACCTTTTTATTTTCTCCATGCTGCGAAAACCTCAATAAGAAAGGGCTCAAAAAAGGGTTTAATTTTGTATACAAAAATTATTTATTATTATTTTGTATATAGAATAATGGGAGAATATTCCCCAAAACGGCTCCGAATCCTCGTGTTCAGCATGCCAAACCGGCTCGAAGCTGTAATCAGGGCCCGAGGAGGCAATACCAGGTATTAAAAATTAAATAACATGCAAAACATACTTATAAAATGTTAATTGAGTTTTTGGACACTAAGCTAAAAATGGTTATTTTATTGCATTATCTTTTTTTTTTAACTTAAAATGTTACCACAAAGAAAGTTGATAAAATTTGCTATAAAACGTTTTTTATTTTAAATCTCTAACTTCTACAGTTTAGTAAGAAAAACATTTTTTAAAGTGTGATACTTAGTTTAGCAGGCCAGGGTGCCCATAACACAAGCTCTGTTTGCTGTGTGTGAATTGTCGAGCAGTATTCATTTAAATTTTAAAAAAATATTGCCAATTTCGTAATGCATCAATCTAAGTTCTTTCACAGGGGCAATACAAATACAAAAAGTTTATTCCAAAAACCTTAGAAAAACACCTTAAATAATAAAACAGGATTACATAGATTTTATGCAATGCAGCCAGCGTCGTGGAGACGCTTCGTATTGGTTTTGATAAGGATCAGTTGAGCTACCTCTAGATTGTTTGCAACAACCTGCAGTTAACTCAACTGTTTCAATTTTTAAATACTTTTTCTAATTGTTTCTATTGTTTAATTTGAGCTACCTCTAGATTGTTTGCAACAACCTGCAGTTAACTCAACTGTTTCAATTTTTAAATACTTTTTCTAATTGTTTCTATTGTTTAATTGTATATAATTTTTCTTGTTACTAAAGTTCTTTCACATATCATCTAAACAAACTGTAAACACCTAAATGTTTTCCAGGAGGCCTAGCCTGTGGTCCTCTGGTGGCGTACTATGTCAGAAACAAACACGGGTTGGTCGCCGGAGGCCTGGCACTCGGCATCGCCGGCTTGCTGAAGAAGGAGGCCGTAGACAACGGCTACTGCTTCTTCCCCAAGATCCATCCTCACATGGGCATGGTGAACTCGTGGAGACATGACTATACGTGGGCTGAAGATCCAAAAAACCGTAAGATACCTTTTAACTACTTTACTCCTGGGGCTCACCACCGATTAAGTCTCTCTTATCTTATCAAACACATAAATGTGTAAACTAGCCAAGTTCAAGATATTATTATTAGTATTATTTAACGGGTATTTATCGCGTTTATTTACCTAGTTAAATAATACTAAACTACTCTACCTCCACTCTTTTAACTACTCATTTAAATCCATCATGGTTATTAACAGTAAGTCATTTACAACGGGATATTTACGTATAATATAATCAAGGTAAATATCCCTTTGTAAATCATTCTAGCCAGGTTCGTTCAAATTGTGGCTTCACCTTCACCGATAAAGAGTTGATCATCCAATAAGATATTTACAAATAACCTCACGAAAATCAATATCGGCACCGATAAACCTCAAAATAGTTTTTTTTTTGTTTTCGGATTTTTTCCTCCGATTAAGTTTGATCATCTAACGTCAGTAGGTGTCTGTCTAATGACGATTGGAACATGTCAGGTTCTAAGTCTCGTAATTAATAATTTGTTTTATTCGTGAAATGTTCTGTTTGTGTAAAATATTTTGACAAATATTTGAATGTAAGAAAAATACTGAAAATCAACAGCGTTTAGAAGAAATATCCAAATTTCAAATATTTTTTTATTTGAAATTTATTATTTCTTCTAACGCTATTGAGTTTGGGTATTTTTTTTCCCCCAGCTAAAAGTAACTTAACATTAAAATATCACCTACAGCCAATAATAGGCTATAAAAACCTAAATTTTATAAAGTTTGAAAAATTAAAGTCTACAGTCACCATTGATGGCTATACCTATCATAGAAGCAAGACCCTAATAATAATAATCATTTATTGTCTATACTTATCTTAACCTAAACTAGAATCCTAACGGGTTTAGTTATCAAACTAGACCTAGATCTCAGTACTCACGGGAACCCCGTGGTAAAAAACTCGAATTACATAAAATTCTACATTTTTTCATTGGTTCCTTGAATGTGAAAACATGATTGCGAAAAAAAGGACGATAAAAAAAGACATGAAAGTGCACTCCTTCGCACATAATTTGGTCGAGATCTCAGGAACCCTGCGGTCCATTTAAATGATTTATGTTTTGGTTCGTAGGTTATTACTAATTATTTGGTTCTTTGAAGCAGTTTCTTCATAAGTTGTGTAGTTTTCTTTTAAATAAGTAAAAACTTTATCTTTGCGCTTACCTATTCTTTATCTTACCTTATCCTTTTCACAAATGGCGCGCAATGCGTCTTCTTAAAGTTGCTCAGGCAAATTTACTTTTTTAATACATTAGAAAAGATTTATTACCTAGCTGCGCCCTGCGGCTTTGCCCGCGTCGAAATTTATTTCACACCCCTAGGGGTAGTATAGCAAAAAATAAAAATACGTGTATCATTATTTAGATAGGTAGTTAATAGTTTATATAAACCGAGTTTTGAGTGAATCGAACCAAGGAATAATAATTTTCCGTAGAAACTTTACCACCCTTTTTAACCCCCTCAGAGATTCATTTTTAAAAATAAGATTAGCCTGTGTTTTATTCTAGAACTTAAACTATCTAAATACTAAATTTCATCTAAATAGGTTGATTAGTTAAGGAGATACGTGGTAACAAACATTCACACGAACTTTCATTTAAAATATTAGTGATATGATAGAATTAGTATTTCCTTTACAGACTACGAGCACACCTGTGGCAAGGATACCGAATGTGGCAAGTGAGTTTAGTTTATTTATAGACTACGAGCACACCTGTGGCAAGGATACCGAATGTGGCAAGTGAGTTTAGTTTATTTATTACTTGAAAATAAAATACTTGTTATTGAATAAACTGCTTTTTTTAAGGTTAATTCTCATAAGGTTAGTGGAATGGGGTCATCGGTAGGTCTATGGTGGATCGTTTCGTGTTGGCGCGAGATATTTTTTTGTGATTTGAATTTTTTCTGCGTTATACAAGGAATAACCCAACCGGAAAAGTAATTTGCCGCAAATCGTAAACCATTTTCTATTCATTGTTAGTACTATTTTTTATGTGTTAATATTCTACTTTAGATGTTGTAATAGTGTTTGACGTTTTGGAATGTATTGTAATTCTGTAAGTCATGCTTGAATAAATAAATTAATTAATTAATTAACGGGTATTCATCGCGTTTATTTATCTATACTAATGGTACTAATAATAAAGTGTTCTGATCGCGTTAGTTTATAAATATTATTTTTCTAATGACCTACCTACCTTAGGAAAAAACGATCTTCGATTTACTCGTATTTTTGGAGCATGGGAAAATATTTTGAGCTTAAAATCAACAACTCGTATTCCAAAATGCCCCCAAAATACAACTTAATCGAAAACGGTTTTATGGCTCGTAGAAAATGGTTCACGATTAGCGACAAATTATCTACTTTTCCGTTCGTTTTATTCCTTGTATCTAGAACGCAAACGAAATATTAAATCCCCAAAGAATCTCGTGCCAACACGAAACGATCCCCCTTAAAGTTGTTCGATTCGTATTGGCGCGAGATTTCGATTTATTAACACTTCTTTAGTTTACTCTAAAAAGATTGAAGTGAACAAAAACCAAAGTGATCACTTTATTTCCTAGTTTGACTTGCATTATGTAATTTGAATTTTCGGACCTGTCCAAGAGTCCTGTAAGGTCTAAAGGAAATAGAGCACTGAGTTTTTAATGATTATTTTGTTAATCCACGTAGAAAAAATATAAAAGCGAAAGCGGAAAAGTAGTTTGCCGTTATTTATTGACGACCTCTGTGGCGGGGCGGGCGAAGTTGCCCCTGCGACGCAGGAGGTTGCGGTTTCGATTCCCGCCACGGGAATAATTTTTGGTCGTTCTGTAGATATTTGGATGAAAAATATCTATTTATGTAGTGTTTTGTATTATGTACTCGTATATCAGTTATCTAGTACACATAACACAAGCTCTGCTTAGCTTGGGGCTAGATGATGATGTGTGGGTTGCCTGAAATAACATTGATTGTTGAAGATTTCGGAAAAAATTATGGAACGGAAGCTTTGCGAGCGTGTTCTGTTTTAACCAATAGAGTTTTAAAAAAAACAATATATCTATTAAGTACGGTATTATTGCTCTTATAAAGACGATAACTAAACTGTTCTGCAACCCGTGTCAAGCCGGGGCGGGTTGCTAGTATAATTATAATATTGTGTGGATTGTCCAGCATTATTTATTATTATTATTATATATCTAGTATATTTTAAGCCGGGTACTGACCGGTGTTACTAGACGTAATGTGCCTACCATTCGCAGAGAGCATGATACGTTACGCCGCGCCGTGTGCTAAAGTCCGTCTCGTTACTCGTTGCGAACGCTTTCTTTCCGCGTACTGACTGCACGAACGCTCGTTGTGTAACATGTTACGTTACGCCCTGTAACGCCAGTTAGTACCCACCTTCACAGGCGACTCTACAACGTTACATTACACTCGTGTTTAGGTGAAAAATTGCGAGAGATGTACCAATAACACTTTTATAAGTACGCAAATCCTACAGTGGATCTTGGGACTCTTGAATAAGCTTCATAATATTCAACTTAGTTTGCAGTTGTTTTGCTTCAGGTACTTTTTTGAACTCTTTTACAAGAGATATGAAAAACAGGACAGAATCATCATCCTCTACAATGTTGCCAGATAATTGTAAATCTATTTTCTTTTTTTTTGTTTTATTTCTCTGATCTCTGTCTTCATTTTCGCTTTCCGTGTGTTTTCTTTTCTTTGTTGACAGCGTGGTATTTGATTCATCTAAGGGGTCTTCAATTTCGTACGCCAAAGGGATATCACCGTATTCTATTTTGATATCGGGTATGAGAGCAGTGGGATCATTGCTTAGTTGCGGCGGCCATGCGAACCCATCGTCGTCATCTTCATCATCATTATTATCATCGACAGGCCCTTGATCGTTGTGAATAAGCAGATCATCTGGTGTCATTTCAATTGATTTTGCTTCTGCTAAGAATAGCAAGTCGTTGTAAAATGAATATCTCTCTTTTTTCCGTGTAGCTTCAGAAACCTGGTCAGGGCAGTGTCTGGCTTTGTGTGCTTTCACGAAGCAATCGCGTATGTTTCTCCATTTTAGTTTTAGATGCTGACCTGAAAAATATAGCAGTAAAATCAGGTTTTGTGTGCTGTCTAATTATTTTATAGTTCGTATGAGTAACATTAAAGAAAGAATAAGGAGAATAAGGTTTTATACATATTAACCAATTTGTTATACGTTGCTATAAAAAAAAGAATGGATGGAACGTGCGTAAGCGGCGCAAAACTAATAGAATCGGTTGTTTTATATCTGATTTTACTAACTTCGAATCAATTGTCGTTTCGGAGTCTATTGACATTATTACCAAAATTAACTTAATGCTGGACAAAAACTTAGTGGCTAATCCACACAACATAATTTAGCCCCAAAGTCGAACCCGAAAACCACAATTGATTTGAAGTTTGTTTGAGCATTCGTTCATAGCAAATAGCCTACAATGGTCGCAAAACTACGAATCTGCTAGCTGAATGACTTGCTCCGTAATTCAGTAATATTAATTCTTGTGTGAATGACATGGTACATAATACATTGGTGGAAAAAGACAGAAAGCTGCATATATCGCCCTAGAACAGGCATGTAAATATTTTACGTTTAATACTATTTAATAATAATAATATAATAAATCATTTATTTCAGGAAACATTAGTCTAGTACATTATTATTTAACTAGTGGGGCAATGGAACCAGCGTCTTGGGGACGCTTCCGACTGGTATTGATATGGATCAGTTTAGCTACCTGTAGATTGTTTGCAACAGTCTGCAGTTAGCTTAATTGTTTTAATTGTAAATACAAGTATTTGTATACAAGTATTTGGTTTTATTATTGAATTGAAATTTTCATTGTTAATTTAACTAGTTATAGAAATAGTTAACATTAAAATCATTAAAATTCAAATTATGTGCCATTGAAATAATTAAATGAAATAGGTAAACGCAAATATTAATTAATTGTCTGTTGAATCACTAGGTCAAAACTTAAATTAAAGTAACCTTCCACAGAATAAAAACATTGCTCTTTTTTAATAACTTTCTGTTGATTAACTCACCCAACCCATAGCTATGGACCCTTCAGTTCTTACACATCGTTTGGCAATTTGTTGTAAAGTGGTTTGAAGATTTTGGCCCTAACATCGGTCAACGACCTGTTTTTTTTTTTCTAAATTGCCGGGCACAATAATATTTACACAATAAATAAAAAATGTTCTTTCATAATGTCCTAAAGCGTCAGTTTTCTTAGATATTCACATATTATGAAGAAAAAATATAGTTACCTATTCTCATCTACGAATATCTCAGAAACCTGACGGTTTAGGACATTATTTTACAGGGTGAAGAGAGTCATATAGAGGTTGAGGTTTATGTAATATTATAAAAAAAAAATATTCTATTTTTTTTCTATTTAACAAATGAATTATATAAATTGGCATTTTTTATTTGTTTTAGTGTCTTCCATCCAAATATATAAAACTTATTGTGCGCGGCGATTATGTAAAAAAAGCTTTAAATGCCACCCTCCAGTTCTTACGCACTCCATACAAAAATCTTCAAACACCATTGGTAACCATGTTTTAACAGTTGCGACTAGACAATTGCGTTTCTTTTTTTGCAGGTAGTGCTAATGTTAAAAAACCGGAAGTTTTGAATTTCGCGCCGCGGACTCACGTTCCAGTTCCAATTGCACATGGCAACATTGGTACAAGGTTGACGTTAGTATCAGCTGTCTAAACTGAGTGACGTAATCAATGTCAAACTCAATTAATAAGAATAAAACAAGGCTAAAAACTAAAATAATCACAAACACAAACAAGTAAGCATCAGTCAGTGAACATGGTGTTTTGTGTTTTGCTATTTATAATAACTTATCATAAAGAGACATAATTTTTGTAAAAGAAATGAGCCAAAAATTTTACGTTTGCGTAAATAAATGTTATCTTTTCAACAAAGTTATGCAAGAAGTACCTAGGTCTATCAAAACTATCATTTTGTTGGCTAGTTAAAAACAATCTGATGAACCTTTTTTTCTAATTATCTACTCGCAATAACAAAATTTTACTCACATATTCGCTTCTTCTTAGCCGGCGACGTGTTTTCAGCTGAATACAGTTCAACAATTTCGCTCCACTGTTGATCTCTCGCCTTAGGGTTGTCTTCGCTAGACATCTTGTTCCAAATACACGGTCGTTTTTTAATTTCACTTATAAACTTCCCTGCATCAAATTGTAACTTGCATATAACGTTGTCGACCATCTTTATGCAACTAGAATCTAAAGTATAGAGATTCGGGGTTAGGTTTTTTCGGAGGACATAACCTAAAGACAAAATTAGTTAGCAAAGCGGGTGCGGCCACGGTAACGGAGCACGGACTGCGGTGCGGAGGGGACGGTCGATATGCGGGGCGCGCGGGGGGGAACCGGTCTGCGGTCGGCTAGGGCGAGAGCATAGTAAATTATTACCTATTGCGCAGTTGTTGTGGGTTCGAGTCTCGGTACGGACAAATGTTTTGCTATGATACTGTGTAGGTAGGTATTTGGAGGATCATGGTAGGTATAGATGATGCCATTTAAGTTATTTAAACATTGAATTTACGACAAAACAAGAAAATATCTGAACCGGCTTGAAATTCCCTACCTACCTGCGTGGGTAGTTACTCATTGTAGCATTTAATTAAATACACTTAAAGTTCTAAGGGACAAATCGTTCCTTAAGTATCTAAATTTTTATAAGCATTACTAGCTGCTCCCCGCGGCTTCACCCCCGTGAAAATTGATTGCACACCCCCTAGAGGTAGTTTCGTAAAGTAAAAAATACGTGTATCATCATTATTTACTTTATAGTTTATTTATGCCGAGTTTTGAGTGGATCGAATCAAGGAATAATAATTTTCCATAGAAACTATACCACCCTTTTTAACCCCTCAGAAGTTAATTTTTTGGTTAGATTAGCCTATGCGTTATTCTAGAACTTAAACTATCTACATACCAAATTTCATCTAAGTAAATAGGTTAAGTAGGTAGTTACGAAGATACCTACGTGGTAACAAACATTCACAAGAACTTTCGCATTTATAATATTACTTATTTATTATGATTTACCTTTATAAAAGCGAACCCATCATCAATTCGATTAACAATATAATTGCCGAATAGGTAGCCATACGTAACAAACTATAAAGAATTCAAAAGTTTTCCTGCAATTAGCGGCTACGAGTACCTTCATTTACCTATTTACTTCTGTCAGTTCAATGTTTGATAGAGAAAGTAGGTACCTACCATAATAATAGATTTTAGACCGACAGATGGCATAGAGGCAGTGTAAACCTGCTCAAACGTCTATGAGGCTTCCGTCATTTGGGACCGCTAGGAAAAGGGACCGCGGTCCCAAACGCCGGATTGATTAAATTTATTATTTTTCTTCCGGCGAAAGGGACCACAACTTACGTGACGTAAATTGTACAGTCGTCGTCAGATACAGATCCGAAATAAATACGACAATATTTAACTACCTAAGTAGTACCTAGTTCATAATCATAATAATAAGTTCCTACAATTAGATAAAAATATTTTTTTGTGTGTGTTGTGTACCAAAAATTTGTATAAAAGTTATGATTATGAAATTAATTTAAAAATAAATCCTTCCTATAAATTTATTCGATATGCACCTACCTACCTACCCTAGACGAGGATTTACTCCATGCGCTTGTTGCGCAACTAAAATGTATTAGAAATAGGTATTTCTAATACTTTTTAGTTATCCTCATTATCCTCTTTTTAGTTATGCTCATCGTTAGGTAACGATGAGCATTTTAACTAATTGTGATTGTTGTATATAGTTTGTTGATTATTTTTATAGAGCCTAAGTGTGATTTATCATTTTATTTTTATTACATTTTAAATGTCAAAGACCATAATTAATATAAGTAAAACGTATTAAGACTGATTTTTTTAAATTGTTTACTTGTCTACTTCTTGTTGATTATTTGTAGTATGATTTATGTAGGTGTATATTTTTATTCCATTTAAAATAACAAACACTATTATGTTTCAACTAAGATGATAAGAACAATTTGGTCGCACAGAATGTAAATGCTGATTTACGGTTAAAACATAATTTGAAAGCTACTATAACAGACTGATTGTTGTTATTTGTTTTTATTTCGTTGATCATTTATTTTATAAAAGAAATTTAGTACGTAAGTGAATAAAACATTTTTTTTTTTATAATAATTTGATTCTTTCAAATAAATAATGTCTTCAATCAAAGAGTTTTGTTCTATAATATTCTGCCGTGGTATATCTATAATGCCGTTATCTACCTAAACCCAATTTTTGGTTATGAGCAAAAAACGCAGGGAAAATTTAAACCTATGTAACTTCTCGGTGACAACACCAATTTGAAACCTAAGAGCACCAAAAAATTCATCAAGTAAAATACTTTTAAATTATTCTTTTGCCATATTGTACATATAATATAATTATATAAAAAAACGCTTTTTTCGTTTTAGTTCATCATCGATCTTCTGATTTTTTACGAATAGATAGACTAAAATGCCGTTAACTATACCTTAACGGCATTTTAGTGTTTCTATTTAAAATTAAAATATAGTCTTTTAAAACACTAAAATAAATCTTTTAAATGTTAAGCTAAAACATCGTTAACGCTGGTTTAGCTAATCATTAGGTTATACAGAACTGACTCATGTTAGACTTTAGTGCCGTTATTGAATTTTACCGCATTTAAGTCTAGTAAACTACAATGTATAAGGAACAAGCTGATTGATTGTTACGCTAAAATGCTGTTAAACTAAGAACCTTTTACGGCATTATAGCGAAACAATAACAAAAAATATTAGAATTTAATATACAAGTAACGGAAGTTAAACCACTAAATAAAGACATTTTTAATAAATAAAAACCAATGTTTTTAAATCACAATATTTATTAAAAATTTTATAGGTTAGATACCTACCTATAAAATTTAATAAAACTTAAGATCTATTAATTGTAAAATAATATTATCTACTTAATTGAGCATCTTATTAGCTTTGACATAACTTCACTTAAAACTAGATTTGTTAGGAAATCTAGTGAAGCAATCATAGGAAAAATTAGAATAAAAATCTAAGTTATTGAACTTTAGCGGCTATATTGACTCGCAAAGTTACTTAACGGCATTTATGCATATTACAAACGAGAAAAAAAGACATATAACGGCATACTTGTTATAATTATTTTCAAACTATTGAAGATATCAAAAAACCGCATATACAGGTCGATAGAGTTTTTTTTTATTAATGTACCATCAAAAGTTGAAAATCGACCAGATGTCAGTTAACGGCATTTTTGTTATACCACGGCAGTATTACTTTCTTTACCTACTTTTTCCTTTGACTGTACTTTATTTGCCTTGAACAATAGATTTTTTCGATCATTTCGAGAGCGGTCCCATTCGCCGGAAGAAAAATAATAAATTTAATCAATCCGGCGTTTGGGACCGCGGTCCCTTTTCCTAGCGGTCCCAAATGACGGAAGCCTCTATTGTTAGTGTATTTATAAATTTTATTTAATGTCTGCCGGCGCGTTTGATTTTATTGATTTTTTTTTAGTTGCTTACCTACTTGCCAATGTGAGTTAGTGTAGTAAAGTACCTAACAGAAAAGTTAATGATTATTATGTTTCAAGGTATCCATAGTCGCTCTGCCCGTAGGAGAAAAGGAATTATCTTGAGCCTATTGTAAGGAAACGGTGCGTCACGCGCGTCGTTTGATACTATAAAGAGAGCAGCAAACAATAAGTTTGCCTTTGAGTCATTAGTGCGACCATGTTTTACTAGATGGCGCTGTTTATAATTCAATCAGATTTGAACAGATGGCGCTAATGCTTTATTTTGAGTCACAACCACCAATAAAAGTTTTCGATGATCGACGGTCACGTCATTCATTTTGTATTTTGTGAGAATTTCTGCTTCGAAAAGTCTAGCTAAACATTCTAATGGAGTCTACCAGATTTATGGATTATATACACCAAGTTGTTGGCGACATTTCAGTACCTAGGTATTTGAATATTGAAGGTCCGTCAGTATTACTATGTCAACTTGTCTGTAGCCAAGCTCGCCACCGCCATATTCGCCTTCCAAAGGCGGTGATTATGGCAAAACCCCTTTGTTTGGGGGAGGAATGCATGTTCAGCAGTGGACGTATGTCTGCTGATGAGGTGTCTTATAAAGTTATAACACACCTCATCATCGCTCTGCAAGTCGGTCAGCACAAACACAGGCAGTAGCGCCTTGCCCAGCTGCGCCTGAGATTCCACGTCGCCGTCGCGATAGCCTATGGTCCAACTGTAAAGGAAGTCGTCGACGCAGCGATCGAGGATCGGGCATTGCCAGATGTGGACTATTCTATAACAACGTACATCGAGTTGATCATACCTCTGTCGTCGCTCTGCAAGTCAACCAGCACAAACACAGACAGCAGCGCCTTGCCCAGCTGCGTCTGAGACTCCACGTCGCCGTCGCGATGGCCGATGGTCCAGCTGTAGAGGATGTCGTCGACACAGCGGTCGAGTATTGGGCATTGCCAGATGTGGACTATTCTAGAACAAAAGAATAAGTAAAACTAACGCATAGAGCATGATGGTAGGAATTCGGCGAATCCGTTCAGTAGTTTTTGCGTGAAGAGGTTTGAAACATTCATCTAAACATCCATATTTTCACATGTAGAATATCCAGTAAGCATTTTAGTAAATTTCATAAATAAATAATGCTGGACAATTCACACAGCATTATCTAGGATGTTCATAGTAAAAGTAAAAGGCAAGTTTATATGGTTAGAATTATGCCAACAGAGTAAATTGGAATAATGAATCGATAAATAAAATAAAAACCGTATTATATATACAGGGTGCCACGTAACATTTATTTATTTATTCAAAATATTGTAAGTACACTATCCTGACAGGTACTCCTAATGCGGTAGTGTACTATCTATAGTCACAATCACCATAATGTGTATAATATAAATCGTCAACTTTGGTCATACATTTTTAACATAATCTATATACATATATATAAAAGAAAGTCGTGTTAGTTACACTATTTATAACTCAAGAACGGCTGAACGGATCTCGGTGAAATTTGGCAGCGAGGTAGATGGTAACCGTGGCCGGACATAGGCTACCTTTTATTCCGGAAAAAAGCGTGCGAAGCCGCGGGCTGCAGCTGGTTATTAATAAAATTCCTAATTTTAACATAATATTATTACACAAAATTGTTCTAACACAAAACCAATATTAATTTAACAAAAGGGGGTGATTAAACTTGTGATATAAGATAATTTGAAAATCGAATACTACAGGTATTCGATTTTCAAATTATGTATTTTTGTAACTACTTATATAAAATATTGCACACAGATCTTTACCCCATTTATTTCCAACGATCCTATCCATACCAGGTTGTCTGGCAGAGATCGCTCTTGAGCGATAAGACCGCCAATTGTCACTTTGTTATAATTGTTTCTTTTTGTTTATTGTTTCTTAGTTATAAGTGTGCAATAAAGTATGTTCTATCTTCTATCTATCTATCTATATATTTTTTTTCTTAATCGTATTTTTTTACTTGCACTATTGGATTATTTAACATAAAATATAAAATATTTCACAAATGTTTTATACTTGTTTTTTTAGAAAACCAGCGTCTAGAATCTGAATCTTCTTGAATCTTCATACCTGTCTTGAAATTATTACATATAAATTATGTAGATCCTTTGAAATTTCAAAACAAGACGCCCTCATGCTGGTGTTAGTAACCGCAGCAGTCATTTTGAACATCAAAAATAAGTGATATTTAAATCGTTGCTTAATTCGTCAGCTTACAAATTTAAATTTCATCCCTCATTTTGGATTGTAGGGTAACATTTTAATGACTTGCAAGCTATCCTTGTAATGACTTGCAAGCTATCCTTGTAATGACTTGCAAGCTATCCTTGTAATGACTTGCAAGCTATCCTTGTAATGACTTGCAAGCTATCCTTGTAATGACTTGCAAGCTATCCTTGTAATGACTTGCAAGCTATCCTTGTAATGACTTGCAAGCTATCCTTGTAATGACTTGCAAGCTATCCTTGTAATGACTTGCAAGCTATCTTTGTAATGACTTGCAAGCTATCCTTGTAATGACTTGCAAGCTATCCTTGTAATGACTTGCAAGCTATCCTTGTAATGACTTGCAAGCTATCCTTGTAATGACTTGCAAGCTATCCTTGTAATGACTTGCAAGCTATCCTTGTAATGACTTGCAAGCTATCCTTGTAATGACTTGCAAGCTATCCTTGTAATGACTTGCAAGCTATCCTTATAATGGTACCTCAAAAGAAAGAACAATGAATTTATCTATCCACACTTGGTTCATACATTCTCTGTACATCCATAGGTTTGCTGTAAGAAAACTCTTTTAGGGTTAAGCTCGCCTTTGTACATTATTTGTTAACTTTTATGTATGATTTAACTTGTGTGTGTGTGTGTGTGCAATGACCAGAAATGTTTTCAATAAAGATTGCACAAAAAAAAAACACTCCATCTATTTAAAAATGTATATTTTAAAATGGCGTCCAAAAACAGTTTTCTTAAATCTATCGTAAACTTTAAAATTTAAATGCCTGTAAAAAAAATTCCTGTAGTCACAGATAGCTAGGTCATATTTTGTTCCACTTTTGTTGTTTACTTTAATAAGATACAGTAAAAAAACAGTTCACTTATTGTTTAAACTGGCCAATATTAGCAATTAACTGTTGAATTTTGGGTTTTCTCCCCAAAAACCAAACAAATTCGTAAAAAAACAATAGTGAGATATCGTCTCAGACAATCTTGGCTCAAATGGTTCTTATTGGTCTATCCTAGCTTTTCCTTGAAGCTTTGCACCCAACTACCAATCACCCTTTCCATATCACCGTAAATAAGATTTTTCTTTTCAAGACTTCTCTCACCTGCCAGTCCGCACTCTGATCTGATAGCTGCTATGCTCCAGCTCTCTGTCGTCCCTCTCGCGACTCAGTCTCTCGACGCTCTCGTAGACACTTGGTCTGGCAGACTTCTCTCTCTCGCAAGTCACGTGGACCTCGGGTAGGTTCGAGTAGAAAGCATCGCTCAGTATCGGCTTGCCTGGAATGATGTCAAGAATTAGTATAGTATAGATTGCTAAGGTATCATTTAATTCAAATTAATTAGTGTAAATAGTTATTCGTATCCGTTGCTCCCATAAGGTACTTGTGAAAACTATTTAAACTTACATAAGTCTCATAGAAAAATATGCAAATGTACCTAATATTAAATATTTGTGGAAGCTTATAAATAGCTGTTAGTTACATACAATTTTTTGCGAAGGCTTCGATAGCGCGGCTAAAAATGGACGAGCGCTAGGCTCGTCCATTTTTAGCCGCGACATCTATTTTATATTTTAAGTTAAACTTTCAATCCGCTGTCGAAGAGTCATTGAAGAGATTTTAGCCTAAATTATGAAAATCTAACTTCGGTTCACTGGTATTTTTGGAGCATTTGGGCAGATAAGAGATTTTGGGCTCAATCAACTCTAAATGCTCTCGAAAAAATAATTGAATTGAAGTTGTTTTCATCATGGGTTCATAGAAAATGATTTACGATTTGTGGCCAATTATTTTTCCGTTAAGAAAATTTGTTAAATAAATGCGATAAATACCCGATAAATATGTAGTACTAATAATAAAGTCTATTGGGTACTTAAAAGTAACACCTTTAGCGTATTACCGGCAAGGGCGCGCCGCTAGGGGCAAATCACGAGACCCCAGGATAGGCCTAGAGACCTCACTCGTCATAAGAAGCACGCCTACTCAGGGTCACGAGTGGAGTGAATAAAGAAATTCTAGGATAGATAGAATACTACAACCTCAACGTTTTCTGGTGAAATGGCAGACAATCCATAGACCTTGGTCAGTCAAACCCTTTAGCTTTCAGTATAAATTCTAATATGTCTATCCGCGCGTCAACCATAATTTATGCCAACATAGATTATATTTTTCTGCCCAGTCCAGCAGAGCTACAAACCACAAGAAACCCGAACCCGAAGAACTACGCTTCAAGCTGAGGCTAGAGTGAGCAAGGTATTCTTAAACGCGCGACATCGACGTCATCGCATACCTACGCGTTTAGTGAAATGGCGGTCGGTGTCCCCTTAAGGGGGACATTTTCAAGGTATCGCCCCTTGAACCCTGGAATAAGCTGTCAACGCACTTTTTATTGTATGTCTTTAGCTACCTTGTGCGGAGACAGTATATAGCCGTGCGTCAGCATAGCACCTACTATGCTTCAAGCTGAGGCTAGAGTGAGCACAGTGGGGTTAAACGTACTACCTCCACCACGTCGTCGCATAAGTATTTAGTGAAATTGGGTACAAGGGCCACCTTTGGCGTTCTGTATGACTTTAGCCTCCTTGAGCGGAGACAGTATGGAGCCGTGCGTCAGCACCCATCGCCGGCTGAACCGCAACCCCGAGGCCGAGACTGTGAGAATGTTGGCCAGCTCGCCGTCCTCGGAGTAGTTGTACGACACCATCACACCTTCCACCGCCATCTTGGAACTGAAACAAGGCATGGAAGTCTGATCTAGAGAGAAAAACGTTTATCTCACCGCTTTTGGTACCTACCTCCTTTGATTTTTAGTACCTACCTAATAGTAAATTTTTTTAGTAGGTGTAGAAGACTTTTGTTTTTATCTTGACTAACTTAACTTTTCTTAGCCATCAAGTTATCTAATCAACATATTGTTTCTATCTTGACTAACTTAACTTTTCTTAGCCATCAAGTTATCTAATCAACATATTGTTTCTATCTTGACTAACTTAACTTTTCTTAGCCATCAAGTTATCTAATCAACATATTGTTTCTATCTTGACTAACTTAACTTTTCTCGAAAAAAAAAACATTCGATTTCGAGAAAATTTTGGAAATAATTTACAATTATGGGTGCTATGGACTGACAGCAGAGTGGTTTGACTTGGGTTGCCCTACCTGCCGAACTAGTTGAGCACTGCATCGCAGCAGGTAGTGTGCTCCTTCTCCTCGTTCCTCGTCATTCATACATAGTTCAAGTTTAGACTTAGTTTAGTTAAATTTGTTTAAAATTTTGAAGAGAGGTATAAACTTAAATTGAATATTTATAAGAAAAATAACTATTTATTAGAATGTGTGTATGTACTCGTACTTCACGTTTTTAAAAATTTATTTCGTGTTAATCGAAAGCTCATTATCATTGTTATGAATACTTAGTAGAGATAGATTAGATTCTTGGGTAGCTACCGTATAAGGTTGTTTGTGATTAGTGATTAGTAGATACCTATCACACTTAAATGTATTACATAAGTATATTTAGATTAGAATGAGACGCCTAGTAGACTGAACAAATTAGATATGCTTAATGAAAATGAATAACATTTAAAACTTATTTCACTATAGAAATTTTCAGAATTGGGCTTGTTCCAACATGATGAGTGTGGATTATTGACCACCCCATGAATTTATGCAGTATGTGATTGATTACCGACTGTTAGGACAGTCGTTAATTAAAATAAACGGCAATAATTCATAATTGCCGTTTATCACAAATGTTACGTAGCATATATACGACTTGGCAAACGTAGTGTAGGATGCCCTCCGGCCAGGTGGGATGACGACAGCAGGCAGATGCTGGATGCGACAAGCTGAAGACAGGACGCTATGGCGCTTATGAGGGGAGGCCTATGTCCAGCAGGCAGTGGACTAATAGGTACCTATAGGTTGACGATGATGATGATAGTTGTCAGGGTAAAATGCGTGCGAAGCCGAGCCGGGTAGAAGTTTTGTAATAGCCGTGTAATCAAAGCCTCATCCAAAAAGCGAAAAAGTATTAAAGAAATGCTTTTCAGTTTTATGCAATTTATATTTACTTAAGTACCTAAATCAGTTCTCCAGTACCAGTACCCGTAACACAAGTTCTGCTTAGTTTGGGGCTGGATGATGCTGTGTGAATTGTTCGGTATTTATATTTTTTTTTAATAGCTTTAAATAAGCAGAGCTTGTGTTATGGCAACCAGATTACCACGTGTGCAGTGCACAGCCACGACTATTAAAGTACGGAACCCCTAACTAACTACAAGCTGCGTAGATATACACAAGGAACTCTAAAAACGTCTTGAATAGAGGGTGAGAAGATTACAAAAGTGACGTTAGTAATATACACTCCCATGAAGGAAAGTATTATTGTAATGACATGTATTCAGCAGGGGGCCAATCCACCATGCAATTTGTGAGGGTATAAAAAGAAAATTTACTCCTTTTTCTACCATCATCTGCTCTATACCTTGGTAGAGGGCGCTTGTGGCTTGTCTTGTGTGGTGGACATCTTGAAGACGGCGATATTTTTCTATTTTAGGGTAAGTTTTAAGCTAGGTATAGCCTAAGGTTCTTGTAATTTAAGAAGTAAATTTATAATGAACTTCATAATTGACTTTTCTACTCGCTTTAGGTTAACTATTGCCAGACTAGGTAATTATTTTGCCGAAACTACGTCAAAAATTGTCGAAACGACAATTTTTTCGAACTTATACTTAGTCTTGAAATTATAATTACCTACAAAATATCAGTAGACAACTTACCTTAAATAATCAAAGGTATGTATGAGTCTACATGAATTCGTTCAAACCTATAGTTTTACTTGAGAATTATAAGTAAAGACATAGATTCAAATTTTGAATCTAGGTATGTCTTCACTTATTGGAAACTAGAACTAGTCACACTGATTCTAACAACTTTAACTGACTATTACCAGTTTACCCACAAACTCTATTAAACTTTTGATTAAACTTTGACAGTTAATAACTTAAGTTTAACCGGTTTGGAGCGGTTATCTTTGCTTGCATGATCGCCAAAAGTATTTCGATACAAAGATAGCTACCTATTAAATTTTAATCTGAAAAATACACTGTAAAGTAGAAACAGACCAAGGCTTAGAAACAGAGAAAAATAATATTTTACTTTGATAATGGTTTGGGATGGTTTAGGTAAATGAAAAAACTTCAAGCACCTATTGCAAATATTAATTTGCAATAAAATACAAATATTTTAGTTACCTAATAAAATAACATAAAATTGCTAAACCATAGTCTAATAAATTGGCTTGATAGCGAATTAACAAAGTAATAATAAATTTAATAATTACTTTTAAACCAATAAACAACGAAAATTAGTATGAAAATTCAATTTATAGGAAAGTACGATCACTAGTTCTGTAACCTTTGGCACAAATAACCAACGTGCGAGTGAAAAGGAACCTTTATAGATATAATCCCTGTAGGTTACAAAATTCAACTCCAATAAAATTGTACCTAGGTTTTTGAAACTGGAAATTGGTGATCGCAGTGGAGGTGTTAAAAATACACAGGACGAAGCTGCTGCCCTTCCTATGGTAGGTTCTCTTATTCGGCTCTTACGACATGCACGCGCTGAGTTAGAGGGGTCGATTCTTACGTAACTGCCAGATTTTTAGTTCGTGACCTATAAAATTGGTTTCAAAATTGATCGAAAAAGAATATAAATTATATAAAGATAAAATATCCATGGACCTCACATTGAACCCTGGAAAAAAGAAAAAGGACTGCAGGATTTTAAACTAGCCCACTGCTTATATAGGTATAACATATTAATTGATTCTTGTGTTATTTTTCGTTTTATTGGTACACTAAAATGATAACCATTGATCATTTAATTCAATTTCGCGATCATGACAACCTTAGAGACTAACATGATTGTATTTCTGAGAATTTGAGAGGCGCGACCTTACCCAGAGGAAGTCTCAAACGGCCGACGACTCGTGCCTCGAACAACAAAATAGGGGACACGAGTTACACGCACGAGATACGAAGATGTAAAAGCCAAAGATTATAAATTAAATACAGACAATGACATGATGCAATAATTAATTAATGTGATAGCTGTGATGATAATGACCATAGGACTGCACATAACAAGTATGTATACTATACGCGCGCCGAAGACCTAGGCTACTAGCAATTCCGAGGGCAAGAACCAATCTCCTGAGCAAGTCCCCCGTTCACACCCCTGGGCCCTTCACGATATTAAATAGTTTATGTGCAGATGAGGCTGTTGATATATTTTATAACATCCTTGCCAAAATTCGGGGATGCGGTTTTAAAATTTTTGGATAGGACGCTTAGGAATATGTAGTTGTTTATTTTAAGCTGTAGTATAAGTAGTAAGTAGTTTGTTGGTGTAATTTTATTACCTAATGTTAATGTTTAGTAAGTGTATTTTGTATCTGTTTTTATATTTATTTTTCGCTTTGGTGCTGCACTGGTGATGGCAATGTAAATATGGTATACTAAAAATAAATAAATAAGTAAACAAATAATAATAAGATACGCTGGATTCGCATCCACACGCCTCACATAAGCGCCATTATTAGGAGGGGCCAGCAGTAGAGGTATGATAATGATGAAATGATAGGTAATGTTTTGAAGCCAATTCAGGTCAGGTTTGAGATGTGGACGAAACTAGATCAAGACACGCCCAATGGCAGTGTCATAAAATAGTCATCAATAAAGATTAGGTTTATATGCCACGAAGAGGTCAAGGACTTTATGAGATTAGAGTACAAGAACATCAGTGCCATCAGTGATCAGTGAAGTGAACGTTCTTGTGGAAGTAGCTTTGGTGCATTTGATAACCAATATGTTGCTTAGACTATAAACAAATAAAAAAATAATAATGCTAGACAATTCACAGAGCAACATCTAGCCCCCAGCTCAGCTACTATCAGAAGGACAAATAAATAATCAAAGGCGGCCTCCTCTGACACAGAACTAACAATTTTGAGATTTTATTTGTTTTACCAGGAGTCAAAATAATAAAATAGACAAGAGTTCTGGTGGAATAGCGAGTCGTTATTACGATTTGAGTAACGTATTAGTATTGGATAGTGTCAAAAAGGATCTGTCGAAATTACGCGGGACATTTCTGACCATGTTCTGTTGTTTAGCAGATTCTACATTACTCTAGGTTTGAGAATTCGGAGGTAATCTAGGAATATTGAGAAGGATCATTAACGAAGGTCTCACTCCCTTATTATGAGTGTGAGACCATGGGGTTATGTAGTTCGAGTGCGAGACGTTTCGTTAAATAATCGATACAATTTTTCGGAATTTCATTTGTGGCAAAAAATTAACCTGTAGGATCGAGGATAGATCTCTTATACAAGAAAAGATATGCGACAATGTTATTATTTGTATTATTTAACGGGTATATATCGCGCAATGCGACAATGTTACTGATTTCGATAAAGAGCCTCATTCAATTTTCTCTCGCATATTATCTCTGGAGCAGAGCAAAGACAGTTAAGCAGTCCCATGTGAAACAGCGGCGGGCAAACGCTTCAGACGTACTTAACGGTTCAATTGGACAAATGACCCGAGTGACCGCAAATCCGGTCCCAAGACCGCCGCGTACGCGTCCCTTCGCCCTCCTCGCTTTAACTCAGGTAATTACCAACTAATTTTCACTCTGGTTACATTGTAATAAGGGTCACCGTCTTGCACTTGGCAGACAATCAGGCACAACGCTGCTCCGTCTAAATTTAGTGTATGATTTTAGTTTTACGCTCAAAATCCGTCGGACATACGACAAGATCGCGGAGCAACTAACCCACGACAATACGATAATGGACGCGGTTCCCTAATGGCTCGCATCCTGGTCGGGCCAGGCGCAGTCCAGTCAATGCTAAGCCTCTCCCGCGTCTCGTGCTGTCTTGTTCTTATCTCACGGATTCCGTGTTATTGTGAACTTCCGGGCGTGGGTTGAATCCATCCAACTCGACTAGTGTATACGTAGTGACGAATCGGACGACCCATGCGACCCCGAAATCAATAGAACATTCGAATCGGAGATGCCATTGCTTATGGGAAAGCGAAACGTGTCAGTTTTCGATTGTGGAGTGCAGTGAGGAAAGTGAGTGCGGTATGGTGTGGGACATGCCTCTCCGGCTGTCATATGGCGTGAGGAAAAAGCCTTCCAGTGACTCCGAGTCGTCCAGGTTTTATGTACTTGATGTGATAACGTTTTAGGTGAGTTCGTTTAAAGGCCATTAGTGTAATGGACACCTGATGGTCAGTTAGATTTGAACAGGTGTTTGGGAAATTTATGGTTTTTGGGAAAATGTTGTGGTTGCCGGTTGTGTTCACAGAAATATCGAGATAAGTAGTTCTGTGGTTGTGTTGGATGGAGCTGGAGGTAAGATTGTTTTATTGTTTATCGAATTACTGGACTTATCGAATACTTATGCTGTAAATAGCAAAAGTTATGCTTTCGCTGCAATCGCTTTTGACAAGTCTTTACCATGTCCTGCATAAATAATGTCGCTTATGCAAGTTTTCAACAAGTTTTTAGAGGCAAAAATTGCAATTGTATTCGAGTTGGGTTTTAGATTAGGGGCCAATCCACGATCAATCATTGCCGTCCCATTTACCTATAGCCTGTAAGAAACACTGTAAAATTAACTTTTACTAGAACTTTTAAAAGAATAGATTCCCTTCTTTTCAGTTTCTTGATAGTTGTGTAGAATCATAGACCCTATGATTAGAATTCTTATACCTATTTTAGTAATACCTACGCCACCGTCTATACGCGCAGCTACCTACAACTGCGTCTGTCGTGTCCATCCCTAGGCTGTCTGGAAGAGATCGCTCTTAGCGATAAGGCCGCCCGCGCAATTCTTTTTTTCTGTAGGTATTTTTGTATTTTTTTGTTGTGCAATAAAGTGTGAAATAAAATGTACCTACCTACATATTGTAGGTAGTAGTATTGTAGGTATAGTGGTAGGATCCTACTCCTAGCGTTCTTTTAAGGTTTCTGTATTGGTTTGTTCCAAAACAACGAAAACGTAAACACATCTTAGGTTTGTTCCATAACAACGAAAACGTAAACACATCTTATGTACCTAGGTAGGTACCTACCTACCTATCAATAATACAAAATCTAAGAGATTGTTTATCACATGTCTTTGATAAACAATCTTTTGTTCCATAAAATCAATAAATAGGTAGGAAAGCACAAAATAAAAATAAAAACAACAAATTAGGTACTAACCTTCGAACTCCTAAAAACTTACATAAAAACACTTTTGAGGTTATGGTTATGTTTACACCTAACAAGATTTATGCTTCTTGGTTTACACTCACTAAACAGTCACTTTAGGAATTGCCATTGACACACTTTTAGCGCTGTTATTTTACACGCAACGAAACCATCGTATTGCTTTGTTCAGTGTTTACTAAACAGTAAATGACTAATAAACTTTCCTAAACCTCTTATCAGCTGTTGTGGACTTGTAGTTCCCTGTCCCCCCGTTAACGAGGAAGAATGTAAATAATAAATTAATGTCGAAAACATTTCAATAAAGCGCACTCTGTACATTTCTTGCGTTACTAAGTGAGTTCATTGTGCGATACGAATTGGCGTGTTTATGGGATTCCGCAATAGATGGCGCTGTAATTAATATTTTACTACTGCGGTTATGAATAGTTACGTTTTTAAATTTGTACCAAATGTAGGTTCTTGAAATAACAAATCCGCGGCTCGTATGCATGCGTATGTTATATTTTGGGTTAAATCACATCTTTAAAATAATTGGATCTGAAGAGCAAAAGGTAGAGCCGAGCCGACAGTCTAATTGATATTTCTAAGCTGAAACCACCGGTAACATCATCGACATCATCATCACTGATATTTGTCTCTTTGTAACTGAATCAGTAGGTTAGGTAGGTAATGTACTTACATAGTATGTATTATTTACATTTTTACAAAATACTTAGAACGAAATAATGAACACTAGCATTGAGTGAAGGATTATAGAGTGCACTTAGTTTCTGTTATCTGTGGAGTCCACAGTGCACCTGTGTTAGCGTACACTTTTGCACTATAATTATGTCCTGCGTGATTACTATTCAGTGAGGACATCATTCATGAGCATTGGTTTATAATAAAATAAATAACTTATAAAACAAAGATCACACGGCGACGACAATTCGTAGCTACGAAGTGAAGTTCTGGAATTTTCATTTTAAATATTAATCTAGAGTTTGATAATGTACCTACCAAGGTAAAGCAATTAAAATGTCGGCTAAAGCAATCAGTGGCTTACAAGAAACTCTTTCACGGCGATATTGATGAAACCGTGTAGCTGCTGCACATTCTACTTCTGATTGGATGGAAATTGAAGATTCCGTAAATGTCAACTTGCCCATTAAAATTTAGTTTTCTAGCTGTTTTGAAAACCTGAAAAAAACATTTTAGGTATAAAACTAAGGTTCCTATTTTTATTCTTGTGTACTTACTTCTTCGATGTCTGTAGGTATAGGTAGGTATATCTCTTTCAATGATAATGATTATTACGTAAACTGTGGCATTTGCAACAAGGTAGCTTCCGTCAAGGTAATGTTTTGTGAAGGAGATATAAATATCTTAAAACCGTCCAAGTGAAGAGAATCAATTAATACTCTATTTAAATTTAACTTTATAAGTAGGTAGTCAAATTAATATTGGTAATATTTTTGTAACAATTTGAAATGTCTATGAGCTTATTTTGTAAGCATAAAGAAATAAGAGTTATTTATTATTATTATTTTAAAAATACATAGGTATACATTGATTTCTGATTTCTTATAATTTGTTCCGTAATGGACAAGAAATTTAAATCATGTCCATTACGGATCAAGTTATAAGCTGTATGTATATGCTATAAATTATTATACTTTCGCTTCATTATTCTGTGATGTGATGACGGTATGGGATTTTCGACCTAACGGAAAGGATGTGACGTCTTTGATACATTTTACAACATCGATGATCAATACATCATTATAATAATAATAATAATAATAATAAATTTTATAACGTGATTTTATATAAATGAAGTGAATAATAATAAAAATATGTATTCACAGAGATGGGTTTACATAGTAGGAACTTACAATCTATTTCATATTATGTGTAGTTAGACTTTAATGTCCTCTTTCATTATGTACATATTGTACCTACTTGTAATAAACTTTTTAGGGTCAAAGATTGACACCTCGCTCTAACTACAAAAAAAAATTTAGAGTATGAGCAGTCATTTGGAGCTTCCAAAACTCCAGGTTAATAATGACGTCGATGTGATGACGATGGGGGATTCTCGTGACATATTACACAATAAAATGATTAGGTACCTACCACAGTAATTATTTATCATGTTTTTAGTGTGCCTGCATATTTCATGACCAATTATTCTTGTGTTTTCCCTGAGTAAAAGTTGTGGGCAGTTTAATAAAAAAATTCATGGGGGTCACCATTGCTCAGCAGAAAGACACATTTTAATTTTAATTTTCTTTATTCAGGACAAAATTCAAGACAATTGTACAATGCAGACTGCCAGACTTATTATATAATGTACTTATTCTATGTGTTTCTAAATGTACAACCAATCACATTATCCACAGATTACACAAGTTTTACTTACTACATAGGTGGTTGTTGTATAAAGGTAGCTTAATGGTTATATTAATGCTTATTTATTTTATTTTTTATACATTTCAGAACAGTAATTTTACCAGTAGTTATCAGGTCACATCAAGGCTCATGCATGAACTGTAAGAGGTCGATAGTTGAAATTTTCAGAGAATTTGTATTTCTTTTGCCGCTATAACAGCAATTAATAAAAATAAAATAAATATCCTAATTAAAAAGGACTTCCATACAAAAAACGTGATCTTTTTGGCTATTTTTGCTCTTCGTTTGTTAAGGCTGTATCTCTTGAACCACAATAGGTAGACACATGAATCTTTCTATAAATAAGAAACACTTCAACTGTAATAACATCGCATACTAAAAACATAATATAAATTAAAATTTAAAGGTCTCCGAACAAGTGAAAACAAGATGTTCTTTGAAAAAGTTGCCTGATGTTTACGCTACTGTATAATGGACGAACTCGTATCTATTTCTTAGTAATCTAAATAGACAAACTACAACTGCCTATTATCTTACTCTAAATTACATAATTATAGGTCTGGTGCGGAAAACCAGCCGTGTTGTGTTGTGTTGTCGGAAAAATGACAAGGATGGTGAGCGGTGATCATTCCATGGGAAACTTGATGTGCCCTATTAATCAGTTCCTATTATGAAAACGTGTAGGAACAATACGCTAGCAATTATCAATTTAAATTGAATTGAATTGGAAACTAAAGAACTAGGTCTGTCCGTAGCACAACACAGATAATTTATTTACTTAGTATGCACATTATGGATTTTACTAAATCACGTTAAATTTTGAATTATGACATAGCTAAGCCTAAATAGTAAATAAATAGTAAATAAAAGTACTACCTAGTACTACTCGAGGCAAATGTTTGTACAGTCTGCAGATATTTGTTTCGGGTCTGAGTGATTTCCATGTAGCTAGTAGGTATAAAATAAGATGCGTCAAGTGCGAGTATAACTCGCACGAGTCGCACGCCGAGGGTTTCGAACGTTTGTCAAGTATACTAATATGTACTATAAGCATCGGTTAGAGACTTTGCTGTTTTTTGAATACCTAAAAATTAAAGGTTCCTACATTTCAGATGTATCGGTTTGCAAACTTATACAAAGTAATAGATACATTTTTGAGTTTTTTCTAAATATTTCGTAAATGAAGTAACCTAAACATAATATTATAATATTTGATTGAATACCCCACTCGGTGAGGTTTAAAAAAAATTAACCCCTTTTTGAAAATTTTACAAAAAGTATGCTACTTACAGACTTCTCTATATTTTTCCTCTAAAATATAGATTCCTACAAACGCCACATACATTTTAGATGGATCGCTCTGCAAACTTCGAAGATAGGGGGGGAATGGGTAGTTTCTCGACATTTAAAAAAAAATCATAAAGTACACCTACAGAATGTTTAAAATAAAGGACGTGCTTAATAGAAATTTTCCATGAGTTTCCAGTTTTCCACGTATTCATAGTCAACGTAATCCACCCACGGCTTCTCTAGATAATAATATTGAGCCAATCTTGATGGATAATTATTTAGACTTGATGGATAATCACTTCACCATGACACTTGCATAATGCTTCATAGTGAATTATATACTAAATTCTACCTGTTATTAGGGGAATTTCAGATGAATCATTTCCGGATATTAAAACATTATCTTAAAATAAGTCTGGATCAAATTAGTTTGAATTTCTAGGAAGAAGTTGTTTCCTCATACAACAATTTCAACGTCCTTATATATCTTTGGCCGTATCTTAAAGTGGCTCAAAGCGATAAGGCCGCCCTTTGTAATTCTTTGTTTCTCAGCATTTTCTTCTGCATTATATTTTATTTTTGTGTGGTACAATAAAGAGTTATCTATCTATCTATCAATGAATGGTACATTACGTTCAGAAACACCGGTCAGTACCCGGCATAAGTGATAGGTTATAGTTATGGATCTAAAGACATGTTCCGACATATTTTGCTGCTGACAAGGATTAAACTATGTAGTAGTCTGATTTACATTGAATAGGGTTTAAACCACAGCTTGATTGAGTTATGTCGGTAATTAATGAAATTCTGTGATCTATTACTACAGTCGCGCCCTCTTGTAGTTTAGAAACAAGCAAAAAACACTGAAATCTTCTCATTGAGCTATACTGCCATATATATATGCAATCAAGTTTTTACAATAAATAATAGATTCAGGCGTTACTTTGCGGAATCCATTGCAACATATTAGAATCCAAATATTAAGTAACAATATGCGCAAAAGACCTTCTCTGATAAAATCCAACAAAATGCAATTCGCGTGCACGCGCGCCTCCCACAAAATGACATGTCATGCAATCAAACAAGGTCAAAAGCACACGTAGGTATGTACGCAACACAAAGATACCAAGTTACTTACCCGCTAACTTCAACTACACTATCAAAACTATCAAAGTACCTATCTAGGTCGTCAATCCTAAAGTAATACTTAGACCATGCATATACCTACCTATTTATTGATGGTACATTTTTTAGACCTTATCATTAGCAGACAGCTCGATCTAATTCTTTTAAAAATCCGTTAGCTGTCAATCTATATTTGACAGTCAATTTGCAGAACACATTTAGACCGAGATGATGCCGTTATTGCGGTGCGCACCCACTGCCACGTGCGTCCACTTACCTTCATTCTTCAGCTAGCTGGAAGAAGGAAACGGTCCACGTGCTGATTGTTATCAGGGTTTATTATCAGCTTGCTTCGTGCCACTGCGGAGTAAACGCTTTCTTCTACCTTTTTAATTCTACACCTCGCGGTGTAATGGTATTGTTTTTTTTTTTTTTCATTTTTGGGTATGCTACAATTCACTATTCGGTCTAGTGTAATGGTTTTTATTTTATTTATTAGTTCTGGTAAACTGTTTGGCTACGATCTCACGTGCTCTATCTGCTCTATCAGAAGGACTACTTTATTTCCTAGTTGTAATTATGTAATGAATACGCTGACGCGTCCGAGATTCCTGTAAGGTTACTACTAGTCGGCGGTGTCACACTAACACCACATGTCTCGGAAAGCACGATAAGCTGTTGGTCATGCGCCTGGCATCGCAGCTGAGGCGGGCGACTGTGCTGTATGGCCGCAGAGAGGTGGAGGCCGCGGCGGCAGAGGAGTGCCGGTATTGAGGTACGCCGCTCTCCCTGCCTTTCTGCGGTCTGGCCGGGGTTGCCACCCTTTGATGCCAGACGTGTCGGTATGGCGAGGGTCGCTCTCCTTATTCTCTGCGACCATGTGGCAGGCGGAGGGGCCTTTCGACTGACCCGTCGCAGGTTGACCTAGGGCGTTCGGACACGGGGTCGTCCGGTGCCCAATTGGCGGGTCTCCGAGGTGGTCGCGGCGCGTCATGTGTTTCTGGCGCGTTGCGAAAGGGAGTGCACCCCCCACCCCAGTGAGAGGCCCGATATCGGGCAGCCGCGGTGGGTTCGTGGAAGCATACATAGCGTTCCCGCGTTCTCACCACAAACAGCAGAGGCGGAAACACCCTGAGGGTTTAGTGGTGTTAGAGACCCACATAATTGTACTGTCTCCCCGTGGCAGTACGATATGCGTGTGCATTTCCCTCAGGATAATAAAAAAAAGATAACATTCCACAACAGACTTCCGAACTTGCATTCAGAACCAATCCCTCTCAAATGCGTCCAGCTCGTCATCTCATTCTAAGTCCGGAGTAAATCCATCTGAAATGTTTGTAGCGTTTGTAGATATGGATCTATATTTTACAGGAAAAATATAGAGAATCTATATAGAGATTTGTAAGTAGAACACGTTTTGAAAAATGGTCAAAAAGGCGGGGAATCATTTTCAAAAGGCTACCATACCGAGTGGTTTATCAAGTAAAAGGTATCGTTTTTTATATCTCAAAACAGTTTTTAAATTCCTGTAGGTTACATACTTTATGAAATATTTTGAAAAATCTCGAAAATTTTACCATAGTATACTCAAAATAGAGGGTCATAATAACTAATAATAACCATAACCCTCTATACTCCGAAGTTTGCAAACCGATACATCTGAAATTAAGGTACCTTTAATTTTTAGGTATAGCAAAGTCTCTAACCGCTACCTTCCGTACATAGATATATATACTTGACAAACGTTCGCAACCCTCACACATACACACACGTCACACTCGCACTTGACGGATCTTATTTTAGATCTTTCTTGATTTTCCTCTCCTTGTAAAAATATATACTTATTCAGGTACTTACATTCTATGGCTCAGTAACCCGAAATGTGATTTGGCATCTCCTCTTAGAGAATAAAATATAAGTTAGATACAATATTAATACACCAAAAAAAAATACCTTACCAATAATATCTATAACAAATAATAATTTAATATTCAAATATATACATTTAGATCCAACTGAAACAAAATATTTACTCAATCTTGATAGTCCAGCTCCAAGTGTTAGTTTTTGCCGGTAAAATAGCACTTTTCTATTTACTGTTAAAAAATAAACCAGAGTTTTTCTGAGCAAACTCAACAAGTGTTTGCTTAATACATAGATATTAGCAAAAAGTTGGCGCCACGGGCGGAAGTACTTGACCTTTTAAATTAACCTGTGACGTGGTGGACGTATCAAAATCACTCTAATATTATAAATGCGAAAGTTTGGATGAATGTTGGGTAGTAAATTAGTAAAACATAGGCTACTTTTTATCCTACAAATCAGTTCCCGTGGGATATAAATAGCATTTGAACGTTTCCATAGAATCAACGCGGTCGAAGCCGAGGGCAGGCACTAGTCAACGTTATTTTGACATCATGCGTTGGTTATCTTTAGTCTTTACCTCAGATCGAGGATATACATATTTTTTTACACATCTCAGCTTTAGTGGTAAAACCCTAGGCATTTCACCGCCACTTGCAGTACGGCGGTGACCTAAAGCTCTGCGCTCGTTAATTCAATACCGTTACCACACAGCACAAAAACGTGCATTCAAATATGGGATTGAACTCTGTCGTCTGTCATTTGATGCCGTCAATATAAAATTCATCAAAATGTTACGAGTTCAAGCCCATATTTGAATGCACATTTTTGTGCTGTGCTGCAGCGGTGCTTTCCGGTTGTGCGACAAGCTTAAGGCGCACATGGGTACTAAAAGTCTTTATTGAGAAAGAAAATTAAAAAACAATAATAAAAACAAATTAGAACTAATTTACAATTGAAACAATTAAGCTAACTGCAAACTGTTGCAAACAAACTGTTGCAAACAGTTTACAGGTAGCTTAACTGATCCATATCAATACCAGTCGGAAGCGTCCCCCCAAGATGCTGGCTGCATTGCTCCGCTGCATGGCAATGCTGTTGCGCTGCGCCAGATACCTACCAGCTCTCGGGTCACGCGTCGCGTTGACCAGACGCTCAGATAACTTTTAAAAACCCGGAGAGCCTCGGTACCCCACGGTTATCGACCCCAAAGGGAGCAAATGTGTAGGCTCTGTCGAGACCTGCATATTTGCGTCTCTTGAGATCCTCGGCCAAATCTGCCGCCGCACCAGCCCTTACGGATTTCCTCGGAAGATGGGAAGGCGCAAGTGTGTCGACGCATGTAGCGTCCCACACAATGGGCCTCCCCAACTCCCATGGGATTAGTGTCATGCCGTCGGGCCTCTTACCATCGTCACGCAGCAGACCGTTCGGTTCGAGAATAGCTGGTACGTTAGCGGTGACAAAGGCCTCCGGATGATGTCGTTAAGGCAGGCATGACGAGATATCCAACCGGCGGCCCTAGTACACGATAATCCGTGATGACCAAGCTGTTCGACAGCAGTATCGCACTGGCATTAAAGAGGCGCGCAACATCTTGCACCCAACCGAATGTCTTCGGTTGGGTGGTTGGGTGTTGCGATACGGAAAGTTACGGGGTCCAATAACGTGCCAGTGTTAAATGAAGGAAGAGCTTGCAACCGATGTCCTAACTCCCATTTAGAATCGGCCAGGAGACGGGCACGATCCGTAGAGCTGAAACACGTTTGTAACAAACAATTCCGTGTCAACTCATTGCCGTTGGGACAAGAGGTTTTGGGGAAGCAGCATTGGGGCAAGCACTACGCCAAGCCGTTCGAGCTTCGTCTAAAAATTAAATTTTGAATGAAATTCCAGGCGTACAATCACTGCAAGCCTGAAAATCAAACCTGTCTCTTCATGACGTCATGACTAAAGACTGCCACTCATTCCACATTTCCGACAACCATAAGCGAAAAGGTTTATTTTTCAATGGCCAGTCGAGTACTGTTACGATTTTTGGAAAAAAAATACGCTCCAGGGTTATTCGTCATCGTCTGCGCTCGCAGATCTTTGTGATTAGTCTGAATGTACGCATTTAATGTGTTACCGATGATGTGATATCCTTAAAAAACTTAAAATGCCTGATAAGATAACTAATAAATAGCTTGGATTTATAACGGAAAGGAGCTAGGTTGTCAATGGAATGTCATGTCCAAATAAGCACGGGCTATGTCTATGCCACTTGGATTTGGCCCCACCATCGAGGTGCGAGTCGACTAGAACACGAAGCGTACCTACCGTAAAAATCAGCAATTTTTCAAAGGACATCGACACATCACACTTGTTCAGACCTCTTTAAATCTTCAACTTTCTTATATTTTTTGTTTATGTTGTTATTACTATTGAAGTGTTACTTATTTATAGATAGTTGAATGTGTCTAACTATTGAGCAAAAATACCCAAAAAAAATATGTATTTGGTATGGAAGCCCACTTTAATTTGCATATTTATTTAATTTTTATTATTTTCTGTTACGCGGCAAGGGAAATACGCATTCTCTGAAAATTTCAACGTTTCGTGCCCTGTGACAGACGGACGGACGGACAGCGGAGGCTTAGTAATAGGGGTCCATTTTCCCCCTTGGGTACGGACCTATAAAAAGCGCCCTCTTTTCAGGTTGTCCGAACTACATTTTAACACAAGTACGAGTAGTAGTACCACTTTGTTTTCATTCTTTAATTGTAAATTTGTTTGTAAATAAACATCAAAACTGACGATGATAAACATCAATGATTTAGATCCGACTTACCCAGTCTGAATTTTTCCTGTAGGCATTACTCTATATTGACTAAATATACTTCTTGCTTCTTGAAAATTTACAAATTCTCCTAATCTGCGAAAGTGCCTTCCTGAAGCTCCATTATTTCTCTCATAACTTTTCTTAAGACATTGTTACATGTTTTTTGTTGAATACTTAAATAAAATTAAAGGCCTGGAAAATATTTAACACTAGCTTTTACCCGCGGCTTCGCACGGATTTTTACGGAACAAAAAGTGCCCTATATGTTTTTTCAGGTTCAGATGTTTATGAGTGCAAATTTTAGCTTGATCCATTCAGGAATTTTAGCGTTATCTTCAGCCAAACATCTTCACAACTTTTGCCTTTATAATATTAGTAGGAAGTAGGAAAATACAATCAAAATTAAAGTAATTCAACCAAAGGTAGGTCGTTATTCCGACAGGAACCTGCCATAATGTGCACAGACATTTTGGGAATGTGGTTTCACTCGTTGGTCACGTCAGCAGTGTTTGGTTCCACCTACTTAGCTACTTTTGATATACAGGAAGTCGGTATGAGTTGATCCCTCGGCTAAACCATCAACGCTATCTAGTAACTTTCTTCAACAATACATAGCCCTTCACACTCCAGCGCGCCAGTCAAAACGTTAACTAGGTAAGTATATTCATTCTGAGTATGCAGCAAGCTAGCCAGATAAATTTCATACTAAATGTTTGTTTTATTAATGGATTTCAATGATTGTTTTGAAAGTTACAGCCATTCTCCCTTAGGGGGATCGTCTTGTACTACTTTCCCCTACTAATACTAAGTTCAATAGTTTTTATTAAAGTTTTTGCGGACTGTCTATGAAAAAGCGAAAAGATGACAATATGGCGCCAAGTTTTTCTGTAATGTACACACTTGAAGCTCTTCTACTCAAAAGCCATAATTATAACGCGTTGCTACGATGTTTTATTATGTTTTTAGTTTTTATCAAATACACTTATATATATATATATATATATATATATATATATATATATATTATACCTAGGCACCGGCTACGCGGCAACCGGGATGTATGAAAAGCAGTAACAATAATAAATCACGTTCGTGCGGTTCTCATTCGGCTGACGCAACTGTCATGGGAGAAAAGTCAGGTGCATTCTATAATTGCGCAAGACTCGACTGACAGGCAATCAGGTCATGATCACTGATCTGATGCAAGTTTAACAGACGCTTGCAGTGGGTGTGGCGGGTCAAACACCTTGCGGGTACTTTACCATTCAAAAAGCCCAGTAGATCCCAAATCCATTTCTGGGCTTAGAGAAGAAGGGCATTCATTCAGTAGGTCCCTTCTTCTTCACATGCACTACTGAATGGGCCTCCCCTAAACAGCTTTGCCATAATCAACACGCTTGGCAGGCCGTTGAGTTGCTAAATATACACAGAAGAAAGTTGCTGGCGTTCCTCTGGTATGTTTTAGTCGACTCATACGACATCCACGAGTTGAGTTGTAGGGATCGATTCTTACGCCACGACCGACACGGCTGCATTATTATCAATCATTTATGTAATCATTCAGTTACGTAAAATCACTAAAACAACAATTAACAGATTCAATAAAAAAATCGTCTTTGTTAGCGCATATGACGATATACCTCTAGACAACGTGGTTGTGCAGTTTTAATGCTGCCATTGTCCCAATTTCTGTTTTTTTTTTTTTCGGTTTTCCTCAAGCTGCAGAACCCTCTCTAAGAGTATTATTTGTTTGAAGTGTTTTGAAAACTTCAATCTGTTCAATCCGTTCATTTGATGCTATTTTGGTACACTTCAATCAATTAACTGAGTTGTCAAGGGATTTCCCACTCGACTTTGCATTCAAGTTGGACCTACCTAATTAAAGTGTAACAGGAAAATGAAGCTCTTACTAAGCGACCGCAATTAAAAAAAAACAGTTTATTTATAAAAAGGTACCTGAGTTCTAAACATTACACCAAAGTTTATAGGCGAGTTATATTTTTTCCAGACCAAGAAGGATCCTTCCTTCTTGGTCGTCATCATCGTCGTCATCAAATGTATTCTCATTCAACACTGTGTCACTTCTAATTTACTTTAAAAGTTTAGAGAGACGGCAAATAAATCTATAAATATTTTTATATATTTTTAGCCATTATTGGCTAAAAATTTACGGAAAATGATTGCCCCACTGTTGTTAATAATATAATTGTTGCTAATTAGGCAATTGTGCCCGCAACTTCGCAAGCGTTTTTATGGAAACGTTTAAAAGTTATTTATATCCCATGGGAACTGATTTATAAACAAGGGATAAAAAGTAGCCTGCTATGTTTTATTCCAGGCCCAGAACTACCTGTATGCAAGATTTCAGCCTGATCCGTTCAGTAGTTTGGTTTCATACATCTAACCTGGGCTTAGGGAAGAAGGGTATTCATTACATCCAAACTTTCGCGTTTATAACATTAGTGTGATTAACAGATATAACAGCAGCTAAAAATATATATTAGGTACGAACAAAAATTTTTGCAAATTAAAATAGTTTAACTTATAATATGTTTAAAGCCGTAGCGCCTACTCGTGGGAACTTGCGTCTCAATTTCGAGAAAACAAAGTTAGATTTAACTCAGTTGTCAAAATAAATTTGATATCACCGCAGATAATTTTCTATTTCTGAAAATAAAAAAGGAATTAGCCTTATTTGTTGTGATTGTGACGTCTTTTATTAAAACCTAGTTCACATTAGCAGGAAAGCAGCATAATTTGTCTCACGTCTGGTGGTTCTATGTAACGTTAATATAATATTATCATCTTATTTCAATATTATCGTCAAAATAAATTTGATATCACAGCAGATAAGTTTCTATTTCTGAAAATAAAAAAGGAAAGCCTTATTTGTTGTGATTGTGACGTCTTTTAATCAAACCTGTGAACTTTAGCAGGAAAGCAGCATAATTTGTCTCACGTCTGGTGGTTCTATGTAACTTTAATATTATCATCTTCATATCCATGTCATTTGCAGAAGTTTAACACTGTATTAATACAAGATGATAATATTCAATCTCAATGCATTCAATGAGTACTGTGTATCTAATAAATTAGACCTTAATGTTCTCAAATGCATATCATAACATTCACTAGATCCCCTAATCCTGTTGAAAATGTCTACAAAATAAGCGATCAAACTTTAGAATTTTAGATAAACTAGTAGTGTCCAGGACCTAGGTATAACCATTGGCTCTAAATTTCGTTTTAACGAGCACATTGAGAATAGTGTTGCAAAGGCTTTCAAGATGTTAGGATTCATTTTCCGTGTTACGAAAGACTTTATACAAGCTAAAACACTAAAAATCCTATTTTTTTAAATTCGGTTCGGCATGTTTAGAGCCGGCTCCTTAGCCAGCTTGAATATTCATCGCAGGCTCGGAATCCCAGCTACAGAATAAACATAGATATATTGAAGAGGACCCAAAGGAAGTTCATACGATTCTTAAATTTTAATTTCAAAATAATCTGTCCTGGCCACAGTATACTTCTGTGGTCCTGACTATATAGATAGCTGTAAGCGTCATCATCTGTTGCCTCTTGTCAAACGGAGCGAGGGTGTCGACCTTACCTTCATGCATAACCTCACTCTGATCATAATTGATTGTCCCGATCATCTGTCGCTGATCCAAATCCAAATTCCGCACCGTGCTGTCACTGTCAGTCGCCGCGTAACGCTATGAAACTCTATGTCCCACCGTGCTGTCACTGTCAGTCGCCGCGTAACGCTATGAAACTCTATGTCCCACCCTGCACCACGAACTATCGTAGGAACTCTTCTTTGCCGCACCTGTAATCTTTTCAATAACGATTGTTCCCAAAATGTTGATGTATTCTTTCTGAGAAAAAACGGCTTTAAAACTGAAATATAATCTTTCTTTACAGATTAAATTTATATTACGTAAACATGCTATTATTTTGTCTTTTGTTTTAGTGTTCTTGGTTTGTTTGGCTTAAAACGTTATTTAAGTAAGATAACTTGTTGTTTTCTCTATTGTTTTTGTAGGCTACAAATGGTTAAGCGTTCATAAAGTAGCACTTATCAAATTGGGCCCAACGCTAATCATTTACTACAGCTAAAAATATTAATTTAGTTGTTACTTCCAATGGACACATAATATATACTCATACGGAAACTGTAGACTTAAGTTATCCAATAAGTTTAACATAGTTTTACAACAGGTTTGATAAGCTGTTAATTTTCCTAAAATATAAAATAAAATAAATCAAAATATTAAAATTACACCAGACTTGAGACTAATAATAATTATGCTGCAGCATAATTAGTCTCACGTCTGGTTAGCAGGAAAGCAGCATGCTGTTTTCCTGCTAATGTGAGCTAGGTTTTATTAAAAGACGTCACAATCACAACAAATAAGACTAATTCCTTTTTTATTTCCATAAATAGGAACTTATCTGCGGTGATATCAAATTTATTTTGATTATTTTTAGTTCAAAATAAAGAGACCAGATGCTAAAACAGTTTTTGAGCCACAACCAGTATAATTAGTTTAGGTACCTAGATACGTTAAGATTTGCTTACCTACGTTACCAGAGGGGTGAGTATGTTTGACGTTAGTAACGAGACGTGATCGTTACGTCTCCTTTTGGTATGGGATTTACGTAGTTCCCTGTCTGCACGATAGAGGCGCTGTACCAAACTGTGTGGAAAAAGTAGACGTCAAGATCACGTTCCGTTACTAATTTCAAATAGACTCACCCCTCTGGACTTAGGTAAATTTATGCTACCTTTGCACAATACTAACTTTTTAAAAGTTAGTATTATAAACTAAACTTAAATCTAGCATAGCACAGCACAATAACATGAAGAATTAATATTATATGTACCTATAGGCGAAAGTTCGTGAAAGTCGTCTTTGATTTGATGACAACACTAAAACTTTTGAAGGGACCGGGTTGAAACTTGTGAATAATTGAACTGAAACTTTGCAGATTCCTGACTGCGTTTGGTTTGACGATAGCATCGAGAAAACTAATTTTTTACGGAGTTTGCGTAGTTCTATGTCCGTACCAAACCCCCCAGAAAAATTAGACGTCATGATCACGTCTCCATACCATCGTTAAACCGAACTCAGGCGGCAGGCCACAGTAATGATACAAACTACTTATCCCGGAAAAACGCATGCGAAGCCGTAGGCAGGCGTTAGTTATTTTAAATAGGGTAGGTACTAGAGTCAATAAAACTTCATTTTTATTTTTATTGCTAGCTAACAAATATTGGTAACAATTTTATAGGTAAGGTAAATTTTAGGTACAAATCAGTTTTCCTCTGATGATACATAATCTAAACGGCTATCCTTCGCTTTTGGTACTGTAACGTACTTTTTAGAGTTCCATACCCGAAGGGTGAAAACGGAACCCTATTATATATTACTATGCTTCCGCTGTCCGTCCGTCCGTCCGGCGGTCACAGGGCTCTATCTCATGAACCGTATGACGTATACAGTTGAAATTTTCAGAGAATGTGTATTTATCTTGCTGCTATATATAACAGCAAATAATAAATGTTAAATAAATATTAAAATTATAGGGGCTCCCATACAAAAAACGTGTATTTTTGGCTATTTTTGTTTTTCGCTTGTCAAAGCTGTATCTCTTGAACTACAATAGGTAGAAACATGAGACTTTCTATAAATAAGTAACAGCTTCAGCTGTAATATCGACAAATACTAAAAATATAATAAAGTTGAAAATTTAAAGGGAACAAGTGAAAATAATAATATAATGCTCTTTGAAAAAGTTGTCTGAATTTTACGGTATGGAACCCTTCGTGTGCGAGTCGACTCGCGATTGACGGTTTATTTACGTTGAATTTACAAAAAACGTAAAAGAGGAACCAAATATTTTCATATACAAACATAATTATGACGACGTAACCATTAACTCTTATCTACATCGTTGTAAACATTACTTATCTAATTTTATCATAGCTTCGTATGTAACTGACAAAAATAAATAATTTTAATCCAGATTTATTTTTGTAAGTTGCATTAATGGTAATCTTTATAAATACCATTAATTACATACACTTATTTGATGAATCTGCATCGTTAAAAAAATACCATCAGAGTCTCAACAAAAAGAAATCCCTGACATTGTATTTTTTTATAAAATGGCGCCTCGCGGAAGCTGTGGCGTAATTTTTTGTGATTATTGTCGTTGACTCTACTATGTTAAATTGATAATCTAAGCTCTAAGAAAGCTCGTACCAAATAAGTTACTACACAAAAAATATTTAGGTATCTTTGTTCAACACAAAGTGTTTTACTGCCACCCATTTGGCAGAATACTTCTTTCATCATAAAAGCTTCGAAAATAGTTGCTTAGGCCTAGAAGACAGAGTGGCAATAATGAAGCAATATTACATCAGCTGTAATGCACTGCACTCTCTACGTGAACGGGAAACAAACGATTACCATTATTTTTTTTTTACTTGTCTAAGTGCTTATTTTGTAAATATAGTTATTGAAATCCTTTGTTTCATTAAGTTCGTCCATTGCCCGTGGTCAAGGTAGACTACAATCCACCTTACGGGTGGACCACGACACCGGTTTACCTAAAACCACGGACGGTGTCGTGACCTAAGAAAGTAATATTTTATGTTATTCCACCAAAGGGACATTTTATATTTTATTTTAGCCAAATTCCTGTTTGGGTATTTTAAGTTGACGTGCACAAGCTCAATTCGAAAGCTCAGAAGGTGTTATGGCGGTTCTGATTTCATAAAAATGGCCGACAGACAGTCCGTTTTTTTTTTGCAGTCTATTGCAGTCGTAGGTAAATACCTAGGTGTTTGGGCTCGCAGCACGTATTATGTAATAGGTACGTCAAACGGAACAAATTTGAGGTTTTACGATTATTCATTGTTGACCATCATCATCTTCTTCTGGTCCTTATCTCACGCTGGTCGGATAAGGTGAGATCGATTAGTTTAATGACACTTTTCTTGCAGTATTTATTCGAATCATAGCCTTTGAAAATGTTCCTACGTTTCAGTGGTTTAGGGATAAATTACACCTGTTTTAAATTTTGTTTAAATAATCTATTAGAATTGAATGAAGGTTCCTACGTGAGTGTGTACGCGCCATTCTTGTGCTACTTCGTAATTCCTAGATCAACTATTTTACTTCCCTTTACAAATCTACTGCGTATCTGACAAATTCGCCGTGTAAGGAATATTTCCACTATGTGAAGGCTAGATAAATCTCGGAAAATTTTACAGTCCCTTTTCCGTAAGTATTCTTCATTTTTTCAGCAGCCTTGTCAACGACCAGTAGTGTCAAACGTTTTCTGAACTTATGTCGTCAGACGGGTCCAGCATTACCATAGCCATTATATATATATGCATTATATATATAGCATTTATAGCCAGTCCAATATTTTTCTTCACCAGTTACTTGCGCTTAAGCTGGGCAGGTACAGACCGGTGGTGTTACTAGGCCATAGGCTTTTAGAAAAAAATTGGGGCTAAAAGTATGTAACTTTTAGCCCCAGTTTTTTTTTAATATTCTCAGTGGTTCTTTTCACAGGTCCAATAAATTGGAAGGAATTTTATAAAGTTGAAAACTTACAACGTAATTTTCCTAGACTATCCTCAGTGATCCTTCGAGGTAGATCAGAGACCAGGATCTACTGAGATTTTCAGGTAGGTACAATACAATCCGCAGGCCGAAGTTAATAACAATCAATGATAATATCATTGATTGTTATACATAAAAGTCAAAACACAAGGTACCTACTAAGCCCTAAGCATAATTTAAAGTTCTTAAAATGCTTTAGCGTTGGTAATTAACACTTTCACGTCTAAGATGGTAGGTATAGATACAAAGGTAGATTTTGATAGTGATATTTATGTATAATAGATTCAGGCGTTACTTTGCGGAAATCAATTGTAAATATAAGGACGAAAGATATTTAGTAACAATTCCGTTCTAGTTTTAGTTGACGACTTGCTTTGCTCTTTCATTTTGAGGTTGGTGTGGTCTTCTACACGGACTACTTTTTGTTAGATCTTATTGGAAAAGGTGTTTTTCGCGGGATTGTTACTAAATATCTTTCGTCCTTATATTTTGATAGTGAGTAATGCGCAACAATATTAACGCTCTGTCCCTTACGTCATAATCTCCTATCAACACACCTAGCCTTATCAGGGCTTATCAGAGTATCTTATTGCTTATCAGATAACCGGGATGTCCAAAATTACGTAAGCATACAAATAATGTAGGTAGTTAATTTATCTAAATACATATATGTCAAATCTTAGTATTTATTTACATTTATATATCAGTACCTATTTGTTTATTTATGTTCTATCTATAATACGACACCGTCTGTATCTGTACAATAGTAACGTGTCCATCCAAAGGTTGACTGGAAGAAATCGTTCTTTGCGATAAGGCCGCCCCTTGTGCAACTGTTGCTATGTTTGTGTTTCTGTTATTTTTCACTATCTTGGTGTGCAATAAAGAGTATTTGTATTGTATTGTAGGTACCTACGTAGATTTGAAATGCAGTTTTTAGTGATATTCACATGGAATGTACGTACATACCTACCTAACGTAAACATGGATAATTGAAATATCTAAAAGTTGATTGCTTGCTACATGCTGCCGACAGCTAAAGTTACTAAAACATATAAAAAAATCTTCATTCTTATTTTTTTTTGGTAATTCATTTAAGTACTGTTGAATGCTGCTCTAAGATGTTGTAGGTACACTGTTTACCTCATGTTTACGTCATATCTTAAGTCTTCAACTTGAACTTCTTTATTTTTGGCGCCGCCGCTTGCTTTTCGCTACGACTCTGCCAGTGTCAGTAAGGAGTGTCATAAACTTCAAAAATAATACGATCGGTTCAAAAATAATGTGATAGGTATAGTGAAAGCAGAGAAAAATTAAAATTTTGCATCAAATTGATTTATCTACTGAGATCTAATGAGACATTTTTGACCAACTGAACGCGGTAGTCGTAAATGTCAACATCATTAAAGTAAACAAATACCCAATGCTGATATCAAATAAAAAATGTGCACGTGTGAAACAAAGAAAGAAAAGTAGAAAAGTATCTATCATAGTTTTTTCGAAAGTAACTCTGTCTGTCGGCTACCTTTTCACGCCTAAACGGCTGAACGGATCTCAATGAAATTTGGCAGGGAGGTAGATGGTATCCCGGGGACGGACATACTTTTAATCCTGGACAAAAGCGTGCGAAGCCGCGGGCAGCAGCAAGTAAAAAATAAAATCATCCACACCTGTGTGGGGTGGTTGGGTAACCGAACACATTAATTTGCAGCTACGGCTGCTAATGAAAAATACTACGTCATTCATCGGAAGTTTTCATTCGTTATGTTATGTTATGACCTAACGTACCTACACTCGAGAAATTCTCAATGTACAATGTTTGTAAACAAATTACTGCACCAAAATTAAAAATTCTCGTTTGGCATCGACTTTTAAAAGTCAGCAGACAAGAAGTGCAACTTCTGTGAACAATCAACAGTAAGAAAGTGATTTTTAGGTTAAGTATGGGGGCAATGTTTACAAACATTGTATATTGAGTTTGACCAGAGAATAGGTACTTACGTTTTCTGAGATTAATTTAAAATGAAACTATTTGGTAGAAATACTCTGAGAATCTACGTCAAGATCATACCTACGCTACAATACCAACATCCTTCATATAGAGCCAGTAAGCGTAGGAATTATAAATAGAAATAATTTATATAGCTAATTTTAAATGGAAATATACTCAGTAGCTTTTATAATCCGTACGGAGAAAAACCTACAAACGGCAATTAAATAAGACACGGGTAGATCTATTTATATATTGGAGCAAGTGACACTTTAGACTATATATATACCTATGCAGCGGAGATTAAAATGCACATTTCTGTGGATTTTTTTTTCATAATAACAAAATAGATTGTGTGCGGAAAACTTATAAACCATTAGAATGTCGTATTAAAATAATCTCATATTGTAGGTCTTGTAGGTCCATAAACGCAGATGTAAGAAATCTGGCAAAATAATTTAAAATAAAACCGGCAAGGGATGTGTGCAGACACTAACTAAAGGGTTGCAATTTTATTCGTGATGATTTTAATATTTCCAATATACATCCGAATATAATTTATCTTTTACGGCATATAATTATATTTCCTACATTAATAATTTTGAAAAAATAAAAGGGGGAAAGGCACTAAATATTTAAAAGTAAAAAGTATATAAACGAACGAGAAAAAGGCTGGGACAGACGGATAAAACGAAATAATAAAAAAACCGTTTTTACCATTTCGCACCAGAACCCTAAAACTAAAGCTAAAAGTAGCCCACTGCCCGACAAATCTAAAAGTAGCTCAATCAAACTTTTGCAACAATAAAAGCGCGCAAAAAACTCATCAATCAAGCACTAGAGTTCAAAAGGGTGCCATGCAACTTTGTCAAAACCTGAACAGGCTTTCATTTGCGTGACGCAGCCACCCGCCCCGCGAACCGACCAATGGCAGCGCTTGTCTGCTCCCAGCTATATGTATACGTCAGTTGGCCATTCACAGCAAAGTTACACCACCCGTCGACTAGAACGCACGCTGACGACTGTCAAACTCGCGAATTGAACGCCTTCCGTCAAAAACGCGCGAAAGTGTCAGTGTTATCCACTCAACCCTTTAGAAACGGATAAAAAGTGAGTAGCTAATTTTTAACGCTTGAGTGTCTATTTGATTTCGAGCTGGTTGAGGGGAGAGGTGCGTTTGGTTGGACAAGTAAGCTTTTATTTAAAATTAATGACACAGCAAGTATGCTGTGTTAGGTATAAGTCTCCTTTTTAGTTACACTTAGAAGCATTTATTATAAGTATTTAATAGTAAGTGTTGTACAAAATAAATTATTAAAATATGAACCTAAAAGTAGCCGGAAGTTTGAGCCCTCGTGTCTAAACACAAGTTTAATGTAAACTTAGTTAGAGCGAGGTGTCATTAACTCTTACACGTATAGGTACCCATACTACTTTGTATATTGTATATTCTACCTTCTACCTGTACCATTTTGTAAATAAATATCTTATTATTATTATTTATTTTATATTTTGTTTCCAACATGACACTCGTTAATTAAGTCATCTGAACCCATAGCTGACTGTCTAATTGTCCAGTAGATATTATTCATTTATTGATGTTTTTATCTAATTTTTATATTGTGAAATATATTTTACCTACAACCTAGAAGAAATTTTCACAAAATCGTCTTGGACACATTTAAAAACTCTGTTCATTTAATTTTTAATGACTACCTAGTATTTTATGTCTTATTAGTTCTCTATCTTCAGCGTGTCCTACTTGTGGAAGAATAATTCAAACGAAATATCTACCTTAATAAAAATCATTATTTATGAGGACTACCAACTTGAGTTGATAGGGTTCTTAGGTCTAGTGCTCTCTAATTTATAGGCGGCCGCAACATGCATTATAGTAAAAAAATAATTGTAAGAACCTGTAAAACACATATTTTAGCTCATAAGCCTATAATCTAGCCTAATACGTTTTTGTGGAATAAACCAAACCAGTTAAAATACTTATCAATAAATCTACATAAAAATAAAAAGAGAAGCACTGCGGTGGCTCATTAGCATTACACTAAAACGTCACACTGCGTAATTTCTCTGTAGATTTTGCAAGCCGATACTCACGCGAGCTGATCGACTTGACAGTTCGCGATCAAGTTACTAGATCGCTTACTGGAACCGTGTGGACAAGGCTTTAGTTACACATCGTCATTGCATGTCACGCCATGTGGGGGTGATGGTTTTCCGCAAGTTTTAACTTGGTGAGGTTCAACTACGATACCGCACATTTGAGGGTTAAGATGGCGCTACTGGCTCTATGAAAAATGTTACCTTTATTATATTTTATTGGTCTCTATCAGTACGGTCAATAATGATTACGAAAATTTAAAAAAATTTTTGCCTACCTCTTCTCTATACCCTTCGTATGTATTTTTATAAACTAACGAAGGTACCCATTTTAATTAATAATTATTGTATTTGATAAAAGTTGATTATGTAGGTAAACCACAAAATAAAATATGAATACAACGTCATATTTTATTTTGTCACCCTCAGACTATGTACCTGCTATGTTAATACCAAATCAGACTCGTGCGTGTCACTATTTGTGACGTAACAATACTAGCATTTTAGAGAGTCTTATCTAAATAATAATATAATAATTATGTACCTATTATTATTATATATACATAAGCCTTTATTGCTGTTTTATATTTAGATTACTTTATAAATATAGTCACAGAAAAATAACTTCGTTTCGGTATTTCTATTCTATTCCTTCTATTCCTGGCAAATGTTCTAGAGGGCCTTTTTTATACTTGGACGTTTTTATACTTGGACGTTTTTATACTTGGACGTTTTTCCGATTGGGCGTTTCTATAGTTGGGTATTATTTATTAAGGTCTTGGACATTTTTATTTATTGTCATTTATTTATAAGGCATAGTTTTAGGTATATAAAATAAAGTTAAAGGATTGTTAGGTAAAAGATTCCTTCCCTTATTTCTATCTAAACTGTTGCGTTCTGGGGATCCGGGGAGCTTTGTTGTGTTGATGCCCTCCTAGTTGAGTATCGGCCACGGCGGTCAGTCTCGACGGGGACTAGCCAGGTGCACGGGACATATTATAGTGCACAAGTGTGTGCGCAAACACAGCTGCACTCTCTATTCCCATATCTGATGGGACACGGCAAGCACGTCTTAACGTGCTAAACTTCCTGACTCCGTACTGCTACCGTGAATTTTTCTTGCAAGAAAAATCCCAATTTGATTAACATACCTACCCATATAATGTCAAATAGTTTATACTCATTTTGAGATTCTATTGGTAGTTACTAGATTTGAAAATCTCAGACCCGCATCTGTGGTGGGCGTTCCCCAAAGAGTTTTGTTTTTTTATGATCATATATTACTTATAAATAACTTATTCGTCGGTCCTCAGCGGGTGCCAATGTCAAGTGCCCCAATCCTCCTAAAGTCTCTAAAAGTAGTTGAGAACCATCGATATGTAACGTACTACATATAACTCAGTGTTGAACATAATAATTCTAAAGGCAGAATTGTGTCAAACTATGATGCAGAGCCAAACATAAAAGAAGAAGAAGAATTCTACAGGTACCCAAAACTATGAACAAAAGACTTCAACGCGCTTCATGATTACACCAAAATTAAAGTAAAATAATCTATATCGACAACCAATGTGGCGTTGCGGGTGGAGGTCCGCCTGCAACGCAGAAGGTTGTGGGTTCGATTCCCGCCTTGGGAAAAATGTTTGTACGATCTGAAAATATTTGTTCCGGGTGTTTTGGGTATTTTCAATGTTTAGTAAAAAAATCTATCTATGTAATGTATTGTATTAAGTACCTATATTAGTCATCTAGTACCTACCCATACGAGCTTGTGTTAGGGCTAGATGATGATGTGTGGATTGTCCATGTCCAGCATTATTAAAATTTTTTTTTATTTATTATCAAATTTCCACCTGAAAGCAAAACCTCTGTAAGCTTTGCCTACACTTAATTAATGTTGCATCTTAATGATACGGGACCTCAACTCTTTATCCTATCTTAGAATTATACAGTAGGTACTAGTCTCTGCCCGCGACTTCGCACGCGTTGTTTCTATGGAAACCTTTAAAGGTTTTTTATATTCCATGGGAACGGTGTTATGTAGTTTTTAGGCTAGTTTAAAAAGTATCCTATGTCTGATTCCAGGCTTAGAGCTACATCTATGCAAAATTTCAGCCCGATCGGTTTAGTGGTTATGGCGTGAAGAGGTTGGTAATAAACCACATCTAAACATCCAAACATTCGTGTTTATAATATTAGTGTGATTTAAATTTGTGTGTTTTTATAATGAATTAAGATATTTTAATCTTTAGAAAGATTCAGTTAAACCCTAGCCGTCCTAATATTGATGTTCTTCATATACTAGGTCCTATCTTTTAACCAATGAAAAAACGTCTTTGAAGACTGGACTTGCATCTATTTTTGCAGTTTCTGGGTATTTTAAATCAACCAAATTATTTAATTTATCAAAAGAACCATCTTCAGAATAGATTGAAGCCTTCATTTTCTGGGTATTTTAACACAACCAAATAATCTACTCGGTCAACAGCATAATCTCAGCATCTCATCACGCCCGTGACGTCACTGTATAATGACGTCCTATTAGCAGAATTCGTGTTTTATTGTGTCTGAGGGCAGCGTTCTCGGAAGGACTGCGCGCGAGAGATCCACATGACTTTGAACCCCCGGTAGATCCCTGGGGGCTCCTAGAATTTCGCATCGAAAATTGTAGGAACGTTAAAGATGTTAATATCATAAGTTTATGCATGCCTGAATCAAAATTAAAAATACATCAATCTAGTCCACACTCAATGGCAGTAAAATATATAATAAAATTCCAGACAAGATTTAAAGCCAAAAAATAAATAATACAATTTTAAATTAGATTAAAAGAGATGCTCTTGGAAAAACGCTACTACAAACTAAGTGATTTTTAAGAGATACTTTTGGTGATTTGTAATTGAAATCTTGCATTAATTTTAATTTTATATGATACCTTTCATACCATTTTATTAAATTAGTATTATATAACGTATCTGGCCGTTTCCCATTGCAACACCCTAAATGGGTACATATTGTGTGTATTCCTTAATATAGTCAATAAGTCCTGACAAATGTATGTGCCATATTATGATGCAATAAATAAATAAATTGAGATGCATTAATACGGTGTTGATTTGGATGAACAGATGCAGTTAAACGAAAAAACTCTGGTCATTGTTTGGAACCGAAAACAGTGGAAGAAGAAAAAATTTTGAAAAGCAGGGCGCATACATGGGTTTAAAAGTAGCTCATATCCTGAATCTAAATGTAGAATTAAACGATGATTATGGGTAGGTACTTACATATTAGCACAAAATAACTATTCTATATGCAGTGAATGCGTTTAGCTGATGATGATGCTAGAACGGGCATAAGCAGGTGTGTTTGAATGAACTACGTAACAATTTCAAGAAATCTACTTGTAAAAAATATTCATAAAGACATAAAACAGCCAATAACATGTCATCATAAATTATATGAAAAGATCATTAATATAAATTAAATTTTAATCGGTGCACACCTGGCCGAAACATGATCTTTTATTCGATATTAATATTTATTTGATAACACGCTTTTTCGTGTCAAATTACTAAATGTATTTTGTATAATTAATTGTTTGGTTAATTTTGTGACCGTCTGCTGCGAGATTGCGTCACGCTACCTATCCTTTAAGATTAGAATATTATTTGTTTCACTTTTTATAGACTTTTAAAACAATGGACGCGTTGTCTCTTTACATTGTCCATGACACACATGCCCGTGTTCACCTCCTATATCTGCTGCGCCTCTTCGGGTCGCACGCAGAGGCTGGGCAGTGAATGGTTAAGTGCAGACCAGGATTCAAAATCAAGTCTCAAGAATTTAATGTTCTAGGCTAAAACGGCTCAACCACCCAAATACTTTTTGTTCTCTTCGACAAAGTTATTGCAAAATAAATATTATAAGGATGTATGTAAATTAAAATCGTCTAGACAAGTTAATTTAATCTCTTTCCGCTAATATGCATGATTTATGTTATTTATTATAAAAGTTAGATATTCATTACCTTCCTCCTCACCTATTCTGTGACCGGAATGATCAAGAAGAACATTGGATTCAACGTGACATCGTTTCAAAGTTTAATTTAAAACTGGATCTTTTAATTGAACATTAAATGGACGTAATAAAACCTAAGATGCCGTTCTAGTCTAAATGCAATGTATACGTTTCTACAACAAAATACTAAATGCGTTGAAAAATTTATCATTATATTCAAACAAATTGTCAAACATATCCTTTAATAGACTTACCTACTACAAAATATCAGATTATCTAGCTAAAGGATAAAAAAGGTAGGGTCAAGTTTTGCTTCAACTCGAAAACCAATAACCTAACAAGGTAAAGGTTTCTTTTTCGCTTCGTTACTTTACTTTAAAAAGATTGAAGTGAACAAAAATCAAAGTGATCAACATTATTTCCTAGTTTTAATTATGTAATATTTGTGACTTGTCCACGAGTCCTGTAAGGTCTAAAGGAAATAAAGCACTTTGAATTTGAAATAAATACTGGTCACACACAAAAGTGTTGCTAGAATAAAAATAACTTAATTGTTTTGAAAAAACTAAAAACCGACTTCGAATCCCTTAATCTTAAATCACCTTTAATAATCTTTAATCATCATTCTTAATCTTACACAGTTTTTAAGTAGGTACCAATCCCAAAATTTATGGAACCATCTCGGGATCATTCCCTATACAACAGCTAAATAATTTTTAAAATCAGTCCATAATTGACGGAGCAATCGACGAACATAGGTACATAAAAAAACATACGTACCTACAGCCGAACATAGAACCTCCTCCTTTTTTCGAAGTCGGTTAAAAACGCATTGACTTGAGAACCTCCTTTTGTTTTTGTCGGTAAAAAAATCAGCGTTGCCTGACTTTTTGTAGGGCAACATTATGCATAGCATCTTATGGCTGAATAGATTTATACGGGATCAAACGCGATAAATAAGTGTTAATTAATTATATTATAGTTAGATATTGTAAATGCGAAAGTTTGGGTCGGATAATTAGAATAATTGGAGTGCTCTCATTTATGCCAAGGTATGTTATTTTGATAACATACCTGGCCGGCTTCTTTTCATCCAAGACGTGTGTCGCAAGCCTTATGTGCCCATCCAATCGACAATGATCCAAGGGCTGACCTGTGACTCAGTCGATTCTCTGAGATACGACACAATCGACGATTGTGTATGTTATGCAGTTATATTCTGTAAAACAATCCGTTACGAAGAATCACAGTGGTTTACTGCTGATACTTGACCTATAGCTAGGTACACTTCTACACAAAGATAGTTCACTTTCAACAGAATTTTCGGTTAATAATTTTTCGCAGTCGCACCTCTGAATAACACATTTATTTCAGCTATTCTTACTCCATTACTCGCCTCTACAAAAATCTAATCCGATCAGCCCGCTGGATCTCGTTACTAGGTAAAAGTATTTCCTTCTATAAATTGCCATCTAAGATGTTAGTCGATCACTCTGACCAAAGAAGAAAAAAAATTAAAAAAAGAAAAAAATATATTTTAAGCCACTACAAAAATACTCATCTCATCAATGAGGTAATGTCAGTAACACCACTTGGCACGGGGATTGCTGATCGCAGTATAGGTGTTAAAATACACAGATGGAAGAAATATGCAAACAAAATATACCTAACCTGTTAAATATGACGTCCTCCTCTCTCTCCATCATCTCCTTACATATTGTGTGCCCAGCACTGCACTGCAGGGTCTATAGTGATACTTAATTAAGTTGATTATAAACACCTCTGTACACTTATAGAATGCAATAGATGATTGAGTATTGAAACATTTGCCTCTCTTATAGATTCCCTTAGTCGGCTCTATAATCATCCACAGTTCTCTAATTTATTATTTTTCGTCCGCATTGTCCCACTTTACAGCAAACTACCCTTCCTTCTCATCCAGTCTCGTCCCTCGAAGTTATTTGCTATTTTACAACTATACATTCTAGCTATGATCAGCTATAACTATAATTCCTGCTATAGTTACCTATAGTAGATAGAGCATGCAATCTAGATTGGCTTGCAATCCGAACGCCGTAGAAGGCGACGCCATGTCTCGTTGTCCTCGCACACATGCAAGGGAGTGGCTGTCCTAGGGCGTTGTTATCATGCCTGGGCCTTCCAAAATATATCTAATAGATCCCCTTTTTAAAATCTGAAAGAAATCCTTCACAATGAATATAACATCCATCAGCAACGTGTCCTGAAAATGATTTTGGTAAAAAAGTTGTATATTAAATTTTATCAAGAATTCATCTTAAAGTATCAAAATTCAAAAATATGTAACTAAGTCTGATGTACGCCTTCCATGATTCATATTTTGTGTTAGTGCTCGTATGATATTTTTTTATGATTTCTTATCGAAAGAAAATTTTGTATCGTTATCTAGTTAGAGCAGCAGTCACAACCATTAGTGAGAATCTAAACCATCGTTTAGATTAAGTATTTGAGAAAATCAGTCTTTTGAAAAAATTAAAGATATTATGTGAACCATAAGTTTTATGATACAGTATGCACGCATCTTAAAAGCCTCATGCGCACGTAGCCACCATGTCTGCCGCGGCCTCACACACACACGCACCGTGAAACTCGATCTACGCACACATAAACAGGGGAAAACTGCGACGTAACCTGCACCATGCAGGTAAAATTATAAACTTATTTCAACCAAAGAGGTTAGCTATGCGGGGCATATATTAGCAAAGCATGAAGCAATGCTTTTAAAACCTCTTTGAGCGCAGACTTATTTAAAAAGGAACTCGAAGGACGTACATGTAACGATAGGTCAGAGATTCTAGTATGTAGCTTCACTTTTCTCTACGCGTGGGTTTGACGGGTTTAACCGAAACCTAGACAACCTGTTTTTATGCAGTTCAAACCATTAAGCTTCTTACTGACCAGTGATACTTCAATGAAGTTGATAATGTAGTTATAAATAGACCAAAGCGGTTGCACGCTAAGACAAAGAGGTTGATTTTGCGGACCAGGAGAGGCTGATTGTTAGAAGATAATTTGTATAAAAATAATATATTTAATTTAATAATAAAACTAATGAAGTCGGTGATGTCAGAAATCAGTAATCGGTAATTCCGAAAGTTATAAACAATAAATGATTACAGGATAATCATTGATGAAAACAAAAAGGATGATTACATCCGATTCGTAAGAACTTGAATTCTTGACGTAGGTCGTAACAGTATTCAGACACATCCTAACATAAATAATAATAAACTTACCTATTGGTCATACATAATAGTTTAGTCACTCATCGAACCTATTATTGTCAAACGTTGCCTACCTTTGATTATTTATGTCATATTAAGGGGTTCCCCTAACTCACACTAGCGCCGCCACCTATTTTATCTTACTTTTACGTTAAACATACGAATTTTAAAAAATCCATTGTACAGTTTGTGATACCTAACATAAGCTTTTTTTACTTCTTCTGATATCGTTTTATTTTGTATAGTTTAGGCAGAGATGCGAAGTTGCTCTTGGTGGCCACCAACACTAAAACAGAGGCATTAAAAAAAACTTATGATAAGTTACCATAAGTTTTTTTTTAATGCCTCTGAATGATATCACTAACTGCCTGATGGATGTTTGAAAATTCCTAGATTTAACGTAATAATATGATAAAATAGGTGGCGGCGCTACTGTGAGTCGGGGTACCGCCTTAATAATCAAAGTTGCCTACGTTCCGTAGGAAGAATTGTTACTTACTTCTCTTTCTATTATTTATATTTTTTATAAATTACTACTACTACGTTGATACAAACAAGATAGTTGGTAGGTTTAACAGTTTATATTGCATGCGAAGTCATGATCGAGCCTGAGTTAGGCAGATAGGACCAAGCCCTCTAAATTGATACCTATTACCAACCTATGGAAGATAAGTTATTCTAACTTACGTTTTCTAAACTAGATCAAATTTAGAACAAGTCTACATAAATAATAATTCATGAGCAAATCAGATATTTAGTAAAATCGATTCTCGAGGAAATCTACGTTTTGAGATTTCATTACAATACGCTCCGCCTTTCACTGGACGTATTTATAAATAATGTGCATTTGCAACTGAAATACCTACCTATACTTATTTGAAAGTTGTTTTGAAGGAACCATCATGGAAAGTGAAGGCGTTTTACATGTTTACCTAAATCGCGTAAAACTCAGCAAATCTTCGACGTGACGGACTAAAATACTAATCTACGAGGTTATAAAAACATAGAACCGACCTAATAAAACCTACAAACGATGTGGCGCGGCGGCGGCCTGCGACGCAGTAGGTTGCGGGTTCGATTCCCGCCTTAGGAAAAATGTTTGTACGATCTGCAATTATTTGTTCCGGGTGTTTTGGGTATTCTATGTATAATAAAAAATATGTACCTATCTATGTAGTGTATTGTATTAAATATATCAGTCATCTAGCCATAACGCAAGCTCTTCTTAGCTTGGGGCTAGATGATGCTGTGTGGATTGTCCAGCATTAATTTTATTATATACATGAGAAATGTTTCTTCATTATGGCGTTTTCGTAACGTATTTTTTTTTTTTTAAATATGAAAATAGATCCGGTTAAATAAAGTAGCATATAGACCGTTACGTACTTATATATACATGCATGACATTGAAATCCTAACTCATCTCCGTTGAAAATCCACACCATCTATTAGTTTAAGGTAATAGGGGTTTTTGAAAAAACTACTTCGAGAATACCTACTCTGCCCTGCTCTACCGTTAAAATTCTACAACAAAATTAAAATTCAAATTTCGCTATTTCGATGTCAAATTATTCGAATGTCGAACTCTGAAAAAGGCGCGTACTAAATATCTTAGGCCCGCTGTCCACGACAGACTGGGTGTCGCCGTAAGTAACTCAATCAGCCTATTTGGGTCAAAACGGACGCAATACGATATTTAATGAGTGACTTGCGTCAAGTTACAAGCTAAATTGGTGTTAGGTCAGTTCTACATAAAGGGGCTTGGCATTTAGCGTGTATATTGAGACAAACATTGCTAAGAAGACACACAAACATAGTCTATGACATAGTCATTTGTTTGCATTAAGTGTATGTGTGTGTATTCTTATTAAGTCAATTTATAATTTTTCTTTAAAATAAATACATATATATTCGTAATTTTTAGTATGTGCGACTAGCAGATAAATTTATATTAAGAATGTTTTTAAAACTAACTACTTGTTTTTAAATGAAGGTTGGTGTCCTCTGTGATGGAACAAAATTAAACCGAAATAATCTCATACCTATTTCAGATAGAATCTTAACCCAGAAATGTCTACGAAATCCCAAAGTTACTTGTAAAATATCATCCATAAAATTATTCTCCTTGGGCGGCGGTAAATCGAAACCTGACACCATCTATTTATAGAGGCGGCATATGAGTATTGCCTTACATTCGATAAAACTGGCTCTATTTTAAATAGGTAGCTTCTACTCTTTCGTAGTACCTACTTATGTATAAGTTTTATCTACGATTTTTTTATATCTAAGTATTTTCTATAGACTGCATATACCTACTAATAGCATAGTGACGCTTGCGGCTTGCAAGCTACTAGCGCTTGTCAGGTATTCCTCGCTTACCGCGGAAAATACGAACATTTTAATAACAATAACAAAAAAATAATGTATAATTAAACAACTGACGTTAATCCTCTTTGGCAGAAATAATTTTATTCAGCTAGACAGAACAAACGTCATCATTTGGTCCTTGTGATGCAATTAAAATATAATAACGACCTACCTATTGAAACGATTTATTAATTTCAAAGATTTTATTTTCAATGTCAACCAATAAAGGAAGCCATTCATAATCATCAAAAAGAATAAAAACAGAGACTCAAAAGATGTTTGCAACAGCCAACAAATTGGCTACAGTCATTTACTTGAGAGCAAGTGTTGAGTAATTTGTATAAAAGAGAATTAATTTCGCCGGCTACAGTCTATGTTTAGCTTTGTTGCTGTTTTGCTCAGACTTGGACCAGACGAATATATTACAAAGATTTACTGAAGGTTTAACATTTAGTCTGCATTTAGACTTTGTAAGTTCACGCGAGAGAAAGAGGAAGTTCAGAAATGGTTTATTTTGAACTATCGATTTATAATTCGTTAGTAAAACTTTTTTTTTAAGTACTAGGTACCTAACTACCTATATAAATAGTCATGTAAGTATAAAAAAAGAATCTGAATGCGTCAATATTTGAATCATTCATCGATTCCAAACGCCGATTTCTGAGAGTTCAAATAACAAAAACAAAACACCCACCTACGGAAAACAAACGAAATACTTCATTATTAAACACTGACCAAAATAAAGCTCTAAAGCAAAATGAGTCATGCGAAAAACGATTCTCGGTTTAAATCAACCCCTAAGTTATTGGCGCTAGGTACCTATCCATATGTTCGTGATAACATCATGATTCAATTCGTTCGCGCCACGCTAATGTGATTTAGTTAGCTTACTCATCCGTACGTGTACCTATTATTTATCGTTGAAAATAGCGAGCCACGAAAATCTATTCAAATATTGACACAACTTATGTTACCAGACAATAGTGACCTTTCTGTGCAGATCACAGAACAATAATATCCTAACGGTTAAGAGAAATTATGCAAGGCGGGCCACAGGCCAGGTGACTTTTTCATAGACAAAACGATAAAGCGTCATACGTTGAAAAAAAACATGGAGATAAACATAGAGTAAAAACTAGCTCCTAATAATTATCTGATGATAAAATTTCGGCCATCGAAAAAATCAATGAACTACCTACGTCGTCGTATGAATGGAAATGCTGCTTTTTATTTTGGTTATTTTTTGGAGAGCTTCCAATAATCACCAGATAATCCTCTAAAATGTATCTACGTGCTATATCTGTGGTGTAGGTAATATAATAAACAATGTAGTAACGAGACGAGACGACGATGGGCCAGGCGGTGGCGACAACTTTATCCAGCCTGCCAGACAGTCTGGTGAGCAAAAATAAAATCAAGACTAAAGTTTATGAGAGGAAAATCATTTATTGTATTGCGCTTATTTCTTTTTCATTTAGGTACCGTAGTTAAACATATTACGGTAACTAGTGTTATTTCTTTGTTTGTTCAAATAAATATTTTTTTTTTCAATATTAATATTAGATTACCGTATCTAATCTTTTGCAAATATCTATAGTATGGACAAATTCAATTATGGCGCTTTTCTTGCTAAAGCGCGCCAATTTTTTACATAGAAATTACCGTTTTTCAAAAACCTATAAATCAATTTATAACCCACCTATTCGTATTTTTACATTTTGATACGTCAGTGGACTCTGAACCGGTTTACTATTAAGCAATAATATTATTTAATAAATTATATTAGGATAGTGAGACCGATAAATCAAAATACCAGAAGGTTCTTTGCGTTTATCAATGAGCGAGATTCGAGTTCATGGAGGTTCAATCTGTTCTATGTATTATGAATAAGTTGTTTAAATTCAATCTTATAGTTCTCATTTCTTATTATGACAACATAAAACAAGAAAAAATTATTATTGCTATAAATTATTACAAATAAAATATGAACGACATAAAATGTCTCGATTATTTAGGTACTTTTGGCGTTACATCAAAGATATCTACCTTAGTATCTACGGTAGAGAAGAGACCATGGAATTAAATATAAAAGGCTTATTTTTAAATTTCCAGTCGTACCTACCAGGTAGGTTTTATGCGAACTACGCAGTTGTATTGAAATAATTATTTAATATTAATTATGAATTCAAGATTAGACGCATAATTTATTGAGCTCACTGCAATAATGGTTAATTTATAGTACCAGTTGAATGTCTTCTAAAATAATAATTCTCTGATTTTTTTTATATTTGAAAAAGTTCCTACCACACTTCATAGATTTTTTTTTAATCGTGACGTAAATGGCATGACGTACCTATGTTAGCGTGAGCGTGAGCTTAGTCACGTAGATTTTTGACAGTTTTATCTAAGCTTATGAAGATTAAATCAACTTGACTTAGGTACATCTTACACTTTTGGCATTATACCAATATGTCAAAAAATAAAAGATAAAAAAGACAGGAAAAATAAAAAGTGCAAGTAATAGTTATGGAAACGTAATATTATTTGTAAAATACCTACCTGCAAGTTACTTACAGGCTTGCCTAATATTTTGAAATAATAAGTTTAAAAAAATACTATAATCTTGATTACCTAAAGGAAACTGTACGGCGGCGGCGCGGCGGCGCGGCGGCGGCGCGGCGCGGCGGCGTCAGCTTTAATATCAGTGGGTAGGTACAATGGTTTTATTTTATCAAGTACCTACTTACATAATTGTAAAGTGTTTGCCCGCAGCTTCGCACGCATTTTTCTGTGGTAAAAAGAATAATGTCCTTTTCCGGGGTATTATCTTTCTGCCCGCCAAATTTTATTAAGATCCGTTCAGCCGTTTCGTCTTGAAAAGGTAACAGAGAGACACTTTCGAATTATAATATTAGTATGGATTTAATAATCTTCCTATTGTTCTTATATTTTTCTTTGGCTGATTATTACACGGTAGATACATTTAAATTACTAATTTACTTGTATTTGTATGTCGTGTGTGCTTTCGAAGCTTGCATGACTTGTCTTTGTAAACAAGTCATCATTTTCTATATCAATTATGTTTCCAATCAAAGTTTGTTTACAATATTATCTATGCCGTTAATTACACATGTCTATGTACCTACTACGTATAAATTACTAGCACTAATCGATTCCGCTTCCTAGTATATCTTCCTATACTTCCGGATTATTATTTTATACTTCACTTCATTATTCTTCCATCGAAAAGCAGAAAATTCCACAGATTTATAGTTAAAAAACCCTTATTCACTGCTAAGTAAACTAACCAATTTCATTCAAATAAAAGGACTTCGAGTCCCAGAATTTTGAGCGCGTTTAAATCTTTTGTATGGAGGTTCAAAGTTCCATGATTTTATTTAAAAAATAATGTTATTTACTGTCATGTATCTTAGTATGTAGATACATATATCAAAGTACATATAAACCAGCATATCAACCTGACAACATTATGAAATATCTCAGACAATGGAAAAGAAGAAAATTTGTCTGAGCTTCAAAATTTGAAAAGAGACATAATTATCAGGGGCAGTATCTTTCGCTTTCCGCTAAATGTACACACTCTCGGTTTCCGTAGATCGGACAGTAGGAAAGGTACCAATAAATACGCTATTATTAGGCCGTAATAAATTTATATCTAGTAATCCAAGGCCCACCTGTGCGGTTCAACGGCACTAGTCAACCCGTCGGTCTGGTTAACCAGCCCGCGCTATATACCTGTCAAATCAATAAACAAGCGATTCCCAACTTTATTGCCGGAGCAAAGCAGTGTCATCAATCTAAATGAGAGGAACAAGTTTGCCGACAAAGCGCCATTTTTTTAAAACTGTATCTCGGTCTGGACCTTTGCGATTAATGGCAGCGCCCGCGAATGCAGATGTGAATTTGCTTATTTGTTTAATGTCTTGTGTTTCAGGGTGGCCATGATTGCTCCCATTTTTCCTAATAGCAACTTTATAAATCAAAATATTTTCGGCGTCACCTACGTCTCACCTACGTCCGACATACAGTTAGTCATCCATACCTATCATTATTATACAAGACATCCAACTAAAAAGCGCTTGTAAATTTTTTATGACTTCTTCAAAATATTTTAGTGAAATAACCGGTACATTGATGATTTTCGGCGGTCGTTCTCCGAAAACCTCATAATCAGCGCGGCCGCGATACATAACCAATTTCAATTTAGCTTTATTAAATTAATCGGCTGTAAAGCGGGTGCAATTAAAAACACATTGAAAAACCAACGAGTGCCGCCCGCCTCAATAAAAAAGAAAGAAATCCTTTACGAAATATTCGGATTTATAATACTCGGACGCATACCAAAAAGTTTTTAACTCCGACCGCCCAGACGTAGACGCCACGACCAGTCTCTTTTTAGAGTGGTTGGTAAAGTAAAAACAAGTATTGTCGTAATACTTTAATTTTGCTAGAAGTTGGCGTGGCTTTAGTTTACATAAATGCCTAGAGCGTTCTGCGGCTTTCCTACCTGTGAGTTACTTTGTAAGCGATAATTTTCCAATAGTTGCTAGCAAAGGTTTTTATAAAGTCGTCCAACTGGATTCGCGATCTAGATTTACACAATTAAACATGAATCAAGCCTTGTTGTGCTTTATTATTTCCAACTCTGTAAGCTTGATAAAGTGCCATTTAAATAATTAAAATTAGCTGTTTATTTTTACCGATGATTGGGAAATCATAATTTTGAAAGGAGGTCAAATAAAACAGGCGTGTTGGATAAAATTAATATCGAATCAATAGGAGTTTTATAATTATTATACTTACAGTGGAAAGAGAGTGCATTATATATTGCAATTTGTATTTTCTCAATCTCTTGGCACATGGCTCGACTTGGCACACAACACTATTTTGTCGCGTAAGTAGGTACTTTGACATGTCATTTTAGATTTAAAAATACCTCCAAGAGGCACGTTTTTCCTTATGAACTTATCTAGACGTTCCTTTTTCATTATAATAATCTAGGCAAGTTAACGTTTATCTATAGCATCATTTTTAGGGTTCCGTACCCGAAGGGTGAAAACGGAATCCTATTACTAAGCATCCGCTGTCCGTCCGTCCGTCCGTCTGTCACAGGGCTCTATCTCATGAACCGTAAGAGGTAGACAGTTGAAATTTTCAGAGAATGTTTATTTCACTTGCCGCTATACCAACAAATAATAAAAATAAAATAAATATCCAAATATAAAAATGATAAACAAATGCAAGGCCCCTGGCTTGCATACAAAAACGTGATTTTTTGGCTATTTTTGCTCTTCGTTTGTTTTGTCGTGTTGTTATCTTTTATTTTATCTTTACTAAAAATATAGTAAATATGGAAATTTAAAGGGGTCTCCGAACAAGTGAAAATTTGATGTTCTTTGAAAAACTTGCCTGATTTTTACGGTAAGACACCCTTCGCGTGCGAGTCGACTGGCACTTGACTGTTTATTATTTCTACTATCTCATAGCAGAATAAATAAACAGTAGTAACTACATAATCAATGTAATTTCTTTTATAAGTTAAACGACAGTAATTTTAAATCCGACCATAGACAAGTTAAGTGTGGATAATTACCGAGCGCGGAGCGATTGCGAAAAAAGGAAAATTCACGTAATTTCCTCTCCGATTGCCGCTAACTAGCCACACGACTCTACGCTCTATGGTTAGCTTACACATACCTAACTACGCACACGCGTAAATTAATAATAGTCTATAAATTTACGCGTGTGCGTGGGTACGTTTCTTGCAGACAGCGAGGCGCGTAGGTACGCATTTAACTCGAGGTTTTTACGAAACAACTTTCGTTATTAACTACCCACTTATTCAAATACCTACATAGTTGATAACTATGAAAAGATCGTTGTTCCTACTAAGGTAGACGCTTGTTTTCGTAGCTACCTATTAAGTATTATTAGTTTTATGTAGGTTTCGATGTCAATTTCCCACCTACAGCCTCCAAGTACCTAACTACTTGTCGATCCAAATGTTAATTCTTATATCTAAAATGTTTATATAATAGATTCAGGCGTTACTTTGCGGAAGTCCATTGTACTTTTTGTTAGATCTTATTGGAGAAGGTTTTTTCGCGGAATTGTTACTAAATATCTTTCATCCTTATATTTCTAAAATGTTTATTCAATTTAACTAACTAAGTAAGTATTGCTTGTTCCCTTTTGTGACGCTGTTTTACCAAGATTTCCTCTTCCTCCACTCTTCTCGGTTGCTTCAAATAAAGATCTAAGTAAAATGCTCCACTTTCGAGAAGCTAGTACCAGTCTCCCGAATTTTACTTAGATCGATGGTATCTGTGATAATTTTATTGTGACAAAAGATAGCAAAGTTATTATTCGATCCAAATCACAATAATTGAAAAGCAAGATTTTACAAAACTAAAAAATGTCATGATAAAGAGAAATGGATCTGCATAGTGAAGGTAAGCGAAAACTAGGCATTTTACTTAGGTGGGTACCTACTTATAATAAACTTTTCGAATTGAGTAGATAGGATACAGTAATCTATAAAGTGAGGGCTAGGTTGTGTACAGGTAGCTGGGCAGTGGATGTATTAAGCAAAACTCGGGGCGGAAGGTAGTTAAAACTATAAATTGGCATCAAACAAAATTATCAACGGCAACACATAACACAAGAAGCGATGACTTGGAACTAGTGATTTCTAGAAGTGGCATGCCAAAAATAAAAGTTGGTCTAATTATACATTGCTGACGGTTTTATATGTCTATCGGAAGAAATATTCCTTGACTTAAGTACCCTTGGTGTTATTATTCACATTATTTATAACAATAACAAATATTACAATCATTTTCGCGGTATTTTGAGATCCTAAAGCTCTACCACAGAATTTGAAATATGTTATGAAAGACTCTACTAATAATGTATTGATTTTTTAAGAATTAAGTACACATTTAAACTTTTCATCATAGACACTTCTACTTAACCTATCTACTAAAAATAGCCTTATTACAGGTCTCGTATTTTATGTATGAAAATATGTTAGGCCGATCAGTAGGTACAAATAGTCTTTGCGTTAATTTGTGACGAACAGATATTTCATAAACTTTCGCATCTATTATATCTACATCTATAGAGGTATAGATTTCAGACATGTATGGTCTTGTAAGTCGTGTTAGTTACACTATTTATAGCTCAAGAACGGCTGAACGGATCTCGGTGAAATTTGGCAGCGAGGTAGATGGTATCCCGGGGCCGGACATAGGCTACCTTTTATTCCGGAAAAAAGCGTGCGAAGCTGCGGGCTGCAGCTAGTTTATAATAATAAGTAGAATATGGAAGCTAATAGAAAGTATCAGAACCTTGCAAGTTTCCCTATAGAATCAGCTCTTTCATCACATTCAGCATTGGTAAGTCTGCGTCGACCTACATATACCACGTGTTTCATTGCCTCTCATTGGTGGAAACGGTTATTAAGAGACGACCTAGCCGGCTAATTGCTGTGAGGAATGTGCGTTGCTCATGATTTAATAGAATGTTCAATGATAAGACGTCTATTCGGTTTTTAATATTTTTCTTAATGAAGTGAAAATCTCAGTGATTTGAAGTCTGTTGTGTTGTGACGTCAAGACGCCATTTAACTATTTAAATAGTGTAAGTTTAGTAAAATCGAATTTATTAATTATAAATGTTACAGTTGGGAAAAATTATTTCAAGAGTTTAGAGATTGAAGTGAATAAAGATTAGGGATTTATTGCGTCAGTGTAACGGCGCGGCACGCTGAATACTATCGGGTGAGTTGGCTGGGCCTTATACATTTTGTTATGATTCTTTAAAAGAATTAGGATTTTTTTTTATTTATGCACCTATGCGCTCAAACTTCCGTCTTTTCTTCTCGGTTTTCTCTCACAGTACACTTATACCCACCTTCTAGCTATTCTAAGTGGGGGATAGCCATAGGTAGGCCCACATAGAATTAGAACCTTAACAACTATTGTGATGTGCCCGTTGCCAAGTTAGAGTACAGCCTAGAAACTTCTGAATCATACTCGTACGCAGGTAATATTCTATGTTCGTGTTGACAATAAACTGTTCATTGGTAGACTGTAAAGCTTGCCCGTGCATTGGCACAGCAATTATAGAGGTACGTGCACAATAGAGCACCATTACGCAGGTGTTAAATATACTATTAAAATTACTTGGGTACCTTCGTACATTAAGTACTTTCCACATAGAATATCCTGATGAAGGTAAATACAAAGGTACCTATTTAAAACTGTTATTTACGTCTATTAAAATAAATATATTTTATTATTCTTATTCTTATAAGCTGTTTAAACTGTACACTATTTTATACGTATTAAGATCTTTTTTGTACAACAGTTACCATACATAAACATATTTCTGATTCTAATTCTGAGAAAAATTTACCAAACCAAGGCTTTTCTCTGCTGTGTAGTTATTAAATATCTCTTATCGGGGGGTATTTACCATGACTCGTGTTGTTTTGTGCAGCTGTTGGTTTTGTAAGTGAATTAAAAACTTTTCAAGGCATTTCCAAAAATCATAAGGTATGCTTATTCTAGCCAAGTCACTTGAGAAACAAACCAAACATTTCGAAAGATAAATCTCGAAATAGTCAATTTGAAAATAGTTTTTCTCATTTACCCCCACAAACCTGCGTTTCAACAATCAAATTGGATATAACAGGCTTAAACCAAATAGTTAGCTGTATAATTTTAGCACTACTATGCAAATCAAGGCAGTGTGTGCGAGACAATGCAACTATCGGGCACAACGATCTCTGTGTGTGCACTGTGTGCCACAGATTAAACGATACAACTTTCATAGTAGTGCCACATAATATATATATAAGTTAAGGCTAATTGTGTATAGTAGTTTTAAGGTAAATAAAATATTTTTCATTCATTTCATTCATTTCATTCATACATAATCTGTAGTATTATAGGCGGTTTGCTGTGTCTAGTATTTTGAGAGCTCTATGTGAAAGGGCCCACCCCACTTGGTCCTGATAGGCAATGGGTATTGGAGTTCATACATATTTTTAGGTTAACGGAAGCAAAATTTTAATCGAATCTTATAATTATTAAAAAATATTTTACAAAAGATGCATACATTATTATTTAATTTTATGACAAACCTAATTCCTTTGATATAATTACCTACCCAAGAACCAATATTCGTACTAAGTAGTCATGCATGACAATGATAATGAACTTTAGGCTGTTAATCAAAATACATTTTTAATATTTTGTGTACTTACACACATTCTTATAAATAGTACTTATTTTTTTTTTTTTTTTTTTCAAAATATTGAAATTATGTTTATACCTTTCATTATAAATTATAATTCTTAAACAAACTAAATTAAGTCAAAACTTGAATGAATGACGAGGAGGAGCACACTACCTGCTGAGATACAGTGCATAACTACATAGTCCGGCAGGTAGGGCAACCCAAGTCAAACCACTGTCAGTCCATAGCACCTATTTGTATATTATTTTCAAAATTTATAATCTACATTATGTTCTAAATTCCTATTTTAAGTTTAAGTTTTTAACTACTACAAGTTAAATTAATTTATTACAGAGTTAAAAATTTTAAAAATTATTACTGCTGTAAAATTGGTATAATTTCAGTACAAATGTTATAACTTTTCTCTTTATGTGAACTGTGTTCTTTTTTTCTTTGAAATAAATAAATTTAAGTCAATATTAACTTACGTAATACTAAGCACTCTATTCTTTGCAATAGATTTTTTAGCATACATATTAATAAGCACGATCGGCATGAAGGGGAGGCCTTTACCCAACAGTGTGACGTTACAGTCTAAAGGTTATATAATATTTTAGAGCTTTCTTGTCTATAATCAATCACTGTGGTTGATTATCATTATATAAATAAATAATAAATAAATAATGCTGAACAATTCACACATCATCATCTAGCCCCATACAATACAAATGTTTTATTTAGTAATTATTATTAGGTATACTTAATCTGAAAGTGACAGGTACTGCAACAATAATGTGCCTAGCCTTCACAAGTATTCACAACAGCCGCGAATAACCCTAGGAGTCACGCATGGACTCTCGCTTCCTAATTTACATACCAAACTAATAATAATAATGACGATAGTTTGGATGTGAGCATGTTCAGGGACCAACATCTGCTAACCAATTACTTTACTATAACAATGGTATCGCCGCAGAATCGTCCATAGATGAAAGAAACTCTAGACTCGCGCGGTGCTATTTGCACGGAGAGATAGATGGAATGGTTTCAACCTTGACTTTACACGCGTTCATCTGTAGTTTCTTTCATCATAGGTAAAATGCCAAAATGTGTCATTTTGAGACGATGCCATTCTTATGGTGAAGCTATTAATTTAGTGGAATTAGAGCCCAGGATTTAGGTGTTTGAATGGACATCGGGCTGGATAGACGAAATGCATAGATGTAGAGTTAGACCTGGAAAATCATTTCATGCTTTTGCCAGGAATGACGCGCGTGAAGCCGCAAACAGAGCCTTGCTTAACATTCACTGCCCAGCCTTGCTGGAAGGACCTGCAGGTGGATGTTCATTGTTCACTTGTGCATCGTGTGCCATGAAAGTATTAGAATAACGTAAGACCTTGGTAAACCACCTGTTGTATTTATCAGCTGGGGTAAACATAATATTCTCGAATTAGCTCTCAAGATGAGAGAAAATAATGTTTATTTACGAGTATGTTGGTTGAGTTAATTGAATACTTGCTCTTCTAATGAAACATCCGCTGTAAAGCTATTTTATACAAACGATTTAATATTGTGCTATTACTATAGTCCTTTTATGTATGTAGGTATTATTGTTATATTTCTTTCATTGCTATGATAGTTTATTTTCTATTAAATGGGTTTATGAATGTATCTTAACTAAACTAAGAATTGCGTTGCAAATCTATTTTTGTCCTCCTTTTAAAATAATAGTCATACGTCATGCCTATATTAAAGTTTCATAAATACCTGAGCAATTTTTATAAATACACTATCAATAGCCTGGGGATTGCATCTTAAGTACCTGAACAACTCGAAGGTACCTACTTCTGTTTTTTTACATAGCGCTAAGATAAAGATGACCTGATCAGTTAGCCAAAATTGTATGTCTTAATTTTAAGTATTTTTACCATTAACTACTAATTACCAGAAACAACAATTGCCAGCCTTGTTCCTACCATGACTATAGAGGAATAATAAAACCTAACATTACGGCCTTCATTTTTTTATAATGGCTAATGGATTATGAAATTATCAAAGAGATAGATGGGTATGGAAAAATGCTCCTTTTCACTATTTTTGCTATCCAGAAAAAAACGTGTGCAAACCAGCTCGCAAAAGCTCAATGTGCAAACAAGAATCTCAAAGTACTTCAGCACAACAAGTTCTGTATTATCGACGTGGTAATCGCCAAGTATTGCCATCCTGGGTGGCAGCCGAGCAGTCTAGCTTACCCGGTGCAATTACTATGCAGTGAACGTTCACTGTGCGTGAGCCGCGAATTGCACCTCCGGCCATGTCACTGCGAATTCTCTTTACAAGCTGTCTTATTACAACTTAGGGTTTGGTCAATCACTAGCATTTACGGCTGGTGAACATGCAAGTAACATTCAGGGAAGAAGGCAACTTATTTTGGTGGCAGAATATTTTCGAAACATACACGTAGTGCTAAAGGAATACCTACGCATAACGTAACCAATAAACAAAGATACTTACTCGTACATACAGGACCTCTTTACAGCATCAACTACAAACATGCTTCATCTATCTCAGCTAAATTGAATCCCAGCAAATCTAAGAGAACCAGAAAAAAGAACTAACATAGGTTAAGCTTTTTTGGTATTTCCTCTGGTATTTTGTTAAAAAGAACAATGTGTGTCTTATCTAACTAGTTTTGTCAGATGACACAATGTTAATTGTTCTTGTTATCACAATCATTACCTGAGCGAGTGACAGGAAACGCGTACGTACCAGCTTTACTACTATTTCATCTGTACTGCCATTCCAAGTCGCGCACAGTACATTCACTCCTTGGTTAGTCCACTTAGAAACTGTGGACCTTATGTTTTATTGATGAGTTCAACAATAGCCGTGGGATAGTTTGCTTTTACTTTCAAGACAAGTATCATGAAGTGATGTCGCCGTGAGCCGGGGCGTCCCTCATCATGTGAGTGTTTCGGCTTGTTAACGCGAAGGCGATTTACGAGTGAAGCAGACGACTTGTGAGGCCGGGCGGTGCGGCCGCAGCACGGACCGGTTGGTTCGCATGAGGAAACGGTCACAGCATTAATATCATTGTTTATCGACTGTCGCCAGTTCTTTGGGATAAAGGGGCCGCGGTATCGGATACTTAACTGTTGAAAGGCTTGATAATACTGTTGGGTAAGGTTTCGGACGTAACTCGTTCGACTTGATAGCCAGAGCGGCGGCGGCGGCGCGGTGGCAGATAAGTAGTGGAAAATATACGTGCCCTTTGTCACTGTTTTTAAGGTTTCAAGTTTTCAATGACTTCCGTTGCCTTTACTTCCTTGCTGTAGGGATCATCGAGGTCTCTCTCAACATAACCTCACATGACCTCACAAATCCATTTGTCACTCATATACAATTTTACAATGAGCTATTACCGCTCCAACACGAATGTGAAACATGCATGTCACATTTACAATGAAATAACAAAACGATGACTAGCTCGTTGAAAAATACCTGAGTTTGTTTGTAGTCAAAATTGAAGCTGTATTTGCGTCACGATTGCGCATATTTCTGTGAAACCTTCCTTTCCCTCTTGCGAGAAGTGGAACGATTTTCTAAACCATTTATTAATAACTATTAGGTACAGGTTAATTCGAGCGGTTCTTGTCCAATAACCTCAAAAGGCGGTGATCTGATCGAATTTACAGTCATTTTAGTCGTTTATTTACTCCCACTATATTTATAACTAGCATACTGGTTACTACTCCTGACACTTGTGGTTGGATATTTCAATAAATTGATATTATGTAGTGCAGACACACCTACTCTTCGGCTATCGAAATCTACGTACCTACTTACGATTACGACGTATCAGCTGAGTGTCATAGATTTTAAAATGTAAAGTCACGAAAGTGTGATAGATAAAGAATGGAGAGTTTTAAACTAGCTACTTCTAGAAAGGTCATAATATAGTCCAAAACAATCAATACGAAACAACAAGCAAAGGTACTTTGTAGAATCCGTGTGTGGTCGTTTTGTCGGTGGCTGACATGTAGCTGGCAAATGGGCAATGCTAATGAGAAAGGTTTGTTTTTAGATGCCTTATTATTGGTAATTGCACACGAAGTAAATGGTAACCAACTTGAAATTAACAGTTTGTGCCTAATCGAAGTGACTCTTAAGCCGTAATTTGCTTGGAATGTTAAGGTGTTTTGATCGCTTGGTATAAAATAGCTAATTTATTTTTGTCGTTTTCATTTTTAGTCTGTATCTACTTATTTATTAACTAACAGTTAACTGAACAAATAGCTATCAATGCCACGTTGTTAGCGCTCTAATTAGATCCAGATGAGAGGCGTAGTTAACACCGGATGCCGGATGCTGATGCATCTCTTAACTATTTCAATATCTATGATAGACTTTAGATGCCTATTTTTGTGATTAATGGAAATTACCTATAACAACTCATCTCTGTTGCAACGACCTTACATGGCGCATATACCTAGTTACTACCTCAGATAGGAAAACACCACCTTATTAGAAAATCATTGACTAACTAATACTAGTATTAATAACTAAATGATTATGGACACTTTCAGACAGCATCATCCAGCCCCAAACAAATAAGCAGAGTTGCTTTAGATATAAGTACCAGATGACTGATTCGGTATCTGATGTACTTAATAATTAAGTACCAAGAAAACACCCAGAATCGAACAGAATAAACGATTATTTCCCTAAAAAATTTGTTTCAATCGGTGGTCCAGTTACTAACTTAAACTATCTCATTGGTTCCAGATGCATCTCAGCTTAGTTCAGTTCGCGTGCGCTGCTCTGCTAGCGGTGACGCTCAGTTCTGCTGCACCCCCCACAACGCCCCACCACGTGGCTCGGCGCTCCTTCTTCTCAGTCGAATGCAAAGGAGTCTACGACGCCGCCATCTTTGCACGACTCGACAGGATCTGCGACGACTGCTACAACCTCTTCCGAGAGCCGCAACTGTATACTCTATGCAGGTGAGAAATGTCAATGTCATTGTCAAATGTGACGTGTTTTAGATGTTTTGTGGTTCGCAGGACGCTGTTTTACGTCGTGATTGTGGACACGCAACGATTTTCTCCTCTACAACCTAAACATTTTTGTTTTATGATTTGAAAATTAATGTTTTTTTTTTAATTGGCAATAAATTGTTTTCTTCTTGGGGCACAGGAATGACTGTTTCACAACAAAATACTTTTTGGATTGTGTTATCACACTGCAAGAAACGGACAAACTAGAGTTATTCAAGAAATATATAAAGATTATTCACGGGGCTGACCCAACGGCAAATTAGGTAAAAAGATGGCTGTGCAAAAATGTGTCCTACGCTGCTTAGTATGGATTGATAAATTAATGTTGTAAATATTTTAAACTAAAACTGCGATGTGTTTGAATGCTTATCTTCATTATCGAATTGTAAACTTTACAACTCATGAAAATAAAGTGTATTCTTCTTGGGGCACAGGAAAGACTGTTTTACGTCAGAATACTTCAAGGGTTGCGTGGAAGTGCTGCAAGAAACGGACAAATTTGAGATGTTCAAGCAATATATAAGGCATATACACGGGGCCGACCCAAAGATATCATAGGTATATTATCAGATGGATTTATATCACTCTTCCACTTACTAAACCTGCAACTATCCTTTTCTGATGCGTATGCATTCTCCTAAGCTTAGGTGTGTAGGGCAAATAACAGCACGCTATTGCACTCTTCTAACACGTCTTTGTAGAAATAATCTTCTATACATATATAAGTATTTATATTTTTATCAGGTGACTGACTCTATTGTAAGTATTAACTCATGATGATGCAAATATTGTTAACTTTGAATTGGTTGTCAAGATAATATTTTACGTAGAATTTCGGCTTCTAACAGCATGATACCTTAACACATTTTCTTTCAGCACAACTTTGACTATTTCTGAATTGCTTTTACTTATATTTCCTTGTTGCATGCTAGTTTTTAAGCTAATTTAATATTTTGATATATGTAATTCAAACTACAGATTTATAACTATTATCGAACATTAACCTATTTATGACTTTTAAACAATATGATACGAGGTCTCATTATTATATTTTCCTTATATAGATGATGTGCGTGATGTAGAGGTTCTCAATTCAACTGTACGTTTTTTGTTAGATCAGCTCAATGAACTAAGGTTCAGCTACCTTAAACCTCTATACAAACAGTTATTTTATTAATCTGATTGGCAGGTATAGTATACACCTACTTAAGTATCTATATCTTATGGTGACATATGCAACTAACTTTTTTGAAACTACGTATCATAGTTAGGCAAGTAAGAATATACAATTAACAAATTCTATATTATGGTCTTTATTAACAAAGAAAATTACAATTTAATAATAAAAAACAAATTAGAACTAGTATTTACAATTGAAACAATTAAGCTAACTGCAGACTGTTGCAAACAATCTACAGGTAGCTCAACTGATGCATATCAATACCAGTCTAAATTTATTAGAGCCTGTTTTATTGTTTTTTTTTATTAAAGCGTAAACTGGGTCGGGTAGACCCAATTTAATCCTCGGTAACTGAAGTAACTAAACTGACTTTATACTAATCGTTGTGGACAAGAAATTAATCCTGTTTTTTTTTGTATTACAGAGCAAAATGCTTCACTACGCCCTATTTCAAGGGATGCATGGAGTCTTTGTACCTATACGACGAGAAGGAACAAATAGATCAGATGATCGACTTCGTCGGCAAACGCTAAAACACATACGCGCCAAAACTCACGCCATATTGAATACCCAACCGAGTTCAATACGCAATCGTTTCTAAAGCACAACGTTCCACGCAACGTCCAACACGATTCTACCGCTTTGCCAAGCAGAGACAAATGTAGAGTTCCTCCATTTTGACGTCTGCTTTCTATCCTCAACGTATTCTAGTCTATTCGCGACGTAGTTTGTTCGCAACTAATTATAATTTGTAGGTTATATAAGGACATTTATGGTGTATATTATGTATGTGTTATTAAGTGTTGTAAGCTTCGTACTGGAGTGTAAAGTACATTAAATTTTGTTTAATTAGTGTCACCTCCTAGGTATAAGTTTTCAAAAGAATCAGAGGCAGTTATTTTTCTGGTAGATGCTGGTCATCTTATACTTTCACTGTCTCTCAAACATCTGACTGAGAATAAATCCTTTTTGTTACTGTAACGCATTCCAATTGCAGTATTTAGTTCAATACTTACGCTTCTTTTATTACAATTTTCTATTTTATATTATCTTACTACTGTATTTTCTAAATAGCTTTATATTAGTTTTAGTTTTTCTTTTATCCAGTTAAACTATCACGAGTTGTAAAATCTATATTACTTTAAGTCTTTAAGGTGTTACATTGTTTCTATCTATTTTTTTCTTGAACGTATGCTTTCAACATAAGTTATTTTACGGATGTAAAAAAAAGATTATGGTCGAAACATGAATCACACTTTGAAAAACAAAAGTTTTGTAAGATTTAATTTAATTTTGTTCTTCAAAGCTTGACTATAAGTTCATTCACTTGACATTCAACTACACAATAACAATAACAGTTTTCAAATAATTGTTTAATTTTGAGATTAAATAGTGGAGTTAATGTATTTCTACGAATTATATAAAATTCTAACTTAACAACCTGTAAATAGTTAGGAATCACTTTTTCTTCATATTAATCAGTTTCCGGTTGTATCGAGCGAGATTGATTTTATTAATTTTAGATTAGTTATATAGGTATTTAAAAGATTTATTTTTATATTCTTCCGGCCTATTTATTATTTGTTACTTTTATTATTTATTATTTTTAACTGTACACAGCAAACAATATACCAGTTGTAACTCGTCTAATTTCTATTACTGATTTTACCTTAGGTTGCGGTTTTTATACTTATTTTAAAGCTATCAGTTCCGCCGATTCTTTTCCGAGTTCGAATCTCATCTTTTTAAGTTTCTTTTAGCGTTTCTTAAACATAACCATTACCGAAATGGTAACATGAGATGGCGCCAACTAAACAACACATTAGAAATAATTTTAAAAATTATATAAAGATTTGTGTAGAACATGAGAAATTATATTTGTAATACGATAAATTTTAATAAAAATGTTCATCTAATTTGTATACATTTTATAGATAAAGACAGCTAAGAAATGCTACGAGTTATACATGAAATATATTTCATTGAAAAATCACTACTATTGTATTATTTGGGGATTCCTTGGTAAAGTAAAAAAAACTAGATATTCACACACCAAATATTATATTCAACTGTTATCAAATAAAATGGCACAATAAACATCATGCATCACAGAAGTCTTACTCTAAACACTAACCTACGAAGGTAACTACAAAATATATGCACTCAAATGGGCGCCAGAATCATGCTACTTAACAATTACCCCCACGTATTCAATAATGTATTAATTAAGATGATTGGGGAGGCCTATGTCCAGCAGTGGACTAAGACAGGTTGATGATGATGATGATGATGATTAATTAAGATGGTTAGTGACACTCAAAAAAATAACGGGTTTTGAATTTTTTTTAGATTCTAGTTTCTACAAGTAATTTAGATAGCAGATAATATTTTTACGCACATTGTTAGCCATTTCCTATGAATCCACGTTAAAACTAGCTACGAAACCATTGCCGTTGAAGAACATTATGTCGATAGACTCCAAAACTACCTGATTAAAAATGTCTTTTAGCTTTATATGATATGAGTTAGCTATTAATATTTATATGATAGCAAATGGCTTACAATGTGCGCAAAATTTCTTATATAATTTTAGATAGCTATTACTTATAGAAACTAGAAAATAGTAAAAATACGATTTTACCTTAAGCTGTGTTATTTCACACTCTTGACTTATGTAAATAGAAGAAATCAAACGACTTTTAGCTATTGCATGAAGATAGGAGAGGCTTATGAATTTCATCACAACATTTAACAAGCAAAGTTACTTTTACTTTACTTTAAAACTATAAATGTTGAAGTAGGTAATTAAATTTGTAATCACTGTTATTTGTGCTAAAAATTTCACAACTCGTAGAATGGCTATAGTAATCTAGTAAGGTAGTATTACAATGCCCATGCTTTTCCGTTGAAGTAACATTTCCAGCGCCCATTTTGAGTTCTTTAACATTAATACAGTCATTCATTCATTACACTATAAATAGGATTAAAAACTAGAGCCACTGTTATGTGCAACAAAAACATGAATGTAAATTATGTGAACATTTTGCCAGAAATAGGTGATCAGGCTTGTCGTTTATCATGGTTGTTGCAAGATAAGTAATAATTTTCATATACCCGATGTAATGTTATAATTTTTATACTACACCTGCTTGGAAAGTGACTTACTCCTTTTCTAAACTTGAGCTAGAAAGTACGTCATTGCAGGCGTACTATTTGCGGGTCGAAAAACTCGATGGAATTTAATTTTTCTCACGTTTGCCGGGAGAGAATAATGTATGGAGATCCATTTCTAACTTTTTCTGAAATTCCAGCCTTTAGCTCTGGTTATTTTTATTATAGGTTAAAAACTTTTTGTAGTTTACAAAAAATTTTTACTCCGAGTCCGCCATATGATATCGGCCTCTTCCGTTCTCGGAACAGTAATTCAAAAAAAGAACCAAGTGACTGAGGCATTCACGGGAATTTCTTCGAAATTTACATTTAAGTTAGGCAATTTTATTAATTCTACAGAATGTCGTCGAGTAATAGTGAAGATTGTATGAAAACGAGAAGAGTGCAACGTAGATGTAGTATAAAGCACTATGTATCACTCAGGAGAAAGTGCGATTCCTACCTCCTTTGATAGTTTTTTTTTTTTTGTAAATACGAAATTGTCATTATTGGACACGGTTTGACTTATTACATATTTTTCAAGTTAATACATATTATTTTTATTATCAATAGAGGTATCTCAACATAAAATTTTACTATCAATAATCTCATTTCAAAGTTATCCTATAGAGAGTACAGGATAGTATCAACAAAGCTTTTTTTTAATTTTTAGATTTATATAAAATGTTATTGATTTAAAAAGGGAAACTTAAATCCTAACTTCACTTATTTGTAAACTCCTTCCTTTCCCTCCTCCTTCAGCACACATTGTGATGTGTGCTGAAAAGGAAGGACATACTGGCGAAAGTGACTCCCCAAACAAGGGGGACATTTTGTTTTTTTAGCGGCAAAGTACCGATACCGAGCCTAAAATATAATATAAACTTTGACAAATTAAACAGTCTTACACAATCACACGTATTTTATTACTAGAAGTACATTCAAAAGGTCATTATTTACATTAAAATATAAGTTTACTTTAATCATTACGTATGCGTATCGATATAATTATTAATAATCTGGCAAACGTAATCTACAAAAACATATTATAATCAACAGCTTGATTAAACAAATGCAGTAAAAAACGAAGTGCAAGTTTTATCTCATTTCAAAGGAGTCTAGGTAAGCTAAAAATTCACATTAGTTATTTTTGCCTATTACTTTTAAATGGCGCTACTATACTATAATATACCAAAATGTTGACACCGATAATATATTTTGTATTGTTTACAAGAGCACCTACGTAGTATACATACAGACAATCATATATAATTGTATATCATAATCATTACTTTTGTGCATTCAAATACAACACATAACATTTAATATTCAATTTATACCTTCAATACATTGCATTCTTCAGTAAAGAAATGGGAAAAAATGTGTATGAAACGCGAACAACAAATAATTTCTCACAGTCAGTCGTGAAAATTCGGGTTCTTTGCATTATTTGGCCCTATATTGTGCGCAGTGCACTGTCTGAAAAGAATTCCACGATCATAAGAATAAAAAAAATATCCCCTAACAGGGCTCGTATACCTTCTAGATATGACATATTATGCATAAGTGTATCGCAAGTTAATCATTTTAGAGAATTTGAATAAAATAATATCAGAGTTTCTATATAGTACACAAAATAAAATTACTACTGTAGCTTCTAGAGTATAAACGATTGTAGTAAGACTCTGAAGTTAATCACACAGATAAATTTTAAAACTACCTACCATCGTTAGCAAACTGTACAGAAGAAGGTGGCAACAGTTTTCGCAGATTCACTAGCTAATAAGACTTTTAAGGCCGCAAAATCAATCAAATTGCAGAATTTCGTTATGTATTTTGTAATCAAGTGAACATCCATTAACTACAACCAAAGTGACATCATACGCTTATTTTATTATACTCGTTTGGTAACACGGGTAGTCAGTCGACCGTAAGTACTACCGAGCTTCATATTTTCTTGTCTTGGGTGTCTTGGGTTGGTATTGATTTGGATCAGTTGGGCTACCCGTATGCAGATCATTTACAACAGTCTGCACTCTGCAGTTAGCTAAACTGTTTCAATTGTAAATACTAGTTGTAATTGGTATATGTTAGCTGTATTTTTTTTTTCTCAAGATAAAATAAATCCTTAAAGGTTCGTGAATGAGAACAAAGAGTGTATAATATGAAGGATCCACATTAATGAACTGAATAATTTCTAAATCTCGATAAAACCTAGCTATTACTGCAAGAAGGTACCTTTTCAGAAGTCGTCTAGGCAAAAGTCCAAATGATCTTCCAAAACGCGGTATTGATCGGTCGTGTATGCCAAGCACTTCGGGCATGTATAAGTCTGAAAAGAAGTATAACGTAAGAACATAGGAAAGTTGATAAAAGCACTAGTTTTGTTAGACGAAGCCACATTTAGAACCAATTCTTTCTCAGGGAAACATAAAACGGCAAAATGTAAACATTTTTTTTTATATTATAGCATATTCTTGAGGGTTATTGAATACAATAATTTAAGCCAAACTTAAAGACATTTCTCATGAAAATGCTCAAAAAAAGTTATATTTCTAACGAGACTTGAACCCGCACCCCTGTAGCCGACTGTCATATAACGTTTAACGAGTTAAAATTAGATAGGATAAATCAGATTCATAGCTCTTTAAGCTAATTTTGAAAATAAAAGATTCGTCTATGAAACAACCGATTGATGTATTAAATTTCAATAAGTATTTTTTAATGGTAATACTATTGTTTTCATAGAGACCTGGACAAAGATAGAACATTCTATATTGCACACTATACGAAACAATTAACAAATAAAATAAAAATTACAAAAAATGTGACAATTGACATGGACATATGGTCCGAGAGCGTATTTTATAAACCAGTTGTGCAGGTATTTTGCTTGCATAGTATTTATTTAGTATGTTAATAAGTCTAAGCAAGCATGCCGAAAACGTAGTTTGCTGACGTCAAAATCAAAACCGATTAACACATTTAACTTAATACATTAACATGCAGTAAATATGTATTTAGATTGATAGGATGGACATTTGTTAACGATCCGAACAGAGGACAACATATCACATTTCGAGTTATTTTAAAACAACACAAAAACAATAACCTCACCCATTTGTGTTCTTGCATAATTCTAGTTCATGATTAAGACATTATTTATGTATAAATAAATGATTTATTTCGTATAAAAAAAATAGTAAATGCTTAAAATGCAAACTGAGCTATATCATATCAAATTGTACATGTATCGCAGTAGTTTAAATTATAATTTTGTTTTTACTGTGGAACGTGCCATGAATGCTTGAACAGAGAAAATTGAAAATGAGCATGTTTTTATGGTAATACTTTTGATTTTCTTTCCACTACTTGTTAAGTTATTATTGGAAAGATTACATCAACAGAAACAAGCTGATTTTACCTTATCAAATATAGTTTTCTCAAAGAAAACAATTATGGCAATAAGTTTGCTTTCGTTCCTTAATAATTCAAAGGCCTACCTTTTAGGGACTATGAAGATTACAAATATAGAAAAATAGTGTAACCGATTTCTATAATCTTCCTATGTTACTTGTTGCGTTTTATAATTTTCCTATTTTGCGTTTAGTTACTGCTATTAACTATACAATGGTCTAAATGCTGTTGCAGTGAAACTAGCGATTTGTAAGGTTTGTCGCACACGGGGCAGTCGAAACGCAGCGGCGGCGGCGAGGGCTCTTTAGACGGCTTCTCCTTTACCTTGGCGTTTGAAAATACTGTCAGTTATAGAGGTAGAGGCGTTTGTAACGGGACCCGTCCGGGAAATACTGGCATTTACCAGACTATTATGAATATGGGGGTACCCCCTTATTCATAATAGTCTGCTAACTTAGAGCATTGCTATCTCTCACGCTGTCTTCTTCTATTCACATGTCAGAGTGAGAAATAACGCTGCTAAGCAACTGTTTTACATTATGAATAATGGGGCTAATATAAACAAATTTTAAATTCATTCTCAACTTGAATTTGGCTAAGGGTGCCTCGAAAACAGACTATGCTCTAAGTATTGCTGTTTCGGTATTGTATGGTAGGTATGTAGGTAGGTAGGTAGGTTTAACAGTGATTAGTCTGAGGTGCTTGGTGTTACTAAATAAATAACTTAAGTTCATTTCAAACCCAGAGCAAGAAACGGCCGTACGCATTCAATGGATTTACCGGCAGATTTTGAGTCATCATAATAGCTTATCAAAAAAATACATAATGGCATAAACCAAGGTGTGAGCCTCACGCTAATACATAATGGCATAAACCAAGGTGTGAGCCTCACGCTAATACATAATGGCATAAACCAAGGTGTGAGCCTCACGCTAATACATAATGGCATAAACCAAGGTGTGAGCCTCACGCTAATACATAATGGCATAAACCAAGGTGTGAGCCTCACGCTAATACATAATGGCATAAACCAAGGTGTGAGCCTCACGCTAATACATAATGGCATAAACCAAGGTGTGAGCCTCACGCTAATACATAATGGCATAAACCAAGGTGTGAGCCTCACGCTAATACATAATGGCATAAACCAAGGTGTGAGCCTCACGCTAATACATAATGGCATAAACCAAGGTGTGAGCCTCACGCTAATTTGGCATATCTTCACTGTGACTTTGGAACAAATACTTATAGAATACTCTCGTTTATGCTGTACTGCATTTAGCTGTATCGTAAAGGTAGAAAATATACAGGATGTTTAAATTTTGGATGATCAAATGAACGGAGGTGTTTGAGAGTTTCGTTTCAATTTGCAACCAAACGAAACCCACCTGTACGTTCTGTGATGTTTTCGATCTAAGAAATTGATCTGATTTCACGTTTGATTTAACACAAGCTCTGCTTACTTTGGGGCTAGATGATGTTGTGTGTATTGTCCAGCATTCATTATTTATTATTATTATTTATTATTTTATTTTCAATGAAAACTTACCTTGACTGACCTTCTAAAATTTTAATCCCTGTTATGTCCTCGTAGATGAATTTTCTCGCAGACTAGCCATGGGCAATAGTGTGTGCGCAAACACAGAAACCCCTGCTTACGAAATATGTCCAGCAATAAAGTAAATAAATCATAAATAAACAAATAATGCTTTAAAATCCACAAGGCATCATTTAGCCCCAAGCTAAGCAGAGCTTGTGTTATGGGTACTAGATCAAAGTCAAAGTCAAAAACTCTTTATTTCCATAAATACAATAAATGTACACTTAGAAAAGGTCAAATTCTTAATAATTAAACACTGACACGGAAATAAAGTGATTTTTTTTATTTCTGTCGCTTCGGTATGTAGACTAAAGTAAAGAAGCGACGAAGAAACCTTTAGCCTGTTAGTTGATGACTGATATACATACATAATACAATACATTACTAGCTGCTGCCCGCGGCTTCGCACGCGCTTTTCAAGTATCCTATGTCCGTCCCCGGGATACCATTTACCTCCCTGACAAATTTCATTGAGATCCGTTCAGCTGTTTAGGCGTGAAAAGGTAACAGACAGACAGAGTTACTTTCGAATTTATAATATATTAGTATGGATGCCCAGAACACCCGGAACAAATATTTGCAGATCGTACAAACAACAACCTTGCAAAGTGCCTCACCTGTATCTTGGACGAAGCTTTGTCGGGGTTGGAGGGGGCTGAGGCAGCGGAGGGAGGCATCGCCTTAGACACCGCGGTGCGGTGTACGATCGGGTTTAAACGCCGGACCTCTTCCAACTGTGAAGTAACAATTAATGTATTGCCCGAAATAAATGTAGTTTAAATAGTTTTTTTTCTATCAACATATTATAGATTGGATTAGGTACAAGTCAGTTCTTTCTACGCTGGCACGTTGTTTCGAACAGGTCGAAAAAATGAAGGGTCGGGCAGTCAAAAAGGCAACTAAGAGAAAATCGCCCTAGGTATTGTCCTACTGCCTACGTTTGACTATTGAGTCAAACATTAATTGTATTCTATAGGTTATATAAATAAATATAATATACTTAATTAAGGTTCACTATAGACTGCTCGGCACACAGTATGTATGGAGAGAGAGGAAGACGTCACTGTTAAAACTTTTAGGTAACGCCGGATTGACGAAGTGAAGGTCGATCTCCGCAAACTCAACGAGCGAGAGGCAGCTCGGGACCAGGATGGCCGAGTCCTTAGTAGGGGTTGTGAACAAATTTACTAAAACGAAAAGCTTTTCGTGTCCTTCCATACAATTGACGCCTTGCAGCGTCTCCAACTACTTATCGCAGTTTGACAGTGATAGATAGATAACATTTTATTGTATCATACAAATTGTATCATACAAACGCATAACTTGCGCCAAAAATTGAAGTTGAAGTTGAACGCATAACTTGACGTGTTTTAAAAAGCAATAAACCGACTTCAAATTCCGGTTCATAGATAATATTCCAATGTCTCAGACGAACGAAATCACCCCTACCTTACTTTCCGAAGGTCTATGTTCACGTGCAAAAAATTTAGTTTACACTGGGCCGACATCTAGTTATAATTCAAGTCTAATTTAGTTTGATGACACATGGATGAAACTGTTGACGCCCGTTGCCATGGAAACCATTAATTAGGTGATAATGAAAATATCATATTCTGAAGAATTTTTACAAACCTACGTTTTACGTCGCACATAACAATTCCTCGAGAATCAAACGCTGACGATATGGTGTTGCTGGGTCCATCGGTGGGCTCTATTCAAAAACTTATAAAAATTTGTGAGAGCTACGCGGATGAACATGGACTCACATACAACTCCAAAAAGAGTGAAATCCTTATATTTAAAAGTGGAAATGTTAGGCCAGCCTATGTTCCGCCTATAGTTCTCAGTGGTGCGGCTCTGAAGGTAGTTAGTACGGTTAAATATTTAGGACATGTAGTCAATGACTCTTTATGTGATGATGGAGATGTTGAGAGGGAGCGTAGAGCTCTGGCTGTACGGGGGAACATGATAGCGCGTAGATTCGCACGTTGCTCGAGTGAAGTGAAAGTGACGCTATTTAAAGCATACTGTCAGTCGTTCTACTCGAGCAGCCTGTGGCTGAACTGTACCCGCCGCGCAGCCAGCGCTCTTCGCGTCCAGTACAACAACATTTTCAGGATGCTGATGCGGCTGCCTCGCTTCTGCAGCGCATCTGGTATGTTCGCGGAGGCGCGCACGGACGACTTTTACGCGATCATTCGCAAAAAAGTCGCATCCCTATCTCAGCGCGCGCGCGCCTGTAGCTACAGCATCCTACAAATGATTATGTCTCGTCTGGACTGTCCCATCCAAAATAAGTGGATGAGGATATTAATAGGGAGTATGTAGCTCCTTTTAAGCTTTAAGTTAGGTTAGTAAGTGTGTAATTGTGTTATGTAATTAATGTTATTATGTAATTCTAATTTAATCAAAAACCTGTCTAATTTAATTCATCATATTATTTAAGCTAAGATTTTATTTTAATTTTTATTGTGACATTTTTGTATATTTTATGGATGTATTATCTGAATTAAATGAGTTAATAATATACCTCAAAATCAATTTTTATACAACAACGAAAGAATCATCAAAATCTATTAACAATTGGCGCAGATATCACCAAAACTGTTGTAGCTAGTCGTGATTCTCCAAAAATATTATGTTGCTTTTTAAGTTTAACGGGATAAATACTAATCCCTCGGGAATAATTTTTTTTATGGGATCGCCTCGGGATCATTCTCTATACAATAGCGAAAGAACCAGTAAAATCGGTTACCCATAGGCGGAGATATCCAGTAACATACATACATAAAAATAAAAAAAATATAGACGAACTGAGAACCTGCTCCTTTTTGACGTCAGTTAAAATACAATGCAGAATGAAATGCTGAGAATCAATAAAGTACAAAGGGCGGCCTTATTGTTTTGAGCGATCTCTTCCAGGCAACCTGAAGTGATTTAATACTCGTAGTTTCATACGAACTCGATTATTGTTTTCAAATGGATTTTAAACATTTGACAGAGGCTTTTACAGAATATAATTTATCTCATTCTTTTTTCAACTTTTAAGACAAGAATTTTTTTTCGTTTTTGTATTTTGCAAGCCCATACTGAGCATAATAGAGATGTTTTTTGTCGGAGGCCGAGTCGCAGAAGTAAGTATTATATGGACCTGGTGTGCGAGTTCCTGGCTTCGCCGCCCCGCCTGCCTCAGGTCACTCTGCAGGGTGTTATTCTCGCTCGCCATTTGCTCGCGCGACTTACGCTCCGCCTCGAAGTCACACCTGAGAACATTTTATTTATTTTTAACGATACTCACCATGAAAACTTTCTATAGTTACAGACAATGACTAAAACGCTAAGTAGCTCAACCTTTTAAAATAATCTGCAGTTATTTTTGACTTCACCTATAAAACCATAGAAAACGCAATGTTGGACGCCCTATCGGGTAAGCTGTATCGGGTTTCTGTATCGAATCCGCTCCAGTTTGCAGTGAAGGGAAACTATTAAATATGGACCAACGTTCATTCCAACTCTTCAACAACCTACAGCAGTTGAAATGAGAGCATTCAATAGTAGATCATGACGCAAGAAATATAATAATATAAAATATAAATATATGCCAGTATCATTCCTCAAACAAGCCTTTTGCCACTATAACCACGCTTAAAACTTTTAAATCCATCATGGTTAATAACACTAAAGTTGTTTACCATGTACCATGATTTAAGTTTTGAGTTTTTCAATATTTCGGCAGTTACAACTCAAAACTCAAATCATGGTAAATATCCCGTTGTAAATGACTTTAGTATCACCACGCTTGACAGGCGAACTAGTGATCGCCAGTAAAAGGAATTAAAAATTCACAGAAGGAATTCGCTGGCGTTCGGTTAGACTTGTACGGCATCTATGGGAATAGAGGCGTCAACTCCTACGCTGCGACCGCCTCAGCTGAAATACCAGCCAATTATAATATCCAGCTCACCTGTAGACCTCCAGCTGCGCCTTGAGATGCTCGGAGTCGTCCCTGCTGTTCCGCAGCCGGTTCACCTCCGCCTGCATCGCCTGCAGCTCTTGGCCGCGAGCCATTAAAGCCGCTGTTAGGGAGCTGATGTTGCCGTGGGTTTTCTGGTGATAAACATCACAAAATGACTTCCAGGTGCGTTCATTAATAGCTTCCCCGAATCCTCAAACGCTAATAACTACTAATAACATTTGAGCAGACTCCTGGGCTCTAATCCCACTAAATTTATCGCTTCGCCATAACAATAGTATCGTCTCAGAATTACCTCTAGGACCAGAATACTTTTTTTTTTTCGTAAATAGACATTCGTTAGACCACACTCTCACCTGACGGAAAGTGACGATGTGGCCGACGACGACCTATCACGAAGGTCTAGAAGACGCCAATACTCACTCTTGTTTTGAAAGTTAATGATTATGATTGATAATGATTAGATTTATTTAAAGCTTACCAGATTCCTAACAATAAAGTTAAAAATTCACCACTTTTCAGCTGCAAGTCACCAACTTCTAGTCCTGATTTCAATTTCAATTCATTTATTCTCAAACAATTTACATTGTGTCGGAAATTACACATCGATAGGTACACAGATAAAACAGACAAAACAGAGAATTATATAGTACAGCTACAATAATAAAAAAAAATGTTAAACTAAGGTCTGACAGACAGAGCAAAAAAAAATAAAAAATCTTGGCAGCCTCCGGTGTCTTGGGCATTTCGCATCTAGGTTTGCTCAGAATCTTCTAACATTTGTTATTTTTATTACCGCTTTACAACTTAAAAAAAAAAAAGACCTCTTACCTCCTGTGAGTTCTTAGTCACTTCTTCTTTGTAATCCTTGAAGATACCCTCGAATATCGTCAGAGTACTGCGCACTTGGCCACTGGAACAATACAGATATATACTCTACGAGATAGAGCTCTGCAGTGTTCTTGGATGAGTGTAGTTGTTTACAGTGATTGATGGTTTATTTTTGCTTTTTGTACATGTATCAACATTTAGGTAAATTTTGAAATGCTGGCGCTATTTCCTTTTGTTTTTCGTATACTGGAGGCCCACGTCAGCGTGGACAATTGTATGCAGACCCAAATGACAGTCGCGGCAGCTTATAAACGTTTATTGATATCTTCATAACCGTCCGCTGCTGGACCACTGTTGGGCATAGGCCTACCACAATGAGCGCCAAGCTTACCTCATCTGCCAGCATCCAGCTGGCAGAAAACCAAAGTCATCGATATAGCTCGAAGAATTAGCACGCTGAAGTGGCAGTAGGAAGAACCGACAACCGCTGGGGTAAACGTGTTGAGCGAGACCGCGACTTGGCAAACGTGACCATCTACGAAATACTGCTGGCAGATGCTGGATGGCTGGCCTTTGCAGAACAATTCTACCACCGAACTGCGATCCCCAACCCCATGCCAAGCGTGGGGATTATGGAATTACACCCCGTGTGATAAAAGCCAACAACGCGCTTATCAGGGGGAGGCCTAGGTCCAGCAGTGGACCAATATATGCTGTGGAGGTGGAGGTAGAGATGCTGGACGCGGCAAGAAGAAGCCAGGATGCTATGACACCTATGATAGGACGCAGACCTCTAGTGTCTGAAAGTGAACTAAGAGTCTGATGATACTACTACTTACACGTTAGTCAAGGCTTCGCTCTGCTGGATCTCCAGCTGATGCTTGAGATTATCCAGCCCCTCGCGGAACTGTTCCTCGGAGCGCCTGCCCAGGCTGCAGTCATATAGGCTTAGGGTAAGGCCTAGAATGTCCACTAGGCTGTCTGAAAGCCTGTAAAAGAACGAGAAAAAGTTTTTAACTTGTCGGCGTGAACTATAATTTAATTTTATCTTTGTTATTTTTTTTCTGTACAGTAAAGTTTTTTTGTATTTGTATTTTTTAATAGTAAAAGATGATGCAGCCACAAAGTTTTTTATCCAGACTTTAATGGGGTCCTAGTATCTGAGTGTATGCGTTTATGCGCCTGTCGTCGTAGCTCACAAACGATAAGACATATATATAAAATTTTATTTCTCATGGTAAACAAAACCTGATCACTTTCATTGCCCATGACATATTTACATGGCCTATTTTACCGATGTGTTCCCGTTGTCCCCATTATGGGGACAACGGGTAGTCATCAAATTTCCTTCCCGTTGTCCCCATCGACGTTTTGTGTTATGGGGACAACGGGAAGTAATACAATTTCCTTCCTGTTGTCCCCATTGACGCTTCCCCGTTATGGGGACAAAGGGAACTTATAAAATATCCTTCCTTTTGTCCCCATTGACGTAAGCATCTCTCTTTCACGTTTGCCCCCATACGTACTGGGCAGTGAATGCATTAAATAAATAAACCCACCCAAGTGTAAGTTCACACAGCAGTCTGTTTTACACAACCGTTTTATCGTATCCGTTTATATTCGGCGATGGTGGATGTCGTTGTACGACCGAGTTCACACACATTACAGGGTTCCAGATCCACTCATACAAAAACATCGCCATTGCCGAATAAAAACGTATACGATAAACCGGACTGCTGTGTGAACGTAAAGTTACGTCTCCGACGTCGTCTTACGTCGTCGACCTAACCGAAAACGTACTTTACTTCCTACTGATAATTATCTATATTTTTACCCACCCATGCGTCAGCTTATTCAACAGTTCAGCGAGATGTTTCAGCGCGCGGTCGTACAGTTTCACATTAGACGCCAGGGCCGACGCATCAGTCGGGGAGGTGGGCGGTGAGTTCACTGACAGGCGCACTGGTTGGAACATCTGGAGGAAATAAGGTGTTATGATCCATACTAATATGATAAATTCGAAAGTAATTAATTCTGTTTGGGGCAGAATTCTGCTAGCCAATCGCTTTACTATGACAATGGTATCGTCACAGAATCACGGGTCAGTGTGTTGTCATCGAATGCGTAAATTATTTGAAATAAATAACTTACTGTAGTGGTAGCTACTAGCCAAATAACTTACTGTAGTGGTAGCTACTAGCCAAATAACTTACTGTAGTGGTAGCTATTAGCCAAATAACTTACTGTAGTGGTAGCTACTAGTCAAATAACTTACTGTAGTGGTAGCTACTAGTCAAATAACTTACTGTAGTGGTAGCTATTAGTCAAATAACTTACTGTAGTGGTAGCTATTAGCCAAATAACTTACTGTAGTGGTAGCTACTAGTCAAATAACTTACTGTAGTGGTAGCTACTAGTCAAATAACTTACTGTAGTGGTAGCTACTAGTCAAATAACTTACTGTAGTGGTAGCTATTAGTCAAATAACTTACTGTAGTGGTAGCTATTAGCCAAATAACTTACTGTAGTGGTAGCTACTAGTCAAATAACTTACTGTAGTGGTAGCTACTAGTCAAATAACTTACTGTAGTGGTAGCTACTAGTCAAATAACTTACTGTAGTGGTAGCTATTAGTCAAATAACTTACTGTAGTGGTATCTACTAGTCAAATAACTTACTGTAGTGGTAGCTACTCTGAGCCGGATTTTCATTTCTTGTATTTGGTCTTTATGTATGACTGCCAGATCATTCATGGTACGTTTGTAGTCAGCTAATTCCATCTGAAATATTAAATTTAACTTTTATAGCTATTCATTACTTCATCATCATCATCAACCTAGTTAGTCCACAGCTGGACATAGGCCTCCCCTAATGAGCGCCATAGCACCCTGTTTTCAGCTTGCCACATCCAGCATCTGCTTGCAGTCTTCGCAGATCGTCATCCCACCTGGCCGGAGGGCGTCCACGCAACGTTTGCCGAATCGCGGTCTCGCGGTCTACACTCAAGAACACGTTTACCCCAGCGGTTGTCGGTTCTTCACGAGATATGACCGGCCCACTGCCACTTCAGCTTGCTAATTCATTGAGCTATGTCGATAACGTGGTTCTCTGTCGGATGTATTCGTTACGAATCCTTCAGAGAAACTCCGAGCATAGCTCTTCCCATAGCTCGCTGAGCGACCGTGAACTGGTGGACCAGCCCTACCGTGAGTGTTGACTGTGTGAGAGAGATAGCTTACTTGCCGTATACAATATACAGTGGTGCACCGGATCAGAATGGAAGCGTACGCAGCGTAGGGATTTGTTGCTTTGTATTGATTTATATAGTTCAGCGTGCACTGGATCAGCATTTCTGCCGATACCGAGCGCTGTTGCATAGTGCGCGTTGCTCATCTCTCCGAGGGATGCGCAACGCGCGCGTCTAGAACCGCACTTACCCCGAAGAAGTTCATCCCTTAACGAGGGATCGTTAAGGGATGAAGTTGGTGTTATTCCAACACAAATAAAATTAGTAGTTAACCCGCTAAAATCCTTAATAAATTCGTCAAATTACTTTAGATTTTATAATAAAGGGCAATGGCCTTTATTAACAAAGAAAATTACAATCAAATTATAACTAGTATTTACAATTGAAACAATTAAGCTAACTGCAGACTGTTGCAAACAATCTACAGGTAGCTCAACTGATACATATCAATACCAGTCGGAAGCGTCCCCAAGACGCTGGCTGCATTGCCCCGCTGTATGGCAATGCTGATGCGCTGCGCCAGATATCCGCCAGCTCTCGGGTCACGCGTCGCGTCGACCAGACGCTCAGATAACTTTTTAAAAACCCGGAGAGCCTCGGTACCCCACGGACCTAGGGTCTCGACCCCAAAGGGAGCAAATATGTAGGCTCTGTCGAGACCTGCATATTTGCGTCTCTTGAGATCCTCGGCCAAATCTGCCGCCGCACCAGCCCTTACGGATGTCCTCGGAAGATGGGAAGGCGCAAGTGTGTCGACGCATGTAGCGTCCCACACAATGGGCCTCCCCAACTCCCATGGGACTAGTGTCATGCCGTCAGGCCTCTTACCATCGTCACGCAACAGACCATTCGGTTCGAGAATGGCTGGTACGTTAGCGGTGACAAAGGCCCGCCGGATGACGTCGTTAAGGCTGGCATGACGAGATATCCGACCGGCGGCCCTAGTACACGATAATCCGTGATGACCAAGCTGTTCGACAGCAGTACCGCACTGGTATTGATGAGGCGCGCAACACATTGCACCCAACCGAAGACATGTTGCGATACGGAAAGTTACGGGATCCAATAAAGTGCCAGTGTTAAATGAAGGAAATGCTTGCAACCAATGTCCTGACTCCCATTTAGAAACGGCCAGGAGACGGGCATGATCCGCAGAGCTGGAGCACGTTTGTAACAAACTATTCCGTGTCAACTCACACAGAGGCCCGTCCCATTGCCGTTGAGACAAAAGAGATTTTGGGGGAGCAGCATTAGGGCAAGCATTATGCCAAGCCGTTCGAGCTTCGTCTAAAAATGAAATTTTGAATGAAATTCCAGGTGGGACCAAACAAGATGACTTTAAAATTTTTTCAACTAAAGAACTAGTGCTGTAGACGGAAGACAGGAACGCTGGAAGGGCTACACTTGAAATTTTGCGTATACCTAAGCCTCCCAATTTGACAGGCAGGGAGGCCTGCGACCATGCCTTGTCATCTAAATCGACATTCAAAACCGATGATAGAGTATTCTTTATTATGTTGTCTAAGCCTTCCAAGAGCTCACTGTGTTTCCACAGTTGACTACATCTCAAAGAATACGTAAATTTAGGTACAAAAAGACAAAATCGAATTATTGTAAAAGCCATATGGCTATTAATTTTGAGCAGTCTGTCCAAAGTTTTGTTGAAATTTTGAATTTTCTCGTCTACAAAGGACTGAAAAGACTCATCAAGAATTGGTGAACCAAGGAGGCGAAGTGAACATTTATCAACAACTGTTATGTTGGGGGCTAAACTATTGAATTTTCCAATGATATTGTTTTTGTCTACACAAGAGTCCGAAATAAAAAGCTCGCACTTTGAAAAATTTAATTCCAAACCTATTTTTCGAAATTCATCTGTGATGATTTTTAGATCATCAAAAACTGTGTTTACCTCTCCACCTAAAGTTCCGTCATCCAAATACCAAACATTGAGCTTGGATTGGAGACGTTGAATTATCGGTTGGATGGCAAGGCTAAATATGGCCGGACCGAGAGGGTCGCCCTGCTGACATCCAACAGCGGACAAAATTACTTTGTTCTTGTAAATTAATTTTGACGGCAAACCGTAACATTGCCAAAGAAAAGGGTAAATTTGTGGAATTTTGTCTTTAATTTGTTTTAGCAAGGCGCCCCTGTCTACGGACTAGAAGGCGTTTTTGACGTCTACCTTCAGAATTACCTCCCCACAATTTTGGTCTAAACATGTACGAAGGGAATGTACTGCGGCCTCACATCCGCCTCGCGAACCAAAGCCTAGCTGAATTGGTCGGAAATAGTCGCCTAAATAGGCGGCTTCTTTCCGACAGCAGACTTTAGCCGCAAGGCGGCGGTATGTAGTGCCCACGGCTATGGGTCTTATACCGCCATCCTTCTTTTTTAGGGCACAAAGGTTCGCACCGTATAAGAGTTCTGTGATCTCGCTGTTAACTCGGCCTGACAACATCAGGTTGATTAAACCTGTCAAGTCTTCCAGAAGGACTTCACCTGCATGGCCAGACCCGCCAGACAGAAGATCTTTTAGATGCTGTGGAGTCACAGCATCCAGGCCGCCGGCAGAGCCACTCTGAAAAGACATGACAGCTTTAAGCACGTCCTGGCTGGTCGTGCTTACAACGACATCACTCTCTTCCGGTGGATCGGGGAGTTGTGTATTGGCCCCTGCTGGTGGATGCTTACTCTCAAGAGATATGAGAGTAGCATTGTCATTTGGCGCCATCGTGTCGTTTGAGAACATTATGCGTGAGGCACCTTTGATATCACCATCATTGAGTTTACTCTCTACAAGTCTGTAGATAGTAGACTCAGGCAATGGCTTATTAGAATTTGAAATTTGTGGTGTGGCCTGATCAACAGTGGAAATAGGCTGCCCTTCGCGTGCAGTGTACCTAACACAATTTTGTTTAATCTTAACCGTGACTGATGATTTGTTGCCCAAATCTTTCTTTATATGCAGTACGCTGTAAGGAAAAATTAGTAAGTGCTCCCAAGCTCGCTTGGTGTTTTTTGAAACAGCATTCCTAATGGCTCCTGAGAGAGCGGAAGCGACAGAGATGCGGGCACCTCGAGGAATACGTTTAAAAATAGAAGTTGTAGCTTTGTACTCACTCAGAACTTTCCAAAAAATAAATGATTCTATTAACAAAAAATATATTCTGTTCTAGAACCGAGTATAAGTAAATGTACCTTTAGATTCTCTGCCTTCAATAACTGTAGCTTAGCAGTCTGCAGTTGTTCGAGGTACCGGCCTATCTTGTCCTCCAGCCTTTTGATGTCGACTTCGCGTTTCGCAAGCTCCTGCGGTGAGTCAGCCATCTGTGGACAAGCGTAACAACTTTATAAAATGCACAAATAATCCTACTTATATCGTAAAAACTAAAGTTTGTGCCGTTCTTAAGATTTTTGTGCGAAGACAACGCCAAAACTATTGAATTAATCGAGCAGAAATTTGCACACTTTAACCTTTTGGACCTGGAATAGCATATAGGCTACATTTTTATTCTGAAATAAAAACGGCAAGTGCGAGTCGCCTCGCACACGGAGGATTCCGTACCATCTGGTCTGGTCACACTTTTAGAATTTAGTTTAAATAAGATTTCGTATAGTTAATATTTAAGTGTGATTGATTGTTATCAAAGACCAAAAAAAAAGCATAGCGCGGTCACCTATCCAAATACTGACCGCGCCCGACGTTGTTTAACTTCGGTGATCATAATCCCCACGCTGTGCATGCGGGTTGGGGATCGCAGTTCCGTGGTAGAATTGTTCTGCAGGGGGCGCTGCTGCCCGCCCCCGGTGGATATCCCTTAGTCACCTATTACAACACCCTAGAGAAAAATGAGGGCGGCATAAGCACGGCATAATTTAATACGTACCACTTCTAATTTCTTCTCCAAGTGTTCAATGGTAAAGTTTAGTTCACGCAGCTCCTTCTCGTGCTCCGTTACTTTGACAGACAGCTGCAACTGAATATTATCATACATTTTATATGCGTAATGACAAGTTTTAATCAGCTAGAAAAGATGGCCCCTTTTTTTACATTGCGGGTGTCAACGAGAAAACGAACACAACCAAAAGTAGACAGCAAAATTATCAATGGGAAAGAAGTTTTCTAATGCTCACTTTTGAATGCTTTTTAATCTCACACATCACATCAACAGTCTTTAAAAGTCCATTGCTGGACGTAAGCCTCCCCTGGTAAGGCTTTTAACGCATTCACTGCCCTGCAAGACCTGCAGATAAACATGTGCGTCGTGGGCCATGAGTGTTTGTAAGCTCACCGTCGTCGTTTATTTTACTATTATTACTTTATAACATCCCAGATAATAAGACTCAAAATAACATACTTCAACCTGTTTGAGTTTCTCCTTCAAATCGTCTCTTTCTTTGGTGGTCGCATCAACGATGTGCTCTAGTGATTCTTTCTGCCAAGTCAGTTTCTCGTTGTCTGTGATCACCTTTAATAACAACCAGTCTTTTCATTATTTACTTATGCCATAGATAAATGTAATATTTCGTCCAAGCTTATACATATAAAATGCTTTGTCCTGAATTGACTGACGGATCAACGCACAGCCTAAACCGCTGATCTTAAGAAAACCTATTGTACACTCATAGAAATATCAATCGGTTCGGACGTCTTCTGATAGCGCAGTACACTTGGCACCGGTGATAACACACTTCCATTATTTATATTTAAGAAAAGCATGATAGTTTTGAAGCTGCCATCGTGTCTTTGATTTATACTAGTTAGCTGTATTAAGTCTAAGTTACCTGTTTTCATATCGTGTACTGTTGTATCAGAATAATCGTATTTCATTAATTCATTCATCTTGCTGAAATTTTTCATGGATTTAGTTCTAAACCTGGATTAACATTAAATACTACTTTTTATTCCGAAAAAGCGCTTTTTTAATCTCAATCAATTATAAAAATAAAGTGCACATTCTGCTTAGTTCGGGGCTAGATGCTGTGTTCGGCATTATTTATTTATTTATTCAATTCCATACTAATATAATGAATACGAAAGTAACTCTGAAAGTGTCTGTCTGTAACCTTTGCACGCCTAAACGGCTGAACGGATCTCAATGAAATTTGGCAGGGAGGTGCGACGCGGCGAGCAGCAGCTAGCAGCTATATTCACCTGACGCCGTTGCTTCTCGACCAACTCCAGCTGAGCTGTCAGTTTGTCCACCGTATCATCTTCTGGTGACGTCACAAACTCTAGCGCAGATGATGGACCGGACTTAGGGATGACAGGGTCGGGTTTAAGTTCCCCAGTCTCCCCGTTCACAATGGATGGGGGAGAGTCTGCTAGCTGGGCTATGTCTTGCTTCAGCTTCTTGTTCTCTTGGCGGAGCTGCAAGAACAAATTACAGAGCGGACATATATACATTTTCAATGACAGTGCTCCAAAATTTAAAAGTAAACTGCTGGACTATTTACGGCAACCTCCAGAGGACCCGCCTGATTAAATATTTGTTAGTCTTAATATTAATAACAATATGTTTGTATTTGAACTACCTAGTTTATTTTCATTATTGTTATATTATTTTAAGTTTTCTTACTATGTAGTTTATATCTATATATACAAAAGAAAGTCGTGTTAGTTACACTATTTATAACTCAAGAACGGCTGAACGGATCTCTGTGAAATTTGGCAGCGAGGTAGATACCTTTTATTCCGGAAAAAAGCGTGCGATTTATAAGTAGATTTGTGAAGGTAATTCCTACAAATATCGTGTTAACCTGTTAGTAACATGCATATCAGGACAGGACCTAATTTTAAGTTTGTTTTAAGTGATTGATGTGTATGTGGTTGGTAAACCTTTTGTTATATAAATAAATAAACTTTATGATTCTAACGTTACGTACGGAATTTCGTAGTATCTTTTTTTAGCTGCAACCCATTTGCAAAAATAAAAAGATAAAATCATGTTCACCACGGAAAACCATCGCTAGTCATGGCATAGATATATCTATAGCAAACGGTGAGCCGCTTAATTAGGTCTTTCGTCTTTTAATTACGTCTTGTTTTGAGACCTAATTCCAGTATTTATTAATTCCAGTATTTTCTTCAGCTTGCCGCATCCAGCATCTGCCTGCAGTCTTTCGCAGATTGTCATCCCACCTGGCCGGAGGGCGTCCTACACTACGTTTGCCGAGTCGCGGTTTCCACTCGAGAACACGTTTACCCCAGCGGTTGTCGGTTCTTCGCGAGATATGGCCAGCCCACTGCTACTTCAGCTTGCTTATTCTCTGAGCTACGTCGATAACTTTGGTTCTCTGTCGGATGTATTCGTTACGAATACTATCCTATGTTTCTCTGAAGGATAGGATTCGTAATGCCGTTCGTCATGACTTTGGTTTTATCCAAATTCATGCCAAGACCGATGCATCGCAAGGCTGTGGGTACGCCATCCAGCATCCGGTTCAGCTCCTCTAGCGACTCCGCTATTAAGACTATGTCATCAGCGAATCGCAGGTGCGAGATGTAATCGCCGTTTATGTTAATGCCCTTCCTTTTCCAGTCCAGCGTCTTAAAAATATCTTCCAACGCGCTCGTGGACAGTTTCGGGGATATGACGTCCCCCACGTCTCACTCCTCTGCGCAATTGGATGGGTTTAGACTGCTGGCCCTGTACTTGGACACTCATGGTGGCGGCCTCGTCGAGACATCTCAGCACCTCGATATAACGATAATCTACTTGGCATCGCTGTAAGGATTCCAGAACAGCCTAGGTTTCGATGGAGTCGAAGGCCTTCTCATAGTCCACAAAAGCGAGACACAGGGGCTGGTTATACTCTTCGGACTTCTGTATAATCTGCCTTACTGTGCGAATGTGGTGTATGGTGCCATATCCTCCTCGGAACCCGGCCTGTTCCGGTGGCTGGAACTCGTCAAGTATCCTGGCGAGATGATTCGTGCGATAAAATTAATGCAAGGTTTCAATTGACCAAAAGTCACCAAAAGTATCACCTAAAAACATTTAGTTCGTAATAGCAATTCCTAGAAAGATGTTTTAATTCAAAACAAATTTTGTTGATTTACCTTCTCAATCAGCGCCTTAGTTTCCTCAAACTTCTCCCGATGCTGCATCGTAGTCTTCAGCATATCATCCTGACACGACGCTATCACAAGAAACTGTTCTTTCAACGAGTCGTTGTTCTGTTTGAGCGTATCTTTCAGTATAATATTCTCGTCGAGGATCTCCCCGAAGCGTTTCTGGAGTTCTTCCGTAGTTTTGTCTTCGGTTATTATGGTGCTGGCTGCCATCATGCTAGCTGGGGATGGCTGGGGGCAAGATGAGGGTTGTTAGAGTACTTTCGAGCGAACAATTGGAGGGAAACTGCACGGGACAGACCAAAATGGCTAGGAGGCTAACTCCCGTATACTCAAACGGAACACAAATTTAAACACGTCTCAAGTCGTGACTTTTGGCAGTTTTCAATGAAAAGCCGTCAAAAAAACGCTATTTGAGGCGTGCCTCCCTAGTTGCGTTTGAGCACTCGGGAGTAAGACACAGTTTGAATCGCTAACCCCTGAGTAGTCAAACGCAACTCAGATTTAAGCACGTCTCACGGGCCGCGTGAGTTGCGTTGAGTATTCGAGGGTAAGTACATAAGAGGTACGTGATTATCAAGTTTTTTAAAGCAAGATTAAGTAGAACTAATAACCTCAACTTTAAGACGGAAGTAATGTAAAACTTGTATCATACAGACTAGGCAAGTACATAAGTTATGTTCATTAGATTAACACATTCTGGTCGACATGAGATGTCGACCAGAATGTGTTAATCTTCATCATTGCAGCCAATATTGATGATATTTTAAGCATGGATACTACTAGATACCTACTTAGGTACATTTTATAACTAGTTATATAAGTTGTAGAATAATAATAAGGTTCAATAATCTAATAAAAATCATCATTATTGCAATTATTTATCTTACATTGCAAATGCCTTTTGTGTAAACATATTGTAATGCTGAGAATGGCAAAATGTTGTCGTACTTATTTAATCTGTTGCCGCGTCTTTTTATACGCAATTTGAGATCCTTCCTTTAATGAATATTGCTTACAATTTTAACTGAAACTCGACGACAAGCAAGTGAGTTATAGTTATTTGTGTCGTAGTTTGTTTGTTTACAAACATTCTACATCGAGTTTGGCTAGTGTATAGTATTTTCTTTACCTACCTACAAATAACAATGTATTAGGAGATCATACACCTGCACACCAATCACCGGGCCCCCTGCCAAGCGTGGTGATTATGGCAAAAACCCCCCTTGTTAGGGAGTGGCACGTTCAGCAGTGGACGTGTGTGCTGATGCGGTGATCAAACTATTAGCCTGGGCGCCCCAGCAGTGGGCATAGGTAAAATCTAGCTTTTGCCTCCACTGTCCTGTGCTTCTCGCATCAATCTAAGTATAATCCTAACGTTAGATAGATCACTTTCTCAAACGTCACTTGTCAAAAAACAATTTTAAATAATTTGATTGTTTTGAATAAACTAAAAACCGACTACGAATCCCTTAATTATACACTTTTTTTAAGTTTTGCGGGATAAATACTAATCACTCGGGAATACAATTTTTATGAGATTATTATATAGATAGAAAGATAGAACATACTTTATTGCACACTTAAATCTAATATGAAATATTTACAACAGGACAACTTCCGGAGCGATCTCTACCAGACAACCATGGATGGATAGGATCATTGGACAGTACAAGGGGATATAGATCATTCTCTATACAATAGCTTCTCTATATTCTATAGAATTTTCAAAGTCGGTCCATAATTGACGGAGAAGTCAAATATATACTAGTATATCTATGTTTAAGTATATAATTATGTCTAAGTAGGTACACATATTTTTTGTTTCCTACTACCTAAACATTATTTCTGCTTCTCCAATAGCTGGATCGGTAGAGATGGGCCCTTCCCTTGGCCGGCTCGGTCACCAGACCTGACACCACTGGATTTTTTCGTGTGGGGTCGTGCAAAGGAACTGGTTTATACCGATGTAGAAATAAGCACGAAAGAAGAATTGATAGACAGAATTAATTCGGCGTTTGAAACAATGAAGTGAGAGATGATGTTGAAAACAACTACAACGGAAGTAAGACGACGGGCCCGTGCATGTGTTAGAAATCGCGGCAGTCATTTTGAACATCAATTAAAATGATTTTAATTAAAATGTTGTTTTAATTAGTCAGCCAAAATTTCAATTTAAATTTAAGTTTTCTTTCTCAATTTGGTTTGTAGGTCTTAATTTCAATAACTTGTGAGATATCCGCCTAGATGATACCTAAAAAGAAAGAGTAATAACCAAACATGTTTTTAAAAAGGTTTGATCAAAAAAAACACCATTCTTTTTTTTTTAAATAACGTCAAAAATGGTTTTCGTAAATCGCTGAAAGTTTTCGTAAGTTTTAAATGTCTGTAAAAAAATGGCTAATGACTCAGATACCTAAGAACATGTTTTGGTAGATTGCTTACACATACCTAGCTTAACTTAAATTAAACAAAAAATAATTAACTGGCCTTTCAAACTGGCAATGGTTGATTAGCAACTAACTGTAAAATTTTGGGTATTTTTCTTGCCTCCCATTAAAAATTGGTAAAAAAGAAATAGTCAGGCTTCGTCTAAGACAACTATGGCTTAAATGGTTCCAAATAGTCTACACTATCTTCGCCCACCAGCTTTGCACCTACCTTCCAATCAACCTGTATATTTGTAGTGCACCAACATTTTTGTGGGTTATCAGTAATTTTGTGCAAAACAAGTTTTGATTACCTCATTAGTCCTCAAACCATGTTAACCTCTTTCAACTGAGCATTATCTAAGAGACGTTTTCTTCTTAGCCAAAACACTAAGTGCCTTTTCATACGTCCAGGTGCCCGGGTAGCCGGTACCCGGCGGCGAAGTGTATGGGCATGTACGATAGCTTTCACACGTACCGGCATAATAGGCCTATATGTTATCAAGTTATCATTAAATGATAACATACCTAAACGCATCACAAATTTTGCGTTGCACACAAATGATGCGTTTAGGTATGTTATCATTTAATGATAACAATTAAATGATAACATACCTAAACGCATCACAAATTTTGTTATGTATAATGTGCAATACCTATCATTGTTAGAGTGATAACGTGATTAGTTATTTATTCTTAAATTCTGTAATAAATATAATTCTGTGTGTATGTAATGTGTGAGTTATTGTTTGAAATATTATATCTGAATTCATTAATTAATTACAGTACAATCAGTCACGAAAGTTGCTGAGCAGGAATTATTTATAGCAGATGCCTGGTTGGTATTTCTCTTTGGCCATAATTTTACGTTAAAGTCTTAACATCCTAATGTTACAAATGGTGTCATTTCGATGTTGGCGTAACTAAAATAATTTGACAGAACTACAAATGTTTCAAATGTACAAATGTTTGTTGTGTTGTCATAACGATCAAAATAATAAATTGATTGTTTTGAAAAAACTAAAAACCGACTTCGAATCACTGATCCCTGGGGAAAAACATTTTTATAGGACCATCCCTGGATCATTTTCTATACGATAGCAAAATAATGTTTAAAATCGGACCGGATAATTGATGGAGAAATCGACGAACACACATACAGGCATAATTTTTAGTGCTATCAAATTAGTTTAGTTTTGGCGACATCTAAATTAACACCGTATCAACCACTTATCACTAAATTGCTGAATATTCTAAAATGTTTTACAAATCGTTTCATGTACTCATATCGACTTCTGTTGCTGACTGTACCTAAACATAATCAAACACAATGTTAAACAGTGAATCAACCCTTATCATTGAATCCCAAACAAATCAATACTGATAAGAAATGACTCAGCAAATGTAAGTGAATTAGATGCGTGTACAATTTGCCTCATAAAATATGAACTTGACCTTAAAGTAGTTAGAATAAAATAGAATATACTTTATAAGAAATCAAATAATAACCCAAAAATTTTTCAAATTTTTTTTTTTACCTCTCGTCAGTCGAACTGAACGTATCTTTAGTCTTTGAACAGGATTGGATAACACTTCAATGTGTCCCCTGTAGGTGGAGCTAACAGCGCTATAGTCCGATGGAAGTCCCAGAGTTATTTGACTCCTACGTCACTAGACCTCGTTGTGTAGTTGGTTAGCACGTTCCCGTACTGAGGGAAAGACGCGGGTTCAAGTCCCGTCGAAGTCGAAAAATGTTTGGTATATTATTAGATTTCTTATAAAGTACCCAGTGTGAGGCTTAAGCACTATAATAATAAAAACCTTAGAATATACTTTATTCCACAAAAGTTGTACATCGGCGAACATAATGTTAGATAGCATTCTGCTAACCTTTGGGTAGTGTTGACAACAATTTAGTAGGTAGTGCTAGATAACAAAAATTATTAATTACAAGAAACAAAGGAAAATACAATTAATAAAAATACTCACATTAATACTTATATATGTACTATATTATACATAATTAGACATACATGAATAATAAAATATATAACATAGTTTATCTGAAGGTGTTACCCATTTTTTACATGAGTAGTTTTTAATAACATACATAATATAACACAGATAAGGGGATTATTAGACCAAGCCATATTAAGTGCTGCTTTGCATATAAGTAAATAAGTTGTGAGCTTGTTTACGCAAAATTGAATAAAACACACCTCTCTCTTCATACTCTCTCCATACATATTGTGTGCCCAGCACTGCAGGGTCTATAGTGATACATAATTAGATTATAAAACCCCTGTACAACTATAGAATGCAATAAATGATGAGTATTGAGCATTAACAGATGTAAAAGAATAAGTTCATAGAGAAGGGAAATTAAAATAAGAAACGTTTTTAGGTGACACAAAGAGAAAGTTCTATGTTTTGCTGTATGTATGTTTTTTTGTAATGTTCATTGATTACTCCATCATTTGTGGACCGATTGATTCTTTTGTTATTGTATATAGAATGATCCAGAGGCCCCATAAATTTTTTATATCAGTGTTTGTCTGCAAAACTTAAAAAACAGCATAAATATATGGATTTTAATTTTTTCAAAACAATAGAATCATTCCAGCTGTTACAAATGGGAACCGAACTGAAGGAGAATTGCTAGAGATAAACAGCAGTGAAAACTGGAGGAGGCATACTTACTTAGCTCTATACTAAAAACTTCATTCAAATTAAACTACTGAGGATAAATGCCTTATTATTATTTAAATCTAGTCTGGCAGAAGAGACTGATCGCAGATATAACTAAGTTATTTTTTCATTTGTTTTATGGTCAGATATCAACAAGTATAAATTACAATAACTGCATACTCACAGCATCAGCCAGATTAAAGTGGGCATGGTATGAAGCGCTGGCTTCTATCGACAGATCCTTCATGGCGTCTTCAATCTGTGCCTTGTCTAGAGCTCCGTTCATAATACCATTGGACTTGAGGCTGGTGCCGGGTGATGAGTCAAGGATGATGAATGACTCATCATCAATGGTAAATGTTTGTGTCTTCAGAGACATTCTTGGGCATCAATCTGGAATGATCATAAAAATCAACAAGTGTAAGTGAAGGTTCCTATTTCAAAACAGGAAATTGTTGCAGTTTCCTTTATTGTGATTTTTGCTGATCATTTTATTGATGAGATTCTGTTTTACAGCTAATTCAGCTAATATCTTAGTACAGCTAATGAGCACAAAATTGTAAAATAAATGAGTCATAGACTTATTTATTCTACAATTCTGTGCTATATTGGTTTCATAATTTCTAGGGAAATCCCTGCAGGTTTTGATCACCTTGAAAAATACGCTGGTTTTTGTTTTTTTAATGTAATTACAACTTGAAACATACCTACTTCCAGCTACCTACAGAATTCAACAGCGTAGGTAACCTCGGTCGGATCAAAATAACGTAAATTATACAGGAAAATACTTACATTTTTTATCGGTACAATGCGACGGTGTCCGCTGGTTTAGACCTGCGTCACTATGAAAATACGCACTCGTTATGATGTAGTTTTTAGCACACCATTTATTACAAATAAGGTACTGAAACCCGCACAAATGATTTTCAGAATTTTTTACTAACAATGTTCGTTAGATCATGAGCCGTCCACGAAGGAACGAAACGAGTTGTTTTGTTTCAACCAAGTAAAATTGACATTGAGATTACCAGAAGCGTCATCTTTCAGATTTGGAAAACGTCAATGTCAACCAGTCAGCTGTAGAGCTGTCGCCTGTCTACTGCCACCTTCGATCAGAAATTATTGAATAACATAGGATTTTGCGTAACATTATGAACAGCTGGCGGAGCTGTCCGTTCATAAATAGGTCAGTGTATATTTTATAAACTTACGCGATCTGAACACATTATTACTAGTATTATTTAACGTGTATTTATCGCGTTAAATAATACAAATAATAATAAGTAGTGTTTGATTCACATTTTTCATGGACGTTGATAAAAATTTGTGACCAAAAATTAAATCTATAAATCAACATACTAATTATTTCCAAATGCTACAAAAGTACATAGAATTCAAGTTTGTGCACATGGTTTCATAGAAAATTATTTACGATTTTCGGTAGGTAAACTACTTGCCTGTTACACTTATTTCTTGTAGGACGCAGAAAAAAATTGAACCACATCACCACATCAAATTTTACCACATCCAATTTTAATCCAGTGCGCAAAGTAAAGCAAGCTTAGATATATGTGTTTACCTAGTAGACAGAAATGTATAGCAACAAGCATTAAGAATGATGTATTTTTCATCAAAACACGAGTAGTTACTCTTCTCAAGTCGTAATTACCATAATCTTGTTAGCTTGCAGTTTTTATAAAGGTTAATGCAGTTTTAATAATTTATTGTGAATTACTGATTTATTTTAGTAATGCTTTGTTTATTCAATTAAAATACTTCCGGTAGGAAGTTAGTCTTTAGAATTGGTTGAATTTATGTTAATAATTATTTCATATTTCTTAGTATTTTAATTGGTTATTTTCTTATTTAAACAATGATGATGTTGTTTTTTCCAGTTGCGCGAAGTACTTTACTTGGACGAGCCATTGCTAAATATAGTCACAGGCCACAGGTCAGTCGCTTTATAGCTTTTGAAAAGTGAAGTCTTGTTGAAAGTGTTGAATAAACTCTGCTCAAGAACTGTGTCTTTTCATGCTGGTCTAATAATCGAGGGTAGAAAAGATAATGTTTCGCTTGAAATATACCTTATACTTAACTAATATTTTTTTTTACTAATGAATAATAATCGGAAATGAACACAGTTTCTTCAGCATTTTACAAGAAAATAACAGAGTCACATACTTTTTCTGAAATAATACCACAGGGTTAAAACAGCCACCCACGACACGATGCACACCTTCTTTTGTGATTTCCTTTGTGTTTTATTTTATCGGTTTTTAATACATAGTTACCAGAAAACAAGACGATGGCACTGCATTGTAGCACACCCGCTAAAGCGTCCGTAGATGTTTATCTTCAAAATGCAATGAACATGATTTTTGTGAATCTGCTAAATAACAGAGGGAGCGACAATTCCTCGTGATTTACACCTTTTGTAGCTCCACACTGAATAATTGAGCACCTTGGCATATTGTGCCCGGATGATAGCAACTGGAAATAACATCATTAGTACGAAAATAAGCAGAATTATGGAAAAATTATATTTTAAAGAAAATAATGTTTGTTTTGATCAAGGATATTTTGATACGTCAAAATTTTCTTCAAATTGTTGGATGCATGAGACAGAAGTACTTCCCGGTCCAGTTCAGGTTTCCTTCGTCCGAGCCGAGACTGCCTCCTTCCTTGTCATAATTGTCATTTTTCATTGTTCTCGTTTTGTTCGTACAGTCGGTCGCTTTGTCGTTGATTTGTGTATTTTTTACAAATAAAATCCGTAATTTTAGGGAAAACTGAAAGAAATGTCCAATGAAAACCATTTGGATTTAAACCACGTCCAACAATGCTTTCAAAGAAGCCTGAAAGAGGAAGACGACGTTATTATAGAAGCCTACATTGATGGCTACAACGAGCTGGTGAAGTGCGTTTTATAATTTATTATTTTTGTGCCATATGGAATGCAATATCTTATTATCAACTGATTTTTAGATTCCTGAATCTCATCGGCTCAGTCTTCTCGTTCGTAAGCAGCGATGTGAAAAGTAAAATAAAAGTTATGGAGAAACATAGAGAAGGCGAGAAGGCTAACCATTACGACTCCTTTAAGAAGATGATGAACTATGAAAAAGAGTCAAAATTTTATCTAACTAATGATTATACATCTGGTTCGAGGACAATGCTGCGTTTACACAGAGGATTAGGTATGTACATACTTTTGTATAGTCTATAATATGATTCTACACAAAGCAACTGTGGAACACATCAACCTGATTATTGCTGGTTCAATAGGTACCTGCAGCAAGATAAATTGGTTTATGGTTTGCTTTATATTTAGGGTCTGAGTGTAAACAATAGGAAGGGCTATAAAAAAAGTAACAAACTAAAATAAATAATAAATAATGCTTGACAATCCACAAAGCATCATCTAACTCCAAGTTAAAAAAATGTAAGTGTAAAACAACTTATTTCTGTTCTAGATTTCATCCGATTATTCCTAAAACGTCTCAGTGAAGCAGAGGAGAATATGAACACTTGCACTACATGTCAGGGTTCATACAATGAGACGTTAGCGGAGTTTCATCCTTGGTACATTAGGAAAGCAGCTACGCTGGCCATGCATGCACTGCCTTCTCGACCAGACTTATTGAAAAAGGTATGAATTGTATTTCTCAATGGTTTGGCCATAATTTTCTTTTATTTATCTAATGCATTGACTACTTCTGATGCACACGGATATGTACAACAGCTTGTTGCACAATGCTCTGGCTGAAGCTTGGTAGTGAATGTGCTATTATGATGTTTTTAATGTTCGTAAACAACTACTTAAAACACAAATATTTGGTGTTAAATATTTATTATAGTGCCTTTAAAATTAACATAATGATTTTCAAAACCAAATAAATAAAGGTTCATTGTGCAGAAATGACAGAAATGCAATCTTTAAAAATACCTATGTAGTAGAAACTATGTACATAGGTATCCAAACCATCCTGAATAATATCTTAGTACCTATTGAATTTGCCTATCTTATTTTATGTCTTATTGGGCGTTATTTATCAGATAAACAGAAGTCAGTTGTGTTTATCAAGAATTGTGATCATTAAATACCATATGGAAATTACAAATAAACCAAAAATGTTGTAGCAATAAGTTAAAAATGCTATACACTTTGTCAATAATGCCATATCATAAAAAAATCCCAGGCCCAGTAGAAATATTTATGGATATTAAATATACAACTTCAAGTATATTTTGTGTGTTTCACAATACTTATGTTAATTTTTATTATAATAAATGCTACAAAAGTACCTACCATTAACTTTCATTGCGCATGTCCGTCTGTCCGTCTTTGACAGACTGGGCTGCTGCGCGGATCGCATCGAAGAGGGCAGTGAATGCGTTAAATCGAAGTTTGTTTGTACATGGGTTCAGAAAAAAATATTAACGATTTGCAACTACTTTTCCGCTGCTTTTATTCCTTGTAGAATGCTGAAAATTTTATAAACTGCATATTTTTTCGCTGATTGTAAATCATTGCATCCTAAGCCTCTGCCCCCTACGCTAGGAGATAAAGATAAGTAGGTAAGATAAATGCCATGCAAATGAACCATGTTTATTAGAAGAAGGCTAAGATGATAATAGACAGGCACAAACGAGGTGTAGCCAGAAAAATGAGTCCATTTTCCTATTCGTACCTATACGTGCGCTCGTGTGCGTGAAAGCACTGAAGTTATGTGCTTGTCAACTCACACATAGATTAGTTTTTGAATTCAAAATCAAAATTTGAGTGGCACTATCCCTCTGCTGTGACAGCAGCGTCTTTTACCTCTACGCCATGTTTGATATGATATTACGTTTTCATCATGATCATGACACTAAATAATAACTAATTATGAGCATAGCGTCGATCGTGTCGCACTTGAAACCTTGTGAAGACTTCGAATCATTTAATTTTACACTGTTTTGAATTTTTGTGGGATCCTTTATTATTGACGGAAATATCGACGAACATACATAAAAAAAACAAGTAATACAACCGAACATAGAACCTCGTCTTTTTTTCGAAGTCGGTTAACAATAACAGTAAGTACTAACTCGTATTTGTATTGTTATACTAGCTTCTTTCTGCACGTGGCTTCGCTCGCGATTATTGTAAAAGAAAGTAGTATACAGGAGGTATGTTATTCCAGATCAAGATCATACAAGAGAGAGAAAGCAAGAGAAATACACATTCTCTGAGAATTTCAACTGTCTTCCTCTTACAGTTCATGAGATAGAGCCCTGTGACAGACGGACGGACGGACAGCGGAGGCTTAGTTGGTTCCGTTTTCACCCTTCGGGTACGGAACCCTAAAAACAACATACAGCCGAGCATAGAAAACAAAGTTCAGGAGGGAATGGAGTGAGGCCTTTGTCCAGCTGAGTCATAACCAGGGCTAATAAAGTTTATCATAATTCTCAGAGGTCTATTGCCTGTTGTCAGATAAACCCAAAGATACGAGTATAGTAGCCTACGTACCTAACTACAATAAAACATATATTATACGTTTTTGCACGCGGCTCCGTCATTTAAAATTGTGCCCGAAATAATTTATAAAAATTGTTAATAAGTTTTAAAATACGTTTTTAGTACTTACTGAAAGTTGACAAACACTAAAAGTTTCATCATCATCAGACCGTATATGCTGAACATAGGCCTCCTAAAATGACGCCGGCACTAAGACGCCTCCATCCATCGACTCCCTGCGACGAGATGAGAAGAGAGAGATGAGAAATCACCCACTCGTAATTTAAAACCCAAAAATGTAATAATGGTGGTGGTGGTGGAATACTTGACTTGGTTAAATCCAGCGTTTTGATAATCTCCCGTCGCGTCGCGCCCCGTACCTATGGGTGCATGTTGTCTTGATAGCCATTTGTCCACTGGAACGTTGTCGCCACTTGACTTGTTTTACCAGTATATTAATTTAGTTAGAAGGTTATTTGTGTCGTGATCATTTCAAATCAATAGCGTTTGATAGGACCGAGGTAAGTACTTAGGTAGATTTATTTATTTATTTTTAAACATGTACCTACATCTATCCTTACGGGCACACCCTTTTGTTTTATTTTTCGTAATGGGTATATTGCAATACCCATGCACGAACCGATGATGATGATGTTCATTTATGTATGTCTGTGTATGATGTTGGCCGCAGATGGCCATGACAGCGTTACCGGACTTTTGGCGGGCGCAGAGGGCGCCTCGCCGGTAAAGTTATATTGGGGCAGCGGGCACACCCAATGTAGAGTACCTTATAATAATATAATCGTCTAGTCGTACACAGTTAATATCAACATTAGAAAATTTTATCGAAAAACAAGTAAGCTAAAAAAACAAAACGTCAAAGATTAATATGTACTACAATAATGTCATAAATGATGCAGATATGTCAAAGTATAAACTTATTATTATATTTTCTTTATTGACAAAGAAAATTACAATTCAAAAATAAAAACAAATTAGAACAAGTAGGTTTTTACAATTGAAACAATAAAGCTAACTGCAGACTGTTGCAAACAATCTACAGATAGCTCAACTGATCCATATCAATACCAGTCGGAAGCGTAAACTTAAGTATAAACTTATATCGAAATAAATATAATAATCCTAAAGTTAGCATTAATAAAATTTACATTAAAAATCTCTAACTCGATGTAAATATCGGATTAAAAATTACAACCTTATAATTAGTTATAATACACAATAAAATAACATTCATTAATAATAAACTCAATATATTTATAAAAAACTACACTTACATTTATAAAAATAAAAATCATACTAAAATCTAACTGTGATAAGATAAAATAAAAACAAAGCCTTTTGGAATTCGCTCGAGGAACAGTAAAAAAGATAATGAAGATTACACATCTTCATGGGGTAAGACTACAGTCTTACCCCATCACCATCATCATCATCCATCATCAATACCTGACTTTATCCACTTCTGGGCACAGGCCTCCAAGCTCTTGTACCACTCTTCACGGCCCTGCGCTAGTCTTAGGCCCTGAAAACTTGCTCAGTCATATATCAACGCTTGAGTAACGCATAAGTAATAGAAAATCGTTACTCTAAAACAAACTGATAGATGAAAGAAGACTAAAGCCCGTATTACGAAAGTTTGCTCAGAAACTTTCGTTATAAGGCCCTTAGTCTTATCCAGGTACGCTTAACACGTTACCAACACTAATTCTAGGATTTTATTTATTTAATTGTTATTTTCTTTGTTAATCAATTATAAGTAAAGAATGCTATTGGGGCTACGACGCAGTTGTAGCGCATCGGGAATGATGGATGCATAGAACCACTAGAACAGAGGGCTTTCCTGCAATAATTACAAAACGCGCTGTTACACTATTGCGCCGTATTCATGGTAGTCCTCATAAACTTCAATCTTAGACTTAAACGGTGTTCATAAACTTCAATCTTGGTCTTCGGTGGTAGAATAATTCTACCACCGAACTGCGATCCCCTACCAGCTTGCCCAGCGTGGGGATTATGGGCATTACCCTTCATAAGATAAAAGTTAATAATTCGCTTATCAGTGGGAGGCCTGCGTCCAGCTGTGGACCGATAAAGGGTGTTAAGGAGAGGAGGTGATACCACGTGAGCAAAGCCGCTAAAACTATCTAATTACAATTCTAAATGAATATTTATTTGCAGATATTTGGCTCCGAAGAAAGTTTGAAGACCGCGCTTCAGACCCTGCCCCTAACACTCTCATACACCGATGAAGTTTACAAACGAGTGCAGCAGCTCTACACGGACTTTGATTTCCATGAACTGCCTTAACGCATTCACTGCCCAGCCTCTGCGGTAACACCCGAAGAAGTTGAAGACGTCCATGTGCGTCATAGACAATTTTAATACGTAACGATATTATGTTTGTTGATAGTTTGAAACCTATTTGATATTTGAAACCGTTTTTGGATAGTCTTTATCTAAAACGGTTTTATAAAAATGAAATCTTCGATATATATATATAAAAGAAAGTCGTGTTAGTTACACTATTTATAACTCAAGAACGGCTGAACGGATCTCGGTGAAATTTGGCAGCGAGGTAGATGGTATCCGGGGCCGGATATAGGCTACCATTTATTCCGGAAAAAAGCGTGCGAAGTCGCGGGCTGCAGCTAGTTATTAATAAAAGCGAAGCGAATTATGTTATCTTCAGTGTATGTTACGGCTAAAATTATCTATGTTATTTAACATTTTCACAGCCATCATAAAATGGGAATTATACGAATTATCTTCAGTACTACCATTTTATAAATTTTGCCGCAAACCTTTTTTTTTTGCTTCGCTTTTATTAATCGAATCCTGTATATTTAAAAAGTGTGAGAACATCGTAAATGAAGTAACGTAAATAAGTACAATAATGAATGTTGAAGAAGCTTTGGCGGCTGATGAATAAGGAAGTGCCTATGTAAATAAGTGTTTGTTAAAAATCCATTCTCTTATAACCATGCCGCAAAAGTAACTTTTTATTAGTACCTATCTACTCATTTTGTACATATTATCAGTGTATTATTATCGTTATTAGCTACGATAATAATAAAAATTTCTGAGATAGCAAGTGGCCATGATTATTTTAGTCTAAATTACTCACCTGCTAGTTTTCTGGTTCTTGGTTTTGTTTCTAAGCTATTATATTATTTACTAGAAATAAATAATATATTTTTAGATAAGAGCATAATATATTTATACGAAGTCGAAATTAAGAACGCTAAGATGCTATAAGAAAATCTCTAGATATTAAGATAAAATAGAGACCAACGTAATGAGTTCAGAATCCAAAAGTTAGATGTCTTGTATTTATTTATATAGATTATAAATGAATTAGTTATGTAATTGCCTTAAAAACTATTCAGAGCTCAATGGTAACCCTTGCTCATGATATAACGTACGTAGCTTTTGATATTTCAGCAAAAACTTATATTTTCTGTAACATGAAGGCCATGGCCGCGCTGCAGGATGGCAGGCAGCTAAGTTGGCCGGTTGCTTCGATAGTTGCTAGGCGGGTGACGTAGAGTGCATAATCCGAAAACAAAAAAAAAAGTGTTTTTTTTTCTCGATGGCCACCAGTGGTGTCGTAGATGGTGGTGGCTATTGGGAATAGACGATCTAGGCGGCTAGCTAAGCTAGACGCTTGCAATATGGCGGGTCCATTTTTATACCTAATAAACCTAAAAAGACATAGGTACCTGTATGTTTTTTTTACCTACTAAGTTACCACCTTATAGAATCAGATGTTGCCTAAAATATGAGATAACTTTTAAAACTTAAAAAGGTTTAAAAGTTGCAAAGATTATTCGTATTAAGAGGCGTCCATTAATTACGTGAGGCGTTAAGGGGGAGGGGGTCAAGCCAAATCTCACGTGGGTGAGAGCAAATATCACGTAATTGAATCTCGCGCCAACACTAAACGATTGTTCGATTTCGTCACTGTGTTTCTTAGAAGTCCTGAATGTAATACAATTAAGCACAGATTAACTTAATTACATTAAACTACGCGTTTTAAATATCTCACATGAGATTAGGGTAGGGGGTCGAGTAAAATCTCACGACATCTCACCAAGGGGAGAGGAAGGGGTTTGAAAAATCGCCTCACGTAATTTATAGATGCTGCCTTATTAAACACACCAAACTTGCCTGGTACCTACTATAGAGGTACACTTCAGTATTTTAATACTTCCACTAAGTACGTAATGCATTTTAATACTTCCACTAAGTACGTAATGCATTTTAATACTTCCACTAAGTACGTAATGCATTTTAATACTTCCACTAAGTACGTAATGCATTTTAATACTTCCACTAAGTACGTAATGCATTTTAATACTTCCACTAAGTACGTAATGCATTTTAGGGTTTCGAAACCCTTTGATGGTCTCGCTTTAGTCTGTCCTTTTCCTTATCTTTAATATCTCAGTAACTACCGCAGATATTAACTTGAAATTTAAAATAATAACATTTCGTCTGCCTGTACACATTTAAAGAAAACTAGATGAAAAGGATAATTTTCCGTATAAATTGTTTTCGAATGAAAGGTTCATTTCAAAATGGTTTTTAAAATTTTTGTAGGTTTCATACTTTTTTAAATGTCCAAAAATTACCCATTCCTCCCCCCCCTTGTCAATACAAATTAGAAGTTGTAAATACTACTTCTAATTTGTTTTTATTATTGAATTGTAATTTTCTTTGTCAATAAAGATATTCATTAAATAGCGACTAACCGGTACCTTTAGTACATACCTATTTGTAGGTATATTTGACTAACGTTCGAAACCCTCGGCGCGCGAGTTACACTCTCACTTGACGGATGTTGTTAACGTTAGGTGCAGGTACCTAAGTAGCCCAATAAAGTATCGTTGTTTGTTACTCTTTAATTATTCTTAGTTTCCCCTACTTTGTTTTATAATAGGTACCCATTTTTGTAATCTGTTTGTCTTGTGTAGAGAACATTCCTAAGCCATTCCATTGTTTGTGTGTTGTATGTTTGATTAAATGCATAAAGAAAATCGCAAATTACTTTTTTAGCTTCGATCCTAACAACAATATGGTTTATTTATTTGCTGCATATAGGTTGTCGCACATCTGGACCTCAGCTGTCGCATGCATTCAGATATACCTACCTATAGTATAGTCTTTAGATTAGAGCACAGACTGTTCGCGAGTCACTTGAAGCATAGGGCGCTACCCCGACCCAGAATAAACAAAAGAAATTTCTAAAATCCATTGGGCAGTTTGTGGTTCCTACCATAAGCTTTTTTTTAATGCCTGTGTAATAGTTTTATTTTGTATAGTTTAGACAAAGATGCGAAAACAGAGTTTGGTGGCTAAAAAGAACAACTTCGCATCTTTGCATAAACTATACAAAATAAAACTATAACAGAGGCATTAAAAAAAAAGCTTTTAATAGATATCACAAACTGCCCAATTAGAAAATTCCTTTGAATAACGTAATTAATAAATAATAAGATAAACAGGTGGCGGTGCTGTTCTGGGTCGGGGTAGCGCGTATGCCATTTCGGCACTGTAAATGTATCTATAGATGACGAGTAGGTACCTACCTAAGTGCACACTATTGTGCGGTAGTGGGACTGGATGAATGTGTTTAGAACTAGTCCTAGCTCTCTTGAGATGTGCTATTAAAATATCCAATAAATAACTTTAAAGGTAAAATAAACAACAAATAACTGACCAACATAATATGTATATTTGATGATAAGAATAAAAACATTTCTTTCAAATTGCAATAACAAAAACCAACAAACTGACTACTAAGATCCTGAAAGCACAAAGTAGGTAGGAGGGTATCTATTCAAAGTATTTATTTGCAAGGGTACAAGGAAAATTACAAGCTAATTTCGTCGGTAATGTGTGCCCTAACAGTTCAAATTCGAGCATTAGGTACATACATCAGTGAGGGAAGAGAACAAAATATTACAGTACTTAACATGTAATGATACAAACACCTCAAAGGTAGAAACAGACTGGTCCCACGTATGCAACGTATGATATGCAATATGAGAACTGAACCCATGAATTTGTATGAAAACAGATGGCCAAGGGCCTCGACCAGACACACACTAAAGTTTGTCGCAGATCTGAGGCGCACTGCTACCTCACAGCACAAAAATGTGCATTCAAATATGGGCTTTAACTCGTAACATTCAGATGCATTTCATATTGACGACATCAGATGACACCACTCGTTTGAAGATCGTAGGAAGCCATTTTGTCACTATAAAATGTATCTAAAATAAACTAGTTTCGGTTCATATATTTAAATGCACATTTTTTTGCTGCGCGATAGCGGCGTTGCATTAATATGCGCAGAGCTTTATCGTCACCAAGCCATCCGACGTTTCCTACATTTCGCCGCGCGAGTATGTTGCGCGGCGTGGGCTCCGCTTGTTTCTAGCTTTAATCTCACGGGAACAAAAATCTAACTAGCGTCATCTAGAACACACGGGAAGCTAGTGAGCAAGCTTTAACGTCTTAGGGACAATTCACACTTACCACAACCACACTAACCACTAATTGGTATGAAAATAAGTAAGTTTAATTAGCACGGACCACATTTTGCCATTTAATTCAACCGTGTGGTTGATACCGACCACAACGCAACCACCAGCCACACCGCGCACTAGCCGCCAACCACATGGCAACTACTAGCGTCAACGCAACCACGTCCGACATTTTTATTGTCTTAGACTTTTTTTAGTTACCACAACGCAACTGCAAAAAGCTGTAGCGACACTATCCACACGTAACCACTTTTTGTGGCTGCGAGGTGGTGCGTGTGAATTGCCCCTAAATCACTACTTAAAGTTTATACAAGTATGAAGTTAAGCCTCCTTATATTTCTTTCTGTATGCCTAATTCACAAGCAGTGAGGCAGAAAGGTAGTCTGCGCCTTCGTCGCATCATAGAAACAGAACTTTAAATTAGGATTCAAGCATTTTTTATAAGCCGAAATGACGGTAAGTATGGTTAACGATTTCTATATAAAAAAATGTATGTGGTGTTATCCAAAAAAACCAGCTTAGATACAAATCGCACGCACGTACATTTCCATGCTCTTTTTATCTATAGTACTTAATTGATAAATAGAATAAAGATCGCCATGATTACTATAATTATTTTTAATATAAATAATTAATTATTTTGTAGTACAGTAGCCTATTCGATAAAATAGTGCAACCAATATAAAACAAACAGGCTACTGGCTACAAAAGAATAATAAAAAAATCAGCTACGTAGAAACATTAACTGTACAAAACTTGCCGACATCAATAAAATCCGTTCTGGCCTAAAATAAATTTTAACTTTATTTTTTACAAACCTATTTACTTTACTTTTAGATAATCAATCTACTTATACATTATTTTAGCTACCTGCAGTCGAATTTTGCCGCCTTTTTTATACAAGGCAAGCTCCTGCCCGCGGAGTTGCATGCGTTTTAAATGGTTAAAAGCCAAACTTTGGCTGTTATTTTTACTCGCTCCTAGAATTATAGATATTTTTTGTAAACAAAACGGTTGCGAAACCGAAGGAATTGTAACGAAGCATTTTTATTTTAGCAAATATTATCTAAATAAATCTTAAAATCGATAAATAAAACTATTCGATTTATAATCGAGATTAACATGTTTGTAGAATTTTTGACGCCTAGCTGTGGCAACTCCATATTCCGTCACACAGCTTGTCAAAAATGTGAAAATTCATTCATTTGGATTTCCCTCGAAAATCAGCCACGTCCGTAAGCGATCTAGCTCGGATTTTGTGATAAAACCTAGCGAAATAGCTAGAATGTAGTTGAATAGTTGCTTCGCGTTTCTAGGGTGCCACACCGGGAGTAAAGTGCACTTCCTAAATGAGAGAGAATTGACGACCCGAGATTTCACTGCCATCTGGGTACTACCAGATTGGTACATTGGACTCAACACACTGCAACAAGGACTGCATTGGAAGCGCGATAGCTTCTGTATAAGCATTCGCTGCGGGCCCCTTCAAACCGTCCCGTCTTGCAGGGCAGTACGAATCAATCACGACCTTATAAATGTATGTGCCTACCGCGAGTTAAATTACTTTTCCATCCTTTTTGATAAACGTTCTTATTCTTATATTAACTTCTTTAAATTGTAAATTTTAACTTTCTTTAATTAAACTTCATCTTTGCATCTGTCCCCTTGTTTCTATTCCTACCCTAGTAGGTAGGAAGGGAAAAGGGCCCTCCGGCACAGAATATCAATGAAAAGTATTTTACGACTATGGTATATTTGAAGCAAATCAGCTCTGAAACAACTTCTCAAAAGCTTACATTCATCATGTAATTAATCTCTTATCCATTGATGTCTTTGTTGACATAAAATATCATGGATTTTAGAATGGAGGTTAGGTCTAGAAACACACAGTTTCAGTCTGATCCATTAAGTAGTTTTGGTGGTAGATAGCTATCGTGTGAAGTGTTGATGAGGTGTGATAAAGGGAACCACAGGAAGATCTCTGATGCATTTCAAGTCTTCACACCGGACCGGAGGGAGGCAGCTAAGCAGGGCTATTCAGAAACTCCGTTACCGTATCATCGACACGGATTCGCGCGAAATTAAAATATTTTACCGATTTTTAAGTTTCTGAATAGCCCCGCCGGATAGAAGCCGGTCGCGATCCATTGTGTCGGAGGCTAAGACACTTTGGGTCGTCCACAGGAGTGAGTGGTAGATTGGGGACGGTTAACCCGTCTACGCCTGAGGCGGTTCATCCAAAGGGTTGGGTTGAGGCAGCTCGTTGGTTTCTTCTTCCCGCGGCTCGCGTGATGATGATGACGATAATGCGCTGGACGTGGATGATGACGGTGATGATGATGATGAGGCAGGCGCGCTGCTCGGCTCCGCTTCTGTGCTCGCAGACTCCCTGTTGGAAAAGTGAAAGAATATTTTATAACCGAATTTTTGGTACGACTTTCCTTGTTTATATTTATTATACTTTAATATAGATTAGGTCTAGACCTGGAATAGCATAGAGGCCTTTTTTTATCCCATAAAACACATTCCATGGGATAGAGTTAACTCTAGCCTTTGAATGTTTCCATAGGAACAACGTGCAAAGCCGCGGGCAGCAACTAGTTTAGGATATAGCTACATAGTTACTGTTCTACTTTGGCTGCCACCACGACAGCACTGTTTTGCCGTAAATCAAGAGATGTGGTAACTTACTTCTGGAATCCATTCGTCTGGCATGTGTTGTAAGCGCCACAGTGTTGACATTTCAGTCCTACCACGTGGAATTTCACTGTTGAAAGCTGAAAAGATAAATTAAATTAATTAAGGATGTAAGCGCGTTAACTACGAACCTTATGAAATAATGAATCCGTCAAACAACGATAGTTTTTATAGTCAAATAAATTAAATTGTACATTACTTTGTGTAATGTGTATAATTCCAGTGAAAAAGACTGCAGGCAGATGCTGGGTGCGGCTAGCTGCAGACATGGCGCTATTGCGCTCGTTAGGGGAGGCTTAAGGTGAGTATAGACTAGACTAGAGCATTTACTTTAGTATTCGCTGTTTTTAATTTACTCGAACCACACATCTAACATGACGGTCGATGTTTTGTTACAACCTGATTTTAAAATTTTATTAGGCAAATGACGGGGGACGGGGGTAGAAATAAATGTTACAGGTAAATGCAGACTCGCCGTGAGCTCTACGTCGATCTCAGCGTCGGGCATTCGCAAGAACGTTACATTGCATGAAAATGCTCTAGTCTATACTCACCTTTATGTCCATCAATGGACTAGCATAAGCTTAGTAAAGTAATTATTTTAAATATTTTTATTATTGGCGATGGCAAAGCATTTTACCACCACTTAAGAAGTGACGATGTGGCATAAGATGGGGCACGCTTTCCCAGAAAAAACTTATTCATTCGGGTTTTGTACTCTACCGGGAAAAACGGAAGCAGAACGTAGGAAGTTCGTTCCACACTTTACCGGAAGGTACTAAAGTAGAGCTGAAACGTTTGGCTCGGCGCTGTGGGATGTCGACCAGACCAGGTACGGCTGGTATCTACTGGGGCGTCTCCTTGTCCAGTGATGGAAGGGGGAGGGGGGATAAGGTCATGTAAGTGTAGGGCGCAATCACCAAATTGGTCTTGTAGACAATCTGGCAACACGCCGATTAAAACTGCAGTACCTACCTTTGGGTTATAGAGTGCATATAATTGTATTAAATTTGTGCGTACCTTATGACAATCCTTGCACAGTATAGTCGCTTTATAGTTCGCGTATTCGGGAGGCATTGGCGTCGCTGCCACTTCCGAGTCTAAATACGTCCACAGCTGAAATAAAAACTTAATTACTTAACGAAAACTATCAAAATAACGAACAGAGAAATTTGTTCAAGACACATCGTCGTAAATTTCGTATGTTATAAAAATCGTCGGACACCCATGAAAGATGTAAATTGTAAAAAAAGACAGTCCAATATGTGTTCAGTTCAACTGAGGATGAGAAAGCAATTGTTATTGGATCTAGTAGCCGGTTCCAAATGAATGCGACTCAATTTGACAATATGTGGTTACCATGGGTTGGTGCTAAAACACTTACATTGGTCATATCAATCATGCTAGTCTGGCAGGTGGGGCAGGCGTAGTGTCCGGACTGCAGCATCTGTTCGAAGCAGGGCCGGTGCAGCAGGTGCCCGCAGTCCGGTATGTGGCATGGTATACGGGATGTGTGGATGTCTTCGAGACATACGGGGCAGTTTGAACGGGACACATTCTCAACACACTGTAAATAAACATTATTAACAGCATCAGAAATGAAACGAAAAACATATTTATTTCTTTTCAAAATACGCCTATTACCCTATTTCAAAGTCTAAAAAATTGTTGCTCAAACGGCTTGTTGAATTCGTGATTTAACTGCTGGCAACAAATTAGTAAAAACATTGCTTTTTTAAAATAACCTAATTAATTCATTTTTGAATATTCATATTCAGTGTACAGTTTAGAGAGGGAATTATAACTCCCACTCAAAACTGTACTGTCATTATAATGACAATGGTCGTATCAAACAGTACGATTACGAAACTCACTCTATGTCCCGCCTTCTGCAACTGCACAGGCAGGCACATATTGCAGCGCTCGCAGTGGAAGAACCGGTCCCGTCCGCCGACGCGACAGATGCCACAGCCTTCGCAATGGTACTGCTTCTTGTCTTCATCATCAAACAGGTTGCAGATCAGGCATGTGTACTAGAAAGAGAGGTTCAAGTTCAGGAGACATTTGTCCAGGAGTGAGAAAGTATCATTATTAGAGTTCACTGCTTTTTGTGAACCCTTGTAAGTCTATCTCAACTCACAATGTGAGTGCTATAAAGTATTCATTCATTCAATTATGAATACTCCAGCCAAACTCATTAAACAGATAGTTTTGGTGATACAAATGCTTTCTGCTGTTGTTGGTAGATGGTGTTTAATTATTAACAATTTGACCTTTTCTAAGTATACCTACATTTATTGTATTTATGGAAATATGAAATATGACTTTGATAGATAGATCATTTATTCAATAAAAAATTTGTTACTTAAATTGGTAGTAATACCAGTCATTGTAAAATGACTGCCAGGGTATTGGTGTATGTATTGGTTTTACAAAAAAAAATCATAATATATAATAAACGTCAAGTGCGAGTCACCCTTGCACAGAGGGTTCCATACCATGGTACAAAACTATTCCACAAATAAACAAAGGAAACCCTAAAATAGATTTTTTTGATGGATTGAAAACAAGCAAAAACCATCATAACACGGTCACCCATCCAAGTACAGACCACACCTGATGTTGCTCAATTTCACTAATCGGTACTCACCATGGTATGAACGTTGACATTTAAATAAATAATCGATTCAGGCATAACTTTGCGGAAATCCATTGCATAATATAGGGATAAAAATATTTAGAAACAAAACCTTTCTCTGAAGAGATTTAACAAAAGGCAATTTGAGTCCACTGCCGGCCCACTTTTTTATTATTTGTTTGGTGCAGAACCCCTAAAACCTACTTTTCCAAACCGGACTCCACACTTCACACATTCCTCTTGAACTTTTTGTCGAGTGTCACACTCGGTGCAGATCAACTCTGTCACTGTCTTGCGGTTGAAATAGTGCTGCTCACTCTCATCATGGCAGTATCGGCATATGTACACTTTGTTGCAGCACGGAGTCTGGAAAACAAAAGATTAAAAGTAAGTACTTTGTAGATGTTAATAGTAGCGTTAATGTAGCCCAGGAATGTTAATAGTAGCGTTAATGTAGCCCAGGAATGTTTCATTACTTGAGTTTAAGTTGCTTTTAATGCATTGGTTGTAGAATGAAGTTACATATTGCAATCAATTAAGTATGTTCAAATTGGCAGCACTCACTATAGGTGATTTTATCTTGTCTGAGAATGCACGAACGATGACTTGTCTTTGTTTTATTCAGTAATTCATCACTCGGTAGTTAAAAGAATTCGTTTATAATTAGCACGGGGATTTTGATCTTTGTTTCGATCAAAAATCGTAAATTAATGAGAAACCTTACCACGAATTTAGCACGGCGCTTGTAATGAGCGCAACCTATACGCTTTTCATTGTTTACTGAGTATCCTGTGTCGCCACAATCGTCACCGGAGGGGCTGTCAGGGCTTTTTACTCTTTCCTTGACTTCTTCCTCCGATGCCATCTTCTATGACCATCCACCAGAATCGATGGAAAATCTTCGAGGTTCACCGAACAAAGGCAATCAATAGAATAATAAATCGAAATTATACGATACAAACTTATGCATTAGTTTTGATGAGAATGAGAAAAATGAATCACGAAAACTGATGAAAACTGAAACACAGACAGCAGCGAGCGCAGCGCACTGCGCAGCCACAACAGCGTACGAATTACCTTCAACTTCTTGTCGAACGGCTCTGTCTGTTTGCATCATCAATAGTTTTGAGTCTTTGAGTTTGACAGTTTATAAGTTTTGTTTTTCTTTTTTGTAGTATATGCTTTGTTAATCTTTCCTGAAATAAAAACTTTTAATATTAATCACATCATGTAGTTAAAATCTAGTTTTATAATACATTTTTTACTATCCACTCGCTTGCCCGCAAGCGCGCGCGGGGGTCGCTCATAGTGTCCTGAACGTTTAGGTTATTGCGCGGCGTCACATAAACAACGCTCTCATTACATATTATTGTATGGCTCTATATCAAAGCAATGACTGTTTTGTAAAGTAGATGAACAGAGGCACACAACACAATGTAATATTTAACTCTAAATGGGCTAGGTATTTAATAATAAACAAAAGAAAAATAAAAACTGTTATATTTTACAATGTTGCAGTGAAACTTTTTGTCAATTTATACCATAACAAAGCCCCATCTGTTAGCTTTCAATCGACAACAAATTTATGACATTGTCCTTAGAATGTTTTGAATTACCACAAAAAGAAAAAACAAAAGTTAAAAACATCAACGAGAGTCACTCGCCCTCAAATAAGGCTTACCACACACATGGTAACTCGTGCCACTTTACGGACCCTTTTACCTGATTATCGTTTTTTCGTTGTTTACATAATGACACACATTACATAACATTGAAATAAATATCACACACACACACAAGTTTTTTAGGCACAAAATTTAAAATGGACCTGTAAGGTCAAATGAGGATGAGTGTTTATAAAAACCATGAACTATTGTATTTTTGCACCAACAGATTATACCGCAGACCAGCATAAATCTTTGTGAATAATCATCATAATCATTAGCCTATTTAATATAGGCAGCAGTGGACTAAACGTCTACTGCTGCTAAGTGTCTATTGCTCGACATAGTGAGATACGGCCGGAGATGCTAATTCTTTGAGCTATGTCAATAACTTTGGTTCTCTGTCGAATAGAATCGTTACAATCCCACCCCAACAATCACCGCATTTTACATTAGGTAGAATAAATCAAAAACTCTTTATTTTCATAAAAACCTTAAATGTACACTTAGAAAAGTCCAATTCTTAATAATTAAACACTGACACGGAAATAAAGTGATATTTTTGATTTCAGTCGCTTCGGTATGTAGACTAAACTAAAGATGCGACGAAGAAACCTTTAGCCTGTTAGTTGTTAGTTTTCGAGTTGGAGCAAATCCCGCCCCAAGCTCTTTTATCCTCTAGATAATCTGATATTTTATAGTAAGCCTTTTTGCACAGGAAGGTTTTGAAATTTGTTCACAGTTTGTTTTGTGACATCCATTTCGCCTGATGGGCTTGATTTGACCGTTATACCTAGTTCCACTAAATCATCTGTAACAAAAATTTGAAAAAAATATTAATAGGCTCTTACCTAAAACTGACAGTATTTTCTAATTGTAATTAATCTTACTTGGAGATGGGGCAAGTATGCATCCATGTCCATAAAGCCATCACCCACGGTCATCATCCTAAAGTCTGAAACAAACATACGATTAAATATTTTTAGTACGCAGGCATCAAACCAAAATTCTCAGTTACTTAAAATGTATTCATATATAGAAATTGATTTTGTGACGATCCACGCCCTCGTTGACGTCCACGTCCTCGTCGACGTGCTCTTCCAAGCCCAATGCTACACCCTTCTTCCATATTATATTATTCTTAAAGCGATAAGCCAAGAACCAAGTTAAAGCCTTGCATATTATCGGCATACAGTCATGTACATGCAAAGTGCGGTTTACACTTGAAGAGAAAACCGCACTTCGCCTAATGTTATTTAACATCACCATATAAAAAAAGATTTCAATGTCATGACAGTGAAGTGACAGTAGATTTTTTTATATTATTGGCAAGTACAGTAAGCAGTTTACTTGCCAATAATATTTAATAATTTGTTGGTGCTAAGCAAGCACTAAGCGCCAACAAAAAATTTCGTACCACTTTTTTCTCAGTTATTGATGATGATGATGTTAATTAACAGCCTAAATATATTTTTATATTATTGGTAAGTAAAGTGCATACCTACTTACAATCAACAAAAACATTCGTACCGCTAAAGCCGTAAGTTTCTGTTTGTTAAAAAAGTAATTATTTACCAATACGCTTAAAAATATATACAATTAAAAAGAAGGTTAATTTACGAACAAAATGGTATATTATTCATATAGGAAACCAATAAATAAATGTACTTACAGATCAAAACACACTTCCACTCTTTCACCGAATTTGCGCGGAAAAAGACTGATTTGAACCATAGAAGTAAATTAGAAGTAAAATAAGGTCTGTCATCGAAATCTTTTCGCAAAGTTTAAGTAACTATTCAACAGCTTGTCAACTATGACAATGACATACCACATTGGCCAAGGATTGGCTTTGGAGCAACCGAAATAGACATGTTGCATCCAACATTTTCAACGCCATTTTTGTGGCGCGGGACAATCAAGCGTTTTTCTAATTCGCCGATTTTGAGGCGCGTATGATTGAGTGGCTATAGAAAGTAAAATATTATAAAACTACCTATTCTACATTAAAAAATATATCAAAACGGCGAATCACTGGCCGCGAAGTTAGCCTCAAGCGGCCGGTGACTAGGGCTGCAGAGAGAGTAACTTGCTGACAATGCAGATGTGCGCAGAGTCCAGGAGTAGGTACCGCCTTTTGGATCTGACCCTTGATCCAACTTCCTAGGCATCTCTTGAGATGTTGATCGGGGCTCTTCGCTATTACGCCATTAACCGAAACGACTATCGGGACGACCGACGCGACGGTCGCTGAAATAACATCCCACATGCTGACAAGCTCGTTAGCTAAGTCAGGATATTTGCTAAGTTTATCTTTCTCAGCTTTAACGAGGTTAACATCATGTGGTATGGTGACATCAGCGAGCACCGCCCCACAGTGGTTCCGAATTGAAAAATAGTGGACATAGGGTCGAAAGTCGGAATTTCGACTTGATTTTTTTTTACAGAACAGGTCTCAGCAATCCTGACAACTTTTATTCTATGAAGAAAATCTATAAGATACGTAATTTTGAAGATAAAAAATAATCAATTATTTTTTGTATGGAGGAAAACACTTTTTATTTTTTTTCTCGAATTGGATCAATTTGGCGCGTGTTTTGAACGGAATCTTTTTTGTAGGCATATTGATACAGTACCCAAAAAAAAAGAAAAAAATTGCGGTCACTTGCGGCGAAACGAGAAAATTGACGACATTTTTTTTTAGTTTTTTTATTAATTTTTCGTGAAGAGTTCTTATCTAACAACTACTTAACTAATTAGCCTGTCAACTTATTAACTTTAACTTTAAGTAGGTACCTGCTTTATATTTTGTGGCTTGTCTTTCTACGCTTTTGTGTTTGAATACCTTGTTATCAGGGACGTAATCTTATTTATGGACCGACCCATGAAATGTTGGTTATTATCAATTAGTGCATTTTCATGTCCTGCAGTACATTTTAATCGACTTAGTGAAGGCGAAAGTAGTAAAATTACTGACATTTTATACGTTTTTGCCAAGGTAAAAACGGTTCAAGTGTAAAATAATAACGCAATTTCAGTTGTTGACACCAGTCTACTAAGGGATCCAAAGAAACAGGACTTAGTTCGCGCAGGTAGTTTGTTATTTGCAATAGCTAAGTGATTAATGGTGAAAGGATTTCCTTATCTACGATAACAAGGGTCTAGTGAGTACTTACCTAAGCTTCGTTCCTTCAGGTGTAAACAATACCTAAGTTTATGGGATTAACGAAAGGGATTATCTTATCTAAAGACACAGTTTAAGTACATTCGCGCCCCTCCGTTCTAGTCGATCTATTTGGTTGCCTGGAAGAAATCGCTTTAAGAGATAAGGCCGCCAGTTCTATTGCTGTTCCCTACATTATGTTTAATGAGTACTATCTGTTTTATAAGGTGATGAATAAAGCATTATCTATCTATCTATCAGTACAATAACAGGCTGATTATATTATTATTATATATTTATAATATGCTCCGAGAGATGTGGTCGAGGCCCACTGCACATTCCTGTTTCAGTCCTCTCGTCAGTCGGGAGTAGAACTAGCGAAGCCCGGTGGTTTGGGATTGAAAGTAGAGGTAGAGTCAGCAGAAGGGCCAATGCTCATATTCGCATTGAGTATGTTTTCAGGTGATTTTTTACCGACAGTTGAGAAGTACCTACCTACCTAACGATTTACTTCGTTTATATAACCTCGGCCATAAGTATCTCTCTTGAGCTATTAATTTTGGGGAATTGTAAAATGGTTTACTTCGTTCACTACATTATTTCGTTAATTCCTGCCAGAAATTATTTTTGTTGCCTTTCGTACTGACTGCACGAACGCTCGCTGTGTAAAACCTTGGTCTCTTATTCACAACGCACACATAATCATATGAAAAATGTCTTTTGTTCTTTCGAAGTCTTCGTCAGCAGCGCGGTAAAGTGAGGAGTGGGTACTGCGCACAGCGCGGCGTATCACGCAGTGGTGTGCTTCACGGCGTCGGCTATGAATTTGTTTGTGCCGCATACTGCTGCGGCAAAATAAAATTACCGCTTCTTCGCACAGGCTGTTTACGTTGCGTCGTGACTTATACATGTAAAGCAGTAGTGTAGATACTAGGGTCCACCAAAATATCCACCGGTATGCATCATTTGGCTACCAGTAAAAAGTGGTACCTTGTACCTAGCCCGACTGTGGAACGAGGAAAGGTGGGTTATGACAATCGTTGTGGAATGGGTTTTTACGCGTTTTTGGGTGATTATTTTTATGTAATTCAACAATGTCGATAAAATGGAATCAAATGAAATAAAATGGTCTAATTTAATGGAAACTCCATTAAATTAGCCGTTCTGGAATGGAATGGTTCTAGAATGCCGTAATGGTCTTTCTGAAATGTTACAAAACTATGTGATAATCGATGCAACCTAAAATTAAAACGGTAAGTACTGATGTTGGTACGGTAATGGTTTAAACATAGCTTCCTAACCTATAGGTACCTAAGTTCCAAACTCTACCAATAATAATTACCTTTCACACATAGATCGAAGTAAAATCTCCCTTTTTTACTTAGATCGATGCTTTCACAATACATTATTATCCTAAGATTGGATGATAATTTGTAGGTATTGTTGCTGATAACCTAAGCCGCTTTTTAAGCACCAGTATTTACCGGGTTTTTATAGGTGTCCACCGTTAACAGCAGGTAACCACCAATTGGCTGAGACCATTCAGCTTCGCATCTATAGTCAGTACCTGGCTTTACAGTTAATAATGGAATGTTTATAAACACGGTATTATTATTATAAACGGTATTATATAATCTGTGGCATAATCAATTCAGGATAAAGACAATTACTAATTTAAATGTAAGGGCTAGGGCACACCCTTGTAAAATATTTTAGAATAAAACCGCCAAGGGCGTGTCGTCTCTAGGTAAGTAGGAAGGTACTCATGTTTTTCAGGAGGAAAGCACCGCTGCAGCACAGCACAAAAATGGGTTTTAACTCGTAACATTTAGTTGAATTCTTTATAGACGGCATCAGATGACAGTTCGCGGAGCACTCGTTTGAAGCTCGTGGGATGTCGGTTTGTCTGTGAAATGTATCAAAAAAACGAGGAGGTTATATGTTCGGCTGTACTATGTTTGTTTTTAGGGTCCCGTACCCGAAGGGTGAAAACGGAACTCTATTACTAAGCCTACGCTGTCCGTCCATCCGTCTGTCCCGTTCGTCTGTCACAGGGCTCTCTCCTATGAACCGTAAGAGGTACAATGAAATTTTCTGTGAATGTGTAGGTATTTCTCTTGCCGCTATACCAACAAATAGTATATATATAATAAATATCCAAATTAAAGGGGGTTCCATAAAAAAAATCGTGTTTTTTTTGGCTAAGTTTGCTCTTCGTTTGTCAAGACTCTTGATCAACAATATGTAGACACATGAAACTTTCTTTGAATAAGTTACACTTCAACTGTAATAACAACAAATACTTAAAATATTATAACGTTGAGACTTAAAAGGGGTCCCCGAACAAGTGAAAATTTTATGTCCTTTGAAAAAGTTGCCCGATTTTTACGGTACGGAATCCTGCGTGTGTGAGTCGACTCGTACTTGTTTAATGTATGTTCATTGATTATGTTGTAGTTATTCACCAACCTATGATTAAAATGCCTTATTTCTACTCTAGATAGGCTAGCCCTTAGAAAAGGTATCTATAAAATAATGTAACAGATTAGTCGATACATCAGATTGCCTAACCACTACCTACAGTGCAAAGCAAATTCGTAAATAGTTTGGGAGCATTGTAAATTATCAATAATAGTTTTTAGACAGTGAAAAAAAAATTGGAAAGATGCCTTGTCCGTAAGTTATAACAAATAAATAAAGTACCTAGCTGCTTATAAGTAATAATAATAATAACTCATTTATTTCAGACTATAGAAAAATTACAGATCTTTTTTAACTTATTCCACGATAGTAATATATACCTACATTAAAACTAGCATATAAATATAAAACCTAAGATAAGAAAGGTACATGCCTACTTCATAGAATTGGTAGAAACGGCAACGGGAATCTGGAACTCTACTATCTCTCCCGTAGGTCCCCCCCCGTAGGTCACCCCCTTTCGACTTAGAACACATGTTTCGTGGCACCCTGTGTAGTTATTAGGTATCTCTATTAAGCAAGATAATTCTTGTAAAGGGCCACGTCAAAAGGTGTACCAAGTCAAAAGTAAAGATAGGTGCCTACCAGATTTTTATAATTTTCATCTCTCTTATGTTAGTGACCTTTGGACCTTCTTATTTTTTTTTATTCATATTGGAATTGATGTATCTACTGAACAATCAAATAATTGTAACAAATTATAACAAGTATTGGAATTGATTGATATATTTTTCTGTAGCATCGCTGCCTGGGTGTTAATGGCGTGGGCAAGTTATTTAGCGCTTAAAGCAGCACTACATCTATAGCAACATTCGTAGACACTGTGTGGAAGGACAGCATTATGTACCTACTGCATACAGACAGGTGTGTTTTATTTTATGTACCTTTACCTAACTATATATGTATATAATAGCTCTAACTATATCTACCTACCTTTTTCAGACCGCAACGCGCCAAACGAAAACAGGCGAAAGTAATCAACTAAAGAGCTTATCGAATAATGAAGATATCATGAATATGACAGTAAAATAGTTGTGAATTAATGGAGTTCACAGCTTGTGTAATCTCCTTGAGTCAAAACTAATCATGAAATTGATTAAAATACTTATTTGTTTACATAATAAGGAGCCACATTCATCGATATAAGTAAAAAAGGGGAGGTGAGGTACTAGTCTCTCAAAAGTGTTCCACTTTCGAGCTTTCGGCTTAAATTAGGTGCAATTAGGTCCATCCACCTCAGTAATAGTCGGGCCGCCCGTGTTACGCGTGCTTGCTATAGGTAACATATTTTAGTGTGATTTATTGACTGAGAGACTACATCAATGCCCTCGTGTTTGTTCATTATAATTATTGCAGAATAATGTAAATTAATGTTGGAACAACTTACAGAACAGAACCAGAAAGTAGGTCTACAAATGAATGCTCTGAAAACCAAACTAATGACCAACCAGTCAAAAACACCTATTAAGATCAAAAAAAACACCATTGAGTATGTCGATGAATATACCTACCTGGGACAAAGAATTTCACCTACAAACCTAGCTTCCAAAGAAATCCAGAACAAAATAAACTCAACATGGAAAAGGTACTGGTCACTTAAGGAACAAGCTTCCATAGAGTGATCCATACAACACCAACGACCGTGCCTTCACACGGCGAAATAACCGAAGATATTCACGCGTTAGTGCGTTAATAATATCACCATTAATATTATTACAAGCTTTTATTTAACTTGTCCCGTTAGTAACGTAGGTATGTAATGTATTAAGTTATTAATTATTATTTAACCAGATTAAAGTTGAATGTATTTTGTAATTTAATATTCTCAATGTGTAAATTTCTAACTCAATTTATTTCTTTAAGTCTGTAACTAGAGTCTCCTACTAACGTAATGTATCTTTGCATGCTCTAGATTTAGGCAAAACATGTATTACTGTACTCGGTACTTACGAGTAGATAATACCATTCTTCCATCTTTGTGAGCCATGTTTACAAATAAAAAATTTGAATGTAGGCATGTATGTGTTTAAATGTATGTATGGGACAAATCTTGCAACTGAACATACATAAGTAAGTTCGGTGACAATGCAATGTCATGGTACCATCGAGCTGGTCTGATGATAGAGACAGAAGGTGGCCATATGAACTCCTAAACGAAACGACTTTACCCCGTCGAAATTGGGTTTGTTGGATTTGTGTTCACAAGCACTTTGGTAAAAGCTTGTTTGTAAAAAAGTGTTTCTATATAATAATACTTATTTATACTATACTTATCATATATCGTACTTTTGTACTATTGTTAAAATAGATTAGGTAGGTACTTATTTATTATTTTGAATTATACAAAGTATAATTGCCTACCTTAGTCACATTGATCTATCTATCTACAAGTTACTACTTAGTGAACAATAAATACATATAAGAAATCAAATACCATTAGGTATTTGATCCCAAAAAATTTCGACTTCGACGGGACTTGAACCCGCGTGTTTCCCACAGTACGGGAACGTGCTAACCAACTACACAACGAGGTCAAGTGACGTAGGAGTTGAAAAACCACCAGAGTTTTTGAACTCCTACGTCTCTTAACCTCGTTTTATCCAATCCTGTTCAAAGACGTCTTTGAATAGGATTGGAAAACTTCCTATTCGAAGACGTCTTTGAATAGGATTGGAAAACTTCCTATTCGAAGACGTCTTTGAACAGGATTGGATAAAATTTCAATGTGTCCCCTGTAGGTGGAGCTAACTGCGCTATAGCCCCATGGAGGTCCCAGAGTTTTTCGTCTCCTACGTTACTTCACCTCGTTGTGTAGTTGGTTAGCACGTTCCCGTACTGAGGGAAAGACGCAGGTTCAAGTCCCATCAAAGCCGAAAATTTTTGGGATATTATTTGATTTCTTATAAATTAACCCAGTGTGAGGCTGACGCACTATAATAATAAAACCTTAATAAATAAATAATGTTTCTCATCTAGTTGTTTTTGATTAGATAAACCTTACTTTATTCATCAAATACGTGTTTAATAGCGTGGGCTATCAAGCCTTGCATGTTACGGGCACATGTCGTAGCACCGTAGCAAGCTCTACGAAGTTAGCGTAGCATGTGCTACGAATTTCTACGACATGTGGAATGGGGAGAGAGGGTAAAGTTAGAAATAAGAAAAGGAAAAGGGGAAACTTACCTACACAATGTTCTATAATTACTTTACTAAAAAAGGTCGTTATAAAGGTCGTTATAAAGGTCGTTATAAGGTCGTTATAAAGGTCGTTATAAGGTCGTTATAAAGGTCGTTATAAGGTCGTTATAAAGGTCGTTATAAAGGTCGTTATAAAGGTCGTTATAAAGGTCGTTATAATTACTTTACTTTTACATAAGTAAGGAACAGGGGTAGGATACAATTCTGTGTTCCTTCTATTAGAGTAGTTCCAGTAGAGTAAGGAAATTAACTGCTATTTTTAAAAATATTAGTTATGTTGCTAGTAAAACTCATCTCAAGATCACATATACGGCTCTTTGTGAATCTCTACTAAGATATTGTGTTGCCTCATGGGGCGGGGCAGCTACTACCCACATGCTCCCATTAGAGAGAGCACAAAGAGCAGTGCTCAAAGACGCGCACTCTCTACCTTTCAGGTATCCCACAACACAATTGTATAGTGATTGTGAAGTTCTCTCAGTGCGATAGCTCTTCATACAAAATATCATTATAAATCAACATAAAGTAGCACCTGACTATCAGTCGATGAACAAAAGAAGAGCAAAGAAAATTTATCAGTCCAATGTAAAACTGCGTTTGCTCATAGACATTCATACTTCCTTGCCCCTTATTTATATAACAAAATTAATGAGCAATTATCCATAAATAAATCACCTTTATTACAATGTAAACTAATGTTAAATGATTACTTATGTCAAAAAAACTACGGTGAAACGGAAGCTCTTCTAAAAGTGCTGTCATAAAAACACACACTATTGGGTACTTTATTTAGCAAAACAACACACATTTACACACTCCACAGCTACACTCTACACACGCTACTATACCACTCTACTTTACTACTATTTATACTACTCTACATTTGTGCCGTCTTTCTGTTGCCCAGACTCCCATGAGACTGGTACCCCAGGAGACTAAAGCAGACACCTACATTACATACATTATTTACATACAAACACAACAGGCTTTCTTTTCAGCTGATATAATATTTAATTAATCAAAGTATGAACCATTATTTTCTATGCACTTTTGCCATCTTATAGGTAGTTCATTGATCCCTTTACTAAAAAAACCAGTCGGACGGGAATCAATAAAATCTTTGAAGGCGATTTGGACTGCCCCATCGGAGTTGAATTTTTTCCCTTGCAAGAAGTTATCCAAATTTCGAAAAAAATGGTAATCTGTTGGAGCAAGGTCCGGGGAGTACGGAGGATGTCTTAGACTTTCCAATTGAAGCTCTTCTAATTTAGTAGCCGTCTGTTGCGCAGTGTGTGGTCTAGCGTTGTCGTGAAGCAGCAGTGGCGTGGAGCGATTGACCAGCCTAGGTTGTTTAGCCGCTAGCTTTTCCATCATGGTTTGCAATTGCTGACAATAGACATCAGCCGTAATAGTCTGGCCAGATTTGAGAAAACTGTAATGAACAATACCGGCACTAGTCCACCAAACGCTTACAAGTAACTTTTTTGGGGTTAATTTTCGCTTGGGGCAGGATTTGGCTGGCTGGCCAGGATCCAACCATTGCGCTGAGTGCTTCCGATTATCGTAAAGAACCCATTTTTCATCACAGGTAATGATTCGGTTTAAAATACCTTCATTATTGTGCCGGTTTAGTAATGTAACGCAGCAGTCGACGCGCGTTTGCCGGTTTGCTTCAGTCAATTCGTGAGGTACCCACCTTTCAAGCTTTTTAATCTTCCCAATTTGCTTCAAGTGAATTAAAACAGTTTTATCACTAACATCGCAGCCTGCAGCTAACTCGGACGTGGTTTGCGATGGATCCGCTTCCACAATAGCCTTCAACTCTTCATTATCAACTTGAGTCTCAGGCCGTCCACGGGGCTTGTTCTGCAGGTCAAAATTTCCAGAACGAAAACGTTGGAACCAAAAACGAACTGTGTTTTCTTTTGCAACACGACCGCCATACACATCATTCACCCTTCGAGTTGTTTCCGCAGCACTAGTGCCACGGCGGAACTCGTACTCGTAAATAATGCGATATTTTAAGTTTTCCATTTTGTAAAATGAGTGACGCAAACAGAAAAAAACAGAAGAAAAAAAACAAATGAATGACGATCATCGAAGCACAAATACATGAGTCTATAGCTGTACAAATTTGAATTTGGAATTCCTTACCAAAGAGGAGAAATTTGTGATTAAAGTGGCCAGTACGAAAAACGCCAATTTCATATGTAAGGACCTAATATATTAAAAAATATTCGACTTTTTGTTCCTCCCATACAAAACGCCAATTTCATATGTAAGGACCTAATATTAAGGTATTCATAATATTTTTTTTGTTTTAATTCTGGTAGTTGTAGTGTTATAAATATATGAACGATAAAAACTATTAACTAGAAATGAATCGAAGCTGGGATCCCTCGCATCATCTTACAAGATTCTCTTTTTTAGAGCGAGGATTCAAACTTACGTTTATAACAGGGTTCATTGGTTTGTATAACTATTTAGATATAATATGACGTTAGAATGTAAGTTTACTGTGTCTTTTTACTAAAAATAAATACTTTTTATTATTATTATTGGTGGTCCTAAATAAATAAATACGTTATCATGACTATAACAGACAATATGACAAGGTTGTCTGAAAGAGATCGCTCTTAGCGATAAGGCCGCCCATTGTGCAACTCTGCTACATCTCTTTTCCTGTATTTTTGTATTTTCTTGGTGAGCAATAAAGTGTAATGTGTTGTATGACCTAGGTAGGTATTATAGGTATAAATATTAGCTAGGTACCCTCATCAAAGGTAACTACCTACATTGTGTCCAATAATAACGTCATCACCTTTAAAATGGGTAGCCTATAGCCTAGAGGTGTAACACAACTATGATAACAATAGGTTTGTTTAAAAAACAAATCATAAGACAACAATCCAACAGTTCGTCTCATCTTTTCTATTGAATAAATAAAGGCGAGTATAGACTAGAGCATTTACTTGTAATAGAACATCGCGTATTTGCTGTTTTTAAATTTACTCGAACCACACTTCGAACGTGACGCTCGATGTCTTGTTACAACCTGATTTTAAAAACCAACGAAGCGGTTTGGTGTAATATTTTATCAAGCAAATGCACAAGTGCGGGTGACAGGGACGGCGGCGAGGTGTGTGGTGCGCGGGCCGAGGGAAAATGTACGCAAGGTAGAAATAAATGTTTCAGATCACTCGCTGTGAGCATTACGTTACGTTACATTATATGGAAACGCTCTAAGAAAATGAACATTTTGTCTGTATTGTACCAATCGGAAGAACGTTATAATATTACACTGTAATGCTTTAGCAAATGTCCTAGTCTATACTCACCTTAAGGCGAACCGTTCTGTTCGTCATCAGACATCATCTATTATCTACTATTATATACACGTAGAGATATAACATTAACCTCGGACCACTCACCTAGCACAGTCGAGCTCTGACAGCGGGTGCTGTGATTTAAACCTCGGACCACTCACCTAGTACAGTCGAGCTCTGACAGCGGGTGCTGTGATTTAAACCTCGGACCACTCACCTAGCACAGTCGAGCTCTGACAGCGGGTGCTGTGATTTAAACCTCGGACCACTCACCTAGTACAGTCGAGCTCTGACAGCGGGTGCTGTGATTTAAACCTCGGACCACTCACCTAGTACAGTCGAGCTCTGACAGCGGGTGCTGTGATTTAAACAGTGAAATAAAATTTTGCTTGAAGATGCTTGGCCTGTGAGTAAATGCTAAATAAATATTTATTTTGTATTTTAGTTTCAGAAAATTAAGAATAAATAGAATAAGAACATTATGTTATGTTTATTTATTAAAAAAATTGTTTATCATTTAGGCTTACAAAAAAAACTGAATATGATTTAGTTCCACAGTAACTTTTTTCTGGTTTGTAATTCTTGTCTCTACTTCTATTTTACACGTAGAGGACGTGTGAGTACATTACTATTTTTAACTTTATAGTTTATTCGTTTAAGCCAGCGTCTTGGGGACGCTCCCGTATGGTATTGATGAGAATATGGATTAGTTGAGCTATCTGTACATTATTTGCAACAGTCTGCAATTGGCTCAATTGTTTCAATTGTAAATACTAGTTCTAATTTGTTTCTATTACTTGATTGTAATTTTCTTTGTTAGTAATTGATTGTAATAATGTTTTCTTTGTTTGGTTTCAGTATCTTCACATTGGCGGTAGTGTGCACGGCAGGCTACTATGTGCTTAAAGCAGCAAACATGGTGCTGTAGCGTAGGTATAAATACTTCTTTACTTAACCTTAAAAATATTGAAGTGAACAAAAAATCAATCTGAGAGGTGAGTCTATTTGACGTTAGGAACGAGACGTGATCGTGACGCTTCGATCAGGGAAAGTTTTCTTCGTCCAAGTCGTGACGTCTCCTTTGTCTATACAATATACAATTTGGTACAGCGCCTCTATCTACGCAAACCCCACACTAAAAGGAGACGTCACGACCACGTCTCGTTACTAACGTCAAATAGACTCAACCCTCACCCCTCAGGTCACTTAGTTTTACTGTAATTTGAATTTTGTGATGTTTCCAAGAGTCCTGTAAGGTCTTAAGGAAATAAAGCACTTTGATTTGATAATTTATTTATTTTATTTTATTTATTTATGTATATAAGTAATTAGAACGGACTTAGGCCAATTATAATAATTACAGGGCTATACTAATTAGGTTTTAATATTATATACGTATAGTTATATTAAGTAGGTACATAGTGCTAGTAATAGTAAATACCTACCTATGTCTAATAATAAACAATGAACAATGAAATTTAGGAATTAAATATATGTCTAATTAGGGCAAAATTTAAAAATAAGGTAAAACATTTGTCAAAAATCACATTCACAAAAAGTTAGACACGTAAGCATAAGAGTTCTCCATTCGTAAGCGAATATATCGGTGTCCGGGAGGGCCTCCAGGAGTTTATTTAGGGCTGCGAGGGTTCTAGGTATAGGAGAGCGGGCGCGCGCAACCGTGCTGCTCGGAGGTGGAGCAAAGAGTCTATGTTTCCTGCCCCGTAGGTAGTTATTGGGTACATAGAGTCGAAGTGACTCATCCACCAACTCAGGCGCGTCTATAGTACCTCGAAACACTTTACAGATTGTCTTCAGCTGATCATGCGCTCTCCGCGTTTGGAGAGAGTTAAAGCCAAGAAACTCAAGAAGGAATCTCGTCGGGTACATAAAAGGGTTCCCTGGTTATGTTTGTATAGGAATCTTAGGAGCGCTTTCTGTACTTTTTCCAAAAGCAGCGCGTAGGTGGATTCATAAGGATTCCATATACAAGAGCTTGACTCAAGCCTGGTTCGAACCAAAGTAGAAAAAAGAAGCCGTAAAACATGCTCGCTCCGAAAGTCGCGAGCATTTCTTAAAATGAATCCAAGTCTCTGAAAGGATTCCTTGGCAACTGTAGTAATATGGTCATGGAAAGTAAGCCTTTGGTCGAATGTGACTTGACAGTGGTTGATCGAGGAATTACATCACCATGTAAAGTGTAGTCAAAGAGTATTAAGTGCCACATTCGTCCAAAACTGAGCACTTTTTTAAGTTGAATTCCATTTTAATGGTAAGGCCCCATTGACAAACTTTATCAATGTTCCCCTGCAGAGCCAAGCAGTCCTCCAGAGACTCAATAGGGGAGTATAATAAATAAATAGTCATTATAAAACTGCTAGCCCCTAAATAAGCAAAGCATGTGTTATGGGTACCTACTAGATATTGTGGTATTGTATCAAAGTTAAAATAAGATCAAAGATATTTTGCTTGTTTACGAAATGGAACGTACCTACTTACGTCTCCATATTGTACTAGAGGAGACGAGGCAGTGAGTCTAAAAACTCAGGCTTTTTTCAGTTGCTTAAAGGTATATAGATCTCTTTTGTCCAAATAAAGAAAAATAAATAGATTTTATGTGTGATACTGACATTCCAATTCGAGTGGCAAATCCATCGAGAAAAAAATCTAGTTAAACTCCCTGATCGAAGGGCAAATCAAATCAAAGAGATTGACCTGACTTGACTTCTTTGTATTTGGCAATATGTGACTGGTATCAAAGATATTTAAGTTGACGCGAGTTGGCGCGCTTTCAAACCTGTCAATCGCATATAAAAATGTGAAAAAACAAATAAAAATTATTTCGTTATTGTTTCGTGTTATTTTCTACAACATCTAGACCAAAGTCACCTAGCCCAATGGAACCCTTACCAAGTCGCCAAGCATTCTATATCTTTTCTTCATCCGTACTTCTCTTCCTCCAACAAATAAACTCTCTGATACGAAAGGGATAAAAATAACTCTGAATCATAGTTTAACAGAGATTTGGGAAGGTTACAGATTTTGTATCACTGAGGAGCATACAGTGCCCTACTGCGCAGCGCACCCAACTGATTGTATACCAAACTCTGTTTTATTCAAAAAGAAGCGATCTTCAGATCGCAGAGATCGGTTCGACATGTGTCCATGCAGTTTGCACCTAACGAAATTATTTCTTGTTATCCTATTCCTCCATAAATCATCAGGGTTGATCCCTCCCAAGTTCCAATGGAAGACGATAGACTACGCTTGGGCAAGACTCAGTCGAGACGCGGCGCTTTGCAGCGGAGACTACATCCCAAAGAATAATATGCCGACTGGTATCGCCAGGTGGAAGGATAAACTGTTCATCACTATTCCGAGGTGGAAAACAGGTATTTTTACATGTTAGAATACCTAGTTAGACTTACTGAGTAATAAACCTCTTCAATGGCGCTTCTCCACTGTGTATGTGAAAGACAAGGCCACCATTGGGATAATGCTTACCTATAAGTATAGAATATCTTACTTTGTATAATTTTTTTGCATGCCTCTATATTATTATGAGTATTGAGTATTGAGACAATACAATACAAAAGACATTACATAAGACACACGTACAATGGACGACCTTATCGCTTGGAAGCGATCTTTTCCACGCAACCTTTGGATGGAAAGAATTATGTGAATTTAAGAAAGGCAGGGAATGTACCAAAGATAATTTAAAATAATTATTGACAACAATAGAAATACCTAAAAACAAGAACAATTAAATATAACAAATACCTAACTAACATAGGTACATATATAAATAACAAAAATATACTACATAGATACATGAATAGATAGTACCAATATTCACTTTTCTAACAGGAAAAACTCCTTGACACAAGCTTTGAAAACTGGTAAGGATACCACTTTTCTAATGGACTCTGGTAGGGAATTCCATAACCTAATGGCCTGGATGGAGAAGGATTTGTCGTAGAAACTGGTTCGGTGAGGTGTCCATACTCAGTACCAGATTATCTGACGAACGGAGGATACGGGGAGGTGAGGATGAGAATCGTGGAGGAATTCAAAACGCTCCTTTAAATAGAAGAGACATTATAGGAGATTATAGGATTGAGACATAATAAGAGACACAGTATTTGGTACCCGGGTCTATAAAAAACAAGGTTATGGAGAAGTTTAAGTACCTAGATCTGAATCTAACAAATATAAAGAAATAAAGTAGGCAACTTAGTGTGAAATTATTTAATAAGATACTAAATGATGGTACAATAACAGAATAAAACAATTACAACTGGTATTTAAGTGTAAATACATACACCATCTATTTCATAAAAGTCTAAGACGTCACCAGAAGGCAGTGTGCCCAGAATGCTGGCAGCATTGCCACGTTGAATGGCAATGCTAATTCTTTGACCAAAATAGAAGCCAGCATTCCGATCACCTGTAGACTCTATGCTAAGTTTGGTAAGATATTTATAAATGGCGTGTGCCCCAGGACCTCAAGGACCAAGGGTTTCAACCCCAAACGGCTCAAATAGGTAACCTCGGTCAAGATTAGCGTATTTTCGCCGTTTGCTGTCTTGTCCAATATATGTGTATAGTAATGCTTATAGTTAAATCAATAACTGCGTATCAATAATTAATATGTTTTTATTTTGAATTTATTATAATTATAATATAGATTATTGTTATTTAAGAAATATGTACCTACATTGGTACCTACTTGACTTATAACTAGGTGTTGTCAATAAAGATATTGTATTGTCCGCTGACGTTGCTGCAGAGCCGGCCCTTGCCGATGTCCCTGCAAGATGTGAAGGCGCTAGGGTATCTACACACGTGGCATCCCAAACTAAAGGCTGACCCATCTTCCAGGGAATCAGAGTCTTACCATCAGGTCTTTCACCATCATCTCGCATAAGGCCACGTGGTTCGAGGGTAGCTGCCACACTGACACTGGCAAAAGCCCGTCGGATGATGTCATTAATCGAACTATGACGGGGCACACGTCCTGCACTAGAGACACATGCCAGTGGATGGTGACCAAACTTATCAACGGTTTCACCACACTGACAACGGTGTGCAACTAAGCAAGGAGAACATAAACGCAAAGAGGTGGCCACCCGAAATTAGTTATTATCTAAAAGGGTACCTAGATTTTTGGAAAGCAGAACATGTAACTAAAGTCCTGATTCCCTCTCGGAAAAGGCGAGTAGACGAGCACGTTCTAATGAGTTAGTTGACGTATTAATAAGATGGTTCCGTACTAGCTCACATAGTGGCTCATCGCACAGTCTCTGAGCACAAAGGACTTTGGGCAGATTCTGGTCAGGACGTTCTATTTTCCATGAGTCTAAAGCTTAATCGATCCCGTAATTTCAAAATTTAGACATTTAGCCAAAATGCTATGAACAAGATCTTTAGTACCAAGTACTGAAGATAAAACAGCTGGGAATGAAACACTAGAAATTAAATTGATTAAGGCAACTTAGTTGTTTATTTATTCATCCAATTTCCTTCAAGGAGTCCCTTCCTCACTGAACTACGTGTACGTCGACGGGCCTCAGTCGCAAGCCCTGCACCCGTACCCGAGCTGGGAAGAAGGGTTCCTATCGCACCAGCACTGCTGCACGGCATTCAACAGCACCGTAGTCAATGCCTTCAAACCACACGTGGACGAGAAGGATAGACTGTGGGTGGTCGATAATGGAGTCTCTGATATGTTGAGTAAGAAAGAACCTTTTATGTACTAAACATTCTTTAGGCTTCGGAAAATGAGACTGACATTATGACTATGTAACTACCTACATATTCTCAAAAATTCGGTACCTACTTAATTAATCTTATCCTAAGGTAATGGAATTGACGGCCTTATCGCTTGAAGCGATTTCTTCCAGGCAACCAAGGTGTAAGGAAAATATCATACCAGACGTTCTTTTCTAGGTTTGTAAGCATTTTCGGCAAGCTTGCTGTTCTCCATTTTCGTAACAGATAAAAAGAGGTCATGTCAAAACTGAACTGATTATGACCCCACTGCGACACAACATGAAAAATAGTATTCAAATACGGGCCTTAATTCGTTACATTTAGATACATTTTACGGTGACATACTTGAAAGAAAGAAAGAAACAAACAAAGAAAGAAAGAAAGAAAGAAAATTATTTATTACACACTACACACACAAAAAAACAAAGAGACTACTTAGTACTAGATAACAAACAGCACAGACAAACACATGTGAACTTGCTTACCGCAAGCTTCAAGCGAGTGGCCTGCGCGCTGCTAATTTAAGCCGTCACTGTAAAATCAAACATCAAAGTGCTTTATTTCCTTTAGACCTTACAGGACTCTTGGACTCTTGGACACTGGACACGTCAGAAATTTGGCACGTCACATTGTATTTATATGTTACAGGTTTAAGCCCGTATTTGAATGCTCATTTTTGTGTTGTGCGGTGGGGGGTTGGAAGTGTGACAATCTTTAGGCCCCTGATCAGCACGTTTGTTGGTCCAGACAAACCGAAGCAGATCGCAGTCCCAGCCATCCTGGTGTTCTGCCTAAAGCAAGACCAGCTGTTACACAAGTACGAGCTGGACAACAGAGTTCTGAGGCAAGGTTCTGTGCTGACCAGCATCGTAAGTTCATCATACACACTCATTTTTAACCGATTTCTAGATCGAAATAGTATTAGGTTTTTATTATTAATAAAAATTCCGGGCAAAACCTTCTCAGATATATTTTTTTCTTCAACTAGTTTCGTCTCTCCACGAGACATCATCAGAACACCACAATACTTTTTTTTTTGCAATAGATTTACGCAAAGTTTCGCTTGAATATATTATTTTGATTTCTAGATCATTTGCTTCCCAGGTTTGTTCTTGGAGTTTTCGTCACATTCATAACACATCGACGACCTCTGTGGCGCTGCGGGCAAAGGTCCGCATGACGTAGGGTGTTACTGGTTCGATTCCCGACTCGGGACAAATGTTTGTACGATAAAGATAGTTTATTTGCTTAAACACAATGTAGGTTACACAGATGTTAATAACATTTTAGTATCAATTATGTTCTACTGTAGATTATCATGCAAATGTTACAGTAATTTCAAGTTAATATTGTATTCTTATTTTAACCTACTTAAGTATAATGTAATTGTCGACAAAATCAAAAAAAAAGAAAAAATTAAATATATCTATAGTAACTATCTGCAGATGTGTCTGTTACGTTTTCTTCGACTTTAATGTAATTTAGCGGGCAGGCTATTTTTATCCCGGGAAAGCGCGTGCGAAGCCGCGGGAAGAAGCTAGTTTAAATATAAAGGCTTAAATTTACCCAGGTTGTTGAAGTCCTTCCCGGTAAGAAAGGCCAAAATCCACCGTGCACATATGCGTACATCACAGAAGCAGGCTCCGGCGCCATTATAGTTTACAACCTAGAAGAGGACCAATGCTGGCGGATCGACAACCCTTTAACGAGAGAGGTCAATGGGGCCGCGCTGTCGGAGATGAAGAGAGATGGGTAAGAGACATTACAGTGTACAACCTAGAGGAGACTTGGGGTTGTGGACTTGGGGGCTTCTCGGGATCTCAACAGTTTTTACGGCGGAAGTATTACGAGACGTGTTAATGTTTTTGGTTGGATCCACCTTTACATTACAGACGAATGCACGCGGTGCCAGATGACTGAACTGCAATTTTTTTTTAAACCCAGATCAACATAAGCCCCAAGGCAGGAACCAAGCTCGCAATTTCCTGAATAGGTGGACCGGTTCAGTTCTTTACTCATTGCAACACAGAGGTCGATAATTTAGCATTTTGTTTTACAGATTCCGAGATTTGTATTTCTTCTCAAGTTCAAAAGCGGAGCAGTTCAAGATCTCCACGAAATACCTGCATGACATGGCGGCCAACGGCATGGAAGTCTTGCGAGGCATTGAAGTATGTACTCTTATTAGGGTTCCGTTGTCATAATGCTACAACCTATACATTTTCTTTCAGCCCGTCGATCAGATCACAATAATTTTTCTCGCTCGTTTATGATATTAACCTAACGAGAAAAATATGCTTACGGCTGAAGAAATCTCATGGAAATTTCAGCCGTTAATAAGTCGTTAAACGGTAACAGAGAGAGAAGATTGAAGAGAGAAAGAGAGAGAGAGAGTTACTTTCGCATTTGTAATATTTGAATAAAATAAATGATGTTTAGTTTACATACGATAATACTTAACCTTTTACTATTATGTATATATTATAAATGTGTACTCTATATTATACCACATATATTGGTTTCAGGTTGTCGGTGAAAGAGAGGCCAGTTCAATCAAGACTGCATGTGATTTCGACCGACAGAATAATATTTTATTTTTTACTGAAGTTAGTACTTAGTGCTCTTTTAAATCAACGTTACCGGCAAAAATAATATATAGGATCTATCTCAAAATGTTAACCTGCATAAAGTATAACGAGGTCTTGATTTGCACATACAAAATAACTTTTAGCATTTTTATTTTTTTAATGCTCATTAATAATACAAATGTGAAAGTTTGGATGTTTGTTCCCCCTTCATGCCGAGACTAGTGAACGGATCGGGGTGAAATTTTGCATACCTACAGGTAGTTCTCGGCATCGAATAATACAAAGGCTACTTTTTATTCCATAAACCAGATCTCATAAATAACCTTTACCTACACATTTCAATAGAAGACGCGCGCGAAGCCGCGGGCATAAATAAGTAAATTATAAATGTATGAGACTTTATCGGTGGGGTACCTTGGTATAATTTGAAAGGGGTTGAACGTTGTTTCTTTGCAGGTGAACAAAAACGGGATTGCCTGTTGGAACACGAATAAACCTTACAGCGAAGTGAATGCCCCTGTCATATTCAGCGATTGCAATGTTATGGAGGATCCACATGACGTTAAGGTAAATTAAACCGATCGGATAGCCATGATGGTCACGACCGGATTGGTAGCCCTGGGTTTTAAGTTTCCGTAACTTATTAAATATGTTAGAGGTACCGTGAAATGATTACTCCAACGCTGATAATTCGCAACTGATTTATTAATTTACGGTTCAATACGGAACAACAAAGATCACGTATTGCAAGTAGAGATTATAATGTAAGACGGTACTTTAGGTGAACTAGATTTTCGGCCGGACCTGACACATTATACTTTGTACAAAATATGAATTGGTGAGTTGATGCGACCAAAAATAACAAAGAATCAAACCACAAAAGTTAAGATGAAACTAAGATTCAAAATTATGGTAAGGCTTATGAACAGTTGAAAAGTGGTAGAAAAAAAAACTACACGTTACCTCATACGAAATTTGACGGAGCAATTTTTTTTATTTATTTATTTAGAACGTATACCTACATGTGTTTATCAATGTTGCACCACTAAACCACAATAGGTTTGTGTTGGTGCTCACACTCGTCTTATTCACATCACAGTACATTGCATTGTCTTACTCGCATTTTGTTCAAGTGTAGAGTGCATTTGGTCAAAACTATTAAAGGATTTTTGACAATGTTAAACGATAAAATTTTGAGTTTTTTAATTAACGCAGTATGTACTTACTTATATATTATATATTTTTTTCTTCACTTTCCTTTCCTAGGTGGACGATGCAGGAAACATTTGGATGCTCAGCAACCGGCAGACTCGGTTCCTCAACAATTCAATGGACTTCTCCGAAGTTAACTTCAGAGTGCTGACCGCTCCCGTGACTAACTTCATACAAGGCACGTCGTGTGAGAAGCAGAATTGTTGCAAATGGTTTTTTAGGAAGAAGTCGAAATGAGATAAAATAATCGATCAAGGTATCCGAATTACTAATACAATTGTTTTGATTCTTGTAGCTGACATTGCCTATATTTTCCAACTACTATATTTCTAGATATAATGGATTATGTACCTACCTATTATAATAATCTTTATATAAATTAATTGATGGGCTCTTACAGGGTACATGTACTTACCTCTAAGCTAAGTCTATGTACGTAATATATGTATATACTAAAGAAATCTGTATCTAAAAATATAGGAAAATCTACTTAAATTATTTTCTTTTGACTTATTTCATTTTTAAAACAGTCATTTCATCTGCCTAAATAAAGTATATGTAATAAAATCTTCAGTCAGGTCTAAAAGTTAATGTAATTTTTAACTCTTCTGATATTTTTTTTTTATAGACAGCGTAAATTGTCTACGAAAAATACCTTTTTGCCTTTATAATTTTCCAACAGATACCCAGGCAAATTTTATAGTAAGTATAGTACTACATGCATTTTCCTAAAACCCCACAAATAAAACTCCAAAAAAATTATTAATATTTTATTTAAATATACAACATGATAGTTTAAACTATGTGATAGAACAATAATTTACGCACGTGTTATTACAATCGTTATTTTTCGTTCACGTTGCCTCAGTCTTACTATCCTTACTATTTATAACTACAACTTGGATCCGCAGGAAATTATTTATCTACAAAACGACTGAAACTTGAGACTCGCTTTAAACGGCCAGATGTTAATTATGAAACAGCTAACCTTAGCAGGGTAGACATTGTGACTTAGCTCATCTCTGATGGAAAGGCACCCTAAGGCGTAAATAACATGAAACATTATCTATGTTTTCGTTTCTATTGAGCAACGCATGCATCTTTCAAATTACCTACGCCAAAATTATAGTTTGGTGTGGTTTGGCATTACATAATTGGTAAACGCAAGTCTCAAGTTTCGTCAGTCGCGCTACAAAAACTTCTAAAACAATTTACATCAAAACTTGAATCATAAAAGCTTATTCCAAATATTTAACTTCAACTACACTGTAGAATTACAGAAGCTGAAAACGATCAAAAAAATGAAAGTAAACGATCGAATTCCTTGATTATGGAATATTATTACTAAATTTAATGGTTGTTTATGAACCAAGAACAAACGACATTTTCATAACACTGCAGCTCGCAGCCGCCATATTTGTTTTTTGACAACTAAAACAATATGGCGTCTTTTTTCCAGTTCCTTATCAAGAAATATAACAAATAATATTTCATATTTATTTATGGAAATTATATCCTTGTTAAATAATAATATACAAGTAGATAACTGAAAATATTCCTGTATCCCAAACAACTCGTTTTATATCCCTCAATATATTTTGAGGATTACCTACCTATGTTCCATTCAAATTCTGCTAAAATACCCGCACATTATAAAAGCCTGAACTTATATTTACAACGTTTATTGCTTTTTATAGGCCATAACGAGAATAGGAAATTTACAAAAGAGATTTTAAAATAACCTTATACTTAGAGATCGTGATTTCAAACTCGATTCATTAACGATTTAACTGCTCAACTTTGTCCAAAGTTTTCAAATGAGCCTTTAATTATGAGAAATAGTACCTACACAAAATGTTGGCAATTAATTTGACATTAAAATTCTGCCTCTCTTTGTTGTTTCCTTAGTTCTGATGAGGCCTCTTTCAATTGAGGTTATTTGTTCTCAGTTTAAATTGATGTCTTTTGTTCTCGGAAGTTCGCTGGAGCCGCGCCTAATTTGAAAACAAAACTTTAAAGAAAATTACTATGGGTTGTTCTTACTTGTCCTATGATAAGGCTTTTAATTTTCCTTGTCTCTACTATAAAGATCTACTTGCCATCTAAAATCCTTACGGAAATCAAGTGATCGGGGGCCGGTTTTACCAAATCGGAGTAAAGAGTGTAAAGGATGACTCACGCTTGACCGTGTCGGGTCCGAGCCGAGTGTCGGCCGTAGCATGGTCACCGAGCCGATCCCGCGCTGACTCACGCTAGACCGTGTCGGGCCCGAGCCGAGTGTCGGCCGTAGCACGGTCACCGAGCCGGTCCCGTGCTGACTCACGCTAGACCGTGTCGGGCCCGAGCCGAGTGTCGGCCGTAGCACGGTCACCGAGCCGGTCCCGTGCTGACTCACGCTAGACCGTGTCGAGCCCGAGCCGAGTGTCGGCCGTAGCACGGTCACCGAGCCGGTCCCGTGCTGACTCACGCTAGACCGTGTCGGGTCCGAGCCGAGTGTCGGCCGTAGCACGTTCACCGAGTCAGACCCGTGCCGACTCACGCTAGACCGTGTCGGGTCCGAGCCGAGTGTCGGCCGTAGCACGGTCACCGAGCCGGTCCCGTGCCGACTCACGCTAGACCGTGTCGGGTCCGAGCCGAGTGTCGGCCGTAGCACGTTCACCGAGCCGGATCCGTGCCGACTCACGCTAGACCGTGTCGGGTCCGAGCCGAGTGTCGGCCGTAGCACGGTCACCGAGCCGGTCCCGTGCCGACTCACGCTAGACCGTGTCGGGTCCGAGCCGAGTGTCGGCCGTAGCACGTTCGCCGAGCCGGACCCGTGCCGACTCACGCTAGACCGTGTCGGGTCCGAGCCGAGTGTCGGCTATACCACGGTCACCGAGTCGGTCCGAGTTAAAATCGAACAAAACGTACGCTCTTGTATAGCATCACAACGACTGCTCGGGCGCAGCTCGGCGGCACTGTATTCATGCAACGAGCCGAGCCGGGACCGAGTTGTTTCCGACCGTTGTCTGTTGCTCGGCCGTCACTCGGATGCCGATCGGTATAGCGTGAGTGTGTCCATATAACACACACATATTTTGCATTTAACATGTGTATGAGCGAGCGTGCTACGGCCGACACTCTGCTCGGACCCGACACGGTGTAACGTGAGTCATCCTTAAATCGATCAAAAGAATCTCAACACAATTTATGTCGATTATGTGACGCTGACGAAAGTGACGATAGCGGCGAGAGATTTATCGACAATTTTTTTCAGAATTTCCTGGTTTTTGTACGTAATTTAGCTAGCAGATAAGTGAACTTAGCGACCTTTAAAAGCTAGTTGTTATGAACCCATGCTAAAATAAACTTCAAATCAAGTGTCATTTTGGAGTCAAATTCAAATTCAAAGCGCTTTATTTCCTTGAGACCTTACAGGACTCTTGGACACGTCACAAAATTCAAATTACATAAGTAAAACTAGGAAATATAGTGATCACTCTGATTTTTGTTCACATCAATCTTTTTAAGGTAAAGTAAAAAAGCGAACAAGAAACCTTTACCTTGTTAGGTTGTTTATTTTCGAGTTGGAGCGAAACTTGTCCCAAGCTTTTTTATCCTCTAGATAATCTGATATTTTGTAGTAAGCCTTTTTACAAAGGATATGTTCGACAATTTGTTTGAATTTATTTATTGATAATTTTTTCAACTCATTTGGTATTTTGTTGTAGAAGCGTATACATTGCCCTTTAAAAGATCTTGTGTAGCCTAGTTGTGGGTGGCGATCGACGGACATGAAGTCGATTTTAATAATAAATCCCTTACATGTCAGATATGAGCTTGGAAGTCGCTCAGCAACATAGTTTGTGGTTTGGTTTTTAAACTGTAAGCTTATAGCCATAACAATATTATAAAAATAATTAAAGCTGCACGTGCACCGGATCGGTATCGGAGTGTACGCAGCGTAAGGATTTGTTGCTTTGTATTGATTTATATGGTACAGCGTGCACTGGATCGGTATCAGAGTGTACGCAGCGTAAGGATTTGTTGCTTTGTATTGATTTATATGGTACAGCGTGCACTGGATCGTCATATCTGCCGATACCGATGCCAGAGACCGATATTTCTGCGGATGACGTCATCGGCATACTCGAGCGCTTTGAAAATGTCTATATTGCCGGTGCATTGGCATATTGTAAATACCGCGTGTAAGTGCCGCGTACGCTCTAATTCCGATCCGGTGAACGCGCAGCTTTAGAACGAGCGCAATTTGAGCTTATTTTAAACGAGAAATGAAACTGAACTATCACGCCCCGGGTGATGACGCTCAATCGGGTATATTCGGCTCCAGTCGGAGTTCTATCTATCACGCCCCGGGTGATGATGCTCAATCGGGTATATTCGGCTCCAGTCGGAGTTCTATCTATCACGCCCCGGGTGATGATGCTCAATCGGGTATATTCGGCTCCAGTCGGAGTTCTATCTATCACGCCCCGGGTGATGATGCTCAATCGGGTATATTCGGCTCCAGTCGGAGTTCTATCTATCACGCCCCGGGTGATGATGCTCTATCGGGTATATTCGGCTCCAGTCGGAGTTCTATCTATCACGCCCCGGGTGATGACGCTCAATCGGGTATATTCGGCTCCAGTCGGAGTTCTATCTATCACGCCCCGGGTGATGATGCTCAATCGGGTATATTCGGCTCCAGTCGGAGTTCTATCTATCACGCCCCGGGTGATGATGCTCAATCGGGTATATTCGGCTCCAGTCGGAGTTCTATCTATCACGCCCCGGGTGATGATGCTCAATCGGGTATATTCGGCTCCAGTCGGAGTTCTATCTATCACGCCCCGGGTGATGACGCTCAATCGGGTATATTCGGCTCCAGTCGGAGTTCTATCTATCACGCCCCGGGTGATGATGCTCAATCGGGTATATTCGGCTCCAGTCGGAGTTCTATCTATCACGCCCCGGGTGATGATGCTCAATCGGGTATATTCGGCTCCAGTCGGAGTTCTATCTATCACGCCCCGGGTGATGATGCTCAATCGGGTATATTCGGCTCCAGTCGGAGTTCTATCTATCACGCCCCGGGTGATGATGCTCAATCGGGTATATTCGGCTCCAGTCGGAGTTCTATTTATAGTGTGTTAAGCACCCATACACTCAAAGTTATAATAACTCTGTATTTTGGACTCAGTTCATTCAAAATCGACCATTCAACCCAAACCAGAGACTAGCATTTCAGTTATCTAGTGCGTTCTACTCTAAAGGTTCAGTGGTATTTTCTACTTAAACCAATTCGTATAGAGACCAAAATCAAACTACGAGATTTTTTTAATTTACACCTTATTGTAATTTTTCTGTGCTACAGAGCTTTCTACCTTATGCCACGAAATATACTTGGCTTATGTCACTCAAAAAGTTTGCTACATCGTGTTCCTGACCGTTTATCATTTAATTTAACGTTTTTGACGGCAAGTTTTCTTTCATCACTAAAGTTAATCGAAGTCTGATTGTCCGATATCTTTTAGAGAACACCAGCCTCTCCCTGGGAATAATATTTCAACTATAGTTTTTTTGCGAAATCATTATGATTTAATTCATATCAGATATACTGAACTTAGATTATGTAGTTTTGATTTTGAAATATTTGATTTTCTAATCGTTTTGTGTCTATACTCCAAAATTATTCACGTTTTTATAACCGTACATAATACGTTCTTATGAACGTGAAGCATTTTGAATATGACAGTACAATATCTCGACTGAACAAACAGTTTCTCCTGAGTGACATAAGTTCAGCTACACCGTCCTTACCAGAATACATTCTAAGGCTCTCGTCATGAATTCTACCTTACTATAAGGAGGTAATGGTGGCCGTGACGAACGCGGCGTATCGACCCCTCGAACGCCCGTTGATGTGGTAAGAGCCGACTAAGGAAAGCTACCAGAGTGGCAGCAACAGCAACGTTCATGTGTACCCCTCCACTGTAATCACCATTTCGCCTGCCAACCGTCGTGATTATGACATAAGCCATCGTCTAGGGGGGCATGTTCACTAATGTGGACAGTGGAGCAGTGGACCTGTGCTGATGATGAAGGAGGTATGGTTGATTATCTCGCGCCCTCGGCGTTCTCTGACGACTTGTGCTGCGGCGTGCTGGCCGAGCCTTCGGTACGCTTCTTCAGCGGTGTGTTGTATTCCCAGCCGTCTTCGCCTTTTGGACTGAATACCTGAAAGGAAGAGAAGATTATTTTAAACAAGATTTACAAAAATTTAAATTCTTCAAATTCCTGAATTTTTATCCTGTTTTTTAGTTTTATGGGAAAAATAAAATTTCCTCGTGAACAAACATTAAATCGCGTAATCAAATGGTCTAAGAATCGACCCTTCATGTCGTAAGAGCCGACTAAGGGAACCGATCAGAGGTAGGGCAGCACCTTCCTTCGCCCTCCGTGTCCTGCGCTCGTAGGGCACACACCACATGACCTACCTGTGTGTTCCACTTGTCTCCGCTCACTTCGCGTTGCTTGGCCTGTTCTCTCTGCGCTTGCTCGACGCTCCTCTTGGCCGCGGTGGCGCCCTCCGTGTCCTGCGCTCGCAGCGCACAGGTCACGTGGCGCCACACCCGGCGCGACTCGTGCGCTAGCTGGCGAGACACGGGCGAGACGCGCTTCTTGCGGGCTTTCATTGTTGATACTTCGAAGACTACTTCCGTGCGCTGTGGAAGAGGTTAGTTTGCATCACTCGAGGTTTCTATGGAAACATTTAAAGGTTATTTTTACGGGATAGAGAGGGAACTGATTTACAGGATAGCCTATGTATGATTTGAAGCTTAGAGCTACATCTATGCAAAATTTCAGCCTGATCGGTTCGGTCGTTATGCCGTGAACAGGTAACAAACATCCACCCATACATCCCAACTTTAGTTAGTGTGATGATGTGATATGTATGACACAACAAAAATAAAATTTCCTATAACTAATCTCAATTAAAAACAGTACAATAGGCGGCCTTACCGCCGAAAGCGATTATTGGTCTCTCACATAGGTCTTACGATTGAAAGTGGGCACTAAGTACATAAGTATATAAACATATAATATAATTGTTATTAGCACTATTTTACGGGTATTTATAGCGTTTATACTAATAATAATGTGTTCAGATCACTTAAGTTTAAAAATATTTATACAGGGTGTTTGGTACATCGTTTGTCAAATTGAAATTGGGGGTGAAAGGGGGTTTTTGCTACCTTCTTAACCCCTTAAATAAGTTCCTGGCCCCACGAAAAATTTTTATTCGAAATTTACAAGTCAGCATTCAAACTTGAATTAAAAAAAAAATATGCGGCGTATCCCTCCCAATCCACGAATTAGGGAATGCATTATTCAAGTATTCCCTTACTATTAACCTCCAGTGCGCAGGACACCCGTCATGTTGAAAGACTATAGGTCTGTCTTCATATAAAATTCAATCAACTAGCATTTCCGGTAAATCATTTAGTAGAAATTCTAGATAATTCTCCCCGTTGAGACGCTCAGGCAGGTAATGTGGTCCAATTACGCGATCTCCGATCACTCCTGCCCAAACATTAAGACTGAATCTTTTTGACTGAATTTTTTATGAATACAGACCTATTGTCTTTCAACATGACGGGTGTCCTGCGCACTGGAGGTTAATAGTAAGGGAATACTTGAATAATGCATTCCCTAATTCGTGGATTGGGAGGGATGGCTCTATACCATGGCCTCCACGCTCCCCAGACCTGACTCCTTTACATTTCTACGTCAGGGGACGTGCAAAAGAACTCGTCTACGCTACGGAAGTTGAAAGTCAAGAAGATTTACATATGTATTTTTAGTTAAAAGCGGCCTTTATCACGATCAAGGACGAATTTCGTTTAAATATTACGACGGTAAAATTAGACGAAAATGTCACGCGTGCATTCGCAACGGCGGCGGTCAGTACTTTGAACAAGAGTTGTAATTTTTAAAAAAGGTCTTAAAATCTGAATTTGTATTAGATTTTGTGCTTTTTATTTCAAGTTTGATTAGCGGTTATACCCATCGAAACAGTAGATAGTAGACAGATTTCAACGCATAAGAGAGTGACGGCAATTACCAGCTACTTAGCTTATGTTATTATGCAAAAAATAGTAATATCAAATATCAGCCAAAGTAAGTAAGTAAGTAAATCCTTTATTTGCACACATAGAACACACACTTCTAATTTAAATAAAGTCTTAATAATTGTCCTAATCATAGCCTATTCATAAGGATAGGTTTCATGCATTTCCAATATTACACAGAACGCAAATTTAAATTTATCCAAATATTAAGGCATCAACTTGTAACATAAATAATATAATTCTACACGCAGGATCTGCGTCATTACGTCAATACTAGGGTAAGGGGTAAGGGGGCGCTTTATTTATTTATATTAGGGGATCTCACAATATACATAAAAGCGATATGTGAAGAGACAGGTGGCTATTAACAATTTCCCTTTATAATGTGAATGCAGATTTTAGACCGTAATATTGGAAGCACAGATTATATTTTCCCTTACCCCAGTCTCCGTCCACCGTCCATCCATCCTGGTGTTCCACTCGCCCTGCGCGGTGTAATAAGGCTTCTTATCATTTGCTCCGAACACCTTCAACAAAAACAACAATACGCTACATTTATTTAAAAGAAAACACACTTAACATACTCGTAGGAGCGAAAGGGACTTGTTTGCTTCTAAGTAGTCATTTTGTGAGCATGATCATGGACTTTGTCCACGCATTTATTTTCTTTGACTGAATGAAAGAATGCAATATTTCATAGACCCTGCTTCTTTTTAAGAAGCGTGATGCGAATCCTATCGCCTCGAAAAATATCGGGACTGACGAGAGCTTATATATTTTATGAGCATAAAGACTAGATGATGCTGATGCTAGATGATGCTGTGTGTATTGTCAAGCATATGAATATGTATGATTTTTTTTATTCTCTCATTAAGTCAAAGACAATAAATGCGTGGACGGAGTATAGCAAGCTAACAAACGTCGTTTGTTGACGTTACGAATAATTAAAATAAGTTAAATTAAAGAAAACCTTTTTTAAACAATCTTTTTACTATTTATCAAATGTAGGGTAGGTATATTTCAATGGTGCCGTTGAATGTTTGGCCGAAGACAACGCCAAAACTATTTAATCGATAGGGCTGAAACTCTGCACACAAAGATATGGACATTGATTAACGTATAGGCTACTTTTATTAAAAAAAACGCGATCGAAGCTGCGGGGAGAGGCTATTTGTAAACAGGTGTCACCTCGCACGTGACTCGATGTTTCTTCCCGCCGTAGAACGGTTTTGTAAGGAACTCGACGTTCGCCTTGTGTCCGGTTTGCACGCACTCTATGCACACCGAGCCGCCCAGCTCTATCCAGGGGACTGTTAGTATTGATCTGGAATCATATTTATTGATAAATAAGCATAAGAATCGCACTAATAATATAATGGCATAAGTTTATGAAGTTGTGAGATGTTTGAGCGAACACATCGTTATAAACACTGAATGGATGTATGCACAGAAATATATCTAGATAGAAGCAAAGAGTTCGCCGATTTGTATTGAAACCGAGCGTGTAACATTGGTACTTTGACGTCACAAGTGTAATTATAGTAGTTAAAAGTATTGTAATTGTAGGAGATGTAAAACACCACAAAATTACACAATTTCTTTTTTGGTGGTGTTTGAACAGTTAATTAACAACAAGGCATTTTGTTTAATAATGAAGTGTCACGTGGAAAGCGGTCGGGAGCGGACTGAATTTCGCGGCGAGCAAAGAGGCTCTCCTGCCCCTCTTTTCGGCACGCGAGTTAAATAAACTTTTTGCTTCTATCTATATAATATTTATGTGGATATATGCAATTTTGGTGTTGAAAATAATAAAGCAAGTTTCTACTATAATTAATCGTTAAGATAATAAGTATTATTATATATTCCTACTAGCTGCTGCCCGCGGCTTCGCACGCTCTTTTCCGAGATAGAAAGTAGCCTATGTCTGTCCCCGGGATACCATTTACCTCCCTGCCGAATTTCACTCAGATCCGTTCATCCGTTTAGGCATGAAACGTTAACAGACAGACAGAGTTACTTTCGAATTTATAATATTAGTATGGATTACTAAATGCAGATATTAGCAAAATTCTTTATTAACCAAGAAAATTACAATCACATAATAAAAACAAATTAGAACTAGTATTTACAATTGAAACAATTAAGCTAACTGCAGACTGTTGCAAACAATCTACAGGTAGCTCAACTGATCCATATCAATACCAGTCGGAAGAGTCCCCAAGACGCCGGCTGAATTGCCCCGCTGTATGGCAATGCTGATGCAATTAGCAAAAAAGGTGTAAAATAGAAAATAAATAGGCATTAATATCTCGAATATGGTTATGTTTCTGGTGGTTTATAGTCAAATAAATCTTTTTCATTTCATTCATTTCATTTCAAATCAATCAGTAATGACGGAAACTACAACCCCCTCGTGGATCTACCTACATAGTCGACTTAGCCAATAACCCTGTATGACGAGTATGTACCTACTCGTAGCTCTAGTCTGGATTAACATATTTGTACCTCCTCAGCGCACATACGTCCACTGCTGAACATGCCCCCCGCAAGTAGGGGGACCCAACCTTTCTTAAATTCTCAATTTTCTAGCCATCCAAAGGTTGCCTGGAAGAAATCGCTTCTAAGCGACAAGGCCGCCCATTGTACCTGTCTATTTTATGTCAATGTCAATGTTATTTATTGAATTTTGTGGTATACAATAAAGAATTTTGTTTTGTATTGTATTGTGTTTTGGCATAATCACCACGATTGGCAGGCGAATTGGTGATCGACGTAGAGATGTTAAAAATACAAATGAGGAAACTGTTGCCCTTACTTAGGGAATCTCACTTAGTCGAGTTTAACGCCATTCACGGGCTGAGTTGGCGGGGTCGATTCTTACGCCGCGACCGGCACGGCAATAGCATCGTAAATAAATAATGCTGGATTATTTGGTTGAATTCTAAGGCGTGGAAAATTAGAGGAGTACGGCCTTTGCCCAGAAGTGAACGGAAGTAAATACTGATTTTTTTTTCGAAAATATCTTTTGAATAACTGAAAAAGCACATCATTTTGCTTTTTGAGTGTTATTAAATTTTTCAAAACATCTATTTGTTAGCACTTTTATCTTACACATTCATTGATATCATCTTTCCCCAAAATCTTTTCAGAATATTTTAGAACAACTCAAAATGATCTGAAATTATAAAACATACTAATAAGCACTTTTATCTTCTACATGACGGAACTTCGTTTTGATATAAATATCCAATTTTTATATGACTATAGTGATATTTACCTGCCATATCCGTTCGGGAAGGTGAGCGTATATTCTTCCTGTGTGTCCAACAATGTCACTACTCCTTTGCCGATATTGTGTACTCCTGTGAAAAATAACAATTTTAACAAAATTATTTTAATAATTAACGAGCTCTTAGAAGATAAAACGTTGTGGTAACTGTCCAAGAATGTTACCACACATATTTATTATCTCATATCATATTTATTACTGTGGCTGGTGGGTATCTGGCGCAGCGCATCAGCATTGCCATACAGCGGGGCAATGCAGCCAGCGTCTTGGGGACGCTTCCGACTGGTATTGATATGGATCAGTTGAGCTACCTGTAGATTGTATGCAACAGTCTGCAGCTACCTCAACTGTGTTCTAATTTGTTTCTATAATTATAACTTACACGTAGAAGAATATACGCAGATTTTGGCGCACTATCTCACTACGAAAGTCCTACGTTACCTCTGTGTGTTCTGGGTGTATTCTATAGTAATAAAATCGATCTTTGTAATGTAAATGTATTAAGTATATAGTACCCATTCTGATAATGATTAAAAGTTTAAAAGTGCTTTATTTGTAAGCCCAAAGAAATAGAGTTAATGACTTCTGAGTTCTGACATCTCCATAACACAAGCTCTGCTTAGCCTGGTGCTAGATGATGCAGTGTGGATTGTCCAGCATTACTTATAACACTGACCTATAGATAGTCCTAGAAACTTGCTCTTGGTCCAGAGCCAGGCGTCGAACTGTATGCGTTTGTTGACGTGTTCCGCGTAGAAGGCGGATATAGGAGGGTGGTGCGAGACTTGTTCCGCTACGAACGAGAGCTGGTCTGGACTGCACCACGGGACGGGGCCTTCGCCAACTTCCTGTTGGAGAAAGATTAAACTATTCAAGAAAATCCAGCCGTCAGCCTACTGCGGCGCACGCTGTGCACGGACACGCGGTGCATTTTAGCAGCGTTTATTCGTTTGTTTGACAACTGGACTCTTGGTCTACGTTTGCAATGCAGCACTACATTAAAAATAACCCACGATTATGTACAACTGTAGCGCAGCACAGTTTCGAATAATACGAAAGTGAGTGAAGCTACGCACGCGTGTACCGCGTGCATGGCATTGACAGCGATGAGCTGCGTGGGCGCCATGTTTGAGCAAGCCACGCGTGTAGCAATGACGTCATTAATCTCGTATTCGTGAGTAGCGTGTTCGCGGATTGCATTGCAGTGGACGTTATCACATTTTCTAGCAAAGCGAAGTTAGACACACGTGCATAGCCTCACCGTGCGCAGCAGTGGGGCTGTGGCTTAAATTCACTCTAGCTGCGCCATTATTAGTAGCTAGTTTCTGCCTGCGGCTTCACACGAGTTCTTTGGAAAAGTTTTAAGATTATTTCTATCACATGGGCACTGATTTATAAGACAAAAAGAAGCCTACGTTGGTTACCTGTACCACATAGGCTTCTTTTCAGTTGGTACCTGTGTGTTTAAGTGTTTGAGTGTGTGTCAATAACTTAATTTTCTTTCTTTCTTTCTATCTTTTATTCCAGGCCTAGGCCTACCTGTAAGCAACACCCGTTTAGTATATAAACTTAACTTTGTAATATTAGTGTAATAAGATTTCACTTATAAATTTTGATGAAAATTAAAGAACTCAAAAACCACTGCCTGCCTTCCGAATCCTTAGTGGTTAAAGCCTATATTCTCTTGTAGTATCTATGTTTTAAAATCCACCCTGGCTGCGCCAGTAATGGTACCCTTACCTTACGCTTCTTCCTTTATTTACAGTTATTCTATTATCAAGTCGTAACGTCTAGTATACCTTATCACAGGTTCCCTGGTCGTCCATATCCCAGTGACACCGGAACAGTTCGCCTAGCACCGGGTTGTAAGGCTTCTTGGCGACCTGAGACTTGTCTCCAACTCTATTCCTTAGCCTTAACGTCTAGTATACCTTATCACAGGTTCCCTGGTCGTCCATATCCCAGTGACACCGGAACAGTTCGCCTAGCACCGGGTTGTAAGGCTTCTTGGCGACCTGAGACTTGTCTCCAACTCTATTCCTTAGCCTTAACGTCTAGTATACCTTATCACAGGTTCCCTGGTCGTCCATATCCCAGTGACACCGGAACAGTTCACCTAGCACCGGGTTGTAAGGCTTCTTGGCGACCTGAGACTTGTCTCCAACTCTATTCCTTTGCCTTAACGTCTAGTATACCTTATCACAGGTTCCCTGGTCGTCCATATCCCAGTGACACCGGAACAGTTCGCCTAGCACCGGGTTGTAAGGCTTCTTGGCGACCTGAGACTTGTCTCCAACTCTATTCCTTAGCCTTAACGTCTAGTATACCTTATCACAGGTTCCCTGGTCGTCCATATCCCAGTGACACCGGAACAGTTCGCCTAGCACCGGGTTGTAAGGCTTCTTGGCGACCTGAGACTTGTCTCCAACTCTATTCCTTAGCCTTAACGTCTAGTATACCTTATCACAGGTTCCCTGGTCGTCCATATCCCAGTGACACCGGAACAGTTCGCCTAGCACCGGGTTGTAAGGCTTCTTGGCGACCTGAGACTTGTCTCCAACTCTATTCCTTAGCCTTAACGTCTAGTATACCTTATCACAGGTTCCCTGGTCGTCCATATCCCAGTGACACCGGAACAGTTCGCCTAGCACCGGGTTGTAAGGCTTCTTGGCGACCTGAGACTTGTCTCCAACTCTATTCCTTTGCCTTAACGTCTAGTATACCTTATCACAGGTTCCCTGGTCGTCCATATCCCAGTGACACCGGAACAGCTCGCCTAGCACCGGGTTGTAAGGCTTCTTGGCGACCTGAGACTTGCGTCCCGCGTGGAATGAGCTCAGGTACCAACGAACCACTTGGACCATCCGATCGCGCGGTGTCGGCATGTCTACTATCCTGTGAAAGGTAAGTTTTATAAGACGATAGATAAATTAAATAATGCTGGTTATTTTTAACAACAAGATACAAGAAATTAGCATCACCTCAAGTCTAGATGATGTTGATTTCTTGTACCTATCTTGTTATTACCATTCATAGACAGATTCATAGATTAATTTATTAATTGCAAATATGTACATACATAGGTAGCTTAAGTTCTAATGATAGCTAGAGTTACACCCTGTTGGGTAGCAATTTATTATTTTGTCACAGATTACGATTATTAGTAATATTTCCTTTTGTCACTTTTCATTATAATAATTTAGTTAGTTTACATTGTAAATACGAGTTCTAATTTGTTTGTTCATCTTTTTTATCATCGGTTTTGAATGTCGATTTAGATGACAAGGCATGGTCGCAGGCCTCTTTGCCTGTCAAATTGGGAGGCTTAGGTATACGCTAAATTTCAAGTGCGGCGCTTTTAGCGTTCGTGTCTTCCGTCTACAGCACTTTTTCATCAGTTGAAAAAATTTTAAAGCCATCTCGTTTGGTCCGACCTGGAATTTCATTCAAAATTTCATTTTTAGACGAAGCTCGAACGGCTTGGCGTAGTGCTCCTCCCCCAAAATCCCTTTGTCCCAACGACAATGGGACGGGCCTCTGTGTGAGTTGACACGGAATTGTTTCTTACAAACGTGCTCCAGCTCTGCGGATCGTGCCCGTCTACTGGTCGTTTCTAATTGAGTCAGGACATTGGTTGCAAGTATTTCCTTCATTTTACACTGGCACTCTATTGGATCTCGTAACTTTCCGTATCGCAACATGTCGTCGGTTGGGTGCAAGGTGTTGCGCGCCTCATCAATGCCAGTGCGGTACTGCTGTCGAACAGCTTGGTCATCACGGATTATAGTGTACTAGGGCCGCCGGTCGGATATCTCGTCATGTCAGCCTTAACGACATCATCTGGCGGGCCTTTGTCACCGCTAACGTACCAACTATTCTCGAACTGAATGGTCTGTTGCGTGACGATGGTAAGAGGCCCGACGGCATGACACTAGTCCCATGGGAGTTGGGGAGGCCCATTGTGTGGACGCTACATGCGTCGGCACACTTGCGCCTTTCCATCTTCCGAGGACATCCGTGAGAGCTGGTGCGGTGGCAGATTTGGCCGAGGATCTCAAGAGACGCAAATATGCAGGTCTCGACAGACTTGCGTATTTGCGTCTACACATTTGGGCAATGCAATGCAGCCAGCGTCTTGGAGACGCTTCCGACTGGTATTGATATGGATCAGTTGAGCTACCTGTAAATTGTTTGCAACAGTCTGCAGTTAGCTTAATTGTTTCAATTGTAAATAGTGGTTCTAAATTGTTTTTATTATTGAATTGTAATTTTCTTTGTCAATAAAGGCTTACTTCATCTTTTAGTGATATGTTTTGGGTTCTAGATTCTAGATCACTAGAAGATGCACAGGTTTTAATAACTTATTGGATATTTGTTTCTAGGTCACCAATGCCTTTTACAAAGTTATCGACAAAAGAAGAGATCCAACCGGCGCGCGGCGTGCCGAAATACCCTTCACCGAGAGAACATTCCATTGGGCGTAATTCCATTATTACTCTTGAAAACTTATTTAGGTAGGATAAAAATCATCGAATAGGTTTTAGGTTTCTCTTTATTTTGCCTTACTTTTGTTTTATTGTGTTGCAAGTAGCAAATAAATAATAACAATGCTGGACAATCCATACAGCATCATCTAGCCCCAAGCTAAGCAGTGCTTGTGTTATGGGTACTAGATGACTGATATACTTCATACAATACATTACATATAAAGATATTTTTAAATGGTTTATTGAGACGCGCGGTACAGCGTCCAGCCAAGACCGGAAAGAAACGTGGGACGCAATAGCAGTGTGTATCTTTACATGAACCGTTGGACAAGCTTTTAGTCCCACCTGCATCTCAGACATTATCAAACCTACAATTTTGCATGTTTAGTAAGATCCAGACGACAAGTCCAACATTAAAATAAATGCAGTGGATACAAACCTGCCAAGACACGAATTAAATAATGAAAGAACGTAGTAACAAATTAAGATTATGAACTGCTATGAAACTTGGCACCTATCTATATGATCTATGAGCCACTATCTGAACGAACTTGACTAGTTTTCACGTTTATGTTTTTAAAATTGCAGATGACTTTGTTTTTCTGACTTTTCTGTCTTAATTTATTCGATATCAAAGAAGTTTTTAGGGCGTTTTGGCGAGTTTTTTGTGCGTTTATAGAAATTGTGGATAATTAAAAACGATAATTTCATACAACCAAGTAACAAGTTTTTCAATATTAGTAAATACTTACTTTACAAACTGATCTGGATGTGCAAAGGAGTCCGCGTACATTTCCAAAAGCGATCGCCTCTCCAATATGAACGTGGGCAGCACAACCTGAAAAATACCAAAATGGTTGTAATGTATCCACTGAGCCAATAATTTGTATTGTATCCTCCGAGCCAGTGGGTGATATGTATATAACTGACTTCAAAAAAGAGGCGGTTCTTAATCGAATGTATACATGATTATTTTTATATAAGTTCGCCGATTATTCAGCCAATTATGGACCGATTTTGATGATGTTTTTGCATTCTACAGAGAATGATCCCAAGATGGTATTATGAAAAAAAATCCCGAAGAATTAGTATTTGTCCCGCAAAACATATGTAGGAATTTAAAGTAGTTTTTCAAAACAATCATATTATTTATACCGACACACGCAGTATTGAGCTGAAAATATGAGACATTAAATGCGCGTTGCGCGTGTTTTTTGAAAAAAATATATCCCTTACCTTAGTGAGATCCATTCCAATCTTGACCTGTGAGAGTAGGTGCGTGACCACGGAGCCGTGGTTCTCCATTGAACCGAGGTCGCTGTCCGACTCGTCTTCGTATAGAGCTGGAAAACATGTACGAATCTATTTTGTAAAAGATATATTTGTACAATAACATTGCATAAACTCATGGTTAAGAAAACTGTGCGGAGATGACAGTTGATTGAGGAGAGTGAAAGAAAAATACATATCGTGCCGACGACCCCACCTGGTGGGATAAGGACCGGCAGAAGAATAATAATAAGAAGAAGAATATTTTTTTGTGTACATAATAGATGGATAATGAATGAAAAGTTAACCCAAATATTAAAAAAAATAAACGCTGGACAATTCACATAATTTAAGAAGATCTAGCCAATATTTCCTTCTACTGATGAAAAGATTATGAAGTTGAAATGTCCACCATATTTATTTAAATGTTACTAGACTTTAAAAAATCTAGCCAAACTCATCTCAGACACTCCAAAAACTATCTTACTATAAAATATAGATATATGATTTATTCATGAACAATGTTTACAATTGTTTGATTTTTAAGAATTAGGTATCTTAGAACTGACTTAATTATACGATTAAACATTAATGTGATAAAAATAAAATAATATAACTCTTTAAATCTAAAGTATGCAATTAAATTTAGAGGTAGCTTGCCTAGTCAATTTTAAAGTCATCTAATGAATACAAGCAGTTTTCCAACAAAAGCTTTTTTAATTAGGACTTAAAATATTAGGAATATCATTTACTTTTAAATCAATAGACAGGGAGTTAAATAACTTCACAGCTTGGTACCAATAGGCATGTTTTACAACATTTAACCTAGACTGATAAGGAGAGTCGAGATTCTTCCTTCTTGTACTAATCCGTATTGCCCTTGGCTCAAGCGATTCATACATATATGGATGCCTGACGACATAAGAACTACTTATATTATAGAGGCTCGGTATTGTCAAAATGTTAAAAGTCTTAAAATAATCTCTACAAGACTCCCACGGAGGAATCCGTACTAAAAAATATCATAGTTTGACTAATTCATTAAGTATTAATGCAACAGGCATTATAATACGCACGCGACTAGAACCGACTCACTCTGAAGAAGTCCCTCGTACGAAGCGATGGAACTCTTCCAACACCAACAAGGTTCGTAGTTAAACCGCTTACATTCATAATGAACTCCAAAAACTCACAATCTCATTCTACAATAGCAACATACATAACACTTACATTGTTAGCGACAATACTTTGTATATAGCCATCATAATAACCGATGCCCTGAACTGGCGATCTCGACTTAAATAGTTTAATCTCAGAGATTAGATCCGTATGCCCTCATTTCGCTACACGCCAACTTTCGATATTGCTGTTTACGAAAATTGAGTTCTCTCACGTAGTTTCTTAACTGAAATTGGCTGATAAAAGTCCGATTTGTTTGAAGAAAACAAGAACAGACAAAGAGCCATTTGTTTGGAAAACAAACAATAATTTAATATCAATGGTTCTCTTCACATATGAAGTTACCGAAATCACCGAATATTTTATAACATAGAGCGTAATATCGCATTAAGATCGATGATAGAAGATAAATAAAAAAACATTTAACCGTTGTTTTCTAGGATTCCAATACTATGTTTTGTTTTGAATATGTTTTGACGGCAAAATTGGGACACATCACAATCGGTGCCGAGTTGATCCGTGTTGAAATGTATGGTTCCAAATGCAATACTTCACTGAATCTAGACAAAACTACCGGATTCACTTGTTAAGCGTTCGATATATTTTTCCACATCATCGTATTTGGCAAAGGTAAAAGACCTTCCATAACATAATGGCAATGAGCGGGATCCCTCTTCCGAATGCAGCCACAAGTCTGTGATTCACAGCTACAGATTCATTTGGATAACGTGACACAACTCACTGATGCATTCGCATAGGAATTGATGTTTATTTACACTTTGAAGGCATGGTTTCCACATTAGGCTTGTGTTCTGTGTTGGTTGAAATTAATGTGTACAAAGAGACTCCATTGAACTCCATTGTGTTTGATGCGCTAGGTTCACTTCACACATAGCGCAACAAAAACATTTCATAAACTGTTTCGTTTGGACGAATCAATCGAGTCTCGACTTGAAAGAAATGCGAAGAAACTACAAGAGTACAAGTTTTTGGCTATTACTTATGTTTGTTTTTACATATGTACATACGGCTCGCACTTCAGATAAGTTCAAACTTGAGTACCTACCTATTTGTAAAGTGCGCCGCCGCGGGTCCCGCATCCACGATGCCGTGTCACTTGTGTGGACAGTTGTACACGCATTCAGTTTGTTGTGTCCACATCAGTCCACTGCTAAACATCCCCTAACAAGGGGGTTTTGTTATCACCACGCTTGGCAGGTGTATTAGTGATCGCAGTGCAGGTGTTAAAAATACACCTGCAGAAGCTGCTGCCCTTCCTCTGGTAGGTTCTCTTAGTCGACTCTTACAACATCCACGAGCTGAGTTGGAGCGGTCGTTTCTTACTCCTCGACCGCCACAGCTTGCGTAGTTAGTCGTGTAGAAGCGTTTAATTAACTTCTACTGGACAAAAGGCTGATTACATGGGGCTGAAGATAAGATTATGCTTTACCGTCATAGTCGATCTCTCCATCCCTGGTTCGCGGCAGGTCGACGGCGGCGGGCGTCTGCGTCGAGTCGTTCTCAGCCGCGCTCTCGCCTGCGAGAGTTCTGTTGGCGCTGCAACAATGCAAAGGAATATGAGTTTACTGAGAGAGCATTAGCAGGACAATGGACGTTTGGCAGGGAATTGCAGACGATATGAAACTGCACAGCTGGCAGGGAGCTGCATTGCTGGCAGGTTACAGCACAGAAAACGCAGTTGACATTTTTTGGCAGGCGATTGCAAAAGGCAGAACCAAACTTCTATAAGTACCGGAAACCCGAACAATGTTCTTTACTTAGGCCGATGAGCCATTGGAGTAAATAAGTATTATTTCAAATCTCAAACACAAAATAACTACATAAAACTCCCGACTTGAATCCTCTTCCTAACAATTCTTTAAAACCAAAAGTTCCATCCATCTAAACGTTCTACCGCCTCGCGTGATTTCCCTCGAAAGCTGTGAAATCCGCCTACATCCGCTCCCATTGTTCAACAAAAATGCGGCCATTTGGCAATGGCCGCACAGTAGGATCGTAGCTTGGATGGTTATTTCAATGGTTGCGTCGCTATTTTACAATAAAAATTATCGTAGTATGACAGTTACTTCGCTATTTGCTTCAATGGTTACTTCGAAAGTTGCTTCGGTGGTAGCTAGGAGCGTAGCTAAGTATGCCTTACATTGTGGAGATAAGGGTGTGTTACGTTATGGGGATAAGGATCAATCTATGTACTTGGACTGGACCATCAAGGCGACCATCGAGATAATATCCAGTAAAACAGACACACCTCGCTACATGCAGGCGAGCTAAGCTAGGCGCGAGCTAAGTGACGCCGGTCCCGTTCATAGATTTTCATGCTCGTTTTCTCATCTACCATCTTGTAGTGCGGCCATGGCTTCAGACTTTAAAAATGAATAGCTATCCCTCATAGCAAACTTTAACCCTGGCCGATTCAATTGTTATGTTCGTGAAGCCTTGTGTATGGGCTATGTAAAACTTAGGTCGAATGTAATACCCCAAACGAAGGTTGCTTTCAATGTTAACACTCACGCCAGAATTTGCTCAAGGTTCATATAATAAACATTTAATACATAATTCGCTCATATTTCATCGAGCCGCTATTTCCCTAACAATATTTTTTATCGCAGGTAAGGTGATTAAGCTATAATAGTTTGAATAAGGGTACCTAAGTGTTTTTAAAAACACTTGTCCTTATTTATTTATAAGCTACAAATAATATGCATAATAATCATTTTCATAAGTGTGGGACCAGCAATCGAATGGAAACCTAAATTTTTTGCAAAAATACAACGGTTATTAAAACATTGGAAAATTCCCGGATCGTATTTTGAGAGTCATTCAAAGTCAGTGCGACGTATCTTGAAAATGTAACTCGTACTACTTTTACTTTACGATTTAGTATAGCCAACGACAAAAACCAGAAAAAACAATATCCGTCAAGTGCGAGTGTGACTCGCGCGCCGAGGGTTATGGACGGTCGTCAAGTATACCAATATTTATATTTATTTGAAGGAAAACCAAAGGCACACTTACACATTGATAAATACCAGAAAGCTTATTGGAGGGTTTCACGGGTGTGACTCGCGCGCCGGGGGTTCCGAACGGTTGTCCAGTGTACCAATATGTAGGTACTATAGGTACTGGTTAAAGACTTTGCTATTTGATGAATACCAAAAAATTAAAGATACATTGGTTTGCAAATTTCGGAGTAGGTACAGAGGGTAATAGTAAAATATTCGAGTTTTTTTTAAACATTTCGTAAAGTATGTAACCTACAGAAATTTCGAAAACTGTTTTGAGACATACAAACCGATACCTTTCATTTGATACCCCACTCGGTGAGGTAGCCCCCCTTTTTTTTTTTTTCAAATAGTTGTCTATTTACAGAATTCTCTATATTTTACCTGTAAAATATAAATCCATATCTACAAACGCTACATACATTTTAGATGGATCGCTCAGCAAACTTCGGAGATAGGGGGGGAATGCGTAATATTTAGACTTTTTTCAAACTATTCCAAAAAGTGTTAATTTTAAAGAAATTTTAAAAACTATTTTGAGATGTACGAACCTATACTTTTCATTTTATACCCCACTCGGTGAGATAGGCCCCCCTTTTGAAAATTATCCCCCTCTAATAAGTAATATTTCGTCATTTTTCAAAACATTTCTAAAAGTATTTACATACTACACAAATTTCAAAAACTGTTTTGAAATGTAAAAATTGGTACCTTTCATTTGATACCCCACTTGACATTGTAAGTCTCTTGTATAATTTGACATCACAATTTGTACCGACTGAAAATATTAATTTTAATTTCTTTTACTTTTGATCTTTACAGGCGCACGAAATGTATTATTATTTTAAATTTCAAGTTATTTGCTGTTGTAGGTGCTGAGATATTAAAGCCGGAAAAAAGGACAGAAAAAGCGAGACCATAAGGGTTTCGAAACCGATCTCCGATCTTCGAAACCCTAAAAACTGTCGTCTTCGTATTTATTTCATAATGAGGATGAAATATAGTAGAAAGTTTCCAACTCCTACAGAATAACAATAAAGTCGAGTCCGGCCAATCAGCGCCTTCATCGTGGTTCGAACTAGCAATCGATTGTCAACTGTCTTTAAACACACCAACTGCTTACTTATCTGTGACAAGGACACGGCCATACAAACTGATATCTATTCAACACCGCTGGCATTGACCGAGCTAAGATTGTTGAGACCTTGGAACTGTAAGTTAGTTTTTCAGGAATAACAAACGCTTTGTGAAAGTGGAAATATATAAGTTTGTGGATGTTATAGCCATTTGATTGACAATTCTTCTTTGTTGTGTGATTTAGAAAGGATTTTATAATTAGGTGCAAAAAGATAAAACATAATAATTTGATAGTTTTGAATAAAATAAGAACCGTCTTCGAATCCCTTAGTTTTAAACTATTTTTTAAAATTTGCAAGATAAATACTAATCCTCGGAATACATTTTTTACGGGACCACCTCGAAATCACCTCTATAAAACTGCAAAAGAATCATCCAAATCGGTCCATTAATGACGGACAAATCGACGGACATACATCCCACGAGTTTTTCCGAAATAAACTGTCTCCATATAGGAAATTGTTAATCAGTATGTATGTCATGTAATATAGAGGTCATCGGTAGTTTTGGCTTGAAGAGCTTACATTTTGTAATGTATCATTGGATGTTTAAGTGTTTGGATGACATCCAAACACTTAAACATCCAAAGATGGATGAATTTATGTGCAAGACTGCGTACTCTCAACTTCCTTATTATGTCACTTGGTTAAGAAAAGTGTGAGTACGGAGATGACAGCTGTTAAGGGAATAATACATGTGTCGACCTATACACCAGATAAACTCGATGTAGAATAATTGTGCACTCTCTTTGTAAACATTTTGCCGATTTACATTACTCGTCGATTTCAAAACCTTCCATCGATAAATACTGCTTACAATTATATCTGAAACTCGACGCCAAGCAAGTGAGTTTTAGTTTTTTCTGTCGTGGTTTGTTTACAATCATTCTACATCGAGTTCGGCTACTGTATAGAGTTGGTGCGGACCGAGGTAGTGTTCTAGAGTTGTAGAAAGGTAAGATGATGATGATGATCTATACAAAATACCACATTACCACGGCCATGAGAACCGCCATGTGACGGTCACTGCCAAGGCAATCGATAGACCTTGAGACGGTCTAATTATGCCTCGTTCTGGGCAGTAGAGGTGATAATATAACTAGGGCTATTCGAGCAAATATTCCGTTTCTTTCGGTACAAACAGTCAACCAATACTAAATACTGTTTATTGTCATTGAAATCTCAGAACAAGAAAATATAACGCTACTATTCTCATTCAGGTTTTTTAGGGTATGGTGTTTGACAAGAGATTTGTAATGGACGGCTGTGTGGTGCCGGCTTAGAATTTGCACCACCTCAACTCTTCCCGCGGGTGTCGTAAGAGGCGACTAAGGGATATCCACCGGGGGTCCACCTGCAGAACAATTCTACCACCGAATTGCGATCCCCAACCCGCATACCCAGCGTGGGGATTATAGGCATACCCCCCGTGAGATAAAAGCCAATAAGGCGCTTATCAGGGGGAGGCCTGGGTCCAGCAGTGGACCAATAAAGACTGTGTAGGTGGCGGAGGAGGTTGTAATGGACTTTAATTCGTCAAAATAATTTGGTATCTACATATCACCTGAATTTACCCGCATGCAGTGGAAATGCGAATGTTGAGATGGATGTGCGGAGTGACAAGGATGGTTATGATAAGGAGCAAGTACATCAGAGGAAGTTTGAAAGTGGCGCCAGTGACGGAAAAGATGAGGAGTAACAGGTTAGAGTGGTATGGGCATGTCATGCGGAGGGAAGAATGTCATGTGACGACAAGAGTGTGCTTTGGATGTGGAGGGATATAAAGGGAGAGAAAGACCGAAGAAAACATGAATGGATTGTGTGAAAGAGGACATGGGTAAGAAAGGTGTGAGTATGGAGTTGACAGCTGATAGAAGAGAGTGGGAGAAAAATACATGTTGAGCTGACCCGATCTGGTGGCATAAGGACCGGAAGAAGAAGATATAATGTCATATTACCACGCGAAAGTAATTCTTTCGTAAATATGAACTTTGTCCAGGGTGTTTATATTACTAGTGCAGTTGGATCATGGCTTTGGTTGAAGATTGTAATAAGAACTTTTCGTGAGACGCTGAGAATAGGCAACGTGCAACGTGAGACGTTCGTAATAACGCCTCTGCCGTGTCTGGCAGCTATTTAAGCAGGTACGTAATTTGAAGAAACGTTTAAACACAATTCATGTTTGTAATAAACATAATTACATTTTTCTCACGCAACGATCTTTAATCAAATGATTCATCAATATTTGGAATTATACGAGGTAAGACTACTTTTCGGGTCATCTCTTGGTGAAGTAATAAATGATCTTGAACCGTTGCAAGGTAACGGAGCAATGGAAAATGAAAGTCAAAAATGAAGAAAGTGAAGAATGGAAAATAATCGTTAAATAATTTGGTCGTTAAAAAAAACTAAAAGCAGATATCGAATCTCTTAATTTAACACTGTTTTTAAGTTTTGTGGGGCAATTATTAATGGTCCTATAAATGTTATCCCCGAGGGGATAAAATTTATTGGACCACCTCGAGATCATGCTCTTTAAAATAGCGAAAGAAATTTCAAAATCGGTCCAATGGACAGAGAAAACGACGAACATATGCAGTACATAAAAAAAACATACATAAATAGAGCCGAACATAGAACTTCCCCCTTTTTTCGAAGTCGGTTAAAAATTGTGACGACGACAATATAAGAAGATAACAACTTATTGGGCGCAGTGGGCGAAGATCCGCCTAAAACTCAAAAGGTCGTAGATATGCCCTAACACCAAAAACTGTGGCATAGTCTTTGCATGTGTGCGTTAACAAAATGCCGACGCACGCACACTAATGAGTTGTAAAAATAGTGTTCGTACCAATAAACCTAATTATTATTATAACCATGTAGTGTGCAATCACTGAGCACTGACTTTTGTGAAAAAATAAAGACCCTAATATGCCCTGAAATAGAAAATGTGTCGGTGTCTAAAAAGTGTGCAATCTGTGCACAGCAAGCGCACCGAGATAATAGTGTCATCTCATTTTCTCCCACATTAGTAGCATTATTTGAAGTTTTAGAATATTGGTTGCACTTGGCGAAATGCACACGAAGGCATTTTATGACACTTTTCAACAAAAGTTTGCAAAGTTACACCACGCCTTGGAAACAACACGCCGCGGTTTCACTTCGGTGAGGGCTATCTAACGATATTATATCTTTGGCCGGACAAATGTTTGAATGATCTGCAGCTATTTATTTGGTCTAGCACTTGATGTTCTCTTTCTTAAGTGAATAATTATCTTGTATATTTTTGATTATTTTACCTAATTTATTTAAAAATTGTATTTTCCGTGGAAAATATTAATTATTGTTAGAATTTTTGACATGTAACCGAATTATTGTTGCGAACTTGAACTTGAATCTTTATAGTAAAAATCTTCATATCTTGGGGCTAGATGATGTTGTGGGAAAGGGATAGTGTAACAACAATTATCTTTTTAAAGCCAAAAACAAATCTATGTGTGAGTTGACAAGCACATAACTTTAGTGCTTTCACGCACACAAGCGCACTTATACGAATAGGAAAATAAGACGTATTCGTTTTTTGGCTACCCCTCGTTTGTCTCTAGAGGTACTATCATTTTAAGCCTACTTTTAAGGCAATATAGCAGAACATTTTGAACTTATATTTAGATTATGACCTTATTTTGTATGCAGATATGTTTGTGGCAAATAAATATAATGACTGTGACTCTAAGCGATGGCAAAAACGTGAGGTGTCGACGTCATCACCAATATTACCCGCGTGAAGTAAAGTGTAACGTAAAGTACTTTCTATACGCAAATACTACAGCTGACCAAGCAACGTGCAAACGTATCGATTGTCCTTGACTTTGTAAACGATTTTCGTCCTTGGAAGTAAGAAGTTAACGTTGACGCAGATCTGGACCGCACCACTGCCGCACAACACAAAAATGTGCATTCGAATATGGGCTTTAACTCATAATGTTTACATGATAAACAGATAAACGTTTTATTTATAATTTGTCAAGTTATACGTCACAATCACAATAGTTGTATTGACGCGCTTGAAGCTTGTGATAAGCTAATGGCTTATGTCACTGTAAAATGTATCTAAAGATGACGAGTTTAGGCCTATATTTGAATGTATATTGCTGTGCCGTGCGGTAGCGGTGCTGGATGTATGTGCTGATCCCTTTAGTATCCAACAATGGACATTACTGTGGTACGTACACAGGGTGCGCCCTAAAGGGTTGGACTTACAGAAATGTGGTTGTACTATGCTATTGTTTATCTTTGACGGTTATAGTGAGGGTTAGGTTATATTATATATTATAACTAGCAAACCCGGCGAACTCCGTTTCGCCACCAGATGGCTTCGTTTTATGTAACATCAACGGATTTGTATGTCACGAAATCGCCAGCAGTCGTTTGTAGTACATGCTATGTATCAGAGATGACGCTGTATGTGAAAAAATATATTCCCGCTTTTCTTTTTAAATTTTTCCTGAATTTTCTTTGATATAAACCTCACGGAGCCCGAGACCTTTCCAACAAATGCAAAACCGTGGAAATCGGTTCGTGCGTTCTGGAGTTATGGCGTCAGGAAGGAAAACCCGACTTATTTTTATATAGTAGATTTAATATACATATGTATGTGTATTCAAACAAATAAAGGCCTTTTATTAAACTGGTTTGAAACGAAGGCGCAGTTGAATGTTTAAAGCGTGGGACAAAGAAGATTGGCAAGAATTACGACAAAACATCAAACAAAATAGGAGACTTGTTTTGGCTAATTCCAATTTCAATCACACAGATAGATAGATATATAGATAACAATTTGTATTAAGTTCACACACAAACAGCACAGGAAAACATAACAAATCAACAAAAACAGTATTTAGGTAGGTATACATAAGGAGGCAGGTACACAATTATAAATAACACAGAATAGAAAAAAAAATAATTAAAGCAAAAGCAAAACAACCAAAATTATATATAATATCTAATTAGACATGCACCTACTTACCAACAGTGCACTAGCCCTAATAACGAGGAGGCAGTCACCGGCGGGGGCTACTCACCCGTTCCTGCGCTGCGCCGTAGTGAACCCAAAAGGGTCAGCCTCAGCTTCATGCTGTTCTGCACCAGGATAGGTACAGAACAGCGCTGGTTTTCAGACTAGATATATTTATTAAATCACTCAAAATTTTTGGTCGGTTCGGTAGAAAAGGCTTTCACTGCACATTCTCTGCGGCGTAACACGGACCTGCACTCGTGCGTCGTGTGCACTGAGAATGTTTAATTGCGAGCAAAAGCTCGATTTTATTAGATTTAGTAAATACTACTCAAATCAAGAGTGTCAAATGCCACAAAATAAAGCTTAGCTTTGAATTTGATTTTGAACTCGAAATGTTGTCAAGCCATTCCGGTGCTTTTACATTCATGTATGTATATTTATAAGCAAACTGAAGCGGCAATGAGCCCGCCATATCTCGAGAAGAAGCGACAACCGTTAACGTGTTCTTGAGTGGAGATCGCGACTCGGCAAACGTAGGACGCCCTCGAGCCAGGTGAGATGACCACTTGCGAAAGACTGCAGGCAGATGCTGGATGCGGCAAGCTGAAGACAGGGCGCTATGGCGCTCATTAAGTGAGGCCTATGTCCATCCTAATATAGGCTGATGATGATGTATTTAGTAGCTGAACATTCCGATCTGAATATCCCCACAGCAGCAACAAATAGCAGTCCTAGACTAGGCGTCTGGCCCACTTGCCAAATTTGCAGCATAAATTCCGTATTCACGACCTACCAGGCAATAATGCGGGTTATTACAACGTGGGTAGTATCGGGTAATCGCTGAAAGAATTGGACAAGGAAGCCCACTCGATGCGCTCCTTCGGAGTTTTGTTCAGATGTTTTTGTTTTGGTACGAAGAAGGGATTTTTGGTTAGGTCACAATCACAAAGAATATAGTTAAGCGTACCTTTTCAAAATGTGTACTACTTTCTTAACGTTATGAAAGTAGTACACTTTTTGTAAAGGTAGGCTAAATGAATTTTAATATAATTAACTGATTAGTTACTAATAAGTTAATTATATTAAAGTTAATTTAGGAATTGTATTTTATTAGGTTTACAATATCGCGAGTAAAAATATGCTACTAAGTAGATAGCTGAATTATAATGGACAGGGTGGCCAGGCTCTTTACAATGTAGACCGACGACCTGGTGGTGGTCGCGGGAAACCGTTGGATGAGGGATGCCTATGTTCAGCAGTGGATGTAATTCGAGACGATGATGGCTAATGTTGACAGTTTTCAATATAATGCTAATGGCATTTAAATATTTTTCCCTAATATCGCGGCTTTGATACCGGTTAGCTATCCCATACATTCCCAGAACTGAAAATCCATTCAGCTTATCATTCCGAATGCCCTGCAGTACAATAGCACAAAACAAAGCAACGATCCGAACAATAGTTCGTTTTTAAGGCTCAGGTGACTTGTATTTTTTGTATTTTCTTGGTGTGCAATGCCATTTACTTTAGAGGTAAATAAAAATAAAAAATATATAAAAAGAGCTTTATTTTTCCTTACCAGCTGAACATAAAGTACAATATTACTTCAGGTGTCAAGTCTAATTATAGGTTTTTACATTTTAGTTAACAGCTTTTGTCTGGTAAGGACGAGGACGACCAAAAAAAGGTGGTGCAACGACATCAGGGAAGTAGCGGGGAATACCTGGACCAGGACAGCAAGGGACAGGAGCGAATAAAAAGCATTGGAGGAGGCTTTCACCGCCAGAGGCAGTCCTTATTTTAAAGGTAATTTAATTAAATTTAGATGAGGGATTTCTTCGGCCGCGCCGCGCCGCCGGTTGGAAAAATTAAATTATGTAACGGCCTTAATAATTTGTATTTCCGAGTTTTCCAATATTGCAGCGTAAGCATTTCACATCGCATAACATGATCACTAATCAATTATCATCACATCATCATCATCTGCAACCTGACTTCACCCACTGCTGGGTATAGCCTCCAAACGTCCAGCGCCTTACTCCACCTGTCTACATCGTCTTGTCTCCGTGCAAGGTGTCCTGCCCAGCTCCATTTTAAATCCGTGATGCGATTCTAACCTTTCTCTTTGTTGTCTGTCACCTTTGTGCGCTCATTGGGGGAGGCCTATGTCCAGCAGTGGACTAAGATAGGTTGATTATGATGATGATGACCTTTATTCGACTGCGGATCGGGACATTGGGAACACAGTCAAGCTTGATGCCGAGCATGGCTCGCTCCACGGCTCACTGTGCAACTCTCATCTTGTACATGTCTCATGAGCGAGCGTCCATGTCTCGGCACCGTAAGACTTCGCCCACTGCTGGTCTATACCCAGCAGTGGGTGAAGTCAGGTAGGCAGAACACATTTTTTGTACAGACGGGTTTTCCAGACATTGTGGAGTTTCGACGGACTTAAGAATGTCGACCAATTTATTAAAAAAAATACTTTATTGTACATCAACAAAAATACAATACAAAAGACGTTACATAAGACACAATTACAATGTAAATGTACAATTTACTATAAAGGCGGCCCACCCGACCTGAATTCTTCGAGTGATCTCCTTCAATTGATGTTTTTTACCAAAGGAAATAACATGCCCAAGATAAACATACCGGTTGACGTCCTCTAACGCCCCATTTCCAGCTGTGACTGTTGGATTTGCGACGTTAGAGATGTTCGCCATAACCATCGTCTTGGACATATTCATCATCACATCACAATAAATGAAAAATTTGGATTGATAGTTGTTAACTCGAAGTCAATGGTTGACTTCTTCAATACTTCTTCGTGTGATAGAAATCGGTACAGCAGTTCTCATTTGATGGTATTTATCAGCTCGGTACCAGATTTTCAAGTATAAAAGACGGGATTCTATTTTTGTAAAATTAGGTTATTGTCCACGAAAACGCAAGCAGAAACTCGATAAAGAACCCTAAATAATTTGGCCCGAACATGTCGTTACGTTACGTACTCAAATTCCGCGACCGTGGTGTCAGCTTGCTCTCGTCTCTCAAGAGGTTCATTAGGTGACATTCGTTCAGACGCGAGCTTGGAGAAAGATCTGGAAGGGGCCCTACTAAACTTCACTTTTAAACACCTTTTTGTCTGTATTATTTGAGGCACAGTAACACGAATTGAATAAAACTGCAGTGGATTAATTACCACTTAAGTTTGGGCAGGTCAAATAGCTCGCAGAACCGATAGCCGTTCAGAACATAAGGTTCTTGAGTAGCCACGTGCTGAACGACAGATCATGACAGCTATCATTTAAAAAATAACAGGTATCAATTATAGGCACATCTAATGACAGAATGCAAAGTCGTGGAAGTGCGAAGTGTGTTGCCGGAGAAGAACTTTGGGACACCTATGCCCAGCAGAGGACGTCTTTTTACCGAGATGATGACGCTGAACGCGAATTGGCGTCCAACGTTTCTTTGACGATCTGAAACGTCTCTATGAAAATTATATCCAAACAATGAGTATACAACTTGTGTTTCTCGCTCTGTGAGATCTATGGTAGGGCCCCAGATTTACAAAGGTGTGTCGACACGAGCTCGGAGATGTTTTTGTGAATGTTATCTGGACTGAATAGAATAAAATATGCCCAAGTACATAATGCCTAAACAAACGTAAAAAGAGGGCTTATGTTTTATATTTTTTTTACATTACGTGCTGCGGTTTCGCACTTATGTATACGATATATGCTAAAGAGCATTTACCATAGAATTAGGACCATCTTCATGCATGGGTTTAAATAAAGAACAATGCCTTAATACCTACATACAAAAAAAGTTTTTTTTAACTTAGCTCATCCTGATGTGCTATGCAAAATAGATCATGCTTATTGACACTTTCATGTCTAGGACGCACACACGGGCGGGCGGCGCGCCGCCGCGCCGCGCCGTCTCCTAAGCTGAGCAGTAAATGCGTTAAAGTATTTCTGTCATATGATTTCAATTCGTTACACTAAAATAAGTACTCCATTGTTACTTACCTAATCATTTTTTCATTAGATGTTCGGATTAACCAAATACCCACAGAAAAGTAATCCTCTTAAAATTGCAAAGGCTTTTGTTTGTTCTTTGATTTAGTGATGTAAATTACAAATGGCTGGCGTCGTGTTGCTAAAGGCTGATTCATTCAGTCTTTGAAAGCCTGATTTATCTTTCCCTTTGCCTTGAAATAATGTTTCGTGTTCAGTTGCTTGGTTAACACTGTTACAGGAATTTAGGCCCTGAACTGAAAACAATGTAAGCAATATTATAATTTCCTCGCTTCTGTCTCTCTGGCCGCGGCTACTTTATAATATTTTATTTTCTATAGTAAAAAATGTATTTTATAACGAGATTTAAAATAAATGATGTGAATAATAATAATAATCGCTATTTAATGAATACCTAAAAATTTTAGGTATGTACCAATCGCTTTACAAACTTCAGAGAAAGGCCTTCAGGGCCAATTTTAAACTTTTTTTAAAGAATGGAACCTAAAAAATTCGAAAACTATTTTGGAATGTACAAACTGATACCTTTAGGTAATTTGATAACCCACATGATCCTGTAGGTCTCTTTTAAAATTTCGACATCACAAAGTACTGAAAATTTTATTTATTTTAATTTAAATTTGTACAGGCGCACAAAATTAATTATTATTTTAAATTTCACGTTAATAGCTGCGATAGTTAAAGACAAAGCGACGCGTGCGCTCCACTTAGTCATTATAACGGTCACGTCACGGGCCTTGATCTTAAAGATCTGTGTCCGGTAGTGTAATATCTAGCTAACCGGATAGTTGTAGGTATTGTATTTGATATTGATCCCACTATGACTGAGTGGGTGCACTTTTCTGTTGCTGGACTGGAGGACGTTGAACGTGGAATTGAAACAACTGATCTTGAAAAGAGCTTTATTATTCCTTTTCTGCAGTAGGTACTTCCCTATAGACTGTTCACGTTTACTTGTCTATGTTTTCTTGATCGTGTTTGAAGATAAACTGAATTTATTTCCGCAAACGAGCCTATTTATACCAATACTATAATTGGATAAAAAAATTGACGATCAATGGTGCATTTGTTTGTGGTACTTAAACCTCTTTGGACGTTTAAACACTAAAAATTTTGGTAATCATTCACTATGATTCCTATTCAAATAAGTAGACGTTGTCCTGCACAGTATTGAACCAACTCTAACATAATACCTACCTATCATCCGCGCGCTACCAAAATGGGATTTCAAACTTTTTTTGGTAGGGGTTAAAACAGGTATGAGAGTTAATAGTGTGTTATTGTTAACAGACTTTTAATAACATTTAGACCGGCTCCAGGCCCTGGAACCGGGGCTCTCGGGGTCAGAGTCTTAGGCATACTTCCGGTTTTATTATAAATAACTAAGACTTGCCTTATCTCAAAGCACGTTTCACATTTCTTCATCTTTCTCATTCTCGTTCTCTCCGCTCCTCTGAAACCCTTTTGCTTCAAATACCTGTCCATTCTACTTCCTCCTACGGCAACTCATTCACTGTCCGGGCTGTCCAGCTGTGGAAAGCATTGCCGGTTACTGTAAGGTGTGCGAACTCACTACACATTTTCAAAGATATGCTAAAGGAACACTATTTGTCCTGCTGTCACTGAACACTTGTTTTAACCCTTGTTTTCATAATATGTTTATGTAGGTAAATATATATTATATATATTTATACGTGTAAATATATTTATATTTATAGGAGAAGGTGTTTATGTTTTTTTTTTTTTTATGTTGTAGTTTAAAAATACTTATTTTTAAGTAGTACAATATTTATTAGATGCACGCAGATCTTTACCCCATTTATTTCCAACGATCCTATCCATACCAGGTTGTCTGGCAGAGATCGCTCTTGAGCGATAAGACCGCCAATTGTCACTTTGTTATAATTGTTTCTTTTTGTTAATTGTTTCTTAGTTATAAGTGTGCAATAAAGTATGTTCTATCTATCTATCTATCTTGAAACTTACTGATATTCTTTAGCTTTGAAATATTAAATTGAAAATAATCAAATAGCACTTCCAACTGGAACTCCAACTGTAATGTCCAACTGGACATTACGTACTAAGAAATAAAGTGCTAGTGTGTAGACGTGATGATATAATAGTCACATGAAGTTTCATGTGACTATTATATCATCACGTCTACGGCTACCTAAGCTTACAGCTGGACATAGGGCTGGTCCAACAGGGGAGGGCTTGACGTAATTACCACACTTGATGCAGGTGGATTGGTAAAATGAAATAGTATTTATTTGTTTAAACATAGGTTAACAATGATGGTTTTAGAACTGATGGTGGTTTTTTTGGTTTTGGTTTAGGCATCACTATATTTGACTTGTTAGTAATGTTTAAAAGTAATTTATAAATTGTGTTTCGTGTACGTGACGCGTTGGTTCCGACGGAAGATCAGCGTTGAGATAGCTATGCGCAATGGCTATTTCAACATAAGTAATGTCGAGTCGGACGCCATTTCATAGCATTGCTTCTAATTTTTAAGTTGTTATTATGTAGTTTTTATGGTGTTGGTTAATTTTAAGTAATTTACATTGTTCGTTCATGCTATGAATAATTGTAAAGTTGTTCATAATTCAAAGTTTGCTATCACAATACCTAAAAAAGTATATTTAGCGAACACATGCATAAAACCGTGATAAAATCTTTGTTGGTGGTCGCTATACTTTTCTTTGTCACACATCTCCATTTTATTCTTTCTTATTCTCTTTCCTAGCTATGGAGGTCGCCGCGTAAGAATCGACCCCTCCGACTAGGTCCGTGGATGTCGTAAGAGTCGACTAATGCAACATATCAGAGGAAGGGCAGCAGCTTCCTTCTGTGGATTGTGAACACCTCCACTGCGATCACCAATCCACCTGCCAAGCGTGGTGATTATGGCAAAACACCCCCTGGTTTCATGTTCAGCTATGGACGTACATATGTGCGCTGATTTGAAAAGAATGAGATATCTCTGTTTTGTTTTGTATTGATGACTTGAGCTTACAGCCTAAAGTTACTGAAATCTGATTATGCTGATGTTCCAAAATATAATTGTTGTTGTTTGGATGTGTGTATCTGAAGATGCAAATAAAGAATTTTATCTATCTAAAATACTCCTTGAAGGCAAACACAGCATCTTCCTAACGTTTTGTAAATTAAAGTAATGGATCCATTCGGCTATATTTTGGCAGTACCTAGTAGGTATTAATTAGGTAATTAGTCGTGTATTGCGGAAATCATTATGCTAAGGAATAGTACCCGTTACTAATGGTAAAGATAAGAGAGCTTAGGATAAATTATTATTTCTTTGCGTGTTGGACTTAAATATTCTTGCGACGAATAGAACGGCTTAGAATTTGCACCAACCCAACTCATTCTGCCGGTGTCTTAAGAGGCGATTAAGGAATATCCATCGGGGATGGGCAGCAGCGCCCCCTCAGAATAATTCTACCACCCAACTGCGATCCCAACTCGCATGTCCAGCGTGGGGATTATTGGTATTACCCCTTGTGAGATAAAAGCTAATAAGGCGCTTATCAGAGGGAGGCCTGCGTCCAGCAGTGGACTAATATAGGCTGTTGAGGTATACTTACTTCTCCCTAAAAGATCTATAAAGAAGCTGTCTAATTTTAAACCATAAGGGTTGGTCAGATTAAATTCAAAACCTTCGTTTCGAACTATAACGTTGCAGCCGTTGACGATGAACAAATTAAAGTAGCAGAGGTTCTCAATCCATCCGTAAATCCATAAGCCAAACCGCAGTAAATGAAGTTATAATAAATATTTTAACTCAATCCCCTTTGACCTAACCCAAATACAGAAAGTTGAGCCTCACCTTTGACATTCAACGTGAAATATTCTAGAATAAGCAACGAGCCCCTGCTTCGCACGTGTAGCAGAGAAGTTCCATTGACGACGCGGCGACGTACGCCACCATAGTTCCCAGTCGGTATGATTTCATTTCGACATCTTCAACAATCATCGTCATATTTCGGCCAATTATCACAACACCTTCATGAATTACTCTGTTTCAAAACGGTGAGAACCGTTTTGAAAATCCGTGTGGATTAGGAGGATAAACAGACATATGTATAGACAGACATACGCCGAAAGCGACTTGATGTTCTGCATTGTATAGATATGGATTCGCGAAACACAATGTAAAGAATGCTTGTACTCAAGTCCCGGTCGAGGAAATGTCAGGCTTTTTCTTTTTCCGAATTTCTGAATTCAAGCATTTTCATAACGATATAATCTGAGGGTATTTGGAGAAAGTTGATTGGTTTGGAATAAAATTAAGTTTAAAATTTTGTAAGACGAGAGAAGATGTTGTTTAGATTAGATTGTAGGGAACAAAAGGACTCCATCATGACTTGAGCGCCTCTACTGTACGGTGCAGCGGTGCTAACTAAACGGTATCAAAGGACCCAGTGATTAGGTCAGATTCTATTTCAGCTAGAAATCTGTAAAAAAAACATGCCTTTTCGTAAATACTTACTGTGAGGACTATAGCGAGCTCTTGGAAAAACATATACCGCATTGGCGCCCAACGTGGGGGAACAAAATCTTTAAAATTGTAATGGCCTGGCTTGTCCGACACGCCCTAGCCAGATCATTTACGACTATTCTCACCTCTCGCTATCTCGCCGCAGCGACCACCTCCTAGAAGTCAGCGCGCGGAACATAGTCACTTCACAATAACATCACTAAAATAGTCACACCAAAACTCACTAATAGTCAAACAGTGACACAATTCACTACACAGTTAGTTATTGTCATGAGTTACTTACAAGATAATGCACTTTTAAGACACATGCGAATGAGTTCATTCTTGAGGCACTTCTTCAAGCGATTGTTTTATCAAAACGATTTGATTTGATTGTATTATTAACACTTTCACAATAAAAACTATCGTAGTTTGATCAATTCATTACGGATGTAAGTGGGTCCACTACGAACCTTGTAGTCTCTCGTTATGGGATGAAACGTCGGTGTTCTTCCAACACAAATAGGTTCGTAGTTAACCCGCTTACATACGTAATTAACACTTTCACAGTTCAAGGTAATGTGGGACCCAGTGAGAGCTAAAGAAGTCGGACTGTAAGAGTGCTATGGGTCGGTTTTCAACAAAGCTGGGCGGAGGGGAGATGTGTCAAACCGGCCAATAGTAACAGCGTCACATAGCCATCAGCACTACTTGGATTTGATCGAGGTTTTATTGGTTGTTTAACACATCCCCTTTCTCTTCCGATTTGATATAAGCTAAAAAAACACACTGAAGCCGCCAACCCTGCCGACACAGCCCGGCGGTGATTGCTGTCGGGGGCATTATTTTAAAGGATTACACCCCGACCCAACTTAACATTTGATTTGAATAATTCGATAGAAGCTTTTTTAAACAAGATTAAACTCCAAACAAAATAACACAACTTAGCCAAATTTGTTTTGCAGCCGAATATTTTTGTGATTGTGTAACATGATTCTGTTTCATAGATTACAGACTTAGAAACTATTACGTGTTTTCGAATACCGAAGTTATTGTTAGGCATGTATTGAAACTGAGAGTAGTTAGTAAATTCAAGGTGGATGAACTAATACTAAAATACCCTATGGTTCGCACGTTTTCACTTTCTTACATTTATTATGACGTAAATGAATAGTACGTGGGAAATTGCTATCAGACTATTCATGGCCACGTGTTTCTTTGAAAGTAGGTAGCTCTTTCAAATACTAATTCACAGTCGACAGGATTTTGAAAACGTTATCTTTAAACACTCGGCTATCAATGGGTATACTTGGCACAAGATGGCGTAAAAACGACGCAATGACGAAGTCTATGTACCCAGGAGTGAGTGAATGTAGGCTGAGTAGAAAGATCTTTTGTTTATTATCTAAGAAAAAAATACAGGGTGTGATGTGGCAAAATTAGGCTTTGTAAATGAAAACAACACATATAACATTAAGAAAACTAGTAAGTAATACATACTAAATCAAAGATAAAACGTGCAAATTTTGTTTTTTATAAGTTATTCCGTCTAAATGTTTTCCATCGCGGCGTACATATACACGAAACTTTTTAAGATAATTCTGAGAGAAGCACAGCAAAAAAAAACTTGGAGAAAAGCGGTCGATTTTTTTTTCTTCCGCTATGGTCGTTGGATTGCTATCGTATAGTTTTGCTTTATTATACCCCAACAGAAAAATACCCATGGGGTGGGATCCTGCGATCTGGGTGGCCATACGATGACACAAAATGGACTTATCAGTTTTTTGGGTTTTGTGTTCACGGAGTTGCCTCTCGCCGAAAAAGGTGTAACGCTATCTTGCTGGAACTACGTGCGTGTGCGAAATGTTCGATTAATCCTCTAATTAATAATCACTATCGATAGTTACGTTTGCTGCACGGGAATTTCCGAAAAAAATGATCTGGTCAGATTATACCAATCTTTTTAGAGCTACCCCAACGTTGACTGTGGGTTTGTACAGGGCTAGTTAGTGCTTTTATCGCGGGTTTTGTTTCTTGAGCTTCAATATTGACAGCATTTGTCTATAAACAATCACATTTTTATGGAAATTTGTTTCGTCGAAAAGTGAACCTACAAAATCGTACATAATTGTGGCGCATAAAGTATTGGTCGAACAAATGCTTCTTCTGTGGACGCACCATGCTCACTAGACCACTGCGAAATAGTGGTCCTAAAATTCGCATTCAAGCCGCGTCGAATCATATCTCTTTCCACCTCATTCAGGCAACGGTTTTTGAAATATTCAAATTTCAAATCCTAATTTTGCCACCGGACACCCTGTATAAAACGTCACACAGATTGGAGCAGCCTAAGATGGCCAGCTGAATAGGTAGTCTAAATCTAAATTATCTTTTAAACAGGCACATCTGTAAAAAGTCTAACCCTCTGACTCAGGAACATGGATAGGCCCTGCAGCCTAATTTTGCTTGAAATTTGCGCTTGGGAACTAAAATGGCAACCTTGCTCATTGATTTATGTTTCAAGCAAATCGAAACAAAAAATGGCGAAAAGGGCTTCTCCTTGTACTGTGTAGGGATTTTCCATTCTCTGGGGCCTAACCTATCAATGAAATATAGACACCTGTCACAAGCTTAGTACAGTAATGTTTTTCTCTATCCAAGGCCTGTATAATGAAAGCTTCCTTAGTCATCAATCTATGCTTGAGTATCGCTTTTCTATGGCATAAACGTTACTCTAGCATAGATCGCTGATTAAGTAAGGTTCATAATACGGGCCTGAGACTAACTGAAACTGTGACACATTTGTTAATGGGTAAGTTTTGTTCAGTTTCTCTCCCGGTGAGACCGTGAGAGGAACTGAACGCGACCTCCTACCATTTATTATAGTTTATGAGCAACATAAATTAGGCAGCAGTTCAAACCACAACTTTTGCGGTCCCCACAGGGCATAAAATCACGCTTAACGGGTTAACCGTGAACAGGTTAACCATAAAAGTTTAACTAACTTAATTCTGCATTTTTGAAATATTCGCTAGAACGATACGTCTTAGAATATTACAAATATATCTTTTCACTAATGGTAATGAAGTGAATAAAAATATACCATATTACGCAGAGAGTGGAGGAGGGGACAAAATAGGCCTTAGATATACCTATTATGAGTACCTATAAGTAATTAAGCAGGTAATTATTGTTTAAGTATTTATTAGATGTAACAAAATACACAAAAATCAACCAAACAACAAAACCAGTGGGTATTGCATTGAGGAACACGTGCTGAAGTCATCCACTGCAGGTGTAGACTACTTAGACGTCTCTTGGGTCCTGTTTCCAAAAATGCGGAAGACAGATAAATAAAATTCAAAATTTTTTTTTTTTTAGACCTTACAGAACACTTGCTCATGTCAGAAAATTTATATAAATAATGCTGGACAATCCAGATGTGTTAAAAAATCAAAACAGTGTCGAATACACGATGGTTATGGGAATGAGATGCTTGGATGATACTATGATATTAGTAATTTTTACACACCATCACCCAGCTTTGTGGAAACCGGCCTTAAGTCAGCCTTTTTCTTTCTGTTCAATCTATGTATGTACATTATAGGCCTTTATTTGGCTTCCTCAAAGGTTAGGATAACATTTGAAGCCCTAGCTTGAATGAACAAGACGATCGAGAAGCACGAATATGATACACTTAATCAGACCAACGACGCGGCGGCGGCGTCGCGTTTGTTTTACAAGTAAATGTTGATTGGGAGTTGTTTTCGCATTGGTCATTAAAACCGATGGTTATTGCTCGCTAACCGTGATACATTATTGTGACGCGCGGTAGAGCGTCCAGCCAAGTTCGGAAAGAAATGGGCGACGCAATAGCAGTGAGTATCATTACACGAACCATTGGGCACGCTTTTGGTCCCACCTGTATCTCAGATATTATCAAACCTGCAGGATTGCATTTTTGCATGTCTAGTAAGATTCATGAAAAGAGAAGGAATAGAATGAAAGAAAATAGTATAATAGTAAAAATCCGAAAACTAAAAATTTTATATTCTGTGGTACCAATATCGGTGCTGATATTGATTTTGGTGAGGTTATTTGTGAATATCTCTTTGGATTATAAACTTATTGTTGTAAAACTTCACACATAGACGCTAATGAATGACCCAAAACTAGAAAATACCCTAATATCAATAATTCATGAAAAATAAGATACCTACCCCCTACCCCCTCCCATACAACGGATGGGACGGGAAGAATACAACCGGTCCACTAAGTCAAGTTTACTTTCAAATAAAAGAACACAACTTCGGGATCAAAACTGCCAAATCGTATTAATCTATACTTATAATAAAAAAATGCACCAGGTCCAATTCTGTACATTAATACAATAAATGCACCAGGTCCAATTCTGTACATTAATACAATAAATGCACCAGGTCCAATTCTGTACATTAATACAATAAATGCACCAGGTCCAATTCTGTACATTAATACAATAAATGCACCAGGTCCAATTCTGTACATTAATACAATAAATGCACCAGGTCCAATTCTGTACATTAATACAATAAATGCACCAGGTCCAATTCTGTACATTAATACAATAAATGCACCAGGTCCAATTCTGTACATTAATACAATAAATGCACCAGGTCCAATTCTGTACATTAATACAATAAATGCACCAGGTCCAATTCTGTACATTAATACAATAAATGCACCAGGTCCAATTCTGTACATTAATACAATAAATGCACCAGGTCCAATTCTGTACATTAATACAATAAATGCACCAGGTCCAATTCTGTACATTAATACAATAAATGCACCAGGTCCAATTCTGTACATTAATACAATAAATGCACCAGGTCCAATTCTGTACATTAATACAATAAATGCACCAGGTCCAATTCTGTACATTAATACAATAAATGCACCAGGTCCAATTCTGTACATTAATACAATAAATGCACCAGGTCCAATTCTGTACATTAATACAATAAATGCACCAGGTCCAATTCTGTACATTAATACAATAAATGCACCAGGTCCAATTCTGTACATTAATACAATAAATGCACCAGGTCCAATTCTGTACATTAATACAATAAATGCACCAGGTCCAATTCTGTACATTAATACAATAAATGCACCAGGTCCAATTCTGTACATTAATACAATAAATGCACCAGGTCCAATTCTGTACATTAATACAATAAATGCACCAGGTCCAATTCTGTACATTAATACAATAAATGCACCAGGTCCAATTCTGTACATTAATACAATAAATGCACCAGGTCCAATTCTGTACATTAATACAATAAATGCACCAGGTCCAATTCTGTACATTAATACAATAAATGCACCAGGTCCAATTCTGTACATTAATACAATAAATGCACCAGGTCCAATTCTGTACATTAATACAATAAATGCACCAGGTCCAATTCTGTACATTAATACAATAAATGCACCAGGTCCAATTCTGTACATTAATACAATAAATGCACCAGGTCCAATTCTGTACATTAATACAATAAATGCACCAGGTCCAATTCTGTACATTAATACAATAAATGCACCAGGTCCAATTCTGTACATTAATACAATAAATGCACCAGGTCCAATTCTGTACATTAATACAATAAATGCACCAGGTCCAATTCTGTACATTAATACAATAAATGCACCAGGTCCAATTCTGTACATTAATACAATAAATGCACCAGGTCCAATTCTGTACATTAATACAATAAATGCACCAGGTCCAATTCTGTACATTAATACAATAAATGCACCAGGTCCAATTCTGTACATTAATACAATAAATGCACCAGGTCCAATTCTGTACATTAATACAATAAATGCACCAGGTCCAATTCTGTACATTAATACAATAAATGCACCAGGTCCAATTCTGTACATTAATACAATAAATGCACCAGGTCCAATTCTGTACATTAATACAATAAATGCACCAGGTCCAATTCTGTACATTAATACAATAAATGCACCAGGTCCAATTCTGTACATTAATACAATAAATGCACCAGGTCCAATTCTGTACATTAATACAATAAATGCACCAGGTCCAATTCTGTACATTAATACAATAAATGCACCAGGTCCAATTCTGTACATTAATACAATAAATGCACCAGGTCCAATTCTGTACATTAATACAATAAATGCACCAGGTCCAATTCTGTACATTAATACAATAAATGCACCAGGTCCAATTCTGTACATTAATACAATAAATGCACCAGGTCCAATTCTGTACATTAATACAATAAATGCACCAGGTCCAATTCTGTACATTAATACAATAAATGCACCAGGTCCAATTCTGTACATTAATACAATAAATGCACCAGGTCCAATTCTGTACATTAATACAATAAATGCACCAGGTCCAATTCTGTACATTAATACAATAAATGCACCAGGTCCAATTCTGTACATTAATACAATAAATGCACCAGGTCCAATTCTGTACATTAATACAATAAATGCACCAGGTCCAATTCTGTACATTAATACAATAAATGCACCAGGTCCAATTCTGTACATTAATACAATAAATGCACCAGGTCCAATTCTGTACATTAATACAATAAATGCACCAGGTCCAATTCTGTACATTAATACAATAAATGCACCAGGTCCAATTCTGTACATTAATACAATAAATGCACCAGGTCCAATTCTGTACATTAATACAATAAATGCACCAGGTCCAATTCTGTACATTAATACAATAAATGCACCAGGTCCAATTCTGTACATTAATACAATAAATGCACCAGGTCCAATTCTGTACATTAATACAATAAATGCACCAGGTCCAATTCTGTACATTAATACAATAAATGCACCAGGTCCAATTCTGTACATTAATACAATAAATGCACCAGGTCCAATTCTGTACATTAATACAATAAATGCACCAGGTCCAATTCTGTACATTAATACAATAAATGCACCAGGTCCAATTCTGTACATTAATACAATAAATGCACCAGGTCCAATTCTGTACATTAATACAATAAATGCACCAGGTCCAATTCTGTACATTAATACAATAAATGCACCAGGTCCAATTCTGTACATTAATACAATAAATGCACCAGGTCCAATTCTGTACATTAATACAATAAATGCACCAGGTCCAATTCTGTACATTAATACAATAAATGCACCAGGTCCAATTCTGTACATTAATACAATAAATGCACCAGGTCCAATTCTGTACATTAATACAATAAATGCACCAGGTCCAATTCTGTACATTAATACAATAAATGCACCAGGTCCAATTCTGTACATTAATACAATAAATGCACCAGGTCCAATTCTGTACATTAATACAATAAATGCACCAGGTCCAATTCTGTACATTAATACAATAAATGCACCAGGTCCAATTCTGTACATTAATACAATAAATGCACCAGGTCCAATTCTGTACATTAATACAATAAATGCACCAGGTCCAATTCTGTACATTAATACAATAAATGCACCAGGTCCAATTCTGTACATTAATACAATAAATGCACCAGGTCCAATTCTGTACATTAATACAATAAATGCACCAGGTCCAATTCTGTACATTAATACAATAAATACTATCCTTCTAATCCTACTAATATTATAAACGCGAAAGTTGTGAGTATGTATGGATGTTTGTTACTCTTTTACGCAAAAACCTACTGAATGGATTTTAATGAAATTTTACAATAATGTAGCTTACATCACAATAACATATAATTTATAAAGATATTGTGTGAATTGTCCAAAAACTTCAAATTATATAAGTAAAAAGCTATACATACATACTCATATTATAAATTCGAAAGTAACTCTGTCTATCTGTTACCTTTTCACGCCTAAACGGCTGAACGGATCTCAATGAAATTTAGCATAGAGATAGATGATACCCGGGGACGGACATATGCTACTTTTTATCCCGAAAATGAGCGGCGAAGCCGCGGGCATCAGCTAGTATCGTTTGAAGAAGTAAAAGAGACCGCATTTGAAAGAGAAAAACGGAGGAAATTGCATCATTGCACCGACAAGAGCTATGAAAATTAAAGAGCCTATTTTAATTTATAACAACCCAAAGGCTGCGAACTGGATATTATTAGTAAATACTAAGTCTAAGCTATCTGTCTTTGTCTGTCCGGCGTCATAGGCTCTACCTCTATAAAGCTAAATAAAAAGAGAGACCAAATTATAATAGAATCGGTGCTCCGAAAAATAATACAAGTAACTGGCCATTTTGTGCTAAAAATCTATCTTCCTTCCGAATATAGCAAAGAAGAAATGGAAGATGTAATGGAATTTATTTGACACACCAGGAAATAATAATTTGGATACAAACATACAGTAAAAGGAAAGAAAAATAAAACTTAGCATGTAACTAAGACAAACCAGTTTACTGAAAGCAACGAAAAAGAAGCCAACTATTTTTATTGAAAATTGCAGAGAAAATTTTCTTCCTCCCTAAGTGTTTGAAATAAATAATGAACGAGCTAAGGCGAGCTGATAGTAAACGGTGGCGAACGTCCAAAACAAACGGAACACCTGCCATTGTAGTTTCCACTTGGAAAATAATTGACTACTTCGTAGATTCAACTTGTAAGTCAAGAACAACTGTGCCTATTGAAAAAGAAAACAACAGAGTTGCTTCAATGTTATATGAATGGAATAATTCATTTTAACACCATATTTTTTTACAGTGTGTGTGGAATCCGATTGTTTGGGAGACAAGCCTAAGCTGTATTTTAGAAGCGAAGTCTTACACCATAACTAAATAACTTTTGTGGTTTGAAGATAACATATTGGCGCATTGGGTTTACAACACGGTCCTTGCCACGGCCTATGCTGGCAACGAGAACCAACGCAACGTTTCAGCCTAATAAGTGGACATCATCGGGGTGAGTAAATAATAGAATGAAACAAGAAACTAATAACGTGAAGCCAACAAAATAAGTTGCACTGATCAAGTAATTCATGGAGATGGTGTTTTCATAATGCATTTACTAATATTACTGTTGCGGAAGAAGAGGTCCTTGTCCAGCAATTGGAGTAATGGCTAGGATTTTTTTTTAAATATTTTTATTCTCAAAAGAATTTACAAAATTCGCTTACTGAGAACTTTAAAATTGAACGTAGTCTAAATCTCCCTCACAATTAAATTAGCTGTTTGGCAAGCAAGATTACCAAATACTCGAGAGAGGAGTACGTCATTTGTATCATGTTAAATATTAAATAAATCGTTCAGAATAATAGCGAAAAGTCATTACTATTCCATTTATTGTGCACAATTGTTTTATAGCTGTCTCGTTGACAAATTTGGCATGTCCAGGCCATAAAACCATTCAATCTAAAACCAAGGTGACCAAGACCCATCTGGGTTAGAAACTCAGCCATATCCCAGCAATATATCTTGTTGACACCAAGATCAGGCCTTCAAGTCTAGATGAGGATTACTCTAGTTGACAGATGAATGGTCTAGGGAGATTTAGTGGGCGTGATTGTCTTGGAGGCTAGCTCATGCTGAGACAGAGACCGCTTTGTGACTCGATGCTAAAACTAGGACCTAAGCTTTGTCTTTATTTTATATTTTAATCATATTTGTTTTTGTTAATTTAGTTACAAATAAAATATTCTCATTCTCACTCGTCCGCTCGTGACTTAACCCGAGAATTAAGGTTTTATGTACGAGGGAACTTCATCATATGATGAATATCTGTTAAATCGGCCGTACGGTAAAGGTCGCCTACACGTCCAACTCCCCTGCCGCACAATAGCAAAATGAGCATTCGAATATGGCCTTAAATTCGTAGCGTTAAGATACATTTTACAGTTACAAACTTGTCTACCGCACGCTTCAAGCGCTGGCCCACGCGCTGCCTACTTGTTTATGCCGCGCTGTAAAATGTATCTAAATGTTCCATATTTGAATGCACATGTTTGTTTGTGAGGTGTTGGATGTGTGAGCGCCACCACCACCTTCGGGCTGCATTTGCGTTACGTAGGAGATGGAAAGGCGTTTAAACCCGTCGAAAATCCGTTCCCGCTCCTGCTGTCAACATGTAATGCTGGTGTTTGATAAAGAATTTTTACTCATGCCCAGCAGAGGGTAAGCAAAATCTAACAATAAATTAAATTATCAAGAAAATATAACGCGACTGCGTTTTATTCATCGATCGTAGGTAACTGAAAAGCAAAAACAAGCTTTCTATACAGTAAGTAGAATCGAAACTGCAAAAGCACATTAAACATAGCTACTTTTTTGAAAATGTAGAAAGACGGGGGTATTATTTATTTTGAACTACAACTACATATTTCGCTTGCCCCCGTCTGCACTACATTTTCAAAAATGTATGTTTATTATGCTATGCAGCTTGTTTGTGTCATTTTTCAACGCCAAAAAATATGAGTTTCATTCTAATTAAATTCTGTTTCGAAGGTGACATTTAAACCTCAAGTAATCCATGTTCGATAATCAAAATCTCCTTCCCAAATCCCATTAAAACGAACATCTCTAGATGTGAAAACATTTTCATATTTTCGAATCATATTTTCTCTTGGAATCGTATCGGAAAGCCGTTTTCGATCCCAATTTGGATATATATTCCCGGGTTTCTCAATTTTAACGTAACAAGAAATATGGTAAGTGAAGTACATTAGCTATTCAAATAAATATAACCACCAGAAAATCTTTAAAAGCATGGATGTAGCGTCGGCTATAGTTCTAGAGCGGACTTTTTGAGTGTGAGTACGGGCCCTCAAAAACTTCCCTCGTTAAGGGATGAAACGTTCTTCCAACACAAACAAGATTCATAGTTAACTCGCTTACATTTAAAATGAATTCGTCAAACAGAGATAGTTTTTATAGTAAAACGTAGGTAGTTGTCATTCTATCTTACTGAAAAATTAAACACGATTGTTGAGTAAGTCGAGCGACATGACACATGGTGATGGTGTATTTTTTTTTAAGATAAATAACATTTTTGCAATACGGTACCCTGCATGCGCAGTCGGGTAAAAAATGAGAATAGCCACTTTGGTTACATTACTGAGGATAATAATATTTGTAGGTACTGATTGCTACAATGCACTGAACTCTTTACCGAAACAACGTACAAGCATTATGCAACTCTACTGCACAAAAGAGAAAGTAGGATTCTCTTTGTTACCCACACCTGCTCTGAATGTAGCGGTTTACTGAAAGCGACTGAAAAAACCCGTTTATTTGAAGTTAATTCGTTTTAATGAGGTCACTAGTGAAATAAATGCGTTTTACGATAGTGTTCTTCTGAAAATATAAGTTTTTTTTTATTTGGATTGAACTTTTTTGCTGGAAGTTTTAATATATTATACGTCATATGTAATTTATTGAGAAAGCTGCTGATCGTCCAAGTATCTCATAAGGTGGTTTACTTCGAAAGATAATTGACCAATAAGCAGCTTCATCGGTTAACTTTGACGTATAATGTATGAAGACTTTCGTCAAAAACTTCAATTAATTAATATGTAATTATCCGATGATCCTTTCGAAGAACACGTCGTTTAATCGAGTTATCAATAAAGAATGAGGTAGTAAGTCTTCCAGGACCTACGTATAAAGGTAAACCAGGGTTCGGATATATGAAATTATAATGCTGCATGGATCTCTGACTTATTTAGCGCACAAGGGAATTTTAACCTTTTACCGATAGACAAAGAGTCATTACTCCAACCAGCTGCCGTTATTTCCATTAACTCCTGATAAATTGAGATCAAATTTAGCGACAAAAAAAAAATAACAAAAAAAAATTACGAAAGACTTAATAGTCTTTCGTAATTTTTTTTTGTTATTAAACTGAAATAAAACATTTAGAGACATCTCATTGTGTAACGTTACAAGTATAACGATAAATCCGGACATGACTCTAGCGTATTGCGTGCCGGTTAATCAGCAACTAAATGTAGGTACTTACAGTGACTAATATAGAGGCAAATTAATCTATATATATAAAAGAAAGTCGTGTTAGTTAACTATAAAAAACTCAAGAATGGCTGAACGTATCTTGGTGAAATTTGGCAGCGAGGTAGATGGTATCCCGGAGCCGGACATAGGCTACCTTTTATTCCGGAAAAAAGCGTGCGAAGCCGCGGGCTGCAGCTAGTAAAGATTAAAAACCAAATCAACTTATTAATCACCGAATACGAGTATTTATAGACACGTAAGTAAACAAACGAAAATACTGGGCATGCGTTCGAAATACAAAACGAACTCAAACCAACTCAATATACAACATCAAATTCAAAAATGCACATAGATAAGTGGACAGAACAGAACGTACGTTATTTTGTCGTTTACTTGTGACAGTGTAAGATGTTTAGTTCGGTATTGATCGTGTTGCGACGCGGCGGGGTGGCGCGTGGCGCGCCGGTCGCGAACCGATTTGTACTGAACGCAGAGGAGTGTCAAAGATTAGGGAGACGACAGATGGGGAGAGTTCGAAAATATACCTACCTGAAAAATTTCTCACTGAGTAACTAGTAATAATTGCAGCATTTACTGTATGCATTACCCAGCCAAGATAAATTAATAATGGTTTTATCGTTTATCCTGTCGTGGTAGCTAGTTTTGATCTCTCAGACGTACCTAACCTAGGTCTATTTTATTAATAGATAATGAACAGAGATTGAATAATGCTTACAATCTAACACGATTTTATTTCTGTGTAATCTTCCGACTGTTCATACAAACGTTTTATCATCGACATAAAAATAAATTTTATAAGGGTTACATCGAAGTTGATATAGATCCTCATTAAATGTCAAACAATGTAGGTAATGTTTCACAATTTTTGATACAATTTTATCATTGCGATTGAAGAAAGATTAAGAAACTTGAACGATAACGAAAACTTCATAGCAACCGGCAAATTATTTACCACCACGGGCAGACACACTTCGCATTCTGTCTTATCTGTGCACAGCTCAGTGCCACGTGACCGCACCGCGTCGGCGCATTTTCCGAGTGCGCGGCGAATCGAAGCATCGCATCGCTAGATTATAAATAAACATCCTGTGCAGCCGGCTATGGAAGTAAATCACCCTGTGATTGGCCGTCTTACCAAATTTGAACATTGGTCTTGCGTTGGTTTAGGCTAATTTCCTTTGCCTAACTAGTAAATTAGTAATTTTCATAATTATAAATATTTATTGCGACCCACGGCAGCACAGAATAGCAAAAACCACCATCACGGCTCCTCACACTACTTTTGCCGAGTCGCAGTCTCCACTCAAGAACACGTTTACCCCAGTAGCCGGTTCTTTGGGACATCATCGCCCACTGCCACTTCAACTTGCTATTTGCTTCACATCCCATCGCTAGATTATAAAAACATCCCGTGCAGGCAGATGAGTATACAAGTCAATCAGTTCTTTATTGTCTTTGGTTTTGGCCGGTGTTTACCTAATTAGTAAATTTGTCTGCCGCAATACATATCAATGCTAATTACAGAAGCTGGAAACATTGATCTGTTCGAAGTTAGGTAAAACCGTGGGGTACAACTATGCCTATGTATTTTTCCTTTAATATTAAGCGTGTGTCATCCCACGGGCGCCGGGCGGGACAAATAGATACATACGATAATAACAAAATTGGTGGGTTTTTTTGTAAATCTGTCTCTAAACTGTCAAGTTCGAGTAAGTTTTGAGGAACATCTAAGATTAGGCTGAGAATATATTTAAAATAATTCGTATAAAGTTTGTAAACCCAATAAACAAATTAAAATGATCTTCTAGCAGTCTAATAACGAAATTGGACTAATCGAAAACTATTTAGGGAAGCGCCTCGGTCATCTAGGCCTTGTCGATTGACCTAGCTATATCTAGATAGCCCTACCTTGAACCAGAAGCCGATACAAACTCATCATCATCATTTTTAATTTTTTTGGCTTAGAATTTGCACCACCTCAACTCTTCCCGCGGGTGTCATCATAGCAGACTATTCATAAAGTACGTCACACGTTAAAGGGGAGGGGGTCGACGAAGTGTGACATTGTGTGACAAGGGGTGGGAGGGGTTCCTAAGTTTCGTGACGTCACATTTCAATATCTTATCTATCATCAAATCATCCGGACATTAAAAACCCAAACCAGAACGAAGTGACTGCTATGCCGGTTATAAATAATTTGAAGGAGTGGGTTCAAAGTCCATGCACACAAGATTTAGTTTGTAACTTCCATTAATTGGAGGAATTCCTTTTTTGCCCGTCCTATTATCGGTACCAAGAGGAAGGACCAACCTCCTAAATAAAGCATCTCTGACGCGCGGCATTCACACGCTTAATCTTCTAGCTGAGAGAGTGGATCTTTTTTACTGTTCCATGAGCGAAGTCCAAAGGGCTTTATTATTTATATTATGTTATATGAATAAGGGGTGAGATTTATTATGTTTAAAACATAATAAATCTCACCCCTTATTCATATATATATATATATATATTATGAAATTATATATATATATGTATATATGAATTATATATATTATGAAATTGTAATCACTTTGACAGATTTTTATTTTATTTTTATTTTAATGTTTTACTAAATGATTATTATTATTTTTTCTTTCATTATTATTATTATTTTAATGGTATTTTATTTTTGTAAGGAATGTTTGTGAGGTAATCTATTGCATTGGGTGCCTGCGCCTGTAAAGATAGATTTGATGATGAATAAATAATTAATATAATTAATAATTTATTGTTTTATTATTTTTTCCAAATGTTTAATATCCCTATAATAGTAGTAATAGTGGTGTTGATTAAATTAAAAAATAATTTATACTGAAATAAAACTAATTACGGAACTGCTGTTTTAATTTATTAATTTCCTGATATAAAATTGTAAGATATGTGACGTCACACTAGGGATCTCACAATCTCACAAATTTATGGAGATGGTACAGAGAGGAAATGTTGTAATTAGATTTCCATGAAAAACAACGCGTGACAATTAGCGGGGTGAGGGGATGTTAGATACCGCCCACTTTTTTATTTTCCATCTACCGGTCAATAGCAAAGCTGCTAGATTCATTCTGTGTCGATATGGTACTACGTTGTTTATCCACCTCACACTAGATGTCACTAAGTGTAGGGTGTAACAGGGACGTACTCAGAATTTTCGTACCAGGAAGTAAATAAGTAATACCCGCCTAAATCAAAAATTCCACGTCGCCTTTTTTTGTCACTATGAAGCTTATATGATGATGTACATAATGTATGATGAAGGACGGATACTATTTCAGTGATCCACTGCTGTTTAAGATTATCTTCGGATGGAAATCTAGAACATTCATAATTTAAAATTTAATTATTTTGTGGGCTTCACATACTCTTAATTAAGTAAACAACAACTGTTATAAATGTTATAATAGTTGTCTCACGGAGTGAAAGAACTTTCAATAATGTAGATAGAATATTTAATTTAAATGAGGCATTATTTTATTTCCTCCATATTTCATATTTTTTTAAGTTACTTTCCATTGATGAATTCTAGCCGTGGAACAATCGGTAAAATAATTGGATTCTAATTACGGCCCAGTCTTTTTGTTAATTTCATGTTGTCGCCTCGTTGACAAAGCTGTGCACAGGACGAACGCCGGCAGCTGACTAAAGCCACGCCTACTTTGATGACGTTAGGACCTAGTTGAGAATCACAGTGCACAGTTGCTTAGGCAGTTAGTTATTCCTCTCTGTACCTGCTCCATGCACAAATGTGACCAACTGTGACAAGGACGGGGAGGGGTCAAAAAATCACGGAATTAGTGTGACGTACTTAATGGATAACCCCTAAGAGGCAACTAAGAGATATCCACCCGGGGCGGGCATCGCCGATCGCAGAACAATTCTACCACCGAACTGCGATTCCAACCCGCATGTTCAACGGGGATTATGGGCATCACCCCCATATGATAAAAGCCAATAAGGCGCTTAATATGGGAGGCCTGCGTCCAGCAGTGGACCAGTTAAGGATGTAAAACAAATGCGATTGTTTGAATGCGAAATGTATTTACCTCTTTACGCCAAAACTACCGAAGGGATCGGGCTAAAATTACATACATGCTACATGTCCTGGAAAAAAACGCGTGTAAACCCGCGAGCGGTAGTTAGTTCACTTATAAAACGCTTTCGGCTGGTAGTCCAAAACCCTTTAACATTTTGTTGTTGACTCTACGTATGTATTTATGACGGATGTAAGCGGATCAACTACGAACCTTATTTGTGTTGCAAGGACAGCAACGTTTCATCCCCGTCAATAAGTCCCTCGTTAAGGGATGAATCGTTTGCTGTTCTTGCAACACAAATAAGGTACGATAGTTTAGATTGTAAAATGTAGGTATTTCAGTGAGATCTCCGCTCAGCTGAGTATTGATTTATCATTGGGCTTGTATTGTTCGTTAATAAAAACTAGTTCGGACTCGAAACTTTTCGATTGCATATCGAAACTTGTGTTATTACTTATTTGATTACCTACGTGGTTGGCATTTTTACGCGACTAACGAAAAAAGGAGTGTAACGTATTCAGGGTTCATGTAAGACTGTATTAAGTAAGTTTTTTTATTCCATCAGAACTTTCAAATGCCTGAACGGATTTGGATTTATGGGGTACCGTAAGAATACTTAAAATCATCCTGCCCGTGTTACAATAGCATTTTTTTTAAAGTAAGTTGGACTTAGTGTTTCCAGCGTTCTTCAAGAACGCTGGAGAAGAATACAGATAGCAGGGAAGGCAAGTTTACCAAATATCGTAAACCATTTTCTATGAAACCATGCTAGCACCTTCAATTGTCCTTTATGTTAATTTTTCAGTCTAATATTATAAATGCGAAAGTTTAGATGGATGTATGTATGTTTCTTCACGCCAAAACTACTGAAGGGATTAAGTTGAAATTTTGCATAGATGTAGGTAGTAAAACTTAGGCTACTTTGAATTTGATAAATCAGTTTGAGATTGAAATAAGCATTAAAAACGTTTGCATCGAAACAACGCATGCGAAGCCGTGGACAGAAACTAGTTAGTAATTAATATTTAAGAAATTTGGCAAGGAGATAGATTGCATTCCAGGGAAGGACATGTCAAATGCTAGTAGCGTGGGGCCGTAGCCAAACTACCTATTTAATTAGCTTAAGGTTTCTTTGTGTACTACTTAAGTGTGCCTAAATGTAATGTGTTTTTCAAGAAAATAAATTATTGTATTGTACTTTGATTCCGGAAAAGCGCATGCAAAGATGCAGACAGATGCAAGTATCATATTCTTAACTGAGTTCGGCGACCTAATATTTTAGGCATGGTGAGGCGAACGAGTTCATAACCAGGACGAGTGAGTGAAAAAACATGAAGATAAGTGTATTGATTGCTTTGAGAGCTTTTTGGAAAGATCTTTTGAACTGATTTATGTGAGGAATGTTGTTTTTGATCGTGAAAGGTGGGAAAGGTTCAAGTCAAAGTTAACTCATGATGGGTGTTTCTTTTCTGTCTCATCTCGCAAGTCGACATTTTTTTTTAAATTTAACTTTCATCTAGTCAATAAAATGATGTAGATCTGAAAAATAATAACTTAAAGAAATCATGTGGTGCTTAAGATAAAGAAAATTACAATAACAGTATAAAACAATTATAACTAGTATGTACACTTATATCTATTTCTTAAAAAATCATTCAATCGCAGATTAGATTATATAAATAATTATATAATCTAATCTGCGGTGCTTGGGTTTCTTAACCCTTAAAAGCGTCTCCGATATTTTAAAGATATTTTCAAGATGTGTTTCGTGATGTCAGTTGTTTTTCGAAATATGAACGTCTGATAAGTAGAAAACTGCAAACAAAAAAACGTGTTTCGAGTACCTAATAAATGTTCACCTAAAAAGTCCCTACCTTACCCAGTCGTACCATACAACCCAGCACGAAGTAGCGACATAACATTTTACCTCTGTACCTGTACCTTCTAGTTATTCGTGACACAAAATACTTGTTACTTTACTAACTAAAGTGCTTTAATTGCATAAGAATTGGAACATTGGCCTACAACTGCCGTTTTCATGCTTCGTGCCGGATCGCAGGTGAATTTAGCCCGTAGTTTGAATATGCAGATGTAAGGGCTAAGACGGGGTTGCGTTGACCTCTGACCTCCTTGCTTCCGGTCATTGCACTCTAGGTCATTTGAGTCTATAGGTTCTGTAACGAAATATACACTGGGCTGGAAGACTAAGTATCACACTTTTAAAATTGCAATAACTTTTTACATAAGATATACTTTCGAAATAAAAGGACTCGATAAAGAGTTTAATTTTGTATATAAAAATAATTTATTATTTCATGTAGAAGAATGGGAGAATATTCACCAAAAACGGCTCCGAAACCTCGTGTTCAGTACCTATGCCAAACCGGCTTGAAGCTGTAATCAGAGCCCGAGGAGGCAATACCAGTTATTAAAAATTAAATATTATGTTATACTTATAAAATGTTAATTGAGTTTTTGGACACTAAGGCATTTAATGGCTATTTTATTGTTTTATCTTTTTTTTTTTTTGAGTTAAAAATGTTTGTAATTTATGGTTTACTATAGTTTCAAATAAAGCTGATAATGTTTGTAATTTATGGTTTACTATAGTTTCAAATAAAGCTGATAATGTTTGTAATTTATGGTTTACTATAGTTTCAAATAAAGCTGATAATGTTTGTAATTTATGGTTTACTATAGTTTCAAATAAAGCTGATAATGTTTGTAATTTATGGTTTACTATAGTTTCAAATAAAGCTGATAATGTTTGTAATTTATGGTTTACTATAGTTTCAAATAAAGCTGATAATGTTTGTAATTTATGGTTTACTATAGTTTCAAATAAAGCTGATAATGTTTGTAATTTATGGTTTACTATAGTTTCAAATAAAGCTGATAATGTTTGTAATTTATGGTTTACTATAGTTTCAAATAAAGCTGATAATGTTTGTAATTTATGGTTTACTATAGTTTCAAATAAAGCTGATAATGTTTGTAATTTATGGTTTACTATAGTTTCAAATAAAGCTGATAATGTTTGTAATTTATGGTTTACTCTAGTTTCAAATAAAGCTGATAATGTTTGTAATTTATGGTTTACTATAGTTTCAAATAAAGCTGATAATGTTTGTAATTTATGGTTTACTATAGTTTCAAATAAAGCTGATAATGTTTGTAATTTATGGTTTACTATAGTTTCAAATAAAGCTGATAATGTTTGTAATTTATGGTTTACTATAGTTTCAAATAAAGCTGATAATGTTTGTAATTTATGGTTTACTATAGTTTCAAATAAAGCTGATAATGTTTGTAATTTATGGTTTACTCTAGTTTCAAATAAAGCTGATAATGTTTGTAATTTATGGTTTACTATAGTTTCAAATAAAGCTGATAATGTTTGTAATTTATGGTTTACTCTAGTTTCAAATAAAGCTGATAATGTTTGTAATTTATGGTTTACTCTAGTTTCAAATAAAGCTGATAATGTTTGTAATTTATGGTTTACTATAGTTTCAAATAAAGCTGATAATGTTTGTAATTTATGGTTTACTATAGTTTCAAATAAAGCTGATAATGTTTGTAATTTATGGTTTACTATAGTTTCAAATAAAGCTGATAATGTTTGTAATTTATGGTTTACTATAGTTTCAAATAAAGCTGATAATGTTTGTAATTTATGGTTTACTATAGTTTCAAATAAAGCTGATAATGTTTGTAATTTATGGTTTACTATAGTTTCAAATAAAGCTGATAATGTTTGTAATTTATGGTTTACTATAGTTTCAAATAAAGCTGATAATGTTTGTAATTTATGGTTTACTATAGTTTCAAATAAAGCTGATAATGTTTGTAATTTATGGTTTACTATAGTTTCAAATAAAGCTGATAATGTTTGTAATTTATGGTTTACTATAGTTTCAAATAAAGCTGATAATGTTTGTAATTTATGGTTTACTATAGTTTCAAATAAAGCTGATAATGTTTGTAATTTATGGTTTACTATAGTTTCAAATAAAGCTGATAATGTTTGTAATTTATGGTTTACTATAGTTTCAAATAAAGCTGATAATGTTTGTAATTTATGGTTTACTATAGTTTCAAATAAAGCTGATAATGTTTGTAATTTATGGTTTACTCTAGTTTCAAATAAAGCTGATAATGTTTGTAATTTATGGTTTACTATAGTTTCAAATAAAGCTGATAATGTTTGTAATTTATGGTTTACTATAGTTTCAAATAAAGCTGATAATGTTTGTAATTTATGGTTTACTCTAGTTTCAAATAAAGCTGATAATGTTTGTAATTTATGGTTTACTCTAGTTTCAAATAAAGCTGATAATGTTTGTAATTTATGGTTTACTATAGTTTCAAATAAAGCTGATAATGTTTGTAATTTATGGTTTACTCTAGTTTCAAATAAAGCTGATAATGTTTGTAATTTATGGTTTACTCTAGTTTCAAATAAAGCTGATAATGTTTGTAATTTATGGTTTACTCTAGTTTCAAATAAAGCTGATAATGTTTGTAATTTATGGTTTACTCTAGTTTCAAATAAAGCTGATAATGTTTGTAATTTATGGTTTACTATAGTTTCAAATAAAGCTGATAATGTTTGTAATTTATGGTTTACTCTAGTTTCAAATAAAGCTGATAATGTTTGTAATTTATGGTTTACTATAGTTTCAAATAAAGCTGATAAAATTTGCTATAAAACGATTTTATTATATTAAATCTCTAAATTCTACAGTTAATAAAAACTTTAAATTTTAATTTAGTTTTGCAGGCCAGTGTATTTTACGTAGGCCTGATCTTTTTTATCGTCGTTTATTTTTTAACGGAGGTTTGCTATAAATAGGTTTTATCATTATCGTCGGTATAGGCCATCGACCTGATACCCAATAGACGCCTAATACCTACTTATTTGCTATGCAAACAAGTCTGTCAACCAACTGAGGTGTGCGGGCGCGGGGAAATGAGTGCACGATTAGCACTCATTTCCCCGCGTCCCCGTTTCAAGGTTACGACAAACCATAAACATTATTAGGGATGGGGTAGGTACTTAGTTTCTATGAAAACAATAATCGATACTTGTAACAAGGTGAATTTACTAATAATAAATGTGAAAGTTTGCATGTTTAGATGGATGGATGGATGGATGCATAGGTACCTATATCGATGTTTTTTACCTTTTTTCTCTGAACTGAAATTTTGCATACAGAATTTTAATCCTGAAATCAAATATTTGTTTGATACAACCTCTTCCTGTTCCTTTAATCTCCGTACCGCCACATACAATTTTAAAATTTCCCTATCGCCCTCTACCTATTCATATCTAATACAGGGTGAATTTTTGAGACGGGACAGTAAAGGCAGGTACCTGTACCGTTATAGTTACAGGAACACGTTCCTAGGAAGAAATAGGATTGTTGGGCACAAAAAAATATTTCGAGTTGGTAAATCGTTTTTCTTTATAAAATGTATGGAAAAAGTTTTTCGCGATTTCTGACATTTCTAGTATTCAAATCTCTTGAACCACAATAGGTAGACACATGAATCTTTCTATAAATAAGTAACACTTTAACTGTAATAACAACAAATACGAAATATATAATAAAGTCGAAAATTTAAAGAGGTCTCCCAACAAGAGAAAATTTGATGTTCTTTGAAAATTTGCCTGATTTTTACGGTACGGAACCCTTCGTGTGCGAGTCGACTCGCACTTGGCGGTTTATTGTGTTTGATCGGCCTTGCCTCCTTTCACACGCACCTGCAGGATTATCCACTCAATACGGGACACCCTGCATTTATAGAATTTTTTCTTTATTATAGTCATGAGAGGGCTAGCCTAGCCCACACCCCGGACACTCGCCAATTTATCCTTACAAAAGTCGCGTCTCGGCCACTCTCGGCACATACATTGCGCTACTGTGTTGCGCTACACGTGCAACTTTGTGTGTGACGTCTAAGGCCTAGCCCAGTGAACGGAAAAAACATAGAAGCATTCCTTGCGCTAGAAAATTACCAAAAAGCAAAGTATGCTGTGGTAGGCAACGGCGCTTGTAAACTTCGCTGCGAATGACCTTACTTCGGAAGGCGACTCGCGGTAGCAACTGGAGGGCGTTATAGAAAATGACGTACGCGACTTACATCAAATATCAAGGGAATAAAGTCGACTTTGAACTGAGCGTCCCGAGTGTTAACAAATTGTTGGCCAATCAGCGAAGGATATTTGACATGTAAGTTTGTTTGCAATTTTGCGTCATGTTGCGCGCATATTTTCCTTGAAGGAAGGCTTCCATGTTTTTCCGTTCACTGGCCTAGCCTAAATGTGTTTAGTAACAAAGTTAAAAGTACAGTACAATAAGTATAGTATAAAGTACCACTGACCTCGTCCCGGGTACAGATGACACGCTCGGTTCGTACTCAGCGTCGTAGAAATCATCCTCTCCTTCTGACGACGAGTACGACGTGTCTGGTACGAGTAGCGACATGGGTTGTCCTGTCAAAAACATATTAATATTAATTTATAGATTAATTATTTGATTTGAAATTGCTGACATGTCCAAGAGACAGACAATTCCATTTCACAGCTGCACTATGAATTTATTATTATTATTTTTACATGACTTTAACGATGCACATTTACAGCTGATCTACTTATTAATTTACCTATTTTTGTACCATCTTCCTAAGTTCCTTGATCATTTTTGTCTGTTTTACGGCTTTGGATTATTAATTTAAGCATTATTTACTGTATTATTGTAAATAGACGTATACAAGTGTGCCTTGTGCTCCTACGGCGAATAAATGAGTATGAGAGTCCTGTAAGGTCTAAAGGAAATATAGGACTTTTCGTTTGTGTTTATTTAATTTATTGATTATCTATTTATTTATTAATAGACGAGCAGCCGGTGGTTGATGTGACTATAACACACAGTGTTGAATTTAGTAACCTAGCTTGATCAAGTAAGTGAGAATGCTAATCTTCCAAGACTCTTGTCTAACTTTATCCTCCGAAGGTAGCATGAACATCCGATGATACCAGTGTCGTGAAATATTAATAATAGAATATTTACTAATAATAATAAATATTAGTATAAAATAGTAATATTTCTTGAGTTTTGTAACAAACCCTGTTAACAAAAAAATATCTAGAATTCTTGAATCGAGTATCGTCTATTAAAGGGGTTAGAAGAATTTTGGTATTTTGATTTAGGGTCTAACATAAGAGATTTTTTTTTTCAAAATCTTTGCGCTCAATTATCGTGATGTATTTGGAGAGAGGACACTAAAACAAATAAAAAATGTCGTATAAAATAATGTCCTAAAGCGTCAGGTTGCCGAGAAATTCACCGATGAAAAAACTATATTTTCTCTTCATGTGAATATCTGAGGAACCTGACGCTTTAGGACATTATGTTACAGATTTTTTTTAAGTGTCAGCTATCCAATATAAATGATAAAGTGCGCGGCAATTAAAAAAAATGGTGACCGATGTTTGGGCCAAAATCTTCAAACCCCTTTCCTAATACGGTTCTTGTCTCCTCTACCACTGACGTAATTTACTATACTAAATTTTTTTGCAGTACATAACCTAGAGTCAACCTTCTTGTTGATTTTTAAACACAATATATACCTATTTTCGATTTGAGATCCTTTCTTATATAAATATTAATAATTTATTATTAATTATACCTTTATCTCGACTACAAACTTGTAAAAATATTGAATACAGTTTTTTTTCGGAGTTGTTGGCATAATTTACAGCTAACTCAAAGCTTGACTATAATTGATATTTAGTAATACAAGCTAAGTTCGACTAAATGTGCTAAAAGTAACAACGTACTAGGTGCGTCGATATCTTCTAGCGGCAAACTGTGTGTTGGAGTTGCCAGCTCGCGACATTCTGAGCCGAGCTCCACGTTAGATGACATCTCTAGCGTTCCTGCTGGGCCTGGGAGAAATAACTCTTATAATATGTGGCGTAAGGTTTCAAATTGTAAGATAACTCTGAGAGACATAACTTTAAGACGAGAGGTCTGTACTGATGGTTTATTAAATGCAAAACGTAGGTAAAAGGTGCAAAAGCAATCAGTAAACTATGATGTCAATTAAGATGTCTGCAAAACGAAACAAAACTTATTTTACAGCACTAAAAATGATGCCACCCTTTTTATTTCGATTGTTATGAAATGGAGCGCAACATGTGTAGTTTGGTGCTGTCAAATTTGTTTAGTTTAGTTTTGGATACATCTGAATTAACACAAATGTCGTTCTTAGTGCTTATTTTCTGAGTTTATAAATTGCCATGTACAATAGCGCCATCTAGTTCTGAACCGACGAACCCCATAGTAAGTTAGTCTCCTTTGCCTTCACCAGTTTATTTTTAATTTTTGCTAACTTCTGCTCATAGTCACAAGCAAAAGCCGTTTGTAAATTAGATAGCTTTGAAAATAAACATTATTCTTGTGCTATCTAGGTATAAAACGACGACGTTTAAGAAAAGTAGAAACTTATATGGTTAGTAGAAACGTACGCCACCTACTCAGGTAACAAACATCATGACATCTGCAGCCTAGACTGGTCCACTGCTGGACGCAGTGGTAATGCCCATAATCCCCACGCTGGGCATGCGGGTTGGGGATCGCAGTTCGGTTATAGAATCGTTCTGCAGGGGGCGTTGTTGCCCGCCCCCGCGACTAAGGGATATCCGCCCCTGGATATCCCTTAGTCGCCTCTTACTACACCAGCCTGAAGAGTTGGGGTGGTGCAAATTCTAAACCGGCACCACACCTCTTCTTCGCCTATTGAATACTAGCTGCTGCCCGCGAATTCGCACGCACTGTTCAAGTACCCTATTTCAGTCTCTGGGATACTGTTTTGTTTACCTGCCTGCCAAATTTCAGCCGTGAAAAGGTAACACACAGACAAACTCGACACTCTCTCAGTCCTCGCTTTTATAATAACAGTCTGAATTGTATATATATATTATTTGTAGGAAGTAATTTACCTTGTTTGATATGTGTTTGTGATAAAGATATATTAGTTGGTCCTGTATAAATTCCGTTAACTGGATTCACTGTATTCTGAAACAAAAAGCGCAAATATTTATTATCAACTTTTGTTTTGTTTTATTTGGGAAATATACAGTACATAATACTTATAATTAAAAATCAAGGGAATTTCCATCATAAGATAACACATTTACAGCTAAATAAACAGAACAAGAAAAAAAAAACAATAGTACGTAATAACATACAACCTTAATTAAAAACTATAGAACAACAAATTATTACGAGGTTTTGGCAACGCTTATTTGCATGCTTTTAAGTCAAATAAAAACGTATTGGATTGTTAGTAAGTTTTCACATGTGTAATGAAATGTTTGTACGCCTAAGCGGCAGAATTCAGTGATCTAAAATAAGTCTTATGTACCGACTGTAACATTACCTGATTCACAAACAATAAATGAATTATGAATTAACATATCATCCTGCGATACTTTGGCAATGACATATTATATACATCAATGTTTGTCAATTTATCATTGTAATATTGACAAACTCGATCAAGAAACATATTCTTTCTGTGATTTGTGTTTACATTAGATAACCTAAAAGTAATTTGTCATTGATTGTCAGAACTTTGTGTAATCTTTTATCACCAGGTCCCCATCAGCTGCTGAACATGCCCCACAAAGGGGGTTTTGACATAATCACCACGCTTGGCAGGTGTATTAGTGATCGCAGTGCAGGTGTTAAAAATACACCTGCGGAAGCTGCTGCCCTTCCTCTCGTAGGTTCTCTTAGTCGACTCTTACGACATCCACGAGCTGAGTTGGAGCAGTCGACTCTTATAACTCGACCACGTGTCACATTTGTATAAACCAGCGAGAAAGAAGACCGTGACAAGAGGGACAGGGCGAGATTATAATTCGTAAGCTACAATTATGTTTAAGTACAAGAGTAATGGCCTTTATTAACAAAGAAAATTACAATAAAATAATATAAACAAACTAGAACTAGTATTTACAATTGAAACAATTAAGCTAACTGCAGACTGTTGCTAACAATCTACAGGTAGCTGAACTGATTCATATCAATACCAGTCGGAAGCGTCCCCAAGACGCTGGCTGCATTGCCCCGCTGTATGGCAATGCTGATGCGCTGCGCCAGATACCCACCAGCTCTCGGGTCACGCGTCGCGTCGACCAGATAGCGAGTCGCTCAGATAACTTTTTAAAAACCCGGAGAGCATCGGTACCCCACGGATCTAGGATCTCGACCCCAAAGGGAGCAAATTTATAGGCTCTGTCGAGACCTGCATATTTGCGTCTCTTGAGATTCTCGGCCAAGTCTGCCGCCGCACCGGCCCTCACGGATGTCCTCGGAAGATGGGAAGGCGCAAGTGTGTCGACGCATGTAGCGTCCCACACAATGGGCCTCCCCAACTCCCATGGGACTAGTGTCATACCGTCGGGCCTCTAACCATTTTGTAGCATTTTGGTGTGAAAACTAACGCCTTTGCTTTTTTCTTCTGCAATTTGTTTTCGAAGTATTTAGTTAAATTAAGATGCAAATAAAATATAATGCAAAAAATACCTTAGCTATTTGTAGAAGTACTATGGAATGTTTAATGTTGTCCAACATCGCCTGCAACAGAAACAAAATATTGGGGTTAAATGTTTTTATTTACCCTCTTACTTATAAATCAACGCGTGGCCAACTATGTTTCATCTACTATGAAGTTAAAAATTGTTTCATCGGTAACCAGGCTAGGCAATAGCTAAGTCCTAAAAGCCTGAATAAGAAAAAACATTGTGTAGCCATGGCTTTAAGTTGAGGGATATTTATATGGAAGTTGACTAACTAAGCGCAGGAAATTTGTATGAAAGCACGAAATCCTAAATAAATAAATAATGCTGGACAATAAATGACTAAAGGTTGTCACAGATCTGAAAATTAGTCTAAATTCTAAAGAGTTAAAGCCCACGTTTAAATGCTTATTTTTGTATTGCGCGGTAGCGGTGTTTGATGTGTGTGCTCAGGCCTTATGGCTCAATTTAAATTGGGATAGCAGCGGCTGGCAGTGACACGACGTGGCTTCGAGTTTTTGAGGCGTTACTGGCGGCCCATTATAATTCTTCATCACGCAATTGCGGTTACCGTTTCGGCCAATTGGTATACTCCAATACACCGCACCGAACGCACCGAAACACACATCAGAATACTAAGATGCACGGAAAAAAGCGAAACGAAACACAATTGCGTATTTGGAGAATGGTATAGATAGATAGATAACTCTTTATTGCACCACACAAACACAAAATATAATACAGAAGAAAATGCTGAGGAACAAGGAAGTACAAAGGGCGGCCTTATCGCTTTGAGCGATCTCTTCCAGGCAACCTTGGGATGGACTGGACTTATGAGAACAATATAGCCGGTGGTGGTATTTTAAGTATGTAGATAAAGTTTGTAATTATTTGAACATATTGGTATTGCCGTACTTGAATTATGTGTAAAAGTAGCAAAATACGTCTGCAGACCGCAAAACGATACACGTATATTCAAACCGCACTAGATTAGAGTTGACATTTGTTTTACAAATTGATCTTGTTTTGAGCTTTAGTAAAGAGCTAAAACAAAATAGTTAATTACTTACGTTTGAATGATCTAATATGACTTGGCCTTTACTCTTCTCATTCTGATTTGTCAGCTCTGTCACTCGTAAGCTCACTTTCTGCAAATAAAATAATATTACATAAGCGATCAAAAATAATGTGGACACATTAATGTCCTTAGAATAACACCAATAGGTGGAATTCCATGTAGCCGCGAATCCGGGGGCGTAGTTTGTAGGAAATGAAGACCAAACATTGTGTTAAACATCACACTGAGGCTCGTATTATGAAAACTTGCTCAGTCATCGATCTATGCCTGAGTAACGCTTTTCTATGGCATAAACGCCCCTCAAGCAACGATCTATGACAAGCTTTCATAATACGGGCCTAATATTATAAATACCAACGTTTGGATATTTACAGGTTTATTACCACTTCACGCCAAAACTGGGCAGAAATTTTGCAAGGATCAAATTCTAGACCTGGTTGATGGTGGTAGTTTCTATAAAAAAGAACATTAAATTATTTTCCAAGGTCATAAAGCACTGCCTTACGCCTCGGGTAGCGTATTGAATCCCGAGCGCAACTCACGATTCTAGAATAACTCACGAGCAAAGCGAGGGTGTCTGACACCTACAATTTAGTACTCACACTACACTCACATTGACTAGTTCAATCATGATCTGCAGATAGGCGTCTGCCTCCGCGACTCTCCTCTCCAGGTCGCCGTGCCTGTGCCGTGGCGCTGGCACGGAGCGGGACCACCGCTCGCGCCGCCCGTGCCGTGCTATCGTGTCTTCAAGCGCGCGGACCCATCGCTCTCTTTCTTGCCCGTCTCTAGCCTGGAATGAGGGATGATGGGCTATGTTTTAGTTTGAACAGTGTTTTGAGTAAGAAAACACGCACTTACAGGTAGGTACAGATACAGGTTACAGGTATCCTAGACTGAGGTATAACAGCTGAACCCTTGAAAAGCCTCGTATGACTCTTCATACAAAGGTCATCTTTGAGTCAGTGAGCCAAAAAAATTAAGTAACAGCACAAATACACAACAACATATTTCTGCCTTCTGCTAAGTGTCTATGCTAAGTGTCGGATTATCCCAATTGTCAGATCGTTCTTCAGAACTTGTATCTTGGCAGTCAAACTGCTGGATAGGCCGAGGAGAGGAGGAGAGCCTCGGTACAAGATAATTTGCCAAATAAGTTTACTACAGCGCTTTGTTTATTCTTATTAGGGATCTTGCAAATTAGGGTACAGGGTACAGGTGTCTATTCACGATAAAAAAAATCGGGGTAGTCGCCTTAGAATACGCCCCCACTGCCAAAAATCCTAAGTTTTGAAAATAGCAATCAAGTGTTCATTGGTTGAAAATTTTGCGTATTTTCTAGCTCAATTTTGATTGCGATTTTCGGATGTTGGGTTTTTTGGCAGTAGTGGGGCACGAATTTCTCCAGGGGTATCAATTCGGAATTAACCCTAAATGTTCTATATATTTCGAGCTCGCACTATAATTACCTGAAAATGGAAAGTCTTGTGGTCAACAGTGATGGTGAACGTGGAATCGTCTTCATCATCTATACCGATGATCGCAGCGCGGAGTCTGACGCAGCCTCGCCTTACTCCCCGGGTCATCTTCTCTTTTGACTGGAAAATGAGAGAAATAACGTTATGCAAGGGTACACTCGTAAGGCGCTGCCCCTGAGTGCTTACTTTCGAAAACATACAGGGCTCATGTAGTAGTACTACCTCAAAAATGTAAATTGTCTACAGTGGTTTACAAATACTTCTTATTTTCACAGATTGACCGGGAGCAGCGCATCGTGCTTTTCAAGCGTGTGTGCCTTGGGAGGTATTGCTTCGTTATCGGCGATGGTTTTTATCAGGTGGGCCTTGGGCTTATTCCATCTTACTAATGAAGATGACCAGCCAAAGGGCATTTTAAAAACTATATCCAAATCATCACAATTTTGTCTGGGTTAAAAAAGAAAACTTTTGCAAAGTATTTAAAACATCTTTACACCGCTGGCAAGAGTTTTTAAATGGTCTAACGAAAATATCCGACTCTCAAGTACTCTCAACTGAGTTTTTGTGTTATCTGTAGATAATGGATGAATCGGTCCAACTCTAAACAGAGTTTAGAAAACGGGCTAGAGTTAAACACACCTAATGTGGGGTAAAGGCAGTATTATGTATGACAAACACTCCGAATTCACAAATTCGGCAAGACAAAGTGTAGTGGTTCATGTATGGTGTAGTGTAGTGACACTAACCCATACATTTTTATGGAACGTAGTAAATGTATGTATGTCAGTCCCTAAACACAGGCTTACGTCTAACGTAACTTTTTTGATCTTTGTTTCAGGTTATTTTATATTCAAAGTTTGAGTATAGACTAGAGTCTAGAGCATTACAATGTAATGCAACGTTCTTACGAACGGTACAATACAGCCAAATGCTCAGTTTCCTAGTGCATTTCCATGTAATGTAACGTTTTAGCGAAGGCTTGACGCTGTGTGTGTGTCCTGGTTTTAACCTCAAAGCTAATGGAATAATTTTGAACGCCGCAGCGCTGTTAAAAATACTGTAATGAAATTCGAACCCAAAAAACTCATAAAAAATTAGACCAACAGAACATGTTATTCCAGGTTAAATAATTGATAATACAATAAATAATGTGCCTCACATCACTAAACTATGCAAAAGGTTAGCGAGTGCAAATTATATCCTATTAAAACTGAAGCCGAAAAAGATAGATCAAATATCACTTGTCAGTATACTACACATATGCACACTCAATAATTAGTTATGCCGTTACAACATGGAAAAAGTGTTGACGTAAAAAGGGTCTTAGTATGTCAAAAGAGAGATATTTGTGTCTTGAGGAAAAGAACCTCTGCGAAACCGAAATTTGACGACCGATGCGAAGGTCCACCTGCGACGCAGGAGGTTACGGGTTCGATTCCCGCCTTGGTACACAAGTTTGTACGATCTGCAAATATTTGTTCCGGGTGTTCCGGGTATTTTCTATGTATAATAAAAAATATCTATGTCTGTATTGACTTAAGTACTATTATCATTATGGGATTGTTTTCCGATATAGTATTTTAATCAATCAGAATAACGTAATTTAGTTATTTAATTATTAAGTATAGGGTGACAGAGTTAATCTGACTTACTTATTTATTTATTTATGACTGTAGTGTAATTTTATTAGGCTTACCTAGTAGCATTAATTGTTAACAGATGATAATAAATAAAATCTGAAATCTAGTTTTTTTGTTTCTAGGTGACTTCATCGAGTATTTCTAACTTTCAGCTTTAATTGAAGAAAATCGATGCAGACGTTCTGATGGCTCAAAGTAAAATTAAAGTCGAGTTTTAAAAATGTTGTAAAACTAATTTGATACCTATATTGTTTGCAAAATGATCGATTAAACCAATACAGTGTGTCAATTTATTCTGTACCTAAGTTTTAATTTACGGGTATAATTATAAATCTGGATTAGCAATGTCAAGTGCATAACAAACAATATTATGACGTAAGTAAACCAAAACTAAAAATACATTTACATAACAATGAATTTTACAATTTAAATTTCGTTTTCTTTGTTGTAAGTTTCTATACTTACCTAAAACATGCTCTTTATTTACCTATACCGTATTCCACATAGACATTATTATGTACAGGATGATTTAGAAAATTAGAAGGTAGGTAGGTATGGGTATGAGGCACGAGACTACCTTGCAAACGAAAGTAAGTAATAAAACCTAATAATAGAGATATTCAAGTGAATAAGGCATTTAAATGTTTACTCACAGGCAGTAAACTGTGAAATATGAATTTCAAGAGCATTAATTTTATCGATATGAGCTTTAACTTTTTCCCACGTTTATCTCCAAAGAAAATATTGCAAAAGGTAATACAGATAGAGAAGGTATGATTAAAATCAATTATTTCAATGTTATGAAATGAATATTTATCATATAATAATCCAAGTAGGTTATATAAGTAGGTACACAATGTTGTTCCGACGACTAAATTTGCCGGGTGTTGCTTTCCTGCGGGTGACGTAAGAGATATCCAATGAGGAGCGGGCAGCAGCGCCCCTGCAGAACAGATCGACCACCGAAGTGATCCATAAGGCACTTATTAGAAGATACCACCATTATGTCCAGCTGTGGACTGGTAAAAGCCGTTGATGTGTTATTTCAAAACCACCTAAGGTATTTTGATAATTATTTATTGTCCACTAGACTAACCCTTACATTTATATGAAACGCAGTAAATTCACTTTTCATCGAGCCCACTGTAATGAATCCACATAATCAGATGAATACATCAGCATTGATTATAGTTCAAACTCCGTGCCTGTAATGAACCTCGTGCGTCGCACCGTGCGGTGGTCACACAACACCTAATGGAATAACCGAAATACCCAATATGGATACTATAGTGAAGACGTACAATAATGTGTTCTACGAGAGAGCAGGTAATGTAGATTTCGTTGATTCCAATGCGCTAAACAACTATTTCTATTCAAATTTATACCAATGTGTAGCAAATTGCAATCTTTACTTGTATTTGTTTTATTATTAGTATTATTTAACGGGTGTTTATTGCGTTTATTTACGAATTTTTACCGACGTTTCAACAGGTTTACACACTGTCGTGGTCGGGATGACTGTGTGTGACTTTTGATCATGTTTGTGTCTTTTGATCTTGATTTAATTCCTTCCGAATTCATAACACCAGCTTAGCTACGCTATTACACGTAAATCCAGTTAAGCGACGATGCCGTTAAGTAACATAAACAAGAATGTAGACGTATAAAATAACAAAACTCCTTTCTTATTACATCACAAATTTTATGCTAGCGAAGTCTAATAAGACTATTTGTTGAAACAAATAAGTCTAACCTAACTAGGTCTATACAGATCCCTTCTATCACCATATTTTCGATATTTAATTAAATAATTTGTTTGTATTTATAAAATTAAAAACCGACTACGAATCTCCTAATTGTACTGTTTTTAATTTTTGCTGGAGAAATACTACTAAACAAAATTTTATGGGACCACCTCGGGAACATACTCTATATAACAGCGAAACAATTTTTAAAATCGGTCTCTAATTGACGGAGAAATCGATGAACATTGATTAAAAAAAAAAATAGACTTTCATACAGCCGAACATAGAACATCCTCCTTTTTTCTAAGTCTGTTATAAATGGGTAAATTCCGACGCCATCGACGCCAGAACACCAAAATTGCCACGATGCAAAAAAAAACGATAAATAACGAAGCATTTCGAGACTTACCCTATCGAATTGAACATTAGTAAATCGATCTAAAACTATGGAACAGTGAGAGCATTTATAAATTTTGCACAATCATAGCGTGACGAACGCCTGTAATAATAAAGCCATGTAATAACTGAAGCACGAACTAAACGCGGCGGGTCCGTCAGAACATTACCTGACATGCACGATTCTGTCAAATTGCTATGATAATCTTTGTGAAAGGGCTTAGTTAACCCAAACTTAATTATTTACTGTAGACATTTTTTTCACCTTTTGTATATTGCTGCTGCTTGGCTATCTGATTTTTAAAGAAATAATCCTGCCTGCTATCCGATTCTAACTGTTCTGTGCCATTTAAAGAGAAGACTTTGTAGTCCAGGGAGTCGTCAGGTCAGGGATGCTTTGTCTTTTCAGCCTAGTAAATCTGATACTGCCAGATCTATGTAAGGTGGCGGCAAGTTGATGTCTATGTCCATCGAGTCTTAGTTAGTATTTTTCCTGAAGTTCTCTTGTTTGACTGTAGGAATTTTGATGTCCATATACATAATGCTTGTCACTAACGTGTAACAAGCATAATTATGTAATGATTACGGGGGTACGTTGACCATATTTCAGATGGTCAAGACCAACTCTTGAAAGATCTCGAAGCAAGCTTCGAAATCTTTCAAGATTTTCGACTTTGCTATTGCTAAATTAACCCCAAAGTTGAATACCATAAATAAAATCACTACGAATCGATTTGCGAAGACACAGTTTAAGTAGAACATCATTGCTTATTATGCAGTCTTTCAACAGGGTCCTAACTCTTTAGACTCCTTATGTTAGGATTCTGTTGAAGGGCTGCGAAACTATTTTTACTGTATCATTGATTTTTATTTTATTTTGTGTAGTGTAACTCCCATGAGAAAAAATGTTTGTTTATCAGACGTTAGGTCCATGACCTAACGTCTGATAAACAAACATTTTTTTATTTTTTTTTATTTTATTGCTTGGCATATTATTAAAGCAAATGTGTTAAGTACTAAAATCATTTTGCCTAGAGACAGTTTCTGTAGAAGAAAAACCAAAATTCAGCTGTTCATCGACAAAATTAACAATGGATGGTTTTAGATAGCATGCACCAATATTCAAATGTTGTGCCACTTGACAACACTGCCGGGCTCGGACAGGGCCAAGCCCGTCCCCACTTCTATTCCCATTTGATAAATTAAACGTTAAAACAGACATCTCAACTTAAAGTTACACCATTAGCACTTAGCTCTATTAATCTACAATCGAGTTACTATTACGTTGCAAGACGTCCTTTCACCTAACACACATTAGTGGACATGATCATTACAAAATTGACGGACATAGTAATCGGGTTATAACTGAGAGCATTGACCTGGATGTCAACAACAATAGGGTTTTAGCCTATGGAAAAAATAATGGCGTTGTACAACAGCACCATAATATTAGATGTACTCTGTTGTACAACTCAATGAAAAAACATCATTTCATAGATTAATTACTTCAGCCCGAATTCAGCTAGAAGCTAGATAGCCATTGAATTGAGTTCGTGAACCTTGGTAATGGATTTATAAACGGGCGATGAATTTACCAGAACAGAAACCAATCCATAATTAATTAATCATTTAATAACTAGTGTATTGTTGTATGAATTTCGTTAACTTCAAACTTTGTAGTGTAGCATTTAATCCTATATATACATGATTATTTTCCAAGTTGTTCAGCAGTGTCATGTCGGGAAAAATAATTGGCAACCAGTTCAATTACTGTTACTAAAACGCGATAAGGGCCCCAAAAAGTTCGTCGTTGCAAGTTGCAATATTGAAAACGAATGTCAAAGGGCCGAAGGTAAGGGTAAAATCGAGCAAGACTTCTCTAGTAGATGACAAAATAATTTACGATCAAAATCTTACACCACCACCACCACAGCCTATATTGGTCCACTGCCCTCCCTCTGAGAAGCGGCTTTTATCTTAAATCTTACACAAAACCATAAAATTAACACGGGTTTTTAAAAGATCGAGTAAGTTTATGAGAGTAAAAGTTATGTGTCGCGGGAGACAGAGTTTATTAGTTAATTCCAAAATAAACATCTAACTTTGTTATCTAATAAACCCGTAGCGAATGCTGACAATGAATAATGATCCGAGCAAATCAGAACGAAATACCAGCAGATTATGTCGACCACATCAATGACTTCATTCGACGATCACGTAATGATCGAGGTAATGATGTGATGATAGATGTTGGAATGATGATCAAAATCTGTTTGGAATCGGGTATCTTTAAATTATATTTTTGTTTTTTCACTATTCAAGCTAAAACCAAAGTTATCGTCATAGCTCAAAGAATTAGCAAGCTGAAGTGTCAGTGTTGTTTCGCCGTGTGAAGGCACTGTCGTCAGTGATATATGGATCATTGTGGAAGCTTGTTGATGCCGCCGTGCATACCGACGGCGAATTAAACGTAGATTTTTACGGCAAAAAAAATTGCGGGAACAAGCTTCCACTGTGATCCATATAAAACACTGGCAAGCGTGTCTACGCACGGCGAATCATCTATAGATTTTCACGGCGAAAAAACGTGTGTGAACAAAGGCCCTTATGCTTGTATTTATACAGAAATAAACCGCCAAGTGCGAGTCGACTCGAACACGAAGGGTTCTGTAAAGTAAAAATCAGGCAACTTTATTAAAGAACATAAATTTTTCACTTGTTTGGAGACACCTTTAAATTTTCAATTTTATTATATTTTTAGTATTTGTCGTTATTACATTTGAAGTGTTACTTATTTAAAAAGTTTCATTTGTGGTTCAAGAGATACAGACGATGAGCAAAAATAGTCAAAAAACTACGTTATTTATGGACTTTAATTTTGATATTTATTTTATTTTTTTATTATTTGTTGTAATAGCGGCAAGAGTTAAACACATTATTTGAAAATTTCAACTGTCTACCTCTTACGGTTCATGAGATAAGAGCCCTGTGACAGACGGACGGACAGCGGAGGCTTAGTAATAAGGTTCCATTGAAACCCTTCGGGTACGGAACCTTAAAATCTCGTGCAAAACCGCGGATGGGAGCTATGTAGTTGTTATGAACATGGGTACGTCTTTGCTGCAGTAATGACGCAGTCTAAATCGCTTTACCCCGTTTAACGGCCACTTTGACACGAAAACATCAAAGATATCCAACATCCGAAACTTCAATCGGTCAATGCAAGACTCTAACAATAAGATGTACTCCAGATGTACACCAATCACCAGTTACATAAAATTGCAGCTGATTTCGAAATGAAATGTAGGTCAGTGCAAAATGGTCTACCTATACACTGCACATCTCCTTTTGGTATTTAACATATGAAAGCTGATTTCGAAAAATATAACTACACTTTAAAGCAAAAATGTGTTTCTGAATTTATGGAAAAAAATATGAATCAGTTTTTACTGTGATAGTCATTAGTCGATAGCATGATTAGTCTTATAGAAGTTTTAGCTAGCGGCTTCGTTCACGAAGTAATTGGATAAAATATTAGTTGCTTTAGTGTTGTGTATTTAGTGTATTGTGATTACTGATAACTTTTAATATTTTTATTCATAAGTAAATTACTATTATTATTTTAATTTAATTTTACTGATTGATTTCATGACTTGTAAATATTTGCTTTTCCAATAAAATGTATATTTGTTAGTAACCATTATAGTTTTAAAAGATGTAACTGAATAAAAGCCTATAGTACCTACTCAATATTAATGTGACTACATATTATTAAAATATTTTTCAATATATCTAGAGTTTTAGAGATGCTTAGAATAATTTTATCTGTCAGCCTAGGTATTACTTTTTTACAACTGAACCTTTGAACGGATCTCAATAAAATTTGGCAGGGAGGAAGACGATATCTTAGGGACGGACATAAGACTACTTTTATCTCGGAAAAGCGCGTGCGAAGCTGCGGGTAGAAGCTAGCACTTTAGAATTTTACCATTTATTTACGCTTCGCACGCAGCCTGTGTCCGTCCCGGGATATCATTTACCTCCCTGCCAAATTTCATAAAGATCCGTTCAGCTGTTTAGGCGTGAAAAGGTAACAGACAGGCAGATAGAAAGACATATAGGCAGGCAGAGTTACTTTCAAATTCATAATATTAATGTATGGAATTATGGATTTTAGAATTGGGGCTGTTGTGCATCTCTTACAAATCGTAACAAAATTTTACAAGAACTAATTAGAAAGAACTTTTCTACCATAGCACCAAAAAGTACCAAAAGTAGATATGTTGTGTGGTCCACAGCTAAGTGAGCGTACACCTTTAAGTCAGCATTTAATCCAATTGTTCTTGTAACCTTCACGATATTTTGCGCGAAAGTAACGCAACAGTAGAAATAATACAAAGCCTTGATCCGGTCGAAAGGAGCAATCAGATTCAGATTCCTAGATAATGATCGCATCACGACAGGGTATTTAGAATTTAAGATGCTATTTGGGATTAATTCTAATGAGGCAATAATCTTGAGGTTCTTGGTTACAGCAACTCACGATTTTGAACGTTTTGAAATTAGTTCACGCGTGTGTTAATTGAATCACAATTTTCATATAGTTCCATACAAACTTTCTACTTTTTCTTATATCTTATCAACTTCAGTAAAAATTGTATTCTGTGTTAAAGGCAACACCTCATTTGGACTCGTGAAGCGAAGCTGTTCCTTTGTTCTATCTTCAATCTAGATCCTTGCGACCCAAGTTTACAAATAAATAATTTGGAATATATTACATAATGTAGATAGATAGAAAATTCTTTACTGCACAAAAGTTGTACATAGGCGAACATAATGCTAGATAGCATTCTCTACCTGCTAACCTTTGGGTAGTGTTACAACAATTTAGTAGGCAGTGCTAGATAACAAAAATTATTAATTATAAGAAACAAAGGAAAATACAATTAATATATCGTAAAAAGTACAATTAATAAGCGTATTCGTGTAATGTACGAATAAGGGCCTAGAGGTAGACCACCAATGGTGATAGTGAGGGCAGCCACCAGTCCTCACGGTCCGTTACTTTGGCTGGCACAAGACCGCCGTCGAAATGAAGAGGCCTAGTTCAAAGCAGTGGTTAATACCAGCTGGTCAGATAGATAGACTACATAATGTTTGTTCTGTTTCAGACCCTCGCGTTCAGGACTGGCTTCTCATGGGGTCGCCTTGGCCACTCGTAGCCATCATAGCCCTCTACCTACTGCTGATCAAGCACTGTCTGCCTATCTACATGAAAGATAGGAAACCCATCGAACTAAGGGGCATCATCAAGTGGTACAATGTTACTCAGATCGTGGCGAATGCTGTTGTTACTTGGGGAGTAAGTAAAAACATAAATAATCAACAATGCTCCACTTAGCTTCATCAAGCCCAAAATTTTATTCAATACAATTCGTTTATCTAAAACCAGATATACCTCACATCTTGCTCCAAAGTGAGCACAGCTTGTAATGGGCTTTAGATAACTGCTTTACTTAATATATTGCATATTATAGATGGATATTTTTTTACATTGTGAACACCCAAAACAAGTTTCTGCAGATCGTACAAACATTTGTCCTAAGGCGGGAATTGAACATGCAACCTCCCGCGTCACAGAGGCAATCACAGAGGTCGTCATCTGACCCTAAAGTAAGCGCTTGATTGTGCTGTGGGTAGGGTACAGATGACTGATATCAGAGGCCACACCAGACATATAGGTACATCCAGACCAGAAACAAATATCTGCTGATCATACAAACATTTGCTTATATGATAACCTTCCGCGCTGCAGGCGAACCTTCGCCCGATGCGCCACTGAGGTCGTCAATTAAAGCGACACTTAGTGAAGAACAGGGTCAGAAAAACCACCCCGAGGGTAGGCCGCGAGCGCCTCAAAGGGCTATAGTAAGCAAAGCACTAGCGCCGCCTTCTAATTACGTAAATTGCAAGCGCTCTATGCACACAAGATTCAGCTTTTTCATTACCTCTGTAGGTTTGATATAGTTTATTTTAGTTAGGTTGAGAAGCAAAGTATTAACTGGTAGCCAGTAGCCAAAAAACACTGTTAATGGAACTAAGATCAAATTTAACAACACCATTTAGTTTTGTAGCTAGTTATTATCGATATTAAAGTAACAAATGGAGCTTTTTCAGCATCAATACTAATATTATTAATTCTAAAGTAACTCGCTGTCTGTCTGTAACCTTTTCACAATGAAATTTGGCAGGGAGGTAAATGGTATCCCGGGGACTATTCATCTAGTCTGTAATAAATAGCCATTCCACCAACACCAAGATTTATCTGACCTCATTTGACTACAATAGCTACCCTAGCAAAAGGCTTGTCGAGTCGGCCGTCTTGCACTTCCATAGACTAGACCAGACCACCTGATTGAGATCTTATTGAAATAAGCACACAAAGTTGACCATTCAAGCATTGTTAATCAAATCAAAAACAGAAATGTGAAACTAGCCAAGTTCGTTCAGATAGTAGCTTCACCGATAAAATAGCTGAAATCATATAGATAGATGCCAAGTTAAATAGCAGTTCATAGTCTTAATTTCTTACGTTATTTCATTATTTAAATTGTGTCTTGGCAAGTTTATACACACCACATTTGCTTTCATGTTGAAATGTAAAACAATAGGTGTATAATCCAATGAGATATTGACAAATAACCTCACGAAAATCAATATCGGCATCGAATTTTTTTAGTTGTCCTCCGATAAAGTTTGATCATCTTCATACCTCAACCCCCTAGGTTATCTAGAAGTGATTTAGGTTTTAATGAGTCAGATGTAAAAAATGGCACTATTCGGACCTCAAGAACCTTATATAATTTATTTATGAAATGTTGTATTCCTACTCTATTAATGGATCTTACTAAACATGCAAAATTGCATGCCTGTGTGGTTTGATAATGTCTGAGGTATAGACGAGACCAAAAGCGTGTCCAATGGTTCATGTAAAGATACTCACTGCTATTGCGTCGCACATTTCTTTCCGAACTTGGCTGGATGCTCTACCGCGCGTCTCAATTCACAGATAAATGCGTCAGTAATACCATTAGTTACCTGTTTCAGTTAGCTGGTCCTTAATATTCAACGAGTATCAACGAGTTGGAGGTTCATTGGTTACTTAGTTGTTTTTTTACGGTTAACTACAATACAATATCGTCTCTGCCCTACGGTGACTTCAACTGCACATGCGTCATAACTTCATAAGCACTTAGTGTGTGAATCATCTCTTAAAATCGAACTCAAGTGAAAAACGCTAGCCTTGATAAACCTCAAGTTTCGTCGAAATCCTAGACATATGTAAGTGGATTGCTAGACAATATTGCATCAAAGACCAGACTGCCATTGCCAATTGCCGAAGTGGGTCAGTTGCATCTGAAATCCATCTGACTCACCAGGAGTGAGTAATCCATTTACTTATTACGGAAGTGCTGGGTGGTAACCGCAGGCTAGCTCAGTCACTGACTCCAATGAGAGTGAGAAAAAAGTTTAAATGGATAATTTAAACTATTATTTTCTTGGCAACTAAATCAAAACCATATGCGTGACTAGGGCTAGACTAAACTGCGTTTCGTTAGACTCGTCACATCATTAACAAAATATGCGAAGACGACGTTGCATCAAAAATCCAATCCTCCAATTGCTCGCATGACAACCAAATAAGTAAGTTTCGATGGAAAGCAGCAAAAAAAAAAAAAATGCGAGAAGCGTGCAAAAGTTCCATTGAAAGTTATCTGTTCCTGTCCTTCGAAATCGCACCCAGACTTGGATGGAGTTTATCTGAAAGCACTAAGCTGGTAATATAGTTCTAGAGTGTAATGGACTCGCGATAAAACCAGTCAGACAGTCATGCGAAATGATATATGAAATAATGATAAGTACCTACTGCCTAATCTCGTGCAGGAAGGTCAGGCGAACGAGCATCAACCGAACACCTTAAAAAACTATACTTCGTTATCGCAGACGCTTATTACCAACTTTGAATAAGGAGGAGGTTCTATGTTCGGCTATATGTATGTTTTTTTATGTACCTACATAATTATGACCATCGATTTTTCGGGCAATTACAATCAAATTATTATATAGGCGTACAAAAACACTTATCATTGAAAAACGTTTTAGCGTCGAGGATTTTGTTGTGAAAACCATTTCAGAAAAATTCGTGGGTCTCATTCGACTTTGTTTTCCCATGAATAATTTCAGAAGTCACAATATCAAATCAAATCGGCGACAATACAATACCGGAGTGAACACGCCGTTTCCAAATTAACTGTGTGGGTGTCATATCAAATGAAAGTACGCTCGCTGTCAACGGGAACTGATCGTAGCTTTGCGAAATCACTCACTATTAATCGGATTTAGACTAATTAAAGTCCTAACTGAATCAATGAAGTCGGTGACGTTTGTGATAGTGAATAATTATCTTTGATTGAGTTAGAAAGTGAGTTGCGGATTTGACACCACGCGCGCAATCTTAAGTATGATACAGCATTAACATTATTACTGCGTGATATAGGTAATAATTGATAATATCTTTTGAAATCAAATAATATCCAAAAAATTTTTCGCCTTCGACGGGACTTGAACCCTCAGTACGGGAATGTGCTAACCAACTACACCACGAGGTCAAGTCCTTCGGACTCTAGCGCTCCACCTACAGGGGAAACATTGAAGTTTATCCAATCCTGTTCAAAGATTAAAGTTACATTTAGTTCGTTTGACGAGAGGTGTCGCGTTGCTCAATTCTAAGGTTTTTATTATTAAAGTGCGTAAGCCCTCACACTCGGGGTAATTTATAAGAAATTACGCACTATAAAAAAAAAATAATAAAAACCTTAATATAATTTGAATTATGACTGGTCTATTATCAGTCACCTACGTAAGATGATTTAGGTGGCATCAGTATAGTTTCGTTAAATCGCGAGGGGTAGAAAGATACAGGAAAGCAATTGCCAATGAATAAAAAATAAATAAAACAAATGATTTGCTGCAAGGGAACATCAACATAATTTTTTTTGGGTTTATGATGGACTTATCTGTTGACATGTCGTTTACCTACGTAGGTACGCCATAAAAAATGAGAGTAGGTATTTAATTTCTGATAGAACCATTGTGGACAACCTCTTTGATGCAGGTTCACGTTATCACAAGTTTATGATAACACAATTTTGGAGGTTTTCGTGAAGTATATTTTTAACCGACTTCGAAAAAAGTATAGGTACGTATTTTTTTTTAAATATAAACTTTTGTCTATTTTTTCGTCAGTTATGGATACATGATAGACCGGTCGCTACGCTATTGTATAGAGAATGATGCCGAGGCGGTCCCATAAAAATGTTTACCCTTAGGGATTTGTATTTTTCCCGCAAAACTTAAAAACATTGTAAAATTAAGGAATTCGACGTAGGTTTTAAGTTTTTTCAAAACAATGAAATTGTTATCTTTCAAACTCAAACGTCCAACAACGATTCAAGTAATTCAAGCTACCCTTCGAATAGCTTTAAGACCAAACTCTACGGCACTTTTAGGGTTTGGGGATAGGTAATTGATTATACGACTTGGCCTTAAAATATGCAAAGCCTGTGAGGATAACTGAAATTAAACTATGTTAAGTGAGTGTTTTAGTCAAAGTCACTATGGCTACTTTCATGTAATATAGCATTATGGTAACACATTAAGCCCTGGTTGTTAGCCCTCGTATAAAAGACCAAAGAAAAGATGGATGGATTATGTGAAAGGGTGAAAAAGATGTGAGTACGGAGATGATGGCTGATAGAGGACAGTGGAAGAAAATAGCATGTGTTGCCATCTCAATATAGAGTGGGATAAAGGCAGGAACGAAGATTGTAAAGGGTACCGATGCCGCCAGCGCCAAATGACAAAACGAGCTCAAACTATAACCCTGAAATAACCCTAACCTAAAGTAGATCATAATTTTTTATTCTCAAGATCCCAAACCTTTGGCTTCGCTTATCACAGTAAAACAAGTATTCTTATAGTCAATTAGCTACGTACATAAACCTTGAGAATTACGCAATCTGGTCAGATACAGACTGAAACCTTTTAAGACGCCAAGAAAAACAGAACGCAAATAGAAAAGCTCTTTTCATTAGTAAGGTAAAACGGAGTAATTAACGAGTCGGATGCCTTTGCCCTAATTTGCATAAACAAGAGGGTTGAAGATGTAAGGGGCAGCTGGGCCGTTGAGCATTAGGACTTAGGACCTTGAATGTAAATTTGAGTTTGTACCCAAAGGTTCAAGGATTTCTTGTCGCATTGTTTTAGAGGCCTGGATCAAAACCTCGTCAATAAAGTCAGCTTCAAACGCAGTCCTGGAACTGAAGATTAGTTACCATACAAGATAATTTTTGCTTAATAATAATAATAAATCATTTATTTCAAACAACTTAGAACAGTAATAGATCTTAATTAACTTATTCTACGGTCCATAGTAATAAAAACGAACATACCTACATTAAATATAAAAACTTCATTTTAACACGAAAATTATTATTGCGGCGTCGTGTAAATGACGCAATCAGGGCTTAGTTGGAGTTCTGCTAACAATAGTGAAAAAAAACGAGCGCTCTGTGTAGGGATAGCCACTAGATTTTGGAAGCCTTTACTCAGCAGTGTGCAAAGTCAGGACGTAAATGATGATGTAGCCTAAATTGTGAACTATATCACTTTGCTGAACCTTTAAGATCCTCGATATTGATTATGAAAGAAAACAAAAATCAAAAGGGTTTTCAAACTATGCTATGCCTATGTCGACTAATGCCACACTTGCCGAATTCTTCTCGATCTGACTGAAAAAAGTTTGCAAGCATCTAAATTAACGAATTAGGTCTTGGAGCTCCAAAAATAATTAAGGCTTCGGTCTCAATAAAGTTTTGGGACTTTAGCAATCAACAGTAATTCAATTTCAATAATTGACGAGGCTGAAATCCCCAATTAAAAAGTTATAATCTACTATATCGTTTAACCAGAGTGAGTTTTCACTCAATTTCGTAATGAGCTATTATCATAGCTGTTTCTAGAATAGATGACAGATGGCACTAGCTGAGTTAGAAACACTGACATATTTTCTAAGTTAGCTAAACCAACAGATTTTAACAGACGTAGGCCTGCCAAAAACCCAAGGAAAACAATACTTTTTGTCTCGAGTTGGCCATTTTACCTGTTACCTTTGAATATTTCTATCCCTAAGAATGTTGATGTGAAAATCTCCTCTTTAAGACTGACCATAACGCACGCTAGCGAATTCAAACAAACCCGTCCGGCACGTGGCACAGTCTAGCGCCACCGAAGCAAATGGCAAGCCTGGCGAAAGGCTTAAGCAGCAATGGTAGCAAGGGCTAAACTGCTGGTGATGATGGAAACCGTCGGCCCTAACGCGCGCCATGAAGGCCTTGGATGAAAACGTATTAGCCAAGCTTTGACGGGGTACAATAAATCATCTGCAGAGATTTCAATATAGTTAGCTGTGTAGCAGTTCGTTAAAATCCTGAGTATTGTACGGGTTTTGCAATTGTTCTCAAAGTTTCGCATTTCTCAGACAGAAGTAATAAATCAACTGTGAAGGACTTCCTATAACATTCAAATGGGTATTTAAATAATAACGATAGGAATGTTTCAATACTGTCTTTGTTTACGCGATGCCTGTTACACATAACATAAGCGATAGAAGTTTCACAATTGGACCATCAAGTTAAATTATGTCATTCACTCGGTAATTCTCTCATACAATTTTTGCAACTAAATAACTACCTACACGCAAAAAAAAAAACATGCATTCGAAATTGTTTGAGGGAGTCATTCACTGACAGACATAAATTAACCCATTACACACAAACATAATTTACAATATTAGTATGTTTAGATTTGATTGTAGCTCATAGTGCTCGCAGTTGTAGTAACTTGGGTAGGCAAGACAACAGGGCACAGGAAAGGATATAAAATAATAAATGTGCAAACAACCTAAAGACGAGTGTAATGTACTCTAGAGTTACAATACAACGCCTGTCCTGTCACACAGTCACCATGGCCGAAATCGAATAAATAGGTAGATAGTACTCAGGTAAACATTATCATTCAATTTAAAGCTATTGAAGGAAAGACGTAGCCCACAAAATTGAAACTAGGATTAATTTCATCAAGATGTGGTACTTAGATCCTTTCCTTTTATAGCGGTGACGTAAAGCAATTTGGTTTTTCTCAATCGTTACACCCTATTTATGGCAGAATTTAGTATGGTGCACGGATTGCCGACTGGGAGGCGCCATACTGTGCCATCATCATCATCTCCGTCAAAAGACGTCCACTTCTGGACTTAGGCCACAATGATCGATCCTGCACTGTTCGCTGTCAGAGGTTTTGTGCGATCTTCACCAGGTCGTCGGTCCACCTTGTGAGGGGTCTGCCCACGCTGCGCGTGATCGCCACTCGAGAGCCTTACTATGGCCTTAACGACCATCATTTGTGCGAGACATTTGGCCTGCCCACTGCCACTTGAGTTTCGCAATCCTGGTATACTGTGTATGGTGTACAAAATTACTACTTCTAATATGTAGCCTTGTACTGGCGCCTAAATGGTTTTTATCATTGAGGGTTATGATGCCCCGTAGTCGCCTCTTACGACAACCTTGTTCACGGGAAGAGTTGGGGTGGTGCAAATTTTAAGCCTACACCACACGGTGTGACTAGTGACAAAAGTACTAGTCAAGGAAAATAAGCAAATCCTTTGTTTTCAGATACTGACATCAGGCTGGACAACCACCTACCACTTCGGCTGCATGCTACCAGACTACTCCACGAACCCGGAACCGTTGCGAATGCTGCGGTTCCTGTGGTGGACGATTGTGCTGAAGCTGTTAGAACTGACGGAGACCATCTTCTTCATACTGAGGAAGAAGGAGAGCCAGGCGTCGTTCCTGCACGTGTACCATCATTGCAGTAGTTTCGTAATCATTTGGGCTGCCACGAAGTATGTCGGAGGTAAGAAGATAGTATCGTAAAATGGCAGTTTACTGTTAACTGCATGCACTGCCCAGCCTCGGCGATGTGACGTGCAATGGCGTATCACTACTCTCAACGCTGCCATGGGCACTCTATATGTTTTGGTGTCACCCAGAATACCGGGCAGACAACAGACATCGGTAACTTTTGACACCCAGCAATATGAGTAGTTAAAAATGTAAGGATATGTAAAGTGTGAAAGGAAAGTATTTTTCCATAGCGGGATGATGCAAGCTGATAATGACAATAATAAGGATTTTAACGAGCACTGCTAATATCGTAAAATGGCAGGTTATGACGTAAATTTATATCAGGCTTATAAATGTAGTTAGCTTCAGCTCGCGGCGATGCTCTCTCGTTTCTGGATATAACAGCTTACATAGTATATGCTACTTACTCAGAGAAAATGTGGCCACATTTATTAGTAAAACACATTTTGGGATTGGATTATATTATATTGTTTATATGGGTAACCTCTGGAAATCATTTTACCCTTACAAACCTATTGACAAACTAATAAGGACGGCTAAAGTTAATTTCTTTTGGGAATACCTAAAGACAATCGAGTTTGCTTCTTTTAACCCTGAAGAAACACATATGCCCAAGTGAATTCTATATCATAGAGATGTCTTGCATAACCTAATATAACTAGTACCAAACTGTTGTAATTATTATTAGTGGCTATTTATCGTGTCTTCTGTTTATCAATCGCGCGCAAAGTCTAAATAAATCTACATACAAATCTGTTAGCAGAAGTTGGCATGGTCCAAAATACCGTACCTACCGATCGATGTTGTAAGAAATTCCTCTACAAACCGATCTATTGTCCACTCTGATACCAAAATATTTAGCACCGATTGTGGTCTACTTTCGATACCAAAACAAACATAAAATAGATTTGTGCCCTGAATTTCCTGAAAATACACAATTAATTATACTGGACCATTTAACATAGCATCATCTGGCCCCAAAGTAAGCAAAGCTTGTGATATGGTTGCTAGATGACCAATAAAACATATAATAAATAATGCGGAATAATGTTTTATAACGCTCGGCACCCGGAACAAATACCTGCAGAATGAAGATCTAAAAACAATTGCCCCGTGGCGGGAAACAAACCTCACTTTTGCATCCCTTGCGGACATTCGCCTACTACGCCAATGCGGTTGTCGAAAAGTTTCTCTCAGCGCCAATAATTATTTTTAAAGTGACGAAAGCTCGAGGGTCACATCTACAGAATACACGTCTGTTATAGCATTTCTCTTTTACAGAAATGCTAAAAGATATTACGTATGTATGATTTCCTTTTATAACTGTTGAAAGCTTTCAGTATGAAAGAAGCGTTCAGTGTTTCAAGTAAGATATATGTACTTTACATGCTTGTATAGGGTTCTTTCATATTGAATGGGCCTACAAAATAATTCCAAAACGCCTAGTGCTATTCTTAGCATCGATTCTCTCATAATGGTTTTACCCTCTAAGAAAGAGAAGCATGTCTGAAGGTGCGTGTGTGCATTTTTAATCGACTTCATAGTTTGTATGTATGTTTTTTTATTTGTCCCGCAAAACTTTAAAAAGTGTAAATATTAAGGAATTTGAAGTCGGTTTTTTTTAAACAGTCAAATTATGATTAATATCATCAGAGAGAGAAGGAATATCAACTGAGGCGGGAAGGTACAATATAGAGAGTACAGGGTGTTTATATCATAGATCGGCCCTCAGTCCAGCCATTAGGACGATCGAAGTGGCGAGGCGGGCGAAGAAGGTCCGCCTGCGACGCAGGAGGTTGCGGGTTCGATTCCCACCTCGGGACAAATATTTGTACGATCTTAAGATATTTGTTCTGGGTGTTCTGGGCGTTTCCATGTTATAATAAAACATCTATCTATGTATGTATGCATCTAGCTTACTTTACGGCCAGATGATGCTGTGTGAATTGTTCAGCTTTATTATTTAATATTTTTATTTTATTTATTCATGCGAGAGCAGTCCTTTGACAATAGTAAAAAATAAAACAAACAAAATCAGCTATTAGTCGAAAAACAGTCAGAAAACATTATTCATGGTAAATATATTACCATAATGTTCATCTTTCCATCTACAAATTCTTTTTCCATAGAACCACGCCTCGAGCTGAGCAAACATAGGCGCGTGCGCTCTCATCAAGTCAACAAGCATTGTCCATTGTTCAGTCGGGTGTGGCAACGGTATCGATTTCAAGAACCTATGTATGTTTTGTGTATTAGTGGAATTAAATAATAAATCAATTTGGAATTGTAAGCATCTGTTATGCGATGCCATAGTATACAGCCTTGGCCAAAAGTATTAGGCACCCCTCTAAAACATGGATATCTCAACACGTATTGTTTGTACAGCAAATGTTTTTAACAGAAGCCAAGCCGGTGCTGTCAAACGATTATTAAAACAATAGATAACCTTTTTCTAAGGACCATAAAACATCTGGTGAGCTAAACCCAAATTATGGGTATTTTACAAAAAAATATTCAAAAATATGATCAGTCTTTATTTGTTATTCATAGCGTAAAGAAGCTTCCGTGAGTGATTTAGTGGTGAAATTGACATTCTCCTTTTTCGAAAATGCCGAAAAAAAATGAACTCTGCTACGAAAAACGTATTAAAGTCCAGTTGTTACATGAACAAGGAAAATCCCAAGTAGAGATTACCAAACTTGTGAAATGTTCGCGGTGCGCAGTACAATCTGCTATTAAACGATTTGCGGAGACTGGTTCCCACGCAAATAAAATACGGACTGGCAGAAAACGCGTGACTACTGAGCGCCAGGACAGAAAACTCATCCGAGAGTCTCTGAAAAACCGCAAAAAAACTTCTTCTGAGCTCGCTGCTGCCCTATCCGAAGAAATTGGATACGTTATTAGTGCTCGAACCGCAAGAAGAAGGCTCAAAGATGCGGGTTTAAAAGGGTGTAAAGCAAGAAAGAAGCCATGGCTCTCGGAAAATAACAAAAAAAAACGCTTAGAATGGGCTCTACAATACCAACACTTCACGGAGGAGAATTGGTCAAATATCGTGTGGTCTGATGAATCAAACTTTGAGGTAAGCTTTCATACTGTTCCTTAAAAATGATAACACTGATCACTATTATTTTAGTCTGCTTTCATAAAAATAATGAGCACACATTTAAACTCTACTTTTTTCCATTGTTACAGCTATTCGGAACTGCGGGTGTAACCTTCGTGAGGCGGCGCTTCGGCGAGGAATATCATCCAGATTGCGTGGTTTCCACTGTTAAGCACGGGGGGGTAGCATTATGATCTGGGGCTGCATGGCAGCTGATGGTGTCGGCGAAATGTTTGTTTGCGAAGGCCGTATGAACAGTGAAATGTACATAAATGTGCTCGAAACTGCTCTATTGCCTTCGCTTACACGCATTTTCGGCGACACAAACTCGGATGGCGTCAAATTCCAATAAGACAATGCTCCTTGTCATAAATCAGCGACCTCCATGCGCTGGTTTAGGAACAACAGTATTGTCTTGTTAGAATGGCCGGCACAATCCCCAGATCTCAACCCTATCGAGCATCTTTGGGGTATTCTGAAGCGCAAGGTCAGAGAGCACAGCATTACATCCAAAGCAACGTTAAAAAATGCTTTAATTCAAGAGTGGGACGCCATAAGTGCAGTCGAATGTAAAAAGCTTGTAAGCAGCATGCCCCAAAGAATTGCTGCTGTGATTAATGCAAAGGGGGGGCCTACTAAATATTAGTGATTATTGTAATTTTATGTCAATATAGTAATTTGGAAAACAAATTAGTTTAATTTTTCACCTTAAACAGGAAAAATCCAGTAAATTTTAGGGTGCCTAATACTTTTGACCAAGGCTGTATATGTATCTTATCCACATACCTACTATCAATTTAGAAACGGATCATCATCGCTTATACTCGAGCCGTTCAGTATTGAAACTTGGGAGCCGATGGATGTAAGCGGCTCAGGATCGATAGGATTTGTAGCGTCGTATAGGGAGCCCAAGGTCCAGCAGTGGATGAGGGATGATGATGATGAGGGAACTCCATGACCTGTCTCGAAATAGGGTTCGCTCAGCGTGTGCTGCATGATATACGATAATCGTTGTTTTTCAGACAATGGTCATAATTTAATAAGGAATAGAATAAAAGCTTGCGAAACCGGCCAATGGTGGCCCAAGGTGAAGTTATAATGAGCAGCGATTAGTAAGATGAGAAATAATGAGAAGAAAAATGAAATACAGACATACCATAACCTATCTATCTAGCCACCAGTAGGCCAAGCACGGGGATTGTTCTCTATGGTAGAATAGACAATAATGACATTGCATCGTCATACATTCCACACATTATTGAAGTTGAGAGAATGAATGTCAAATAATTTACGCATTTGATGACAAAGTAACGTAATTTTTCTCTATTCTAGCTTACACAACAATCGCCTTGCTTGCCCTACTGTTTTTTTTTATGAGTGCAAATTTGTTGGTTCTCAATAAATATTACATATTATTGATTTATTAGTTTGTCTCTCGGTTTGCCTACATCGTGATGCGATAAAACTTAGAATCGTATAGAAACACACCCTATTCCGATGAGGAGTGATTAGCATACTTCTAACACTAGGAAGTAATTCAGTACTGAGAAATGTCCAAGCGTCCAAGTGAATTCAGTTTTAATGTGCAGTATTATGTGCTATTACATGTATTTCTGGTTCCTATAACAATTGCAGTCACTTTCACCGCGGTTACTTCTGATAAGTTTTTATGATGATGTTGTTATTTTGCTACGCGGAATTTTTGGTGGTGGGTCTCTATTGATGGGAGACAAAGAAACTACTTCAATGAGGTTTTCTTAATGTAATAAAACAATCCAACCAGACTGATAAGATGACGCTTTAATTTGAAATTATGCTATGATTTTTACTTTTATAGACACTTAAACACGTAGCGACGCAGTACGTGGCACATCACTCTTGAAAGGCACTTTATTAGGATCCTATTTCTTAAACCGATTGGGACATTCCGTATCTAGGATGAACTTTCGTCCCTTCAAACAAGTTAAAGTAGATCCTTCGTTTTGTATTAGCTTCGAGATCCGATAAAGTTAATCTAACTGTCAATAATGCAATTACAGCCACGCCAGTAAATAATGTAGTAACCGAGCTGTCGATGCAAGATTTATCGGCTACCCGTGATGTTATCGGGCATCTAGCTCGATGCTTTAGGTCTTGCAAGGCTTTCAACACGTGCCGAAGATCGTCACCTTCTGATAATGCTTAGGGTTTGGTTGTGCTGGAGTCTACGGGGGTTCGCTTCAGCTAGACGGAATAATAAGCATTAGTATTATAAAATTATTATATATTCTTTGGTACGAGTTACGAATTACTAAATATAAATGTGTTCTTGTACCGAGTCAATGCGTTCGGTTTGCACCTTGAGTGAGAGGGACAGAGCTGTGTAGAAACAACGACGCTATTTTGACACCATGCAATTACATAGTTACCTTTTCACGTTTTTACTAAGGTGGAAACTGGCGCTTAGGACGTTTATACTGATAGGCTGTACATGGTTTCAAATATTTTTAGAACGACTTGTTTCCCAATAAATCAAATAAATTGATCAAGGGAAATCTGAATTTCAAATCCGAAGTCTGAATTTCATATCATCATGGCCAATCTCAGTCAACGCTCAGGGAAGAGAAACTCTAAAAAGGTTTTTAATCTTGTGTGTGTCAAAGTGGAAATTCGCGTGTTTAAGAGGGAGAAAGTACGTCATTGCAGGCGTACTAGAATGCGGGTCGAAAAACTCTATGGAATTTCAGTTCTCACACGTTTTCTGGGAGAGAATAATGTATGGAAATCCATTTCTAAAGTGTAATTTTTTTTAATTTTCTTATATTTCCGCCTTTTGCTATGGTTATTTTCGTTAAACTACAAAAAGTTTTTACTCCGAGTCCGCCATATGATATCAGCCTCTTCCGTTCTCGGAACAATAATTTAAAGAAAAAGCGAAGTTTGAGGCATTCGCGGGAATTTCTACAAAATAAGTTTTCGTGTATTGGAAAAACAAGAAGAGTGCAACTTCTTTTTCGGAAAATGTTTTATTTTCCTCGTAGGTGTAGAATAAAGCACTATGTACCTATCACTCAGGAGAAAGTGCGATTCCTACCTCGTGTTTTAAGGCCCTCGGCTGCGCTTCGGGCCTCAAATGACACACTCGATAGGAATCAGTCACTTGGTGAACAATGTACTATTACACCTGCGACATCTAGTTATAATTTAAGTCTAATTTAGTTTGATCACACATGGATGAAACTGTTGACGCCCGTTGCTATGGAAACCATTAGGTGATAGTAAAATGATCATAATTGTGGTGAATTTTCACAAACCTACGTTTTATAGCGCACATAGCAATTCCTCGAGAATCAAACTTATAGGGGACCATCTTAAAATTAATCTTGATGCAACAACGCAAGAATCTTCAAAATCTATTAACAGTTGGCGCATATATCATTAAACCTGTTTTAGCTACTTGTGATGACACACTCGATAGGAATCAGTCACTTTCTCACCTCGGTGAACAATGTACCTACTAATATTCACTCGCTACAGCGCTTTACGATAGTAGCAAAAGCTTCAGTGTAGAGGCCCTTGTTGCGATGTTACGTAAAGGAACGAGTGTGTTCTGCCTGGGTAACACAGATATCAAGTAACCCAGTTCAACATTTTCTGAAGTGATACTTGTCACTCGTCTTATTATTCATGGCATATTTTATTGTTTCACTCTTATCCAAGGTCAAATGTGACATTCTGAGAAGTAAGCAATTCCTTGCTTACTACTTAGAATGCCACATTTGATACGGGTTTAGAGCCTTTCTGCAGTAATCGCTATTTATTCTCATCTTTGCTGAGATGAAAGCCTTTTTGGCATGTGTTCCGACTTATGTGTAGTTAGTATGACCTTGAACAATATTTTTATTTTCTTTTATCTGATGGTGGATTATTCTTTTCTCATCTTCTTTTTTCACTTCGCTATAACTAAAGTAAGGTCTTTGGAAACATGTCGTTTAGGTATCCACGTCTTTTTTGGTCTTCCTCTTCGCCCGTTAATGTTCAGCGTGATTATTTTTAACGGACTTCGAAAAAAGGAGAAGGTTCTATGTTCGACTGTATCTATGTTTTTTTTATGTATGTTCGTCGATTTATCCGCAAATTATGGTCCGATTTTAAAATTATTTCGCTACTGTACCTATAGAGAATGATCAGAAAGTGGTCCCATAAAAAACTTATTCCCGATGGATTAGTATTTGCCCTGCAAAACTTAATAACAGTCAAAAATTAAGGGATTTGATGTCGCTTTCCAGTTTTTTTTAAACAATCAAATTATTTTGTGTTCAAATCGTTTTCTTGCTCCATTATTTTAAGTGTTGTACAAATACCTACGTGTGTAACCAGCGAAGCGAAAAGTGGCAGGTTCTTAGCTTAAAGCTGAAATCATTGAATATCTCAATAATTAAATAATGAAGCCAATTCCAGATGTTGCTCTATGATTGAATGGAAATCACTTAGTATGCCAAATATTGTTCGGAACAATCGCGAGGAATTATTAAATTACCATTTCTATATTGAGACGACCTAGTTGACCTAGTATCGGGTACAGTCGGACGCATTTACTTCTTTGCTAACAAATAAATAATCTAAGGTTTTTATTATTAAAGTGCGTAAGCCTCACACTGGGTTAATGTATAAGAAATCAAATAATATCTAAAGGACTTTTCCCCCACATTTTTAACTCGCATTTTTTCCTCAGTAAGTTGCGGGTTCAAGTCCCGTCGAAGTCGAAAAAGTGTTGGGATATTATTTGATTTCTTATAAATAAATCATCGTTTCGGGTGTATTTTATGTTTAATTTGTACGGATTTACAAAAATTTAAGCCCTCGGGGGAAGGTAGAAGAAATATTGGATTGTGATAAAGATTAAAGATAGGAGTGTTGAGAAGACGTGTATCTTACAGAGGACAAAACCTGTTGTGCCAACCCTGAATAAGTGGGATAAGGTCAGCAAAATGATAATGAATCAGTCATCCCCCCGTGCCCGTGACACAAGCTTTACTTGAGGACTAGATTTTATTGGGTGAAAATGGTGTGTGAAGTGTAATAATAGAAAAATAATAGTACACTGAGAGGTTAGTCAGACAGTGAGTTATTATTAACTTAACGTATAATTTGATAATTTTGATAAAACTAAGAACAGAAATAGAATTTATAATTTTTTATTAATTAATTTTACACTGTTTTTACGTTTTGCGGGACAAATACTAATCCCTTGGGAATCATTTTGACCACCTCGGGATCATCCTCTATATACAATAGAGAAATAATTTCCAAAATTTCCAAAAAAGGGTTCAAAATTTGACGAAGAAAGCGACGAACATATTATTATCTACATTCAGTCGGTTAAATACCATCGTTGTAGGCTGACTGTACATGACTGACTGACTGTACATGTTTGTATGAAGCTTATTGAAATTAAGCTTACGTGTACGATCGTTAACTTTTGACTTCGCGCAGTCATCGTTAACCCGATTGCAGTGCTAGTTATGAAAGGTGACCTTGTAGGTAGGTAATGCTAATTGAATCTTCTTTTGAAAGTTTCTCTTAAAATGTATGTACTTTAAAGCCGGGTAGGTATAGGTACTGACCGGCGTTACGTACGGGGCGGATTAAAAAGTGTTACTCAGCGAGCGTCCGTGCAGCCAGTACGGGGAATGAAGGCGCTCGCGACGTGGAACGGATCATTCTCGCTGCGAATGGTACATTACGCCGCTCAGTGCCCAGCTTTAGGAACTCAGATGTAGCAATATTTCCTCTGAAATATTCCCTACATCTCTATGTAGGATTTTTTCAATAACTACATATACGTATATACTGAACGGGTGAATCTTCCAAAAGATTTTTTCTTAACGACAGAATTTCTTAAAACATTAACATTAAAAAAATCGTTTGGCGCACCCTATAGGTATAAACCGGTTTTCAAAAGTCTTACAAAGCTCGTGTCGTGCACGGAATTAATTTTTATAGATTTATTTTCTCACAAGTTTCTGCCCGCGGCTTCGCACGCGTTGATTCTATATATATCGTTATTTCGTTAGCGTTATTTCTATCCCATGGGAACTGATTTATGGGATAAAAAGTAGCCTGCTTGATGATAATCAATGTCTAGACCTACATCTATGCAAAATTTCAGCCCGATCCGTTCGATAGTTCGGGTGTGAAGAAGTAACACATCCACAACCATCCACACTTTCGCATTTTAAACTGTTATTGGTGTCGATTCTGTTGTTTTACGATTATTAACAAAAATTTTACGATTTCTTAATTTTCTAAGATAGGTTGACCTAATAATTATGGTATTTTAGATCTGTCATCCTAATTTCAAACCTGCCAGTCTAATTTTTGAAACATAGCAAGCTTTCGTCTATTTGACATTCCTAAATCCTAATTTTAGCTAATTCTAAAACAACAGAATCGACATCAGTGTGATGAGTTTTTTTAGTTTTAGTTCTTGAAACACATATAAAAGCTATTGATGGTCTGGAGTAGGTACCTACCTACTTACAAATTAACATAACACGCTAGGCTAGCACAACACATACCACCTTATTTATGACTCATTAACTAGAACCACAAGTAAAATACAAAATGCGAAATCCAGCCATTTTTAAAGCACCGAAATGTACTAAAGTGGCGAAATAAACGAACCTTCGCATGCTAACATGGGCAAACGACGTGTTTCGAAAGGTTTGTTCTTATGCACTCCTAATAATTTCGTGGCCACTTTCAAATTATAGTACTGAATAATTTGATTATTTTCGAAAAAATTATAAAACGACTTCTAATTCCTTAATATTTACATTGTTTTTAAGTTTTGAGAGACAATTACTTATGCCTCAGGAATAAAATGATGAGACCATCTCGGGTTCATTCTTTATTCAATACAATAATAAAAAGAAAATACAATAAAATCGGTCCACAATTGACGAAGAAATCGGCCAAAATACATACAGCCAAACGGTCTATGTTTGGCTGTATGTAAAATACATACAGCCAAACATAGACCGACTAGGACTAGGACTTCCAAAAAAGGAAGACATATCTTCCTTTTTTGGAAGTCCGTTATAAATATTATTTACTTCTTATCGATCATTAACTGCGGACATAGATAACAGACCTTTATCATGACAAGTTTTTAAAATAAACTCGTCTCTCTGTTGCAAAACTTTGGATTGATAGAGCAACTAATGACAAACAAACTCATATTACAGTAATCATTACTATAAATGCGAATGTACTCGCTAATAAAGACGAGTAGATAACGAATAGGGGTGAAGATGACAATTGGCGGATGTCATCTTCATTCCCATTTTCCCATGCTTTAATTTGAATTGACGTCGTTCTAAAACTGAAATAACTTATTATCCGAGAAAAAGTCGTACGAACCCGCGAGGCGGAAGAAGCGAAGCAGAAGCTTCTCAGAGCGCTGAAGAACTAACCTTCCGCAATAGGCCGCGATATGCCCATGTGTTCATGTAAAATAAAGGTGTCACACGCGAATCTCGAATAAGACTCCGTTTGAACCGGGCTTTTTCGAAACTGAGCCTATTTCGACAATACCATTAGGGTTGATGTTCCCTTAGGTAATGCATGAACTCATCAGTGTGTAGGAAATATTATGTCAGTTATCTAAGCGGTAAACGTAAAATTGGGTAGATACTAGTAATAATCTCTATACACTAGCCAAACTCGATCTAGAATGTTTGCAAACAAACCGCCCATATTTAACCTAAAATTCACACTGTTGCCACGTCTTTTATACGCAATTTACATTACTTGTCGATTTGAGATCCTTCCTGAAATATTGCTTATAATAATATCTGAAACTCGACGCCAAGTGAGTTTAAGTTATTTGTGTCTTGGTTTGTTTACTAACATTCTACATCGAGCTTGGCTAGTGTATAGGTATCGTGTGAGCGAACCCGCGAGTAGACGCTCGTGGCTTATAAAAGAGTTAAGTTGTTTGTACCTGAGCAATCTTCGAAACTACTGGCCTGATTTTCAAAATTATTTCACTAATAGGTAGCTACGTTATACCAGGCTACATTTAGGCAGGTCCTACGGCATGATAACGTTATGTTATAATAAAATAATTATTTATTTATTTATCGCCGTCTAGGTAAGGTACAGCGTTAAGCGACTCACCCTTTGATCGTCCCTTGGCTCACCTGAGTCGGAAAATCAAAGGCTTCATAAATACGATAGGTGCCGTAATCAAAGGTTTCCCTTGCCAGAATATTGTTAATTCATATAAGTTTACTTTTAGATGATATAGATGCATTTCTAAACAATTCTGGGCCACCATTTTTACGCCGATAGTCATCATCTAGCTAGCGACCAGATAAAGCAGTAGATGACGTAAAAAAGTGTTTACTTGAAGGTAGACTAGCTCAAAAGTAAGGAGTGCTCGTGCGTAGTGCTTGGAGAGATGCGGAACGCGCGCGTCTAGAACCGCACTCACCCTGAAGAAGTACCTTGTTAAGGGATCATACGTTGGTGTTCTTCTAACACAAATAAGGTTCGTAGTTAACCCGCTTACATCCGTAATGAATTCACACACAAGCACTTTTGTAACGAATACCAGCGCGGAAGTCGATCCCGCGGTCAGAATATTATGCGTCTTTTGGTTATATAAATGCATTCATTTACAATATTTAATTCTATTGCTTATTCTTGTGAAATATGCTGGATTTCTTCTAGAATGTTGTACATGTATACGATGAACACAAATTATAACAAAATTAAAGTCTTACGCGTAAAACTAGCTTATTTATTTTTGTATCATAGATTAAACTTTCCATAAAATTATGCGCTTTATAGCTCCGTAAACGTTTAACGTCCTACGTGACGAAACGGTTTTACACGAAGAATTTTTTACTGAAGCAGTTTTTAGCAGAGATTATCTTCGAGATTTTCGAATAAACTAATGGAAAACCTACCAAAGGAAGGGCAGCTACTTTCCGTGTATTTTAACACCTCTACTGCGATCACCAAAACGCGTGCTAATCGTGGTGATTATGGCAAACCTTCCTAGTTTGGGGGAGACAAGTTCAGCTGTGGACGTACGTACATTATATGCGTGCTAGGATAGGTAATAAAAAAATATTCTCATTCTGCATCCAAAACCTTTCATATACACTATTTCACACTTTCCTCAAAGCGTTTCTTACTATTTTATTTCCAACAATTTTTCACAGTACAATTTTTAAAGACGAAATGCTTCCAACTATGCTTAAAATAAATAGCAGCAATTAAGGGTTCCCTTTTGTTCTCGAGAAACGCTAAGAACCCCTTGACTTCTGAGAAAATCCCATTTAGAATTTATAATGAAAGCCCGGCTGTCATGAAAGGGTAAAACGAAACTTTGAAATAAAGTATTTAAACTCCAATTTAGATGGAGCTTAAGCCCAGGGGGTTTATTAAGGGCTTTTCACGCACGTCCGTAGCAGACTTTTCATATAGAGTTCTATTTCTAAAACTGGGAAACAAAATGGCAATGACGACGTGTAGATTAAAAAATGTATAACAAACTCATCGAACAAGCTTAGATAATGAAACCTGTGCAGCTGTGGGTAGATTATCGGTCGACTCGTTACCAAGCCGCGCTATATCAAAACCGACTGGCAAGCCTAGTTAGAGCTTGAAAAAATTTGGCTAGTAAATTGATGATCCAAGCCGAAATTCGGTCACGGCGGTCATTCTTAAGGCTGGTGTATGGCCCAATGGCAGAACACAAAATGATCATATGTATATAATAATATAATTAATATATAATTTGTTTTATTATGTTCAATTTGTGTAAAATACAATGACAAATATTTGAGTGAAAGAAAAGAAAACTACTCAAACTCAACAGCGTTTAGAAGAAATATCCAAATTTGGCGTTGCGCGCCATTTTATGAAAAGGATAGGCATATACTACTAGTAGAAGCGATCAGAGCATACGTTTTTGGGACGGCGGCGGCGGCGGCGAAAGCGCAAAAATCAAGTTTTTGATTATTTACATGTTCGCACACAGAGTTTTCATGACTTTTTTTATCATACTTTTTTTTCTCAATCGTGTTTTCATATTCAAGGCACCAAAGGAAAAATTTTGAGGCATTGTGGTCGCGGCGTAAGAATCTACCCCGCCAAGTCAGCTCGTGCATGTCGTAAGAGTCGACTAAGAGAACCTACCAGAGGAAGAGTAACGGCTTCGTTTTGTGTATTTTTAACACCTCTACTGCGATTACCAATCCTCCTGCCAAGCGTGGGGTGATTGTGACAAAACCACACGCTGGCACGTTCAGCAGTGGACATACATACGCGTGCGCGTGTAGTAGTGTCTCGTGTGTCGGTACCGAGAGCACCATACTCTTTATTCTTTATTTATAGATCATTTAAGGCACAAACACTAATCCCTCGGGATTAATATTTGTATAGGACACCTTGGGATCATATTCTTTACAATTGCAGAAGAATCATCCAAATCGGTCCACAATTGACGGAGAAATCGACGAACATACACAAACAACCGAACATAGAACCTCCTTCTTTTTTCGAAGTCAGTTAAAAACTCAGCTACTAGGAATTCAATCGGCGCTGATATTGATACCGGGAGCGGAAAACATCGCATAGATCTCCTCTAAGCCGGTCACCTGTATAGGAGCGTACAGAATCACAGATCCACATACCTACACAGATACCTAACGAACGACGTCATTTAACATCCCTTCGCGTCGGGGGTAAAAACGTCCCGTTTTAAAGGTCATGATCACCACGGAATGCTAAAATAAATAGGCTAAAATATTTCTAAACGCACGTTCAGTTAGCTACATGAATCACTGACAAGGTCTCATCTTCCAAAGGAGGTTTTATGTTAATGCGTGTTCTTCTAGAGTAAACCGTAGGTCGCAGTGAAATTCATTATTTTTCTACCGTAGCAAATTGCAATAAGCTGATAAACAGTTTAATACCGTGCCGATTTAAAGTCGACTTGCCAATAAGCACTCTCTAATATGACAACGTACTTAAGTCAGTACCTTGGTACCTAGGTACTTGATACTACTTAGTAGTGCACCCAGCTGTACTCGGGAGAATGCTTTTCCCTGGGCCATATGCCAAAGGCCTCTTTAGACTTCAGTTTAGGTATTCGCTGCTTGGTTAAAGCGGCAACGAAATCCACGAGGGTATGCGGAAATTTTAAAGTTTCCAACGCGAAAAGGTAACGAGCGGGAAATAAGAGATGAGTAGGAGGAGTTAATTTCAACTCTTTCTGAAAGGCAATTCTCGCCAATAAATCCACATATTTGTATATAGTGATATATTGGTGAGAATTGCCTTCCAGCTCGCTCAGACCTTTCAGTTCGACTATTTGTTGGTGGAAATACATGTATGCAGTTTACTCTTGCAAATTAAAATGGTTCTTCCGCTCTTTCACTCAGCTCGCGATGGAATCCCGGCTTTACTGTCACAAAAATACTCAGTAGAAATCCAAGCGAAATTTACCGCTGCCGCTCTGGGTAGCGAATACCGCTCAGGTCTCAATAGCCCTGAAGCCATATACGACAACTGTACCAGGTTAGGGTTACTATCAATTGCCAATAAAACACAGTTATTGTTCCGACTTCAGAGACACACGTCCAGCCGATATGCCGCCCGGAGTGCGAATTCCTCACTTCGCGCCCGGCGCGCGTGTAAACCCTCAACCGGTCAGCACTTGTGATGCCCGTGTACATTTAATATAAACAGAAAGCTACAACAACGAAGAGAGAACATTACCTATAGAAGAAAATGGAATGATGTTTTATGCATGCCAAATTACCTACTAATTAATGCTTTTTTTTTCAGGTGGCATAACCTCATTCTCCCCAATGCTCAACAATGCAGTCCACGTGATAATGTACAGCTACTATCTGTTGTCATCTGAAGGTACCGATGAGATCAAGAGATTCATTGCGAAGTACAAGAAATGGATCACTGTCATGCAAATGGTAATAATTATTGGGTACTGGGTGTCTTAAAATATTAGCTGGAAAATAACTATAATAAAGTAACTGCTGCCTGCAGCTTCGCACGCGATTTTCCGGGATAAAAAGTAGCCTTTGTCCGTCCCCAGGATACCATCTACCTCCCTGCCAAATTTTATTGAGATCTGTTCAGTCATTTAAGTGTGAAAAGGTATAGACTTGTCTGACTCTGTCTGATTTACTTTCGAATTTATAATATTAATATGGATAATGTTTTGGCTGGTGACCACAATCGCTATAACGCTATAGAAACGTAGGGGAAATAATAACAAAAGGTATGCGATAAATTCCCAATAAATAATCATTAATAGCTGGCAAGAAAGAAGAATGCCAGAAGTGGCTAACGTAAGAACTGAATGATGATGACATGCCAACTTTAAACAAAGTTTGGTGCAGGTTTCAAGGTGGTTTTTTGGTGATCCTGTGGACTCACATCTATTTACTTACTAATACCAAAAATAATACCTTTAAGGTCAACAACCTGTGAGAATTAAAATTGAGTATACAGTGTGCATTCTATCTACAACAATAATAGAATTTACCATTAGTGTGAAACAGATAACAGACATCATTATCACTATTATTTATTGCTTTCTTATTATCACAAGAAGTCTCAAGTTCTATTGTAATAGCCATAACTTAATTATGATTTACAGAGTTTGGTATGTAAACATTTATTTTGGGTTTACATATTAATGTCAATAACTGATAATCAAATGCTATCTCAAATATGTAATAGAATTATAATTTAAACTATGTTAAGTGTTGTAGGCAAGTTCCTGCTAGAAACAACAGGTCAATTATTTTTCAATGCTAGTTTTTAGCCAGAAATATTTGCCAATGGAAAAGTACCACATTTATTGAAGGGTTTTTAAAACCCTTTAACTTTAAAGCAATAATTCAGCATCTATTTTCTTTTTTCAGATTCAATTCACGGTTATGTTGGTCTACTCCTCCCAAGTTTTCTTGCCGAGCTGCCCCGCACCCCTCGGATTAGCTATCATGTACTTCCCTAATGTTATTTTTGTTTACTACATGTTTTACAACTTTTATGCTAAGAATTATGTTAGTAAGTCAGAGAAAAGGCACAGTGTGAAGAGTAAATAGATAGTAAATGTATTGGAATAAATTATTGGTCAATATTCCTTTTTTGTATGATCTTGGTCAAGAGGAGATGAAAGGGAGGCCTTTGTCCTGAAGTGGAACACTGCAGGCATAAAATGATAAATTGGTACATATGGAATATGTACCTAATCATTAACTTTTATAGTTCTCAAGATATAGTAGGCAGATTTTATTAGGATTAAGCATTAAGCATACAAAATGGCATTACCCTTTAATGAAACAGTTAATTCCGAAAAGTGGTTGTTACCAGTCCTGCTGACACAATGCCCTACCTTTGACCCTTTCTCAATAAAAACATACTATAACCTCGTCTCTCTGGCATTTTTATTATACAGCCGAAACAATTATTGTTAATTGCTGTTGTTGTAGCGGTAAACACAAGGACCTACAGAGAAGTAGGTACTGTGACGAATAAGTGAGTTTCAAAACAGAATTGACTAGGTGCGCATGTGTTTTTGAGAATGGATGTAGTAACGGTAAAACCTACCACACAGCGTTTTCTTAAGTTATGGAAGAAAGCAGAAGAAATCATTGATGATAATTTGGAATGGGAAACGTCACTTACCGTATAGTACGAAAGAAGCCCAGCATTCTCGTCCAGCACGAACCACCGGTACTGCCACCCCTTCATAACGTTCGTCCATTTACTCAGTGAACCCTCCATCATAATAAAATCTTATTTTCTATTCAATTTTCATCTAGAATCGAGAAACTGATAATTTGTACAGTACAGAGCGGTCAGACTGTCAGTCAGACCCACTTCCACCCTATATCAAGTTTGACTGACGTTGACAGAACAGAATGACATTGACAGTGCGAAGAGCTAGACCTGACAGCTGTTTAAAGTGCTGCCAGCATAAAAAATAACCAATCGATGAAGAAGAAAGAAAGAAAGAAATTTTTAGCTACAAATAAAGTATATCTTATACTTTATTTGTAGCTAAAAATTAAAACGTGTACAAAAACTAATTAAATTACCAAACCCATATAAACTATATTATAATATTACACACATAAAAATACCTTAAAGCTACAAAATGGCAATCGAATAGCCTTTATGTAGAATCGTCAGTCTTATTATTATAGATACCTAGTGGAACATCGAATGTCGTGGAACTACTGACTTGTTAATTTATTGGATGAACTGGCGACTTTTTTATCATAATCCATACCAATATTATAAATTCGGAAGTAACTCTGTCTGTCTGTTACCTTTTCACGCCTAAACGGCTTAACGGATCTCAACGATATTCGGCAGGGTAGTAGATGGTATCCCGGGAATAGCTATAGGCTACTTTTTATCCCGGAAAAAGCGTGCAAAGACGCGGGTAGCAGTTAGTTTTTATATAATTAAATGTTTTTCAGCATATACTGGAAATAGGGTAGAGGTTATGTTCTCGGTTTTTATACAATATTGTGTCTTCATCACCAATAATAATTCAGATTTTAAAGGTTTCCTCGTCATAGTATGATAGCATCCCTACCTAACATAAAACCAAGAAGCTCAGCTTTACGCTTTTTGGGGCTAGATGATACCTACTGTGTGAATAATAATTGTCCACCATAATTTATTTATTTACCTACCTCTATTCCTGTGGTTTCTTCTTACTTCCGGTCATACATTAAGTACCAAAGAGAAAATATGATCTCAAGAGACGCAAATATGCAGGTCTCGGCAGAGCCTACACATTTGCTCCCTTTGGGATCGAGACCCTGGGTCCGTGGGGTACCGAGGCTCTCCGGGTTTTCAAAAAGTTATCTGAGCGTCTGGTCGACGCGACGCGTGACGCCGAGAGCGGGCGGGTATCTGGCACAGCGCATCAGCATTGCCATACAGCGGGGCAATAAAATAATAAAAAAATATATTTTTCTATTTTTTATTGTTTTTTTATTGCCAATGCAATGCAGCCAGCGTCTTGGGGACGCTTCCGACTGGTATTGATATGGATCAGTTGAGCTACCTGTAGATTGTTTGCAATAGTCTGCAGTTAGCTTAATTGTTTCAATTATAAATACTAGTTCTAATTTGTTTTTATTTTTAATTGTAATTTTCTTTGTCAATAAAGATTAAATTTAAGAGAAAACAATGCAATACAAAAATAGGTGTTTTCACTCTTTGTTCCTTCTCTTTATTTTTCGGTTAGGTAGGTTAGTAGGTTCTGAGAAATTTATGTCTCTATGATAATCATGACTCGTGCTAAATTTCATAAAACATATTTATAAATAAAACGATGTAGGCCAAGGTCGGTGGATGTGAATTTAACACGAATGGATTACAAAAAAAAAGTTCAAGGGAGGCAAAATACTTTATATTGTACAACCATTATCACTTTTGTATAACATTTACGACTAACGCAACATGCGCCGATTTAATTTAGTAATACCTAAATACCTAAACTATTTACAAGGATTTGGTGCCAAGAGGCAATTTTGTTATTTAATGGTTTCTTCTAAGTGATCTACCAAGTTTTGTTTTACTGTAGCTTGAGGATATCGAGACACTGTTACTATTTGCATCGTCTAAACTCACACCAGAGAGGTCTACGAATAATGGCACATGCTCGGAACCTTCAGCTACGACTTCATCTTTTTGGAAATTCTCTGGTGTCCCTTCTCCTTCTATAGCCAGCTGTTCGATGTTTTTGCTGAGGGCGTTGTTTTCAGCCGCTTCCACGAAAGCGTTTGAAAGCTCGCCACTCAGTTTGTTCACGTTTCCTGAAGCGATGTCGTACATGAAGATTTCTTTTTCATCATCCGGTGCTTCATTTCTGAAATGAAAAAATATATCGAAATATCTTAAATAAACAATAATTCGTTTAATATACCTAGGTACTATATCATCATTATCATCAACCTATCTTAGTCCACTGCTGGACATAGGCCTCCCTTAATGAGCGCCATAGCACCCTGTCTTCAGCTTGCTGCATCCAGCACCTGCCTGCAGTCTTTCGCAGATCGTCATCCCACCTGGCCGGAGGGCGTCCTACACTACGTTTGCCGAGTTGCGGTCTTCACTCGAGAACACGCTTACCCCAGCGGTTGTCGGTTCTTCGCGACACATGGCCGGTCCACTGCCTCTTCAGCTTGCTAACTCTTTGAGCTATGTCGATAACTTTGGTTCTCTGTCGTGTGGTATTCGTTACGAATCCTATCCTTCAGAGAATCTCCGAGCATAGCTTTTTCCACAGCTCGTTGAGCGACTTTGAACTGATGGACCAGCCCTACCTAAATGTCCTACTATCTATTTAATAAAAACCTACTAGCTAATATTATGCTCTAAAGTCAGAAAGTTTCAATACGTCGTCAGATACACACAACAATAGTCTGATTTCAATGGGTGTGTACCCAGAAAATGTTGTGTGAGTTAGTTCCATTAACATACATTAGATTCTTACCCAGTCACAAGTAAAACAATAGATTGTAGGTCCGCCGAAGTCTTCTTTTCAACATTCAACCATTTCTCAAAGTTGTCCTTAGTCGGTTTCTTGAGCAAGTCCTGAAGACTGTCCCCAGCCACAAACTTTATTCCCTTCAGATTGTTAGTCGATCTTTCTTTTCGAGAATGTTCACTTATAGCTTCAGTTTCAACTGGAGCAAGAACCACGACAGAGGTTACTTTTCTTCCTTTTAGAATGTCTGGCAGAGGAAATTGATTACCACTGACTTTCAAAGGAAGATATCTGTTGTATTTCTTATCATTCAGAGCAACAGGTTCTACTTGTGTAGCATTTTCTTGCACGTAATCCTTAGCGATCTTCTGACCTTCAATAGTGTTTGGATTGAAATGGACGACTTTCATCTCAACGGTTTGTTTGCCAGAAGGGGGAGCAGCAACATAGGCAGGAACGTTTTCAGAAGCCGCAATTTCTTGGTCATCATCATCGTCAATATTCCTTGATTCGATTTGGTCTCCATCAGGTTTTACATATATTGGTCTGTTTTCGCTGGCTGCAATCTGTTGACCTCCTCCTGCACTGAAAAAGTTGGCTAGTTGATCCGGAGGAAGAGAGTCTAAGGGTGTGTCTCCTACTTTATCATAATCCAAAATGCTAATGTCAGCATTATCTAAAATTCCTGATGACAGCAATTGCTGACGCAAATCATCTGGAACTTCATCAGGGAGTTCGAAAGCAGGCTTCTTCTTTTTTTCTTCTTTCTGAGTTTTTGGGGTCGTATTTATAGAGTTGGCAGTCGAAGAAATGTATTTCTGAGTCGATGGCTTAATTTCAACAGTTCCTGAAGATTGTTGATAATATTGGGGAGAAGAAGTGCTGGATTGGTATCTAGACCGTTCTTGAATGTATTGTGATCTGGGTGAAGTAACTTCAATTTCTTGATTGTATTGATTGATCTGAGGTTCTTGCTGTTGCTGGGAAATATATAGTTGAGTTTGGAGACGTTGTATCTCTTCTTGTTGTTTTTGTACGTTCTGTGCCAACTGTTGTCTTACTTGCTCTTGCTCAGCATCAAATTGTTGCTGCTGCTGCTGTTGTTGATATTGCTGTTGCTGTTGTTGTCGGTGTTTATGTTCCTGCTGCTCACGGTGTTTTTCCTGTTCCCTGTAGTGATGTTCTTGTTGCTGTTGTTCTCTTTTTTGATCTCTTTGTTGTTGCTCTCTCTGAGTTTGCTCTCTTTGCTGGTGCTCTTTGTATTGTTGGTCTCTGTGTTGTTGGTCTCTGTGTTGCTGGTCTCTATGCTGTTGATCTCTCTGTTGTTGATCTCTTTGTTGCTGTTGCTGACGATGTTGCTGTTGTTGTTGGTAATGTTGTTCAGTCGGAGGTGTTGGTGATGGCCTAGAATCGCCTAGTAAGTTATATTCTGCTTGACCCGTATTAGCATCTACAGTGATGTGCTGTTCGTATTTAGGTATCGCAGGAATCAGTTCACCTCCATTGGGGACAACCTGGCGAATGTTTTCCTGATGCTGATCTCTGAAGTGGCTTTGTTGACTGAAAGCTGGTCTTTCTGAGGGGCCCGGAGCAGGATAGAAAGGTGGACGCTCAGACGGACCTTGTTGTTGGAACAGCGGCCTCTCTGATGGTGAACTTGGCCGCTGGAAGAAATGATCAGGAGTCGGAGATGGTTGCGATTGGAAGTTGAAAAGAGCAGATGAGGACGGCTGGGGTAGAAACTGACTTTGAGGGATAGGCGATGGTGAAGCATTCACAGGGCTCGCGAATGAGTGCTGGCCTTGAGGAGAAGCTGATGCTGATGGCCCTGGGAATATTTGAGGGCCATGGTGAAAACTGAACTGTTGAGAAGACTGGAATGACTGCCGGTTGCTTTCGATATGAGGAGGTGATGGTTTAAGATTAAAAAATGGAGAGACGCTGGGGGTGTGGGGCTTATTTTCAAAATGCTGCAGAGGCCTCTGTTGGGGTTGTTGTTGGTTGTTCGGGATTAATTGAGGTCGACTGAAATGGTCTTGGAAATGAGGTGCAGCACCTTGAGGTATTCTGTTGAAGGTCTGTGGCTGCCTGCTTGGCAAGATTTGCTCATTAGGAGGATCAACTTGTTCAGTGGTGATAGTATGGTAATTTTCTTGTAGGTATTTTGCCTCGTCAAAGAATGGCTTTGGCTGCGGCTGAGGCTGCTGGAAAGGCCTTTGAGGCCCAGAATGGAAGTTGCTTCTTGGTGGACCGTTGAACGCAGGCCGAGAACCGAATGCCGGTGGGCCGCTTGGACGGGAATTGAATGATGGTCCATTTGCTCTAGGGAAAGCTGGTTGGAAAGACGGTCCACCAGGTGTTGGTACTGTGGGGCCACCAAAATGGCTAATAAGTCCAGGTGGTCCATTTGCGAAAGCTGGATTAGAAATCAATGAGGGGGATGATCCTAACGGATGACGCGGGCTATGAGATTGTCTAAAGGGAATGCTAGTTGGGCTTTGCCTAGGCAGCTGTTGCTCTGTTGGGAAAGATTGAGGTTGAAACTGGATACGGCTCTGAGCATGTTGCGGATTTTGTCTGTATGTTTGTGCGCTAGGATGAAGCACAGTAGATTTCAGTTCCGTCTCATGGCTGACATATGGCTGAGGTGATGCCGCACGTTGTAGAGGAGGATGCCCTTGTTGCGGACTTTGGTTTGGGAAGGCTATGGCTGGCCTCGGGGCTGTTTCTTCGCGTTCTTCGCCATGCGATCCTTCTCGCCTGTCACTGTAGTGTCTTCCTTCATTTCCGAAAGTAATTTTAACACTGCTGTCACTGTGGTACTGTTCTGATTCTGGCTTGATCAAAGCTCTCAGAGTAGTACTCTCACGATGTATGTAAGGTTCAGGTGTAACAGTGACATATTCTTCATGATGATGATGGTGATGATCTTCTTCTTCATCATTGGTCGCAGGAGTGACAGCTGGGATTGGTGCATCATAAATTACTTTATCGTGTGAGTTAGGATCTTTGCTGTATTTGACGTAGAAGACATGGACTGGTTCTTTTTTCTTTTTTTGTACTGGTGGAGGTGGTGGTGCCGGTAGAGTTTCATTAGATTCCTTGATAATAATTTCAATAATAGGTTCAGGAGCTTCGTAGTACTGTGGTTGTGGTTCATGGCTGTACAGCGGAGCTGTTGGCAGAGAGCCGTAAGGAGGTCCAAAGCTTTCGAGGGAGTCCTGAGTATTTAGGATTTTAGATTGAGCGTAAATCTGATTCTGATTTACAGTTGAGTCATCAATGTTGTCATGATTGGGGTCATAGAGAGGATCTTTTTGTGAATATTGGACCACGGGTTCCATTTGAACTGCGTAAGGCGGAAGCTTTCCTCCCTTAGCTCCTTGAGATATTCTCCTATTGTTTTGGTTGTTCAGTGATCTGAACTGTGTTACTCGAGAGTGTGGGAGGACAAGAGAGTATTGCAAGTTTTGCGGAGATCGGATACTATCTAACTGTCGTTTGGGTTTCGTTTTTGCCGTTGAGTTTTTGGCCCATGCTATGCTGAGCACAGCCAAGGCTGTGACCTGAAACAATAGAAAATTTGGTAAGGATACATTTCCAATCACGCTATAACGCGCTTTTTTAGGACAAGACAAGCCTTATTAAAGTGATTCTGATAATTCTGACTATTTTTATTGACAGCAAAAATTTATATTTTTCACTGGCAACTTTTATGTGAATGTCATCGATATTTAATTGACGTGTGACTTTGACAACATGCGAGGGCTATCCTGAAAGAAATCTAAAATTAGATCAACGTCGCGTCGGCGTCGCGCCGGCCGGGGCGTCGTCGTTGTCGTTGTCACGTTGTCGTCGTCGTCGCTCGAATTCGTATTTTTACAGATAACTTGTTGGAACTATCTTTATTAAGCGGTGTGACCACATTCCAATGATTTGAGAGTCATGCGTGATTCTATTTAAATATAGTCAGGCTGCATAGGTCGCCTGATCTAAGCAGCCTGGTTTACACCAAATGAGAATAAATAACTCGTACCATATGTTACCTACTTACATAAGTTATTAAGACCAATTGAACTTCTTATGTGAATTTTGATCGATGTTATATATCATATATTATAAATATTATTGTAAAAATAGCTTCAACAAGGCTATTCTACGACCATGCACGTTCCACCTCCACTCCACTATGGTGTGAACCGGCCTTAGCGGTCAGCCTCAGCGGTCAGGTATGTACCTACCTAGTAAGAATAATGTTGCATCAAGGTGGTCCAAACCAAAGTACCTAAATCTATAGGTAGGTAGGCAATTACTACCTACTGCTATTCCAAGTTAAGGGCCGGTTCCTAAAGTAGGGCGAAGCGCTTTTGCCGAAAATGATGAGATTCGAAATGCCAAGTGCTACTACACTCAATGTCCTGTTCAGTGACTCAATAATAAAATACAATAGGTACCTATTGTATTTTCTACTGGTGCTCTACCAAGGCTCTACCGCGGTAAAAACTCAATATTAAAACCAGATTGTTTATTTTTGAAATTCATTCACGGTTAGTGTTATATACCAACCTACCTAGGTGGATACCTACAAATCGTCTTGCATTTTTGAACGAATGAACCCCTAACATAGCCGTAAAGCCTCTGGAAAACTTCATATTGCGTGAACATTCTTTCAAAAAGCCAATCTCTAGCCAGCGGAAGCTGTGGTTGTACTATAATCAATATTATCATCATTCTAGCACGGGATACCCCCCTCTGCGAATTATAGGCGTTCGGCCAATGTAAGTTTAAGCCTCCTTACTATTCTGCGAGAACTATAAAGTACCTACAATACAAAGAAGGTAGAACAAGTAATTAATTGAAAACTTTTACGTTAACTAGACGAGTGTTTTGATGAGCTTAGTGAAAAAATTAAAAAAAAAAAAATTAAATAGTCAATGGTTTTGTTAGCTCGTTCACTAAAATCGCTTTAGTCGTTTCGAGGTAATAAACACTTTACATTTTAATTTTTTTTTGTTTTGGACGCGTTAGTTTTGTTTTAACCCGCCGCGGTTAAAACAATACTAACACTTCGACGTAAAAAACTGAACTATGATGATAATGCCCTCCTTGCCGAATTTCGGCCACAGCGCGGCGGCCAGTCTCAACGAAGACTAGCCTTGTGCGCAGGACATAATATAGTGTACAAGTGTCTGCGCAAACACCCACTGAACCATAGCTTGTGCCTAGGTACTTGTGGTAGGGCTACATTGTTGAATAGGTATGTACAATGGAGGTAGATAAACAAAAGTAACAGTTCGTAATGTAGAATTGTAGAGTCGACCGCAAACCATCATTTCCCCAGTCCCCACGGTAAACAGTTCAGTGTTATTAGAGTTCTGCGGTGAGGTAAGAAACTTGACGACTTTATGACGACAAATATGTCTGCATATTTCCTATTAAAACTTTTACAAAACTGTACCAACTGATTTCGGGCCTCAATATAATCTGGTTTCGGGGTACGTAGATATCGATGTTTTAGAGTGATCTCCATCAATCTCAAGATGACTCCCACGGAAAACCATTGTATGATACCTTTCTGTAACTAATCTACCTCAATGAAGTAGGTAGAGTCACTAACTAGATTTGAGAACTATGACGTCTACAACCAATGTTGCCAGAGGCGCAGCAGGTGAAGGTCCTCCGCAGATTATGCGGATTTCATTTTCGCAGCGGGACAAATCCCTTTTTATAACGCAAGCTCCGCTTACTTTGGGCTCTGCTTTGAGGATAGATGCTGTTGTTACGTATTAAATAATGTTCAGCGGTATTTAATACTAGTTTCTGCCCGCAATAGCAAGCTTTATTCTACGGCAACGTGGATCCCTTGATCAATTTCCATGGGATAGAATAAATCTATCCAATGGAAATTGATTTATGGGATAAAAAGTAGCTGATATATTATTCCTGTTCTAGACATACACTTATGCAAAATTTCAGCCCAATCTTTCTGTAGTTTCGGAGTGAAGAAGTAAGAAACATACATCCACCCATCCATCCAAACTTTTGCATTTATAATATTAGTGTGATGTGATTACTAAGTATTTCATGGAAAGCCGACAGACACACAGAGAGAACGAATATGTCTGTGTACAGAATCCTTCTGCTCTACCAACACTTGCCCAGTTTTCCATACCTTCCCACGGCCTGGGCATGTAAATTACAAGCCAACTACTATCACAGACATATCGTTGCATTTCAGTTGAATGGTGGCAAGAAATGACGATTGCTTTGCTCGTCTTTAGTTAACCTCATCATCATCATTGACCTGAAAGTGACCTAAATGCCTCATAGCAAAATGCATGATCTAATTTAACATGAAGCTGAGCTAAAGACCATATATAGCCACCGATTTCTTATTTCACTATTATTCGTTTCAGTTTTAGATAACTTTCATTATTTCCTTCATCGTTGGTCCCGCGACATTCCCTACCCTACGAACTTATACTCGTATAAAGTAAGTTTACAATTTCCGTTTTAGTTTTAAACACAAAAAAAATACAATTAAAAAAATATAAATAAATAAATAATGAATGTAAATACTAGATAACATTTGATTAGAAACAAATCGATAATAGTACATTATTTACAATTGAAACAGTTACAAAGAAGAAAGAAAGAAAGAAAATACATTTATTTGAACCTAGAAACACAATAAGTTGGTACATAGAAAGGTATAGAAAAAAAACAGTCAAAAATTATCAGAATAAAAATATGTTCCTAGGTAGGTATATATAATTTTGTCACCGCTAACGTAACAGCTATTCTCGAACCGAATGGTCTGTTGCGTGACGATGGTAAGAGGCCCGACGGCATGACACTAGTCCCATGGGAGTTGGGGAGGCCCATTGTGTGGGACGCTACATGCGTCGACACGCTGGCGCCTTCCCATCTTCCGAGGACATCCCGTGAGGGCTGGTGCGGCGGCAGATTTGGCCGAAGATCTCAAGAGACGCAAATATGCAGGTCTCGACAGAGCCTACACATTTGCTCCCTTTGGGCTCGGTACCCCACGGACCCTAGTTCCGTGGGGTACCGAGGCTCTCCGGGTTTTTAAAAAGTTATCTGAGCGTCTGGTCGACGTGACGCGTGACCCGAGAGCTGGTGGGTATCTGGCGCAGCGCATCAGCATTGCCATACAGCGGGGCAATGCAGCCAGCATCTTGGGGACGCTTCCGACTGGTATTGATATGGATCAGTTAAGCTACCTGTAGATTGTTTGCAACAGTCTGCAGTTAGCTTAATTGTTTCAGTTGTAAATACTAGTTCTAATTTGTTATTATTATTGAATGTTAGGTATATATATTTTTATTCTGATATTTCTCAGTTGAACCTTCTATTTCTTAATTCTTAGTTAGATAAGCATTTTTGATCGTAGCGCGTCATAAAACATTTGTTCGGTATTTTAAAGCCACCAGGTGTGTTATTAAGTCAATATTTTAGGACCTGCATTTCATAAGAAGACCTTGGTTGGGTTGTTAGTGCGTTTACTTAAGATAAGAATGCCTACCTTTCATATTTATTTTACAAATACTTAGGTATCCAAGTGCAGCATGCAACGACGTACGTATTACGAAAACTAAACGTTTACCTACCTATCAAATACATGGAATAAAACATGATAGGTATTATGTAAAACGAGTAATTTTATTGATGGTATGATTAATGAAATACGTTTATTCTGATACACAGTATGGAAACAGGTAGCTTAGCTATAATACAGATAACCAACAGAAATCAAAAACACGAGGAAGGTTTAAACAATCATGCTTTTCTTAAAATATAAATAACGGACATTACAGGAACAAAACACGAATTAGCAGTGATAATAAAAATTATCAGCATTTTTTTATACCACAAAGAACGCAAACTGGCATCCGTCCCGCCTGATAGGAAGCTGTTACCGCAAGCTAAGGACGCCTGCAATATTATGTTCCAGCTATAAAAGAATTCGAAATGCTTAAAATTGTGATGTTGATAGGCTTTGTATATTTATTTTATATGCTTGGTACTCTACCTTAACCTATTGATGCAGCATCGTTTGAACTATCTGATTGATCGATATCTCCGCTGTAGAGATGTAGCAATAGTAATCTACAACGAGGCACTAAATAAACTTCATTAGGATCTGCCAGCTTCAGGAGCTATTGACCTGTGCACCGGCTGCAGTGATGCAAACTCATTTGCGCAACTAAGGCTGGGCTTACACAGCTCGAGTCAAGTGGGATGTGCATCTTCGAGTGCTAAACATTCGACTCTACAAGGTCATTTTGTATTTCAGACAATTCTGCTCAGACAGTTTTTCTATGTATTCATTCCGATTACAATAACAGAATAAAACAATTACAACTAGTTACACTTATATTTATTTCATAAAAATCTAAGCCTTCACCAGAAGGCAGAGTGCCCAGAATGCTGGCAGCATTGCCACGTTGAATGGCAATGCTAATTCGTTGACCGAAATAGAAGCCAGCATTCCGATCACCTGTCGACTCTAAAAGAAGTTTGGTAAGATTTTTATAAATGGCGTGTGCTCCAGGTCCCCAAGGACAAAGGGTTTCAACCCCAAACGGCTCAAATAGGTAACCTCCGTCAAGATTAGCGTATTTTCGCCGTTTGAGGGACTCCGCTGATGTTGCTGCGGATATAGTGTATCTTAATTGTATTGTGTATAATGTATTGTGTATTTTTATTTAGCTATACCTAAATATCGCACTGAGAATTCTATGTAACTCAATGTGTATTCTAATTCTGTGTGATTTAAGCTAGCCAATTTTTTACACTAGTTTGTGCTAGTTAAGTGTTTTGTGTACCTAATCATATAATAAAAAAAATATAAAGCTACGTACCTATTTTTTTATACATTCTAGGTACCTACTGCAAAATTTTGACAGCAAACGAATGGTCGAAAATATTGCTAGATTTAGAATCTCTGTAAACTATGTCGCATAAGCCTTACCATAATAATATTGAAATAGTTGTTATCTTATGTAAATTCTATAAAAAGCTCGTAAATGTACAATCTTGTAGACAATTTACTCATTCTCAAGTCTCGTATAAAGCAAGACTTGTACAATTTACGATTTTGACCGTTCACTCGTGAATTTCACAATCGGATGTGATGACATCATTTTTGTATTATTCAACTTTTCCCATAAAAAGAGTTCACATTTTGACCTACTTCCGTAATGGGTGATTGTTTATGATAAGTAGGATGGTATACTTTGAACTTGCATTGCGGAGATGTTTTTATTTCGTGTTTCTATTTCGGATTATAATGCTGGGTTACTTTAATTTACTACCTTCAATAATTTTGCAATAGTGTTGCAATAATTTTTTTTATAGAGTAAGCCTCTAATATAAACTTTATACAACCGCGTATAAAATGATTAGAGGTGGCAACATTAAATAAATAAACAATGTTGGACAATCCAAATTGCAGCATCTAGTCCCAAGTTACCAGAGCTTGTGTTATGGGTACTAGGTGACTGATATATGTATGTACATATATAATAAAATACATAGATAGATACTATTGTTTATTATACATAGAAAAAGACCCAGAACACCTGGAACAAACATTTGCAAATTTAAAAAAAACCCAAGGTTGGAATCGAACCCGCAACCTCCTGCGTTGCAGGCGGCGTTCTGGAAGGCAATTCTCTCCAATTTATCACTCGATAAATATTAAAAGAACTGTCAAATTTGACAGTTTTTTTTATATATATCGAGTAAATAAGATGTATTTATAACAATTTACCCCACCTATCATGAAACATTCATAATTTTTTTTAACACTTGTCTATTTTAAAATGGCGTGGACCCGTTGGGAAATTTATTCGTAGGTTGGGAACCAAAGTATGAACCAAATTTTTTTGAAAACAATAGAGTCGTGGAGTCGCTCTGGGCTTCACAATAAGCCGCGAAGTTATATCTAAGCTTTTCCTAAACTGTAACTAGTTTTATGAATTGTTATATTGTCGTCTGATAATAAAGATATTAGATTGAAGATACACCTAGTACGGACTTAAATGACTGTTTTTGTGAAGTAATAAATTTCCTTTGATAAATATTTCTTTCAACAAGACAAAATCCCACAAAAACAATCAAATCTATACAGACATTTGTAAACGCTTTATCTTTTCGTGGGAAATTTTAATTACACTCTGTTATATCATAAATAGCACTTTGACTTTCATTCTATATAACTCTGTAAAGTAAGCGTGGTAGAGTTCATTTTATTCGCTAGTCGATAGGTGGTGTACATATATGTTTAGTGAGAATAATATGCAAATAGCATTTCTCCATTACGTACCGGTTTTTAGGCGTGTGAGCATTTGAATGAAGCAATTAATAGTTAGCAATCTAATAATTACATAAAAGTTATATGAATTTTGCTAGAAAAATGTCAATATTAATTATTTTAACGTTATATTGTTGGTCCTGCGCCTGATCTCTCCGCGGTCGTGTCGATCTGCCATCCCATCGGATTATAAGAGTGAGAGAATAGAGAGTGCACTTGTTTGCGCAGACCCTTGTGCACTAAAATATGTCCTACGCAGATGGCTAGTCTCCGTTGAGACTGTCCGTCAGACGGACATCATTCATCATCATCATCGTTTGTTTAACTTTAATATAACATAAATCTTGATTACCTATCTACTAAATAGTTTTTAATATTAATACCTAGGTACTATAAGTTCACTAACACCACCCCTTTCTATTGTAGTAACTTGTGAATAGCGGGGCTGGTCACACTTTTAGAATTTAGTTTATGTAAGATTTCCTATAGTTATATTCCAATTCAGCGTAAAACCTTCTCTGATAAGATCTAACAAAATGCAATTGGCGTGCACCCGCCTGCCTGCCAAATTGACTGCCATTTTTGATTCATTTTTATTTGGCTTCGGAAATTTTTATCTAATTCGCAATGGATTTCCGCAAAGTAACGCGTGAATCTATTAGTTATTGTAATTAACAATCCTAAGTGTAAAATTGTTTTTGCTTCGTGCGGCCATCGTGTGATGGCCGCCGGTTTACCATCTAATACAGCGTTGCATAAGTCCCTTCTTTGCAATTAATCTTTCATGTTGTCTATCTCGTGGTTCAAACATCATCAATCCATTTATTTCTTCTTCACTCAAGCAATTTGGGACGATGCTTTATTATTATGGTCTCTACATTTTGTTTTACTTTAAAAGATATAATATTCTAGTTGATTTAGTTTGGTTCACTTTATCAATCCTTGAGTTTTCGTATGATTAAAGTTTCAAAGTGGCGCACTATTGCTTTACCGATCCTCACTCCTTATTTCAGAAAGTGTTGGTAGGTATTCTTCTTTGATAGCATCTTAATCTTCTTTGATTCCATAAAACTCAAAACGTACTCCCTGTGTCTGTCCAAAGCACACTAAACCTTTACCTACCTTTACCAGCACACTGAACCTAAATGTAGCAAACTCATTAAATATGTGAGACATAATATCTAAATGAAAACCACATCCGTATGGATATCTAGCAAATTGCCGAGACAATCCGCCATCAAGATACCATCGACATCACGCGGAAAATGTGGCATGCTACGTTGACTTTAACACATTGACTGCGCCAAGAAACTAATTTCTGGTACATAACTACAGAAATTAGTGCATATTTGTCATTTTAGCGTATAGGTATAGCTGAAATAGTAGATAAATAACGTTTACTTATTATTATTATGTAGACGTTTTTAGGGGACGCCAATGTCCAGCTGTGGACGTCGTCCATTAGATGGATTATTATCGGTTGCTATTTGCATCTATCACCTTTTAACCAAATATGTCTAAGCTATAAGTAACGTCTTCAAATTCTAACTTATATAGTCACTTTTCAAAGCATTACCTATTTTAATTCATAACAAACTTTTCATTTCCCCGACTCCATGCCTCACAATCTACAGACAATCTAACCATAAGTAATCAATACAAAGCACGCTCGCAAATCGTCTTGGTCACGGGGATTCTCGGTCAGTAGATCCGTGACAATGTTCATACTAATCCATTCTCTTCGTCTATTGTACTTTTGTCACCAGCGTTTAAAGCGGATGTCTACGCGTTCATAGGCTTGAAGTCTTTAGTATGTTCGTGCTTCGAAATACATATGACGGTATTTACTTAGGTAATGTTCTTTCATTCTTTCCCTATTACTTGGTTTTACTTGATTGTATTGGTATTGTGTGAGCATAGCAAACTTTGAGGTTCTGAGAAGTTGACTTTTTATTTGGGTAAGATATAATAGCCTATTTGCCTATTTTTCTGTTTGCCTATTTTTTTTTCCTATCTGCCTTCTGGTGACGGCTTAGATTTTTAAGAAATAGATATTAAGTGTATATACTAGTTGTAATTGTTTTATTCTGTTATTGTGATCTATGTGCTAAATAAAAATATATTAAAATGCCTGTTTGTAAGACAAACAATTAGATCGACTTTCAAAGATGCTTAGGTTATGGGTTCTTTGATTAACACTGTCATTGCCGATGACGCACCGGTGGTTCTAGCGCTCAGTAGCTGCGGTGCGCTGAGCCCCTTCGGGCGCCGAGGCTGGGTGAGCTATCTAAAATTGCCAGCCACTTTCAAAATCAACTTATCACAATACTGGAGGTAATCCGTTTTTCCTACCTACTGCTATAGATAAGTACCTACTTATCGTGGAATGTGGCCATCTATAGTTAAAGTGGGCGCAGGAGAAAGTGTTGAACTTGATCGATTTCAAGTGGACCACCTATACAGTTTAGTAGGTCGCACAAAACAACTTCATTTGAATATTAACGCCATTTATTATGCTCATTGATCGGTTAAGGGAACGATTATCATGGAAGCCAGTGTTTTATTAAAATATCTTTGCAATTTTCAAATTCGAACAGGTACTTTTCTTCAGTAAGGAGGTCACGAGACTTTTTGGTTTTGATCTCTTGACAGACCTCATATTTTTTTTTTTTTTTTTTTATCGCTTTCACCACAGACTTTATGTCCGTGCTCTTTTTTGATCTTTATTTATTATTATTTATTGAGCTTATTTTATTTACATTTCTTAGAATCTAGTTACTCAGGGGAAACATTAATACTTACTTATAATCTACAATTTTTAACATTACAATTATTTCAACTACATTGCAAAAATAGGTGCTCTAACTAAAATCCTTTATTTTTTTTTTTATTTTTTTTACTGTTAGCTTTTGAATACATTCGGACAATTACACATTTTGTATACTCTTATAAAATGGTAGAACTTGAAGCTGCCCCCTGACCTGGCCAGTTAGCCAGTTTTTCAACGACAGCTGCGTTTCTGTTTCTTATGGCCATTTTTAGATTATAGTTTATGATTGTTTTTGCTGGTACCACCACAGCTCTTTTGATGAAGTGCCCAATCGCATCGTTGGTGTCATCAGCGTAGTAAGTGCAGCTGTTTGTGTGCCGCGATATTGCTACCACAGCATGAGGGACACTTTCGTGCAGTTTTATCCCACTTTTTGTTTTTATTATTGCCACTGTCTCAAAGGTGAGCCCCTGGGCTTCATGGATTGTAAGTATGCGGGACCCGTCTCCGTCACCGTACCCTTGGTTTTTAAGAGTTTCCTTCTCATCCTGAGTGTGGACTAGGAAAAGAGTATTGGTGAGGGAGCTGGGTATTTTCGCTCCTGTGTACATCCGAAGCGACAGGGAGTGAACCTTGAGTTTTGAGGAATGTATACCGGAGTATATCTCTCCTAGGGCATATGCAACATCTCAGACCTCATATTCCGCGTATTACGGTTTTAACAGTTTATCATTCCTACATATTGTAAGAAACCCTTATGTAATAACTAGGCATAATCTTGACCGCTGTGCTGTCGATCGCAACACAGCATGCATTTATTCTCGTAGAGTGACAATACCAATTACGGGGCTGCCATGTGCCAGCTCACTGAACAATAATAGTGGGCGTACTGGCATAGAAGTGTCAAAACTGTCAAATTTCTATGATAAGGCAATACTGCCGTTTCTTTTGACAACGATAAAATATTTGTATAGATCATTTCTAAGACACATTATCTTGATTGCGCAGTCGAGCTATGAAGAAGTCGTTAGCTGAAGTGTGTCGTTAAAGGTATTATTTGAAAGGGAAGGCTCGGACGTAACAATAAGAGAACTATGTAGACCTTTCACCTTCGTTTACCGGTACAAAGAAGATCTCACAACTTGTAGAGTTGTTCATGAGGAAATGATATAGTTCTTTTGCTAACCTGTCTTCTGATATTTTGCTGTTTACTTTATGTACAAGTACATTTATCTTCCTAACCTTTCTATGTACAGTGATGTAACTGAAGAGTGTTGTCGACCAAAGCTTGGTCGGTTAGCTTGGATCATCAAGTCTCTCTGTTTCCCAATAAGGTTTAGTGGAAGATGAACTGTCTTTGGGTTAAGCTTGCCTTTGCCATCTAGTTTTTCGTTGTTCTGTTTGAGTATTATTGAGTAATCCTTGTACGTAATATTAAACTTTTCTCACTTTACGCAATAGCTAAGTAGCATAGAGCTAAGCAGTGTTTTTTCTTTTGCTGACTGTACGACAATGAAAAACAAACGACTCGGCATAAAAGTTGACGTGGTTTGTGTTTGGATAAAAAATAAATAGGTAAAGTAAAGTAAGCTTAACGTTTTCGCGTTAACTACTCACAAATTAGTATAGGTATAAATTAACAAGCAACTAGCAAAAAAGAACGCAAAAATTTCATAGTAGGGGAAACTTCAATGTTTATTTAAATGCATTACGTCAATAAAGAACGGTGATCATCAAAAAAAATTCTAACAAAATAAAATAAGGTAGCGGTAACAACAGAGCTTTAGTAGATGTTTTACTTTACTCGCGGAGTTGCCCAGGGAGCTCCATTGTCCCATTGTTATTTCTTTGTCATCTTCACGTTCACTTTTGTAAACTTGGCTTGATCTTATCAGAGGAAAATATTAACGAACGACTGTTAATTTGTTAGAAAGTGTAATGAATATAAATTGAAATAGTTTTAATTTATTTAGTGGGCTGTTACATAATCTTGAAATTTGTATCTATTAAATAAATTTGCATATTGTGAATATTAATAATAATAGAAAACTTATCAGTTGTGAAATCAGATTTAGAAAAGAAGGTATAATTGTCAAAATACCAAAATCCAGTTCAATAAAATACAATACGCTACCACCTTCATCAATTAACACTGACTGACTAAATCAACAAAGCAGTCACTTTGATGAACCATGATGAATGGGCAACGGCGATGACCATGACAATAAACTCAGCTGATTTGTTTTCATTGCTCACTCATTGGTGATGATGACTTGAAAACCGTGCAAATTCACGTTTCGGCGTCGTCGCCCGTCACGCTCTGTTTAAAATACCTGTCTGTCTAGATGACTTAGGCACAGCATCATTGGTGTCATCATCAAATCAAAACCCTTTGACACTCTCTTTTGAATGTTGACACTCACACAAGAGCTGTACCTATACAAAGAACAACAAACAACAGTGTGCAAACACAGTAAGTAGGTATTTAACTTATATTTGGGTACTGTGCGAGCCTCATCCTGTGCTTTGGGCCACCGAGTTTGCTTAGATGAATACCTATCTGCTGGAGGTTATCTCTTCTCTGTTAGATTATAAAGACGGGATCATCAAAGTTTATGACATTTGTTTGTCATCATATCATATTCCACCTATTTCTTAGCAGCAACGTGGCAGCAACCTTTTAAAAGTTATCAAATCGCGAATGTTAAACTTTCGCGATTTGATAACATAATGCATGATTAAATGATTATTTATCGCGTACCTTGTGTTCAAACGTAGGGGAAATAATAACACAAGGTACGCGATAAATACTCGATCAGTACTCGATAAATAATCATTAACTGTGGCAGCAATCTTCAACTGATTGTCTTGGCAAGGCAAGGACCCTAGTAAAATGGCTTTTCGTCAGATACAACCACTGATAAATATGCCACCCTCAAACAAAAGGGGGTTTTGCCGATCATCAAGTATTTCCGGCGGATTGGAGAAAGGCGTTTATTTAAAGTTTTGGTCGAAGAAGGTACTTCAGCTTGTTTTGAATTTGAATATTGCCCTATAACTTGCTCGTAGGTATGACCTCATGGTTTACCATAAGACCTTTAGGTCTGGAGAGAACGTAAAGAGCAAACACTCTCGTGACCCGCTCGGCTTTCTAACGACACGATCACTTGTCGCTGTGGCGAAAATGAGAATAAATAGGGAAAAACCTTCGATTGCAGAAGCAACGAGAAATATGAATAAATAGGGAGAACCTTCGATCAAAGAGGTGGTTTCAGCAACAGCGAGATATAAGGCGGTACTTACCTAATTAATTGCTAAATGTTTCTTGGTTTTTGTCCTATTTTATTTAATAATATTTTTTTATTTATTTTGGGTCTTACCCGTACCTTAGAGAGAAAATCCTTAAAACCGTAATATGGAATTGGACAAGAAATTTTATAAACTTTTCTGTTAGCAATATTAATTTACCTGAAGCTTGACAATCAAATTAATCAATCAATGCCAATAACTAGCAAATTAAGCACTAATTTAAAGTAGATTGTGGCACCACATTTGGAAACATTAATAAAATATTGGCAGACGGTCAGTCTGTCAGCAGAAGCAAGTCCCTCGACTCGTCCAGCCGGAATGTCGAGAAAGCTGGCCACATCCGAAGGAAGGCCGCTGGTACATTTCATGCTACCCTGTTATAAGGCAATGGGCGCTAATTGTACCTCTATGGTGGGTTTTCTGTAGGTATACCTATCTACTCAGTGCAATGGATTCTGAAGTTTACAATATCACGCGACAATGTTATGGCGTCAGTATAAGATCGTCACATATTAACTATGTTAAAGGTCAATAATGAGCTGCTGATGTAGTAAATATAAAACGTACTTCTTTGGGTACAATACGTCCTCTACACGTCATACACTGGCAAGATGCATCAGTTGAAGGTTACGACGGTTTTAGAGCAGCTCTATCTCGCGATCAACATACTCTACGTAAAGCCTATTACAACTGTATTTTCTTTACAAACGATTACAGCATTTGTTTACCCGCAGTGTGATTACACTAAAATTTTTACACTTTATACCCAGTCTCCTTCCATTGGAAATATAATCCATTGGATGGGAGGATTTATTGTGATTTATTGGAATCGCACAGCCGGCCACGTAGAGTTAGAAACCTGGCGCGCACTGTAGCTCGAGTTAAAAAGATTTTGTTTCACAAGTGACCCAGCCATCTCTCCCTTCCTACAACCGATTCGGAGCCACTGAGCATCGCGTACCTATGTTGTAGTGAAAATTCGCGAGTGACGTCATAAATAAGATGAAAGTTATAGGTGTGGTGCGGTAGGTGCGTGGTGTGGTCATGGTTTGTATTGGCGGTGTACTGCTCATGGCTCTGGGTACTTTAAATTCTCGCTGCATTTTATTTTATACGTGGTGAAAAGAGAGGCATTAATTGCCTTGTCGTCGGACAATTCTCATCCTCAACAACCTATATTGGTCCACTGCAGGACGCAGGCCTCCTCCTAACAAACGCCTTATTGGCTCTTATCTCACGGGGGGGCCCATAATCCCCACGCTGGGCATGCGGGTTGGGGATCGCAGTTCGAAGAATTATTCTGCAGGGGGCGCTGCTGCCCACCCCTGGTCGATATCCCTTAGTCGTCTCTTACGACACCTGACACGTCGGACAATAACAAATGAAAATTATTATAATAAAATAAGCCACGTAGACTTAGCTTACCTAAATTATCTGGCATGCTGCCTCAAGGCCTCTGTGGAATCGATCTCACGCCAAGGACCGAGTCTCTGTGACTACTATTCCGAAACATTTCAGTTCACGTGTATAACCGAACTACTTAGACAAAAAAAACCTATAGTTTAGTCGCCGGGGCTATAATAACTGAACTACTGGTGTATAACACATGTTTGGTACATCGTTTCCATTCTCAGATATTACTTTAGTACATAATAAATCTCTTAGATGGCAATAGACTCCAATCGACAAATTATCTGCTGGCTATTAAATAATGGCCAGGTGGGATGACGATCTGCGAAAGACTGCAGGCAGATGCTGGAAACGGCAAGCTGGAGACAGGGTGATATGGCGCTCATTGGGGGAGGCCTATGTCCAGCAGTGGACTAAGATAGGTTGATGATGATGATGATTAAACAAGTTGTTGAAAGGGGAAATCACAAAAAACTGTTTTTTGTTAATTAGAGTCATATTCCATATTATCAGAAGAGAAACTAATCGTGCGTGGCTTATGTTATGTTCTGTGTACAACTCCGATGCTACTATTCTCAGGAAAGCAAGAACGGTAGTATTTGAACGACACAAGAACTAAGGTAAAAGCTAATCATCTATACTCAATTGGTACTCAATACTCAATCATTTATTGCATTCTATAGGCGCACAGATGTGTGTATACTCTGGCTAATGAAGTATCACTATAGACCCTGCTGGGCACACAATATGTACGGAGAGAGAGGAAGACGTCATAGTTACAAGGCATATGTTACTCTTTTGCATAGTTCTTATTAATCGTTTAAATATTCGTTAATTGGATTCATAATCATTTAATCGATATTATAAATGAGAAAGTTTGGATGTTTATATGTATGTACGGATGTTTGTTGCCTCTTCACGCCAAAACTACTGAACGGTTTGAAATTTGCATACACGTAGTTCTAGGCCTTGAATAAAACATAGGTTCCTTTTCCCATGAATCAATTTCCATGGGATATAAATAACCCTTAAACGTTTCGAAATAAACAACGCGAAGCCGCGGGCATAAACTAGTCGTTTAATAAAAAAAAATCCAAAGCTTCAGGTAGTTTACTAGTATCTGTATTATCACCTACCTACTCTGCATTCCAATACGCCCAATGATCCACTGGTCAGCTAAGTTTTCTCATAGTTTTCACTCGTGGGAAACGGCTCCAAGGATGTGAACTGGTCTGATCGAAGTAATTACAGGCAAACTCGGGTTTTCAATAGTTAGTAGGTATTCTATCTAGCAATTTGTTAAAGTGGATCTTGAAGGTATCGCTGAAATAGCAACCCATGGGTTTAGTTATAGGTGGGAGCGGATTTTTGGTGAAGTATTAGAATTCCGGTTACTGATTTAGTCGACCGGACTTTTGAACTACACTTCCGGATTAGAGAGTCTTAACATCTTAAGCCATAAGCTATGTAGTCCGGTTGTTTACGTGAACCGGACTTATTATATTGTTAGTATTTAACTACGCTTACTTGGAGCCTTCCTTGCCGCACGCATGCCGGACGCTATAATTTTCTTCAATAACTATCAAAATTCACCCTCATCATTTTTGTAATTTGAACTATTTCGAATTTATCTTGGTTATTAAAATGCAGATTGATTTTGATCTTTGAAGTTATTTTACGTGTAAAAGTCCTTTATCTTTCACAACATATGCGTTTGTATAGTAACCCAATTTATAAAACATCGCTCCAAACATACAATATTTAGTCACGCAACGGGAACATAACATGTATTACGACACTGGTCAACAAATTAGCTGTCATTACGAACATCTCCGAACCTACTTAAAGAGGCGGTTAAAATAATGCGACTCACCTCAGTAGTTACGTAAATAACATATTTGGTAACCGGAGAGTTAGCTACTTATCTTTTACGGTTGATTCCACATAGGCGACAAAAAGTATCATGACTGCAACAAGCTAAGAAACAAGAGATGTCTTCACTGTCTCTCCTATTGTTATAAAAACAACATCCGATCCCATTGTTAAAAAAGTCGGTTGTCTTTTTATGTTACCTACCTGTAGGTAGTTGTTACAGTTATTTGTTAGCATTGATTTCTGCCGACTCATTGTCGATTTTATGTCGCGGCGTAGACGTGGCCCGCGTGTGCTTCATCTTAAATCTCATTTCTATTTTTATGACCAATGCTGTGATATTAATGCTATTTGGTAGTTGTATTGGAGTTCCATAACGTACCGACAGAAAGATAATTTCGTTCTTTGACGGCACAGAAGCTCATAAAAAAACTTGTTGCGTTTAAAGAATTCAAATAACTTTGAGAGTAGGTAAACGTAAAATATATTTTAAGGTAAGCAGGATACGGGATTATTTTTTTAAAGCTTAAGTCTGGTCAAGCGGATAAAGAAACTGTAGAGTCGAAATTTTTTTTTTTCTTAAAGAGTACCTATTATCGGTCTTTGGATGAAAAGATTCCGATCTACTGATTGGAATATTTTGATTATAATATCATTCTATTATATAAATGCGAAAGCTTACATCTATTAATGTTTTTACTCCTTCATGCTAAAATTACAGAACGTACCGGCCTGAAATTGGTACAATTACAAGTATTTTAAGACCTAGATGAACATTTATAGGCTAGTTAACCGTGCGAAGCTGCGGCGAGAATCTAGTTTTACGTAATTTCTACAGGTTAAAATACCAAACCGAAATATCCGGACGAAAGCGAATCTGTTTGTACCTCTCTTTAGCAAGCTGTAAAAAAGTAAAAGTTCTTCTCTACACGTCAATACTTATATCTTGAGTGGAAGGGCGATAGGGTTCATAATTGAACGTGATTTGTCAGTTTTGCCATGCGACTTCTACTAACATAGGTGCATTGAATGGTTCAAATTTATATCTTATCGCGTAGATTGCTAGAGTTAATATTAAATGGTACTTGTCAGGTTTTGTTACTACGTTACTTTTAACGTGAACTTTCTAGGAAGGTCATGTGGAACAGAAAAAGCCCGGAGAGGTTAATGAATTAGTTCCATTTATTATTACGAATGTTATGTATTAAGTTAGGTAATATAATTCTCATTGTTTATTTTGTGTGACTAATTGAGATTTAGTGCTAGCTGTTATTTTTTATTCTCTACCTGAATATATAGGTCTCACGTATTTAATTCAGAATAGTCTATGTCTACTTGTCTAAACCCGAACTTAAATATTATTATTATCTAACTACGTTATATTAAGGATTTGTTTGTTCTTATATTAAAACAGAAGATAAGGTTTACTGAAAGAGATTAATTCAAGTCATAATACTGATTTCATCCGTAACGTGCGTGACTTAAACCTAAATGATTAATAAATATATATAGTAGGTTTTATGTTTCTATAGGTTTATTAAATTTCATTGATAATCAGCCTCCATTCGTTTTCTGTTTTAACACGATCGTGCGATTGAGCTTCGATTTAGTACAATAGTGAAAATAGAGCTGTTAACAAATTGACACGAAAAAAAATCGGATTGAATGAAGCTTGGGAAATAGAGAGACAAGATTAGAATTCTCGAAGAAATGTAGAGTCCAGAAGATTTTTTTCAGATTTTTGTCTTATATTCATTTTTCGTTCGGACAATTTTTCGAAAGCTAGTACAAGCGATTTCAAATCTATTTTCCAGAATCTAGCAACGACTTATGAATTTGGAAGGTTCCACGGTTCAACCAAGTCATGACATAACGTAGAAAGAAAGTAACTTCATAATTTTTCCAACCATTGAGTTTATACATACGAAATTGTTAACACAATTGAGCAATGTTACACTTGATTGAGTTATTGAGTCGTAAAAGCGTTGATTGATTGTACCTAACTTTACGGAACACACTTTTTTCAAACTATAATAATTTAATAATCCTTTATATAAATTCACTCAAAGCTTTGCTTGTTTATTTACGTGCATAATTACGAGTGGATTACGCATTCTATTTCTGTCACCCTTTGGCTGCATTCTGACTATGAAAAAAACAAAAATAAATGAAGTAAGTAGGCTGCGAAAACAGAATGCATGATACACTAACGAGTGTATGTAGGTAAATAACCCTACTGGCCACTATGAGGCCTGTTTTATAAAATCACCGTGTAAAAGAAGAAAACAGGCTGTATCTTCCGGGTAGTTTTATACTTACATAATTCAGATCAAGCTAAGCTACACCTAACAGCAAAGTGGTGCAATGTCAAGGCCGCGATCGGTTCCGGTGGTGTGGCTCAACCGAGTGTGACGGTCGCGCACGAGTGTCGGCTTACACCGATCCAGACACGCAGCTTTGATCATTTCCTCCAGTGTCAACGTTGCAACTTCTTAGTCTAGGGGTGTGCATTGTTTATTTTGCGTGCAAGATCCGTTTAAAATTTACTCTCGAAAGTTGTAAAAAAAATGGGACATGGTAAGTACTGCCTCAGAATTTGCACCACCCCAACATTACTCACCCCGCGGACGCTCTTATTTACTACAGTAAGTAAGAGGCGACTAAGGGATTTCCACCAGGGAGCGGACTGCAGCTTCTCCTGCAGAACAATTTTACTACCGAACTACGATCCCCAACCCAACCCGCATGCCCAGCGTGGGGATCCACCCCCCATATGATAAAAGTGCTTATCAAGCTCAGGCCTGCGTTCAGCAGTGGACCAGACAGGCTGTAGAAGTAAAAGTAAGAAAAAAAATGTAACCGTATAAAAGATAGCTTTAGAAATCGGTATAGGGCGATGGGTGTATGGTTGAGGAAATAATACTTATACGAAAGAAAAAATTACGCGCGATAGTTTCTTTACCATAGTTATGATGAATTGTTAGAATGGGTTTTTTTCAATACGTTGACGAAGTGGACAAATCCAAGAAATGGTCTTGTTGAGTTGTACTGTGTAGGTACATCAAGAAATGAACATATCCAGAACTGCTCATATCTGAAAGGCATTTTACGAAGTGGTCACAGAATGCCTAAACGATCGAATGAAACCTACTTAAAAATGCCATTCTCCTTAAGTGAATTCCCCACCGTGCCCAACAACTTGACACAGATCGACTACTCAAGTCGATTTGGATGCGAGCCTCGAAACTTGCTATCTCTTGTAAATCAATGTTTTCTCCAATCACTGCCGACTGCTTACCATATTTAGTCTTTGGGTACACATGAGGATCGCGTCTTTGACATGTTTTAATCATTTTTTTATTTAGGTACCTATAAATCTATTCACGGGTATTTTTTTTTGTTTATTTACGTATTTTTCCTGACGTTTCAACAGCCGTTAAAACACGATTTTTTTTAATTTAAGTGGTGTGCTTAGTTAAACAAATCTAAGCTTTTTTATTTTGTTAATTTGTGTTTACCTATTAAAATCGGAAACAATAGGGATAATTAATAAACTCATTCTATTTATTGACTCAATTCAAATTAACAAATAACCAATTGTAACATAAATTACGCAAATTATTGTAAATATTTGTCGGAAGTTCTCATTGCCATCAGTCAAGCTTTTTAACCCTGCAATCCGTTACGAAATGTACATTGACATTGCAATCTACTCGCATTCCACCTTTCTTGAAAAGGACATTGGGCAACACCTTGTGCTAAGTTTCACACCTACATTTTTGGCAACAGCATTACGATCATTTACTTCAAAACTGTAGGTGTGAAAAAGCCTACGGGCTTTTTTAACATTATTATCTAGTTTGTGGTCTTCGCACGCGTTTCACTGGGATTATAAGCCTATAAATAAAGGGTTTTCAGATCCAGAACTTTAGGCGCGCAAAATTTCGGGTCAAACCAGTTAGTAGTTTTGGCTATGCCTTCGCCTAAATATACACACAGCAAAAATTTCGCCTTTCTAGTAAAGGTGGTAAGGTAGGATTTGCATTATCACGACAATATAAATCCTATTAATTTATATTATGACATTAACTTTAATATAAGTATTATAAAACTAAGGTATAATTAAAACTTTCACAACTATCATGGTTATTAACGCTACAGTAATTTACCATGATTAGATATAATTTTGAGGTTTCCAATATTTCGGCACAGTTTCATGCGCCATGATCACGAAATAACTGAAGGCACTGCGAGTGAGTTTTTTGGCAGACATACCGATCTACTCTAATTTATCGGTCAACTGTTTTTTTTTTTGTGGTGTTTTAAGGTATATTTAGTTTCAATCATAGATATGGGAAAGACATTTAGGGTGGAACAGGGCAAATTCTTAGCACTATTGTAGTCTTCCCTACCTGCAAAGGTGCCGACAAAGAAACAAACAGCTGTCTATGTAGACAATCGTCCGTGGATATCATAGACCAATGATGTTGATGATTCCAAACTTATCAATGGGACGACCTCACTTTCATATCTCTAGCCGAGTCAGGACACGCACCTGTGCCCAAAACACACATCCTGTGTGTCAATACACCTGCATGTGTAGGTAGATCAAATACAAATCTCATTTAAATGTGCAGGTAGATGAAATACTAATCTCGTTTAAATCGGTTTCTTTTTAGTAAAAAAGGTTTAATACTCTTGATAAGATTTTTTGTTACGAATAACTTTTATTTTGTGGATCTCTGCGGTGCATAACTCCGCCTGAGATGCCTGGTTTGAGTGCAACCATTGGACGCTGAATTATATTAATAATGCTGGACAATTCACACGCAAAAAAGTAATAGTATAAGTACATACCTAGATAAATATCTATCTACTCTACAAATATCTGCGCTTGGTGTTTTAATTGTATTGTATTCATTTATTTCAGATAATTATCCATATTACACATACACAAAATCAAATGAAATTCAAAATTACACAGGCAATAAAATAAGATTAGATAAATTAGGTTACAGATTTTTAAGATAGACATAAGCTAGACCTTCATTTGTCCACAATCTCACGTGATGGGTAGTGACGATGTGGCCAAAGATGAATTACGAAGGTTTAGAAGACACCTAAGTATTCACTCTTAACTTAATTTGCAGCCAGAATCTAGCATCGAAATCTACTTACATGGTGTGTAAAACTTCCTGAATTATTAATTTATTTTAATAACCTTGCAATTCATTTAACTCAATGCAACGAACATGACGTAAACTTTAGTAATGCAGAAAAACTTGCCTTTTGATTACATAAAGCGCTGTAGGTATATTTAATTAATATTGAGATTGTTACCTACTTTCACTGCTTGCGAAGTTATGAATTATGTATTTAGCGTTGTGTTCAATCGTCAAAATGGCAGGTTGTGGTTGATTATTTATATTTTTATAATTCTAAGGTCGAGAGTTCAAACCCAACGATACATAAAATTAAGGAATTAAATAATAATTTTTTGTTGCAAGTTTTCAATTTTATTAACCGACTTCGAAAAAAGGAGTTTCTATGTTCGACTGTATGTATGTTTTTAAATGTATATTCGTGGATTTCTCCGTCAGTTATGGATTGATTTTGAAAATTCTTTCGCTATTGCATAGAAAATGATACTGAGGTGATTCTATAAAAGTTTTATTCCCGAAAAGTTAGTATTTATCTCACAAAACTTAAAAACAGTTTATAATTAAGGGATTCGAAGTCAGTTTCCAGTTTTTTTTATTTCAGATTCAGATTTATTTATTGCATACATATACATACATTAATACGTTGTTTTAGATTAGGTGGTTATTAGCTTAGGGGTAAGTACATGTACCCTGTAAGGGCGCAGCAATTTATTTAAATTTTATTAAATATTATTGATACATTTTTCAAAACAACAAAATTGTTTTATACAAGATCTATGTTTTTATTTGGTACAAAAGTACAAAAATGTAAGACCAATGCTCCATACATTTAAGTCACATTTACAAGTGAATTTTTTGCGGCCAAAAAAATTAGAAAAATTGGTAAATTTGTAGTAACTAAAGTAGTAAGTAAAGTTATTTTTTTTAAATATAAGACATTTCATATTGCTCGCGGTAATTTCGAATGGCAGCGTAATAAAAACCGCAGTCACAATTACGCCAGTAAAATGTTATTAAACACAATTTTATTTATGCAAAGTGTAACATCAAAGTAGAATTGTGTCTGTTTGTTACATAAAACCACAATCCGGAAACTGGTGCACATCAAATGTCATTTAAAAACATAGATGATGCAAAATATTCATGTACTTTTACTATTGCAATTCTCTTTTAAGCATGACCCAGAAAAACTAACGTATTATTAAAAACGCACCTAAATGTATGTAAAAATATACATAGTATTACGTGCTATATATTTTATAAGTACTTCTGTACGATTAGTCCTATTATCATTTACCTACCATTGTGAGACTTTGTCCCATTATTTGTTCAATTAAGTGGTTAAGGGTTAAATGCACTACTGACTATGACTTGGTCATTCTCTTAAGTTTTATAGGTACTTATTATAATTATGTCAAAAACTAATCATCAAACCAAAGAAGCCAAAAAATTGGACGCTTCTCGTAGCGAGCGCGTTTATGTCTTTGATAAGGAATTTTCGAAATATCATTAAGTTGTTTTTTTTTGTCGAGTATGTACCTAGAGACAATGTTTGTATCCCATTATAATATTCTAAGGTAACTTACCAAAAACTTTCCATAAGTAGGTACCTACTTTTACTGTACAATTGAATAGGCTACCAATAAAACAGTAAAAAGTATACTTACAGCAATAGCTACCTATGTACTCGTACTTACATCTAAGTTTTAGGTGAGTTAACCTTTAACTACCGAGTTACGAAACCTTTCTCACACTTCAGTGTAAACAGACGGAGATCTTGCCTTCCGTGTTAACCCTGCGCGTACGACACCTAAAGTACAGTCGATGGACAAGTTACGTTTACTTTGGTACTTAACTTATAAAACAAGTTGTTAAAAACTAGAAAATAAAAAGTCTATATTCGAGCGTAGAGTAGGTAAGTTGCAGAATGTGACATTATATCCGAACAAAAAACTAAAACGACATTAAAACATGATTGTTAACAATATTTATTGAAGAAATGATTTAAAATCGAAGAGATCTACCTGTACATAACTAGAAAGTTAATTTCAGGGGAAGTACGGGACTATTTATCTTTTATACTGATAATTAAAAAATATTTAATAAAAGTAGACCTAAACAAGAGTATCTCTTATTTGATTAGTAGAAATATAAACTATTCGTTTATTTTTCTACTGAAAGAACTGCAACGTGCATGCGTAGAGTGGGGTGAATCGGAAAAATGAAATTTTTGGAGCTCTCGCCAAGAACCAAGGAAACCAACGGGTAGGAACCAACAGAAGAAGCATTAAAGACTACCCGAAAGTGGAAACAAATGGGCAAATTATGATGATATCTGATAATTAATCGTAATCAAATGAAGCCAATCAGCTGCACAAATAGTACGGATCACTCATGCTCACGAATACCTGCCGATTAAATACCCTCAATTTGTAAAATGATTAGATCTAGTACCACTGTTTGTTCACAAAATAAACGATTATTATTATTATTCCGTCTCAGGGCTCCGCTCTCGACTGTACCGGCCAGCCCCGCGGTTCCGCTCGCAAATTTCTCAGCATGACACACTTCGCAACATATTTGCTTTACGTAATAATTTAGAGAGGATGCTAACCAATTGAGTAATATGTAATTTTAGATTTCAGTGAAATTGCATCTGCGGTTTTGTAACATGAAGACTTGAAGTTTTCCTATTTTTTTTAGATGTGAATCACCATATTTAAAAAAAAAACACGGTACTTATCTGTAGCACTATCTGTGTATTACATGCAAAATCTTTTAATGAACAGGATAAATAGATTTCTTAATATATTTTAAACCTTCCAATATTTTTTTTATTCTAGTTTAAATAAAGTTTTCATTATTACGGTAGATATTAAAAAAAATACCAATTAATTTTGCAGTTATCAATAGATGTGTTGAACGGAAACAACAAAAAAATCACTTGCGTTTTGCTTCCAAAAAGATACAACAATCATATCATAAATCAGTTTTAATATCAGGCTATTTCATCAATTGTTATCTTTCTAATATTTCCTTTTCCATCTTATAACTACGAGTAAGTAAACGGTTATTTCAAAGCAATTAAAATAAACTCTACGTCTACTCGTTGAAATCGCACGTTCAAAATATCCCAACCCCAACAGAAAGTCACCTGCGCAAAAATAGCTCGGACTCGTCCCATCAATAAAAACTTGCCTTCCGATGATGAATCGATCGGACTTTCACTAAAGAAAGTGGACTCGCCCAAACCCAAATTCACCATCCTGGTAACTTATAAAAATAAAAAAAAGCTTACCAAAAAAATGAGGCGCATATCCGAACAAGGCACTTAAAATAAAAAAACAAAACAGACACAACACAGGCGCGTCGCCGCGCGCGTCGGTATGGACTAACGCAGGCGCAGGTCTTGGAAAGCTTCTCTCAACCTTTTTCGAATGTAAGGAGGTAAGGTATTATGTAAAGTTGTAAAAAAGCAAGTGCATTATGAGAGTAATGGACGTCAAATGTAAGTAATTTGATAGTAACATAACGTTATGATGGTTGATGTGGGGTTAATGTAACACAGATGGTTTTGATAACTTAACTTATTTCAGTTTTGTTGTGGTTATTAAGCTTCATTACCCAACATATTTAAAACTTAAGTAGCACTTCAGCGAATGGAATAATTTTCGTAAAAATTACAAATTCAGTTTTGTAACAATGAGCCATTTAAATTTATTGAAGGAGATCAATAAAAATGATTGATCTCCTTCCCCTAAGCCTTACAAAATGATTGATCTCCTTCCCCTAAGCCTTACAAAATGATTGATCTCCTTCCCCTAAGCCTTACAAAATGATTGATCTCCTTCCCCTAAGCCTTACAAAATGATTGATCTCCTTCCCCTAAGCCTTACAAAATAATAGAAAATTAAATTATTTATTAAGATCCCAACCTCTAATTATAATGTCGTTAATTGAAATGTCCATTATAATGCACATCCATCTAAATGAACGTATTGAGATGCCCCTGAATATTCAATTGCATTACCGTTTATTAAGGTTATTGTGCAATATTAATCTCAAAGTGACTGTACGAAGGTTTCTGTATGAACGAATAGGTAATCAGTGTTATAGGCGATTTGAACATCTCTATGGCCGGTTTTACCAAGCATCTGACAGCTGTGAGTTTCCAAATCTGATTATAACTTTAAACCTAAATAGAGTTTACGAAATCAACCATTACAGATAAGAATACAAGAGCTTTATGTAGTTTTACAAGCATGTACTACCAAACAGCATATTTTTTTTATATCACCGAGGTGGCAAATGAGCATGCAGCCAGCTTGATGGAAAGCAGTTCCTGCAGCTTACGGATGGACGCCTGCAGCATTATGAATACTGTACGCGCGTTGCCGATCCTTAAACATTACATGTGTGTTCCGATTCGAGTCGGATTTGTGTTGAGTTGATAATGAATTAGTAAATCTAAAAAATTTATAAATATCTTCATTAAATAAAATAAAAGCTAAAGCTTAGCCCCGCTGGTCAATTCAAATATGTTAGTGAGTGCATCAATCATTACTATTTTCGGAGTTCTAAGACTGGATTTTGATTGCCTACGAATTAAATCTAAAGAAAATTAATTAATGAGCGGCGTAAATATTCATTTTCATATCAGTTATAGTAACTTTATGCATACAGGGATTGTTCTTATGTGTAGGTAGTCTTAGTGGGTACAAAATGCATGAAAACCCTGTCAGGGCGTAACAAATATTTGGGTTCCCTCTTGTTAGATTAATAATTTTGTTATTTCATATTTATAGAATTAATTGATTTCGGAATTGTATGATTAAAATAAGTATTGGTTATCAAAATAGTATATAGACAGATAGAAAATACTTTATTAAACCGCATAAAAAGAAAACAATACAAACAAACATGCTTAGAATAGAGGATGTATAAAGGGCGGCCTTATCGCTGTGAGCGCTCTCTTACAGGCAAACTTCGGATGTACTGGACATGGAAGAAGAATATATACGATGACACTTGAAACAATCTATTATGTAGGTAACTATTATAGTATGAATGATGCACTCACGCATACATCTGAAGCCAGTTGCTCATATTCTATTTCTCTTCCAAAATCTGTTTTTTTGTATTTGTATTTATTTATTTCCCCGTAAGTACACATGTTACACTTGATGTCTATACACTCTATATATAATTTATATTACAATAATCACAAACAAATTTTTGACATATGAAACACCATAAGGGATGTTCAAAAAATAAAAAAAAAACAGACAGACATACTCTTCTACAAATTAAATAAAAATAATTGGTCAGACTAAAATGAATAATAAATAAATTAAAATTTATGTCAAAGTAGTCTGTCTGCTGTACAAATGTATTGTCAAACTATACTTAGAATAATGTACAAAGTACATAATAAACATAAAAATAATAATAATCATGAAATAATGTCAAATGTACAATTATTTAAATTCATAATGTAAATAAATCTGCTGTCTAAGGGCATTGTCTAATAAACTAAAAGAAAAATAAAATTAGGCAATAAATACAGAATCATTGTAAAACAATGTCAAAGTAGTAATACAATTAATATTGCTGCTGGAAAGGGGCATTGTCGAATCAAACTAATAATATCAAAAGGTATAAAATGCGTAAAATGAATAGCGGTGCATAACGAACTATGCAAAACAGATTTATACATTCGTTTTATTTATAATTCAATACAAAATAAGTAATCCTAGAGAATAAGTTACCAAACAACTTTTAATAGAAAGTAGATAAGCTTGTAGTTTTACATAAAAATACGATCTTATGCTTTCTTAATCAATTAATGTAACCTGTTCAATGTAATCAGGTGGTTGTGCTTTTCAAATGATAATACAAATACACATAAACTCAGTAAATAGCGGGTTCTAAATGTAAGTTAAAGTTATGTGTTTTGATTTATTTTATTTATCCTTGAAGAAAATTGTATCATTTAATCGTCTTGGGGACGTCTTGCAACAGTCTGCAGTTAGCTTTATTGTTTCAATTGTAAATACTAGTTCTAATTTGTTTTTATTATTTTATCGTAATTTTCTTTGTTAATAAAGGCCACTGCCCTTATATCATTTAAAATAGCCCTTATGATAGTAGTTAGGTTGTCAAAATATTTTTTTTAAGCTGTCGTTCATGTTAGGTTACTATTAAATCTTGTATAAATTTTGAGTCTTTTGGTACTTTTGTGTGTGTGGTAGTATTAAGAAGCTTTTGCCTAGCTAATGTTTTTTTTTATAAAAAGCGTGATGGCTTAACCTAGCTTACATACGTTACATACGCATGAGCTTGTAGATATTGAACTTGTTTTTTTCCCGCGGCTTCACTTTGTTTGTATATAAATATCTAAATGTTTTTCTATCCCATGGAAATTGATGGAATAAAAAGTACTTTGTTTTAGTTCAAGATCAATTTATGCGGAATTTCAGCCCGATCCGTTTGTTACTTCTTCACGAATGTACATACTTCATCCATCCGTACATCCAAACTTTCGCTTTTATAATATTAGTGTGATAGAGTTATTTTTGTAATGGTTTCTAACTCACGATAAAATCGGCACAGGTACAGTTGTTTAGGTGCCCAAAATTCTTGACCTTTTGAACCCATTTGAGATAATTGCCTCATAGAGAAGGGCCAATCTCTTTCCACTCTAAATTAACTTTTATGGAATAATGATATAATAATTTCAATATTTATTGGGCAAAGATTAGGCATTTGGTTGGATATGGCAAATGTAGAGACAGATCGAGTACCTGTATAAGTCGTATACGTAAAGAATGAGATTGAAAATGACAGCGGGATAGCATGCTCTCCCGCATAGATCACATTTGATCTAAATATGATCTGAGTGGGACAACATGTTATCTCGCTGTCATCTCCAATTCCATTCTTTATCTACAACACATACGAGTAGGTATTCAATTATAAACAAACAAATAATGGATATTTATGTACATTTGTATATATAAAAAGAATGGTTTGAAATCAAATAATATCCCAAAAATTACCCTGAGTGCGAGGGCACTATAATAATAAAAAAAACCACCGCACCGATAGAAATGTGTCTGATTCAACTTGTCCGTAGTAAATTCGATATTGAATAGTTCAGTTAGCTATTTATTTAATATAATTACCTGTGTTTGGTTTGTTATAATTAGTTTGCTCAACATATACGTTTATATATATATATATATATATATATATATATATATACAGGGTGGTTTTTTGAGAAGGGCGGTGATGGCCAACTCTGAAACCGCGAGAGTTAGGGAAAAGTCGTGAAAGGAGTCATGCCCTCGATTTATAAGAAAACAATAACTGCATATTTCTTTTTTTCAAAAATCTTTTACTTTTGACGGAAATGGACCAGAGTGATTTTTGAAAAAAAAAATCACCCTGTATTATTAAACTAATCGATTCTGTTGCTGATAAGGATTAATCTTTGCAAATAAATGTTTTACTAAAAATGAAAGGAAATAGCAAATTTTTACATTTTACTTTTAGTATCTCAATTTCACCTAACTAATAAGTTGCTCAAAATGGTTTCCATTGACTCTAATGCATAAGTTTATACGTCTCTCTAGAGACTTAACTGCATTTGATATCATGACAGGATTTATCCTCGATAAAGTATCAAGCAATGAGATTTGTAAGCTCTCAACTGTATCGTAACGAGCTTTGTAAAGTTCGTTCTTGACGTAACCCCATAGGAAATAATCAAGCGGTGTGAGATCGGGTGATCTTCCCGGCCATCTCACCTGATGAGTGCCAATCCATCTATCCCCAAAATGTTCATTCAGCATATCTCTAACCACACGGCTGTTGTGAGCTGGGGTCCCCGTCTTACTGGAAATACATATCAAATTTTAAAAAATAGGCCTCCATCAAATCTTCTCACATAACGACCAAAAAATTTAAATAGGAGGTGAGTTTTCTTCCGTGTATAAATAAAAAAGTGAAAATTTGCTATTTCCATTCATTTTTAGTACAACATTTATTTGCAAAGATTGATCCTTATTAGCAACAGAATCGATTAGTTTAATAATACAGGGTGTAATTTTTTTTTTAAAATCTCTCGGGTCCATTTCCGTCAAAAGTAAAAGATTAAAAAAAAAAAAAATTTGCAGTTATTGTTTTCTTATAAATCGAGGGCATGACTCCTTTCACGACTTTTCCCTAACTCTCGTGGTTTCAGAGTTGGCCATCACCGCCCTTCTCAAAAAATCACCCTGTATATATATATATTGCACGCCCAATAGGGCAGAATACATTGTGACATTCCATTAGATTATAACAACTTTTAAAACATGTATTTCATGCAATAAATTTGATTGATTGATTGATATCTGTAACATGACTATTCTCTTTGATTGCTGGTTAAAAAGTTTCACTGGTATGATTATGACATAATCGACCTTGTAGGTTTTATTACAATAAAAACATTAAATAAACAATGATGATTTATCTATTATAATAATTTAGAATGTATGTTTGTGAATTTGTGTAACTATGTCAAAGTAATAAAAAATATTAGTATGTAATATAAAATACCTAATTGTAGTTTTTAATACTCATATCAATAAATTATCAAAAACATGGTTATCAAAATTAACAAATAAAGAAAAAAATCATTAGATATTATTTTTATTTGATACCCCACTTACCACGAACCTGGTGGCGTGACCCAGTGACCATTACAAAAACAAGATTGTTAAAAAATGACGATGATTATCCCAAAAGTAGGCCTAACAATGCAACGAAATAAAAAAGTAACCAAAATTACATAACCAAAATCGTTAGTAGAAGATACATTGAGTAATTTTGTTAAACGCTGATCGTTAACGCGAAAGAACCTTGTGGTTTGGGTTACAAGATGACCTAAAGGTTATTGAAAACATACGGGCCCAAAATTTGCCCTAAATCGACTATTAGAGGTATACTCCTCGGTTCTAGAATCCAAGATATTTTATGTCAACTAAGACATTTTATAAATTTAAACTTTACAAAGACTGATAACACTAACAGAAACAATCTTCAACATTGTATTTTCCACATGCACAGCGAAATACGTTCAAATGCGAGTTCTAAATAGGAAGAAACATGATGAACATTTTTTTTCACGCTTCTAAGATTTGATACATGTGTCGTGAAATATTTTCCACCAACATTTCCTAGGTTTAGACCCTCTTTGTTTACAAAAAATATCAATACAACACATATAATAGTACCTATAGAAGATTATCGGACACTTACATTTTAATTGACGGTTTTACTGAAGTTTTACATTAAACGTCAAAGTTAACCGACGAAACTGCTGATCGTTAGATTATTTATCAGAGAACACCAGCCTTAAGACAAGTGTTTCCATCTCTCAAAAAACTACCCGAAGACACGAAAGCGTGTTAAATGGTTTAAAAAAAAAACCGTGATTGTAGGTGCAAAACAACACAAGCACAAGCAAAGTTTTGTTTAAGGTAATAATAATTGTGTTTTAAGCTTTACGGAGAGTTGAGGTTTAAATTTATTTCATACATCTGGTGGTTATGAAATGAAAACGTCAAAATCTTTTTCTCACTATTGCAACTTCGTAAATAACTTTATACATTGTTTTAATGTAGGTAAATCGTTTTTGAGCAATCAAAATAAATAAAGAACTCACACAATAAACTACCCTGAGTCAACTATGAGGACATCCAATTAATCACCAAGCATATTAAACCTCCAATTAATATTAAAGTTTCTTTTACTCACGACTGTATTAATCACGATAATTGCAGTATTTCTTTTCTTTACGAAATAAAGTAATTTGGAGGGTCTTGAACCTTATGGCGATTATGTACCTATAGGAGTGCAGTCTATAACTCTATTAGATAAGCTACAACAAAATCAGTAGTTATGGTTTAAAAACAGTAGGAGTGTAAGGTTCCTGTTTTACCGTGTTTACAACTTATCTATACTTATTGCTATTTTTAGAGAACCCTGGTGTCTAGATAAACCCAATCTAGGATTTAAGGCACTATTAACCAAAAACATGTAATCTTTTTGACAATATATGATGTCTCCTCCTCCTCCTCCTCCTCCACATCCTATATTGGTCCACTGCTGGACGCAGGCCTCCCCCTGATAAGCGCCTAAATGATATCTATCTATCTACAATCATTAGATCGAGTGGATACAAAGTTTTCAAGTATTTTAATTATCCGTGGCGGTCGTGGCGTAAGAATCGACCCCTTTACGGGCTGAGTAGCCCGTAGATGTGGTAAGAGTCGACTAAGGGAACCTACCAGGAGGAAGGTCAGCAGCTTTCTTCTGAGTACTTTGAACACCTACACTATGATCGATCACCAATCCCCCAGCCAAGTGTGGTGATTGTAGAAACACCTCTTTATTATTTATTATTCACCACATTTCACGCCTACTGCTCAAATCCTCACCACCGCCGACCATCATTACATTACTCAATAGTACAATTATTGTTATTATTCCTTCACCGACGCGGCGGCATGTATTGATGATGAGTGATGGTGTGTCGCGTTTATTGTTGTGATGGGATGTTACGGTGGAACGACTTCTATTTAAACAGTTGTTGGATATTCTACTTTGTCAACTAAATCGAAAATGTGTCTAAAATGTAAATAAGGATCTCAAGAGGCGCAATTATGCAGGTCTCGACAGAGCCTACACATTTGCTCCCTAGATCCGTGGGATACCGAGGCTTTCCAGTTTTTTAAGAAGTTACCTATCTGAGCGTCTGGCCGAAGCGACGCGTGACCCGAGAGCTGGTGGGTATCTGGCACAGCGCATCAGCATTGTCATACAGTGGGGCAATGCAGCCAGCGACTTGGGGACGTTTCCGACTGGTTTGATATGGATCAGTTGAGCTACCTGTGGATTATTATATCCTTAATATATTAAAATTAATCCCTATTTCTCTTGGTCACGGCATCACGCGAACGGCTGGGACGATTTTGATAATACATTTTTTGTTGTGTCTGTTATTAAATATTTTTAAACTTACGCGATCTGAACACATTATTATTAAACTTGCACATTACTGTCGTAGGCCTGTTGAAACGTCGGGAAAAATAGATAAATAAACGCGATAAATACCCGTTAAATAATAATAATAATAATGTGTTTGTTATTGACAGGAGAAGGTTCTTACTAGAGATGGGCCGAGTACTCGGTTGATACTCGGTACTCGGCGTACTCGGCCGAATAACTCGGTTTGAATGCCGAGTTTGTTTAAAAAAAGCAATATATTTAGATAATATAATTAAAACAACAGTTTTAATCAAAAAGTATTTATTACTAATTTAGGAAATCTTTGACAATCTAAATATTAAAATCAAAATTATGCTAATGAATGAGTAGTAATGAGACAAAATTAAGAGGACAGTAATTAAAATAATCAATATTTTAAATTTAATAAAGGTAAGTTATGATGCAGGAACACAAGGCTCTCTGCACGTTCTGGTAACAGCCTATTCCTCTTTTCTTCGTAGACGTTACTAGCCTCCGAAAACAATCGCTCACTATACACGGTGCTTGCAGGTGCACATAGGAACACTCTTGCTAAACGTGCCAGCTCTGATACCTTGTTTGGTGCCCAGTCCACCATTAGAAAGGACTCCTGTTTTTTGCAACAAATTTTCTTTTAAATAGCAATCTAATTCTAAAGCAATGGGGCTTTTAGGATCATCGCGCTCTAGTGGCTGGATGGAAGCTAATTCTTCGAAGCAATTCCAGAAAGATGATCCATGAGGATCTTGTGACTGTGGTAATCGTTCAGATTCGTTTTCTTCACTGCTGCTAGCACTCTCTGAAATGTCACTTCTTTTTACTGATTCTAAAAATAGCGTATTCCTTATCAGTACATAGTTTTCTGGATGAAAAAATCACATCCTGAACCAGTTTGTACTTGTTTATGCGCGTGAAATAGGAAATTGATTGAACCGAGTTACTCGGCCGAGTACTCGGTTGAAAAAAAATTGAGCCGAGTAAAACTCGGTACTTGATACTCGGCAAAAGTGTTACTCGGCGCATCTCTGGTTCTTACGAAAGAAAAAATTAAGAAAATTTGAAAATTTTAGAATATTTAATATGTCAGCTAGTTTCAACTAAATATCTTACGACTTAAGGGATACAAACATAACAATTTGATGAAGTCTATCCGATGGACGGACGGACATCATGATGAAACTTTATGGTTCTCTGAGGAGCTTGCCACCCTGAAATAGAACTATAGAATATATGTGCTCGTACTCTATTTACAAATTATAATTCCACTTTAGGTTATGTAAGTATGTAAAAAAAGAAAATTACAATCAAAGAATAAAAACAAATAAGAACTAGTACCTTTCTAATTACAATTTAAACAGTTGAGCTAACTGCTGACAGATGCTAACAATCTACAAGTAGCTCAACTGATCCATATAAATACCAGTCGGAAGCGTCCCCAAGACGCTGGCTGCATTGCTTAGCTGTATGGCAATGCTGATGCGCTTGAGGCTAATTGTTATCATCAATTATGCCAGCAATTTACAAAATAACCGTAACCATACAAAATAATGAAGTCAACACTTTCTATTACTCATCTTTGTACCGAATCGAATAAGTCAGCGGTGAGAAACACATCATTTGTTGTGTAATATCAATTTTGATGGACCGTTGCTTTTGTATGGTACCTAATTGAATTTTATTTCAAATATTAAAAAATAAGATGGGATCTCTTCTATAGTTTTGGAGTTTTGGCCTGTCATACATAAGACATAAAATGGCGGTAAGAATTGACTCTTCCGACTCAGCTTGTGCATGTCGTAAGAGTCGACTAAGAGAACCATCCAGAGGAAGGGCAGTAGCGTCCTTCTGGGTATTTTAAACACCCTGCCAAGCGTGGTGATTATGGCAACCCCCTCCACGTACTGGTGAGGATGCTGAGACATGAAATCTCTCTTTTAAAACGTTGCGGGCCGGTGTCGCACATGCTGCACTTTGGCAGCGTGTATCTAAAGATTGGCAGTGGAAGCGTTTAATTATAGGGAGCGATAATTTAATTAACCCTGAATACGCTCGTTTTATAAGGAGTTTATGTTGATGTTACAACAAAACAAAAACGCGAATCTACTTATCATACGCATATAACCTAGTACTTGTACATTGTCGTGGATGCTAGGGTATATAGATAAATAGGGTACATAGAGGTTATTTCCGTAATCGTACATCTACAACCTAACGAAGCAGGCTTCCCTCTGATATGCACTTTTATCATAATAATACCCACGCTGGGCAGCGTTTGAGAAACTACGTCGATTCTTCTCGTCATCCATACCGAATTCTTGAAAATAAAAGAACTCAAACAGTGCGTCCTACCTTTTATAATCTACGGAGCTGAGACGTGGACAGCCGCTCAGCGGGATATGTAAAGAGCCTCTCTTGCGTTTCTCTGAAGGATAGGATGCGTAACGAATACATCCGACAGAGAACCAAAGTTATCGACATAGCTCTAAGAATTAACAAGCTGAAGTGGTAGAGGGCCGGTTTTATCTCGCGAAGAACCGACAACCGCTGGGGTAATTTAAATGAGATTAAAATTAAACATTTTGTAGTCAGTGGTAGAGTTATTGTTCTGCAGGAGGCACTGCTGCCCGCCCCCGCATGTATGTATATCCCTGAGTCGCCTCTGACGATACGCTCTCACTACACGTCTTTCCTTAATAGTATAATATGTACCTAAGTGTCAACAATTCAAATAGTAAGGTACCAACGATCCGCTAAAGAATTTGAATTGCGACATGTTGACGTATCAAAGAACCGTAGCCTCTAAAACCTAAATAAACATAGAATGAACTTATCTATTAGTCACTAGCCGACATACCAATCAAATGTATCAATCTACATATGCGTAAAAACTCTTATGTAAGTGATTGTTTATAGCTATACAAATCTACTAATAATGTGACCATATCGGACGCCAATTGGTTCGGTCATAAGTCGGTCAGATGACACACTGCAAGCAGGAATGTTCAACAAATATAACATTTGATTCAAACCCTAATAATATTAATAATTTATAGTTAAAAAGAAAGTTTTTGAATCAATTATGATATAGTTCATTTTTATTTACTATAAAAAGATAAGGTTTTTGAAAAATACTGCTACTACTACTACCCCGACGACGCATCGACCCCGAAGTGGGTCAGCCTCCAACACAATAGATCGCCACCGGCTTCTGTCCTGCGCCGCCTCCGTCCAGTCCAGGATGAAAACTTGAAGTGAGCGTAGGTTCTTCTCCACTTCGTTTTTCCACTTGAATCTGGACCGATCGACTGGTCGTCGGCCAACCGGCGCTCCAAGGAAAGCCTGTTTTGCAGCCCGACCTTCCTCCATTCGAAGCAGATAGCCAAGCCAGCGCAACCTGTGTGATTTTGTTTCGCCAATGATGTTAGGCTCGGCGACTAGTTTTGAGATCTCCCGGTTCTTGTGTACCCTCCAGGATCCGTCTTCTCGTCGGACTGGACCTAGGATCTTCCTGAGCACTTTTCTCTCCGTCACCAGAAGCTTGTGTTCTTCTTTCTAGGTGAGCGTCCAGGTTTCACATTCGTACATCAGGATCGGGCGAATGATCGAAATGATTTTAAATGATATTGAATGTAATTTTACATGTAATTTTTTTCAAAAAAACTTATTGGTTATTACAAACATTTAGAAAACGGTATCAAATTGGTTTATTGAATTCTGGTCAATAGCATTTAGTAGATGTATTTATAAGCACAATAAAAACCCAATGATTAGGTAAAACTGGAATTTATGAAAATAGTTAATACACTGTATATTGCTGTTTCATGAAATGGATTGTCACACACAAGAAATCAAAACAAAAAAGAGACTACGCCGTTTCGTAGCTGTTGTGCCACGTCGTAGCTTGGTAACGTTAATCCAAGCCCACCTATCTAATTTACCAATTTAAAAAAGTATCTACAAAGATCCGTTACTTTATCTGGAGCGATGAAGTTGCGAAATACCTACCTGCAAGAACTTCGTGCCGTCGACTGGACTGAAACGGCAAGAGACCGATCCACTTCGGTTTACTACGCCACGCCAGTAAGTAAGTATCTAGATTATGTTGAGTAGGAATATGCTAGCCAACAAGTTCGCGACTCTACAACTCCGAGTGTCTCGAGGTGCGCGCGCGCCGAATAGAAAGGCGCATGCACATCGGTGAAAGCGAATGTCCTTGTGTCACGCTTCCTGCTTGCCTATTATACATGTTTAGTTTACAATTACCTATGGCCTTTTGGGTACCGAATACTGTTTCCAGTATTCGGTATCCAACCTTCTGTTTTGTGTGTGACGTCACTCAATGTAAACTAGGACAGCGAAGTTGTAGAGAAATAAGTAATCAGAGATTTAATCTCTGATTTCATCTTTGCTCTACTCGGACGTAAATCTAACGTATACAAAAAATACGGCAGTTTTTTTATAAATTATTGAAAGCTTATGATTTAAACATTATAATTGCTAAGCTATCTTAAGGGATGCCAAGTCCAGCAGTGGACGTCCCATCTGCTGAAGATGATGATGATGAAATTGCGGGTCAATGGGTGCCAAAATGATGGTGATAATAGCACCTACTGGTACTTACTAATTTACATTAGTAAGTACCGTATTAGTAAGTAATTAACCGACTTCTAACTAGAAGTCGGTTAATTTAGGCTTTATCGAATAACAAAACTCTGTTATTCGATACAAAAGACATAAACGCGCTCTTTCACTTCGATTTTCATCGCAAAAGTTTTATTATTATTAATAGACCTTCGTTTGACCACAATCTCACCTGATGGAAGGTGACGATGAGGTCAAAGATGAATCACGAAGGTCTAGAAGACACCTATTCACTCTTGTTTTGAGGAGACCGAGGTTGTAATAAGCTGGAAAAAACAAAAGCAAGGCGTGTTCCAAACCTTAGCGGGGCGAATGATGAAGGTAGAGGAAACCAGCTTAGTGAGGATGGTATGCGCTGTATTTGTATGTGCTTGTCCTAGAGTGAAAGGGAGATGGTGAGATCAGGTCATGAAGTGTGTCTTCGAATCCTGTCTTAGTGAAGGTTTTTAAGAGCACCGGATAAGGACTTATTTCCTCTCTCTCTCAGAAAGGGGTAACTCCTTCTGTTTTCTGCCATTAAAATTCAGTGTTTTAGATAGACTTCTCATTCGTCCCAGAGAATATTTCCTTGTTCTGAGCGTTCGTATCTGTATTAAATTGACACTGGTCTGCCGCGAGGTCGTTTCTTGTCTATTGGGAATTGGGATCCATTCTGTGTTAGTTTTAGAAGACAGTTATCTAGGACTGTACAAATACTGTCCTAAAACTAATCAGTCTTATACCTAATCTGTCCTTAACAGAATCTGACTTACAACTAACAAGAGGTCAGTACTAGAGTCAGTACCAATGTATATACATATATTACTACTCTACTTTCATTCTTAATGTTATTATCCAATAGATTACCTACTTCTCTTGCATCATAATTAAAAGTTGTTTCGTCCGACATAACCAGTAAAATGATACCTTTTCTAGAATGGATTTACCTACTTATTCTAAGATAGTGTTAGTGGGAGATATTTATAAGTACATATACTCGATGTTAAATCAATACTAATATTTTAAAAGCGAAAGTAGGTAAGTAGTTGACAGCGCAGTGGTTGCTCCCCGAGCTCCCGCCGCACACACTGAGTGGTTGTAGTTTTGGAGTCACATTTTTTTTATTCATGCTCTTTATCATTTTTTTTTAATGATCTTGTGAATCAATTATAAATGATTTTATCTTATGCTTGTCATCACTGCCTTCACTGGGTCTGCCATTTATAGAGGATGGAAAAGGATCCAACGTTCGCAAGCTTATTTGCCCCGCCGCGTTGGACACCCGCGGTATCACTGGATACCGCGAATCTGCACAATGCAGGACCTTTCTTGGTTCCCATTTTGGTCTGTTTCTTCTCTTCGCTCTAGTGCTTAATAATATTTCTTAACACTTTCATTGCCATGACATATGGCCTTTCAGGCGCGAGCCCCCTTCTGGTCGCACTGCTGAGGCTGGGCAGTGAATGCGTTAAGCAAGAGGTGCACAATCCGTGTCTCCGAACTCTCAAACCCTACACTACAGAACCTTTCAATCTAAAATCTGGTTGACCTACAATCGTGTTCAATGGATTTGTATCTAGATGTGAAAGGTTGCACCGGCGCGGAGCTGTGTTATAAATCGCTTAGACACCGCTGACTTTTAACAAAGTTATTGCCTAAACCGTAACCACAAACTAAAAGTTACTTGACCGTAACTGATAGCTTAGAACTTTAAACGCCTATCAGCCTAAGCTTGATAATTTTCCCTGAAAACGAACGGCGGGATTTTTCAAGCAAAAAATAAGAAAAATAAAATAAAATTCACTGTAGCAGCCCGGAGTTAGAAAGTTGGCGATGCTGATGTTACCCGTGCCTCGAAAAGCACGATAAGCCGTTGGGCCTGCGCCTGACCTCTCCCTGATCGTGTCAGTTCGTCCTTCATCGGATTATGGGAAACAATTTGTACCTTGTTGATTTTCTGATTTGAGCTATTTGGGTTGAGCAAAAGGGAACTCGCGAAGTCAGGGAATAGGAAAGTGCATCATTTCACCATGCCTGAAAATCATTCCTCAAAGACCAACGTGTAAAAGAAAGGAGGTTAAAAACATACTCAAACAATCTTTTTCTTGACCCAATTAAGCCAAAATAGTTACAAAACTCCAATAATTCACTTCAAAATAGTTAGGTACGGAACACAATAGCTTACAAAATGTTTCTCATAACAACTCGAATGTGTGAATCCTGATTCTACTGATAACGGAAGCTGATTGTTTAATTTGTAAAGTGATTCACATCTTATTGCAAAATACGCACTTTGAGTCATCATCATTCAAGCTGGTAACACTCACTGTTGGATATTTATAGACCTCATTATGATATCACTGTACAGTGGGCTACCATAAAATCTTTGCCGTCCAGGCCACTCGCTTATGGAACAGTCTTCCAGTGGAATGTCGCGAGGTATCCTCAGTACATGTCTTCAGATCTAGAGTCTATAATCATTTTCTTTCTCAGGAATAATTCGGTACGTTATATATTTTATTATTAATGTATGTATATTTATGTATAATATAATATAGTAACATTATATATGTATTAATGTGAGTACCTATTATTATTAGAATTTTTTATGTATGTTAATGTCATGATTTATTAATTGTATTTTCCTTTATTTCTTGTAATTAATATTTTTTGTTATCTAGCACTACCTACTAAATTATTGTCAACACTACCCAAAGGTTAGCAGGTAGAGAATGCTATCTAGTATTATGTTCGCCTATATACAACTTTTGTGCAATAAAGAATATTCTATATAATATCTATCTATGAGTATTATTTAACGGGTATTTATCACGTTTGTTAACCTAATTTTCCCGACGTTTCGTCAGGTTTACACACTTTCGTGGTCGCGGGATGACTGGAGTACTGGAGCTACCGCCTCTGCGAAGCGGGGGCAGGTATTTTTGAAACTACCCTCATTTGATTTTCGTAACTAGTCATGTCCATCTGCACACTCCTTAGAATATTTAGAATTTAGCTAGTGTATAGGTACACAAGTTGTTTTTGCGAATGTGAGCGTAATACTGTGAGCTGTACGTGTTTACCTCCCCTCCCGCTACAAAACCGGAGAGGTGTGTTCGGTGCAAATATTAAATAGCGGTTCCATTTGCTAAATATTCTAAAGCTGGGAACAAATTATCTGACGCGTCCGTAAGCCGCAGCTGACGGACGCGGCTTGTTTCTATCTGATTATTACAAAATACACTAAACTGTGCACATTGTCTGTCATAAGTCGCGGACGCGACCTTGAGCGTACGGACGTCCGAACAGGATCTGGCTGGCTGGATGTTTTTGCGTCCGCGGACGGTATGAACGGGGCGCGGGGACGCGTCCGTGGACGTTTTGGGTTTTAAGCTTACCAAGCGTGCTCGCGGTGATACGTCAAGCGCGATGGAAGAAAAATTGATAGAGTGCGTTCGTGCCCACGAGTGTCTTTATAATCAGAAACTTCAGCATTATAAAAATCTTTTAAAATTCTTAAATTTTTTTTTGGCGGACAAAACAGCGCTGCTACCGCTAAATAATCGTCTTCACTGTCGCTGCTTGACATGTTTTCCAGCTAACAATTCTTTCTGAAATGACTGGACAGACGTCCGAAGACCCGTCGTCCTACAAGCGTGCACATTGTTAAGCCGCGTCTGTCAGCCGCGGCTTACGGACGCGTCAGATAATTTGTTCCCAGCTTAAGGCACACTCGGACGACACACAACACTACTGTGTGTCGTCCGAGTGTGACTTTGCAAGGGCTACCGCCATTGATGTCTATTAACGAGTCTCACAGTGGTGTCCCCTTAAAATTAAATACGGCCACACTAAAACCGTTCTTCGTTTTATCGTGCTGACTGTACTGTTGACCTTGAGCCCGTCAATTAAATTCGGACCGTACCGTCTCGCTATGTAACGTGAACAATTCAATACAAAAGCTTATTTTATAAGGCGCTATGCAGACAGAGCAACTATTGCGGCAACAGGCAACTCGCAACCAGCTGTTTAATAAATTTCTTCATAAAGGACGAACCTAACGGGTTTGGTTGTCAAACTAGGCGGCCATTCTCAGGAATCACTCACAGAATCCCAATGGTAAAAAACTCGAACTACATAAAATTAATTTTTTTATTTGGTTCCTTGAAAATGAAAACACGATTGAGAAAAGAAAATACTTACCTATGATAAAAAAGAATCATGAAAGTGCACTGTTTCGCACACAATTTAGTTTGGAACCCTGCGGTCTATTGAAATGACTTATGTTTTGATTCGTAGGTTATTTTATTACTAATTATTTGGTTCCTTGAACCATTTTCTGCATAAGTTGTGTAGTTTTCTTGTAAATAAGCAAAATCTTGACTATTGAACTTTCGCCGCGCCGTTCAAAAAAAGTATGCTCTGTCCCGCTCCTATGAACGCGAAATCATAACCTTTTATAGCATAACCTTTTCACAAAATGACGCGCATCGCGCCCTCTTAAACTGTGTCTTTAAGGCACAGTTTAAGAAGAAGTTTGTACAAAAATATTAAAATGTTGACAGTTTCTTCAACTATAGTTGCTCTGTCTGCATGGCGCTTTAGACTTTGCTGTTTATCGTTCCCGAGTAAGCCGCTGAAATTATTCTTACTTTTTTCGCTAGTGGACACAAAGATTACTACTAAAAATTTACTACTCACAAGGTGTGGTAGGTACAGAGACGACCCGTGAGAAAAAGAATGCACCGAAGTGTGTAAGTACCTTCCTCCTTTCAAAATAAACTGTTCGACCGTCTTTAAAGTATCTACAAAGAAAAAGAACAATTGTTACAAATATAATTGGCACCAAACATCCGCAGATAACGATCTGGGAAGCGTTTAAAGCGGCACACCAACTGCGGCGAGCGACTACGATAAGTTCGCGTAATGAATGGTGCAACACCGTGCTGTGTAGTCGTTTTGTTGAACGTTAGGTCATTTTATGCACACTCACTTGTTACCTACCTGGATATTTTTTAAAATCGGGTTGGTAGAGTTAAGTACTTACCTACTAATTCCCAGAATCATCATCATCATCCTATCTTAGTCCACTGCTGGACATAGGCCTCCCCTTATGAGCGCTATAGCGCCCTGTCTTCAGCTTGCCACATCCAGCATCTTCCTGCAGTCTTTCGCAGATCGTCATCCCACCTGGCCGGAAGACGCCCTACACTACGTTTGCCGAGTCGCGGTCTCCAATCGAGAACACGTTTACCCCATCGGTTGTCGGTTCTTCGCGAGATATGGTCGGCCCACTGCCATTTAAAGCTTGTTAATTCTCTGAGCTGTCGATAGCTTTGGTTCTCTGTCGGATGTATTGGTTACGAATCTTATCTATCCTTCAGAGAAACTCCGAGCATAGCTCTTTCCATAGCTCGCTGAGCGACTTTGAACTGGTGAACCAGCCTTACCGTGAGTGTCCACGTCTCAGCTCTGTAGGTCATAACAGGTAGGACGCACTGGTTGAAAACTTTCGTTTTCAAGCATTGCGGTATGGATGACGAGAAGACTCGACGTAGTTTCCCGAACGGTGCCCAACCTATGTAGCTAAATCCTCCTCTTGGCCTCCTTCTCGAAATTGTTTTTACCTAACTGCAGAATCTGCCCGAGGTAAGTGTACTCGAAAACAATTTGGAGAAGGCGGCCATGTACGACAACCGGTCCTGGATCAATTTGACCATTGACCATGACTTTGGTTTTATCCAAATTCATGCCAAGACCGACGCATCGCGAGGCTGTGGCTAGGCCATCCAGCATTCGGTTCAGCTCCTCTAGCGACTCCGCCATTAAGACTATGTCATCAGCGAATCGCAGGTGCGTCGAGATGTAATCGCCGTTTATGTTAATGCCCTTCCTTTTCCAGTCCAGCGTCTTAAAAATATCTTCCAACGCGCTCGTGGACAGTTTCGGGGATATGACGTCCCCCACGTCTCACTCCTCTGCGCAATTGGATGGATTTAGACTGCTGGCCCTGTACTTGGACACTCATGGTGGCGGCCTCGTAGAGAAATTTCAGCTCTCGATATAACAATAGTGTTGGCAGCGCTGTAAGGATTCTAGAACGGCCCAGGTTTCGATGGAGTCGAAGGCCTTCTCATAGTCCACAAAAGCGAGACACAGGGGCTGGTTATACTCTTCGGACTTCTGTATAATCTGCCTTACTGTGTGAATGTGGTCTATGGTGCCATATCCTCCTCGGAACCCGGCCTGTTCCGGTGGCTGGAACTCGTCAAGTCTCACAAATTAGATCCAGTTTAAAAAATAAATAAAACTATCGTAGGTACTTAGTCTAAGAAATAATTAACATGGATCTGCGTAATCTGAAAATAAAAACATTCATTCAATACCACTGTGTGTATCTTTTACCTCCTCCACAGAAACATCGCGTTTATAACTTTTACCTCCTCCACCGAAACATCGCGTTTTTTTCTTTTACCTCCTCCACCGAAACATCGCGTTTGTAACTTTTACCTCCTCCACCGAAACATCGCGTTTGTAACTTTTACCTCCTCCACCGAAACATCGCGTTTATAACTTTTACCTCCTCCACCGAAACATCGCGTTTTTTACCTTTACCTCCTCCACTGAAACATCGCGTTTGTAACTTTTACCTCCTCCACCGAAACATCGCGTTTGTAACTTTTACCTCTTCCACCGAAACATCGCGTTTGTAACTTTTACCTCCTCCACCGAAACATCGTGTTTGTAACTTTTACCTCCTCCACTGAAACATCGCGTTTGTAACTTTTACCTCCTCCACCGAAACATCGCGTTTGTAACTTTTACCTCCTCCACTGAAACATCGCGTTTGTTACTTTTACCTCCTCCACTGAAACATCGCTTTTGTAACTTTTACCTCCTCCACTGAAACATCGCGTTTGTTACTTTTACCTCCTCCACTGAAACATCGCGTTTGTAACTTTTCTGTTTGAAACCGGGTTACAAAACTAAAAACCGACTTCGATTTTTTTTAGATTTACACTGAATATTTTTTAATGTTTGTGGATAAAAAGATGACCCTTTGGACAATTTTTTATGCACCCGGGTCATTCTACAAAACCAAAATAATAATCACAATCGGTCAAAATACAATTAACGTAAAAATCGGCTAACATAATATATAAAACCATAACCTACAGCCAAACTTAGAACCTCCTTTTTCGAAGTTGGGTAATAACCGTGCACTGCAGTTGGTTTTATCTAAGCATCTTTAACTAAGTGCATTGCGTAACAGCAGCGGTCTAGTCTAGGCAGTCACCATTGTGTTCACATCCGGCCTTTCGGTGATTTTATTTTAATTAGCGACTGTGACCTAAATTAGACCTAACGAAGACAAATTTAGAAAAATAAGTAGGTAGGTACTTACTGAAATAATAGTAAAGTATGTATGCATATAATGTGAAAGTACTTAATAGCGGAAGTTTAATAAGCAAGGTTTTTATAATGACGCCTGTTAATTATGTCAAAATAGTATCCACTGTAATGAAACGATTTGTTGGAGGTGCTAAATACTTTGAAGTAAAAACTGATCATGTTTGCGGTCTTTTGCATCAATGTAACTTGATAAGACTAGTTGTGGAAAAATATTTGGTCTTACGATATTACTATTGACAAAGTTAGAAAATATTAACCGGGATGTAACCTCTATACGAAAACTGTTTAAAAAACAAATTCAAAGAGCCTTCTGCTATATTGGAATATAAATATTCCAATTGTAAGAGATGATTTTATGATCTGTGTAAAAATAATTTAGAAATAGAATATTAAAAATCAATAACCTTAATAACCAATAATATATTTTTTCATTAATTTTGCATTACAGATATTATATTTTACCTATTAATCCATATGCACAACATTCTAATATGTGAATTCAAATTTAAAAACAAATTATAGGTGCATCAAAATCAAAACATCTTTTTTCCCCTACTATTATGGTAAATATTTAAGAGCTGGTATCACTCAGTACAGTACAGCCATGCACATGTGACGTAGCGCGCTTGTAGTTACACATAGGTACTTGGGTGCGTAATTCGCACACAAGCGCTTCAATTGTATTTATTGCGATTGCAGCTTAAGTTTCTGAAATCAGTGAGCGCAACACTCCATCTAGACAGGTAAATAATCAAAGCTCCGTCCGAGCATACATAGCTCTCAAAGTTCGCTGAGCGACTATTTATTATTGATGATTACTTACTCACTTTTAGAACGCAGAAATTATTAGAATTTCGCATTTTTCGGAATAAAATTCGAAATGACTTGCTTACTTTGGAGTAAGCAAAGGGAATCAGATGACAGATTTATCAGATTGCCATATTAGGTAGGTACACACCACTTATTTCTCCATCATCACCTCTGCCACGAATGACGTAGGTATCTATAATATACAGCCATGCATGTTTCGCAAAAGTTTTTCCCACAAATAGCAAAACTACATATTTGACCCGACCTATCATTGTAATCTCCACCTATGTACGTTACACCCACTTAGATCTTGAAACATTTTATCAACGGTACCGATCTTAAGAATTCAAGAATTTTGCAATAGTTATTTTATAAACTCCATCCAATTGTGGCTATCTATCATGGGATAGTATCATGAGAATTCCGTACCTACGACGATCACGCAAAGTTGCTGAAATATACCAGCGTCACATTTCCAACATTGGTCTGTGTTGCCGGCTTAGTTCATTAATTTGCACCACCCGCGGGTATAGCATGAGGCGGCAAGGAATAGGTATCCACCAGGGGGCGGGCAGCAGCGTCTCCTGCAGAACGGAGCTCTAAGTCCAGTTTGACGATACGATAGTACCACGATGTCTCGATACGTCTCATTTTTTATTTAAACTAGCTTCTACCCGCGGCTCCGCTCGCGTATTTTCAGTATAATAAGTAGGCTAATATCTACATAAGTTCGGCTGTTCTAAATGTACGCGATCTATTGATCTGTTCAGTATTTTTGGTAACAAAATAATATTCACATTTCACAAACTCGGCTTTATAATAATGTATGATAGGATGGGATTAGGTACAGCCGCGCGCCTCTATCGTGCGGACATGGAACTAAGCAAGTAGTTGATTGCATTTGGCATGCAGCCAGCGCCGCCGTCTTGGGGACGCTTCCGACTGGTATTGATATGGATCAGTTAATTGTTTCAATTATAAATACTAGTTCTAATTTGTTTTTATTATTGAATTGTAATTTTATTTGTCAATGGACCTATTTAAAAAAAAAAGCAGTTGATAAACATGTTCAAAACCTACCGTTAGTGTGATGGTGATCATGTCAGCATTTTAACTCCATGCTTTTGCTTATTTTTATCTACACGACTCTGTTTTAGTAGAAACCTTTGATACAATAAAAAACAGCAAATTATTTAATAAAAATGTATTATCTTTATAACATAACATCGGACCGAAACCGCAGAATGAACTTTATAATACATCACACCTATATTGAATATAGCAATCATACAAGGCTACGTTAAAGGCGTATTATGCCATTTTCCTATACAAAACATTCTGGTGCAAGAGAACCTTAGAGTCGGGAAGATCGAGGTTCCATACCATCTGAGAAATATAAAACATAAATATAACCCTGCGTACTGAAATAATGGGATTGAGAATGACGTCATCTTTCATGATGCCCTGCTAAATATAAATTCATTTATTGATTTAGATAACACAAAGATCAATAGATTAGAGTAGTTTAAATCACACTCTTTCAGATAAACAAAAAGGTACTCAACAGAATTTAAATAATAAATTTGTTTAGCACAAGTGTAGATCAGGTTTGACATCCAGTGCCTTTGCAGTTTACTGCAATGTCTGTCGGCCAGAACCCCTATCAGACTGTTGGTGTTGCCAAGCATCCTGCGTTTTATAGAGCTAAAGCCTGGATCTCTTGATCACTACGCAGTACGCTGCAGTATGCAATGCCGGACAGATAATCGTATGAAAAACGTCTTTCGAAGTCTGCGTCAGCGGTGATGGGCAAGCGCGGTGAAGTGAGGAGTGGGTACTCGCACGCACAGCGCGGCGTCATCACGTTATCACGCTGCGGTTTGAAAATCCAATGACCGCTTCTCCGCACAGACGGTCGACGTCGTGTTGTGACACAGCGTATTGCATCCCGATCAAGAGACCAAAGCTTCAGCTGTGCGATTACGCAAAACCAAATAATATATTGACATTTGAAATCCCTTTGAATAGCCTTCGTAATTTGCTAATGTATGGCGAAGGTCATTGAAATAGCTTTCAAGGTCATTCAAATGTTAATATAGGATGGATGGTTTTTGCGTAATTGCACAGGGGTTCGAATCCGATCTGCTGTGTGATTACGCAAAAACCACCCACCCTGGGACAGCCTTAGAGATGACGTAATTCTCAATCCCATTCTTGAAGTACGCTAGTTATACCAATGTTTACGAAATTCTCATTATTTTTATAGGAAAACGAATGCTAGGCCCGCGACAAAATTCGAGTTTGTGATAAGAAACTAAATATTATTTCAATAAATTACTTTTTCTATACAATTCCAACATGTTTTGAACATTTTGCCTTGGACCTAAATAACCTAATGTCACAACAGAAGAAAATAACCTTAAAATTACAAGTTACATGAAAGTTATACAAAAATCATTAAATATTTACTTGGATGAGTGATGGTAAACAATTATAATTTATTAGGTATCTTCCATTGACCCCCCAGATATTAAATATCCTTGCTAACAAAGCGTAAACAAAAAATAATAACTCCACGATTTAAAAAACTTACACATATTACATTTCAAGATAGAATCAGCTTTTCTAGTCCATCTAGGTTATTCAAACAATCTACATTTCAACTGGGCATTATGTGATGATCACCATAATGCAGATGTGGTATGGAAGTAAGGTTGTTATTGCTCTACATAAATAAAATTATAAAATCTAAGGTCATTTTGAATAACCGTGCTGGATCTATTTGGGCTGTACCCATTCCAAATACAGAGTAAAGTTTGACCATTTTATTATGAGCCTTGGATTAGCGACAATTATCATAATTTGATAGCTCTGAAACGCGCTGGTTTAACAACACCAATATTTTTCTCTGCATAAGAATGTTTTTGACTAAAGATTGATTCAGAGGTTGAAGCAAAATCACTCATATAGAGAGTATGTTAACGTTCAGAATCGTTGTGACACCAGGAGCCGGGTTTGTTTACATGAAATCATCATAATCATCATCGAAGGTGCCGTGGGAGTCGAAATTGTTGAGATAAGCCTGAAACAGATAAGATTTTTGTAATGATTATCGACACGGAAAGTTCAGAGAATCAAAGGTCTATATTCCAGCCAAATTGGGTGTACAATGTTTATACCTCTAAATACACCATCCCTACTTAACACAAAATTATATCTGTTGTCGCGTCTTTTTATACGCAATTTACATTACTTGTTGATTTGAAATAAATGAAATGATATTTTGATTGCATTTGAAATCCCCATTTCAATAAATATATTCGAATTGCCGAGCGTCAGAGCTGGCTGGACATGACCAATCAGCCTGACACACGATTATGTAATTTATATTTATTTATCGGCACGCACATATTTTATGTAATTTCAGTATCTTATCTATACACTAGTCAGACTCGAAGTAGATTCACTCTATTGCCGCGTCTTTTAATACGCAATTTATATTAGGTACTTGTTGATTTGAGATCCCTCCTTCAATAAATATAGCTGACAATTATATCTGAAACCCGACGCCAGGCAAGTGAGTTTTAGTTATTTGTGTCGTAGTTTGTTTACAATAATTCTACATCGAGTTTGGCTAGTGTATAGATATTTTTATCATCAATTCTTTCAATTATTCTAATCATCATCACAATCCTCATCAGCACACAGTCCACTGCAGAACATGCCTACCGCAAACAATGATGGTTTTGAAATGTTCGAGGTCGATTCTTACGCAGCGAACACTACGTACGACCAATCGTTAGGTATTTATGAGTGTGTAAGCTAATTGTAATGGGTTATCTCCACAAGCATAGCGCCCTATTCTGCTAAACTAATCGCTTCGTTATGACAATGGTATTGTTGCAGAATGGCCACCATAGACATGTTTTGGTATTCTACATAAGATAATTTGGCGTATTTTAAAAAACGATAAACCGACTTCAGATTCCGGTTTATAGATAATATTCATCTATGTCTCGGACGAACGAAATCACCCCTCCCTTACTTTCCCTGACCGAGGGTTCACGTGCAAAAAATTTAGTTAAACAATGGCGACATCTTAGTTTGATGACACATGGATGAAACTGTTGACGAACGTTGCCATGGAAACCATTACTTAGGTGATAATGAAATTATCATATTCTGAAGAATTTTTACAAACCTACGTTTTATGGCGCACATAGCAATTCCTCGAGAATCAAACTTATAGGGGACCACCTCAAAATCAATTTTTATACAACATCGAAACAATTATCTAAATCTATTACCAATTGGCGCAGATATCACCAAAACTGTTGTAGCTAGTGATTCTCTAAAAATATTATGTTGCTTTTTAAGTTTAACGAGATAAATACTAATCCCTCGGGAATCAAAATTTAATGTGACCACCTCGGGATCGTTCTCTATACAATAGTGCAAGATTCAGTAAAATCGGTTACCCATAGGCGGAGATATCAAGTAACATACATACAAAACAAAAATAAAAAAACATACAGACGAACTGAAAACCTGCTCCTGTTTGAAGTCGGTTAATGAAAGAAACTACTGCTGTGTGGTGCCGGTTTAGAATTTACACCACTCCCGCGGGTGTCGTAAGAGGCGACCAAGGGATATCCACCGGGAGGCGGGCAGCAGCGCCCCCTGCAGAACCTTTTCTACCACCGAACTGCGATCCTAACCCGCATGCCCAGCGTGGGGATTATGGGCATTACCCCCATGAGATAAAAGTCAATGGGGCGCTGTCAGGGGGAGGCCTGCGTCCAGCAGTGGACCACTAAAGGCTGTTGAGGATGAGGAAAGAAACTACAGATGTAGGGACGCCAATTAAAGTGTCGAGGTAGAATCTAGAACCATTCTATCAATATCTCCGAGCAAATAGCATTAGCACGCAGTAACTGGAGTTTCTTTCATCTAAGGTTTCTATCATCATAGTGAAGCGATTGGTTAGCAGAATTGGGCCCCTGGTCCATTTAAAATAATATTTCACTAAAATGTAGCATACTACTAAGGCATTTAGGAGATTAAGAGGATTTATGAATCGAACCCGCAACGGGTTTGATTCCCGCCTCGGGACAAATTTTTTATATTAATCAAAACTTAATTCTATTCTTATTTTAATGACACTTTAAACCATAGAAGGTTTTTTCTAGTGTCAACAGTTACAGCGTGTTGCCAAACATTTGGCTTAAAGTTATTGTTGATAAACAATAAAATTATTATCATAAGCATACCGTCTTAATATCTACCTAACATAGTTAGCAATTGAAAAATATAACATCAATACCTACAACTAACAACAAACAACAAAGCACTATGTATAAGTGATAAAAATATCTATCTATGTATCTAGTGTCTGTATTAAGTATAGCAGTTATCTAGTACCCATAGCACAAAGCTCTGCTTAGCTTGGGGCAAAGAATCTATAAGGTTCTTAACAAAGAAAAAATAACGAATGTTGTGTGGAAAATTAGAAAATGTCAATATTTATGAAGACAGGACAACGTCGTCGGGTCACCTAGTATACTATAATACTAACGCATAGAATGGAAATTTATTCTATTTTGGGGTTTAAATTTAATTTTTATGAGGAAAATAATAAATTAAATGTCTTTTGAGTTTTCGCAACTGTCTCACTCGCACGATATAAGTATTCATGAAGTGACCCTAGACACACACACACAGTTGCACGTGTAGCGAAACACAGTTGCACATGTATGTTCCGAGACGCGAATTTTGTTTGGAGAAATGGGTGAGTGTCTGGGGTGTACTTCGGGCTTGATGGTGCTGTGTGAATTGTCCAGCAATATTTATTGATTTTTAATTATAAAAAAAAAAACTTACGTTGTCTCCTTCCATCTTTAATTTGGCCTTGCCCTTTCCTTTGTTGGGTTTCTTGCCTGTGACACTCTTCTCTGCCTTTTGTTTCTCGATGTACAGATTGTCCACAGTCATTTTTATCCTTTTGATGTCTGCTGAGGGCACTGAAAGGAATCACACTAATAAACTAAAGGCAAAACTTTGTGTGTGTGTAGTTCCTTCACCCTCAACAGCTGAACTAAATGAAATTTTGGTACCAAGATAGCTTAGATCCTGGTTAAACATGGGCTACTTTTGATCCCGGAAATAAGCAGTGTTCCTGTGGGATGATCGAATAATTAAAATTTGTTTATCAACGCGAGTAACACCGCTGCTTGCAGCTAGTATGTTATAGTGTGTAAATCTTTACAGTACTAAGAACTCTTGTTATTCCAGCACTGGAGGTCCTGCTGGATTTAGGTCTTATTTCACTTTTGCAGACTTTCCCGCCTTGTACCTATGAAATAAGTATGCAACCAAATGCCCTATGACTTTTGTTAGACCACTTTGCAAGAATGCCACACATAGCCCATAGTACCTAATAGAACATGCATGTAAATAAAACTGAGAAATTCAAGAAAATCATCATGCTACTTTAAAAGCGCGTGCGAAGTCGCAGGCAACAGCTAGTGGTGAATAAATGTGGTGTTAGTTTGCAACCTATGGATGGTATTGACTAGGAACACCTATATCTTACACAATTATTATTGTAATTGGCCTGTACAAGCTTTGTGTACGTGACATATAATTCTGTTCAGATGGGCCCATTGTAAAACCACTTTCCCTTTGCCGCTAACCTCACAGTATTTAACAATATATTATTGGTATTCAGTATTCACAGTAGTCAACTATTGAGTACCTACCTAACAATACGAGTATGCATACTCAGATTATATTGTTAAATAGGTATTGTGATCGGACACGGCGTGAGAGATGCATCTCTCACGATGTCCAACTAAGATCGAACTAAGCAGTAGCCAAACAACAAGTAACAACAACCGCTGTGCAGTTGTTGTCTTGGGTAGAATAGAGAAAAATTACATCACATAGTCATCGAATACGTAAAATCTTTGAAAATCATTCGCTCAACTTCAATAATTAACGCAATTTATGATGCAATGTCATTTTTATCTTTTCTACCATAGAGAACAATCGCTGTGATCTACTGGACAGCAGAGATGACGTCATTTTCAGCACCTTAAACCAAAAAATAACCTTAGAGTAGGTACTTAAATCAACTAACTTTGAACAACTATACTCTTGACAAGTTCATCTACGAAGGCTGGGTACTCCTCCTTGCTCCTATAATAGCTGAGCTTCTTTGTCAGGAGATCGGCAAATTCCTTGAACTCTTCCGTTGTGGTCGGATGAAAACTGTCAAGTTTACCACCCCCTGATTCTGTCACTCCTGAAATGGACAAAGATTTTAGGTAACTATTGATTTTATTAATTAAAATAAAAGGTTTATTGTACACAAACAACAGTTGTTTGACAACAGTGACAATAAAAAGAGGCATCGCTCAGCATGTGCGCCAGAAACAATATTGCTACTGCACTCTGGTTTTATGCAATTTAAGTATGTACTTGGGACCAACCTACTTTGAGCCAAATGCTCTTACTTTGATAAAAAACACCTTTTTTATACAATTTAATTTTCCTGGCCACAGTTATCATTTCTCACTCTCGCCACTTTTTTCAGTATACTGCCAACTTAGTAGCTTAGTAGTGGTAGCTGTCATATTTTTCTCAATAAATAAAGTTTATGGAAATATATTTAGGACAAAATCAGTACTTGTGTATCTTGGGGACCTCATCAGGTTTCAATAAATAGAATTCCATAGAACCAACGCGTACGAAGTCGCGGACATAAGCTAGTTTTACATAATATGGATGTACAATTTCTGGTATTGTGTTGTAATATACCAGGTGAACATACCAAATGTTTCCATAGCGAGCCTGAGATCAGATTCTTCTTGAAGTTTCTGACGACGGAGCTTTTCCTCAAGCTTTTGTTCTGGGGTCATCTCATCATAGGCCTCCGCTGCAAGCCTTTCAGCTTTCTCGCGTTCAAGACGCTGCAAATTGAATGTTTATCATTTTAGCAAGATGTCAGTGGTGATTGCTGGAGCCATGTGAATTAGAACTATGGCTTGAGTACTTCGGTCAGGTATCCGCCTAGCGCTTCCTCCGTAGATAAATAGAACCCTACAAACATGACACTCGAAATTGTCTACGACTTGTGTTGACACAGACAGTTTACGCAGAGCCGTGACAAGTTCTGTGAATACAGAACAAGAGTTAGTGGTGTTTTATGTACTGAGTAAACTTTCTTTTGTTAATTAAAGCTTGCGAATATTAATAAATCTTTGAATCAGTAATTGCAAACTAGTCTTTTTATAATAATTAAAAATAAATGCATGAGCACATAAAATAAAAAAAATTATACAAATAACGGCAAATTATATTACATGAAATGGTAACCCAAACTGTTAAATGTGTTCTCTTTTGAAACAGATGGTTTAAGGATGCCTATTGTGAATCTATGGTGGGCCGGCGGATACCTTGACTGATGCTCAAGTAACATGAAATTGAGAGTGGAGTTGTTGTGAAGAAAGTGGGTTTGAAAACTCACATCACTACTAAGAATATTGACAGGTGCAAGTAACTATGGTTTAAAACCACATACCTAACACTTAAATAAAATGGCTCATTGAAAAGTGGTAAAACATTGGAAAAACCAATTGGTATACAATTTATTAGGTATAGAACTAGTTTGCAATCTAGTTTTGTATTGCCTGATTAAACATTCATAGCTCAAGGTCTAAGTTGTAGCATAGGTATATAACTTAAAACCATTATTAAATGATCTAATATTTTATAAAGGTATGTTTTAAAGGAGGTAATCTCTAAATCTCTTGTTCCACTTTACAATACAGGTATTTTACTATTGGTACCTCATTGAGGAGGCTATGTTTTATCCAGATGTATGGAATTGTTTTGGACTGCGAGCGAAGCTGGGGACAGAAGCTTACATTAATTGATAAGTTAAAGTCAATTAACTCATAGATTTTCTTGTTCAGTTCAGAGTACCAACTTGTGTTTGTATTTTCTAAAGATAACAGCTGTCATGTTGCTGGCGTATGGTGCAAAAGGTCAACCTACCTCTCTTTCAGCTATTTTATCCTGAATTTTCTTCTTAGGCTTGGCGGGAGCGGGGGCTGATTCGCTCTTTTCTTCATCTTTTTTTTCCTCGTCATCATCTAAGTCCCAACTATCCTGCAAATTAACTTCTGACGTCAACACTAAATTGAGGTTATGTGCGAAAACTACTCAACATTGAAAAGTACACTCAAAATTACGAAGCAGAAATCGTTATGACAAGGCAAAGTATTTGGCAACGGGCACTTTACCTTGACGGTGTCTTCCTCATCCTCGCCTTCCCATTTATTCGAAGCAGTCAACGTGGTCGGTAGTTTAGGTTCAAAATTATCTGCATCTGGAAAAATCGATTTGTGACCACACAATTCCTTCGAGGAAAATTATTCGCCGCGTCACAAACACTCACCCCACGACACATCCATGATTGCGGAACTTTTGATAGCACCAATTTATTTTGTTATTTTCACAAGATCACAAATCAGACGAACTTTTCGCAATGGCTTTTAGCACAAGATGTCTCCAAAGTCGACGGAGAAAATAATAACAATAATCCTCAAGCGATTAACGTCAAACTACCGAGTTTCTTCTGTAAAGAACACGGCCTGATTGAGAAACGGTAGACAAATGACATGACTTTGGCGATTTCCCAAAGAAATAATCAAATTTTGATAAGCAAAAATATGACTCCATTGCAGAAGTTATTTTACGAAATAGTAAAAAATTTAAAGATGGTTGCTCTACGATGTTGCCAGGCCTAAAATTAACTCTCAAAATCGATTATCTTCTAGTAATCGGCGATTATTGGTACGATTTCTTACAATGCACTCGGTATGTCGCTATTTAAAAAATTAGCGCCATCTATACTCTACATTTGGCGCATCATCTTGGCTACTGAAGCTACCGTGATGATACGATAGATGTCGCTATTAATTTACACTTTACAGCGATGTCATTCGAGGTCTTTTAATGTTTACAATATGACGGAATGAATGAATGAATGAATGAACACTTTATTGCACTAAAATAACATAATAAAAATCTTATATCAACATTTAACAGATAATCAGTACAGTAGGCTGCCTTATCGCTGATATGTTTCTGGTTCTGGGCGGCTAAAATAGGGCGGGCGGGCTTCTCGATAGTAAATGAGTTCTTCTAAATGATTTCTTTTAGACACTCTAGTGAAGTTAGATTACGTACCTATTTAGGTGCCAAAAACGTTAGCGTTAAGAGGGCGCAATGCGAGCCATTTTGTGAAAAGGATAGACATAGGATTTTGCGTTCGAGCGGGGACAAATGTTTTTGGAGATGTTTTTGGAACGGCGCGCGGCGGCGCGGCTTATGCGCAAAAATCAAGTTAATGTTTACTTTTTATAATTAGTTATTATCCTACGAATCAAAACACAAATCCTTCAATACACTGCAGGGTTCCTGGGATCTTGACCAAATTATGTGCGAAACAGTGCTCTTTCATGTTTTTATTTTATCGTAGTTTTTTTTCTCAATCGTGTTTTTACATTTCATTCGTTCCTGAAAAAATGTTGAATTTTATGTAAATCGAGTAAATCAAGTTGTTTACCACGGCGCCTGAGTACTGAGATCTCGTCCTACCTAGTTTGATAACCAAACTCGTTAGGTACGCCCCTCCTTATATCTAGTAGTAGGTAGGTACGTATTGTGCTGATGTGGAAAGAAAGCTTCCCATGCATAAGCGCCTCGCTGCAAAAACAGTGATAGCGAAAAGTTAGGCCGTGTAGAAGAGATTTCAGATTTATATACTTAATGCATACATATACATTAATACATAGTTTTGAGATACATACCTACCTAGTAAGAGTGGAGAACTTACCGTCTTTTTCTACCTAGGTATATTCGTGTTTTAGATTAATAGGGATCTAGGTATCTTACATAGATACCTAGATCCCTATTAATCTAAAACACCTAGCTCTCATAGCCATGTGGATTTGTGCATTATGCATTCGAATTATTGTTTTTGTCGTACCTATCAAAATGGCGAAAAGGAGAATAGAACTGTTTGTTGAAATTAATAATGAAAAGGAATTTGAGCTAGCACTTAAGAATAATGCAAATATTCTTATTTGTAAGTACTTACCTACTTACAAACTTATGTTACGTACCTACCTACCTATAACTTCCTAGTGCTTATAAGCACATACATTAGGTTTTCCTTTAAGTAGGTACCTAGATAGATCTCGAAATTACAATTTGTGACAGTTCTGTCTTCTGTCTTCATAATGTTCTGAATTTTTCTTAGTGTATAGTTTTTGTACCGATTTGTAACACAATAAACCAAAAGTTGCATTTCTAGGTTTCGTAGTTATATCTAGGCCTTACAAGAGAAGTCCCCTATGTACCTAAGTGCCGACCACAGAAATCTAAATAATAAAGCACCAGTTTTCTGTGGTGCCGACAAACGAGCACTACATAAAGCATTCTTAGGCCAATGATGATTATGATGATGATGATGAAAGTTGTGTAAGATAAAGTCCTGTCCATTAATTATGTGACGTTTTTAGGGGGGAGAGGGAGCGAACCAAATATCACCCAATCTCACGTGGGGGAGAGGGGAGGGCTCGGCAAATATCACTTAATTTTTTGCCACGAATTTTAGCTGTTCTTCTGTTGTTCGTGTTGGCGCAAGATTCAAATTAATTGTAATTGTTTACGATTTGCGGCAAATTACTTTTCCGTTAGTTTTATTCATTGTAGAACGCAGAAAAAATTCGATACCACAAATAAATTTGAAACGCGCGCCAACACGGAATGAACAATTCTAAGAACGTCTTCTGAGAACGTTCTCAGAAGACTCATGCAATGCAACATCTGTGTTGCAGCAGTATTACTTAACTTATTAAACTACATTATAGAATACACGATTGCGGGGGAGGGGTTCGAGCAAAATCTCACGACGCGACATCTCATTAAGGGGAGAGGGACGTTGCAAAATCGCTAAAACCACCTCACGTAATATACCTATGCCTCCTGACTGGTGAATGAGTGGCAGCGGCACTCGATGTAGCCTCAGGTTATTTTTTTAAGGTTCCTTGTGCTATGGGTGCCCCAAATTACTCAATAAACAATATGTACATACTTTGGTAAATATAAACATATAAAAACACCCGACTCGCTCCCCGCTTTTCACTTTTTACCGCAAAATGTGGGCTGAAGGCCTAAATAATTTAGCTAAGAACCCTAAACAGGAAACCCAAACAAGTATTTTGATACTTCATTTATCAAATTCGCTTCAGCTGTTTGGATGTTTTGAGAAAATAAAGAGTAAGTATAAATATCCCGCCTCGCCGGGAATACAACACTCGTTTCTACCCGCGGCTTTGCTCGCGTTGTTTCTATGGAAACGTTTAAGGTTATTTCTATCCCATGCTAACTGATTTATGGGATTAAACGTAGCCTGTTTTATTCCAGGCCTAGAACTACATCTATGCAAAAATTTTGCCGGATCTGTTCAGTAGTTTTGGCGTGAAGAAGTAACAAACGTACATCTATACAAGTACCTACATCCAAACTTTCGAATCTATATACATAATAATATCATAATTACGAAAGTAACTCGGTCTGTCTGTTACCTTTTCACGCCTGAACGGCTGAACGGATCTTAACGAAATTTGCCAAGGTGGTAGATGGTATCCCGGGGACGGACATAGGCTAGTTGTTATACCGGAAGAGCGTGTGCGAAGCCGCGGGCAGCAGCTAGTTTACAATATTAGTGTGATGTCATTATCTACCGCTGTCCGACTGGTTCCAGGTGCAGAAATCTACTGTAACTTTGCGGGGTCGTGTACCGCGTTGGATAATCTTTTCAATACTATCAAATTTGACTGGAGCAGTGGAATGATGGTGCTCTTAAAGGTTGAGTAAACTATACACTGGCCAAACTAGATGTTGAATGTTTGTTAACAAACCACGACACAAATAACTAAAACTCACTTGCTTGGCGTCGAGTTTCAGATATAAGTGTAAGCAATACTTATTGAAGGAAGGATCTTAAATCGACAAACAGAAATTGGGCAGGGAGGCAAATGGTATTCAGGGGACAGACATAGGCTACTTGAAAAGTGCGTGCTAAGCCGCGGGCAGCAGCTAATTCCTTATAAAAAGACGCGGCAACAGAGTAAACTTTAGGTTAAGTATGAGCGGTTTGTTAACAAACATTCCATTCCTATTATTAGCTGTTTTTAATTTCTCAAAAAACAAGAATCATAATACCTCCAGCGATTTGTCTAAAGACTGTTTAATAAGCATATAATACAATAATTTGTCCCGTGGCCGGAAACCAACCCGCAACCTTCTGCGTCTCAGGCAGACCAAGAGATAATAATTGTTTACCATGATTAAATTAGTGTTTTTTTGTAGGTTTCTGCTGACGAAATAGAATCATTAGAACGCTTCAGGGATCACAGCGAACCAGTTTATATGTTTATACTGGTAAGAACTAGTAACTATACTTTTGTACTGGTAAGAAACTATACATTTGGGTTATTAACTGACTTCGAAAAACGAGGAGGTTCTATGTTCGGCTATATGTATGTATGGTTTTAGGGTTACGAGAACGGTTTCGAAACCCTTATGGTCTCGCTCCGTCTACGTCTGTCCTTTTTTCCCTGTATAAGTGGGCGCAATGCGCTTTGTGAAAAGGGGGGCATAGGATTTCGCGTTCATAGGAGCGGGACAGAGCATACGTTTATGGAGCGGCGTAAGCGCAAAAATCAAGTTTTTGCTTATTTACAAGAAAACTACACAACTTGTGAATAAAATCGTTCAAGGAACCAAATAACTAGTAATAACATACGAATCAAAATATAAATCATTTCAATAGACCGCAGGGTTCCTGAGATGTCGACCATATCATGTGCGAAACAGTGCACTTTCATGATTTTTTTATCCGTAATTTTTTTTCACCACCGTGTTTTCACACTCAAGGAAAAAAAAAAATATGTTGAATTTTATGTAATTTGAGTTTTTTATCGCGGGGATCCCGTGAGTACTGGGATCTACTAGATCTAGTTTGACACCCAAACCTGCTAGGTTCGCCTTTTAATATCTCAGCAACTACCGCAGCTATTAACTTGAAATTTAAAATAATAATAGGTAGGTAACTAACTAAAGTTCGTGCACTCACACAAATAAAAAAAAAGACACATATTAGAGGTAAGGTACCTTGGAGGTAATTAGTACCTAAGTATTTAATTAATGAAAAAAATATAGAAGTAACAAGAAAAAGTGTACAGAGTACTTATCGATCACCAACCCGCCTGCCACGCGTGGTGATCATTTCAAAACCCTCATTATTTGCGGTAGGCATGTCCAGCAGTGGACTGTGGGCTGATGGGGATTGTGAAGATGATTAGTAAAATATCATCTATCTATACACTAGCCAAACTGGATGTAGAGTGACTTGTTGATTTAGGGCCTAGGTTCACTCTACATCCAGTTTGGCTAGTGTGGCCAGGCGCCCGACGACCCCGTGTCTGAACGCCCTAGGTCCTAGGGCGTTCAGACACGGGGTCGTCGGGCGCCCAATTGGCGGGTAAGGTCTCCGAGGTGGTCGCGGCACGTCATGTGTTACTGGCGCGTCGCGAAGGGGGGTGCTCCACCCACCCCCCAGTGAGGGGCCCGATATGGGGCAGCCGCGGTGGGTTCATGGAAGAATCGCGTCCCCACGTTCCCACCACAAGCAGCAGAGGCGGAAACACCCTCAGGGATTTAGCGGTGTTTCCCCGTGGCATTACGATATGCGTGCGCATTTCCCTCAGGATAATAAAAAAAAAAGGTACTTGTTGACAGAGGCGGGCGTCCCGCTCCGAATAAATTTTATCCTATGATTGATTTGTAATACTCATTATTTTCAGAATCACCGAGTAACAAAAGTGTTCCGCGGAGTGCACAGAGAGAGCATAGGAGAGCTCGCCAGACGCGAGCTGAACATTTACTACGATCAACAGAAGGGTGTAGAAGTCAACCGCCCCACGTACGAGATTCATGAAGCTACACCTGACGAGGCGGTTTGTATTATGAGGGCGTACCTACCCACGTTTGCCGAGTCGTAGTTTCCACTTCAGAACGTGGCTTAATTTGTTCTGGAGTGGAGACTATGACTTAACAGACGTAGTGCAGGACGCCCTCCTGCTGCAGGCAAATGCCGGATGCGGCAAGATGAAGACAGGGCGCTATGGCGCTCATTAGCCTAATAGAGATGATTATGATGACCTACTGAATACCTGGACACTTCCTACGCGCTTGAACTCAGATTAACCTATACCACAAAATAAATAACACATGGCATGTTATGAGCTGTGTGAGCCTGGGGCAACCGACTTTGAGATATTCATGTTTTTTTGTGCTTTTTTGATTGTACCGGGTTCGTACCCGATTGTACCGGCAACATTTTCGTTTGTTTCCTAAGTGGGTAAAAGTTTAGGGGGGTTGGAGGTTTTTCAATAGTCGATTTTGACCCGAGTGAGTAAAATGAATAATTTGATCTCAGAATATTTAAATATTTGGCAGTGCTAAGTCGCAATCATAGTTGACCTTGAAACTGCCAACATATTGAACGTATAACCACACGTGTTCAGGAGGAAACAAACGAAACACATTAATGTGAATCTGAAACTACAAACCATGGTAAAATATTACCATCCATTACAAATAACTCAGTGATTACCATGGTTAGTAAACCGACAAAGTTTTATAGAACACCTCAAAAAAAGTGCTTAAAAGCTTCATATATAATGATAAATCTTGAATTCAGTAAAAAGTTTTCAGCCAAATTTGACAGAAATAAAGGGTTACAAACACTTTGACTTAAAACTTCAAAATTGTCCGAAGAAGTGTATGCACCATAGATTTTTAGCAGCCAACTTTCCGTAAATTAGACGCAAGAGGTTGTGAGTTCGATTCCTGCCACGTGACAAGCGTTTGTTTAAATATAGTAAAAATCCAGCTATCTTATTTCACATCTACACATAACGTACCTATAACAGTTTTAAGTATTCCCCATCCAGATCTAAGTAAAACCTTACCTACCCACGACACAAGCTCTGCTTATCTTGGGGCTAGATACTGCTGTGTGAATTGTCCAACATTATGTATTTATAAAATAATAACAGTTGTCCGCGGCTTCGCACGCCCTTTTCAAGTAGCCTATGTGGGGTAAATGTTACCCAGAAAAACATTTGTCCCCAGAATAACATTTACCCCCATAACAAATTTCATTGAGATCCGTTCAGCAGTATAGATGTGAAAAGGTAACGGACAGAGATAGACATAATGTGTGGCTACACGCTACAGAGCGTGTAGCCACACTGTCGACACCAGACAAACCTTCAATGGTTTAATTGAATTAAATAATTTCAGCTTAGATACACAAATACCTACAAATTTCAGCCTTAATAATAAAAACAAAAGTAAAATAAAAACATCTTAAATTAATAGAACGAACAAGTTTAATGATAGAATAAGTTTTGATTAATAAAGAAAATACAAATACCTACAGACAAGTTACTTTCGAATTTATAATATTATATGAATATATGGATGGATGGATCCATAAACTCCATATTTTATTTTCAGGAATGGATACAAAAGAAGTCCATGGCTAACCAGCTGGAGAACCACCTATCCTCCGCCAAGCGAGCGGTCCGCCAGGCGGCGCGCAAGCGGCACCGCGCCGAGCGGATGGTGCCACATCTGACCAAAGTCAACTTTGTGCTGTTCTGGCCGCACTGCTTCCACGCGCATCCGGAGCTGTATGAGAGATGGGATGAGAACAGTTATGTCAAAAGTCAAAACTACGGTAGCAAATACCGCGTATAGGTGGCCAAATACCGCGTATAGGTGGCCAAATACCGCGTATAGGTGGCCAAAATAGGCCTGGGTACAAGTCTGTTCCGATTGCCGTCTAATTTGATTTCTCATTGCGTAAGGCGTTTTCTTTAAAAAATATTCGACTAAACTGAAAGAAACGCTTTTTGGGGATTTCTTTTATACCTACTAATATTATAAATTCGAAAGTAACTCAAAGTCAAAGCGCTTTATTTCCTTTAGACCTTACAGGACTCTTGGACACGTCACAAAATTCAAATTACATAAGTAAAACTAGGAAATAAAGTGATCACTTTGATTTTTTGTTCACATCAGTCTTTTTAAGGCAAAGTAAAGAAGTTAACAAGAAACCTTTACCTTGTTAGGTTGTTAGTTTTATGAGTTGGAGCAAAACTTGTCCCAAATCTCTCAAACTCTGTCTGTCTGTCTGACTGTTAACTTTTCACGCCTAAACGGCTGGACGGATTTTAATGAATTTTAGCAGGAAAGTAGCTGGTATCCCGCGGACAAACATAGGCTACATTTTATCCCGGAAAAAAGCGTGTGAAGCCGTGGGCAGCAGCTAGTTATTAATATATCGAAATGACATTCTCTACTTTCCACGAAAGATCCCCGCCATCTATAAATTTCATAGGTAATGTATTTATTATTTTTTGGAAAATGCCTCCAATTATTGATATGAAACGATAAAGTACTAGCTGCTGCCCGCAGCTTCGCACGCGCTTTACAAGTAACCTATATCCGTCCCAGGCGTGAAAAGGTAACAGACAGACAGAGTAACTTTTTAATTTATAATATTATACTAGCTATGCCCGCGGCCTCGCAAGCACTTTTTTTGGCATAAAATGTAGCCTGTGTCCTTTACCGGGACACCGTCTACCTCCCTGCTAAATTTCATTGAGATCCGTTCAGCCTTTTAGGCGTGAAAAGTAACAGACAGACAAATAGAGTTATTTTTGAATTTATAATATTATAATTAGTAAAGGTATGTGTTAATATTTTTGAATAACACCTCATTATTACAAAGTACTTAGTATAATGTACAAAGTCCTAAAGTGAATTTCACTTACGACAGCTATTTATAATATATAGGTACATATAACTAGGCACTGGTTCGGTAGTGAATCAAACCAGGGTTGCCAGCTTATTAGAAACGCATGAAAAGGAATGTGGTCGTGGCTTGTAATATTGGGGTACCGTATACAAGCATGGAACCTTACATCTCGTTGATTGTATATTGAATAAATAAAAAAATCATACAAAAAAGTCTCTAGCAAACTCGATGTGAAATGTTTGTAAACAAACCACTACACAAAATCTAAACCTCACTTGCTTGGCGCAGAGTTTCAGATATAATTGTAAACAAAATTTATTGAAGGAAGGATCACGAATCGACAAGTAATGTAAATTCCGTATAAAAAGACGCGGCAACAGAGTGAATTTTAGGTTAAGTATGGGCGGTTTGTTTACAAACATTCCACATCGAGTTTGGCTAGGCTAGTGTACAGGCTCCTGACTCCTGAATCTTCCATTTGTAGTTGCTTGTAGCTAATTGTTTATATTAGGTAGAGTAAACGACAAGAATAGATGAACTTTTCCCAAAATAATCATCATCGGCCTATATTAGGCCACAGCTGGGCTGGGCATAGGCCTCCCTCATGAGCTTGCCGCATCCAGCATCTGCCTGCAGTCTTTCGCAGATCGTCATCCCACCTGACCGCAGGGTGTTCTACACTACGTTTGAGTCGTGGTTTCCCGAATACTCGCATAACGCAACTTAGTTTTAAGCACGTCGCGTTTTTATGAGAGTTATCGATTATTTTTTTGTTCTATTCGCCTTCTTCGAGTGTTTTTATATAGCTACCTATGATAAATGAAAATCGTTACAGTTTATGTTAAAAATATTACTCACTCGATTTTTTGTAGAATTTTTTTTTTGTTCCTTTGATCAGACATCATCATGGTGGGTCGTGAAGAGGTAACCCTCACGGAGGAGTCAGCTCGGGACATCCTGTACTCCGGCGATGCGCCCATGAACGAGGCCTCCATGCACATGTTGTTGTCCGGCCCTGCACTGGCCATCTGTTTCCGGATTCTCGATGACGACAAAGACTTCGTGGGTAAGTACACATCGAAAAATTCACAGGTCCGGAGTCAGGAAGTAGGCGATGTTAAACCCCCGCCCTGTGCCTCGGAAAGCACGTTCAGATTTCAGATTTCTATTATTCATACTTATCTTAAAATTATTCTTATAGTAACTACTACCAAAACCTGCCTTTACCGGCTTATGAATTTATTATAAGAGTTTAAATTTATATTATATACCTATTGCATGTGAAAATACAAATTAAATAGAATTATCAATAAATAATTTGGCGTGTTTTAAAAAACGATAAACCGACTTCAAATTCCGGTAGATAATATTCTTCAATGTCTCGGACGAACGAAATCACCCCTCCCTTACTTTCAATACAAATATTTAAAACAAAGACTCAGACTATTATTATTACCACAAATAATAATAATAATTGTGGGTTTAAATAGTGAAAAGAGGTAGGTACGATTTTTTATAAATTCTTAAAAAATTACTTAACTTCCAAACGGTTAAACCTTTTTTGCTTTTTGTTTTAGTTAGAGTCTGATCGGTGGCCTTGCCTCCGCGCACACGCACCTGCAGGATAGTCACTCATTATGGGAAACCCTGTATACTTACTATTTGGGAAGAAAATAATTGGCCTTCTTTATGTTTATAATAAGTAAATTACTCAGCGAAATTTAGCCGTTAGTTTTCCGTAAAATACAATACATCATAATTGGTTCATCCGATTAGAAGCTACCTACAATGCCAAGAAGACAAACAGTCGCATGTTTATTAATTTATTAAAAATTACACCATCGCTGTAGGTACACTAAAACATGGATTGTTTTGTGTGTTATTTCTTAATAACAGTCATCTAAGTGCCACCTCAATTACTAGAACAAATCGAAATTTATTTAAAACGTTTAAATTTCTCATTACTGAAAAGACTATAAATTAATTGCAGAAAAATTCAAATTAAAACAAGTACATCAAAATAATAATATAAAAAAAGCAAATAGGTACAATTGCAAAACAAAAAAGTATGTTAAACCATTTTGAGTGGACCATGATTTTTTTTTTGCGTCGAGGATTAAAAAATCCTATTTGTTTCGTTTTGGTGGTTGGTTTATGTACAGAACCCACACCAAATAAATAACTTGGGCTTAGCTGATTATAAATGTTATTTTATTGTTCTAGCAACACTTTTATTAAGAGGGGGATTCCCCTGAATGAATAAATCAGTAATGTGGTCGCAAATAACTCTTTATCAGCACATTATCAACCTACTTATTTAGATACTACTTATATATTAGGTATTTATACATATATTAGGTAGGTACATATACCATAATATCCGTTTTGATTACAACAATGTAAGCTTATTTGCTATCAAGCAAGGTTCTTGTTGTTTAAACAAATACCATCAATTTTAGATAAGCACACTAGGCTGGTAGAGCATTAGGTATACACCCTTGGGTACGTATGTATATAAAAAAAATCCGTCAAGTGCGAGTGTGACTCGAGCGCCGAGGGTCTTGAGCGGTTGTCCAGTATACCAATTTGTACTTACTATAGGTACTGGTTAGAGACTTTGCTATTTGATGAATACCAAAAAAATAAGGCTTATCCAGAATGCCCTGCATACATTTCCGATATTGCCGTCTTTAAGATTTCTCGAAAGCGCATATAGGTAATTTAAGTGATGTAAATGTATTACATTGTTTAAAAAAATAACTGTTCTACACAAGTTAATTCTTCCTTTTAAAATATTTTGTGTAGTTTTATAATAAGTAAATCACCGGAGGTTATTTTTACTGTGATGTAATTATTACTGAGATATAACTAACTTTCTCCTACCCTTCCCACTTCCTTCCCCTTAAAGAGAAACATACAATTTAGAACCTTGTAGCACGTGCTACGACGCTACAAAGGACTGGCGTAGCATACAAAAGACTTCAACGCGCACGCACTTTCTTACTACACTAAATAATATGTCGTTTCGAGGAGCTTCATAGCACGTGCTACGAATTCTGCGTGAGTGAGATGGCTTGGTACCAAAGAGTATCAATAGTGAAAACGTTCTTAAAACTTTCAAACTTATAAATAACTGGAGAACTAAGGATAAATCCTTAGTTCTCCAGTTAAGTCTACTCTTTTTTGTACTTTGTTTGTTTATTGATATAACGTTGTGAGTTATATTATTAAAAATAATGTAAAAATTACTACCACATACCTTCTCACACGCACAATTATAAAATTAATTCATAATACCTACACTAGATCTTCATTTATGATTGTATATACCTTTTTAGGGTTCCGTACCCGAAGAGTAAAAACGAGACCCAATTACTAAGCCTCCACTGCCTGTCCGTCCGTTTGTCAACGGGCTGTATCTCATGAACCGTAAAAGTTAGACAGTTGAAAATTACACAGAATGTGTATTTCTCTTCTCTATTTTCTCTTAATAAAAATTAAATAAGTTGAAGGGGGCTGCCGTACTTCCTATATTAGGATATAGGATATATTAAAGGATATAGGATATATTGCTCCCTATATAGTTTTTTTTCGGCTGTTTTTACTCTACTTTTGTCAAAGCTGTATCTCTTGAACCGTAATAGGTAGACAGTAAAAATTTTGACAGGGTGTGTATAAGTGTTGCCGCTAAAAACTTAATAAAAAGAAAAAAAAAATTAATTAAATAATTAAAGGGTCCGACGGCCATAGCAAGGAGAGTACCGATCACTGAAGTTATGCAACGTTTATGTTTCAAGTTATGTTTTTTGTTCAGATTGTTTTTACCCAACTGCAGAATCTGCCCAAAGTGAGTGTACTCGGAAACAGTTTCGAGAAGGTGGTCATGTACGACCACCGGTGTACTAATTCATTATCTATACTTATAATAAAACTGTAACAGGTCAAATTCTGTACATTGAAGATATTTTGAAAACTTTTTTTTGGAGGGCTGTCTATTATCGATACTGAAGCCAAAACTGTAATTTTTTTCATTCATATCTGTCTGTCTTTCTGTCTGTCTGTCTGTCTGACTGTCTGTACCTTGGCCGCGCATAACTCCGAAACTACTGAATGAATTCAAACGAAACCTGGCATGACTTGAGTTCATACTACGAGGAAGGATATAGGATACTGTTTATCCCGGAATTCATAACAGTTTCCTTGGGAGAGGGGAAGAAAGTCAAAATGCGTACTTCGTTGTAATTCATCAACGCATTGTCCGATTTCATTCATTCTTTTTGTGTTACAAAATTGTGTTACAAAATTGTCATAATGTTCATCATCAGCCTTTATTAGTCCATGCATAGCTCTTTCCACAGCTCGCTGTGCGATTTTGAACTGATGGACCAGCCCTACCGTGAGTGTCCACGTCTCAGGCTCCGTGGGTCATGACGGGTAGGACGCACTGATTAAAAACTTTTCAAGACAGTGTTGCAATGTACAAAGTGGAGTAAAATATAAGTAGATTTTGAAAACAAGCTATTATTTTTAGCCATAGACGCGATAAGCGTGTGATTACGTTCTGCCTTATTATAAGGAGTTACCACGACTCTGATTTATATAAGTAGTTTGTTTTTAAGTTGAGCGAGAAACCTAGATTGTGTAACAAGTCCAATTCTGCACATTGAAGTTTTTTTTGCTCACCGTTTCTTAATATTAGAGAAACTGTGGTCAAACTGTGGTCAACCTAATTTGTCGGCAGGTATGGCAATCGCGAACGAAGTCGCGGGCACAGCTAGTCCATACTAATACTATACATTCGAAAGTAACTCTGTTTGTCAAAAACGTCTGCTTCTTGCCAAATTTCATGATTCTAGATCAACAGAAAGTACCTAGGTTTTGTTTTTTTCTGTGAATTTAACTACATATTTACGGATTTCGGATTTTTTCGCTTACTCGTGTTATAAAACTTTGCTTCTTGCCAAATTTCATGGATCTAGGTAAGGTTAAGGTTAGTCCTATAGGTTTTGTGTGCATGTGATTTTCTTGGTAATTTCAAAATAGGCAAGCATAAACGGCTGTTACTTTCGATTGCCTTAGATTGTTGACTTAGAAGTTTTATTTATATCATGGCTCCAATAGGTTACCGACAAGATTATCTGATGTTAATTTAAACTCTATACCTCCACGCGTTCCCGATATAAGGGAGTTGACAGACAGACGGACAGATGGACAGACAGACAACAAAATAATCAAAAGGGTTCCTTTTTTCCTTATAAGGTACGGAACTCAATGACGGAACCCTAAAAGGTATGTACTGAGAAAATCTGTCTGTGACAGATGGTCGAACAGGATCAGGCAGGCACCTTGTGTGTTCTTTTTATTATTCTGGCATGGATAGCAACAACCTTTACACAGCTCCATAGAAATAACGCGTGCGAAGCCGCCGGCAGAAACCAGTCTCAAATAAACATTAAGTTTGAAATGTCCACAGCCCTAGTCCGTCACATGCTGAACGAAGAGATCCCAGCATACGATGACTCCAAGTCTGCAGAGGAGCAGCGACCACACATGACTGCGTTTGACTACTACAAGAGCTACAGCCCTACGCGGGAACAGGTCTTGACGAAGCGACGCGAGGAGTTGATCAAGCGAAGGGTAGGTTTCCTTACCCTCTAGTAAACATACGTCTACTACGAACATGTCTCCCCCAAATAAGGGAGGGTTTTGCCATAATCATCAGCATCACGATGGGCAGGAGGATTGGTGATCGCAGAAAAAACACAGAAGGAAAAGGCTGCCCTTTTTTAGATAGGTTCCCCTCATACGACATCCACGGGTTGAGTCTGAGGGGTCGATTCTTACACCGCGACCGTCACGGATGGCCTCCCGATCCTTGATCGCCTTGGTCTCTTGATCACTACGCAGTACCTTCAATGGCTGCGTTATGCGCTATACATGCATCATCGTATGAAAACGTCTAGAGTGGTATTTTGTTCCGTCGAAGTCTGCGTCAGCGGTACGGGGCAGTACGCAGGACGCAGCGTACTTCGTAGTGATCAAAAGACCAAGGCTATAGGTACGTACCTATTTTCGTTATTTGTGACATCACACATGACTGCGTTTGAATAGTAGCAGAGACTAGTAAGTTTACTTTACTAGTCTCTGATAGTAGATACATGTGGGTCATTCTAAATATAATCGTCGATACCCAGAACATCCTGTATGTAATTCATCTTATATCTATCTATATTTTGCAAACAAAATATAAACTTTATTAACAAAGAAAATTACAATCAAATCATAGAAACAAATTAAAACTATGTAGTATTTACAATTGAAACCTCAGCTCAACTGATCCATATCAATACCAGTCGGAAGAGTCTCCAAGACGCTGGCTGCATTGCCCTACTGTATGGCAACTGGCAATGCTGATGCGCTGCGCCAGATACTCACCAGGTCTCGGGTTACGCGTCGCTGACCCGATCTGTATTATGTTTCTGGTGGGTTTAGAAGTCACAGTAATGTCCTTCAATATTGTTTATAGGAAGAAGCCCTAAATCAAAGGGCCCGCCGCCTCTCAGAGATGCAAAGATTAGCTCGGCAGCAGATCGCAGACACGCTGGAGGAGAAGGCCAAAGCCAAAGAAGAGAAGAGACTGGAGCTACTTAAAGTTGGCGTAAGCATGAACCACTTGTCTCGTTAGAATATACCTCTAGAGTCCACCATTGACAACACATTATTCATAATGTAGGTTGTGCTTTTTTAGGGTTCCGTACCCGAAGGGTCAAAACGGAACCCTTTTACTAAGCTTCCGCTGTTCGTCCGTCCGTCCGTCTGTCACTTGGATATATCTCATGAACCGTAAGAGGTAGACAGTTGAAATTTATAGATAATGTGTATTTCTCTTGCCGCTACAACAACAATTAAAAAAATATATATATATAAATTAAAGAGGGCTCCCATGCAACAAACGTGACTTTTTTGGCTTTTTTGTTCCTTATTTTCAAGGCTGTATCTCTTGAACTACAATATAGGTAGACACATGAAACTTTCTTTAATTAAGTAACACACCAACTGTAACAATAGTAAATAGTAAAAATAAAATAAAGTTGATAATTTAAAGTGGTCTCCAACCAAGTGAAAATTTGATGTTCTCTAAAAAAGTTGCCTGATTTTTATAGTACGGAACCCTTCGTGTGCGAGTCGACTCGCACTTGGCGGTTTATTTACTAAATTTTTTTAAACAATGCATAACATATTATTGTTTAGAGCTTGACGAAATTCTTTTCCCATTTAAAGTTTATTTTTTATCATCTGTATAAAAGTTTATGTTTCCAACAACGTTGCTAACTGTCTGAATCTAAATAATGTATGATTTTTAATTATCCTCTTAATTCTTATACCACCCTCTACGAGTAGGCACAGAATAATTATTTAAATCATTTGTTTTAGAACCTTAAAGCATTGAAAGAGTTCGACGAGGAGCCCGAAGAAGAAATTGATATTGAAGTTCCGGAGGTAAGCTACCATAATGATACCAAACCTCTCCGACCGAGGAACAAAGGTAAAGCTCTTCTAAATAGTTATTTGACGAAGGGTATTTATTTAGATTTATCTAGAGTTCCTTCGCTAATGTTTGCAAAGTATGGAAAATGACCGGAAAAAAATTAATAATTAATTAGGCAGTTATTTGTCCACTTTTGGAAACATAAGTGGCATTAGAAGTTAGTTAAAGAATATTTTTATTTTTGAATATTTGGTTTATTTTATTCAGTAAGATCCTAGGAATTCAACAATGCGCTAATTGAATTGAATTGACTTAACAGATTTACTAATGTATGATACTGTATAATGTTCCTATATGGTTGTTCGTTTTATTTTAGCGCGAGATTAAGATTTTGTTTTTCTAATTTTTTTCTGCAAGGAATAAAACTACAGAAGGGAAAAGTTATTTGCTGCTAATCGTAAATCATTTTCTATGAACCCATGATAAAACCACGATTAAATTGTGCTTTTGAGGATTTGGGAATATATTAATTGGAACATAACGCAGAATAAATTAAAAACAAAAAATAATCTCGCTCCAACTCGAAGCCAGGCCCAGGGCCTGCGGTGTTTTCCGATGCGCGTTGTAACATCGCCAACTTTTTCGCTCCAGGCTGCAACAGTGTATTCATGGATACCTATTCCAGGAGCTACCAGACGAGTACGTGGAAGAAGCAAGCGATGACGACGAGGATGAGTACCTTCCACCCTCCGGCCTGCTGGTTCCAGGATTCTACGCTCCTCACAACGACGTGGCCAAGACCAATGGCCTGGCTGTACTGTTCCCTAAGGTAGGACAGCTATTTATTCCTTCTTTTTCCCACAGAGTCGCGAGGTAGAAAATACCATACGTATGTTCGCCGATTGCTTCGTCAACGGTGGGCTGGTTTTAATGATTCTTTTAGTTTTGTATAGAAAATGATCCGGGGTGGAACCGTACCTATACATTTTATTTTTTATGGATGATTATTTGTCCCGTGAAACTTCAACAACAGTGTATTCTTTTCGAAGTTTTTATTTTTTTACCGGCTTCAAAAAAATAAGGTGGTTCTATTTTCGGCTGTATGTGAATTTTCTTATGTACTCGTATGTTCGTCGGACTTTCCGTAAATTATGGACCGATATTGACGATTCTTTCACTATTAAATAGAAAATTATCCCGAGATGGTCAAAAAAAAAATTATTACCGATACATTAGCATTTATCCCGCGAAACTTAAAAAACTGTAAATATTAAGAAATTAAAAGAAGTTTTTGGTTATTTATTTTTATTTTTTTTATTATTAAATATTCTTAAATATTAACAAAAGTTTAGAATTAGGACAATAAAAACAGAGGGCTATTATTAAAAGGTTAATACATGGTTTTTCAATACATTCTATTTATTTAATTCCACACAGCATCATCTAGTCATAAGCTAAGCAGAGCTTGTGTAATGAGTAGGTACCTACTAGACAATTGATATACCTACCTATTTCTAACAGTTTAGCTACTTATTCTTTACAAACAGCTTATACTAGTACTAGGAGAAATCGCTTTAAGCGATAAGGCCGCCTATTGGACTGATTATGTGTTAAATGTAGATATAAGGTTTAAAGTGTTAATTTATTCATTCATATTAGTGCGGGTTCGAGAATGTGTGTGTGTGTGTGTGTGTATTGTATACTTTCTGAAGATAGTTTTTTTTGTAGTATCAAACTGAACTTGTAAATACGGATATTTACCATGATTAGAGTTTTTTAGTGGTAACGTTCGTAGCAAAAGACAAAAATGAGGGTAGATCGGTGTGTCTGCCAATAAAAACTCATTCGCAGCGCGTTTAGTTATTCCGTGATCATGGCGCATGAAACTGTGCCGATATATTGGAACAATCATAACTCAAATCATGATAAATATCCCGTTGTAAATAACTTTAGTGTTAATAACTATGATGGATTTTAAAGATTGAACTCGAAATGTTTCATTTAATCAATCAGATAATAGCCGAGTACGTGACTCCAGAACCCGAGTTCCTCCCCCCCCATGTGCTGGTGATGCTGGAGGTGTCTAAGCGGTACCAAGCCATACAAGCTATAGCTCCGCAAAAGAAAGCTATCATTCATGTAAGATTTTGGATTTGTTCACTGAATTTTTTCTCGTGTTAATCACACTATCAGTCATCAGTTCATCACACTATTGCATGATACTTACTTCATACACTAGCCAAATTCGATGTAGAATGTTTGTAAACAAACCGCAACACAAAAACTAAATCACACTTGCTTGGCGTCGAGTTTCAAATATAAGTGTAAGCAATATTTAATGAAGGAAGGACCTCAAACTGACAAGTAATGAAAATTTCGTATAAAAAGTCGCGGCAACAGAGTGAATTGTAGGTATGGGCGGTTTACATACATTTTACATCTAGTTTGGCTAATGTATAATATTATTATTAATGCGAAAGTTTGTATGTTTGGATAGTAGTGATGACATTACAATAATATAGGTAGCAATTATTTAACAAGGTATTATAAACTCTCGCGCTGCCTTTTTCTTTTCAACTGACTTCGAAAAAAAGAGGAGGTTCTATGTTCAGCTGTAGGTTGTCTGAGGGTGTCGTTTTTTTATGTATTTCCGTCAATTTCTCAGTAAATTATGGACTGATTTTGAATATTCGTTCTGTTAATATTTATTCTTGTGGGATTAGTATTTGTCCCGCAAAACTTAAAAACTTAAAACACAGCGTAAATATTAAGGAATTTGAAGGATTTTTTTAAAAACAATCATTATAGCGTGTATTTTCAGTCGGCAGCGTGAGAGAGACCGGATTAACCAAAGAAAATCTCACGCGATGGTGGACTAAATTCACACCGCGCCCCTCACCAACATGTACCGCCATGCATACCGGTCCTGTTTCATTCAAACTATTACATAAACATCTGATTCGTACATAGACAAGAACAAGATAGGTATGACCTGAACTTCTAAGAAATCGTTGTTTACATACGACCGTCTTGTGTACCTACTGAGCTCTATCAGTGGCACTGCACAGTCACCGTCAAAATAGCTTGTGTTATCTTTACTATACACTAGGCAAACTTGATGTAGAATGTTTGTAGACAAATCACAACATAAACAACAAACTTAGGTACTAACTTAGCGTAGAGTTTCAGAAATAATTGTACATAAGCAATATTTATTGATGAAAGGAATTCAAATCGACAAGTAATGTAAATTGCGTATAAAAGACGCGGCAACAGATTGAATTTTAGGATAAGCATGGGCGGTTTGTTTACAAACATTTTACATCGAGTTTAGTTAGTTTATTGAACTAGATAACCAATAAAATTTCTTGTAGCATTTTTTTCTTTAAAATTTGTGTTTTGTTAAAATACACAAAAAACTAAAATAGAATTATGCAAATCGGTCAAGCCGTTTATAAGTTTTAGTGAAACTAACGAACAGCAATTGATTTTTATTTAAACAGATTATACCTACCCTACCTAGTACCTACCTACTTACCTACATAGAAAACACCCAACCCGTAATTATGTACATATCTGCAGATCGTACCTACAATTATTTGACCCTCGTTGGGAATCGAACTCGCAACCTCGGAGAGCGTTTGTCCAGAGGCTGAGTTTTGCGTAGTTTACTTTTCGTTTCCTACCATACAACACAGGTACCTACATTTAGCGTCTTGCAGCGCCCCTACCGGATTAAAGGAACTACTTTTCAACTTCAACTTCTTTCTTAATGGCGCCGCTTGTGTTTCGCTACGACTCTGCCAGTGTCAGTAAGGAGTGTCAATAACTTCGAAACTAATAATTAAGATCAGTTCAAAAAGGAACTACTTTTCAAAGTCTGTGACAGTGAAGTCTGACAGTGATCCACGAACACCATTTTCGGATGTTTTTTTAGGAAAACATTTTGTCAAGTCAGTCAGCGGTAGAGAGCGAAAGTTTTTCCCGTTTTGGTACTGTGCGAAATCAGAAGACTAGCAGAGGCTTACTTTAATGACTAAGAAAATTAAAAAAAAAAGGTGTTTATTCATCATATTATAAATGAGACTTAGCTGGAGGTGGTCAGTGACGCTCGAAAAAAAAACTGGATTTTACAATTTTCTAAGTTCTACAAGAAATTTAGATATCGAATAAGAAGTTTTGCACACATTTTAATTTTGGAATCTCAATAATGAATCAGTATCTCAGTTAACAATTGTAGTTTTGGAGTCTCTCGCCTGTTGATTTTAGTAAAAAATCTCATAATTAGTACACTCCAAACATCGAGATAAACAACAATTGATTCAAAGTGTCCTTTAGCAAAGATTCATTAGCAAATGGCTTACAATGAGCGTAAACTTTATTTTCTGCTTTATAAATTACTTGTAGAACCTTGAAAATAATAAAATCCGAATTTCTTTTTCGAGCGTCAATAAATGTTTATAAGTACTTGCGCGTCTCATGACGTCCGATGTAGCGCGGCGGGCGAAGGTCCGCCTGCGACGCAGAAGGTTGCGGGTTCGATTCCCGCCTTGGGAACAACATTTGTCATGTTTGTACGAACCGCAAATATTTTATCCGGGTGCTCTGGGTATTTTCTATGTATAATAAAAATGTATGTAATGTATTGTATTAAGTATATCAGTCATCTTTTACCCATAACACAAGCTCTGCTTAGCTTGGGGCTAGATGATGCTGTGTGGATTATCCAGCATTATTTATTTATTTTGATTTTTACTTAAGTACTTAGACCGAATAGATAGTAAACAAAGAACATTTTTGAACCTACATAGTTGATAATTCACAACGGGATATTTAACATGATTTGAGTTTTGAACTTTCCAATATTTCGGCACAGTTTCATGCGCCATGATCACGGAATGTATCTAAATGAGAATGTATCTTTTTCTATTTATCTATAGTATAACAATATTATTGTACTTGCCCAAAAACTACATGCATGTTTTATTTTTAAGTTTTGCCGTCAACTCGCTGTCTTTTTAGCACCTTTTACTATTGTTGTAATACCTAGTTTTAAGGTTCTGCATCACCAATAGTTATAATTAAGGAACGCTGTAACCATGTATTCGGAGGAGGGCGTTAATGCTCGCGACACAGTTTTTATAACTAGGTACTGCGCGTATTATCGTTTTGACACCTGTTGTTTATTTCCCCTGTACTTTGTTCCAAAAAAAGATAAATAAAAAAAATTACATGACCATGATGGATTTAAAAGATTTTTACATATTTTTGATGTTGCTTCTGTTGCAGATGGGTATATTCGAGGCCACCTCTCCCCTAGACGGGAAACATGTAGCTTACAGTGTCAAACAATATGATACCCTAGATACTGATTCCATGAATCCGTGAGTACCTTCTGATTGTCTTGTCAGCAAAGTCACTTCTATCGTCTGGGGGCCTACTATGACAACATTATACGATGTTTCTGAATCGTCTTCGTGCAAACCGGACTCTTATATCATTTACATAATTTGGCGTGTTTTAAAAACTATAAACCGATTTCAAATCGTTAATTTGCTCCTAAGAATTGAAGAGGTCCGTTACTTTGTCATGGATCCCACAATCAGAACCTAACCAAACTCTAATCATACTAGCCAGTTCCAATAAAAAAAGAATAATTTCATTTAATTTTATTTATTTTCAACTATAGGAACGCTAAGGAGCACTTAGTTATGTCAAAATTACATGATTGCCTTATGTTATGTCTAAATAATATTAAACTTAAAATAAATTACACAAATTACACAAGAAAGTAGACAATTGATATAAAATCCAGCTGTAAAGAGGCTACGTCTTAGAGAAATAGTAGAAACAATAAACAAACATTATAAAATAAACTAAGTGGTTTTAAATTCAATAATTAAAAAAGGCAATCTAAAACGTCTAAAACAGGTTGTGGCTGTAAAGAGGCCAATGTAATACATAATAACTTGGTTAAAATAAAGAAAATAAAATTGGTATCATAATACTAAAATAGACTACTTGGATACAATTTGACAGAAAGTAACACAATTGAATGCCTCGTTTAGTAAGTAATCAATATTGAAATGGGTTGGCGTGATATTGAGTTATTCGTCCATTTGTCGCGCACATACTTAATGCAAAAAGACTTATATGGTTTTCTCATGGATGCCACTGTCAGAAATGGACCAAATTGAAATGTGACCACACGAGAAGCACCAGCTTTCAAATAAAAAAGAACCATCAAAATCGGTTCATCCAGTCGAAAGTTCTGAGGTAATAAACATAAAAAAAACAGTCGAATTGAGAACCTCCTCCATTTTTGAAGAGGGTTAAGTTTGCACAAAACCGAATCAGCAACTTCGGTTTCGTTTTTACGAGTAGGCCCGCTGTCTTTTGCCTACGACCTCTGCGGCGTAACGCGTGAAGCAGGAGGTAGCGGGTTCGTTTCCCGCCTCGGTACAAATGTTTGTACGATCTGCAGATATTTGTTTCGGGTGTTCTGGGTGTTTTCTACCCGTGTATAATATTTTTATTTTATATTAAATGTATTAAGTAGATAACTGATTTAAAGTAAATCATTTATCTAGTACCCATAACACAAACTCTGCTAACTTCAGGGCTAGGTAGTGAAACCCGCGGCTTCGCACTCGTTGATTCTACGGGAAAGTTCTAAGATTATTCCTATTGGTTACTTTAAACACAAAAATCACTTCCCATGAGAGTTATTTTTGGGTTTAAAGTAGCCAAAGGGTTATTTTAGGTCTAGACCTACATCTTTGCTTTCAGCCCGATCTGTTTAGTAGTTTTGGCGTGAAGAAGTAATAAACATCAATCTATCCATACAAACTTACACATTTTTATTATTAGTGTAATCAGTATGATGTGATTGAATTAATACTGAAAGACAGGATTACATAGCTACATATGTATTGTAAACTAGTTGCTGCCCGCGGCTTCGCACGCGCTTTTCAAGTAGCCTATGTTTATCCCCGGGATATCGTTTACCTCCCTGCAAAATTTAATTAAAATCCGTTCAGTCGTTTAGGCGTGAAAATGTAACAAACAGACAGTCAGACAGACAGAGTTACTTTCGAATTTATAAGACTAGTAGGGATACGTAGCGAATAGTGTAATATGATAGTGTGGCAATAACCCTGTTTCTTTTCTAGAGAACAGATGAAGCTGGTCTTCATGTTGTCAGTGGAGAAGGACTTACCGCTGCTAATCCTGATGGATCTCTCTCCTAGCCACGTGAGCCGTGACGTCACGACCGGCGAGGACGAATGCGCCAGGATGTTCGCCGTTGACTATGCTGATGAGTACCCGGAGTTTGAGGATTTTGATGTTGAAGAATAACAAGAATGCCTATTTGGATCTATGTCCAGCTGTGGACTACCTGATGATGAATAAATAAGGCTTACCTACTTGACTTGAAAGCATCAAGTTTTTGCGTTAACTAACATTGACTTACATAATTTTTTTTTAAGTTCATCTCTTGCTGACATTAGTTAATTAAGTACCTACCTATATGATTTTAAATTAAATTATTTTAATAATTCATTATATTATTTTAAATTATTAAAACTTCGTAATTTGACATTGATTAAAAGTGATAAGTATTGAATATAAAATATAAAATTGCATGCTATTAAAAAAAATAAAATTATTCTGATTGTATGCACAATATTTTTAAATGTCTAATGAAATGTTTGTGTCTAATGAAGCGGCAGAACTCAGCGATCTAAAATAAGTCTTATGTACCGACTAAAAATTACCTGATTCACAAACAATAAATGAATTATGAATGAACGCACGGCTTTAGAAGCTAATTCGTACTAGGTATTTTGTTTTATTTAACCGCTCTAGCTACCAAAGGAAGGGCAGCAGCTTCCTTCTGTGGTTTGTAACTCCTTTACTGCGATCATGAATCCGCTTGCCAAGCGTAGTGATTATCGCAAAACCCCCTCCTTGGTTAGGGAGGCATGTGCAGCAGTGGACTTACGAGTATGTGTGCTGAGAAGGTTCTAGTCACTCCAGGTCATGTAACTCCAGGTTAGGCCACTCCAAGTCAGGTCACTCCAATTAACAACAGAATACTTGCCTATAAGCAACAGCTACCTGCCGTGAGGCTTAGAATTTGCCCCATCTTTTCCCATGGGTGTCGTAAGAGGCAACTAAGGGATACACACCGGGGGGCGGGCAGCAGCGCCCCCTGCGGAAGAATTCTACCACCAAACTGCGACACCCAACCCGCATGCCCAGCGTGGGGATTATGGCATTACCCCCCATGAGATTAAAGCCAAAGGCGCTTATCAGGGGAAGGCCTTACTCCATCAGCGGACCAATATAGGCTGTTCAGGTTGAGGAATACCTACCATAGATAATATTGGAAAATTAAGTAGTGCTTTAGAGTAGGTAGGTAATTCATTAAACTTTGGTACCTAGTTTAAGCAGTACAAAAATATTTGTTTGACATCCTGACCCACTGGTAGACCAAATTTGTTTTTAATGATTACTGATCTGTGATGATCAGTTGATCAGTGAGGGTAACTACCCTCCTTCCCCGCTTCTTAGTACTCCACCCACGGGCGCTTTGCAAGTCTAAATCTACTCCAGTTACAATATAACAATAGGTACGTACTTAAAAGGTGACATCGTAAACACAAAGCATGCACCAAAATAACGCTTCTATCTTAGCAACAAAATACGACAACAAAATACAGTTCACGACTTGGATTTGTGAACCATTCGGACATTTCGGACAACATAGAACCCCATATGGTTGTCCGAAATAAAAGGATTTTATTTTATTTTTATTTATTTAAAAAAGTCTGTGTAATGTAATGTAAAGTAATGTACTAGTTATTAGGTTTGAGCGAGACACAAAGATGATACTCATTTCCAATGAAAAAAGAAAACCCCTTTGGTACACGGAAGAGCCCTATCGTAAGTATATAAACTTCTTATTCCATGGCGAGGACAGTCTGGGCTTGTTTTTTGGTAAAGCTCTATGGTTTCAAGTTTAAACCATACAGCTTTACCAAACAACATGTCTTGTATACAAATAAACAATTTTTCTGGCGGCTATATCAGTGATGTCTGATGTGTTGTTATACGGCACGAAAAATTTGCATCACATTACAATAGATTGGAATTCACTACGTAACGTCTCGCTACGTGATGGGAACCCTTCCTTCATTGGTAGGTATAGCCGCCAGAAAAATTGTTATTTTGTATACACGCAAATTTTATAGCTATGGCGTATCCATAGACTACTAGATCTTTGCTAATTTCAATTTAAATCTGATATTTGAAATGACAATTACTTATGAAAGCAATGTTAAAAATAAGTGGCAAAGCTGTCATCTCATCCTTCAGTTAGGTACTGATTATAACATTAGCTGATTCAGCTGAATGCCAGTGAAAGTTCCGTCAAAATCAGTTTATTACTTTTTCACGCCAGAACGACTGAACGGATCTTTCTGAAATTTTGCATAGATGTAGACCGGGATAAACATACGGCTACTTTTTGTCCCGGAAAAACGCGTGCGAAGCTGCGCAGCTTCGCACAGCTAGTACCGTACCTTAATATTTATCAAACAGACACATCAACTTAATTTATTTGTATAGAGGTTGAACGCAAATTAACGTCCGTGACTATAGTGTGGTATGTAGCATTAGAGTTCCAGTTTCGCTGCCTCAGCGTAAATTCCAATCGGCTACCATTTGGACTTTGCTTCTAGTTTCATTCAATACGTTGTTCACATTGCTGTTGGCTTGAGACAGGTGAGTAAGTTGAATAATCAAAGTTCTTTGTATTTTGAAGTTTAAAATTCTGTTCAAAGTTTTTAAATTTTAATAGAGATTTAACGTTTATTTTCTAAGAAAAAAACTTATTACTAGTTTCAATAATTTTTAATGAATAAATAGACTTGATGTCTTGTAATAATCTAACATGGCGGCGGTTCTGCAGCTAGCGCATCAAAGTGCTTTCAAACATATACTGTGTCAGATACAAGAAGTCACAATACTTTAATTAATTATTTTAATAAATATTAATGGCATATTTTTATTTTAATGCAGCCAGCGTCTTGGGGACGCTTACGACTGGTATTGATGTGGATCAGTTGAGCTACCTGTAGATTGTTTGCAACAGTCTGCAGTTAGCTTAATTGTTTCAGTTGTAAATACTAGTTTTAGTTTGTTTTTATCATTTGATTGTAATTTTTTTCGTTAATAAAGGCCATTGGCGTATAAACTTTAATAATATTAGTAATATTTTATTGTCAATTTCTAGTACAATAAAGAAAGTTTTTATTCATTCTTTTTAAATAACCGACTTCAAAAAAAGGAAAAGCTCTTTGCTTGGCTGAATATATGTTTTTTCTAAGTAATCTTGTGTAAGGTTGTATTTGCGGACGCGGTACACCGAACGATCAAGTTTAACACTTTCATTGCCCATGACGCACGACTCCATGTTCATGCTGGTAGAGGCTTGTACTGGATGATTGTGGAACTATGTTATTGAACATATTTTTGTGAATAATATAAATAAATTGAATATTTCAGGACATAAGCGAGTACCACTTCAAAATATACAAGGGCTGCATACCCACCGGCCCGTTTTAACAAACATGGACTTGGGTAAGTTTTTGTGCATATTGTAAACCGAGTTATTGGATTTGGAACAAATAAAAATATGTTTCTATCAAAACATAAAAATAAACAGACTAACTTCTGCCCGCTGCTTCGCATACTTTTGCGATGTAATGTAGCGTATATTTAATATATCTATGCAAAATTTCAGCTCGATCCGTAGTAGTAGTTTCGGCGTGAAGAGGTAACAAACATACAAACTTACATCCACTTTCTTTAAATAACATGACATTGAATTTTATGATCTGGAATTAATTGAAATTTAGTATTTTATTAAGATTTTTTTTTATATGGACTAAGCCATTTATTTATAGTGAAGTATGGTTTTGTCTTTTAATATTGTACAATTTCTGATTTGTCTTGTACAACGACGTATGTTATAAATGGTAAATAAATAAATACAATTAAAAACATCAAAGAATTTAAACGTTCGCATTTATATTATTAGTGTGATGTGATAAGATAATACTTACAAACATGTCCCGCGACGGAAATTGAACCCGCATCCTTCTATTTCTCAGACTGTGCCAGCGCTATTAAGTTTTATAATCTCCTAATTGTCAGCGTAACCTACCGATCTAGTATAACTAATTATTACTGTTCCGAAGCAAAACATTCTTATCTTTATGTGCAGCAAGCACCAGATAAAACATTATTATCTTGATGTGCAGCAAGCACCAGATAAAATTATTTTCGTCCTTCTTCTTCTCCTTCTTGTCAGATGGCTTCTGCGACTGGTTTGTCGCAATTTCGCCAATGTCCGTCTCAGTCTAGAACCTTATTAAACACATCCCAAGTAGCACATTAGCGGCTGTCAAGTGCTACTTGGGAGTTTTTCATAAATGATGATGATGGTGGCATTTAGTAAAACAAAGCATGGCTTGACGCGTCATTGATGGTTCTTGAATACAAATTTGATTTTAACTCTTTCTAAACTTAACTCCGTCAGAGTAATAAGCAGATCAAAAACAGATCCATATCAATAAATAATAAATCAAAGTCGAGTGACGTCTGTAACAGCGTATTTCCATTTCAGCTCGAGTGGTTCCACTGCTGGGGTTGCTGTCCCTAGCTGCAGGCTCCTGCATTACTCACAGGTACGCCAACTGTTCGTTCCGTTTCCAATGCGATGTCAACATCAACGCGCTGCTGCCTCAGGAGTGCCAGGAGTCCTCTAACGACCCAGTCGTGGTTGACCTCCTACTCACGAACCCTGCTGAAAAGATCAACGAAGAATTCCTCTCTTACGTCACTACTCTGAAAATCTCCGGTATTGCACCCTGGACTGAGCTATCATTCCTAAATTATACAACGCGGCTCGTCCACCTTCATCTTAGCAGAAATAAAATAGACTCAATCTTCGGCATGCCATTTTATACGCTTGGAAATCTAGAAACCGTTGATCTGTCCAACAATAAACTATCGAAAATTGGTTCTGATCTTTTTGTCTTTGAATACCAGCCTAGTAGGCTTCAGAAGCTATCGTTAGCGTTCAACCTAATACAGGATATTGCAAGCGATGCTTTCAAAGATCTGACATTCTTAACTGAACTGGATCTCTCCAATAATCTCATTAAAACCCTCACTACTGAGCCATTCGCCAACCTAACAAACCTAGAAAAACTTAGGCTTGACAACAACAATATAATAAACCTAAACGGCGCTGTCAACGATCTACAGAATCTGAAGCATCTGTATTTACGAGGCAACAAAATAGAAAACATTGACGAGGCATCACTGAAGATCATCAATCACTTGGAAACCTTTGATGTTTCCTGGAACTATATAGAAGAGGTGAAACCAATGATGTTGTCCAGACATTGGAATCATATGGGCGGGCACTCCATATGTAAGATCAATCTCTCGGATAATAAAATCACGTCGGTGCCCAACGCAACTTCACAGGTGATCACGACGAGGTTTGCCAGACACCTGCCTCGAAGTTCCCCGATTAAAATACTCACAGAGCTGGACCTTTCGAAGAATGAAATAAGCAAAATCGAGTACGACGCCTTTCAATCTCTCGTCAAACTGGACTCTCTGGATCTCTCTAGGAACAAGATCGTACACTTTATCGTCAACGGTAACGACATCGCATATGTCAGGTTCCTCAACCTGAGCAACAACCAAATCTCTAATTTGTACTATGAAAGCTTTTCGCGCATGAATAACTTGCAGAATCTAGACATGTCGTACAACAGATTCGATAACATTCCCGAATACACTTTCCATAACAATAACAACCTGAAACACGTCAATATGACCTTCAATGCTTTAGAGAGCTTGGACGATCTACACATTGACATGTTCCACCATCAAGGAGGGATCTTGGACTTGTCTAATAATAACCTGACACAGCTGAAGATCAGTCCCGGACAAGGAAAGCGGCTGGCGCATCTAGTACTGCATTCGAATAAGATAACAGACCCTTCGTTGATAGATCTTCGCCACCAGAGCGACCTGAAATACTTGGATATGAGTCAGAACATGATTCGTGAGCTCAATTCGAGCTCACTTCGTCTGCCCGTGGTATTAAACTACCTGGATCTGCACTGCAACATCATCGAATCCATCGCTCCTTCCACATTCTCGAAGATCAGCCATCTGAAAACCTTGCACTTGTCGCACAACAAACTCCGATCACTAGAATATGGCATGTTTAGTGGATTGTCATCACTTTTGAATTTAGATCTTTCTTTCAACATGCTGAAGACGGTGGACTCAAAAATGTTGATGGATCTTAAGTCTTTAGCGGTTCTCTCCCTGCGGTACAACCGCATGTCCGTGTTGATAGATGAGTCCTGGTACGGGCACAAGTACAACTTGAAGGTATATTTAGAAGGGAATAACTTCACTTGCGAGTGGCTGGGTTCTGCTTTGAAGAACTACTATAATGGCTACACAAAGATGCACCCAGCGGTACAGATGGCTACCACGAACGGGCACTCCTTGGATGGGATACCGTGCGTCCCAGGAAAGAGTGCGCCTCTTCTAGAAGATTGGTCGCAAATAACAGATGAGAGACTTCTTATAACCAGCCAGAAGATTCTGGAAGCTGTGAGAGAACAGACATCTTTACTAAAGAACGCGCTTTATCTAAATAATTGGAGGCCATTGCAAGATGACGTCCAAAAGGCCAAGGTGTTTGTGTAACCTTGTAATGGAACTTTAATAAAAATTAAGTTAGTTATTGTTAGTTTAGTTTGCTTATCTCAAAGTTGCATTATTTTTCAATGCCTACTCGCAACAAAGTACCTAGGTGCCTGTGCCTACTTGCCAAGATACTTTGAATTGCCACTTTAAGTTTTATCTATCAATTGTTTAATATTCAAAATCTGACATTATTTTATACTGTATAGATTTAATGTAGGCTCTATTAATAAACAAAGACTTACATTATCATTCTTTTATTAAAACTAGATTCCTTCCCTTGGTTACTATTAATGGAATAACTGAACTGGAGATTTGTAGCATTGCAAAGCCGGGAGAAGACGCTACTACCAGTACCTACCTTCAACAATAGTACATTACGTCCAAGGTCTGTAATGGGTGTGTTGCTGGCCGCAGCTGAAGATGACTGAAAGCGAAGCGTAGCGCAGGTCCAGGCCATCACAGCTCGGTCAAGATTGCAGCCCTTGATGGCCAAGCTGAAATGAAGGCCGAGACCGAAGGTCGAGGCCTTTATAGCGCGGACAGCAAGGACTGCAATGATGACCAAGCTTGAAGGTCGAGACCATAGCAAGGTTAGCTTGAGGCCAGCTTATCGGGGCCAGCAGGGCAGTCGTTGCGGACCCAGGCTTATATAGTGCTTTACTCAAACAATGCGAGCAATTCAAAAGTAATTGAATTGGAGGATTCGTCGCTTGAAGACATTTTCATAATTTATTCACGAAAATTTATTAGAACATATTATCATGTAAAAAAAATTCACCGCGATGCTCTTTTGTCAGTTTTTCGCGTTTTCTTTTTTATTCTAACCAGCCAGTGAAGCTTGTACTGCTCAGTATGCATTAAACCATCTAACTATTACATAACAAAACAAAACAAAAATAGAATTCGAAATACATTACGGACCGCATAGAGCGGACTGTAATAATATTACTGTCCGCCTGTTCGGGTAGGCCCGATCGGTCGACTTTGCTCAGAGAAGGTTATCGAAATAATCAGCAGATTACATGCCATGTTTGAGTAAAACATATTACGTAGGTACCTCCGGAACTCAATAATTCGAACGCCCAAAATGCTGCTGCCCTGCTCGGATGTACAGAGCGTTCGGATTATAGTATGTAGATATTGTAAAGGCAAAATTTATCTAATTATAACAATGTTTTTACGATTGAGAATATGTGTCTAAGCAAAACTGTTATAAAATCAAAGTATAATTCTTCAAATTTCACTTTTTTATAGATAGGTAAATAATACTTTATTGTACCGCACAAAGACAGAAAACTATACATAGATAAAAATAGAGGCTAAGAGTATGTAGATGAAGTACAAAGGCGGCCTTATCGCCATGAGCGGTCTCTTCAACCAACCTTGGGATGGACTGAACATGTACGACCAAAATAGACGGTGGCACTCGAAAAATAGAATAAAACAATAATACCTACTTCCACTTCATACTATATACTTACATAACCTACAAACATTATAATAAACTTACATAAACATAAATAATAAGGTGGTCTAACTTTTACAAGGATAGATAATGCTGATGAAGCATTTTATGGTATTTCAGCATAGTGCATTGACGAGTAGCACATATTTAACGAAATAGAAAACGTCCCTCAATTTTCGCATAAGCATATTTTCTGGAATAGAAATATCGTCTTCATCAGCCCATTCGGTGCGCGTCGGCGGCGGGTGAAAACAATACCGTGTGGTAATGTAAAATGTATACACAGTTCTGCTAGACTGAGAAACAGGCTGCGCAGGGGTAGGGGGTCGTTCGGACACTTCGAACTATTGAGAGCCTGTTGTAATAAGTAACAGGCTACTTCAATGGGGTTTTACCAATAGAGACGTCATACTCATTAGAAAGAATTAAAACATGGCTTTATTTTCGCCAGCGCGCGGGCTGACGGCCAATGACAGTCTATGACCTCACGTGGGCTAGCAGCTAGGGTGAACTAGGTAAAACGGGTACAGCACTACAAAGAAAATATACAGTAAATTTAGCAAAAATGTTTATTTACAAATCATAGTATATTCGTACCTAGTTTAGGTATACATTTTTGTAAACACGCTAATAAAATAAAATCAAAATACTATTACTTTAATTTAATACCTACTAATACTACTTGTAAATGCGAAAGTTTGGATGGATAGATGGATGGATGTTTGTTTGTTACTTGCTCTCGCCAAAATTACTGAACGAATCGGGCTGAAATTTTGCATAGATACTACTAACTCGTTCTGTCACTCATGAATGCAACGCCCTACCTTGTCTCGTTCGTGAGAGTGGCAAAGTGGCAACACCGCGCGGCCGCGGCAGTAACTTTTGAGTAAAATAAAAATAATGATTTTCCCACATTAAATAGACTAAACAGTACTTACAAATGAAAATAACATCCTGCCTGTTTTTACAGCCGTCCCAGTATAATAATTGCACTTTCGAAACACACAACATAGCATTTTTGTTATTTTCCGTCTCAAAAATCCCGCAACGTGTGTCCGCGTCGCGGCCTGACGCAGGACGGACTGAGTTCACTCGAGCTAATTACCTTGAGTTTGTCTTGCCGCGCAGATCTCGGTAAAACGTATCTACCTCAGTTTATATATAATATCATTGGGCTACTTGACTTCATTTAAAATAAATACGTTACTTAGTATAATTATAAGTTACAAATTGATATCACATCGGCACATTGGGTGGATGGGTGTATGGACAGATGGATGGTTGTATGTTAGAGTAACTAACATACAACCATCCATCTGTCCATACACTGTAGTTTTAACGTGAATAAGTATATTCACGTTAAAACTACAGAACAAATTGAGTTGAAATTGCATTTTAGACCCGAAATAACACATTAGGTACTTTTTATCCCATAAATCAGTCTCCATGGGATAGAAATGACGTTTAAACGTTTCCAGAGGAACCACGCGTGCGATGCCGCGGGCAGAACGTAGTCATGCATAAGCGTGACAACGTAAAAAAGCTTAATTTCTCGATTTGGATGAAAAAAATATGCCAATACAACTGATCTTGAATAAAATAGCGTCTTGAGTAAAAAAGTGTCCTGTGACATGGCTAGGCTAGTCTCCGTTGAGGCTGGCCGCCGTGACCGATATACGGCTAGGAGGCCATCATCATCGGTTAGTTCCTAAAGTAATTTTTCATTTCTCTTGCTCAAAAAGTGTGTCATTATAGCGTAGTTTAGCGGGAGTAAAATTCGACTTTAAGCCTTAGGGCTAAAAATTATTTTTTCTTGTTAATTTTCATCTGAAATCATCAGCCAGTACAAGACTTTTGTCCTCTTACATAAAGACTCGACTTTTTGGTGTTCCATCAACAAAGAACATATACATTTTTTGAATATATTTTGAAAATGATTCTGAAAGCGCCTTCTTCTTGATTGTTAGATGTATAATTCAGACAAGTTGAAGCGGGGGTGATTCTTCCGCCATGGTAGAATGCGTACTTTGCGTTGCGTGTAACAAAGTCATTAAAAAAGTTTTAGGTGAATGGAAGGTGAACGTAGCTTATGTATCTATTTAAATTAATTGAGAATGTCATTAAGCGAAAATAAGCACAATAATATGAATAACTCCTAAAGGTTAGTTTGATGGTTTTATTATCTCGCAATCGAAATGAAAACTAGAGTGTTTAACTCGGGCCAAAACCACCCAATATAACTTGTCATCCTACCTCGCTGCGCTCGGGAGTATAACAACCTCATTTAAAATGGGGTTGTTTAGTCCCTTGTAAAACAATTCACTATTAGGTTATTTGAAGTGACTTCACATTAGTTTGCATCGTAGATTAATCCAGGAATTTAATTTTATTATTTTAACGTCAATGGTGCCAATTGAGTAGTTCCCCATACATACAACCAATTCTATAATTCAAATTATTAAATCGGCTCTCTCGGCACGTTCGGCTGCATTCAGTTGTGGTACTTACCGTGGGCAAACAAACAAAACTATTGTCGCTATATCATTATCCCTGTCCGTGTACTTTAATTAGGTAGGTATAATTTGTGGTGTATTTAGTACATACCACTGATAAAGTGATAGAGCGTCCTGTCAGCTAAATGATAATGCAGCCAAGGTAAAGTCCGAACAATCGGTCTGGGTTCTGTACATTTAGCTTAGCGACCTACTGCCATCATATTTCTGGGCCTGCGTAACAAGGCGTCTCCAGGTATATCTGGTCTCAACTGAAACAATATTCCTATTCAGGTAACTTTTTATTATGACTAATTACATTAGTAAATTATGGTAGAGTTACCAGTTTTCTTGGATAGGTCTGTTTATTTAAAAAGTAGGTGTTGTAGGTGGCAGCACCAGAGGCTTTAATGAATAAATTGATCTAACAACCTGAGTGTATCATTGTCCCCTAATAACTAAATACTACAATAGGTACTTTAAAGTAATATTAATATGGGCACCTATCCCGCCTTTATGCAGACTTAGCAAAAATGGATTGACGAAGTGGAAGCTGATCTGATGCAAACTCGACGGTCAATGCTATATTATACAAGCTGGTGAGAGCCAGCCTAGAACCGACATGCCTGGGAAAGTCTTGTGCCAAGATCCATGTTGGGTCGCTGAACTTCCAGGAGTAAGGTGGTTGGCTTGGTTAACGAGGGCTGGCGCGTTCCTCTTTTGTTTTTTGTGTCGTCGGCTTAGTCACTTCTATATAAAAACAACGGACGATCGCTACCACTTGAAGTAACCAAGCTATAAATAAATAAAAATAAGAAGTTTGTTTACTAAAGTCCATGATTTACACATTACAAAAAAATTGAATTAAAATCAATGATACAATAAAAATAGTTTTGCAGCCCGTCAACAGAATCCCAACCTAAGAAGTTGAAAGACTGCACGATGGGCGGAGCAAACTTGCTGCTTGGATGGTTAAGCTGTGCTGTGAATAGCAACTGTTTCAATTATTTCCCAACGAACCCTAACTCCGCATTGCGTGGTCAGCTCTACACTTTTGTGTTAGTTCGTATTTGATATTCATAAACCCAGTTGTCTTTGCACACAATTAGTCCGACCTATTTTCCTAATGTAACGTGGACAGAGCTTAATATTCTGCAATAAGGTAAGACTTATTTAGTATTTATTTTGTGTATACTATGTTTATGTAGGTACTTCTTCTTTGTCGCATTCTTCATTGCTGTTGGTGGTGCCTGATCTAAGAAGCTTTCACTGAGACGCTGACAAGCTGCTTCCACACTACTCTTGGTATAATCAGCCTGTCTCAGGACTGCAGGCAAAGTGAGTCCCTTTAGTGCGTTAATTTGGTCAGCCCAGCGGGTTGGCGAGCCTCCTGTATAGTCCTCTACCTACGTCCTACTAGGTACTTGAAATCTAAGACGTTTGACTGCTATTGACGGCTATTGAATCTACGTCATATTGCAGATCGAAAACTTATTATACAAGTTTATCGTGCCCTATGCGAATCCATTTTGACCTACTGCATTACATCATGGGGTGGGGTGGGTAAAACATTATTACTAACTGTCGAAAGAGCACAAAGAGCGATACTTAAAGTATCAACTTTCCGTCCTTTTATTTTTTCTACTAACCTCCTATTTAAATCATGTGGAGTTTTATCAGTTCGACAGTTATTCATAATGAACATAGTACTCAAACAACACGCAGCCCTTCCATATGTCACTGAATGCGCTGACAAAAGGAGGAACAATAACGTTTGCCCTAAACTACTGCGCCGGAGACATACTTTTTCAAATAAATTTTACAGTATCCTTGGTCCTTTATTATATAATAGAATGAATGTGTTAGCCAATATTTATCCCTTAAATTATAATAGTTGTAAGAAAAAACTTATGGATACATTGCAATGTATGTCATATGATGACACAGAAAATTTATTGAGTGTTTTAAAGTAGGCCAATAAATTTTTGCAAATAACTTTTGTTATTAAAACTAGTTTAGTGTAGTTAGCATAAGTAATTATTTTAAAGCATGCACCTTCGCCTTGTATAGTTAATATGTTCTATTTGATTATTTTATGTGATGTAAGAACTCTTTTTGCCTGAAAAACAGGTTTTTACCTAGTTCAGGCACACACATTATTTAATACCATTAGAATTTTAGATGAACTTTGTTATCTTTTAGTCGTAAGTTATTTTGAATAAAATATTATTATTATTATTATTATTGATGACCGATGTGGCGCGGCGGGCGAAGGTCCGCCTGTGACCCAGGAGGTTGCGGGTTCGATTCCCGCCTTGGGACAAATATTTGTACGATCTGCAAATATTAAGTCCGGGTGCTCTGGGTATTTTCTATGTATAATAAAAAATATGTATGTATGTATTGTATTAAGTATATCAGTCATCTAGTACCCATAACACAAACTCTGCTTAGCTTGGGGCTAGATGATGCTGTGTGGATTGCCCAGCATTATATATTTATTTATTATTTATGACTTACGAGTGGCGGGAAATTCATATATTTTTATTATGATTTTACTTACTTTTATTCAATTGTCCTTAAATATACACCTTCTAATTTAAAAACCTCACTCAGTGAGTGTTTTCTCAAAAAACATACATACAACTGAACATAGAACCTCCTCCTTTTTAGAAGTCGGTTAAAAATATTGCTAAAATATAAAAACGGATTTACTGATATGAATATTTTTTTTTTGGTTTGGTTTGTTCTAATACATGGGTGATTTAATAATAATAGGGAAATATTTAGTACTTATAATAAATTGTAGGTGTACGAAGTTCACGAGGTCATCAGAACAAAATAAAATAAACTTATGAGGGCTATTACAAAAAAAAAACGAGAATTTGTATGATTTTTGTTTGTTGTTTGATATAATAATCACTTGTTAATAATAGTTTGTTTTCTCTACTAAAATAATCATAAAAAAAATAAGAAAACTTGTACTTTTAAATAGTTATAATCATTCTCCCGATGCACGCAGAAAAAACGTAGAAAAAACATTTTTTGGTGGTCTTTATTCTAAATTAGAGCTTCCAAAACAGGTCTCGGAGAGTTTTTGCCTAAACATGCATCGGGAGAATGATTAAATCTACATAAAAATATAAGTTTTCTAAAATTTGTTTTATGATTATTGTAGTAGAGAAAACGAACTATAATTAAAAAGTGATTATTATTTCAAACAACAAACGAAAATAACACAATTTGACGTGCAATTTCTCGTTTTTTTTTTTGTAATAATTATTGCTAAATCATGCTATTTTCTTATTTTAGATCGCCACGATCTACAGGAAGAAGCAAAATGACTCTCCTGAACCGAAGTTTGACGCTGATCTGTGTCGTTTTTTGTGAGTTATATACCACTAGTTTTTGCCCGCGGCTTCGCACGCGTTGTTTCTATGGAAACGTTCAAAGCTTATTTCTATTCTATGGAATCTGATTTATGGGATAAAAAGTATCAAAAAGCCTATGTTTTATTCCAGGTCCAGACCTGCATCTATGCAAAATTTCATCTCCGCTCCGTTCAGTAGTTTTGGCGTGAAGAAATTACAAACATCCACCCCAACTCTCGCATTTATAATATTTGTGTGAAAATACTTACTTAACTATCTTACCATCAAGTAGAAGTGTTGTGTCCATTTCGGATTGATTTTGGCAAACAAGATGCTACCAAAATTTTCGTAAAACAAAGATGTAGACGGGAGAGAGCACCAGAATAACTCATTTTATACCTTACATAGAACGTAGGCTTCTACCATATTTGGGTTATAAATTTGTCTACGCGCCTGACAATTCGTCAGACTCGGCGTAGTGCGCGAGATTTTATTACGATTTCGGAACGTCGAGTTCTAAATTTTAACTGTCTCTGCTCCGCCGGCGTATGCGGCTAAGGTGTACAGGGTGTCCCACGACCATGGGAGATAGATGACAAGTACCAGAAATATTGAACACAGGAACTTTTACTGAAAGGAAACATTCCTTTATTTATAAAAGTAAGTTAAATTGCATTCAAGGATTTTGAAAAATTACTGGCTTTATCCGGTAATCAAACCTACTAAAATCCAAAACCTATCACCCTGTATTTTTATTGCACTGATAGATAGAGTCAATAACAAGGATCAAATCTGTTTTTCATACATTGCATATTAAATTAAAGTAACACCATAAAATCTGCCAAAAACTAGGACGAGACGAAGCACTTTGACTGGGTCTTTTACACCAGTTACAGCTACCATTCTGCTCCAGTCGACTAATGGAGACCATCAATAATAAATCAATCACTGGTGTTGTCGTTCTGTAGATAAATTATGACAATGACAAAATGCCTTGGAGTACACCGCCTTGTCTGCCGGACGGGGGACAGGGCTTGGGGGGGGTGTGGCATGCGGTGTGGTAAAGGCGGCAGTCTAACTGGTGATATGATATATAGATAGATAGATGACGTTTATTATCAAAGAGATTACATATTTTGGGTTAATAGTGTCTTAAATCCTAAGTAAGGTTTTACACTAGGGTTCTCTAAAAATAGCAATCAGTATAGATAAATATGTTTATATGATATCCTCCTAGCCGAATTTCGGCTACGTCGGTCAGTTTCAACTGAGATTGATTGATTGTCCATGTGTGCAGGACATTATTATAGTGCGCAAGTGTGTGCGCAAACACTGTTGCACTATCTATTCGCTGACTCTTTTAATCCGATGGGACAGCAAACCAACATGACTGGGATCCGAACTAAAAGAGGGGGCGCAACACGAGCGCCTGACCTCGAACTGGTGTGCGGGAGTCAGGGCTTCGTCTCCTCAGTTCTTCGCAGATGTTATGGTCTTCCTCTTATTTAATATAGAATGTTTACTAAGCAAATTTGATTCTTATCATTGACTATACAGATCGGTGCCATAAAAAATACAGGGTGAGATTGTTTGGATTTTAGTGGGTTCGATAACCAAATAAGACAATTAATTTTTACTTGCAGTTACATTTCCTATCTCCAATATTACTGGTACTTGCCCTCCATGTCCCATGGCTGTGGGACACTCTGTATATGAGGTTATGGATTTGACCTCATAATTAGAAGCTTTGTTTTAAAATATATTTATTTAATTTTCAGATGGTCTGATCACTCTACCAACAGTCACTGGCCAAAATTGTAATGAAACGATCAACTCTGTGCTATGCCGATATGACGTTTATTGTGAAGATTCCTTTAGACTTAAGAATGGTTACGATTACTATATGAATTATTTTTATAGGGAATTCAGCGACCACTTCTTCGGTTGCCGCATTAGAGAATTTGTTCCTATTCATTTAGTTTATAAAAAACCAAGACAAATACATTTTGGGCCATATCGGAACGGAGAACAATATGTTCCTATTATAGACGAAACAGAAAATATGTTTGATTTGATATACACCTTGGATCTCAGCTACAACTTTTATGAAAAATCTCCCGCAATAAACGCCTTGCAAAAACTTACTGCTTTGGATTTGTCAAACAACTGGCTTAAAACCGCAAAATTAACAAACAAGCGGAGTCTACCATCGTTAAAAGAAATTAATTTATCGCATAACCAGATCACGAACTTTGAAATAGGTCGTGACGAATATATTTTTAGAAGCCTTGAACAAATCAACTTGGCCTACAACGATTTAGAGAAAATTCCGGAAGCTATCTTCGAATTCTTTAATAATCTTACAAATTTGGACGTCTCACACAATTCTATAAGCAGTTTGAGTCCCAATACATTCGAAGGGATCAAAAATCTAGTCTATCTTAACATGTCTTACAACCATATTTCAGATATTAATTCATCACTGTTCAGATTCAAAGCGCTCCGATCACTAGATCTAAGCAATAATCTACTTTATAATATGAGTAATAAAGATTTTAATGAACTAACAGCACTGACTAATCTTAACTTAGAAGCGAACTTTATTACATGTGTCGAGGACAACACATTTCAGAATTTGAACAATTTGAATATATTGAATATGAACGACAATAAATTAGAAATAATAAACAAAGATGCTTTTATAAGTGCAAATGGGTTAAAAGTAATTATGATTTCGAAAAATAAATTGAATACGCTCCCTAAATCACTCTTTAAAGGTAAAAATATTGAAACTTTTTCAATAATTGAAAATAGTCTAAACGGCTCTCTTGAAAGAGGCATGTTTGAGGGGCTTAATGTTGACGTTTTGGATTTAAGTAACCAAAATATACAATCCATTGATAATAATGCCTTTTTTGGCGTAGTACCGCTTAAAGTTTTACTTCTTCAAAATAATAACATTTCAACGTTGTTTCCAAAATGCTTTAATATGCTTCATAACCTTAAACAACTAGATTTATCAAATAATAAAATATCTGTCATGGGATTTGATAAACAACATTTGGGAAATTTGGAATCATTATCAATTAGAAATAATGCTTTGACTGTTGTCAAACACGAGTTCTTCGAAAGTTTAGATTCTCTTCAATCTTTAGATCTTTCTGATAATAAAATATCACGGATAGACTCAAAATCTTTCGAGTCATTGAAAAACTTGATCAGTTTTGAGATATCCAACAATCCACTGAATCTAACGTTAGAAGAAAATACATTTAAAGGGTTATCATCTCTACCAAGTTTTGATATATCGTGTACCTTACTGGCAACAATACAAAATGGGTCGTTTAACGGAATGGTAGAATTAAAGTATTTGAACATGTCTCACAGCCGCATAAAAGAGCTGCAGCACAACTCATTTCATCATACGGGTTTTGTGGAAATTTTGGACTTATCTCACAACAAAATTGAACAATTCGTTATTAACAATACCCAAATTGACAAGCTTAGCATTTTATACTTGGGTAACAATTTAATAAAGACATTAGATCCCGAAACGTTTGGTCATATGCTGGATTTAACAAAAATATTCTTATCCTTTAACGAAATAGAGAAAATAAATCTTTTGACGTTTGAAAATCAAAAAGACTTACAAGTTTTAGATTTATCAAATAACCCTAAATTGAATTTCAATACGTCAATTATAAATACCAATAAGGAATTGACTGCATTACATCTTTCCGGTATAAAAGCTGGAATGTCTTTTTATAAGATAGGGCATGTACCGCTAACTGATATTTCGTTTGCAAATGCTAGTATTGTTAATCTACGAGAATTGCAGCTTAATAAGTTGAATCATTTGGAAATACTAGATTTAAGTAAAAATAAAATCGCCAAAGTAGAAGTCGGATGTTTTGCTAATGTAAGTGCTTTGAGAACACTAGACTTAAGCTTCAACAAAATAACGTACATACAATCTAGCGCACTCAAAGACAACGCCATGCTAACTTTATTGAATATTTCTCACAATTATCTAGCATCCGTCAGTTATGGAATATTCCGTGGTCTAATATACCTGAAAACATTAGATATATCATACAACAATATTGATAGCTTACAAAAGGAGAGATTCCATGAACTGAGAAGTTTAAGCATTTTAATAGCTGATCATAACCGAATTGAAGATTTTGATGGTGAATTGTTTGGAAGAACGGGTCTTTCCAAGCTCAGTATTGGTAACAATCCAATACCTTGCAAACGAATAGTAAATTTTCGGAATTCTGCCCCCCCTATTTTTGAAATCACTGCTATAACATTAGATGAAAACAATGATGAAAACGTGTACGGTATAATTTGCAATAAAAATAAAAATACGCCGACTCCCCGAGTCCCAAAAATAAATCCTATAGCCGACGAAGGGGATGTAAAATCAATATTGATAAACATCAGAGATATTCTTAGTAAACCAGACTTGAACGAACAGGAAAAAAGAAAAGATGAAGAAGATTACTTAGCGAATATAAGAAATGGAATAAAAAAATTAAGCGAGTTTAGAAATAATAGCGAAAGTTTACTGATAAATTTGAAAAATATAACATTACAAATAGCGAATAAAAATTATACCGATACATTGCTCGAAAGAATACTGAAACTATTGACAATTAATTCACTTAAGCGACCGACCACTCCTGCTCCAATAACAAAAGATAATGCCACGTACGACAATCTCGTCAACTACATAGATAAATTGAAACAACAGCTCGAAAATACTATAGCTTTTGAGAAAAACAATATTTTGAATGAGGTTGAAACTAAATTGACTGCTGTAAGTTCTAAAGTTTCTACTCCAGTGCAAGAAAACCTCCGCCTGGGTACATCGGATTCCGAGTCTATTTTCACCGAGACATGCGTTGGCCTCATCTTGACTATATTAGTATGTTTTGTTTTGTATAAGTTCTATAAGTCGGGGATGTTTATGCGAAGGAGATTTTCTGTAAGCGAAAGAGAATTGCCAAGCTCCATGGATTCACCGTTATAAATTAAATTAGTAGATATTAACTGTTTTTATACATTGCATTTATATCGGTTGCATGTATTTAATGTGCTTACCTATGATCTAAATAAATTATTGGTTTCTACCAATAGGTAGAAACCAATAAATTATTTAGATAAGGTTAATAATATTATTGTTATATTTATAGTTAACAAAATATGCAAAAGATTGGATACTTATTTGGTGAGATGGATGGTTGTTTGTTAGTTCTTACCGGAACAGTCTTTTGGAATAAATACAGTACTAATTCTAGAAAATACAGTACTAATCCTAGTTTTATAGAAATACCCATGCTACAATAAAATAGACATGCATCAAACCAGGATAGCTGACAAGTCTGCAGTTAATGTAATTATTATTAATATGTACCTTAAAGTAGATTGTAATAGTATCTTTATACTATTACAATCGAAATAAAAGACGATTGTAATAGTGTCTATATACTATTACAATCGACTATAAGGTACAGTTTAGTATTCGTCTCCGTTGTTGCATTCCTTATCAATCACTCTCTATAAGAATCCTGGTCATTTTGTTCTGTTGAAGCAATGTTACCCAATGTGTACGGGTTACAAGAAATACCACTAACATTCTCTGTAAAATAGTCAAAAGACCTTGAGTCCAAAATTATTTTATACTTTGATTGTATAAGCACAAGTTGCTCACACAAAATACTATTTCCGCCAAGACTGAGTCGTTTCAAATTATACAGATTAGCTGCTAAAGCAAGATCATATATCCTATTATCATCTAAAATAATAGTTGAAACAGATGGCACGTCGTACAAAAGTGCCAGTTTGTATTCCGACAATTCATTATTCGATAGATCAAGTTTTTTAATGACGTTGAGTCCGCGTAAAGCTCCAAATTGTATCCGTTCTATCTTATTATAGCTAAGATCAAGTTCTCTTATATCGCTTGTGTTTACAAACGTGCCTGGATGAACGGTATGAATTTTGTTGTGGCTCATATTCAATACTTTTAAAGACAAACCATTCTCAAAAGAAAATTTATCTAAACTAGCTATGTTATTGTGACTGAGATCTAGAGAAACCAAATTCTTAATATTTTCAAGATGCAGCGAATTAATATTCGTAATTTGGTTAGAAGATATGTCTAAGTTTGTTATGGTAGTGTTTTCAAATTGGAATGTGACTTTATTGTTGTTCTTTAGCAAAAGTGATTTAAGAATCAAATTATCGAAAACATTACTAGTTAGTTCGATGTTAGGGTTGTAGGACAGATCCAAGTACCTTAATTTTTTCAAAGGTTGGAATGAAGACGTATCTACTGTTACTATTTTATTGTTTGCTAAATTTAAAACTTGTAAAATATCTAAACCATCAAAAGAGCTCGGCAAAATCGAAAGTTCATTGTTGTTTAGGTATATTTCTGTCAAATTTTTGTTATGTAACAGTTTTATATTGAAATTTTGTAGTTGATTAAAAGATAAGTCCAAAGATTGCACATTGTTAATCCCAGTAAAAGCGTAGTAATCAATGAAAACTAATTCGCCGTGAGATGCATTTAAAACTCTCAGGTTCTTGAGCCCAGTAAGCGCGTAACTGTCCCATCGTATATATTTTGTATTGGTTAATTCCAAACGTTGAACGCTGTCTAGCCCAAAGAACGTATTTGATAAAAGTGTGTTACTCAGGTTGTTGTTTATAATGTTTAAACTTTCAAGATTTTTTAGATTTTTGAAGGTCATTGGTGGTATAATTTTGATATCGTTACTGGAAAGGTCTAATACTGTCAATGAGGAGAGTGTTTGAAATGTATCAGACTTTAATTCTTCAATAGAGTTATTTTGTAAATAAAGCGTTGATAGATTTGCAAGGTCTACTTTTAGAAAGCCTACTTCCAATAGTTTGTTACTAGATAAATCAAGCCGTTTGAGCTCTGTCAGTGTGTCAAACGCATACTCAGATATTATTTGTATCTCACACGAGTGTAAATCCAAATACTTTAAGTAATTTCCCATGTTGGTGAACGGAGCGCCTACAATCTTGTTTATTTTACTGCCTGATAAATTTAATATGTCGGATTTAAGTCCCATAAACATATGCGATGTAAGTTCTGTCGCTAGAGCTGCTTGTAAATCAATATCATGTAAATCTTCCATTTCAGTAAAAATGCCTGGTTCTATTTTACTGAGATTGTTGAAAGCAAGTGAAAGCTTTGTTAGTTTTGTGTTATTTCTTAACAAAATTTCTTCAAAAGTCTGTATTTTATTAAAAGATAAATCGACTTTTCCCAGATTTTTAAGATTACCAAAAACACGGTCTTCTATAGTTTCGATGCCGTTGAAACTCATAGCTAAATTAACTAAATTAGTTGATTTATTAAAATTTTCTTCACGAATTTCTTTAACTTTGTTACGAGATACGTCAAGACTTCTCAAACTCCGTAATGGATAAAGAAAATATTCTAAACTCACTAGTTGGTTATTCGATAAATCAAGGGTATCTAAGAGTGCCAAGTTTGCAAATGAATAATAATCTATATTTGATATTGCATTGTAAGACAAATCCAGAGTGGTTAAGGAATCTCGAGTGCTATAGAAACAGTTTAAAGGTATGCGATCCAACTTGTTATAGCTAAGCTTGATTATTTTTAAATATTTAGTAGACTTGTAGGTCACTGTTTCCTCTTCAAATTCTTTGATTCCATTGTTGGATAGATCTAATACCTTAAGGCTTTTAGCATAAGGTAACACGTTTAGGTTGATTGACTTGATATTGTTACCCCTGATCATTGCCATTTTGAGTCCCGGTAGTGTAAAAAGCCCACTAGGAATCTCGGTTAAATGACTGTCTGTGATTGTGAGTCTTTCTATCTCTTTGCCTATTAAATCGTAATTTTCGGCATATCCATCTTCATCATCTTTATGGTTACTGTAAACGAAAGCTTTAACAAGTTTTATTATTGTGCTTTGTTCATTTTGTATGTTATCTAATACTAATTCAAAAGAGTCAATATTTTCTAATGTGACCATGAACCCAATATTGGGATATCCGGTGCACACCAGCCTGTTTGATTGTAAGTCAGTATCGAGGTCATCAGTGAACTGGACACCCAAGTAAGAGTGACCCTCGTCATTATCGGAGTCCCAATTGCAGCTTCCTAAGGCACTTGAGACCCCCAGCAGCACCACAACAGCAGTGAAGCTCCAATCTGCAAAAAAAAGTTTTCTCTACGTTTATAAATAAATTGAAAAATATTTTTGGAATGCCTATAGCTGTCGTGGTTTTGCAGCTCCCGCGTCCCCACCCTCATATTGCACGCCAGTAAATCAAATTACTTGCGATCTACTTGCTTGCAGGCATGCCAGTTAGTGTACACGTGACAAGCATGCGTATTCCCTGTTGTGCAGGTAGGTACAGTCAGCAACCAAAATAAATAAAAGGAGAGTCTCCCAAAACATCTTTTGAAGTACACGAAGCAGTTAGACATACAAAAATACAATGTGTTTCTTGCGTTGCGCGCACATAACTGTATTTATATTGAAACAAGATCCGACAAGTGCGAGTGTGACTCGCGCGCCGAAGGTTTCGAACGATTGTCAAGTATACCAATATGTACTGGTTAGAGACTTTGCTATTTGATGAATACCTAAAAATTAAAGGTGCAAACCGATACATTTCAGATGTATCGGTTTGCAAACTTCGGAGTACAGAGGGTAATAGTAAAATTTTATATGGATCGGATGCCACTTAGGTAACGCTTGTGTCAACAACCTAAGCTATGTAGACGATATGGTGCTCCTTAGTCCCTCGACCAAAGGTGCTTTCAATCTGTGACCAATATGCTATTGCTCATGGACACGTCACAAAAGCCGAATTGATGGTGTTCAGGTTGGGGCGAGGTCCCGAGAGGGTGCCTGAGGTACACTCGGGCAGAACGAGCATTAAAATGGTCAAGCAGTTTAGTTACCTTTGTCACCTACTGACAGAGTCATCAAAAGATGACGCGGACATACAGTGGGAGAGGAGAGCTCTCGCCATCAGAGGTAACATGCTCGCACGCCGTTTTGCCAACTGCAGTTCCGACGTGAAGAACACCCTATAAATAGGGTGTTCTTCATACTGTCTTGATATGTACACCTGTCAGCATTGGTACAACTTCACTAGGAAATCCTTCAGAACCGTAAGGGTACAGTATAATAACGCATACCGAGCCAATTAAGAGGCTGCTAATATACTGCAGTGCGTCGATAATTTTTTTTGAGGAATTCCCGATTTCTTCGCTATAAGGCGGAAGAAGATAGCAGCCTTCAGGATAGTATATGGGATCTATCACTGGATTTCTGTCTACATGGGAGGAAATTAAAAATAGGTAGGTACCTGTCTTACCTATGCTAATTTTAATCTTTTTATTTTATATTTTTCTATTGTGTGCACTGTATTTTTGTATGTGATATGGGTCTTTTTGTGCCTGCATTAAACTGATTTTATTTTTATTTAATACATAATATTTCATAAATAAATATTTTTTTATAAAATAGAAAGCACCCAGAATACCCGGAATCAATATCAGCAGATCGCACAAAATGTTTGTGCAATCTGCAGATATTTGTTAAGACGGGAATCGAACCCGTATCCTCTTCCGTCGCAGGCGGACCTTTGCCTTATGCGGCACAAAGGAAGTCGCATCTTACGTCGTTTTAGATTAACAATTTTCGTCTAAAAATCAACTTACTCCTCCCGATTTGGAGCATGATGACAATTTTGTTGCCTCCTTTTATTTCACTGTAAATTTTTCCTGTTCTTTTAAACAAAGTTTGGTTATTTCTCACTAAAACACAGACATGTCGTCAGTTACAAAAGCTTCGTCAAAATGTTGTGGTCTTCCATTCTTGAATTCTTATCAAGAAGTTTATCTTCACCTTTGCCTCTAAAGTATCAGTAGGTTGTACCCTGTAGATAAATAAATAATGGATGAATAATAACGGACATATTTGGTTGACCCGCCCCGATACCATTTAAGAACGATCACTTTATCATTGCTGGCAACAACATTTATATTAACGCATTCACTGCCCGGCCGTCCGCCCGCCGCTGGAAGGACGTCTGCGTCGTCTGCCATAGAATTGTCAATTTTATGTTTTTACTAGCTATGAATAAAACGCTTAAGCTTATGCTTATTCGCATAAGTATCATTTACTGTCAGTAATCATCAACAACAACAACAACAACAACACCAGCTTACACCAGTCCACTGCTGGACTTAGACCTCTCCTAATAAGCGAATTATTCAAAGTCAAAGTCAAAAACTCTTTATTTCCATAATAACAATAAATGTATACTTCAAATTCTTAATAATTAAACACTGACACGGAAATAAAGTGATATTTTTGATTTCAGTCGCTTCGGTACGTAGACTAAAGTAAAGAAGCGACGATGAAACCTTTAGCCTGTTAGTTAGTTGTTATTTTTCGAGTTGGAGCAAATCCCGTCCCAAGCTTTTTTATCCTCTAGATAATCTGATATTTTATAGTAGACCTTTTTACACAAGAAGGTTTTGACAATTTGTTTGAATTTATTTACTGATAATTTTTGCAACTCACTAGGAGTTTTGTTGTAGAAGCGTCTACATTGCCCTTTAAAATATACATTAATTTTGTGTAATCTAGTTGTGGGCACAGCGAGTTTATGTATATTTCTTGTATTCAAATTATGAACATCGCTATTTTTAGGGAACTGATTGATATTTCTATGGGTTTTCATAAATATATTGACATGGTACTGTCATTATGTTTATTTCTTTGAATTTATCACGCAGGGATTCTCTGGAACCCACACTATAGATTGCACGAACAGCCCTCTTCTGCAACACAAATACGGTGTTAATATCTGCAGCGTTCCCCCACAGTAGGATACCATAAGACATAATACTATGGAAGTAGATTAAATAAACAAGTCTAGATGTATCCCCGTCTGTAAGATGACGAATTTTTTTGACAGCATATGCTGCAGAACTAAGTCTCTTCGATAGCTTATCTATGTGTGGGCCCCCATTGAAGTTTATTATCTAAGGTGATTCCTAAGAAAATGGTCTTTCTACAGTTTCTAACGTTTCTCCTTTTACATTTACATCAGCCTTAACTTGTTTAACATTAGGTAGAATAAATCTACTATATTTCGTTTTGGTTTCGTTAAGCAAAAGATTATTGATGAAACACTTGTGGTTTTCTAGTGACCTGCCTACGCTGGAGAGTGGCTTGGCCCAAAGAAAACACGAAGAAAATGCTTACAATATATATTAAAGGAATTTAGCAGTGGGTCTGCGTTCGTTGTCTCCGAAATACGTTAGGTTCTTGGAATGAATGCCACTGGCCTTAGCTGGAGAGAGGTCCGACGCGGTAGGGCGACAAGTGGATCCAGATGAGAAGGCCGGCGGCAAGAGAAGTGCAGCGGTTAATGTTCCGTGGTACCGTTAAGGTTCTTCCCGGTGGTACCGTTACGGCTCTTCCCGGTGGTACCGTTGAGCAATCGCCGGAGAATGGCGGCTTCGGTTGTGTAGGGATAACCCGCAGGATGGAACCCCGATATGGGGTTCACTATTTATAACAATTTAACTTTGAATTCTTTAATATTTAAGCAATTAACAATTAAAGGTGTTGAAAATTTGTAGTCCGCAAGTCAAGGAAAGGTCACCTCTGACTCAGTCAAAGACAAGCCCGCAGCGCATAGACGCACTGTTGCCAACTTATCGCGGAGGACGCGGTGCGCGGCGCGAAAGTTCAATTTAAAGCAGCGCGAACGGAATCGTTACATACCCCCCTTTTTAGGTTAGGATTTTTCCTGAGTAAAATCCAAAGCTAAGAACACTAGGTCAGTTTAAAATCCTTGACATGCCATGACCCTAAATTGTGTCCGGACATATCCTCAAGTTCATACACCAGTTTGGACTTCTTTGCTTTAATGCGACACTTAATGAATTTTGGGGCTAATTTCTTTGAGAACCTTTTATCCTTGTCGCTGAGATAGAATGTTCGCTTCCATACTATGTCACCTACCTCAAATTCAACTTTCTTACGTCGAAGGCCCCACGTTGGGCGCCAGTGAAACACTTGTGGTTTTCTAGTGACCTGCCTACGCTGGAGAGTGGCTTGGCCCAAAGAAAACACGAAGAAAATGCTTACAATATATATTAAAGGAATTTAGCAGTGGGTCTGCGTTCGTTGTCTCCGAAATACGTTAGGTTCTTGGAATGAATGCCACTGGCCTTAGCTGGAGAGAGGTCCGACGCGGTAGGGCGACAAGTGGATCCAGATGAGAAGGCCGGCGGCAAGAGAAGTGCAGCGGTTAATGTTCCGTGGTACCGTTAAGGTTCTTCCCGGTGGTACCGTTACGGCTCTTCCCGGTGGTACCGTTGAGCAATCGCCGGAGAATGGCGGCTTCGGTTGTGTAGGGATAACCCGCAGGATGGAACCCCGATATGGGGTTCACTATTTATAACAATTTAACTTTGAATTCTTTAATATTTAAGCAATTAACAATTAAAGGTGTTGAAAATTTGTAGTCCGCAAGTCAAGGAAAGGTCACCTCTGACTCAGTCAAAGACAAGCCCGCAGCGCATAGACGCACTGTTGCCAACTTATCGCGGAGGACGCGGTGCGCGGCGCGAAAGTTCAATTTAAAGCAGCGCGAACGGAATCGTTACATTGAAACTAAACCAATAGACTACTTTTGAGATTGTATTATTCACATCGTCGAAATTCGTGTTCTGTCGTTTCATTTTAAAATTTATTTGTTATTGATTCTTAATGTGGTATTATGTATGCCCCACGCTGGGCATGCGGATTCTGAACGCAGGAGGGTGATTCACTATGACCAATTCAAACGTCTTACACAAATACGACAAGATATCGGCGTGGAATCGGACAAAACCATATTCTCTATGCCTTACTTGTAATTCCCAACCGCGACACGGTACGATTATGGCACGATTTGAACTGTCAATTAAACGCGCTCGGCCGGAGCGTGTTAAGGCACAGATTAGCGTGTTCCTGCAATAGTTAGTACGGTTGGTTCGTTTTTTTTGAGGATAAGTCAACTTCTTGAAAGTTTGTTTTGATTCGGTGATTTGTTTTCGAACCACATGCAGGCTCATCCAGCTTTGGCTGCGGGGATCAGCCACACCCTACAAGGAAGGGTCAATATGGACAGTTTGTGGAATAGCCTCGCAGCCAAACTAAATTCAATGGGGGGGCCAATCAAAACTGTGGCCAAATGGAAGCAGGTACGTAGATACCTACTTAAATAGTCCATTACATAGTGTAGAAGTACCTAAGTGTTTACTTTTAAAATACCAAGGGAAGTAGGTACTAAGTTTAATTTATAATTCTATTCTCTTCTACTTCATCTACTCTTAGCATCTATTTCTGTAGGTATTGTTTTCTGTATTTGTGTGGTACCTATCTATATCCTATTGACATCACATAATGCCAACGAGCACCGAGGCTACGGCCCCAACAGCACCGGCCATGGCCCATCCACACTGAATGAGTTTTCACAGGTGGATGAGCAGGTGCTTTCTGTTATGGGCCCTGTGGCTGTGTATGGGTTGGAGGATGTGGCCTGCTCTGAGATTGTTATTAAGTTAATACATTATTTCAAACAAGTGTTCAGTCAATACACTTTTGTACAATTAATAGTATTAATTGTACCTACTAAATGCAAGCACAACACTGAAAATGTTGTTTTTTAGCCCTGTCACACCCTGGATGAGGATCCAATGCCGGAGCCGGTGCCAGAGCCGGTGCCGGAGCCGGAGCTGGTGCTGGGGCCTGAGCCGGTGAATTAGAGAGCACAGCCACCTAAGAGGAAGCGTAGGCGTGTTGCGCCTCAACAGGGTAAGATAATATTCTATACATACTTTATAATATTCATACTAAAATTAGGAATCATAAAAATTGACTCCTACACAGAGTTTCTAGAACAAGCTTTGTCTACTTTCAGATAGCTTTGATGAGACTTCTGCTCATAGAGGAGCAGAACCTAAAAAATTAAAGACAGAGAAACGCTATTCTCCAGGAGAACGAAATCCTTAATAGGTAATATTGTATTTATTTTGCATCATGCTGACAACCAACCTCAGAAGACAATAGCTTATCTTTATATACTAATTTTGAAGGTATGCCATAGCATTGCCAAAGAAAGGGGTAAACATCAGGTAGCTTCTCTTTTATTTGTGTCAGAAGGGCGCCCCTGTCTACTGAATTGAAAGCATTCTTAACATCCACTTTTAACAACAAATCGTTTGTGTGGTATGACACAAACGATCGAAGTGAGTGTACCGCCGCTTCACAACCACCACGGGATCCAAAGCCCAGCTGGGTCGGTTGGAATTCTGACCTCAATTCTGAGCTTTTGATTCTGCAGCATATTTTGGCTGCAAGCCGGCGATATGTTGTACCAACTGCGATTGGTCTGATGCCTCCATCTTTTTTTAAGAGAGCGCAAAGGTTTGCACCGTACAAAATGTCGATGATGTCTGCACTGACCTGTCCGGATAACATTTTGTTCACCAACGACGTAAGGGCTACGATGAGGCCCTCGCCCATTTCACCACAACCAGCACTAATTAGATCTTTTGCATCATTATTATTAAACTTATTAACATTTTTTTCAGGTTGGTGGGGGCCCTTGAGGATATTTCAAATAAACTAGAAAAATAAAATAAAATTGCCAAATAACAAAATAAATTAGGTCTAGTATTTACAATTGAAACAATGAGGCTAACTGCAGACTGTTGCAAACATTCTACAGGTAGCTCAACTGATCCAATTATTATTGAATTGTAATTTCCTTTGTCAATAAAGTTGTTATTTCAAAAAAAAATAAAAATGTAAAAGAAAGAACATAGTCCCGTCTCAGCATGATTTCAATTGCAAAAATTGTAATCATTTATTCAGTTGTTTCACGGGTACATTATCAAGTTCTTGGATATAGTGAGATCATAACTTGAACCCTGATATATCTGTTCAGCCGTATTGTTAGGTACCCCTAACACATACGGCTGAACAGATTGTAATAAAATTTGGCCAGAAGTTAGATTTTATCCTGGCAAAGGATATAAGCCGATTTTATAAGAAGCGGCCTTTAACCTGCACCTAAAACACTAGTGCACAAAATATCTTAATCTAAGGTTATTTGCTTTTAAAGTGTTAGTTAACCCACACTCTGGGAAAAATCATATTAGCTCTGTATATCCCAACTTACACGGGACTTGAACTCGCACCCTACCACTCCGTACGGGATTGCGTTACCAATTGCTCTACCAAGTCAACCACCTGACCAGTCGAAAGCTTTTGAGTATAAATTGTAAGAATACATGTAGCGATAAAATCGACATAGCTGAGTGAGGATGATGATGTGTATTTGCTCCCGTACGAAGGTAGGAGAGTTATTGAAATAGTTGCGCTCCTTAGGACGAGATGTTTGACCCTTGTTGGGCATCTGTAGTACTTACCTGTACAGGGATGGAACGAGGAACAAGTTGGGGCACTATTGGGAGATAAAGTTTGGGTAGAATGAGACCAGGGTTGTCGAGGCATAGTATTTGATGTCCTACGTAGTATTATAAATACGACTAATAGTACCTATTATAAACGCAAATGTCGGTTTCTTTGTCTCTCTGTTATCTTTTCACCCCTTATTGGTTGAAGAGATCTTAGTAAAAAAATGTAAGAAATACATTTTTTTAGGAAATTAATGAGATTTATCCGAGATACTCGAGTGCGAATCATGCCTGATGGTAAAGGACGACGACGTAGCCGACGATGTATCACGAAGGTCATAAATGCACCTACTCACTCTAGTCTTGCAGACCCCTTTATTTGTTTCCCCCTTTTAATCTAGTCTTTAATACGCCCCTGGCCCTTAGCCGCAACTAATTCCTGTTGACAGGGGCTCAAGAGTGCTTTTGTTACGTCACGAATGACGTCAGACACTGGATTATTTATTACTTTCCCTTTACTCGCTTTTGTTTTTGCGATAAAACGTGTAGGATGCTAGGTATCTAATTTGTGCAAAATTTGCGGAAAGCAGTGTTAAGTAAATCAACCGATAAGTAACAGTGTTGCAGGACCTGGCACAGTCCATCGATACGATTCTCTAAACTAAAATAATGCCGCCGACTCAAACCCGCGCCGGCCGCCATGCTGTGTCAGCGACGTTGGTGACTTAGGTGTCTATTTGGGTAGAGTCCTGAAAACAATAAAACTCTATGCCAATATTTCTCCACAAAAACGCCTGATGAAAACCTGCATTTCGATGTCGCGACATTTTTGATTGCACTTGAGTTTTTCAAACGCCGGTAATTGGACGCATTCATTACGGAGTCTTTTCACGGCTGAATGGCGACGGAGTGACTTTGCGAGCTAGTCCACTGCTTTTATAAAGAAATACTCTATGCTATAAAATAAAGAGAGGCGATAACGTTGATTTATTAGACGTAGAAAGTAGACTTCGCTTTTACGGCGTGGACAGTGCCGGCATTTTATGTTCCAATGCTTGGAGATAGACCATGTGAAGTGTGACCAAAGAGTTCCTTCATATGAGGTCCACTGTGTTTCTACGCAAATCTAGTATGTCATTTACTATGTGATTATTGTGAATTTTTCTTGCCAGAATAATTCTAGTCAGGAAGTTGACGGTGCTACAACCCCGAGCCTTGAAAATAACGTTAAATTGTTGGTCTAGCGCCTGACCTCGCCCAAGTTGTGTCGGTCTGCCCACCCAACAGATTATGAGAGTGGGTGAAATAGAGAGAGAGAGAGAGTGACTATGACAAAAAGTAATGTCTTTCGGCTGAGATTTTAACGATTATATCAATAATCGTTGTGTGTGAAAATGTCCAGGTCCAATCTGATTGGAAACAATTAGACAATGGCACGGTTTTATTAAAAAAATCCCAGTTTCCCCCAGTGGAGGATATCTAGGTGGTGGACAACGGGAATATCCTATCTACTACGAAGGTAATTTTATTCAGGGTTACTGGTAAATTATTTTCATTTGTTTTTTTCTACGTTTTTATTTATCTTGTCCTGTTAGGATGTGCGAGACAAATTTTGCAACTGAATTGTAGACCAATTATCCTAAACCGATTGGTGGAACAGAAAGTGGTCACGGGAATTCCTAAACTTTGGGTTCGTTGGATTTGTCTTCCCAAGGCACTTCCTCCTAGAGGTAGATGATAAAAAGCTAGTTATTATAATAGTTTTTTAAATATTTATTTAAATATCTAAGTGAGCTAGCTTCTCTTAGTGAGTGAAACCGAGCTACATAGGGGCTTAATTATGTCCTTTATGACATTCATTGGTGCATCTTTTGTTAAACGTTAAGTGAGAGTATGTAACAGAGATTGGCGAGATTTTCTCCTGTTCATAATTTTTGTGCAGGAACTTACTAGTAAATTCTGGTTCATTCAGCCCTAATAAAGTAAGTTTCAAAGAATTAGCAAGCTGAAGTGGCAGTGGGCCGGCCATATCTCGCGAAGAACCGACAACCGCTGGGGTAAACGTGTTCTTGAGTGGAGACTGCGACTCGGCAAACGTAGTGTTGGCCGCCCTCCAGCCAGGTGGGACGACGATCTGTGAAAAACTGCAGGCAGGTGCTGGATGCGGCAAGCTGGAGACAGGGCGCTATAGCGCTCATTAGGGGAGGCCTATGTCCAGCAGTGGACTAATATAGGTTGATGATGATGATGAAAGTAATTTTGGCCGTGTCGGTCGCAGCGTGTGTGTGGACCCTTACATACAGCTCATCCCGTGGAGGTCGTTAGAGGGGACCTGCAAGAGGAAGATTAGCAGCTTCCTTCATTGTCTAGCACCTCTTCTGCGATCGTGGTACTCATGGTAGCGCCTCATTTGCTTGGGATGGCACGTGCAGCAGTGGACGCACGTTTCTATTATTTAAATGTGATATTTTACATCCTTATTTAGAATCTTCTCTTAACTTAAACAGTTGTTAAGCGATATTTTTCTATGTCTAACTAAATAACTCCATCAGTAGAAGTTGAACTATTCTTAGAGGTTTATTTATGTAAGAGGATTATTTTATTGGATTCTTAATCTGTTCTACGATTACTCAATTGTGGACAGATTTTGATGATTCTTTGATAGATTAGATATATATTAAATTATTTAATAGATTGATTGAGATATTAGAAAGATCAATCATGGTCCCTTAAAAAAAACCGAGGGATTAGTAGGTATTTATTAGTTCCGGAAAACTTAAAAAAAAAGTGTAAATTTTAAGTAATTAAATGTCGGTTTTTAGTTTTTTCGAAACATTCAAATTATTTCTAAGAGTATAATAGAGTCCCTCTGGTTCTTTTTTATGGCTATCAGACAATTTAGTAGGGGTTAGTGCTAAGAACTTAGCTTCTAGCTAGACCACAAGCCTTTGAGCTAGCCTCTAGACTAGACGAACAATAAAGAACAATAACACTCCACTTTAATTAAAATACACTATCTGCTTTCTGTGTCTTTCCTCAGGACGTAAAACATATCTTGTTATGCACTCAGAAATATAATATTGAAGTGGGATTTTTGAAAGGGGTTTGAACACTTTTGTATGGAGGGTGCGCCCGGCCCTAACATTTGTTGTTTTTTCAAAATCGCGGCGCGCAATAAAATTTATATGTTTGAATAGAAGACACTAAAACAAAAAATAAAGTCTGAGTAAATAATGTCCTAAAGCATCAGGTTTCTGAGTTATTCACAGATGTATATTACTATATTTTTTCTTCCTAAGTGAATATCTCAGTAACCTGACGCTTTAGGACATTTTAATATAGAACATTTCTTATTTGTTTTAGTGTGTTCTATCCAAGAATATAAATGTTATTGCGCACCACTATAGTAAAAAAAATGGTGACAGATGTTACGCCCAAAATCTTCAAACCCCTTTCCATGCCTTTATTCAGATAGGGTTGCTATCGCTTTTCGCAGTTGCTGTCGCATCACGAACATTTTTTGACAAAATCTATATATTATCGTTTAGGGATATGAGTGACAAGGGGATATGAGTGACAAGAGGATATGAGTGTCACTATGTTCTGAAGCTTTATTGCGAAACTATTCAACTCTGTTACGGTCGTTCCTAAACGTGGCGTTCTTCGGATGTACTCAATCGCATCGTCTATATCTCTGGACGTCCGTAAAATTGTTCTAGAGTGTTCATAATCACAGATGGATCATTCGCCGTAAACAGCAGTGCCGATACCGTAGTTCGTGCTTCGCCTCGCAGGCACAACCTAAGTCTGGCTAGATTCTCCGCCGGTGAGAGCTTGAAAAGCTTCGTATAGTCTCGCATGGCCGCTCTGAACGGTAGCCACTTTTTGGCTCTCCCGCTAAAGATAGCTAGTTCTTGCATCTGTCTTGTTGGTGGTCTATTCTCTCCAGCGCTGTCGTCAATCTATCGAAAGCGTTTTCATCTCTATGTTGTTCTGGTACTGAGGATCTCTGTCTCTCATCTCTGGTACCCACATCTGTTTCTATTGGATCGTTGTATCTTCTTTGCTCCCCCCGTATACGATGCTGTTGGAGCCACTCGTTAACGTTTCGCTCTGTAGTACCATCTTCATCTCAGTTTACGCTAACTGCATCAGTTTCTTCAGGTATCCCAGCGGTATCGGCGGCTAATCTCCTTTTGATAAGATTTTCTTAAATTTGAAGTTCTTTTCGGCGTATTTCTGCGAGCCGTTTTTCTGCTTCAAGCTCCGCTTGTCGGATACGCAGCGCAATGCTTGAGTTCGATTGCTGCGAGAATACTGAAGGAGCGCGACTACCGTTGTCGTCGAGGTTTGATCGCGCTTCCCTGTTATGGTCCCTGACCGCCAGAAGGCATCCAAAGCTCTTTCTTCCGAGTCCTCCCTTTACTTCTGTCAGAACCTGAAAAAGAAAATTGTGCAATCTGTGCTTTAGACCAGTTGTTTTCTAGACCAGCTGCTTTGTAGACCACTTGCTATTTAGACCATCTGTGCTTTGGAACAGCTGCTTTGTAGACCACTTGCTATTTAGACCATCTGTGCTTTGGAACAGCTGCTTTGTAGACCACTTGCTATTTAGACCATCTGTGCTTTGGAACAGCTGCTTTTTTAGACGAAATGATACTAACCCGAAACCCCGCTACGACGATGTCATATAACCTAGTTAAAACTAGCTTTAGAACAAACTTACTTCACTATTCCATAAATCTAAATGTAAGCCGCTAAATAATTCCAGCAACGTGAAGTTAGCTAAGAATCGCGATGCATTAGTCCACCCGTATTTCAACTTTGGTGAAGTTCCCCCGGGCCGTCTCTTAGTAGGTACTTAGTTAGTTCATAGTTCATCTTAATAAGCGCTTTGAAGTCACATCTGAATCAGGAATGCAAGGAGTTCGTTAAGGTGTTTGCTTGAATGTTTTAGCGCCTAGGCTACTAGCTAAGCACTAGCGTAGCCTGTATCAATTTCTATAACAAAACTACCTAACCGGACAGACGTTCTCCTGTCTTAACTAAGAATATTGAATTCGAATTGGTTATGGTCGTTAAGTTTTCTTAACTTAACTTAACTTTCTAACTAACTTAACTTTCTTATTCTCGAACCGAATGGTCTGTTGTGTGACGATGGTAAGAGGCCTGACGGCATGACACTAGTCCCATGGGAGTTGGGGAGGCCCATTGTGTGGGACGCTACATGCGTCGACACACTTGCGCCTTCCCATCTTCCGAGGACATCCGTAAGGGCTGGTGCGGCGGCAGATTTGGCCGAGGATCTCAAGAGACGCAAATATGTAGGTCTCGACAGAGCCTACATATTTGCTCCCTTTGGGGTCGAGACCCTAGGTCCGTGGGGTACCGAGGCTCTCCGGGTTTTTAAAAAGTTATCTGAGCGTCTGGTCGACGCGACGCGTGACCCGAGAGCTGGCGGATATCTGGCGCAGCGCATCAGCATTGCCATACAGCGGGGCAATGCAGCCAGCGTCTTGGGGACGCTTCCGACTGGTATTGATATGGATCAGTTGAGCTACCTGTAGATTGTTTGCAACAGTCTGCAGTTAGCTTAATTGTTTCAATTGTAAATACTAGTTCTAATTTGTTTTTATTATTGAATTGTAATTTTCTTTGTCAATAAAGAGTTTAAAAAAATCAAATATTCAGTTTTCTTTAATTTTCTAATTTGCCACGCAACATTCTTATTTTCTTCTTTCACAAGAACCTTCTCCTGATAATAACAAACGCTACAAAAAAAGAATAAGTGAAATCAGTCCAGCCGTTCACGCATGATGCCGTGACCAAGGGAAATAGGGATTCATTTATATATTATATATGTATATATATATATATATATATATATATAGTTAGTTCATAGTTCAACGTTAACCCGTCTAAAACACAAGTGATTACTGTAGGAAGTTCGCGAATGATGGCTCGGATAAACTGGGGTAGTCTTCCAACCGTAATCTTCGATGGGGCTCCTGTTGGGCAAAGTGAAACGGTGAAAAATTTAGGTGTCCTCATTGATAGAACTCTGTCGTGGGGACCGCAGCTCTCTGAAATCAGCCGCAGGATGTTTGCTTCAGCTGGTTCCCTTCGAAGATTACGCAATTTTCTTCCTATTGCTACTAAAATTTCTCTTGCACAATCTCTTCTCCTTCCGATTCTTGATTACGCTGATTCTTCCTTTCTAGATTTAACAGAGCAGCAGCTAGATAAACTTGAGCGCCTGCAGAACGTCGGGATAAGGTTTATATTTGACTTGCGCAAGTATGACCATGTCTCGGAGTTTCGCAGAAAGCTCAGGTGGCTACCCATAAGGCTACGGCGAAATTCACACATCCTAACTCTTCTCTACAATATTTTATTTTTATCTTCTGCACCGCCTTATCTCAAAGCACGTTTCACATTTCTTCATCTTTCTCATTCTCGTTCTCTCCGCTCCTCTGAAACCCTTTTGCTTCAAATACCTGTCCATTCTACTTCCTTCTACGGAAACTCATTTACTGTCCGGGCTGTCCAGCTATGGAACGCATTGCCGGTTACTGTAAGGTGTGCGAACTCACTACCAATTTTCAAAGATATGGTAAAGGAACACTATTTGTCCTGCTGTCACTGAACACTTGTTTTAACCCTTGTTTTCATAATATGTATATGTAGGTAAATATATATATATATATATATATATTTATACGTGTAAATATATTTATATTTATAGGAGAAGGTGTTTATGTATTTATTTATTTTTTTATGTTGTAGTTTAAAAATACTTATTTTTAAGTAGTACAATATTTACTAGATGCACGCAGATCTTTACCCCATTTATTTCCAACGATCCTATCCATACCAGGTTGTCTGGCAGAGATCGCTCTTGAGCGATAAGACCGCCAATTGTCACTTTGTTATAATTGTTTCTTGTTGTTAATTGTTTCTTAGTTATAAGTGTGCAATAAAGTATGTTCTATCTTCTATCTATCTATCTATAGAAGATGGTTGGTACTAGACAAACACCAACAGTAGTTACATTATATAGTGATGGCAATACAGTTTCACATCTTCCATTTTCGTTCACGAACGAACACTGTTGAAAAATCACAGATCGGATGTTTGTTTGTGTGTATGAAACTTCGCATAATTACCCGCGCCGAGTCAAATTGGACTCGTTCGCGTGAATAGAGAGTGGGTTGCACTGCACCACGTTTCAGACGAAACCTTATTTTAAAAAGTTAGATTCCCTACTTGCCGTATAAGCATACCACGGCTCCATTCTCGCAAAAGAGTAATTTTTAGTTCATCGCAAGGGCGCTCGAATATTGTTAAAAAAGAAATTGACAAAACTCGGAGACTGTAGGCGTAGATTGGTAACAAGAAACATAACTTTGTAACACGCTCCGAAAGACAACCTTCTTTTTCATTCTAACTTTCATCTTTTCATTCTACCTTTCCTTTATCCGTACTAAATTAAATACTCAAAACTGAGATTTTAAGTTACACACTTTAAGATCGTACAGTCATAAGCGAAGTTATCTTGTCGAATTCCGCAAAAATAAAAAATATTTTTACATCTATTAAAATGGCGAAGGTAGGGCGACTGTTCGTTACTTTTTCACTCCAAACCTAAGCTGACGAGCTGGAATAACATCTACCGTTACGATTCATTCATCCAGGAAAACCACATAAGGTAAGTCGGGGTATATTCGGACTCGGACAACATTTTCTACGACGCCATTAAATGGCGTAGAAAATGTTAGAATCATTAGGAAATAGGGCATATTACGGCTAAAAATAATTTCATACGATCTTCACCCCGCGTCCGATCATACACCAACGTACTTCAACGAAATTAGACACAATGATTCCTAACTAAGCTATAAAAAAGCCGCAGGCAGAAGCTAGTTAAGAATAATTCTCCTTTGACTAAAACCATATTATGAAAATGGAAATGAATTATGTTGTGGTTCAGCGTCTTATCCTGAGTTCTTGTAATTTTTGTAGAAATATCACGATTTCATGACTTCTGTATTCTTTGTGTCTTGTATTTGTCAACCGTTGCCGTAGATTATGTTTCTTTAATGTTATATCTGTGAATGTTTCGTGTTTTCATGTTATGTGCTATCTTCCGTGTCGTCATCAAACGGCTCTGTCGGAAGACCAGCGTTGGTTGTTTTTACAACTAGCTCATGCTGAGACAGAGACCGCTTTGTGACTCAATGCAAAAACTAGTACCTAAGCTTTGTTTTTATTTTATTTTTTAATCATATTTGTTTCTGTTTAATTTGAGTTACAAATAAAATAAATATTCTATTCTATTAAAATATTTTTTTAAGAATCATCAAAGTCATGTACGGGTGCGGCTTATGTACGGTGATTTGGTGAACAAACAGCGAAAATCATCGAGCATTGCAAGGCTAGCAACTGTACCGCTTTGCATACAACTTGATCCCCTTTCCACGCCGACTGTACAAGCGGAAACTAAAGTAAAAAACATTCAAAGACTTGTTCATTGTTCGTAACAAAGACCTGACGCAGAAGTAACTCGTAAAGAATGCCTTTCACCAAGAGCGATTATGACGGGATTTGCTTTCATCCTCTTCACCTTAATTTCTAAGCTACCAACAAAATAAATTTGCAAATACTTAATACCCTCCAACTCGCCCGTGGGTGTCGTAAGAGGTGACGAAGGAAATCCCTATTATTACTTAGTGTCCTGCCAAGCGTGGTGATTATGGAAATTCTCCCTTGTTTGGGGGAGGCACCTCTAAAAAAAATACACAGGAGGAAGAGTCGGCTCTTACGACATCCACACGGGCTGAGTTTGGGAGGGACGATTCTTACGCCTCGAGCGCCATATCTTTGTTATTTTCATAGCTTTTAGTGTCGAACAATCCTTACAACCGCAGGCAGCTTGCCCTGCTCGCTTTAGAATATCTTTTCGTCCGTTTAGCGTTTTATTTCCGAGTGTAGTTTTGAATACTAAGTTCAAATGTTCACTTCCTTTAGTGTTGTCGAGAAGGTAGTTTAGTCAAACATTTTGTTCAAGAACTTAGGACGGTATATATTATTATACTGACTGTACTTACAAGAAGGATCTATCTAGTCTGGGTATTTTGGGCAGATTTTTAATGTTTTTTGCATGTCTGACGGCCTAAGCGTACGTTACTTTGAGCCTTATTTCTATAGCCAAAGAGTTCAAGCAAACAAAAACTAGTATGAAGCAAATGCATTTTAAATTTTATACTGCACTCTTTTGATTTAGTTCGCGTTCAACTAGCATCTCCAAAGGGGGTCAAGAGCTAAGTGAGAATGATATCTCTCCATAGGAATGTAGCTATGTTCACACAGATTTAGTCCACGTTTTAGTGCACAAAAATTTCAAAATATATACTAAATTGGATAGTTTTTGGGTTTCTTACGAAAGTAGAATGCAAACATATTATGTCCAGTCGGCCGGATGACTTAAAAATTGCATACAAAAATGAGCTCGTGCGGCCCGTATCAAGTAATACTTACTTGTATGTATTAACTAGCAGGTTCTAGAGACCGCCGCCATGGCGGTCGCGGCGCAAAAATCGATCCCTTTAACTATGCCCGTGAACGTCATGAGCCGACAAAGTGACTCAACCAGAGGAAGCGCAGCAGCTTCTCTCTGTATTTTTAACACTTCTACTGCGATCACCAATTTGCCTGCTAAACGTGGTGATTATGGCCTCACCCCCTTAGTTTGGGGGAGGCATGTTCAGCAGTGAACGTATGAGTTTTGATAGGAATTTGACTAGCCAGTAATTTAAACGGCGAATTCTGACTAACTGTACTAACACTGAATCATTTTATTTTTCGGTTTTAACACGACAAAGTCGATCGAACTGCATTGTTGCATAAATGTAGTGCTTTATTTGAAATAATGAGGGTAGGTTGGTATACATTTTTAGGGTTGCAGTAGGATATAAAGGCTTTTTTTATTATATTATTTATTCATGTTAAAGGTACACGTTTTGTTCAGAAGGGTGAGTCTATTAGACGGTAGTAACGGGAAGTGATCGTGACGTCTTTTTATATGGGATTTGCGTAGTTCCATGTCCGTACGATAGAGGTGCTGTACCAAATCGTATGGAAAAAAGAGACGTCACGATCACGTCTCGTAACTAGCGTCAAAAACATTCACCCCTCAGGAAAAGCGAGAAGTTTATTTGTTATAACACACTAAAGTAACCTACTAACGCATTAAAGTTTTGCAATAGTCTAGTAACTACCTTGCCCAACTCGCACGATCAACTCGCACAATCAAACGCTGCATCGTTATGTAAAAGATTTCCCTGATACAATATTAATCCCGGCAGATTTCGCTTCATCCTATCCTATATTAATTTATATCCTGTACTAATGCAATGGAAGTGGTAGGTTCTTAGCACTGAATTTTAATTTTATGATGTCCTCGTTGTGAAAAATTACCGCAAATATTTATCCATGTTTTTTCATACTTGTCTGATTTACAAAGTTATGTTTCTTTGCCTAATCTGAACCTTTTCGAATTAGTTAAAGCTGGAGGAATCGAATTTTAGAATTTATCTTATAAGGAACTAGCTTCTACTTGCGGCTTCGCACGCGCTTTTCAAGTAGCCTATGTCCGTCCCTGGGATATTGTTTATCTCCCTGCCAAATTTCATTTAGATCCGTTCAGCCGTAAAGGCGTAAAATGGTAACAGACAGTTCAAATTCTATAAACTCACGCGCGTTTGTTGCATTCCTCTGCAGTGCGGTGTGAGTGCGACCCGCAGTGGCGCGCAGCAGCGGAGGTGGTTGAACACTGCGACATGTGCGTTGTTGGCAGTAAAAGTGTTGACTATTTACTTTGGTTGGCATTTTCAGCGGTGGACAGTGGAACAGGGAGTAGATAAATAAGATTATTATTTTCCTGACAGGTATCAATCAACCTAACGATTTCACACCGAGCGTGATATTTTCTTTACTACCGCTGCCGTTCCTACTTTTCACCAAAATGCGATAGATCCGCTTTTTATAGAGGTACCCTTAAGGAATTGGCTATCGGGAAAACTGAACATTATCGAAACACCAGCGTTGGTTACTAGTAACCATGCTGAGGGGGATTTTTCTTTTTCTCTCAATATTTTGGTCACTATTTTTATTGTGTAAGACTTTACTTTACTTTACATAATAAAAATAGTGACCGACCGACTGCCCGACTGGGCATCATAAGCACGTCTTGCCTGTCCAATAGGATAAGCCTAGGCCACATGCTTTCCCTCGAAATAAGCTGTACATTGCTGAAGATCTTTCTGATAGCAAACACTTCGTGAATCATTAAGAATCATTAAGAACCTTCATCCCATTCAGACTCAGATGTCCTAACCGCCTATGCCACTATTCGGCATCATTTGATGCAGCAACCTTTGCAGTCTGTGCTCCCCGCACTTGGTGTACAAGTATATAGTTTTAGTGAAGTCAACTCTGATGAGAAAACGCAGTTTTCATAATGTTATCGTTACGAAGAAGTAGTGTCTAAGTAATTAACATAAAGTGAAATACAAGTAGCAATAAAAGTAAAAAAGTATGTGAATTATAGATGGGTTAAAAAAGGTACTCACTCACTGCGGCACTCATTACGTTTTTGTGTTCACAACTCGAAATTATCAACTGATGACTGTTGTAACAGAACAAAAGCACAATTAAAGGGCAGAACAAAAACATAACGAAGCACGTCTTTCGCTTTTTATTGGAACAAAAACCACCATTTATTATCTGTCATGAGCCCAAACAATGTCGCGGTGACTTCGACACTGTTAATTATGTTGGAGCCAACGTAATTGGTCAAGCGTTTTTTTTTACTTTCTTACAACTTGGAAGGGTATGCAATACAAGCCACTTTTGCTTTAGGAAGGACAAGGGATTCTAAATTATCTAAGCTTTAGCTTAAAGTGGTTTTACACTGCAAGCGCGTTATCTATCGTTCTGGGTCTGAAGTCAGTTTGCATAGTGTAGAAAGAGATGCCCTCTATTTCAACGCAGAAAGACCGCTGTTAGAAATTTAGTGTTCTTACGGAGAAGTACAAGTCTTACTAGCTGAAATGAACATTTTTGCGTTGCAGTTAGAATATAAACTGTATTTTATCCAGGCCCAGAAAGATGGCCAGAAAACCCAATGTTTACTGGCCATTCATGTTTTCCTTTGCTGTCAGAACAAAGCAATAACATTCGTACTGCTAAGGTTTAGTGCTCGCCGCCAGCCTATTCTAGACAAGAGTGAAGTATCGTCTAGTCTAGATCTTCATCTTCATCGTCGGCAACATCGTCATTTCCATGGTCGGTCTAACCTTCAGCAGAGAATGCATAAAATATACAGTTTTTCTTATCTACTTTATCTTCTTGTAAAATGGCCCAGGATTCGAATCGCGCCCTTTGACATACATATTTTGTATGGTGTACCCATGTACCTAATGCTTTATGCCATTTATTTAGAGGATTGTCCAGCACTATTTATTATAAAACTGTCTGTCTATCTGTAACCTTTCACGCCTAAACGGCTGAACAGATCTTAATAACATTTGGCAGGGAGGTAAATGGTATCCCGGGGATGGACCAAGGCTACCCTGAAAAGAGCGTGCGAAGCCGCGGGCAGCAGCTAGTAATAAATAATGCTAGACAATTCACACAGCATGGTCTAGCCCAAGAGTAAGCATACTTGTGTTATGGGTAGGTGCTAGATAAAAAAAGCCACTAGTATACAATTAAATGTTTTATTGTTCTGAGTAGATTCTGTATCTACCAAGCTCTTCACGAAACTATCCCTGCGCGCTCAATTGCCTTGATTTACAAAGAAACCACTTGAAGTCATATCACCCTGGAGTCTTTCTAAATCTGTTCGCCTAGATTTATAAGCCAATTTACGAAGAAACGGCTTACCCTTACAGGTGGACCATCGTAGGGTCGTAAATAGGCTGGTTTACTAGCCTTTTGCGTTTACTGAGCGGACGCCGTGTCCCTCAGGTAGCTTTTTGGGGACTTTTGGTTTGAGAACGCGGCGAGCAGAACATGTTGGCCTGAAAATGCCGGAAAACCAGCATTGCTCAACTTTATTAACCGACTTCAAACAAAGGAGTAAGTTCAATGTTCTATGTATGTTTTTTTTTGTATGCCGATTAATCCGTCAATTATCGACCTATTTTGATGATTTTTTTGCTACTGTAGGTATATAGATTAAAGTATGATCCCGAAATGGTCCTAAAAATGTTATTCCCGAGGGATTAGTATTTGTCCTACAAAACTTTGAAAACTGTGTAAATAGAATTTGAAGTCGGTTTTCAATTTTTCCAAAACAATCAAATTATGTGGAGTAACAAGCAGGAGACACTTTTGCTACGTTAGAATATTATACTTAATAAGGTTTTTATAATATTCTGTGTCTTCTTGCGATGTAAACCAATAAATTGATTATATTACATTTTTCTTTCCTCTTTCTTAAAAATAGGGAGAAAGGTAATCGTAAATTAATCATCTCAGCCCATAACACCTTGTTATGGGTGCATACATCTCTTTATGCACGGCAGCCCAGTCACTCTTCTGAGAGTTTCGGCACCTCTGTTCTCTAGATTCTTCTCAACAGTGTGTATCATTTCGGTATCTAATGCCCTGCAGATCGTTTAAGGGGTCGCATTTTGGAAAATCGCTTTTTGTATCCTTTTTAACCCAGCTATTGAATACCTAGAGTCTTCGGAATAGTTCTGCAGACTGTGGGCCTAGACAACACGACCCCAGCCAACGACCCCAGCCAATAGGCTGGGGTCGTTCAGTCAAGTAGGTATAGGTCGTATGAGGTAACCTATATTGACATGATCGATCGACTTTAAACTTCGCAAATTTCTGTTCTGTGATTATTATTAACTACAGTAGGTTTAATAAGAAATGGCGCTGTTCACCTTATTCAGCTATACATTCAGCTTTTGTAAATCTGTGATTCTCTGCATTTCTTTCTCTCTTACAATAAACATTTATCTATCTATCTAATGGACCTATCAAGTACCTAACGTTATTGCCCTCAAACATCAAAGGCAGCCCCCTAAAAACCGTTCTGTACGGCCGTGGGAAGTACCCTGCATAAATTCATGGCAGCTTTTTTAGAAGTGAAAAACTGAAAATCCACGGTGTAATTAACAAATTTTAATAACGCCAACACAAAGCGTCATTTTACAAAAAAAAGGGTTCCCAACCCTTACTCAGGACATTTAGGGGCTTCCTACTGATAAGAGTGGAGACATAGAGACTGATAAAATTACCTTTTTGTTGGTTCGTACTTTATTTGTGTGTTCTGTGGGTGGGATGGGAATGAAGGCACTTTACAAGCAAAAAAACATGATGATAAAATAGGCGATGTGATGATGAAGATGTCCTCCTGGGCGAATTTCGACCACGGCGGCCAGTCTCAATGGAGACTAGCCATGTGCGTAGGACGTTTAGGTATTAAAATACCACTACATTGCAAGAACATACGATTTATTGAAAAATATTATATGTATAGGAAATCCAAATCAGTCAAAATCATTTATTATGTTGAATTTGCTTGATTTTATCACACATCCACCGCCCTTATCAGTCCACCGCTGGACATAGGCCTACCCTTATTGGCTCTTATTAGAGGGTTATACCTATTAGATACGGCTAATTACAATCTATAAAATTTTGCCGTAAATATAGAGTCGGTCATAATTATGTAGTAGATAAAAATTACATACAGAATATGAGTCGAACGACACTGCAAATCACATAAAGTATTCAGGCCTAAGTTATTTTCCTGCGGGCGCTCTCATTCACTCTCTTTATTTCCGCCATTTCTCCAGATTTTTATTTGAACCCAATGTTTATTTACGATTGCCCTATTCTTAAATAAATATTGAGGTCTCTAACCTGACTTTGGTAAAATAAAACCACAAAATCTCCTTGCTAGACGGAGTTTAATATTGAATCAAGTATATTACACCGTATTTTTTCTATGAACGTTTCTACATATTTATTGTTGGTCGAATTGGTAACAATGGGTTTTTAAACGTTAAAATATAAGATGTTCTGATACCACCGTACTAGATTTTTAAATTACTGTAACACATCGAATCTCTTTTGGTATCCCGAAGCCATTTAAGAAGTTGACTCAAAAGCTTTGGTTTTCAAGCAGTATAGCCTCTTTGGCTACATATGTATTTAAAAAAAAAAATTTCTTGATTGGCCTCCTAAATGGAACAAATTGGGATGGAAACAAACTTACAGTCGTGCTAGGTCGTGCTAGGCCAGACACATACTCAGCAGTAACATGCGCAGTAATAGATGATGTCTCTGGACTAACCATCACCAAAGCATTCCTATTTGAAATCAAACTCACAGTTGTGCTAGGTCGTGCTAGGCCAACCATCACCGAGGCATTCCTATTTGAGAAGCAAGCAATACCATCGACATTTTCAGAATAGAAAACAATAGAGGTCGCGGTTAAGGTGATTTTAAACTGCGTCTGTAAATGCACGAGTTCGTTACAAGAAATTAAATTTTCTCCAACACTAAGAGTTTTTAAGCTAAACAATTTTTCTGTTAAACCCATATACTCAATGTTATTACTGTCTGATATAAGAGTTAAAAGGGACTGCATGTCGTACAAAAGTGCTAGATTAAAATTAGATAATTCATTGTACGAGATATTTAGCGTGATAAGGTTGCGTAGACCACGAAGGGCTCCAAACTTAATAGTTTCTATCTTGTTGTAGCTTAAATCTAGTTTTGATATAATGTTTGTGTTTAAAAAAGCACCTGGGTTCACACGCACAATTTTGTTGTGGCTTAAATTAAGTGATTTAAGATATTTTATTCCATTTCCAAAGGAATATTTGTCTATAACAGTTAAGCTATTATAACTTAAGTCTACAGAGTCCAACCTTTTGATATTTGCAAGATAAATCAAACTCATATCATATAGTTCACTCTAAGATAGGTCCAAATTTGCTTTTTGGAAATAGTTACATTTTGGAATTTAAATGTTACGTTATTATTTAGGTTATTCAGTGAAATTGTACTAAGAACCAAATTGTCGAGAAGGTTATCATTAATATAAAGGTCAGGATTGTTAGATAAATCTAAATGGCGTAAAGCAGTCAAAGCTTCAAAGGCTAAGCAATCAACAGTTATCAAATTATTATAAGACAAATTTAAAATTTCTAAAACACCAAAACCTTGAAAATATTGTTTTAAAACCACAGCTATTTTATTATTGTTTAAATAAATTTCTCTCATATCCCATATCATCAGATATTAAAGATACGTTAAATATTTGGATTTGATTGTAAGATAAATCTAAAATCTAAAACAAGTACATTTTTCTGAAATAAAAATAAAGATGGAAAAAATACGGAGTAACAAAAAAATAAACGACCACAATTTTATAGCTAGTTCAACCTACACAATTTTGCCATATCCATTTCTATTTATTGAGACCTTACTTGCAAAACAATTATTATTCAATTGTAAACCGAGTTAAAACGAACGCGAAGACCATCAAAATTGATTCGATTTTGTCGTGATAAAAAAACGTTTACCACATAATAATTTATGTGTTTGTATTTCCATGATTTTGGGCCATATAGTGATCCGGTCCTTTAGGAGGCATACGTGGGCCCGAAGCTAACAGCACACAGGTACTTTATGAGAGTTAATCTAAAGGCGAGCGGCGGGTATCATCTCATAAAAAAAAGATATTAATGATTAATAATTTGTAAATTTAGTTATAGTTATTGTACGTGCCTAACTTCGTATGTGTGTGCCTTTTATTGTGGTGGTGGCACCTGGTGCACCGAACATGGGCGGTGTCTGGTGCGATCTATCAAAAACTGCACTAGGCGACGCGCTCTACGAGAAATATCCACGACAAGAGGTGCTATACACCCTCCTCTCGTGGATATTTCTCGTGGATAGTTCACAACTGGAAGGCCACGCAGTGGCTTACCGACCACTTCTGGCATCGCTGGCTGCGAGAATACCTGCCTACTCTACTGCCGAGGAAGACTTCGAAGAGGACCAGCGCCACGGATCTACAAGTTGGAGACATCGTGTTGGTTGTCGACTACACCCTACCGAGATGCACTTGGCCACGCGGCAGAATCCTGCAAGTGTATCTTGGACCGGATGGCCGTACACGGATCGTCGACGTCGAGACCAGTGGAGGAGTGCTGCGCTGTCCTAGCTCGAGAGTGGTGCTGTTGACGATGGGAATGGGAGGATCGCCGAGTCTGGAGGATGGTGCGATGCACGAGGGGGAGAATGTCGGCGACGAAACCCTAATGTAAGAATTATGTTGATTAATTCTAATTAGAATCTTACTAGATTGATTTATTGATGTTATGTAGTCTCTAACTAACATAGAATCACTGTTTTAAAAGATTTATTTTTACGTAACTTGAAATTGTATGTTTTCGTTGGTTGTTATTTGATATAAAAAATAGTGTCAAATGAAAAGTTTAGGTTTAAAACTGAGTTTCCAGTTTAAATTATGTAAATCGGTTAATTCGTTTTAAAGATACTTTAAGATTTGTATAAGGAAAATGTTCCAAACTGAATTTTTGTAAGTCTTTGTTCTATGAACTTTTTTATTGTTTTAAATGTTTAGATATTATGATTGTATTTATTAAAGCATATTACTACTTTAAAACATAAATTTATAAGTATTTTTAAGAAAATGGTAAAAAAAAAATGGTAAAGAAAATGGTTTTTAGGTTTCGGCTCTAGTGATAATGTTAGGAGAAATAGGTCAAAAAACGCACAGGGGTCTAGCCGGTGAAACACGGCCATATAAATATAAGCGCATGTTTTACGGCAGTCGTTGCAGCTCAGCCACCAAAGATGGAAGAAGTGAAAGCAAGATAATAGGAAAACAGCAAGTAGTAGTAGGGAAACCTAGGAACAGCCGAAACCTAAGATTTCAAAAAGATTATCCTACCTTTCATTTCTTCGGAAGTCGAAGTCCCCATAGGAAGGAACATCAGGTCGTTGTACCGCAGCATCATACGCATTCAGGGGTGCGTGCCAGCGTGCGTCAACCAGCTACGGAAGAGGAAAGGAACGCACGTCGAACCCAAGTTGGGATACTGGCCCAGGGCGAACCAGGTCAACCCGGCTACCGTCCGCAACACTAATAATGTCTTGTTCAAGATAGGCTCTCTCTTTTGCTCTGTAATGGCCGTTCTGTGTACAACTTTTACAATAAACTATATCCGATTTCATCTAATTAACTCTTTGATTTTGTTCATAATCCATCAGCGCAAAGACAAAAACTTTTGTAACCCAAACCAGTAAAATTAAACAACCGCAAGTCCCCAACAGTTAACGAACAAAAAGAGCCTCTCGTTAAGAAAAATTAAATAAGACACCTAATATTTACACTTATCTACAGTATTATTTTGGAGCACTTTGCTTCTGCCCTCGCTCTAAGGCAGGCGGCCTGGGTTGGGTGGGAGATAAAGCGGGTTACTGACTTTGCGAGTTCAATTCCCACCGCTGCCGAACAAAAATTTTTAAATTAAAAAATAAATAAGTTGTTAGATAGGAAAACAATATTCTATATCTAATAACTGACGAAGAATGACGAATTCTTATTGAATGTGGTGTTATTACAACAGAAACAATGTTAACCCGCTCACATTTATAAAAGCTTTGTGTTAATTATGATCACTTCTAAACCACCGAAGGATTCATTTACCGATTGGTTCGAGAATACATAAAATAAAAAAATGCCTTTATTATTTCTTTAACAAGTACGTAAGTAGATACATTCGAAAAAAAAATATTTGCTTTAAAAATATATTTTTTTACTGGTTAAGGTCACAACTGGAGGAGGCCTATACCCGCATATAGGCCTCCTCCAGTTGTAGCCATGTTTCTATCTTCGTCTATCTTCGTCTTTCCCCGTCCATGTTTTCCCCCCTATTTCTACTATCTCGTCTAGCCATCTTTCTTGTGGTCTTCTTTTTCTCCTCCTTCCATACGGGCCTTTCAAGATAGTGGTCTAAGTTCAAGGCTACCGCCGTCGATACACTCCTCTATAATAATAATAATCATGCATTTCAGGTATCACAAGACAAGTACAAAGTAACTTAACTAGTGCCCGCATATGATAAATACCATAAAGAACTAACATACATACTTATAAAAACTTTAAAAATAATCGTGGCATTGTCACTGGGTCGATGAAGTGCGCGCGGTGTCGCGTATCTGCCTTCCACGGAACTTCCTGAACACGACACCCTTCGGTCAAATTTAGGTCTTAGGAGGCAGTCTGTAATCGCTTACAAAAGGGCTCGGCCCTTACGTCTAATGGTTCCCTTCCCCGGCTCGGGTCACGTCCTGACTACATCGCCGTCTTATTTAATTAAAGAAAAATATAAATTTGAATTAATTTTAATGGCACCGAGCTAGAAGAAGCGTGATACAATTTGGAGTTGAATTTTTTTTCATGCTCATTTTATCTGGATTACGGTAATATACTTTTTTAGGGTTTCGTACCCGAAGGGTGAAAACGGAACCCTCTTACTAAGCCTCCGCTGTCCGTCCGTCTGTTACAGAGCTCTATCTTAATAATAAAAAATAAAAAAATATCCAAATTAAAGGGGGTTTCCATACTAAAAACATTTTGTGGTGGTTTTGAGGGGCGATTCTTACGACGCGACCGCCACGGCAAATAACATCTATAAATACTTAAAACAACTTCAATTCATATACCTAGCCCCAAAGTACATACCTACATTATAATATTTCGATTGTAGGTACTGAGTAATTTATCTTAAAGCCAATTTTTTTCCTTTCCTCATTCACCACAAAGTTGGTCCCAAGGTAGCTTGGCAACTCACTCAAACTCCATCTAAAACAAACCGAAGAACTCATTCCAATGTTCTTGACAGAACTAATTTCATGCAATCCTCATTCCCAAGGATATTGCTGAAGCCGCACGTCAATCCTAGGTAGACAGGAGCTAAGCAATACGTTCATAAATATGGATAGACTGATTCAGATATTGGGAATATTAAACAGTCAAATGCATACTAAAGTATTAGCTAAGCGATGTGTTTGTTTTGAGTTGGTCTTTATCTTTAATAACACACAAACGTCCACTACTGAACATGCTCCAAATGAAGGAGGTTTCGCTTGGTAGGCGGTTAATCACCACGGTTGGTAGGCGGTTTGGTGATTGTGTTGAAGGTTTTGATTATTACATAACAGCTACTGCCCTTCCTCTGGTAGATTCCCTTTGTCGGCTGTTACGGAATCAACGATCTGAGTTGGAGATGTCGATTCTTACGCCTCGACCGCCATGCGCCACCCCGCCATCTTACTCCGCTGTGACATTTTACGCCTTTGAAATACTTACCTTATAGATCTATTGAGGTCCAACAATACCACAGGACTAGTAGTATTCAAACGCCTTGTGTATGTATTTATTTTACACACTGTATGAGAAATACTAGTCTCAATAGACCATCATGGAACTAACGAGAATCATCCTTTATATAAAGTTTTATTTCGTAATATTTACAACTAGCTTCTACCCGCGACTTCGCAAGCATTTATTCAGAATTAAAAGTAGGATTATGCTCTACATGTACTTACACCAAATATTAGTAGGTATTTAGGTATATACATATATATTTTATACATCTATATTTGTAAATGAATATTAGCACGCCAACCCCCTGTAAAACATATGTTTTTGGTCGGCAGGTAGAAAATGCCTCGGCGTTAAGCCTACCCTTTAGGTGTTTAAATAAATAACTAAACAAATTTCATCTTTATCTCTCTTTACAGTACTTTTGGAGCTTTAAGATATCAAGCGTGTTCGCATAATCAAAATCTGCTGCCTTTATAATTGCTACAGCTGGTAGTAATTTGTTCTGCCGTAGCAACGTAGTTGTTCTACGATGGAGCAACACGCCACGTAGTACGTAGTCGCTCTACGAATGCAAGGTCTGCGTGATGTTGGTACGTCGTAGAGCCGCCACGTTGCGTTGCTAGTAGTAGCACCCGGAATAAAACATCATAAACCAGATAAAATAATAGGTACAGACATTACTTGACGGGTATCCATTGCTAAATATTAGACAGTAAAATATTGTGGACAAATTTCACCGTTTCCTGCCAAAACTAACAGCTTCAGCTTGATCGAGTTTAAATTCGTAATATCTATTGTGTGACATGACAGCTCTTGAACTCGGTTTAGCGCGTGATTTGGATTAACTTTATGCGGTCAAATTTTATTTTAGCGCTATACTGTTTGTCTTATGAATGCGTTCAATTGCTACGGTGAAATTGGACCTTCGTAACAATTTGACGACCTCTGCGGTTCAGCGGGCGAAGGTCCGCCTGCGACGCAGGAGGTTGCGGGTTCGATTCCCGCATCGGGGCAAATGTTTATACGATCTGCAGATATTTGTTCCGGGTGTTTTCTTTGTATAATAAAAAAAACTATTTATGTACCTATGTATGTAATGTATTAAGTATATCAGTCATCTATAGTACCTATATTACAAGCTCTGCTTAGCTTGGGGCTGGATGATGTGTGGATTGTCCAACATTATTTATTTATTTATTGTACTAATTTGAAGCTCAACAATGAAATAACAGGGTGTATAACGGTTAATGTTGCTATTTCAGTTGAAACGGAATAATTGTGATTCTAGTGTAACGAATGGTAGGGCTGGTTTGTTTTATTGCTAAGCTTTGAGGCAATTAGGACACTAAAAATAATATGAATAGAGTTTAGAATATACTTTAGTGGCTCCAAAACATTGACCTAACGAGGTAGGTACACATTATTTATTGCATACTTATCTTATAAAACAAATTACCTATACTTACATCTACTTTTGTGTAGTATTTCTGAGAAAGGAATATTTTTAAGTTTTGAGTAGCAAACAAGAAGTAAAAAGGTAAAAATTTATTTATTTTAACACTATATGTATGTATGTGTTGTATTTATAAATTTTGTGCTAAACAAATAACATAACATTTGTAAATAAAATAAAGGAGACGTGACATAAATGGTTACCACACAGAGTGTGCTGAGTGGTAACCATTAAAAAAGTGTGCGCTGGTGTTCCGTGGTAAAGAAAGACAGGAAGAAACTAGTTAGAAGCGTTTAAGTCAAAAAGTATCTAAGCAGCGACTTGCTCCTTGAAGAAACAAGGCTTCTTCATCAATCTATCGGCCTTATGTGTAAACTTCCACACTAATGTTATAAACTGGCTTCTGGCCGCAGCCTCGCAAGCGCTCTTCGAGGTAAAGAGTAGCCTAATGATAATTCAGGTCAAAACTACATCTTCAGTAGTTTTGGTATGAAGAGGTAGGTAACAAATCTGAACTTTCACATTTATAATACCGTTTCTACGTTTGTCTGTCTGTCTGTTTGTTTATCTTTCAACTCGGAATAATATTATAGTACTAGATACTCCATCACGACTTAACGGCTGATCGAATGCATATTAAAGGGATGGAGACAGATTGAATACACCGGTTAAGGTGTATTCCTTACTGCCCCGTCCAAAAAATCCATCCCTGTGGGTAATTCTTTATTTACTCCGTCACCAAGTGCTGCTTATAGATAAGTTTATCACTCCGCCGCAGACCGCGCATTTGTAAAAATGGAAATGTTATTGCGCACCGCATCCTACTGCGTTGTAAATATTTGAAGCCGAGTGCAGGGCAGGCGCGCTCTGGGCGAGCCACACGGAAGGTTTTACACCGAACTGTTGCACGGACATTCTGTTCTTATTTGTTTACAAGGGATCTGTGGGCCACAAAACAACAGAGGCATTAGTCGGTTAGGCTTGGAACTACATCAACTACAGGCTGTCAAAGAATACACTGCAATATTGAGACCTCGGACCAATAATCATTATTGGTCCGAGATTGAGACATTTGGTCATGACGTCCTTCTGACTTATTGTAATTATTAATGCGTTCACAGCGGAGGACAACGCGCATGTGCATGCGCGAGAAACTACCAAATAGGTAAGGCTTATTGCGTCGGTGTCGATGGAATTATGAGAAGTTATCAGTTACAATCTGTAGTGATTATTACCATTTGAAGAGGTTCTGAAAACTCTTATCCATGTTTATAACCTGCTAAAAACACATTTCACCACCAAAAAAGTGATTAACACGAAACAACCCACAAGTTTATTTAAAGCATGGAATGGAAGTGGCATTCTGTTCAACTACGTGTGGCCATTACAGAGACTCTCGCAGGAGGGACGTGCGCTCACTCCGAAGTAGCTAGTGGTGGATTTTCAGCCTTCGGGAAATGAATGGGTTGAAATCTTTACAAAATCGGTTAGGGGGCTTGAATGAGTTCCAATATAGAGATTAAGCTACTCTACTTACCGTTGGTTACAGCTTACCACACGAGTCAGGGGTGATAATGGCGAATATGCTGACGTGGTCAGTAAAAGATTTACCACAAGAATAACGTTTATCATAAAGGACTTTATCATCATTTAGGCTTAAAATAGCTGCAGGGATGACTCGGTAACACATATAGGCTTTATGTTGTCCAAGTCATCACAAATAGGATGACTTCATCACTAATTGACGGGCCGAGAGCGGACGAACGTCGGCCTGCGATGCAGGAGGTTGCGGGTTCGCTTACCACCTCAGGTTTACTATTTGTACGATCTACAGGTATTTGTTCCGGGTTTGATTTTGTAGGTAAGTCATCATCATCGTCCTTATTGGCCTACAACATCCATGAAGGACGATTTATGTATATATGTGTGTCAGTCACCTGGTACACACGAAAACAAATTTTAAAAAAAAATTATGCCTGATTATTTCTTAAACGAAACGAAAGATTTTAGACCTGCTTACTATCGAAGGTCTATAAGAAATACTTTGGGGTTCTTGGTACCTTAGGTCAGAGTAGGTACTCTTTTTTTTGCATTTAGACTCAAATTAAGGCATTATGCGTTGTTTTTGTAAGCATAGCCAGCCTAACTCCGCTCAGAAGCGCAGCATCTTCCGTGATCTTCAAGAGACTTTGCGGAGTGACCTAGTCAAGTTAAGGGTTCGTTGTGATGTTACTCCATTCCAAGACTACGTGGGCAGCTAATTTGTCGTCACTGTGGCGCCCCCTGAACACAGAACTACTCGTATTTGTGCCCAAGGTAGACGATTCACCCCCAAGAGTGTAACCTACGTTACGATACAGTTCGGTGTGACTCCGCCATAGCTCATGTGCATCTATATCACTGCCCGCGGAACGTGCCTCCTTATGCATCGTTAATCTTGTTTATTATACTATTTATTATCTCAAAACAGCCCGGACGAAGCTATCCAAGACAACGCAAAGTTTTATAATGCTCCTCGATTTTGGCACGTGGTGCTGTGACTCAGAAGGTTTGAAATTCTATGATAAATAGCTTACACTGCAGTGGAGAAAACTACAGAGATCTTGACTAATCTAGATGTAAATAAATAAATAATGCTGGACAATCCACACAGGGTCACCTACTCCAATTAAGCAGAGCTCGTGTTATGGGGAGTTACTAGACGACTGATACCTATACCTACATTCCACAAGATATATATTTTTATATTAAACATAGAAAACGCCAGGAACAAATACCTGCAGATCGTACAAACGTCTTGTCTCTAGGCGGAAATCGAACCCGTAATGTCCTGCGTCGTAGGCGGAACTTCGCCCGTTGTACCACGGAGGTCGTCATCTTGATCAATATGGAATTGAAGGGCAGCAGCTTCCTTCTGCCCTCACCAATCCGCCTGCCAAGCGTGGGGATTAAGGTACCCCCTTCTTTATGGGAGGCATGTTCAGCAGTGAGGATTATTATTATTACATGCGTGAAGCCTGTATACAATTACGAGGAATAGTTTATTTATTTATTTATTCAAAATATTATACTTACTTACTTATTATTATTTATTAGTGAACAACATCTAGAATAATCCTGGTTTCCTCAAAACGCTAATGGGAAAGATTGCCCACCCACTCGCAGCTAAGCAATGGGGAACAAAATGAGTTAGGTACGCAATAGAGAAGCGCTATTTCTCAGCTATTCGCAGTTGAGCAGCGGGGAAGTCGCGGGAAAGATGACCCTGTTCAATTCATTTGCGTTTGACCGGCAGTTCCGGAAATTACTATTTACAAGCTCTTTTCTTTTGTGGTAAACCTTTATTAACAAAGAAAATAATAATCAAATAATAGAAACAAATAGAACTAATATTTACTATTGAAACAATAAGCTAACTGCAGACTGTTGCAAACAATCTACAGGTAGCGCTACTTTTTCTTTATGGTACTTAAATTTCTCGACCGTTTTCCCATTTATTTAGGGTCTGCCTTCCTTGTCCTTTTTCTAAATTACGCACGGTTTTGTGCGGTTTCTTTGTCGAGATGAGTTTCTTTTAGGTATTTTTCAACCGTCGTCAACCATGTGGAGAGTGGTCTTCCGCGTCTTCGTCTTGTCGTTGGCAAATTTAGGGCAAGCTTAACCATTGTGTTGTTCCGACGTCTCTCTACGTGCCCGTACCATCGAAGGCGTCTCTCTTTGACTTAATCAAACGTTTTTTTTAAAGATCTTGATATTCATAATCAGCTCCACCTCTGTTCAACCCTTTCTACTGTGAAGGTACTGCACAATTCTAGTGATTTACATCCAAAGTGCAGGTCCGTACCTGAAATTTATAACAATAAAATTTAAGCTTTATTCCTAATGGTATAAAAGCTATTATCTAACGGCTAGTTGTAATCCTGTTAGACTAGCTGGATGATACATTGTAATGGGCATTACATCTTCGAGGTTTTAAATTTTAAAGCTCTCAGGAAATAGTAGTTCGGAAGAATAAAGCTAGGTACCTACTAGAAAATATTTTTATTCCAATACTCAACTCGCTGTGCCCACAACTAGACTACACAAAATTAATGTATCTTTTAAAGAGCAATGTATACGCTTCTATAACAAAACTCCTAGTGAGTTGCAAAAATTATCAGTAAATAAATTCAAACAAATTGTCATAACCTTCCTGTGTAAAAAGGCCGGCTCACTCCCAGAGCTCCACGGCTCCATTGTTCTCAAAAAATTAAGTTTCATACTAATTATTAAGAATTTGACCTGTTCTAAGTATACATTTATTGTATTTATGGAAATAAAGAGTTTTTGACTTTGACTCAACTCAGAGATATTTTGAGACGTTTTCAGACGCATTTTGAGTCCATAATAAATAAATAAATAATGCTGGATATTCCACACAGCATCATCTAGCTGGTCCCAGAGCAAGCAGAGCTTGTGTAATGGATACTTGATAACTGATAAGTGATAATAAAGCTACATTTAATAAATCAAAAGATACGAGATATCGTCGATCGGTTCTAAGGCCCGTACCTATTATGAAAGCTTGCTCAGTCATCGATCTATGCTTGAGTTATGCTTATGCTTGAAAACATTTGGTTTAATTCGGAAAAAAACTTCTTTTGAGTTTGTTTCAATAGTACATAGATAGATATTTTTGATTATACATAGAAAAAACCAAAACACCCGGAACAAATATCTGAAAACTTTTGTCCCAAGGCGGGAATGGAACCTGGAACCTCCTGCTTTGCAGTTGAACTATCGCCCGCTGCGCCACAGAGGTCCCGACGAACTCTGTGGCGCAACGGTCGATGGTTCCTAAGTCGACGGCTTTGGCATGTAGAGTCCTATAATGGATTCTACATGCCGAAGCCGTCGACACAGCCCGACGCCACCGCCGCTCGGTTTGGTGTCGACATTTCAGTATCTATATTATGAATATCGATCGTCGATCGTGTTTTGTCTACATGTCGATGTCCTCGGGCCTTTAGTGTGTAGACTCTATCATCGATACTACTCTATAAGTTCAAACAAATATTTTCTTACTTTTTTCCACCAAATTTCGTTTTTTGTAGTAATAAAATCTTACTCTAATGAATACCGATATGGTTATCCATAACAACTGTCTCTAATTAGAGTTAATTTAAGTTTAAGTTCATTAATAAGCTAGTTTAGCAAAGGTAGGTAACTGCTAAGTGTACGACCTGCCGACAACCCGATGATTTGATCTAGCATTCATTTATTTTATCATCATTTAGTTAAAAAAAAATAACTAGGGATTAAGGTAGTGTTAAACCACATGTAAGTAAGTTGCTTATTATATAAATCATTAAATCTATAAAATATAGTTTCCACAAATTGAAATCTTTCGAATAAAATACTTTGATGGAATGCCTTTTATTCCATAGTAGTAAGTAGGTTCCATAGATCTAAGTAATTTTAAGCTTTATAATTTGCCTTAAATTTTCAGTAAATTTTATTTATAGTGTTAGTCAATTTCTTTTAAATTATTCAAAAAGTAAATCCTTTATTGGCCGTTTGTTTTGCGAATAAGCTTGTAAATTTTTAGTTCTTAAGAGCTCTGGATTTTGTTTCATAAATAAATAAATAAATAAAATTCGGTAGGTAGGTACGGTACGTTCTCCCAGCGCTAACTCAACAAATGGCCTGTGTTGTGTTACAACTAAACGCAAATACGCGCTACGCTATTTCAAATATTTTGTAATATATTACCTACATAATGAACAATAACAATGGAAATACCTACTTAGACCGAAATGTGACCGAGACAACAATATTAAGCACGCGAGCCCCGGTTCGACTATAACTGAGGTGGGTCCACCCATCTAACTTAATTGCACCTAATTTGAGCCTTCCGCTTTCGAGAAGCCAATCTCCCGAATTTTACTTAGATCGATGACAAGTTCACAGGAAGTAAGTAGAATACTACACCATTATAAAACATCACAAAATATGAAAAAGAGCAAATACAGAACTAAATTTTCACCAGTGATTCCCAAAAGCCATACCATTTATTAGCAAACACTGAATCGAATGTTTAATACATACCAATTTATGAATTCAACATTAACCTTTACCTAATGAATAAGTTGAATAAATAATGATTTTGCGTATTCCAATAAAGTTATCGCAATATGGCTGTAGATGGATTTCGATTTGTATCTGTACTTGAGGTGGCACAGATGTGTTAGGTATTTGTAAGAAATGGTCCACAATCCATGGTTTGGTGTACACAGCGTTGTTGCAATTTATAATAAATAAATACGCATAAAAAAATAAATATAAATTCAAAGTGCTTTATTTCCTTTAGACCTTACAGGACTCTTGAGCATGTCAGAAATTTCAAAATACATAAGTAGTACCCTACCTAAAACAAGGCAATAAAATGGTAAACTTGATTTTTTGTTTCAGTTCAATCTTTTTTAATGTAAAAGAAATCTTTTTTTTTAACATAAAGACGCTCTCCCCACCGGCGCGGCGGCGCGGCGTGGATATAATACACAGTTAGGACACAAAATGAAGTCTGCTGGTCTATTCAGATATTACCTACATTTGTGAGTCACATAAACTATATTCGTCGCTCGTACGCTGCATTATGATTAACGAATAACGAATAAAAAAACAAAACAAATTTAACCAATGAGTGTTGAAAACAACATGAGTGATACACTCACAAAACCTAAATCGACCAGCAGCTAAAAAAATACATCTTGCAGAATGCTTATTCGTTGACCGAAATAGAAGCCAGGATTCCGATCACCTGTGGAGTCTATGAAATTTAAAATTTAAACCTATAAAATTATTATAAAATAAGTGTTAATTGATTTTCTTTTCACTTCAATTGTCCCTTGTAGAAGATGATTTACCTACCATTTGATGAGGTTCACAAAACATGCAAAATAATCTGATAGGCCAAAATCTTTTCAATGTTAATAACCTGCCAAAAACATATTTCACTGCCATGAAGTGATTAACACGAAACAACCCACAAGTTTATTTAAAGCATGGAAGTGGCATTCTGTTCAACTACGTGTGGCCATTACAGAGACTCTCGCGGGAGGGACGTGCGCTCACTCCGAAGTAGCTAGTGGTGGATTTTCAGCCTTCGGGAAATGAATGGGTTGAAACTTTGATGAGTTCCATTACTCTTATATTTAGCTATACCTAGCTCGACTCGAGTCGGGGGTGTTAATGGCGAATATGCTGACGTGGTCAGCCAAGATTTACCACAAGGATAACTTTTATTATAAAAGGACTTTATCTGGACTAAAAATAGCGAGTGATGACTCGGTCAACACATAACCATGTTGACCAAGTCATCACAAATACGACGACTTCATCACAAATTGACGGGGTGAGCGGGCGCTTGCGATGCAGGAGGTTGCGGGTTCGCTTCCCACATATAAATATTTTTATAATCTGCAGGTATTGTTCCAGGTTTGTAAGTGTGTAAGTCATCATCATGATGCTGCATCATTATGAGCTGGAGCAAAGTATTGTAGTAAGCGTATACAGCCCACCATCAGCTTCTTTTGAAATATTTGAAAAAATTATGGATGATATCTTATTTAAAATATCAAAATCTAATAAAAATCTCATGGTATGTGGAGACTTTAATATTGATCTTTTAGAAGTTTACTCCCTCAGTAGTAGATTAACTAATTTATTTAACTCTTATAATCTAAGGCCAATATTTATGGAACCAACTAGAATAACTGAAACCTCAGCAAAATGTATAGATAATATATTTATTTGCCAAACTGGAAAATATGTTAGTAAAAAAATAATAAGCAATTTAAAATCGAACCACTTAGGTCAATTAATTAAATTAGAAATCCAAGTAAAAAATAATAATTGTACCAAAAAAATAATATACATACCTGTGACCACAAGTCGATTTGAACGGTTGAAATTGGATTGGGATTCTAAACCATCACCTAATTACTCACATAACAACCCAAATGAGTCGTATTGTAGTTTTTTTAATAAATTCACCAATGCATTCAATTCAATATTCACATCCAAGTCGATCATGGTCTCAGAAAAACTTAACTTTAGTGAGTGGGCAACAGTAGGTATAGATAAGAGTAGACAAACGTTGTATGAACTGTATAGTGAAAAACAATACAATTTTAGCCAGGAGTTCAAAGGTAAAGTAAAAAACTACTCAAAAATGTGTAGAAAAGTTTGTCAAATAGCAAAATCAAATTATATTAGCTCGAAAATTAGAAATAGTGAAAATGTAATAAAATCAACGTGGAAAATAATAAATAGTGAGACTGGAAAGGTCAGTACCTACGATAATGATTACAATTTAAAGATTAATCATTGCTCTATCAAAAATGACGTTGAAGTAGCCCAAGCATTTGAAAACTTTTTTACTGACGTTCCAATCTCTACTACAAAGTGTCTAAACTCTTCTCAAGTAATCGCTGAGTCATTACTTATAAAAAATGTACCTAAATGCGAAAATAAACTTAAATTCAACCATGTCGATGAAACTGACATTAAAAAAGCCTTTAAACTTTTAAATATAAAGAAAACTGCAGATCTCTGGGGCATTTCCGTTAATTATTAAATAAGAATAGAATTATTAAACCATTAATTGATACTATTGCACCAGATCTAGCTTTTATATTCAATGAATCTATTGATTGTGGCGTATTTCCTGATCTAATGAAATGTAGTAAAATAATACCATTGTTTAAATCGGGTAGTAGGTCTGACCCCACTAACTTTAGACCAATATCAGTACTGCCTACATTCAGCAAAGTTTTTCAAAAACTTATTTTACATCAATTGCTTAGGCATTTCAATGGAAATGACCTGCTACATAGTAAGCAATTCGGGTTTACTCGCGGTAGGTCAACTACTGATGCCGGTGTTGAGTTAGTTTCGCATATTTTTGATGCTTGGGAGAAGTCGCAAGATGCTGTAGGTGTTTTTTGCGACTTGTCAAAAGCATTCGATTGCGTACACCATGAAACATTAATCAGGAAACTACATCACTATGGAATAAGAGACACCTCTTTGGATCTTCTTACATCTTACTTGAGTGGTAGGATACAAAGAGTTGACATTAATGGGAAACGGTCTTCGGGGTCTGTAGTTACAATGGGTGTACCACAGGGTTCTATCCTTGGTCCTTTCCTATTTTTAGTTTATATTAACGACCTGCCTCATCTTGTAAAGGATAACCACGAGATCGTATTGTTTGCTGATGATACTTCATTAATTTTTAAAATGAAACGACAAAGCACTAATTTCGACGATGTGAATAATGCAATCTCAAAAATAGTCCATTGGTTTAATGTCAATAACCTTTTGCATAATGAAACCAAAACGAAATGCATTAGATTTATTCTACCTAATGTAAAACAAGTTAAGGCTGATGTAACCGTCAAAGGAGAAACGTTAGAAATTGTTAATAGTACCATATTCTTAGGAATAACCTTAGATAGTAAACTTCAATGGGGCCCACACATAGACAAGCTATCGAAGAGACTTAGTTCTGCAGCGTATGCAGTCAAAAAAATCCGTCACCTTACAGACGTTGATACTTCTAGACTAGTTTATTTCAGCTACTTCCATAGTGTTATGTCTTATGGCATACTGCTATGGGGGAACGCTGCAGATATTAACACCGTATTTGTGCTGCAGAAGAGGGCTGTTCGTGCAATCTATAATATGGGTCCCAGAGAAAGCCTACGTGAAAAATTCAAGGAAATAAACATAATGACAGTACCATGTCAATATATTTATGAAAACCTATTGTACACTCATAGAAATATCAATCGCTTCCCTAAAAATAGCGATGTACATAATTTGAATACAAGAAATAAACATAAACTCGCTGTGCCCACAACTAGACTACACAAAATCAATGTATCTTTTAAAGGGCAATGCCCTTTAAAAGATACATTGATTTTGACGAAAAACGCTTCTACAACAAAACTCCTAGTGAGTTGCAAAAATTATCAGTAAATAAATTCAAACAAATTGTCAAAACCTTCTTGTGTAAAAAGGCCTACTATAAAATATCAGATTATCTAGAGGATAAAAAAGCTTGGGACGGGATTTGCTCCAACTCGAAAAATAACAACTAACAGGCTAAAGGTTTCTTCGTCGCTTCTTTACTTTAGTCAACATACCGAAGCGACTGAAATCAAAAATATCACTTTATTTCCGTGTCAGTGTTTAATTATTAAGAATTTGACCTTTTCTAAGTGTACATTTATTGTATTTATGGAAATAAAGAGTTTTTGACTTTGACTTTGACATCGTCATCATTGGCCTATACTAACGTCCATGAAGGATGGTTTATATTTTAATTCTGTCTGACTGTCTGTTTGTTACCTTTTCGCGCGTAAACGGCTAAACGGATCCCTATGAAATTTGGCACCGAGGACGGAATAGGCTACATAAAAAGCGCGTGCGAACCCGCGGGCAGCAGCTAGTATTTTATATTTTGTTTATTGCGAAATCACAGTAAATTTTAAGTTCATATGTATCAGTCATCTGGTACACAAGATAAATAAATAAAAAATATTTTATTGCCTGCAAATTTCTTAAACTACACTAAAGATTTTAGACCGGCTTTGAGATTGTGGTCAAACGAAGGTTTATAAAAAACTTTGGGGCTGTGTGAAATGATCAGCATTTTATTTAACTCAGCTATAAAAAAGACTTGCAGAAAAGATAGTCGGATAAACAATAGACGGTAACGTTTAAGACTTGAAAGTTAATAAGCAAAATAGATCCAAGCACTTTGAATCGTTTCTGTTAAAATCATTCTTGTCTAGTTTAAGTGTCATTAAACATTTCGTAGACTTGCTTATATAAATGACAAGACTGTCAATCCGATTGATTCAAGGTACAAAACGAATCGCCATCCAACTGCAGTTTCGTTTCAGTCCTCAATTTATCCAATCTCCCAAAGAATATGACTTCGGACATCAACTTCTGCGCTATGAAGCGCTGCCTCGGCCGCAACTCGCTGAGCTGAGCCGACATGGTCTTCGCAAACAGATCGTTCTCGGCAAACCCTGATGAGTGGTCGGATTCAACCTGACGCGAAAGAGGTTCATCATCGTCATCATCGTCTTCTATTACTAAAGACAGAGAGTCACTTTTAGATTTGTTCTTTTTGCGTCTCTTGGTTATTCTGGTTTTAGTGGGGCTTTCGTAGTCGTATTCTGTTTCTGTAATGTATACCGCCCTTGGTTTAGGTCTCTTCACTGGTCGATATTTTATTTCTGGTTCCAGTTCTACAGTCTGTTGACAAAAAAAACTTGTAAGGTAATTAGGTTTGGTGCTAATGGTGTCGATTCTGTTGTTTTAGAATTAGCTAAAATTATGATTTAGGAATGTCAAATGGACGAAAGCTATTCTATGTTTCAAAAATTAGAGTGGCAGGTTTAAAATTGTGTCAGATCTAAAACAACTCAACTTAGTTATAAATAGCTATAACCCTATTCTTTGCACTAGATTTTAGCTATGATTAGAAACGTCTATCTATCTAATTTGGTCATGATAAAATTTATAGGCAAAATGCTGGATGGAAAAAAACACTGACTGACTGACTGACTGACTGACAGTCAGTCAGTTTGGGATTTTCAAACACGTTCTAATTTAGCTATTTTTAGGATCTTTTTATAGAATACCATAATTTTAAGGTCAACCTAACTTAGAAAACTTGAAATCGTAAAATTTTATTTAGGAATCCTAAAACAACAGAATCGACACCAAAATGGTAATTAACTTACCAATCTTACGATTATCTGTATTCTGTAATCCGTACTAATATTTTAAATTCGAAAGTAACTCTGTTTGTCTGTCTGTTACCTTCTCATGCCTAAACGGCTGAACGAATCTTAATAAAATTTGGCAGGGAGGTAAATGGTATCCCGGGGACGGACATAGGCTGCTTAAAAAGCGCGTGCGAAGCCGCGGACAGCAGCTAGTAGGACATTAATACACGGTTCCACGTAGGGTGACGTAATGTATAAATAAGCTGATGGAGATATTGGACCCCGAAGGGATAAATTTTTGTTCTACGATTTTTTGAATTGCGTATTCTTTTTTTTCTTCTTCATAAAAATATGCTATATTTCGTAATCTTTACGTATTTTTTTTTATTTACACCTCAACTGATCACCAATTTGCCTGGATTGGTGACCATGATCACAGAAGGAAGAAGGAAGGCTGCCTTTCCTCTGGTAGGTTCCCTTAGTTGACTTCAACGACATCCACGCGTCGAGTTAGAAGGATCGTTTCTTACTGCGACTGCGACCGACACGGCCAACATCATCATAATCCAGTCAAATTTCGCCTGGACTCGGCCAACATAGGCCGAGTCAAGGCCAGCTTAACTGGCAGCGCCATAAAAATTTAAAGCACATTGTTTGACTTACCATAATCCCAATATCCTCCTCATAATTTGGTAAAATACTCTCAGTGGCCGTAACTGTTTCTGGTATGATGTCTTCAAGCTTCAGTATATCAGCAGAGTTCTCAACCTCGTTGGTTATTTCTTCTTTTGTAGGCGTCATTTGCGGGAGTCTTTCATTACGTAGAATACTTTCTGTGGCCGCCATCTTGTCTGGCACGGCTTGGGTTGGTTCTGAGCTATCGTAATCTATTGACTCTTCATCAGAACTATGCTCCAGTTCCTCGAGAAACGAAAATAATGGATAGTACCATAGGTGCGGCTTGTACCGTTCACCATTACGGAATTTGGATTTTAGTACCTGAAAAGGTAACGAAATTAAACTCCTGGTGGAATAATGTAGGTACCTTAGTAGAGTATGAAGAATGGAATTAAAACGACAGTGGGGCAGCATGCTGTCCTGCTGTCATCTTCAATCCCATTCTTTGTCTACAAGACCCACCTTAGTAAAAAGTACTTAAATTTACTTAGGCAGGTAGGTTCGTACTAGGTAGGTACCTACCTATATTTACTGAAATACTTAAATTAATTATTCTGATAGAAACAGCCACCGAAATATTGAAAACGCCAAAATCTTAATCCATATTAGGCAAATATTGATAAACTGGGTTTCAATGTAGGTACCTACTTTACTAAAGAGTTTTTTTCCCGCACGGCTGCTGTAATTATAGCCGAGGATTACAGAGAGCATCTATACTAGGGTTGCCAAATGTAGTGCTCGAAAATTATATACCTAGTACCTATATCCTACTATATTTGAGCTCCGCCTACTAAAAATATAAATAATAATAATATATAATAGAAATATCTGAGAAAAAACATAATACTATATTTTTGTAGCCTAAAAGGAATATGTCATGCAGCAGTTCTTTTTTGCGTGAAACAAAATGCATCCTCTGAATATTGATGACAATATTAATAATTTGCCGTACGTACTACTGACTGTCAAACTCGCGACGCGATTGATGCGCACTTTGACTGAAGAAGTGTAGTTGATGCAAACGCAGAGCCATTTTTAAGAAGTTGAAATCGTGTTCTTCTCCACTTATTTTAAACTTTAATTTAGAACTATGTTGAATAGACACTACTCTTTTTTTTTAGTTTTTTGCTATCCTTTTATAGTTTTACAAAATAGAGTACTATTTTTTTGTTTATATTAGAATTTAGAGCGGTAGTTACCCGAAATGGCATGCAAACAGACCTACACTCAAAAACTTCTTAATGTTTATTAAAGTGAACATTAAAATTTAAAGTATTTTCGCATAGGTACTTTATTATGCTCATAAAGTATAGTAGGTAGGTACCTACATTAGCACGAGATAACTTACAATACTTTATTATAAAGTACGGGTGGCAACCCTAATCCCAGCGATGAACATAGGCTACTTTTTATATAGGTAAAGTGCGTGCGAAGCCGCGGGCAAAAACTAGTATGCACTAAATAATTTGAATTGTAATTTAAAATTATGTGACGCCGCGCCGTAAGGTATTTCAAAGTTAATAAAAAGGTAGTGCCTACTACCTAGGTACAGAGAAAATATAACCCGGGTAGGTACTCACATAAATAGTTTATTTTTTCTTTGCTGTTGTTTTCGCCTTACCTTCTGCCGTTCCCGTCTATACGTGGTGCGCAAATTTTCAATTTTCTTCTTCAGCATCGACTGACTACATTCGCTGTCAATTTCTTTGTACTTTTCGACGAGAGTGGCGTAGGCACGGTTCCGAGCCACTTTGTTCGAGTAAAACTGGTCCGTAACATCCCATAAACACGGTAGGTTTTTGTACATCTCTAGTAATTCTGCGATTATTTGCTTCTCCACTCTGTGCATGTTGAACTATAATGAGAATTAATTACCTGAATTAAAATAAGGTAGGTAAGACTTTATTTTTAAGTTATGTTGTGAGCTGCGCGGCAGACATCTTTCGACTGACTTGTGTCATCGACCGGCCGATTAGTTTGTCGGCTCGCTCGAGCGCGGTCGGGTGAAGTCGATAAACCGTTGTCTGTCTCGCTCTTTCAGCGAGGCGAGGACAGAGATAGTAGTTGAACACGAGAAGTTGGTCGCGGTGCGTCTGGCAATTCGGCTGAGAATTCCGAGAATAATAATAATAATGTGCATGGTGGCCGGCCCGGCGCGGCGGCGCTGCATGGCACAGAGTTGCGATGATGTGCTTCTATTGAACAAATAATACCTAGGTAGGTACCTACCTATTTCAAGGTTGGAGATACCTTTACCTGTCATCGTATTATGTTATGTAGGTACCTACCTAACCTACTAGGTATAATTTGATGTGTTCAAAAATTAATACCGGCTTCAAGTTTCTGAAAAATAGTTAAGTAGGTAGGTAAGTAATACCTACTTAAGTTATTTTTTTTCACGGAGTACTTTTACTTTGTGCCTACCTAGGTACCTACTTATCTAATGGGTAAGTAGGTACCTGAGAGAAAACTTTTATAGGACCGTCTCGGGATCATTCTACCTATACCTAAGGGGAGAAGGGTCAGCTTGGGACAAGGGCACCTTATGACATTGGAGATTTTTTCAAAACCATTTTTTTTAGGTAGAAATTACCTACATACGAAAATAAAATAGAAACTGAAATGAATAGAAACACAACCACCAAAAACCACACACACGTCACACACCTAATATCATTCGTCACGCCTGTCAGTGTCAGCTATCAAATTGACTGAAAATAGTGAAACTAAAATGTATTTTAGACTACGAAAATTGTGGTGATTATGTAGTACCAACCCCTCATCGTTTGGGGGAGGCATGTTCAGCCGTGGACGTGTTGATGAGGTTCTACATCATCTTTTAAGATTATTTTACATAAACTTCAAAATAATTTTTTGGGATAAAACGCGCACAGTTAATACAATTTTTAATTATAATCAATGTTAACGATTTTTATAGACATAATTATATACAAATATAAATTATAAACTAATAATAATTTATTTTTTATTTTTTGTGTGTAGTGTACTATCTACCATAGATAGATAGTACACTATCGCATTAGGTGTGCCTGTAAGGATATTTATTTATTTATTTATTATTTAAAGGAAAACCAGCAGCACATACAAAAGCAATATTGTACAATATTTTGAATAAATAAATATTTTAGATTATTTTGTCAGAGGTCAATTTGTACTTATCATAAAAATCTCCGAGCAATGGTAGAATTTACTTACCTACGACCTTTACTTACTTTGTTGAATTCCGTTTCATTGGTTTCGGGCTTACCAATAGATACATTTTGATGACGTCTTAAGAAACCTTTGAGCCAATCAACACCTGCCATCTCATTATCAGTATTAAAATTATGTTTCTTGCCATTTTTAACCGCCAATTGATATGCTAAACGTCTCAGTTCTATAGTTGTTAGTCCAACTTTCAGACTTTCTTCCATTTGTTTCAGATATGCTACTATTTCATCTTCTTCTTTTGTTGTAAATATCGTTTTTTTAGGGCCTAAAGGTAAACAAAGTCTACCTTCACAACCTTCTTTCGTTCTCCTAACATATCGCTCTAAAGTAGACTGAGGCACTACGTATTCAGAAGCAGCTCTTTTGCAGCCCATCTCTTTACTTAACACTTTATCAATAGCTGTTTTCATAGCAACCATTGACCACTCTCCTCTGGTGGTTTTTTTCTTGTACGTACGTACCATGATTTTAACTGAAAAGTAATAACACAATGTTACATTCAGAAACCTAAAATTAATCCACAACTCCATTTTGCCCCCATACCCCATCATACCCCACACCCCTTGCCTTGCCTTTGTTTGGGACAAAGGCTAACTTAGAAAAAAAATAGGTACCTACCACTGAATTATTATTAGGTACCTACCTACGTAGTATTTTTAACTCAATGGTACCTACACAAAAAGGCCCATGTTAAAAAATAAAGTACCTACCTACCTACATATCTAAAGTCACAATAACTAACACAGGAAAAAACAAATACCTAATAGACAAAATCAGTGTAAAAAACATCAGACGAATTGAGAACCTCCTCCTTTTTTTAAGTCGGTTATAAAAAGGCATCGCTCAGCACAGCATGTGCGCAGAAGCGCATAGCCTACCTACCTAGGTATGTATGTACATACCTATCGCTCACTACTGCGCGCTAGTTGTATGCGACCCCCAGTATAACATAGGTAGGTACTTACCTACTGCCACAAATAAACATCACTAGCAAACATGGATGAAAAAGACAAATCAGATGATCATAATTACCTTACAATAACGACGTTCTTACTAACACAAAATAAGATCAGCGAGACGTTTAACTATTTTTCCGTTTATAAACAAAAAACACATGCACTCCCGCTCATCGACTCTCTCGCACTGACAGACCGACGACCGTTGAGCGAGCGAGCGAGCGAGCGTAGTTTCCTATTGGCTTGGCATTGCTTTCTATTTGCAAGCGTTTAGTTTCTTGTTTGTATGCGTGACCCCATCTTACCTCGCGACCCCGTCATGCCCCCCCTCCCCCCTCCCCTACCTCGCTAACAGTAAAGATACATTTTTGCGATTGTCTTTTGTTTTTCATATTATGCACGCTGACGTCATAGATCCAGGCCAGCATGCGAAAAACTTAAGAGGATTTGCCAGCTTTGAAAATGTATCTACAGCTAGTACCTACCTACATACAACACAAAACATACAACAACCGAGTTGAGAAACTCCTTATGATTAAAGATGTTTATTTGCCAGAATATACAGTGGTGGACACATAATTAGAGACACCCCCTAATTGATCACAATAAACATGATTTTGGCACAACCATTAGCCAAAGTAGGTATTAAATTTAATGTAATTGTTACTAAATCATACATGACGTTGTATTCTTAAAAATGGGGGACAAAAAAGTTGTGTTGCTTGGTATTTTAGACACTGCTCACTATCTGAATCTAATACAAACTTTTTTAACGTACCTGTAGCTGGCCAGCTAATTAAAGACAGTGAACGCTGTGTTCTGAATATAAAAAAAAGAAAGAGAACTACATTCGGTTTTTCATTGTTTTGCCGCGTATTTGCATGAAACGTCGATTAATTATAACATTTTATTTTTTGTATTCAAATTAATACGTTTTATACCAATCGATATGGGAAAAAACAAGAGTTGCGATTCGTCCACTAGAAAGATAATCTTGAACTTTCATAGCAAAGGTTGGTCATACAGAAATATCGCAAACTATTTGAGCTGTTCTAAGGACATGGTTATGAATGCTATAACGCATTTCAAGAAGTTCAATACGACCGAAAACTTACCCAGAAAACCGAGACCTAGAAAAACTACTCCGCGGGAAGACTCTAGGATGGTGTTGTTGGCAAAAAAGAAAACCGTTCAAAGGATCAGAACTGATACGTTCGGAAATATATGGGGCAGGAGGATCGACGGGTGTGTCTGCAAGGACAATTAGACGGAGACTATGTGAGGCAAACTTGTACGGAAGAGTGTCTCGGAAGGTGCCACTTTTGAAAAAGCAAAATGTTAAGGCAAGGTCAGCGTTTGCTAAAAAATATGAACACTGGGCTGAACGATAGTGGAAAAATGTGCTTTTTTCGGATGAAACAAATATTAATATGATTAATTCTGACGGAAAACACTATGTTAGACGCCCCCCGAACAAAGAAATGGATCCGAAGTGCACCAAGAAAGTAGTGAAACATGGAGGGGGAAATATCATAGTGTAGGGCTGTTTTTCAGGACTTGGTGTCGGACCTGTCAGGAATATAGAAGGCAATATGGATAAATACCAGTACAAACATATTTTACAAGAAACCATGCTGCCCTATGCTGAGCAAAATTTACCGGTAATTTGGACTTTTCAACAGGATAATGATCCGACACACCGCAAAAGTAGTTAAAGATTTCTTAAGGAACCAGTTTGTGACAGTTTTGGATTGGCCCCCGTACATTCCGGATTTAAATCCAATCGAAAACTTGTTGTACCAGGTGAAAAAGACAGTGGCGGCAAGAGTAGGTACATCAAACGTCGATCAACTTTACACAACTTTTACAGAAGCGTGGGAACAAATTCCGGTACATGTTTGTACAAAATTGATCGCTTCCATGGCTAAGAGATGTCGTGCTGTTATTGCTGCAAAAGGACATGCGACCAAGTATTGATACGCATCGAAATGCTCTATAAAAATGTGTTAGAAATCTTACGTACTAAGATAATTTCAATGATAACAAATTTTTTGTTTAATTTCTTGTTACGAAATGAAGTGTCTTTAATTATATGGCCAGATCTTACTAACCTTATCTTTTATTTACACTGCTTTAATTTAAGTTTTACCGAATAAAAGGCAAGTTTTGTTGTAAATGTTTCGTTTTAACAATACACAATAACAACACAAATAAAAATTATTTGTGTAGCAAGTTACAATGGCAGTCTGATAAAGTTTATACAGGAGGAATAGCTTAGTTATTTCAATATGCTTCCAGTGTCTTTAATTATGTGACCACCACTGTATGTAACAATGTAGGTAAATTTTTCCATTACTCAATATTACATTTTCTATTTCTAAATTACAATAATACAAAATAAACAAATTAAATAAATAGGTAACAAATGTAAAAAAAAAAAAATTATAGTTAATTACTTAATATATTCGAAGTCTAATAGCATTTATTATGGAGCCATTTTTTTAGTTGTTAAATGAATTAGTTTCCAGATATGTAGGTTCTTTAGATCCTCTGGTAGATATTGAATATTTTTCTTGTCATGTACCGAGTCATCGAGGTAGAATGACGTAAGTAGTACGATTGTTTCTGTGTCATTGTTAATTTATAAGTATTTATGTGTGTGCAATCTTGTGTTTCGTCGGCTGATAATAAAATTAGAACACTTTCTTGGGCCGAATTCTGCTAAGCAATCGCTAAGACAATAATTATAGTATCGCCACAGAATCGTCCATAGATGAAAGAAACTCTAGATAGTGCGTGCGGTGCTATTTGCACGGAGAGATTGTTAGATGGATTTCACTCCTTGACACTTTTGATACCTACTCGTCCCTTCATCTGTAGTTTCTTTCATCAAAGTATTAGAATTTATACTATTATTTTGTACAAAGATAGGTACTTAATTTCGTAGCCTAATGACCACTGATTTAATTTACTGAAAGAATAGTAATATATTCTAGATCATTCTCTGTACAAATGTTGGGATATATTTGAATTTGGCGCCCCCGATCTGACATTAGGATGAGCGCGCCGCGTCATGAGACGAGCGGCTGTGTTTGAAGTTAGGTATAAAGATTTGTAAAACGAAAGTACTTAAGCACAAATAAATCCTGGAATTGTTTACTGTGATACTTACTGAGTCATATTGTACTTATTAACTATTAATAAAAGGTAAGGTTGTTATTGAGTGAGTATTGTTAGGGTGAAGCTGGTAAAGCGATTAATTTAGTGGAATTCGGTCCTGGGTATTTGTCCATTATTTTCCTACACACTAGCCAAACTCAATGTAGAATGTTAGTAAACAAACCATTCACTCTATTGCCGCGTCTTTTTATACGGAATTTACATTACCTAGGTACATGTCGATTCGTGATCCTTCCTTCAATAAATACCCATTGCTTACAATTTTAACTGAAACTCTGCGCCAAGCAAGTGAGATTTAGTTTTTGTGTCGTGGTTTGTTTACAAACATTCCGCACCGAGTTCGGCTAGTGTAGGTTTAGTAGTAAGGCAGAAGTTGTCTTGTCTAGTCTAGACAAGACAATTTCTAGATTAGATTTTTGAAATAATACCTAAATATTAATGCTGGACAATTCACACCACATCCTATAAACTAGACGGATAGTAAATTAATAGTGATCCTATAGCTGGTGGGTACCTGGCGCAGCGCATCAGCATCTTGGGGACGCTTCCGACTGGTATTGATATGGATCAGTTGAGCTACCTGTAGATTGTTTGCAACAGTCTGCAGTTAGCTTAATTGTTTCAATTGTAAATACTAGTTATAATTTGATTGTAATTTTCTTTGTTAATAAAGGCCATTGCCGTTAAAAAAAAATAAACTAGACCCAAACTAAACAAAGGTTGTGTTATGGATAATATTAGGTCCTTACATATGAAATTGGCGTTTTTCGTACTGGCCACTTTAATCACAAATTTCTCCTCTTTGGTAAGGAATTCCAAATTCAAATTTGTACAGCTATAGACTCATGTATTTGTGCTTCGATGATCGTCATTCATTTGTTTCGTTTTCTTCTGTTTTTTTCTGTTTGCGTCACTCATTTTACAAAATGGAAAACTTAAAATATCGCATTATTTACGTGTACGAGTTCCGCCGTGGCACTAGTGCTGCGGAAACAACTCGAAGGGTGAATGATGTGTATGGCGGTCGTGTTGCAAAAGAAAACACAGTTCGTTTTTGGTTCCAACGTTTTCGTTCTGGAAATTTTGACCTGCAGAACAAGCCCCGTGGACGGCCTGAGACTCAAGTTGATAATGAAGAGTTGAAGGCTATTGTGGAAGCGGATCCATCGCAAACCACGTCCGAGTTAGCTGCAGGCTGCGATGTTAGTGATAAAACTGTTTTAATTCACTTGAAGCAAATTGGGAAGATTAAAAAGCTTGAAAGGTGGGTACCTCACGAATTGACTGAAGCAAACCGGCAAACGCGCGTCGACTGCTGCGTTACATTACTAAACCGGCACAATAATGAAGGTATTTTAAACCGAATCATTACCTGTGATGAAAAATGGGTTCTTTACGATAATCGGAAGCGCTCAGCGCAATGGTTGGATCCTGGCCAGCCAGCCAAATCCTGCCCCAAGCGAAAATTAACCCCAAAAAAGTTACTTGTAAGCGTTTGGTGGACTAGTGCCGGTATTGTTCATTACAGTTTTCTCAAATCTGGCCAGACTATTACGGCTGATGTCTATTGTCAGCAATTGCAAACCATTATGGAAAAGCTAGCGGCTAAACAACCTAGGCTGGTCAATCGCTCCACGCCACTGCTGCTTCACGACAACGCTAGACCACACACTGCGCAACAGACGGCTACTAAATTAGAAGAGCTTCAATTGGAAAGTCTAAGACATCCTCCGTACTCCCCGGACCTTGCTCCAACAGATTACCATTTTTTTCGAAATTTGGATAACTTCTTGCAAGGGAAAAAATTCAACTCCGATGGGGCAGTCCAAATCGCCTTCAAAGATTTTATTGATTCCCGTCCGACTGGTTTTTTTAGTAAAGGGATCAATGAACTACCTATAAGATGGCAAAAGTGCATAGAAAATAATGGTTCATACTTTGATTAATTAAATATATTATATTAAAAAATATTCGACTTTTTGTTCCTCCCATACAAAACGCCAATTTCATATGTAAGGACCTAATAGTACTAGATAGGTAGGTACCTACGTAAGTATACTTAGCTACCTACATAATACATTACATTATATAGATATATATTTTTATTGTACATTGAAAACACCCAGATCACCCGGAACAAATAGGTATCTGCAGAACGTACAAACATTTGTCCCGAGGCAGGAATTGAACCTACAACCAATCAACCTAAAGGAAATACACAACCTGAACTCATTCAAAAAATAATAAAAGCAAATGCAATATTTGAATTGAAACAAAAATAATATTCACATTTCAAATACAGTAGTAGCATAGACTAACAAAAGAGTTTTGTTAGTCTATGGTAGTAGTAAGTAAAATGAATTTAAATTACAGGCAGTGGGTTTACTAATTAGATTACCACAAATCTACCACCAGAGCCATAGATTGTAGTAAAAATCTGTATGGTACGAGTAGGTCCGTGTACGTCCTCCCACAGCTTTCTCAACAACTGGCCTGTGTTACAACTACACGCAAACATTCGCTCACAGTTACATTTCCAATCTTGTGCAATAATTATAATGAACAACACGAGGGCATTGCTGTAGTCCTTTAGTCAATAAATCACACTAAAGTGTACGTCGTCGTAGCAAGCATGCGTATCACGAACGCCGCGCCGCCGCGCCGCCGCCGCCGGTCCGATTATGACTGAGGTGGGTGGACCTAATTGCACCTAATTTGAGCCTTCCACTTTCGAAAAGCTAGTACGTACCTACCTGATCTCCCCTTTGTTACTTAGATCGATGATCAGAGCACTACATAGATACTAATGTTGGCTTACCCACCGGAGTTCGTGTTTAAGCATTTTACAGTTTGAAATTATATAATTATTACTTTCGTTGGTGACCTCTGTGCCGCAGCGGACGCAGGTCCGCCTACAACGCAGGAGATTTCGGATTCGTTTTCCGTTCAGGACAGTAGCTTGTACGATCTGCAGATATTATTTCGAGGTGTTCTAGGCGTTTCTAAGGTGTACGATGGTGGGGATAGGTGGGGACAGCGACAATGGGGACAACGGGAATAATTCCCGTTGTCCCCATTGTCGCTGTCTCCATTCAATGGGGACAACGGAACTCAAGTATCATAAAAAATATATACTATCTAGTATGTAATGTATTGTAATAAATATATCAATCATCTAGTACCTATAACACAATCTCTGCTTAGCTTGGGGCTAGATGATGCTGTGTGGATTGTCCGGCATTATTTATTTATTTAAAATTGAAATTAGGTACCTACTGTACTCACTGAGGAATATAGTATGTCGGCGTAATGCAGTTGGTTGTCAGCTTTATCGAAATAATGCTGCAATGTGGGGACGATGCACGGTGCACGGTGTCGCGCACTTTATATTTAATTCATAGGTACTCTGGTAATTTATTTAGTGGCAACACTAGGTCCAAAGGATGGTAATATTTATCAAAAACAAACAACGAGGAGAATGGTTGTGATTTTTTTATTTCGCACCCATTTTTCCGATAGATCTTAGCATTGTTCTAGAATCCTAGATATGTTTTATAAACAAAGGGGATAAGGCCGCTCCGCGGCAAATTGCTCAATACTGACATAAAACAAGATCCGTCAAGTGCGAGTGTGACTCGCTTGCCGAGTGTTTCGAACGGTTGTCAAGTATAACAATATGTACTATAGGTACTGGTGTATATGTAGATAGAACCATATCTACAAACGCTACCTATATACATTTCAGATGGATCGCTATGCAGACTTCGGAGATAGGGGGAGGAATGGGTAATTTTTCGAGTTTTTCAAGATATTTTAAAAAGTATGAAAACCTACAAAATTTCAAAAACTCTTTTGAAATGTACAAATTGATACCATTCATATACTTGACATTGTAGGTCTCTTTTAAAATTTCGACCACAATTTGTACCTACTGAAAATTTTCATTTATCATTCTTTTTTTTTCTTTTAATATTTACAGGCGCATGAAATGTATTATTATTTTAAATTTCACGGTATTTGCTGCAGTTGCTGAGATATTAAAGACGGAAAAAAGGACAGAAAAAGCGATGCCGTAAGGATTTCGAAACCGATCTCCGATCTTCGAAACCCTAAAAATATTGCTTCAGTTATTTCATAAGGCGCTTTAAAAAAATGGTGTTCGTTTAATGGTTTTAATAGTAATGTATTCAATCTAATTATAACCACAATTTTTTTTATATTTTAAAGGAAAAATATGATAAGGAAAATAATAGTAGTTTTGATGTTTTTTTTAATTCATTTTATTTTTTCTGTTCTACAAGTGAGGGTTACCTCGCACAAATTTTTTGTATTTTCTACAGTGATTTATTACAAAACTAAAAAATACATAGGTATATTATTAATGTGTAAATCAGATATTGGTCATATTGTGACTGGTTCCATTCGGTACTTATATTAGATTAGTTTAAGAGACATTTTGAAAACGGTGACGTGACGACACAGTTGGGCAATTTTACGCGGAGCGGAGCCCCCTTATCAACACTAAGGAAATAATGGCGCAAAATAATTTTCGACACTGGTATCAGCGGAGCCAATCACAGAAGTTCGAAAAACGTTGGTTTGTGTTTTTTTTTTACCTAGCTATTCTCTTGTTATCTATATTATCTGTTAATGTTATCAGTTTATTGGGATTATTCTATACCCAAAAAACTATCACAGTAGCTGCCCGAAGTCAGGAAGTTGGCGGTGTTACCCCCCCGTGGTTCGTTATCCCGTTGGTCCTGCGCCTGGTCTCTCCCCGGTCGTGTCGGTTAGCCGTGCCTTTGGATCATGAGAGAACCTGTGTACCTGGAGTGTACCTGTGTTTTCGCACATACTTGTGCACTTATAAGTTTTATAATACGCCCACAGGTTTGTACGCTGAGACTGGCCGCCGCGCGCCCTGTGGCCGTTTATCTACCGGCTAATAAGGCTAATAACAAGACTCTCGCAGATATTAATTCGGAAAGAATATCTACCTAATATTAAAATATGTTTGATATTCGAAATAAATCTCTATGATTTTGCATTAATTGTTTGTATCCACCATTAGGCATTGCTCATTCATTCATAATTTATTATAAGGTAAAATATATCTGGGCAAAACGAAATTATTGTAATAAAGTTTCATCAAACACTGCCTGACTTTGTGTAGCAGCACTTTTACGGGACGTAATAAGGATGTAAATTAGGGGGGGTCGTCAAAGTTCTCTCTGGGTTGGATGATTAACTGTTACAGCTCCAGGAAAACGTTCGTCGGGTCCTAAAGTTTATTTGAATATATTTTGGACCGGCATTCACAAATTTCGAAAATAAAAAAAAATAATATTACTTAAAAGAAGATGGGTAATTAACACAAATCCATTATGACTAGGGTTGCCATAACTTCTAAGAACCAATATGGGACGTTTTCTCTTCCGATGCCCGATACTCATAAAGTCATAAATAACGCATTCAACGCCGACACGTGGCTTTTCAACTACACCATATACACATAGCACGCATGTGTACATAGTGAGAGACGAACTATGTGTTTTCTAAGAGATACCATTTGATCTCAACCGTATCAAAAGTTTAAAATAAATTAATTAAAAACATCCAAGCCAAAGTTTATTGAACCAAAGTTTTGTTCGAAATGTTCCATGTTGACAATTTTCAACTTAAATTAACATCGAATTACTTCGGTATTTATTTTTCGCCCAGTGATATTTTGAAGTTGATTTTACTTTTGCAATAACTTCTTTTTATTTTTTATATAATCATAAAATTGGGCGCATGCCATTTTAAAATTGTAATGACAAATTAATATGGATTCAATGGTCTCTACCGAATCCAGTTCTGTTCGTCCGTCCATTGAGCCGTCATCAACGAAAATATTCTTTCAACATTTGCATTATAGTCAGGAATTGCAAATACATATTCACACAGTTTTAGTAGGCATGACTTCTGCTCCAAATGCCTATATCTCCAAAAAAATTCAGCCGCTTTTCTTCCATGCTCAGTGTTTTTATTGTGACATTATTTTTGTTCAAACAACCTTATAAGAAAACAAACTGGTTATATAGCGTCTCATTCTGTCCAATATCTATTCGTTTTGTTTGTAAGTATGTTACGGGTGACCGAGCCACTCACGAGTATATCCGTTGTCAAAATACGGGACATGTAGTTATACGGGACAGGATGGTCAAATACGGTGACAGCCCGTATATACGGGACGTATGGCAACCCTATAGCCCACAACGCACTGAGCAGTAAATGCGTTAAATTTTATGATACCAATATAATTGATCTTGTTTCGCATAAAGTTTTATTGTCTGAACATGTTATAAGTTTAGGAAACTAATGTAAATACTTTAATTATCTGAAACTTTACTGGCAGTGCCTGTATTTCAAAACAGATGTCACAAAAAATAACGAACAAAACAACACATTTCACACACACATCTTCAGCCTATGCTAGTCCACAGCTGGATAAAGGCCTCTCCTAATAAGAGCTTTAATGGCACTTAAAATTAGAGGGTAATGCCGTATACATAGTAATCCCCATGCTGGTCCCATGCGGGTTGGGGAACAATACTACAAGCCCCTTAAACTCTATTCCTAAATCGATCCCTGTCTCCTGTGCCCACTGACATCGGATAAATTATTTCATGTTTATTAATTAAGACTAACATTGTAGGTAAGTAGGTACTTATTTTAGCGTCCTGTCCGTTCCGCGAATTTTCAGTTTGTTTCATATTTTCGTGTAAATATGCGAAATCTACCTGTAATCGGTACCTACCTGTAGGGTACTTTAATTTTAATAACGTTTTTAAATTCTGATGATTGTTTTGTAGAGACGTGACAACTGATTTCTGATGTTCATCACCAACCAATAAAATTTTAGATTTATCATGATTTTATCATTCCGTTATCATGGGACATGACTCTGAGGAAATATTTGAAAACTCCAAAATCATCAAATTATCCGTACTAATCCATACCAATATTATAAATTCGAAATTAACTCTGTCTGTCTGTTACCTATTCAAACCTAAACGGCTGCACGGATCTTAATATTTTTTTTTTGTTTTTTTTTTTTTTTCGGATTTTAATTTTTGTAACGAATTTTTATTGAATAAATGATCTATCTATCTATCTATCTATCTAATGAACTTTGGCAGGGAGGTAGATGGTATCCCGGGGACAGACATAGGCTACTTTTTATCACGGAAAAAAGCGTGCAAAGCCGCGGGCAGCAGCTAGTATTATAAATTCGAAAGTAACTCTGTCTATTTGTCTATCTGTCTGTCTGTATCCCGGGGAAGCCGCGGGCTGCAGCTAGTAGTATATAAATAAATTCATACTATCCATTATGAATGCTAATATTATGAATTCGAAGGTAACTCTGTCTGTCTGTCTGCTACCTTTTAACGCCTAAATGACTGAACGGATCTCAGTGAAATTTGGCAGGGAAGTAGACGTAGGCTATTTTTTGTCCCGCAAAAAAGTGTGCGAAGCCGCGGGCAGCAGCTAGTGTTAAATAAATGAACGTCTTATTAGGATGCGATTTCGGTGTACAGCGGGAGCGGAAGCGGACTTTTAACATTTTTCCGTAAAACGTTACTTGCCATATGATTTCCTGTCCGCTACCGCTCCAGCTGTCCTCGAGAACGAAGCTTTAGTATTGCCAATCAAGATAATTTGTAACATAGCTTTTACATTCAACTAGCTGCTGCCCGCGGCTTCACACGCGCTTTTTAAGTAGCCTATATCCGTCCCCGGGATACCATTTACCTCCATGCCAAATTTCATTAAGATCCGTTCAGCTGTTTAGGCGGGAAACGGTTACAGACAGACATACAGACAGATAAACATGCAGACAGACAGAGTTACTTTCGAATTTATTATATAAGTATGGATATTATAATATGTATAATAAAAATTATCTATGTAACGTATTGTTATTAAGTATAGAAATCTAGTACCCATAACACAATCTCTGCTTCATTTATTAGACTTCATTTATTTAACCCTGAAACTATTTTTCATCTTCGATCATATTGATTTTTTGATATGTTGCTTAGAATGTTGCTTAGAATTTTGCTTAGAATGCCCTATTATGGTTACGGAAAGTCGGAAAAAGGTGGCCTTTTAAAAGGCCTGTAGTAACATGGGGGTCGATTGATATACAATTCTAAAAGTAAAAGAAAATACCGAAAAAGTTTTTACTTATCAAATTAATATTGAAACACATACAAACATGTTTTTTTAATCCTCGACACGGTACCTATGCCAATAATTTGGCGTGTTTCAAAAAACGATAAACCGACTTTAAATTTCGGATTATAGGTAATATTCATATATTTCTCAGACGAACGAAATCACCCCTCACTTACTTTCCCTGACCGAAGGTCTATCAAAAAATTGAGTTTACACTGGCGACATCTAGTTATAATTCAAGTCTAATTTAGTTTGATGACACATGGATGAAACTGTTGACGCCTGTTGCCATGGAAACCATTAATTAGGTGATAATGAAATTATCATATTCTAAAGAATTTTTACGAACCTACGATTTATGGTGCACATAGTAATTCCTCGAGAATCAAACTTATAGGGGACCACCTAAAAATCAATTTTTATACAACGACGAAACAGTTATAAAAATCTATTAACAATTGGCGCAGATATCACCAAAACTGTTGTAGCTAGTCGTGATTCTCCAAAAATATTAGATAAGATAAGATAAGATAATTTTTATTGGTTCACAACTTACAACACACAAGAAAATACAATTTTAAAAGAATTAAAGAAAAAAGGACAATGTGAGACTAAAATATATTGTGTTGCTTTTTAAATTTAACTAGCAGTCGTTAGTCTGTGTGTAGTATTCAGTAAAATCGGTTACCCATAGGCGGAGATATCTACTAACATACATACATAAACATAAAAATTTAAAAACATACAAACGAACTGAAAACCTCCTCCTGTTTGAAGCCGGTTAAAAAACAATGATTAGGATGTAAATTAAGGTACGTCACATTTTTTGCAAATAAAATAGGTTTTTATTTAACATAGTTTGCACATTAGCTGGGGCTTTGTATTCGACCAGATGATCTATTCCGTCATATCGAAAGGTTTCTCGATGAGATCTAGACGAAATAACAGTGCCTCTCCTATCTCCCTTTTTATAGGTTCCATGCAAACCCCTTGCTAAAGCTTTACTAAAACCAAGGTGATCATACGCTCCTCCATCTTGTTTGTACAACTGCGCACAGTCATATTTAGACTCTGACAGATAAGAGTACAGTACAACTTTTTACCGTGAATAGATGTTCGATACAAACCTATATTTTGGTCAGATCTATCAACCCCTCCCATATTTTCATTATAATGTTTGATTACAACTTTTTGTTCTTGCGAAAATCTTTTTACTTCTTGCAAAGGTTCCACGTTTCCAGCATTTGAAACAACAGTAACGGCACTGATATCATTCTTTTTGCAAACTAGTATATGTTCTGGTTGTAGGGAGCGGGCACTTAGACATCCTGATCCTGTTTTCGCGAATGGTGCCAGTTGCTTTCAGGCCTCTGTTACCAATCTCATGAAACAGCGGAACAGAGGAGAAATATTTGTCGAAGAACAGATGGAACGGCAACGTCGGATTACATGCTAGGAGAACATCAGCAAATTGCAAAATCACACTTCCTCCTACACCAAATCATTTGTAAGCTTCCGGGATTGACGATGATTTCCCCTGGTAAGGATCAAAGCATATCACATATGCTAATCTTGTTGCTCCGAACCACAGTCTATAGCCCAACGAAAGGGTTTGCTAACCTTTTTTATAAAGGCTGATCATCTTCCTCGCCAAACTGTCATCAAAATTCATCTCAGCCGGAGCTCTAAGATCTCTCTCTCTCTCTTGCGATCCTGGTAAATTTTGCAAAGTAACAAATTCTTCATCACCTGAGTCTTCATCTGTTACATCTGCGTTGGCATTTTCAAGAAGAAAAATTTTAATATTGCTTGGAAATGAACTTTCTCCATCACCACACTCCAAATCATCGAGAAACTCATTAAGATTGAGTGATTTTTCTGGTTCCATCTACAACAAAAAAAATCTTTGATAAACCCGACAGGACTTTTAAAAGGCCATCAACTTCAATTGTAAAAAGTGTTCAGGAGCCAGTCTAAATGGTGATATGACTATGAATCTCCTAGCCGAATTTCGGCTACGGCGGTCAGTCTCAACGGAGACTAGCTATGTGTGCAGGATATTATCATATTGCACAAGTGTGCGCGCAAACACTAGTGCACTATCTATTTACTCACTTTTATAATTCTATGAGATGCTAGACCGATACGATCGGGAGGTAAGGTACCTCTAACTGGTGTAAGGAAGCCATAAAAAGTGCTCTGTCTCCCCACTTTTTGGCAGATTTCATGGTCTCCCTCTTATTAATATGCAATGTTTATCAGACAGTTTTGATTCTTATGATTTAATCTACCGACAAGTGCCATAAAAACACAAGATGTTATTTTACCGATTTTAGTGTGTTCGATTACCGGATGAAGCAAGTAATCGTTCAAACAAATGTAAATGCAGTTTAACTTATTTTTAAAAATAAAGTAATGTTTCCTTTCAGTGAAACTTCCTATCTTCAATATTTCTGGTACTTGCCCGCCATGTCCCAGATGGCCGTACTAGGATACTTAGTTAAAAGTTATAACAAATGGGCCAAAACTCTACCTCCACATAATGTTGCCCTATATGAATTGGAGCAACAACTGGCTAGATTTTATAAAACATTTTTCACAATATTGCTCTCGAATCACCTCCTCAGTGTCAAGTTCTCTCATCATCAGTTCATTCGATCTCCCCCACACACAACCCTTGCCTGACAAGATTTGACAACTGAATTGATTATAACCCAACCACATCCAGAACTCAACTCTATTTTGATGCTGGTAGAGTTTTAATTCCGATGCTGTAGTGTCCCACCTGCTCAGTCCAAAGCGCACATTATTTATTTTGTAGCGTATCACATTTCCGCTCGATTCTTTAGGGAAATGATAATTGTTTCGCTCTGCGTCGCTGCAGCGCTGTGCTGAAAATGTAGGAAGTGTAAAATACCAAATTCGTGTCTTGCTGTTTATTTAAACGAAATTTATCTAAGAAAGTATAGCTTAATATGAACTAGTCTGTCTGTGGTAATACAGTATGTACTAAATAGGTTAGGTGCTTTGTATCCGGGTATTGCGTGTAAAGCCGCGGGCGGACAATAGCCAGTTTAATTTGTAACCACTTGACTTGTCTGCTAAAAGTACTACTTCCACTAACTACTTGACGCCGTTATCGTGAATATTTACATATTTAAAAGTTATTAAAAAAGTTGCAGGTAAGTACCTAAATTCGGCTATAACATTTTTGAACCAGAGTTTTAACACTAAAATTACAGTATATTTGCCATGGTCTGAAATAACTGAAGTCACTGATGAGTAGGTTTCAATCATGGTAGGTAGGAAATGGTGAACTGGGTAAGTGATGAACTGAAGGGAAATTATCAAGTAGGTGACTGATGAAATGGGAGTAAAGCGTATATTTCCCTTTGGGAGTAATTTTAGATCACTTTCCACCTGGTCGGTGAGCAAATCTTCTCTGTTCTTTAGTACAAATCGGCCATTTAATACTCTAGCTAAACTGAATAAACGAACACCACGCCAAAAATGACCGATGTGGCGCGGCGGGCGAAGGTCCGCCTGCGACGCAGAAGATTGCGGGTTCGATTCCCGCCTTGGGACAAATGTTAGTACGATCTGCAAATATTTGTTCCGGGTGTTCTAGGTATTTTCTATATATAATAAATAATATCTATCTATGTTATGTATTGTATTATGTATATCAGTCATCTAGTACCCATAACACAAGCTCTGATTACTTTGGGGTTAGATGGTGCTGTGTGGATTGTCTAGCATTATTTATTATTAAAAAGAGAATTTTGTATTGAGAGTTGTTTACAAACATTGTGCATTAAGAATGGCTGTAGCACAGGTACCAACATGTAAAGATTAACAATCAAAATAATAATTTATTATTATTCATTTATAATTTTTAAAATGATTATTATTAATTTTTATTATTTACAGCAGCGGACTGGAATGGAATTTAAAATTAACGAACAAAAGCACGTACAAAATTATGTAAAATAATAAATGCGACTAATAAATAAATCCTTTCACCCGCCAATTCCTGTCCATCTCATACAAAAAGCAATTTACAAACATATTCATCCTTTCCTGAAAATTAAAACGTCAAAGGCATAATTCACAACGACCACAATAAACTTTCATTTTGTTCGTGATTACGATGAACACATACAGCTTCAATACTTGATTTAGTGTTATTAACCTGTCAACCGCCATGGCTTGAGGCCGCGGGACAATAGCGGCCGATTGTACGGCTTAACTGCGTGTAAAGTGTTGAAGGGTTAAAAATTACGCTGTAATGTTGCGGTCATTGATAACTGTTAGTAAATTTAATCATATTTAGGTTTAGATCTTCCAGCTTATATTTTCCGCCGAAGCTCCGGTCCGTCCACTCATCATCATTATAATCAGCCCACACTTGTCCACTGTTGAACATATACCTACCTACGTCATACGACACCACAATAGCGGTCCCGACCCGCCTTCATCCATCGACTTCCTGCGACCACCTAAAGTGATATTAGACATGTATATCAATATAATATATAATAATAATAATCTTTTCAAGACGAATTTTGTGTAGCATCTGTAAAACAGAAGATTTATTTACTAAAACATTTAGCCTAGGCATTATATCATTATAAGTAATAACAAAGGTACTGGGTACCTGTACCCAGTACCTTTATTATGCGTAATAAATAACTTCAACTTCTTCTCAGCTTCTGCGACTGGATTGTCCGCTTCAACTTCTTGATCTCTACGACGTCTGGTTTGACACTTATAAAGTTGCACTGTCTAACGTGGCAAATACAAACAGATAATTCTTTACATTAATATAAAGAAAGAAGAAAGAAGTAGGTAGTGGTCATGTAGTGTGTCGTAATGTGAACGTGGACATTCCTGATTCTGAAGACGAATTGAGGGTAGTCGTGGATACTGCCGTAAATTCTTGGCTGTAACTCCGAGTACATTCAGTCACCCCGTGACCACGATTGCTGCAACGCGATGGAAACGTAGGGGAAAATAAAACAAAAGGCACGCGATAAATACCCGACCAATAATCTTTAGTAAGAAGAAAGAAAGAAAGAAAATACATTTATTTGAACCCAGCAACACCATAAGTAGGTACACTTATATAAAATAGATAGGTAGGTACAAAAAAAGATTAAAACTCATAAAATATTAGCAAATCATGCAAATATTTTCAGCCCATTTGTTAGAGAGAGAATTTCAATTACTTACTACTACCCAAACGAGGCAAGACCGAAAGCTGTAAAATTCCATAATTCTCCACAGAACCCGTTTTACTAGGAAGTTTCTCAAGTCCCATTTAGTTCATAAACAAGATTGATCAGGCAATCGTGCGATGGTCATCGGATTATACTTAGGTCCGGTTATATCCGCTTATATCTAGTTATAACTAGTTAGTAGCTACCCGCCCGTCTTCGACGAAGCTATTTTATTGATCTTTCTGAGAAACAATATCCGTAATATATTGTTTTCATATACCTAACTCTATTATCGTGGCGCACGTCAGCAAAGAAAATTAGTCGGCGTGATTTTTCCGACATCATCGACAATCATTGTCATATTTCTGTCGATTCACATAAAACTCTTTCTAATAATACACCTTTCTCATAAATTACTTCGTCCATTGGTGGAAACCGTATGATAATCAGTTCTGTAGTTTTTGAGATTATCGCCTTCAGACAGACAGACAGACAGACAGACATGACGGGGGTTTTTTTGTATGTGGTGATATCTATGTCGTGGAAGTTTGTAACAGGCTTTGGTTATGCGGGTTTTGTCTGTAAGTTCAGTTATGCGACGTGTTGCTCAGTTTTCACTTGTTTTGGTCAGTACCCATGTTTACAACTTTATGGTACCCATAATATCCCAGTCAAAATTACAATTGAATAATAAAAACAAATTAGAACTAGTATTTACAATTGAATCAATTAAGCTAACTGCAGACTGTTGCAAACAATCAACGGGCTACTGATCCATATCAGTACCAATCGGAAGCGTTCCTAAGACGCTGGCTTCATTGCCCGCTGGGCTAGATACCCACCAGCCAGATACCGACCAAAGTTATCTGAGCGTCTGCTCAGATAACTTTGTAAAAACCCGGATAGCCTCGGTACCCCATGGGTCTGGACTCTAAGGGGAGCAAATGTGTAGGCTCTGTCGAGACCTACACATTTGCGCCTCTTGAGATCCTCGGCCAAAAATACGGCCAAAAACGTCAAAACATTTTTTTTGTATTATTATTGTTTATTCTCTAATCTATTTGTGGGTTGGTGGAAATAAAAGAGTTATTCGCTATACTGAGTGTATTCACTACACATAGACACGAGTACAAGATACATTAGGATAGTCTACAATCCTTAGTGAGGATATGTGTGACCGCGGCAGAGGGTTGAGGAGTGACTGGTTAAGTTAAACTCGGCTTAGCTACAGAAAAAGCAGAGTTGCAGAAACGCGTTTGCGCCGCGTACTTTAAGCTAAACTGTGTCACTACAAATTGCTAAAATATAGGCTCAACCTAACAATTGCGAGCAAACCAGCTGGAAACTCGTATACCTACGCCTTTATTGTGGCTTTATAGACATTGTCTCAAAAGTTAAATAAACTATCGTGTTAACTTCGTGAGTTATTTAAGGTGAAATGTCACAAAAATCGGGTTTTCGCAATTATATTGGTTTCTATAGCTCCAATGATGTTAACATCTAATAAGTCTGTATACAATTGGTAGACATAAAATTTGCTACAAATTTTGTTGCTATTTTTGATGAGTTTCTAGCTGTATGCTAGTAATTATAAGGAATTATTAAGCCCCAAGCCGAAACCCCTCTTTTGCCTTTCTGCGCGCTGTAGCAACTCGTAGCACTGCGTTGCGTCGTAGCCATCTGCTAACAAATCCTCTACGAAACAGATTTCGATGAATGGCAAAGAGTACAGTTTGAAGTCAGACTTAATGGTAATTAGTACACTTAGGTACCTAATTTTGCAATTTAGGAAACCGACTTCTTCAAATAGAGTCGGGTACTCATTCTCAAAATAATAAGGCAGTATGAAAGTGTTGAGTCCCAGTTCCCGGCCGCCTAGCTATTCCTGGTCGTGGTAACGGCGGAGCAGAGCGTGTTAGGAATCACCGGGCTACCTCACGCTATCACACATCCCATCCAAATTGATGCAAGACCGGTCGTCGTACATGGCCACCCTTCTCGAAATTCTATCAGAGTACACTGACCGCGGTCTAATCCTGCCGTTGGGTACTAAACAATAACAATTTCGAGAAGGGGGTCCAGCTAGGCTGGGCAGCGTTTGGAAAACTACGTCGAGTCTTCTCGTCACTGCAATGCTCTGCGCTGATGATGATGCGACATATTTTAAACCATTAGTTCTTTTTCAATTTCAATAAAAGTCAAAATTAATCATTAACATCGTCAGATGAAAATTGAGAATAAAGGGTTTATTCTCAATGTTCGACTAAACTCGGAGTCAGAGACCTTTGGAATATTGTTAACCCTTAAACTGTGTGACGATGCTCTTGCTGGTTTTTTGCGCAAAGCTTGTTAGGCAAATCCTAAACAAATATTATGTCTCGTCGAGTTTAGGGATCGCCCTGATTGGGGTTAGGGAAATCGCGGCGTCAGATCGGCGGGTGCTTGAGCCAGCATTCCGATCACCTGTGGGCTCTATGAGAAGTTATTATCAGAACAAGTATTTACTATTAAAACAGCTGAGCTAACTGCAGACTGTTGCAAAAAATCTGGAGGTAGCTCAACTGATCCTGTCAAAAAATAATAAAAATGGACGTTTGTTGCTAATAAAACGGCTGAGCAGATTTGGTTATTACTATTTAGCCTTCCTTCCCACTGCAGGGCAAATATCTGATATAGTTAATAAAAAAAAAAGAACAACACTACCTCGTCCGAGTGCCTAAACTCCCAACACCTCTCGTTCTAAGTAGTAGGTACTTCTGTCGTTTATGGTTTTATGGTTCTGTCATCCAGAAAATTAAAAAGTTCAGAACTAAATAATTAAATGACTAAACTGCTTTTTTAACCGACTTCAAAGAGGAGGAGGTTCTCAGTTCGTCTGTATGTTTTTTATTTTTTTTATTTTTATGTATGTATGTTACTTGATATCTCTGCCTATGGATAACCGATTTTGCTGATTCTTTCACTATTGTATAGAGAACGATCCCGAGGTGATCCAATACAAATTTTATTCCCGAGGGATTAGTATTTATCCCGTTAAACTTAAATAGCAACATAATATTTTTGTAGAATCACGACTAGCTACAACAGTTTTGGTGATATCTGCGGCAATTGTTAATAGATTTGGATGATTCTTTCGTTGTTGTATAAAAATAGATTTTGAGGTACAAGTTTGATTCTCGAGGAATTGCTAGGGCGTCAACAGTTTCATCCATGGGTCATCAAACTACATTAGACTTGAATTATAACTAGATGTCGTCAGTGTAATCTAATTTTTTTACACGTGAACATAGACCTTCGGTCAGGGATAGTAAGGTAGGGGTGATTTCTTTCGTCCGAAACATAGGAATATTATCTATGAAACGGAATTTGAAGTCGGTTTATCGTTTTTTAAAATACGCCAAATTATTGTGACTGAATTCCACACAAGAACATTGTTGGGTCAACTAATAAGAATTCGTTACAGTCCTCATCAGCACACGTCCACTGCCCCCCCAAACCAGGGGACTTGACATAATGAAAAGAAGACTTGTGAAGGTGAAGACCAACATCTTGGTGAGGGTCGAGCGGTTGGAGTCGCGTCATAATGATTTTAAATCATTTTTGGTGCGTATTCCAACTAATAATATTTCGACCTTCACTAAGGAAGAATTCTGGCCGAAGAAACTGCTGTTCCAACGTTTTCGCAGACGATTACCGGTCGCAGAACATATTGCGTGTCACACGTCGCCGACACTACGTCACTTTAAATTTGACTAGATAAGTGACCTCTAATTTAATTGTATTCTTTAGTTTTTACTTAATTTTCTTTATAATCAATTTACGGTTTAATCGTATAATTAAGTCTATTCTAAGATATGTACTTACTCTTAATATTCAAATACAATTGTAAACATTGTTCATGAGTACATCATCTATCTATTTGTCTGTCCGCGGCTTCATTCTACACGTTGATTCTACGGAAATGTTTAAGGCTTTTTCTATACCATGGGAACTAATTTTTCAGGATAAAACTAGCCTATGTTTTATTACATACCTAGAACTACCTGTAAGGATGCCATTTAAGAGCGATTCCTTCAGAAGTTTTGTCGTAAACAGTAAACCAATATCCACACATCTAAACTTTCGCATTTCTAAGTGTGATAAAGGTTTTTGTACAACAGGAAGACGTAATACCAAGTTCCACGTCCTGGGCTTATCTTAACCCAACAATAACACTTCAGCAAAGAGCATTGGCAACACCAGCGCGACACGAAGTAACGCTGTAAAAGCGAGCCGTGCTTTGAAACCAAATAGTGCACCTTTGCCTCTACCGTGAGACGATCGATCCTTCTTCAACGTACGGGTACCTATTGTTCGAATATCTTGAAAATTTCTCAATCTTCATAGTCTGCAATAAAAGTTTTAAAAGGCGCAGAAGACCTTTTTTAATTATCCAAAATACGCAATCGACTGTTTCGTTTCGTTTTTTTTATTCTAATAGTACTCTAATTCCGTGTATTAGAGTAGGTACACCAATTGGCTGAAACGAAACACAACATTTTGTGTTTGATAATTAAAGTAAGCCCCCAGGCATGAGATACAGAATAACTTGCGAGTTAGTATCTATGGTAGGGGCTGATAGAATTGTAAATGCTCCTACAGTAGTATCTCTAGTTAATACCTTCCTGCATTCCATTCAATTTAAAATAAACTAGAATGGCTTGATTAGGTAGGTATATAGGCTGCTAATCATGCATACGATGAATTTCGTTCATCTGTGGTGTGGTCCGCCTGTGTAGTCTACGTTGGTGGACTACTAGAGAAAATAATTTCCGTGGTCCACCAGCATCTTCAAACGTTGATGCGTGTTGACCTGATCAAATAATATTTCCTTTCTTATGCTAAACAATCATAATAGAGATTGGATGGTCTTATTTCTAACTATCTAATGAATGAGAAATGTTGTACGATCTGCTGATATTGGATCCAGTCTGGTTAAAATATCTATCTATTATGGTTAATTACTTAAAGCTTTATTACCATAGAAAATTATTATTAATATAAATAAATTAGAACTAGTATTTACAATTTAAACAGTTAAGCTTGTTCTAAACGAACTAATCAAGAAATAGCGAAAATAGAAATATTTATAATCTCTAGAGGATTATAATAATTAGAATCTCTGGTTATTATCGAGCTGGGTTTAAGCTCGATAAGAACACCTCATTCACAGACCTCAGTTCTGTACCTAAGTTTTTAATTTGCTAGTAATTAATATTAACAAATAAGAAATTATAATTAATATTAACCAGACGCTTCCGACTGGTATTGATATGGATCAGTTGAGCTACCTGTAGATTGTTTGCAACAGTCTGCAGTTAGCTTAATTGTTTCAATTGTAAATAAATGTATATACTAGTTGTAATTGTTTTATTCTGTTATTGTAATCTATGTGCTAAATAAATACTATTACATTAATTGTATACACTAGTTCTAATTTGTTTTTATTTTTGAATTGTAATTTTCTTTGTCAATAAAGATATTAAATAAACAAATTATAGAATAGAATAGAATAGAATAGAAAATCTTTATTTGTGTAACATTACATAACATGACATGATGACTAAAATTAGATTGGTAATTAGAAATAGTATTTACAATTGAAACGGTTTAGCTAACTGCAGACTGTTGCAAACAATTAGAGTTAGCTAGTTTAACTGATCCATATCAATAATAATCGGAAACGTCTCCACGACGCGCGACGCTGGCAGCATTGCCCTGCTGTATAGGAAGTATTTGCTAGTAAAACGCTACTGTGGTGATATTCTGAAAGTAAGGACCGTTTTTGACAGAAGTCCTAATACTACCATTATATACGAAGCTGCTCGTTTGATATACTTTCAGAGAACCCTATTGAAACCATTGAAACCATTTATTTATTTGTAATTGTGGTAATATACATTTGATCTTAGTATTAGTGTTAGGTCAGCACAATCTACTCTTTCGAGCGTACAAAAATTTTACATTGTGATTGAGTTGACTAAAGCATGTAGTAACGAATTATAATAATAAATGAATTAAAAATAAAGAAATCCTATTTACAATAAAATTAAAATCTACTATATAATAATCTAATGTAATAATAAGTCATGTCATAAACATAAATACTCCATAATAATATTCCAATATATAATAATTATATTATAATAAAACTCCATAATTACGCCTAAAACTAATTCAATTTAAAATTATATTCGTTACATCATTTTAGTATGTCATTATCCATTAAAAAACTCATGCTTGTCAAAAAAACAATTCTCCAGAAGCCAAGAAAAAAGTGTAGTTTTAAGTTTCTGGAGAGGCAAAGAAGTTATGTCATCGGGGATATTGTTAAAAATTTTAACAGACACGTCCTAGTTCTCTGAAAGATTATCAGACGACCAGCACGCTCCACCTCCCGGCGCGCTCGAACTGAATTACCTATAATTCACTTCGAGCGCGCCGGGAGCCGAAAAAAAATTATAAAGAAGAATAAAATTTTACGATAAAACTATAGAAATTTGACGAATTCATAACTAATGTAAGCGGGTTAACAACGAGCTTTGTTTGTGTCGTGAAGTCCCTCGTTAAGGGATAAAATAATGCTGGGCAATCCACACATCTAGCCCCAAGCTAAGCAGAGCTTGTGTTAAATGGGTAAGTACTAGTTATCTGATATACTGAATACAATAGATTAAAATATTGTATTAAGTATATTGTTATTATACATAGAAAATACCCAGAAGACCCGGAATAAATATTTGCAGATTGTACAAACATTTCGCCCAAGGCGGGAACGTAACCCGCAGCCTCCTGTGTCGCAGGCGGACCTGCGCCCGCCGCGCTACATCGGTTGTCGTAATGTAGGTGTTCTTCCAACATCCATCCATTCCAGGTTCGTAGTTAGTCGTAGGCACAGAGTGGCTTTTTGTGATGGGAGTGCGCGGCCAAATCAGTAACCACTTAGATTCAATATTTTCTGTGCTCTACTAGGCATAAAACTAGCGAGAAAATAGTTGATATAAACTTAGTGGTACGAGTAGGTACCAACATTCGGAGTGTTTGGCAATATTTTTTTTTTGTCAATAATCTCTAATATTTCATATAATCATGACATTCGCTCACAGCGATAAGGCCGCCCTATACTTTCTCTATTCTAAGCATTTCTGTTTGCATATAAGTGTAGCAGTAAAACACGGATGTTCAGTGTCGTGTGAGGAAATCATGGGATCAATTTACGATAAAACATTTAGCCATAAACACACCCATTTCAAAAAGTCTGTATTAAAACTACAGCAATAGGTACATTATTAAATTTGATATATAAGTAATTATTCCGTGATCTCTATCCGAGTAATGGTCTGCAAATGGCACAGTCTGGAGGATCTTTCTGTCCGTTGTTATAGTTTGCCAGTCTTTTTCAGTTATTTCCGAAATTTCGTCCATCCACCTTTCGAGTGGTCGGCCTCTTTCGCTTTCACCAGGTGGTTCTTGCAAAGTTCTAGTTCTAACAAGTTCTAACAAGTCTGGTCCATTTTTTACTAATACTACTACTCTACTACAAAAAGCTAGCATATAAACTCTGACTTAGGCTCTTACTGATCTGTTTTTTTTTCGTTATTAGCTTTTAATTAGTTTAAGTAGAATTGTATTTTACCTGTACTATGGATCTCGTGTCTGGAAATAAAGAATATATTATTATTGTTTTATGATTATTCTTAAGTCCTGTCCTATTGTGATGTACAACCAAGGTACATAAATAACAACTCTACATATTAATTTTGTAACTCAACAGAAATAATTTCCACGGCTATATTACAGTAATTAATCACTCGGAAGTTAATTAAAGGAAAGTTGCCGACATCTGGCGAAGGGACATAGTTGTGTTTGTTTTGTTGTGAACCGTTTAGCTAAAACGTGGCGTTTAAAGCTGAACGTCCACTGTAACATACGAAACGAACGAGCACACCTGTGTGTGTCGACACCTCGGCACACATATGTACCTACGTCCACTGCTAAACGTGCCTCCAACAAACAAGGGTAGTTTTGCGATTATAATCGCTTGGCAGGCGGATTGGTGATCGCAGTTGAGGTGTTAAAAATAGACACAAGAAAGCCTTACCCGACTCTTCGGGCTCAGTTGGAGGAGTCAATTAGAGATAGTAGAGGCAGAGGCAGATGGTAGAGGTACGTACATACATGTTTGACTCAGATCATGAATAGTAGATTGTATCGCAAGGGAACAAAATAATGCATTTAAGGCGAAAGTGTTTTTTGAATTCTAAACGTGGCGAGGGATTGAAAGTACGTTGCTCGAGGTTAAATAATTTTGGCCTCGTGCGGCACACTCTGCTTTTCATCCTAGACTTTGAGAAAAGTTCATCATATGGCAAAAATAAATAGGAGATTCTTTTAGTAGTGACGAATATTTATATTTAGCTAAATAATCAAATTACTACTGATTAATAATGCTGGACAATCCACACACACATGCGAACTAGATGAATGATATACTTAATACAATACACCACGTAGATAGATATTTTTAATTGTAACATAGAAAATACCCAGAACACTCAGAACAAATATCTGCAGATCGTACAAACATTTGTCCCGAGGTGGGAATTGAACCCGCAACCTCCTGATGCAAAATTAATAATAAAATTTTCAGTACAAATTGTGATGTCGAAATTTTAAAAGAGACTTACAATGTCAAGCGGGGTATCAAATGAAAGGTATCAATTTGTGCATTTCAAAACAGTTTTTGAAATTTCGTTTCATACTTTTTGAAGTATTTTGAAAAAAGTCGAAAAAATACCCATTACCCGCTCGATCTGTCTAAAGTGTATGCAGCGTTTGCAGATATGGATCTATATTTTACAGGAAAAATACAGAGAAATCTGTAAGTAGACAACTTTTTGAAAAACTTGGTCAAAAAGGCGGGGGATAATTTTCAAAAGGGGGGCTACCTCACCGAGTGGGGTATCAAATGAAAGGTATCGGTTTGTATGTCTCAAAACAGTTTTCGAAATGTCTGTAGGTTACATACTTTACGAAATGTTTAAAAAAAACTCGAATATTTTACTATTACCCTCTGTACCTACTCCGAAGTTTGCAAAGGTACCTTTAATTTTTTGGTATTCATCAAATAGCAAAGTCATTAACCAGTACCTATAATATAATAGTTCATATTGGTATACTTGACAACCGTTCGAAACCCTCGGCGCGCGAGCCACACTCGCATTTGACGGATCTTGTTTATTACCAGCCGGGACTTTACTGAAGCGAATTGCGTTCAAAGTATTAGTGTTCCAAATGCAAAAGTCATTTCGTCACTGTTATTAAGTGCGCTGGAATGACCCATTTTGTTCGCACTTATCGAGGAACCCTTTGCCTCTTTTCAAATAGATGGGATGTAAAGATATTTTTATTAGATTTTGCTCTCTACTGCAACGGCAAGGACGAAGGCACAAAGTCGTCTGTGAGCTGTAAGTATTAATTATGTACGTACGAGGGTGTACCCTATACCCTCGTTTCCAAAGTTTGGTACATAGGTAATACTAATTACCAAATTATTTTAATTGCTAAGTATACGTTACCATTAGCAGCTTAAGGTGAAAATAAGTACAATAATTAAAGTATATTTCGCTGCCGTAGGTGGATAATTAGATAACTAAAAAAACCAAAATCGCGAGAAAATGACGATTTAGTGTTTTATTTTCGACAAAAAACGATAAGTTTTTTTATAGCACAAAATTTGCCGTGGGTGCTTTGATATGTTATACAACAACTCTATGATTACCTTATAAGATCTGGTAGGGGATCCTAGCTCTTTTAGTTTATATGATCATAGCTCAGAAGGAAGATATCTATTTTTACCTCAATGAGGTTTTGAAAGTAAGGTATACATAGTTATCTACTTTACCATGTTAGTTATTCAGTTCTTTCACTTCAAGAAATTAACTTGTGGTTAAAATACCTCTAGATAAGTGCGGTTATTTAATTGTTACTCTTCGTAAATTACGTATTTCAATTAATTGATTTTAACTAAACATAGAAATTATTTGAAGTTGACCTTTAATTTTTATCTGCTCCTGTGTTTTTTTTTTTACATAGATTGAGGAGGTCCTTCTTCTTATCCTTCGTTATCTAAACAAATATGTAATATAGGTACAAGTTAGAGCCTTAGCTATTTAATGAATACCTAAAAATAGTAGGATATCATACATTTCAGGTGGATCGCTCTGCAAACTTCGGAGGTAGTGGTAAATTTTTGATCTTAACTTAATTTATAATAAAAACTTTTGTATTTTAAAGAATTCATTATTAAAGTAAGCGGGTTAACTACGAATCTAGTTTGTGTTGGATGAACACCAACGTTTCATCCCTTAACGTGGAACTTCATCAGGGTGAGTGCGGTTCCCGTAGCGTTTTCTTGCGCACAGTATTTTCAAAAAGTTCAAAAACCTAAAGCAATTTCAAAAACTGTTTTGAGATGTACAAACTGATACCTTTCATTTGATACCCCACTCAGTGAGGTAGCCCCCCCTTTTAAAAATTAATTATTCCCCTCTTTTTTCGGATCGCTCTGCAAACTTCGGTGATAGGGTGAGAGAATGGGTAATTTTACGACTTTTTTCAAAATGTTTGAAAAAGTATGAAACCTACAGTAATTTCAAAAATTGTTTTAAAATGAACAAACTAATACCTTTCATTTGATACCCCACTTGACCTTGGTATGTGTCTTTTCAAATTTCGTCATCACAATTTGTACCTACTAATAAAAATAATTTTCATTTTTAATTTTCTTTAAATCTGTACATACGTTCGAAATATATTATTATTTTCAATTTCAATGTAGCTGCAGTAGTTGCTGAGTTATTAATGACGGAAAAAAGGACAGAAAAAGCGAGACCGGGTTTCGAAACCGATCTCGAAACCCTAAAGAGCAATATAAATGGTACACCGGCATAGGTCGGTCTACCATCTATTCTGGCAATTTTTAAATGTTTTTAGTTTCCTTTCAGAGCTCTCTGTTCCGAATTAGGGCACATGTTCACAGTATAAATACTCCGCGGACAATATGGAAAATCCGTTACTATGGCAACATTTGATCCATTACAAATCCGATTAACAGTAGGGTGACAGCAACCTTTGCTGTGAAAACAGGATTTCTCATTCTACCCACCTTAAGCGAATTTAACAAAAGTACAGTAAATGAATGGATGTAAATAGTTTTAAAATGGAAAAATTAGAGAGACTGATTTATGAATTATTAAGTAAGAATTATTGAAGCGCATTATCAGGGGACAAAAGGCACCGATTTGTCAGCTTCTTCGACAGAAAGGAAATATTGCGCGCGGCGGGAAAACCTTTATTGAGTCGAACTCCATTTTTCAGCAGTTTGATCTCATATTCGTCACTCTCAGTAGTAATAAATTTGACTTTGTTATTCAGTAGGTAGTCTGCTCCTGGTCTGGTCCGGGAGGCACTAGATCAAGAGGCAGGCCAATAAGTACAAGACGGGACAAAGAAATCACAAAATTGACTTATAAAGACGGAAACCAATTGAGAAGTCAGGAAGAGGCCTTCATACACCCTTACATGAGGGATTCTTGCTTGTTATTGTTTTTAATGGTTTACATGTAAATAAACTGTTAAAAGTGTTATAACCGAATTAATAGTATGACTGAATAATTATCTTAAAATCTAGATTTTATGTATGTATTTGGAATGGCGATGAATTGAAAGGCTATTTCATTTTTAGTTTAATCTAAAGGTTCATTTCATGCACTCAGGCAGGCAACTGTACTGAACACAAGTAATGGCACCACAGACTATACGTAAGTATCATGAGGAGTCCAACAATGTCAGTGATTTGTGGTCATCGCACGCTTCGAACACAGTACCCATACCACGAGTTTTCACGAAATGTCGTGAATTTGATACCGAATTTAAACGGGCAATTCGAATTAGAACACTAAATTTTTGATTAACATCAATCCAATTTGAGATACGCTGTAGAAACAGTAAAAAAGTAGGTGTGGTGACGGTGTACGGGTCAAGTGTGGCCTCTGCCATCACCAATCCGCCTGCCGAGCTTAGTGATGATGGTAAAACCCTTCTTGTTTGGGGGAACACCGTCTTGTTTTAGTAGAGGACTGGTGTGCTGATAAGTAGGCGATGTCGCTATGGATATCACGTAACATTATGTGGACCATCTGTCTTTTTCACGACCTCTGTAGCGCAAGGCAAAGGTCCGCCTGTGATGCAGGAGGTCGCGGGTTCGATTCCCGCCTCGGGACAAATGTCGTACACATTTGTATCTACAGTTTTTGTTTCGGGTTTTCTGGGTGTTTCTATCTATAATAAAATATATCTATATATGTATGTAATGTATTAAGTATGTATATCAGTTATCTAGTATAACACGATCTCTGGTTATTTTGGGGCTGCATGATGCTGTGTCCAGCATTATTTATTTATCTCCGCAAACTCTGACTTCACACAGGCAAAGTAGGTATCCAGCGCCGCTCTAACTTCGGCTTGGAGCGGCATAATGGGACAGGGGCCTTTTTGGAACCCTGTACCATTATGCTTGTTTGTTTTTGTTTTTTGTGTACTTATAGTAAGTATCTTTTAAGTACTCTTCTATACTTGTTTTATGTACCTATCTATTTTACAAGTTTTTATTTATCTTGTCCTGTTGGTATGTGTTTGAAAAATCTTGTAACCGAATTTTAGAACAGTTATCTTGAACCGATTCAGCTGAAATTTGGCATATATATATATGTAAGATCGGTGACAATGCAATGTCATGGTACCATCGAACTGGTCTGGTGATGGAGACAGAAAGTGGCTACCTTCTGTCTCCATCACCAGGAACTCCTTAACGAAACGACATAATGAATTAATGAATATACTTTTATTTCAGACAACAAAGTACATTATAGATGTAAATGTAAATTTAAATGACCTGCCTGGCTTGTAACACTTTCTTATGATGATACAGAACTTCTTATAGCAAAAATAAATTAAATTCTCTTCTAATTGCACACACTTTTATGTTATTTTATCATATTAAACTTATGAATATTGTCCACTCTTGCAACTCTGATCCCCTCATCGACAGGTAGGTAAATAATCGTTGCCCTGACTCTCTTGAGACAGGTGTCCTCGAAAGTACCTACTTAATGTCTCACTTTTATATATATTTTTTTTTTTTTCACCACACATCACAGCAAAGTTGAATTATATGTATTAATCTTATGTAGTTTTCAATGTGTATGTATATTAACTACTTAATTATAATATTAATTAAGGATAACGTAGGCTAAATACTTTTATTTAAAATTTTTATCTTTTTCGTCCGGTCCAGAGGAGGGCGATACTGAACGCAACACAGTTTTATACTTTAAGCTTCAGTATCGTTGTATTGTTTTAGCTTTAAATATGTACATGTTACCAATAAACAATTTGTATTTGTATATTACAAAGAGTCGTAAAAATAGGTACACAAACAAAATTCAGAATAATAACAAACTTTAACATTACATATGTACGTAGATAATCAGGTTTACTTTCAAATGAAAATAAAAATCTAGACTTAACCCCGTCGAGTTTAGACTTTAGACTCGTTAGATTTGTCTTGCCAAGCGTTTTGGTCATTATATATTTGTTTACCGTGTGTTAGTGTTAGAAAAGAAATTAGAAAATAAATTTATTTGAACCCTTCTGGGTTCAAATAAATTTAATTTCTAATTTATTTTTTTCTAGTTAGTGGAACTGAAGCCCATGGTAGGGGTACTAAGCGAAGGGAATTATCCTCGTGCCCATGACTAATGATCAGATTTCACTGGACCAAGTTTCGAGTACTTTAAAATGGCCGATCCAGTATTTACTGGGGAGAGCGGGGTGTTTGCTAGGTGAGTTTCATTACCTACCCATCTATGTGCATGTTTGTTAAAAGTTGCTCAGTACCCAAGCTTCTAGAAGATACCTAGTACGTGTTATATTAAAATATCTATCCAAATCATCGATATTACCACTGAATTATCGCATAGTCACTCTGCAGTAATATCTAATTATGTCATGTGTGCACTAGTATGTAGGTTACCTACGTCTCAGGCCAGTTCGTATTTACTTAGATATTTTTGTGGTATAATTGCGTTTACTTTTCAACACTGGCCCTTAAACCAATAATAATATTATTCCTAACATTTATTTTCTAAATAACAATTGATACAAGAACTTTTCATGCTATTCTCTCAACAACGGCTTAGTAAGCAAATCTGCTACCATTTCATCAGTACGCAAATATTTTATATCGAACAATATTATTGATTGTTATGTTTTTTGTGAACCTAATAAAACAAATAAATAAAAATAAAGTAAAAATGGACGGAGGGGTGGTTAGGTACCTATTTTAAAATTTTAACGACCATAGGTAGTACAGCTAACGTTGTTTCACAAAATTCTGTAGCGAATATGATTCGAACACAACGGAATTTTGGGCTGATTTTTCAATTCTCAAATCCAATCTGAGGGTACCTAGGTACCTATTTTTCTGACATATATATTGTCTGTTTGTATTTTGTTGTGAAAGTCTACCTAATAGTTTATTCTGCACTTCTTCCGCTAGTGAACAATAAATTGAAGTGAAGAGAAAATCAATTACACCTTATTTGATTATAATTACTATTTGACATAAAGCTGTTCATTGTATAAAATTTGACTTGCCTGATTTTATAAGCCTATAGAAATAAACTAATTGAACCTGAAATTTTGATTTTAGGATTGAACTAAACAAAAAATCAAAGTGATCACTTTATTTCCTAGTTTTACGTTATTTGAATTTTGTGACGTGTCCAAGAGTCCTGTAAGGAAATAAAGCACTTTGATAATTTTACAGTAGTTAAAAATCAGCTAATTGAGTAAAAATTAATACCTTTGTTTACAATGAAAATTTAAGAAATTTGAATTTTGATTTATTTTTTCAGAATCAAAGTTGTTTGCTGGGGGGCCTACATCTCGCTTTTCTGGCTCAGTACGCACTCTATGAAGCACCTTGTATAACTATCCTAAGACCTTCACCCCTAGTCATAATAATGTCCTATTCGGTTCCTATACCTAGTCAGTAAACAACATAAAAAAAATACTAAAGCAAATACTAGTCTTAAATATATGGCTATAACCTAGTAGTAAACTAGTGAAGAGTATTAACATTTCACTACTCCACAATCACTTAAAAAGCTCTTAAAAACTAGAACAAAACTTGAAAATCGTGAAACCACTGGCCATTATTCGACATCGCTTAATTTAAGGACAGCTCGATTGGTTGAAGGAGGCGAGCACCTATTTATCACATCCTCTCGGAAGCAAATAAAACCACCGGAAGATTGCACAAAATGGCTGCTTACACAGTATAATGTCTGCAGTAGGACGTTTTTAAGTACTAGATAGATAGGTAGATAATACTGTTATTTATCACCTTATAAAACTGATAGTACTAATTAAACATATTATAGGGAGTAGCAATGGAACTGGCGGCCTTATCGCTTAAAGCGATTTCTTCCAGGCAACCAAAACAATGGTGAGAAAAATAAAGGATGGCGGTGCTTTACAACATAAATTAAAACTAGGATTTATAGTATTACACATATTACCTACTTACTAAAATAATACACTAATACATATAACAAAATAATTATACTTAGTAACTCTAAGGGACATGCTAAATAATCTAGTGTGACGTGACATTTAAAAAGTATTAAGCGTCCTCCTTTAATTATAAACTTTTCTGTAAAAGCGTGATGTGATGTGGCTTTCTTAATATCCACTGGCAAATCATTCCAAAGTCTGACAGCTTGAGCAGTGAAAGAGTCGCTGTAAAAAGATGTTCTCTGCACTGGAGATACAAGGAGCAGGGTATCCGATGACCTTAGAGAGAGACCGTGAGAAGAATGCAGAAACTGAAATCTCTCCTTAAGATAGGATGGCGAAAGGGGTTGAAAAGTATAGAGAAACGAAGAGACATAATATGCAGGTTAGGGCGCTGGCGAATAGGAAGCCATTTGAGCTAGGCCCGGTAGGCAGACACGTGGTCTTACTTACGGATGCCAAAGATAAAACGGATGCACACGTTTTGTAGGCGCTCCAGTTTATTGTGCTGTTCCTCTGTAAGGTCCAAATAACATGCGTCCGCATAATCAAGGACAGGTAGAAGAAGAGAATGGGCAAGAGCAGTTTTGGTAGTCGTGGGTAGAAAGTTTCGCAACCTCCTCAGAGAATCAGCAGATGCAAACAGCTTTCGACTGGTTACCTCCATCTGCGCACCCAGTACAGAGTGCGGTCAAACAGAACCCCTAAGTTTTTGATGGTCTTGCTGAAGGGGATGGCTACCCCATTAAAAACAACCAGTGGAACTGCCGACCAGTCCAGATTACACAAGGTTCTAGAACTGCCGCCTATTATCGTCTGAGTTTTGGAAGGGTTGATTTTTAGTCCGTTGCGTTTGCTCCATTCATTAATATAGCGGAGATTTATGTTTGATGTTTCTATTGCACTAAAAATATTACTGAGTGGAGCTTGGTTATAAATCAGTAGATCATCAGCATATAAGTGGTAGGACATGGAAAGATTTTCCGAAATAGAATTGATGAAGTTTGCAGTACTATGGCTGATTTAAAGATACTTCAAAGCAAACAGATTTTTTTTGAGCAGAGACTTCTACTAAAAGTATATGTGAATAGTCACACTAAAAATATTTTAGAAATAAAATAAAAAAAATTATTTGACTCTTATGGCTTATCACAAAACTGAATGCATTGAATCATAGATCCCCAGAAACTTCCTCTATTCTAAACTTTTCTGCCTGTACTGTATTGTTTTCTTTCTAATATCTAATTAAAACAGAAGAAAAAAAATTTGTAATTTTTTATTTGTAGCTAAGATGATTTTTCAAATCATGTTTATTTTTTCTTTTATCATTTGATTTGATGAAGATTTGAAACTTTATTTACTGCATGCCTATACTGTGGCGGAGGTGCACTATTGCCACCTGTACCGCGGAAACTGATTGGTACACACGACGTGAATTGTATTTCAAATTTCGAATGCCATTTTCGCATGGATTTCTCAGTTTGGTTTCGATTTTCCTATTTTGCGGAGTTGCTTTTGAGGATTAATCTTTGATTTTCTGGTTTTTGACGGCGCTTGGTGGCAACCTCTGTGGTGAAGTGGGCGGATTGTGTATGTCCCAACGGCCTTGAAAACACAAAATAATTATCTGTAGCCGTATAAATAATTGGTTTTATTCGTGAAATGTTCAATTTATGTTAAATACATTCTTTGACAAATATTTGAATTAAAGAAAAATACTCAAAATTAACAGCGTTTATAAGAAATATCCAAAGTTCGAATATTTTTTTTTATTTAACTTTATTCAACTAACTGTGTTATTCGGTACCTACCTTGCTTTTTAGCTTCTCCCCGGGCAAGCGACCAAGTTTCGGTCGCTTGTCATTATAAGATTAAAAAAATCCCGGAATAAGCTTACTTAGTACATAATATGTTTACTTACTATTCCTGGTCGAATTCAGCATATTCAGGGTAGGTAAGTAAATTGACTGTACGTGCCGATCTCGATCAATTATAAAAATTGTCTGAAGCCGTATTTACCTATTAAAAAAACATTCTTATTACTCCCGACCCGACCAGAGGGTCGGCTACTTGGTGTATGGGCTTAATGAGGGTATGGTGAGATGTTTGTGGTCCATTTTCCTCCCAAACGGATGAACCTATTTTGATAAAGTTAAGTTTTTTATAAGCAAGGTAATACTTATTTCTATGAGTATTCTTAGCTATGTTTGGTGAAAATCAACGCGGCTGAGATATGAAGATAGTCAACGGTTTGTTTTTTTTTTGTAAAAATCACTTTATGGAAAACTCGTCTATGCCATGGTCTTCGCACGCGTTGTTTCTATATACATATATATATCACATGGGAACGAATTTATGGGATAAAACGTAGCCTATTATGTTTTATTCCAGCCCGATCCGTTTATTGAGCGGCTTTGGCATGAAAAAGTACCAAACATCCATCTATCCATTTAAACTTTCGTATATTAGTTATATTAGTTTGATTTTTAAAGTCCTCACCAAGTTATGTCCAGCTTACAAAACCTATTAAACATTCAACACAAAGGTGGCCATTAGCCGAGTCGAAAGCACATCGAAATTTCATCAGTACAGAGTGCATAGTTTCATTAATATTACGAACGACGCCGAGTCTCTCGCCCTCTCGTACTTAACTAAGCCGAGAATCATCAGTGCACTGAGTGCCTGTGACGTAGGTACATGATAAAGTATAGCAGGTCAAAGTTCCTGCAGATCGTACTAGGAAGCAACGGGTAAACGCATTCATGTGCTGTCGATGTCGGCGATGTGTGTGGCATGGGCATTGAAAGTGTTAAGATTTCACCTGAAACATCACAATAATATAAGTCAGTACACTTAATCAAGAAAATTTCAAGCTCTCAGCCGCTACAACCCTATTATATTCAGAATATTTATTCTGAAAAAATTACAACCTCCTCCTCCACAGCCTATTTTGGTCCACTGCTGGACCCAGGCCTACCCCTAATAAGCGCCTTATTGACTTTTATCTCACGAGGGGTAATGCCCATAATTCCCACGCTGGGCATGCGGTTGGGGATCGCAGTTCGGCGGTAGAATTGTTCTGCAGGGGGCGCTGCTGCCCACCCCCGGTGGATAACCCCAAGTCGCCTCTTACGACACCCGCGGGAACAGTTGGGGTGGTGCAAATTCTAAGCTGGCACCACACAGCCAGATTGATTACAACATAATGTGCGACGCCGCGTGCAGCAGCTAGTTTACTCAACACCTTGTACCCTAGATTCAGATATTTCTATTACACATATATTTAGATAGCTCAAAGAACATAACACTTCAGGTAGTTACTCGTTGCCAGAGACTATCTGCACTACACAATCTACTAGATACCTACGTTCACTTGAAGTCACGTAGTTCCCGTAGATTCTCCGTCCACCGGGGACTTTGCCGTAGCTTCCTGAAGAGATTTCAGAATGTTATTCTTGTAATACCTACCACGTTATATGTAGCAAGCTATGACACATTATAAAACCTCTTCGAGAAATATTTTAATAGCTACCTTTGACATAAACAGACATGCATTGCATATCAATATACCCCTCCAATTTAGCCCGTGTCGTAAGAGTCGACTAAGGAAACTTGCCAAAGGAAAGGCAGCACTTTACTTGAGGTTCTGAATTGACACCATTGGTAGCTATAGGTTAAAATTTTAAGTTTTGCCTATTTGTTTACCAGGTTATCTTCGGAACTATTGTTCTGGTTTATCAAATAAAATCAAATACTTTTTTCATAAAATATGGTAAATTACACAGATGGTATTTAAATAAGTTGATCCTCATATCTCGCCACATATTGTAAATATCAAAGCACCTACATAGGTACATAAAATACGCTAAATAGGTTCACAAACTTCAAAATATTTCATCTAGTTACGGTCATGCTTAATTAAACAAATAGTTATATAAGTTAAATTAAATTCAAACAAATGCCATGCTAAATAAAAAAAAATAAGTGAAATTAAATGTCGATACAGCATGAAAAATAAATACTTACTCTAAAATTTACATGTTAAAACTCTTGGACTGTATAAAAGCTACGTGTAAGTATTTTTTTACCATTAAGTTACGTACACCTTCATTATCCTTGCTGCATTCGGTTTGACTACTCTTCCGAAGTGATACATGTTAGATGAAGGTGCCATAGTCCTGTAAGACAGTCGAGCGTGCCTGGCTAGCTGTATTTTTAGTACGTTATTACTTGTTACTGTAATTTGTGTCGAGTAGTTTCGACTATTTTACGTCAATAGCCCTCATAAGACAAAAAAACAATATAAAACTTGCGAAATAAGCAATTCAATGAGGCATTCTCCAACAAGAAAACCCTATTCAGAATAGTAGATATGGGGTTCGGTTTGTACCCAAATTTAATGTTTTAACTTATTGTATTTAGAACGTTGCAGGTATCCATTTTTGTGTATGTGTATGTAATGGATATAATATGTAGGTATGTGCATAAATTCCTTGTGTATACGCTTTAATTTATCAGTTTTAGATGTTCCTGTCTCTTTCTCTTGCTTTACCTACCTACATCATTACTCACCCTCGCTGCATCTGTTATCTATTAAGTTAATCCTCATGTGTAACACACACGCACCTTTCACCTACCTATTCAATTTTATCTGATTATGAAAATGTCTGTGCTGTTCCTGTGAAGCCAAATAAATGCATCTTTATCTATTTACCTTAGACCTCAATAGATGGCAGGGATTATCGCGGGTGAATAAAGTTGTGGTAGAGTGTCATGTCCACCGGTGCAGGGTCTATGCCATTTCATTTCAAACTAAAAGCGCCATCTTTTCTATAATAAATAAACAGATAAACGAGCTTTAGTTAGATTTATACAACCGTGTCACGTCAGTTGTAAAACAATGTAGATGGATGTCCTTTTGGAATTTAGGACGTGTGAACAAAATTATTTTATTATTCTCAATCTAACCCCAAATTCAATGGAATTTTTTTATACGACCCACACGTAATTTTAATCGAACTCAATAACAACTAGCCTTGTTTTTCGCCGACTTCACCAATTGTCGGGGTACTTCCAGTTTACCTTTAATAATGAAATTTGGCAAGAAACAAGGTCTTACTATTATACCCTTTTTCCAACTCGCACTTGACATTTTATTTGTATGGAAACCCCCTTTAATTTGCATATTTATATGATTTTTATTATTTGCTGTTAAAGCAGCAAGAGAAATACACATGCTCTAAAAACTTTAACTGTCTACTTCTTAAGGTTCATGAGTTCATGAGATAGAGCCCTGTGACAGACGGACGGACGGACGGACGAACGGACAGCGGAGACTTAGTAATAGGGTTCAATTTTCACCCTTCGGGTACGGAACCCTAACAAAGACCATCAAATCTGTAATCGAAAATATTGATGGACAAGGAAATGAAAGAGGCTTCAAACTACGAACGAAAATAATCGCTGCTAGGCCTGTACCGAGTGATTTACCGGCAGCGTCCGGTAATATTTGCCGGTACCCGGTTTGATCTGGTTACGGGTGGATCATATATAACAGCTTACATTTTTTTAAACCCCGGTGACAAATACGTACAAGGATGACCGAATCCGTAATAATTGATACTAAGTTCAGAAGAGTAGTTATGGCACATGATAAAACAATAGATTTTGTAGTTTATTCGAACAAAAAGTGCTTTATTTTCTTATTAGACCTAAAAGGCCTTTGGGAAATGTCAGAGAATTCAAATTACTTAAGCGTTATTGAGAAACATGCAACATGTAACCTAAAGTTTATGTTTAAGTAAGTTATTATAATGTTTGTAGGTACCTATTATAGTCGATACTTATCGATACTTATCGCCTTTTTTCCCGAGAAAGAGAAACGAGAGATGCTTGAGTGCCTTAGAGCATTGCTCTAAGTTGAGTGCAGAGTGCACAACGCTGAGAGGTGGCCATATTTGCTTCAGATTTGCTTCAGTTATTTAATCGATACCTACCATAAATTTTCGTTTTGTGTAGTAGTTTTTTAAGGTAAATAAACATATTTTCTTCTTCTCTGCGCACCATTATCCTGAAGACGTCAAATACGGTCCGTCCCCCACAGTTTTATACAATCCGGTGAAAGGTTGACGGAATCCGTACAGGGTAATCCCTCTTAGGGAAGCTGATGCTGTAAATATTTGATGCTGGGTTCAGAGGAGTTAGTTTAGGAGGTTTAGGCTTTACTTGAGTTTTTCTGACGGAATAATATATATTATAATGGAAATTATAATGTGCGTTTCGACCCCATAGATTGCTACCTGCGTAGTTTATGAATGGGGTTGACGTGTCTCTCATGTTATCCCGGATCTCGGAAATCAATGTTTTTTTTCATGGGCGGCGAATACCTAGATCGAAGTTATCATTGTAGGTATCTATTTTACCCACGAATACTCAAACGCAACACAGATTGTCGGCACGTCTCAAGAAGCTCCTTTTTGACAGTTGTCAATGAAAATCATCCAGTAATTCGACACTTGAGATGAGCTTAAGTGCCTTTTCACACGTCTCTGTAGCCGGATAGCTGGTGCCGGGTATCCGACGGCGGAGTTGCATTCGGTGGTTGATTCATTGTTTGAGTATTCGGGAGTTAATCAGTCATGTATTTAGTATGAATTTAAAATTTGATTTGCCACTTATATTGCCAAGTAAATATACAATTTCTTTTTTAAATGTGCCTATCTGTCTGGCGCAGTTCCCAGGCGTAGGTTAGAATACCAACGCTGCTAAAGAAATTCCTTTACAAAAATGTATTTATCAGTCAACTGGAACCGATCCCAGCTCACGCCCTGCCTACTTTGATGATGCTGTGTGGTATACAGAATAAGTAACATAATATTCAAAAGTCTAAACATCCAAATTATCACTCCAACATGATATAAAACTTATACTAAAGTAACTTAAAGTGTCTAAGCACTATAACATCAACTCTAACGATTAACTGAACTTAACGACTGTCGTTAACGTAACAAAAATTAACGTCAACGCAACTTTATCACCGATAATATGTATTATTTTTAAAAACTGTGAAAATGACATGTTTAAGCATAAAACTATTATACAAATTTGTATAGTTAGATGTGTTCTAGACCTTCGTGATACAAGGTCGGCCACATCAGCACTTACCCTCAGTTTATCAATTTAGATGTACAGCCTACCTCCTCGTGAGTGTGTCATTCATACTATTTTAGTATTCTTTTGTTTTTATTCGTTATCAAAATGCAGCTAAAAAGCAACGAAATATGTCTGAGTGATGCATACACGAATACACCTGGATAGTCCAGCTGCCGAGATTGTGGTATAATAAAGGTCTATCTAAATTATAAATAAATCTGTATATGACATATTTATGAAAGATTTACTCTTGCTAAAAAATCGATACTTACTTAAATATTGCTTCCATCAGTCCAAAAAAAAAAACAATTTGTTGAAAATGTGCGTAATTACTTATTTTAGAACAATGGAAGTCCCTATTTGTAAATTGGTACATAGTCGCTTTTTGGCACATCAAAAAGCGCCTAGGTACCATTTACGCCAGCTTAAACCAAGCTTTTACAAATATTAAGAATTTCCCAACAGATAGTTGAAGTTGGAGTTAAGTAAACAAACTAAGTTATTTCAAGCTCCCATCGTTCCACCGTTAAGTAAAACTTTGAAATCTTGCAATTTGAGAATTTTGAATGTGTATTTAACTTTGCATTGTGGAATCGCAATTTTCTTCGAACTTGTAGAGTTCGTTAAGAGTCTTTGTACTAGGGCTTGAATAACTGCTATTGGTATAATAGTGTGTCCTTGGAAATTCTTTAGAAGTAGAAAAACTATTTTCTTAGCTCAGGTATACTCAATGAAGTTATCTAAGAACTGTACGGTAACCGAGAACGTATTCTCCATTAAAATGCCTTTTATTGATAGCTGCATGTCTACATCTCTTCGGCTAAAACCACTTTTAAATTTACTGTACTTGATAGTACAGTAAAAAATCCCCAGACTTTCTGTTTAAAAGCCATCTCTCACGCTTTAATTTCCAGAAGCAATCGTGAAAATAATTGGAAATCAGCCAATTATAAATCTCTTTCAATAAAACGCTCATTGAAAAGTGAGCGAGATAGCAAACATTAACGAGCAATATCTCTTTAGTGAGTAAAAGAGCAAGTGCGAAAGCGCAATCTGTTGGTATTTGGGACACGTTAGCTCTTGCAGTTTGCAACGGGTAAGGATATAAGTGAAATAAAAAACAAAAGCGATACGATCTCGCTTCGCGTTTGTTTCATTTCCAATCTCACTAAACGATTGAAGAGGCCTGTGATTCCAGATCAAAACGAAATCGAGAAAAAAGTTGATTTCATGTTCGATTAAATTTCTGAAGGTAATTTTCGACAGGCCCGTATCGGACGCTCCGCACTGACCGCATAAAACGGTATTAGTATTCTTTGTATAGTTTGACATATAAGTGCGTCCACTGATCCGAACCGCACGGAGATTGCGCATCTGTCGGCAACGCCGACGATGCGTTTAGTGCGGCTGACGTCATTAATCGTTTGCACATGGTCGGTAATCCGGTTGATGCGGTTACAGTGACGCACCACCCGGCATTACGCTCAAAAAATCCGTCCGATGCGATCATAATCGTATTCATAATCATTTATTTGCCAGAATGTATGTACAAAAGTTCTTAAAATTAAGTATGTCCATATACAATTTACCCATTATGGTAGGCAAAATTACATACATACATCGATTTTTAAATTTTAATTATTAATGATTTCATATGTCAATTAATTAAATACAAAAATTACAAAAACTCAAATTCAGATAACAGGTAAGTACAATAAAAACAAAATAAGTGCGATTAAGTATAATTACATTGATTTAACCATATTATTTATTTATTACATACATGTTACGATTAGCTGTTTAGTTGAGTTGCCTTGTTTTAAACACACATGTTGTGGCTACCTGTAGTTTAGAGTGCACTGGTTTTTAAGTTTTATCCTATTAATTTTGTGATCTCTTGTGTAACTTCTAGTTGGTTGCCCTTATAAAATAAATAAATAAAATTTGCGTGGACTGTCCGATGCCGGCCTTTCGACGATAGCCTTAAAACTCCCACCAGTATGTTTCAAGATAATACATTAAATGATTTAAAGCGATTTTCTTAAGAGTAAAGTATATTATTGTCATTATGTTCAGAGCTGAAAAACAATTTGTTTCCATAATTTTTTTCTGTTAAAACTTGCGTAAACCTTGTGAGTATTAACGTAGTGCGTGGGTACTAATATTAATTGTACCAACCCACCCATAAATACGATCACTATGATGTATATGGCTGATGGTACCTACGTACATACTAATCAGCTTGAACGACAGGCATTTTAGGCCTAACACTACTTCCATTCCAATCTTGTAGGTTGCAGCTTATATAAAATCAATCATAAGCTCCTAACAACAGAGTGTAAAATCGCTGCACTCATCACGTAGCTCACCTCGACTGCCTCCACAGCTGATACGACAAACAATAAACCGACTGACGGTATCGTGCTTACAGTTTGTACTACAGGGTATCATCGTATAGTAGGACGGTGCACCGGGTCTCTTGTGTTTCAACTTAACCTATCAGCACTCATGCGTCCACAGCTGATCGTGCCTCCCCCAAACCGGGACGGTTTTGTCATAATCACCACGCTTGGCAGGCTGGATGGCGATCGCAGTGGTGTTAATAATACAGAGAAGGAAACTGCTGCCCTTCCTCTGGTATGATAGGTACCTTATTCGGCTTTTACGATATCTATGGACTGAGTTGAAGGGGTCGACTCTTACGCCACGTCCACCACGTCTAACTTACCTTTAATTAAAATATAATTGACGGAAAAAGCAGATGACCTACCTAAAGAAACAGTTGTTACGATTCATAGGCTGTGGCATCAATTCGTCTCGCAAAATCATCGCATTAAAGTTGTCGCAGTGGACCGCATCAGTGCCGCACGGCACAAAAATGTACATTCAAATATGGGGTAACACATAATTTTTAGATGCTTTTTATATTTATAATCAACTAGGAAACGGAATGGATGATAAGTGTGTTTATAGAATGGGTCAAGTTAAGGCAATGATGATCTTTATTTGTATTTGGCCTTTAAAACACCGTTATAAAATGTATTAATAGTTCCTATAAATACAGAGAGTATTTATAGGCTGTATTAAGCTTCTAAAAGCTTCCGCAAGAGACCCGGACAGGAGCGCAGTATGTAAAGTTTCCCTGAATACGAATGTCGGGCTTGAAGTTACTTAGCAGCTTGCTCGCGCGCCACTCGCGGTATGTTATATTCATACACGGAGGCTGTACGTACCTCCGTCAATAAAACATTGCTGGGATGGTTGTAACATGGTTGAAGTATTGGCTTGAGGATCGGAATGAAATCGTATGAAACCTTGCACGCTTCTCCGCTCCGGGACAAGTCGTCAGAGTTCATTTGATTCAATTTGATTCTTTCGCTCGGTGTGGCCTTGGGATATCTATGCTCGGTGCAATCAAGTGGGTTTATGTACCTAGTTGAGATAAACCTGAAGAAAAAAAAAAACGATAATTCATATTCTAGAAGTCTACTAATTTTTATTTACAATATTTAGTGAAGAAATTATTTCAAATCGTATATTTAAAAATCAACAACAAGGAACTAAACTTTAAGTTTTTTTTTTAAATAATTATGTGATACAAATTCATCGAGATTAAGGTAGAAGTTCGTGACGTTGCGCGGTGCGAAATTTTCAAAATTCAAAGAGCTTTATTTCCTTTAGACCTTACAGGACTCTTGGACACGTCACAAAATTCAAATTACATATGTAAATCTAGAAAGTAAAGTGATCACGTTGATTTTTGCTCACTTCAATATTTTTAAGGTAAAGCAAAGAAGCGAAACAGAAACCTTTACTTTGTTAGATTTACGCGTGGTGTGGCTTGATTCGAACATTTAAATTTCGACGTTTTTCGAGTAATTTACTATTGTAAGCTTTATAGGCATGACACCATGCTCAAACAATTTTGGAATCAATTATCGTTTTGGAGACTAAGAGATTTATTATTGAAATCAATATATAAGGTCGAAGTTTGTTTGAGTAAGTAAATGGTTTACCATGCGCTCAAAACTGCATAAATGTAGCACCCGGAATGTGCTAAAAACACCTTTTTTTCGCGCGTGACGTACCTTAAAAAAATTATATGAATGGAGTGCGGTCTGCTTTGGTGCGTTGGTTCGTCAAAGGCACAATCAAGGCGTATTGTATGAGGACTTCCTTTTATGAGTCAAATGAATGTAACGCAAATGCGAGTACAAACCGTCAGCTGGTGCAAAGAAAATAAAATTAAGCGCACGTATGAATGAATTTATTCAGTGCCAATTTTATAACAATTTTAGGGCTGCATTTTCGATGAAAAGCGGGGCCGCGGATTTTTGACCTAGATTTTTTTTCCGGGAGTGAAAAAGGCGCTTCTGCATTCGTTCTCGCTGTCCAAAAATTAAAAGAAAACGAAAATTCTCACATAAAAAGCTCACAGGCTAGACCTGATACGACAAACAAGCGAGCTCAATGTGCCTCAATAATAAAAACTCCAACTTTTGTGACTTTATAATAACTTTTGACACGTAGGTATTGATCGCGTTTATTTACCTATTTAAACTTTAACGATTACTGTAATGATATTATACTGGATTGTAAATAAATAAATAAATTTTCCCGACGTTTCAACAAGCTTACTCTGTCGTGGTTCTAATAACTGTGGTTACGGGGTGATTGACTGTCATCACGTGAGCACAGTTATAATAATGTTTCAATTATTATCCCGGCGTTATTTTTTAATGATCCGTCTCAAAACCCTCGTCGTTAGAGAAACGAAGCCTCTTTGTTACAACGTCGCACGTCGCGTCGTTGGCATGCGGAATATTTTCAGTAAATCTCTCAGCTTCCTCTTTCCGAGCTGCAACGGTACAGTATTCAGGTATCGTACCGAGGCGCCTGCAGTCTAGCTATCGCAGGTAAGTGCTTGTTTCACATGCAAGGTTTATTTAGTTGTGTTGACGCTGTGCTGCGTTGCCTAACGGAATCAGTGTATCTATTCAAAGTCCTGTTAGAAAGCTTCGATTTAGAATGAAATCACAAGGCAAAACTATATCACTTAATAATAATTTTGTTAGTCATAAAATTTTTAAACCGTTTTCCAACAAACTTGTTTAATTCTTAGTTACATTATTCTACAGATTATTGGCAATTCACTGACACTGCGTGAACTCCAGGTTCTGCCCACCAACGCGAACAAGTTTGTGAAGACCTTAATTCTTATATATTTTTTTGTAAATATTTTCAAATACACAATAAAAAACACGTTTATTCGGAACCCAATCAATCACTAATTTCATTTTCATTTTCATTTATTTATTTAATTAGAACGGTCAAATACCGCTCTCCCACTCCTACACCCGTTAATTTAGGGCAGAGCTGTTTTTAAGTTTATTTTCAAATACAGCCTATCTAAAGAACGGTTATTGAACGGACGGGGGTTCACTACCAATATCAAGTTTAACAATGAAGACCTGGCGTCTTCACAAACGTGTTCGTGATGATGGGCAGAACCTGCAGTTTACGCAATGTCAGTGAATTACCCTGTTTAAAGTAGTTATAAGTTAAAAATGTGATACCTACGTATTGCACTACTCAAAAGTTGCTTACACAGCATCATTGTTTCTCTTCAAATCTCAGCAAGACGCTCATGTAGTTTTGAGAGATAAAACATTTATTTCACTACTTTGCATATAATATTTTTCCTACAAACATTACAGTATTTTGCAGCTTTACAGTTGCATTCCAGCATCTTACCCAAATAAACCTACGTGTTGTGTCTATGTATTGAAGCCGCGATAAAACGCCGTGCCATATAAATTATTCATAAAAATCTTGACTTTACTATAAGCCAGTACAGACTTCGTCTCCCCATGACAATAAACTCCTTAATGTTCTGGAAATATGGGTTAAAACAGCTTGCGGGCTCAGTCCTGTTATTTTGCTCACCTATGGGACTTGTAGAGAATGTATGACTTACAAAATATTGTGTATTATGTAGGCATGTGATGAATAGGGTAATTCAGGCAAACATGTTTGACGATATTCGCGACGCGTTCGCTTGTTACTGTAAGAGGTGGATTCAGTTTATACATTTTGATGGAACGGTATAAAATATAACGTGAAATGGATGATGTAGGAGCTGTTTTGACCACTGTTTTAACCTGGGAGGGGTCGTAGGTTCAAACCCGGCTGTGACCTGCCGTTTCCTCAGGTCACTGCCGGAAGGGCAAGATAATATTGATAGAGACTCGTTGATGTATAGGGTATTATTTTCTGGATAAAAGCGATCAGCTAGAACATAAATAGATAGATAATATTATTTATTATGTTCACACACTAACAGCACAGGAAAACATAACAAATTAACAAAAACAGTATTTAGGTAGGTATACAATTATATATAACAGCAGGCAGGTACACAATTATAAATAACAGAATACCAGAAAAAAAAAATTATTAAAGCAAAAGCAAAACAACCAAAATTTTCAAATTAAAAGCTACGAGCATGCACCTTACTTCTATGGAAACCTTCAACTCTACGTTACGATAGGTTTCCTAAAATAACAGTGATATCAAGAAATAAGATAATACATATAACTTAATTCAGTACTTATCTAAAGTCCTTGCTTTAAATTCTGTTGTCATACCTTATCTTACAGGGTACATCTGTACATCATCTTAACATCGATTACATTAATACTAACTATAAGTAATATGTTTGTAAAATTATAAATCATTGCTGAATACTGAGGCACAGTGCTAGTCAAGTTATGTATAAAGGGGTAGGAATATTTAGTAGTCACATGTCACCGAGAGTAATTTCCTTTAATATCACAGAATAACTATACAGGGTGGTTTTTTGAGAAGGGCGGTGATGGCCAACTCTGAAACCACGAGAGTTAGGGAAAAGTCGTGAAAGGAGTCATGCCCTCGATTTATAAGAAAACAATAACTGCATATTTATTTTTTTCAAAAATCTTTTACTTTTGACGGAAATGGACCCGAGTGATTTTTGAAAAAAAAAATACACCCAGTATTATTAAACTAATCGATTTTGTTGCTGATAAGGATCAATCTTTGCAAATAAATGTATTACTAAAAATGAATGGAAATAGCAAATTTTCACTTTTTTATTTTTACACGTAAGAAAACTCACCTCCTGTTTAAACTTTTTGGTCGTTATGTGTGAAGATTTGATGGTGACCTATTTTTTTAAATTAGATCTGTATTTCCAGCAAGACGGGGCCCCAGCTCACAACAGCCGTGTGGTTAGAGATATGCAGAATGAACATTTAGGGGATAGATGGATTGGCACTCATGGTCCGGTGAGATGGCCGGCAAGATCACCCGATCTCACACCGCTTGATTATTTCCTATGGGGTTACGTCAAGAACGAACTTTACAAAGCTCTTTACGATACAGTTGAGAGCTTACAAAGCTCATTGCTTGATATTTGATCGAGGATAAATCCTGTCATGATATCAAATGCAGTTAAGTCTCTAGAGAGACGTATAAACTTATGCATTGGAGTCAATGGAAACCATTTTGAGCAACTTATTAGTTAGGTAAAATTGAGATACTAAAAGTAAAATATAAAAATTTGCTATTTCCATTAATTTTTAGTAATACATTTATTTGCAAAGATTAATCCTTATCAGCAACAGAATCGATTAGTTTAATAATACAGGGTGTATTTTTTTTTCAAAAATCACTCGGGTCCATTTCCGTCAAAACTAAAAGATTTTTGAAAAAAATAAATATGCAGTTATTGTTTTCTTATAAATCGAGGGCATGACTCCTTTCACGACTTTTCTCTCGTGGTTTCAGAGTTGGCCATCACCGCCCTTCTCAAAAAACCACCCTGTATAGTACTAACAACGTAATGTAAATCGCTTCCAGAGAAACCCTTTTATCTGAAAAGTATGTGTTTGTTTTTGACGAAGCCAAATTTAAACTGTATCAAAACATACGGCACATGTATCAAATCCCGTCGCTGTTTACACGAAAACAGTAAACAAATTGTTTGTTTTCTTTGCAATTAGATATAGTATCGTATCTCAGTGAAAAACAACACACACATCTGGCTTCTCGAAAGTTCGGTAAAGTTAGCCGTAGACGACGCGACGAGTGAATCTTAAAAACTTTCGACTCGTATTTCGGTAACTCTTGAGTGTGAGTTTCGGAACGGCATATAACTTCTGTACCAAAAACAGTGCCACACCCACTTTTTTGCTTCGATCACCAGCTTCAAGTTTGTGTCGTGTTTGTATTACTGGCAGAAGTTTACTAATCCAAATGAAGAATTGCCCAAAAGCAGTTCTACAGGGTCCTTATAATAATGAATTGTAAACACATTATGTACAGATTCCGCTGATAATCTTTTGCTGTAGCTAACGAGCGGCTCCATTAACGCTCTGTATTCTGGTGCAAGATATAAACTTTATGATAAAACTTTTTTAACTTTCGCGATTTGTGAACGTAATTGAAGATTATTTATCGTGTACCTTTTATTTTATTTTCCCTACGTTTCCATCGCGTTGCAGCGATCGTGGTCACGGGGCGTCTGGATGTTCTCAGGGTTACAGCCAAGAGTTGACGGCAGTATCCACGACTACCCTACATTCGTCGTCGACCACGTCCTGGTTCTGATTTATTTTTGAAATATTAGTAAATTTGTTTATTTTTTTTTATGCCTAGTTGGCAAACAAGCATGCTGTCCGCCTGGTGGAAAGCGGTTACAGCAGCTTATGGACGCCTGCAACATCAGAGACTTTACACGTGCGTTCCGACCCTTTAAATGTCTTATAAGACCCTTTTTGAAGTACCCCATGTTGTAGTCCTAAAGGAAAACCACGATAGGGAGATCATTCCACAACCTGAGTGTTCGCGGGAGGAAATTCCTCATGAATCTTACAGTCTGCGACCTAAAAGGCTCTAAGGTGTGGAGATGATATCTCTGATATCCTTATTCGTGTGAGCCGTAATCGATGCCTCTTACGCAGTCTGCTTTTGAACTTTAGCATCTCTGCAGGTCTTATTGAACCACGGTCGCCTTCTCGCTCCCACTGCTACCAGGCGGTTCGGTATCGTCAGATGTGAAACAGATGCGCTTCCACGGGTACGATGCGTACAATTCATGCAGTTCAATGGTTATTTATTGGTAAAAAATAATATTACATTTCAAATAGTAGGCACACATTACTCCCTTTAGTATACTGAGAGAAGCTGCTACCTCTCCTCCGGCATGTTCTCTTAGTCAGCTCCTACGACATCCACGGCGTGAGTAGGAGGGGTCAATTCTTAGGTTACGCCGCGAACGCCACGGCAAGTTGGCAAGTAAGTATCTACCATGAAATGGCAACAAGCTCAGCGTCATTATTCCGCTTCCAAGAGAACAAAAAAAAACAATGCCGGGCAAGAGGCATGTTTCCCAATTTCATCTCATAACTGCTCCTTTTTAGAAGAATCAATAAATTTTAAGGAGAACCCATTTTACCCTACTGCACCAAATTGTCTTCCATATCTCTTTATCGCTTCAGCTTGTATCTCGCCCAACCACGAGTAGGGTATCGGTTGAGTATTACTCTAACGAGTTTTATGAACGTTCCGCGATTATAGCAATTATCCAGTTCAAGCTATTGCTATTGCCATTGCTATAGCCGTTGTTATAGCTGTTGCTCTCAGGGTCGACCGCTTGCTTTAAAATATTGCGGACCCAGAAACTTATTGCTTGACCAGATGTTCAAACAGATTAAAAACTCTACAAATATTCCTATGTACATATACATTTTAGTGAGAACGACACGCTATTTAGTAGGCCAATACAGCCATTCTCATTATTCTCTTCATTCTTCGAAATTACTTTAGGATTAAGTTATACCAGGCCTATAACTGTGCAAAATTTCAATCGGGTTACTCAGTATTTCTAAAGTGACAAACATCGCTTTTAGCGATAAGGCCGCCTATTGTGAAACTGGTTCTATGTTTGTGTTTTTCTGTTATATTTTTCTCTATCTTGGTGTGCAATAAAGAGTATTTGTATTGTATTGTATTGTATTGGTCCTTTCAGACTATCGCCTTAATAATATTACCTTGTTAGGTTCATTAACTAATTAGCACACATAACGTCCACAGCTAAACATCCTCCCCCTAACAAGGGGGTTTACCACAATCACCACGCTTGGCAGCCGGATCAAATTAAAATACAAAATACATTTAAGTGTGAATAACATTAATTTATTAACCGTGTTGTGTGATTAACATTAATTATTAACTGTTAGTTAACAAACCTGGCTAAAATAACGAGGTTACGGCGATTGATCTCGTAGCACAACTACGGCGTAGCAGCTCTACGACGTAGCACTGCGGCGTAGCGGTTACGGCCCTAGCACTGAAGCGCACTGACGTAGTAAATGGTATTTGGTAAGGCAAATGTCATGACTGTATTTGAGTATTTTTGAAGGATTTTGGTTTTGTATTTCTTTTAAGGATTTGACTTTAGATTTGATTTGACTGCAGCTATAATTATTATTTTTTGTTTTTGTTGGAATAGGCCCCCAACGCAGCACCCAACCACTGATTAGGTAATGTTACGTTGAGAAAACTCCAATCTGATTTTAAGGATAACCTACGTGGTCTAGGGGCTACGAGGTGTCAATTTCAACTCGTAATGCAGTAGGTAGTTCTTCATTAATTCATTTGTTTGGAATTTTTTTATTGCTTTATTTGTTTGTTGCTTTACTGTCAAGAAGAAGAAGCACGAATTTGATTCGTTCATGAGTAACTGCAACCTAAGCAATGGAATGGAAGAAAGGGAGCCCTTTGTAATATGGTAGGATGACTTGCGCTGAACTAGAGGAATATTATGGATTGTACAACAGGATATATTAATTTCTAAGACGAATTTCCTCAGTGACGAGCTTCCTTTCAAAGTTGAGATACTGAATTATGTTTACTGAGTATAGAGATTTAGGAAGATAAGCCATTTGTTTGGTTTTCCCTAAATTATGGCCAATTGTAACAGGTTCTGTTGTTACATAAATATTGTTGTAAATCCGAAGGTTATTCAACTTCCTAGCTGAGTTTCCTCTAAATGTTTTGTGTGCTGTTTTCACTGGTTTATAAAAATAATTTATTTATTTTTTACAGAAATATATAGATTTATGTTCATTTCAATAGACAGAACATGGCATAAAGATCATTGGATCAACCTCCTTAGATTTGCTGATGACTAAACCTTTGCTGAAGATAAGGTAGGTTTATTATTAGTATTAATTACCTTTTTTCCCAACGTTTCATTAGCAGAGCAGCCATCTCGTGACCACGACAGTATGTAAACCTGTTGAAACGTCGGGAAAAATAGGTAAATAAACGCGATAAATAATACTAATAATAATGTGTTAAGATCGCGTAAGTTTAAAAATATTCTGGTAAGCTTAGTTATCATTAGGTGTCTTAGACTGGTTAGTCATTAGGTCAAAGAAAGCACCATTGAATATGTCCATGAATAAACGTATCTGGGACAAACGATTTCACCCACAACCTAACATCCAAAGAAATCCAGAACAGAATTAACTCAACATGGAAAATGGCCACTGAAAGAAATTACCAAAAACCCAGTACTTTTTAATTAAATTAAAAAGTAGAGTGTTTAAATAAAGGTATGTAGGTATGTAAGTATATTTAAAAACAGCCGTGAGGTGGTTGATAGGTCATGGGCATTAATTCCAAAGCGTAAAAACTTTTTGCCAATTTCAATTTGAAAATAAAAATAAACAAGGTACAAAATCATGTAAAAACGCTCTCCTAAAAGTCATTTACATAAAAGGATTCCTAAGGTTCCCAGCGAAACAAAATAAACCCAATCGAGTGAGGGTTCACGCGTGAAGGGTTCTGCACACGATTTTCAATATGGCTGCTTGTGTGATTTGGGTAATAAGGATATTTCCGAAGCGAGGGGTGGTTTATGAGAAAATAAGGTATTTTTGTCGTTTCATTGAGTCCTGGGTACCTACAGATAGGTATGGGTAAGTTAAAGTACCTACTTAATGTTTGGTTGATGATACTTTGGCTGTGTTCTGCTGGACAGCGGGAACATATTTTTTTCAGCCCTAGGGTGTGAGTTACTGCAACGTGCGACATTTTTAAACACTGTCATAAATCTGCCCCTGCTCTCGTTCCTGTTACAGATCTTTGTTACAGATATGGAACACACCTCTGCCACATAGCACAAAAATGAGCATTAAAATATGGGTTTCAACTCGTAATTTTTAGATGAATGACAGTTCGCGGGCCACTCGCTTGAAGTTTGCGGCAAGCCATTTTGTCGCTGTAAAATGTATCCAAAGATTGTAGCAAAGAACCTAATAAACGTCACGACCAGTCCACGTGTGGGCTAACAAGATCCCTCTTGGTCATTTATGTATGGGTCATTCGACAGACTGTACAACCCCTTATGTTTACAGAGTTAAGGTTTGCCATGATTCAGATATGCCATCGAAAGAACAAAATGTTTCTGAATGTACAAAGCGTTCCCCAAGATTACATCGACGGAAAATAGACTATTTAACTTGTGAGACTTTGTTACTTATTTGTGAAACGTATGAAAGAACTTTGGAGAAGAAATTAATATCTACATAAGTAATGGTACAATTTCGTTTAACTTGCTCTTTGGCGTTCACTGAACTTTATACATGACTTGCTTCCGCAACCGAGTTTGCTCTCGTGGTGTAGCGTGATACAACATTATACCAGGTAGCAGGGCTGAGGCAAAATGTACATACATTTTAGTAACGGGTTTTGTATCAACCTTGTAGTTACAGAAATAACGATTAGTTACGTCTAAACATTCATGCCAACCTGAGTCTCTGCAAGACAAGACCTGCAAGACAAGAGTGATTGTGTGTCCAGACCTTCGTCATACATCGTCGATCGTTGAAATGATGGTGAGTGACGATGTGGTCTACAAGACACCTTCTCACTCTTGTCTTACAGATTTTGCAATGTGTTTACAACTGGTGTTTACAATTATTGTAAACACTATTTCTAATTGGTTTCTATTGATGGTTAATTGTAATTATAACTCTCGCACTTAGCCTTTTCAAGTTTATAGTCTTAGAAAGTATTAGTCAGGATTAGTAAGATAGTTTAGTTAATTTAGTTTGAATGCATATTATTTTTATCAGTTTTTTATTTCGTTGACAACATTACATTTATTAATTTTTCAACTCAAACATTGAACTTAAGAACTAAAATACTGGAGTAGCACCAAACGAACCTTTCAGAATAACGTATTCTTAATTCCTCCACTAAATCTAAGTAATAAAGAGGAGGTTTGAAAACTGACTGGTATCTGGGGTGGTAATCTGGCTGGTAATTAGAAGCCATCAGTAGATTGTGTGCAGTAAAGCTAAACAGTAATAATGAAATAAAGACCAAAATATTTACGGTGGAACATAAATAATTTGTTTATTCTTTCAAATGAATATAATTATGCAACTCTTTTTAAATCATCCTCTCAAAGTTTCTGGAATGTTTGCCTATATGCAATGATTTCCTTTGCACGCAAACAATAACTTATAAAAAACTTAATATAAATGTAATGTATCCTGTAAAATAAAAAAATAGAACCACGTTCACTCTCTTACGCTAAGTTTTCAGTTAAAACAGACTGAAGCGCTTTTTCATAATCTATTCTGAGAAGCGTGGGTTCATATCCTGCCGCCAGCTATAAACACTTTAAGGAGGGTACTGACCGGCGTTACGTGGCGTAATGTAACGCGTTACACAGCGAGCGTTCGTGCAGTCAGTGCGGGGAAAGAAGGCGCTTGCAACGAGTTGCTTGCTTGCTTGTTGTTTGGCGAGCAACGAGACGGATTATAGCACACGGCGTAATGTATCATGCTCGCTGCGAATGGTACATTACACCCCGAAACACCGGTCAGTACCCGGCTTTATAGGTAAATCAATCAATGAGAGCCATGAAGCGCTTGTGTCCAATCATAGGACGTGTGTGTTGGCTTGGCTAAATTGCGGACAATGTCGGTTCAGAGTACCGAGTGTGAGTTTGCACAGTACCAAAACGGAAATAGTTTTCGAGAACGTGATATTTTACTACCGCTCACGTGTCGAAATTGTCAACGTCACTGAAATCACTCGAAAACTATGTATAATTAAGTTGGTATGAAACTATTGGATCGCTGTTATAGTATAAAAGTCGTTTTTCTCAGAAACAAATCACTTCGCCGCTAAATGTATTGAAAGGAATCGAATAATTTATAGTTTTACATAATTATGCAAAACTCTGGTCTCCACTCAATAATTTAGTTCATTGACAGACAGCAATGATAGTGAATCCATCGAATAGCCCCAATAGAAACAATATTATCAGCTTTCTTTTCACAGTTTCATTTAACTCATTTTAATTCCAAACTCTAAAATAGAAATAAAAATAGACCGGAGCCAAGTCTAGTTGCCCTATAAAAGTTCTTCACAGCCTGTTTTATACATAAATGTTCTTACCTTTTCTTTAATCCACCAACATAGCTTGACACTTAACACCCCTTTACGCAAGCTGAATTGAGGTGAGTCTCAAGAGTTGAATGGAAAGCTAGGGGTCGGCCACCGTTGGTCGTTTGAGGTTCCTGTAAAAATATAAAATGGTTTTTATAACAACCTCAACAAGAGAATGTTCATAACTTGTTTATACTGCGATGTAGGTACTTAATAGTTAGAGGGGCAGTGAAGTTCGCTAGGAGTTTTGACTAGCAACCAATTAGATATTCACGAAAATGGCTGACAATTAATTTTTAATTAGTATAAAGTGCGTCCAGATTAATTAACATGACAAAATTAGTATGGATGATATGTATGATATTATATGTATAACAAAACATCCATCCATTTAGCCGAGGATCTCAAGAGACGCAAATATGCAGGTATTGACAGAGCCTACACATTTGCTCCCTTTGGAGTCGAGACCCTAGGTCCGTGGGGTACCGAGGCTCTCCGGGTTTTTAAAAAGTTATCTGAGCGTCTGGTCGACGCGACGCGTGACCCGAGAGCTGGCCATACAGCGGGGCAATGCAGCCAGCGTCTTGGGGACGCTTCCGACTGGTATAGATATGGATCAGTTGACCTACCTGTAGATTGTTTGCAACAGTCTGCAGTTACTTTAATTGTTTCAATTGTAAATACTAGTTCTATTTTGTTTTTATTATCCATATTTAATCATTTATTACTCTGGCCTCTGGACACACCTTGTATCTCACTATCACATCATATTAACTTAACTTCTACGTGCCGTTTTCGCCTTTTTTTCAAGTGAAAAATTGACTTATTAAATTGGTCACTTTAAAATATAGTAATTTTGTATAGTAATAAAAACTATTTTGCTTTTAATTTATTTACAATAGAATTAATAATACGAAGAACATAATAAGCCAATTTTTTACTTGAAAATAACATAATAAGACCACATTCTCTTCAAACACTATCTTTTATGTATTTGCAATAGGTTCAATAATACGTTTAGCTGTTTTGAAGGAGGTAAATGGAAGAGGAATACAAGTACATGGCACAGGTCGTCATTAAAAATATCTGCCTGTATGTTATCTTTTCACGCCTAACCGGCTGAACGGATCTCAATGAAATTTGGCAGAGAGGTAAATGGTATCCAGGGGATGGACATAGGCTATTTAAAAAGCGCGTGCGAAATTGCGAGTAGCAGCTAGTAAGCTTTAAATTTGGTGTACCTGTAGTATTAGTACATTTAATTAATTAATATTATTTACTTAAATTTAGCATCACCTTAGGGATAAAAAATAAACCTATAACGATGTTGTTTCTAAAGTAAATGTTGAGCTGGTTTCAGCATTCCGGCATTCAGGGATACGGACCGGAAGAAGAAGGAGATTATTACAACTTTTTATTGACATGCCTAACTTTCTGAATTCCATTGCCACCATGAAGATATTACCATTTGAAAGGTGAAACTTTGGCTCTCAAATATCAATTATGAAAGTGCTGACTAGAATTTAGGGTTGTCAGGTTGGTTAAATGTGACTGTTCTGTGCTGGACCAATTACCTAACTTGGGCTGAGGCGCGGCGTGCCATGAAATTTCAGCTGAATCGAGGTTCTACTTTGAAACTATGCATATCTTATCCATTATAGTTTGATGTTTTATTATCGTGTGCATAATTTTACAAGCTCGAGTTGGTTATTGTGAGCGTCAAGATCAGCTAAAGACTGTGACTGACAATTTTTTACAGCTCTCTAACAAAATTTCTAAGATTTATTTATATTTACAGTACAGGAACATCCTAATAGATATATATCTAATACAATCTAAAAGAACTGATATGGATCAGTTGAGCTACCTGTAGATTGTTTGCAACAGTCTGCAGTTAGCTTAATTGTTTCAATTGTAAATACTAGTTCTAATTTGTTTTTGTTATTGAATTGTAATTTTCTTTGTCAATAAATTAATATTTAAAAGGTAATTATCCAAATTGTCTTTATATTTGTTTTATTTTATATTTTATTTAGGTATACTTATAAAGAAGTTTTTTTTGCGTTTAAGATGAGTGAACACAGTTTTATATTTTTTGACGGGAGTTATTTCTTTGAGTATCAATGTAAATTGTAATCTCCTATTGGAAACTTTAATAAACTGTTCATTCCGCGAAAGTTCAAATAAACTTTAACTATTGCAGATATTATAACCACCATAGAAAACCACCAGGTTATTTACAAATAAAAAACCTAAACGTAACAGCTATTGACTAGAGCCCACGTAGGACCGCAAAGTTGCAAAACCACTAAACTGCGTTTACCTACTGAGCACTTTCATTAACATACGACACTTGTGGTTGTATGTAAATAAATAGGATTTGAATAATAAAGCAAACCAGGGCCTTTAACGTATACTAGACTACTTTCTACAAGACACTTTATTCACTCTGAAAAAAGTAACGTTGTCGCTAACGTAAGAGATCTCAGCATTTTATGTTTCGGGTCCGAAACCACGCTAGGTGGGGCACAATATCTATTTTTGTTCTACTCTCCTCTATCAGCAGTTATCTCTGTACTAACACGCCTGAGATCTATCAATGATAAAGCTTTTAGAATCGGACTTGTACCTAGTTTTGGACATAAAAAGTTAAGATTTTTATGGGGTAAAGTAGAGATGACCACAGGACCGTGTTGGATGGCTCTTCGGGAGGCCAGATGACAGCAGTGGAAAAAAATCCGGCTGTAAATGATGATGATAATTAAAGAAGATATATACGAAATATATTCTGAAACCTAAGGTTTAGCTTTTTCTGGACAAAATGTATCTTTATACTGTGCATCTAATATTAGTTTGAAAAATTCCAAAAAGGAAGTAGTTTTTAGAACGTTTGAGTACTACTGCCTACTTGATAACGATGGAACTCATACTGCCAAAATGCAACAAATTACTCAAAATCTCTCGAAAACTATTAATCTATGAAACTATTGGATCGCTGTCATACTACAAAAAGTAGTTCCCTAGTATTCGTTTGGGGCGCTGCAAGGAGATATAGTATGTATAGGAAACGTCAACTTTTATAGTTTAAATGTCAATAAGGCCCCAGGTTAGAGTGCATCTCACCTATCAAAAAACTAGACAGTTCCACGGGCGATTTCCAGAGAGACAGACAGAAAGACAAATTCAAATTCAAAGTAAGCCTTTAGACCTTACAGGAATTTAGGACACGTCACAAAATTTAAATTACATAAATAAAACTAGGAAATAAAGTGATCACTTTGATTTTTTTTTCACTTCAATATTTTTAAGGTAAATTAAAGAAGCGAACATGAAACCTGTACCTTAGGTTGTTAGTTTTCGAGTTGGAGCAAACCTTGTACCAAGGTTTTTTATCCTCTAGATAATCTGATATTTTGTAGTAAGCCTTTTTACATAGCATATGTTTGACAATTTGTTTGAATTTATTTATTGATAAAGAGATACTGTGTTACTTTCGCGCAGTATTGTGTGATTTCACACTAGTCCCCTAACTGGCCGCGCTACAAGCAGTCCCCTGATTGGCCGCGCTACAAGCAGCGAGCTGCAGTTTAAACTGAAATATATCGATGATGGTTTTGGCAGGCGGTATTATTTGCAAGCTTATTTTGTATCGCGCCGTTTGTTTGTACAGCATAACCGAAGATCAATATTGATCAGATAAGGATATGTTTTTGGTGGAGAGCGAGAGCGAGGATGGAATCAGATATTAAACAATAAAGTTTTTAGTTCAAAAATTTTATCCACCGCATGCAATTTTTTTTAACGGCTTATAGGCCGATCTCGAATTCGCTTCGATAAACGGTAATAAATACTTTTTTTGAGAATCAAGAGAAACCCTAAAAATTAAATTTTGATGGATCGAAAAAAAAGCTAACTGGACGTAGTCACCCCTTCAAGTACTGACCGCGCACGACTTAACGGACCTACATAATATATTATTACATTATAGAAATGGATGTATTTTAATACATAATTTTTTTTTATAGTGGTAACGTGTATTATCTAGCAAAATAAGTTTTTATATTTTTATGTATGTTAGATTTAAGGTATATATTGATATGGACCGTAGAATAAGTTAATAAGATCTACACCTACTTGTTCTAATGTTGTCTGTTATAAATGTAATATTATTAATAGATAACACCCAGGACAACCTTATCAATTATCTTTAGATCGTACAAACAATTGTCCCGAGGCGGGAATCGGACCCGCGACCCTCCTGCGTCGCAAGCGGACTTTTACCCGCTGCGCCACAGAGGTTGTCAAATTAGGTAGGTGTAGATAGTGGAACCCTCCCTATTACGAAGCCAAACACTTGATACATTGCCACAAAAACCACATCTAATTAATAATTAATTAATTTACTATTAGTAGGTATGTGCCATAATGATGTGTGAATCTACTTTGTAATGAAGGTGAAACCAAAATTTTTATTAAAATAATAATAAATACTCTAAAATTATCTTTTGAATAATAATAATGTATATCTTTTGCATGAATATAACCTGAATTAGTATTTATTTGTTATACTAAGAGATCTTGCAGATAAGAGTACATTTGATGAATAAATAAATAAATAAATAATCGTACATGATCTCATGCATGCTATACTCTCGACATATTTAATGCATACACGTTCAATATCGGTCAAACGTGTTGTGTCATATAAATTATTTTTATCTTTTAATTCACAATATGACAAAAGTGCCATTTCTATTAACAAAAATACACTCTCGTTCCTGCAGGCCACAAAAAATTTACACAAAAAACAAAGCTGTTCTCTGTTCTAGAATCCAAGATATTTAATGTCAACAAAGTAATTAATTAAAGCTTAAAAAACTGACAACATAATAGAAAACAACAATATAAAATCAAGGTTATTACAAACTTTAGCAACCGGATTATTGCACAAACGCAGCGAAAACGAATCAAATTTGAATTTGAACACGGTCGGGAGACGAATGGAATGATAAATAAATAAAATTTATTCAAAGAAACATAAATAGATAATACATTAGTGCACTAAACGAATAAATAAAGCTAAGTATAACAATTTTGCCTGAACTACGTAATCCTGTGTTTCAGGCGACTACTGCCGCCTACTGTGCTAATCTATGCCTATAATTATTAAATAAAATAATCAGATACTATTACGATAAAGGCATTTAGTTTAACAATGTTGTTTATGTTACAAACTATTTGTGTATATGTAGACCGTACTTAAATTGACTAAAACTAGATTAATGCTGAATGAAAGCTGTCGATACCAAAAATAGTAGCAAACTTCTGCGGTTCGCTCCGACGATACCAGTGTTGTGAAATATTTTTCACCAATATTGCATTGATTATGTAACCCAAAAAAATGTATATATAATAAATAATAATAACTTTGTTTACAAAAAAAAACTATAATTCTAGAACTCCGTACACTAATAATATAAATGAGATTGTTTGGATGGTTGGATAGATGAATGTTAGTTACTTCTTCACACCAAAACCTCTCCATAGATGGGACTGAAATTCAGCAAAGGTGTAGCTCTTGACCTGGAATAAAACATAGCTAGGCTACTATTAAATACATAAAATAACATTTTTCATGTGAACTAAATAACCTTTAAACGTTTCCATAGAAACAACGCATGCGAAGCCACGGGCATAAACTAGTATTTTTATAATATTTTGTGAAGTCTATAAACGCTCTGCTTAGACAAGTCAGTAGGTATAATGGAATTGCAGAAGCAAGTTTTGGCGACAGTATTCAATAGAATACTGTCGCCAAAACTTGCTGCTACTACTAATACTGTTTCGATCCATCAGATAAGATACGCCAGGTACGAGTACCTCTAGCTCCGCGGTGCAGCTTGCGCCTTATTACCTACAAAGCTTTGTGGCACAGGTATAGAGAGGCTGAAAGTGACAAAATAAACTAAAATCTACGAGATTACATCAAAAAGCGTTTCTGTAACAAAAACTTCTTTAATCTATTTATTTCTGTTATATTTCATAATAATTACTGAGCCTCGAGTCCCGTTGACGGTGGTATCTAGACGTGATCGTGACGTAAAATTTTTTTTGTTTGTGATTAGCGAAGATCGCTATCCCCACGTTAGAGGCGCTGTACCAAATCCTATAAAATGAGACGTCACGATAATCACCATCATCGTTTTCTGCACCTTAACAACGACAACGTTTTTCAGATAAAACAATTCAGTTAACTTGACTTTTATGAAATCCACTTCGACTTCGACGGGACTTGAACCCGCGAACCTTCCTTCAGTACTAGTGCGCTACGAGGTCAAGTGACAGACGATTCGAAAATCTTTGTCCCTTCCTACGGACTCTAGCGCCCACTTGACTTTTAGCCTAACCTCTGGATACGGTTGATTAAACTGAGAAGCAATGCGATAAATATAAAATAATTTAACAGCCAAAGCATCGTATTTAAACAATACCCAGCTTTTTAAAAATTGAGGTAATTACAACCCCTGAAACTTAAAAAAATAAGCTAAAACGAAATTTTCGATGTAATTCATCATCGTACTTATGATTCAAAACCAAAAGAACCGAGATACCTTCACAGATATTGATAACGCCTATTATGCCCTGCGTACTTTTAGACTAGGATTGAGAATATGACGTCATCTCTCATGCTATCCTGCTCAGTTCGAATCCAATCAGAGCAGGACAGCATGAGAGATGACGTCACTCTTAATCTCATTCTTCAAGCACGCAGGCTATATGTTTGCAGCTACCATAAGTCTGATGAAATAACCTACACCACACGTACAGGTAATACGAGTTACGATGCTAATACCGTGGCTTCTAGTCACCTTAATCCACGTAGTACGCCTTTGCCTCAATCTGGCGTGAAAATCCGCACTCTTTCCATTCCGCGCGAGGTGCTCAAAACATCCACATAAGCTTTTTAGCGGCGCACGGCACGTTCAGGTTTCGTTGCTTTATGTAAGTTCGGTGGCTAGTGGTGAGGCTAGCAGCCAATCAATTATATATATAGCCTTTACATCCACAAAGCATGGTTCAGTTCCAGAGTTCAATGGATTATGTAGTCAATTCGCAATTAGTGAACAGTTTCCGTATGAAATTAGTGTCGTGTTTCTGGCTGTATGCAATACCTAGATGTCACATTATAATAAAGATTGGTCCAATAAGAGATGCACTTTTGTCAATAATTTCCGAACGAATCAGGGGGCGCGGGCGTAGTGTCTGTGCGTTGCTTGGTTTGTGTAATTTTAGTTACATTACACGGGAAAACAGCGCGCGTTTTGTGTACGCGCATTTAATGAGATCAATCAATCTTATGTAATTGTTCGACGACAGGCCCGATGATATTGCCTATTGCCGTCCCTACAGTAACGTTCAGTGAGTGGAGGGCTCACTGATGTTTCAACCCGGGATTCTCTGCCGCCCAATACAGCCATTTTTGTTTATTGACAAATCCGTTCAGGTGAAAATAGGCTTCATCCAAGAAAAAGGATGCTATTGAAGTTGGGTGAAGAAGTCGAGCATTTTATTAGCTAAATTCAATCTCGATTCAAAGTCTGCGGCTTCAATTCTTGGACTAGTTGAACCATAAAATATGAATGGATTTCCATTATCCCGACGCTGGGCATGCGGGTTGGGGATCGCAGTTCGGTGGTAAATCTGTTCTGCTTCCATAATCGCCTTTTACGACACCCGACGGAAGAGTTCTAAGTTTTTCTGGAGCAAATTGTAAGCCTGCATCACAAGGAAAAGTCATATTATCATCATTATAATGTATAATCATTTAGGTAAGTTGTGTTGTAAAAATGCACGATGACCTCGAAAGTCTCATGACTGAAACAAAAAACTAAATTCAAACAGCCGGTAGCCTCAACTGCACACCAATTGGATACTGCTATACATATAATGTTATAAAAAGCACATAAGTTTCTAATGTTACAGAAAATAAGAATTTTGCTCGTTGCTGAAGTTTGTTTGTGTTTGTGAGTATTAGAACTAAGATGTAGTGTAAATAAACTTGGAGAATAACTCTTTGTGGCAAGCAGAGTTAGTAAAACATGCAATAGTTGTACGTGTCTAGAATTTGTAGCACTAGGAGAACCTAAAAGTATTCTGTAAACTAGATTTTTGTGGGTAAAAACGATGAATAGAATTGTGTATGGCTTGGAAAGTGCTACGTAGTGTCAGATAGAAACGAGATTTATAAAGTATTGCATTGATTTCTCATTTTGTTATTGTTTGAATTGTTTGTTTTGTGTTGGCTTTTAATATTCTGTTAACTGAATTTTGTAAGTTTGAAAGTGCAGGTCCTATTCTGATTCTTTTTCTATCATGGATAGGTAAGCTCCATCCTTGGTACCTACCGATACCCATACCGATACCGATTACCTAATCGGACTTGGTAAAAAAATGTAGGAAGGCCAAGCCCATTACGTATGCATATATGTATGGCCCAGGTCGGATGATGTCATGCGAAAAACTACTCACACTCAGGGTAATTTCTAAGATATCAAATAATAACGGCTAACAATAGCTACCGGCGCTAGAGTCCTAAGGAAGTCCCAAAGCTTTTCGACTCCCACGACACTTGACCTCATGGTGTAATTGGTAAGTGCATTCTCGTACTGAGGGAAGGATGCGGGTTCAAGTCCCGACCAAGTAGAAAAATTGTAGGGATATTATTTGATTTCTGATGATGAAGCTATCATTTATCATTTTAACTGAATGCTAAAAGCTACGTTTTATCTAGGTATCATGGGTTTTGATTATTCTGTGTGTGTAATTATAATAATTATATCGTGTTTCTAATTTCCATGATTTTGGGCAGAAATCATGGAAATAAGAAATTAGAAATTCCTATTGTTCACCCGATTCTTTGGGAATTCCCATGGTTCTCCCGATTACTTGCGAGGCCCGAAGCCAACAGAACAGAAGCTCTTTCTGAGAGTTAATCTAAAGGTGAAGGTTATTATTATCTACTACGTGAGCGAAGCTTGTAGAAGCCTAGTGATTAAGACGATAACGTAAACTGCAGTCATTGCCTTCACCACTATTCCTTTCATTATTGATAAAGTACAAACAAAGCCTGGTTTGAACAAGTTACAACGGAATAAACCCGACGACGTTGAGGTTTCAATTAAAACTTTACATCAAGTTTCTCTACTTATAGGCGAAACTTTAAGCTTTGTTAATGGGAAAATTTCAATAGTAAATGATATTCCTAGTTCCATTTGCTTTCTCAAGAGGCGCAAATATGCAGGTCTTGACAGAGTGCGCATAAATTTGCTCCTTTTGGAGTCGAGATCCTAAGTCCGGCGGCTGGTGAGGCTCTTCGGGTTTTTAAATATGTGACCCGAGAGCTGGTGAGCATCTGGCGCAGCGCTTCAGCATTGCCATACAGTAGGGCAATCCAGCGTTTGACGCTTCCGATTCGTATTGATACATTATTTGCAACAGTCTGCATTTAGCTCAACTGTTTCGATTTTAAATACAAGTTCTAATTTTTTTATTCTATGGTTGTTGTTTTCGTTGTAAGTAAAGTATTGTTTCATAAAAAAAATATACAAAAGAATCTAAGAATATAAATACCAAAATTATACCACACACTACTTTTAAGTTTAGTAGGAGATTATTATACAAAATATATTACAAATACACTTCTTGTACTCTCCATTACTTGTGGTACACCTATCAAATAAACGACATACATTTATCGAAGCAATCTTACTGTTGCTACCTCCAGAACATATATTTTGGCTACCGAGCGTCCATTCCGGCGGATATGAAACTATTTCTCGTACGGTCCGAGAGAGAACTAATCACAATGGACATAAATACCTACCACGCCTCAAGGAGTTTCAATTAAGTCCCAGTGCCTGTATTCGATAGACGATCGGGGTGGGGCCAGGCGCAGGACCATCGGCTTGAAGTACTTACTGAGGCATTTTGTCGTACCACCGCCAACTTCCTGACTCCTGACCGTGAGTGTAGAGCTGTCATATGGAAGATATACCCACAAATAAATATAAATATAAATAAATTTAGTAAGAAAACATCAAAATCGATCAACTATCGAAATGTTTGTTTTATTTTCGCAAATGTAGGTACCTACTTGTTTAATTTTTGGTAGAGCGCGAGCGGTACTCTAGTTTCAAAAGCCGCTCCTCTTACATTTTTGGTACATTGTTGGCAAGCGCCAAAAATCCGTTCGCGCTGAGCACCGACAGTAGCACAGTAATAAATGGTAAAAAAAATTACAACATGAAAAATATTGTTCACAACTCCGCCATTTTTTAACCGACCTGGATCGGCTGTATGTACGTTCTTTCATGAATGTTCGTCGATTTCTCGGTCAATTATGGACCGATTTAGAAATTTTTTTCGGTATTGTGCCTATGGACAATAGTTCCATAAAAAAGTAACTCCCGTGGAATTAGTATTTGTCGCAAAACTTAAAAATAGTGTAAAATTTACTTTTTAAATTATTAAAAACAATCAAATTATTATTAAAGGTCCGTCTGCGACGCAGGAGGTTGCGGGTCCCGCCTCGGGACAAATGTTTGTAAGATCTGAAAATATTTGTTTCGGGTGTTCTGGGTATTTTCTACGTATAATAAAAATATCTATGTATGTATGTAATATATTAATAATAAATAAATAATGCTGGACAATCCACACAGCATCATCTAGCCCCAAGCTAAGCAGAGCTTGTGTTATGGGTACTAGATGACTGATAAACTTAATATATAATATAATACAATACATTACATAGATAGATATTTTTTTTTATTATATATAGAAAATACCCAGAACAAATATAATATTGTATTATGTATATCAGTAATCTAGTACCCATAACACAAGCTCTGCTTAGCTTGGGGCTAGATGATGCTGTGTGGATTGTCCAGCATTATTTATTTAATTTTGACTTAAAAATTTTCTGTAATTTGTAGTGATCTTATCTCATCAACACACACGAATTCGTCCACTGCTAAACGTGCCACCCCGAACAAGGGGTTTGCCATAATCCCCACGCTTGGCTGGCGGACTGGTCGCAGTGGAGGTGTTAACGTAAACACAGAAGGAAGTTGATCTCTTGTAGGTTGTAGTAGGCTCTTACGACATCAGCGACCTTACCTGTTACGAATGTCTTACATTTACCAGCGAAATGTCAAAATAACATTTAAAACCATTTTATCACAAACCCTTTTTAATTACTGAAAACCACCTCAACGTCCAATTCCAATCTGATGCGTGGCTCAAAGTACAAAGTAAACAAGAGATCGATACATCGCAGTTTTATTTGACAACGGTCATCAAGTAGCCAGAAATTGGAAACGTGCCCGCTCGCTAGTGAAAAATTGAATCCAGTGATAGACAATTTATTCTTATTTGATTTAAGGATGTAACTGTGTGGATGGTTTTGTACAAACGAAGTTTTGGTATTGTTCGTTGTTGTCAGGGTTATGTGTTGTGTGGAAATATACACACCTATTTTATTTGCGATATAAAAATACGGATTTATGATAAAATAAATACGTAATAACGCTGGACAATCCACACAGTTTATATGATACTTGACTGCCAAGTTGGTAGCGTGTTCATCCGTTCAACGGGGTTCTAGTCTCGGGTCGAACCAAAATAAAATAGTTCTTGGGATTTCTAGCAAGAATATACAGTACCGAACTTCCTGAATCCGGGCTGGATTCAGGAAGTTCGGAAAGCATGTTGAGTTTATTAAGAAGAAGCTTAAAAACTGGCTCGTTGAGTAGACGTTCTATACCTACGACGAATTTTTAGATTCTCAATAATGTTAACTAATTGTTATTAGATATTATTATTATTATTTTGACAAATTATTAATTAAATGTTTATCTGTTTATCTGTTTGAACTTCTGGTCCTGACTATAGATTCGAAGCTGGCTTACAATGGTTTCCATCAATTGGTGTTTACCTGCTGTTAACGTGTGGACCCCAAAAAAACCCGGTAAATACTGGTGTTTATACATAAATTGTTATTGTTATTTATCCAACCTTAGGATGATTTAATACTTATATTGTGAAAGCATCGATCTTGTTCACTTAGAACAAGATCCGTCAAGTGCGAGTGTGACTCGCGCGTTGAGGGTTGCAAACGGTTGTGAAGTATACCAATGTACTGTAGGTACTGCTAAGGGACTTCGCTATTTGATGAATACCTAAAAATTAAAGGTTCATTTTAGATGTATTGGTTTGCAAACTTCGGGTAATAGTGAAATTGTCGAGTTTTTTGATAATATTTCAATAAGTATGAAACCTAGAGAAATTTTAAAAACTGTTTTGAGATGTACAAACCAATACCTTTCATTTGATACCCCACTAGGTGAGGTAGCCTCCCCTTTTGAAAATTGTCCCCCCCCCCCTTTTGACCATTTTTCAAAACGTGGTCTACTTACAGACTTCTTTATATTTTTCCTGTAAAATATAGATTCATATCTACAAACGCTACATACATATCAAATGGATCGCTCTGCAAACTTCGGATATCAGATACGGGGGGATGGGGGAAAGGGTGTATGGGTATTTTTCGGCTTTTTTCAAAATACAGTGTAAACTCCATGTAACGTCACTCTATTTAACTTTAACGACAAACTCCCTTAAGCGTCGAAATCAATTGGCTTTGGTTGGTTTAGCTTGTCTGTCATACAATGTTACACTCTACATAGCATTACACCCACTCTCAATAACGACAACAATTGAGTAATAACAAGTACCTTTTAAGTTGCTAAAATTAGTAAAAACTGCGCAGCTGTGTACGATCTATTGTCGCTTTATTATCCTAGCCCGCAATAAACTCGACTGTAGGCATCATGCATACCGAACTTTCTAAGAAATTCGTTCTTTTGTTTACAAATTGGGATTGCTTGTACGTGTAGACTGTTGTTGACCATGACTCATAAGTAGGAGTCATAAATTATCTAAAAAAATACAACAAAATTACTGGTGCAGCAAAAGACGTCAGACAAAAATAACAGACTATACGCAATAGCGTTCAAATAACATTCTTTTTTATGCACATAACTACTAACAATAGTCGGAAATAAACTTTTTCTTTTTCTAATTCTGATGTTTCTTCTCTCCATTTAATGACAACTCTCTATAACGCCATAAAATTCACAGTCCCTTCAGTGTCGTTATATAGAGTTTACACTGTATTTCAAAAAGTATGAAACCTACAGAAATTTCAAAAACTGTTTTCAAATGTACAAATCTCTTTACAGAAAAATTCATTTGAATTTAATGAAATTCATTTCAGTAAAAATTGTAATGTAGAAATTTTATAAGAGACCTACAATGTCAATCGGGGTATTATCAAATGTAATTTTTTTTTTTATTTATTTTAATTTTTTCTTTAAATCTGTACAGGCGCACAGAATGTACTTTTATTTTAAATATCACGCTATTTGCTGCTGTGGTTGCTGAGATATTAAAGACGGAAAAAAGGATAGAAAAAGCGAGACCAAGGGCTGGGCTAGTAACTGTATATGAGGACCTCTCTTTCTTTGTATGGAGCGAGCTAGTATCTGTGAGTCCGTGGAGGTCAGGGGGAGACAATCTCTTTAGAATTGAGATGACAAAGGCAAATTAAACGTTCTTCCAGTTATATTGTCCGATCTCATTCTGAGATTATAAGAGACATTTTTAGGGTTCCTTGTCTATGAAGAGTTTGTAGAGAATTATATAGTCAGTCCAAGAGCTCACGCATTTTATTAACACTTGAATAAAGACACAACCTACCATTGTTCTTGCTTGTAGAACACCAATAGTAAAATGAGATAGTTTGGATATTTATATCCTGTTCACGCTAAAATTACTGATCGTATCGGGCTGAAATTTTGCATAGTTGTAGTTCTTAGATCTGGATTAACAAAGAATATTTTTAGTATTGCGTATGTGGTGCGGCGGGCGAAGGTCCGCCTGCGACGCAGGCGGTATCGGGTTCGATTCCCGCCTTGGGACAAATGTTTGTATGACCTACAAATATTTGTTTTAGGTATTTTACATCTATAATAAAAAAATATCTATCTATGTAATGTATTGTATTAAGTATCTCAGTCATCTAGCACCCATAAAGATATGATAAAGATAAAGATCATTTATTGTCAATAGGTACACAAATAACAAATACATATACTTAATTATATGTATAGGCTATGACTTGTCAATAATGTTTAATACAATTTTGCTGTAAAGAGGCAATAGTCGGGAGATAAACTTAAATAATTATGGTCCTTAAATAATATTTGACTCTAGGTTAGGTGAATTTACGAGAGTGTCAGGTAACTTTGTAGTGTAATTGATGTCCAGATGACTGTAATAGTTTTCTAAAAACTCTTTGATACTATATAGCGTATTGTCAATTAAAAGTTTTTATAATTCTAAATTAAACCTATTTTCATTTTAATTAGCTTCAAACCTAAGGGGAGCTTATTATAGAGTTTTTGACCCATTATTTTAGGGAGTCTTTTTTGAATACTTAGTCGGTGCGTGATCGGCTCTAGCATAACAGAAGCGCTACTTAGCTTGAGGCTAGATGATGATGTGTGGATTGTCCAGCATTATTTATTTATTTATTATTGGAAGAACTGGCAAAGCCCCAAACAGAATCTTTTACTATTAAAAAATCGCCCAGTGCAAGTTGACTCACACACGAAGGGTTCCGTACCGTAAAAATTAGGCAAACTTTCTAAGAAAATTAATATTTCAGTTGTTCGTCTTTAAATTCTTTTTTTTATATTTTTAATTTTTTTTTGTTATAACAGTTCAAGTGTTACTTATTTATAGAATGTTTCATGTGTCTACCTATTGTGGTTTAAAAGATACAGCCTCAACACACAAAGAACAAAAATTACCAAAATATCTCGTTTTATGTATAAGCCCCCTCTAATTTAGATACTTATTTTATTTTTAAATTTTATTATTATAGCGGCAAAAGAAATACACTTCTACACAAAATTTCAACAGTCTACCAACTCTCTTGGGGTAACTGCCGACTGTTGCAAAACAATCTACAGGTAGCTCAACTGATACATAATCAAAAGCAGTCAGATTCGTCCCCAAGACGCTGGCTGCATTGCCCCGCTGTATGGCAATGCTGATGCGCTGCGCCAGATACCCGCCAGCTCACGGGTCACGCGTCGCTTCTGGTCGAAGCCACGCGTATTTTTTTAAAAACTCAGTATTTTTTTAAAAACCCGGAGAGCCTCGGTACCCCACGTCTTGTCGGTCTTGGCTCCAAGGGCAGCAAATGTGTAGGATCGGTCGTGACCTGTATATTTGCGCTTGTTGACATACTCGGCCACATCAACCGCCGGACCAGCCCTCACGGATGTCCTTGGAAGATGGGAAGGCGCAAGTCGACACACGTAGCGTCCCACACAAATCCCTAATTCCCATGGGACTAGTGTCATTCCGTCGGGCCTTTTACCATCGTCACGCAACAGACCATTCGGTTCGAGAATAGCTGGTACGTTAACGGTACAAAGGCCCGCCGGGTGATGTCGTTAAGGCTGGCGTGGCGAGATATCCAACCGGTGCGGCGGCCCTAGTCCACGATAATCCGTGAGGACAAAGCTGTTCGACAGCAGTATCGCACTGGCATTGATGAGGCGCGCAACTCGTTGCACCCAACCGAAGACATGTTGCGATTCGAAAAGCTACGGGATCCAATAAAGTGCCAGTGTTATATGAAGGAAATGCTTGCAACCAATGGCATTATGTAGTTTAAGCTTTCATTACGTAGTTTAATAAAATTTCCTTTGACGCATCGCTTACGTAAGCAAAAAACTAAACTACAGGACCTCCTTTGTGCCCATACTTCTAGGGCTCACCTTACAGGAGTGGGGACTTTTAGCCTGAGTAGGTACTTACTTTTAATATTTTATTAGTTATTTTTAAGTAGTAGGTACCTTATTAGATGCACACAAATAAGTATTTCCGACGATTCTATCCATACCAGGTTATCTGGCAGAGATCGCTCTTGAGCGATCAGACCGCCAGTTGTCACTTATGTTAAAATTGTTTCATTTGTAAATTGTTTTTTAGTTTTAAGTGTGCAATAAAAGTATTTTCTATCAATGATTGTCTCCTCACTAGTCCAAGCAAAGTTCCGAACTGAAACTTTCTGCTTTCGACTTTTCCAGCCAACCCTCTTCTTTTGAGCACTCATTCACTGGACTAAAAAGCTAATCAATACCTACCTGTAAAGGTGTTGCTTTTTGACAATTCTATAAGATTGTTATCCCGTAATCTTAATCAGAAATCAAAGTGCTTCGATATTGCAAGCAAAAAAGTTTGTTTACATTATACCAACTTCAGAAATAGATAATAATTTCTATATTTGGTAGACATATGTAGGTATTTGGACAGTCTTCTGATTTTTAAAGTAAAGGAGACGGCTTAATTGTGTAAAATTACTTTTTTGGCTTTTTTATTAGACTTTTATGATTTAGCGCTGTTTAAGACGCAAGTTTGGTATTTGAGAACTTATTTAAGTTTGAGTTACCTGTTAAAATTATGGAAATAATTAGTCGAGAACAAAAGGTGCTTCGCATTAATAATTAAAAAAATTACGCGTACAATTACTTTTTAAAATGATACCTACGAAACAACCATCTTAAGCAATTTGTATCGTTACCTTTACTTTAACTACTTATGCGCCTGAAAATAAAAACACTATGAAGGGAATTAAAGTTTCGTATTTTTCAGTACCTATTGAACCACTTTGCTCAAATTATTTAATCAGTCCATAATTATAACCCCAAAGTTTCTTATTCCGTAGGTAAAGTGTCAGGCATCTTATAAAATTACTGTTTAATTAGTACGCAGTAGGATTCCAGCTTTACTTTACTGGTGAGATCCTCCCATGGGGAATCTGCACCTTTTATATACGTTGAACGGGGAAATTCATCCACCTATTTAATGTATTACTCGCTGGATCAGACCATCATCAACATCACCAGTCTATGCTTGTTCTATGCTGGAAATAGAACAAGCACGCACATGCAAGGCGAAATTGCACGCACATGCAAGGCGAAATTGCCCGCACATGCAAGGCGAAATTGCACGCACATGCAAGGCGAAATTGCCCGCACATGCAAGGCGAAATTGGAAAGTCTCTACTTACATCTTAGCCAGAAGAGCATAAAGTGAGTGCTTTGGTTCTTAAACTGTAAACTACTATCTTCTTCAATAATAAATAAATAAATAGAGGAACCAAAATAAATAAAAGTACCAATATGGTCAAATGTATAAAAACCAGTATTTCGATGATTTATTTATATTTTTATGAAAATCCTAAGCAAAAATAGATATATTTAAATTCCCTTAGCACAGAACATTATAACTTAGGTTAGTACTGTAAACCAAAAGCTGCAGTGAAATTTGAAAAGCGTCTAAAGCTTATTCAATTCCCTGCTTAGCGCTGCACTCCTGGAACCTCCAATACACGAATTCTGACAAAACCTATTGTAATTTAATATTTCACATACATTCCCTGTAAGCCCCGTCGGAAAACCCGAACCAAATTGAATCTGCACCTTATTGCCTCAACATACAGTTCAAACGATTATTTCCAATATGGGTAGGGGAACCAGAGTTGGCGCGACCATTTATTCAATTTTAACATTCGCTAAAAAAGGAGGAGGTTATCTATTCAACTGTATGTATATTCAAAGATTTATCAATTATAAACCAATTAATAAAAAAAGTGTTCGAAAGGGTGTAAATAAGTACTTTTTCTAAGGTGGTCCTGTTAAAGTATTAGTCTCGATGGATTCCTATTTGTCCCGTAAAACATGAGAAACAATATAAATATTATTATTATTGAATTGAAGGTTGGTTTTTCGCAGTTTTGTTAAGCACCATTTTATTAGCTAATCAGAGTTTATGTATACTGTTACCGACAGACTTAAGAGACAGCATAGTCACTTACTTCGCGCTCCCAAGGAGAGAAAGCACTGGACGTCTCAGATGTATGTGTGATCGTGGTTTTAACTGTGTGTGTCCTGTCTGTGCCCCAATCGGGGGGAGGAAACGTGACGGATGAATGGGGTCGGCGAGTGTGTGGAATGGTGGGCTCGCCGGCCATGTATGGGAGGAAGAGAAGACGCTAGTCGGGCCGCGGTAGTTTTAAATGTTCCCGTGGTTCGGCTAAAATGGCGAGAGAGGGGTCACCGGAGAGGTTTTAGTGGGTATTACGTCCATATAAGGACGTCGAGTCCCACATAATTCTGGTCGCCCGCAGATCAGTCTATTCGTAAACGCATTTATACGGACGAGAAAAAAACAAAAAAAACAAAAGGTGTATATGTGCAATGTTACGTTGGTGAAACGAAAAAGAACATATCCACCAGGCTCTCTGAACACATACGCATCGTAATGAATGTTGACACCAATAGCTCGGTGGTAGTAGAACACTGTATTGAGGAAGGACCATCGCTTTAATTATGTTTCGACAAAGACTGTGTCTTGTCTAGGGAAAAATTATTTGTTCCCCGCAAGATACGCGAGGCGATAGAGATTGGACGACGGCCCAACTTCAACAGAGATAGAGGTTGGAACCTACCACCAGCTTGGAAGCCGTGTCTCCTTGGGAAGTCAGACTTCCACAAGACACAGAGTCTCTGACACAGAGTGTACCTACACTACCCGGCACGATTGGATCTCCACGAGAGGATGACTCTCCTACTCTCCAGCATCGACAAGCAGCGTGCCCCCACCACCCCTGCCTCCGGCGCCTACGGCCCACGCGTTACGGGCTCTGACCCATAGTGACCGCACGGCAGCGGTACAGGCGCTTCGCGAACCGCACTCACCCTGATGAAGTCCCTCGTTAAGGGATGAAATGTTGGTGTTCTTCCAACACAAATAAGGTTCGTAGTTGACCCGCTTGCATCCGTAATGAACAGCATAGTCACTTCTATGAAAAAAAAACAAAATACGATCGCGCCAGCTTTAAATGACCGCGTTATACCTATATCCCGTAGAGACAAGCATTGGAATGGAATCTGAGCTTTATTGCCTTGTGTTAAGGTGTTGAGATGTTTAATACTTTATCACGTCTTTCATGACTTTGAAGTTATGAGTTTAATCTTTGGAACTAAGTAGGTAGTTAAAGAAGTAAATATTAAAATTCTACTAATATGCGAAAGGGCAAAATACATAGTAGAATTGTAATATTTACTGGGAAAAACTCTTATTTTGTGTATGTATTTATCGAAAATAAGTGTTGTAAAAGTTTTGTGATTAGTACCCAGTATTTCGTCTAGACTTTATACTATCATTAAATAACTTTTTTGGAAATTGAACACCGATAAAATTATTATATTGCTAAGAATTATCTCTACGACTGCTCTAGGCTAAGGCTTCAGACAGCGATTTTCAGATTCAAAAAGGGCCTCTTATCATTACCACGTTATAAACAACTTACTTTTATATCTGTTTAGATAAGAGGGATTATTAACTTTGAACTGAATAAAATTACCCTAACGCTGTTGTTGTTTCAAAAATGGGTGGTTTTTGAACTTTACAAGTCTCCCAAACCAAGTTCAAATTAATACCCAACACTAAAATTCAAATTCCTAGACTATATGTACCTAAAAGCATTCACTTCAAAATAACATAATCACCTCAACGATGAACCTCAAAAATAACGCCTAAATTAATTTACTTTCATCTAAACCGTAAAATAACGGGTTAGAATTCAAAATTATCCTCTCTGTTAGTAATTTGTATGCAGCCGATGTAACAGTTATAGCACAATTGGGTAACGCGTGAATGGCGATGTGACGAGGTAGCTGTTAAACATTTACAGGGGGCATGTTGATGGCAACATTAAGGGAAACACGCTCATGGTGTGAATATGGTGGCTTACAGACACGTAAAGTTTTAACCATAAAAGTCCAGTTTAAACCCACCTATGTGAAGTTTCTAGATACTAGATTCCTCCGTTGCTAGAATACTAGATAATTTGGTAAATAATGGAGTTTCATAACCAAATAAATATTTGTGGTAAATATTTTATGACAGTGGTAATTATCGTAGCAGATCACAGAGGTAGTAACAAGTTTTGGTTCTGAAAGATTACATTCATCATTTTTATTCGTGTCTCCGTATTTGAACTTGAATTTGCTTTTTGTTCGTTGCGCGTGCGCATTGTTGAACGTTTTGGTTTTATTTTTAGTGATTACATTTGTGTTGTCTTGTTATTTTCTGTCATCGTTATCATTTTGAGTAATGTTGAGTAATGTTTTCATTAATTTGCCTTTGTTTACCAAAAACATCTTTGATTCTAGAGTTTAGAATATGATTGCTTCATTTTCAAAGCTTAGCGATTTTCTTTAGCGATTTATGAGTCTAGAGAGATAGAGGTTACTGATTATACATGAAGACTCTAGATTCGATTTGGAATAAAATAATTATCTAAGGGAGTCAAATTTATTCTTTGTTTAATCTCATGCATTCTGGTATAAGGTAAATATTAAAATGATGAAATGAGTAGATAGTATACAGGTACAATCGTCATCGTATGAACACAACACAATGATAAAACGCTTTTCCTTCATTTTGGTATTGATATTTTTTTATTTGTCTTTCCTAAAAATAGAGTTAAAAAAGTAAAGTAAAAAAGTATTTATTACAGCAAAGGACATAGGTGATGCAAAGAACATAGGTGCACATTCTTAACTCTGTACAAAACAAGATAGGTATATTAGGAAGAGCCACAATTATCTATCACACAAACAATAAGAGAAGAGCAAATAATTATGTCATTTGCAGACAGCTATTATATTATATTATTGTATTTGTCTGTTGATTTCTTCACTTGGCTAAGCCTGTACCGAAGAAACCATGAATACGAACATTTAGATCATTCCATTAAGTTAGTTACAGAAAATTTACTGTGAAAATTACAAAAATAAATAAATGAGAAAAATCAGGTAAATAATGTAAAGTTAATATTAGAGTAAGTATAATATATTAAATTGAAAGTAATTTAGTATAATTAGTAGTATGTAGAATTTCTTCAGTTTTATGATAGTTTAATGTGGTAAGGCAATATTTTATTATATGTTTAGGCCCAGTTACACTTTTGTTCTTAATCTGACAGTTTGCAACAACACATTATTGTAAAGACGGCTTTTTATAAAGTTTTCTGTTCGTTGTGCGAATGTAGAGTTTGTCGAGGGAGAGACTAATCTGTATACTCTACGGCAGGATACGACTTCAAAATTAGGAGAGGACAGTAATATTTTATGCACCGATAGAGCAGTTTTGAGTAAGTAGAGTTGGCGGACCGTGAGTACACTGGCATCCTTATAGATCTCCGTAGTGGGTTATCTAAAAGGCTTTTGAAGCATCACTTTTAATACTGAACGCTGTGCTCTCTCAGCGCGTATAATGAATGAAATTAGTCTTGATTTTCACACAAACCCTATAGTGTCGTACCCAACCTAGATTCTAGATGGTTTATAATCATCTAGAATCTAGACTTTTGTGTGGAGCGTAAAAATAATATCAATTTGAGACCTAATGATAAGGTACCTTTAACAAGATTGAAATTAAAGACGCAATAGGAGCCTACTTTGTTCTGTCGTCTGCAGACATTGTACAATTAATAAAGTTGTCTAAGGGCTAGTTACGAGAGGCTAGTTGCTTTAGTTTAGTTTTCAAAGATTGACAGCAAGAATATTTTATGATATGATTTATTGTTTAGCTTGTGCCAGTTTAGCCTTATGATCGCTTCTAGGCTGTTCCGCACACTCGGTGTGAACGGATCATTCGATTTAGTTGACATCTTAGTAAAACACATGTTAATTAAATTTAGAAGTGTTTTTAAATGTTCGGAAGTTTCTTCTAATAAAAATATGTCTTAGTTTTGTTGTAAATTAAGTTTTGGCTACGAAAACTAAAAAATTCATACTTGTAATTCACGTAAAAACGCTTGACGGTGTTATGGCATCTGCTCGTGACGTCACGTCTTTTATTGTCTACAGATTGTCAAAGGAATATCAGGCAAACAATGACGTATAGTCGTTACGTCATTTCACTGTATTTAGTAGGTCACCATCCGGGCTATGTTACGCGACGCGACAAAATTATGTCGTTAATTTGTTTCATGTTGGCACGAAAGAGATCTGTATTATTAAAAAACTTCACTATCTTAAAATAATAAGTTTACTCGGAGAACGACTCAATACCATTTTCGTTGCATAGGTACTGTAGCAACCTACAGCGTACCTACGTATATCCCAACTGCTACGCCGTTGAAGTATGCAACGGCGTAGCAGTCAAGATAAAAGTCAAAAGTCAAAAACTCTTTACCTCTATTTCCATAATTACAATAAATGTACGCTTAGAAAAGGTCAAATTCTTAATAATTAAACACTGACACGGAAATAAAGTGATATTTTTGATTTCAGTCGCATAGCCATAGAAGCGTGCTACGGCGTAGCAGTAAGGATAGCCGGAGAAGTGTGCTACGGCGTAGCAGTAAGGATAGCTGGAGAAGTGTGCTACGGCGTAGCAGTAAGGATAGCTGGAGAAGTGTGCTACGGCGTAGCAGTAACGATAGCTGTAGAAGCGTGCTACGGCGTAGCAGTAAGGATAGCTGGAGAAGTGTGCTACGGCGTAGCAGTAAGGATAGCTGGAGAAGTGTGCTACGGCGTAGCAGTTAGGATAGCTGTAGAAGCGTGCTACGGCGTAGCAGTAAGGATAGCCGGAGAAGTGTGCTACGGCGTAGCAGTAAGGATGGCCGGAGAAGTGTGCTACGGCGTAGCAGTACGATATACGAATTAATTGGCAAAGATAGGATAAGATAGCAAAATCACAGCTTTTGGTAGAACTATCTTTTGCCGCGGCTTTAAACGCGTTTCCCGGGATAAAAAGTAGCCTATCTGTTATTTCAGCTCCAGCAGGCGAGCAAAACTTCAGCCTTAATCAGGCACAAGACACACAACGCCAAATCTACAGAACTAATCGTTCTGTAGATTTGGCGTTGTGTGTCTTGTTACTTACATTCTAATCCTCACAATCTCACAAACTTTTGCTTTGATAATATTGTTAAGTAAATATATGTTTGATTGCAGCCGTGACTAGATTATTTGATGTAAACCGCCTAAAATACGCTCTGAGGATTATAAAAAAAAATGCTAGACGTCGTTGTTTGTATCGAAATTGTAAGCAAAGTATTTATCGTGTTCTTAACTTTATTTATGATTCAGATCGTAGTCTAAGTAATAAGTTCGGTGTTGTGAAAAATTATGTTCTACTTTCCATTATAATTTGAATAAAGCTTTTCGTGAACGTGCTTATTTTAGAAATAGCTTCTGCCTGCGGCTTCGCACGCCTTTTTTGGATTTAAAGTTAGCCTATATGTTATTCTAGGTTCAAATCTTTACGTGTGCAAAATTTCAGCCCGATCTGTTCAGTAGTTTTGTCGTTGTCTTCAGCTAAACATCTACACAAACTTTCGGAGTTAGGCATAATACTAGTAGGATAATATAATTATACAGGGTTATTCAGTGACACTGCGTGAACTGCAGGTTCTGCCTATCATCACGAACACGTTTGTGAAGACGCCAGGTCATTCTTAAACTTGGTGTTGGTCCCCCTTTTCATTCAATAACCTTCTTCTTTACACAGGTTTGTTTAGCAATAGTGGGTGTAGGAGTGGGAGTTCCGACAGTTCACGCACTGTCAGTGAATTTACCAATAACCCTGTATATCTACTCATCTTCATGTTCAACGTTTTTATTCAAAATAACCTTCCTTGGTATTTTTTTTGTCATGTTGTACCTGTACCTTTAATAAGGATTAAAAAAAACTACACAAATCATTCGTAATTCAATTCGTTTCGCTCTTATTTAAAGCAGTAAACAACAAAGCAACGTATAAGTACCTACCTTATTAAAGAATCTTCACTTAATATTATTGATTTAACATAATGTAAATAAGTCTAAATTATTGATAAGGTTGCTTAAAGCCCTTGCCAAGCGAAATTAGCCTAAAATAACCGAACAATTCAAACGCAAAAGGTCCAAATTTCCATTTGGAATTTTCTTCAGTGAGCCAAAACGAAATCACTTAACATTTCCCTAATAATAACAAAAGTTTGTTTGCCGACTGTGCCTCCGAGATAAGGCAGTACAAACATACGATTTTTTGGGGTTCCACCGCCTTTGGGCTGGAACTGTTTGGATACAATATTTGCGTTTGCTGTTCTCTCGTGAATTGGCGAGACACCCCTCTTAAGCTAGAAACCGGCTGAGCCCACGCCAACATTATGAGAGAGATTATCTAGACGCTTGAATTTGTATGAAAACAAATGGCCTAAAGACACATCATATCTTACACACTCATCATATTATGCCACGCCACCCGACGTTTTCTACATTTCGTCGCATTCGTTGCGTGGCGTGGGCTCAGTCTGCTTCGTTGTATTTCATAACAGTTGCTGTCTTGTATGTAATAAATTGGTTATCCAGGCAGAATGCAACTGGGGAATAAAATAGCCCGGAAAAATGCGGCCTCTTAACAAACCACTTAGGTACCTAAAATAAAAACACGGCGCTGTCAACAAGCTTCCATAGTGATCCATACGACACTGGTGACTGTACCTACGCACGGCGAAATAACCGTAGATTTAACGGCGAAAGAACGTGTCAAAATAGTCAATAGTTTTTGTGCCAAAGGCTCAAAATAGTCGGTCTTCAAAAATGTTGAAGGCATCTGTTAACTGACAGCTCGCGGGCGGCTCGCATGAAGCTTGCGGTAGGACATTTAGCCAATGTAAAATGTATCAAAAGATTACGAGTAAATAAGTAAAAGTAGTACCTATGTAGAATGTGTTTATGTATGAGTAAATATTTGAATGCTTATTGATGTGCTGTGCGTATGCCGGGTACCTTTCATCCTGCAGTGCGTTCGTGGCCTTACAAAATATAGAGCCCGTATTATCTACACTGATCTAGGTCAAAAGAGATTGTTTATAATAAAACGCAAAGTGGAACCCTCTCCGAACGCGACTTTACACGTCCAAGCATATTTTCTCTTTGTTTGTGTATAAACAAAAAGTCAAGCGTCCGATAATAATTTGCTTGTATAGTTTACGATAGCTGTGTATTGTATCGTTTATAAGACAATACTTTGAATAAATTGGTGAGTTTATCATTGTTTGTTGTTCATGAATAAATAAAATATAAGATTTCTCTTATTAGTAAATTGTTATGTAAAGAAATTCGAAATGAACGTTAAGATAGTTCGGGATTTTCTAGGTGCGTCGGTTAGGCGACGACCAGTTAAATGACCCTGGCCAGACCCGTTCACACCTTGGCGGTATTTGCTACCCAGAGCGGTAGCGAAACCCGAGTGAGTATGCGGTAATCCTAGTGTCAATAATATACTCGATAGAATACCGCGGATCGCGAAACCGAGCGCGAATTCCAAGCGAAACTTAGCACTGGCGCTCTGGGTAGCGAATACCGTGTTGGTGTAAACAGGTCTAACTGAGATGGTAGGATGAATAAGACAAGGTGCTAATACTGTTTTCTCTATAGGTTTCGCACTGGACTGGCTGGCGTCGCCGCAATACACAAGCTGGTGGTGATCTGCGTAAATGTTGACAGTAGGTACTCGAAGGGAATAAAATGAAATCGACTGTTGCTCTGTTTCAGACATGAACCAATCTTTAATTTAAAAGAGTTTGAAATTAGAATTGTTTGTTTGATCTGTGTGGTGCAACGGGCGAAAGTCCACCTGTGACGTAGGAGGTTGCGGGTTCGATCCCCGCCTCGCGACAAATTTTTGTACAATCTGCAGATAATTTTTGCGGGTATTCTGGGTGTTCTCTATGTATAATAAAAAATACCAATCTTTGTAGTTATTAAGTAAGTATATCAGTTATCTAGTACCCATAACACAAGCTCTACTTAGCATGGGGCTAGACGATGCTGTGTGAATAGTCCAGCATTATTTATCATGTGTCTATAAAGAGAACACAACGAGTCAGGGGAAAGCAGCATATGATCGATGCCACGAACATAAACTAGAGGTGAATACTCGTATTTAGATTCATACATTAGTACATGTAGAGCCCTAGCTGATAGAGCATAAACAAAACCGTTAATGGCCTCCGAGTGAGTGAGTTCTGCAGCGCGGGGTATCAGCTATCTAGAGAGTAATACGTGGTCGGAAATTACATCTAGACTATCCTATTCTACGTTTATTTGTCGCCCTGACTCTCAATATATAATATCTCTGTTTAGGATTCAGCCTAAATCTGTCCCTTAATCTGTTCTATAGTAATATAATAAATCATTAAGTTCAGGCAAAATTAGTCAAGTACAGGATGTAAAATACTTAAAAACAACGGCCCATATAAAATATATACCTTAGTTTAACATACATAAAATAAACCTATTTACTAGCACGTAGTGTCGGCGACGTGTGACACGCAATATGTGCTGCGACCGGTAATCGTCCGCGAAAACGTCGAGACAGCACATTCTTCGGTCTAACAGGTCCATGCGACATGCATGTATGTACCTCTATAGGCTCTCAGTTCTTTATCCATTGTAAAATAATTTATAATGTAAACGTCATTTTAAACACTATTATGTGGCGCGGCGGGCGAAGGTCCGCCTGCGACGCAGAAGGTTGCGGGTTCTATTCCCGCCTTGGGACAAATGTTTGTACGATCTGTAAATATTTGTTCCGGGTGCTCTGGGTATTTTCTATATATAATAAAAAATATCTATCTATGTTATGTATTGTATTATGTTTATCAGTCATCTAGTACCCATAACACAAGCTCTGCTTACTTTGGGGCTAGATGATGCTGTGTGGATTGTCCAGCATTATTTTATTTATTTATTTATTTATTAGATTATTCTAAGCAGTGTGTAACTCAATACAAATGTTTTGAGTAATTAATGTTTCCCCTGCAGGTGGAGCTAACGGCGCTAGACTCCGAAGGAAGTCCCAAAACTTTTCGACTATAACGTCACTTGACCTCGTGGAAGGTTGTGGCGGATCCCGTCCTAGTCGATTATTTTTTGTGAGGATTTAATTTGATTTCCTAAATGAAGTCCTATAACAACAATCTAACAATCATCCACAAACCACATGCAATATCTTATCGAAAACGCAATCATAATGTAAAAAAAATCTTTATACTACACCTGCTCGGAAAGTGACTTATTCCTTTTCCAAACTTGAGCTAGAAAGTACGCCATTGCAGGCGTCGGTAGAGAATAATGTTTGTAAATCCATTTCTAATGTGTTATTTTTTTTTCATTTTCTGTAATTTCATCCTTTGGCTAGGGTTATTTTCATTTATTCCGCGTCCGCCAAAAAAAGAACGAAGACTGTTCAAAAAAATAATAATAATAACGTTTATTGATAATAATAGTAATTACGTTTATTGAAAAATATTTGAAACTTAAAATTAAAATTACATCGTTGATCCCCAAACTAGGATAAACCTGTATCCTGTAAAAAGAACCAAGTGCATGAGGCATTCGCGGAAATTTCTTTGAAATTTACATTTGAGTTAGATAATTGTATGAATTCTACAGAATGTCGTAGAGTGATAGTGAAGATTTGATGACACTGCCAGTAATAAAACAATGTGCTCAAGCAGTGATTGAGCAACTCCTTTTCAGAAAAAGTTTTATTTTCTTCGTAGGTGTAGTATAAAACGCTATTTATCATTCAGGAGAAAGTGCGATTCATACCTCGTGTGTTTAAATGACACACTCGGTAGGAAACAGTCACTTTCTTACCTCGGTTGACACATTGTCAACCGACTAGGGTATAATAATAGTCAACCGACGATTATTATACCCTAGACGCAAATAGTTAGGCAACTAGAATAGAACTTATATAACAATTTGAATACCTATTCTAATTGCCTAGATTAAGATCCATCTGTTTGTTTGCATTGAATGTGCACTTGTTTTACGTACTCGAGTCATGGAGTGATTTACCCATCCCTACTCTGTCTTCCTTTCTAAAATTAACGTTTCCTCTTTCTGTTCGGAAAGATAACACAGGCCGTGTACCCAGCACTCAACTCAGAGATTAGTTCCGAACGAGTGGTCTAAACCTAGTGCATGAGTTATAACTAACTACCTCAGTATAACTTTAGGAACTATGACGATCATAATTTTCATTTGAATTCGTGATGGTATTCTGGATTCCGAGCAGTAAAGGGAACGGTAACAGTCTGTGATAGCTAGTTATGGAATCCCCTTTGAAAGGGATTTTTAAAGGGGATTATACGAGGTGTTAGAATTTTGAATGTTTGTTTCCAGCAATGTTTATGATAATTAGATTGTTTTGAAAAAACTTAAAACCGACTTCAAATCCCCTATTTTACACTGTATTTATGTTTTGCGGGACAAATACTAATCCCACGGGAATTTCTATGGGACTACCTTGGGATCATTTTCTATATAATGGCGATATAATTTTCAAAATAGGATCTATAATTGACGGAGAAATCGACGAATATGTACATTGAAAAAACATACTTACCGCCGAACCAAGAACCTCTTCTTTTTTTCAAAGTCGGTTAAAAATGAATGAGTCAATAGCATGGTTGCGGTGGTTGGAGGATTAAATAAAAAATAGCCAAATGTTTAAATTAATAGTGTCATGAACATTTACCACCGAGAACCAGAGCCCTGAGTCCGGTTGACGTATCGAGACGTGATAGTGACGTCTCATTTTTGTAAGAGATTTGCGTAGTTCCCTGTCCGCACGATAGAGGCTCTGTACCAAATCCAATGGAAAAATGAGATGTTAAGATCGGTACTATCGTAAACTAGACTCCGGGCTTTGAGATCTGTACAAAGATGGTTCAAAAAAATCTTTAATTTTACGATCACCGACATCATCACGAAAGTTATCGACATAATTTCACTTTATCACTGAGACATGTTCATAGAGAACATGGTTGTACGCTATCAAGCAGATTTTACAAAAGTTTGCTAACACACAACAAAAATTTCGCTTTGGCCCGACATAAAATTCAACACACTCCTTCAAAAAATCACCTTTCATACAAAAAAGACACCGAATCGGTTCATTGGTTTAGGTGTTTAGGTGCCACAGACAAACACACAGACAAACTCATACCTATCAACCCTCTTTTTGTGTGGAGTTATAAAAGCTTTTGAAGCTTAAAATGTTCACTACCATACGAAACTTCGTCATTTTTCATAGCTAGTTAATTCACGAGTTATTCGTATGCGGACTGAATTGCGTTGATTTAAAAAACGTGACAGCAGACCCAAAAGGGAATTGTAAAACCAGTTACACCGAAAACGGTTGTAGATAACGTACACGAGATCGGTACCGTGGTCTGGGACTAACTATAAAAATATTTATATTTATAATATTAACTGTTCATTTATTGTTAGAAATGCATTTTAGCGCATTGAATCCGTCAGGTTATTTATTTTCTAGCACACTTTGCATTAACATGTACCGAGTATATGCCGGTCAAGTTTGGCAGCAACGGTCCTTGCTACATTCTTTCTGGGTGTGTTTTAGCTGTACTGTAAAAACCCTTACCTATTTTATTCCTCGCCTACCTATAAACTTTAAATAACTTTACCTATTAACCATAATATCCCTACTTATTTCCTGTATCTATTGTTCTAGACTATCAAATGTATAATTAATGATTAGTGTAGCCAATGATCGTCTAGTTAGCGGTAGGACTCGTGCTGGGAGTTGTGCTGTAATAGTAACCAGATTATTTTAGGTGCTAATAACAAACGACCTTCTAAAGTTAATTCTAAAGTTAATTTAGTCCCTGAAATTCTTTGTATTAATTTATTAACTTATGTAAATTTTCAACGTTTCGAAGTATTTATGTCATAAAATTTTATTGTAAGCATGGAACAATTCTAGAAAATTACTTATTGTCAAATAGGTAATTTTCTTTAATTTTCTTTTCCTAGGATTAACAGCTTAGTAGATTTGTAGATACTGAAAAAATAATTTTTAATTCTGTCTTACTGATTTTAATACGGCATAGGATAAAAGCCCCACCATCCGCTTCTAACGTACTTTTCGACACCTTACATAGCTCCCACCATACGAGGTCCACAAACTGACAGGCTAGACCATCGAGTTTTAGACTATGGAACATAATCACAAATACTCATTGTTCATAATTCCAGGCATGTGCAAGAGGACTTTATCTTTTAACAATATTCCTAAGTCTAGACATACATACTTAGTTGGAATTTAAGCGTATTCACAGGGATTATTACTTTGTGATATTTAATTCAAACCAATAACTCCATCAACTTCTACACTACATAAATAGTCCAAACCAGATAATTCCGGCTAAGTATTGAGAGGTCCCTATTTAACACTCGAAGTGCATAAAAAAGCCTTTGATTCGGTATTTCAGGGATAATGCTCCTATTCAATATAGAATAGATAGATAGGTAGACAATACCACACAAAGACAGAAAAACAATACAGAAATAGATGCTAAGAGTAGATGAAGTACAAAGGCGGCCTTATCGCTATGAGCGATATCTTCCAGGTGACCTTGGGATGGACTGGACATGTAAGAACAAAATAGACGGTGGCACTCGAAGAATGAAAGAAAACAATAATAGTTAAACTACATACCTACAAACATTTAATAAACTTACTTAAACATAAAAATAAGGTTTCCTAACTTTTACAAGGATAGATAATGCTGATGAAGCAGTTATATAGATATGCTAGACTAGATGATGGCAGAATAGATTATAATCTTAAAGTCTTATAGGAACTAATTCCCATATTTTATCAAGAAGTCTACAGCTTCTGAAAGTAATATAATTCTACATTTCAGGTTTTTTTTGTGATATAATTTTCAAGATGAATGATTCATCCAACTGAGATTACCTCCTATAGCTTATAAAAGACGACCTCGCTACCGGAGATTTGTCTGAAGGTGACATTCGCACGAAGCTATAGTCAGATTGATCAACATATAGATAGTCTCTCTACTGGAGACAACTGAAAGCTGTTAAAAATACAATATATTATAGCCATGAGCACCTGAAACCAGAATTAACTACTATGCGAGCTCTATTTAACTTGAGTGACTATTCAATTTGATTTTATATCAATATTATGTAGTGTTCGATGAGAAGCACTCCGCTATAAACACAAGCCGGTCGGATATACAGGATGATTTTTTTTTCAGAGCCACCGATGGGAAGTCTTAAACCTTCTCTGAAACGGTCTGAAACAGTTTTAGACTTGTTAGGAGTTGCGTGCTAAACTTTGAAAAAAATAAGTTCTGCATTGAAAAAATTCAAATTTTTTTAATGCAGAAATGTTTTCCTGGAAAAGCGAGATCGTAAATTTTTTTTTTTTTCATTTTTGGGTTCTTTGTTTGTTAATCAATAAACAAAATATATGTAAGACAACTACGTGCACAAAGTTGTTGAACATTCAAAATTGAAAATTTATAAATTCTACTTTATGAATTCGTTAAAGGTTAGACTAAAATAATATCAGTTTTTCTGGAAAAGTGAGCTTTAATTTTTCCAGAAAACAATTTCTTTTTTTTCCTATTTTTAATGTTGTATTTTTTTAATACAGCACTTTGTGATGTGCCTTTCTCAATTTATTCTGTGTTTGAAGCTGCTCACATTACATGTAAATTGGTAATAAATCGTTTAAATCATTTTAGAATATCTGTTTTTTTTAAGTAAATTCACATTCTGTGTCCTGACTTTGAAATATAGACCATCCGAATGTTTTCCATCATGTTTCATGTTGAATGTTGTTTGTGTTTCTTGTTTGTGTAATAAAACCTAAAGGAAAACAAAGTGAAATTCAATAAACAATGAACACAATTCCTGTGAACCACGATGAAAATAAATAAAAAAGAAAAAAAGGATTATCTCAGTCAACTTCATTATTTACATAATGCGAATTATTAAACCTTTGGATAATAATACAGTAATCTGACAAGTAATTAGAATGTGACAAATATCAGATGTATTTTAAACCGACTTCAAAAAGGAGGAAGTTCTCGGATCGTCTGTATGTTTTTTTTAATTTTTTTTTATTGTTCCTATGTATGTTACTTGATATGGTTAACCGATTTTACTGATTCTTTCACTATTGTATAGAGAATGATCCCAAGGTGGTCCCATAAAGTTTAGTACTTTTATTCCGAAAGATTACATACATACTTATCATAACTTAAAAACCAACATAATATTTTTGGAGTATCACGACTAGCTACAACAGTTTTGGTGATATCTGCGGCAATTGTTAATAGATTTTTATGATTCTTTCGTTGTTGTATAAAAAAATATTTTGAGGTAGTTTTTTTAAGTTTGATTCTCGAGGAATTGCTATGTGCGCCGTTAAACGTAGGTTTTTAAAAATTCTTTAGAATATGATAATTTCATTATCACCTATTTAATGGTTTCCATGGCAACGGGCGCCAACAGTTCCATCCATGTGTCATCAAACTAAATTAGACTTGAATTATAACTAGATGTCGACAGTGAAAATTAATTTTTCTTCATGTGAACATAGACCAACTAACAAGATATCAGCTTCTTGACATAGTCCTTCGGTCAGGGAAAGTAAGGGAGGGGTAATTTCGTTCGCCTGCGACATACATATGTAGATGAATATTATCTAGGTAACGGTATTTGAAGTCGGTTTATCGTTTTTTAAAACACGCCAAATTATCTATATATATAAAAGAAAGTCGTGTTAGTTACGCTATTTATAACTCAAGAACGGCTGAACGGATCTCGGTGAAATTTGGCAGCGAGGTAGATGGTATCCCGGGGCCTGACATAGGCTACCTTTTATTCCAGAAAAAAGCGTGCAAAGCCGCGGGCAGCAGCTAGTTAGTAATAAAAACCAAGCGACTTAGCTTTCAGGAACTGCTCCGGAAGCATTGACTCTACGTAATACTAAATTGATTACATGACCAAGTGCCAACACTGATTTTATCTAATGAATCAAATGGAATAAATTGTATGAAAATAAACGCAGACTTTAACTCCTTTGCATTGAAATTAAATTGTGTTTTGAAGCCCCTAACCACGGTCAACAACCTCCAGCAGACGCCCTCGGTTCTGAATAACGCTTGTCTGAAACAAAAGCAGCCTGAAACGTGAAAGAACGTGTGCAGTATTATAAAGCCGTTACAGCGTTGTGAATTGTGGATGTTCGTTATAGTAGCTTTATGTTTGTGTGTCATGAATGACCTGTCTTGTCATTAGTCAGAATGACGTTTAGTTCAATGATTTCGTTTAGGCTTATAAAATAGGCACATATACAAGTTGAATTATAAACTAAATAAAGTGTGATTATCTTCAGTTTAATTTCTTGTCCACAAACGGGTGAAGTGAATAAGAAACGCGTGTGAAACGTGTGACTTGACTGTGTAAGGGTGTGTTTGCGTGTGAGTGGTCTGGGGCCGAGTTCTTCTTACCAATCGAAAAAATCTTTATAGTGCGTGCGGTGATAATATTTGCATAGAGATATTGATAGGCCCGAATATGATATAAAAGCTTGCTCAAGCATTACTTAAGCAGTCATTACGTAAGCTCTAATCAAGCGTAGAATCTCTGCTCAAGTAAATCTTTATTATAGAACATAACTCTGACACCATTATGGTTGCACTCGCGATATGTCTGATTGAGTATATAGGGAACTACCAAACTTTTCTTTACTTTCAAAAGCTTACTTCTTTGATAGGTTTTTCTGCAAAAAACTCAGTTTGAAAAAATAATATTTTTTTAGTGCGAATTGAAACGCAAGAATCAATATTAACAAGCGAAACTGCGCGAAAATCATAAAAAATCTTTTCGTAGTTTTCCTACGTGTGCATAGGTACTATTGCTACGTTTTAGCTGGTCTACAGTGTGATTTCATTTCATTTCATTTATTCTCAAACAATTTACATTGTGTCGGAAATTACACATCGATAGGTACACAGATACAAAATAGAGAATTACAAAACAGAGAATTATAGTACAGCTACAATATTAAAAAAAAATGTTATACATAGGTAGTAACATAGGTGGTAATAATAGTGCTTAATCAAAATATTACCCAAATGTCCAAACAATTAATAATCAAGAATGTCAGATTTCAGGTCAAAAATATTCATAAAATTATGTCAACTGTGTTACCTAAATGTTAAATTATTATCATTACAGATTCTCAGACTTATGTTTGTCAGCGCAGAACTCCTCCAAAGAATAGTAGCACTTCTTCAACAAGAATTCTTTTAGTTTATTTTTAAATTTATCTGCATTATATACACTTTTATAAGGGATAGGCAATTTATTATATAGTTTTACAGCCTAGTGCCGTACGCTGTGCTCTGATATGTCTAGCTTATATTTATCTAAAAATCTATCTAAAATCATCTTTATAATGAGGTAATACTTTACTTTACTTTATAAGTAGGTAATAACGGTCAGATATTGTAGAAATCTCCAACCAAGCGTAGTGCTTAGGTACCATACTTGAGTAATCAGAGTTCAAAGAGTCACCAAGCAGAGATTTGACAGTTCAAAATCGCTCTAAATAAGCAATTACTCAAGTAATGCTTACAAAGAGCATCTTACTGAGACTTACATAAAACTAAAGGTACTTATGAAGAACCACCCGAACTAAAATAATTTGAAAAAATATTTTTCAAAGTTTTTACGAAAATCGAACCAGCACCTTAAAACCTCCCACTACTCTCTCAAATACAGCTTAAACACTCACAAAAGCAACAATGAAAACGTTTTAACAAACTTTTTGAGGCAAGTTCCAAACTCTGATAAAAGCTCTTTTGTTGCAAATACAAAAGTACCTCAGAACAACTACAATACCTTTCCGGTGAGCTGTAATTATAGAGCCTAGAAAATGGCCGCTTAGACCAGAGGGGTGAGTCTATTTGACGTTAGAAACGAAACGTGATGTCTCCTTTTTGTATGGGATTTGCGTAGATCCCTGTCCGCGCGATAGAGGCGCTGTACCAAATTGTTTGGGAAAAAGGAGACGTCACGTCATACAGACTCACCCCACTGACTACTTTTCTTGGATTTACAGGACTTTTTAGAAAGATTTTCTGGCTGTGATAAGCCTGTATTGTGCGAGAGAGAGAGATGTGTCAAACGACACAGAAATGATGATGATGATGTTATATTACCCGAATTTCGGCTACGGCGGCCAGTCTCAAGGAGACTTCCCATGTGCGCAAGACATGTAGTGCACAAGTGTGTGCGCAAACACAGGTGCACTCTGTATTCCTTCACTCTCATATTTCAATGTATTTACAGTAGCAGGCCGGTATTAGGAAGGCACTTGAAAAATAAAGTTAGTTAGTTAGCACGTGTTTAGGTACTTGAGAGCACGGCCGGTCATTCAAGCCGCGCTTCAGTTCGGCAAAGTGTTTTCGACGACACACATCGTAATATTCATAAAAATGAGTGATGTGAGAGGATATTCAAAGGATTTTTTTTAACTGAATTCATTGAATTGTACAAATCTTCGGGCTCCTAACAAAAAAAACCTCTTCTGTAGGCGACATCGTGACGTCACAGACGCCGAAAATAGAGAAATTAAAACAAATTATAGCCTCTCCGTACTAACAGTTTAGTCCAGACGTAATATGAGGCATGACACGAGGTTTGCACAGTCTAGTTTGCACGAGCTTACTTGCACGTGTGGCCACTGTACCGGTCTTCTGTCTTTTTGCACAGTCAGCACTTCAATAAATAGTTTAAATAATTGTTGGTACCTTGGACCCACAAGATCAAAAACAAAAGATGCATGTAAACGTAAAGACACACTGCTATTGCGTTGCTCATTTCTTGCCGAACCTGGCCGACACTCTATCGCGCGTCTCCATTTCAAAATTTTTTTCTTTGAGGAAACTTTTGGAAGTACGCGCTATGTTTAAAAATCAAATGCGACCTTTGACCCCGTGGTTGTACCCGCTGATCTCCGCAATTTAAGATCCAGGCATCATATTCAAGGGCATCACAGTAAAATGGCGACGTTCGTGTGCAAGCACGCACGTCGCAGATTGCGAAGGGGGTAGAGAGTAAAATAGAAATGTCAGAGTCGTGCGTGCTCAGCCTCGACGACAGACATGTTTCATTAGACATTTGTGAAGTCGTCCCTTACCATGAGCTTTCACTTATTCGACAGACGACTGTGTGACTTATTAAAACCTAGAATAAATAAATAAAGCATTATTTATATATGGCACTTCACACATCCTCATCTAAACCCGGAATAAACAGAGCTTGTGTTAGGTGTAGATATCTTATATATTATGAAAGACAGAAATCCCAGTTATAACAATAAGTGCGTGCACTTTTGTAATTTTTGGCGCGGCATTAAATTTTCTCTAGACACCATCTACATCATTGATTTCATCTTGGCACCGTATTTGCCAAAACAGAGTGGTGCGGAGATAGACAAGCCGTACCCTATTGGTACAGTTATATCTCGAAACTATCTGCGATGGTTTGTGTGATGGTATTGTAACATTTGAAATTCTTGAAATTCGTTAAAATCTTGTGAAAGAAAACTCATAGTTGAGGCTTGTCTGGAAGGTTTGTCTGAGAAAATGCTCATAAAAACAAGATTACTAAAGGAAGACTTTTTTCATTATTGTGTTAGAAAGGTGCCGGCTTTTTCTTTATTATTTCGCTTTGGCTGCAATTTTACTGACAAACGCTTTAATAGTTTAACAAATTTTATTAAAATCTTGGAAACAGGAAAAGAATATATAAATTCTGATATGACCTACTAAAGTTCTGTGAACTCCAAGAAAGCATGTTGTTATAACTATGTTATAATAATTATATTATAATATAATTATAATATAATTATAATTATATATAATTATAATTATAACTTTGTTTACACTAAACGAAGTTATAATTATAATATAATTATAATTATAACTTTGTTTACACTAAACGAAGCTTATTTTCGGACGTTTTCGCACGGGGGATATAGCTCAGTGGTAGAGCAACCGACTGCAGATCGGTAGGTCCCCGGTTCAAACCCGGGTGTCCCCTATCTATATTGTATTTTCGAACCATTTTTTACCATAACGATAACGATTGTTTTTGAACAAAAAACGCGTCAATAATTAGATTATTAGGGTATGTAAGTTATCCTATCCTATCAAATTTTTTTTATAACACCGACTTACTTCTTTGTAATTTATGTGAGGACATAAGTGTAATTTCGATTTATATTATTTATACTGACCTCTTAAAAAGTGCTCATCACAGGATTCCCTCACAAAGTCTGTCGGAAAAGTAAGTAAAACTAAACTTAAGTTCTCAATCAACATTTAAACTAGAGCAGTTTCAAAGTTATATCTATAGAGCTTGTTTCTCATCGCTGGCCGGAGCTTCCTGTAACAAGAATAATTGTTACCTTAGTACAGTTATTCTAAAAAGTGGTGGTTCTTACTTCTTTATTCTGAGTAGTTTACTGGTGCGATTTCCGTTGAGATTGGAAGTTCAAACGGAAACGTAGTCGTTGTTCAGCTGGTAAAGTTATCGCAGATCAGGGGTGCAGAGCACTGCAGTATAAGACAGACAGCTTGCGTCTCGGCTCGTGTTTGATGACAGACAGCTTGCGTCTCGGCTCGTGTTTGATGACAGACAGCTTGCGTCTCGGCTCGTGTTTGATGACAGACAGCTTGCGGGCTCGGCTCGTGTTTGATGACAGACAGCTTGCGGGCTCGGTTCGTGTTTGATGACAGACAGCTTGCGGGCTCGGCTCGTGTTTGATGACAGACAGCTTGCGTCTCGGCTCGTGTTTGATGACAGACAGCTTGCGTCTCGGCTCGTGTTTGATGACAGACAGCTTGCGGGCTCGGCTCGTGTTTGATGACAGACAGCTTGCGTCTCGGCTCGTGTTTGATGATAGACAGCTTGCGGGCTCGGCTCGCATTTGAAGACAGACAGCTTGCGGGCTAGGCTCGTGTTTGATGACAGACAGCTTGCGGGCTCGACTCGTGTTTGATGATAGACAGCTTGCGGGCTCGGCTCGTGTTTGATGCAGACAGCTTGCGGGCTCGACTCGTGTTTGATGATAGACAGCTTGCGAGCTCGGCTCGCGTTTGAAGCTTGCGGAAAGCCTTTTTGTCACTGTAAAATGTATATAAAGGTAACGAGTTGAGTCTGTGGGTATCGGTGTTTGATTAATATGAGTGTTTCACTCATACTATTTTCGCAGAATTTGCGTTTTGATTACTATTAAAAAACAAAAGAAAAAATACTATGTGATAAGTACGAATACATCTGTATCGACCAGCTCCTTAAGTTTTGTCAAAAACACAATGTATGTAGAGGTATAACAACTTTTTCTACTGTGATTAAAAAACACTTTGTAAGCGCTAATCTGTTTTAAATATTGCGATTCGCGTGGACTAAATAAAAATCAAATCAAAGATACCTTTAACACGGCCTATGCCACCGTAAATAAAATCCTACCTCTGAATAAAAGTTACAAAACTAGCTCACCTCTATTTTTGAATTTATTATAAAAAAAGTGCAGCGCTTGGGTGGAAGTCAAAAACTATCTAAAACTCTTCTGTTTAGATTTTTTTGGTGTCTTAAACTGGCAACTAAATTGCCTCACTTATGTATATACATATACATAAAACACACTCGTATTTGCAAATCATACACAGGTTTGTTCTAAATTGACCCACAAGCTTAGTTTCAGTGTTGATGAAAAAGCCCTGTTTTCACAAAAATTGAGAATCAGATTTAGCGAATATAAAATGTTCTAAATTAAATCAAATCGAAAGGAAAATCCCAAGCATAAACGTGAAAATAAATTAACTATGCGAAACGAGTCTAGACTGTATCCCATTCTGGTTTCTATAAAAAGATATTATTGGAAATTAAGACACTTTCCAGTTTCCACAAAGAGACTTTCTTCGGGTAACCCACTAGTGCTCCAAAAAGTGGAGGTGACTGTACGTACTCGTTCAAACTGTGTAAAAATTGTTGCCCGTCCACACTACCCCTTGAGAACGTACCAGGCAATCATAAAGTACAGCGAGCCATTGGCCAATATGTCCGCGGTATGAATGGCGCCAGCGGATCCAACAGCAAACTCAGATAAAATGCAGGAAGTTTTGTATGGGATTTCAAATGTTTAAGTTATTGCCAACTGAGATTTTATTGAACTGGTTGTGAGTTTGCTAAATTGGTTTTTATTTTATTCAACTAGAGGATAGGGAATCCCTAAGTGAAAGATTATTATGATTAAAATTACGATTATTGTTTTATAGTGATATGGATCAGTTGAGCTCCCTCTAGATTGTTTGTAACAGTTAGCTCAACTAATTGTAAATATTAATTCTAATTTCTTTCTATTCTTTGATTGTAATTTTCTTTGTTAATACAGACTTTGTTTTCGGTGAACATCCTCAATTCAATGATCAATTTCTGGCATTCACTCATGTGAATGTCATATATTGACCATTCATATTTGACCGTCATATTTTAGCGGCGAAAAAGTCTGAGTCATCTCACTCAGACTTTTTCGCCACTCATTGTCTGCAGTCCGAATACGCGTAAAAAACAAACTAATAATAGCGAAAATAATCTAAGCCTCTCTGCCTGTCCAAAACTGGCTAGGAGGCCTTCCTGCTGGGTTCCAATAGAATGTAGTATCTATACAGCTACGTATACATCTCCCTCCTCAAATTGGTTTGCTGTGATCTGCTGCAATCATCTCTTAGCTGCATGCAATGCTGATTTCGATATTCTAGATTGTATTTCCTCAAAGAAACGCCTGGTTCTGTCTATTATTTTTATTACCCGACAGCGCAAGAAGGAGGGTTATTTTTAATAGATTTTTTTTAAGCTTTTTCTGTCAACGGCAGGGCAATACTGTACCTGCGGGTAAGGGTACCTATGGCCTGACCTTACGCTTATCGCATCCAGCAGTTTCCCACGACCTTCAGTTTAGTTCATTATTCGCAAACAAATACATTTGTGTCGGAATATATACACAATAATAAAATAATATAAAATAAAGTAATCCAATAAATAACCTAACGGGTTTACTTGAGAAACGAGGCCTAGATCTCTACTCACGGGATCCCAATGGTAAAAAACTAGAATTACATGAAAAATAAATTAATTTCTTTGGTTCATTGAATGTGAAAAAAAAAGATACGGTAATTAAATATCATGAAATTGCACAGTTTCGCGCATAACGTGGTCGAGACCTCAGGAACCCTGTGGTCTATTAATAAGGTCAATGGCTTATGTTTTGATTCGTAGGTTATTAATTATTTGGTTCCTTGGACCAGTTTCTTCCTGAGTTGTGTAGTTTTCTTGTAAATAAGCAAAAACTAGATTTTTGCGCTTACACCGTTCTAAAAACGTATTTTCTGTCCCGCTCATATGAACGCGAAATCCTATGGCAATCCTTTTCACAAAATGGCGCGCATTGCAACAAGAAGTTCAATAAATAACATGTCACCTCAAAAATAATTTTATTACCACAGATAATAAATTAAACCAGAACACAAATATACTTTGACAAATAAATATGCTATTGACAAAGAAAATTACAATCAAATAAAAAACAACTTAGAACTAGTATTTACAACTGATCCATATCAATACCAGTCGGAAGCGTCCCCAAGACGCTGGCTGCATTGCTCCGCTGTATGGCAATGCTGATGCGCTGCGCCAGATACCCGCCCGCTCTCGAGTCACGAGAAATTAGTTAAAAAAAAGAACACAAATTAGTTACACACATAAGTAAAAATGTTAATTCCAAAAATAACTGGATAGTATATAGTTTTTTAGACAACTGGAAGTCTATTGTAAAGTTTATCAGCCCTGATATCAACACAGTGTTTTACTCCGTTCAGTCTTGAAACAAAACGAATAAATTCAAACAAATTGTCAAAACCTTCTTGTGTAAAATGGCCTACTATAAAATATCAGATTATCTAGAGGATAAAAAAGCGTGGGACGGGATTTGCTCCAACTAACTAACAGGCTAAAGGTTTCTTCGTCGCTTCTTGACTTTACACTTTACTGACTCTACATACCGAAGCGACTGAAATCAAAAATATCACCTTATTTCCGTGTCAGTGTTTAATTATTAAGAATTTGACCTTTTCTATGTATACATTTATTGTATTTATGGAAATAAAGAGTTTATGACTTTGACTTTGACTTGCAAGAAAGTCACATTCAATGTCTTTTATCCTAGTTGTTTCCCTAAATAACCTGCCTTCCTTACTTCTATCAAGATTTTTTACGAGATTTATCAAGGTGACTAAGATGTATAGACATGGATACCTTATTTTTTTTGTTGTTTTTTGTTCGGCGAGGAAATTTGCTAACGAATAAACTGGTCTGGGGGTCCAGAATTATGTGGGACTCGACGACCTGCGAAGGACGTTATACCCACTAAAACCTCTCCGGTGACCCACCTCTCGCCATTTTCGCCGAACCACGGGAACATTTAAACCCACCGCGGCCCGACTGGCGTCCCCTCTTCCTCCCATACATGGCCGGCGAGCCCACCATTCCACACACTCGCCGACCCCATTCATCCGTCACGTTTCCTCCCCCCGATTGGGGCACAGACAGGACAGACACAGTTGAACCCGCGAATGTCGACCTCTGTGCCCAGATGGGCATTTATGTCGCCCCATACTACTAGGTGTGGGTTTCGCATTTACACACACACAAATACTCACACTCACACTCAAACTTTTTCTGATGTACATTTCTCGTTTTACGAGACGGTTAGGATACCTAGCTTAATTTTGTTACCTGACATTAACAATGTTTTCTGAGTACGTATTTGTACCATAGTTCTAATTTCTCTGTTTTGTATTATAAAAGAAGTATTTGTGTTGTAAGCATAACCAGGTAATCGCTCTACATATTGGGTAAACCCTCTTCCATCCAAAACGTGGTTACTAAACAAGAGTCGTGGCGGTCATGACGTAAGAATCGACTCCTCGAACTCAACCCGTGGAGGTAGTAAGAGTCGATTAAGGGAACCTACCAGAGGAAGGGCAGCCGCTTCCGCAGGTGTATTTTTAACACCTCAACTGAGATCATCAATCCGCCTGCCAAGCGTGGTGATTATGGCAAACCCCTAGAGGGGGGAGGCACGTTCAGCTGTGGACGTATCTGTGCTGAGGAGCAATTAAGAGCCTCAAAGATCAGTGGCCATCAGTTTTTAAAAAAATAAATAACTTTTATTTTTCCTTTTTTATATATTACAAAAACAAGCAGAGTATAAAATAAATTTAAATTTATACGGCTCAAATAAGGCAGACACAGTTACCAAGACAAGACACATAAATTCTATTTTGATGCGTAACGATATGGAAATAACGGTGTGAAATAAATTTACTTAATTACTTACTAGAAACAAGGACAAAACACCCAGAATTCCAGTACAGCACAAATTATCCGATCCCGACAGACAATCCATCAGCATGCCTTCAGTGATCGAGCGAATAATCCACAAAGCTTCAATCCCTAATGACCTGTCTGACTAGCTGGACGAAATTATCTCTACGGGAGAAAAAGGAGTGAAAAGTTCATCAGGCGATTTAAAATTGCTAAGAATATTAATTTGTGTCCATAACAGCGTAGTTCTGGAGATTACTCATTATTACCTCTGTGGCGCAGTCCGCTCTGTCCTCGTATACGCAGGCGGTTGCGGGTGTTCCGGGTGTTTCAGTTATCTAGTACCATAACACAAGCTCTGCTTACTTTGAGGCTAGATAATGCTGTGTGGTTTGCCCAGCATTATTTTTTATTATTATGTCCACACTTCTATAATAAATTATCCATCTATATAACTACGTTTTTGCCGAAGGAGATTAAATTCGGTTCTAATTAATTACCTACATATTTGTAGGTAACTTATTTTATTTCAAAAGCGACTAATATAAAATATTAACCACAATACTCTCAAACAAAGCGAGAACGCCTATTACACCTGCAAACGAGCCCGGTCTGGGAAGGAAGGCAATAATTTAGCACTAATGTTATTTTAATTCAGTCTCTTTGACCTTAGCTTAATGCTTAGCTTATTAATTGGAGCGGTAATGATACCTACTATTATTAATAGCATGTAAAATTGTAGAGGCTTCATTATATATGTATGTGTAAGTGATCTATGTCTTACTATATTTGGACGGCTTAGATCAAAAAGTCATTAACTCCACTTTTTGCTGTTTTCATGTTACCTCAATCGATTGGTCTAATTGATTTTTCTCTCAAATGTATAAGTGGATTTTTTATAGTGCCTAAATTTCCTAAATCCATTGACTGACGAATACTGGACTGAATAAAATTCTATAAGTAACTAACTCCTTTTTGTTTTCATCTAAGTCGTGGCGATACTTGCGATCGTTATTTTAACAGATTTGAAATCAATTGCTTTAAGTTATCGCTGTTTTGAAACTATTTCACTAACTATTACACTATCCCTTACTCCACTTTTATATATATTATATTATTATGTATGTATATATTTATATATGTACAGTGGTGGACACATAATTAGAGACACCCCCTAATTGATCACAATAAACATGATTTTGGCACTACCATTAGCCAAAGTAGGTATTAAATTTAATGTAATTGTTACTAAATCATACATGACGTTGTATTCTTAAAAATGGGGGACAAAAAAGTTGTGTTGCTTGGTATTTTAGACACTGCTCACTATCTGAATCTAATACAAACTTTTTTAACGTACCTGTAGCTGGCCAGCTAATTAAAGACAGTGAACGCTGTGTTCTGAATATAAAAAAAGAAAGAGAACTACATTCGGTTTTTCATTGTTTTGCCGCGTATTTGCATGAAACGTCGACATTAATTATAACATTTTATTTTTTGTATTCAAATTAATACGTTTTATACCAATCGATATGGGAAAAAACAAGAGTTGCGATTCGTCCACTAGAAAGATAATCTTGAACTTTCATAGCAAAGGTTGGTCATACAGAAATATCACAAACTATTTGAGCTGTTCTAAGGACATGGTTATGAATGCTATAACGCATTTCAAGAAGTTCAATACGACCGAAAACTTACCCAGAAAAACGAGACCTAGAAAAACTACTCCGCGGGAAGACTCTAGGATGGTGTTGTTGGCAAAAAAGGAACCGTTCAAAGGATCAGAACTGATACGCTCGGAAATATATGGGGCAGGAGGATCGACGGGTGTGTCTGCAAGGACAATTAGACGGAGACTATGTGAGGCAAACTTGTACGGAAGAGTGTCTCGGAAGGTGCCACTTTTGAAAAAGCAAAATGTTAAGGCAAGGTCAGCGTTTGCTAAAAAATATGAACACTGGGCTGAACGATAGTGGAAAAATGTGTTTTTTTCGGATGAAACAAATATTAATATGATTAATTCTGACGGAAAACACTATGTTAGACGCCCCCCGAACAAAGAAATGGATCCGAAGTGCACCAAGAAAGTAGTGAAACATGGAGGGGGAAATATCATAGTGTAGAGCTGTTTTTCAGGACTTGGTGTCGGACCTGTCAGGAATATAGAAGGCAATATGGATAAATACCAGTACAAAAATATTTTACAAGAAACCATGCTGCCCTATGCTGAGCAAATTTTACCGGTAATTTGGACTTTTCAACAGGATAATGATCCGACACACCGCAAAAGTAGTTAAAGATTTCTTAAGGAACCAGTTTGTGACAGTTTTGGATTGGCCCCCGTACAGTCCGGATTTAAATCCAATCGAAAACTTGTTGTACCAGGTGAAAAAGACAGTGGCGGCAAGAGTAGGTACATCAAACGTCGATCAACTTTACACAGCTTTTACAGAAGCGTGGGAACCAATTCCGGTACATGTTTGTACAAAATTGATCGCTTCCATGGCTAAGAGATGTCGTGCTGTTATTGCTGCAAAAGGACATGCGACCAAGTATTGATACGCATCGAAATGCTCTATAAAAATGTGTTAGAAATCTTACGTACTAAGATAATTTCAATGATAACAAATTTTTTGTTTAATTTCTTGTTACGAAATGAAGTGTCTTTAATTATATGGCCAGATCTTACTAACCTTATCTTTTATTTACACTGCTTAAATTTAAGTTTTACCGAATAAAAGGCAAGTTTTGTTGTAAATGTTTCGTTTTAACAATACACAATAACAACACAAATAAAAATTATTTGTGTAGCAAGTTACAATGGCAGTCTGATAAAGTATATACAGGAGGAATAGCTTAGTTATTTCAATATGCTTCCAGTGTCTTTAATTATGTGACCACCACTGTATGTGTGTGTAATTTTGAGTGTGCCATAACATAGTGTAGGTAAGCATAAAACTATAAAAAACCATATGGTTATATTATGAATTTATATTTAAAATGATATTTGCTCCCTGAATGGCCCATACCCAAAAAAAAAAATGGAGTTATCGACTTTATTTATTTATTTAATTAGGAATGCCATCAGCTTAACTACTTACAATAAAAAAATAAAATAGACATAGAGAGCTAATAATAGGCATTCGTTAATAGAATCATAACAAACTACATACTCGTAAGTGTAAACACTAAAAAAAATATTTCGTCGACAATTGCGCACTTATTAAAGCATAAAATTATGTTAATTAAACTTAAAAAAGAAACAAAAGGTAAATAAGAATTAAGGGTATAACTACATCATGTGCAAAAGAAGTTGAGAGTCATGCATCGCCTTGCCCTGTGAACGCTGGTATTAAAAGGGTCAATGTTCAACATCCTGCTGAAATCATTGACAGTTCTACTCGCTCGCACTATAAATAAATTTTGTCTATAATTATTTCCAACATGTTGGACATGTAGTACCTTGAAGTCTTATTTGCCAAGAAGTTCTGGACAGTCAACATCATTGTTAATAATGTTAAGGATATAAAGATAATCAGCTAACGCCTGACTTTTTGATCTAAGCCATCCATTTTGTAAAGCTGTTATTTACCAAATAAATAAAATGCATCATATAAATAAATGATCTATACGTATTTGTGGCTGTCGCGGCACCACGTAACGTGATAGTATTTATCGCGTACCTTGTGCTTTTTATTGGTTATTGAGAAATAAAAACGAAAGGATTATAAAAACAAAAGACAATAAAGTCTTTATAATTTTTTTTTCTGACCGGTATGTCAATTCTGTTTTAATCCTGACGGAAAGCTGCTGAATTATTTTTAATGGTTTAATAGATGGCACTCCATACATCTATTAAAACATTTAAAAAAAGATTTTACTATGTTTTAATACTAAGTGATTATTACGTGATGCAATGCATGACGTATGCAATAACCAAGACAAGCGAGTCCTTAGTGAATAAGGGAGCGGGTTTAAGCCGATCCTGCGTCAAATGTGGTGTGACTTTAACACTTAGAAGGTGTGGTGTAACTATTACAGGAGGTTGTAACACGAAAAATTAAAAGGTAAAATCTGTAGGCGACGCAAAAACTGTGTCTCCGGAAGCACGAACCTCGTAATGATTTCTTATTTTTTTCCCGCGAAGTCTCAGTAATTTGCTACAGAATATGAATGGTAAGGCACAAAAATTGAGACTGTTGACAGTTTACTGTTACAGTAGGAGAATCTTAAAGTGAATTCCTGTATTTTAGAATTCATGGTAGAATTCTAAGATGCTGGTGGACTAAACAGGTGGACCACGGGCAGAATTTACTTTTCATTACTCTCGCTTGAAAAAGATGACTTTGCTGCTCAAAAACAGTGAGCAAAATCGGGTTTTGCTCACATATGGAATAAAGTATATTATTCAACTTGTTGAAATAAGTAACTTTAATTTAGAATGCTGTAATAAATTAGCTTATCGTAGAGAAGGAGGTTAAACAGCGTTCAACCTTCACAGAAACGCATAACTACTTTCGTTCATGGTTTCAAAGAAGTTTAAAGCATTCGTACCCTGTACCCTCCACGATGGTTGACCAAAATGAGTTCCTGACATTCGACCTCTTTTATAAATTAGAAAATATTATCTCGCTAGTTGAGGTGAAAAGTTGTATGTTGAACTCGAGAGCAAATGTTTTATGTTTCGTGCCTTTTAAATCCCTCGCTAGCTCTGCAGCGACTACTTTAGAGCCACTCGCTACGCTCGTGAGTCTTCGCTTTCTCTGAATTTAATATCGGCCCGTGCAACATAAATCTTTTGGCTCACTTGTTGATCAAATAACTATTTCTTGTGACTTTATACGTGCTGGCTGACAATTAATTGTCCGAATGTATGGAAAACTTTATTCGTTCTCGTGTGAAATTTAAATTTATTGAAAACATTTGTGTAAAATTTAATTTTGTTGAACTCAAAATTAACATTCGTTATATGTTCAAAAAATACTCTAAAATGTACGAATCCATCGAACAACTTCGCTAATCTTTGCTTACATGCAAAATATGTTGGTTTGGCAGGCTAATTGGTCTAGCATTGAAGCATCCGAAATGAGGCCACTACGCCCAGACTACGCTTGCAAAAAGGCGAGTACCTCGATAAAACGCAAGCAAGAATCTGACGAATGACGTCACTGAAACGGGAAACATTGCAGTGAGATTTAGAGTTTACGACGCGATGTGAGAGTTTCGGTCTTATGTTTAACTAAGTATTTTCTGGCCGTGGCTTCGCACGCATTGGTTCTATGGAAACTTTAAAGATTGTTTGAATCCCATGTGAACTCATTAAAAAGATAAAAAGTAACCTATGTTTTATTGGTCACAGGTTTAGATCTAGGTATATCTAGGTATACATATCATTTCAGCCCGATCCATGTTGTAGTTTTGGCGTGAAGAGATAAACAAATGTCTAAACATCCAAACTTTTGCATTTATGATATTAGTGCAGTGATGTGATGTTCTTTAGAATGGAATACAATCATATTTCCGAATTCGCGCGCGGTGTGACTAGCTATTTTGTATGTAATATTTTCAAACAGAAAACATGCGCAGTTTGCGCAGTCGTTACTGTCTCGTGAATGTTCAATTCGGACACTCACGAGTATGGATGGAATGACGTTATTTTCAGAACTTGTTTTGAAACGCTTAAAAAAAATGGTAGTCCGCTCGAGAACGGGTTATTTTTTTCTATGTTTTTACTTTGATCAGTTTCCATCCCATTTTAGCTTCGATCAGGGTGCATTTAAGGTTGTCGCAGATCAGAAGCGCACAGCTACCACGCAGCACAATTTTGTGAATTCAAATATGGACTTTAACTCGTAACATTCAGATGCATTTAATATTGACGGCATCAGATGATAGACAGCTCGCGGGCCACTCGTTTGAAGCTCGTGGGAAGCCAATATGTTACTGTAAAAGTATCTAAAGAGAACGAGTACATAATTGAATGCACATTTTTGTGCTGCGTATGGTAGCGGCGTTGGATGAATGTGTGCAGAGCTGCGGGCAGGAGTAGCCAGCAACCATAATAACTTAATTACATAATATTGTAATGAAGCTATGACTATTTTTTATCAATTAATTTGCAGAATTCAGGATTTAATCTGCTTCGGCGTAAGCCGTGTCGGATTTAAAAATAATCTGTAAAACTATTCAATGTTATTTTCGACTCTGTAGCCCATTGAAAAACCTGTCAGTTCCAAAGAGCGTACCGGACTGACTGAATAGAACAACAGTTTTCAGCCGCATCCGAAAAAGGTAAAAAAAATATTCTGAGGGGTGTTCTATTTGCTGAGCGGTGCCGGTTTAGAATTTGCACCACCCACAACTCTTCCCGCGGGCGTCGTAAAAGGCGACTAAGGAATATCCTTCGGGGGCGAGCAGCAGCGCCCCCTGCAGAACAATTCTACCACTGAACTGCGATCCCCAACCCGCATGCCCAGCGTGTTTATTATGGGCATTACCTCCCATGGGATAATAAGCCAATAAGCTGTTTATCAGGGAGATGCCGGCGTCCAGCAGTGAACCAATATAGGCTGTTGTGGAGTTTGTATGACGTTAGTAACTAAACATGTCTCCTTTTCCATACAATTTGGTACAGCGCCGCTATCATGCGGACAGGGAACTGCGCAAATGCCCATATAAAAAGGAGACGTCACGTCTCGGCACTAAAGTCAAATAGACTCACACCTGTTTTCAAATTCTGAAATAGATTTAAAAGGATTTATAAGCTGTTGGCGGTCTGTTGTCTGGTTTTGAAGTAGAGAAAAAGTTAAATTTTTATTTTAAGCCCGTAAAAAAAATCCTACGTATTTTTTTTCTAAACTTACTTTAGATTGTCAAAATTAGAATGGCTATTTTCAAAGTCGTTTTCAAAAATATATTTTGGTTATGACAGTACAAGTTAAAATAAAAAGTTAGGTCCATTGCAATTAACATTTTAACAAACTAATTACAGACCTTACAAATAAAAAAATCATAATTATTTACATAACAAGTAGAAAAATATTTTTGAGCGAGTTTTTAAGCTACTTTCGACAGCACAAAGTGATCCAGTTCGTCAAACAATCTGTAAAAAATCCGGGCTCGCTTCAGAAATTTATTTGACGTCCAAAGCCACGTAACTCCGGAATTCGTTTATTAAATAGGTGCTGAAATATGAGTATTTATATATTTTTTTACCAGTCAGTGGCTCAGTGGGCAGGGGTTCAAGGAAATTATTGGAAGAGTTCGTGTTTGTTGAATGGTAGTGGGAAAATCATAGTGCATTGGAGATTCACAGAAACTGTGTTACCACTTTTTGATGAAATAGTTTTTTTTTATAGTCCATATTCAGGGTCCACAAATATTGATAATGGTGTGTTTTTTAAAAGCTTTTATGTAACTGGCCCTGTTGGATGTGTGGGACAAATCTTGCAAACTGAATTTTAGTTATCCTCAATCGATTTAGCTGTAATTTGCCATACCAATGTAAGTTCGGTGACAATGCAATGTCATAGTACCATCGAACTGGTCTGGTGATGGAGGCAGAAGGTGACCTTCAACCGGAACTACTAAACGAAACGACGTAACCCCGTCGAGTTTGAATTCGTTGGATTTGTCTTCCCTAGCACTTTGGTCCTAGATGATTAGAAAAGGCAGTTTTTGGCAAAAGTTAATAAAATATATATTAATAATGTAACTATTACCTCTCACTCTCTCCTTAAAATATTAATATTAAAGATTAAACATAATAAATCTCAAACAGAAAAATGTAGGTATTATCTTCTTAAATAAATTTAATCGCTATATAAACCCGTCCATTCCAAAGCAATGCAAAAGCAAAAGTGATAGAATAGGAACACGATAGCATGACTAAATTTATATTTCATCATATATTTTTTAACTCTTATAATGAAGAAACGGTCAAAAATAAAATTGTGTTTATTTTTTCAACTCTGCATATTACACGGTAGGTGCCTTCCGCAATAAAATGTGAGAACTACCCTATAACTCACAACACTTTTATACAAAACTAAAAATAACGCAACAAAATTAGGAAGTGCTTATATTAAGGTTAAACCCTAGTGGTAGCACGTAGAATCTTATTTATTTGCGTTCTTATCTTATTTCTATAAGCATCATCATCAAGAAGAGGATCTGGTTTCTGTAGGCCATGGTCCAGCCACCATCTTTGCCCACAATCCTCATTGTATCAAATTATTTGCATGTAATTAAATACGATTTATTTGACCTTCTTTATCTGACTACCAGATTTTCCCACATTGAGGAGCACATCTACCTAATTATGCACCTTCCAGAAACAAAAACACTGATAGTAGCTATTTTAGAAACCTTTTAACGATTTACCAATGAGAAGTTTTTAAAATGACACAAATATTAACTTTGTTACGCTGTTATTCATCGTCATCATCATCGGCATTATATACGGCCATAGGCCTCCCCCAATGAGCGCCATAGCACCCTGTCTTCAGCTTGCCGCATCCAGCATCTGCCTGCAGTCTTTATACACACGTTTATCCAAGCGGTTGTCGGTTCTTCGTGCCAATTCAGCTTACTCATTGAGCTATGTTAATAACTTAGGTTTTCTGTCAGTTGTATTCCTTGCGAATCAGAGAAAATCCGAGCATCTTTCCGCTGTTATTAATGTGAACTAAGTAATTTAGCGTGCTAGCTCTAGGTTACAACCTTGTACGGTTCGCTGGTCGTGCATCCAATCTAAGCAAAAACTCCACGCTTCCCTACAATTTTAATATAAAGCTTCGATATTATTTTGAGCAATATAACGGCATCGCCTCTATACAAACGCAATGACCTGAAAAAGGCAAGAAAAGAGTATAGTTTTCTTAACGACGTCTTGTAGCTTCAGCATCAGACCTACGTTATATAAGATATTTTCTCGTGTTACATAAAGTTGTGTGGCAATTTTATAGTAAAACCACCCGCATTTTTATCAATACTACACTTTACTCACATCACACCATAATAATTTTAATAATGTAAAACATTGGATTAATGTTTTTAATTTCTGCCAAAAGTCCAAAAAGTAAAAATAAAAGTTTTCAAGAACCATTATGACGTATGTATTTGGAGTAGACTTGGTACGTTCATGCGGGTTGGGAATCGCAGTTCGGTGGTAGAATTGTTCTGCAGCCCGCATGCCCAGCGTGGGGATTATGGGCATTACCCCTCGCGAGATAAAAGTCAACAAGGCGCTTATCAGGGGGAGGCCTGGCTCCAGCAGTGGACCCATATAGGCTGTGGAGGTGGTCGAGGAGGTGGTACGCTCTTAGATCGCAAGGAAATAACTTTGACTCGGTGTAATTACCATTTCGTACATTCAAATTTAAACACAGATTGGTAGTAATGTCACCTTTATTTTCTAGTTTATAGCTGTCTCTAAACATCACATCTCATGCTAAGCCTACAAGATTAAATTGATTTTGATACGTGGATGTTCCATACCTTTACTCAAACACAATTTAAAATCATGAGTAGGAATAATAGTTTTTTGCTCTTCAGTGTACAAACCTACCCATAAAATATATACATAGACTCAATAGCTAGGTAATGTCCGTGCCTTCGTTCCGATGATATTATAGAATTTTTCGTAAATTTACGAATAATAAACATCATAATAACCAATAAGAAATTCAGTAAATAAAAACAGTTCGATCAGAAAAAGATACAAACGAGATATTAGTCTAACTATAAAAATAATGATCCAGAAACAAGACTAACTGTGTATGTCTTACATAACCATAACGTCTAATAATAATAATAAAGAGCGTATAAAGTATTATCCAACTATTGAAATGACCAACTGACCTCTGTGGTTTCAACCCCAACGCGGATTATGTTTTCACCATTTTTGGTTTCGGTAATAGGATATATGCACTGCTCCCACACTATTTCCAAACGCCTCCGCCTCAAACAATGCTTACCGCACTCTGTCCACGCGGCGACGGTTAGCAACAATCTTGCTGTCAACGCACGGCCGGCAAAGGGCCGTGTGTTCTTACAACTTGCTTCAAGCGAGCGGTCTACGCGGGTGCAGCGCGCGGGCTACTCGCTTGAAGCACGGCGTCAACCAACGAGTGGCTAGTTTCCGGCAGCTTTATGCCGTCACTGTAAAGTGTATCTAAAGCTTACGAGTTAAAGATAGATTACAGCACCCATTTTTGTGCTTTTCGGTAGCGGAGCGGCCCATATAAGCTACGTCCTTTAGCGATAATCCCATTGAAGTCTGTTGAAAACAGCTCCCGCTTAATCTCCCGCTGTTCACCAAAATGCTACTCACATTGTTACAACTAATTACACGTCTTTGTTGAGTAACAGACGAGGACGCCCTGTGTGCCTCTAGGCACGTGTTGGTTTATGTAAGTTGTTCCTGCGAGTTCTAGCTCGCCTACAAATTAATGTTAAAATTCATTAGAGACGCCGCCGGGCTGAGACAAATGTTCATCATCTTGAGTTCACGGAATAAACAGAGAGGTACTTTGAAACTTGGATCTATTCCTATACGATCATACGATAGAAGGTACCACACAAAACCTCTTCATTTGATACTATAATATTACAGAACACACTTAGCACACAATTCTAAGAATTTTCTATGTATTATAAAAAAAACATGTATCTATGTATGTTTTATATTATATTAAGTATATCAGTCATCTAGTACCCATAACCTAAGTAAGGCTCGCCGTAGGTATCTTTTATATGTTGTATTAGTATTTATAATTTAGTTTGTTTTTTCTTTTAGTTTTAGTTTAGTTATTTATACATACCTACTATTAGTGGAAACTGTATTTAGCTTAATTTGCTTTAGTTGAACATTCTATGGTTATTTATCCATAAGCTTTTTGTTTCCCAAATAGATAAATAACACAAGCTCTGCTTAGCTTGTGGCTAGATGATGCTGTGTGGATTGTCCAGCATTATTATTATTCATTTCATTTATTTTAAATCTCGATAAAAAATAAATTTTCTACTATAGAAAATAAAATATTGTTATTATTAATTGATAAAGTTGTTATTATTAATTGATAAAGTTGTTATTATTAATTGATAAAGTTGTTAGATAGATAGATAAATAGATTATTACTCTATTGCACCATCAATACATAAAACAATGAAACAAGAACTTAATACTCACTTTAAGTGGCACAATCGGCGGTTTAAGTGGTTCTTTATTATCTTTATTCATAGTTTTTAACATAATCAGTAATTTTATTTTACGATAACAATTCACAGTAGCCTACAATGGGCGGTTTATTATTCATACTCATTTATTCGCCGTAGGAGCACAAGGCACACTTAGATACGTCTATTTACAATAATACAGTAAATGGTGCTTAAATTAATAATTCAAAGCCATAAAAAAGAGAAGATAGAAAAATAATCAAGGAACTTAGAAATATGGCTACAAAAATAGGTAAATTAATAAATAGATCTGCTGTAAGGGCATCGTTAAAGTCATGTAAAATAAATAATTATAAATACATAGTGCTGCTGTGAAATGGAATTATCTGTCATAATTAATTCTAATTAAATAACAAAAATATATCACAGTGTATGCAGTTACTTTACGAGGTAAATGAGGGTTTGAGGTAAATATAGCTGCTAAGAATGCATTGTCATTTGTGGACTGGATAAAATAAAAATAAAAATAGGTATCTAGCATAATCAAAACTTATTCAATGTCATATGGCAAGTGGTCCACAATAAAATTGTAATAAAGCTGCTTGATGCATTGTCCGGTTTACATAAAATAATATATTTGCCTAACCTGTCGACTGATTTAGGTTCCAGATGCATGATACTAAGGTTCATAGGTAACCTATCCTTCATAACAAAATATAGATAATAAAATATATTATTGAGGGTAAAAGAAAATTAAAATAAAAGTTAAATTTACCGCATGTCAAGCAAAGCTGGAGTCGTTGAGTGTCTTGTAATGAGTAATAACTTTTCTTTATCACAATTTCCTTTATTTTTCTCAGAAATAAGTCAGAATTTAAGCTTATAATTTCAAAATTAATTTTGTTGAAAACTTTTACACCATTGCAGAGTTAATTTTTTGATACCTTTTCAAGTCTACAAAAGTACAAAAGTGCTAATTTGAATCTAATTTGGTAAACCTTTGGACGGAAAATATAATTTTTAATTGTACATAATATGCCTTTTGTACAAAAATTGTGGTCAAATCTTGAACACAAATTGGCAAACCTACATATGTACGTAGCTAATATAAGAACACCCATATTCTTTTACAAAAGAGTTAGTCCTTTTCTCTCAGCCTAAAAGAATCTGCGAGCATTGTTTCACCTGCTAAAGCCATTAAGAAAATATACAGGGTGTTCGGCAGACCGTGTGCCATATGGTAACTGGGGGTAGGTGGAACCAAGTGCAATAACTTGGCGTAATTTTTAACCCTTAAAAGCCCCTCGGCTATTTTTAAGAGATTTTTAAGCTTTTTCCTTTGGACCAAGTTCTACCGAACTAGACATGCTTACAACCCGATTAGGAGACAAAAGTTAGTAAAATTCAGGGTAAGTATTCAAAATGACAGGTTTTTTTTAAAAACGCTTATTTTGTTATATAAGATACATACACATACACCTACCCCAGTTACCATATGGCACACGGTCTGCTGAAAATTCTGTATATCCTGTATATTATGTATCACACAACGTAACTCTCTCATAGCATTGATTGGTCCTCCGTGGCCATTTTGTAGTTAGGGCCTACAGGCATCCAGAGAAACCTTACGCTGCCATCCTAAATCAAGATGGCGTGTGTTACGAGTGGGTCGATGCACACATAGCCACTTGGAAATGGATCATCGCCACCTCAGAGAGATTTACGAGATGTTATCAAAAAAAAATCCCTTTCACACTTATATTATAAATGCGCAAGTTTGGATATTTACATGTTTGTATTTTTGTTACTTCTTTACACAAAAACTTCTACATATAAACAAATAATAAATAATAATAATAAATAAATAATGCTAGACAATCCACACAGCATCATCTAGCCCCAAAGTAAGCAGAGCTTGTGTTATAGGTACTAGATGACTGATAAATTAATAAAATACATAACATAGATATATATTTTTTTATTATGTATAGAAAATACCCAGAACACCCGGAACAAATATTTGCAGATCGTACAAACATTTGTCCTAAGGCGGGAATCGAACCCGTAACCTTCTGCGTCGCAGGCGGACCTTCGCCCGCCGCGCCACATCGGAACAAAATCTCTATGTCTTCAGGAAAAATACAACTAAAAAGTTGTATTACTAAATCGAAAAAAAGTATCTATTTAGCCCTAAGCAACAAAATTATATATTTTGATGCTGGCGACACAAAAAAAAACACAAACAGTCACAAGAAAATATCAGAGAAAACAAAAGATCTTTTAGAGCAAAGAAATAATTTACTTCAAATTAAAGGAAAAAACAAAGAGAGAGGAATAAAGAAGGCTGGGGGAGGCCTTTGCCAAGCGGCACAAAAACGAATGTACATGTGTGTGTTGTTAAAATTAAATAATGTTTGTAAAAGTAGTTTGAATAAAAGGCTTTATCATTATTATTACACAAAAACTACTGAACGGATCTGGCTAAAATTTTGGGTAAAGGTAATTTCAGGCTTGATAATTAACACTTACTTTTAATACTTTTTATCCCGAAAGAACTCACGAAGCCAGGGACAGACGGTGCCAGTTGACGATGATTAAATATTCATTAAAAATGGCCTTACTGTGGAGCGGGTAGTTCGTACAAACATTTGCTCAGCGGCGGAAACAGAACCTGCAAACTCCTGCGTCGCAGACGGACCTTTGCTGCGCTACTGAGGTCGTCATTGAGCCACTGAGTTTCCTGCCGCTTGTCAATGCCAACGAGGGAGTCAATCTGATCCGTGTCGAGTTGATATGTGAGCGCCAACGCTCGGGGTGATTGCGCACTGCGACTCATTGGCATCCGTTTTGAACCTAGAATATATCCATTGATTGGAGCAAATGCAAGGTTTTTACGAAGTGGGCACAGAGTGCGTTATGACGCTCATATAAGATGAGCATTACGTTTAGTAAAAGATGCTATTCGCTGCATAAACTTGGGGTATGCTAGGGTCAAGTGCAAGTCGCAAAATGAGCACTAGTGCATGTCGAGGAATGTGCAGATAGAAATAAGTTCTAGTTATGGAATGAGCTCATCGCAGAATGTGCATGTTGAAAATGTCCTAACCTAACGTTGATGTACTTATCTAATTAAATAGATTGCCTACTCTTATGCTATATACTGCACTGCTGTGAAATTTTCATCAGTGCAAATATAAGTATCGGACTTATAACAAAAAATAAATAAATAAAAGTAATAATTCAGGATTATATTTGACTTAATTCTACTACCCAATTGCTTCACTATGACAGCGATATCGTCACAGAAACGTCACTTAGTTAGATTAAAGACGTGCGTGTTATTTGCATGGAAATATTCATAGGATGGTTTTAAACTTGACACTTTGAAGTGCGTTATCTTTCTTGTAAGTTCTGTAGTTTCTGTAGTTTCTTTCTTGTAAGTAAGAATACCATAACGTGTCGTTCTGTGATGATATCATTGAGCCGCTGGCCCACCGCTACCCACGAAGAGGCTACGCACGTGTGTCTAGCTTCGCTTTGCAAGAAAATGTATGTGATAATGTCCACTGCAACCCGGTGTCTATCACCTGATCTAAAATATTATTAAAGTCACATGAAAGAGCTATGTTATAGTCAATTTATAAAAGCTGGCGCGTTCCACTTTTTATTTTTCATATACTGGAGGCCTGGATTTGTGAAGTCAGCGTGGATAATTGGATGAAAACAGAAAAGACAAACATGCGTGTGGTGTAACTAAAGTTACCGTTGAACGCGTAGTGTAACTTAAGGTTCCACTAACATTTCATGTTTCTTTTATGCTATTTTCTTCTTTATTCCGAGAAGAAATATTGTCGATTTTTATTTGACAAGAACGTAGTAACATGTGCTTTGTTTGACCTATAGCAATAGCCAAATGAGAATCGGCGAGTGTAAGCTCGACCAGTATTCGTTGCGACCTCAGTACGGTGAAGTGCTCCGATTACGAAGTTTTTCAGATCGAAGATAAAACAATTTACATTATGTAGTTCCATTTTTTATGCAAAAGCCAAACTAATTATACTAATAGAAAGCCAGAAATGTCTGCTTTAATTTCAAAATAGTATCTGGTGCGTATCATTCATAGAATTTAAATAATAAGATAAAGTGAAAAAAGTCGTGGATTTGATGGGTCGATGGGATGTTGTATTTATTTTCTCAAGTTGTCATATTTGGATGCCTTGCATGAATTGTAGCGTGATAGCGTGGTTATCTGCCTATGTGGGCTTGAAATTTGAACGTAAACACATTGACAACCACTCCACAATAAAATAGTTTCTTGCTCAATCATCGTGCGTGCGAATGCCGTCATTTCAGCCGCGTGCGACGGTTCCGACTCGCTGCGAGCGGACACGGGCGAGCGGATAAGCATGTTACTAACAGGAATGTTCGTTATGTTTTGAATCCGTGTCTTGTCCCTCGCCTCGCAAGCGGCTCGGCTCATGCCCGCTACGGTCTAGGTTCTTTAACGAGTGGCCCAATAACTTGAACTTACAGAGAATACTAAAAATGCAATACTATTGAACACTTGTTTCATGGTTTTAAAATTTTCCTGAAAATGGGATAAATCGGGTTATTAATGTTTGTGATTCGTAATTGGGCTCCGTACTACAAAGTCTGTAACTTTTGAATGCATAATGCTAACCTGAAATTTTCAGTTTTTATCAAAATAATAATAAATTAAAACAATGACAATTTCAGAGATTAAAAAACTCTTAAAAAAGGGTAAAATGAGGGTTGAAGTTATTGTCCTTTATAATAATTTGTTCAGAGCAATAATGGTGGGGCTGCCCAGATACTGTAGTGCGTCGGGAATGTTTGCTGACGCACACGTAAAGGACTTTTACGCTGTAATTCGTAATAAAATAATATCTGTAAAACGCAGGATGCTGGGCAGCACCAACTGTCTGATAGGGGTTCTGGCTGACAGACATTGCAGTAAACTGCAAAGGCACTGGATGTCAAGCCTGATCAACCCTTGTGCCAAACAAATTTATTATTTAAATTATTTTTTTTTGTGTACCTTTTTGTTTACAATAGTAGGTAGTTTAAGTCACACAGTTTCATATATGAAACTGTGTGACTTAAACTACCTACTCATATCTATGGATCTTTGTGTTATCTGTGTCAATAAATGAATTTAATTTAATTTATTGAGGTTTTTCTTTGTAACTCTTTGACCAGTGGGCAAATTAGCTCGAAACTTACAGAGACTAAAAATACATAACTATTGAACAAATATACCAGGATTATTCAAAATTTTCCTGAAAATGGGTTAAATTCGTTTTTTCAAGTTTGTGATTCGTAATAAACTATTAAATAAATAATAATAAACGTATTTTTAATTTTTACTAAACTACCCTAGGGGGTGTTCAATCCATTTCCACGCGGTCAAAGCCGCGGGGCACAGCTAGTTAATCCCTAAATCAGTCCCCATGGGGTAACAACCTTTGAACGTTTCCATAGAAACAACGCGTGCAAAGCCAAGAGCAGAAACTAGTTAACTATACTTCAACTACTTCAGACCGTTATTTCACGGATTCGGGACGGATCCATATTGCAGTTTGTAAAATCCGTTAGCATATTCAGCGTCTCGTTCTGATTTACATGAGCTTTTGTTACTGTTCAGTAGATGTTACCATTTATATTCATAGGGTTTTGGAATTAGCCTTTACATCGCTTTAAGCCGGGTACTCACTAGCTAGCTGTAACCGAAACCAACCCGACACAATTACGAGTTACCTAGTGTGCACGTGTGAGGATTTTCACTTTCGACGTCCACCGAGCATCCAGGTTACACTTAAAAAAGTTAAGGTATTTCCATGAGTAGGTCAAACGCCCTTTTATCACATAATTTTATTTTAAGATATGAAATAAAGTACCGTTTGAAGATAATCAAAATAAATACCGAATGTTTTGAAAGGCCATGTAATAAAGCATTATCTATCTTTATATCGATCTTTTCATGCTCAGCTGGTTAATCATTATTCGAGCTGTAACTGAAAATATACAGCAACTTGGTTCTGGTTTGTACATAATATTCATAGTACACTGAGAGACCTTCGATTCACGGCGAAATCCGACAATCGACGATTTGTGCTTACAATTATGACACGCTATAAATTGACACACACATAAACCACAAACAAACACTGCACTGCACATAACGCCGATATCGTTCGAACGCTGGAACCCGTTCGCGCTACTTAAATTATACCTCGGTTACAGTCTAACTACCGCACGGTAACGGTAGATCACTTGTGAGAACCCGGCTTTACATGTTGATTATCAGAATGTAACTAGCTTTAAGACGGTTGCTAATACGGACCCTTGAAATGTTAAGATTGTATTTCTTATTTAGTTCACAAGTTTCGGAATGTGTAAAGAAAATTAATAGATTTATCAGGTCAAATCACGACTAGCTACAACAATTGCGGTGAAATCTTCGCCAATTTTTAATATATTTTGATGATTATTTCTTTATTGTATAAAAGTTGATTTCGAAGTGGTCCCATGAAAGATTTGGTCGGCGAGGAATTGATATGTGCCCTGTAAAACGTATCTAAAACATCATTACATGATAACTTTCACAATCACTTGTAACTAATGGTTTCCATGGCAAAGGGCGTAAACAAGAAGTTTACTTCGAAAGACAAATGACCATCAAGTTACAAGGTTGAAGGCAGGCCCGAATTAGCCCTAAGACCCACAAGGCCCGGGCCTAGGGGCTCTGCAAGCCAAGGGGCCCTCATGGCGGAACATTCATACCCCCTAAAGTCTGGCTTGCCCGAAAAACTGGCATTTATTTTCGCAAGTTTTCTTTGAAAAGTCCCGCGTACCACCGACAATGTAGCCATACACTTTTGGGTATCTAAATCCCTGCCGTCAACGTAGGTACACATCGAACAATATAACGAAACAGTCGATCCATCTTCGTCAGATACGATAAAGTTTCGGCATGCAAATTAGCATTGTGATAAAGAGACAACTTGAGTCGAATTTAAATTGAGCAATTTCCTAATGTGCTCGGTGGTAACAGTTTACTGGCTTTGTAGAGACGGATCTCTTATTAGGGCACTTCGACAGACCGAAGTCTCCATACAAACGAAGTTTTTTATTTATAACTCGGCCAAACCCTATATACCTTAAAGGCAGGTTCACGCAATAATACCTTTGATCAATGCTTCCATACCGGTGTCGCACGGCTCCTTGCCTCTATTTGTGCGTACCGCATGCTGTCCATGCGCTTTCCACGCGGCAACAGCTAGCAGATAGCTCGCTGACTATGCACGGTGGGCAAAGAGCTGTTTATTCGTGCTATAGGAGGTTTTTTTTTAGTGTTGATTGCATGGATTTTTGATTATAAAATATTTTGTTTTAAAATAAAGGTCGTTGCAACTCTTAGGCATTCTGTAAAAAATCAAATGAATCAATAAATAAAATAGAAAATGACGAAAGCAGAATATGACAAGAGCAGAATATCTAAAGCCAACCATGACAAACATCTGACAACCCTAGGTTATTATCACGCATTGGATACTAAAGCTCAAAAAAAAACTAAAAATACATCATTATAATATTCTCCAATTTTTGGCGCAGACCGTACCTGCAAGCGGCGGCGTACTTTATGAAGCTACCCAGGATATTGAATCATAACCATAACCAACATAAATATCTCGTGAAAAAACACAGAAATCCGTGTGTTCTAAATTTAATAGTAAGCCATATTAGATTTATATAGCGAAACGAAACAGAAAGGAAAACAAAAGTTCATGTGGATATTTGGTTTTTGATGGATGGGTCGATCTCTTTATCCAAGGGCAACACGCTACAGCACAACAGAAAAATCAGCCCCTCTTTATGGGATGAAACGTTGGTGTTCTTCCAACACAAAAAAGGTTCGTAGTTAACCCGCTCACATTCATAATTAACCAAAATTATCATTCAAATATGGACTTATACTCTTTCAGATATATTTTACAGTGACAGAATATATGTAAATGCTCATAATTGAATGCTTTTTTTTGTGTAACACGGTAGACGTAAGACGCATAAACGCCTGCCCTGAGAACAGGGGAAGCCTATGCCTACAGTGGATTCATAAAAGCTGTTGATAGTTCTATGATATTGCAGGTATTGCCAACAAGCCTTGAGTTTGGCATTCCGTTGAAATGGTCTCATTGCTATTTGACTGTATTTAATTTTTTATTTTCGAAATGACTAAAATGCTGTTGGTCGCAGATGGCCATGACAGCGTTACCGGACTGTTGGCGGGCGCAGAAGGCGCCTCGCCGGTAAAATTATGATGGGGAAACACGCACAAGGGCCACCACTTAGGTGCGAGCCTCGGCTTTGGCTGTCGCCAGATGCTACAAGAGAGAATGGAGGTTTCGCAAAGGTGCACGAATGCACCTATGGGCGGAAGCGGGGAATTCTTTGACCCCGCATCCGGCGGGGTCGGTTTTTGGTCGGGTGTGTAGTGTGCGGAAGCGAATCGGTACTTGTTGCCGTCACCTCCGGGTTAGCGGCGGTGATTGGGTCAACGGGGTCACCGAGAACGTGTCTCGGTCTACGGAGGAGAATTTATTTAAAAGAAAACAAAACTACGTTTATATGGAGCAACCAAGCATCGGGAAATCTTCTAGGATGCCAACGGATAAACTAACCTTCATGAACAATTAAGTGAAGGGAATTCGTTGTTTTTCCGCATGTCAGGCATTATTGTCCTTCAATTACTTTGATAGGTACTAACGCGTAAAAATAGAAGCATTCAGTCTATTAAATGTCGAATGAATGTAATACCACAAAACAGCTATATTATTTAAAATTCAAGATGTGTGAAAGATTTTGCTCTCAAATAAAAATGGTTTTCAGAATTTATTCAATTTAAATAAGCTGACGATTACGTTAAGTTTAAAGATACATTTATTTGGTATGTTTTAATATTCCATCTACAGCACAGCGCTAACTCTGAAATTTAACTCAATTGAAAATAACACTAGATGATTGTGGCTACGACGTATCATACGGTTGTCCTTTTGCTACGCCGTAGCTTGCCGTAGACACCATTTACCACGCCGTAGCTCGCCGTAGATACCATTCGCTATGCCGTAGCTAGCTGTAGACACCATTTGCTACGCCGTAGCTCTCTAAAGATACCATTCGATATGCCTTAGCTAGCCGTAGACACCATTTGCTACGTCGTAGCTCACCGTAGATATCATTTTGCTACGCGGTAGCGAATCCGTAGCAAAACCGTGCACTCAACTGATCTCACAAATACTTTTTCGAACTAAAAATTAAAACATACCTTCTTTCAAAAGCATAACAAAATTCGATGGACTCGTTACGGACTTTTAGCAAACTACCTCCAAACTGAGTTATACGAATTTGTAACTTGCGCTGTCGGCATAGAATCCAAACGGGTGTATTTTGAAGTTGATAATTCTGTTACAGGTTGTTTTCAATAGCTTGAATGCAATGCAAAGTGTACTCCACAGTAGTTGCCTTTTCGTCATTATTGTGAAAGAGTGAATTCATAGAATGTTCATAGAATGTGTAGCCGTTGCTTTCGCGGCGTAAGAATCGGCTCCTACAACTCAGCCCGTAGATATTGTTAGAGCAGTAGACTTCTGTGTGAAGAGGATTGAATGCGTTGCCGTCTTTTTGTATAAATTATTAACACTCATAATTTTAAAATCGAAATAATAATCCGTGAAATAACTTATAAAAAAATATTTTGCGAAATATACTTTACCATTCTGAAACCAGAGTGTAATAAATTTAGAAACTGCTGATTGTTCAAAGGATCCATTATGAAGCAACTAGCTTCCGCGCGCCACTTCGTTCTTTCTTTGTAGAATTAAATTGAATCTTGTAATGTACTTTTAGTATGTCTGCGACGATTGTACGCGTAATTCTCAGGGTAAAAGTAACTCTAAATTTATCCAGTTCTACAACAAACATGTATGTAAAATTTATTTAGAAGATTGTATTAGAAATCCTTGCAAATCTAAATTTTAATTCTTGCTTTTATTTAGTCGTTTTACCATGAAGGAGTAACTATCATCGAATCTTTTGCCTTTGTTTATTTTTATGGTATTTTAAATAATAAATATAGCTGCTAGAAAGCTATAATTGTATTTATATTTTAACTATATAAAGAAAACACCCAGAACACACGGAACAAATATATGCAGAACATACAAACATTAGTCCCAAAGTGAGAATTGAACCTGGAAGCTCCTGCGTCGCAGGCGGACCTTCGCTCGCTGCGCCACTGATGTTGTTATATGATGGTCGTAATATGATTGTGTTTTTTTTCTTTTCATACAATTTTTACTGTCTGTTTTCCCCTACTACCTCTACGGCTATTAAATTATGAGATGGCAAAATGGATACCTTTTTAATCGTTCAAGGGATGGTTGTAGTTGATCTAGGAATAACGCACGCAAAGCCTTGGGCAGCAGTTAGTCAAACATAATCCAACAAATCGTATACACGATTGAGTTACTAGAACTTTACATATAACGTAGCTCCAACAGAACGTCATTAGATAGTTCCACAAAAGAACCTCCATCAAAGCTGTTCCACACTTGAGCAAAGTGTTCATTCTTTCATTCATTTTGTATATAAACATTGCGTTGTTCATACATTCATTTCCTGCGAGCGAATGCAAAAAGGGCTAGGAGGACCCTCAAAGGGACGTAAACAACTGAGATAAAAAAGAAGAATTTACGTGTGTAACATTACTAAAAATATTATAATGTCTAGTTTCTGCTTGCGGTTTTGCACGCATTTTTGAGATAAAAGTCATCACAATTATATTATAAATGCGAAGGTTTTGATAAATAGATAAGGAAGTTTGTAGTGTTGTTGTTTGTTTTTGACGTCTTTACACCAAAACTACTAAAGGAATCGGGTCGTTTTTTTTTTTGATTTCCTTGTTTAGTTGTAAACATGGAAAAACATAATAGGCTACTTTTTAAGCAAGATCGCGTATGGAAGCTGGCCCACAAGTAATTTTGAATCTTTATTTACCTATTATAAAATCTGTGCTACTAGCATCTTTTCTGATAGCAACACACAACAAAGAAAACCGAAAAACATTCATGTTAAAATGTAGGTATGTAGTCCATGAAATTTCGCAATGTTTTGCTACAATTTTCATCAAATTTTCTTTATAAACAAATCTTATTATACTTGCCACACTTCCCAGTATTGCCTCTATCAAAAAATACCTGACGCTCGCAAAGTAGAATCCAGGCAACGAAATAAAAAAACTCGTAATATTCTTTCACAAACTCCGTTATCCACTTTCATTTTTTCGACAGCGAGTGAATTTTTCCGAGACTTTTCAAAAGTTTATGTAGAGTTAGGTATAATGCTTATGATCAAATTCTGCACACGTACGAAGGCGCATTTACAGAAAATTATCAACACTTATGAAACTTTCGCCTGCTTTTTCAGTGGCCAGCGGAAGCCGAATTCTGACAGTTTCAATGCAACTATTAATAATAATAATATGCTTTTATTTCAGACAAATGATCCATACATATAAACATATGTATGTGGATCATGTGTCTGATCAGTATTGCCCGCCGCGCGCGTTATCAAATCCAACCAAAAACTCTTTATTTCCTTATTTTACAATATATGTACCTACAAGTAAAAAATTAAATACTGACACGGATATAAAAGGATATTCTTGATTTATATACCTTCGGCATGTAGACTAAAGTAAAGAAGCGACCAAGAAACCTTTAGCCTGTTAGTTGTTATTTTTCGAGTTAGAGCAAATCCCGTCCTAAGCTTTTTTATCCTAGATAATCTGATATTTTATAGTAAGCCTTTTTGCACAGGAAGGTTTTAACAATTTGTTTGAATTTATTTACTGATAATTTTTACAACTCTAGGAGTTTTGTTGTAGAAGCGTATGCATTGGCCTTTAAAAGATACATTAATTTTGTGTAGTCTAGATGTAGGCACAGCGAGTTAATGTTTTTTTCTAGTATTTATATGTATTTAAATTATGTATATCACTATTTTTAGGAAGTCTATTTATATTTCTATGAGTGTACAATAAGTTTTCATAATTATTGACATGGTACAGCCATTATGTTTATTTCTTTGTATTTATCACGTAGGGACCCATATTGTAGATAGCACGAACAGCCCTCTTCTGCAACCCAAATACGGTGTTAATATCTGCAGCGTTCCCCCACAGTAGTATACCATAAGAGTAATGAAGAGATGGAAGTAGCTGAAATAAACAAGTCTAGATGTATCCACGTCTGTAAGATGACGGCTTTTTTTGACGGCATACGCTGCAGAACTAAGTCTCTTCGATTGCTTATCTCCCTTGAGAGCTGTTAAAAAACCACTTGCGCTCTGCGATTAATTACCGCTCGCGATTTCGCGAGTTAACCAAACCTCCACCGCTGAATTAATTTAAATCATTCAATGTCACCGCTACCAGGTCAGCGCTTTGTCTTGAGAGTGCGTATCTCATTCGTAAGCTGCAGTCGGCCAGCACCTTAATTCAGGAACCTGTTCACATTGTCACAGAAGTTAAAATGGTAGGTATATTTACTTTGCGCGAGTGACTTTAAACAAAATGGTAGAACAGTGGAACGCAGTCTTAAGTTATATATAACTTTAAAACGTTCAGTTAAATATGTAGAGAAAAATCTTTTAGACTAGTTTTCAGATTGTAGAAGTTTTTTGAAAGATTGATATATACTAGTAACCATTTAATACTACTTAAAAGTTACCCATTCCATAATTTTTTCACGCCCTGACAAAAAGTCTTGTATTTTTCTTAGTTAAGTCCTATAAATATTTTTTTATAATATCCGTCTGGGGACTAGTGGTTATTAACCCACTTTCATTGAAATGGTCGAGTAAATAGTTTGTATTTTTAGCATCGATGCCTATTTCTTTCGTGAAGCAAACTTTGTGAGGTATAAAATACGTGAGGCTTAACACGTATGCCGAAGTTAGCGTGATGAATGAAATATAAAATATCTTAAAAAATTAAATATTCATTCATAACGCTATTCTCAAACCGAATGGTATGTTGCGTGACGATGGTAAGAGGCCTGACAGCATGACACTAGTCCCATGGGAGTTGGGGAGGCCCATTGTGTGGGACGCTACATGCATCGACACACTTGCGCCATCCCATCTTCCGAGGACATCCGTAAGGGCTGGTGCGGCGGCAGATTTAGTCGAGGAACTCAAGAGACGCAAATATGCAGGTCTCAACAGAGCCTACACATTTGCTCCCTTTGGGGTCGAGACCCTAGGTCCGTGGGGTATCGAGGCTCTCCGGGTTTTTAAAAAGTTATCTGAGCGTCTGGTCGACGCGACGCGTGACCCGAGAACTGGCGGATATCTGGCGCAGCGCATCAGCATTGCCATACAGCGGGGCAATGCAGCCAGCGTCTTGGGGACGCTTCCGATTGGTATTGATATGGATCAGTTGAGCTACCTGTAGATTGTTTGCAACAGTCTGCTGTGATCTTAATTGTTTCAATTGTAAATACTAGTTCTAATTTGTTTTTATTATTAAATTGTAATTTTCTTTGTCAATAAAATTTCATAACGAAGTACCACAACAATAAACCTCTAACATTCGTCAAAATACTGATTTGTGTACCACTGTTTTTTTTTGAGTTACACTGGAAAAAAGCGTTTCCATTGAATATATGAATGTTGTGTTAAGCTGAAAATTTTATTTCAACTTTCGGTTGAAAATTACATAACAAGCCACTAACAAAAAAATCATTTTTGTTAACAATTTTAACCCAAACGGAATATGTAGTATATCTAACAATCTGGTAAAGCGAATTTTTTTAGAAACAATGGGTTCCAATGCTTTTAGATTGAATATATTTTTTTATATAAATTTTTTGGTGTCTATTTGGATTTTTTTATTAGCTTTGAATTAACTGCGACCATGGTAAACCTATTGTGATCGCCACTTGTTGTTGTTCAACGTTCACTCCCAAAGCTGCGGCGTTCATTGTTTGCCACCAACCCTTAGAAATGTAGGATTTAGGGATGTGGTCTCTTAGCTCATCCGGGCTATCAAATATCTATTATTATCAAAGTGCTTTATTTCCTTTAGTTCTACAGGACTCTTGGAGACGTAACACAATTAGAATTACGTAAAACTAGGAAATAAAGTGATCACATTGATTTTTTATTCACTTCAATATTTTCAAGGTAAAGTAAAGAAGCAAACAAGAAACCTTATCTTGTTAGGGTGTTAGTTTTCGAGTTGGAGCAAAGCTCGTCATAAGCTTTTTTATACTTTGTTACGCTTCCAACTGGTATCGATATGGATCAGTTGAGCTACCGGTAGATTGTTTGCAACAGTCTACAGTTAGCTTAATTCTTGAATTGTAAATACTAGTTCTAATTTGTTGCAACAAAGACCATTCCTTTATATAATTTTTTTTTAGGTACATTTTTATAAAGGATATGTTTGACAATTTATGTTTTTGCCGGTCCTTGTTCCGATGGATGCTGCACATTGCATCAGAGCTCCAAAGTCTCATATCAGATGAAGAGGCTTTCCCTTCGCCTTCGAATCTGCAGTATTGTGTTTGGTATCTACAACTTAGGTATGTATGTATACACGAGGGCATAGCTAGCTAGGACTAGCTTGATCCTCAACCCCTCGGTTAAAGGGTTAAGGAAGCTCTTGTTAACCTGTGAGCAATATGCTATTGGTCACGGGTTAAAATACAATGTAGCGAAAACCGAAATGATGGTGTTGAGGTCGGGTCGAGGTCCGGATAGGGTGCCAGGGGTTCGCATGGGCGGCTCTACCATTAAGGTGGTAGAGCGGTTCAAGTACCTTGAGCACCTGCTGACGGGGAGGCTGAGGGACGACGAGGACATTGAGCGCGAACGAAGGGCGCTCGCGGTGAGGAGTAACATGCTCGCACGCCGCTTCACGAACTGCAGCACGGAAGTCAAGAATGCCCTGTTCCGTGCGTATTGTTTGGGCATGTACACATGCCAGCTGTGGTCGAATTTCACCAGGAAGGCCATAAACACCATCAGAGTCCAATACAATGACGCGTACAGGGCACTCATGAGGTTACCGAGATGCTGCTGTGCGTCGAGCATGTTCTCTGAAGCGGGAGTGCCCGACTTCTTCGCCATCGTCCGTTCTCGCGTCGCGTCGTTCTGGGGTAGGTTGGTCCGCTCCAAAAATAGCATTTTTAAGGCTGTCTCTGACCAGGTTTACAAAAATCCTATTTTTATGCACTGGATTTCCCTTCACATGGAGGGGAACAGGAAGTGACGTGCGGTAATTTTATGCGCCGTGTTATTTATTTTTATTTTATAATTGTATATTTTTGTAAATGTGTGTGATTTTTTCTATTGTGATATGGGTTTTTTTAGGCCTGAAATAAACGATTATAACTATTATTATTTTTATTATTATTCGTTTCATTTATTTTAAATCTCGTTATAAAATACATTTTTTACTATAGAAGATAAAATATTATAAAACTATTCTACAGTAAAAAATATATCAAAACGGTGAATCACCGGCCGCGAAGCTAGCCTTAAGCGGCCGGTGACTAGGGCTGCAGAGAGAGGAACTTCCTGACGATGCGCGCCGAGTCCAGGAGTACCGCCTTTTGAATCTGACCCTTGATCCAACTTCCTAGCGAGAGTCTCTTGAGATGTTGATCGAGGCTCTTCGCTATTACGCCGTTAACTGAAACGACTATCGGGACGACGGTCGCTGAATCAACATCCCACATGCTGACAACCTCGTTGGCCAAGTCAAGATATTATTATTATTATCATTATTATTATTATTAAGATGGTGGGAAGAGTGGGTTGAGATGAACTGGTCCACTACAGCACATGAAGAATGTGTGAAGGGGAATAGGAAGCCCTTTGCACTAACGTCCCACGTCCCACGTCCCACGTCCCACGTCCCACAAGCCATGGATGCTATCGATAACAAAATGGGATTTCACTGAAGACAAGTTGATTATCATTCGTAAAACAAATAATTGTGTTACGAATGGCCACGCCATACCGCGCATGGGATTTTATCACCTTACATAAACACAGGCGTAATTTTACTGTTTGGGTAGATGTAGGTTTGAATATTCTTGGGATTCCATAGTGAGTAATTATTTCTGACCAACAAAGCTGTAAAATTCCAAATGAGGTAACATATAAACACGTTACTCGTTTTACTGTTCACCTCACGGAACCCTAAAAGCAGTGGGCAAACTCGCATTGGTAAAGTTGAATGAGTTAAAAGTTTTGATGGACAATATTTTGCGATTGTAAAAATATTTTGAATGGTGATTTTTTTTAGAATAAATAATAAAATAAATAAATAATGCTGGACAATCCACACAGAATCATCTAGCCCCAAGCTAAGCAGAGCTTGTGTTATAGGTACTAGATGACTGATATACTTAATACAATATATTACATCGATAGATATTTTTTATTATACATAGAAAATACACAAAATTTTACGATTTAAATTGTTAATCAAATTTAATTTATTATATATTATTTCATTACAAAAAAAAATTAATTTTAAATTAAATTATATATAAAAAAATATATTTTTAATATAAAATATCAAATTATAATGATAAAATTAGTATATTTACTCCACCCGGAACAAAACACCCGGAAAAAATAATTGTAGAGCGTACAATCATTTGTCCCAAGGCGGGAATCGAACCCGCAATTTCCTGCGTCGCAGGCGGACCTTCGCCCGCCGCGCCACATCGGTCGTCATCGGTTAGAATTTAGTTATTGAACATTAAATGCTTTAATATAAAATATGTACGTACATAAGCTGGGCTTCCACTGCGAGTGGAGCGGACCCATTCAAACTCCGTATAGGATTCGCAAGAGTATACTGCATACCGACTTGTACTTTCACCAACAAATAGTCGAGCGGAATGGACTGTTTTTTTCCATAATTTTTAATAAATACCTAGGTAGGTACGAATTTAAAAGTTTTAATGGATATTATTTATCATTTATCTTTAATTAATTTTTGATGTCTACATTTTAGATGGTCTAAGTCCATCGTGAATATAAGCGGGTTAACTACGAACCTAGTCAGTGTTGGAGTGCACGCAGGAAGGCGCGCGTCGAACATCACTTACCCTGAAGAAGAAACGTTGGTGCTCTTTTAACACAAACTAGTTCCGTGGTTAACCCGCTTACATTCACAATGAATTCGTCAAACTCCGAAAGTATTATTATTATTAATGTATATAGGTACCAAGTCCTTTCCAAAGAAATAAAAACATAGAATAACGTTCAAAAACAACCGAGAATTTTAAATACCACCATAAAGAAATCTCACCGCTGTATTCAATATCTAAATGGCGCCAGGCTGTCTGTATACCCCCTAATTACAGGAAGCAAATGTACGAGTTAATTAAAATCCTGTTACCCTTCAATTATGTACATTACATGTGAGTATTGTTTATGTTTAAGTGTGGTGTTGTTTGTCTGACTCACGCTGGTGTGATGATTTTGAGACGAATATAATAATATTAGGTCCTTACATATGAAATTGGCGTTTTTCGTACTGGCCACTTTAATCACAAATTTCTCCTCTTTGGTAAGGAATTCCAAATTCAAATTTGTACAGCTATAGACTCATGTATTTGTGCTTCGATGATCGTCATTCATTTGTTTTTTTTCTTCTGTTTTTTCTGTTTGCGTCACTCATTTTACAAAATGGAAAACTTAAAATATCGCATTATTTACGAGTACGAGTTCCGCCGTGGCACTAGTGCTGCGGAAACAACTCGAAGGGTGAATGATGTGTATGGCGGTCGTGTTGCAAAAGAAAACACAGTTCGTTTTTGGTTCCAACGTTTTCGTTCTGGAAATTTTGACCTGCAGAACAAGCCCCGTGGACGGCCTGAGACTCAAGTTGATAATGAAGAGTTGAAGGCTATTGTGGAAGCGGATCCATCGCAAACCACGTCCGAGTTAGCTGCAGGCTGCGATGTTAGTAATAAAACTGTTTTAATTCACTTGAAGCAAATTGGGAAGATTAAAAAGCTTGAAAGGTGGGTACCTCACGAATTGACTGAAGCAAACCGGCAAACGCGCGTCGACTGCTGCGTTACATTACTAAACCGGCACAATAATGAAGGTATTTTAAACCGAATCATTACCTGTGATGAAAAATGGGTTCTTTACGATAATCGGAAGCGCTCAGCGCAATGGTTGGATCCTGGCCAGCCAGCCAAATCCTGCCCCAAGCGAAAATTAACCCCAAAAAAGTTACTTGTAAGCGTTTGGTGGACTAGTGCCGGTATTGTTCATTACAGTTTTCTCAAATCTGGCCAGACTATTACGGCTGATGTCTATTGTCAGCAATTGCAAACCATGATGGAAAAGCTAGCGGCTAAACAACCTAGGCTGGTCAATCGCTCCACGCCACTGCTGCTTCACGACAACGCTAGACCACACACTGCGCAACAGACGACTACTAAATTAGAAGAGCTTCAATTGGAAAGTCTAAGACATCCTCCGTACTCCCCGGACCTTGCTCCAACAGATTACCATTTTTTTCGAAATTTGGATAACTTCTTGTAAGGGAAAAAATTCAACTCCGATGGGGCAGTCCAAATCGCCTTCAAAGATTTTATTGATTCCCGTCCGACTGGTTTTTTTAGTAAAGGGATCAATGAACTACCTATAAGATGGCAAAAGTGCATAGAAAATAATGGTTCATACTTTGATTAATTAAATATATTATATTAAAAAATATTCGACTTTTTGTTCCTCCCATACAAAACGCCAATTTTATATGTAAGGACCTAATACCTCGTGTGTTCATAAGTTTTGAGACGAACTTATTTAATTAATTTAAAAAGAAAGTAATTCATGCAACCTTTTTTAAACTTTTAAAATTTTAAATTTCGAATGTTTTGAATCAGAAAAAATATACATTTGAATATTTGTTTCATTCTCCGTGAAAATTGGGCCAACAAAAGATTTGCGTGCGACTGTAATTTCACTGTTTCAAGCAGGAAAAAAACCAATGCAAGTTTTTAGTGAAATCCAAAGTTTGGGATGTAGTCGGAACTTTGTGTATTATACCATAAAGAGGTACAAGGAGACCGGCTCTTTAGAAGACCGTGGAAGATGTGGCCGCCCGCGGTCTGTAAGGACAATCGCCAACATCAAAGTAATCAGAGAGCGAATTCGTCGCAACTCTTGCCGGACTTAAAAGAAATTAGCTCTGCAGACCAACATTTCGCGAATATCGGTGAACAGGATACTTAAATATGATCTTAAACTAAAGGCCTACAGTCGAAGGAAAGTGCATTATTTAAACGAGCGTCTTCGTAAATTGCGACTGGAACGATGTCGGAACCTATTGAGGAGACACGATCCAAAAAATATCCTGTTTACCGATGAAAAGATCTTCACGGTGGAAGAAAAGTTTAACCGGCAGAACAATAAGGTTTACGCCAGAAGTTCAAAGGACGTCCAGCCATCTGTACGCAATGTCCAGCGCACTCATCATCCAGCAAGTGTGATGGTTTGGTGGGGTGTTTCCTACGAGGGGGTCACTTCGCTTCATTTTTGCCAGCAAGGCGTCAAGGTGAAGGCACAAAATTACCAAACCGACATATTGGAAGCGGTGGTTAAACCATTAAATGATACGCTATTCGCTGGAAAATAATGGGTTTTCCAACAGGACTCTGCTCCCTCGCATAAAGCTAAGACTACCCAACGTTGGCTGGAGGCCAATTTGCCAGGCTTCATTCGGAGCGAAGATTGGCCCTCGTCAAGCCCTGACTTGAATCCTTTGGATTATTCTTTATGGACGGAATTGGAGCTGAGGGCATGCAGAAAGTCTCACCCAAACCTGGATTCTCTCAAGCGAGCCCTTATTAAAGAATCGAAACGGATTCCCATTGAAAAGATTCGTGCCGCCATAGATGAATGGCGCACGCGTTTGTAGGCCTGCATTGAATGCAAAGGCGGCCATTTTGAATGATTTATTTTTAAATACAGATCTAGATGTCAGTAGTTTTAATTTTAATATCCAATAAATTAATACTCAACTTAGCTCCAAAAATATTTTAGTTTTACTGTGTCTCAAGACTTATGAACACACGAGGTATAATGAAAGTTGACATGACTAAGTCATCGACAGAATACGAAGTTGCGGATAACAAACCGCACGTTTTGCTACAAAGATGTTTGGATTCCACGACTGATCCATTTTATCACAATCAAATCATGTTTGCACAAAATAAGCTCACAAAGTCAAATTCGCAAAGACGCAAATCAAATTTTAACGAAATAATTTTCAAAAACCTAAGAAGAACTCGTTCAACAAGATTTGATCAAAATTTTTGTACAGTATATTTATACAGTATATTTTTTTAAACATAATAGAAGTTCGAAGTTAATCCACTTAAATTCACAATGAATGTGTAAATCTTGTGGAACAACCAATATTTTGTACTTGGAGTGCTCCTGTGTTTGCGCACCCACTTGTGCACTATAATTATGTTCCGCGCACATGTCTAGCGTCCGTTGAGACCGAAGCCGAATTCCACTAAATTAATCGATTCACCATAATAATAGTATCATCTCAGAATGACTCATTTTGACAACAGATGGAGGGACGCCCGTCAACAGTGTCACGGTTGAAATCATTGCATCAATCTCTCCGTGCAACTAGCATCGCGCGCACTATCTAGAGTTTTTTTCATCCATGGACGATTCTATGACGATACTATTGTCATAGTAAAGCGAGCGGTCAGCAGAAACCTAGTAGACATTATAATCTTGTATCTATCTATATCTATATATATAAAAGAAAGTCGTGTTAGTTACACTATTTATAACTCAAGAACAGCTGAACGGATCTCGGTGAAATTTGGCAGCGAGGTAGATGGTATCCCGGGGCCGGACATAGGCTACCTTTTATTCCGGAAAAAAGCGTGTGTAGCCGCGGGCTGCAGCTGGTTACTAATATAATGTGTTTCTAATTTTCTATCTATTATTATTATCAATATTCTGTATTTTCAACTGAGCTGAACCAACAAAATCTCTTCACCAAACTTCATGGTTTTAATAACACTTTCAGTTCCAACCGCTAATTATTTAACAGCACTGTATAAGTTTCAAAACTCTGAAACATCGACACTAAGTTGTATAACATCGATACGTTGAAACAAAGTCACTCTCTGCGTCTGTCTGTCTGTCGCTTACTTTTTCTAAACAAGATTTTGATACAATTTTCACCAATGGACGGTAACGGTGGAGTAATTCATAAGAAAAGTTTAAATGTAAGTAGAATTCAGTAAGGTTTTGTGTCATCATCGTCAGCAGCGTCCACTGCTGGCTGAAATAAGATTATGATTTTTGAAAATATCGAATAAATTATGGCGGCTGGGACCTTTGCTAGTGTGCGCCGCGTAAACCAATAAAGCAGTTTTTCTAAAATGTTCTGTTACACGAGCGAAGCCGGGGCGGAACACTAGTTATGTATAAGCAGCTTTCATAGATGATACGAAGTCACAGATAATCATAACAGTTTGTTAGAAACTCTGTCATTATAAACGTTATTTGTAAAAAAAAAAAACCGGGGTCTAGGTGGCATTAACATTAGATTGATGTAAAACCCTTAGCCAGAAATGATTTCATAATTCAATTTTGACATTTTTCACTCCATATCATTTAGCCCTAAAGATAGTTTTTCATCTTTCAAATCGCTCGTAAATCGCCAGTGTGATAAGCGTAGCGTGGGGGGTGCAGGGGGCCATGGCCCCGGGCGGCATATGAAAAGGGGAAAAGGCAAGCGCCACGATCTTTTCAATTAAAATTATAAAAAACTCCAGACCGCTCCTGTAATGTTGTAGCCCAGCCACACGCTAACCAGCGTGCTAAAACCAGTTTGCGCAGGCAAGACAGAGCTGCTGCGCCACAAACTTTTTCAGGGCCTACTCCGCTCATAATATAACTTTTGTGTAAGTAACAAAAATTCGGCGCCTCACTCCACTCGCCGCTATTTCAAATAGAAAACCGATTTCCTCAAAATGTTCGGGGCGCTCTCTTTTGTCACACCTAATAGACTAGTAGACGAGGAAGCCATAAAAATACGACTAACGCGCTTTAGCAGCGGGTATTCGTCTACGTGTGTAGTTTTTTTTTATCGATAACGCTGACTTGAAGTTTGCAAAGTTTTGATGCCCGTGATGAGGTTTTGGTAAAATTACTCAACTTATTTTGTGTATCTTAATGAGAAAATTTGCAGAGTCTGTACTGTGAAGTTTTGAAGACGTTTACATCGTAGGTGGGCGCCATTTTGATAGCTCGGAATTGGTGAATTTTAATGAAAAGGAAAGGGGCTTGGTGGTGTCGGACTTTTGACCCAAACGAGCTTTGCATAGAGTTATATGGACTATGACGAATTCTCTGGGTAACCTAAAACCAAATATACAGATAAAGATACATTTATTTGGCTTCACAGAAACAGCACAGACATTTGCATAATCAGATGAACTTATGTAAGTTCACGTATAATTGAATAGGTAGGTGAAAGGTAGAGACACATGAGGATTAATTTAAAAGATAACAGATGCAGCAAGGGTGAGTAATGATGTAGGTAGGTAAAGCAAGAGAAAGACACAGAAACATGTAAAACTTATAAATTAAAGCGTATACAGAACATAAATTTGAAATTAACTAACATAGAACTAAAACAAATAAAATTATATACGAAATTATTTAATTATATGTATAATATTTTTGCAAAATAATACGGATGGACAGGCCAGAACATCACATTTTATGTAGGTTGGTGCTGTTTCATCACGTGTGTGTAGTTGCGGACAATAACTGGTTCTCTAAACAGATACTTATGTAGGTAAGTACCAACAGCTTTTAGGATTGTGATATTATTTCCCCTAATATCGTATTCCATATTCATCCTATATTCAATGATGTAACATGCTGCAGAATTACTTACGCGTTTCAATAAAAATCATCCCACAAACCAGCATTAACACGCCAATTCATTCTGAAACATTCACGTTTTTTCCTCCGACGCCCCTTATTAAAATCACACGAACTAAGAGTCGAGTGTAGAACAAACAATGAAAAAATTCTCTCGTATATCGCTGTGGGAAAAATACCTACGGAATAGAATAGCTGCCGACTCGGTTCCGCTGTAAAAACCTACCCGAGCAAACTCTGTAATTCCCTTCTCGTCCCAACCGATATAAAATATGAAAGACTGAACGAAATTCGCGCGCCACCCCGAGCTCGGCTTCGGGGTTCTCCGGCAGCCCTCGGGCGTGTTCGTACCGACCGAGCGGCAGTACCGAGCTCTACGTCAGCCCTATCGCGCTTCTTTAAAGTCTGTGACGAAAAACCGTGTATAAGTGTGTTTTCTGTGCATTTTTTATGTGACTGGTTATATTTTGTGTACTGGCATCATGTGGTTTGTGTGTAGGAGCGGATAGGATTTCACTTCGCTCGTTTGATGATCCGGAAAAATGGTATGTCTTTTGACGGTGCTTACTTGATGATTTTCACACGTTTGAATGTCTGCACTTTTAATATTATAGCGGCGTATGAAGGTTAAAAAATACAGTTGGGATAAAAAGTTGTATCATTATTTGTGGGGTTGGGATATCCTGGTATACGTATAGTGCGGTCATTTGAACCAAAAGTTATGATAAATGCAGTCGACATTCAGGACTTGCAGAATGTGGGTTTCAAAGAGCTTTTTCATTATTTTGATCCATAAATGTAGATGTTAAGGCGCTGAATAGTACTTTATACATGAAAATGTGTGGTTTTAAAAGAATAAAAAATATGTCACAAATACAAAGTTAGCGTAAATCCAATATTTTCCTGCTCCGCATATAATCTTTGTATAAAGCAAGGAAATTTTTTATCAAAGCTAATCTGCCTTAACCTAAGAAATGAGCTTTTAATTCGAAATAAAGTTTTTAGATTTATTTGGCGCTACATGACGAAGGCAGAATAAATTATTGCGATGATGTTTTAGGTACTAAAGAAACTATATTATTTTTACGAATTCATTACAGATGTGAGCTGTAACTTTATATGTATACCTACTTAGGTACCTATTGTGGTTGTGTAGTTAACCGCTTACATTAGTAATGAGATCGATATATTCGTAATTTTAAAAAAATAATAATCATTTATTTGTTACTCAGACACAATAAAAGAAAAACAACATAATTACTTTTATAAGAACACAATTTACGTCACAAGTCCCTGTCTCAGCATAAAAATATTGTAGGTGGAATAATACTCTTCAGAGTTCGTGTTTTAACCACCGATATAAATAATTAATTTTGAGCCATGTGCTCAACAAATAAAAGCATTAATTTGGCCCACCACAATCCTATTAACGTAATCTCCGTTGCCACACCGCATACATTTTAATCAAAAAATAACATCATTTCCATCGATCCAGCGCTTTCTGGATAAACGTTGCAATAAACTAACCTCCTTCGTTACAGACTTAACAGACCAATAAGTTTTGAAAATCTACTTTGAAACATTGAAACTACACAGTTCCTGCGTACCCATTGTAGGTACTCTAAGTAACTCAACAACAAAAATCAAAGTGATCACTTTATTTCCTAGTTTTACTTATGTAATTTGAATTTTGTGACGTGTCCAAGAGTCCTGTAAGGTCTAAAGGAAATAAAGCACTTTGACTTTGACTCTCTTCGTCGGTCTGCTGTCCCATCGTATGAGAGGTAGGGAATAGAGAGTGCACCTGTGTTTGCGAACACACTTGTATACTATAATATGTCCTGTGCACATGGCTAGTCTTCTCTGAGATTGGCCGCCATGGCCGATAATGTGGCGAGGAGGTCATCATGTAACTCATGAGTTTTCAATCGTCACATACATATATATTGAGATTTAGGATGCGTGACAACATACTGAAAAACCTTTATCATTATCATCGTAACTGACCACAAATGTCATCTGTTGGACACAGCAGGGGACACCCCAAAAGACACCACCTCTTTCCATGAATAGATAAACCTAACTACGTTTAAAATCGTAATCCATATTCATACTAATATTATAAATTCGAAAGTAACTCTGTCTGTTTGTCTGTTTGTCTGTTACCTTTTCACGCCTAAACGGCTGAACGGATCTCAATGAAATAATTTGCCAGGGAGGTAGATGGATGGACGGACTTAGGCTACTTTTTATCAAGGAAAAGCACGTGTGAAGCCGCGGGCAGAAGCTAGTCTAATATAGGTTGTCAATTACATTTCATTATTAACCTAAAGTCATGTATAACCCTATCAATAGTATGTACGAGTACATTACTGTCGCGGTCTGTAAAGACTGCGTTGCTGGCAGCGATGATGATGGCCGAGAGCGCAGCGTAGCGCAGTTCCAGGCCACCATAGCGCGGGCAGCATTGCAGCTTTTGATGGTTTCACCCTTAATAGCGTGGATAGCAAGGGTTGCAATGATGACCAAGGTTGAATGCTGAGACCGCAGTAATCTTAATTTGAGGCTGACATACCGGGTCATTGCGGATATTATCATGTGAGTCCTACTAAGCTGGCTTTATTTAAATTACTTGCATTTTTGAGTAAATCACTAAATGTGCACAATGACTGCACTGCCGATAATGGATATTCATGGTGGCTAAACTCACCAGCAATGTTTACTTTTCTGGCACCTATTCCAGTGAGGTGAAGGTAGTCCAAATAATGACCACTTGCAAACATTTTTATGTAAAGGTTGGTAAGTTCTGGACATTATTATATTATTATCTTACCTTACTTATACTTCACCCGGAGTAAGACCGCGGGTAGCAGCTAGTTAAAAATAATTAGTCAGCTGTTCATTATTTATTTAATAGATAATAATTGAAATTAACTTTTATTTTTTTAATTTTTACTTGCTTAGACTAGACAAGTAGGTACCTGCTACTCACCTTAGTACCTACATATTTTTATTAAAACCAACCTCGGTCTGCCTTGTGGTTACGACCAACATGGTTCACATACTGATCTTACAGTATATATTAGCTGCCAATTATGCCAATATGATGACAACAATAAATAAATTGAGTATTATTCAAATTGTTTTTGTATGGAAAACATTCGTTGTTTATTAGAGTGAAAAGTTAAAGTTCTTTACCTTCTATAATACCAATATCGATTGTTCTAAGTTCTCAACGAAACTTGGTATTGACTGAATCTATCTTACATTAGTGGTCCATTCTTTAACCAATTAAATCGAGTTTTTGATTGTGTAATTTTCATCGAATTGATGCCATGCATGTCGTGCCATTTATTTGGATTAGTACGGAATTTGCTTTAAATTTTTGTTGAATTAGTTAATTTTATGATGATTCAAACCCCGTTTATCTCGTTTTTGATCAAAGTCAAAGTTAAAAACTCTTTATTTCCATAAATACAATAAATGTATACTAAGAAAAGGTCAAATTCTTAATAATTAAACACTGACACGGAAATAAAGTGATATTTTTTATTTCAGTCGCTTCGATAAGTAGACTAAAGTAAAGAAGTGACGAAGAAACCTTTAGCCTGTTAGTTAGTTGTTATTTTTCGAGTTCATTTCTATCTTCCAAGAATAAATCTCTCTCTTGGATTTTGCTCTCTCATAAAGACCGTGTTAACCTTGTAATGAAAGCCAAATACAGAATAGAATATAAATGATCTATATATAGCTCTAATAGAACAACCAATCGAGTTACCTTCAATACCAGACCAGACAAGGTGAATGTTCATTTGTTACTGCATTTAGTTTTGTTCGATAGACGTTACTACTTCGACGTTACTATTTAAACAGCTTCAGTTTCAGTTTCAAATCGTTTCTCTAACTAAGTGATTTACATAGTGAACTTCGGTAAACTCACATTTTTACAATCCGACAATCTCAAAATAGGCTTTGAACTGAACTCTACCAAAACTCCTAGAACCCTACTAGAATACGTATCAAAATATGTTTACCTCGGCATACAAATATTTTTTGGAAAATCGCGACCCAGTGAAGATATTGAAAAAAGAGTCAAAATTACGTGGAACAACTTCTGGGCATAAAAAGAAATTCTCAAATCAGACATTCCTATTATTAACTAGAAAAAGATTTTGAGATAGATAGAGATAGACAGACGTTTTTTTTTGACACAACAAATATACAGCACAATCAAACAAAAATAAAAGAAAAGTAAAATATAAAATAATAGATACCAGAACCTAACTTACAGACTGAATTCAAAATAGAAAAAAAAATGGGCTTGGTAAGCTAGGTAGGTAAGTAGGTAGGGATTTTGGACTCCTGCTTGCCACTGTGCCTATCCTATGCTAGCCAAACATGGATACAAAGAGCTATGGAAAGGAGCAATTCAAACATAAAAAGAAAAGATAGACACAGAAATGCCAACATACGAAAGACTAAAGTTATTGATGCTCTAAATCATCGGCAAAGATAGAAATGGAAAGAATGAGTAGTAAAAATGGACCAGAATAGTAACCGCTTGGCAAGGACCACCCGGTAAAAGAAAAAGAGGTCGACCACTCAAAAGGTACGCTGACGAAATTTTAGAAACAGCTGGAAAAGAGAGTAGCAAACTTTAGCGAAGGACAGAAAGAAAAGGCACAGTCTGGAGGAGGCCTTTACTCGGACAGAGATCATGGAATAATGAAAATGCCTACATATATTTAACAATGTTCAATAGCTAATTCGGTAATAATATTCAATCAAAAACGGCAGTGGCCTTTATTAACAAAGAAAATTACAATAAAATAATAAAAACAAATTGGAACTACCCGCTTACATCCGTAATGAATTCGTCAAACTACGATAGTTTTTTATAGTAAAATTAGAACTAGTATTTATAATAATAATTGATTCAATTATGAAATGGGTAACTAACTTGCTAATCTCGCCTACTTAAAAACTGGCCAACGGGCGAGTTGTCCTCTTTTTAAAATGACAAGGAAATATCTGGCCATTAACGGGTTAGTTGTCCCCCCTACAGTGAAGTGGAGAACTCGACCACTTGTAGAACGTATTCGGTTTTTCAGGGAACCGTTTTCAAATAAAAAGAACTGGACCATCAAGGTAGGCACTATGCAGCAACTGGCGCATTCTTATAATTTGATTCAGGCTCGTTGTCCCCGAATCATTTCAAAAAGGAGACAGCACGCCTTTGGGCCAGTTTTTAAGCGGGTGAGATGACCCTATAAAAGTAGTAAAATTGTAAATCACATCACACTACAAATTACCTATATTATAAATGCAAAAGTTTAAATATTAAGATGTTTGGAACCTCTTCACGTCAAAATTCCTGAACTGACCAGGATGAAATATTTCATTTAGATAGTTCTAAGCCTGGATTAACATATAGGTAACTTTTATCTCGGAAAAACGCGTGCGAAGCGGGTAGAAGTAAAACCTGCATGAAGTAAAACCAAGGATTCTATATGGCAAGGCTTTACAGCCTTGCCAAATAGAATCCGTAGTGTAAATTTAGTTTGAACTTCTGGAAACAAATTATTCTCGTCAGTTCAATTAGGGACAGGGGCCACCACAGTGTTCTAAAACAGGCTGCAGATTAGAGAATTGCGTCAGAAAGTTTTTTAAAGGGTTCGCGAGAGTGAACCCTTTATTTTTTTTTTTATGTTGGATTTAGATTTGTAGATGCTTGTTACCTCTTCATGCCAAAAATACTAACCGGCTGGGGCTGAACTTTAGCATATGTAAATGTCAAGTCCTCCAGAAGGACTTCACCTGCATGGCCAGACCCGCCAGACAGAAGATCTTTTAGATGCTGTGGAGTCACAGCATCCAGGCCGCCGGCAGAGCCACTCTGAAAAGACATGACAGCTTTAAGCACGTCCTGGCTGGTCGTGCTTACAGCGACATCACTCTCTTCCGGTGGATCGGGGAGTTGTGTATTGGTCCCCGCTGGTGGATGCTTACTCTCAAGAGATATGAGAGTATCATCGTTATTTGGCATCATCGTATCGTTTGAGAACATTATGCGAGAGACACCTTTGATGTCACCATCATTGAGTTTACTCTCTACAAGTCTGTAGATAGTAGACTCAGCCAATGGCTTATTAGAATTTGAATTTTGTGGTGTGTCCTGATCAACAATGGAAATAGGCTGCCCTTCGCGTGCAGTGTTCCTAACACAATTTTGTTTAATGTTAACCGTGACTGATGATTTGTTGGCCAAATCTTTCTTTATATGCAGTACGCTGTAAGGGAAAACTAGTACGTGTTCCCAAGCTCGCTTGGTGTTTTTTAAAATAGCATTCCTAATGGCTCCTGAGAGAGCGGATGCGACTGAGATGCGGGGCCGAGGAATACGTTTAAAAATAGGGGTTGTATCTTTGTACTCACTCAGAACTTTCCAAAAAAGGGGTGTATCAGCCGTATAGTCCGAATTTGGTGTCAAAATATCTACCGCTCCTGCAACCGGAGCAGACAGCGGGATATTGGGACCCTTGTGGATTCTGGTTTGATGAATTTTGAGGCCTCTCTGTCCCTTAAAAAAGCGATCCCGGGGACATTGTGTGCACTCTAAGAGAGGCGGCACAGACACGATGGGGTGGTTTTCCGTCACATTACTTATTGCATTCATCGGTTGCGTGCATTGTATCATCACAAAATGTAAGTTACAAAATGTAAACAAAATTCTTACAAATCTAAATAAACTAACGGGATAACAGCGGCTGGCGCACGCGTGGTAGCCCGGGCTCCGGCAGACGCCCTCCTTACTGTACAGAGAAAAATAACAAAGAATAAGCTTCTGTCAAAACCAACGTAAACAAACTACAAAGAGATTAAGAGAGAATCCACATTTATGTTGCGCTGAGGTTGTCCCCGGCCTGGAAAACAATATCTGATGCGGCCTAGGTGGTGGACCGCCGGCCCTAGAGCTCCAAGGCTCCCGAAAAGCCATAGAAAAACTCTTCAAAAACGTAGAAAAACTCTTCAACCCTTTTTATATTCTTTTAATTAAATCAATTTATAATTTTTGCATGTAATAGGTACCAATGCTGTAAGCCTAACCAGCAGACTAGAGATACATAGAGATATATTTGACATAAGACCTAATATTATATATTATTGTAATGATAACACCTAGTATTACAGCAATAAATTATTTATCTTTATCTTTCTGAAAAAATACAAGCAAACATAAGTTACTAAGTTGACAGTTGTTTTTTTTTTATATGTTATTTGTATATGTTTGCTAATATATATATGTGTAGTTCAATACCTGGAATAATAGTAAAGGCTACTTTTTGTCCTGGAAAAATACCTACAAGGCCGTATAATATAGATTATTCAATACTAGGTTCTTTATTGAATAACTTATTTCATCCACATTATCGTTATTTAGACGTAACAAGGAATGAGAGATCAGCGTTAACTTAACTGACTAACTTTTTATTAATATCTAACAATTTAACTCCGCAAAGTTATAGCAATTTTCAAAGTAAAGTACACGCTTAAATATTTCCGCGATTCAGACAATCATTAAATTACTTTAATTAATGTAATAAATACTTAGATATAACTCGGTGAGTTCGAATTGGGACAAAAGGCGGTCTTATCACTGGAATCAATCTATTCTAAACGTTCAAAGGGAGTTGCGAACCAAAAGGCCTACAAGGTCTGTAACCGTTGTGTAACGGAAATAGCTACCTACACGGCCGAGTTTTAAGGTGGTCGTACACATCAACTAGGAAACGTATCATCGCGAGTTGGAACTCGCACCGCTCAGTTTTTCTTTGTATCACCAACATCATCGGCCGATACTACTCCATTGCTAGACATAGGCCTTCATATAAAACTTCCTATTGCAACGCACACTAATAAACATTGCCACGCCTCTGTTGCTTTTTTTCATTATAATCAACTGCCAAAAGCCCCCCACCTAGGTCTCAACTCAAGTTTCAATCTTTCATCAACTTTCTGGTTGATGTTGTATGTGACGATCTTAATGTCTGTATAAACTACCAACGTAAGCCAAACTCCGAAAGTAAGTAATGAGCTTTTCCTTTCATATTCTGTTAGAAGGCGGAAGTAAAAATTATGACATACGAATAGACCTAAAACCACAGACAAAATCACATTTTCCTATAACAACATTCATCTAGGCAGCTCATAAGAAGACAGATAGTTAACTAATCTATCACCCTTAGTGGTTTTTATACAATTTTTCTTTTGTTTATAGACTTTTCATCCCTCTCAAACAATGTTTTGTTATTTATGACAAATTTTAGCATCTCGAAAATATAGAGTGAAGGAAAAGTTAATAGTTTATGCTTCATAAATAAAGGTCTACAATAATCTCTCCGTTTAATGCCAAATATATGGCATTAAACGGAATTCACTTTTTCTGCGCAACGAAAGCTCTTTGAGCATCCGTTGAGTTGCCCCATATTATGACGCCATATCTCAAAATGGAGCGAACATGGCTAAGGTAAACTGTCAATGCAGTTTCAATATTAGAGAGATCCTTTATTCTTCTCAGTACAAATATAAGTTAATTATTTGTTCCGCGGCCCAGGAGGAATTGTTTTGCGGTATACATACCTACAATCGGCCCATATAACAAAGCAAGTAAATTAAATTAGAGCTTTTTAGTTTGAGTGAGCCAGTTATCCCTCATTACCTATGCACAAGTACACGAGACCGCCCTTTGATCAGGCGTCGTCGTCTGTTAGTTTAGGATCTCACAATTACCAGTCCGACGAAATTCACGATAAATATTCATTGGTTCTGGTAATATCCATTCGTTATGTCGCTGGCTTCGTTGGCTTGGCTTGATTTCATAGATTTAGCTTGATTTGGGATATGAAAAATATTTATTCTAGGTGATTATGTAACATGTGGCTCATTGAACTGGTATTATATAAAATCAATTATTTTTTTTATTTGTTGTTATTATAATTTTATTTTTATATTTGAGTGAATGACATGTAATAATGGCATTACCAACAAATTCTGTATTCATTCCTCGGGAGAAATGTTTGTACGATCTGCAGATATTTGTTCCGGATGATTTCTATGTCTAGTACATACCCATAACACAAGCTCTGCTTATCTTGGGGCTAGATATGCGGTGTGAATTGTCTAGCATTATTTATTTGAGTTCATATACTTACAAGTTATCGATTTTTAAGTTCGATTGTAATTTGATTATAAAGGTAAATATTGGTTAAGAGCTCTCATTCGAAAGCTAACTGATTTCTAAATGAACAAATATATAAACCATGTGTACCTAATGACAAATTCTAATAAATTCTCCAAGTTTAGAAGCGAAATTGAAAAATTATTGTTAACTTTTTAAGTCTGTAAATATTTTTAAGTCCAATAGTAGCCTAGCCTAGACTCTTTATAGCGTGCTTCCTACTACGTTTCAAAAAGTCTAGGCTAGATTCTGTAATTATTTATAAAAATAAATTATTTATATTATGGACACATTAATACAATACATGTTATGAACTTAAACATATCATGAACTAGATTATTGGACTAGTGGACAAAAAAATTATGGGAAGAGAAAATCAATAACACCTTATTTCTTATTTAGTATTATTTTAGTATATTATATTTAAAATATGGTTAAATTATTTTATAAGCGTAAATAAATAAAGTTATTGAAATCTGAAATATTAACACATTAATACAAGCTCTGCTTAGCTTGGGGCTAATGATGCTGTTTGAATTGTCAATTATTATTTATTTATTTAACAAAAGTAGCAGCGTTAATAAATTGAATGCGGTGCGGTTGCGGGTGCGGGTGCGGTTGAGTTCAATCCTAACAAAGCAAAACTAATCATCCTCTCAAACTCAGACATTTCAACGAGATATTGATATTCAGAAATTATACGAATGTCTTTGAAGTTAAATACAGATATTTCTGAACTAGCATTGCCTCTGACATGACTTGGATGCGAGTTTAATACGAACCCGTCTAACAGAATTGACTTGACGTTTTGTTAGTTGACAAGTTTTGAATGATATTCAATGCTAAGTTCAGCCAGCGTCTTTGCTTATGGTATATGGATAAAGTTAATATTTTAAGTACTACCTATCACTAAGAGGTGTTAAACTTGTGGTGGCGAATGCTGGTGTTCTCCGAAAGATGATCCAACGATCAGCTGCTTCGTCGTTTAAGTTTGACGTATTTATGGAAGCTTAGGTCAACAACGTCTTCATCAGCGCACACACGTACGGTACTGCACATACCTCCCCAAACAAGGGGAGTTTTCCATGTCCACCACGTTTGGCAGCCGCATTGGATAATCATACGTAGAAGGAAGCAGCTGGTCCTTCCTGGTAGGTTATAGGTAGGGTGACTAAGATATAATAAGCCATTGGAAATAAAAATGTTATGATCTTAGAGTCATTATAATATAAACAAATACGAAAGTGTCAGACTATAAGTAGATACGAAAATCTATACGTAGATTATATTCATATGCATACATACTCTCGAAACAGGTTAACATGTTCATTCCAAGGTGAACCCTCGTTTATGAAATCAATTTTCACTCAACAAGCGTTATTAATTCGTCCAATGTTTTCAGATATATTTTCTTTGAAATAAAGCTTCTGTATAAAACGAATTGCTTTCGACGAGTAGTATTATTTTTATAAAAATTAAACCACTAGTACATTACTTACTTATTCATTTTAACAAACTTAACGATCCATTCCTTCGACGGGGAGTCTTATGGTCATTATCCATACTCCATACTAATATTATAAACTCGAAAGTAACTCTGTCTGTCTATGTGTATGTCTGTATGGCTGTCTGTTACCTTTTCACGCCTAAACGGCTGAACGGATCTCAATGAAATTTGACAGGGAGGTAAATGGTATCCCGGGGACGGACATAGGCTAATTAAAAGCACGTGCGAAGCCGCAAGCAGCAACTAGTGGTCTATAAGTAAAAAAAATTGACGGTGGATAGATAAAACTAGAGGTATGTATATGTTATAGGGTTATAAGGCTGCGTTGAGTGGGCCAGCCGCCGAAAAAGATTCTGAAGAAGGCTGTGGTGGTAGCAGCGTAAGAATTGACCCCTCCAATTCAGCCCGTAGATGTCGTAAGCGGCGAATACAGAATTTATTCATTTATTCCATTCACTTAATATAAAATTATAAATTACAATAATGGCAAATTAAAAAATTCATTGATGTCATATAATACTAGTTCAATGAGCCACTTTCTTAGTTTTTTCTTAAAAATATGTGTGAAATCAGCATCATGGATCCAGTCGGGCAGCCGATTGCAAACCGAAGTACCCATTATATAAACTGATCTCCCTGATTTCTAAAGCTTATGCTCAGGTGTGACCAGGCGGTAGTGGTGGTTGTTACTACGCAGGGCGCGAGTGACGTTGATACCGCGGCGCTGGAACAGGCCCACGTTGTTGTGGGTGAACAGAGCTATTTGGTAGATAAGTTGACCCGTGAGAGTGAGTATGTTGTACTCCTTGAACAGCATGAGACGTCACTCTGGACACCTGCCATCGCGCGTAGAGCTCGCTTTTGCATCACGAAGGCACGCTGGACGTGGTAAAGTTGTGGGCCCGCTCGCGCCCACATCTCTACCCCGTACGAGAGCAAACTGTGGACTGTTGCGTAGTAGCAGCGGACTACGTCGGGCGACGCCGTGCTCGCTAGCCTTCGTAGTGCAAAGCTAGACCTTCCTAACTTACCGCAGAGTGAGTCTATATGCTTATCCCATACAAGGGAACCGACCAGGTGGAATCCCAGTAATTTTATAGCATGTATCTGTTCCAGCGTCGTATCTCCTACATTCAAAATGGTATCATTGCGCACTAACTTGAGGGATCCGCGCCACTAGCCTTCCGTAGGTTAATTACACGTCCTGTTGTATTTCCATGGATTCGATAATTTTTCACTCAATGTTTTATTCGTTCACTATATTATATTGACGAGAGGGGTTCTTTTTGTCCATGTAAGACTGCATTGCTTCGGGCGTCGTTTCGGGTTTAAAAAGCACGCATGAATTTTGCGTACGCGTTCCACAGTCTGTAGCTCGCTATCCAACGAGCCGTTACCCCTTATTACATCACGGCGTACCGGCCGTCTTCTAGATCCACGTGCGACTGTATTCCATTCTTCTGCTGTGTGTGAAGTCTGAGAAACGTCATACAACTCGTATGACGTTTCTCAGACTTCGTATGACGTGCATTGTTACGAGTCGATGTCGGCAGCGGCGGCGACCCGAGTGGCCGGAGCGCACTATCACTAGTGGCCGCCGCCGGTTTGGCCACCCGCTGACTGAGAGTTCGCGCGCTCTCGGTGGCTGGTGGCGCGATGGTGGGGAGCGCCTGCGTACGCGCATCCGTGGTGGTCTCCACGGCTGTGTGCGTACCTCTAGGCGCAGCGTCTGTGTGCTGTGAACGGTCAAGCGATGTTTTTGGTTTCCGCGCTCAATTGGCGCGATGAATTTAACCAGTAGCTGCTCTAGGCTATGCTAGCTAGTGTTGTCTTAGACATTGTTACTATATTTCGTATGACAAAAAGCGCTTGCAAATGCATGCGGCTGACCGTACTGCACGGCGACTAAGAGTACCTAGAAGAAGAAGGGCAGCAGCTTCCTTCTGTGTATTTTTAACACCTCAACTGTGATCACCAAAGTGCCCGCCAAGTGTAGTGATTGTGGCCTAACCCCCCTTTGTTTTGGAGAGACATGTTCAGCAGTGGACGTATATGTGCCCTTGAGGCAATATACTATGCAGTTGGACAAAACGGCCGATTTGCCTCTCGATCAAGTTTGGCCATCAAAGTTAAAACGGTTTAACAAATTTCAATCAAAACCAAATACTCTTCATTTCCATTATGGTATACTTCTACATTCTAAACTTAGAACGGTCAAATTCTTAAAATGACATGGAAAAAAAGTGATATAGTATCCCATTCATGGTACAGTCAAAACGGATGACAAATATAATTTATCGTAAAGACTGAGGCAATTTCAACATAATTTGTAGGTACTTCTTACAAATTAAATAACTTTTAATTAGTTCTAGTTTAGACCGAATATAATTTTTGTGGAATTTACATTTTCATGTAATAGATAGGTAGACAAGGTCATTGAAATATAATTTGTGTAAATTTACTTTAGGCATAATTAGGTACTTTTACTTAATTGCTAATGAAAGAAAGTTATTTTGGAGTTTTTTTACCATACTAATAAAATCGGTAAGTACATATGCATAAATATGCAATATGCACCTAATTATGGCTCGAGTGCTAGGGTGCGATAATCCAAAGGTCACAGTTTTTTTTAAAGTAATCCCTTCTTTCTTTGACATCAATACCTGCGAGGCTTTTTAACTGACTTCGAAAAAAATGTTTGTTCTATTTTGGTGCTTCAATTCATACCATGCTGTCTCATGCTCAAAAAGATCTTAACAACCTCTTCTCCTGGTTTCAACACAATCTTCTTACGATAAATATCTCTAAAACTTGCTACATTATTTTTAAAGCCAAAAACAAACCAATACCTCATTATGACCCTACCAAAATAAACAATGTTGAACTTAAGGAAAAGAACAGTGAAAAATATTTAGGTTTACACTTGGATAGCTCCTTGACGTGGAATACACACATCACACACATTAAATCGAAACTTTCATCGCTAACTGGTTCAGTAAAAAATGTCATGCATTGTGTTCCGCGTCAAATACGCTATACTATCTATAACAGCCTTGTCAAACCACATTTGCTATATTTGATAGAGCTGTGGGGCAGTGCTGTTAAATCAAAATTAGCAAAACTTCAAACATCACAAAATAACCTTATCAAACTTCTTTTCAATATTCCTTACTTAACTTCCACTGAAACAGTTTATAAAGAAACAAAAATAATGAACATTAAACAGTTATACAAATATACAACATGCATCCTAGTCCGTAAAATATTAAATAATAAAATTCACACAAGTTTAACATACACTAAATTAGGAGAAATAAGCAAACGTAGTTCACGTCGTGCCAGCTTTATCGTTCTTCCGAAAACTCGGACTAACTATGGCAAAAAAACGATACTATGTGAAGGCGCACAGCTTTACAATACTTTACCCTCCCAAATTAAAAGTGTAACCTCATTTAATGTGTTCAAACTAAAATTAGCTCAACATATCATAAATGATAAGTCACTTCTTATTAAGTGAACACATTAAATGAGCCAGCTATTGAATGACCACAACCTATGTATATATATACGTAACCTAAGAACCCTGTTCTCATGTAAGTGACTTTGTATAAATTGTCTTTTTGAGAATAAATGAATATTAAACGTAAAAACGGAGGAGATTCTATGTTTGGCTGTATGTGTTGTTTTATGTATGTTCGTCGATTTCTCTGGCAATTATGAAACGATTTTGAAAATTATTTCGCTATCGTATAGAGAATGATCCCGAGATAGTTTCATAATAAATATTACCGGGGTTTACTATATCCTGTCTTGTTTAAAACTTAAAAATAGTGTAAAGTTAAGGGATTCGAAGACAGTTTTTAATTTTTCAAAACTTTTATATTATTTAAGTCTATATTTTTATGTACCCAAACGAACCTTTTTGTAAGCCTACTTTTTTAAGTCTGTCAAAAAACTCTTGTCACATAGTCACTGAAACCAAAATTAGCTTAGTCGTCATACAGTTTAATGTTCGAAATTGTGTAGATGGAATCAAAATTGTGGGTTGGAATAGGAATCGAGTGGAACACCGCAATTAAGGGCTGATTGTCCGGCAGGAGGCGTCAAAGACGTTGATCAATAGCTCGAAGCAAACTGATTAATAAGAAAAAGGATGGATTACTTTTTTGTAGATTAATTCCGGTTCCGTGAGACTCGATCACAGCCGATGCGTAAAGCATGGGGTCATGGCCATTGGCCGTGCCATGACCTATGATGGTTATTTTTATGTTTGGCAATACCTGCTGGTTTTTAGGTCCAGCAGTGGATAGTCATATGCTGCTGTTGTTGTTAACATTGAAATTTAGCTCACGTGGTATCTAGATTAAGTCATAGCCAATACTATTCAGAAACAATAAAGCTAGAGTAAAATAATTTTTAAAATTGGATCTATAACCTAAGTTCCAAGGCAGCAAATACCTCCTACTAACAAACAAACAAACCAATGTTACCTCTTTATGTAGATAATAATTAGGTGTAGATTGGTCTTACAATCTCATCTGAGGGGTGAGTCTATTTGCCGTTAGTAACGGGACGTGATCATGACGTCTCCATTTTGTATGGGCGTATGCGTAGTTCCCTGTCCGCACGATAGAGGCGCTTCCCAAATTGTATAGAAAAAGGAGACGTCACGATCAGGTCTCGATACTAACGACGAATAGACTCACACTTCTGAGATAAGTGACGATGTGTCTATGAACCTCGAACCTGTAACGTATCTTTTGAGAGGTCTCAAAGACACACTAGTAGAATTATCCTTATATAGCTCTTCATTACAAAGGCTTCTCTATTCCCATTCCACACTGCTCGGTCTAGAGCTGTTGTGGAACAATCCTTGTCAGAATAATCTAGCTCGTCCCACCGTCTTTGCGTGTAATGGGACAAGACACACACTAAAATAACTGTATCTCGCCCTTAGTTAGCCCTCGCAAACACAACCGCGGATGAAAACTAGTGTCAAAAAGGTTTCAAAACCACACATCGTGTTATTACACTATTTATAACTCAAGAACAGCTGAACGGATCTCGGTGAAATTTGGCAGCGAGGTAGATGGTATCTCGGGGCCGGACATAGGCTACCTTTTATTCCGGAAAAAAGCGTGTGAAGCCGCGGGCAGCAGCTAGTATATTATAAATGCAAGATTTTGGATGTATGAATGAATGGATAGGTGAATGTTTTTTTACTTCTTCACGCCAAAACTACTAAACGTATCTGGCTTCTTGTTGTCTTATAAATCAGTTCCCTTGAAACAGAAATAACTTCAAAACCTATCCATAGATACAATTCGTGCAGCCCGTGGAAGCCATGGGTAGAAACTGGTATTAAATAAAAAGGACAAAAAAAAACATTACTAGAGGCTCTAAAAACTTCTAGTAACTATAGTTCATTATCTAAAAACTGTTCGGCAGATGCAAAATACTTTGATAAGATTCCAGTTTACGATCTAATTTGAATAAATATTTCTTTAAACTCCAAAGAGACCTAAAAATCCTGTAAAATAAATTAACACGTTTTGCAAATAAATTATCTTATAACATTATAATTTATGAATTGGAGAACTTTGCCCCCATTATAGCATATTGTGGACTTATCCAAATTACTGTTGCAAAGTTACGGCATAGAATATACGAGAGAGGTCAAACAGAAATGAGAGAAGCTTTTTGGTAACTTAAATATTAACGGAGAAGGTTTCACAAAGCATCATTGAGCACTGATGTATGAGGAACTTGTCCAGCTGACATAATGGTGTGGGTGTGGTGTACTAAAAACATAACCTAACTAATTTGACAGCAATAAAAAGTAACGGCTCTGTCTATCTCAGGAAAAACTCTTTAGTTATTCCTCGTAATAACAGAAGACCAAGTCCGGAGCCCTCTCACACTGCGTACTACGTGGGCGAACGTGACGCGACCGCAAGGCGGCCATACATTTTCTACCAAATAAAAAAAAGTATGGGCCACCGCTTCGCGATCGCGTTACGTTCGCCCTCTTGTCCGTATTTTATTACAGAATAAAAAACTATGGTTGTGTTATTTGCTGATATAAAATCAGGATTGCTTTTACATATAAGATATGAAATAAGCTATTTCGCCAGTTAGCGAAAAAGATGTTTTGGCCCATTGTTTAATATTATATTCTTCGATAATTTTTGATCTAGTTGCACGCATCTTGGGATCGCAGACTATCGGGCCAGCTTGAAGTTTTTAAATAATATGCAAGTCTTATCCGTCCCCAAACGAATCCCAGGGATCAACATAGGTGCCGATAACAATAGAGCCTTCGAAATCCAAGTTAGTCGTAGTTCGCGAACATAGAATTGTTCTCTTTGACCCCATCTTGACGTGTGTACACTCGACGAAGCTAGAACCTCTCAAACTTGCTAAATAGTTTAGACGTGTGTTGGGGGGAGGGTGGGTTCATTTAGATTTATGAAGCTGGTGGTATTTTTCAGGGAGTCTGATAGTAAGAAAGCCTTTGTGTCAACTATTTGGGTAGGCTACTACAAGTGTATTGTTCACCAATAGAAGAATTAGCTATTTTTTTTCCTTTCTTTACAAGTATTTAAGAATAATATCTACTTACTTTCAAAATCTGTTATAAAACTTTCGCCATTAAAAATATCAATAGTATTTAATATTACGAAGTCGATCACCTGCCTTGCGAAGAACTGGGAATAATATAATCTCGAAAACGTTTCCAATGTCTTCAAACTTTCGCCTTTATAAATATAAGTGGGATTTATTTAATACTACCGAGTCGAAAAAGCTGAGCCATATCTCCAGAAGAAATGAGATCCTGGATTTGGCAAGCTGAAAATATCCCGGTATAGTAATCATTAGTCGGGGTTCAATTCAGCAGCGGACTAACATGAACTGATAATGATGAATGTACCTAGTTAAGGGACAAAGAATCGACTATTTATGGCAAAGTATAAACAGACGTTAAATACAACCATTCTAAAAGATCAAACTGCAGGTTACTCTTTCTGATATATTCCTTCGAAGCCAAGCGTTAACGCATTTAAACCGACTCAAACGCTCAAAGTTCGCGTTTATAAATACCAGATAACTTTTCACTAACGTAAAAGTGGCAACCCTGGAAGTTTATAACACACAAACAAGCTTGTGCGCGCTCTTTTTGAGCAAAGTTAGGGTTTTCACGTTACAGTTTATACATTTTTTATACATTTTCTCATATTTAACGAGTTTTTTTAGCTTAGTTGGGTTTTAAAAACAGGCATTAACTGTTTATTAATCCTCTTAGACAAACTAAGAGGATTATTATACAGTTAATGCTGGATATAACCAATGCAAAATGCAATGATTTTATTAGTGTCAGACCCATCAGAATTCTCTAAGATCGTACAATATTTTGAAACTAAAAATAGTAAGAAATACAGGGTTGAGATATTATCAAACCGCATTCGTTAGTTCAAAGTTAGTTTTACTAGGACAAAAAGATGTTTGAAGCATCAATACCTACGTCCGTAGAGTCACGTGAGGATACAACTGGGAGCTTACTATATACAAATAAACCTCCAAGTGCGAGTCGACTCGCACGCGAAGGGCTCCGTATCGTAAAAATCAGGCCACTTTTTCAAAGAATATAAAATTTTCACTTAGTTCGCGACCCTTTAAAATTTTCAAATATAGTTTATTTTTTATTATTTGTTATTATTACAGTTAAACTGTTACTTATTTGTAGAAAGTTTCATGTGCCTTCCTATTGTAGTTCAAGAGATAAAGCTTTGACAAATTACTAGCAAAAATATGCATAAAACACGTTTGTTGTTAATTAATTTTGATATTTATTTTATTTCTGTTGTTATAGCGGCAAGAAAATACACATTCTCTGAAAATTTCAACTGTTTACCTCTTACAGTTCATGGGATAGAGCCCTGTGGCAGACAGACGGACGGACAGATGGACAAACAGCAGAGGCTTAGTAATAGGATTCCGTTTTCACCCTTCGGGTACGAAACCCTAAAAAAGACGATTGGTTGAATATTTTTATAAATTGCACGTCACATACACAAGGTAATTCGTAGCGGTGCTACGACGCGTAGTAAACCGCTACACCTCGTAGCAAGGTGCTACGGGATACCGATAACTAAGGTTCACTTACTGCTCTGTTGTTTTTATAATTCTCACACATGTTTTAATCGTTTGTAACTACCTAGACATAAATCGTAAACATAAGGGAGAGAGATAGAGATATTGCGATATTTCCGTGGAACACTATGTACGACAAAGCTGTCCAGGTATTTAAATTTAATTCTTATCGTTGGCAGAGTTTATTTTTTCATTCAACTATAAAACTGAAAATGTTGCAAAAGTTAAGTTTTCGAGTGGCAGCCCTTGGTAAAGTTCAGTGTTAATTCACCGTAAACGCTATGAATAGCATAGCGATGGAAACAATAGATGCTATTTAGTTTAAACCTTATCAGTTAATTAAGTTATTTTGAGTTTATCTCGATAATAAATGCTTATTATTATTATTATTATAATTTTAATGATAGATTAAACCGACTCTAAAACATTAGCACAATAGTAGTGTCTAAAGTATTTATATTGTTCCAAGTATAAATTAATAATTGTATTGTATGATTTTTTCAAACATAACATCAATATTTTCTAATATACAAATACTATCAATAAACTTTATCGGTCTACAAATTATTATCTAGTTACGTTAACAGTAGCAGGGCGACTAAATTTACGTCCAACCCTGCAAGGGTTGGACGTAAATTTGGTGTTGATTCAGCGTAACAGGCCATCGCGATGAAGACAATATACGTTATTAGAATCAGCTGCTGTTGTTATTAAATTGTAAACGTAGTGTGTGCTTGATTAAAATGAGGGTGTAGTTTTGGCCAGTTTAATACTTATAAATCAATACTTCAACGGGTAAAGAGGGGAGGGAGACATGTGCCCTGCAGTAGCACCGGGATAGTTTTAAGGTTAGTCCGTTGTATAGCTGATCTCCGGACCTTATTTTCCTGATAAGTATCAATATTTATTTGTCAAGTTATATATAAATACATGCTCCCTTATTGCTAATAGCATTCAGGGGTCATGAAGAGATGAAGTTTTGTCCAGATACCACTAGAGCAAGTCACAGAGCAATAATAGGACCACTTGAGAATATTGAAATTAAACTTGAGCTTAACGCTTTTACTGCCAAGCTTCAGCGATGCAGGCCAAAGGTGCGCGTCGCAGAACTGCAAGCACCCGTGCACCCATCGTGGGAGTCAACATGTTAATGACGAATATACTAAATGTTAATGAAATAAATAAATGGGATTGGGAATGAGACGCAGGTTATATGTATATTTTTGCGAAGTATGATATGTTGATACTTCGTATATATACATACATAACCTGCGTTATGTTGAATGTTTGAAGCCAAAATACAAAAGACACTGACATAGTTTTAATAAAATTTTCACATTCCACAAATAAATAACTCTATCACATTAACATTCATTTCTTTTTATAGACTTGATAATGTCTAAATAATGTGATGATATTTACGCTCAGCATTTTACTTATGTCCTTGTGATTATCTATATAATGGATGTCCCACTTATGAAACTGCCTACTCCAAATAACGTTATTTAACAGAATAAAAGCAAGTTGGTATCATTTTCCCATGAAACTCTTTCACAGAAATCAAATCTTTTAAAGTCACGGTTTAGAGAAATAGGGTGTTGAGAGCTATGGATCAGAGTGAAGCCAGAATATGCTAAACCGAATGTCTTAATGGGACCCGGGTGGTGAACCATTATTTTATTTCGAATTTTACACAATATTTATTTCTATTTTCAATTATAATTCTAAACAAAGTAAGTTCCTCTTCTGAGAGGTCTGAAATCACCACCTTTCGGCTGAGTCCTTCCATTTTTTGTCACTTTGTTTAGGTCGCACTTTCAATACTGTCTCCATTTCATAGAGCACCTACGTAAACATTACCGCTAACGTCACGACAATTGTACGCAATCAAGCTAATACCCACCTACCCTCAGCTATCCGGCCGGGTCACGTTCACCAGGATAGTCCGACATGAAAATTAGGTTTTATTTGATTCCCGACACTTACGACACCTCGGCAACCTCGGTGCACAGCTTGACAGAAAATAAAAGCGGGCTGATTGCGGGGAAATCCCGGGGTAGAGCAGGGTGAATGTGAGGTTTCTCGTTACCTTTTCTTTTACACTCATTTTCGGGTGAGATTGCTCTCGAGACTGGGGTTGGTGAGATTTGGGGTTGGTGTTACTAGGGTGATGATTTTCAGTTTTCGGAATCGGCTTTGCATTTTTGTAGATTTTTTCGGTTTATTTTAACAAAAAGAAGTTTGGTTTTTTGTCTTGCTTGCAGTGCAAACTTGTGTCAAAAAAAAATTCTATTCGTAGATAAACTAATTAAAGAATTCGTAATAACATTGCATCTATCCTTTCCTGAACCTGTGCGTGAGTTGTAAGATTTTTTTATACTTGATAGTTTCAGTTTTAGAGTCAACAAATATCATATTTTTTACTCAAATAATCTACTCATCGCGTAGGTATTGTTATAATTTTTTTCAAAATTAGGAATGTTTGGAACAGGTTTAATAGATTTATTGCACCATTGAAAATATTGCTAGCAAGAAAAGCATTTCATTTACCAACTCTTACTCCGTTCTGCATTGTTCGTCTTCAGAGCGTCACTACGGAAAAATAAGAAAATATTAGTAAGAAAACACAAGTTTAACTTATTTTTGTTCGCAAATGCGCGGAAAGATATCGGTGTAATGGACTGGAAAAGCTTAAAGTTTCTTGTAAGTACGATAACTTGTATTATCTACTGGTTTCAGTAACTAATTGTATGTTATTTTACTCGGTTGGAAATTGACTTTACGATACTAAAAATTAACCTACAAAAACACATTTCAGATCTTTTGTGTTCCTCGTCGAAATCATTTAAGCTGCCGCCCATCATGTAGAAGTCCCTTAGTCAGCTCTAACGTCCATAGGCTGAGTTTGGGAGGTCGATTCTTACGCCGCTAATGCCACAGTATACTTTTAAGTACTAGATATAGACATCGACATATCTTACAGTACTGCTTCTTATCTCTAGTTTTCCATGGAAGTGTTTACATACGAAACACGTCTTCCATCAATTCTGTTTAAGCCAAATTTTAAGTAGATTGGACGTTGTCCAATACAAACTTTGCCCCCCTTTTCACCCCCTTAAGGGTAGATTTTCGGAAAATCCTTTCTATTCGGATGCCAACGTCATACAAAGAGCACACCCTCCAAGTTTCAGCTCTCTACGATCAGCGGCTTAGGCTGTGCGTTGATCCGTCAGTCAGTCATTCAGGATAACGCATTTTATATGTATAGATTACTAATAACTTGCTGTTGGTGGCCACCAAACTTTGTTTTCGCATCTATGTCTAAACTACTCAAAATTAAACTGTTACAGAGGCATTAATAAAAAGCTTAAGACACAAACTGCCCAAAGGATTTTTGTAAATTCCTTTGTTTAACGTAACTAGGTAGCGGTTAGAGACTTCGCTATTTATTGAATACCTAAAAATAGAAGGCCAACCTACATTTCCGATGGATCGCTCTGCAAACTTCGGAGATGAGAGACAGTGATTACCTTAGCGTTTTTTTTTATATTTCAAGAAGTATGTAACCTCCAGAAGTTCCATAAACTTTTTTCAGATGTACAGAGCGATACCCTTTATTAGATACCCCATTTAAATATTTAGCGTGTAAAATCCTCATCTTCTATTATAGCAAAAAAAACAACATTTTACTTTACATCAAAAATAGCACTGATACGTTAGCTGCAACTTATATACTCGTAGGACCAAAATTCCATTATTCTATAGACATATTTTGTACGTTATTGATATGTAGCTTGATGACTCAACAAACTGAGATTGTAAACGGTCAACAATGATGTTGATGTCGATAATATTTTAACTTGGAATTATCGTAAACGCTTAGACCATCTAAAGACCACGTCCCACAATTAATTTCGAAATCGTTTTAGCTCTCCGGCGACAAGCGAACTAAAACATTAAAGCCTTTATCCATAAACAACATCTGAATGTAAAACTAGCTTTAGCTCGCATTTGGGTCAATTTATTTAGGACGCTCTGTGTATAACTTTGGGCAGGTTATAATCGTTTAGTTTGCTTTAGATATTGTTTGTAACTGTTGGTTTGTATATGGTATTTTATTATTTGTGTGAAATGGTTAAATGTTTATTTAAACTTTAATAAAGCGGTCATTATACTTTGCGGACATCAGTATATATAGCTGCTCCTTATAATATTAACCCATTCACTAGCATGCCTCTGCACTGCGATCCGCAGGGGTCGGCGCCGCGCAGCTACAGGAAGTGGAAGTCGTCCGTGTGCGTCGGTGGCAATGAAAGTGATAAGGAATATCCGAGATGGTCACTTGGTGTTATTCCCAACGTGCACGCTGGGAATCTCGTCGGAAGTCTAATATGATACTTAGGATTCCCAAAGTATGACATGAGACGCGCCTGCCCAGGTGGCCTACAGACTGCGAGTTACTTAACTCGGCGTCTGCAGGCCATCTGACGGTAGTGACGACCTCAGGTCGAAGGTCCACCTGCGATGCACCAGTAGCATCGTCACACGTCATATAGCTGCCGTAAATTTTTGAAGTGAAAGGAATGAATTTCACATATTTTACGCATTCGAAGACGATGCGAGATCATTTTTCTCTATTCTACCCTAGACAACAATCGCTGTGTAAATTGTCTAGTGTAGTAGTATTCCTAAATTTATTAAGTTTATTTGTGAATCTTGAGTCTTTGTATATTAATTCTTTCGTAGAAGTCAGCAAGATAAAAATAGTTTTTTTTTGCTTGCCTACGTATTAATTTTGGTTGTTGAAGAGCAGTTTTGAGGCACATAGTTTCTGGACGTACCTACCTACTCCAGTGTGTTATATATTTTTTTCGTTACCATAACTTACAATACTTTTAAATAACATACCAACCAACCTAATAACTTAATAACACTTTATTAGTGTAAATGAAGGAACACTTTTACGTGGTAGCACGTTCCGGTGGCAACAAGGAAGTTTCAAGGGCAACACAATATTTTTAGCTCATTACCCCTCGTAATGATGTAGTCCGGTTCACGAAGTACGTTCTAGTTAACTACACACTTCACGCGACTAGTTCGGGTGTTTCTGTGTAATAAATACCTGTTTTAAACCACCCCCTACGCCTTCCTCCTTCTCTCTTTCAAAAGAGGGAATTTAAGGTACTTATAAACGTACCTTGTGTAGATGACGCTTACTGTACAGTCAAACGACGATAACAAGAACAGTGAAGCGTAAACCCAGAGAATAACCCCTTTTTAGGGTTCCGTACCGAAGGGTGAAAATGAAACCTTATTACTAACCCTCCGCTGTCCGTCCGTCCGTCCGTCCGTCCATCTGTTACAGGGCTCTATCTCACGAACCGTAAGAGGTAGATAGTTGAAATTTTCATAGAATGTGTATTGCCGCTATATCAAAAATTATAAAAATAAAATAAACATCCAAATTAAAGGGGGCTTTTATACAAAAACGTGATTTTTTGGCTATATTTGCTCTTCGTTTGTCAAGGCTGTATCTCTTGAACCACAATAGGTAGACATATGAAACTTTCTATAAATAAGTAACAGTTTAACTGTATTAACAACAAATACTAAAAATATAGTAAAAGTCAAAATTTAAAGGGGTCTCCAAATATGTGAAAATTTAAAGTTCTTTGAAAAAGTTACCTGATTTTTACGGTACGGAACCCTTCGTGTGCGAGTCATCGCTTTAACTCACTTGTTGGTTTATTTTGTATAGACATATGTATGACTATCACTTACTCGATTCGAATATACAAACGTATTTTGAAAGGATTTGATCAGAAATTCATGTAGCTGATTGCAAAGCTTGGTGATTATTACAAAACCTCCTTCATTTCGGGGAGGAATGTTCAACTATGGACGTATGTCTGCTGATGAGAAAGCACAAATTAAAAGTACCCAACGAAAACAACACAATAATATACAAATCATACTTCAAGCTGAGTGTTCCTCAGAGTTGCCAGTTCACTGCCATCCAGTCTCTTTCAATACGAGGCTGCCAGCTCACTTGTGTCCACAAACTATTCGAAAAGTTGAAAAATAATTTAATAAAGCATAAATACGATTCATATTTCTTGCCACAAAACTTGTACCGGCTGCACTTAGTTTCTCCCCCGGGCTTTTTCTCTCGGGCAAGTTTTAATTCAGTTAGTTAGGTACAACGTTTAGTTGTATACATGGTGTGTCCTGTCTCGTAATAATTCAACACGGCTCGTAAATGTCGTAAGAGCTCAGGGAACCAGAGGAAGGGCTACCCCGACCCAGAATAGCGCCGCCACCTATTTTATCTCATTACTTATTACGTTAAACAAAGGAATTTTCTAATATCCATTGGGCAGTTTGTGATATCTATTATAAGCTTTTTTTAATGCCTCTGTAATAGTTTTATTTTGTATAGTTTAGACCTCTACTGCGATCACCAATCCGCCTGCCAAGCGAGGTGATTATGGCGAACCCCCCCTCCTCTCTGTATGGGAGGCATGTTAAGCAGTGAACGTATGATGATCTAACGTGGTGGTGATCTAGATTGTGTGTGTTGTCTGTCAACCAGAACATCAGAAGAGGGTTACATTCGAGAGGTTAAACTATATAATCATATTTAACGTGTTTGTAGTAGTTGACAATCCACTAATCAAATTTTACCTAGTGAAATATTATTGTGCAACCAAGGCTCTTCTAACTTAAGCGAAGCTAAGCACTTTTAATAAGTAATAATATTCGAGTATAATATTATATAGCGGGTATAATATAACGTTAGAATAGCTCTACGAACTAAAGGAGGTACCCATTCTACTTACTGTTGTTAGTCTTAATTTAACTGGATAGGTATCTAAATACTTTTGTAAATAAGACGCAAATATAATATTAAAAACATATATAATATACATAATGTAACAGAAATATTGTGGTACTTGTAGGTGATTATGTAAAGATAAAGATAAAGATAAGATAAAGATCATTTATTTGCATTCATTTATGTCCAAAAGCGGGTCGACATACTCTTGCAGCGCGGCAGCGCAGGAACTTCCGACCATGTAACAGATATCAGCAGGCCTTATCAGCACAAATTTCGTTTGTTATTCGTTGTTCTAACAACTTCTGTGTTAGTAAAACTAGTAAGTTCATTTCTTTTATAAACAAACATACACATTTTGGTTCACCCTCTAGCCCAGTACCTGATGCTTATCAAAGGTAAACATATACTCATCCTAAGCTGTTCCGACGATCAGTTTATTGATTCTTTAGACGTTTGAATGGACTTTCGTGAATAGTAGATACGGTACAGTTGGCTAAAGAAGTTAAGTTGAGACCTAAAATCCTACAAATTGTACAGTAAAAAGTCGGATTATGTTCTTCAATTAAAGGAAAGTGACACATGAAAATAATCCGACTTTTTACCTGAAAATAGAATTTGTAAAGTAGCGGGAAAATGCTAGTCAAAAATACAATCAGACGTTTATTTTTTCGTTTCGATGTTTCAAGTTATATTAAAACGTAGAAAACTAATACAGTCTCTGTAACGACAACATCTATCGGACCTCTGTATTGCAGAGGTCCGATAGATGTTTTCTATTCTATTAGAAACTGTTCTGAATTTCTGCTGGGTAGATAAATAAATAAATAAATATGCTTGACAATACACACAGCATCATTTAGCCCCAAGCTAAGCAGAGCTTGTGTTATGGGTACTAGATGACTGATAAACTTAATACAATACATAACATAGATAGATATTTTTTTATTATACATAGAAAATACCCAGAACACCCGGAACAAATATTTGCAGATCGTACAAACATTTGTCCCAAGGTGGGAATCAAACCCGCAACCTCCTAAGATAAAAGTTTTACATACTATTTCGAAAACAAAAACCAAACGAATGGAGCGTGTATTTTTCCTGAATTAAATTATAATAAAATACACCTGTTTCACGAAAATAGAAAAGAATACCCAAAATAACCAAAATAAAAATTTAAAGAAAACTGAATATTTCTCGATAATTGGCCTTGGCCATTGACCTCACACAACTAAGAGACGAGCAAAATTACATTTAGCAGCACCCAACGGGATTATTTTGGAGAATGTATATTTTTTAGCAATTGCGCTTTTAAAGATAAACGATAATTCACAGAACTGAAAACTATGAAGCGCCATTGAAACGCGAAACACGTTTGAATATTCTAGACAATATTTTGCAAAATACCAGAGAACTTACATATTTATAACCAACTTCAAAAAAGGAGAAGATTTTCAATTCATCTGTTTGTTAAATTTGCTTACGCTACTTGATGTCTCCGCCATTGAGTAACCGATTTTCCTGATACTTTTACTATTATATAGATAAATAATGATCCCGAGATATTCCAATTAAAATTTTATTCCTGAGGGATTATCTTGTACAACTTAAAAACATCATAATATTTTTTTAGAATCGCCCTGCTCACAGACAGGGTTTTCCGTTACATCATTTTTAAGATAACTATAAAGTATTAGATACCTGCCTATATTCAATTAATGAACAGATGTCTATGTTAAATGTTAATAATCTATGCTTATAAATATTCAAAGGTAAGTACAAATTTAATATTATGTTATATATTCGTGTGTATGAGGGTGAGTTTAGGTGTGTGTGTATGCGGTGCTCCTGAGGACATCGTTCTCGTGAGTCTTCTTAAGTTTGATTCTCGAAGGACTGCTATCTGCGCTGTCAAACGTGATACAACATCATCACAATCATGATAATTTTACAATCACTGGTGTGGGACAGTAGACCCTCTGGTAACTTACGGTTTCCATGGCAACGGGCATAAACAGTTTCATCCATGTGTCATCAAACGAAATACGACCCAAAATATACCTCCATATAGAGGTAGATGTCGCCACAAGAAAAATTTGATCGCGCTTTCGAAGTGTTTCGGGCTTCTAACGTCAACCAAACCCAATTTTATGCTTCAAAGAATATTCTTTAGGAATGTGTATATGGATGAATATACTATTTACCGGAATTTGAAGTTAGTTTATAGTTTTTTAAAACACTCCAAATTGTATAGGTAGAAATACACAATGATTTTATTAAGTACCTTGGTTGTGGAAGACAAAAAAAAGTGACAATAATTTTTGGAAGTAATCAATTATGGTAAATCTGATTGATTTTGGCCTAGATTTCAACGTAGAACAATTATGGTGTGTGAATATTTTGTCCCTTTTCTGACACTTTCTGAGTTAAAAAGAAAAACTGGAGAGTGATCTACCAATACCAAAACCTAAAAATGACGATGTCTCCCATGGAGTCACCATTACCATCAGCCTACATTAGTCCACTGATGGACAAAGGCCTCCCCTAATGAGCGCCATAGCGACCTGTCTTCAGCTTGTCGCATCCAGCATCTGCTTGCTGGCTTTCGCAGATCGTCATCCCACCTGGCCGGAGGGCATCCTACACTACGTTTGCCAAGTCGCGGTCTCCACTCAGAAACTCGTTTACCCCAGCGGTTGTCGGCTCTCCGATGAAATATAAATCAACATTTATAATCGACTGACTGTACACACTTTTGAAGATAACTTAAATGAGGTACCATTAGGGCCATAATGAAATTTGTTAATCTCGGATTAGAATTGGTCCTCTATTTTATCTTGAATAGGCTTCGATCTGATTGGATTGGAGCTCTCGCTTGTAAGTACCTTAGTAAGTACTTAGGTAAATGAGATGGAGTTTTGAAGAAAGGAAATAACGTTCGCTTGAGATGCAGAAGGTTGCGGGTTCAATTCCCGCCGCGAGACTAAATATTGTTTGTGGTTATATGTATGTATGTGTACTAGAAAGAAAGTAGGTAATATTATCAGTTAACAAGCTATGCTTTAGAGTTTACTGTCATTTGACAGTGTCAGACTGGAAATGTAATATAATAATATAAACAAAGAAACGAATTGAGAACCTTCTCCTTTTTTAAAGACGGTTACAAATGATATCAGATGAAATTACAGTCAAACAAAACTACAGCATAGGACTACTGGGAATATGATATAAATTAAGAAAATAATAAGGGAATGCATGGGCATGAACTTAAGGGATAAAATCGTCGACCGATGTGGCGCGGCGGGCGAAGGTCCGCCTCCGACGCAGAAGGTTGCGGGTTCGATTCCCGCCTTGGGACAAATGTTTGTACGATCTGCAAATATTTGTTCCGGGTGCTCTGGGTATTTTCTATGTATAATAAAAAATATCTATCTATGTTATGTATTGTATTAAGTTTATCAGTCATCTAGTACCCATAACACAAGCTCAGCTTAGCTTGGGGCTAGATGATGCTGTGTGGATTGTCCAGCATTATTTATTTATATTTATATTTATATAAAATGTTGGTTTACTTCCAACACAGACAAGGTTCGTTGTTTACCCACTTACATTCATAATGAAAACTACAAGGTAACTTACAGGTTCTCCAAACTGTTATTACATATAGCCTTCTCTGAACTGAAGGCTAACTCATTTATTATAAATCACGTGGCCTAATTTCATAGTTAAAAGGCCGTTTAAACTGTTACTTAATGGTCTAATAATAACTGGAACTCCCGTTTTATTAATAAATTCATAAGGCTTAATTCTAAAGGTTTTGGTCATTGTTAATCAAAATCTTCTAAGCAAAGTCCGGATTGATGCCCCATGAGCAATTCGTGCCCCACTGCCAAAAAACCCAACTTCCGAAAAGTTACCAAGTATTGATAAACTGACTATGTAGTCCAGATAACAAGTGAAATTTTTAACCAATCAATAAATTGATAAAGACACGACCTCTCCAACTAACCCCGTAGATGTCGTAAAAATTGTAATTGGGATTTGTCTAACAAGAATAAATTACAGTAGCAATCCCCCCAGAAACAGGAAGATGGCGGTAATTCAACCCCATGCCTCGGGTTAAGCCGTCGGTCCTGCGCTTGACCTCCCCGGTGGTGTCGGTCTACCGTCCCATCGGATTATGAGAGTAAAAGAATAAAAGTACACGTGTGTTTGCTCACGCACGCACTTGTGCATTACTAAGGTGGGTGGGTGTTACGGGCGTTACGGGGCCCAGTGTAACATGTTACTCAGCGAGCGTTCGTGCATTCAGTACGGGGAGAGAAGGCGCACGCAACGAGCAACGAGACGGTTTGTATTGTAGCACACGGCGTAACGTATCTTGCTCGCTGCAAATGATGCTTTACGCCACGTAACACCGCTCGTATCCGGCTTAAGGAACATACCGACATAAGTCCAAAAACTCATTTCATTGTTTTAAGTCTGCTTAGACGGATTTCGTTCTGGGTAATGAAGATGAGTATCATAACTTGAAACATTTCTGTAATAATATTTTGTGTCGTATTTTGTTTTACTTTTATGTTCAAGACAAGACTTTTATGACAAGTGTTCTTTGATCTTAAAGCCGTTTCCTAAAACTGAGCTCATCGCTGTCTTTAGTACCTACCTAGTTTTCTAATGAGTTTTGGGTGTTTAGCACCGAGCCACTTAGTTTTGCGATGCCTATGCATATTTAGACATAGCACATCTCTTGAGGTTAGTTAACTAGTCTATCCCATTATGTTCCCATCCACTGCTGAACATCCTCCTCCACCTCACAGCCATATTCATCCACTGCTGGACCCACACCTCCCCCTTATAAGCGCCTTATTAGCTCTTATCTCACGGGGGTAATGCCCATAATCCCTACGCTGGGCATGCGGGTTGAGTATCGGAGTTCGGTGGTAGAATTGTTCTGCAGTGGGCGCTGCTGCCCGCTCCCGGTGGATATCCCTTAGTCACCTCTTACGACACCCGCGGGAAGAGTTCCAGGTGCAAATTCTAAGCCGGCACCACACAGCAGCTCCACCTATATGTATCTGATAACCGCAAGCGAAGCCGGAGGCAGCTGCTATTCAATAATAAACAGATTGTGACTGTTGTACATGCCTCCCCCAAACAAGGGAGGCTTTGACATAATCACCGAGCTTGGCAGGTGGGTTGGTGATCACAGTGGAGGTGTTTCAAATACACAGAAAGAAACAGCTGCCCTAGATCTTTTGTCATCCAATAAAAAACTCGAATTACATAAAATTCTACTTTATTACTTTGGTTTCTCTCATGTGAAAACACAAAATCAGACAAGTGTATAACTTGCGTGCCGAGGTTTCAAACGTTTGTCAACTATGCAAATAATATGTACTAGAGGTACGGGTTAAAATTTCGACATCACAATTTGTAGGTACTAAAAATGTTTATTTTCTTAATTATTTGCGTAGTTTTCTTGTAAGTAAATTAAACTTGATTTTTGCGCTAACACCTTTCCAAAAACGTAAACTCGGTCCCGCACCAATGAAAGCGAAATCCTATGCCATTCCCTTTCACTAAATGGCGCGCAATGTGCCCTCGAAGTTGCTGATGTATTTAGCTAGTGAGGTATAGGTTAGGTACTGCTGCTGATACAAAATTATATACCTTGGTGTAGATGCGTAATCTATCGGTACACACCAAAACAAACAATATAGGATGGTACCTCGGTTTTTAAAAAAACATGGAAAAGCATGTACAAGTTTATTTACAAAAGTATGTGACCAAGGAACACCTGTAAGAAAGTAAAAAATCTGTAAAGTTCTACTTTTCCTAACAGCACTTCGATTCCGTTATGCAGGTCATTCATTGTACGTTTTACAGCGTTGCTCAATCTATTGTTGTTTAGTCCACGTAAGCTCGTGGTATTACAGTTCTATCTTTGTTTCAACGGGGCTTACCGCTTGTTCCATGAGACAGAGTACAAACCACAGGAAACGGGAAAAAGGCATCTTCTGTCTTTATTGTGTATTTAGATTAGTTAGGTAGGTAATTTGGCTTTTGCATGAATATCGTGTCCAATTGTATACAGATTTTTCAATTTAAGTTTTTTTTGTGAATTTTACATTTGATAAATCAAATCAATCCACTCCATTTTGTCCAGAAGAACCTGTGTAATAAAACAAGAAAAAATAATATGATGTCAGAGATTGCAGGTTGTTTTATCGACTATACCTGAAGGTGGTACTGACAGGTGTTAGGCTTCGGCCAAACCTGCGCGTCAAACACGCGGGATGCGGGACACGAAACGTCAATAACGCGAAACTTTTCCATTAAAAGGTTCCCGCGTCGCGTAGGTGGGCAAGGCGCTATTGAGGCATTATTGCTGGGTCAACCGCGTGGCTGACGCTTCCGCTTTGCATCCCCCGTCCCGCGTGTTTGACGCGCAGGTTTGGCCGAAGCTTTACGGGGCGGAATATACTATTCGCAGCGAGCATGATACGGACACGTTACGTCGAGTGCTAAAGTCCGTGTAACACGATCGTTTCGAACTCTTTGCTCGCCGTGCTCCAGATTCATTCGTAACCACCAGCTTTGCCGGTGTGCGGATATTTTGGTCCGTTTCGGATTTTTCTCTCCCTCTGCCATCGAAGTTAACTCGATGACCTCTGCGGATCTTTTGCGAACCGTGACGCTCTGCGGATCTTATCAGACCAAAATGCCTATCAAAATGGCTTCTTCTTCTTCTTCTTCTTCACGCCAGGTGGGGTCGGCACAACATGTAGTTTCTTCCACTCTATCAGCCGCCATCTCCGTACATTTATTCACCTTTGTTAGCCATGTCCTCATCAAAATGACATTTCGTATAGTGTATTCCTTATCCACGACGATTTTGCCACGTGCGCTCGTGATAACTCGCGACGACGTACGGATAATTTGTTCTGTGCGACGTACTGACTGAAGCGCTCAAGGATTCGCAAAATAAAAGCACCTTGTTTCCCCGCACTGGCTGCACGAACGCTCGCTGTGTAGCACGTTACATTACGCCACGTAACGCCGGTTAATACCCACCTTTTTATTTCTTCTGTTAGACAAATTTGAAAAATATATTTATCAGAGTTCAGCAGTAGCTATCTAACAAACAGAATTTCATACTAAACTGCTAACGTGTATGATGTACATTCATATTCCTGCAAATGAGTAACGCCAAGTTCGGGGAAAGCTGAAACACAATATTTTTATTTTTATTAAATTATCGGACTATTTCTTGGAAATTACCAAAAAACTCCAATCATTTTATGATAATAGGCTAACAAAAAAGTAACTAAAAAGTAGGTTTATTTTTGTTAAACATACAAACTGGAAAGCAATTTTGGCATATTAATAATTTTATTACATATTTATTTTAAATTTTAGATAAATCTAACAGTGTGTTTATTAAAAATGTACATCTATTCATTAAAACAAGTTTGTTCAATCTACAAGGAGATAATCTTTCAATAACGTGTTTATTCAAAGAACTACAAAGTTCAATCTACAAATTACATAAACTCTCTATCGGTATTACCGATAGAAATATTCAATTCCACGAATAATACAATGTTATGTAACGTTCTATAGTCAGCCGCAGTATTGCCACCCGTATTACGTTGGATCTTGCAAACTCAGGGAAAATGAAACAAAAGAGAACTTTCATTATATAACAGACAAGTAGACAGAACGGAGAAATAGCTAGTGAGGTATACTGAGTCGCGAAAGTGGAACAAGGTTTTTGGTAACAGTTCAACGGTTAGTTTTAGTTTAACGGTTGTGTGCAGTTTAGTTTTGTTTAAAATGTGTTTTTCGTGTTTTGTGTGGGTGGGAAAGTGAATTTCGTTGTTTTTTTTTTTCAAATAAAAAGGTATAAATATTATCCAATTAAAATAAAACAATTAAAATGAATACATACGGCTAGCACAAGACCGTGTGGATGGCACAGACTTTGAGAGGCGTAAATTATAACAAAGTAACACAAAATACGAGATTATTTATTTGATATGGATGAGTTGAGGTACCTCTAGATTGTTTGCAATAGTCTGCAGTTAGCTCAACTGTTTCTATTTTAAGTACTTGTTTTAATTTGGTACTATTATTTATGATTTTAAATAAAGTACACTTTAGTCAATAAAGTATTTCATATCGTTTTGACACAGTGCGTAACTTTTTATCTTTTTTTTCGCTTTACTGTTGGTACGTTTCTAAAAAAGACGTCCTACAACTTTAATAGTATAATGCCTAAATACATACTCATAAGATTTCAGTCTGATTTATAACATAAATAATAAGTGTGTGTTTTATTCACTTTTGTCATTGTTTGTACTTGGTTGTTTGGCGAAACCGGTTTGTATAGGAAGGTGCTGTTGGGAACAAGTGGGTTAAACAGAACCCTTAATTGGTTCTGTTTAATATTTTCATGCATAAATAGGAATTAGAAGCCCTGAATAAATTAATGACAACCTCTGTGACACAGGCAGAATTCGGTCTAATAAACAGGATTGTGGGTTCGATTTCGCGAGACATATTTAACAGACTTGGAAAATTAGAAGGTTTTATATTAAGGTATTATATTGTTGTGGGCTGATTTTGATAATTCTTTTCGTTTTGTATAGAAAATGATAAAGGGGTGGTCTCATATAAATGTTATTCCCGAGGAATTAGAATGAGTCCCGCAAAACAAAAAAAAAAGCAGTGTAAACTTATAGGAATTCGTAGTCGTTTTTTAGCTTCTATAAAAAACATCAAATTATTATTTGTTATAATTCTAGAAACCTCAATCGTAGCTAGGAATCCCAACACACGCGTAATCACCGGCGCGTGACTTCTAGGTGACATTTTTATAGACTATAATTCCGAACATGAGTAGTGTGGTAATGAACACTTTGCACAGGGTAATTTTATTTTATTGCGAACAATAAAATGTAATCTTTTAGTTGGCCTAATAAAAACAAGGCTTTGTTTATGTAAGTTTTCGCAGAAACCTTGAATTTTTACCAATTATTCATCAAGATTTAATAAGAATTACTTATTAAAATTTGTAAATGAAACTAACCCCTCTTGTTTGGTGGAGGCTCGTTCAGCAGTGGAGTGTGCTGAGGAGGAAGGGAAGGGAATTAAAACAACAACACATCTACTTTAAAATAAAACTCAATTATTATCGATGCTAACTTACTAGTTCGACATATTTTAAAATAGCTTTTACTAGGTGTGCCCGCGGCTTCAATCGAGCAGTTCCTTGTTTTTTTTTTTTTGCGCGGATCATTGCATGTTAGGAACAAGAGTATATGTATCATAGCTCAAGATAAACGAAAAAAGGGTTAAAATCCCACGTTCTTACTCCTTCACCTATCTATAACTTGTAATCACTTTACCTATATACTTAATCTCCACTTACTACCTTAAACATAACATTATTTCCTTATACATATTGTAGATTACCGAATGTAGAATTAATGATAAGTGTGGCCAATGATCGTCTAGTTAGCGGTAGGACTCCTACCGCTAGTTGTGATAGTGCTAGTTAGTTGTGTGTGATTCTTTTAGATGATAAAGACAAACGAACTAATTCTAAAGTAAATTTAACCCCTTACATTCTTAGTATTAATTTATTACTATTATCTAAAGTTTCAAAGTTTAGAAGTAGGTATTTGTGAAGATTATATAACTGTAGTATGAAGTTCAGATAGATAGTTTTCTTTCATTTTCTGTGTCTAGGACATTAACAGCTTCGTAGTTTTGTATATACTGAAATAATCGTTCTTCATCCTGACATACTGACTTTAATACTGCATAGGATAGAAGCCCCACCATCCGCTTCTAACAGTAGCATTCAACACCAGACTGGTCAACCTCCTCCGTATTATATCTTCAAACTGATAGGCTACTCTATTAGTTTAAGACTATAGAGCATGTCACAAATAGTCATTGTCCATCATGTCAGGCGTGTCTGTCTGGGGCAAGAGGAGTTTATCGTTCATCAAAATTTCGTAGTCATTAATTTCTATGTATACATAGAAATTAATGACTACTAAAGTCAGTAGAAATTTAATCGCATCCATGGGGAATATAACTTTGCGACATTAAATTAAAAACAATCGTCCCATCAACTTTCATATCAAATAATCAGTTCTCTAATTCTCTTCGGAACCTAACTCTACAAAGCAAATCTTGCTTAGTACTTAGTCCCTATTACCCACAATCGGAGTGCATACAAAAGCTTCTATCCACAGCCTTTCTTTCGGCTATCTCAAGGCTAATGTTCCAATTCTTTAGATAATTGATAATGGACTTAAAATCATTTAGAAATTAATTCCCTTAATTTATTAGGCCTCATTACAAAGAGATTATGATTATCTACCTTATAGATATTAATTTCAAGATAATAAGAACCTCCTCTTAAGGAAGTTTATGTACAAGAAGATAGCAGGTTCTGATAGTAGAATATTTCCAATTTTCAGGGTTTCCTTCTAGGAATCTATTTTCATGATAATAAAACATATAATGATTCATCCAACTGAGATTACTTCTCATAGCTTATAATATGGGATTCTCTCATTACTATAGGAATATCCGGTGGTGGCATTCGCACCAGGCTTTAATAAGAATTATCAAAATATAAATTAGTCTTATATAAATATGGTGTAAATCATAGTCATACCTGAAACCAGAATACACTAATATGCGAGTTTTATTCAACTTTAGTAATTATTAAATAGTATTTATATCGATATTATGTAGATTAATCAAACTCCTGGCTCTGAAATGAAATATTTCCTATAATTCCTAAGGGAAAACACCGAACACAACTCCATCCATAAGAAACACGAAAATCAATAAAGAAGGAAATACCTACGTATAATTTAAGCAACACTTTTTACTTTTTTGCGAATTATTCAATGTAAAGACTGTGTTAATTTTACACAAAAATTAACACAGTCTTTACATTCATTAAGCAAAATTCTCTATCGTTAACACTTATTCTAACTCAACACTGACTTTAATCAATTACTTGAATGTCAAAATGTAAAATTTCGAAAAGACCGATATTGCCTTCGTAAGGAGACCGTTACTCTCAGCATCGCCTTACCCGATTGTCCCAAATCGTTACCTCACAACCCTCACATGAGCGACACTTGCGAACATAAGGTCCAAAATATCCCTAATTAATTGGGACATTTTTATTATTGTTAACAGTGCTTTTGAAATATTAATTTTTTTGTTTTTAGAAAAAGTCAAAAGAAGAGTTATGGTATGTCAACGTTTCGTGAGAATATTAATATTTTCGTTTCAATCTCAAGTGTCATTACGATAAACAAACCAAACTTGACATGTAATTTATTATCAACCCTCTCAAATTACAGATAGCTAAAGCTTTAAGCGTTGAATTTCAATGGCTGTAAAAAATGTCATAAATCTGGTTATTTTATTAATAAATATATTATAGATTAGCAAATCTATGGTAATAAAATAACCAGGACAGTAAATATTTTTATATTTGCAAACAACAGGCAGATTGATATGTCTAAGAGGTGAATTGTAAATTCACGCATGGATATTAGTTTTTATCATTTGCCCCTACAGCAGCAACCTTTATCCTTTTGTCGAAGAACCGACCCTCTTAAAATGGGAAGGCACGAGGGTTGCCATGCCTACAAGTGTCACTTTCTATTTTCACTATTTTGTGTCTTTGTTTATTGTTAAGTTATCACTCCACCACACGAAACCTAAATCAAAATTCTTGCGATTGGGGGATCCAATGCTACAAACAATACAAACTTTACAGAGGTATGATCTGACTATTTTGTGTCTATACACACACAAATCTTCGAAATTATTGATTTGACTTAAAGCATTATTTCACTAGTCTATTAGTGAAATAATGCTTTAAATCAGATCCACATTATTTTTAGTGACATAGGCGGTCCGAAGCACTTCGGACCCGCCCTGGTCATACCCCTGGGGGTAGGGTGAAGTACACTATAATAGTGTTGTAAATTTAAAATTTTTAAATCCATATTCAAATTTATTATTCAACTTAAACAAAAAACTACACGTTGAAACTTAAAAATAATTGTAATTGAACTTCTAAGAGCAAGTTGAACTAGAACAAAAACACTTCAAGTATAATAAAGTATGTTCTTAATTTGTCTAATGCATGCCAAGATTATCTTAACTGTGACTTATCAAATAAAACTTAGTTATGTTAAGTAATATGAATAAATACTTTTTATATATACGTGGAAGTCACATCTGTATTGTGATATGGTTTCGTCCCACACTACCCTCAGGGGTATGGCCAGGGGTACGATGGTCCGAAGTGAGCTACATTCTATACGGATGCGGGGGTACCCGGGGTACCTTGTCCCACACAAGACAACAGCTGAGGCTAGTATTCAAATACACACGTAATGATTCGCGTAGGTAAGGTCCTCGCGGATCCTTTTTGTATGCAATTCATGAGTCACCCTGGCCAACCAGACTTATATACCTCTCTGTTTGCATCGAGGGTTAAAAAACACAGCGTATCGATCCTACATATATGCTTTCACATTATACAATTATGTCTGTATTCCCCAGCCGTGGCCCTTTAATTATCACTTTATTATTTAAAAGCGTGCCGATACGCCATCGAATTACTTTGTGGCACGACATCAAGGTTATAAACAAGTACCTACGGTAACGAAAAATTTAAATATCGCTTCTTGTTATTTGTGAATTTACTTAACATCAATTTAACATCAGCTGATTTAAAAAAAATTAGGTGCTCAATTCGCGTGTAAGTTTTGTTTATGTTTGTTAATCGAAATGTCCGCCGATTTTGTTTATCTTTTCTCTTTTGTATAGAAAATAACCCCGGGTGGTGGTCCTATATAAGTTTTATTCTCGGGGGATTACGTAACTTTTGGTCCGGTAAAACTTAAAACATAGTATAAGTACTGGCATTTGAAGTAACTTTTAAGGTAGATATAAAGACAACACTTTACTGTAGGTACAACCACACAAAATACAAGTACTTAAAGGTGTATACATACTTAGAGGAATACCAAGAATCGCTAGTTCGTTTTTGTAAAGAACATGAAATTATTTTGTAAATTCTTTTTTTTCACCACATTTTTTTTTGACTTGGACCTTACGTTAGAATAATTTGTTAGAGAAACCATGTTAATTATTGTGCTACCCTTAATTTATTTTCAATAACGTTATTCGACCAAATATTAACCTTAATATCTATTATTTTGCAATGTTTTTTTCAAATGTAACGCCTCGGAATTTTTTATAATAGAAGACGTGGAAGAGCGTAAACACCTAATACAAGTATATCATTATACTTAAAAGGTGTTTTCAACTATGGTAAAAATTTATTTCATTATATTATTCTTTTATTACCGAACTAACATTTGTACTTGTATTGTATTTATTTTCACCTTGTTACTTGTTACGAAAAGACAATCACAGTCACTGAATATCTAGGTTATTGGTTTCGTTCACCTCAATTTTTTAGAATATAGTTATAATCGAGTACGGAGGTGCTTCTAATAAAAATATTTCAGAGAAACAGAATCAGATCAGATCAAACTTAAATTGAACCGTACAGAAAACTTTAATTCTAACCTACAGATAAAAGTTTAATATTTTGTAAACAAAATAGAATTAGAGCTTCACTGACGCTTCACTTCAATCTCTATAAGCAAACGAATGAAAAATAACAGAAACAAACGATATCTATTTTATACTCCCAGACGTCGACCGTAAGTTAATTTTCCCCAAGTCTCCATGAATTTCATCACGGTCTCAGATTCGAAGTACGACATAATGTATACTGAATAGTTGAATAAATCACCCTCAGCGAGGTATTTGGGTTAAAGGAGTTGCCTCAGAGAAACGAGCGCCACCACCTACTATCTATTAAAATTGCGATGACAGGCAAATAAATAGTCAATAATAAATGGGCGTTAACATACCTACATACATAAGCTGTCTTTTTATAATTTTGTTGATGTTTGTTTTTGTTGATGATTTTAGGGAAGCGAGTAAACCAATACTAACCAAATAAAATGAACCAAACAACATTTTAAAAAACAGATATTACATATTGCTCATATTTTAAATTTCTGTCTATTTATTACGCCATTTTGTGTTGTATCTCCCTCATCCACTCTTTCCCTGGTATTCTGCATTATCTCCTGACCATCGGATGGGTGGTCTGTCCATGTCTTAGAGCCCTGTCTTGGTCACATGTCTATAATATTCACATAATTTTTTAATTCACATAATAACAGTAGTCCATCTTCCGTCTTTCGAAGAGTCCTTACGGTCTTTAGGGTCTAAAGGAATTAGAGCACTTTGATATTTCTCTCAAGCCGAGTCCTGCCCTTTGAGTAAAAACACACTCCCCGGATACGCTTTGAGGCGTGCCATCTTGGCACCCCTCGGGGTGATAGACAACGACAACAGACACGCACAACCAGATACAAAAAATCGCGGCTCACTTCGCTCCCTGTTGATTCTGTAGTCCGTTGTCCTCTTTTTTTGTTTATAATCGCCAAAAACCTTTCACGAAATCTTAAAATCTTAACAATATAACACACAAACACACAAAGGGTTCCGTACCGTAAAAATCAGGCAAATTTTTCAAAGAACATCAAATTTTCACTTGTTGGGAGACCCCGTTAAATTGTCAACTCATAATTTTTTTATCATTTTCTGTTATTACAGTTTTTTGAAATGAAATGAAATTTATTGTAAAAACTGTGTACAAATGCGATCTTAAAAGCTACCTAGCTTTTAGCTTCCACCTGGAAGCAACAGTTTATCCATTAATTATGGACGTACAATATTTACTTATATACTAATTTATAACTAGGTCATTTATTGATTATTGAATTCTTTCATGTCATAAAAAACATTTTTCTAAGAGCCACCTACGGAGTTTTGTCTTAAATATACTAGTAGGCAGTTTTCTTATGTCTCTAGGAAATTTGTTAAAAAATTTTATTGTCATGATAGAGCAATTTTTCCCACTTAATGCAGTTTTGTGTGCGGGTATAATAAGTCTAGTGGGATCTCTATTTTCTATAACGGAATTGTTAAAATTAAGCTTGAAATGTTACTTATTTATAAAAAGTTTCATGTATCTACCTATTGTGGTTCATGAGATGACTGTGACAGACGGACGGACAGACGGACGGACGGACAGCGGAGGCTTAGTAATAGAGTTCCGTTTTGACCCTTCGGGTACCCTAAAAAGGCTGCGGCTCACTTCACTTGCCGATATAGGTTTAGAGAACTTTATTCTCATACAAACACAGGGTTTACTTAAAATGAGATACATGAACAAATTAATGTAGGTTTTACAATATTTCAACAAACCTCTGGTACCTATAATATATTATAACTAAATATTATCTTTATCTAAATATTGTTTATTTAAATTTGATTAAATAATGTTATATTTATTATGTATTAGTTTCTTAACAATTTTCTCAGCAGGCGCAACTTTCCAAAATGTTAATGTCTCGCTCCGCATGCTGTTATTAATTTTTATACCCTTCGTAAATTATTTCTAATCACCCAAAAAAATTAAAAAAAACAGTGTCTCGCTCCGCTTGCAATCATATTTTTTTTAATATCTTTTTGTATTCCTAACTTTTTTGTAAATGGCCGAAAAAAATCGCAAAAATGTTGCGACTATCTCCGCTCGCCTTCGTCAAGCCGGGTACCTAATAACTGGTGTTACCCTCGCTCTGCTTGCCGTTATTTATATTCATATACTTACTTTTCAACAAACATCCCGAAAATATATCAAATACATCGCGGCTCACTCCGCTCGCCGTAACATATACCTACTATTGTTAGGCGTTGTGGGTCGGGATTGTCTTGTCGTCTTTCAGTATTTTTGTTTCGGTTTTTTGGGGGAGGCCCCCCCCCCCTCGCCCAAAAAACCGAAACATTGGTTGAAAACCGCCCAAGATAACAACCGAAGCTACGCCGCCACTGACTGAAAAGGAGTAATCCTTTTCAGTCAGTGGCGGCGTAGCGCGGCGCTCGGGGGCGGCGGCGGCGTTTCTCTTTGGTCAAAAGGTGTCATGGCCGCGCGGAAAATTTTAATTAAAATGGCGGACTAGACTATTCCAATTTGAAATGTTACTGACATTGGTTTTTAAAAGGTATTAAAAAATGTGATAACAATCCCAAAAAATAGCAAGTTATCAACAATGCAACTGATAAAAACAAAATCAAAATCTCCAACAACGCATAATTTGCACTCGAGCAGCGAAAACGGTGCGAATTTGAGTTACAAAACGGACGAGAGACGAATGAAATTCGTCAAAACGAAGAATTGTGTAACTTTTGTAATTTATTCCGATGACAAATTAAAAAAAAACTTTTATAATACCCCGTTGTAAATGACTCAAGAACGGTGCTGGCGAAACATACTGTCCGCTAATATTTCTTTGGATATTTATGTGACCCCTTTGTTAACAAAAAAAACTAGAATTCTAGAACCGAGAAATAAATAAATAAATCTTAGAATTTAGTTTATAGAGCAACTGAATTGATCCAATTATATGTACACATAACGTGAGTTGTAATCCTACTACAGCCAATCAGATCAAAAACCACAAAATATTACTACAATAAAAGATAGACAAATAATTTATTTTACGATTATTTGTACAATGGAGGTTCTATGGAGGTTTATGGCAGGTTTATGAGGTATTTTATTGGTTTATGCATCCGGTTGGGTCATATTGGTTTTGACGACTATTTGCTTGTTTGTTTGGTGGACTTTAAGTGAAAAACTTGAACAAGTCAAATTACAAGTTGAACCATTTATTGTTACATGTGCTTACCCACTTTTTAACCAACTTCAAAAAGGAGGAGGTTCTCAGTTCCTCTGTAAGTTTTTTTTATGTACCGTATGTTACATGATATCTTTGCCTATGGTGAACTGATTTTGCTGATGTATAGAGAATGATTCCGTGGTGGTCCCATAAAAATATTAATCCCGAGGGATTAGTATTTATTCCGATAAACTTAAAAAGTAACATAATATTTTTAGATAATCACGACTAGCTACAACAGTTGGTTTCCATAGCAACGGGCGTCAACAGTTCCATGTGTCATCAAACTAATTTAGTTTGATGACACATGGAACTGTTGACACTTGAATTATAACTAGATGTCGCCAGTGTGAACTCAATTTTTTGCACGTGAACCTTCGGTCAAGGAAAGTAAGGGAGGGGTAATTTCGTTCGTCCGATACATAGATGAATATTATCTACTTACTAGAATTTGAAGTCGGTTTATCGTTTTTTAAAACACGCCAATTTATTTGATAACAAGCTCACTCAAGAAATACAATACAAGGATGCTGTATTGAACACAAACAAAAATACATTACCTTAGAGAGAATACATAAGACTGTAACTCCACTTGTAAAATAAAATAAAAGAAATAAAAAAAAGACACAGGTACAATGGGTTGGATGACCTTATCGCTTAGAAGCAATCTCCTCCAAGCATTATCAAGGACAGGTTTATGCGATTGTCTACCACAAGGTGAACCGATTACCTGGTGAAGGTCGCGGGAAACCGCTGGATGTGGGTAGCGCAGGACTGGTTTTTGTGGAGATCTCATGGGGAGGTTTACATATGTCCAACTGTGGAAGTCCAACGGCTGAGATGATGATGATAAGCTATTGGGACAGTCAGAAGGGCCGTGAAGAAGAGCTATTTGCTCTATGAGTGACATTTTTATGGACATATGGCAGAAAAGTCTTGTGGTATATTTGTTGATGCGACCGCATCGATAAAATACGACGTTTCCATGAGGACGTTTCGCTCTTATAGCTTTGACAGTTTGAACTCTGACAGTTTGAGCTTTGACAGTTTGGACTCTTGAAGATTCTACTTCATATTTATCGTTTCACTAAGGACAAATCAGTCCGAGTTGGAAGGGACCATTTTGCAGACAGCTAAATAACCTAATTAAACCACATTTAATTTAAAAAGTGCAGAAATGTATTTTACCCGGGCAAATCTGAAGTTTAGCTGAAGTTAGATACAACTTGCCTTAGCTAGACGTTCATTAATTCCTAGCTGTAAAAGGAATCTACTCAAACACATAAATGTGAAAACTAGCCAAGTTCGTTCAGTTAGTGGCTTCAGCGATAAAAGAGCTGAGATCATAATTATAGATAGGTGCCAAGTTTTGTAGCAGTTCATAATGTTAATTTGTTACGTTCCTTAATTTTTGAATTTATGTCTTGGCAGGTTTATACGCACTGCATTTGTTTTAATATTGGAACGTTACAAATTGAGGTTATGAACTGCTATGAAACTTGGCACCTATCTACATGATCTCAGCTCTTTTATAGGTGAAGTCACTATCGGAACGAACTTGGCTAGTTATCACATTTATGTTTTTGATTAGATTTCTTTACATTTTGGTTACTTTAAACGTAGGTAATTTTTAATTCGCAACCCAGGACCATAGGTAAATTTTCTGTATGTAGGTACCTATCAATGTAACTTACAAATTCATACAATAAGTGAGAGACGCGCTTCTCTTTATTCAGGCTTTCACGTTTAATATTCATTTTTATTCTCAAAAAGACAATTTATACAAAGTCACTTACATGAGAACAGGGTTCTTAGGTTACGTATATATATACATAGGTTGTGGTCATTCAATAGCTGGCTCATTTAATGTGTTCACGTCCTCATGGAAATGAGGACGTTTCGCTCTTATAGCTTTGACAGTTTGAACTCTGACAGTTTGAGCTTTGACAGTTTGGACTCTTGAAGATTCTACTTCATATTTATCGTTTCACTAAGGACAAATCAGTCCGAGTTGGAAGGGACCATTTTGCAGACAGCTAAATAACCTAATTAAACCACATTTAATTTAAAAAGTGCAGAAATGTATTTTACCCGGGCAAATCTGAAGTTTAGCTGAAGTTAGATACAACTTGCCTTAGCTAGACGTTCATTAATTCCTAGCTGTAAAAGGAATCTACTCAAACACATAAATGTGAAAACTAGCCAAGTTCGTTCAGTTAGTGGCTTCAGCGATAAAAGAGCTGAGATCATAATTATAGATAGGTGCCAAGTTTTGTAGCAGTTCATAATGTTAATTTGTTACGTTCCTTAATTTTTGAATTTATGTCTTGGCAGGTTTATACGCACTGCATTTGTTTTAATATTGGAACGTTACAAATTGAGGTTATGAACTGCTATGAAACTTGGCACCTATCTACATGATCTCAGCTCTTTTATAGGTGAAGTCACTATCGGAACGAACTTGGCTAGTTATCACATTTATGTTTTTGATTAGATTTCTTTACATTTTGGTTACTTTAAACGTAGGTAATTTTTAATTCGCAACCCAGGACCATAGGTAAATTTTCTGTATGTAGGTACCTATCAATGTAACTTACAAATTCATACAATAAGTGAGAGACGCGCTTCTCTTTATTCAGGCTTTCACGTTTAATATTCATTTTTATTCTCAAAAAGACAATTTATACAAAGTCACTTACATGAGAACAGGGTTCTTAGGTTACGTATATATATACATAGGTTGTGGTCATTCAATAGCTGGCTCATTTAATGTGTTCACTTAATAAGAAGTGACTTATCATTTATAATATGTTGAGCTAATTTTAGTTTGAACACATTAAATGAGGTTACACTTTTAATTTGGGAGGGTAAAGTATAGTAAAGCTGTGCGCCTTCACATAGTATCGTTTTTTTGCCATAGTTAGTCCGAGTTTTCGGAAGAACGATAAAGCTGGCATGACATGAACTACGTTTGCTTATTTCTCCTAATTTAGTGTATGTTAAAGTTGTGTGAATTTTATTATTTAATATTTTACGGACTAGGATGCATGTTGTATATTTGTATAACTGTTTAATGTTCATTATTTTTGTTTATTTATAAACTGTTTCAGTGGAAGTTAAGTAAGGAATATTGAAAAGAAGTTTGATAAGTTTATTTTGTGATGTTTGAAGTTTTGCTAATTTTGATTTAACAGCACTGCCCCACAGCTCTATCAAATATAGCAAATGTGGTTTGACAAGGCTGTTATAGATAGTATAGCGTATTTGACGCGGAACACAATGCATGACATTTTTTACTGAACCAGTTAGCGATGAAAGTTTCGATTTAATGTGTGTGATGTGTGTATTCCACGTCAAGGAGCTATCCAAGTGTAAACCTAAATATTTTTCACTGTTCTTTTCCTTAAGTTCAACATTGTTTATTTTGGGAGGGTCATAATGAGGTATTGGTTTGTTTTTGGCTTTAAAAATAATGTAGCAAGTTTTAGAGATATTTATCGTAAGAAGATTGTGTTGAAACCAGGAGAAGAGGTTGTTGAGATCTTTTTGAGCATAAGACAGCATTGTATGAATTGAAGCACCAAAATAGAACAAACATGTATGGTCCGCATACAAAGTAATATCACCATTTAAGCCTATCTGATGTGCATTATTAATATAGATTAAGAACAGGAGAGGTCCTAAAATAGATCCTTGAGGGACTCCACAAGTTATGGGCTCTGTTTGACTTTGGGTATCTTCTATTTTAACAACTTGAAATCTATTCGACAGGTAGGATTCGAACATTTTAAGAGCAGTTCCTTTAACGCCTATACTTTCTAACTTTTTGATAAGTAATTTGTGGCTTACAGTGTCAAAAGCTTTTTTTAGGTCTATGAATATGCTTAGAACAATGTTTTTCTTATCTATGTTTGATTTAATTTTGGTGACGAGGTCGATTGTAGCTGCGAGGGTATTACTTTTGGATCTAAAACCATATTGTTGTTTGTACATAAAATTTATAGTTTGTAGGTGGGCTTCTAGTCGTTTGTGTAGTATTTTTTCAAAGATCTTCGAAAGTATAGGTAGAACAGAAATAGGCCTATAGTTACCAGGGTCTGTTTTAGAGCCTGATTTGTAAATAGGTGATACCTTTGCTATCTTGAGTGTATCAGGGAAAACACCGTCTGATAGTAGTTTGTTAAGACAGTTTGTTAGGTTAGTTATTATTAGTTCTTTTATGCATTTTATTACTTTTGTACTTATGCCGTCTAAGCCTGTGCTAGAATTGGAGTCAAGATTTTCTATTATTTTGTTTACTTCGTCAACGGTACATGGTTCAAAGGTGTTAAATTCACATTGTGCGGTATTGTGTGGTAGGGCCTGCATTGGGTTGTCATGAAATGTTTTAGGTATTTGATCAGCTAGGAGAGAACCAATTGTGGAACAGTAGTGATTGAATGCTTCGCATATCTCTTTCGTGTCAGTTGCATCTTTAGAGTCTACGATTAACTTTGAGGGCGCACAGCTTCGTTTGGTTTTGTTATTCGCTAAGTTATTAATAAGTCGCCACATTTTCTTGGGTTTTCTGATGCAATTTTAAAACTCTTTGTAGAAGTAAGAGTTCTTTGTTTTTTGTATAAGTTTCGCTGTATAGTCTCTCTTTGTTTTGAATTGCTCTTGTAGTTTTAGATTTGACGGATTTGCTTTCATTTCTGTCCATAGTGAATTTCTTTGGTTGATTTCGTTTATGATCTCATCGGTTATCCATTCTTTTTGAGGTTCGTTGATAATCTTTGTCTTTTTGACCTTATATTCATTTACTCTTTGTTTTATTATGTTTTCGAGTTTTGTGTAATCAGTGTCAGATGTCAGGAGTCCTAAGTTTTCGATTGAGGTGTATACTTTTGAGTAGTCTATAGCTTCATATTTGTTTGTTATTTTTGTCTGTGGTTTGAATTTCTTCATCTCGAAATATATTTGTTTGTGGTCCGACATGGAGGAGTTAATAATAGCCAAGTGAAAGTTATTGTTTTTCGTGTTAGTGCAAACGTGATCCAGGATAGATTTTCTTGAGTCGGAATCTCGCGTAGTGTGTTTCTTGTTGATTTTATTTAGAATCCTATATCCAGCTTCATTAATGAGTTCTGTGTATTGTTTCGTGTTTTTTTCAGTTTTTTTCAGAAGATCTACATTGAAATCTCCAAAAACGATCGAGTTTCTATGTTGTTGCAATTGGGCATCGTATTCTTCAAGGAATCTCTCATAATTAGTGTTGCCAGGGTGATACACAAGTCCTACTTCCAAAGCATACTTTTCCATTTGAATCCAAAGGTAGTTGTTTCCATCTTTATATTTTGACTCTGACAAATTGTGTTTCAAATTGTTGTGAACGTATGCCGATATTCCTCCTCCTCGAATATCTGTCCGAAAATTGTGATAGTGAGTGTAGTTCGGTAATTTCAATTCTTGAGCTTGTGTTTCATTTCTAATCCAGGTTTCTGTTAGGAGAATAATGTGGATTGTAGTCGGTATTGATTCAATAACACATTTTAGTTCATCTAGCTTCCTTCTTTTACGAATACTCCGTGCATTTAAGTAGAAGAAAGTCAAACGTGATTTATTGGTTTTTAAGTGTATGTGTCGCATGTTTGGTGCGTCAGGTCTTCTGTTTTCGATTTTATGTTGTTGTTTACTTTTGGTTTTTTGAATCTGTTGTTATAATAGTTGGTAGTCCTTTGATGTATTTAATAGTGATGTCCTTTTCGCCGTTTTCTCTGCGGCGAGCTAGATCCTCTTTTATTGTTTGTAAATATTTTTGTTGGGCTGGGGTTTGGTCACTGTATATCTTAATATTCTCAGAGAAATTCGTTTTGTTTTTGAGTATTTGTTTGACTGTTCCAGAAGCTTCATAGCAAACTTTGATTCGTCGATTTTTTCCTGGGTTGTACTTTCCAATACGGTATACCTTTACTGGCTTTGGAATGTTCTGATCTACAGATAAAGTGAGAGATATGACAGCAGATTCGTCTTTGTTCACTCTTTCCTCTGTTCTTAGCGAGGTTTGCTCTGGTATTCCTGCGATTATTATGTTTTTTTCTCGTTCGTTACGTTCTTTTACTTCTTGTATCATTGCTTCATTGCTTATTTAGTAGCTCGGTATATTTTTATTGTACAGTTCAGTTTCAAGCTTTGCTAGTTTGGTTTCGCCTAGGCTTATTTTTTTTTCTAACTGTATAACATTGCTTTTTATACACTTCTGCTCATTTGATATGGCATAAGTAGATGTTTTAATGTCATCAACCTGAGTCTTAACGTCGCTTATGCTGTTCTCAATTGAAGCAAATGTTTTTTCATTGGAGCTTTTTAAATCGCTTATTTGAGTTTTTACTTCTTCCATATTCTCTTTTAGTTGATTAATAATATGGTGGTTTGACTCGACATACCTTTCCAGCATAGATGTCATACGGCCAAGTTCACCTCGGATTTCTTTTATTTCGGTGGTACAGTCACAACGATCCATCGGTTCTTTGCGCTTGCGGAATGTTATAAGTGAATTTGCTTCGGCAGTAGTAATCTTTGACAAGTCTGGTTGTGATCCACCACTCGCATTCTGAGTCGATGCATTTGGAGACCGGATCGCCTTCATTGTGTTGCTTTGTGGGTAGTACAAATGACAAAAAAGTAAAATAAATTACTCACAAGATCTGTCCGTCCACAACAAAATCCAATGCGCTTTTTTGATGGCCCGTATGAAAGGCAACTCGTTACAACTGCAGCGATGTATGCAGTACAGGGAATCCAACAGTTTAGCAAAGAGTAGTTGTAGCTTCTGCGTTCGGTGGCACACTACCGGAATGTTTTAAGTTCACGATTTCAACTCAAGGATATTTATGACGTTTATTGAAGAAGCTAAGGTGCAATTTAGAAAGACACTAATTTGTATTTTTTCAAAAAATTCGACACGCATCCTCTCCGTAAGGCGGCCGAATGACCACTTGACTTTCTTAGTATAAAACATCAGTTATTTTCATCTACGCCATCATTTGAATTGCCCAACCCTTCCAAAACGACCGATGGAGGTTTTTAAACCTGTGCGTTCTCGTCAGCGCGATCTAGAGCTCGTACACTTTTACTAGCGACATCTAGTTATGGATTTACTCTCTCTTCTAGGATCTATTTTAGGAACTTACTAAAAATTCTAAATTACAAGCCTTTAGGTTTGATAATATCTGAGATACAGGAGGGACCAAAAGCATGCCCAATACCCACTGTTATTGCATTGCCCGATTTTTTCCGAACATGGCTGGACGCTCTAGCGCGCGTCTGAATCAACATAATTTCGTAGCACGTCTACGTCGTAGCTCGTTGTGCCACGTAGCGGCTCGTAGCGCTGACGTCACTTGACATGCCAGTCCATGACATAAACAGGTCAGCGAAGAGGTATAATATCACCACGCACTCTTAGATGCTACATTCTTTGCACAAAATTGAACCTTAACTACAAAGAGATAAAACTTCGCTATGCTAAACCAAAGGATCAGTCTCCTTGCCGGTATAAGAAAGAATATTAGGCCATTCAGTTTTATACCCTCGTATACTCATAATTACGTTTCGTATGGAGTTGTGTTTAGGGATTTATGGGAGGTATCTGTTTGTACGGTTTTGGTAATAAAAGAGGATTGGTTGTCCGGTTATCCAGCCTCTCAATCTTATTAGGAGATAGTGAAAGTACCTTTTTAATAGGAATCACCTTAGATATTAAACTTCAATAGGGCCCACACATAGATAAGCTATCTAAAAGACTTAGTTTTGCAGCGTATGCCTTCAAATAAATTCGTCATCTTACAGACGTGGATACATCTAAACTTGCTTATTTCAGCTACTACCATAGTATTATGTCTTATGGTATACTATTGTGGGGGACGCTGCAGACATTAACACCGTATTTGTGCTGCAGAAGAGGGCTGTTCGTGCTATCTATAGAATGGGTCCCAGAGAATCCCTACGTGATAAATTCAATGAAATAAACATAATGACCCTGTCGATATATTTATAAAAACCTATTGTACAGTCATAGAACAATCAATAGACTCCACAAATAGCGATGTACATAATTTGAATACTAGATATAAACATAAACTCGCTACCGTATACGTAACTGGCACAACTAGACTACACAAAATTAATGTATCTTTTAAAGGGCAATGTATACGCTTCTACAACAAAACTCCTAGTGAGTTGCAAAAATTATCAGTAAATAAATTCAAACAAATTGTCAAAACCTTCTTGTGCAACAAGGCTTACTTACTATGAAATACATATTATCTAGAGGATAAAAAAGCTTGGGACGGGATTTGCTCCCAACTCGGAAAATAACAACTAACAGGCTAAAGGTTTCTTCGCCGCTTCATTACTTTAGTCTACATACAGAAGCGACTGGAGTCAAAAATATCACTTTATTTACGTGTCAGTATTTCATTATTAAGAATTTGACCTTTTGTAAGTGTACATTTATTGTATTTGTAGAAATAAAGAGTTTTTTGACTTTTGAAACTTTTTATATGTATGAAGGGCTTGGGAAAACGACTTACGAATAAAATTTTAGACAAAAGATTTTTAAAATCCATACATATTAAAAATTCCAAATTAATTCTGTGTCTCTGCGTGTCTGTTACGTTTTAACAACGAAACGAACCAACGTAATTAAAAAAAATAGCAGAGACGTACCTAGATAATATCCCGGAGAAGGACATTGGCTAGATACTTTTTATCCCGGAAAAGTGTGTGTTAAGTCGGGCAGAATAAAATCTAGAATACTTCTAAATGTGGATTAATTATGTTTTTGGTGTTATGGTATCCAAGTTTAACGGTAAAAGGATTTAAAAAAAATAAAAAAAATAAGTATTCGAAACCCGAAAAGTCGTAGGTATTACATAATACCACTTTTACATAATATACCACTTTTCGGCTTAGTGCACATACACTTAACATCTTGTACAGGTATGTGTAGGTACCCATAACACAAGCTTTGCTCACTTTGGGGCTAGATGTGTAAAAATAATTTAAAAACTGTCTATAATGTACCCCCCCTCCCCCCCTCCCTCTTGTGGTCGAGGGTGGAATCAAAACTCCAAAAACTAAAATGGGAACGCCGATGGACTGCAAATTTCAGTGGCAGAATTTAAATTGGCGATTTATAAAAGTAAAGTCGTTTCCGCTAAGCAATTACAAACAAACAGAGTCCAACCAATTACCTAGTATTCAAATGTCCGACTGTTTGTCATGAAAGGTGGTCATTTACGTCAACTCAGCATTCGTGTCTGCAAAATTTATTCAGTTGATTGTCCTTCAATAATCGGTTCTGTTCAACTTTAAACTTTTGTTACAAAACTCTATACCATGTTGCAAAAAATCAATGTGTGTGATATAACCAACAGAACCGCGTTTTTGTTCTATAGACACATTAATTGTGTGGACGAGGCACCCAGATCTATTTTTACGCGAATCTGCGTGCGGGTAAATATCAATCCACTAATATAAATATGGTTTCGACCTTTCTGCTGCTTTCGTTTCACGGCTAAACGACTGAATCTTGGCAATAAGATTTTATGCAGGAAAAAGTCAATACTTGTTATCCAACAAACAAGTACAAAGTGGCGGGATGTCGCTAGTTTGGGATGCGCTTAACTAAAAAGTCTAAAATGGAATTGAACTTACCTTCTATAGGTTGTCGTCAATGTCATATACCAAAATCCATGCCAAAGTATGCCTCAATCAGAGTATCATTAGCCAAGTTCATCGTCCTTTACGCACACTACAATTCCAACCCATAATTGCACACAAACCTCATTTACAGTCTCGCACAGACAGAGTAGAAACAACATTGAAACTCTTAATTTTATCTCCGCCAAAAACACAAAAGTCAACGTATTGCCCAAAACTTGTATTGTTTGCTTCATAAAAGAGTTATGGACCCTTTTTAATGAAGGAGGCCCTTAGATTCCGATGACCTTAGGGACTCGCCTAATGTACAAACATTTAAACTTCAAATTACTTTTGTTATATTAAAGTTATGCTGAAATAATAATAGAAACATTGAGCAAACAGGTATGATTTTTTATTGCAGCCCCAAAGTTGGATTAAAGAATGTAATATTCGGAATAACACCCGTTTATCTCTGTATCGCAATATCGTTTTAACTTTTTTATTGAGCAAAAAAGACTTCAGTTTGATGCCTTAAATATTCCTTTCTTCTACCATAAATAAATAAGTTCATAATGCTGGACAATCCACACAGCATCACATAAACCCAAGCTAAGCAGAGCTTGTGTTACTTAGCACGAATTAACGACGTGTTTTCAGTAGCAGCGGGAGCGTAAGTCGTCTATGTGCTTATTTAATACTAGTTTCCACTAGCAGCTTCGCACGCGTTGTTTCTATGAAAACGTTTAAAGGTTATTTATTTTCCATGGGAATTTATTTATGAGATAAAAGTAGAATATGACATTATTCCAGGTCTAGACCTATATCTATACAAAATTCTAGCCCTATCCATTCAGTAGCTTTAGCGTGAAGAAGTAACTAACAAACATCTATACATCCATCTAATTTTCCACATTTACCTCTATAATAGTGTGAAGTGTGCTGGTGTGATGTGATGTGATGTGATCTGCTGGTGTGATGTGATGTGATGTGATGTGATGTGATGTGATAGTGTGATAGAATGAAGTGTGAGAAATAAACTTTATTTAATTAAGATTTTGAAGTGGATGTACTAACATTGGGCCACAGGGTAACTTAGTTTGAATGCTGCCAATTACCAGATTTGAACTTAAGACTGTGAAATATTGCCCTTGCTTAAACACTGCCTTATGACAAAATACACAATATCTAAAAGACTGAATAAATCAAAGCAACAATTCATATTCACACATTGGAAACCCTCTGTTCGCAGCTAAAATGACTGTTTGCTTTACGTTCCATTCCACCAACTAAACGTCATTCCAACCCTTGCGTCAGAACCGTTTGAACTGTACACGGAACACATCAGTTCATTTATTTTGTGGAACACATTTCATCGGAATCGCTGGGAACGCAAATATCTGGTCACACGATGGGGTTATTCATTGTGTGACACGCTTGTCTAAAGCTAAAAGCTAACTGCGGCGTTAGAATGCACGAACGTTTTGTTCGTGCATTCTAACGCCGCAGGTAGCGCATTCTAACGCCGCGTTATCAAGAACGAGTTCTATTTGTTATAGCCTCACCATCACTTTATGTAAAATTGTAGTGCGTCGTTTTGCATTTATTTCGATAAATATTTAAAGAAAAGTTATTTAAACTTTTCTTTTTTTTTTAATGCTAACCATCACGGTTATTTCTAAAGTTATGTAAATTGTCAAGATATTGATGGATCTGTCATCTTTGTATAACGCTAAGTGCCAAGATAATAATTAAAAGGTATCAGATACCTTTAAATCTCATCTCTAGCATGTTAGCTGAGCAATGGCAAGCCTTGTCTCGCGTAAGATTGTACAATGTACAGGCTGTCAAATCACGTTATTTAATTAACATAACAATAACGTTATTTGTGACGACTCGGCCAATATTACTCAGGTACTTATCTTACCTATATCCTTCTGGAAAAAAATAAGGGTGGTAATTTTAGTGATTTGCGTTTTGTAGGTTTGTAAATGTATAAGAAAAATGCCTTTTTTAAGCGTAATTCACACCGAGTACCTACTCGTCTTTTCAGTAGAAGATTATTAAATACTACATTATTTGACACTGAAAATACTTTCTGCGGCGCTGCCGACCGCTGCCATCCAGTGTGAATTGACCCTTAAAATAAGGGTCAATTCACACTATTATTACACACGATTATTCTTAATTCTTTATTGCACTAAATAAAACATACTGTACAAGCTATCGCATAAGTACATGCAGTAGGTACATTTTAACTAGAACATTTCATGTAAATTTAGCTTAGCTTGCATTGACCGCAATTATCAACTACTGTGAAATCAATAAACTCAGTGTTCAACCATCACTCAACGGGTTCGGTTATTTTAATCTCTTCGGAGTTTTTACCACCCTCAGCTAGCTAGCATCCCTTAGCGTTTTACCCCAGCTTAACTTATTGATAGGAACCCTAGCACATTCGGTCCCTATCATTTGGTCCTTCGAGCGTACCTAAAAGCGGGATCATACGGGAGTGAAAATTCCATTGGTTCTGCGAACTTTGACCCAGTGACAGTGACGACACTAGTTCACGTGTCACTACCCCGTGCCTATCGGGGCTCAGCTAACTCTATCGTTTATCTGTGCGAACTAAGTGCCGTATAAACGGGTTTTAAGTATTGTCGTGAATCAATACTTAGACCACAGCTTAAAAGGTGAATCAGGAGATTCGCGAAGCAGCTTCCGTGAGTCAGGAGACTCACTCAGCATCAGCTATCCGTTTCTGTGAACCAGGAGGTTCACACAGCAGCAGCTCATCCTTTCGTGGCTCCAGACACTCACACAGCGACAGCAGCCTTTTTCGTGGGTCAGGAGACTCACTTGGCACCTGCTCAGCACCAGCACCAGCTCAACACCAGCTTCAGCTCCAGCAGGTCTTCTTGGCGCGAGTCGAGAGACACGCCTAGCCTAGCAGCAGCTTTTAAGTAAGACCGTTCATTTACTTGCATAAATAGCAATCATGACGAACTACGAGGCTATCTTCAACCGCCAAGCGGAGATCGTCACCGAGCTTCAGCGCATCGGCACTAACTTCGACAAGGACTCAGCTCATCGGAAGACCTCGGAGTATCTCAAGTTAAGGTTAGACGCTTTAGATAATCTCTGGGGAGAGTTCGATGTTAACAATAATCGTCTTGAAGTGTTACCTACTAAATCGCAAAGGTAATAATAATAATAATAATAAATGTTTTTATTCTGTAATAAAAGATACAATATTTTTACCATAGCCGAAAACACCTTTTAAGTATAATGATATACTTGTATCAGGTGTTTTCGCTCTTCCACGTCTTCTATTATGTAAATTTCAGTGGCGTTACATTTGTTAAATAATAAATATCAAAAGTAATATAATTTGGTCGCAATACCATTATTGAAAATAAATGAAGGGTAGGACAATAATTAACAATTAACAAGGTTGCTCAAACAAAACATTTTAACGTATGGTCCAAGTCAAGAAAGTTTTGCTTATTAAATTTTGTAAATCACATAATAATAAAATGTTGCAAACTGTATTTAACATATTCAAAGTAAATATGTAAATAGTAAAATTAAAAAATAAATTAAACTAGAAATATATTTCTTAGTGCTCGTAAAATGTGGTACAACTGTAAGTGTGTGTGTATTGCTCTCCTGAGGCGCCAGTCCCCTAAGAGTCTGGGCAACAGGAGAACAGTGTGCTTGAGGGTGTGTGTGTGTGTGAGAGGGTGTGTGTGCATGTGTTATGTGTAGTGTGTGCGTGTATTTATGATTGGCACTCCTGAGGACACTGGTCTCTTAAGAGTCCGGGCAACAGGAGACACCATTCTTGTGTGTGTGTAATGTGGGGGTGTGATTGTGCGTGTGTCGTTAGATTGTAAAAGGGATTTGCTCAGAGTTAATATTGTAAAATAATAATAAAAATATCTTACAGAATTATGTGAATCTTTCCAGAAGGGCTTCAGTCTCATCGTAACCTAGTTGTAATAGCCAGTTAGTTAGGGATGTTTTACATTTGTAGTTGTTAAAGGGATACATGCAAAGTATTTTATTAATTTTGTTGTATAGGTGTAAGGACTGACTTGTATACTGCCGGTTCGCGAATGCCGAGCTAGATGTCGGCTTATCAATCACAATTCTATATCTACGTTTCGTTAGTTTATTAGGGTCAAATAGCAGGGTTTTATGTAGCTTTAGTATTGTAAATAGCACATACAATTTTCTAACTGACAGCACTCCCGAGCCAGAGTAAAGCATGTCGGTTGGGTACGTATAAGATTTGAAATACATTACTTTTAGCAAAGATCTTTGTGTACGTTCGAGATCCAAAAATTTTGTCTTGGTAGCCCCGCCCCAAATAGGAATACAATACGCTAATACTGATTGGGATAGTGCAATGTAAATTTGATTTAAAAGGTTAGGTGATGCAACGTGTCTTAAGTTCTTAAATATGTAAATTAGCTTTCTGGTTCTCGTCATAAGTAGCTCTAGATGGGCATGCCATGATAACCGTTGATCTATCACCACCCCTAGATACTTTGTGGATTCTACTTTTCCCAAGCTTGGACATTCGCATGTTTGGCTATTATTACAATTGTGTATTTTAATGTTAAAGTTAGGTTCAGGCTGGGAGCTATTGTACATAGAAAAGCATATATAGTTCGTTTTTAATATGTTAAGTGTAAGGAGATTTGATTTTAACCATTTAGCAACCTCTTGTAGGCCTTTTTCTGTGCTTTTCCTAACATTTTCCCACGATGATCCTGTAAAAACTATAGCGGTGTCGTCTGCGTACGATACAATGTGTCCGTTGTCAATTTTAAGGTCGCACAGATCATTTATGTAAGCCAGGAATAAGGTAGGTCCCAACACGCTTCCCTGGGGAACTCCATAATTTATTGATACGTCCTCACTAGTAACTTCACCAATTCTAACTTTTTGTTTTCTGTCGCGAAGGTAGTCTTTAATTAGTGCAAGCGGAGTACCCCTTATACCTAATTTATCTAATTTTTGTATGAGAATGGAGACAGCGACGGTGTCGAAAGCCTTTTTGAGGTCTAGAAACACAGTAAGGCATTTTCTTCCCATATCAACTTCTGCTACTATCTGATTACTAAGAGCTGTTATGGCATCTTCAGTTGAAAGACCCTTCCTAAATCCAAATTGTGACTTCGAAATAATATTAAATTTATTGAAATAACTTATAAGTCTTTTGTTTAGTAATTTTTCCAAAATTTTTGAAGTAGCTGGCAACACTGAAATAGGCCTATAGTTACTTATGTCGTCTCTGTCACCATTCTTAAAAACTGGTGTAATTAAAGATTTTTTTAGACTTCTTGGAAATATACCCTGAGAAAAGCATAAATTTACAAGGTGACATATTATGGGAATTAAAATATTTTTAGAAAGTTTTAGAAAGCTCGAGGGGATACTATCATAGCCCGGAGAGCTATTTTGCTTTAAATTCATAATTATATTATTAATTTCATTATGGTCCGCATCTATTAATACAAATGAGGAAGCTTGTGTATAAGGCAGGTTAAGTAGAGTGTTTTCGTGTAAATTTTTATTTTGCTGGATTATATTTACTGCTAAAACTTCGCCTATACTAGAAAAATAATTGTTAACATAGTTAACGGATGCTAACGATGTGGCTTTTATATTAAGTAGTTGTATGTTTGGTGTAGTAGCTGCTTTGTAATGCGTTATATTATTAATAGTGTTCCACAATGCTTTACTGTTTTTTGTAGATTTAGCTAATTCATTCCTTTCATATTTTCTTTTGGCAGTTTTAATTAAGTTATTGCAATAATTCCTATATCTTCGAAATGTAATTTTCAGTATTTCATTATCAGGGTCACCCTTAAGTTTCTTTTGCATAGTATTTCTATTTCTTATACATCTTAGGATACCTTGTGTGATCCAGGTTTTTAAGATGCGTTTACTCCTGGGAATAGTTATAGTTTTAGTATTTTCGGTGAGACATTTTTGTATTTTGTCGGTTAACATTGTTGATAGTATATTAGGATCATTAATTTTAAGTAGGTTTGTAGTATCTAATTGTAAATTGAGTGCCGCAGTTTCTTGATTTGTGATAGTTTTAGTTTTACGATTGTGTGTATTATTATAGATTTTTGAGAATTTTAATAGGATTGTAAGATGATCAGTAGTAGAAGTGTTTATCACGGCTACAGTAGCAGCGTTTTTAGCTAAGTCTAGTTTTAGAATGACATGGTCGAGACAATTGTTACCTCTAGTAGGTAGATGATGACCGGGCAATAGTCCATGGGTAGCTAAAGCGTTCAAATAACTAAGTCGGTTATTTCTGTCACCACTACGTTCTTCTTTTTTCGGTAAGATGTTTATATTTATATCTCCTACTATTATTATATTCTTAAACGATTTTAATTTAGATAGGTGATTATTAAGGGAATTAATAAACGTTTCGGCATTATTATTTGAGGGTGAGCGATAAATACATAGAATTATTGCAGAACTTAGGTTAACTTGCAAGCATGATGCATGTTCCAATTTTATCTCCTTAACAAGAGCATTATGGTTGTTCTGTATGTATGCTATCACACCATCATTTTGATTAATATGGTTAGTTGTAATGAAATAATTATAGTTCATAAGGTAGGGTATAGGTTTAGTTGTATTTAACCTACACTCAGTTAAAACAATTATGTCTACTTCAAAGTTTAGTTCGGCTAGTGTTAGTTGCAAATCATTCATATTACTATAGACGCTTCTTATGTTTTGAGATAGAACTATTATGTCAGAACTTTTTGTGCGTATCATAGTTGGTAGTTCTTCAATATTACATGAGAATGAGCGCGCAATTTCAGTATGGTCTATTTCCTGTGCAATTTCAATGGACCTATCCATCATACAGAGTAAGATAATTGATTTTAGTCATACTTAGAACGTACCCTACATTGCTCATCAAAATTGTAATGGCAAATCTTGAGCTATCTTTGTTGTATAGTTGTGTGTGTGTATTCGTGAAATTGTGTAAGTAATGTGTGTGTGGTTTTTGTGTAATATGGTGTGAGAGCAGCTGTGTACATATGATTATTATAATACTAACATTAGTTCTAACTATTATTAATGTATACGGAACTTGTTTCGGTGTGTGTATCAGTAGTCATGACGCCTGCATTAGTTTATTCACCTGTTCTTCACTGTAAACGGTAATAATTGGCGAGTTTTCGTCTTTTCTTACAAGGACCCGCCCATATGAGGTCCAGCAAAATTTGTATCTCTTGGACTTCGCAAGGTCTCTTGCGAGATAATGCAGCCGGGATCCTTTTATAGTTAGTTGTTCGGAGACGAATATTGGGGTGTCTTCGTTTCTAGTGAAACCAATGTGTTTGGCACAGAGCTTTCCTTTGTTCTTAATGTTATAAGTTTTACTCATTTTTAGAACATTAGTCTTTAGGATAGTGGAGGAAAACTCAACTATTATGGGTGTGTTAGTTTGACCCTCTTTTTTTCCTCGTACTCTGTAAATATCCGTAACATCTGACTTATTAATATGGCAGCTAATAGATTTGCCCAGTCGCTCCACCATATTAATCAAGTCTTCTTTGGTTTCAGTGTTCCCTTTTGGTACATTCTTCATTTCAATGTTATTTTTCCTCTCCAATCTTTGTATGTCTTCTATTTTACTCTCCAAAATTGTTATATATTCGTAGTCCTTCTTTTTTTGTATTTCTAACTGTTCTACCTTCTGCGCCAGTTCCTCATTTTTGCTCATTAGAAGAGCAATAGAATTCTCAATATTTTGGTTGGTTTTTTGAATGCCTGTCAAAGTTGGGTTAAAAAGGTTTTTTAGATCAGTTTCTTGTTTTGCCATTAGTGCTGTCATCATTTCGCTGATTTCTCTCTTAAAATCAACAAATTCCGTTTCCCAATCATTTTCTCTACCTCTTTTCTCGCGCCACAAAGCACAGTTGGGAGGGGTTGTTTCATTAGCCTGATATGAGCTAGCTTCGTTGTCTGGCTGGTTGACTCGTCGTTTATCTACAAGAAATTTGTCCATTTTTGTTTGCCTCAATGAATTCGGGGTTGACTTTGTTCCAGAATAGCAACCCGCTGTCGCTTATGGCTTGTGCCAAACAGTAGTAAGCACCCAGTGGTTGAGGTGTGATGACGTACCGTCGCCGCGCAACTTACAAATTTACTGCTGTCACTATCGCACTCGAAGGTGTTGTCTCGTACTGTCTGCGCTGCGCTTACGATGACTCCTTGTCTTTCTGTGCGCCTGGTATCTCAACGAATTTATTTGATTGATTTCCAAAGTATTTTTAAATAAAATTTTGTACGGGCTACACACGTCTTATCGCTTTCGCGGTCCGGAGGGAAGAGGAAATATAAAATAAATATTATTATTATTATTAAATATTATTATTATTATTATATTAATTGTTTGTTTAAACATTCCAATAAATGTGTTTCGATAAAACGGTGCAAAGAGTGTAATGACGATCATCATACGCAATTGCATGATTATTTCGCCACCGGGTCATCTAACTCTAGCGCATTGTTCGTTGCTGAGCAAAAATCACCTTTCGGGACAACTTTGTCAACAAAGGCGCCCAGCAACAAACCGCACACAGCAAGTCACGTATCTGCTGACGATGAAGAAGTGTTATTAGCTACTGCTCTAATTAGAATAAAAGCGATCGACGGTAATTTCGTAACTCTACGTGCATTACTCGATCAAGGCTCTCAAATAACTTTAATATCGGAGAACGCCGCACAGCAGTTAGGGTTGCCACGACAGAAATTTAGCGCATCTGTCTCTGGTGTAGGTATAAGTAATAAACAAAGCAAGCAACTTATTTCTCTTGATTGCCAATCTATCTACAACAACTACAGCTTTAACACTGAGGCATACATTATTCCTCATGTTGTTAGCGATCTTCCTAACGTTTCATTCACCAAAAAATCTTGGCCTCACATCCAGCACATGAAGCTAGCAGATCCTGAGTACAATGTGTCGAAGCCTATCGACATATTGTTGGATGCCTGCGTTTACTCTGACATCATCATGAGTGGGTTGGTAAAGGGTCCACACAACGCACCTATAGCTCAGCAAACTAAACTAGGATGGATCCTTTCTGGGACCGTCAAAACTTTTAGCTGTAACATAGTCATAAATAATTTAGAAGAGATAGAGAAATACTGGGAGATGGAGGAAACGCCCCACTCACAGTCAGAGCTCACCGTTGTAGAGCACTCAGCCACTACAAAGCAACTTCAAGACGGTAGGTGTGAGGCAGCCCTACCAATAAAGTCTAACTCTAACGAAAAATTAGATTTTTCGTCAGCGTCAGCTAGCTGAAGACATACTCCAAAGCGCAGGGATGAACTTACGCATATGGTCTGCTAGCGATCCACAGCTCCTACCAAAATTGTCCACCGCACAGCTTGACAAGCCTTTTTATTTCAAATGTAACGAAGCTAGAAAAACATTAGGGTTTCGATGGACACCACACTTTAACTTCAGCTCACATGGGCTTCCTGTAAAAGATGGGATGACCCTATACGTGAACAAACCCAAATCGGATGGGTTCAGCTATGGAATGGCCTTCGGAACGTGTGGCAGTTCAATAAACTTACTTAGGTATTATGTTGACACACAAAAGGCATTTCAACTACACTGCTATAGTAACGCAGCGATATTAGCTTACGTTTGCGCCGTGTACTTAGTAGCGCGCGATAGTAAAGGTGAGTGCACATTACCCCTTGTCATCGCGAAAACCAAATTAACTCCAATAAAGAATAAAGTGTTATTACCACAAATAAAACTGTGTGGCGCTTTACTTCTAGCTCAGCTCATGCTCCGAGTTCAACAAAAAACTCGAAAATTACCAGCCTCGAAATGGAACCACGTTGGTTCCGAGGAAAATGCCGCAGACCGTGCCACCAGAGTTTTCTCGGTAACTAAGCTTCAAAAGGATCACCTTTGGTGGAATGTTCCGGCATGGTTAGCTAGCTTTGAACTCAACAACATTCAAAACAAAACTTACGACACACCGACAAATGAAACAAAAATGGTCAGTGTGTACTCAGCTTTACATCAACCAAGCTACGCATCCATAAATTATTTAATAATCAATGGTAGCTCAATCACTCGTATCGTCAAAGTAGCGTTACGACACAATCCTACTGACTACTCAGCTGTTCTATCTAGTTTAAAAATAAATAAAGCGTATGAACTAATTATTACCTTATCTTACAGACATATCTTAGCTAATATTCATAAAAATGTGTTCAGCAAAATGAGCGCGATGAACATTGAATGGACATTCAATGCTCCAGCATGCCTTAGGGTAGTGTCTGTTAAAACAGTACACAAAATCATTAAACGACCTGCAACGAAGCTAGCTTTATTACCGGTCGAAACAGCTAATAAAGACGAAAACAGCTTAGCTCAGCACAGCGACCAGCACTCAGCGACTCCTCCACCTGCAAGCTCAAAAGGAGGCACTGCACGTGGAAGTGAGCGTAAGACTTTCTTGAACTTCTTTACGTTAGCTCTCTTACTGCTTACGATGATGATCTCTCCAACCTCACAGCAAAGTTTATCACCTAGTGCTTCAGCACTGAACGAATCTAAACCACTTTATTTCGACAAAATATCCAACTTACAGTACATTCGAGATGAGTGGAAGCTAGTAGTATACTACAATCTAACTAGCTATTTTCAAGCTATCACTGAAATGGAGACTTACGTGAGACATCTGACAGGCATGACAATGAATGGTAGACCCCAATATCAGCAAATAACTAACCAGCTTTCACATGAACTAACTGAAATCGAGCACTACAACAGACTTCTACAAATTCCTAGCAAACGACAGAAAAGAGGAATCGTCAATGGTGTCGGAAACTTAGCTAATTATCTATTTGGCGTATTGGACGACAATTTTGCTAAACAATATGCAAAGGATATTGAAAAAATTGCGTTCAACGAAAATCATCTCCAAAAGCTTATTAAAAACCAAACTGTAGTAATCGAATCAGAATTTAACATTCTTAAACGCAACGAGCAGATAATGAATAAGCAATTTTCCCTTATCAACGAGCATTTTTACAACGTATCGGCAGTCATAAATAAATTGAGGTCGGATTCTGAAAATGGTCTCTATATTACGTCATCAGCCTTATCAGCGAATATCATCCTAGAGAACCTGAGACGCATACAAACGTCACTGATAGACACCGTGACAGACATAAGTCACGGCCGCATCGACTCACATCTTATAGCTAGCGAACAACTGGAAGACCAACTTAACTTCATATCTGCACAGCTACAGGGTGATCTAAAGGTACCCTCAGAGACGGGAAGCATACGAGATATCTACAAGCTACTGAAGGTATCAGCGAAGGTATTTAAAAGATATCTCATCATCGAAATTAGAATCCCACTAGTCAGCAACGAAATTTACGAGCTCGATAAGATAATTAGTATTCCACAGAACAAACAAGGAAAAACTTACCTTACCGTACCTACCTACCCCTATCTAGCTTTCAACTTACGAAAAGACGCAGTCTTATTCCTAACAGACTACGATCTACAAACTTGTCTTCATGCATCTGAAGAAAAAATATTATGTCCTCTAGATAAACCTATTTATGAATTTAATATACAACAACAAAGCATTTGTAATCTTACTTTAATAAATGCAGGCAAATTAACATCGCCCTGTATTTACGAGCAATCCTTATGTGTAAACAGATGGATCAAGTTACACAGACAGAACTCTTGGCTTTATTCATGTTGCGATAAATGCAACATTCGCACTTTGTGCACAGCTGATGTTAGTATGAGTAGTCTCTCGGGCACTGGCCTTCTTGATATAGGTCAAGGTTGTACTATCAAAGCTGATTTATTTACAATTCACTCTCATAATAACTTCTTACGAAAGGTTAGTATAGAGCCTTCTATCGAAGCCCCAGAGGTATGTATCTATTTTGAATAGCGTCATGAAGACTTCTGGAGCCAGCTACAACTTTACAGCGGAGAACCACGAGCTAGCTTATCGTCGGGTATTGGACGAGATCGACAATCTGAAGCAGCAATCAGAATCCAACCTCAGCGTTCACGATGTCCATCAATACTCCATCATCTACGGCATGCTAGCCGTACTGGTGGTACTAGCGATCCTAGCGGCCTGCCTTCGAGCGAGGAGACGGTGCATGCAGCTGGCGGCTCCTCCCGGGGGGGAGTCCCCGGTGAGCGCAGCCGCCCACACCCGCGCGCGTGCCTCAACGAGTGCGTTCAGCGAGCGGTACTCATCCAGCGAGTGTGGTTTTCGTGAAACAGTGAGCATGGGCGATTTAGGTGTAAATAAAGGCAACGCGCCTCCTAAACCCCCACGTCAATCAGTGTCGATCCCCATACCGTGTGACTCCTTTGGTGACATAGTAGAGCCCACCGGGGGCAATTAGCTTATCTATCTACTTACAGTGTAATTGACATAGACAATGGACATTTATTAGATTAAGTCAATTCATTTTATAAGCTTCTAGTATTTAGCGTTACTGTTTTCACGCCTTATGCGTTTGTATTGTTTAGTTACCATAAATGCATTCTCATCTAGCTTTCTAGCATTATTGTTTTCACGCCTTTAGCGTTTCTATTGTATAGTTTAATGTTTTTAACATTGGTACTTTATTACCAAAGCTTTTGTTTGTTTGTAACTTTATAAATTGTAGGTCCTTTTTCTTTCTTTTCTGGTTGGCAATATGTACAAGCTATCGCATAAGTACATGCAGTAGGTACATTTTAACTAGAACATTTCATGTAAATTTAGCTTAGCTTGCATTGACCGCAATTATCAACTACTGTGAAATCAATAAACTCAGTGTTCAACCATCACTCAACGGGTTCGGTTATTTTAATCTCTTCGGAGTTTTTACCACCCTCAGCTAGCTAGCATCCCTTAGCGTTTTACCCCAGCTTAACTTATTGATAGGAACCCTAGCACATTCGGTCCCTATCACATACATAAAAACATAGAAGAAATGGCAAAGGCGAGCTTAACCATAAAAAGAGTTCCCTTCCAGCAAACCTTATTGGGAGAGAGAGGCAAGGTTATGTGGGTATCTACGAGTACGTGTGATTATTCGATTTTTTTATGTTGTTCCGCCTTTACATCTCTGATATGGATCGGAGATGTTTTATTAAAGTTTTTGATAATAATAATTTATTAATCGTTTATTTTCAGACAACACAGATCCATATTCGGGTTAATCTATATCTAAGTCTTAAGTCTATGTTAGTTTAATATTAATTAAATAGGTAGGTTGGTGTAGTTATTTAGTTAGTAAAGCAATGCAGTGTATAGCCACTAGTCCATCAATCTTGTCCGCTATCATTCGCTCGCAGGATGTTGTTGTGCTGGTGCTGCCACGGACTCTGCTCAGCAGCGAGGCTGCCTGCGGCAGGCGGCGAACCTGTCTGTGCGCGTCTCGGCGAACATGCCGGACGCGCTGCAGGACCGCGGCAGCCCCAGCAACATCCTGAATGCATTGTTGTATTGGACGCGAATAGTATTGACGGCTTTCTGAGTGTATGTGAACCACAAGCTGCTCGTGTAGAATGTCTGACAAAATGATTTGAACAGAGTTAATTTTTTTGTACGTTTATAATAATTTGGTGCTCTAAACTTTAATAACATGGCTAATTCTAAGTATAATTTGTCAAGTTTTTTTTTTTAAATCATTTATTTGGTGCATGAGGGTTTTGCCGAACACGGCATGTCACCCCCGTAATTCTAAATAACAATAGTGCTTAATCCAACAAAAATACATAATATGTAACAGAACAAAAAATTAACAAATATATTGACTATTTCCAAAACATTATGACAATTTTTAGATTGCTTGGTTGTTTTTCTAACTATAACAAAATAGAGGTTAATGATATTAGTTACCGCGTGAAACCGTATTACATTTCATAATGCAGTGGTCAATTGCAGGGTTTTCACAAAAGAAATCAATCGTACAACTCACCGATGACTAGGTATCTGAAAGTTCTTATCGCTAAGCGCCCGTGATTCCAAAGCCATGCCGAAAGTAAAGCTACTTTTCCTCTGTGTTGTGAGAGACATTGAGCGCGAGATATTTATACGCCATTTATAATGGCGATTATTTTTGTTGGAGACATGCAAGATGGTACTAATGCTTACCCTGCCCAATATCCGCGATGTAACAAGGGAGCACCCCCGCTGCCGAGCCGCTGTTCCTTGTAGTCCGAAGATAATAATGTGCGTCATGGGCAATAAACGTGATAAGCTTAAAAGCTTAAGCTGTTTTAGTAACCACCTCGACTTTTACAGACTATATTGGTCCAGCTGGACCCAGGCCTCCCCCTGATAAGTACCTTATTGGCTTTTATCTCACGGGGGGTTATGCCTATAATCCCCACGCTGTGCATGCAGGTTGGGGATCGCAGTTTAGTGGTAGAATTGTTCTGTAGGGGGCGCTGCTGCCCACCCCCGGTGGATATCCCTTAGTCGCCTCTTACGAAACCCGCAGGAAGAGTTATGGTGATGCAAATTCTAAGCCGGCATCACACAGCAACAGCACAGGTTAACGAATTTAATCCTTTTTAATGTTTGTTTTTACGTTTTATAACGGGAAATCAATGTTCCGATATTGTATTTTTCTGAACACTATCATTGAGTGAAGCTAGACTACAGTTAGTCTACCACACATTGTAAAAAGTCTAGTCAATGTTATATTAGAAATGTAGGCAATTCAGTTTTCCTGCTCATTACGTCTTGCAGTGGAGAGCGACCGTAAGCGTTCTGCCGATAAAAGATCCTTTTGTGTTGGACTCAATAGAAGCTGGAGAGTCTAGTTTTCCCTCTTTTAACCATGTATTGAAAGTTATCCGACTAATATAATGCGAAAGTTGATTGCTTTTAACCGACTTAACAACGATTTTAAAATAAATAAATAAATAATAAATAAATAATGCTGGACAATCCACACAGCATCATCTAGCCCCAAAGTAAGCAGAGCTAGTGTTATGGGTACTAGATGACTGATAAACTTAATACAATACATAGATATTTTTTATTATATATAGAAAATACCCAGAACACCCAGAACAAATATTTGCAGATCGTACAAACATATGTCCCAAGGCGGGAATTGAACCCGCAACCTTCGCCCGCCGCGCCACATCGGTCGTCAAAAAATAGGATTCTTTGTTTTTTTTTACATAGATATTAATTTTTACTAAGGAAACGGTTTCATTTTTGTGGTGTTATAAGTAGGTCTGTTAGGGCAGGAATTGAAGTCAGAAGTCAAAAACTTAAGTTCAGTTACATGTTGGCTGGGTTATAGTGAGCCTGACTCGCTATGGCGCGGCAGACAGGCTGTCAAACCGATCACAAACTTTGTTTGTAATGACTCGGCCGACATGCGCTTATAATGATGGTAAGCCCAGGGAAAGGAGTCGTTTCCGAGGGGACTAGAAAACACTACCCCTGTCCATAGAATGGCAAGAATGGCTAATACCTGGTGACTATAAAAACTGACTCGACCGAAGTTGCAAACCAATCCGTATATCAATTTGCTCCGTGTCCGGGTTCTATCAAGATTATGAAAAATTTACAGCTAAAATATAAGTAAAAAATGTATTTCTCCCATCTTTTGATGTTCAAAAGCAAAAATAAAAGCTTATTGTCCCAAAACGCTTCCGTATTTTAAATTCGTAAACAATAGCATTAGCCAAAACGGAAAAAGCTCATCGAAAAGAGACGGCCGGAAAAGCAAATAAATCTCTGCTCAAATCTTGCTCAGAATTATCTTTTCTTCATAAATTCGGAACAATTGAAACAAAAGTAAATTATACAGCCGCCGGCAGTGGAAATTATGAATTTGGTTGGTAAGTAGGAGTCGTAAAACTCAGTGTTCGGGGTTTTCATTCGAACAAGGCTGAAAAAAAGCACAAAATTTTTTGCAGGAGTTACGGCTAAAGGACAATATTTTTGTTTTAAAATGATGAAATAAATTATTTCCTAAATCCGTGATATTTTACGTTTTATTTTCTTTTGAGTTTCGTAACACAGGAGCGAAAGTGAGCGCAGATATTTGACAGTTTTCTCTCGAACTTATAATATGGACACCGACAAAAACAAGTTTACCAATCATCTGGTTGTCATAAGACAAGTTCTGATATCTATTAGTTTTAATGCATTAGCATGAATGTGTGACAGGTATAATTTACTGTACCCTCTACCACACTTTAGGCCTAGCACGGGCTATGTTGTCTAGGGTAGAATAGAGAAAAATTACGTGTCTTTTTCATCGAATGCGTAAATTATTTGAAATTAATTCCTTAAACTTCATTAATGTACGCAATGTATGATGATGCGATGTCATTATTGTCTATTCTACCTTTGAGAACTATCCCCGTGCCGTCCTACTGGTCACATAACGTTCGTGTCTTTTGCTCATCTAATTATATTTGAACGAGTTCATTATTATTTCATAATTACTCTATCATTTATTTAACTTTTACATTCAATTAAACAGTGTTTGAACTGTAGAATCCTTAATTGAATGGAAATCAGTCCAAGTCTAACTTTTGACAAACTTTGCGGAGATTAGAAACTCAGTCGTATTTACAAAGAGTTTGTAATCACTAAATCTACTGAGTCGTGGAAAACTCAAAGATGTATCTTTGAGCCTGTCGGATTAAATAAAGTGATAAATGGGGAGGCGCTGATTTTTCGGATCTTTTATCCGAAGAGAAAACTTTGCTCCCACCAAAGTGAAAATGTAAAATCTTATAGCGGATCTACGTATACGCTAAGTTATACCGATTCTTGAATCGCTGAGGATTTTACCTAGTGGATGCATACTGGCTGTCAAATTATGTAGAAATAGTAGGTACGCCTTGGCCAGTATTTGGATACCGTTGTATACAGCTTATCTCCACTCCACGACGCCTTGGCGTAACTTGGTATGTGGCCTGTTAGGAAGAAACTCAATATTATTGCTCCATTCGGTACCTATTCCTAGGTATTATGAATCTTTCAGCCGGTACCGAATATGTTGTAATAGAGACACTTAGCGGACCTATGAAGGTTTAGTTTTTCACAAGATAAACGAAGCGCTAAAACTGTATGTTTTCAATATATTTAGCAATATCAAATTGCTTTCTAAAAAATATTCATCGAAGAAAATAAAACATTTATACCATTGCTGATTACATCATTCAGAGCAGGTAAAGAGAAGACAGTAAAATAAAGTGAGGTCGGAGGTCAAATTAAAGTGGGTCATAAAAAACTGTTGAAGGGAAACCGTTATTTCTTGACCCTCCGGCGCGGTGTTCGGACAATTCGGGAATTTACGGGTTTAACGAGTTCTACAGAAGAAATATATTTTTAATTTCAAGTGTCGAGGGAATGAAAAGGGTGGAGTGTCGGAATTACTGACGTTATCAATTGAACGAGTTGCTATGGTAGACTCTGAAAAGCCAACCTACTTAAATATTTTGTAATTAACAATTTGCTAGGATGCAGTAGGCCTCATTTTTAAACAAAGCTTTTAAAACAATTCAACTAAAAACATGCCTAATGATAGTTAATCATCACATCTTTTAACAAATATGCCTATGTTAGAGATAGATAGTAGGTAATCAATAAGATAATGTATCTAGTAATAATAATATATTGAGATGTATAGTTAAATAATGGGATTTGAGGATGACGTTATCTCTCATGCTATCCCGTTCAGTTCGAATCCGATCTGTCCAGAACAGAATGACAAATGTCGTCATTTTCAATCATATTCCTTATTTTTTATTTATAATGAACACTGTTTACATACTTAATCTACAGCCAACATAAACCGTTAATCGGTTTGTACGTAAGTCTCAGTCTCTATGGTAAGTATAGTAATAAATACAGCAACTCGTACACTTATCTTAAACTTAGTACACTGGTTATACCTAGGTTGACTAGTAGACAATATTTAACAACAAAAACCTGGGAATTTATTTATGGGAAATTCTAGATCAAACTTAAAATCGACCTACGTTTACATGTCCATTGAAGCCCAATACACTTTCTCACATCCATTCTATGTCAATGTCTGTCAATCGATCCCACAAATGCGATTACAAACCACCATAAAACATTTGTAACACTCAAGTAGGTACATGTTACCATCCCAATTTAAAATGTCTATTGACTCGCAGCCATGCAAACACCGCACGGAAACGCTGAAAAAACAATGGTTGCGAAAATAAATTCGTTCAGTAAACAAATCGCCAGGGAACTCAAACTGATGGGAATCCGAATAAGTACCATACCAACGTTAGATCGTAATTAAAATGGCGGCATGTGCGACAAAATGGCTGACATGTCGTTGATTTTCTGTTTAGGAATTAGCACCAATTATCCAAGTATCATAAGTAAGTCGTAAATGAAGTCGGAACAACGTGTATTATTCTTCCACTCTCCCCTATCAGCTATCATCTCCGTTATCACATTTTTCTTACCCATTACCCCTTGCAAGCAATACCCCCAGCATCGGTCCTGCTATGTTGCACCAACTATGAGAAGTAGGTTATAATTATAAGTTATACAAACCTACTAATTTCTTACCTACTGTTACTATCATAATTAAATAACAAAGAAAATTACAATCAAATTATAAAAAACAAATTAGAACTAGTATTTAAGTACGTACTACTGTTACTTACAAACAATTAAGTATACCTACCTACATATGCAGTTTTATAGAAACTTTAAAATTGAATACCATAGCAAATAGGTACATTCCACCTACAATTTATTTATCTTTTTACAGTAAGACAGCCAGTTTGCACAGATTAAATAACAAAACATGATATTTCATTTAGGTACCTACTCGTACCCGAACATGTGTTGTGGATATAAATGCTAAATAGAAACTGCAGCTTTGACGCTGACAGAGACGGATTTTGTGTACAAATTGTCTGAAGAAATATGGTGCGGTACTCAGGTCTGCCAGAAATACATGCACACCTGAACAAATATGTTCTCATACACCAGGAATATGTAAATTTGTGCTGCAGAACCACTTGACAGAACTGTTCAACCTGGACTTAAGTGAGAACCTCTAACTAGCTTATTTCTTGTAATGAAGTCTATACACCAAAGTCAGCAACGCCGCCGACACACGCCGGCGGCGTGTTGTTGTCTGCAACATTATTTTAAAGAATCATGTCGGCAACAGTGCCTGCAAACTTTTTGCGAAAATGTCGACGACACGTCTGCATCAATGTTGGCGGCAAACGTCGGCGGCACGTCCGCGACAAAATATCAGTGGCATGTTCGCGACACTCCGCAACTTGTCAAACGTTGCAGATTTCGTGCCGCCACCGACAATGTTTAACAAACTAGCGACACAACCGCAGCGTCAGCGTCGGTGTGTTGACTCCTAGATGTGCCGCCAACATGTCGCCGACTAAGTCGCCAACATGCAACCCACCGCTGAGCTCTGTCAGCGGTATCGGCGACTTTGGTGTGTAGTGTCCTTAAAACTGACTTTGCATTTTCCTTGTACCTACAAAAATTCACAGAACACCTTAGGACCATGTCCACTGCAGTCTCGTGGCGATTCAATAGCTGACTTTGCCGTGATAATAACACAATACCATGTAAGGACATGCCCATGAGGATAACATACAACACACCTTTTTTTTTTAATCGCCTTTATTGACAAAAAATTCTCATTAGAACTAGTATTTACAATTGAAACAATTAAGCTAACTGCAGACTGTTGCAAACAATCTACAGGTAGCTCAACTGATCCATATCAATACCAGTCGGAAGCGTCCCCAAGACGCTGGCTGCATGGCCCCGTTGTATGGCAATGCTGATGCGCTGCGCCAGATATCCGCCAGCTCTCGGGTCACGCGTCGCGTCGATCAGACGCTCAGATAACTTTTTAAAACCCCGGAGAGCCTCGGTACCCCACGGACCTAGGGTCTCGACCCCAAAGGGTGCAAATGTGTAGGCTCTGTCGAGACCTGCATATTTGCGTCTCTTGAGATCCTCGGTCAAATCTGCCGCCGCACCAGCCCTCACGGATGTCCTCGGAAGATGGGAAGGCGCAAATGTGTCGACGCATGTAGCGTCCCACAACATACCTACTACACTAAAATGTTATTTCTCTATTTGAAGAAAGTAAATACAAGGAGATAGGTAAAGATCTTTACTTAGTCTAGAGAGCTTTTGAGAAGATTGCTTGTAGCCTTATAAATATTTTTGTGAACCTGATTCATAGCCTACGAGCTTTTTATAGCGACCACAATATTATGTTTTTTATTTGATTTTCCTTTTCAATTTGCGTTACTCCTACAAAATAATTCATCTCACACAAATATCTCTTCGTACTCGATTCGTTTGTCAAATCAATCATACAAACAGAAAAACTAACACGTTGCCTTATTACTCAACTCATCCATCAAGTTGATCCTTCATTCAATTTTGCGCCTTATTTCCAACGTTATAGAGTGTAAAAGAAGGCCGTCAGTTGTTGTTACCCATTTCATTTGTAGAACTGGATTTACATTCACTTCCTCAGTCGCGAGAAATGGCGACGTCCGTCATGGGTACCTATATTTCGTTTGGCAAACAACCTGAGTTTTGTAAGTCGATTGGTGACTCGTCTGGACGACTATTTGGTACCGACTTATAGCGCCTGAACCGTGCTAAACATGTAACTATTTAACTCCGGCCAAATTCAAATACAATATTTGTATGTAACATGAGCCACATACACTTACAATTCTTGAGAATGGCCTGAGTATATGTCCTCTACAAATACGTAAGATGACGTCGTCGAGACAATACCTTAGCTCTCAGATGAGGGCTGAGGTCGGTGAGTCGTTCTAAATGTCAAAGATACGTCACAACATGGTTGCAACTTTATTTTCTTCGAATGCACATTTAATGAATGACGTGCAACTATAATTAAGTCACAAAACTACAGAAAACATTACGACGGGCTTGACAACCATGACATTGTTCATTACACAAAAAACGCGCCATAAATATATATTTCTGTAATAAGAAATCGGTAATCTTAATTGTCTTCTGTTGTATTTTGGCCTTAAATAAATGTGCTTTCTTTCTTTATTATTCAACCTACAAAAGAAAAATTAAACCATGTTGATGAATCAAGAATCAAAAACTCTTTATTTAGATAAGAACAATAAAATTAAATGTACACTTAAAAATAATAAAATTCCTAAAATTTAATTAGTTGGTAAACTCTTTTCAGATTGTTTTACCTGAAATGTAGGCACGCGACGTTATAACTTTAACCTCACTATCAGCCAATGTGGGCGCCACCGCTATCTTGCTAAGAATCTAAGGATTTCTTTTATGTTATCTGATGAAAATGTGACAATGTTCGTCTTAAAGCCATGTTTTTCCTGTTACAGAATTCTTTGAAATTGTTATATTTAGTTCTTTCCATTATTCCAAGGAAACCATTTAATATAAAAAAAATTACGCTTGATATAATAAAAATCTTTTGAAGCTGATCTCCTTTCGTCAGACAATACATTAGAATTAATTTGTTTCAATTTGTATCATTTGGCGGCTCTAATTTACTACGTAGTTTTGGATAGTTCCAATAGGCAAACACTTGAACGGTCGTCGGCATTCTACGTAATAATAATACTTTTAATCGGTTCTGGAATCCTAGATATTTTTTTGTAAACAAAGGGGTTACAAAAATAAATATATTTTGAAGTTTATGTCAAAGTCAAAGTCAAAAACTCTTTATTTCCACAAAAACAATAAGTGTACACTTAAAATAGGTCAAATTCTTAATAATTAAATACTGACACGGAAAAAAGTGATATATTTGATTTCAGTCGTTTCGGTATGTAGACTAAAGTAAAGAAGCGACGAAGAAACCTTTGGTCTGTTAGTTGTTATTTTTCGAGTTGGAGCAAATCCCGTCCCAAGCTTATTTATTCTCTAGATCAGCGGTTCTCAAACTTTTTTTGCGACGGAACCCTTTTGGGACTGGCAATATTTGACGGAGCCCCAGTGACGGATTGATACATTCCCTGAACGTAGGCTGAAATATTATTCAGCCCGCAAATAAATAAAATAATAAATAAAATAAAATCAGTTTAATGCAGGCACAAAAAGACCCATATCACATAAAAAAATACAATGCACACAATAGAAAAAAATATAAAATAAAAAGATTAAACTAAAATAGGTAAGACCTATTTTTTATTTCCATCCATATGGATAGAAATCCAGTGCCTGTATATAGGATTGGCCAGATAGTCAGAAACAGCCCTCAGGATGGTGTTGTTGGAGCGACCCAGTCGACTCCAGAAGGCTGCTATCCTCGTCCGTCTTATAGCGAAAAAGTCGGGAACTCCCGCCTCAGAAAACATGGTCGACGCACTACAGTATCTTGGCAGCCTCATAAGGGCTCGGTATGCGTTATTATACTGTACCCTTATGGTTCTGAAGGATTTCCTAGTGAAGTTGTACCAATGCTGACAGGTGTACATACCAAGGCAGTATGCCTTAAACAGGGTGTTCTTCACGTCGGAATTGCAGTTGACAAATCGGCGTGCGAGCATGTTACCCCTGACGGCGAGAGCTCTCCTCTCCCGCTCCATGTCCGCATCATCTTTTGATGACTCTGTCAGTAGGTGACCAAGATACCTGCAAAGCGAGCCGCGTTTTTTTTTGTGGATTTGTTGTGGCTTTTGTCAAGTAGATAACGTTATGAGCATCTTAACATGAGTGTATCAGGGGTTTGTAAACAGAAATTGATCAAAGCAGTGAAAAGCACCCAACATAGCTTTATTTTTACGTCAAACCTACCGTCAAACCTACTGCGTTTTTTTTTTTTTATAGTCACATTAAAAACTTATTGCTACGGTACACACTACACGCTACACACTGTCCAAATCAAGCAGTGATAACGGCTAGCGAAGCAAGCGTCCATTTATTGGATTGCGGTAAAAAAAATATTAGCTTTTAACGGGGTTGGAAAATATAAATAGTGTCGGAACGTATGGGAACAAAAATCAGTAATCGGTGAACGGAGCGAGCCGCGATGTTTTTGTATTTCGGTAAAAGAGGGATGTTGGCAGATATCTGAGCGGGCAAATATCAATAAGTGGCGAGCAGAGCGAGCCGTGATTGATTGCAACGCGTCAAAATAAAATTAATGTTTTTACCGAGGAGGCAAATAATAGTGACCGAAACTGACTGTCGAAACTGTAGGGCTCGCTGAGTCCCGCCCCCGACATTTGTGTTGCGCTGCCAGGATCACAGCCCCCACAGTCTATGACACTGGGTAAAGCAAAGGAATATCAAGTAAAATTTAAAAAATAGCATACTCAATTATCCATTGCATCAAAAAATATAAGACGGCTTTCATCGGCGGTTATAAGTATTAGTGGTAGGAACTACGCCTATATAAAAAAAACAATCCCCTCAAAATTTAAATTATAAAGTACGTACATAAAATTATTTCATTAGTGAAACATCAACTTATATACATCAACTTATAATTATGTTATACTACATTCACGAATTATGCCCAGCAGTGCTGGGCATAATTAGTGAATTGTCGTATAACATTACATTTTCTATGCAATCTTATTTTTCTTTTATATTTTTTATTAAATTTGACCAGTTTTTTGCGGAGCCCCTACTGAGGCTTCGCGGACCCCTAGGGCTCCGCGTAGCACATTGAGAAGGTAAGCCTTTTTGCACAAGAAGCTTTTGAATTGTCAATTATCAGTATTTATCAGTATTTACTGATAATTTTTGCAACTCACTAGGAGTTTTGTTGTAGAAGCGTATACATTGCGCTTTAAAAGATACATTAATTTTGTGTAGTCTAGTTGTGGGCAAAGCGAGTTTATGTTTATTTATATGTTTTAGTTTCCAGTGAAACCTTTGCTGTAATAATGATATATACCCTTACCTTTTTGTTTTCAGTTTTTAATTCCAATCGTTGTAAACATAAAATATCTTGGACTATATAACCAAGTAGGTATATCCATCTCTATTCACTTTTTTGAAATCTATAATTCAAGTAAGATGTCGCCAGTGTAAACTAATTTTTTTTCACGTGAACATCTTCGAAAGTACATATATAAGGAAAAATAAGGGAGGGGTGATTTCGTTCGTCGGAGACATAGATGAATACTATTAACTGGAATTTGAAGACGTTTTATATTTTTTGAAAACACGCCATATTATTTCAGAACAATTAAATTATTCAAATCAGGAAAGGTAGTTTGTTTTGTATGCTAACACACACTGTTTGATGACTTGACCTTTCTACGATATAAATTTTTCAGACAAAATTCCTACGATCATTAATCATGAGCGAGAAATGATCGGTTCATGTTTAAATATAGTTTGAAGGTAATGGATACATATGAATTTCTTAAGTTGAAATTCGTTACCTTATGGTGCTTTCTATGACAAGACAAAGAAATCTGGAATTATTCACAACTATTAATTTCATCATCCGTCGGGCTTTTACCAGGGTCAGTGTGGCAGCTACCCTCGAACCACGAGGCTTTCAGCGAGTTTGATGGTAAAAGACCTGACGGTATGACTCTGATTCCCTAGAAGATGGGTCGGCCTTTAATTTGGGATGCCACGTGTGTAGATAGCCTAGCGCCTTCACATCTTGCAGGGACATCGGCTCCGCAGCAACATCAGCGGAGTCCCTCAAACGACGAAAATACTCTAATCTTGACCGAGGTTACCTATTTGAGCCGTTTGGGATTGAAACCCTTGGTCCTTGGGGTCCTAGGGCACACGCTTTTATAAAGATCTTACCATACTTATCATAGAGTCTACAGGTGATCGGAATGCTGGCTTCTATTTCAGTCAACGAATTAGCATTGCCACTCAACTTGGCAATGCTGCCAGCATTCTGGGCACTCTGCCTTGTGGTGAAGGCTTAGATTTTTAAGAAACAGATACACTGGTTGTAATTGTTTTATTCTGTTATTGTAATTTTCTATAGTATCCTTTATAAATAAATATGACTGTGATGAGTAGTATCTGATCTATTAAATGTAATTTTAAAGATTTAAGATTATTTCTGTTAATTTAAACAGTTGTATGATAAATAAGCAAATATTCACCAGCTCCTCAAAAATAATAATCGTTCACATTTGCTACGGAAGTTACGGAACCCTAAAAGCTACGAAAAATGAAAAATTCACGAAGCTACACGACGTCAACTATGATTAATCAAAAAAACGAAAATACGTTTTTTAACTTTCCAAAAATGGAATTCAAACGACATTGTACTTTTGATGCCGAAAAGTTGTAATGGATGGTAGAATGCTGAATATTTAAATAATGGTAGGGAATAAATGTTTGGAAGTTTTTATGGCTCAATAACAGAAGATGGATCATTAATCTTGGGTATTATAGTTTAGTCCCGTTATCGAATGTTACCTGGGGAGGTTTTTATTAATGGATCTGGTGACTAGCTAACTCGGACGGGTTCACTCGCTTGCGTTTTCTGTGGGTAGTGCAGGACCAGATCGTGTGGCTCCTTCTACTAGCTCAAGAGTTTAAAGATGTGTACTTACGTAGTTAGTAGTTGGTGTCATCAGGCTGTAAATGATGATGATACCGCTGTGAGAAGACATGGAGTGCATTTTCAGTGAACAGCGTGGGTGGAAATGGGCCAATTTGTGGACTTGCGCGCGCGAGACTGGCAAAAGTTATTTTGAGAGCTGTCAAGAATTCATGTAGTTAGGTTTTCCCCAAGTTAGGGTTCCGCTACCCGATTCATATATGATTTGCTTTACCTCTGTCGTTTGTTGTGATCATCCGTTGCGTTTCCAGTGTCTGGCGGACAGACAGAAAGTCGGGTATAATTCTCTCTGACACATGTGGGTTGGAGTGCGTGGATAAGACCGTAGGGGTAAGTTCCCCTCGTTCTTCAACCTACCTATATGTAAATGATCGCATTGTTGGGCTCAGCGGCATGCGTGTGGGCTGCCATATTGATGGTGTGTGTATAAACAACATCAGCTATGCGGACGACATGGCGCTGCTGGGCCCGACAGCGAGACCTGTGGAAGAGATGAAGGTATGTGCGTTTTTATTTTGGAATAAAACGTTAGTGTTATTCCAACATAAATAAGGTTCGTAGTCAACCCGCTTACATCCTTAAAAGTATAGGTACTGCCAAAGTTTCTACACCGGAAACCTATGGGTTAGCTACACTATTCGACCGCTAGAGTCCCTACGTATACAGTATCATAACATTTTTAGGATGATGTTGGGACTCCCTCGTTTCTGCAGTACATCAGCGATGTTGGCTAAGTAAGAGACGGATGGATTTGTTTCTCCGTAAAAAGAGCACATCCCTGATGCGCAGAGTGCGTGATAGCCCCAACACTATCCTTCAGACTACAGCTGGTGGAATCACCTCTCCCACGTGGCATTATTTCGTGAAGATAGTGATCTATAACTTTTTTATTAACATTTAGTTTAGTATTATGCGAAAAAACTTACCCTAATTATAAGTGCCTGCCTATATTTACTAATAAATTATGGATCCTTTTGTTGTCCGAAATAAATATTTTAGTTTTATTTATTATAAAGAAATTCTAATATCCGTTTTACCATTTGGATCTGGACGCCAAAAACATCGACATTGCTTCTCCCTGACGTAAAAAAACAAACAAGTATACTCATATAAATATATCTTGTTTCAGGTAAGCGGGCATCATCATCACCCGGATATTAAAGCCAAGCCTTTGCAAACGACGTCGCCGTAAAAGATTTCATCCAGTTTCAACATGCCAGACATAACCTTAAACAATCGTAAACACCATCTTGTATGTGGAGTAACACCGTAAAAATGTCACTCAGAATATTTTGCGAGTTGCTATAAATTTTTGTTCCCGTTCCCGATGACGCTTATTTGGGACAACGTTAAAAAAGAAAAAAATATATTGCTGGTAATTTCACGCAGCGTTATCCAGACCCAAACATCATGTTAACCATAGCTGATTGTAACTTTGTAACAGTTTTGAATTACTATGAACCTCCCTAACCGGTCAGGTATAACGCCTGTTCAAACTTACGCGATTTTTGCTACCCAGAGCGGTAGCGAAATCTATGTGGGTATGCGGTGTTCCTACTGTCACAAAAACTCGACGCTATAGTTGAAAAACTTACCGCTATCGCTCCCGGTAGCGAATACCACTACAAAAACTTACCGCTATCGCTCCCGGTAGCGAATACCACTACAAAAACTTACCGCTATCGCTCCCGGTAGCGAATACCACTACAAAAACTTACCGCTATCGCTCCCGGTAGCGAATACCACTACAAAAACTTACCGCTATCGCTCCCGGTAGCGAATACCACTACAAAAATCATAGATTTATGATTTTACCTTCACATTATTTCAGTATCATATTCCTAGAATAAATATATTGCACCCAGATTGCAGGACTGATTGGCAATTGTAACTGCAAATGGTGTCCACCTGCAGCGCCGCAGAGATAAGCTGGATGCACTCCAACGTGTTATAAAAGTTTCTGACACGTCCTTGTAATTATTGTAGAGAAGTGAAACTCTATAACCATTTACTCCATATTCTATGGCCACGCTTCCCTCCCATGAGAGATAAACGAGGAAAACTTGAAGGAGAAATAAAAAATACAGCCTCTTGTCATATATTTCGACAAAAGTAGCACTTGTACAGGGATATGAAATCTTGACAAAGTTTCTTCCCCAAAGAATAATATAATTTTCTTTTTGTTTTATTCGATGATGTCATTTTAGGAAAATTATTGATGAAGTTCTTGAATTATAATTTGGTTTAAGGACTAAATATGCGATAAAATTATTAGTATTCATTATTTTATTTATCCAAAAAACCGAAACGAAAAATGATTACATTAAAATGGCGTTTGTGCTTGGAAAAAGGACAATATTATAGCTAAAATTCCCTTTTTCTGCCACGTTTTATCAGTTCACCATCATAAAAAGAGGACCAAATGATGTCATATAAATAAATTTATATCTTAACCTGATTTATTTAGGTTCTATAGTCAGATAACGTGGTCGGTTGGCCATGAAAGAGAGCATTCACGCGTTGCCCTTTCAATTCTGCAACATTTCTCCTGGATTCGGGTGAAATTCGCCCTTTTTTGGGCCCTTAATGCAAAATTGTAACCTCGGGCCCAAGGGGCTTCTTTATAGTAAGATGACGTCGAAATTCAATGAAGGTTTGGAATTCTTTGAATGAGACGCAAGAAACCCCTGTCAAAATTCTGTTGCGTTTTTTACGCGACACGTAGTCCGTTTATTTTTTATTGGTTTGCATGTTGGAACTAATGAATCAGAACTTATAGCCACAGTGTAGATAAAGCTGTGGGTAGGTATTTGGTGAAAAACGGTGATTTCAGTGTTTACTTGGAAATGTAATATGGTCTTTTCTTTGCTTACGTTTTTCTAAATAAAAATGAATACTATGGAAATAAATATAATTACACCTAAATTAACTTCGTAAAATTTTGGCTTATATTATATTTATTTGATCTACACACAAGCCACCAACGCGCACGATTATTGGGTTTATCTTTAAATAAAATAGGTAAATACAAACAAACATCACGAATAAATTTGCCACATGACTAAAGAACGCACTCAATATTCTTCCCCCGAGACGCTTGAAAACCAACAAAATTTGTAAGTTTTCTCTTAATCTGATAGTTGAAGATGGTAGGTATATGGGAAGACCTTCCACTCGATGGTCCGACGATATTTTAGGGGTCGCGGGGAGTTGAAAGATGGAGGCGGTTCAGGACCGCTATTGTGGCGTTGGTTGAGGGAGGCTTAGGTTCAGCAGTGGACGAATACGTGATGATTATATATATAATATATAATACCTACCATATTTTAGTTTTTCATTAAGTAGCGAAATCAAGCCTCTTATAACCGCCTTCGCCTGTGGACATAGTTTTCTAGGAACCAGTTCTAGTTCTAAGTGACTTCTAGAAGTTTTAATAGGGGAACTTCAGGTCTCTTGCTTTGTATAACCAACTTCAATAAAGAAGGTCTCAATTTTGACTTAAATGATATTTTATAGTATGTCCCAGTACTCTCTCTAGTCTTAACCACTTTTTCTGGTTTTTTCGTAGTACGCTAAGTGTGAAACGAGGCTTTTAAATTCCTAAAAACAGAGATTCTGACCGTAGGTAGGTAGCATTGAAATACCTTGTGAAGCAGAAAGTAGGCCAACCGACACGGAGTAGAAATAAACTATGCAGAGTCTCGTCCAACGTTAATGGCTAGTAGAGCTCTGTGTGGGTAAGAGCAAATGAATCAATTGTTCAATGTCTCTTAAAGCATTTCATTCACTTCCAGCTGGCGCTTGGCGGTCGTGGCGTAAGAATTGACACCTCCAACTCAGTTCCTAGATCTCATAAAAGCCGACTAAGCAGGGGAACCAGGGGAACTCATCAGCTTCCTTCTGTGTAAATTACTATCCACTGCGATCGCCAATCTAACTGCCTTTAGTGGTGATTATGGCAAATCCCCCCCGTTAGGGGGAGGTATGTTCAGCAGTGGTTGTTTGTTGATGAATGATATAAGTAACACTCCCATAGCGTTCCAAACGTGAGACTTCCTTATCCGTGACTACGTCTTCAGCTCTATGACTAGATTGGGTTGAGTAGAACTGGTAATGTTCATATTAAAATACAACAGTTCACAGTCTGATCTTACACCTCTAAGGACTGACACCGTATACTAGAATACACGTACCTAGTGTATACAGGGATGCTTTGTCGTGAGAAATTTACAGGCAGTGGAATGTTTACCTTACTTTTTTATAAAGGCGCTGCTACAATAGCTTATTCTAACTTAGGGTAAGGGCCTATCCACAGCTAAGTGTGTGTTTTGAGTGGACAGCGACAGCGTGAGCGAATTAAAACTTACTCGGCTCGCGCGTGATTACTATTTGTAGGATTTTTATACGAAAATTCTAAAAACGAAGATTATTTTTAAGAAATAGATATAAGTTTATATACTAGTTGTAATTACTTTATTCAATTATTGTAATTTTCTATAGTATCTATTATAATTATCTGATATTTGATCAAGAAAATATATAAAAATTAAGACAATTTAATATTGAACCATGATAACATCAGAAATTAATTCTTTTACATATAAATGATGCATGATGGGATCAGGGGTAGGCCTTTGCCCACCCCTGATCCCATCATTGCAGCAGTGGAACGTTACAAACTTATTGTAATTAGTATAGTAATAGAATAACAGAAATAAAAGAATAAATGATACCTATTATTATATTTATTCCTTTCAAATAAAAAAACGGAATATTAATGAATTTATCTCTTTGGGATTTACGATGCCACAGACAGACACACACACGTCAAACCTATAACAGCCCTTTTTGGGGTTGAGAGTATTGTCGGTATTTTGATGGTCGAACGTTATGGTTGATGTTGCAAGTCCCGCTATCGCTTTCCCTGTCCACAAACAACGTACCCTTGTCCCTGAAACATTTTACTTCAAGGCATTCAAATGTCTTCTCTTTGTAAAATATTTTACTCGAACCAAAGTCCTAAGAAAAAGGTTTTATTGTCTGAATTCTAGAGACTAGTCCCGTGAGATTTTTCCAGAATCTTTTCTTTGAAAACCCTGGGCTACACTACAAAAGGAAGCCAAGATAAATACTTTCCGAATCGTACTAAGAACATTGATTAGAGTGAAAAGATACATAGGTTTGTACACACATTGGTTGAATGGGTGTTTAAAATGAGCGTGGTTGCAAAAATAAGTTCATATGCATAGATATGGGTAGAATTCAGCAACCCCCATGAAAGGATTGTCCTTTCTCCTCTCCTCTTCTCAATATTCATTAACTCCGTTTCTAAAGTCATTTCTTCTAGCTATCACCTCTACGCAGACGACCTGCAAATTTACCATCATTTTAAAGTGGGTGACATCTCTGAAGGTGTTGATAGCATTAACTTGGATCTATGTAAAATAAACTCATGGGCGAAGGCCTATGGTCTTCTGATCAATCCTTCAAAATCACAAGCTATGATCTGTGGTTTTATGTTGAAATCCTTATCTCTTTCTCCCGTTCCGTCTATTACTTTGGCCGATAACATTATTCCACTCTCTGTAAAGGCTAAAAATTTGGGCGTCATTTTTGAAAGTAATTTATTCTGGGGCAAGCCACGTAAACAGCATCAGTAAAAAGGTTAATTACACATTTCATTCTCTTCGACGGCTTCAAAACTTCCTACCATTTGAGACTAAAATTATCCTTGCCCAAAGTTTTCTACTTCCTCTCCTCGATTACGCGGATGTTTGTTTCTTGGACGCGACAGAGGAACTTTGGAATAAGCTCGAGCGCCTTCAGAATTTGGGCATCCGTTTCATATACGGATTGCGTAAATTCGACCATGTGTCTGCTTTTCGATCCAAACTTAATTGGCTACCCATACGCCGGCGGCGCGATCTCCACATTCTGTCTTACCTCTACTTCATTCTCTTTAGCCCCATTTCTCCGACATACCTCCGCGAACGATTTGAATTCCTTGTTCCCCGCGGTGTGCCGTGTAGGACGTCAATATCACTCCGTCTTTCCAGTAGGTCTGGAGGTTCTTTCGCCGGGCAAGCTGCTAGATTGTGGAACTCTATCCCCCATGACATTCGAGCCAGTCCGTCGCTAAACATATTTAAAGCTAGGGTAAAAGAGCACTTCCTACTATCATAAATATTATCTATCTATAGCATATTATTATAAAAGGTATTTATTAGGTTTATTTAGTGATTATTATTTTAATTTAAGTATGTTTATTATATGTATTGTAAATAGCTACCTACTATTACTTTAATTGTCAGTTTATCTTGTTCAATTAATTGTTTTTGTACACTTCCTCTACGTGTTCCATCGCCTCTCCTATAACTCTAAGGTTTGCTGGAAGAAAACTCTTTTAAGGGTTAAGCTCGCCTATGTACATATCCTATTAAATTAAATCATGCTTATGTATTATTGTGTACAATAAAGAATTACAGAACTACAGGATTGGATTTAATTCTTACATACAATTACAAATTAGTCTACTGTGTCCCACAGCTGGGCATAGGCCTCCACCTGGTCCATCTACGCTTACCAGTCCTGAGCCAGCTGAACCCAAGCTGGGCTTCGGCGTCTTATGCTGTTGGCATAAGACGCCGAATTGGAGCCAGTATGGCTCCAATTTCTATTACCTAAATCCTAGGTTCTTGTTTTTTTCACAACAGAGACTTATTGCATAATAGTATTTAACTTATATGAATTTCCTAAAAATCTAAGCCATCACCAGAAGGCAGAGTGCCCAGAAGGTTAGTACTAAACAGGGTGCCACGAAACACGTGTACTAAGCCGAAAAGGAAATCGAATTTCGAAAGATTTTTATTTTTTGTAACATAGAATTACGTTTTCTTTTTCTTCATATTCGTATTCTTTTACGTGCCCACTTTTATGATATAGGTAAAATATTTCACATATGTTTTTGCTTGCTCTAATTATTTTTTCCAATACCTATAGTAAAAAAAACATCGAAATTCAAATAATCGTTATTCACATTTTGATCCCTACGGGGTCCAGAATAACCCCTTTCGGCTTAGTTCACATGTTTTAACTGTACAGGGTGCCACCCTGTACAGTTATTCTGTGCCAGCAGCTGAAAGCATTGCCATGTGGAGTGGCAATGATAATCTATTGACCGATATAACGTTAGTCTGTCATAATATGTCATCACAAAGAATGGTTGCGATGACTTGGACAACAATTGGACGGACCATCAGAAAATGAGAATGAATAGGTGAACCACTGAAAATCTACTTTGATCACAAAAACCATGATTGTTGGATTAAGCCAGGAAAGTGAAATCGCTTACCTGCCAAAGAGCATACCAACCCTCACGTCCTGCGAAACCGTTTTACCAAGCCTGTATCTACGAGATAGAGGCCCAGATATTTATATAATAAGGGTCCTTTAGTCCCTACATATTCCCCTTATCCTTGTCATATCTTTGCAATAATCTATGTAACGTAATAAATAGGGTTCGTAGAAATATTTAACATCAAAGGAGGACGGTGATTCTGGAATAAGCGTTTGTTTTTGGGTCGGATGAAACGGATAAGTTGTTTTAGGTATTTGTGACGAATCGCTTGGCGTTTGCCATGTTCTGTTCGATAGTTATTATCGATAAAAGTTTCTTTGTCCGTTAGTTGGGTAAACGTTATATGAGGGCTTTGTTCTAATAATGAATTCCTATAGACTTTGCTCTTTTCTCGAGGGAATTTCCAAATGTCTTAGTTTTTTCGTTATTCTGAGTGAGGACATGTTAAGCTCTTTCTTTGAAATTATTTGTAAGTAATGTTAATTTAATAAATACTTCTCTGAACGACGATCAGTGCAAACTCGAGAGCGTTATAAACTGTTTTATCTGTGAATCTCTCGGGTGCATATTTGGTGAACAACGAGAACAAATATTTGACAGCTTTCATTTCAAACACCCTTTCAAAAATTAAATTCCGGGTTATTTTAATTTTAGCATGACAATGACCCCAAATTGTTGCATGTTACGAGTATTTTTTTCAATTTATTTTTATAACATTTTCTATTCTCTTATCTCGTATTCTAAACCTGGAATAGTGGGAAGCCGCAAAAGACCCCACTGACTACGAAAGAACCTATATACCTAATGTTATTTTGCGCATGTTGTGCTCTAATTTAGAGGGCAATAAATGTAAACGTTTATTTGTAACTCAGAACAAACATTAATTAAACAAGATCGCTCAATTGCGAGTGTAACTCGGAAACTGAAGGTTTCGAACTTTTGTAAATTCTTTAAAGCTTTTGCTCGCGGCTTTATTATTTTAAATTTCAAGCTAATAGCTGCGGTAGTTGCTGAGATATTAACGAGGGAAAAAGGACCAAAAGGGTCTCAGCATGGATTGCACTAGCAGTAGTTTTAAGTACACACAAGATGACTTAGAATAAATAATTGCCAACATAAGCTAAACGTTTTCAGACCTAAAATCCCGAAAAAACCGTTAAGAGTAACAATCGCTCCGATTAAATCAATTGAGAACTATCAGAGAACCATAAGCTCTCAAAGCCTCCCCTGACGCAGGCTTCAACGAAAATTGTTGCCATTTACTCGGAGGATCACTCGAAAACCTTTTACCCTGTACGTTACTTCGTAAACAATGCTTACGAAATTATTGAGTAGACATTTGTAAGACTTAGTTAGGAGAGAAAGATAACGGTGGTTAGAAATAACGGTTAAAAATAACTAGGGGATTAGTACCGGTTGGTGAGTTTGTTTTAGAGTAGAGCTTTTTGTGAAAGGCTCTTCCGCGGAAGTATGTACCTACAACTACCATGTTTTTGCAATCCTTTTTTGTGCCAAGCAGTATTGCTAGACTTTCCTTTGAAGAGTATTTGTTCTGGTTGAATGCACATGTGGTTTAATAATGAAAATGTATGTCTTTTCATAATTATCTTATCAGCTTAAACATGTCCTTAGCTGGAAAAAGGCCTCCTCCTCATCATCATCATCATCAATCTATAGGTATTAGTCCACTGCTGGACATAGGCCTCCCCTAATGAGCGCCATAGCGTCCTGTCTTCAGTATGCCGCATCCAGCACCTGCTTGCAGTCTTTCGCAGGTTGTCGTCCCACCTGGCTGGAGTGCGTCCTACACTACGTTTGCCGAGTCGCGGTCTCCACTCGAGAACACGTTTACCCCAGCGGTTGTCGGTTTTTCGCGAGTTATGGCCGGCCCACTGCCACTTCAGCTTGCTAATTCTTGGACCTATGTCGAGCTATGATCTATATGATCCACAAATAGTGGTCCTGAACTGCCTCTGTGGGTGTGATGGGTAGGTAGTCGGGCCATAGAGTTGATGTCTTATGTTAGCTAACAATTTTCTGTGTGTCGTTGCCTGGCAAGGCAAGTTCCTTTCTTTCGTGACCTACAAAGTAAGATGCAAAAAAATATTTAGGTATTTCTGTTTCTATTCAAAGTATTATTTCTGTTATTGGCATTTAGCCTACTTATCTTTGTACAAATAAAATCAGGCCTTCAGTAACAAAACAATAAAAACTGTATTCGCTTGCTAGCGATACTTAATTTTTCCCTGGCTCTAGTCGAGAAAAAGTAGGTTATTTCGAACTGCATTACCCTAAAACTGACCTTAATTTTTATGCTTCTCATTACGCTTTGAAAAAGGCAATTAAAACGAAGCCGACTTAATTAATGCCTTAATCTTAGTAATAGTGGGTTGTTATTCCATTGGATTCCTATTTCGTTTCCTTCGAGAGAGTTCATTGAAGCGGAAGTCGGACACAAGGAAAATGGTAAGAAGAATCGTTTTGTAGATTATTAATTAAATAAAAATATAATGATAATTGCCGGCTACCTGGGTGTAAAGATGAGTAACATGTTATGTAACACGTGCACATTATTAAACATGTTAGTAACTGTTTATAAAATGTCTTGTTACTTAATCTGTTTGCTCCAAAAAGTTTGTAGTTATAGAAGCCAATTACGTGATCAAATACTGGTCATAAGACCAGCTGGTCTTTTCTCATGAATTCGTGAGTCATCATACTTACCATTTCTTCCACTCATTGGTTTGTTTTTTCTTTTATTATTCCTTATGAAAATACAGCCAATGAGCGGCCATGACGAATGAGCGGAAAGGATAATTATGAGTGATACACTCACGATTACATGTGAATAGACCCGCTGGTGTTAAGACCAGTGTTTGATCACCTTAACATTAAGTTTAGAAACCAGCTACCTCAAATGACTTTAAAAAAAAAAAAAAGTCATTCACAGATTTGAATTATTTAGATTTAATTATTAACAGGCAACTACGAAAACTGCTTTAATAATTTAAAGTTTTTACAAAAAAAAACCGACATTGAATTCATTCATATATTCTGCTTTTTTTTTCTAATTTTGCGGGACAAATAGGAATGAATCCATCAGGAATAAAATGTACCTATGGGACTATCTCGGAAACATTATCTAAACAAAACCAAAAAAATCATTAAAATTGATAACAATTAAAGAAATTTGAAAATAATAACAAAAAAATAAGCCTGCCTCGATGCGCAACTTAAGGCACTGGCATTAAGAAAGTAGAAGAAATATTTAGGCTAGCATAAATAGTTCTTAGCTAGCTGGATAAGGAAAAATTCAAGAGGATGACCGCCGACCTTCAATGGAGAGGCACTAAAAGAAGAAGAAGCTGAACATAGAACCTCCTCCTGTTTAGAAGTCGGATAAAAAGCATTAAATATAGTTTTTGAAAACTAGAAATTTTCAGATGTTTTTCTTGTAGACGGTACCTACCGGCGCTAGTTTGCACCTGACATGATAATTAGGTCAGCGTTTTCCAGGAATCACATGACTGCCTCTAGTGTAGGAGCTACCTCGTAATATATTTACGTCACTCAACCTTGACAGTTTCCTTTACTTTGAACTCCTGCATGATAGTTCTGACGTTCTGATTTACTAAGAGTTTCCGGAATGTGTAATTAATCACTTGTGATTGTTCTAAAGATATTTTAGTAGATAGAGCTCGGAATTACTTAGCCTTGTTTTTTTTTTACCATGAAACGAGTTCCGAAGTAAATGAAAATAAAAGTTTACAGAAGATTATTATTAATATCAACGTAAAAAGTTGGAGAAACTGAATTTATTGGTAGAGCATCATTGAAATACAAAAAAAGAAATCAGGGTTCGAGTCGCGTTGGAAGGCGAAACTATTCATTAGCGTTTGTTTGTTAAAACAGCTTTTGACCGCGGCTCTGTAAACGTTTTACTTTACACAAAAAACCTATAGATAGATAGAAAAAAAATACTTTATTAATAGCACAGAAAGACAGGAAACAATACAGACAGAAATGCTTAGAATAAAGGAAGTTGGTAAGGAGATCACGCTGACAGTGATCTCCTTACCAATCTTCAACCTTAGGATGGACTGGACATGCAAATATCTCCTATGTCCTACCCCAGGATACAATGTTCATATCTACATGCCGAGTTTTATTAAGAATTTTTTTAAAGATGTGGTACCTACAACCATTAATCTAAAATTTATCGTGAAAATGTAACATCAGTTGTCTCAGATAGAGAGTCTTCCAGTCTTTTCTGGCAGACATTTTTTCAAGACAGAAACTTTAGTTTTTTTTTGCTGACGTATTTATTTCACCATGACTCCTGTCCTACCTGATGACCGTTGAAGCAGTTCACCAGTGTATTCAGTAGGAAAATTACAGCGGCCACTCACCTGCGAAGAACTTTGATAAAATTGCGTCTTAATGAACTGAGAAATTTTTCGCCTCGTTTCATCGAATTACAATATCTTTCTTTTATATGCCACTTTGATTGTGATGTCGTCTAATGTCGTAAGCAATTTAGCATATAGCAAACAGAATTCGTAATAGAAAGAAATATTTTTTTTATTGGAATCATAATTATATAACACGACACATTGCAATAATAGGTAGTTACTAGAAACACATAAGATAAAAACAGATACAATTATACAATGTGTAACATAAGGGACCAAAAAGGTCCCTTTCTCAGCATTATGCCGCTAACCTGAAGCTAGTAGCGGCGCTGATTTTCAGACAGGTCTTGCAACGGCATCGAAACTCACATACATGAACATGTACATGAACAGACTCGAATAATGGATAAAATACGTATTTTTTACTTTACTTGTCATGTTACAGGTCTGGTTACTGGTCTGGTCATGTTGTCTATGAGGAAATGTGTGCTAGCCGCAAAATGTTTAAGTCAACATTAAAATGGTGTCCATCAATCAACCATCAAGATCAAATCAAAATGGATATAATTGCTAGCCACAATAACTGTAAAAATTTCTCCATGTTCTGGAAGAACCCTGTTTTGGATCCAGCTTTTTAATAAAAAAGCTGGATCCGAAACAGGGCTTGCCATCGAATGTAGCAGCTGTCTCAGATCCGAAACAGGGCTTGCCATCGAATGTAGCAGCTGTCTCAGATCCTAAACAGGGCTTGCCATTGAATGTAGCAGCTGTCTCAGATCCGAAACAGGGCTTGCCATCGAATGCAGCGGCTGTCTCAGATCCGAAACAGGGCTTGCCATTGAATGTAGCAGCTGTCTCAGATCCGAAACAGGGCTTGCCATTGAATGTAGCAGCTGTCTCAGATCCGAAACAGGGCTTGCCATCGAATGTAGCAGCTGTCTCAGATCCGAAACAGGGCTTGCCATCGAATGTAGCAGCTGTCTCAGATCCTAAACAGATAGCTAACTTGTTCAAAGACCAATTTAATGTTAGATCTACTTTAGGACAAGTAACCGGACCGAGGGTGAACGAGACTCATTCTAGTCATCTCTCTAATACTATGACGCGATTCACTGGTAAAGAAGTACGAAAAACTCTTACCTAAATGTATGAGTGGAGGTAAATCACCAGGACATGACGGGCTGAGTGTCGAGCACGTGCGGCACGCGGGCGTGCAACTGCCCCGGGTGCTTGCCATGTTTTATTCAATGTGTGTTAGTCACTCGTACTTACCATCTGATTGTATAAAAACCATTGTCGTGCCAATAGTCAAAAAAAGAACCGGTGATATAGCAGACAAAAGTAATTATAGGCCAATTTCGCTTGCAACTATAATTGCTAAAGTGCTGGACCGGCTGTTGGATAATCACTTGGACCAGCACCTCCAGCTGCACGATGGACAGTTCGGGTTCAGGTCCGGTCTGTCCACCGAGAGTGCCATACTCAGCCTTAAGCACACGGTCCTCTACTACGTGAAAATACAAACGCCGCAAAAGCTGATTAATCTGTACTTAAATGGCCTGATAGAGGGCCTAATTAGAAGGAGCTTATTAGAGTTTTTAAGTTTTGGTATCTGGGTCATCTGATTACAGATAACCTGAGAGATGACGGTGAGAGCTAATATGTTGGTCCGCAGGTTTGCTCGTTGTTCCGCAGAAGTAAAAATAACTCTGTTTAAATTCTTTTGCCAATCCTTTTACACGAGCAGCCTGTGGTTCACGTATACGAAGAAATCCGTCAAAACTCTTCACGTCCAGTACAACAATGCTTTCAGGATGCTGTTGGGGCTCCCGCGATTCTGCAGCGCCTCCGGCATGTTTGCGGAGGCCCGCGTAGATGGTTTCGCCGCCTGTATGAGGAAGAAGGCAGCCTCACTGCGAAGTAGAATACGCGAGAGTACCAACACCATCCTGTCATAGCTGATAAATTAGATGGGGTGATTTAAAGACACTCAATCTCCACATTAATTAAATAGTTAAAACAACATAGGCTAAGACTTTACTAACTTATGGATCTTTTGTAATCTGAAAATAAACAAACATTATTATTATTATTCACTTCATTTATTTTAAATCTCGTTATAAAATACATTTTTTACTATAGAAAATAAAATATTATAAAACTATCATACAGTAAAAAATATATCAAAACGGTGAATCACCGGCCGCGAAGCTAGCCTTAAGCGGCCGGTGACTAGGGCTGCAGAGAAAGGAACTTCCTGACGATGCGCGCCGAGTCCAGGAGTACCGCCTTTTGAATCTGACCCTTGATCCAACTTCCTAGCAAGAGTCTCTTGAGGTGTTGATCGAGGGTATTTATTTATTTATTTATTTTATTATTATTATTGAGGTTAAGGATTTTCTTAAAATCTTTGGGCTACAATAGTTGCCTTCCAGTTGTTACGTAAATAGCTGAACAAATGAATTCGTTTTGGATTTTTTTTTTAATTAAATAAATAAAAAAGTCCAAAACGAATTCATCTGGATACATATTTAAATATGTATCGACTTTTTAAATAGATATGGCGAGGTGTGGTTTACCGTGGAAATTAATAAAATGAAAGAAAATAATGGTAGGTATATTAGTTTTATCATACTCAGATTTACAATTTGTGCCTAGTAATTTATCTATTTACCTCAAAATCTTCGTGCCCGAATTTTTGTGTTTTCGTGTTAAAGCAGCTTAATTTTTATTCAATGTGCTTTGAATTCGGTAATCTTACCTACATTGGAGTCTACGCTGAAAATTCGACGGTAGCCGCCGACAAGTTCACAAATACTGTAGTTGTATGCCTACATCAAACATTTAAAATATCGCTAGTACAAACCCGCCGGACTGCGTCGCCGAATTTGGTGTGTAGACTCAATAATGTTGTCTCGTCGTAACATAAAGGACATCCAGCACCGCTTCCGCACAGCACAAAAACTTAGCCAAAATTATGCATAAAATTATGGGCTAAACTAGTAATCTTTAGATACCTTTTACAGTGACATCATGGCTTACCACCAGCTTCAAGCGCGACCCCCGAACTGTCTGTTATTTGATGCCGTCAACATAAAATGCATCTAAATATTACGAGTAAGCCCATATTAAAATGCACATTTTTGTACTGTGCGGCGGCGGTGGTGTGGATCTAGAGGTAGATCTGCGAGAATCTTTACACACCTTTCCATTCAGGCATTAGAGCCTCCGATACCGCATGCCTAAAATAAACAACTGTCACGATAGGCATCCATCTTGGGATCGCCATCGCAGCAACCCTTCCGGATTTGAAGGATAAGGGAGTTTAATTTGTTTTGGGTCTGATTGAGAATCCATTACGGTACGGTCACGGTGTTGGAATTCGAAATTCCGAGGCTTCCGGGGTTAAGTTTGGGTTTTTAATTAGTTAAGGAATTTGGGATTTGTAGGTAATTGTAATTAGTCAAACTCAGCTCGTGGATATGTCGTAAATAATAAATATATAAATAAATAAATAATTGTGCTCTCAGCCACCTCCACTACCGTCAGCATGATGATAGGTAGGACTGCTAAGTATGATGATAGGTAATCTTGCAGTAATACCTTTTGGAAGACATGTTCAGCAGTGGACGTATGTGCTGATGAGAATAGAAGGCAGGATTTAGGAAAGTCTAGGAGTGTAGTCTAGGCAAGCGGTCAGTGTGTCGGGTTTCTGTTGAGGGGATTGCAAAAAGTTTTTTACAAATTCGTTGTGAAATTGTTTTTTCTGAGACTTCTTATATTTATGATTTTTATAGAGCTCGCTGAAATTTTCAAAAACCTTTACTTTCATATTGTAAAGGTACCGAAACATTTTCTTTACCATTGGTCAACTCGACCAAGTGGTTCGAAATGTTCGGGGTCAGTTAAAGAACGACTCGATGGTTGACCCTGTTCAGCTATTATTGTCGTTGACGTTCTGTTGAAATCGGCCCATAATTATTTAACCTATGTTTAGTGCCTTAAAGCTCTGCGCACATTAATCCAACGCCACCGCACAACACAAAAATGTGCAATCAAATATTGGCTTAAAATCGTTATCTTTAGATACATTTTACAGTGACAAAATGACTTCCTACAAGCTTCAAACAAGTAACCCGCGAGCTGTCTGTCATCTGATGCCGTCAATATTGACAGGGTAGGTAGGACAGGGTAGGGTAGGGACAAGATTTAAATGCATTTCATATGAAATGCATTTAAATCTTGGCCCTACTCTAGCGTTGCTAGCTAATCTGAAAAGAGCCCGCTACACATCCTCGCACCACTCAGCTTGCTCGCACAACTCTGGTGAAAACACTCACTTCATTACACAGCCTCGCAACGCATCCTCGTACCGCTCAGCTACCTCGCATATCTCTGGTGGAAATGCAGCCTTAAAATAATTTTTGTGCTGTGCGGTAGTGGTGCGCGTAATCTGCGATAACCTTAACACCGCGTGCTTTAAAATGTATAGTAAAAATAAAATAAAATTTACGATACCATCAAAACAGTTCGTAAAATTCCAATCACTATATAAAAAATAAAGGCGCTGGCATTGAGCTCGATATCACTAGGTTCTTGAACTTCGCTCATCAATCATTACATTCTATTTCACTTTTTTACAGACCTAAGTTTGGTATATAAAAAAAGTCGAACCAAAACATTTTTTATTTATGCTGTAATGGGCCCAATCTCACCAAATAATTAAAAACGTCATCAACGAACCACCAAAATAGCTAAAGCGATGACAGCAAACTGACATGTGCGTGATGTCTTTTGACATGTACGTACTACGTATAAGAATTTCAAATTCATAGGTGCACAATAGTTAACGTCAGATATTTTAATATCAAGGCCTTGTTAAACTCTGTTTTATCAAAAAGTTTGCAATAAATTTAAAGGTAATTCGTTAAAATATTATGTCAATGTCAATAGATAACGCATTGCAGTATCACACGCGAGTTTTGCCTCGCGTGCGATACACTGGCGTGAGCCATCGACTCATTACACTGTTTGCTTTGAGGAATTGATCAATTTAAATTTCGAATTTAGTTTTTCGAAGGGTGATATCGTTGCTGATATTACAGACACGAACGGTTATGGTAAATTATTTTCGGAGTAAGTTTGTAAAATTCTCTGAATAGTTTGTGTGCTTTTTGTGGATATTAAAGTAGGTTATTCCGATCAGTTTTAGTTTTGTGCGCTATGTTTTAGTTATTTTATTAACTGGAGTTAAAGTTGCTTGTATTTTTAGGTTCCGTATAGACTAAAGTTTTTTTTTTGGTACCTAGGTACTTACCTAGTAGGCTAACTCAAACATTATGAAGAGCACAAAAAGTGAAGCCTTTTAAATTCATTGTGTAAAAATGTGTTATGTTTCATAAACGCCATTGACCTTTAAAAATCTGTTCATACAACAGCAAAATTCAAGACTACACTTTGAAATTTCACGCAAAAGGTGAAAATAAATTAGGTAGCCATTTACAGATAGCACCGCACAAATTACGACCATCATAATAATCATTATGCAAAAGTGTTATTGTTGGTACACGTGGCAACGCTACGTCAGTTCAAATTTGAAACGTGAAATGAACTTTATTGCTATAGTAATAAAGTCTGTCTGAATGAATTCTAGATAGAAAGTTCTGATTAAATTCTAGATTCGAAAATATAGAAACAAAATAAGAATACCTATTTGAAATTGGAATTCGTGATTCTATTTTGTTTTACTAATGAATGCAATGAATTTGCTTTGTTCCAAATTTTATGAAAAAGGATCATTACTCGGCCACGTATATACTCGGCCGTGGCGGGCATCAACCCCTCAAACTCAACCCGTGGACGTCTCGTAAGAATTTGCCAGAGGAATAACCTTCTGTATATTTTAACACCTTGACTGCGATCATCAATCCGCCTGCCAAGCATGGTGATTATGGCAAAACCCCCCTTGTTTGGGAGAGGCACGTTGAGCAATGGACGTCGGACGTATGTATGCAGATGTAGGTATAGGTACCTACATTGGTTTTGGATAGTTATCCAAATCGGAAGTTGCCCAAAACCACGGAGAAAAGATAGATAGATAGATTTATTGCACACTTAACCAAAAGCCAAAAGCTCGGTGCTGACACAGTTTCAGTTTCATTCATTTATTTCTAATATGTACATTACATTGCACTTGAGAAAGACTTACAAATAAATAATAGGTATCTATAGGTACCTAGTATCAAGAGACAAAATAAAAAAGTATTGCTGACCCATGCAATGTCGCTCCAATAATTGTGATCTGAGAGATAATCCTTTATGCCACAGTAAGCTAACACGTAACGTTTTATATGATTCGTTAAATATAATAGGTTAAGATAAATGAATAGCGATAGCATAGACAAACTTTACCAAATACACTTATAAACAACACAGTCTCCAAGCCCTAAAACCTTTTCTAAGTTAAAGTACGTTGCGATGTGTAAACCAGTTAATTTGACAGTAAAACCTTCATCAAACTATGAATAACATAACCAACTTAATGAAAGGTAAGAGACACCTTGAGTAGAACCTCATCCGCCTACGTTTTACGATCAATCGATTACCAAAAGTGTAATTTGACCCGCTACCCTCCCATTCAGGTTTGAAGACAACGCCCTTTACATTCAAACGCGTTCTAACTAATCACATATCACTCTGGTGATGCGAAAGTTCCAATTTATAATTGTAATTTCTTCGCGCAAAATATAGAACAGCTCTGGCTGAAATTTTTCATAGATGAATGAATTAATATCTATCCATAAATATAAAAACGAATCCCTATTTTCCTTGGGCACGGCATCACGCGTGAACGGCTGGAGCGATTTCAGTAATTCTTTTTTGTTGTTTTTTATTGTCAGGAGAAGGTTCTTGTGAAAGAAAAAAAATAACAAAGTGCGGAAAATTAGAAAATTCCAATATTCATAGTTAAGAGACAGGAGAACATCTATCGGGTCAGCTAGCAGGTATATATATTAAAATATATTATTTTGGATGAAGTTTTGTGATGCAGTTCTAGAGCCTATTTGACGTTAGTAACGAGACGTGATCGTGACGTCTCCTCTGTTTATTGGGATTTCCATAGTTCCCTGCCCACACAATATAAGCTCTAAATTGTAAAGAAAAAGGACGTCAAGATCACGTCTCGTTACTAACGTCAGATAGACTCACCCCTCTGGAATAAACAAAGGCTTCTTCATAGCATTCTATAGCTCTAGTGGAAGACGCAAGTTTTGTAACCTCCCTATTTTTGTTGAACTATAAATAATTGCGAGGTAAGTACATAATTACTAAGGAATTTATTTTAGAAATTCGTAATGAAGCAAACAATATTTTTATATTAAACCAAAGTAAGGCTTTTTGTAGACTACCTACATGTATTATTTATTGCGGCCAAAAATTGTATGGAAAACGCTCTCTCTGAAATCAACCTTAAGGCGAATAAACCCATTTCATTAAGTGTGAAATTAATAAACTTAACATAGTCTGAGAACTTACCCAATTACTGCTATCCATTGCAGCCGTTTCATTACCCAGTCAAAATTAACTATTGCAATGCCAAGCCATTTTCAACTCTAGCGTCATAAACTCAAGCTCTTTAAAGTCTCTAAAACAAATATTGAAAGCAATTGATTTGTTAAAATCGATTTGATTGGTATTCATTGTATTTTGTCACATTCTTAATTTGATTTGTAATATATTACGCTATTTGAATGTTGGTGAAATACGTTTTCTCGACTAAAATAATATTCAAGGCAAGGGAATTTGTCTGCGTTTGGTGGACACTGGGGGTGGTTGTGCAGTGGATTTTTCTCAGCGCGCATGCAGCGCGGCGGGGAAATGGTTTTATGAATACTGACAAAAATCCGCTTCCGTTGTCCAACAAAAACGCACCGTATGAGTTTGAGTAAAGACAAATCAAGTTATTCGGTTATGGTCTTCTTACGTCCGCCAAGTACTAAAACTGAGTAATTGCAGCTTCAGACGTTTGCTGGAATATTTTTAATTAAACCCTTTTGGCAAGTAAAATACTAATAATTGATTATATATTTTTTTTGTGTACTATGTCTATGTCTGTAAACCGTGCAGACACGCACGCACCAAAGGTCCTGCCAGAAAACCAGCGATGCTCAACTCCCTGTTGAGCAACATTAAGCTAAGGCAGGGCCTTTTTGGTTCACATAGCTTTATTTTTTATTTATAATATTGTGTACCTTTTTGATTAATAAGGTGTGTGAGCCAATAAATTGATTTTATTTCTTTATTTTCTTTCTTTTATCATGTTTTTACCTTTTCTTTGTATTGACTCAGAGGAAACGGGATTAATTCTAACGTCCTTTATTATATGTAGGTACGCACATTTTGAAATTGTGCTGTTAATCGTACATATCTTACATATAACAATTGTTATTGTTTTTGCCATTATTATGGTAACAATTTCGCCGCAAAAACTTAACACAAACAACTAGTTTGTAGGTAAACTTCACTTGGCTTCTTTTGTTTACAAACAACTTTAGCCAAACTAAATGACGGCTCTGGGGTAAGCACGCCAGATAGAATTTAAGTTTCGTAATAGTCACAAAATAGTTGCCTTTACGCTGCCTAGAAAGCTCACTTCAGAAAATAGTTCTACATTTAAATTCTCAAACTTTTCACTCTACTTAATTGTAAGATGGTCAGTACATACTGACCTAAAAAAACATTTATAAATCGAAAGAGGTATATTCAAAACTAGGTAAAGATTTTAGTCGCATTTTGACACGATTTTAGTCGCATTTCGACACGATGTACTAAATAACCCTTTAAAAGACCAACCAAGCATTCAAATGTCATATCTTCCTCTTAATTTTGTTTTCAATAAGATTTCTAAAGGTACCAATTAAAAATTAAATAACTAAATTCGACTAGCTTTTCTCGTACTTACGAATACAAACAGCTCATAACTCGCTTATTAGACTCACAAAAGCAGATTCCAACTTTCACAATTCTTAAAATATTCCCTGAAAGTTAAGCATATTTATTCATAAAGATTTTTATGATGCGGGTTCGAAGCTCACTTCGTCTTCTAGTAAGTAAATACATACTGCATTACTGCTAGAATCGATGTAACTCTAGTTATTCGCATCAAATTGTTAACCGATAGTATTTGAAATAACTATTGAAATTACCTTCTGGGTGGAGAGAAACGACGCTGTCTTGTGAACCTGTGCAGGACCGGCCGGAACAGGATGCGGCTAAATATTAAATGGGTTTATTAAGATTAGAGAAGTATCTAGTCTAGAGAGATTGCACAGGATTTGAGAGCATCCGTAATATGCATTTTAAATTAAACTGAAATTGGTTTAGCTAATACGCTACATTTTGTTCGAAATAGTATTTTTTTATGCCAACAAAATGGCTCTGATGGAAGACCAGTTTTGCCATTTTGTGCTTTCGGGCTTACTTTTATAGTAGTATTTTATGTTGTAGAATGGGTGAAGGTCTGATTGCAAAAATAAATATATTTTATTCTTATTCTTATTATTTTAATAAATCTTCATATTGCATTCCTTGGATCTCTACGGCACGTCCACCTACCTGTGTAACTGCACAGTGGGCGAAGTTCCGCGTGAGATGAACAAGTGGTAGGTATGTCACCGACCGTTTAACAATAATTTTGATTCATATAAATTGGAAAGCAATGCAGTAATTATTCTGAGATCTGGTTGCAAAAAAAACCTATTGTTAATAAATATATCCGACATATGACATTCATGACCTACTTGCATACAAGTCCATCAAAATTATTTGATTTAATTTTTTTTATTACCTATTAATCTTATTATAGGCCAGTCAATGTTTGCTCAAAAGAGGGGGTTGGGTGGAAAAGTCAAAAGCAGAAAGTTTGACTTAGGAACTTTGTTTGGATTAGTTAGGAGACAAACATACTAAAAGTCCCCACTCCTGTGAGGTAAAAAACAGGATCTTCTTTGTGCCTCCCCCTAACGCTCACCTCATAGGGGTGCGGACTTTTAGTATGTTTGTCTCATAACTAGTCCAAACGAAGTTCCGAAGTCAAACTTTCTGCTTTCGACCTTTGCATGAACAATCCTTCGTTGCCTGGACTATTACGGTCTACCTACGTCTGACATGTGTAAAATAGGCCAATCTATATTCACCAGGGGTCTTTCGCACGTAGGTACTTAGGTACATACGTTTTTGGAATCCCAATGTAACAGAATTAATAGTACCTACAAACGTTCGAACCTCTGATTATTCACCTAGACACAACTTTTTGTTCCTTAAGGTTCTCGCACACATATCAACTTGAAATCTTTGTATGAAATTTTACACTCATTATAGTTCTAAACGTAGAATAATATAAGAGGCTACTGTTATCCCGGAACACGCAAAAGCTGGGTTAAACGAGTTCATGAGTTGAGACCGTGGCCCTGCAAACTTGGTGAACGCCCTCTAATCAGGTCGGATGACGACCTGCTAAAGACTGCAGCCAGATGCTGGATGCGGCAAGCTGAAGAAAATTCACTATGGCGCTCATTAGGGAAGGCCTGTGTCCAGCGGTGGACTCATATAGGCTAATGATGATGATGATCCAAAAGTAAGAACGCGTTCTAAGACGTCAATGAACGAAGGCAAGAGCTACTAAGTGTGTAAGGTGCTGTTTCCAGGTTATTGGCAGTGGACTCCTTGGCATTAGGATATGTGTGCGCCAACCCTTACCCCTCTCCGCATTCGAATCACAGTAGGTAGGTACCTAATCCAATCAAAGATTCGGGACCAACTAAAACGGTCAAAGTGAAAGTTGCAAATTCGTCAAAGCTTAACTAGATTTTGGCCCAACTCAGTGCATAGTTAACTATGTTGGAGGTTTGTTTGAACATTGTCCCAGGGTGAATTTGCTGTTTATTGTATTCAACTGGGAAGCAATGAATCGCGTTTCAGATTTATAAGTTTGACTCGGAGTGTGGTACATAATAAAATTTACCGATTACCTACTGTTATATTTAAGTTCAGCAATCTTAGCTTGCAGAACCGATTCCCGTTGGGGCCAAAGGTTTTCGCGGGCGACCGCGAACTGGAAGGCCGATTACAGAAAACTGTCAAAACATCGCGACTTGAGACCTCTACTTATTATCCTGGCGCGCCCTGAAGTGGGTCTTGGTCTCTCACACAATTCACCTCAACCGGCTTTTGTCCTGAACCCTTCGGTTGTCTATTCTTGTCGCTTTCGTAACGTTGTTGTCGTTCCATTGGCTGTTAGTCCGGCTCACAACCCCATGAAATGCACGACCACTTTTCGCTGGTGAACAAGTCCATCGGACTTAGCCGGTTAGCCTAGCTACGCAAGTTTCATTAGTTTTTGAGTACGGGGAGACAGACCGACATTAAACTTAATTCAATACTAGCCCGTGTCTTAAACTACGTCGACAATCCTAAGCTGGAACTGATCAAATTAATCTCAGGTTCTCTAGCATGAGCCAAGTCGATGAAATGCCTAACCACCATTTCGGATAATTTTATTGATTTTGATAACTGCGCGGCAGAAACTCAGCTTAAACAAATCATGCTTATTTAATTCATGGCCATGCAATTATTTTCAACAATAAATTACTAGTACTGCTTTGGGGGATAAGGTAGTATTTCCCCCAAATTGTTAGAAAGGAAGATCTCGTCTGTACCGGGCCGACCCAGCTGGTCCATGCCCGGTACTTGCCCGGTGGTATTTCGACCAACAGTTGATGTTGGGTATTCGTATAATGGTGAGTTGTAACTGAAACATGCGTTAGCGCTTAGCGCGATCACTAGATCGCGCTAAGCGCTAACGCATGTTTCAGTTAGTCTAGTTTCTACTCTTTTTGCACTCCACAATTTGTTGGAATCTATCTTAACTAGCGGAGATTCATGGAAGCGCTTAGGTAGGTAGCTTAGCATTAGTTTTTCGGTGTTATTTTCTTGAGCGCCTTTAGTGACGTTAGCTTTGTAGTTCAGGTAATTTCTACAAGAGGTCCCTACACTGCTTATTCTAACACTTGAGCAGGGAACACATACATCAAAAATAGACGTAGAAGATTTCTTTATACACCTAATAGAAATTAATGTTTATTTGTATGTTTGTTCCCTTTTTGCTCCTATACCTTTATCCGATTGTGATAAAACTTTGGTGATTTATTCTTGATAAAGTCCGCAAAAGTTTCTGGCAAAAAAACGTGACTTACTCGTAGCAACACATGCCTGGTACAGCTAGTTCGTTATTAAAAAAAACAGTTTGTAGCGCGTTGAAACTGTTGTCCGCGGTACACCCGAACAAAGGTGGATACTCGCGACTACACGTGATGTTGTTGTTACTATAGATATAGCAACAACAACATCAATACCTGGTACCCCCGATTGCACGAGGCAGGGGTGCGTGCTCAAAACTGCATGTCACGACGCTCGCGGCACGCCACAGATTTGAAAGTTAAATTGTCTGCGGCTTACTACAAAATGATAAAAGAAATTGTAAATAATTTATCTCATTTATCTCTTAGATAACTTATTTACAATGTTTTGGTGTACAAAATCACTTATTTACAATAGAATATAAAAGGATTTCATTGATAAATTCTTACGTACACTATTTATATCGTCTCAAAGATTATATATATAGGGGACTAAGAGATTATTTATTAATTTGTATATTGTATTTTTTTGTTGTAATGTCTTTTGGTAAATAGAGTTTCGGTTTTAAGTTTATTCACTGATTTAAGAAGCAGATAATGAAAGCCATTCTTCTATTATCTGCTTTTAAAATTAGTTAATAAGTATCTATAAAACCTTTAGATTTTGCTGTACAGGTGTCCAATTTTTTTGTATTTCACATATTTTAGCGGTAAATAAACAACTTGAATAATACGACACAACAATATTCACAGAAAATACATATGAAAAACGCGTTCATCACGCACCACGCTGCTCATTTTGTATTCGCTACAAGTTCTTGGAAGTCTTGAATGTTCTGAGGTTGGTTCTTTTTTAGCCGGCTGCTCAAGAAGGAGGGTTATTATTATTGCTTTTCACTTTGATAAGTTGTCTCTGGGTTAGTGATCTAAAATAATTTATTTTACCCATGTTTATTTATTTTTCACCGGTGCAAACAGCGCCAAGCACGACACAACTGAAAAAAAAAAAAAAAATATTATACAGAGTGTTTGGCATTGCGACCCACAACATTTTTTGAAGAGTTCGGGGGTGATGAACTACATTTCTCCAATAGAATCAATATCCTAAATATCACGGTTGCTGAGATATGATTTTTTTAAGTTGACTTAATTTTAGTTTTTTTTTTATGAATATATAATATACTTCTTTAATCGTGATGTCACGATTAAAGAACTTTTATACAGATTTTTTACTTTAAATGCTCGTAACTTTTTTTTAAAGTGAATTATGTTAATTATTCATTAAATTAGAATAAGTAGGTATACATTGAAAATACAGCACAAGTTATTTTGTGGCATTACAACTCAAATAAAAAAGATAACGATTTAAAGGCAAAATGTGGAGTGAATTAAAAAAACGTAAAAAGAACATAATCTGAGAAACCGTGACACTTTAGACATTGAGTCTACCAGAGAAATATAGCCGATGACCCCCCAACTCCATAAAAAATAATGTTGGTCCCATTACCAAACACCCTATACATTCATCTGAGGCAAATGCCCCACAAGATCTGGTTCTGAACAGAATACCCAGTACAATCGGTTTCCTTAAAATAGCGACATGCATAATTTAAATACTAGAAATATGAATAAACTCGCTGTACCCACAACTAGACTACGCAAGATTAATGTATCTTCAATGTAAACGCAATGTATGTATACGCTTCTACAAAAAAGTACCAAATTAGTTGAAAACATTATCAATAAATAAATTCAAACAAATTGTCAAACATATCCTTTGTAAAAAGGCTTACTACAAAATATCAGATTATCTAGAGGATAAAAAAGCTTGGTACAAGTTTTGCTCCAACTTGAAAACTAACAACCTAACAAGGTAAAGGTTTCTTGTTAGCTTCTTTGCTTTACCTCAAAAAAATGTAAGTGAGTAAAATCAAAGTGATCACTTTATTTTCCAGTTTTACTTATGTAATTTGAATTTTGTGACGTGTCCAAGAGTCCTGTAAGGTCTAAAGGCAATAAAGCACTTTGAATTATGAATTTTGAATTTTTGTACAGGAACTAGTGAATATAAGCGCTTAGATCTGCGTATGGTTTTCTTTATGGTTTTTTATATGATTTTATCTAGTTGAGATAAGAAAAACCTTGTGTAGAGTTTTCGATCATGGTACCCAGTGCTGATGAGTTCCGTTTACAATAACAATAAATAGATAAAATGTGGAATAAAACAAACCAATGAAAAAACAAAGCAATTTGATTGCAACTTCTTTAAAAATAAGGTTCTATTTCAAATGCTCACCAATCATCATCCCACTCATGCTGAAGAAGGGTACAACGCAAGCCAAGTCCAGAAGCCAAGGGAACGCGACGTTACCGATTAAGGTTCCTATACGGCCGCATAGCATCATCATACCGATGGCTAGTGTTCTGAAACAAACGAATTTTAACTTAATAGTGTGTGAGAAAGAAAGAATAAATATTTTTAGGAAGGCCACGTTGAACTTATTATGAGGTTTTCAAAGATAGGATTTCGAAATGTATGGCATTTCAAAATCCTTTTTGTATATGTTTATATGTATTTACAAAGGGAGGTACGTATTGAAAATACGATGGTTGGAGAGCCAATTTAAACAATAAATTATAAAAGCTACAACGACGCGACGTAGTGGCTCTATGGCGCGGCGTAGGCAGTCTACAAAACAAAGTTTAGACTACTTTTTATATAAATTTTAAAAGCGATGCTTCGAAATAGCATTTGATACCTCATGTGAATATCGGTTATTTCGTGATCACGGCGTATGCCAAAACACCGAAACATCGATAAATTTAAAAACCCTAAATAATCATGATAAAGTACACCATTTTAAAGACTCGTAGTTTCAAGAGACTGGTTTGTTTTAGACAACTATATAAAGTAGACTACTGTACTATTTACATCATTAGCTAGTTTGTTAGTTTCACCATTCATTCAATAATTGGTAGAAACGTAAATTACTAGTCGATTTACCATTAACCAAGCTATACAAGGCCCAGAAACTTTCAAACTAAATCAAATCAACTAAAACTAAAGAACAAGCTGGAACCTCGTTATTATTAATAGTGAAAATTATAATACAAAGTAAAAACGAGAAAAGGAAAATACAGTGTTCCCAGTTAAATTGTTCTAATGAAAATTGCAAACTTTCTTAATTTTTTTTCTCCCGAGCTAGGTTTCTTGGTAAATTAATAAAGGAGAATGGATCGTTTTGTTTATTGAAATAACTGTCGTATTATTAAGTCGCTTTATTTATTATGGAAATTATACTGATAGAAGAAGTTCCTGCTAAACTTTCCACTCTCGGTATCAAAATTTTCATATCATCTATTCAGCACCGATTGAGTTCCTGATTTGCACCAACTGTAAAAACAAACTGATAAGGTGGGTACTGACCGGCGTTACAAGGCGTAATATAACGTGTTACACAGCGAGCGTTTGTGCAGTCAGTACTGGGAGACATGGCGCATGCTACGAGCAACGAGACGGATTTAAGCGCACGGGGCGTAACGTATCATGCTCGCTGCGAATGGTACATTACGCGCCGTAACACTAGTCAGTAGCCACCTTACAGGAGCCTATGGTGCATCGTTTACTGAATTAAAAATGACTTTATTGGTTGATGATTAGTGCCCTAAGAAATAACTCAGATAAAGGAGAAAGTCGCTGTCATGTCGTAAAAAGCATTGCATTGGAGAGAGTAAAGTGGAGGAAATTGCATAATTACACCGACAAGAGCTGGGCTCTTTTATATAAATAATAAGAAATAACTAGCATAACGCTTTCTGAGGATCCTCATTCTCATCAGCACACGTACTCGTAAGTCCACTGCTGAACTTGCCTTTCTTAAGATACTGGTGGGATACTAGTAAAAGTAAAGTAAAAGTAAAATATATTTATTTTGCCAGAACATACAGAGAAAAAACTACGCATTGTGACAGGTAGTAAGATTTAAAGAGGCCTTTGTCCTGCCCAGTGTATGATTAAATGAACTGATGAAGATCTTGATATTACCGGGATTGTTTATTACCTAAAAATATACAAAATTTAACAAGAATGAAAATATGTGCACCCTTCCGAGGTTCCATTTCACTTAAGAGTATTTAAGTATATGTATAGTAATTGAGAAGATATATATACCAAACTAGCTTCTGCCCGCGGCTTCGCACGCCCTTTTCCGGGATAAAATGTAGCCAACGTCGCTCTTAGCGATAAGGCCGCCCATTGTGCAACTGTTTCTGTGTTTGTGTTTTTCTGTTCTGTTTTTCTCTATCTTGGTGTGCAATAAAGAGTATTTGTATTGTATGTTCGTCCTCGGGATACCAGCTACCTCCCTGCCAAATATTATTGAGATCATTTCAGCCGTTTTGGCGTGAACAGACAGACAAACAGGGTTACTTTCGAATGTATAATTAATTAGTATGGATTCTGAGAAGTACGATGACTACTTTTTACGAAAAATGCCTGCGTGGACTGTAAATAATAGTGGAACCTTGTGACCTTGTATGTACCTGCTCCATGCTTGGGATTAATATTATCTGAGCAGATACATATATTATCTGAGCAGCTAAATGGTAACGAAAATTTCAAATACAATATAGTTTATCTCATAAAATCTGGGTAATAATAATAGTTTATTGCAAAAAGAATCATTACAAATAATTACATAGCAATTTGTCTGACATTATTAAATAATACACTTGTGAGAATACTTATTCAAATAACTATGTATTAGCAGTTGGTACTTAGATACCTACAACCTAAAGCCACTAGAGATAACGGCTCAATTGTTTAAATTGTTACTATTGGTTTTAATAATATGTTTCTATTATTTGATTTTAAATTTCTTTGTTTGTAAAGGTAGTAGTTATCTATTAGTACTAACTAATATTTTATTAATGATCAGAATATTGTCATTAGTTGGCCGTATATTTACTATTAAGGTCAAGTAGGGTAACGTGAAGAAGGTTCAAGTACTTATTGAATGGCTTTTCAGATTGTTGTCTTACAAACTCTTCAGTGGGTCAAAATTATAATGTTTATGCTGACTTGGCTATCTTCTTAAGAATAATAAAGTTTTTAAAGAATACAAAACACCTAAAATATTACGATTTAAATATTTAGTGTATATGGCGATTTTATTTTGTACTGGTTATGTTATAAGATTATCAAAGTTTCTAAGTAGTAATAAATCTTTATTGACGAAGAAAATTACAATTTAATAATAAATACAAATTAGAACTAGTATTTACAATTGAAACAATTAAGCCAACTGCAGACTGTTGCAAACAATCTACAGGTAGCTCAACTGATCCATATCAATACCAGTCGGAAGCGTCCCTAAGACGCTGGCTGCATTGCCCCGCTGTATGGCAATGCTGATGTGCTGCGCCTGATACCCACCAGCTCTCGGGTCACGCGTCGCGTCGGCTCAGATATTTTTTTTAAAACCCGGAGAGCCTCGGTGCCCCACGGACTTAGGGTCTCGGCCCCAAAGGGAGCAAATGTGTAGGCTCTATCGAGACCTGCATATTTGCGTCCCTTGAGATCCTCGAAAAAATCTGCCTACGCACCAGCCCTCACGGATGTCCTCGGAAGATGGAAAGGCGCAGTTTGTTTCTGTTTTGATTAAGTTAGTCATTAAATGTTTATGATACCAGAAAACATCTATGATTGCACATAAAAAAAATAGAGCAATCGGCTATGAGACGAGAACAGCCAAACGCAAACTTGCGTGTGACCGTTTTATACCCTCCAATTTATTTTTATTTCAACTGCGAGGGAGATGAAAAAAATTCAATAACAATTTTTGTAAACTTTTTGCGAAATTTAATTTCCCCATTAATAATTATATTTCATATTTTAACAAGAATATGCGTTTTGCATCCAGTGGTGCGTTTTTGTAAAATAAACCTAAATCGATGCTTCTAACGATAGAACTTACTAAAATAGTGCCAATTATTTAACTGGTAGGAAGAAGGTACCCTATATTGGGCTCTATTATTTGATTGTACATTTCTTCGTTAATAACGGTCATTGCCAATAAAAAAAGGAAGTACCCTAATTTACTATGATGATGATGTCTCAACGAAGACATTTGCGCAGGACATAATTATAGTGCATAGTGTGTGCGCAAACACAGATGCACTATTCCTTCACTCTCATAATCCGATAGTAAATACTGATTAAATTACTATCGGTACCTACTTAATATAGTAACTTTATAATGAGGTAAATTTATAATATTTAATGTAGCTTGTAATAGGTCTTCGGAAATACCTACCGGTTCTATTCAAAATAATATTTTCTTGTCAAGAGGACGCAATTCGCGCCATTTTGTTAAAAGGATAGGCATAGGATTTCGCGTTCATATTAGCGGGAGAGAGCATACATTTTTGGAGCGGCCGCGGCGTAAGCACAAAAATCAAGGTTATTCTTATTTACAAGAAAACTACACAACTCATGAAGAAACTAGTTCAAGAACCAAATAATTAGTAATAACCTACGAATCCAAACATAAATCCTTTCAATAGACCGCGGGGTTCCTGAGATCTCGACCAAATTACGTGCGAAACAGTGCACTTTCATGATTTTTTTTATCGTTATGTTTTTTCCCAAGCGTTTTCACATTCAAGGACCAAAAAATATGTTGAATTTATGTAATTTGAGTTATTTACCACGGGGATCCCGTGAGTACTGAGATCTCGGCCTAGTTTGACAACCAGACCTGCTAGGTTCGCCCCTTAATTAGTAGCTTGAATATTGCTGAGTGGTCAAGGTTAGGTTTAATCAAACTACAGTCAGCAACGAAAGTCTATGAACATATTCTACCTATACAAAACGTCTTAACACTAAACCATATCATAAGTAACTGACTAGAATAAATAACGGAATAATCTTTTCGTTCTACGTTTACAAAAATCAATTAACACCATTCGAAAGTAACAAAAAATTTGTAAAGCTAACGTCTTACTTAGTTTATGTATTTTTTTCACAGGTTCGGTAATCAGTACAGTAATTTTTGAAACGTTAATTAAGATTGTACCACGTGAGCGAAGTCACGGACAGGAATAAGTTTGAATTACATCAAAAAATATTAACCATACGAGACACAAAGATATTGGATTTATCTAGAAATTTCGAAAAATTTCTGTAGGTTTCTAAAAAGTTATGAAACCACTTCACCACTACGCTGAAAGGGTCGTTATTTATATAGAAACATTTCGAGGACCCCACACTGAGAACAAGTGGATTCTGTGAGATCTTAAGAAGCTATTCATGAAATTATCTCAGTTAATAGCCCTTTATATTGTTGAAAATTGTTATTGTTTCGTTATAAACCTGGTCTGTAAACACTAAACAGTCAATTGCTTTCCTTCTCAGAATTATTATTTCAATGGTTGAGAAATAACAAAATGTTATTTATTGGCATTTATTTTGTAACCGTCGAGATGTTACCATAGGAACAAAGTAAATTGAAAATCTTTTGATATTATCATGGTTATTAACACTAACTAGCTTGGTAACTGAGATCATGGTAAATAAGTGATTTTAGTGAAGATAATCTTTGTCTTAAACTCAATACCAGGAGCCTTATCAAATTATTAATGTTTTGTTTCAGGTAAATTTGTTTTGGAACAAAATATGGCGAAGAAATACTCATGAAGGTTTTTGGCGTTGAATTGAATCTATCAAAAAAGGTAAAAAATATAATTATTAAAACTTTTTCAAGAAATAAATGTACAGTACATTCTCTACCGATCGTCTACTCCGTAAATTGATTACGATATATTTGGAACAAAACGACACGACAAGTTATCTAATTCAAGATGTTGTAGTAAGTATATATCGTTCGTAGAGTTTACATCTATACTTACAGCCTTTTAATGAATGCCATACGTTTCTTTGACATTTGACATACGACATCCATTCAATACTTACTGCCTTTTAATGAATGCCATACGTTTCTTTGACATACGACATCCATTCAATACTTACAGCCTTTCAATGAATGCCATACGTTTCTTTGACATACGACATCCATTCAATACTTACAGCCTTTTAATGAATGCCATACGTTTCTTTGACATACGACATCCATTCAATACTTACAGCCTTTTAATGAATGCCATACGTTTCTTTGACATACGACATCTATTCTATACTAACAGCCTTTCAATGAATGTCATACGTTTCTTTGACATACGACATCCATTCAATACTTACAGCCTTTTAATGAATGCCATACGTTTCTTTGACATACGACATCCATTCTATACTTTTGCAGGGTCTAGGTACCCTGCAAAAGCATTGAATGAATGACCTTTTCTTGCAAACAGTAAAAAAATAAAGATTTCTGCAGAGCTATTCGAGACTCAGCTTCTCTTTCACAGAAACCTCGAGCGTGTATTGTTATTGAGTAGAAATTACCTGCTGCATTCATGTGATTATTATTAGGACAGAGAATAGGCAAAAGATGGTGGTTATCATCAGTTGTTAATTTTGTTCATTATTTTGTTTTGCTCCGAAAAAGAAAGATGTTGATATAATTTGGTGATCTTAGAATAAATATCTTTTGATATTAACCAACAGGCCGATATTTCACAAAAATAAAAACCAATTCGAAATGGATTTCCATTCATTATTCTCCCGCTCAGCGCGTTAGATATGAAATTCCACAAAGTTTTTAGCCCGCATTTTAGTACGACAGTAATGACTTATATTGTGCGTCGTGTTTAAAAATGGAATAAGCCAGATTCCGAGCAGGTGTACTTAGTATAAACTAAGCTACGTCTTACCTCGTGGTTGTAGGAAACACCTCCATAGTAACCGCTTGGTTGAGACTCATCATGACACTGGCTATGGCCGTGCTGACCGCGAACAGAGCCACGATCGCTGCCCGGGTGCTAGCCCAGCGCAGGCCGAGAATGCTGCCCACGCAGATCAGGCTCATTCCTGGAATACGCAAAGTTATTATCACTTCAAAAAATAAACTGTTGTTTATAATAGTAAGTCATTACGATAACCTGCGATGCAGGAGGTTGCAGGTTCGATTCCCGTCTCGGGACAAATTTATGTACGGTTTGCAGATATTTTTCCAGGTAACCTAGGTGTTTTAATAATATTTATTTATTTATTTAATATGTTCAATAAAAAAGCTGTCTATGTAATGTATTAGGTAGCTATATCAGTTATGGATAGGGTTGCCACCCGTACTTTATAATAAAGTATTATACGTTATTTAGGCTAACGTACCTACCATACTTTATGAGCATAGTAATGTAGGTACGCGTACATATTTTATTTACAAGATTTTACTTTAATGTTTACTTTAATAAACAGAAGTTTTTGAGTATAACGAAATGGATCACATCGTGATATTGCATGCGACTCATTGCGTTATTGAACGGAACTTATAACGTCAATAAAAGTCAATCATCCACTTGATTTTTTTTTGGCGCTAGCCTATGTTTTCTCCATTTCGGTCGAAGAAATGAAGTCTTCTAAAATCCCTGAATTACAAAATTGTTTGAAATTCATGGCGAGAAGCCGACCTCCTTTCAAAGTTAAGTTCAAAAGTTAGTAAAGTAGATGACAGGTATAGTGTTCTGGTTTAGTAACAATAGAACATCCAACCTATAAAGAGACGCTTCTTCCCGACCCGGTTCACCAGGATCCCGGTCACGCCGAACGGCAGCATACACACGCAGCCCAGGATAATGCTGTTGATGTATGTCTCCGCACCGCTTTTTGTCTGAAATTGAAATTTCCAAGTGAGGTCAGGGTTTTCTATACGGCGTTTGGTGCACGCTATCAACCTTCTCAAGTTTGAAGTTAGTGAGAACTGAAAAGCTAGATACTGTTGTCTAGGGATAACGCTGTTAATGTATACCTTTTACTCAGGAACGCTTGAAGGTACCAAGTTTAAAATTAAGCTCAAGTACACAACTCTGTAACACGTTAGAGTTGTGAAAAAAATCCGAATTCTAAGTCATCGCAATCAAAAGATACATCCGTTTATGCCCGCCTAATTTGACATTCCCAAGAAAATTTCATACACCCAGTAGTACCTACATTGTTTTACTAGGGACTAAACCACCCCATTATATACGAGGTTCGAGGCAATCTACTTTTCACATAAAATAAAACAATCAATATTTGCCTTCAGTAAATATTTATTTGCCCTTCTGTTCTGTTTGCATATCCTTATTTTCGCTTCACGACTTGACATTCTCGATTAATTGAAGTACCTAACCCAGCGACGACCGATGTGGCGCGGCGGGCGAAGGTCCGCCTGCGACGCAGAAGGTTGCGGGTTCGATTCCCGCCATGGGACAAATGTTTGTACGATCTGCAAATATTTGTTCCGGGTGTTCTGGATATTTTCTATATATAATAAAAAATATCTATCTATGTTATGTATTGTATTAAGTTTATCAGTCATCTAGTACCCATAACACAAGCTCAGCTTACTTTGGGGCTAGATGATGCTGTGTGGATTGTCCAGCATTATTTATTTATTATTTAGTTTTCCCCTTAAACTTTGTAGTAAACGAAAAAGATTTTACGCTAAAGGCAACTTTTTTAATGTCTTTGTTACGCGCAACAAAAAGTACACATTCTACTATGGAAGAAGAATCACCCTTCTTTTAAACATTCAACAAGAAGGCGCTTTCAGTTCCATTTTCAAAACAAATTCAAATAAAATGTATTTTCTTTGTTGATGGAACTTTAATTTTACTCCCGCTAGGCTACGCTATTATGACACTTTTTGAGCAAGAGAAGTGAAAAACTTATGGGGTTTCTCCCTTCGACCTAGAATCTTGAAATTTCGCAAGAAGAAAGGTTGTATAGCACAAGTACTAGGTAATAATTATAAACGGCAGCAGCTTTCTTCAAAGAATTTTAGCTCCTCCGCTGCTATCACCAACCCGCCAATCATGGTGATAAAGGCAAAATCCCCCATACCCCCAGACACAATCAGCTGTGGACGTATGCAGGTGAAGCTGACGCAGGTATACTCGAAGTTTTCCATCGACCATAGCAACCAACCGTCTCACCGCTCCAAGCCATTACGCCCCTTGAAAGTAACTTTGACTGAAAGGGTTCAAGGGCTATAGTAGGGATTTAGTTGCACTCGTGAAAGGGCAGATTACCCTGTCATAGTTACGTTATACGTTAACGTAGGATAGTTAGATTAACGACGTTCTTACAAGGTTGAGATGTCTTACGTTTATTATCTTAAAGATTTAATTCGTCAACTCTGTTGAATTTTACATGATTCAGTTAAAAGAGTGATAATCATTTCTAATAATTTGTTTTATGTCGATTGTCGTCACACTGTAAAAAAGGGCAAGCAAACATTTAATAATTGTAGAACATAATAAACTAAATCTAAGTAGTTTACTTGAGAAATATGGGTAATAATAATAACTCTATGTCTAGCCTTATTATTAGACACCACCCTTGCCCTTATTCGTCCAAGGTTAACGAAGGTCTTGAGGACGTTTCGGCATTGTCCATACTGATCCGTGACGTCATTATCCCATTAAATATGATAGACAGGCGCCCCGTGCCAAATATAAAGAGACTGTGCCACCAAAACTGTATTTAACTGAACGCTGTCAACTGACCACTGACTTACTTCGAGCTTATACAAGCTGATGTTTATTAGTAAATCTGTTTTGTAAGGTCCATCCACATAGGTATTACAAACAGATACCGTTTTATATAATATATATTTATATATATATATTCTCTTACAAAAGATAATAGTTTACAATTTTTGGATTAAGTTTATTTTTATATGAAGTTTTCTTTTTTTGTAAGAGACTGGTGCCCGAGAGAGGTTTCTTAAACCTGTGGACATAGGTTGATGTCTAATTTTATCGCGCGTATTTTTTGAAATTAAGGTAATAGGTTTTTTTTCCATTCTATTCTATCTATGACACAATGCAAAAAAATAAAACTAAATTAAAATTAATGCAAAATTAGGTGTGTTTTGTGTGTTACAATGATTTATTTTTACGATATTCTAAAGATGGGTACTGACCGGCAGCGTTACGGGGCGTAATGTAACATGTTACACAGCGAGCGTTAGTGCAGTCAGTACAGTACGAGCAAAAAAAGCGCTCGGAACGGGTCACGATAAAGATTTTAGCATACGGCGTAACGAATCATGCTCGCTGCGAATGGTACATTACGCGCCGTAACACTAGTCAGCACCCACCTTTGTATGGGCCGAGTCATGGTGAGTCTCGGTTCGTACAGGCTGTCAAATTGTCCGTGTCCGTGCTCGACGTGAAGTTTTTAACGTTTGGCCAACATGTGAAGGAAACATAAGAGTGTGTGATGTGCAATTGTGTATGCCCCAGAAGAAAGAGTGTTTAAAAGAAAATGCGTAGGATTTCTAAAGTCGTGGATACCAAGTTAAGGATCGAATCTGCGAAAAATAAACAAGGCCATGGGAATTTGGAAGGATTTGACCAAAAGTGTGTGTTTAGCAATGTCTAAATTTTTAAGAGACGTCTTCTTTCTCTATCCCATCCGCCTTATCATTTTTATCTGACAGCGCAAAAAAGCTCAATCCGCTGCGAAACGTTGATTTAGGAGAGTATTTAACTCGGACTGGGAATTATACGATGGCTTTATTGTAGTTACTATTACCACACACATGTTTGACTCTACTCGCAAATTCAGTAATGCTTTCGCACAGTCGATAATACTGTGAATTCAAAACCCATTTCATTATCAACTTACAGTCAAACTGTAAATTGAATAAAGCAATTAAAACAAGTGAAACGTATAATTACAAAAGTACATTTCATAGAATTCAGCTTGCGAACACCACGCAAATTATACAAACCACATGTTGGCTGGAACTACAATCGATGTGAAATATATGTTTGTATTTATACAACCTACTTAGTTCACTTGTGTTTTTGTCTGACTGTTTGTTATCTTAAGTACTCTTTCTCTTCTAGCAGCAAGCGTCTTGGGGACGCTTCCGACTAGTATTGATATGGATCAGTTGAGCTACCTGTAGATTGTTTGCAATATTCTGCAGTTAGCTTTATTGTTTCAATTGTAAATACTAGTTCTTATTTGTTTTTATTATTGAATTTTAATTTTCTTTGTCAATAAAGGTTTGCCTTCCTGGTAGTTTATTTTAGTAATCTTTTACTTCTGTACCTAAGTTTGTTTGTGTGTAGTGTGTAATAAATAATTTTCTTTCTTTTCTTTTAAATAACATACACTTGCAAGGTCGTCGATTTGAAAATGTAGGTACTTTCGAATCGATAGTAGTTCCATTATGTGGTTTGTTTAATTTCCGTGGTTTTCAAAGTTTGAATCTAAATCGAGGATCGCACAAGAAATTTTTAAATTTTAAAGTCTTTTTTGCAATTTTTGCTCTACGTTTCTGAAGGCTGTATATCTTGAACCGTAATAGTTAGACACTTGAAATTCTGACAGAGTTGACACTGATCTTCTGGGTGGCACTGATGTTCTGACATACTGGCAGGGATATTACTATTGCAACTACAACAACAAATAATAAAACAGGCGGCCAACGTCCATACGTCATACGAAGTTAAGCAACGTCGGACGCGGTCAGTACTCGGATAAGTGACCGCGTCATGTTGGCTTTTTGTTTTAATTTTAACTTATTTCATTAATTTTAATGGTTTCTATTACGAAATAGTTGTGTACAATGGTACGGACGGAACCCTCCGTGTGCGAGTTGACTCGCACTTGGCCAGTTCTATTTAATTTCCAACCCTACATAAACATTTCAAGAAGGTGACTAAACAAACACAAATTGTGTTCTAACTCTGAAGCAGTTAGTTAGTTGGCAAACATCTCATAACGGCCACCGCACCGAACTCTCTGACCGCGTTATTCAACTTATTGCAAAGTTTTGAAATTCTGAGGTCCCAGAGTATTCTTGTGGTCAAACTTGTACCTGTTTGTGACGACCGAAATATTTCATAAACTATTACCTGTTTATTTTCACTAAATTTGAGCAGAAGTAGAACTTTAGACAGGTTAAACTTTAGAAACTATCATGGTTGTCAATACTTAAAGTTTAATATCGGGTTTTGATATACTCGTCCCATAGATTGAATGGAATGGGATATGAGCCGAGTCAAAGAAATTCTCGATTGAAGGTTATCATCCTGTTCAATTTATTTTTATTAGGCCTTTACCCAAGTTTGTATAAAAAGCTGTCAAAAACCAATTTATTCAATAACTCAACCCGTGAATAGCGTAAACGATGTCTAACATATTTGGCCATATGCCCCCGCACCAATACATAGTTTCACACCAACCAGGAATGATTAGGTACAAACATTATCTTCACGTCCTCCTCTACAAACTTTCGCCTTTATAATGTCAGCCGTGCCGGTCGCGGCGGCATAAGAATCGACCCCCCAACCCCCTCCCCCCCTCCAACTCAAGCCTAGATGTCGTTATAGAACCGACTAAGGAAACCTACCATAGGAAGGGCAGCAGCTTCCTTCCGTGTATTTTTAACACCCCAACTGCGATCACCAATCCGCTTGCCAAGCGTGGTGATTATGGCGAAACCCACCATGTTTTTGGATGTTCAGCAGTGGTGGTGGTGATGAGGTACATGAGGTACTCACCGGCGTACAAATATCAGTAGAGCTGCTATTCAACGCTTTCTTTCTCAAATCATGCGTATAGATGTCCAGAATTGTGCATAGATCTTGGCCTTCGTCCATGTTGTAGTGTTCCACGATGGTGGACAGTTGGGGGAACCATAATCTGATGATGTTGTACCTGGAAAGCAGAAGATTTTAACTAGTATTTAAACTTATATCAATTTCCTAAAAACCCGGGAACCCAAGGACCTAGGGTTCCCAACCCAAACGGCTCAAATAGAAAACCTCGGTGCTCCACCTCCACCTCCGCCCATTTTAGTCCACTGTTGGACCCAGACCTCTCCCTGATAAGCGCCTTTATCTCACACTTCTCACAGGGGGTAATGCCCATAATCCCCACGCTGAGCATACGGGTTGGGGATCGCAGTTCGGTGGTAGGATTGTTCTGCAGTTGGCGCTGAAGCCCACCCCCGGTGGATATCCCTTAGTCGCCTCTTACGACGCCCGCGGGAAGAGTTGGGGTGGTGCAAATTCTAAGCCGGCACCACACAGCCTCCTCGGCCATTATTTATTAACTCATGTATACGTATATAGTTGCATTTCATGCTGCATGGAGTGACAGGCAGCAAATTATTGATAGATTATGAAGAAAATCACGCGTTTTTGATTAAGAATAAGAATAAGAATAATTTTATTGTAAAATTGTGTTAATCATAGTTACATGAAGGTCTTAAATTATAGTAAGTATCAACAATTTTATCCTATTCGGACATACAATCTTAGTCTAGGCAGATAATCATCTAATGTCAAAAAATTCTCTCAAATTGTAATGAACGTTATTAACAAGCCACTTCCTTAACTTAAGTTTAAACATGTTTCCATCAAGTTGTTTTAGTTCTACTGGAAAATTATTGAAGACTTTGATAGCTGTTACATATGTGCTTTTGTGGAACATTGAATTGTTGATTTGATGTATATATACATACATAGGTTAAACTTATATTTGTTTCGCAAGCTATCAGATCTAATAGATTTTATGTTGAAGAATGTTGAGTTATTTTTTACGAATAAGCAAATCTCTAAAATGAATATCCCAGTTAATGTTAGGATATCATTGTCTTTGAAAACATCCCGCAAGGACTGAGTACTGTCTAAATTATATATGGCTCTAATGCATTTATTTTTTTTGCATAACAAAAACTGATTGGACTTCAACTGAGTTTCCCCAAAAAATCACCCCGTAGCTTAATTGAGGGAAAACGTGTCCATAGTACGCGTTTTTTGCTACTAAAAACGTTTAAAAAGCTTCCGCTGATGTCCAACGAAAACAGGGCTTTATTTTGGTTTTACGTGCACTCCTTTTGTTCATACATAAATTGTATTTACAACAGATGTAATCTGTTAATAACTTACATAAAACGTATTAACGAACCTCAACTAACATGATAACAGCCTAACTTTATCACGACCCGATCTAAATTACAACTTCAAGTTATTATGATTACTTCTAAGAGTGATCAGAATTAGTTTCGTTAACACAATGTTACAAAGTCCTTTGTTAATATAATTAGTAGTTATAATTGTATTGATAATATACAGGGCGTATCAGTCATAATGGATCAAACTAGGTGGGGTGGAAGCAGTGGCGTAGCGTGGGGGTGCAGGGGGACATGGCTCCGGGCGGCATATGAAAGGGGATAACAGAAGACCGATTTCCTTAAAATATTCGGGGCACTCTATCATTTCTTTTGTCACACTCTTGCTTATATTTTACCAAACATCCGAAAAAGTCTCAAATAATTCCCGGCTCGCTCCGCTCGACGTGACTTCTGGTTAGTGTTTTTTTTTAGATTCTTGGTGTGCTTGGTAGAAAACCACCCCGGGCACCATACCAACCCACGTTCCGCCGCCATTGTAGGGCTCAACCCCAGTTTGACCATCACCGCGACAGGTGTAAAGGAAAAATTTGAACAAATTTAATTGAGAATAACTTAGATGAAGTTGTTTGCTGTGGACCTGTAAGATAAAAAACCGTGGCAAATTCCCGGTCAGCCCCCCACACTCGCGCCCCACGGCGCAAACCCACGCTACGCCACTGGGTGGAAGGGAGGCTTGTTCTATGTGGATTAGTCACTTTACTGACCCACTTTGTTTGATCCTCTAAGACTATCACCTATGTCACTGAAAAGGGGCCAGACGCTACATATTGTTCGAACTTACCAAAGGGGGTAAAAAACTAACCTGGAATGTTAGTTTTATTGTTTATTATCAATTTTCTTGCTCAAAAACTATATCATTATAGTGTAGCTTAGCAAGGCTAAAATTATAGTCAAGCTCTAGGACTAAAATATATTTTTTCTATAAAATTATTGGCTTAATTCATCAGTCTGCCTAAAGACTCGACTTTTTGGTGTTCCATAACACAACAGAACATACATTTTAAATGAATATATTTTTGAAAATGGAACTGATAGCATCTTCTTGGTAATTGTTGGATGTTTATAATAAATAAGCCGCCAAGTGCGAATCGAATTGCACACAAAGGGTTCCGTACCGTGAAAATCAGGCAACTTTTACAAAAAACATAAAATTTTCACTTGTCGTTTGAGACCCTTTTAAATTTTCAACTTTATTATATTTTAGTATTTATCGTTATTACAGTTAAAGTGTAACTTTTTTATAGAAAGTTTCATGTGTGTACCTATTGTGGTTCAAGAGACACAGCCTTGAAAAACGAAGAAAAAATTGTGAAATGAATGAAATACATATTCTCTGAAAATTTTAACAGACTACCTCTTACGGGTACGGAACCCTAAAAAGGGTGTTTCTTCCTCGTTGTGCGTAATTTGCGTTGCGCATAACAAAGACGTTAAAAAAGTTGGTATTAGCACGAAATCTCATTTTGTTTACTACAGATTGAATTGAAGGTTAATGTGGCGTATTTAAATAAATTGAAAATGTCATCAAGCAAAAAATAAAATAATAATATATTATGGAAATGGAACAGAAGGGCAAACAAATAATTAATGTGAATCTGTTGCGGTCGAAATCACGTGGAAATATATTTAATAAGACTTGCGAAAAATTCGTGAAGTAGAGAAGTGCAGAGCGTGTGCATTATTTTACTGAAAGTAAGTTTTGATTGTTTGATTTGATTTAAAAGTAGAATTTTTTACTCGGGCCCAAACCACCCTTTATAAATCGGTCTTGTCATCCTACCTCGCTGCGCTCGGGAATATACCTAAAAACCTCGTATATAATGGCATATAATGGGATGGTTTAGTCCCTAGTAAAACAATCTTCTATTTGACACTGGTGACTAGTTAATTCAACAACCTGACCTCTATAGAACATTACAAATAAAATTAATTTAATAACCTGAATACAGTGTTAAGTAGAATTTAATTCAATTACCACACATACTAGTTTTGAATGGGCATTGTTTATCAAAATTGGAATGCTTGCGGCTAAAACCTTATTCTCATCTGGTACTGATTATCTAGTTTTATCTTTGTTTCACAGGATTTTGTTTCACTGTTAACAAACAGCCTTTATGAAAGCCGTCTGCAAGCTTGCAACTGACGGGTCGTTTCAAATGGATGCAGATATTTATTGAATAAAGTTACAACAAGCGCGTTTTACTTGTTATATCCGATCCCAGCCGGTGGGCGCTGGCTTTAAGGCAAAGTAAGTCAAAGTACCACGTCATGACAAAGTTGTTTCCACACTACCCAAAAGTAAGCAGGTAGAGAATGCTATCTAGCAATATGCTCCCCTATGTACAACTTTTGTGCAATAAAATATATACTCTATCTTATCATCTTGGGTATTAATACATACTTAAAGATATATTTTTTATACCGCATAGGTGTCAAAGACATGTGCGGCCCGCCTGATGGGAAGCGGTTACAGTAGTTATTGGACATCGGAGACGTTAAAGAAAATAAAGAAAAATGGACGTAGGATTTTTGTATCACAAACCTTCGAGTAATGTGTTTTGATACAAGATTTCCTCCAGGCAGGCTTTTGTCCAGCTTTTGAACAGAACATGCTGAGCTGAGCACGATGCCGTTAACTTTTAGAGCTTTTTCCAACACTTTCATGTCCTAATGACACAAGTAGAGATTCTGATATGCAATCATCTGCTAGAAGGTGCTGTGTTGCCAATAAATAAGAAGAACAACAAACATAGGAGTGGCGTATACTCACATACACATGATCAGGAAATTCATAAAGCAAATCAGCACCAAATACCCGACGAGAGGCTTCCGGAACATCGGCTTGATGTTGTGGAAACCTGTGACCAGCTGGTGCTTGAAGCTTGCCTGCACCTCGTCTTCTGGCAGCTCGTGGAGCGTTTGCTTTACTTTGTCTTTCCAGATGTTCACGTACTGTGGACAGAGGCAGTTAATGTTAGTATCTAAATAAATAATAATAATAAAATATCCCTCCTTCTTGTGTTGGGTAACAAGAAAAATCTGACGTGCCTGAGTCAGATTTTCGGTTTTATTCAATGCAGAGTGGATCTGTTTTTCAGTTATGCCCTTAGTAGAAATCCAGTAAATTAAACATAAAATATAATTACTTAAAATAATAATAACAGTTAAAACATTAACAAAAACTTATGAAAACCAGTTATCTAACACAATATCTTTTGTATTTTCATGAATTCGCTGAAAATGTAATTTTACGCTCCGCTTTTTTCTCGCCGTCTTCCGAAGCTCATAAATTACCGGCCACTTTAAATACATTTTATAATCCACTCTGATCTTAATAACATTGGAAATTAACACAAAGTAAGTAAATTTATGCGTACGATAGCGAAATAGCAATTTAATGTACATATTGAAGATAATTACATTAATATTTTGTGAACGTAATCTGTGAATAAATTGGATTAAACGAGTTTGAAAACAATGGAATGAAACAGTGCATTGAAAAGCAATAAAATTTTATGATTATTCAACATTATTATTTATATTTTTTTAATAAAGTAAGCATACGAAATCAGTTTTTTTTTTAAATATAGAGTATAGCATTTTTATTAAATGCAAGCAAAAGTTCAACCCCTCATTGTGTGTGTGTATTTCAACACCTCGGTTTTACCTAGTTCTTGTAATCTTCATAAATAAATAAAGTTATTACTTCAACATTGAACTAGTTCTTGTGCATTATTTCGCCGAATGAAATAGCTTTATCCAACTGGTTCTTCACAAAGATATTTGACATTTGTGACACAAGTTTTCATACTTAACGTCAAAGTTTACAGACGAAGCTACTTATAATGTCCGATTATTTTTTGGTGAACACTAGCCTTAGTCTGGCAATAACAAGTGGTTGGTTTTTTAGGAATTATTTTGATGCTCTTAATATCAACCAACTCTTCTCGGGTTCGCGGTTGTCTTGTTATGCAATTCTCTCATGCGAGAATTTTGAGTTTGTTGAGTGATCGCAACGCTCAGGATGGTTGGCTTTGAAAGATGAGACGAGTAGGTACATTTTAATTGAAAGATTTAACAGAAATATTCAATTACGAAATTTTGTAATTGGCTTACCGACGACATTGCTAAAATTCAGATTTTTTTAAAGGTTAACTCCAGCTCGTTGTTGCTTTTTAGGGTTTCGAACTCGGTTGCGAAACCCCTTTTTATGTCCTTTTTCCGTGTTTATCACAGCAACTACAGCAGTTATTAACTTGAAATTAAAAATAATAATACATTTCGTGCGCTTGTCTAGATTAAAGAAAAATAAATTAAAATATTCAGTACAAATTGTGATGTCGAAGTTTACAAGGTCAAGTGGGGTATGAAATTAAAGGTATCAGTTTGAACAAGTCAAAACAGTTTTCTTTCAGGAAATATTTTGAAAAAAGTCAAATATTTACCAATACCTACTCCGAAGTTTGCAAACCAATTCATCTGTAATGTACATTTCAGTACATTCCAGTACCTAAAACTTTTAAGTGTTCAATAAATAGCACAGTCTCTAACCGGTACCTTAAAGTACCTACATATTTGTATACTAGACAAACGTTCGAAAACCTCGGCGCGCGAGTCACACTTGCACTTGACGGATCTTGTTTGATTAACTATTGATGTCAAAATCAGCACAGGTATCCATTTCTTTTCGAACATGGCAGCTGTTTCTTAGAATTAAAACTCGATTAACAAACAAATCACATTCGAGAAATATAATTCCAGTGGGATGCCAGATGAACAATTACCTAATATATGTATGTCACCGAGGTCAAAACAAAAGAAGCTAAAAATTTAATGATTCATTATTATTCATGAAAGCTAGCAAATTAAAATCTTTTCCCCTCACTTGAGGTCAACTAGTCAGCTCAACTTTATTTACAAAGAAAAAACATCATAAACTCAGCTCGAGCATGATAAAATAGCCTGTATTCTGCAGTCATAGGATCTGTTATCCGGTGCCTAGTCGTCCAGCTCTGTAGCAACTTGCTAATTGCATTTTCTAGGAACAAAACAACATGAGTCGCTTGTTTATTAGTTTAGTACGGACGTTGTTTATCTTGCGAGCTGATGCAGTCGCCATCTAGCGTTCATAAAGAGGGATGGTTTGTGGATGCAGCTGTGCCCCTTTTACAGGGTTTTTTAGTTATTGAACGCTAGCGGAAGTTTTAATGAATGCTGAAGTAGAAACCTAACTATCTGTTGACTACACTAGCCAAACTCGATGTGAAATGTTTGTAAACAAACCACGACACAAAAAACTTAAACTCACTGATAAAATTGTCATTGTAATTTTCAGATAAAATTGTAAGCAATATTTATTGAAGGAAGGATCTCAAATCGACGAGTTGTGTAAATTGAGTACAAAAAGACGCGGCAACAGAGTGAATTTAAGGTTAAGTATGGGCAATATGTTTACAAACATGTACATCCAATTTGGCTGACATATAGGTACTTACATTAATATTCTTAAGGTTCAATCCAATAAAGCTCTTAAATGTTCTTGCATTGGAGATGCACGACATTACTACAGAACGGATCGGGCTGAATTTTCGTAAAGATGTAGTTCTAAAACTGGATAACATTATCGGCTACTTTTATCCCGAATAAAATGCATGTGAAATCGCAGGCAAAAACTAGTTTATACAGAATATTTTTTAAATAAATAACTAGATTCAGGCGTTACTTTGCGGAAATCCATTGCAAAATATGATATTATGATACGTGATTACCTTCTCTGTTAAATAAAGATCCAACCAAATTGCAATCCGCGTGCACCACCCGCCTTCTCACAAATTGACGGCTAAAAAAACGTCATGTAATGCAAGCCTTGAAGACAGACATGTCTTTGTACCGTAATGCTTTCAACGTAGCCGCCATTTTGTTCTGAACTTTAACTTAATAAAGTTAAAGTTTATATTATTTAGCACCTAACAAAAGGGAGTGCCTTTGCACTAAGCTTTGAGTTGAGATGGGTTTTCAGCTTTGTCAGCTGTAAATTTGGTAATAATATTCCATAGACTATTCTTATCAAACAACTCATTAAATATTAGTACTTACCAACGTGTTTTCTTCATAATATTTAAATATTAATTAAACCTCAAGATTGTTTGCAACAGTCTGCAGTTAGCTCAGCTGTTTTAATTGTAAATACTAGTTCTAAAATGTTTCTACTTTCTATTTTTTTACTGTAACTTTCTTTGTTAATAGCGAGCATAAACTTTAATAAAAAAACGTTTGATCACGACGTTATATATTATAGATAGACTGTTAAATATTTCTGAAGATGCACAATTTATAATTATCACTGAATGAGACGCAAAGAGTTCTAACCATATCCGCCGTAAAACAAACACTTGCATATCGTTAAGCCATTGCGACGACCCGACTTCGCATATACGGACAAGAAATTTAATATAATGCCAATACTCTGTTTTGGCTTTTATGTTTGTTTTCAAGGATATCTAAACGTTTTAACAATTTTAAGGTAAATTACGAGTAGCGGTTTGTTATCTAGTGTATACTTAACGTAATTGGGGACAAATGGCACAATGCACGATAAAACTGTTAAGAAACAGTATGTAGTTTTTATTATTTACCGGTTAAGTCATGAGTCACGAGTCGCCTCATATAGACCATGCAAGTTTTGTATCTACTATATATATTATATAGCATAAGGTACAAATAACTTACAGCCGCACTCTTAATATGGTTTTAAAACCAAATACAAATACAGTTTAATTATTTACCGGATAAGTATCAGCTGGTTTCCCTGTATTGACCATGTAGATATCAATAAGTGTCCGTCTGGCCTCGTCGTACCTTCCCTTTGTGATGAGGAACTTGGGGCTCTCAGGGATCAATGTGTAGAGCAGGCACGCCGTCAAGGACCATAAAGACATGAGGTACAAGTAAAAATTCCAGGTATTGAGAACTGGAAAGGAGAAGTTACTTTTTAATTGACTACTGACAACCACAGACACCTTTACGCGAGAAACGAAAAACCAGGAAAGGGTAAAAAATGGTCCCTACCTCAGTTACTTTTCAGGTAGGGCTTGAAATTGAATTAACTAATCATGGAGGTCTTTGGGACAACCATGATCCATCAAACGAGGATTTCCTAATTATTTTGTTGTGTTCTACCAATTATAAGATTATTTTCGGTCATCAACATAATAAAATTATATAAACAAGCTGCAACAAATAAACATAATTCGCAGGTAATACTAAAGATGCAGTTACATACTTCAAGAAGACGCCGCGGACTTGACTCTTGGGCAAAGATTTTGCTAAAAGTTCATAAAACAGACCATAAGAACTCGAAGAGTCGACAGATGGAGGCGGCTCAGGCTCGCTATTCGTGGCGTCGTTTAGGGGAGGCCTGTGTTAAGTGGACATACGCAGGCTGATGATGATGATTCATACCAATAGCTCCACCAAAAAGCTCCAGCCTCCACTCATTAATCAGGATCCCCCAAGCCATGACCGGTATAACGAACTGCGCGATGGCTGCGAATGAGGACTGGCACAGCAGCACTCGGTCTCGGATCTCGTTGTGGCAGAACTCGGAGGTTAGGGTCAACACTGCGCTGAAGGAGGTGGCAAATCTGGGAAGATAAGACTATTCATGACTAGATGCTAGTCGCTTAAGTGACAGCACTCTTCATCGTATTCAATGATATAGTGTCAGTGATAATTCACACTCAACAATCATCGCCTAAGGACTTTGATTTCATCATGGAAATGATTTTCAAAATATTAAGTGACAGACAATATACGTCCTCTTCATCAGCACAGGTAGTCCACTGCTGAGTATGATGATGTTATTATAAAGTAAAATATGAAAAGTCTTCAAAACAAGAGTGAATGGGTGTCTTCTAGACCTTCATTATACATCGTCACTTTCCATCAAGTGAGATTGTGGCCAAACGAAAGACTATGATAAAGGTAAAAATACTCACAATTCTTCTTTACTCAATATAAAGTTTAAACATCTTATATTTCACAAAGCAATCTTAAATCAAGTATGATAGGAAGGAAACCACTCACAAAAGCCCTTCGAAGAATTTCGCAGCAATCAGAACTTCGTAAGTTTGGCTGGTGCCCGCGATCACAGTGAATACGAATATGCCGCCGAAACCCACTACTATGAATATCTTCCTACCAAACGTGTCTGTCAAGAAACCCCCTAGTACTGAGGATAGCAGCATACCTGGAAATAAAATATAGGCACCTTAGAAGAAGTATTTTTACTCTATGGTAGGTACTTTATTTATTGTAGTAGCACGTGCAAAAGATACCTACACGATATGAAACAAAATCAAAACGAAAAAGCTCTCAAAATGTCTCCAAAACTTATAATAACCAACTTATTTTCACCACTCTGGCTCCAAAGTCCGGTAACGTGTATGGCCATCTGCGGTCAACAGCAATATAGTACCTTCGAAAAAAAAAACACTAAATATCGAAGTCAGGCAAACCTTTTCCTTAAAAACTAATTTGAAGTTAGATTCGAAATAAGATCGATCGAAACATTCGAATTTAGAATGGCAAAAAATAAAAGATTTCGGTTTGGAATTTACGGTGAAGGTTTTATTTTCGTTCTACCTCATTTTGACCTTTAATAAAAAAGATAACGACATCAGTCTCATTTTAAAAAAATGTTGGAGTATTTATGTTCCATGAGACTAGAGTCGACTGAACAAGTCAGAGAACGGCAAAGAAAAATGTGATAATATACCTCTATATATGTGTCGCGAATGCATGCAACGTCGTGCGTCCATAGTAATAATGTATGGCGGATTTGAGTCGATTTAAAAAAAAAACTTTATCTAAATTACCAGGCAACATTTGGAATATCTTATTTTTATAAATTAAAGAGTCTACCTCTTGTCGGTGTAATAATGCAGTTTCCTCCACTTTTCTCTCTTTATTGCAATGTCTTTTAGAAATACGACATGACAGCGACTTTCTCCATTAGTCCACTGCTGGAAATAGGCCTCCCCTAATGATCGTCATAGCGTCCTGTCAGATTGCCGCATTGGATATTTCTTAATGTTATGAGAGAGGGCGAGGGAGAGGAGACCTACCCCACCCTGGAATGTTTTATCACCTCGTGAAAGTAAAGAAGATGGCCCAAGTCTAGGGGGTGTCCTCGCCCTCTATACGGACTTCACATAGACCAGAACAGCCATTTAATGTTCTGTTCTCTCACTCCACTTCCAACTGCGCTAGAGGATGGTCAAGCCTCAGAGTGCGTCCGTTAAACTTTGCCAGCGTCAGTTGTTTATAGAAGTGGCAGCCTGGAATAGCCTGGTGATTCCTAACACCCCATGCCCCGCCGTTACCATGGCCAGGAATAGCGAGGCGGCTAGGAACTGGGGTCCATTTCCTGATTTTTCTTATCATTGGGGGATAATGCCGATAATCCCCTTGCTGGGTATGCGGGTTGGAAATCGCAGTTCGTTGGTGGAGTGGTTCTGCAGGGGGCGCTGCTCCCCGACCCCCGGTGTATGTCCTTTAGTCGAATCTTACAACACCTACGGGAAGAGTTGGGGTGGTGCAGTTCTAAGCCGGCACCACTCGGCGAATGTTCTTTTGAATGGTGTTCATCAAAAACCTTTTCTACTCAACTCTTGTCAACACCTCCTCATTAGTAACATTTTCCGTTTAGCTAATCCTTTCCATCCTCCTCCAGCAGCACATTTCAAAAGCCTCACTCCCCTGCCTGTCTATCCCGATGTGTCATGTCATGGTCTATGTTTCGCACCCATAGAGGGCTATGCTCCAAACATAATTATTACACATTTTCTTAACTTTTTTGACATTTTATATGTAAATATGTGTTTTTTGTTGTAAAATGAATGTCTTGCCTTAGCTATTCTGGCCTTAATAGCAGGCGTGCATCTTATATATATTTAAAACTTTCTACATTTCGAATTCTAGTATTGTCTATTGTCATTGGTTATGCTAGTGTTATTTTGGTTTTAAAGGTTATAAGTATTTTGTTTTTATTTATGTTTGGAAAATGTAAATTAGTCAAATTGTAGACTAAACATTCGAAAATATTAAAAGAATCTCTTTTTTTATATTCAACATTAATTTAATATAAGTTTTATTTAAACTGAACGCTGACGTGCTCAATTTTATGTTTAAATGAATAAATGAAATGAAATTATTATTTTCGGTTCTGAACAATCGTAAAAACGTTCATTGTAGTACTTATTACGTAGTTTTATGTAAATTATTACAATAATATTGATTGCTTACACTTAACCGTTTTACATTATTTTGCTCGACACTGCCTTAAAAGCCATATCATTTTTCCAAATCTCACTTCTAGAACATTATTTTGTACTTTGTCTCTCCACAACGCCTACGCCGAGTTTATTTATTTATCAGGCTAGGTACCTTAATATTTGAAGAGCAGAATCTTCATAAAGCTTTGCAAGAACCTCGAAGATTTATTATTCCCGTCCAAAAATCAAAGCTGAACGAAACCAGATTATTGTGACAAGGCCTAGAACAGTAACACCAAGTTTTGTGTTTAGCAGAGTTAAGATGCGCGCTACATAAGACGTCGCGCGCGTGACGACTATTTGTCGTCGTCAGTTGTTTTCTCATTTACTCTAACAGAGCACTACGAAAGATACTCGTTGTCGAGTAGTCCTTCTCGCGTAGATACAGCCACCCAGACAAACACCCGTTCAGTTCTCGCATCCCTGCAGGACATAAAAATGGAGCGGATCACGTCAACAGGCGTGTGTCTCATTGTAACGATAATTTACATGGTCTCGCCGCGACACACGCGTGTGAAAGTCTCTGACATGTTATTAAAGCTCCTAGAGATTTGAGAACCCATCGAAAAGAGAACCTAGGTATATGTTAGAATTATTTTAACACCTACTTTTAGGGGCGTGAGACATCCATTAATTTGTCAAACGTCATACGCAATTTGATAAACTAAAAAGTTAAACTTCTTAATCACCTATGTATGTCAGACTCATCGATCGTCGACTCTTCGTTCACCATAATCAGCAAGAAAATATTTTGGATTTAATGAAAGAGGTCATATGAGCAGAAACACATTTTAGTCAACTACAAAGGAGTTTACAAATCTTTTAACCTCTTTCAAGTTGTCAATTGAAATTGTTGAACTGTGCTTTTGTCTAAACATTGTTCGTAAATCTGTCAAAAAAGCGCGCTGAAAATACGAGAGAGCCGCTCTTCTCTCATTCCTGTTTAGTTAACTACTGCGATCGTCGATGTTAACCGAACAAATAAGTGGGTAGCACTAACTATACCTAAACACCGCCGACTGGTAATTCCTATCGGAAATGGCTCAAACGAAATTCAAGTCTCATTTCTGTTCATTTTGGCAACAGTTTAATTACTTGATTCCTTTGCGATTAGGCAAGCTCGTTAGGCATGTTTCTAGGCAGAATACTGGTGGTAACCGGTTTACCTGCACTCAGCAGCACCTTTGGTCTTACTGCTAAAATGCAATAAATCACTCAAAATCATTCAAAAACTTTAATCGAGTTCGTATGAAACTATTGGATCACTGTCATTGGGCATACATATGATTCAAAGTAGTTATCAGTGTCTGCTAGGGGTACTGTAAGGCGCTAAATGAATGAATGAATAAATATATATTGTTTTGTTAGTTATTTATCTAAATAATTAACCAAGAAATCCACACATCGTAGACAGTAAAGGTTTTGAAGGAGACTTTTAAGATTGAACTCAAATTTCGTTCTTTATTTCTCGTCATCCTTCATTGCTGTGTGGATTGTCCAGCATTATTTATTTATTTATTTATTTATTTTTAAATTAGTTGACCTGAAAACCCTTCCCTATCATCTTCGATGCCTTCACCACCAACTATGTTCACGTAAAAACTATGTGTATCTTACGAAATCACATGGAGCACACTGTTAAGGTCAGTAAGTATTTTAAGAAACTTGAGGCTTGGTTCCTTTTAAGAAACTTGAGGCTTGGTTCTTTTTAAGAAACTTGAGGCTTGGTTCTTTTTAAGAAACTTGAGGCTTGGTTCCTTTTAAAAAACTTGAGGCTTGGTTCTTTTTAAGAAACTTGAGGCTTGGTTCCTTTTAAGAAACTTGAGGCTTGGTTCTTTTTAAGAAACTTGAGGCTTGGTTCCTTTTAAGAAACTTGAGGCTTGGTTCTTTTTAAGAAACTTGAGGCTTGGTTCCTTTTAAGAAACTTGAGGCTTGGTTCTTTTTAAGAAACTTGAGGCTTGGTTCCTTTTAAGAAACTTGAGGCTTGGCTCTTTTTAAGAAACTTGAGGCTTGGTTCCTTTTAAGAAACTTGAGGCTTGGTTCTTTTTAAGAAACTTGAGGCTTGGTTCCTTTTAAGAAACTTGAGGCTTGGTTCTTTTTAAGAAACTTGAGGCTTGGTTCTTTTTAAGAAATTTGAGGCTTGGTTCTTTTTCGTTAACCTAACTGTAATACTTCGTTGTTTGTGCAGTTCCCTATAAAATAACTTTTGTCTCAATTAATTTAGATGCGCTACATAATTCTATCTGCTGTTCCGTACATTTTATTTTAGCAAAGAACAAGTGAAAATGTGAATGATGGCATGAGTAAGAAAGGAGTGAGGGTTAAGATAACGGCTGCTAAGTGAGTCTCAGTAAATATATAAAAACAATTGTGCCGACCCTCCAAAAGTGGAAAAAGGTAATAAAAAATGTATTTTAAAATGAAACAATTGTTATCGAACTCGGTTTTCTGTGCACACTTGGGCGAAGTCTCGACCCAGCCAAGTTTCACTGGATAATATCAAGTTCTTCAGCTGAATATTGAAATTAGTTGTAGTTCAGGACTTCAGTGCTTACTATTATTATTATATTCACTGGAGACTTCGTTATGTAAAATTGTGCGAAACTCTGAAATTTCTCGGTGCGAAAAGGGATTTCCCGATGGAATATGCAAAAACTCTTCCTTGAGTGGGTATTTTCTTGAATAAACCGTTTCACATTATTATTAAGAAAATTTGTAATATGTGTGTTTTGAAGCTGTTACTTTCAAGTAGGTATTTCTTCCGCCAAACCTGTAGTTCCCAATATCAATTAAAAATGGATTGGGTTGAATTGAAACTATGCTTATTGAACTTCTAGACCTAGAACCATAGAACAAAGAACACTATGTTAAAAACAGGCCTATTTTTTGTATTCGAGTTCTGTATTCGCAGTGCCGTGGATAGAGTTTGTAGATAACTCTAGCTTGGAATCGAACACTAGTACTAGTACTGGCGAACTCTCGTTCTCTGATTGGATTGATAAAATAACTCAACAGTTTATACAACCATTTAAAATGAGACCTTTCGTATTAAATAAAATCATTTTCGTTAAAATTATTTCCGAAAATTCCAGGAAAATTTAAACAGTTTCGAAAATGTATCGTTTTTTTTTCTAATTTTATTAAACTTTAATATAAAAAAATACAAAATATTTACAAAATACAAAATATTTATTCAGAAACTTAAATTACATTATAAACAGTGTTTGAGAACCCCTTTTAAGTAAAGTATTTTACCTGTGGTAGGGGAATCTCGCTCTGCCGCAAACAATAGAATTTGGAACGTACTTTAAGTTAAGCTAGTAGTTATTATACATACTACTTAAATTATAGAGCTTATTATTTACAAAAAATAAATAAATTTTTAATATAGAGGTACACATCGATAAACATTCTTCCACATTATCGGTGAGCAGCATGTTACACGAATTGTGGTTTTATGGCTTCAGTTTATTTTTTTATAGATTCATCAATATTGCTTCTTTTCTTTACATGAGATCTAATACAATTCTGCTTATTATTACAGATAGAAGTACATAGGGTACCTAAGTCAGAAAAAAATATTCTAGGTAGTAATAGCCACCCACCGTTTGTACATGTTTGACAAGATCAATCGATCTGCCTTACTCCTTTTAATAGAGTTTTTACACCATGTTAACTCTGGACATAAACGAAGCTATTCTCTTTTTCTGGATGGCATGAAAAAAGTCAACACGGGCTGCTGTATAGATTTCTGAAGCGCTACAATAGCACTTCAGTCCCATTAGATGCCTGAAAACGTTATTATGTCACTCTGTTACCATCGTGTGATTTATTGGCATTAATCTGTCCAAAGTTGTCATGTGTAGAAATACTGACGAAAAAATTTGAAAATGGTGACTACATGCGTCAGACAAGCAGTAAAAAATTTCCTTGCTATCATGTAGCCAACTACACACAATGATCTTCTCTGCCGCTCTATGTCAGTATCGTCCTTTAGGTTTGAGGTTACGAAATGTCTCAAGTACTTAAAGCTCTCTACTATTTTTATATTTTACCCGCCAATGCAGACTTTAAAAATGTTCTCCGTCCCCTTCACAACAATTTTTGTCATTTTGGCGTCATATAAGGTGCTACGTTATTGGTTTACTAAGCCGAAAGAGGGTTGTTGTGCACCCAACTGATCCGCATGGTTGATTTTTAGAAATACGTTGTTTTAAGTTTTCATAGTAAAGAAAAAACTTTACTCATACGCTTAGAAAAATCACGACCCTATCATTTACGCAAAACACACGTAAGGCCAGCCAATTTGCCGCAAATTTTAGGGCTCCTTTAACTAGGCTGCCTTTTTGTACTAGATTTACCTTAGTTTATAAGAATTATAAATTAATTTTCATGTATAAATAAAGAATAAACTCATGCTAAAAATTAAACTAGGCACGTACGTAGCACTTTTTAAAATTTTTCGATTTTCTAGCATACCTACCTACGTTAGACAGCGCGGAGAACACACCGGTAGCTCACCTACCCATGTACCTATCTAGTAATATTGCTGTACCTATTCATTGGTGCTGTGCTTGATGGGTTGTACATAAGGTCTCATCCAACTACCACCACCATCAATTTGACACCTCTATGTACCTACCTGCTAGGTACTGCATTCCGTGACACAGTACCTACCTACCTACCTTCATAGTAAAAACAAAGGCACCTTTGCTATTAGCCTTATTAAGTTGTCAATTAATTTGTTCTTATCCTGTTGTGTCTTTCTTTCTTTTTAAGTTCCGTTTGTTTAGCCCCTTGTGTAGGTGGGTAGGTAGGTACATGTCTACTCTCTTGTTAATTTGTTTTTTTTCTTATTTAGGTATTTTTGTATTGTATGTTTAATTTATTGTTTGTAAGTTATGTACTATTTCTGTTCAGTGCTGTATCAGGGTCGTGTTCGTTAATAAATGTTTCCCTATCTCTTTCTCTACCTACCTACCTAATGAAGATTATTTATCGGGTATTTATCGCGTAACTTTTATTAAAATATCGATAAAAAATCTTTATTGGGTACCTACGTAGACGTAAGGGAGGAGGGTGGACCACCCCCTTTCCGCTTAGTACACCAATAACGTGGCACCTTATAGATAAGATCGTGATTCTTAAGCCTATTCCTCACAGGTAGCAAGGAACTTTGTCAACCCTTTGATCGAAGGGCTGAGCAGAACCATATCATCAGCGTAACTCAAGTCGTTGACATGCCTGCCATCCAATCTGAGCACCATTATACTCCTCAGCTCCTCGACCAAACAACTGACGTACAAGTTAAAAAGATTAAGAGAAGAGAGCCACCCCTGACTCACTCCGTAAGAAAGTTGGTATTCCGATAGCTCAGCTCCCCACCTGACGCAGCTGCTCTGATTCTGGTACCAGAATTCAAGAAGATCAACAACATCAGCCGGGATTTCCGAATCATCTCGCAACTTTTAGCATCTTTAACATTGTGATATCAAGTTCCTCATCGATCCTGACTGTTGCTGGTCCACAGCTGGTCAAAGACACTAGTTATGGAGCCATCCTAACTACTGAACTTATGTTTCGAACAATTGACGAGGAGACGATGCATTGTCAGTGCACAGGTTTTAGGTTTAGAGTGTTAAGAACGTGCTGGTAAATTTTAAAACAAGGTAGAAACTAATTATCTATTTAAGTACTCTTGCAACCATCACCATCTTAAATCTATTTTCGAAATAAATACTTTTTATTATTAAAACAATATTAGCCGACTACGACCACCTACAACTACTGATCCGATGTTGCTGATGACAACCCGTTCGTTATTATTTTTCGAGTCAAATGCTACCTCTATACGAACAAAATCGATACCTATGACAAATGTTACATCCTTACAGAAAGGTCTCTTATTTTATGATTTTTGCTTTTTACTTACTTCTTAATTCATTCACAAAGTCCCTTTTCTTATTTATACCAAAGTATACATTCAAAATAAGTAATAACCTCCAGAACCGTTAACGTAGCTGCATTCTCAATTAATAATGCAGCTATATTAATTACTCAAAGCCCATTGGATGATGGATTAGCAGATAATTCGTGTCAATTTAGTTCGAACCTAACATGCACAGTGTAATAGGTATGAACCTACCTACTATTGACAATACTACAGTGCTTTGAGAGGAGCATAGTAGTGTAAGTCCTTATCGGTGAGATATACTCGTACTTTTGTATTCCTAATTGGTGTTCTTTAGGTCAAGTTATTTCATTAGTTTGTTTGACACACATAGGGACTTCTAACTTAAAAGGTAACATTGATGACTGTACTCCTGGACACGGAATATAACCCTTAACTTACAAGTAGGTTTGCCATGTATAAATTATCCTCAACCAGGCGGACCCAGGACTCATCAATGGTTTCACGATCAAGATCATAAAAACCTTCGCCTGATAGTCATCAAAATAGACACGAAGAAAAGTACTCACCCAAATAAGGTATAGCATTTAGCAGCCCCTTCTGTGCCAGACTCATGCTCAGGTCGCATTCCGCACTCGGCAGTAAGTAAGCAGTCGAGTTGCTGACCAGAACTCCTGCCACGAAGCCTGTGAAGGCGGTCAAGAGGAGCTTGATGTGGAACCGGCCGAATTTGCAGGCTTTGTACGCGGAGTTGATCTCTTGCATAGGGAGACGGGACCTAGGTGGCACGTGGTCATCTGGAATTGAACAATACAGATTGTTTACTTATTTTTATAAACATGCCTTACGTAAGTTTTTAGACTTCTTTATCCGACATCGAAGTTGGCCTCCGATGACAACGGGCAAGAGAATTTTTTGTACTAGGGATTTTGTGTCCTCGCTTGTCTTTATTTGGTGTTCGGGTAGATGGCCACAGAACTTTTATTTGTGGACTTTATTAAATTGTTGTTCCCTTTTTAGGATTTCGAAGATCGGAGATCGGTTTCGAAACCCTTATGGCATCGTTTTTTCTGTCCTTTTTTCCGTCTATCTCAGTAATTAAATATCAACAGTATTATCTCAGCAACTAGATCAGCAAATAACGTGAAATTATAATAATAGTACATTTCGTGCGCCTGTATGTACAGATAAAAAGAAAACAAAATGAAAATAAATGAAAAATTATAATAAAATTTTTCAGTACAAATTGTGATGTCGAAATTTTATCTTGACCTACATTGCCAAGTGGGGTATTAAATGAAAGGTATCAATTTGTACATTTCAAATCTGTATTTGAAATTTCTGTAGATTTCATACATTTTGAAATATTTTGAAAAAAGTCGATAATTTTACTATTAACTCCCTGTACTCCGAAGTTTGCAAACCGATACATCTGAAATGGTGAGGATGGTGGTACCTTTCATTTTAGGTATTCATCATAATTACATATGTTTATCAAAATCTCTAACCGGTACCTATACTACATGTTGGTATACTTGACAACCGTTCGAAATCCTCGGCGCGCGAGCCACACTCGCACTTGACGGATCTTGTTTGACCATGTCGGCGAATACAGCTTCTCCGACCGGTTTTGAAGACTTTTTAATCGTCCTTATTAGGATCCATTCCTTCAGATGGTGGGATTGGGCAAGTTGGTTTTGCAGCATTTATATAGTGATGTAGGCCTTTACACATTAGGTTTTTAAGGACTAATAATGGACGGCCATCTGTGAGGTACCGTTACACACTTTCCGGCAGAAAGCGCTGACTCTTTATTTTTGGTCAGAGTTCATCTTATTTGGTTCAGTAGTAAGAAACACAAGGCTGGATGACGTCAATCAACCAATGCCTGAATGACGTGTGCACTTCACGTCATTCAGGCATTGGTTGATTTTTTTTTTATTTTTTTTATTGATTGATTGAGCTTCGGCTTCTTGGGAGGCGGACTGATTAGGGCGAGGGGGGACTCAGGTGCTGGCGTGGTGAGGGTAGGAAGCGGTGAGCGTGCCGACCTGCTGCTCCAGTGCCCAAAGGAACTGGAGATGTCCATTTTACACTACTTTACTTTTCTGTTTGTCAGTAAAAATCTTTTATTTTCATTTTACATTTAACTGATTAACTACACTACCCGCACAAAATGAGGTCACGATTTAGCAATTGCAATGCAGCACGTCTTTCGTAAAATATTAACGCTTAATAATCATTATTCAGGACACACAACAAAATTCAAAATCCCTGGTCATGGAATTTCATTCAAAATTTCATTTTTAGACGAAGCTTGAAAGGCTTGTCATCGTGCTTGCCCCGATGCTGCTCTCCCAAAATCTCCTATGTCGCAACGGCAATGGGACAGGCCTCTGTGTGAGTTGACACGGAATTGTTTTTTACAAACGTGCTCCAACTCTGCGGATCGTGCTCGTCTCCTGGCCGTTTCTAAATGGGAGTCAGGACATTGGTTGCAAGCAATGTGTTGCGCGCCTCATCAATGCCAGTGCGGTACTGCTGTCGAACAGCTTGGTCATCACGGGTTGTCGTGTACTAGGGCCGCCGCCGGTCGGATATCTCACCATGCCAGCCTTAATTACATCATCTGACGGGCCTTTGTCATCGCTAATGTGCCTATCAGCTGTTCTCTAACCGAATAGTCTATAGCATGACAATGGTAAAAGGCCCGACGGTATGACACGGTATGTAGCCCCATGAGATTTGGGGGGGCCCATTGTGTGGGTCGCTACATGCGTCGACACACTTGCGCCTTCCCATATTCTGAGGACATCCGTGAGAGCTGGTGCGGCGGCAGATTTGGCCGAGGATATTTCTTTTATTCTTCAATTATCTGAGGGCCTGGTCTAATCGACGCTTGACCCGAGAGCTGTTGAGTATCTGACGCAGCGCATTAGCATTGCCATGGGTACAGCGGGGCAATGCAGCCACCGTCTTGGGGACTCTTCCGACTGGTATGGATCAGTTGGGCTACCTGTTAGATTGTTTGCAATAGTCTGCAGTTAGCTTAATTGTTTTAATTGTAAATACTACTAGTACTAATTTAATTTTTAAAAAAATATAAAGAATTGGCTATAGATAGGTACTACCTGGTTATTATACTACAATCAAGTTTTCTCACAAACCTATATACTCGTAAACAGTAAAGCCAAAAACATATAAATCATCTAGTACCTATCCACGTACTTGTTAGCGCAAACTTCTCCGTATAATATGAAAAATGAAATGACGAAAAATAATTAACCTTAATAATGGCAATAGACCTTTTGTTACCTTTTGAAATGTGATTAATGAATAGGCTTACAACTTTATCAAACAAAGAGATTTAGAGCAATCGAAAACGAATTGTTTTGAAAGGTATTAAGGTCTGTTTTGACATAAATTAAACTTTGGCTGTGCTTTGCTAAGTTTTAATTTTTGCAACCTAAGGGTCACTTAAATTTCTGCCAAAGGAAAGACTCTACGTTCATATACGCGTATCATGTTCTAAATCCAAAGACATGCTGTCTTGTATTAAAAATAAGGTTTTTGAGGGTATCTTTGTATTAATAATGACCCAGAGCCTTAAACTCTGAAATAAACTATTTAAATTTATATAATATAATATATGTTTTTTTAACGGCAATTGCCATAACAAAAAAAAATACAATCTATTTATAAAAACAAATTAGAACTAGTATTTACAATTGAAACAATTAAGCTTACTGCAGACTGTTGCAAACAATCTACAGGTAGCTAGGTTGTTTAAATGTATTACATTTGCCTAAAATATTAAACTAGATAATACTAGGGCATGTTGTGCATGCTGCGGCATCCCCTAAATGTGGAAACACATAGTTCTTAAAATCCTGCAATGTATATTATTAGCTTCTAAGTGGTTCCCACGTAGGATGCCCTTTTTAATATATAAATAAATAGATTATTTACTTTGGCGGCCTTAACTAAATTACCATGGCTAATACAATTATTTAAACCTTCTAACAGTAATATTTCAATTGGAGCAGCCGTCAATTTTCTTATAAATAAAAAAGTCTCCAGCTTTAACTAATTTTACCAAGTCGGCTCCGTTTTCTAGCTGGATTTTCCAGGATTAATATTCGAGTAGTCATTCCGTTTTCAATTATAAATGAATAAGCAGGTCTGATTGGTTAGCATTCGTTAGCAATCTTGTATTTATCAAAGGAATAATCAAAGAGAAATATTCATACACGAAAATCTACAAAACATGATTTATATATTCAGATAAATAACATCATATAAGATAGTAATAAATCTGTCTCTCGGGTCTATAATTCTACACATACCTTGTATACATCGACTCCATACTATTCAAGAAGGCGAGTCAATATTTTTAAATTATTGGTTCTGTAATTCGTGTAATTCGTTTGTACTTCGCTTCTTGGGATAATGTTGGATTAGGTACTTATAGCATGAATAAATTATTTGTACTCCACCTTTCTAAATTAAAGTTTGGACGAACCTTACCTACCCTGTTTTGTAATTGTAACTTATGAAAGGCAAAATTACTGAAAATATGTAGATGATCGGCAGATAATTATTATGAAATAAACTCTTATGTACTTTTAATTAGGAGCACTGAGCAAGTGTGTAACCACGTGGTAAGCAGGAGACGTGACTGACGACGTTGAAAATTCTATAAAAGAAGACGGACAGATTGTGTAGGCATTTGAAATTTCTGAAATATTCCTTTTCAGGGACTTCTTGGAGATTGTATGCATTTTTGGAGATCATGCAATTTGTCTAAATTGAGCTCCAACATCCAAACCGCCTGACTTAAAAGTAATATGTTCCTATTTCCAACACCCCTAGAAAAAAATATCTCATCCCAACGCGTCCCAGGCGTCCTGGCCCATTACCCAACAAAACGAGCTCATAGTGGCACATTACCTTTATTGTAAAGACTAAGTCATACCCACTTTCAACACGAGTTTCCACTTTTAATGAAACGCAATATCTAATATGATCCGCAATGCACAGTACAAGAGAAAGCAATTTGAACTTCCGACACTGCTAACAATGTCTCTATGACAGGTGATACGAGAATAGCTGGTACGCTGTAACACGTACTGTGGATCCAAACGTTTGTGTTTTGTTTTATCTTGTTGTTCCGAGGCTAGACTCATTCCAATGATGTGTTTTCCAAAACGAATAAGAAACCCCTATTTAAAGAAAACGCTTCAATCCCTTAGGTACAAGTTTTCAAGTTCAGTAGCCACCGATATTTTTATCTCTACAATATTTGTAGGTTTATAAACTCTATACATCGAACCCGCTGACACAACCCGGCAGGTTGGTGTGACATTTCAGAGTAACTACCTATGAATATTGTAGGCCGCTGACAGTTTTTTGTCAATTTTTCGGCGCGGTGCCGGCGGGCCGACAAGTTGACGAGGAGCTTTGGTGTGTAGACTTTTTCAGGACGAGTTTGACGCGGAAATATCTATAGCTCTATTGTTACCCAGATATTGTTTAAGCAATGTGTTATTTATTCTGTTTAATTTTTATAATGATATAATTATGTTTGTATATTATGTGTGTGTTTATTCATTTAATGTGTCTGAAGAATATTCATTCATTTATTGTATTAATAGTTAAATTTTTGGTAGAGAAGAGCAAATATTAACAGCTTTTAGAATTTGTAAAAATGCTCCGATAACTCTCTCTTGACTGCCCAATAAGGATGTTTAGTGAGTTCCGAACATTATGCCCAGGATATACCGTCTTATCTTTACAAGACAAACACACAACGAGCAAAAATCTGACGTACTATCTGATGTTTACTCACAAAATGATTAGCTTCTACGCAATGAGCTCAAACAGTAGCACAACTGTGTCACAAGACAACTATTTGGGAAAATACAAATTTTATCGTGATTGTCTAAACTCTAAACACTCATTTTTGTTAAACTTATGAGTACCTATTTTTGTACACAAAATGAAGTAGGTATATGTAGGTTAAATAATGAGTAGAAGAGAGTGAGAATCAATTTGGGTATATTTTTCGTTATGCTGAATGGAAACGGATTTTGATTATTAAACTTTTGAAACCATTATTAAAACTGAAGTCATTTACAACGGCATATTTACCTATAATTAAGTTTTGAGCTTGCCAACATTTCGTACATCAAGGAAAATACCCCGATTATGGTCAATATCCCGATTTAGATGATTCTATTCGTTGAAAAAAAGATCTACTAAAGTGGCCCTATAAAACTTTTATTACTGAGAAAAGAGTATAGCTAATTAAAATATTTTCATAATTCGAAATAATTAGTATGTTTATTTTTTTAGTAAAAACATTAAATTCGCTTCAAGTAACGTCTTTTATGCCTAAAAATATTACAATACGGCTGACAAATGAATTTTATCAAGGTGAACCATGTGGATTTACGTCATATTGCAGGCCCCATGACGCATCTTACACGCAAACTTCAGACGCTCTAAAGCAACAATTTAGCAACAAGCTAGTTTTAGTTGGTAAAAAATAAATCGTAAAATACAAAAGGTATTGTTTTGACCTAGCCGCCTTCACAGTTCTGTATCACCCACTGCTGTATTATGTAAAACAGCCTACTTCACGTTAGGTACAACACAGATACGGCAGAATTAAATCTTGTAATTCTGCGAGAATATCTAAGGTGCTTTGTGTTACGGAGGTAATCTGTTATTTTATAGCTACAGGAATTATACAAAAATTCAGCATTATCCTCATTGCCTTGTGTTGAGAATTAAACAATGTTCAGTCGAGCACATTTTAAACAAGAGTAGATCTGTTTTATTTCTAGAAATACTTCCTACAGCCGTTTGTTCGTACGCCGATGAAACAATCAGTGATCAAATATATTGCCATGCAAATAGTTCTATCTCCGCATTGACGTAAAGAAGAAGTTTGATCATTGATTAGTTAGGCTGCGAACGCACTGACAGGCGGCTATTATAGAAACGATCAGCATATAACTAGCTGTCAGTATACTAGAAAACAATTCAAAACAATTCTGCTTTTTGTTTTGAATTGTGATAGATTTATATGTTTATGTTAAGGGCGATATATATTGGTCTGATCATTTCCCGCTGGTAATTAAATGTAATTTAGATGTTGTGAGGCAGACGAACCAACTTAAAACATTTAGTTGTAATTAAATATTATGGGAAGACAGAACCACAGGGCAAATAAGTACCTTAAAATAAGTAACTTAAAATTAAAAAGTATAGATTTTGCTCAACAATTTCAAATGTTCTGTAATGTTAACTGTTTTGATTCCCTACATTTGCAAACAATAGATAAATTATATGAATATATTATAAATGTGCTATGTGAGGCTGCCACTGAATCTAGACTGACCCTGAAAAGATGTAAGGGTAGAAAAGTCGTGGCAGGGTGGAACAAGCACGCAAGTGAATCACACTTGAGTGCTAGGTCGAAATATCCCATATGGGTGTGGCACGGTAAAACTGGTTGCGGCCCAATTTATGACGACATGGTTCAATCGCGTAAGACCTTTAAAAGTAGGCTATAATGGTGACAAAACCATCAGGACCAAATCAGAATAGACCTGCTAGCAAATTATCATTCTAAGGCGGATTTTAAAAGTTTCTGGAAATGCACGTCAAAATTAAATGTGAGACCTGGTACTCCAGTGAGCGTCAATGGTGCATCCACTCCTGTAGAGATTGCGAATGTCTAGAAAGATTATTTTTATGTTCAGTCTCCTCTAGGACCACCATGCCGAGGGTGTGCTACTGAGAACCGGAGTGTCCAGCGGATTAAAACCATAATTCTGGCCAAAGACGTCAGAGCCACGATTAATTAAATGTAACAGGAGGCTATTCGCCTGGGCACGATGGGCTCAGCATCGAGCACCTGAAGCATGCTGGTGGCCACCTCCCTCGAGTACTCGCTATGCTGTATAATGTATGTATAAGTAATTCTTACTTGCCTGCCGAACTGATGCGGACGCTGGTGGTGCCAGTCGTGAAAAACAAGACTGGAGATATGTCTGAAAAGTCTAACTATAGACCCATATCGTTGGCTTCGATTGTGGCCAAGATACATGACAATGTGCTAAATTCTCACCTAAACAAGCAATTGCGGTTGAACGATGCTCTATTTGGGTTTCGTTCTGGACTCTCAACCGAAACAGCTATTCTTAGCTTAAAGCACACTGTTAAGTACTACACGGACAGGCAGACACCTGTGCGTGCCTGTTTCCTGGACCTTTCGAAGGCCTTCGATATGGTTTCTTATGATGTACTCTGGGACAAGTTGAACGACGCGGGCCTTTCGCCCGAGCTGGTATCACTGTTCAGGTATTGGTACCTAAACCAGCAGAACTGAGTGAAGTGGGCGGGCTTTTGGACACATATGGGCAGGAGTGCAGGGTGCGGCTGGGCGGATTGAGTTCACACTTCCTTCTTCTGCCTGTATGTAAAGGCGCTGATTGAGCGACTCAGCACCATGCCTGTGGGATGCCACGTTAATGGGGTGTGTAAACAACCTTAGCTATGCCTATGACATGGTGCTGCTGGCTCCCTCAATTGGTACACTCCGAAAGCTTCATCCTGTATTTGAGTTCTATGCTGCATCACATGGACTTAGATACAATGTTAAAAAGTCGGAGTTCATGGTTTCAAAGGCGGCACCAAGTGTCCCTTATTTGTTCCATCGGTAACAGGAATTGGCGTGCCTCTCAGAAGAATGTTTAACTTTAAATACCTAGTACACTTGGTGACCTAAAGGACACCGATGAAATGGAGAGGGAACGCAGAGCATTGTCAGTCAGGGCGAACATGCTGACCCGCAGATTCGCACGTTGTAAAGATGCGGTGAAGGTTACCTTATTCAGAGAATACTGTACATCATTTTACTCAGCGAGTCTGTGGGTCAGATATACCCAAAAAGCTTACAATGCTTTGCGGGTCCAATATAACAACGCGTTTAGGTTGCTGTTGCAACTACCGCGATTGTGCATTGCCTCGGCTATGTTCGCTCAGGCACAAACCGACACTTTCGATGCCACATGGCGAAAAAAGTCGGCGTCACTGCTCAACAGAACCCGCGGGAGCAACAACAGCATCCTAACCGCAATAGCTGCGAAATTTGACTGTCCTATAATGTATAAATTGGTCCAAAAGACAAAATCATTAATTAATTTTAAGCACTAACCATAGTTACAAGCCGACTAACACATTGGACTTTGAAATTGTCTTAATACGTAAATTGAATGATTATTATATTTCAGGGGAGAGTGGGTACGGAATCGGATTTGTGACAGCTTTTAATTTTGTGAATTTGTCACGCTGCCAAGGTAGCCAATGAGTGTTTTCCGCATGGTTATACCGTCGCATAATTTCTAGACGTGATTTCTATACCCCTTCCTACCCCCTACCTACCCTACCCCATGTAAACCCACCCTTACAAAGCTTCGTATTTCACGTCAAGCCGAGGCATATGTGTTTGACAGGACGCTGGCCTGCATTTTGGGACCGCAACCAAAAAGTGATTTATTAAACGTAAAGCTTGGACCTAGCGAGATTTATTTCGTCTGTGGCCAAGGTTGAAACGAACTCGTTGTTTTTACAATTCGTTAGTTTGATATATGCATGCATTTTGTAATTTGTCTAGATAAAGGTACCTAACAAGCTACCTTTATCTAAAACAACTATAAAGTTAGCGTGCACCAAGTGATCACACTTGGTGCACGCTTACTCTAAATAAATTTTGAATTACCGTATTGAACCTTGAATAATTTAATTAAAATGGTTTTTATAAAGACCCTGACATTGCAGCTCTCAAGAGTGGTTTATTACGAGGAAACGCCTTAATTTGTTTATAATTTTTGTAATGACGTATCATTGAAACGAATTAGAACTAGTGTTTAAAATTTAAAACAATTGAGCTAAATCTTTATAAATATGTATAAATAAAAAGAGAACTTGGAAAATGATTACAACCAGTTCTATGTTAAAAATGTTAAATCTCGTACCTAACTTTAGTACCGTAAGAGTAAAATAGTGCCCATTTACAGCAGACATATAACAATCTTCGACTTGTCAAAATATACATGATATATTTTGACAAGTCGAAGATTGTTATATTTATCACAATAAAAACATTATTATTGTGATATAAAGGTATATCATCATTGCCAATAAATGACTTTATTCTTATTCTTTATTCTTAAATGAAACGGAAAACGAAAACTTACCCCTTAAACCTAAATCCGGTAAACTAATTTCACTCATGTTCACTTTATAGTAGGTTTGTAAATTTCCACAATCACCACCCTGCTGCCTATCATATCAGCTGTTCACAACTATTCATTTCTATAATCTTTCATCTCCGCGTAATTAGTGTTCCGCAAATTGGTGATCCTCTTTATGCGGAAGGAACCGCATTTACGCATACACAATCGTTTATTTGGACAATAGACAAAAACTAAAGTCAATAATAAACGGGATATTTACCATTTGTGTTGTTTTGAGGTTTCTAATTTATCAGCACAGGTTTATGCACCATGATCACGGAATACATAACTGAAGTCGCTACGAGTGAGCTTTTATTGGCAGGTATGAGTATAATACCGATCTACCCTCATCCTAATAAATAAAAACACTCAAATGAAATAAAACGAATTATACTTTTATTATAGCAACCTACTCTTAAAATAAATAAACAAAAATAAATAGTAATGCTGGACATTCCACACAGCATCATATAGCCCCAAGCTGGGCAAGGTGCAGCAACTTATGCAGAAGGAATGACTATGCCTTACAAAGTGTATTGCCATTTTTATTTGTTGTTTTCTTAAAATGGTCATAATTGTCTTATTAGGATTAGTTTTCTGTGCTATTTGGCCACAAATAATCATTATTTTTTTATTATTAAGTTTGCATAATCACACTCACACAATTCACACACACCACTCATACTTTCCTGAAATACTTATACAAAAACTCAGTAGCTACCTCAACCTCATTCATATGTTACTTCTACACATAAATTATATTACATATACCTTTATTTATTATATTAACATAATTAAGCCAAATAACTTAGACTATTGTCTAGCAAACCACGGAACAATTTTCAAAGAATATTGCTATGGATAGTTCCCTTCTACATTTGAAAGAAATAGATGAAATTGATATGGCTTTCGCTGTGCAATGTGATATTGATGATCTTTCACAAAATTCATCAATAAAAGATGGGGATCTTACCATCATATCTCAAAATATTAGGAGTGTGTATACAAATATATATGACTTTGTTATAAACCTTACCTCGTTAAGTTTTGATCCTGATATAATAATTTTAACCGAATGCCGACTAAATTCTAACAAACTGATTCCTACTCTTTCCAACTACTCTTCACATGTAACACTGCGTCAATTAAATCAGAATGATGGTGTTGTGACATATGTAAGAAATGGAATAACTGTTAAAAGTGTTCGAGAGGTGACTCTCGAGCATTCTTGTTTACAAATTGAAACTCAAAATTGCATTATACTTGGTATCTATAGGTCACCTTCTAATATCAACATAGATATATTTATACAATCTCTCAACTGCTACCTGGAAACGTTAAAATCTCATAAAAACCTAATACTTACGGGGGACATAAATATAAATATTAAACAAAAAGAAAATGAACTGAATTATGAGCGATATAATAGATTAAATTACTTAAATATGCTAGCTATGCATAACTTGTTGCCGGGACATACATTTCCAACCAGAACAAGTTCTGGTACGTGTCTTGATCACTTTATGATCAAGATTAATAAAGGAAATGTATCAGCTGGAATTGCTGTTCTTAACACTACTATCACTGACCACTCAATGATATTTTTGAGCTTATCATCTCAACATAGTCAAAACACTAAATACAAAAGTAAAACAGTTACAGATTTCGATAAAGCTCTACTGGACTTGGCTGAGAAGAACTTATCTGAACTTTTAGTTTTCACTGACCCTAACGCTATAATAAATGTACTTATAAATAGAATAATCGAATCCCTACAAGCTAATACTAAAGTTGTACTCATTCCAAGCAGTAAAAGAATCATCAAGCCATGGATAACTGCGGGTGTATTGAATTGCATCAGAAATAGGAATAAAATGCAAAATAAAGCAAAACTAGATCCACACAACAAGATTTTGAAATTAACATATGTCAGATACCGTAACTTCTGTAATAATCTTATAAAGAAAAATAAACTTAACTATGAAAGAGAACAATTAAATAGAAGCACATCTAATTCTAAAAAACTATGGGAAAACATAAAATCAATTGCGCATCTAAATCAAAATAAATCAGACAACACAAAATTATTAAATATGAAGAATACACCTATTGAGTCAGTAAATTATGTCAATTCTTTTTTTGCCAGCATTGGACAAAATTTAGCTAATGACATTTTATTACATTCTGATCTTCAAAATCCTAGAACACTAGAATCTACCCTTACTAATTCTTTTGTACTGCTTGAAACAGATTGTAATGAAGTTCAAGATGTTCTCATTAACCTTAAATCAGATAGCGCTCCTGGCTGGGACAATATTCCAACCAGTTTTCTAAAACTTGCTAAACAGCTAATTGTGCCTATTATTTGTCATTTGGCCAACCTATGTTTTAAAGAGGGAATCTTCCCTGCTGTATTAAAAAGGTCTATTATTACCCCTGTATACAAGAGTGGAGACAAGGAAGATGTTAATAATTACAGACCAATTTCAGTGCTGCCAGCAATATCCAAAATATTAGAAAAATTGTTAAACTCGAGGCTGATTAAATATCTAAATAAATACGAATTGTTATCAAACTCACAATATGGATTCAGAAGTGGTAAATCGACGGAAGATGGTGTAGTTGATTTAAGTTCCTATATTGTTGACAACGTTGACCGGGGTAAGAAATGCCTAGCTATTTATCTTGACCTCAAAAAGGCGTTTGATACAGTTTGTGCATCAATCCTTATGAGAAATCTAGAAAGTATTGGTATCAGAGGTACATCATATAAACTCTTTGAAAATTACTTGAGTAACCGTACCCAAAGTGTCAAAATGGGTGATTACGTCAGTGATGATGAGAATGTCTCTTTTGGTGTCCCGCAAGGGAGTGTATTGGGTCCCACATTATTTCTTATTTATATCAACAATCTTACCAATCTCAAGCTAGACAATGGGAAAATATTTTCCTATGCTGACGACACCGCTGTTGTCTTTGCAAATGACACATGGAATAATGTTCATACTGACGCTGAAAAGGGAATGGCCCAAGTCGCTTGCTGGCTTAGGGATAACCTATTAACTCTTAACATTCAAAAAACAAAATATATGTGCTATACAATTTACAACTCAACTCAACCTGACAAAGATTTTGGAATAAAAATACACAAAACAACAGATTTAGGAAACCACATTAACTGTACGTGTTCTATCATAGATAAAGTGTCAACATATAAGTATCTCGGAGTTATGATTGATCAGAAACTAACTTGGTATTCGCATATAGAAGCACTTGCTGCAAGAATTAGGAAACTTATATATATATTTAAAACTCTTAGACATGTAGCTCAAACAAAATTACTCAATAGAATTTATAAGTCATTAGCTGAATCTATTAAAAGGTATTGTGCCCCCGTATGAGGAGCAGCAGCTAAAACAACATTTTTAGAAGTAGAACGAGCGCAGCGATCGTTGCTTAAAGTTATGTACTTCAAACCATATACATTCTCAACTGAAACATTATATTTAACCAGCGGAATGTTAACCGTAAGGCAGATTTATTTATTTATTTATTTATTTATTTATTTATTTATTTAAAGGAAAACCAGCAGCACATACAAAAGCTTAGAATTAGGAAAATAAAAACAGAGGGCTATTAAAAGGTTTTCACGAGTAAGAAGAATAGTAGATACATAAAAAAGTGTGAACAAGCAAAGTGAACAGATCACCTACAAAATTACAATCAACTTAGTACACACAAAGAAATAATATAATAAATGAGAGAACAACAAAAGAAAAACTAATTATAATAGCAACAAAAATGCAACAAAAATGTTGATCGACCATCCGCACTAAATTACTCGCATGCCAAGATCGAGTCATCCTCATCATCCTCGCCGGATTCTGAGAAAAAGTCAGAGCTCAACCGCCGTCTCACGGAGTTAACGCTGGAACAGAAGAGGTCCAGATCGATTTGCTTAGAAAGTTTATTAAATTGGTCGCCAACTCGCCACAAATAGGAGTTCTGACGATAATTCGTTCTAACTATCGGTGTATTAATGATTTCGTTAAATCTGACCCTTTTTCGGGGAACATTTAGTGATATTTTGTTCAGAAGTTCGGGGCAATTAATATGGTTGTTTGTGATTTTCAGCAAAAATAGCAGGTCGCTAATTTCACGCCTTTTGGTCAGAGGAAGCATGTGGAATTTACGGCAAATATCTATGTAATTAGACGAACTATACGGGACCTTAAGACGAAAACAAAGATATTTTATAAATTTGATTTGTATCCGCTCGATCCTGTTGATATAGATATCATATCGTGGACTCCAGACTTGAGAAGCGTATTCGAGGATGCTGCGTACATATGTGCAGAATAAAATTTTGAAAGTTTTACATCTATTAAAGCTGCCTGAGCTTCTCATTACAAAACCCAATGATTTTGACGCTTTGTTAATAATAGAGTCGATATGAGAGTCGAAGAAAAGATTTGAATCATGCAGCACACCCAGGTCTCTAATAACATTACAGTCCTGCAGAATCTGGTTTTTTAGACGATAGACAGACTGGATTTTTGTTTTTTTACGCGTGAAGGTAACTGCTGAACACTTGAACGGATTTAGATCCAGTTTGTTTTCATCACAATAGGCATCAAGTCGATGCAAATCAGCCTGCAAATCTAGTACATCCAAAGGCGTGTCAATAATTTTAAATATTTTCATGTCATCAGCAAAGGAAAGTAGGCGACTGTTAACAAAACAGGTAGAAATATCATTAATAAATATAAGAAAAAGCAGGGGCCCGAGGAGCGATCCTTGGGGGACCCCACTAGGGATAAGAACCCAGCTGGATACATAATTATTGACAACAACAGCTTGAGACCTATTGCAGATGTACGACGAAAACCATCGGAGCAAATTCCCTCTAATACCCATCCTAAGTAATTTGGACAAAAGAAGTTTATGGTCAATCCTATCAAAGGCCTTGCTGTAATCGGTGTAAATTACGTCAACCTGGTGGCCACTATTCATTGATTCAGATAAGAACTCGTTGAAGATGATGAGGTTTGACACAGTCGACCGCCCTTTGAGAAAACCATGCTGGAATGGGGAAAAGGATTGATGAAGTGCGGAATAGATCTGATTGTATACAATCCTTTCAAAGATTTTAGCAATTATACAGAGCTTGGAGATGGGTCTATAGTTACTTACCTCTGATTTAGGGCCCTTTTTATGTATTGGCGATACAAATGCAGATTTCCAAAGTTTGGGTACGGTGCTAGAAGATATAGATTTATTAAACAGAAGTGAAATAGGAATGTGAATTGATTGGGCACATGATTTAAGGAAAACAGGGCTAACGTGATCCGGACCAGCAGATTTAGATAGATCAAGGCTAGAAATCAATTTAAGCACCTCATCAGGATCTATCTCAATATTAAAAATATCACATTCGGTAGCCTCGGCAGAGACTATTGAGTCGACATTATATGAATAAGTGCCAGAGGGAGCAAGAAACGTGGAATAAAAATATTTAGAAAAAGCTTCACTAATTGTTTCCCCTGTAGAAACAGAGGTGTCCAAATAACTAAGATGGGTAGGTATACCATTTGATTTGGAACGGCTTTTTATGTATGACCAAAACATTTTTGGGTTTTGTTCGATACCATTCTCAATGGATGATATGTAATCAGTAAAACATTTATCCTCTAACAGTTGGATACGATTACGTAGAAGTTTATATGTAGATAAGTCAGATAGTCTGCCATATGTTTTATATTTTCTAAAATGTTTATATTTTTCTTTAATTAGCTTGATGAGCGCTGGGCTAAACCATTTGGGGTAAGAATTGTCACTAACCAACCTAGACGGGATATATTGGTGTTTAAGGTGATCTAGAATTGAATAAAAAAATTTAGCTGCCTCCTCAAGCGAACGCGAATTAAATTCAGCGTTCCAGTCAATACCCGAGATCTTATTGTCAATAGATAGATAGTCACCCTTGTTATACAAGTATTTTAAATAGGATTGAGATTTTAAGCAAGGTATATTAAGGAAAGAAGCTCCGATAAGAAGAGCTTGATGGTGTGGGTCGATGGGCACTAGGGGGTCAAAGCATTCAGCTACGACGATGTCTTCGTTTGATAAAACCAGATCCAAAATTCTGCCCTTCGAGATGTTACGGATACCATTAAACTGACGCAGGTTATGAGTAGAAATTTCATCAATAAATATTTTTTCCGAAAAAGTCAATCCGCGGGATGGTATTAGGTGAACTGAATCCGCACAGCTCGACCAGTCTACGATTTATATATTGCACACTATTTTGAGGAAACATAAAACACTAACTTATAACTCTGCTATTTTACAAAAAAGAAGAAAGCATAAAGTTGCTGAAGTCCCAAACACTAAAACTAAATTTGCTAGTAACCAATATGCAAAACAATCAGGTCATTTATATAATGTTATTAACAAACACCTTAATATCTATCCAAATATATATAGGTATCATGAGGTTAAGAATAGCTTGCAAAAATGGTTACTTACAAAAAACTACAATGAGACCGAAGCTCGATTTCTTTACATTTCATAGTAATATAGTTACTAAGAATTAAAATAAACACAAACACTATTCATTAATTTATAGATATGTTAATTATCATTATAAAGGCAAGTTCGTGCTCTTGTTGCCCGGACTCTCTTGAGACCGGTGTCCTCAGGAGTACCAAACCTAACGCATACACGCACGCTACACAAACACTACTACACACAAACACACACTCAGTTTGGTAGCTCCTGTTGCCCGGTCTCTTATGAGACCGGTGTTCTCGGGACTACCAAACGCAACACATACTACGCTCACACGCTACCTACACGCTCACACATGTACGTACTCACTTTTGTTTGGTAGCTCCTGTTGGCCGGACTCATGTGAGACCGGTGTCCTCAGGTCTACCAAACAGAACACACATCATTTTTTTCTTTTGTACAGACTTAAACTTCGATCAATTATAATTGATCGAAGGACTTAAATTTGTTATTTTTTGTATTTATTTTAAATAATTTCTGTATTTATCAAACGAACACGATAAGGAAGAGCGGGGTACTCTAACACAAGCATATTTTGCTTAAAAGAGAACCCCAACCCATGATAATGTAACTTACCTATGTACAGAAATAAATATTTTTCATTCATTTCATTTCAAGCTAAGCAAAGCTTGTGTTATGGGTAGATAACTGATATACCTAATTTACATAGATATATATTTTTTGTTTTACATAGAAAATACCCAGAGCACCCGGAACACATTTGCAGATCGTAAAAACATGTGTAAAAACATAGGCGGGAATCGAACCCACAACCTTCTGCGTTGACAGCGAACCTTCGCCCGCAACGTCACGTCGGTCGTCAAAAATGGTTTACATACACATAAAGATGCAATTGCAGATGCACAAATGTTAAAAACTGTGACGTTGTCTTATCGACCTCCTCCTTACAGGTAGGTACTAGAACTATTAGTAATATTAATTATACAACAATTGATTCTAGTGATTCTTATTCCAAGTGATGACAACCAACCTATAGAGGTATATGCAATTATGCTTCGACGTTGTGACATGATTAATATAAGAATTTAAAATATTTTTACATTAAGTGATAAAAACTATATAAAACTAGTTTTGGCCCGCAGCTTCACACGAATAAAATAGGTAGTCTAGTGAGAATATTAATTACCTTATAGAATAGGTAGTGGGAATATTAATTCCTCAAAAACTCAAAATTGTTTACATTGTATGTAAAATCATACCTACGGAACCCTCTATATTCCAGACTCTCACGTAGTTTCTCTTCTCTGCTTTATTTATATTATGACGAAATTAAATTATCAATGACCTTGCTGTAATCAATTTATCTTGAACTCGTCTCTGTTCAAACATACTCACAGAATCGCAAACACGTTCATTTTTGCTAAAATTAAATCTGAATTTTGATCATACCTAATTATGCACACTGTACATAGGTATGACCAGAATTCTAATTTCATCGCTTTCGATAATAGTACAGAGGCTGTCCTCTGCGCTCTGAAAAAAATATGCTCATTCTCTGAGCATAATTTATTTGGATTCGTTATTGGTGAACACTGGGATCGGATGTCCACTGTTGAACAAGTTCTCCAAAACAAGGGGGTTTTTGCCATAATCACGACGCTTGACAGGCGAATTGGAACTCGCAGTGGGGTGTTGAATAATACACCTGCGGAAGCTGCTGCCCTTCCTCTGATAGGTTCTCTTAGTCGACTCTTACGACATCCACGAGCTGAGTTGGAGCGGTCGATTCTCCACGCCACCACGATGACAGCCAATGACGGCGGGATTTCCATGAAAACTGTCAGAAATCTGCCTGAGTTTCCGCTCCTGATGTGTCGCCGTCCATGGAAAAACTGCCTTTTCCTTTAAATGATAGGCACATTTTTAAATTCACTTATTGATCTATGTTTATGTTTTTTGTTTCAGGTAAAATTTATTAAATACTTTTGGTATTTTGCACCACAATGAGACCAAGGGGGCTGATTTAAAAAAAAAGGTAGTAAATGAGTAAGTACCAAGCTTCAATCACATACCCAGGTAGTACAAGATAAATAAGTAGATGAGTAGAAAGTGTTATTTTGTAATCCTAGCTTTAACCTACCTACATATTACTTAACTTACTACTCGCTACTAAAAATTGTCCAATGGACTTTATTGTACTTTCGTGAATTAATAATCGAAATAGGCATATTGTTCACCGCTATCCATTAGTTTTGGAAAACTGCGGCCAAATTCTATGTACAATGTTTGTAAACAAACCACCCATACTAAAACTAAAATTCACTTCGGTTGCAGATTTTAGATTTTTTCAGTTTTTATTTATTATATCAATTGGTGATATTATAATGTATTAGGTAAGTCTAATATATCACCAATTGATCGTTGGGCGAAGGTCCGCCTGCAACGCAGGAGGTTGCGGGTTCAATTCCCGCCTTGGGACAAATGATTGTACGATCTGCAAATATTTGTTCCGGAGGTTCTGGGTATTTTCTATGTATAGTAAAAAAACAATTTTTATCGTTTTTTTTTCCTTCACCGTCATTCAAAAATGACGGCAACTCAATAATAAAACTAGTAATTTATTTGATTGAAAACATTTAAAATATCCCGTTCTGTAATTTTAATAGGAAACATTTGTATTTTTGCAGACTGTCCTTGTTTTAAGGGTTCCGTACCTCTAAAGGAAAAATGGAACCCATATAGGATAACTTTGTTATCCGTCTGTCTGCCCGATGGAACCTGGCATCGAGCACGGTGCTCGATGGAACCTGGGGCAACCGACTTTGAGATATTCATGTTTTTTGGTCCTTTTTGACTGTACCGGGTTTGAAACCGATTGTACCGACAACATGTTCGTTTGTACTCCCAGGGGGTAAAAGTTTTGGGAAGCGGGAGGTTTATCTCTCAAAACTCGATTTTGACCTAAGTGAGTAAAATGCATAATTTGATCTCAGAATATAATATTTGGCAGTGCTAAGTCGCAATCATAGTTGACCTTGAAACTGCCAACATATTGAACGTATAACCACACGTGTTTAGGAGGAAACAAACGAAACACATTAATGTGAATCTGAAACTTTGGTAAAATTTTACCATGATTTTTAAATCGACAATGTTTTATAAGAACACATTATAACATGTTCTTAAAAGCTTCATTATAAAAATAAAACTTTAAATAAATAAATAGTTATCAGCCAAATCTGAAAGAAACAATGACTACAAACGAACCAATTTGACTAAAACTTCAAAATTGTTCAAAAGTTGCCGATTTTTGGAAACTGTCAAGGTATCTTTAGAAAATTATAGCTTAGGTTCTAGATAGGCACACATTATGATAGGCCTTGAGTCAACTATCATGTTTTCAGCAAACTGTGGACAAATGAACAACTTTGACAAATAACTTCGAAATTGTTCAAAGTTCTCGTTTTTGCGTATTTGACAAAGTTTCTTTAGAAAATCATAAGTTAAGATCTAGATAGGCATTGATTATAATAAGTATTGAGTCAACTAATATGATTTCAGTAAAGTCTGGAAGATAAAAACGGGACAAACGAAAAACTTTGACATGAATCTTCGAAATTGTTCTATATTTGCCGATTTTCGGAAACTGACAAGGATTCTTTAGGAAATTATAGCAGAGGTTCTCGACAGGAACAGACAATAATACGTCTTGAGTCAGCTAACACGATTTCAGCATAGTCTGAAGCATTGTCAGAATTTGTTCTAGTGTCAAACAATGTGAAAGCCAAGAGAATAAAACATTACTGAAAGCATTAATATTACCGTAGGTATTATATTCTCTTGGATTACTTGTGCATTTGAGACTCTTCCTTCAATAATATGTCAAACAAATAGGTACATCAAAATAACTTGGCTAGGTACAACTATATTAATTAGTGAGATGGCTCCGATGTAAATAAAACATTATTAACTCAGTCATTTTTTATTTACATAAATCGTTATCTACCTTCTGTAAGTAGGTATACACGAGTCTTTAATGATGTTACTTTACAAACATTAATGTTTCTTTGTTGGCATGAACATCGTCAAAACTGTGACACCTGAAAAATTAAATTATTTCATGTTAGTACTTATTTAAAAGATCGTCTACTCCGCTAAATGATTACGATAACATCGGAAAAAATGTCGTTATCGTGTCGTTACTAGGACAGAGATACAGATCTTTATATCCAGATTTATTTATTGACATTAATCTCTACTGACCAAGGGTAGTTACTTAGACATAATTATATAAGAACCCCAAAATAACTAAACAAGTCGAGCAAAAATTAAGACGAAGTTTTGTATCTGGAATATCAATAGGCTTAAGCAACTTTTTGTCATTTTGTCGAAAAACTTGTGCAAAGTCACGAGCAAATGCCAGAAGAGTACTTACAAATCATCATTCCCGACATCGTATAAAAAGGCACCACACATCCTTTATCCAGGAGCATAGGAAACCCGATGTTCCCAGTCAGAGTACCAAATCGGCCGCTCAGCATCACCAACGATAAAGCTAGGGACCTGAAGCCAAAATGAAGGTTTATTATCAGTAGACAAAGCACAGCGATTGTTGTCTAGGGTAGAAAGGATAAAAATGACATCGCATTGTCAGATAATGCGTAAATTATTGAAGTTGAAGGGATGAATTTCATGAATAATTAATGTCTGAATTTAAGACCAGTTGTCCTCGAACGGTTGAGCTGAAAATTGGCATACTTTTGTAAGTTGGGTAACAATACAATGTCATGGTACCATCGAGTTGGCCTGATGATGGAGACAGAAGGTGGCCATAGGAACTCCTAAACGAAACGACGTAACCCCGTCCAGTTTGGGTTCGTTGGACGTGTCTTTGTTCCTAGACGATAATTAAAAAGCATTTTTTTAATATTAAAAACTTATCTTTTCCTAGACCAACGCTGTTCCTGGCTTAGTGAAATAGAAACTGACGCCTGTCAGAATGTAGTACTTAGTTACTAATTATAAGATCCCTAATTATCTAATTCGTGTCATTAATCAGTTATTAGCTGGTCATGGGCCTTATTACCTCGATGATTCTTCGTCCTCGAATTCACTGATATCTTCACCACCGTCTCACCTGACTTCAGTAGGGAACAGCTCCACTGCAGCTGCCTGGTTCAGACCCTTCATCAGCTGAGTGATAGCAGTGTCGCTGGCAAACAACGCTACCACCGCGAACTTAGAGTTCGCCCAGCGAAGCCCAAGTGTTACCCCAACGCTGGTGATTGCGCAGACGACGAGCAGCGCTTTCTTACCGACCTGGTAATGTAGATTGTACTGTTGTCTATAAAAATGTCCATGAAAATGTTAGGTGGATATGAGTTTCAAAGGAACTCCCTCACTGGGAGGGACCCTCTCTCGATCGCATTCTAAATCTCAACAAGATTTCGTTTTCTGTTTGGTATTTTCAGATTCGGAATGTTATGGGATCTGCGTGGCTAGTATGGGTTTGCACAACACCAAAACAGAAGAATTATAGTTGACTGACTTGTCAAAGTTGTACTGCAACAAATTACTCAAAATCATGGAAGGGAACGAAAACTATTATAGTAACTATCAAAACTCATCGTAAGGACTCAGTTAACGAAGAGTTATTTAGGAACTTAGATTATTCTCGACACTCGATCAAATCCTAAATTTCAATTTAGCTGTAATATTTTCTTGTTTTATTTTATTTTTTGTTTTCAGTTTTAATTCTTTACATAATTAAACAAAACAGGGTTTTGTTCGTCGGTAAATACGGGTAAAGTCCTTACCTTATTGACGACAGCGCCAGTGATGAAGTAAGGGCTCAAACAGACTAAGCCAACGATGACGCTGTTTATGTAGGTTTCAGCACCGCTTTTCTTCTAGAAGATACACACAATTAAACACTATCGTAAATGTATTAAATGGTTTTGTCTTGGACTAACAATCAGTCTAAAGCATGTTAATTTTAGTACAAAGTGGTTTTTTTTTATTCTCGAGACATCTGCGAGAGGTTCATTCTATTTCATACATTCGTCATTATCATATCACCAAACGTCGCACATGCCTCCCCCAAAATATTTAATGCTAAAAATAAATCCCTATTTCCTGGCTGAAGGTGAAAGGTGAGCGTTCAGCTAAAAAAATAGCGACATACATAATTTAAATACTAGAAATAAAAATAAACTGCCTGTGCCCACAATAACTAGGCTACACAAGATTAATTTATTTTTTAACGGGCAATTGTATACGCTTCTACGACAAAACTCCAAATGAGTTGAAAAAATTATCAATAATATATATTATTCAAACAAATTGTCAAACATAACCTTAGTAAAATTACTTACTACAAAATATCAGATTATCTCAAGGATAAAAAATCTTGCGACGAATTTTGCTCCAACTCGAAAACTAACAAGGTAAACGTTCTTGAACAAAAAATCAAAGTGATCACTTTAATTCCTAGTTTTTCTATGTAATTTGAAATTTGTGACGTGTCCAAGAGTCCTGTAAGGTCTAAAGGAAATAAAGCATTTTGATGTTTGATAATATAAATCCATGAAATCCTCGAGAATAGAAAATCTGGCACTATCCTGATTTATTTAAATGATTATTTCACATTCAATACCATTTCATGCATTAAATCTTTGGGCAAGTAGCCCAACGATATTCGAATAGCAACGAACCGGAACACAGATATCAGTCTGGTTGGCAACCACCCTCAAGTTGTCTATATACTCATCTAGCAGGACGCACAGATCCCGACTGCCGCCATTGTAGTGCTCCACGATTGAAGATAGCTGAGGGAACCACAGACGGACAATGTTGTAGCTGGGAAGACAATGAAATGGACGTATGGTGAAGACAATCTGTATTGCGGTTAACGAATAGGCAATAGTGCTTCCATAGTGAGACTATTGTATCTTGAAATAGGGTGCGTTTTCTGGTAGCAGTGGGACCGATTTCTTGACTGTTCAAAATACTGTCTTTTGCTTTGAGCTTTAAAAAAATTGGCCCACTGTTTACTGAAACTGCAACCTTAAAAATCTTGATTAGGAAAAAATATCCTTACGCTATTAAGGCCATATGGAAATGCCTTTTTGGGAAAAAATTATGAATGTTTACGCTCAGTTCCAGTAGCAAAACTCCTTTAAGGATTTAATCTGACTCTAATTATTTTTTGATGATCACCATTTTCATCTTGTAAGCCTTAGCATCTATTTAAAATTGTACTTTTAATTATTTATTTAGATATGAGGGCTATTACAAATAAAACATAAGAGGCAGGCAAGGTAGAAAGTAAATGAAATCAGTAGGCAGGGCAAGTGAGAGCTGGGGTGGCTTTTGACAGCTCTTAATTGAAATCACGCGTGCAATATTTCCCATGAAACCTGTCAACAGCCCACTTCCGCTGTGTACCGAGAAGCGCCCTTACATTGCCAGTATCAAAAACATTGTACTGCTGAGTACAATCAAGGGGCAGAGAAGAGGCTTCCGAAATATCGGCTTGACGTTATGTAGGCCAACCACTATTTTGTTTGCAAAGCTCGTCGGCCTAGTTTCTTCCTTTGTCTCTTGACTGGTTATATTCTTCCAAATGTCAATATACTGAAACAAAAAATTGTATCAAATTCTTGAAATTAAAACGCGAATTTCTTCTGCTCGTGACTAAATAATTTAATCTGGAAGTTATAAAGCTTCTTTTATATAGGTACTAGCTGCGCCCCGCGGCTTCGCCCACGTGGAAATTGATTGTTTTTTTTTTTAAATTCCTGAAATACATGTTTTTTTTTATTATAATTTTGATATATACAGAAAAATTCAGGTCAATAACGTTATGCATCAAAAAGTTACAGACATTTCAGTACGGAGCCAAATTACGAATCAGAAACTTTAATAACCCGATTTAACCCATTGTCAGGAAAATTTAGAAAATCCTGAAACGTGTGTTCAATAGTTTAGTATTCTTAGTATTCTCTGTAAGTTTTAAGCTAATTGGGCCACTAGTTAAAGAGTTACAATAAACAACAAAAAAACTTAAACCCCGGCTTGTTCACCCCTCAGGGGTGGAATTTCCAAAAATCCCTTCTTATCGGAAGGTTTTGTAATACCAGGTACCTGCTTTTCAAATTTCAGATTTCTAGCTTCAGCGGTTTGCGCTGGGCGTTGTACCCAGAAAATCACTTGTTCTTTTTTAAATTAAGATTTTATATTATAGAGGTATGAATAAAGGTTTTTTTTATGTGAACAAATTAAAAAACCGTGAAACAAGATAAGTAAAGAGGAATTCAGAGATAGTTTTTCGTATAAAACATATCTATCAGAGGCGTAGGTACGTAGTATACCTATTAAGGTACCTATTATTAGATTCCCTGCAAAATAAATGGTAAGATTGAGTCGATTGATTTGAACTTGATTTTTATGGTAAGTTCCTCAGAAATACCTACACTGTTTGTCACCCGCTTAAAATTTGTTTAACCAAAGCCATCCAGGCAGGCGAATTTATGGAATATACGATCCAACAAAATCAACGTTCTTTACAAGAAATATTGCTGAAAATCATAAAGCTGGATGTAAAAAATGTATGAAGGTTATTTTGATCCTTCTCAACATTCAGTTTGAGCGGCAATAAACTCCGGAAAATTCGCATAGAATATTTATAGAAAAGAAAGTAACGTAAGCTTGTGACACGCGAGAGTGAATATAAGCTTCGTTAGCTTTGGACGAGTATACAATTTTTATTAAATTAATCGATAAAACAATTACAACTAGTATATACACTTATAAAAAATCTAAGCCGTCACCAGAAGGCAGAGCGCCCAGAATGCTGGCAGCATTGCCACGTTGAATGGCAATGCTAATTCGTTGACCGAAATAGAAGCCAGCATTCCGATCACCTGTAGACTCAATGAGTTGGTTTTAAATTATTATTTGTTTTTAATCAATCAATGAAATTAATCAAAAATGCTTTATCTCCGTAAATACAACTGTAAATTTTGATAAAGTCAAATTCTTAAAATTTATATAGACATGGAGATAACGTGATATCATTATGTATGTAAGTTTTATTTTAGGTACATAAGTTTCAATCAAGCATTTCAGAAATGATTTTAAAGTCCGAAAATGATAAGCTTTCAATTTTACTATTTGCATTAATTTAATATTAGAAATTTATTAAAATATGCTTTTCTCGAATACCTACAATGAACGAAATGATAAAACAGAAATAATAGTTCACGTTTTTGGTCACGTTTTTCCTTACGCTTTCTCACACAAAATCTTTACTTGTATAAATGGTGACACCAACTCGGATAAGATTTCGGTATACTGCTCTATGAACACTTATGTTTGTTCAACTTTATGAGAACATGCTTTTGGATAACTTTAAAGAAGAAGCAAAACTTAACTTACCGGGTAACTTTCAGCCTTCATCCCCGTATTTTCCTTATACATTTTTATCAGGATTTCTCTCGCTTTTTCGTACTTTTGTCGTGTTACTAAATACTTCGGGCTTTCTGGCAGCGTGGAGTAGAGTAAGCACGCAAAAAACGACCATAAGGACATTATGTATAAGTAGATGTTCCAAGTATTTAGAACTGAAAAAAAACTACGTTGATAAATCCTTCTTTTACAGGTACTAATAGTTATCACACTTATATTATATTATTGTGCACATGTATTTGTGCACAATATAAATGTCCTGAGCACATGGCTAGTGTCCGTTGAGACTGACAAAGTTTGGCTAGGAGGACATCGTCATCATCATTATGGAAGTTGTTGAAAGTTTGCATGGATGGATTAATGTTTGTTACTCTTGGCTAAGCTTGATAAAATATATGCTACTTTATTCCGAAAAAACTCGTGGGATGTTGCGCGTAGAAGCTAGATTGAATATTACTGAAGCAAGTCTGTTTTTGCAATTATGAGAAGTTTTTGTCGGATAAATAATTACATAGGTACATAAATTTTTAAAAGCTGGTGCGATTGTCTCTTGTTTTTTCATACATTTATCCACGCTGACGACGCACCCATTGTGCGTCGTCCAGGCGACTACGTGTTTGTTTTGCGTCGTGTTGTGTTTCTTGGTAAACAAGGTTGTAAAAACAGAATTTTTTTACATTTGTGTCGCAATAATCGGTAAACCAGCCGAATGATTTGTCTCGTAACTACCTGTAGGTCAATTTACATAAGCTGAAATCGGGCTTTCATATAATCTTTTTTTTTTCCAAATGTCGACTTTTAAGCCAGAATATGTTTTGGAAGACTAAATATTAGGTCCTTACATATGAAATTGGCGTTTTTCGTACTGGCCACTTTAATCACAAATTTCTCCTCTTTGGTAAGGAATTCCAAATTCAAATTTGTACAGCTATAGACTCATGTATTTGTGCTTCGATGATCGTCATTCATTTGTTTTGTTTTCTTCTGTTTTTTTCTGTTTGCGTCACTCATTTTACAAAATGGAAAACTTAAAATATCGCATTATTTACGAGTACGAGTTCCGCCGTGGCACTAGTGCTGCGGAAACAACTCGAAGGGTGAATGATGTGTATGGCGGTCGTGTTGCAAAAGAAAACACAGTTCGTTTTTGGTTCCAACGTTTTCGTTCTGGAAATTTTGACCTGCAGAACAAGCCCCGTGGACGGCCTGAGACTCAAGTTGATAATGAAGAGTTGAAGGCTATTGTGGAAGCGGATCCATCGCAAACCACGTCCGAGTTAGCTGCAGGCTGCGATGTTAGTGATAAAACTGTTTTAATTCACTTGAAGCAAATTGGGAAGATTAAAAAGCTTGAAAGGTGGGTACCTCACGAATTAACTGAAGCAAACCGGCAAACGCGCGTCGACTGCTGCGTTACATTACTAAACCGGCACAATAATGAAGGTATTTTAAACCGAATCATTACCTGTGATGAAAAATGGGTTCTTTACGATAATCGGAAGCGCTCAGCGCAATGGTTGGATCCTGGCCAGCCAGCCAAATCCTGCCCCAAGCGAAAATTAACCCCAAAAAAGTTACTTGTAAGCGTTTGGTGGACTAGTGCCGGTATTGTTCATTACAGTTTTCTCAAATCTGGCCAGACTATTACGGCTGATGTCTATTGTCAGCAATTGCAAACCATGATGGAAAAGCTAGCGGCTAAACAACCTAGGCTGGTCAATCGCTCCACGCCACTGCTGCTTCACGACAACGCTAGACCACACACTGCGCAACAGACGGCTACTAAATTAGAAGAGCTTCAATTGGAAAGTCTAAGACATCCTCCGTACTCCCCGGACCTTGCTCCAACAGATTACCATTTTTTTCGAAATTTGGATAACTTCTTGCAAGGGAAAAAATTCAACTCCGATGGGGCAGTCCAAATCGCCTTCAAAGATTTTATTGATTCCCGTCCGACTGGTTTTTTTAGTAAAGGGATCAATGAACTACCTATAAGATGGCAAAAGTGCATAGAAAATAATGGTTCATACTTTGATTAATTAAATATATTATATTAAAAAATATTCGACTTTTTGTTCCTCCCATACAAAACGCCAATTTCATATGTAAGGACCTAATATATGCCCCTAAATATCATCATAATGGAATAGTCATGCAAACGGCTCTCAGAAAATTATTTCTTTTAAAATTTGTATGAAGCTGACATGTAAAAACCATCTGACCAAGATGGTTTTCGCAATGGTTATCGCACGTTTGGCCCTAATTTTTTTGCAGGTGGTTGATCCTTGAATTATTTGAAATTTTTGGCAAATTTTTGGTTTGTTTGAAGCGGCCACTGGTGCCAATATTATATATCTATGACAGACCGATTTCCGCCAGCTGTGCGACGTCCCAAATCCAGTAGGTATACGAAAAATAAACGGGGATCGCGCCAGCTTTTGAAAATTTACCTATAGGTAGTTAGGAGACAAATCACTCAGTTGGTTTACCAATCATTGCGCTACAAATGAAAAAAAAAAATCCTGCTTTTACAACCTTGTTTCCCAAGAAAAACACGACGCAAAACAAAGGCGTAGTCGCCTGGAATTTTATTCAAAAAAAAATTGCTACTTTAAACCGATCTGATCGCTAGGACTATTTAATTTAACTTGATTGTACATTAATATATACCTATTATTCTATTTAAACTTGAAATTTGTAATTGTGCATTTAAATGTAATAATGTAAAATATGTGTGTTAGTGTTATCTACGGATTAATTGTCTGAAATAAATGTTTTTTTTTTAATATCTAAACCAGTTGAAAACAAACCCAAAATTAAGTCGGCCATAACATAAATGGAGAACAAGCCACTCTCGGTCTCTTGAAATAAAAACTAATCTCTAAAAATAATGCAAGTTCAAACAACTTACCGAAGTACCCATCGATCAGCGATACCTTCCAATCCTGGAGCATGATCACCCAGGTCATGAGAGGCGATATGATCTGAGCAACAGCTACGAAGGACGCCTGGCATATCATGATGCGATCTCTGATGTCTGTGTAGCAGAACTCTGATATGAATGTGATATGTGCGCTTATTGAGGTCCCAAATCTGAAATTTTAAACTTTATCTAGTTTGATCCTTCGTACTCGTTATAATAAAGTATACTGTGACTGTCTCGTAAAAGTAAAATAATTTGCGAGGGATATAGAGTAGAGAACACAGAATACTGCTACAAATAATTTATTATTGTAGTATGATTGGAGATTGATTTTTAGGGTTCCGTACCCGAAGGGTGAAAATAGAACACTATTAACACTACTAAGCCTCCGCTGTCCGTCCGTCTGTCCATCCGTCCGTCGGTCCGTCTGTCACAGGGCTCTATCTCATGAAGCGTAAGAGGAAGTTAGTAGAAACTTTCAGAGAATTTCTCTTGCCGCTATAACAGCAAATAATAAAAATAAAATGAATATCCAAATTAAAAGCCCCATACAAAAAACGTGATATTTTTTGCTAATTTTGCTCTTCGTTTATCAAGGCTGTGTCTCTTGAACCACAATACACATGAGCTTTATGTAAAAAAGTTACACTTCACCTGTTTTAAATATCGACATATACTAAAAATATAATAAAGTTGAAAATTTAAAGAGGTCTCCCAACAAGTGAAACCTTCGTGGCTGTAGAAGCCAAATTAAATAACTAACAAAACTAAAATCGGGAGAAAAACGCGATTAACTGTTTTTTTGCGACAATAATGGCGATAATTTATTTTGGCAAAAAAAATTTACGGTCTACTTTTTGATATTTTATAGATTATTACTCTACCTATGTTTTCATTTAATGATAATCATTTTTAGGTAATTGGTTTATGAGAAAAAAAATAAACACCAACTATGTATTTTTCCCTCGCCAGAGTTTTGAATGTTTATGTCAGTTATTTACTTTTATTTTTCCTCCGACAATATTTTCCGCTGAAGCTTAAAAAGCATACGGTAAATGCCCTTATTTAATTCTACTTGTCCTACACATGTAAAAAAACGAATGAGCTTTAGTAGACAATTTAAATACTTAAGTGATTTTATTTAATTTGTATTTTACTATTATATCACAATCATAACACACGAAAATTCAAAACCTTATCTTATTAAATTTTTCCATAAATGTGTCGAGAGAAAACTAATTAAGTGATGTTATGGCCTTTACGCTGTCGCTAAGTGATCAATGATTTTATTTATCTATTTATGGCTGCGTTATTTAATTTTCCTTCGCTAATTTTTTCTCTATTTTGAGAAGTTTATTTTTCTATCTATTTCGACTTGCAAAATTCATTTACAGATAACTTTTTGATAAATTATAATGGCGAAACGTTAGTAACACAGAAAGATGCAGCTTGAATTAGACTTTATAGAAATGCAATAAAATCGATTTCGCAAAATATGTTACTTATTTAATTTGGTTTCTACAGCCACGATTTGATGTTTTTTGTAAAAGTGGCCTGCTTTTACGGTACATTCCACATCGAGTTTGGCTAGTTTATAGGTTGCGCCAAACTCGCTTACCGCGCGTTGTCTGCAATTTTATGCTAACACCGTAAAATGTTTCCAAAGATTATGAGTTGAAGCCCATATTTTTGATGCTCATTTTTGTGCTGTGCGATTACGGTGTGGCCAGCAATTTTACAGCATGACGATCATGTCATGCTGCAAAATTGTATAACACCTTGTATCACATTGTGCTGATATCTTATCAGCGCTTATAATTCCATTATATTATATCCGCATATAATTTGTTCACGCGTAGAGGCGATCCTTTGTGAAGGAAATACTACTTACTGCAGGGTGATTTATTCAGAACATCGACGTTAGATTTACATACATCAAAGAAATAATGTGAGATAGTTCTGCCCCCAATGAGATCGAACATTCTTGTCAATAAAGAATGAGAGTAGATTTTCAGTGTATTGGCTTCTAGTTTCTGCCTACGGCTATATCTTCAATATCGGTCATACATATATCTTTTTAGGATAAAGGAAGCCTACCTTTTGGTGGAGTGTTGTTCATCTATTTTAATAAAATGCTCAGAACTGGTTGTTTATGTTGGTAACACAACAGTTTAAGTCTGACCTGTAGGTACAGTAAGTTTTAACATAAATTGTAACACAAAACCAAACTTAAGTTTAAAACAACATTTTCACTTTTTGTATTTACGAGAGTGAGTGAGTTTATGATGATGAGATGAATCAACTTTCATTCCATCATATATCAATACTATAGTATATCAATACTAATTATATACTATTTTCGATCTAAATATCTAAAATAAAACCTACAAGCCAACATTTGACCCCGTACAAAAGCCCCTTCAAAAAAGCCTGTTTTTAGTCGACAGAGTTTTAGCATATCGCATTGGCCTGATGTAGCCCGGAGCAGGTTCCGGCGTGTAAAATAGGAGCAGAATATTCATAGGCCTTATGGACCCTCGCAAGGTCATCAATCGACAACGGACCGGCCGGGAAGCAAGTTTTGAATATGGTTGAATCACAAAAATTGTGTCGCCACACTTTTAACTTGTAAGGAAATAACATTTTCTGTGCCTCTCACTACTGAGGCTGGGCAATGAACGGGATCTAGCAAGCAAATATATTTCATTCTTTATTATTCTTTTATAAATATGCACTAGTTTCTGCCCGCGGCTTCGCACGCGTTGTTTCTATGGAAGCGTAAAGGTTATTTCTATCCCATGGGAACAGATTTTTGGGATAAAAAGAAGAGCTAGGTTATCTTTACAACATTTCAGCCTTATCTGTGTAATAGTTTAGGCGTGTAGAAGTAGCAAATAACCATTTCTTCGTCCCATCAATATTTTTCTACACTGGTAGTCTCATCTCAATAGATACTTATTTTATTTGTTGCATAAGAATATTTTATTTCATTCGTGCTTTCCTGGCAGATATAAGTATCTTGCATATTTAACTAAATAGGCCGTACTAAACTCCTATCGGAAACCATTTTTCTTAGAACGACATACCTGAGCAAACAACACCTTTACTGAATTATATATACTTTTTATTGCATAAGAGGATAGCTTAAAAGCTTGTTTGACTTGCTCTTAAAGCTTTTTTCACTAATGTAAGAGACTACACCAAAAATTGCAGAAAATTGCTTCGGCTTTATAAACTAATCGACAGGATCTTCAGAGACGACTAAGAGAACCTTCCTTACGAAGGGCAGCAGCTTCCTTCTGTGGATTTTTTAGATCTTCACTGCAATCACTAATCTACCTGCCAAGGGTGGTGATTATGGCGAAATCCTTCTCGTTTGGGGAAGGTATGTTCTGCACTGGACGTATGTATGCTGGATAACAGGATCGCTTAGCCATGAAAATCAAGGGATGCTTCTGGTTGGGTTTGATAAATTCCATCGCTTAGCAACCTGTCACTTCTGGATTATAAAATTATAAACCCAGTTCCTATAGCAGTTTCTTTAAAATCACTCGGTTCGAAATGGACCAAAAAAAGTCACACTCGTTCAATGTAACTTTTTTTTGGTCTATAAACTTATTTTGGATGCCTAAAGAAATAAAAGTATTTGATTTGATTAGGCAACTAAAGTAATAAGATGATCATTTTCTAAAAGTTATTACAAGTTATTTCTCGAGTAATTGACGAAATATCGCGGCTTGGTGGATATCACGCTCCGTGACACATTAGTCGGCAGGCAGCTTTAGTATACTTACGTCTCGGGTTTCCACATCAATTCCTATGTACTTAACCTTGATTCTGTGTATCAGCGTAAATAAGCATCTGCCTCGGCTTCGCTTCGTGAGATTTACGAATATTGAGGTGCCTCGCGTACAACTTTACGTTTTGTTGTGCGGAACAGAATATGAAAAGTGGTGGATGTATTTGTAGTGGTTGTGAAGGAAAATGTATTGTGTGTGTAAAGAGAGAAGGTTGATTTTCAAAGAACGTTGTAGAGCAGAGATTGTCTACGGGATCTAGTGACAATACAAGCGGTAACCGCTGTTATTGTCACAAGCTTTTGTTCTGCTTAAAAATAAGAGATGTTTTCAAAACGGAGTGAAGTAATCTGCCAGCTGAGAGGGAACTATAGGTAAATATTGTCAGAAAGGAATAAATTTTGACTGTTTGGGCAGGTTGAGAAAGATTAATTTTTCTAAATTGTCGAAAATACTTCTACTTCCCAAAACATTTTTCAGATTGTAGCATAGGTAGTGTAGGGAGCTAAGAATGATCTTATGATGATTTTGTAGGGATAGGTGCGAACTGAATTATACTGGTACGTGTTGTTGGTTTGACGTTTATTTAGCGACTGTTAGACCTACTTACGGTAAAATTTAAAATATGCTAAGTAGACATAACACCTAGTTATTCTGATGAAAGTGCATGGAAATACTTGGAAGAATGTCCCAATCCTAGCACTCTTTCTTAAGTTAAGCTAGAACCTAAAAGTATTGAGGAGTGTTGTGTCTTGTGCGTTAGAAGGTTGCGGTTTCGTACACTTAGCATGGTTTAGCACATTTTAACTGTGTGTTGTGGCGTATGGTGTTTCTAACCAAGCTCTACGCGCGCCGTGGATTCCGCTCTAATAAAACGTCAGCACCATCGATCTTCCGCCGCCGGCGGATACCAAGATCGATGGTGCTTGCCGTCACTAATAACGTAATAACCAAAAAAAACACACTAACCAAAGAAAGGAGCAGCATTCAAGAAACCTTTCTCCAGCAAGTCCATATCTAGATCACATTCAGCGACAGGCAGCAGGTAGGACGTGGTGTGCGTCACCAGGACTCCAGCCGTGGACCCCAGGAACGAGATGAGGATCAGCCTGAGGTGGAACCGACCGAAGCCGCAGGCTCTGTAGGCCTCGTCTATTTGTTGCATAGGGGTCTTCGTGGCGGTATCTGAAACGAGTTTCATTGAAAATATATTTACCTCTATAAATCGGGACTCCGATCTAGAATCCAAGATATTTTATGTCAACAAAAACATTTATGAATAAAAACTTAACAAAAACTGATGACAATAACAGAAAACAGCAAGGTAACAAGTTGTTACCTACCTGCCAGAAAACAGCAAGGTAACAAGTTGTTACCTACCTGCCAGAAAACAGCAAGGTAACAAGTTGTTACCTACCTGCCAGAAAACAGCAAGGTAACAAGTTGTTACCTACCTGCCAGAAAACAGCAAGGTAACAAGTTGTTACCTACCTGCCAGAAAACAGCAAGGTAACAAGTTGTTACCTACCTGCCAGAAAACAGCAAGGTAACAACAGCAAGGTAACAAGTTGTTACCTACCTGCCAGAAAACAGCAAGGTAACAACAGCAAGGTAACAAGTTGTTACCTACCTGCCAGAAAACAGCAAGGTAACAAGTTGTTACCTACCTGCCAGAAAACAGCAAGGTAACAACAGCAAGGTAACAAGTTGTTACCTACCTGCCAGAAAACAGCAAGGTAACAACAGCAAGGTAACAAGTTGTTACCTACCTGCCAGAAAACAGCAAGGTAACAAGTTGTTACCTACCTGCCAGAAAACAGCAAGGTAACAAGTTGTTACCTACCTGCCAGAAAACAGCAAGGTAACAACAGCAAGGTAACAAGTTGTTACCTACCTGCCAGAAAACAGCAAGGTAACAACAGCAAGGTAACAAGTTGTTACCTACCTGCCAGAAAACAGCAAGGTAACAACAGCAAGGTAACAAGTTGTTACCTACCTGCCAGAAAACAGCAAGGTAACAAGTTGTTACCTTGCTGTTTTCTGTTATTGTCATCAGTTTTTGTTAAGCAGCAAGTTAATATCAGCAAGGCAATCATTGAAAACAAAATCGGTCGATTCTTAGAAAAAACAAAGTAGGTATGTTTGCGCCATTTTGCACGTAGCTAAGGTACTGCTACTTCTAAAATGATTCTATTACTGAAAAAGAATGATTGTACACAATTTATAAATTAGTAACCAAACAGCACAGATCTCATAAATTGGCTACCAAAACCTTTATCAAAACTACCTAAACAATTATTTTTTCATCTTCGTACAAACCAAGTCTTCAGAAGTATCAAATATTAAAAGGACGCGGTTCCCCGAGCAACATTTTTAAAGGTTAAGGGTAAGTAAGGATTATTATCTCGATGCGAATACCTTAAAGTTCCGCTGCCATCCCGTTCCGCGGCCGTTCTAATCAGTGCCACGCCATCTTAAGTGGATATGAAAACAAAATGAGGGCTTGCTTGAAGAATCTTGTTGTTATTAAGATGAAAACTTGGACCTCGTGGATTTCCATAGTAAATTGTAAATTTGAATAACTGTAGGTATTAAAAGTTAAAAAAATAATAAAACCAAAACGCAGTTTTTGTTTTCACATAAATAGAGCCCATGACTCCTTTCACGAATTTTCTCTAAGCCCATTTTCACGGTTTTATACACTCTCATATCAGATGCCACCTACCGAGCCTACCTATCTACTGGGTATAATCTTATTAGGAGCGCATGTTATCTTACCTACCTACCGCAAGCCTAGGCAAGTTTTTGTTCGAAATAGAGACGGAGAACGAACACCGAGATATATTTAGATTAAACGAAGTAAAACCAATGAAATATTTTACGTCACGCACGACGTCATGAATAGGTAAAACATTTAATAATTATTATTTCAATATTATATTTTAAAGGGCTTTTAGGCCTTACACTGATTACGTACGTCAGCTCTGTTAGTACATTCAATTAGTTACCAATCTTATAATTATAAGTTATAACATATCATAAATCATTTTTTTTTACGTAATACAAAGTACAAAATCACATACCTGACGTCACCGTAATGTCCGTTTCGGCCATTTTGATCGCACAACATTTGAATTTTTAAATTTCGACTTCGAACACGCTCCAAATTTCAAGAAGCGGTATTTTATACTGAAACCTGTTTCAAATTACCGAGATACAATTTTGTTATGAAACTAATTACCTTTCTGCTACGCAAATAGAGTAACTACCTACAGCCAAATAATACAGAACTATCCGTAAGAATATATTGTTTCTGGCACGGGACCAAGCCTTACTGGTCAAATGCAAGTCGAATCATTATGTACATAAGGTACACTATAATAATACTCACGTACCTATGTTCCCCGTTTCGGCTTTAATGAGTAAACTCTTCAGCTGTTTCGGATTAAATTGAAATCCTTGTGACATAATGACGACACAAGAAGTTTATTACTTTCATACTTATCGAACAAGTAAGTCAAACTCTACAAGCTGGTCAATAACAACACTATGAAGTTTGACGAAAGTCAATAATATCGAGATATTTGTACCATTATTTGAAATAGGTACTTACCTACTTTAAATTTTCGAATATTTCGGCACTGTTTATGCGCCATGATCACGGATTAACTGAAGTCACTGTGAGTGAGTTTTTAATGGCAGATATACCGGTCTACCTTCATCTTCTGTCTTTTGCTACGAACTTTGACCACTGCTACCTGTTAATAACCATGATATTAAATTAAAAAGTTTTATTATGAACTTTGAATCATTAGGCTAGTAAATAATTATAAAATGAAACAAATAAAAAGATGTCATATTTTACCACAATATAAAATATTTTTTTTGATTTTTAAAACACAAGATAAAATTAGACTTTTATAATATTACTTATTTAAAGGAAACAAAAAGTTAAGACAAAAGGAGTAAATTCAGCATTTGCTGTAATGCATTAATATGCATGCATCCGAGACTTTGTAAAATGGTCAAAGCCCATCACAGACGTAGCTATAATATACATATAGCAATATGAATAATAGCAAGGCATAGCGCGATATATCTTCTGTACAAATTATGGAGTGACCACACACGCAGCTATAATTTATATTTCTATGACGTCACTAAGCTATACTGTAATTTATATTATTGCATAGCATAGTATATCATGGTATAGCAAGACATAATACGATATATTTTGAATATACAGCATGCTTCAACTTCTCTCCCGCCTTTCCTGAGGCTTTACCTGCCTGACGTTCCTCCCGCACGGCGCACCACTCTTTCGTCGTCAGTACCGGCGCAATCTCGTCAGATAAATATTTTTTTTAAATGTACATACGAGTAGGTATATATTCACTCGTCGAAGAGAAGATAGAATCGCAACGTGACCATTTGGCTCAGGGAAGCGCCTTAACTACAAAAAGTGTTGGTAATTAGTGTCCACAGTAAAAAAAATGATTAATACTTTGTGATTTTAATTATTTTCGTACCTAAAACACACAACAAGACGTTCCTCAGAACTAATACTTTTGCACATGACTGTGTCTTTTTTTGTAATATCGTTTTTTATTAATTCATGAAACACTTTGAATGCCGATTTTGAACCCCTTAAAATATTGGGCTTATTTTTTTGAGGATAAGTCGCGATACAAATTTAATTCGCCACGAGTTTGTTTCTTCTTTATATGCACTTTGAATGCCTTTTGTTTTTAGTTTTTGTGCCTGATAGAGCAACTAACATATCATAAGCAGCATCGGATTCGTCCTCTGAAGAAATACTTACCAATTAAATCTAACTCGTAGAATCCATGAACACCTTTATATCAAAACGCGTGCATGAACAAGGCCGACCATCGTGAAATGAAATATAATATAGGCATTATTACATCGTTTCAGCTTGCTATAATATACATTAAAGCACAGTATAGCACGATTTGCTATATATTATAGCTACGTCTGTGATGGGCTTAAAGGTTGATCGTTTCGTATTAGTTTCAATTTTGGTAATTTTTTTTGTAGTTATTTAGTTTTTCTGCGTTCTATAAGGATTGAGAAAATGTTGATTGTTAGCTCAAATTATCTTATGTGCTCCAAATGCTCCAATAATAACAATGATTCGAAGTTAGTTTTTCAAAAGTTAATAGAAAATTGTTTACTATTTGCCGTTAATTCTCCGCCAGTTTTACTCCTTGCTTGGCAGAACAAATAACCTCGCGCCATCGCGAAACGATCAACCTTAAAAGTGGCTGCTGTATAAATCAACGTGAACTAAGTAGATGTTAAGCCTAATTAAAAACCTGACTTGCAAAAATCCAATATCTAGGAACCGACTAAATATATATGAATCGTGTTCTTGGCTTCCTATTTAGTACTTTAAGAGCTAGGTGAAAGAGTTTAATTTAAAGTAGTACAGCTTACAACAATGTTCTGGACTAAAAAGGAAGCTCGTTTGATGCAACAGCACTATGATTAATCTGAATTTAATGCTAACACATATAGGTATACTACATTTTGTGACTAAGCAGTCAACCAAAAATGTCCATACTCGAGATTCTATTTTATTGATCAACTAAGAACTTACTTCTTTCTGTTTCGCTTAAAGCGATTTGGGTACATGAGTCATCTACATAGTCTTGTCACCTTTATGGTTCTTAGCAACATTTTGTAGGCCTTCGCCAGCGTTCGCCTTTTCATTTGGCAAAAAAGGGAAAAAGCCAAGACCAAGTCGGGGTTCTATATAGTTTTCATTTAGATTGTTAAAAGAAATCATATAATAACATTCCAAAAACCAACGAAAACCTAACCAACAATAAAATCTAAACACCAAAAATAATTGATTTGCCAATTTTAAAATTATTCTGCTTATTCTGTAGCTACGCTGTAAATAGCCTGTACGTACTATCAAGTACAAGATGCTGACAATAATTCAATGTTCCCAAGCATTCCAGCGAATAGCTGAATACTCTAAGCACTACGTACATTAAACGGCAGAGCAGGTGCTCTGGGTAATACAGCGCAGCGTTGTGATTAATCTGACTTTAATGCTTGTACTACACACGCGGTAAGGAGGGTGTTTTATCTACATATCTAAATGGTCGTTTCCACAAAATTCTTTTGAGAGTTTCGAAACTATCGTTATTGTTTATGAACTCCGGTCTAGTAAGTACTTTTCATACTTCCATATATATATTATAAAAGCGAAAGTAACTCTGTCTGTTTGTTTTTGCACGCCCAAACGGCTGAACAGATCTTAATGAAATATGGCAGGGAGGTAAACAATATCCTGCGGACATACATAGGCTACTTGAAAAGTGCGTGCGAAGCCGCGGGCAGAAGTTTGTTACTTATAAATTACTGGTTAGTTTCTACTTGTGGTCCTGTTGACGGTGGTAGGAGGACCTGGATGAAACTAGCTCTTAGGAAATTGTTCATTTTCTGATTAGTAATCTTGTCAATTTAGCGCATATTTTGAGTATTATTTGATTTTATAACAGGTATTGCTTATTGTATTGCTCATTATACGTACTATCATCATAATTATATAATATCATATATCTAAAGCCTATACTCGTTCACTGCTGGACGCAAGTTTGAGTGAGAGTGTGAGTATAGTTGTGTGTGTAAATGCGAGACCCACACCTAGTAGTAGTACGGGGCGACAGAAATGCCCATCGGGGCACAGAGGTCGACATTCGCGGGTTCAACTGTGTGTGTCCTGTCTGTGCCCCAATCGGGGGGAGGAAACGTGACGGATGAATGGGGTCGGCGAGTGTGTGGAATGGTGGGCTCGCCGGCTATGTATGGGAGGAAGAGGGGACGCCATGCGCCAGTCGGGCCGAGGTGGGTTTGAACGTTCCCGTGGTTCGGCGAAAATGGCGCGAGAGGGGTCGCCGGAGAGGTTGTGGTGGGTATCACGAACTTCTCAGGACCACGCGTTCCACATAATTTAAATCCCAAGACCAGTTTATTCGTAAACGAAGTCCTCGCCGAGTAAAAAAAAGGCCCCCCTGAAAAGCGCGGTTTTTGATTTTTTCATATCTTACTACTACTCCTATGGCTCAGCGACCCGAAGTGTGTGTTGGTCTCCGATAAAAGAAGTCGTAATTTTTCCCTGTCCTGCGCCTAGCTCCTAGCTCTCTTCCGCTTCCGCCACATCTTTCCAGCGGTACCGCGGGCGTCCCACGGGTCGTCGGCCGGCGGGGCAGGCGAGATAGCCATTGTAGACGTTCCGGTCCTATCCCATCCCCTCCAAGTGGCCGAGCCAGCGGACTCGTAGTGCATTCGTTTCGCCGATGATGTTGGACTCGTTCACTAGCGTTGAGCTTAATCCGGACTCTCCAGCTACCTAGGCTACTTTTTCATATTATAAACTAGCAAACCCGGCGAACTCCGTTTCGCCACCAGATGGCTTCGTTTTATGTAACTATAAACCTCACGGAGCCCGAGACCAAACGAATTCCAACGAATGCAAAACCGTGGAAATCGGTTCGTGCGTTCTGGAGTTATAGCGTCAGGAAGGAAAACCCGACTTATTTTTATATAGTAGATTACAATAATTAAGGTTCACGTTTAAGATTATTTGAACAGTGTTTATTATTTGACATGTCAATATTACTAATAATTTAATGGTGAATAAATTTAATTTAGTGAATTTCTCATTGTTTTTTCATTATTTTGTAGGCTCTTTATAACCCATCGCCCCTGGGATTTACAAACTAACGAATATGTCCTATACATAGGTCAGCTTCCTTCTGTGTATATTTAAAACCTTCACTGCGATCACCGATGCGCCTGCCGAGCGTGAGATCACGCCACAACCCCCTTCGTTTGGCGGAGGCTGCTGAGGGGAACACATAGGGTGTTCTGAGCCCTGACTCCGGTTAACGTCTCATATTAGTTTAGGATTTGCGTAGCTCCCTGTCCGCACGATAGAGGCGCTGTACCAAATCCTATAGAAAAAACCAAATACCTATTATACGTTTTTTTAATACCTCTTTAAATGTTTATTAATTAGGCTAAGAAGAATTGCATGTTATTTTTGTGATCGCCAAACTCTTATTTATTTTCAAAGTTTGAGGCTGTTTTAGTCTCCATCTTCCTTACAGTACTTTGAGTGTATGAACAAATTTGAAACAATGAAGAGAAAAGTAATTTCCCGAAATCCATACCTACATTTTTATAAATTCGAATGTAATCCTGTCTTTCTGTCTGTTACCTTGAACGGCTAAACGGATCTCGATGAAAATTGGCAAAGGATATGTTACTTTTTATACCATAAAAGTACGTGCGAAGCCGCGGGCAGAAACTATTGTATATTTCCCGAAAACGCCTGAAAACATATGTACCTCCAATAATATATAATAAAATATATAAATAATCTACCTAACAAACTTGCAGATCCGCCAAGAAACGTTCCACTGTGGCTTCTGTAACCTAATCGTACCAGGCTGGGACGCCACCGAAGCCCACGATCACGATCACGTCTATACTATCGTCAACCAGACTCAGGGCTCTGATGAGGAGAATACCCCATATCCTCATTGAATTGTAAGACATAATCATCATTATTACAATTCAATGGTCTCATTTTCGTATTGTAACCTTAAATACATTTGCTTTTCTTTTACCTCCACTCTGGCTACTCCAGATCTGTTTATTTCACCAGTAACTTACGTATTTCTTCTCTATCTAACTCAGACTTCTACTCTAATTCTACCCAAACTTATCCATGTAGAGACCATAACGTTTTGTTACCCGCGTTATACCAACACAACAAGTATGTTAATTATTAAGTTTAAGTAATCAGCTAAGATAACTTTTTATCTTTCTTTTCATATTTTATTCAACAAGGAACTTACCCAAACATAAATCTTATAAATAGCAGCCTGTAAGGCTTTGTGCTGAACTAATGTAGGTATTCAGATTCAAACAGATGGGTACCTATGGGTATTAGGATTAACTTACCGCACTGTACCGTAATTACAATCGGCTGTGTGTTCAGCAATTTATGATAAAACAGTTGTCAGCCGCTTTTGTAACAAAGTTGTTAATCATTATTTTGAAATGTATTGAGGTCAGTTCATTTTGGAAAAGGTATCCACAAGGAAGAATTTCGAACTGTGTAAGATGATGAGACCCCTAAATGATTTCTAAAACGCTTCGCTCGTCGCCGCTTCGATTGAGTAAACACAGTTTTCTATCATTTGATGTGTTAATATCAACACAGATAGTACCTACTTAATTACAATAGTAATTATAGGTAGTAGGTAGGTAGGTATGTATAATTTATGGTTATCTACATAGCTTACTTGACTAATTTGTTGTTTCCTTTGAATCAGTTTAACTATCTATCTACCTGGCTATGAGAAATGAATTGACATCTATTATTTATTATTATACATTAGATCAATCGCTTCATTTCGTAACCATAAACAATGAAGGCAGCAGTACACATCTTCACTTTATTAAGTGAGATGGTGGTCAGACACTTTACTATTTACAATAAAAAGAAAGTTATAGAAAAAATCCTTCATATAGGAATTTTAAGAAATAATCTTTAAAAATGTGAAAAATGCCACATTCGTCAGATTGTTTATTCGAATCACTTTCACAAACAACACAGAAGAAACACAAACCAATCATTAAAGTAGGTATAAAGGAAGATCATCATCCTACATTAGTCCACTGCTGGACATAAGCCTCCTCTAATGAGCACAATAGCGCCTGAAGAAGGACGATACTAAGACATAAATTGACCACAAGTAAATCCACAAATATTAGAAACGTCAAGCAACCTGCATACAAGAGCATGGCTCTTTGCTTCACCGCGTGCTAGTTGAATAAATCAGCCGCTCAGAAAGAGGGTCAAGAAAAAGTAACCTTTGATTAAGCTTTTACCGACACTTTTCTGAAAATTCAGGAATTTGGAATAGGTATCATTGAAAAAAGTGCTTTTGGCCGATTTCCAGTTTAGACCCTTTTCAAGCGTGACGTGCTAAAAATGAAAGAGATATGACCCAGCAAAAGTCAGGCAGGAATTTTCATGAAAATTCGAAAATGCCCGTTTTCTCTTAACTTTTCTGCGAAAAAGAAAGGTAAAGTAAGTAAAGCTACAATTGAAAATGTCAACAATTATATAAAAGAATATAATTTATTTGTAGCCACACACATGATATATAAAAATAAGGAAAATACAAAAATATGTATAGGTACGTAATAGACAAACATAAGCCTTTGGATTTAAATTTTTAACATAGTCAAAGTCAAAGTCAAAAACTCTTTATTTTTTTAGACGGTGGGTGGATATTGCCACCTAAATATTGTATTGCAATAAGACTATTTTTATGTACCAATCTTTGTACTTATATATTTGGGTTTAACATTAACATCTATTTTTTGTACGTCAAATATGGATCATTGTGTCTGCAATAAAGAATTATTAATATTATTATTCACTTCATTTATTTTAAATCTCGTTATAAAATACATTTTTTACTATAGAAAATAAAATATTATAAAACTATTCTACAGTAAAAAATATATCAAAACGGTGAATCACCGGCCGCGAAGCTAGCCTTAAGCGGCCGGTGACTAGGGCTGCAGAGAGAGGAACTTCCTGACGATGCGCGCCGAGTCCAGGAGTACCGCCTTTTGAATCTGACCCTTGATCCAACTTCCTAGCGAGAGTCTCTTGAGATGTTGATCGAGGCTCTTCGCTATTACGCCGTTAACTGAAACGACTATCGGGACGACGTTCGCTGAATCAACATCCCACATGCTGACAACCTCGTTGGCCAAGTCAAGATATTTGCTAAGTTTATCTTTCTCAGCTTTAACGAGGTTAACATCATGTGGTATGGTGACATCAGCGAGCACCGCCCTCCGTTCTAACCGATCTATCAGTACAATATCAGGCTTATTCGCAAGAATAGTCCTGTCTGTAATGATAGATCGGTCCCAATAGAGCGTGGCACGGCCATTTTCGAGAACTGGCGCCAGTGTGTACTTATAGTACGGAACTTCAGGGCCAGTAAGGCCATATCGGAGAGCAAGTTGCTGGTGTATAATTTTGGCTACTTGGTTGTGTCTGTGCAAGTACTGAGAGTTAGCAAGGTGCGAACAACCCGAAAGTATATGACGAAGGGTCTCCCCAGGAAGATGACACGCTCGACAAATATCGATCGTGCCATCTTTCATTATACAGGGTGGAATTTTGTAATGCCACCTGGAGGGAAAGTACTCTTAATACTGTAGTTAGAAAATTGTACTCAAAGAAAACATTCCTTTAATTTTGAAAAGAAAGAAAACTGCATTAAAAGATTTTCGAAAATTCGCTTGTCACACCCGGGAATCGAGCCGACTAAAATCTGTAAAAATTACACCCTGTACTTTTATTGCATAGATCGTTAGGGTCAATAATAAGGATGAAATCTCTCTAACAAACTTAATAAATTTAATAAAAGGAAAACCATGAAATCTTAAATTATAAATTGAATGGGTCAAGTTAAGCACTTTAACTTCAAGATCCATCTGTTTATTTGTGTCTGTAATTAATAAATATCATTGACGTCATTTATCCATTAAAAATGACGAATTAATATTTAGATAAGACGATTGAAATTTGCACGTGTTTGTACCTAATGCAGACTCCTTTTTTAGATGTAACATAACTGCGTGTATGAGGTAGTTTAAATATGGAATGTTACATTTGAAAATAGATTGTCATTTGTTATTCACATTTGATTGTTTTTACAAATTATTTCATATTTGTCTCACGGTAAAAATGGCTTATCAAGAACAATTTGATTTAGTTGAAGCTTATTTTTTAAATAACAAAGATGTGAATCTAGCTCTGCGGTGGTACGGACAGAAATATCGAGACCGACAGGCACCAACTCGGTTCGTATTGAAAAGGATGGTAGAAAATTTAAAGAATACTGGTAGTTTCAAAAAGCGAAGGCAAACTCTTCAGGAGAACAATTTCAATTTTGATCTTAGTGTTTTAACATACTTTGAATAATTTCCGAAGGCTTCAAGCAGAGATGCTGCCGAAGTAATTGGAATAACCCACACTCGCGTACTTAAAGTGCTGAAAAAGTATAAGTATAAATGCTATCGTGATGGTCGGTTGGTCCAAAAATTGCATCCTGGGGATTGTGAGAGACGATTACAATTTTGTCAAAACATGCGGAGAGAAATTGACCGTAACCCTAATTATTTGAGTAACATTGTATGGTCTGAAGAAACCAACTTCAGCAATAACGGCATGTACAATCGCCGCAATAACCACTATTGGTCTCGAGTGAATCCTGTTCGTGTCCATGAAACTAACAGTCAAGTAAGGTTTTCTTTCAACGTTTGGTGCGGAATTATGAGAAATATGGTTGTGTTAGTCCACGTGTACGAAGGTCATTTAAACACTGTCAAGTATCTTGAAATACTGGATCTCTTAAGAAATGAGTTAAATGGTTTCCCCGAGGCAGAGCGAAACCAAATAATTCTACAGCAAGATGGATTTTTTTGTGAGGATACGTAAAAAATCTAATTTACATGAAATCTTATGCGAATGTAAACGAGTTGAGAGTTGAAGTTCAGAATACGATTTATAATGTTCACCACAACACGTTATTAAACGTTACTAGAAATGAATTCATTAGAAGAATAAATTTGTGTATCCAAGAAAATGGAGCCCATTTCGAGCAACTAATTAGTTAGTTGACTTTTTATTGTAAATAATTAAAATAATTTAAGATTTCATGGTTTTCCTTTCATTTAATTTATTAAGTTTGTTAGAAAGATTTCATCCTTATTATTGACCCTAACGATATATGCAATAAAAGTACAGGGTGTAATTTTTACAGATTTTAGTCGGTTCGATTCCCGGGTGTGGCAAGCGAATTTTCGAAAATCTTTGAATGCAGTTTTCTTTCTTTTCAAAATTAAAGGAATGTTTTCTTTGAGTACAATTTTCTAACTACAGTATTAAGAGTACTTTCCCTTCAGGTGGCATTACAAAATTCCACCCTGTATACTTTCGGTAATTGTTCGTCTTTACCACCTCATCCATAATTGCACAGACAAAACCTTCGGTTTCCCCAAAGAGGTCACCGAAGCGTAGCCAGTTTACGGAGCTTAGGAGATCTACATCAGGTCCTGTGAGGACCTTGTAGAATCTCCCATGCAGCTCTTTGCTCTCCCATATAGCCTTCCTGTCCTGAATGCTCATCACCTTAAGTTTGCGCCAGTTCTCGTTAGCTAAGGAGAGAGGAGTAAGGTTCTTATCAACTGCAACCACATCACGATGTATCTGGTATTCGGCTTGATGAAAATGATTTCTGAGATTGCATACCTCACGGTTGTGTAGGGTTTTGGCGTTTAAAAAGCCTCGACCACCACATTTCCGCGGGATATACAATCTCATTACCGAAGCTCGGGGGTGTCGCATGCGATGAGTGGTTAAAAATTGACGAACCTTACAGTCCAAGGCGTCTAGTTCAGTCTGAGTCCATCTTAGTATGCCAAAGGTATAAATGAGTAATGGCATTACCCAGCCGTTGAAGGCACGCACCTTGTTGCCACCTGACAAAAGGCTATTTAGCAGTTTTGTGAGGCGACAAAAGAAGCGCTCCTTCACCGACTGCTTTATGTCCCCGTCTACTATACCCAACGCTTCTGGCATACCAAGATATTTGTAGGTCTCACCCTCTGAGAGATATTTGAGGGACATTCTCTCTGAAAGTTGTAAATTATTAGAATTCACAACTTTCCCTCGCTGTATTTGTATGACCGCACATTTATCAACGCCGAACTCCATGTTAATAGCACTACTGAATATCTGTGTGATATTCAGAAGCGCCATTAACTGTGTTTTATTCGACGCAAATAGTTTGAGGTCATCCATATACAACAAGTGAGAAATGACCTCACCATCTCTCCGAAGGTGATAGCCTATTCCTGAATCTTTCAGTAGAGTACTGAGTGGATTCAGAGCTAGGCAAAACCACAAGGGACTCAGACTGTCGCCCTGGAATATACCCCTCTTTATTCTTATCAGATCATTGGTGGTTGTTGGATCCAATCGGCTCCCTGGATGACGAAGAACAGTGGTCCACTGCCTCATACATGATCCCAAGAATGATCTTAGAGTAGTATCTACTTTATACAACTCTAAGACCCTCTCAAGCCAAGTATGAGGCACCGAATCATAAGCCTTCTTATAGTCTATCCATGCAGCCGACAAGTTCCCTCTGCCACGTTTGACCTGTTGACTAATGGCCATGTCAATGAGGAGGAGTTCCTTTGTACCACGGGACCCAACCCAATATTATTATTATTATTATAAATACAATAAATGTATACTTAGAAAAGGTCAAATTCTTAATAATTTAACACTGACACGGAAATAAAGTGATATTTTTGAGTTCAGTCGCTTCGGTATGTAGACTAAAGTAAAGAAGCGTCGAAGAAACCTTTAGCCTGTTAGTTAGTTGTTATTTTTCGAGTTGGAACAAATCCCGTCCCACGCTTTTTTTATCCTCTAGATAATCAGATATTTTATAGTAGGCCTTTTTACACAAGAAGGTAAATGTAAACAACGTGTAAACTTAAGAAAAATAATTGTTCTTTCCCTATCTATCTATGTGCGCAGCTAATCAGGTCCAGCCTCAGCATGTTGTCGTTATCCACAGAGGTCGACGACGCCGCCGGTAATATAAATCTAACAAAATAAAGGGGTACTAAACAAAGAGTTGGACAAAAATCAATGTATGTACATATAAATAGTCAACAAGGCAAAACTGGTTAATTGTATGTGTGTACTAGAACAGAGTAAAACAGAAAAAAATCACCCTTTTGTCTTGCCCGTATCGATCACACATGGTACCAACTTACGCACATAGTTCAAAAATTTAACTTTTTCTTGATCATCAGAGAGTAGGAATTTGATTGTTTTGAATTCTAACTTTAAACTCCTTATATGTACACTGTTTTTTAAGTTTTGCGGGACAAATATTAATACCTCGGGAATCAATTTTTATGGGACCATCTCCGAGCCGTTCTCTATTTAATAATAAAATAATCATTAAAATCGGATCACAATAATTGACAAAGAAATCAGCGAAAATACAGCTTAACATAGAACATACCTACAGCTGAACATAGAACCAGATATGCAGATATTCAATAACTTTATTTCCATAGGCTTACAAAATAAGCACTTGGACAAGTCAAATTTTAAACTATAAATTAATATCAAATAAGAAAAAAGTGTTATTGATTTTCTCTTCTCTTAAATGTTTGTCTACTAGTTGAAGAAGAAGAAACTTCTTTCTAATTTTCCTCATCCAACCTTCACCTAAAACCGCTGAACAAAAGCGTTTATTGATTTTCGTCACTCTTTATCCGAAGTTCGCGAATTCCAATTATAAATTTCGATAAACCGAAACATACTCCCCCGAGCTTCAATATCCGCTAATTTACTTACATCCCCGAAGCGAAACTGCTGCTGTATTTTAGTATATGTTTGTCCGCACAGCTGCCAAATAATATAAAAACTTGGGAAATTTTCGTATCAATGGAATATCAGACTTGGGACTGTGGCATACAGATTTGTTGGGTAACTTATGGACGCTAGGGTTGTGCAAAATTTGGATCCGGTCAACTCTGACCCTCTTACTTACCAACAGCCTTTACCAGTCCACTGCTGGACGTAGGCCTCCCCTGATAAGCACCATATTTGGTCTTATCATTAGAGGGTAATCCACGCTGGTTGAGCAAGCAGGTTGGGGACACAATGGATAACGCGGTTCGGTGATGGAGCTGTTCTGCAGGAGGCGCTGCTGCCCGCCCCCCGGTTGACATCCCTGAATCGCCTCTTACGACACCCACGGGAAGAGTAGAAGTGGTGAAAGAACCAAGCCAGCACAACACGGCTCTCTTACTTATAAAAACTTATCTAGGCTTTCATAGTAGGCCTACACCTTCTTGGCAGTCCGATCCGGTTTTCCATTTTCTCGTCAGCCTAGACGAGAACTCTAGAACGAAGGAGCCACTTCGTAGTCGGGGCCTTATCAAATGTCGTTGGATTGACGAGATGGAAGCTGATCTCCGCGAACTCGTCGCTACTAGGTATACTCAAACCATTCGCAAGATACAATGTACATTAAACAACTTACAACACAAAAATCCTAAAATCTCTTTTTGGCGTTAAGATTAAGAGGTTTTGGCGACCGAACATTTTTCGGAAATTTGCAAACTTCTAGCAACCCTAAAAAGTACTTACAGCACAAAGAATATTCTTCCACTGGTTTGCTATTCGAATGTGTATTGAAGTCGAAAAGTTTCTGGATAGTTATTTTTGAGTCGTTATGAGTTTTGTATTGAGTTTTATTGGAACTACGCAACAAATGGATTCTGAATCCTACCATTTTATCAAATAATAAACACGATAAATACCCGTGGATATTTATATTAACATTTAAACAATATTCAGCTGTATTTCATCAATCTCATGACTAAAACTATGCCTAAAGATAATTTCGCGCAACGAGGTACACAAAACGATTGCTCCAATTTTTTTTTTCAAAAACATGAACCTTTACAATTTTTACGAAAACCACATCAAAACCTATTGGAAATTTAAGAGAAATTAATATTCCTTATATCTGACATGGAAACCTGGGGTTAGGTAAAATACGCATATATTTTATTTGCAAAAAAAACCCTGTACATTTTGAGCAGGTAAAGATCCGTACGTTTTATGGAATAAGTAATTTAAAACGCTGTCGGGGAATGTTGACCAAAATCGTTAATTTATTATTAAAGTGCAAAAGGGTCTCAGGCTGCCCTGAATAAGTGATCGGCCCTGTTCAATAATTAATGATGGATAAGGTCAATTTAAGAGCTAGCTCTCTTTGTTTAGATACCACTTGGTGCCTAAAAAAAAACTTGTTATTATTATTATTATCAGTACTACATTACGTTACGGTACGGTTAGCATGCACTAAATGGTGCAAAATTTTCAGTGTGAGTTAACGACAGTAGCCGGACTACTTTTGCCAACTCACGCTGGACATTTTGCATTTATAATCGACATAGTCTTAATAAAAAAAATTGTGTGGACAAACAGACCAAGGTAACACACACATACTTACTTAAGCAAGCAAGCAAGCAAATAAAAACACACACGCAACACTATTAAAACACAAGCAAACAAGAAAGAAAGAACTCAATCCAAAACCAGTAACCCTTTCTGTTTGTCTTTTCACGACTATAAAAGGTTGAACCGATCTTAATGAAATTGAGTACAGAGATAGTATTCTTGGAAAGGCTTGTTTTTATCTAGAAATCTGGGAGCACAATCTTTTTTAATACTTTTATGTGTATTTGCTGATGAGTAGAGTCCTTTCTGTAGTCATTATCTTATATTTCTATGTTACTGAGGCACTTGTCCTCGTACATCGATTTTGGTTAGAGTATAGGTATCTATACACTAACCAAAATCGATGTAGAATGTTTGTAAACAAACCGCAATACATATAACTAAAAGTCACTTGCTTGGCATCTAGTTTCAGATATATTTGTAAGCAATATTTATTGAAGGAAGGATCTTAAATGGAAGTAGTGTAAATTGCGTACAAAAAGACGCGGCAACAGCGAGCATGATACGTTACGCCACGCCGTGTGCTGAAATCCGTCTCGTTGCTTGTTGCGAGCGCGTTTCTTCCCCATACTGACTGCACGAACGCTCGCTGTGTAACATGTTACGTAACGCCCGGTAACGCAGCTGAGTCCCCACCTGTACTGATTACATGTAGATATATGTACTTAACTACTCTGTGACAAAAAATAAATACTTTTCATTTTTCATTACTTAGAAAGCCTGCTCTACTATAAGAAATACATCTTATCTTTGAATACATCTGACATATGTACATGTTAGATAGGTACTTATGAGTGATAGCGTTCCGCCCCCAGCGCAAAACGTTTAGCTTCCAAGTTGTTGCCATGATTGATGCCCTGCTTTGAAAGGCTTCGCGGGACATCTCCATCGATTATAGATGACGTAAATGATGTAAATATGTTGATTCAAAAGGAAAACGTTTTTCTGTTGATATAGTGCTGTTGTTATGTACGGTCAACGGTATACATAGCTGTACTGTGGCAATGTTTGAAAAGTTATATTAAATAAAATAATGCTGGACAATCCACACAGCTACATCTAGCCCCAAGCTAAGCAATCAAGTAGAATCGTCCTTAGCTAAAAGAAACTCTTGATAGAGGACAGATTGATAGAATGGCTTCAATCCTTGACACTTTTTACACGCGACCCATCTGCAGTATATTTCATTAAAGGTAAAATGCCAAAATGTGTCATTCCGAGACGATACCATTGTCATGGTGAACTGATTAATTTAGTGAAATTAGGACCCAGAGCTTGTATTGGGTATTATAGGTACTAGATAACTGATAGACTTTGTGTTGTCTTTCGCAGGTGGACCTTCATCCGCTACGCCACAGAGGTCGTCAAGTTCTAATTTCTGTCACTTAAACTACGCCGTTAATACTGTTTATTTCCTCGAAATATCTTTTGAACCCAATACCTATCCATTATTCAAGCCTTCTAATCAAACCTCATCTTCATAATAAATAACCCACTAACCATGCTGGCTAACTGGACCCTAACCGTAGTTAACTAGACTCTAACCGTAGTTAACATGACACTCGCCGGTTACGGTACGTAAAGAGAACCGTTCGTCATAATCTCGTGGATATAATTTATCAGAAACTCGAACTAGGGGTAAGGTGTAAGTACGCGGTTGGACATTCCTTCCCGACTATTACTCTTGTTCTTTCCATAGACGATTACGTAAGCGTCGCTGGTCATACCTGGATAAAAATATCATAGGTTCTTAGGGAATGGCGCAATAAGTTGGAGGTTTATACCCAGCAGAGGTTGAACTGTGATGTCAGGCTATATTTATTGTATTGTATTGTATTCATTTAATTCAGATAATAATCCATATTACACATACACAAAATCAAATAAAATTATGAGGTTATTGATTACTCTAGATAGTTACTTACTTTAGGGACTCCATTGTCTACAAATTTATGTAAGTAAATCAATAGTCTTGCTACAATTAAGCCACAAAAAGCTCAAAATTTACCAAGGATCTTCACAAGCTTCACAGAGTGACGTCCAATGTTGTGTTTTCTTCGTCATCTGCATAATCCAAAAAGAGTAAAATCAATTTTTTAACTGCTCAGTTGTACATGATAATAATTTGTAATCTCACAGATATTCTACTCGTATGTGAAAATGTAGGTAGTCGGTTATAAAAATTTAAATAAAGACTTAATCCTCAACACTTGTATTGTATGGCTTTACAAATACGAAATACTCTAGCAAATATAGCTACCTATATATAGCAAAAATAGCTACATAACTATATTATATAGCAAAATTAATAGGGGATGTATTTTCCCGACAGTGGGTCGTTTCGGGCAATGCAAACGAGAAGAAAAGTTTAGTGAGGTCGAAATCGCACCGTGTATTTGCGGTTTAAGATATTATATCACCTTAAATGAGGTAGGGTGTGCAATTTTGAGATTGTGGGGCATAATGTATAGGTTTAGTGAGATAAGTTACTGGTATAGTGTTGAGGAATATTCGCCCTTATTTTCGCTGAACCCTTTTCGTCATGGAGTAGTTTTTCCGTGGCGAAAAAGGTTTCAGGCAAGTTTTTTCGGTTTAATGGACGTCGCTTATTGCAATCGTGGACTTTTTAATTATCGTTGTACCACAGCACAACCTGTAGTATGACTGTAATTATACTTATGTCATAAAAAATAACCCGCAAAAAAAAAATAGTTTTTTCGAATTTCAATTTAAAATAGACTTGCATTAATGCTCTTGACATCATATCATAGCGATAAGGCCGCCCATTGTGCAACTCTCATATCTCTCTTTTCATGTATTTTTTTTATATATATTTTTGGTGTGCAATAGTGTCATGTATTGTATTGTATCATAATTGTTTTACTTATCTTTGCTTATTATGTAGGTACCTATCTAATGTGCTTGATATTGTGCTTGAGGTAGGAACAGTGGCGTAGCTACCTTGGGGCTAGGCGGGGCAGTGCCCCGGGGCCCTCAAGCTCAGGGGGCCCTCGAATCCTTACCAGAAAATCTCGATCGAACTGAACTTTTGAAAATTTCTCCTATTTTCAAAATAAATATGACAAGACCCGACTTTAATCATGGCAACTCAGTTGAGAGAAATTCGAAAGTTATACCCAGGGAATTCCCCTTAATTCTTTATGTGGGTTGGCAGTGTTGTCAATTTGATGGATAGCGATATGTGCGTTTTATTATTCATCGATGAGCGTTTTATTATTAATCTATGTGCGTTTTATTGTGAATTCGAGTCAAGAATGAAAAGTGCAGTCTGTCAATATTCGATTTTCTAACACTTTTTGTTACATGTTGATGAAGCAACTTTATTACAATAGTGTGACGAATTCCAAATAAAATATTCAGATATAATAGGCCCTAGCTTTTCACTTCAATTTATTAATATTTACCACCTAGTTTTACCTCAATTAACTCAAGCATGGACAGTTCACCAATTATGTAAGGAAATAATGAGCAAATATGGAGTGCTACAATGCGACCTAACGGAAGTACTTACAGCAATGTTATTATTCTTTACAATTCCTGTCACTTCTGCATCAGCTGAAAGGTCATTCAGCAAATTAAAAATAATAAAAAATTATTTCAGAAATAGTATGGGCCAAACTCGACTCCGACATTTATCGCTAATAGCGACTGAAAACAAAACCTAACCGAAATCAAAGATACTTTTGCGAAAATTAAAGCCAGGAAAAGATTGTAAATATAATTGTTATTTAGTCAGTTGGTAGGTCCGACCTTTATATTATATAATAAACCATTTAATCTTTTCTATTTCGTTTCATTGCCCAATACCTACACCAAGTATTAATTGTAGTTTATGTTGTTACTGTTTAATATTTTTATTACCTGCCCTGCAGTGCACGAAAAAGAGCTGATGATAAAGTAGCTAAGCATTTTTAAAGTATTTGTATATTTAATATTTTTACTTGATAAAACCTAACAAGTTTAGATAGTAGTGGGGCCCCATTTTTTGATTTGCCCTAGGGCCCTTGGTTACCTATCTACGCCGCTGGGTAGGAAATCAAATACCTATTCCATTTTAATAATTAAAACCAGACCATCAGATATCTACATAATACAATTAGCTCTATTCAATGATCCACTAAATCAAATTAAATTAATGTATGCACAAATGACCTATGTAACAATAGTAATGAAAGCCAACTATTTGTATAACCTTAATTAAATTATCTACTAAATAATTAGGTCGTAGCGGTTTGCAGCTCATTAACTGTTTCGTTTGCTTTTATCGTAAAACTTTTTAATGTTTTTAAAACATACTGGCACTTAGGCTGGCTTTTGAGTTGGTAATAGAATAATATAAAAAATATAACATATTATAGTATTTAATATGAAAGATTAGGATGTAGTGTTAAAACATTATAAAATGAGTGTCAAACTTTCGAAGACGACACTTCGCTAAATGGGATAAATACCTGCGATTAAAAAAAACACATTTTCATTCTGTATTTTGACCAAAAACTTTGGATAGGTATCAAAATTATCTGCAAATATGATTGTTTATCTACAACAATTATTTTCGAAGATTTTCAAGTGTCACGTTTACACCTGCAAGAGACGCAAAGATATAAAACCCTCCATACAAAAAAAGAAAGCATTATATCAATTACCATGAAGGTTTAAATAAATTCAAGTAAGATTCACTCAAACGTCAAAGAAAGTTATTCTAAAAATTACCGCTTTTGTAACCGACCACAACCACTTAGCTGGCAGGGGGCAGCACAAAGCGTTGAGTATTTTCAAATTAAAAAAGGTCTGGTTCGTTTTTAACGCAGTGGATTATTACGCATTAATTTTTAAATGGAGGAGGTTATTTTTGCAAGGCCCTGTCGAAATCAATGTAGTGTGAGCGAGCGAGCGATTTTTTTGGAGCGTTGCAGTAAAAGCTGTATATGTATGTATTTATTTTACGAAAATAACTAATTATAATAAAATATAAAACTACTCACGATTAAAATATATACAGGGTGTTTGGTATTGCGACCAACATTTTTTAAAAGAAAATTATGGACCTACTGTGGCCTCAATAACGACGACAATGACGGCAGTATTTACAATGACTAAAACTCGTTTTCATACTCGCTGGCGACTGAAAAAGCATCTATTCATCAAATTCCATCTCTGCTAAATTCTGACGTTTCTATGTGTCCCCCTGTACCTACTACGATGATAAAGAGAAAAAAAACTGCTTTCGTTTTTTCTTCCGTTAACACAAAGCCAAACTTATTCCATTACAGACCGAATAATCCCACAAACTAACACAGTCTAAAAAATCTCAATTTATCCATTGCCCAAGTAGGTAAGTTTACTAGTCGGCCATTCTTATCCTAATGCAATATATTTGCAGTAAAAAATGGACCATTCTACCAACTTGAACGCCACATAAGCTCTGCGAGTTAAAATTAACGTTCCTCTGAAATTGGCAAGTCGATGCAGTTAGCCGGTAAAGGAGAGCGCTCACTGAACTTTTCGGGTTTGTAGGTTTTATGCCCAGTTGGTCGCAACTAGTTTATTGGGTACCTACGCGAATACTAACTTAGTAGTAGTTTACATCTTTATTAAAATCTCCTTGTTAGATAATGTGATAATTTGGTTGTTGTCGGAAGAAGGCAGAAAATATCCACGTTTTCCCCCGATTTTCGTTTAGATTAAGTGGACGACTACCTGAAACGCTAGCCTGTTTTAAACATTGACCTACTAAATGTTGGTACACTTCTGTTTATAACACCACATACATACGAGTAACTTACCAACATAGCCATACCTAAAATTATTTTAAAAACGTTTTAAGAACTTTAGCAGTCTCTACTTCATATTAATGATTATTTGTCGGGTATTTATCGCGTACCTTTTGTTTTATTTTCCCCTACTTTCCATCGCGTTGCAGCGATCGTGGTCACGGGGCAACTGGATGTACTCGGAGTTACAGCAAAGAATTGACGGCAGTATCCACGACTACCCTCAATTCGTCTTCAGAATTAGGAATCAGGATCAGTGTAGTGTGTCGTAAAGTGAACGTGGACATTCCTGATTCTGTAAAGTTTAAAAAGTTTTAGTGTCTACTTCCTCTATCCATCGACAGATCAAAACGTGAATGTTTTTGTCTTAGGTTTAAAGAACTTTACTCTCATACAAACACAGGGTTACTTATAATGAGCTACATAAGAACAAATTAATCTAGGTTTTACAATATTCATCTGGTACCTACAATAAATTATAACTAAATATTAAGTTAAGTCTTCAACATTAAATGTGACGTTTTGATAAAAAAAAAGTTCGTTTAAAAATAAATTAGCTCGAATGCAAAGAGGGCGCTATTTACTTAGTGTTGCCAAATTAATGTAGCATAGACCCTGCATACTATGCCTATTTTAACATGCATAACCTCCCATCTTCTCCGAGAAAGATCGGCTTTATACCCGCGTATTTTTATTCTGGATTCAACATAATGGAGCGGAGCAAAGATGTCTAAAAAACAACAATATCATCATACATCCTGCGTAAAAATACGGTCATAATGATTATTTCCTCCTAGCTAGCCAAATTTCGGCCTCGGCAGCCAACCTTAACGGTTACTAGCCAAGTGCACAGGATATATGCATTATAGTGCACAAGCCTGTGCCCAAACACTGCGCACTGGTGCACTCTCTCACCCCAAATACCGTCCTAATAACATATCACATACGTAACTCGTAGGTTATATGATTTACAATTATGGCAATATTTTATTCGAGATTTTAATAATAGTTTTTAAAACTGTTTGTTAGATTAATAACCCTGCATTTTTTCCTTCCGCCTTTAGTCCACTCCGCCATGAAGGTCGTCATATTCTTTAAATCATGAATCTTTCAAGCCAACGAGAAGCACGCCTCGCCGCCCTCGAGTCCATTTCAATATCCAATATGAATTCAGCTAATATTGGTAAACGGCTTCAACTCAATTGTCTTGGTTCACCATTTTATAGCAAAGAATTGGCAAAGAGCCTACCTTTATGCTGATCGCACACCTTTCCGAAAGAACCGAATTTAAAATTCGGTGTATGAAGTCTTTAATGACGGGATTTTTACCATTTGAGTTCAATTGATTTGTCCAACAATTCGGCACAGTTGATTGCGCCATGATCACGGGAAAGTGAAGTCACTGCGAGTGAGGTTCTTGGCAGGTGTACCGATCAAACCCCGGAAGTTGCCTTCGAGTATTCAGACATAGGCCTCATCTTTTATCTTTTACTACGAAAATGACCACTAGGCCTGCCCGTGAGCCGTATAGCCTAATACTTGGGTAGGTATAGATATCTATCTATATATCTATATATATAAAAAAAGTCCTGTTAGTTACACTATTTATAACTCAAGAACGGCTGAACGGATCTCGGTGAAATTTGGCAGCGAGGTAGATGGTATCCCGGGGCCGGACATAGGCTACCTTTTATTCCGGAAAAAAGCATGCGAAGCCGCGGGCTGCAGCTAGTTAAAAGTAAAAGTATCTTACTACGTTGTCTATCCTTCCTCTACGGATTATCGATATCTAACTAAGTTTGGATATGTCATGGATAACGCTTTGGAAGGTATCTACAAATACTACCTACACGCATTCTTAGCGAATTCCATCTTGTTCTATTAGCTACCTATTAGTAGAATATTTCTGCCAACATCGTCCCATTTAATTCAAATATCCATTATCAATTCAGTTACATCGCACGTAAAGTTCAAAATATCTTGCGTTTCCCATTACCGAAGGATTAAGGTCACAGTGTGTTCGAAATAGTTGCATCCAAGCATAATCCCTTTACACTGTAAACTGAACTGTAACACTAATGAGTACGGTTGGGAATAGGCTGCAGGTGCAGGGTCTTTTTGCGTTTAGTTAGGGGTGCACTTTTTGTGGTAGCAGTAAGCTTCTGTAAGGTAGTCTAGTAAAGAAGAAGAATAAGGAATAAATAATTTGTTTATGGTCACAGACAAGTTACATAAAAAAAGGGAAATACAAAAATATAGGTAAGTAATAAACAAAAACATAGGCCTTTGAATTGAAATTTTGAACATAATACAACAGCACAGCATAATTTAACCCTTAACAGCATTTTTTAACCCTTAGGGTCCAAACGCACTGACAGGCGGCTTGCTTAGCGCCTAGGGCCTTTGTACGTACAACGTGCACGCTTGGCGCCTCCGCTAGTCGTCAAATGGCCCGTAAGGCTCCAGGCGCTAAGCAAGCCGCCTGTCTGTGCGTTTGCAGCCTTAGGACTCTACTACATAGCGTCCTAAGGGTAAAGAAAGAAAAAAATATTGGGCTTTCCCTATGTGCGCGGCTAATCAGGTCCAGCCTCAGCTTGTTGTCGTTATCCACAGAGATCGATAACGACGCTGGTTTTCAGTCAGGGGCCTTAATTGGGTGACGTCGCGTCACGAGTAACGGTCCACAGATGAAAAGTAAAGACTATATCAAAATAAAGGTATATAAGTAAGGATAACAATAAAGAGTTGGACAAAAATTCTATGTAAATAAATAGTAAATGGCGCAAATACAAGTTGAAATACCATGCTTAAATAGAGTAAAATATATAAATATAAAAATATCAGGTTAGTGAATATGAAGAAAATGGAGAATGTTTAGGGTATGTATATTTTTGGGTAGGTGTATTTTCTTAGGGCTTTTTTGGTTGGATAATAATACTTTCTTGAAATTAGATTTAAATGTGTATAGTGACTTGGTGTTGCGTAATGGAGGAGGCAGATCATTCCAACAGCGCGATGCTGCGAATCGAAATAAACCTCGGAAAGCTACAGTTCTATGAGTTTATATCAGTAAGATTAAATTGGAATTGGCTCTACGCGGATATTTAGAATTCTTCTTAGATGCCCATTCAAGTTTGTTATATAGTAAGGGGAGATTCAAATTTCATAGCACCGAACAATAGAGTTGCCAAGTGCAAGTCACGGCGTGCTTTCATCTTCAGTAAGTCCGACGAGTTCAAGTAAGGCGTGACATGTGATCGAGGTGGAATGTTAAAGCAGAATCGTGTACAAGCATTCTGAACTCTTTGGACCAGCTTCTCAGTACGTCTGAGTAAACATGGACCGAATACTACATCGCAATAGTTAAGTTTAGATAAGATTAGTGATTCGCACAATGTGATTCGGACCACCTTACTCAGGTATGGATGAATTTTGTATGGAGTTTTCAGTCTATAGAAACAATTACATACACTTTCCGCTACTTGACTTTTAAACTTGAGCTGTGCGTCAACAACTAGGCCAAAACTTTTAGCCTCAGATACATATTTAATACGCTCACCGCCAACGATGAGTTTTATACCTATACCGTATTTACCTATATTTTTTGTATTTATATTATCATTATCTAGTTTTAGCAGATTGACTTTAGATCCAGTCAGGAGGAATTGTGATATCTTGGGATTCAATACCAGTGAATTTAAGAGGGACCACTGATATATATTTTCGAGATCAATATTTATTTCATTAACTGCACTTAGATATTCAGACCGAAGAAAAGAACGGTACCGCTGCAAGTCATCCGCGTATAGGTAAAATTGAGAGTGTGAGATGCTCTTAATGATGTCGGCACTATATAAAATGAAAAGAATAGGGCCCAGAATGGATCCCTGGGGAACACTCCAAGGAACAAGCTGGAGGGGTGACCTAACAGTTTTCCCATCAGTAATTTTTAGATCTACACGTTGCTGTCTTCCACTGAGATAGCTATTAAACCATTCGATCGCAATAGGATTTAAGCCGTAGAATGTAGTCATTCTATGTTATTTATTTATTTTTCTGTATATTTAATACTAATTTTTGCCCGCGGCTTCACACGCTTTGTTTCTATGGAAACGTTTAAAGGTTATTTCTTTCCCATGAAACAGTTTCCATGGGAAAGACAAAACACTATAACCCATAAAATATCAGTATATTTTACGGATTTTAAAGTAACCTATATTTTATTCAAGGTCAAGAGCTACAACTATGCAAAATTTCGGCCCCATCTGTTGAGGTGTTTTTGGTGTTAAGAAGTAACAAACATCCATCTATCCATCCAAACTTATACATTTTTATTATGGGTTGATTATTTAAACTTTTTTCACGCCTGTCTGTATTATGAAAGCTTGCTCAGCCACCTTAATTATTCCACCGTTGGTACACTCGTTACACTGAATGGTTCCCATCACGTAGTGAGACGTTACGTAGTGAATTCCAATATTGTTATGACATGCAATTTTTTTATGTTAAACTTGATGTCGTTAATAACAATCACACACAAACTGTTGACATAGGAAACACCTTATGGGTTGTTCAAACAAAATAAAAATTAAAAATAATAAAAGGTCAGACTAAAATGCTTAAGTAACGCTTTTCTATGACACAAGCAATACTCAAGCAAAGATAGGACTAAGCATGAGCAAGCTTTCATAATGCGGGCCTTAGTATGAATGAGTTGAATAAACTACCTGACAAAATGAGAAAAACGACAATTTTTTAATAGAACAATTCAAGTTTTCAATAATTACAAAAACATATTACACGATTTACGAATATATAAACGAAAAACAAGAAATATAAGAATGACGCCCTCCTCTCTCCATACATATTGTGTGCCCAGCAGGGTGTATAGTGAAACTTAATTAGATTATAAACACCTCTGTACACCTAAAGAATGCATAGATGATTGAGTATTGAATATACAGGGTGGTTTTTTGAGAAGGGCGGTGATGGCCAACTCTGAAACCACGAGAGTTAGGGAAAAGTCGTGAAAGGAGTCATGCCCTCGATTTATAAGAAAACAATAACTGCATATTTATTTTTTTCAAAAATCTTTTACTTTGACGGAAATGGACCCGAGTGATTTTTGAAAAAAAAAATACACCCTGTATTATTAAACTAATCGATTCTGTTGCTGATAAGGATTAATCTTTGCAAATAAATGTATTACTAAAAATTAATGGAAATAGCAAATTTTTATATTTTACTTTTAGTATCTCAATTTTACCTAACTAATAAGTTGCTCAAAATGGTTTCCATTGACTCCAATGCACAAGTTTATACGTCTCTCTAGAGACTTAACTGCATTTGATATCATGACAGGATTTATCCTCGATCAAATATCAAGCAATGAGCTTTGTAAGCTCTCAACTGTATCGTAAAGAGCTTTGTAAAGTTCGTTCTTGACGTAACCCCATAGGAAATAATCAAGCGGTGTGAGATCGGGTGATCTTGCCGGCCATCTCACCGGACCATGAGTGCCAATCCATCTATCCCCTAAATGTTCATTCAGCATATCTCTAACCACACGGCTGTTGTGAGCTGGGGCCCCGTCTTGCTGGAAATACAGATCTAATTTAAAAAAATAGGCCTCCATCAAATCTTCACACATAACGACCAAAAAGTTTAAATAGGAGGTGAGTTTTCTTCCGTGTAAAAATAAAAAAGTGAAAATTTGCTATTTCCATTCATTTTTAGTACAACATGTATTTGCAAAGATTGATCCTAATCAGCAACAAAATCGATTAGTTTAATAATACAGGGTGTATTTTTTTTTTCAAAAATCACTCGGGTCCATTTCCGTCAAAAGTAAAAGATTTTTGAAAAAAATAAATATGCAGTTATTGTTTTCTTATAAATCGAGGGCACGATGTGGTTTCAGAGTTGGCCATCACCGCCCTTCTCAAAAAACCACCCTGTATAGGTACATCAGGTTAGGTAAAACAGGTACCACATTAGCCTTCCTTCCAGCACTAACCGATATTTTTTTTTATTGTTTATCAGTAAATTTTTATTTATCGAGGAGATCACTGCACGACTTATGGCAACAATTTTGATAAATTTAAGAGGTATAGTGCATTCACAGTTATTTTACCTCTAGCTGTTAGGTTGGCAATCTGAGCGTTATATTGCCATATATAACTTCTATGACTCCCTTAACCGAAATGTAAAAACTGTATTGCTAATATTACCTAACTATGCCGATTTAGTATTACACTTTGTGTGATAATGGTACACATAATACGATATTTCTTAAATATTTAATCAGGTATTTTGGAAGTAATTTTTTATATAAAATATTTATCTCCATACAAAATCAGTACAGTTGTACCAATATTCGATTAACATAATATGTAAGTACCAATAATATTATATCAATCAATAATAAACAACAGATCAACATTCTAGTTTCCAGTTTAATTGGGTAAAATGTTTAAAACGGGTAACCCTTTTTTTCATACCTGTAAGCTTTGCAAGACGACTCGACAGTTAGTTGTCTTGCGTGAAGTAAGACAATTCAATAAAATCAATTCTAACTGCAAATTGAACACCACACATCTCTCCCTTAAGGGCTCGCCAAGACCAGTCTACATAGGTGAAAACCTGACTTATAATGCTAAGAACTTGTTCTTTAAGGCCAGAGAACACGCGAAGCAGTTTAACTACGCCCACTGCTGGACTAGCTACGGACAGGTGCGCCTATGTAAAACAGAAGGTTCGGAGAGTATCCTGATAAAAAACGAAGAGCAACTGAAGGAACTGAAAGATTGACTATACTCAAGTATAAAATGTAAATATCTAGGTTATGCTCATAAGTTAAGTTACACATTAAGATTTTCCATTTATCTTTTTATAGCAGTAGTTTTAGGTATAGATCGGCCTGCACAAACATTCAATACACCCATTCTAGAACACACGATCAATTACACTTTACAATTTCGTTATGATTACAGAACTCTCCCAACGATGACGTGCCATCAAGTTACATTTGTATTACTCACTAAATTCGACAGACAAACTGGGACAAGCACTCTCTTTCTTCTATTTATGTTTCCAAGGTGGTTTGTAGAGCTACTCTATGTTATCAACTTATCATTAATAAAAAAACCTTCGGGTGAAAACCCACTACACTGTTCGTTTTACGCAGTGTTTTTAAACAAAATAAAATCAGAGTAAAATGAATAGTAATATTGAACTTATAAACGATAACATAGAAAGCGCTACTGAAACACAGTCTTACATATGCACGCCTGAAAATTGTCTGTCCTACTTGTCGAAAACTAATCAACAACTTATAATAATCCATCAAAATATAAGAAGTATAAGTCGAAATTTTGACGACTTCATTATTTTAATTAAACGCATGAAAATACTACCAGATATTATAATATTAACGGAATGTTGGCTATCTAAAAATTATAATCCGCCCCTACTTGACAACTATTTCACAAAAAATAATATTTTACAAAATGACGGTGTGGTGGTCTACGCTAAATGTAATCTTCAAACTAGTACCTATGAGCCAAATTTTTCACAGGCTAACTGGTTGGTTACTGTAGTCAATAACATACCAACTATTTCTATTTATCGATCACCGTCATATAAAAACACAACAAATTTTATTCTTTCGCTAGACGCGCTCTTAACATCTCTTTCTAAATCTAAAAATATTATAGTGAAAGGAGATATCAATATAAATATCTTAGATGACGCAAACGATCAGCGCACATCTGAATATTTGGTCGCACTAGCATTCCATGGTCTTTTGCCTACTCATACTTTTCCTACGCGACTATCGAACTGTCTGGACCATTGTTTTACTAAGTCTTACCGACACTCTATGACTCTAGTGATTAAAAATAGTGTCACAGATCATGACGCTATAATATTATCTCTCTTAAACTCGTCCAGTAGAAACCGTAAATATATAGTTAAAAAGATAAACTACTCGGCAATTAAAAAAGAGCTAAGTACCTCCGACTTTACTCCTGTAATGAACTGTATTAGTTGTGATCTCGCTACTGATATTTTTATAGAAATGCTTAACAATGTTATAAAACGAAATACACATGAATTAAAAGTAGCTCGTCGAAAAATGCCTATAAAACCCTGGATTACTCCTGGCCTAATACGATGCATGAGGCACAGAGACCATCTTCATAGCAAACAAAGAAAGTATCCAAAGGATGAAACGCTTAAAAAAATTTACAATAGATATAGAAACTTTTGCAATTCTTTACTTCGAAAGCTCAAACAGGCTTATGAGAAATCTGAGTTTGAGAGAGCAGGTTCTGACATTAAAAAAACATGGCAAGTAATAAATAACATAACGAATTATAAGCCAAATAAAACACTCCCAGAAGATTTAATTAAAAATAAATGCTCCGCTACGACAGTAAACTACGTTAATGAATATTTTGTTAATGTTGGTAAATTCTTAGCTGAAAAATTTACATATAAAGCCGACATTGCTGCGGATGTTCAAAATAGCAGGAGTTCTAATTCTTTCGCGTTATATGATATAGATTGTTCAGAGGTTCAGTCACTCATATCGTCGCTAAAAACTGATTGCTCTACAGGGTGGGATGGAATCTCTGCTCAGATTCTTAAGCAGAATATAGAGTTTATCGTTAGGCCACTTACTCACATATGCTCTCTCAGTTTCTCAACCTTTACTTTTCCTAAAGCTTTTAAGAAATCAGTCATACTCCCGATCTACAAGAGTGGTGACAAAACCATGGCGAGTAACTATAGGCCCATTTCAATTTTACCAACGCTATCTAAAATATTAGAGAGAGCCATCAATAATAGATTGGTTAATTATTTGGAAAAGTTCAATCTGCTTTCTTGTAACCAGTATGGGTTCCGGAAAGGGAGGTCTACTGCTGATGCCGTATCAGAGCTCAATGATTTTATTGTTAGCTGCCTGGATAAAGGCACAAAATGCCTAGGAATTTTCCTGGATCTAGCGAAAGCTTTTGATACGGTGTCCACCCCTTTGCTCATAAAGAAGTTGGAGGGACTGGGAATAGAAGGAAACCAACTTAAACTAATTGAAAGCTACCTTAGTGATAGAAGACAAAGTGTTAAAATTGGTAATCATCTCAGCTCCGAATTACCAGTTACATATGGCGTTCCACAAGGAAGTATTCTCGGCCCGACTCTATTTTTAACTTATATTAACCAAATATGTAACCTTACCCCGGAAAACTGTAAACTACTTACATTTGCCGATGATACAGTTTTACTCTTCTCAGGAGACACTTGGAACATGGCTTTCAAACATGCTCAACGTGGATTTAATCAAGTATCTACCTATCTCTACCAGAACTGTCTTACATTGAATGCTGAAAAGACAAAGTATCTTGTTTTTTCGCTGCGGAAAAGTGGCTTACCTAATGCTTCCGACTCTGTTTACACACTAAAATCTCACACGATACAGTGCATCTATTCGGAACATGTTAATAACTGTGACTGTACTAGGTTAGAAAGATGCGAGACCATTAAATATTTAGGAGTTACAATTGACTCTCAGTTAACTTATGTGCCCCATATTAACCTACTAACATCTAGAGTACGTCGACTTATAGCAATTTTTAAAAACATTAGACACGTAGCTGCTAAACCACAATTGAAAGTCACATATTTTGCTCTTTGCCAAACTATTCTACTGTATTGTGTGACGGTTTGGGGTGGATCTTGTAAAACACACATGCTCCCTCTTGAAAGGGCGCAGAGAGCTGTCCTGAAAGTAGCCAACTCACACCCATATAGATACCCGACGTCACAACTCTATACGGAATGCCAAGTTCTCAGTGTTAGGAAACTTTTTGTTCAGCAAACCATTCTTAGACTTCGGTCAATAATTACAAACGGCTCACTTTTGCAGGATAATACACGGAGACTAAAAAAATATCAATTGATATCGTGTAAAACTAGTTTTGCACAAAAGCACTCAATATTCCTAGGAAAATATCTTCATAATAAAATAAACAAAACAATTAATTTACACAACATAACTTATTTTGAATTAAAAAAGAAATTAAAATTATTTTTATTGAACTGTGACTACTTGAAAACAGAAAATTTGCTTAAAATAAGTACCTAATTAACTTTTTGTTATGTTCATAATGTACAATACCTACATAACATTTTGCTCATATATTAAATTCTGTAATCCATCCATACATGTACAACATGTACATACAAAATATTTATAAGGAAAATTTATTTATACAACACTTTTAGCACTTACATAGTAGTCACGCATACTCATTAGCATTTTTACACAAAATCTACACACATAAACACTTAGGGCTCGATCTATTGGTTATTTTTATCTTTTTATTTCTTTTTGTTGTATACTATCATTTTAGTTTTAGTTAAGGTTTCTAACTTTTGTTTTACGTCGAACTCCGATTTGATTTGGTTTCGTCATGCTTAGTTAATTAATTTATCTCCATTTGTTACAACAACACCTTATGTAATGTATTTTAGCCGTACTCTTAGGGTCTGTGAGGCAGAGTAGCCCTCGCGTCTAAACACAAGTTTTACTTAGTTAGAGCGAGGAGTCGATGCATTTTCGGCACTAAGGTTTTAGGTTAGAGTACCTACTATACATTAAGATTAATCTAATTTTATAAATGTAGAGTTTTTAGTGTAAGTACTCTGTAAAACCATTTTTGTAAATAAATACTTTTATTATTATTATTATTATTATTATAGTTATACCAACACTCAGAAAACATCTGTCAGAGGTAAAATAACTGTGAATGCACTGTAGTACCTACCTATCAAATTGTTTTTCGCCACTGCTTGATTATTTCGTCGAAATCGAGATATATGTATATGGAGATCTTTGGTGAACGTTGAATGATCGATTCATAGAATGGATAGATGATAGCAGGTTATAACCAATTTGTAAACAAATAAACGTTATTGTTATTATTATTCACATCATTTATTTCGAATCTCGTAATAAAATAAATGTTTACTATAGAAAATAAAATATTTTATTCTATTATTATTTACCTCCTTTATTTTAAATCTCGTTATAAAATACATTTTTTACTGTAGCAAATAAAATATTATAAAACTAATCTACAGTAAAAAATATATCAAAATTATTACCTATATATTATTATTATTAATTTCAGTTATACTATACCTACCAGCACTCCTACGTCCACTACTGAACGTGCCTCCCCCAATCAAAAGGGGTTTGCCATAATCACCACGATTGGCTAGGGGTCGGTGATCGTAGTAGGTACCTAACTAGAATTTTTAAAAATACACAGAAGAAAGCTACTGCCCCATCTCTGGTTTTTCTTCCATTAGTCGCCTCTTACAACAAGCAAGGACTGAGTTGGAGGGATTCTTACGTACCTACTTGAAATTGTAGTAACTAAGCAATAAATAAATATCAACAACAATTCACAGAAAAGCTGAGCGGGAAACCCGCATCCAAACTGGTTTCAATTTGCATCTCGCAATAAAAAGTAAAAAGCGAACTGGGACCGCCAACTAACTGTTAATTTCATTAGAATTAGGCCTCGCCCATAGAGATACGGATCTAGTCTATGGTAGACGGAACGCTATTTATAGTTACAACTTTTTACTCCATTTACGACATTTTCATACCAATCAACGATACCTATGTTTCATTGGTATCTCTTCGATTAGGGAGTAGGTATAATGGATCCATCCATCCGTACTAATATTTTATAAATTTAAAAGTAACTCTGCATGTCTGTCTGTTACCTTTTCACACCTAAACGGCTGAACAGATAAAAATTATCCCGGGGACGGACTGAGCGCGTGCGAAACCGCGGGCAGTAGCTAGTAGGCAATAATTGTGGTTTATTTTGTGTAACTCTCTATACATAATTAACTGAAAAGAGCATCATTTATCATTTATTTATTACAGATAGCATATTATGTCTTTGACAATTACTGTTAAAAATTTGGTATAATAGACATTGCCAATCTCATATATTTTTATGGCATCAGTTCTCTATAGATACTTTTTTGCACGAGGTAAGTATGTATTTTCTAATAAAAAACGTTGATTATGAGAATCAAGAGCGTTAGTGAGAAAAGCATAAGGAACCTCTTTGGCAATAAATATTCAAACTAAGAACGTTAAACTTCAAAAACCTATCCAACAAAAGTTACAACCTCTTTGCAGCCCCGATATGAGCTCACAAGCAAAATTCAAAAATGGAACATCTCTACATCCGCTATGCAATGCTCCAGGAATCGTCAGTCACGTCCGTAAGTCGCATCCGATAGACTTGTTTCAGTTAACTTCCGGTTCGAAATTTGAAATTCAAATTCTCAATAAGGTGCGGTTCTCACGGTAAAACTCGGGGATTCATCATTTCCAATTCTGACAGAGAGAACTGAACAAATAGGGGCGAGGGCGTCCAAATGGCCTAGTTTGGGACTGATAGCATGGACTTAATGTGGATGTAGTAGAGTTCAATTTCGAATCCGTAATGCTTTTTATATTTGTTTTCCATTTGCTAACGTGTTTATTTATTTTGAGAGCGTCGGTCTTAACTGAACTGTTAACAAATAAGGTAGGTTTATGCGTTCGTTTTAAGAAGTTAATTTTATTTTTAAATTCAAACTAAAAAAAACTTAAGAAAATTTACATACATATATTAAAACTAAATAATCAAAACCTTATTTAATAAAATGGCTAAAACATTAATTTGGTAGGTAAATAATCACAAAAGATTACAGAATAAAATCAAGTTACAAAAAGAGAATGGCTCGTTACCTTGATCCGGACCGTAGAGCCTAGATGTGGGGGTAAGTGGGGGTAAGGAGGGATAAGTTTTAAACCGTAGCTGCGTAGTAGGAAGGTAGGAGATAGCTCGTCCCGTCCCAGTTATGAATTGAGGCATTGTGTTGTGAGGCGACGAGTTTGTTTTTAAGACGTTTACGCTGTTTAAAGGATGACTCACGCTAGACCGTGTCGGGTCCGAGCCGAGTGTCGGCCCTAGCACGGTCACCGAGCCGGTCTCGTGCCGACTCACGCTAGATCGTGTCAGCTCCAAGCCGAGTGTCGGCCGTAGCACGGTCACCGAGCCGGTCCCATGCCGACTCACGTTAGACCGTGTCGGGTCCTAGCCGAGTGTCGGCCGTCACTCGGTTGCCGCTCGGTATAGCGTGAGTGTGTCCATACAACATTTATGTAATATATATTAGTTGACCGTGCTACGGCCGACGACACTCGGCTCGAAACCGATACGGTCTAGCGTGAGTCATCCTTTAGTCGCATTAGAAATCGGCCGGGTATGCCTTAGTGTAATAATAAGGGTTTGGGGGCAAAGGTGGTATTTCCCCCAAATAGAGACAGAGGGAGATCTCCTCTGTACCGGGCCGACCCAACTGGTCCACTTGCCCGGGGTCTTTCGACCGACAGTTGATGTTGGGTACTCGTATATGTTCAGTTGTAACTGAAACATGCGTTAGCGCGATCCAGGATTTCTGCACTTTTTGCACTCAAGAATTTGTTAGATCTTTAGACATCTAGCGGAGATTCATGGAAGCGCTTAGGTAGGTAGCTAGCTAGCTTCAGTTTTCCAGTGCTATTTTTCTTTTGAATGACTCTATTGACCTAGCTTTGTAATTCAGCTGTCTTCTACTAGAGGTCGCTACATCACTCCTTTTCCAGACCGAAGGTCGATATAGTTCTTGATGCCAGCATGTCCAGTGTCCCAGCTTAGCTCGTCGTAGTCTTTAGTGAGTCAAGACTGGTGCGATGAGCAGGTTGAGGGACGGGAGAGCGCTCGGTATCTGCGGTGAGTCGAGATGTGCCCCAGTGAGTCGGGACAAAGCGCGGCGCTTGTAGTCTGCGGTGAGTCGAGACGGTCCACGGTGAGTCGGTCGAAGTGCGGTGCGGTGCTCCAGGTGAGTCCACGGTGGGTCGAGACTGTATGCCCAGATAATGCCGCTAGGGAACTCCACGAAGCGTTATCGAGGAGGGGAGAAGCCCGTCAGAACCAGGAAGTCAGGGTTGGCTGCGATGGAACTGCGGAGGCTGAGGGACGATGCTGGTGCGATGCGAAGTTGCTGTCTGGAAAGTAGCTTGAGGGAGAGAGAGAGAGAAGAAACGAAGGTAGATGTCTGCTGCTGCTGATGATGATGTTTTTTCTACTGCTGATGATGATGATGATGTTCATTGATGGCTGGAGTGCTGCGCTGCTGTTGAAGAAGTCGTTGTTCAGGAATCCAGTCGTCGGGTTTCGGCAGGAGTCGTCCGAGGTAGTCGACGGCTGGCACGACGGAGGTCACCAGTTTGGGGGCAAAGGTGGTATTTCCCCCAAATAGGGACAGAGGGAGATCTCCTCTGTACCGGGCCGACCCAACTGGTCCACTTGCCCGGGGTCTTTCGACCAACAGTTGATGTTGGGTACTCGTATATGTTCAGTTGTAACTGAAACATGCGTTAGCGCGATCCAGGATTTCTGCACTTTTTGCACTCAAAAATTTGTTAGATCTTTAGACATCTAGCGGAGATTCATGGAAGCGCTTAGGTAGGTAGCTAGCTAGCTTCAGTTTTCCAGTGCTATTTTTCTTTTGAATGACTCTATTGACCTAGCTTTGTAATTCAGCTGTCTTCTACTAGAGGTCGCTACAAGGGTGTAGTTTCAGTAGTTCGGTTACAATTAAGTGGACCGGACTTTAGAATCGCTCGACGACTCAGTAACAATCGAACGGTTGTCTAATTGAACTGGACTTTTTAACCTGGTTTTGCAACAGTAATGTCGGTGTTGATGATACATTGCCGGCTTAATGTATCGACTGAACCCTATCAATAAAAAATAAATATTTTACTGTCAGAAAAGAATACCAGTAGGAAGCGTCCCCAAGACGCTGGCTGCATTGCCCCGCTGTATGGCAATACTGATGCGCTGCGCCAGATACCCGCCCGCTCTCAGGCCACGCGTCGTCGCTTCTACGAGACGCTCAATAAAAAAATCGATTTAGAATTTTCTGTCTGATAATGTAGGAGTTTGATTGTGAGTGCGTTAGTAGTGGTTACATTTTTTTTTTACTCTTTTGCGTGGGTAGTAAGTTTTTTTTCGTACAATTCGTCTATTGTTAGAGTGCTATAATTATGAATAGCTATAATATTATGGTTGCGGAACAATCCGGTGAACACAGTCGCGGGCAGGAGCTGGTACCTATCATAGTTAAATATAATATCTCACATCTGTTAGGTAATAAGTAAGTGATTGATAAAATACAGCGGATCGTTAGAACAATCCTTACAATTTATTGAAGCTATAAAACGACAGCTGTTGTGTGAAATTGAACATTTGAACATATTTCTGAGCGGGCGCACGTAGGACGCACTCGTAGGTATATCAGATTATTGAATTTCAGAGCGTTTTTTGTGAAACAAGACCTATTAAATTTTGATCTAATTTATCATGAACATCATAGATAATTTCCTAGCGATACTTCATCATTGATACCTATTTGATCATAACTTTGTTTAGAATTGGACTTACATGATTTTAATTTAGTTTAAAATTTGACTGCCACGTGAGCCGCATGCATCTAGAAAGAACGCTGAGGCAGGCCTAGGAGGCGCTGGCGAGACGACTTCGACGCATTCCGGGTAGATTGGTGGGGCCTGGCCAACAAACGCAATTCCTGTAAGAGTTTGGAGGAGACATTTGCCTAGCAGTTAGACAACAGATTAGAAAAAAATCACTTGTCCCAAGAAATAAACGTTATTGATTTGATTTTTGAAGGTATCTTAATAAATGAACTACGTATGGTAAACTATGGTTTTTGTCGGTAATGATGTCTTCCTAGTCGAATTTCGACCACGGCGTCCAGTCTCAATGGAGACAAGCCAGTTGTAGTACACAAGTGTGTACGTTAAATTATTTAGTATTAATATAGGAAAATTATTTAGCATTAATTGTTGTGTAAACAATTAACTTTCGTATGGAGACGTAAATAATGTCCCTGTCTATGGTCAGCGAAGCACATACCAGGCCTTTGAAAAATTGTTTTAAAAATATTTTTTAATTTATTTGCCCAGCCTCCTCGGCGCGATCCACAGGGGGCGCCGCTGCCGCCGCGGCTACAAGCAGTGCTACCACCACATGTGATGTGCATCGTGGGCAATTAAAGTGTTAGCTAAGTGTACACTGACATTGTTGAGACTTTTGCCGTTGAAGAACTAGTATTTTATCTAACCCGAATTTGATAGGATAATATATAAGATATAATTTGATAGGATATATAGGATACAATTTGATAGGATATAATTTGATAATAAGAGGAAAATGAGGTACTTACCTATAATTTTTTTATCTAAATCTTATAATAATCTCTGTAAAAACCTCATAAATATATTCTCATCCCCCATGGTTCCTCCTAATTAAAGAATATTCTTAATGGAAACCTTAGTAAATTACCGAAGCGCCAACCGTACATAAAGGGGTACAATGGAGTACCCCTTTATGTTAGGCATCCTTACATTATATCTCGATTTCTCGCTTTTTAGGGAGATGTTTTAAGGAGGGTTCGTATGATATCAATCTCGGGAGCAGAGTCACAAGTATTTACATAATGTAGAAATCTATAGAGTAGAGATTTTTAGGAGTGCATAATTTCTTAATGTTTGGACCCATTTCCCTTCACTTCTTTTTGCCTAATGCTTTGCAAACCAGAGTCGATTCACAACACTGAAAAAAACTTAGTGATTTAATAATTATGGAACCTGAGTAGATAACTTACCTAGTTTTGTTTTATCGGCCTGATTCGTCCCACTGCGCTATTGTCGGGACTTAAAAAAACCTCCCTGCTTAAAACCAGCAGAGATCTAACCAATTGATTAATTCACAAATCTCGAAATATTTCCTCGCATTTGCTGCCTCTTCTATAAACTAGACTCCATAAACATCACACAAGTTCACACAAGTTCATACCTTATCTTTATCCAATCCGTAGGTCATGCGCTGTCTAACGTTACGCGTCCGACTCGACCCCGGGATGAAGTTAATGGTACGTGTTCGATCCTCAGTCTGCCTGTCCGCTTCTACGCGAATGTGTATTTGCTCCACAACGATTCTCGATCTTATTCTTATTCTTATATCTTATATTCTACAAGAATTTCTACCATCTGAAGAAAGGAGTAATAATAAGGTATTTTGTTAGGCATACCATAGCAATATTATGCAGGCATTGGTAATTCACTGAGACTGCGTGAACAACTACTGCCCATCATTACGAACACATTAGTGATGATGGGCAGGACCCCACGCAGTGTCTGCGAATTACCAATAACACAAAAAGACAAAGGGTTTTTTATTATAATAAATTAGGTGTATTTTAATAGTATTTTATTTAATTACTACAGCATCTTAATACGATAATCTTCAAGTAATAGGTTAACTAGAGGTCAATTAATAAGGCCAACCTAGGTCCTAAATCTTAATTTTAAAACCTGACCAGACATTTCACTTAGAGTTTAAATTGACGCAATACTTACAGTGGTAGTTATCTACACGAATTCGCTTTTAGTAAAGTGTATAAAAATATAAATGGTGGTGTAAAAAAATAGTAGCCCTAAACGATTTCGTGATTTACGACGACTCTTTGTACTCAGGCATAGTCACACGAACCGCTGTTTTATAAAAACATTTTAAATTGTTTCTTTCGGTTGGTATTTTATCAATTAGAGTCGGTACTTTACGTATTGTTTTTTTTTGTTTTTATTTGGGTTTTTTATGAAGAGGTTGTCAACGGGGCCCTGTTAAGTATACCTTGCCGATCACTTCGACCCGCAAGATTTTGGATCGCGCGGGCCGAACTGAAAATTCAAATCCATACAATACAATACAAATACAAAAGGCATTTAATTACTAAAAGAAAACTCAATTTATACAGGTTACTTGTGGCCCCCGCACCTGAACTGTACCGCGGGAGGCCCGGCCGGTTTACAATTGAGATTTAACAATTAAAAAAATTAACTATCAGCATCAGCAGTCCACTTGAAACAATAACTAAAAATGTACCAAGAAGTTATTCAATAGAAAACAAAAAAATCTAAAACTAATACTAAAGAGGTACAACAAGTGAAATATGTGTAAAGAAAAAAATATAAAGAAAAAGATAGGCACATAACTCATCAAAAACATCGCATTTAATAATTTTATTTTTATGTCTATGTAAGTTTATTATATAAAGTAGGTGGTTTAAGACATGATAGATATTACAGTACGTAGTGTAGGTATGTATATGTAATTGTTTTAATTTCCTTAAGTTTTTCAAACACCACCGTCTATATTGTTCTCATAAGTCCAGTCCATCCCAAGGTTGCCTGGAAGAGATCGCTCAAAGCGATAAGGCCGCCCTTTGTACTTCCTTGTTTCTCAGCATTTTCTTCTCTATTATATTTTGTGTTTGTGTGGTGCAATAAAGAGTTATCTATCTATCAATAACTTAACTACATTTACTTATAATAATTAACAATAATTATTTATAGCTTTCAACAGCTACTACATACATTGCAACTTTACCATACAACGCGGCACTCGGGTGGGATTGGGAAGGTAGGGTAACAGGAAATGGATGGATAGGACGGTAGGGATGGGAAGAGTTCTCATACTTACAGACTAATATTATAAATTCGAAAGTAACTTTGTCTATCTGTCTGTCTGTTACCTTTTCACGCCTAAACGGCTGAACGGATCTTAATGAAATTTGGCAAGGAGGTAAACAATATCCCGGGGACCTGCAAAGCCTACTTGAAAGGCGCGTACGAAGCCGCGGGCAGCAGCTAGTTCAAAATAAATCAATATTTCTATACGCTCTTCGGCCCGCGCGTCCTTTGTTACTATTTTAAGCAGAAGTTATCAAAAAAAATTTTTAATTAATAATCATAAAGTGCAGGCCGCGTGGTAAGTGTTTCGAATATTCATTTACAGGTCTACATGCTCTTACCAATAATAATATTATGTTGTATGTAATCATTTTGTATACCTATATCTGTTCTAAGTACGATATGAAGTCTGGCTCTAAGGAGGTAGGTACCAGGAAAGCATGAGTTCATAGGAGAATGTAAGTAATAAAGATGAATCGATCGAACGAGCAAAGCAAAAGTCTTTGCTCTGGTCTTCTCACTTTAGGTTTAGGAAGATTTTGTAGGACTCTTTTGTAATTTCGACATCAGCATTTGTTCATTTTTCATTTTCCTTTTCCTTGCAATTTATTCATATGTTAAATGTCATGTTAATTAATAGCTGAGGTAGTTGCTGAGGAGATATTCAAGAGGAAAAAAAGACAGACAGAGCGAGACCATAAGGGTTTCGTAACCGAACACGAAACCCTAAAAAACTAAAACAACAATAGTTCTGAAAGTATAGGTCTTAAAATCTATCTCTCTTTATCTTCCTTGCTAGAGATTGAGATCCAATCTAACTCAAAAGTAAAAAAACATATTGGTGCGGAATCCTTCGTGCCAGTTTGACTCGCACTTGACAAGTTTAAGTCTAAGTACAGATTCTAGTAAGGTTCTTACCTAGTTATGTTATAGCTACTCTAAAATATAATCATAACCGCTCTAGTTGTACGAGGATGCAGGGGCGGGCGGCGGCGGCCCGCTGGGGCCTGGCTCGTGTGCACTAATGGGAATTCATACATTTACTCCACTTCGCTCAACTGAGAAATTGTGTGAAAGCTAACATATTATAGCAGGTTTTCAACTCAGGGATCTGAAAATAACGTTTGTTAAATTTACAGTGTTTTTATTTTGAAGTAAGAAAAATATTTAATCTACATATACTCAATACTAATATTTGGTATAAATTCGAAAGTAACTCTGTCTGTTACGTTTTCACGTCTAAACGACTGAACGGATCCAAGTGAAATTTGGCAGGGAGGTAGATGGTATCCCGGAAACAGACATAGGCTACTTTTTATCCCTGAAAAAAGCGTGCGAAGCCGCGCAGGTAGTTAGTAATATGGGAGAATAAATAAAAATTTCTCCTGATTTTTCAAGTGATTGTCGTACGTGGTAGTTACATGAGCGCACGTTATGCACCCACTGCTGATTTTTTTTTCCATAAACACCACGCTTGGCAGGGGATCGGTGGAGGGGTGGGTCATGCTTACACAGACGGATGCTGCTGCGGCCTTATCTCTGGTATGCACCCTTAGTCGGCTCTTACGACTGCCACGGGCTGGTTGGAGGGGTTGATTCTTACGCGCCGCCTGCGCCCGCGCCGCGCCAGCGCCAGCGCCAGCGCCCGCGCCATGGCGAACAGTTTACAGATCAAATCATGAACATTCTCCTTAGTCGAGGCCATGAACTCTCAAAGCAAGCTGTTAAATCTTGAAATAGCTATTTTCAGAACATTAAAGCTAAAGCTGGGAGCTAAACCAGTTAAGCTATGTTTGCAGAGAAAATCTTTTCTAGAAAGTTTTGAAATATCATCGGAGTAAAAATATTAAAAAAACTGTAGCCGGCTACGCTATTAACAAATGTTTAAATCCTTATTAAGTACCTACGTCACGTTACTTACGTATGAATAGTGTAGTAGCCGATAAGGTCAGTATTTTTTAGTGTTTTTTGGAATCACCGGTGACTTAGATAATACTATTTGCTTCAATTTCCTATATTGAAAAACCGTAAGGTTTCGTTTTTTTTTCTTCTATCTGTCAAGACGGTTCTTCGCTATGTTTGATAAATATTGGTTCAGCCGTTCAATTTGAATGAAATTAGGTAGTTAGGAAGGAAATTAGGTCCCATTTAAATCGTTGTCGAATTTTACAATTTAGTGACATATTATTGGTTGTTTTAGATCTCATTAGAAGTCGGTAAGAACTAAGTGGTATTTTTAACGTTAGTAACGAGACGAGATCGTGACGTCCCCTTTTTCCATTCAATTTAGGATAGCGCCTCTATCGTGCGAACAAGTAACTACGCAAATCCCATACAAAAAGGAGATATCACGATCACTTTTCGTTACTAATGTCAAAAAGATTCACCTCTCTGTATTTACTTACATTGCTATTTATGTGCCATCTCTCTTTTCAAATCACAAACTCTATCACAAACTCTGTTTCACGTCAAAAATAACAAACCTCCTTTGTTACAGGTAAGACACTCAACAGACTGAGTCAGCAGACAACAAATTACACACTCCTAATTAGGATGGTGAGTCTATTCTGAACTCTGCTGCCTTGCAATAAAGGGTAATTTATGTAAAGCAATCAGTATGCAAGTGCTAGATACATCTAGAGATGTAGAGACGAGAATCTACTAGACAGGGCATGTCTATATGCTACGCCAGAAATAGCTAAGAAGGTTATCAGAAATACAATATAAAAATATTTATAGAGTGAGGCGGCCCCGTGGCAGACCAGCCAGATGGTCAGGCGACGAGGGTGGCCGGAAGTCTGTGGATGAGGCACAAGACAGTTTAACAAGACCGTTTAAATTGGCTTAAAAAAGAGCAGTGCTATAGGTATGTATACCCAGCGGGGGGGAAGGGGCAACAGGCTGTTAGGATAATGACGACTTGTTTCTTCTGAAAAAAAACCTGAACATTTTGAACATAAGAAGTAAGTAGAATTTTTTTACGTTTTTACGCAGTAAAGTGTAAAAAAAAATTGTAAGCTACGTTTTAAAATACCTACATAAATGGAAATAAAATACTAAAAATTGTGAGTTATAAAAGAAATATAAGGATGGCCTTGGAAAACTGACTCAGTGACCTTATTGGTGGCTAAAATTGTCAAACATATCTCCAGTCGCTTCTGGTAGATTCTATCTCTCTCTAGCGAACTAAGACACAGGCAGGTACAGTAAGTTAGGTACCTGGTCTACAAGAGTTCATTCAGTTTATTCAGTCTGTGAATCTTGTGTGGTTTGTAATGAAGAACATACTACGTGTATTTACGTCTGAAAGGCGCCTTTGTGACTCGAAATACTTATCTCTTGGGTCTGGCTTTAATTTCACAGTCAATGTTTACTTGGAGCACTATTTTGAGTATCTCTGTCTTACTCAATTAATAAAAGTTGAGTTGAATGTATATGTATAAGATCTATTTATTAATATTATTTAGCTTATTATTGATAGAACTTGACATATTATTTAAATTACAATCAATAGAGCGCCATCAAACTAAGCAGATTATTTTAAGTTTAAGCCATATTCAAGTAGATAGGTATCTACTTTTTTGCTAAAGAAAACTTTTGCTTTTCAGTTATACAGAAACGGTTTTATACATCTCTTATATTTTAAAAACCAGAATTTTTTGAGCGCTGCTTTATAATAGAAAAGGAGCTATTTAAAATATAAAAAAACATTTGAAAAACATTCACTAACAATAACTAGGTTCATAATAATTAAATAAGAAAGAACTGAACGTTAGACCCAACGGGAATCGACCCAGCGCCTCATAAATGGACAAAATAACAATCGAAGGAAAAGTTAAGGTTAAAGTAAAGATACCACCCTATCAAAACTTTAGCCATATAAATATTAGATCAATGGAAGCCTTTTCTAAACTTCTTTGTAAGTTTGCAGTTTTCGCAAATGTACTAAGTTTCTTATCGGGACGATCGAGGTTCTGCTTTTATTAGGTCGGAAAAAAGATGATGTTTATTTTAAAACACCTTAGTGCTTTGCTGAGTTCGTTCGTTCAGAATGTTTTCTTACATAGTTAGTGTCTATTTTAATTTGAAAACGTCATGTTGTTGTGACGTCGTCGTAGCAGAAACCTTTAGATCTTTTTAGAAGGTCAACTAATTTCAATTTATTGTCAATATTCTACGAACTTCTTTATGAAGATATAATAACTCTATCTAGTTTTGTGCACTCCAACATTTAGTCACCATCCCATTTCGCAGGATATTGTTGCATTTCAATACAAAGTATAACCGTACAAATTCTGTGGAATCTGGACGTTACAGAACCCTAAAAGGTCGACATGGGACGGAGGAGGGCATTGTATGACGTAATGATACCTACTCCTCTGTAACGGTAAGTTAATAACTCTACTATATGACTTTTTTGGAAAAATTAAAGACGCCTTCAAATCCCTTAACTTTACACAGTATTTATTTATTCTCTATTGTATTGATTATTTTATTATTGATTATTTTAACTACTTATATGAATCGCCAATATTTAAAATTTGCACACCTGCTTGCTGCGGTTGAATACGTTTGACATCACTCTAGTTATAAGATCTGACATGTTCCTGTAATAATTTATTCAGCAAATAAATGATTTGATTTGATTTAAGTTTTGCGGGACAAATACTAATTCCGGGAATAAAATTTATTTCTGGAACCATCTCGGGATCATTTTCTATACAACAGCGACATGATTTTCATAATTGGTCCCTAATTGACGGAGAAATCGAAGTAAATATGTACATAAAAAAATACGTGCATACAACCAAACATAGAATCTCCTTCTTTTTTCGAAGTCGGTAAAAAATGCTTAAGACTACATAATGTCACCACGGGAGACGAGCGGCATGCTCTACCATAACAAAAAGACTGATATATAACTGTTTTATAATAACGACAACAATTCAAACAATTTAATAATTAAGTGTACCTTATTCAGTCGTCTAATTACCTACTAATTTAAATAGAAAAAAACATTCAAAGAAGGGTGTGCCATAATTTCAAGTGGATGATTAAGTTTCCATACTAATTGTAAGTTTGTCCTACTTTTAACGGTACTTTTAATGACAAAATGTATATCTTTTCAGGGTTCCATACTCGAAGGGTCAAAACGGGAACCCTTTACTAACCCTCCGTTTTCTGACCGTCTCGGATAAATCCATTTTAGGGTTTATTTTGCGAAATAGTTTTGGACGATGGTAAGAAACCCTCCGTGTGCAAGTTGACTCGCACTTGGCCGGTTTTATTCTACTTTATAATACTTATCTATATTCGTATCTCAACTCACACAAAATTGCCTCAAAACAAAACCAATTACAAAGGAGCGTACAGTAACTTGCCACGTAGGTAGTTAACACGTCATGCATGAGACGTATTCCGACTGTGAGACGTATTCCGACTGTGAGACGTATTTCGTCCGTGAGACGCTGTGTAGCTGCGAACATACTCACTTCATTATATCCAATTGCTTGTGGCGGATATAATTGCTCTGCCATTTAACAACGGATCTGCCACAGAAATAACATGTTTCATGAGAAATATACAGGATGCCACGTAACATGTGTACTAAGACGAAAAGAGGTGATTCTGGAGAGAATTTTTTTACCAAAAAAAACTTATTTTTGTTCAGAGTCCTGTACCAACACACGAGGACTACGCACTCTTGCATTATTTGACATTAAAAATTTTCAGAAATGTTTTTTGCTTGTTCTTTCAGCAAAATCAGTGTTTTGTCATCAAGTTATTATAAAAAATTATGTAACTCCTTGGATATTTCAAAACAATAATAAAAATGTAGAAATACACTCAAAATAGCACGAATATAAAGAAAAATAGTAAAAAAAAAATAAAAAAAATTGTAGTACAAAAGTTGATCCCCTCACCCCTTTCGTCTTAGTACACAAGTTTCGTGGCACCCTGTATAAGGAAATGAAGGCGTATGTATAATCATACGATAACACTTCTAGCTATAATTTCACATTACTAGACCTATAGCTATCATAATTATCTGACATCATCACAGAGGAAGATAATTGAAGCTGATTAGATTTTGAGATATTGAAACAAATAAAATCATTTCATAGCAAGTTACCTAAGTGATCATTAATACTTATTGAAACGACGAAACTACCGAAACTTTAAGCCCCTGTCCCACCGCTACGCACAGAGAGGCTACGTACGTGTGTCTAGCTTCGCTTTTCAAGAAAATTTATGTGTTATCGTTTACTGCAACCCACGAACACGCTTCGCACGAGTACGAGATTAATGACGTCGTGGCTACACGCGTGGCTTGCTCGAATACGACACCCATGCAACTCAACGCTGCCAACGCTATGCACGCGGTATTCGCGTGCTTTTTACTCATGTTTGTGTGATTCAAAACTGTGCTTCGCTACAGTTGTAGATAGTCGTGGATTAATTTTCATCTACCTCTATAGTGTGTGCTGCAGTGGAAACGTAGTGGGTGTACTTGTCAAACAAACGAACGCGCGTAAAGTACGCTGCGGGGCCGTGCACAGCGTGCGTAGCGGTGGGACAACGCCTTTAGGCACAACTGTGTGGTACCTAGTGCCACCACCCAACTCATACACAGAGGTTGAATACAGAATAGTTTAACATTACAAAATAATATTAATAGCTACCTATTACAGATGTAACGATGTGTGTTTATCTACACTCCATGGCTGATTCCGACACGCGACTGCAACTGTCGTCTGCTGTCGCGTGGTATTGCAGTTGCAGTTGTTATGTCGGAATCGGTATCATACAAAATTTCCTAGTTACTTTAAAAACTGGCTCGATCCTTATTTATTTTTCGTATACTGGAGCGTAGACTCGTGACGTCAGCGTGGGTTTGTATAATTAACCAAGAGGGTTTCGAACGTTTGTCAAGTCAAGTACCTGGGTACCTGTACAAATATGTACTATAGGTACCTGGTCTACCGGTTAGAGACATTTCAGTTGAATCGGTTACAAACTTCGGAGTATGGGGTAGGTAATGGTAAATTTTTCGACCATATTCAAAATATTTCGATAAGTATGTAGGTAACCTATTTCAAAAACTGCTTTGTGATGTATAAACCGATACCTTTTATTTGATACCCTGCTCGGTGTGCAACCATTTGAAAATTATTCCCCCCCCAAAAGGGGCCCCTTTTGGGGGGGGGGGATAATTTTGACTATTTTGCTAAAAGTGTTCTACTAACAGACTTCCCTATATTTTTCCTGTAAAATATAAATCCATATCTACAAACTCTATATACATTTTAGATGGATCGCTCTGCAAACTTCGGAGATAGGGGGAATGGGTAATTTTTCGACATTATGAAAATACTTATTTAAAGAAGTATGAAACCTGTTTTGAAGTTTTCAAACTGATACCTTTCATTTGATCCCCACTTGACCTTGTAGGTCTCTTTTGAAATTTCGACATCACAATTTTTACTAAAAACTTTCATTTTCAGTTTTTTCTACTTTATGTCTTATGTAAAGCGCACGAAATTTATTATTACTTTTAATTTCCAGTTAATAGCTGCTGTAGTTGCGAAGTGTTAGAGATGGAAAAAAGGACAGAAAAAGCGGGACCGGGCGGGGTTTCAAAACCGAAGTTGAAACCAATTCCAAGCATCCCCCCCCCATCCCTGCTTAGTAAACCATGCAGCCAGCATCAGTGCATCTTATAATAACTTCCTGCTAATGTCAGGGATTTTAAGCTGATGCACGGTCTTTTGTCTACATAAATCATGCAGAATATCAAATCAAATCATTTGTTTGCTGAATACATTACTACAGGTACATGTCAGATCTTATAACTAGAGTGATGTCAAACGTATTCAACCGCAGCAAGCAGGTGTGCAAATTTTAAATATTGGCGATTCATATAAGTAGTTAAAATAATCAATAATAAAATAATCAAGGATAATACAATAGAGAATAAATAATTAACAATCAGATAATTACTATAGTTTAAACATAATAAATTATTCTACTTAAAATTAATATATTCATTAACACTATAGAAACATTTGTCAAGCAGCCATTGATTTCATTTTTGTTTGAACAAGTTACCATTGAGGTCTTTAATGGGTTCTGGTAACTTATTAAAGATGCACATTATTGCACATATTACAAAAATACAAATACAAATACAAAATGTTTATTAATTATTCTCTTAAGTTACATTTTACATTGTTCAGTGTTCGAGACCTCCTTTTAAGTATGTATATAAATACCTGTATTAGGAGGTAACGCTCTTCCTTATCATACATTATGATTATGAGTTAAAATAATAGTTTACTACAAAACATTTCACAATACTAATCCTATTAGAAACATGAACAACAATTTTTACACAATTTGTTGAGGGTAGGTTTCTGTTTCTTTATACTTTATTCTATTGTAAGTTCAAGAATGTTGCGTGGTACAAGTGCAAGTTAGTGCGAGTTGAGTAGTGGGTGTAGTGAATGTTTGTGTAGTGAGTGTGTGAGTTTTGTTAGGTGTTTCTGAGGGCACCGGTCTCTTAAGAGTCCGGGCAACAAAAGCTACCTACTTAGTGTGTGTTGTGTGTTTGTGTAATGCATGTGTATGTTTGTTGATGTTTAGGTGTTAGCGTACTGTATGCAAGTCTTGTAAGGTTGGTAAGTAAAATTTTGTAACTCAATCAATTTAAATTTAACTGAAAATAATATAACTAGGATAACATGATTATAACTTAGGTACATAATTATATATATCACACTTTATATTGTTTATTTATTTGCCTATTTCTAGAATAGATTCGGTTTGATCATAGTTAAGATCAAGTAAATAACTAGTTAAGCTAGATTTACATTCGAAATTATTCATGGAATAAATGTTTAGAATTTTATTTAATTTATTGTAAATATGTGCCGATTTAGCTACGGTTTGACGAGCGGCAAAGGTCGAATTAGTCTGTTTTTTATTTATGACGTTTTTATTTTTTCTTCTATTTTTATTGATGTTAGGGTCGTATATAATATTTTTGTGTAGCTTGATAGCTGAATGCAGTATATATAATTTTCTAATAGACAGTGTACTTTTTATTGAGTGTAATTTTTCAGTCGGATACCTAAATGGTTTAAAAAACATAACTTTCAGTAGAGATCTCTGTGCTCGTTCTAAGTTTATAAGTTTTGTTTTGATCGCTCCTCCCCAAACTGGTATGCAATAGGTTAATATCGATTGTGCCAGAGCAACATATACTTTGTGTAGGAGATCTTGTGTTGCTATATGCCTCAAATTTTTGAATATCCAGATGAGCTTCCTTGTTCTGCTCATGAGTTGTTCAAGATGTGGATGCCATGAGAGTCTCTGATCAATAATAACTCCCAGATATTTAGTAGTCTCTACTTTTTTGATTGCTGAGCAAAAACACAAGTCATTTCTATTACTACATTCATGGATCTTAACTTTAAAATCAGAAAGAGGCTGAGTACGATCGTACATAGTAAAGCACATAAAGTTGGTTTTACCAATATTGAGAGAGAGTAGATTCACCTTTAGCCAATTAGCAATAATTTCGAGACCTGTTTCAGCCCGTTTCTTAACTTCATCCCAAGATGACCCTGCGAAAACAACAGCAGTGTCGTCTGCATAGGAAAAGATGCTACCGTAGGGAATGTCCAGGTCACAGAGATCATTTATATATGCTAAGAAAAGTGTAGGTCCCAGAACACTCCCTTGGGGGACACCGTAGTTAATAGCGGTATCTTCACTTTCCACCTCTCCAATCCTAATTCTTTGTTTACGCTCATGAAGGTAACTCTCTAATAGACAAAGTGGTACACCTCTTATTCCCATTTTTTCTAATTTTTGTATGAGTATAGTAACTGAAATAGTGTCAAATGCCTTTTTCAGATCAAGGAAAACGGTTAAGCATTTTCGTCCTTTATCCACCTCAGATACCACGAGATCACATAATGCTGAAACAGCGTCTTCCGTAGAGAGACCCTGCCTAAATCCATACTGATTTTTAGAAATTATATTATATTTGTCAAGATATGACAGTATTCTATTATTAATAATTTTTTCCAGAACTTTTGAAATTGCGGGTAGGACTGAGATAGGTCGATAATTGCTTATTTCATTTTTATCACCATTCTTGAACACAGGTGTGATAATTGATTGCTTAAGAATGGTAGGAAAGTAACCCTGTGTTAAGCACAGGTTCACAAGGTGACAGATGAAAGGAGCAATAGACTTACATGATAATTTAAGAAAGATAGTGGAAATACCGTCCCATCCTGGGGCACTTTTTGATTTCAAATTCATTATAATTCTATGTATTTCAGTTATGTCACTCTCTAACAAAACACAAGATGAGCTATGGTTAAAAGATATGTCAAAAGAGTCAAAAGAGTTTTTGCTGCGTACTGTAGTTTTTTCTATGAGATCTTCCGCCAAGGTTTTTCCAATATTTGCAAAATATAGGTTTATAGAATTTGCTGCGTCTACGGGGATAGGCTTAATACTAAGAAGTTGGTTGTTTAAAGTTTTTGCAGGCTTATATTGAGTCAAATAAACATATTGAAAACATTTTTCTCATAGATTCATAACCTAAAGGGCTAAATAATAGAGATATTACAATCGGAGCACTGCTCAAGGCCTCAACGGCTTCCAGCCCGATGGCCGGTGCCCGGCCACATCGGGGGCCATACATCTGATGTCCATCGCCAAATCGAGCGTGGTGAGGAAGTAAACAATAAATCCGAACGTGGACTTAAAAAGATGGCAGTAAGCCAAGAATTGGACAATAATATTGAGTTAATACTGAGTTAGAAAGAGAAATATGAACTCAATATTATTTAACTACTAGATATACTTACTCGGTTCTAGAATCCTAGACATTTTTTGTGAACAAAGGGGTTACAAATGTATGAAATACAAGTTTCAAGTTCAAGTTTATTGGTAACAAATTGGGTTACGTCATGCCAAATAAACAATAATATAAATCAATATTTTACAAGTAAAATACAATTTGAAAATACATATTTATAAAAATAATTATCGCTTACATTAGCACAGTGAAATATTGATGGAAAATATTTTACGACACTGCACTGGTATCATCGGAGCAAAAACGCTGTAGTTTGAAACAGTTTTTGCTAATAAGAGCTCATCATTTAATTTGTTCCTTGTACGTTTACGTACCTACTCGAATTTTCACCTTTTTCGCTGTCCTTGTGCTATTATGCGTTGTTGAAGTTTTTGTTATTGTTTAGCTATTACCTTGCTGTTACCTAGTGGTTTTCTGTTATTATTATTAATTTTCGTTACGTTTTAATGTGATTGTTGACTTAAAATATCTTGGATTCTGCAACCATTTTAAAAAACACCACATACTCACCTACAAGAGAGACGATTCATTGCCGACGTTGTATTCCTTTGCAAAATGGCACAAGGAGAAATTGATTCTCCTCAGCTTCTTGAACACATTAAAATGAATGTCCCCAATAGACCTACTAGACATCCCATTCATCTATCTTTCCGTTCAGTTTTATGAATTATAGTAGAGCTGTAGCTTCATTTAACGGTTTGGTCGATATCCCCGACTTAGATTTATTCGACTTAACATCACAAAGAGTTAACAAACTCCTGACAAAGCGCTGGTTTGATGCGTTAGCATCTTAACACAATTAAGTATGTATATTGTTACCAGTGAATATTATTTGTATCTCTTTTTTTGTATATTAAGTTTTTTTCTGTATTGTGTTTTTTCCTTATCAATTAGTTCGTGTCTTGTAAAATTTCTTGTTAATTATTGTAAGTATTTTTATAAGTTTTGTTAATTGGTAATTACACTTAGTACTTATACATCATTGCACCTAGTTGTCCACAAGACAAAACTGTTTTACCATTTCTCCTCCGCAAGCAGCAGTTTTTTAGCTTCTACCTCTACATGCGAGGACACATAAATGGTTATGAGCTATTATGTAAGTTTATTTATAAAGTGTGTAGTGTGTTGTTCTCCGAATAAACCAAAATAAAAAATATAAAAAATATACGCGAAGGGAGTGTGGGCGAGACGGGGCGTGCGCGGTACGGGGCGGGAAAAAACATCGCCGTGGACGATGTTCACCACGTCCCGTAAGTGATTCCGCCGCGTACGCAAACACTTTCACTTCGCGGAACTCTCACGGTGCGTCTGCATAAAGTCCCGTTCGGGTTTGACATAACGCCACATTCCGTCTTCGCCCCGTCCACGACCTAGCCCCGTCACGTATGCAGAGACCTTTAGTTTATCTTCTGGAACGAAGCTTCACTGTCGATGTTGTACCGTACAGCATGACATCGTCGTATAATCGTAATAACGGAGCGCACGCGACGGAAAATGATTGACGTTCGGAGTTTACTCGGAGTTTACTTATTTGATTTGTGGTTACCATGAAAATGAAAATCACTTTGTGTTTTTTAGAGTCAGGCGACACAGCTTTGCGAACGGATTTACGTCGTCATAAAACGTTTTATCTACACGTTTGCGTCATTCTTAGGTCCTACTCATTCTTCGACTATAGGAATAAAAAATACGCCGTCATTGCATCATTCTTAGGTTATTATTTCTTTTAATTTTCTTATTCTTCTTAACTTATATGTACCTATAGTCTGCTCTACTCATCAGACAGGTAATTTTAAACATCCATTAGGCTTTGAACAGATACCCTGAACAAAATTAATTCTATCACACTTGCAAATCTGAATCGGAATACCTTAGATACCGGGATAAAACTCAGGGGCCTAAATTACAAATTTTACTTCTAAAGGAAAGGTTTTCAATTAATCCTCCAAAGCGCAACCCAAATATTATTCAGAATTAAAAGGTTGGATGGATTTAAGGTGGTTGGCGATGGTTGGTTGGTTGGTTGCTAGTTGTCAGTTGTGTGACCTCTGTGTCGCAACGAGACAAGGGTCCACCCGAAACACGAAGGTTACGGGTTCGAATCTCGACACAGTCATCATCATCGCTCCATAAGGCTCTCCTAACGAGCGCCGTAGCACTCCGCTTGCCGCATCCATCCAGCTTGCCTGCAGTTTTTCATAGATCGTCAACCTGACCATAAACGTCCTACAACACGTTTGCCAAATCGCAGTATCCACTCAAGAAATTGGTAATAGGTAAATGTTATATGTACACATTCCTATGATACAGTGCTGAAAATAAATAGTAGGTAATCTTTATAGTTTTACATTGTCATCAGCATCAACCTATATTAGTTCACTGCTGGACATACATAGGCCTCCCCTAATGAGGCCATAGCGCCTTGTCTTCAGCTTGCCGCATCCACCATCTGCGACACATCTGCCAACTGCTGTGCCATCGCAGGCCGTCGTCTCACCTGGCTGGATGTCGTCCTACACCACGTTTTCCGATTTACATTGTAAATCTGTCAAACGCGGTAAATTCGCTCATGTGAAAGAATACTACCAACTTTTAAAGGAAGACAGCTCTTGTATCGACATAACATCACGAAGGGGCTACTCATCCACTCTATTTAGGCACATTACATAAGAGGTAGGTAAATTGTTAACCTACAATGTAACTTTGAACTAAAACTTGGCGAACTGTCAAAACCTCACAGGGTGTTCAAACTATTGTTTGTTGTCTATGTTGAAGGGTTTCGACCGGTTATCAGTAAAAGGCAATCCGGCTTAAAATGTAGATTTAATTGAATATGCGACAGTTTTTTTTATAGTTAAGTACCTAGTATAGTTAGGCACCTATACTCGCTTGCAAAATCAAAAATCATTTTGAAGTTCTGCAATTTGCCCCGATGATAAAACAATTACCACCAAATTTGTAATCCCTTAATTTACCAAAAATATCTAGGATTTTAGAAGCGAGTATACATTAATGTACTGTGTGGTGTCGGCTTAGAATTGGACCACCCCAACTCTTTCCGCGGGTGTCGTAAGAGGCGACTATGGGGTATCCACCGGGGGTGGGCAGCAGCGCCCGGTGCAGAACAATTCTACCACCGAATTGCGATCCGGAATCCGCATGCCCAGCATGGGGATTACGCCTCATAAGATAAAAGCCAATTAGGCGCTTATCGGGGGAGGCTAGCGTGCAGTTGTCGACCAATATAGGCTGTTGAGGATGAGGAAACACTAATGCAGCAAGCTGAAGACAGGGCGCTATGGTGCTCATTAGGGAAGGCCTATGAACAGCAGTGGACTAATATAGGCTGATGATGATGATACACAAATGTGTAGTGTACAAAGTATACACCAAGCTAACGTTACTTTCAATCATTTACAATAGAAAGACAATTAAAGATAACCTATTTATTACATAGCGATACAATTTTGAAAATGTGCGATGCTGAAATTACTGAATTGGGCCATGTTTGCGAAGAGCGACGACGGTTCAAAGTACAACTTCTGAGGTCGACATTGCCATGAATTCCCATGTGAAAGGTGATAAGGGCAGTGATAGAGTTATATATAATTTAATAAAGTGGAGAGATTTATTTTTAATTAGCAGAAAATTTTAATCTAACTAAAATGTTACTTTAGTTAATTTTTATTCATAACAATAACGGATGACTTAAGCATCTCGGTTTTATAAATTACTTTACAAGCCATCGTTCAAAAATACTGAAAGGCTAAGGCTAACGATGATTAACGACTAGGTATTTATTAATAACCTTTGTAAACTTGTCTGAATTACATTTTAAACTGAAAACGCAAGATCTAAGATGATTGTGAAGTTTGTTATACCGTTGTTCGTGTTAATCCTTTTGTTTGAGATGCACAAGCTGAAAATGACACCGTTGATATATTTTCCTCTGTAGATCAGGTCCACATAATTAAAACGCATAAATTCGGTTGCACTTAAGCTGATCATTTAATCTTTTGTCAACGTTAATTCGGCAAAAGAAAGAACTATTCGTACATACTAGTTGTAATTTGTTTCTATTCATCATCATCAGCCTATTTTAGTCCACTGTTGGACATAGGCCTCCCCTGATAAGCGACGCGTACGTATGTTTGTTTAAATTGTCGTGATAAAAATGCTTTAACCTCTGTGGCGCGTAACGCGAAGGTCCGCCAGTGACGCAGGAGGTTGCAAGTTCGATTCTCGCCTCGAGACAAATGTACGATCTGCAGACATATGTTCTTGGGGTTCTGGGTGTTTTCTATGTATAATAAAAAATATCTATATATGTTATTTATTGTATTAAGCATATCAATCAACTAGTACCTACCCATAACACGAGCACTGCTTAGCTTGGGGCTAGATGATGCTGGTTAAAGAATCTTTATTTCCCATAAAAACTATAAAATTTCATTTACAATGAGAATAAGTAATTCGTAAATAATGTTTAAATTACATATTACCTCTAGGACCTAGGTACTTATGTGTAGGCATAGGTAATCTAATTTCTTATATAATAGTGCTATTTAACATAATTTAGGATAGATGGGTACAAACAAATGTAATAACAAACCGACAAATAACAAAAATTACCTAACTTAATAATATCACGAGATAAATTGGCACTAGACCGTATGGGGCCAGGTACCTCACCCACCTAACGAGTACCTCACACTGCCTCACCATCCCAGTACCTACGTATAATATTTGAAGGTACTCGTAGCGTGTAGGGTACACTCAAGAAATTATTGTGGTCTCGTTTTCAAATGATTGATGATCTCTGGAGACCATTTTCTCTGTACACGCGGCGACGTAAGCTTTATGGTCGACTGTTGGTAGAGTTATTTGCGGTATCGCAAACGTCCTAAGCGATGACAAATTTGACAGTTTGTACAAGGCTAGGCTTAGCATAAGTGCCTTTCCATACGTCCCGGGTTCCGGGGCCGGTGCCGGGAAGTGTGAAAAGGTACTTGGCTAACACGTGTACAGACATTTATTCCGCATAAGCATTATTATTGGGTGAACAACTTTCTTTTTATCGAGTATGTATAAAGCTCCGTACTCCACCGCAGCGGCGTAAGAATTGACCTCTCTATCTCAACTTCCTCTGGTAGGGTACGTACCAGAGGAAGGGCAACAGCTTCCTACTGTGCATTTTAACACCTCTACTGCTATCACAAATCCGCCTGCGTGGTAATTATGGCAATATCCATAAGAAAAATAAGACAGCGACACAATAATAACACCACACAGTTTACTTATGTGGGTTCTAATTGTGCGCCTGACTGTACCGAGTTTTTGCACAAGATAACTTCATATCACAGACACCATCTGCTTTTTGTGACGTCACTTAAACGAGATTTTATTTTTGTGTTTTAGATCTTATCACTTGTTTTCATCTTGTCACTTTAGCTTGACACTTTAGGGAGATTGTTGCATGACTTGCGTGCCTTGTTAAATGTACAATCAAGCAGATTTGTAGAAAGCTCTGATCACTCCAGCCAAACTAAAGATACAATATTTAAAAAAGCAGGCCTCACACCACTTTTTTGTGGTTAATTGTATGACAGAACTTGCACTAGGTACTCGTCGTTTTCAGATCTTACCTACAATGCATAATGCTGACATATCTCAAACTCGACGACAAAAAGTGAATTTTTGGTTTTTGTTCTCGTTTACAATTGTTTTTCTAAAATGGCTTGGAATAGGGTTGTTTCTCCCAAAATCGAATAAAATTCAAATAGCGCATCCACACGCTGGGTGAGTCATGGTGATCATTTAATAAAAATACATTATGTAGTTAATAGACCTTCATTCGACCTCAACCTCACGTGACGGAAAGTGACGATGTGGCTGACGGTATGTGTATCACGAAGGTCTAGAAGACACTCTTGCACCTTACACCTTAGAAACGTACCACCATACAGGCTGTTATAACAAACAAAGAATACAAATGACGTTTGTAATGACTCACTCAGCCAGCTTGTGGATGGATCATAATAATTTTGAAGTGTCTACATTGGTACCTAGAACTTTATCAAAATTATTCACTCATTAAAACCACAAACAATTATTTTAAATAGAAATCAGAACTATGGATAACAAATAAAATAAACGTGACTTTGTTAAAAAATTAAAGATTTATTTAGTTCATTTATATTATACCATGTATCCTTATAATAATTACTCATCTACTTGTGTACCAACTAAAAATAAGTATTTTATACAATATTTTTATTTGTAAGTTTCTAAAGATCTTCAAAAGACCGACTAAAGCCGAAAGCACATTTTTCAGAGCCAAATGCGTCGAGGAAGCCGAAGAAATATAATTTGAGAATTCAGTATGAAACATTGCACGCCTGTTAGTGTCGTAACGAACTTTATCAAAATTAATTATTATTTTTGGGCTTCGATTCGACTATGTTATATTATAGAGGTAATAGATAGATCATTTGCATTAAAATTCACGTACGTAAATGGGCTTTTTAGTCAGTTCTTTTTTTCCATATAATTCCTATAAATTTTGAAACAAGCCCAAATTATCACACTTCAATAATACTCCTATAAACTCTCGCGCTCAGTTCAAAAAGTCATGCTGGTCAGACTCGTTCAAATCCAAAGAGTTTCTCAGCTGCATTCTCGAGTCTCTGTAGATCGCTATCACCTCGCTCTGTTTCTTCAGCCTCATGAAGATATACAGTCCCACAGCCACCACCACGGCAGTCAACACCGTGCACCAAGCGATGACAGCAACAGAGCTATGACCATCGCTCTTTATATCCTCTACGTCAGCCTTCACTGTTGTCCCATAATCTTCATCGCCACATTTGATACCATGAACGTTATCCTCATGATAAATCTTGTCGATAGAAGTGATCTCTACCTGGTTAATCCCATAGTACGAGAGATCCTTCATGGTAGCATTTCTTATTATCTCCTGGCACGATATCGGATTCCCTCCCAAACTCAAAGTTTTCAACTTTCTCTGTGTCACGAGAATCAACCTCTCGATATCAAGGGTCTTTATTCGATTGTAATCAATTATCAAAGTTTTGAGTTCGGTACATTCGTGGAATACGTGGACGTCGAGAGATTCCATTTCGTTATTTGATAAGTCCAGTAACTCGGTTTTATGTAACCCTTTAAGGGCACCGTAACGCAATTTCGACATGTAATTCGATGATAAATTTAGCAATTTCAGATTTCTCATTGTTTGGAATGTGCCTGGAGCGAGATCGGTTAATTTGTTATGACTCAGGTCGAGCGACTGTAAGAAATCTATATTCTCGAAAAATGAGTTATTGATCGAAGTGATGTTATTATAGCTGAGATCTACGATCAGCAGTTCTTTGTAGAAGCTAAGATTGATGTTCGATATTTTGTTGGACGAAAGTCGAAGATCAACTAAGTTTGTCAAAGTATTTGTGTCATTGTTATTGAAGTTTTCTATTTTGTTGTAGGATAAATGCAAAACTTGTAATTCTGGGAATATTTTAGCATTGCCATTAGAAAAGTCGTCAAGGCCATTGTATGACATGTCAAGATACAACAATTTACAACTTTCTGGGAAGACTCCTGAGATATTGGCCAACTTGTTGTTATTCAAATAGGCTGACTTCAAATTGGTGATTATACTGTTATTGAATTGCAACTTTTCTAATTTGTTAAAAGAAAGATCCAAGCTATACATGTTGCTCATATTCCTGAAATTATCAGTCTCTATGACCTCAATAGCATTGTGTGATAAATTGAGTCGCGCTAGAACAGGCATGTCGATGAATGCTAGCTGGTTGACTTTACTCAGGTTATAGTTACTCAAGTCTAAAAACCGAAGAATTTTTGCGGGACTGAACATTTTAGCTTCAATATTCCCTACGAGTTGGTTATTTAGTATGTTAAGATACTGTAAGCTTGCTAAAGGCAAGGCGTTTGGTTCAATTTTAGTAATTTCATTCGCAGAAAGGTCGAGCCTCTTCATCGACGTTTGTTTTTTAAATAGACCAGTTTCTATGTAGGTGATTTTATTGTTGTTTAAGTAAAGTTCAGTCAGGTTAGCCAAGTAGTCTTTTACGAAATAAATTTTGGTTACATTGTTGAAAGAAAGGTCTAGTATAGAAATTGTAGAATTGATAAAAGTAGAGTTTTCGATTTCGTAGATTCGGTTTCTGCTCAAATTCAAGTGATTTAAACTAGTCATGGCTTCAAGTGATCTGTTTTTCAGCACAGTTATGTTTTGTTGTGATAAATCTAGTTTCGTTATGTTTTTCAAACCTGTGAATGTTTTGGATGTGATCACTCCTGTGATGTTGTTTTTCTCTAAATTGAGAAAGGTTAGGTTGTTGTATTTGAAACAATTGTCTTCTAAAATATTTATGTGATTGTTATAAAGATCAACGTATTCTAATTCCACATTGCTTTTAAATAATTTACTGTCTATTTTCGACTTTATGACATTGAAGCTAAGATCAACTTTCCGTACTTTTAATGATTGAATGAAACAGTTGTTTTCCACATTTTCTATCATATTATGTGACGCGTTTACGACTTCAATATTCTGAATTCTATTAATCTCGTAGCCAATCAATTTCGTAAAATGATTATAAGACAAATCCAGATAGGTCAACCCTTTCAAATTTACTAAAGTTATATTCATCGTTTCCAGCTCATTGTTTTGAATATGCAAAGCGTTTAAAAACTTTAGGCCTCCAAAACAGTTATCTGATAAGCTTTTTAGCTTATTCCCGCTCAGATACAACGTATACAAACTTGGGAGCTCCGACAATACGTCATCAGTTAGATACGTGAGCTGATTGAAAGATAAATCCAAAATCTCTAAGTTCCCCGCCTTGCTCTCCGATATTGTGAACGATTCTGGATCTAGATGTTCTAATTCATTGTGAGACAGGTTCAAATTCTGTAGATAAAGTAACGTCTTGAAGGTCTCTGCTTGGATTTCCTTGATGCTATTTCCTGATAGGTTAATATCGACGCACTTCGAGTAATACCTGAAGCTGTGTCTGCCGAGGGCTTTCCAAACATTGTTAAAAGCCTTGATGAAGCGGACACGGTTGTCGAAGTTAGTAGCACCGAAGAAAGCTGTCGTCAGCTCGTGCGCTAAAGAGTTGGTGATGACAAAGGTGACGTTGGGGTCGCCGTGGCACTGGGGGTTGGAGGCACTGCCAGGGTGGTACATACAGGTCACTGTGTAAGTACAGCCGGTGACGTCTTCGACGGTGCAGGTCGTGGTGCCTGCTGCTCCATTTACTATGGTGAAGAAGCAGCCCAACCCTGAAGCAATAAACATCTTATGTTATCACTTGCTAAGATTTTATATATACGTATTTATATGCAAGGCAAAGAGGAGGAAAACTATTTGGAAACAACGATTTTATACGCAGTTGCGCGATTTCCGTCGTTTGCTTACTTTACCTTAGCCTCCATCGGATAGAAATGGGTTTGAAAGGTAAACAAAATAAAAACAAAAGAGAAGTCTAATGGACACATCGACATGGGGTAGGGAGATCCATACCTACGAGGGAAGGATAAGTCCACCATTCATTAGAAACAGAGTGTATTGATTGTTCTACTTAAAGCAGTCTTTGTTAGCTTACCTAGTGATAAGTGAAAAGTTAAAATAAACATGTTATATAATAACTAAAACCATATTTAGGTATTAAACAAAAAAATGACAAAAGTTGTTTCGATACCTATGTAGGTACTGGGTGTTTTCCAATGTGCTATCGTTAAAGATAGATAGATAGAAAAATGTTTTTCTATCTATCTATCTTTAACGATAGCAATTTTCAGCTCAATTCCTTCCTACCTAGAATTAATACGTAATCGTCAGCATGGTAATAACACTAAAACACAAAATTAAAACCGAAAATTTAATTCAAACCTATCTCAAATCACCATCATTTCTATTACCATGACAAATAAATATCCCGTAACAAGTGTTTATAATAAAACTATGATCAACTTACATAAAAGCTTATCCAACATCATGTTGTACTCCTGACACTGGGCCCGATGTTTAACAATTGACACCACTAATAATAATATCCATAAAAATAACACTAATAATAAATAGTCAATATCGTTAATTCACGACAAAGGCCACAAGCGGACAGTGACCAGAGTATGATGACCAACTTTTGTTTATATTAATATGTTTTGAACAAAAGTGGCGTGGAGTGTATTACATAATTAATCTAGTTTGGCTGAGTCTCTGGCACTACAGCGCCTATAAGGGAACGGGGTGGGTAGTAGAAGGTGCTCATTGAATTTACATAGTTTTTTTATTTTTTGAACATAGTTATTCATTTTCGAAGGAGAGGTAAATGACTAAATCCGAGATTGTACCTATCATCAACTTATGAACTCATTGATCACTCTTTCAGGACTTCGTCAATGGTCCAAATCTGCTATTTAAGAATGTCTCATCATCATCACCATGAGCACATATTAGTCCACTGCTGGATAACATCCTCCCATAATGAGCGCCATAGCGCACTGTCTTCAACAAGTATGTTTATTTTGTAGGAAGGGACAATATGCTGTAAATAAAAAACTGAACTTTCATTCATCTCCGATCTACTGAAGATACCAGCACATCTACGTCCACTGTTGGAAAACGAGTAGGTCTCTTTTAAAGGACGTATTGAAAAGCGATTTATTTAGCATCATTGCCTCCACAGACTTTTGCTCCCGGAAATCGTTATCATCGCATCCTATGACAAACAGAGAATTTATTTATGCGAGGATCATACAGTGAAATGTACTTAATAAATAAATAATTATCTTAAAGGAAGATTATTTATTCGCCCACGCTAATGAATAGATAAGGCGATGGTTTTTCTATGTTTGAAATTATAACAGTCACCGCCAAAAAACTATGAACAGATGAAGACTCCAATACCCCGTGTACACACAAAGCAACAGAAACCGCTAAGCCAAACCATTCCTAAAGCCGTTAAACCTGCAAGACAACAGAAGCCGCTGAACAAATACTTATTACGCAAATAAAAGGCAAATCCGCTCGTGCGTGATATAAAAGTAGAACCACATTTTCTTCACTATTTTGTGTTCCTCTTTATATTGTTTTCATACATTTAGTAAGTTACCTTACTGCATGTAAATATGTAATTGTAATGTAATGTAACTGTGTGTTGTGTTGTGTCACACCACATATGTTGTGTGTGACCCAGCGTAATAATTTGTTTGTAATGATACTAATTGTATGAAAGCGTGTCACTGACGCGCCACGCACTTGACCTGCGGCTCGATCACACACACTGAATCATGGATCCGTTGGATGAGTGATATTTCGTTTCCATCAAATTGCAATACAATGGACAATGAGTGATTGCCAGTACCAGCCAAATCCGAAGCCAATATGATCGAAGTCAGTGATTTTGACACATTTTTGGGCATTTTTTTAAAGGGGAATAACACGAAACGAAATATCACTCATAGGTGCAGCCGCTGGCCACTTTCTAAATTTACTGCTTTTTACGTAAACCGTAAATCAACCCTAGATAGCGGAAATTGAGTGTAAGTTACGTTGCGTTGTGTGTAGGTAAATGAAATAAAATCCTGGGTCTTCTAAAAAGCAATTTTATTAGATATTTTTTATTTTTTAGGGGTAATTAACAATCACACATAAATATTAACTATAGGAAATCATAAATAAGCTTAATTCTAAAAGTGTGACCAGCCCCGCTATCCACAAGTTACTACAATAGAATGGGGTGGTGTTAGTGAACTTATAGTACCTAGGATTACCTAGGTAATCATATTAAAAACTATTTAGTACATAGGTAATCAAGATTTGTGTTATATTAAAGTTAAACAAACATGATACTTTATTTTATTTGACAGTTATACAATGAAGTCGGATACGACTGAAGTGTAACTTACTGCATCCGATACGACATTGTTGCCTACATAGGAAGGTAGGTAGGCTCTCTTGTGGCTCAGGGACCCAAAGCGGCTCATGGCATCCGACACAAGACTTCTCCGGACATCGCAAGTCTGAGGTATTGTGTGTAATGTGTGTGGTTTGTTTTGGTTTGTGTTTAATATGTGATAGCATATGATAGTTATAAAATACTATAAAAATTACATTATTTATTAGAAGTTTTCGTATAAAGCTATTTATGATTCACATGATAAATAAAATTTACCTACTAAGCTAATACCAAGATAAAAATATTTTATCTTGTTTTTATTTATAAATAATTTAAATTTATTTGGAGTTTTTTTTTATGTAAGTAAGCGATACCAAGTTTGTGCAGATATTTTATAGAGGTATGAAGGGTTGTATAGAAAGTAGCGGCTTGGGCCTAATAACCGTCTTAACTTACCAGTAGTCCCTAGACAGTCCATAAAATAGAAGACCAAAGCAATCCAGCCCTTCGGCGTCACCATAGAAAACAAATAAAATGGCTGGCGATGGGATTTATGTGTAACTTCGGCGCACCACGGTAAGTACTCGTAGGAAGGACGTAGGTGGAGGCTTTAGTGGATTCGACAGTTTACACAGGCGAGCCGCACTCTTGTCCCACCTTTGTTATATTTTTTAGAGGGGTTTACACAAATAACTTGATTCACGTACCAAAGCCCCGCGCGGGCAAGTTTTTCAAATCATGAGTCATGTTTAAAATCACCATCTTAGTGGCATAGATTTAAGCAAAATCTGTAGATATGGTAAGTTCTCCCAGCGCTTACTCAACAACTGGCCTGTGTTACAACTACACACTAACACTCGCTCACAGTTAAATTTATAATCTTGTGCAATCATTATATGAACAAACATACGAGGGCACTGCTGTAGTCTTTAAGTCAATAAATCACACTAAAGTAGGTACGTCGTAGCAAGCACGCGTAACATGAACGCCGCCGGTCCGGCTATGCTTGAGTGGGTGTACCTAATTGCACCTAATTTGAGCCTTGCACTTTCGAGACGCTAATTCCTCATCTCCCCTTTTTTACTTTAATCGATGATCAGTGGTAATGTTTTTGTCTACCGAACAAACGAACGTTAACGGCGATCTGGTGAAAGTCGCGGGAAACCGCTGGATGAGGGTCGCAGAAAAGCACTACTGGTTATGGATATGGATTGCGTGGGACCCGTCGTTGTGGTGATTTTTCGTAATATGCCCAGCACTGGACTTTTTTCGGCTGAGATGACGTTAAATGGAAAGTTGTTCAACAACGTGCGATATTGGCTCTAAAAGCTGCTACAAATCCTCACCCGCTTTCCTCTATATTAAGTACTTTCGTTAACTCATTAGGTATTATGATTTTAATTGTAACCTCGGCAACACAGGGTTAGATCGAGGATAATCATTACGTCCAAATTTGAAACTTCAAATTCCGCTCACGCGGCCTCCATCCAGTTAGCTAAGTAATTAGGTTTCTGTGTCACACTAATCAATTGTGGTATAATCTGCAACCTGACGGAGCCGCCCTCGAGACGGGACAATGATAGTGACGTCACACAATGGCCAATACGTCACACTTTGTGTACGACGTCATCTATCATCAGGATAAGGGTTAAAGTGTGATTGGTTCGATGACGATGTACCGATGTACATCTCGTATATCTTATTATTTAAACCTTTTGTCTTGTCTATGTTGTTTGGTAAAATCTCTGCTGGGGATAAGACCGCCAATTGCAGGATACGGCAGTCAGGTAGTTTCTTTCAGCAATATCTGGCTCCATAACAAGTAAATGAAGTTGATATAATCTATTAAGTTTAGTTTGTCTGTTAGCTTTTCACGACTAACGCATCATAATGACATGTAGCAAGAGGCAACACAGGATCAGGCACAGATCTATCTACTGTTCCTGGCCTTCGGATATTATAATCATCTACAAAGTCTGAGTGTTAACATAAGAAATGCCTTATAATAATAACCTTATTTGAAGAATTATTTGACTATTATTACAAGCTTCTGGCTCAAACTCAGGACGCACTTTTCCGAAATAAAAGTAGCCTACATATGTCTGTCCTCGGTAAACCAAGAGACTTTCAGTTCTGACAAGTTATACCGCTACTTAAAAAAAAAGTGGACAACTCGCCCGTGGACGGGTTTTTTTTCGGACGAAATATACCTAACCCGGGGATACCACCTGGAAGACTGTCAAATTTGACAGGTCTTGCCATATTTATCGAGTGATAAACTGCAAGAATTGCCTTCCAGGTGGTATCCCCGGGTTAGGTATATTTCGTCCGAAAAAAAACCCGTCCACGGGCGAGTTGTCCACTTTTTTTTTAAGTAGGGGTATAACTTGTCAGAACTTAAAGTCTCTTGGTTTACCGAGGACAGACATATGTAGGCTACTTTTTATTTCGGAAAAGTGCGTCCTGAGTTTGAGCCAGAAGCTTGTAATAGTAGTCAAATAATTCTTCAAATAAGGTTATTATTATAAGGCATTTATAATGTTAACACTCAGACTTTGTAGATGATTATAATATCCGAAGGCCAGGAACAGTAGATAGATCTGCCCATAGAATAAAACGAACTTCCTCCAACTCGGCCCGCTCCCCTGGGCTATGGTTCAAACTTCAAACTCAGGTAGTCAGCTCGACATTTACACCCCTAAGGAGGTTCAATAACTTAGCTACAGATAACTTAACTTTACTAGAGCGTTTGGAATGGACAAACATCCGTAAGTTATTGATTGACTGAAACGATTAGTAACTATTAGGTAGCTTTAACGATACCAATATTGTCACAAAGGGTTTTTCTAAACCCTGCCTGCAGTCAAATTCTTTGTAGAACCTTTACCTACGATCAGCACACAATAGTGTGCTGATCATATGTGAAAGTGCCTCTCCCAAACGTGGTGGTACTGCCACAACCACCACGCTTGGCAGGGAGACTGGTGACCGCAGTTGAGTCCTTATAAATACACAGAAGGAAACTGCTGCCTTTCCTCTGGTCTTTTCCCTTATTCGGTTCTAACGCCATCCTCTAGCTGAGTTTGGGAGTCGATTCTTACGCCGGGACCGGCAAGGTATTCCTAATTACATACTTATTGATAAGAAACTCCATACAAATATTACCAAATAATAATACAAAGAGAGTGCTGAGAACCAAAGTTATTAAGTAAAGTAAAGTAAAATTTATTGCATCAAATACATGTAAATAAGGTACATATGTAGGTGGAGTATGTTTAAAGAAGACACAATGTATTTCTACCGTTTCGGCGTGCAAAATCTGGGTACAATGTCACTTAATTAAATGTATAGCTAATAAATCAAATTGAAAACGAATACTTAGTAGATAAGAAAACTGAATATTAAATTAAAATTGAAATTACAAAAAATTCAAAACTAACAATTTGTCATTTACATAAATCTAAAAAATGGTGAAAAAATTTCTGTTTGTCATGAAATCGACATAGCTCAAGGAATTAGCAAGCTGAAGTGGCAGTGGGCCGGCCATATCTCGGCCAGGTGGGATGACGATCTGCAAAAGGTGCAGGTAGATGCTGGATGCGCAAGCAGAAGACAGGGTGCTGTGACGCTCATTAGGGGAGGCCTATGTCCAGAAGTGGACTAATATATGTAGGCTAATGGTGATGATGATAAAATACTAAAAAAGAACGGCATGGCAAATATTCCAACTGTCAAACCTGAGCTCCGATTGTCTATCTAAACTGCGCCCAAAGAGGTATTGACATCTGAAAGGTTTCAGTAAAAACAATTGGCCTTATATTTGTAGTCGGAAGAAGTAATTTAACTTAACAAAACCAATTAGTAACAAGAAATAATAAACAATTACAACTTAAACCCCGTTTACTGTACCTCTCGTAATTAATTTCTCCAGGCAACGATCCGAATGGAACCATTTTGTCTGGAACCGCGATGCTCGATCGGAGAACTGCTTTGTTTTGTGCTCGGTTTTATAAGGGTGCGTTTCTACTACAGATGTAAGTACAAGCAGAGAATATTATAACAAACGAACGCATCGTTCTACGAAGTGCACACAGCTTAAATTACGACAATGCTATGAAGGCCAAGGTAAAATTACGACTATAACCGTGCCTGCCACCCAAATCTATGGCTTCTCTTCTGTCGAAGAGCTGGTCAATTCAGATGAATCATCCATCATCATCATCATCAGCCTATGTTAGTTTAGTTCACTGCTGGACATAGGCACCATAGCACCATAGCGCCCATAATTCAGATACGTGTACTTTGCGGGTAACGCTGATGCTTGAAAGTGAAAGCGTTGACACATTGAGTGCCAGTGACGCATATGCTGTTCTTTGACGGCCCGTAGCGTAGCACAACATCACGCATTAAATTTGGTAGTAAAAGCGATAATACAATGAGTGCATCTGAAAAATTTTGACACAATGTAACAAATAACAATAAAATTGTTTGAGAATAAATATATGAATGAAACGAAACGTGGAGTGGTATGAAACGAATAGTTCTTGGTCAGCCCATACCTACGTAGTAGAGCGGCTGAAATCTGGCAGTAAAAGCTGGCTAAGTTTACAAGCAAAATTATCGGTGGACAAGAGTGGACAAACTCACCATAATGATTATAATCTGTCCTCACTGAAAAGAGTTATCTACATCTACAAAAACTAGCATCACTTACCATCATGGGCCCAGCCCACCTGTGGTAGGAAGGCGTCCTAAAGCTGTAAGAGGGTCTAGATTCGCTGGCTGGGTTGAAATGGCTGAAAGTCATTGCTTCATTGGGTGGTTTTCAATGGGGACGTGACATGAGCAATATTCTTTGATGTCGGGATGTGCAGTTACTTAGGTGCCTAGTTCGACTCGGAAACTTCGTTAGCAAAACGTTGGCTTTTACATGACCATAGGATTTAATGAGTACCTATTGTATCTACCTTTAACCGTACTCGGTTCTAACATTCGTATTTTTTTGTAAACAGACAGTTCTGTATGAAAACTACAAAAACTGATAGCAATAGCAGACAAAAACAAGATGACACTAAAGTAAGCACTTTAACCGGTGAGGTGATTTATATTTAAAAATTGTAAAACTTTTGTATCACATAATTAACTCCAACTGCATAGGTAGGTTCCAAAATCGTTTGGTTGCTCGAAGTTTTATTTAATATACTTATTTTTAAGATGTTTTCTCAGATAAGAGAAATGTTTTTCCTAAAATATAAATATATTCTTTAACCCTATACATAAAACTTTATAAATGCATTTTACCTTTTTTTTATAATTTTTTTTTGTAAAATGGTGCACATCCCAGTTCAAAAACGGACGAAATACGAGTGAAATAATGAATGAAAGGTTTCAAAACCAAAATTGTTTTGAAATTATGTGACCAGCTCCCATGATTATGTGTGTTGTACAAAAAAAATTACTATAGTTTTTAAGGTTATGTAACTCTTTTTTGACAAAAAATATCTTGGATTCTGTAGAACCGAGTTTAGAAGACTTACAGTGGCACCAGGTCTAGGTGTCCGCAAAATTTCTAGTGTTTCACTCCCATCTTTTTTATCTTCAGTATATGGTACTAAAGATCTTGTTCATAGCATTTTGGCTAAATGTAAAATTTTTTAAATTACAGGTTTCGATGAAGCTTTAGACTCATGGAAAATAGCTTCTGACCAGAATCTGCCCAAAGTCCTTTCTTCTCAGAGACTGTGGGATGAGCCACTATGTGAGCTAGTACGGAAACATATTATTAATACGTCAACCAGCTCATCAGAACGTGCTCGTCTACTCGCCGTTTCCGAGTGGGAATCAGGACTTTGGTTACATGTTCTGCCTTCCAAAAATCTATCTACCCTTTTAAATAATAACTCATTTCGGGTGGCCACCTCTTGGCGTTTAGGTTCTCCTTGCCTACTTGCACACCGTTGTCAGTGTGGTAAAACCGTTGATAAGTTTGGTCACCATCCACTGGCCACTGGCACTGGGACTGGGACTGGTGTCTCTAGTGCAGGACGTGTGCCCCGTCATAGTTTGATTAATGACATCATCCGTCGGGCTTTTACCATCGTCAATGTGGCAGCTACCCTCGGACCACGTGGCCTTATGCGAGATGATGGTAAAAGACCTGATGGTATGACTCTGAGACCCTGGAAGATGGGTCGGCCTTTAGTTTGGGATGCCACGTGTGTAGATACCCTAGCGCCTTCACATCTTGCAGGGACATCGGCTCCGCAGCAACATCAGCGGAGTCCCTCAAACGGCGAAAATACGCTAATCTTGACGGAAGTTAGTTATTTGAGCCGTTTGGGATTGAAACCCTTGGTCCTTGGGGACCTGGAGTACACGCCATTTATAAAGATCTTACCAAACTTTTTATGGATTCGTCAGGTCATCGGAATGCTGGCTTCTATTTCGGTCAACGAATTAGCATGAACGAATGGCAATCATTCAACGTGGCAATGCTGCCAGCATTCTGGGCACTCTGCCTTCTGGTGACGGCTTAGATTTTTAAGAAATATATATATAAGTGTATATACTAGTTGTAATTGTTTTTTTCTGTTATTGTAATCTATGTGCTAAATAAAATAAAACTTATAGTTAACTTTAACCTTATGTCCATATTTTTATTCTTAAAAGCATCGAGCGCGCTGTGCGAGATGAAAATATCGAATTGAAACAAATGAATTCCGACAATAACTCCGACTCGGCGTGGACTCGTGCGCTTTTTTCACGCAGACAATTCTAAATTTGTATTAACGAAGTTGTGCGCTCAGCTAAACCTAATTAAATTCTATAATATTCATTTCAGGTACACTCAACACCTTAATTTTCAGTAGGTAACCACTTAATTTGTTCTGAATAGACCCTGAAAAGTAGCTATTCCGGCTGAAAAAGCAGTAAGGAAGCTGGGCATGCTACCGATCACTAACTAAAGTAAAGTTAGTTCTACAAACTTCGAGGTACCTTATTGGACCAGCTGTAGCCAATTCAGGAAGTTTTCAGATTTATTTGCACGTAAAAAATCAAATTTGAACTACCTATTTTCTGATTTAAATCGTGTAAGAGTACGTAGTAGTACCATCGTCGTAGTACATGCTCGTGGAGTAGTTCTGATAGGGTAGGTAGGTACGTATAGTGTGCGATAACGTTCTTTGTGCCAAAAAGTGTTCAATTTGAAATAGAAATGGAAACGTTTATTTGTAGCTCAGACACATACAAACTTAAAATATAAAAAAAGCAAGCGATTTTTTTGGGACAACGCCCAGCCCAGGTGAAAAGGGGGTTGAAGTTTTTTTGATGTTTTTGTAACTCTTTAACTAGTGGCCCAATTAGCTTAAAACTTACAGAAAATACTAAGAATATAAAACTATTGAACACGTGTTTCAGGATTTTACAAAATTTTACTAAATATGAGGTAAATCGGGTTAATAATGTTTGTGTTGCGTATTTTGGCTCCGTACTGAAATGTCAGTAACTTTTTAATACATAATACTATTGACCTGATTTTTTCTGTATATATCCAAATGATAAAAAATAAAAACACATATTTCAGGAATTTTCAAAAAACCCTTAGAAAAGGGTAAAATGAGGGTTGAAGTTATTGTAGTTTTTTTTGTAACTCTTTAAGCAGTGGCCTAATTAGCTTGAAAATTACAGAGAATACTAAAAATACAAAACTATTGAATACGTGTTTCAGGATTATTCAAAATAAAAAAAAATCCTGATAATGATGTATATTGGGTTATTAAAGTTTGTGATCGTAATTTGGCTCGGTACTGAAATGTCTGTAACTTTTTAATGCATAATGCTATTGACCTAACACTTTCTGTATATACCAAAGTAATAATAAACTAAAACACGTATTTAAGGAATTTTCAAAAACAGCCCTTAAAAAAGGTTAAAATGAGGGTTGAAGTTATTAAGGTTTTTTTTGTAACTCATCAACCAGGGAGCCGATTAGCTTGAAACTTACAGCGAATACTAAGAATACAAAACTATTGAACACGTATTTCAGCATTTTTAATTTTTTTCTTGAATATGGGGTAAATTAGGTTATTAAAATTTGTGATTCGTATTAAACTAATTAATTTCCACCCACGCGGGCGAAGCTGCGGGGTGCAGCTAGTTTAAAATAAAAGAACATAGATAGATGACACTTTGCTAGAGTTACGATCGGTCTCTGTCTCAGCATGAGTTGGTTGTATTTGGGTTCAACCAACGCTGCATGGTCTTCCGACTGAGCCTTTTCGTGACGTCACGGAGTACAAACGAAGACAAATATGTTTAAGAAAATACATTGACAACGGTGTTGATATATGTATATACATACATAATAATTAAATTAATAGAAACTAAAAAAGAGTAGGCAATTCACTAGCTTTATGCACACAGATAAGATTTAAGACTCATAAAAAACACATGACATGATAAAATAGCAATTCATAGGTTTTGCAAATGGCTAGGCCGATTACAAAACGAACGCTGATATTCTGGGAATACCTAATTAATTTCATTTGATAGCTATGTAATGTTTAGCCATATTGTTACACGTTGATCAATTCGCATAGGCAATTAATTGCAATAGCTATTCTACAAACGGGCTGATACTACGATCTGGCAGCGACATACGCATTGTTTAGCACTATAAGAGAAACTCTATGGTAAAGAGCGTCTACAAATCATTCAAACTTATCCAAAAATAGAACTTTCACTCAATGTAACGAACGAAATTGTAACTTCCTTTTAATTCACTCAGTAACACAACTTTTTGATTCCGACTCAGGGCTCTGTTAATAAAATAGCCACCGGCAAAGAGTATTTAAATTCATATTAAAGATTATTTATCGCGTACCTTTTGTTTTATTTCCCCTACGTTTCCATCGCGTTGCAGCGATCGTGGTCACGGGCGACCGAAATACCCGATAAATAATCTTTAATATGTTAACAGATCGCGAAAGTTTAATAGTACATTATGGTACAAGTGTGTAATGTTGGTGATTACCGCTGAGGCGCCATTGAGACCCGAGCCGTTAGGTGAGGGTCTTAAGAGAGCCGAGGACGATCATCAATACACACGTGTATCATACGACGTTTTTCAACACACTTGTGAAGAAAATAATACCAAAAATCATTTTATTCAGTAGGTAATAGATATTTTTCCTTGGGAGTTTTCAGGTAGTAAATCTTTCATAACGTTAAGGGCTTCACATCTTCTATCGGGCGGTGTATAACATAAATAATTTTCTTCATAACTAGTACTTGTAGACATTTTAATTAATAAATAACTGTAATTTCAACAGTAAAAATTAGTTGTGAAATATTTTTCGCAGTGGCGCGAAAAATTAATCAGTTTTCCTATGCGCGCGCATCTTACGATGGCGATCGGCCATAGACTAAAAGAATGAGGTTTCTTTTTTTTTGACTTTTCGCGGATAGCGTTTAGCCACGTACAAAATGGGGAATTTGAAATTTTCTTTATTACAGAAAAAACAAATTTATATTTGAGTGAAAGTTTTATTTATTAAACACGTACAAATTTAAATTATCTATTTAAATACGAAGTTGCATGAAATGAGCAAGCAATAGGTGCATTAATTTATATGTACTATTAAACACGATCTTTTTTGTATCGAAACTTTTTTAAGAACAAAGCAACTCAACCAATAAAATAAAAATCTCTATAACTCACTTGTGAATAACAGCAATGAAAAAGTCACAGTTAGATAACAGGTGTCATTATGTACCTTATTGCGGTGGAATTAGAGCCACTTTATGAGCAAGTGTGTTGAAAACAGTTTTACTTGAATTCATCCTTGAATACATTTAATAAGTCTCCTCCTATAAAACGTTTAATAAACTGGCTACCATCTTTAACTACATTATTTGAAATTGAGCAGTTAAGCAGAGAAGCAAGTCATTTTATTTATTGATAGTACTACGATAGTTGATTCACACTTCAGACAAAATGCTTGTACGATCTGTAGATATTTGTTCCGGGTGTTCTGGGTGTTTTCCATTGACATCTACAAATTATAATAAAAAAACAAATTATAATAAAAAATATATATCTATGTAATGTAATGCAGTAAGTAATCAATCAGTTATCTAGTTCCCATAACGCAAGCTTTGTTTATGTTCGGGCTAGATGGTGCTGTGAGGGTTGTCCAGCATTATTTATTTATTTCGGCTCACCTTAGCAGCACTGGTCCACTTGGTCCACGAGTAGTATTAAGGTAACTTCTTAGGGCTGGTGCTCACCAATAGATAACCGGACTTATTACTAGATTTAGGTAATACTAACTTTGACGTTTAATGTATAAAACTTACGTCAAAAACGTTGTAAAATGTAATTGCCACGTTATATTTTTGAAGAACACATGCCTAAGTTCCTGAATAAGTTTTAATTTTAGTTTTATTATTCATGAGGTACTTGTAATATTTCATTCATATTTATTGTATGCGTGTTAATTACCTACTCGTACCTAAAACAAGTAGGTACCTTCTTTCTTACTTACCTACTTCATTGTCTTTGTTTGATCTTCTCTTGTGCTGTCTGTGAACCACATAAACTGATCATTTGACGGTACTTTTCCACCGTCGAGCCTTGGGGAGCACTACGAATGGTTCGACACGGTCGACTTGTGGCCGATGAGTGGAGACGATCTTGCTCTCTGTAGAGTTCAGTTGTCAATATAGACTTACTATAAATAAACTGTGAAATTCTGCTAGTGCCCTAGTGTTGTGTGTGTGGCTCCCAAACAGCCAACTACCCAGCTGGATCCAGGAGATACTTGATATCGCCTACAACGCCAGTACCTACAGGTAGCTGATGTTAAATTATCAACAATAGAGTAAAAAGTATTCATTACAGCAAAGGACATAGGTAATGGTGCACATTCTTAACTCTGTACAAAACTAGATAGGTATATTAGGAAGAGTCACAATTGTCTATCACACAAACAATAAGAGAAGAGCAACTAATTATGTCATTTGCAGACAGCTATTATTATTATTAAATTGTATTTGTCTGTTGATTTCTTCACTTGGCTAAGCCTGTATCGAAGAAACCATGAGTACGAACATTTAGATCATTTCATTAAGTTAGTTACAGAAAATTTACTGTGAAAATTACAAAAATAAACAAATGAGAAAATTCAGGTAAATAATGTAAAATTAATATTAGCGTAAGTATATTTTATAAAATTGAAAGTAAATTAGTGTAATTAGTAGTATGTAGAATTTCTTTAGTTTTATGGTAGTTTAATGTGGTAGGTAAGGCAATATTTTATTATAGGTTTAGCCTCAGTTATACTTTTGTTCTTGATTTGACAGTTTGTAGCTACATTATTGTAAAGACGGATTTTTATAAAGTTTCCTGTTCGTTGTGCGAATGTAGAGTTTGGTGACGGAGTGACCAATCTGTATACTCTACGGCAGGATATGACCTTAAAATCAGGGGAGGGCAGTAATGTTTATTAAATCATATGTAATGTTTGTATTAAATCATACCATGTCTGGGCTACGTAATCGTTTTACATCAAAATATGTTCTTTCTTTCGTTCTTTCGTTCTTTCCTTCTGGGTTAAATGGTAGCATAGGTAGCATTAATAATGGGAATACAGCAACTACTATAATTGACCATTCTTATTTTTAAGGCCTTGTGCGACACCGGGAGGAAAAAAATTTGGCCAAAAAATTCCTTTTTCTGAAATCACTGTTCATCAAATTAATTGGATTTTTTACAGGCAATGCCAAAAAAAACATTACAATCAAATAATAAAAACAAATTGGAACTAGTATTTAGTATTGAAATAATTGAGCTAACTGCAGACTGTTGCAAACAATCTATCTTATATAGTAGCTCGATTATGAAGTCAGGTTAGTTATTTATTTAGATACTAAATGATGTTACAATAAAATAATAAAACAACTACATTAAAAATAAGAAATGTATTAAGAAATGTATACACTTATATCTATTTCTTAAAAATCTAAGTCGTCACCAGAAGGCAGTGTGCCTTGAATGCTGGCAGCATTGCCACATTAGGTTAGTATTTTTTTTAATGAAAATTCTGACTGTCCGGACAACTTCAGTGGCGCAGTAGATGAAGGCCCGACTGCGACGCAGAAGCATCAGTGCGGGTCCGATTCCCGCGATGTACGCGAAATATTTGTATAATATACAATAATAATAAGTTAATAATAATAATTTGTTTATTTCCTCTTTACACAATAGGTTTACTTAAAATTTAGTTATTATAAAACACAGAGATCTATATTTAAACCAGTATTTTTAGAGGCTGGAGCTTGCTATAGGTTTTAGAAAAACCTGTAACTGCAAGTCTCCAGGGCAATACAGGCTCAGGTCAGGATGTATAACTGTTACCTCTGTATTATGTGCACATTATAATTATGTATAAGGTACCAGTCCCCAAAACAAGCTCTGTGTACCTAGGTACATCGGGGCTAAACTGTTTTAGTTTTTCCTATAGAAATCGACAATCCGATGTACCTAGGCACATCGGGGCTAAACTGTTTTAGTTGTTCCTATAGAAATCGACAATCCGATGTACCTAGGTACATCGGGGCTAAACTGTTTTAGTTTTTCCTATAGAAATCGACAATCCGATGTACCTAGGTACATCGGGGCTAAACTGTTTTAGTTTTTCCTATAGAAATCGACAATCCGATGTACCTAGGTACATCGGGGCTAAACTGTTTTAGTTTTTCCTATAGAAATCGACAATCCGATGTACCTAGTTACATCGGGGCTAAACTGTTTCAGTTTTTCCTATAGAAATCGACAATCCGATGTACCTAGGTACATCGGGGCTAAACTGTTTTAGTTTTTCCTATAGAAATCGACAATCCGATGTACCTAGGTACATCGGGGCTAAACTGTTTTAGTTTTTCCTATAGAAATCGACAATCCGCTGTCGCATTCCACCGAAAACAAATAATTCTAATTCTTCTTAAGTCAATAGAGGGAGGAGACTTTGTTTACGGAAGATATTATTTTGAAAAGAGTTATGCCTTTAGTTTTGTTATCTGTAAGGAAATAGGGGGAAGGCGCAATTACTCCATTAAGTTACGGTTTTCTGTGTTCGGAAATGAGTTATAAACTGTTATTTTATTTCAGAAGCACAACTGAATAACGTTACATTAAAATATTTCAAATAGCTATATCGACGTTTATGTGTGTTTTTATATCCTAAAATTTTCACAAAAAAAATTGCGATACTTTATCCTCTTCTCCATTCTAGAAAGTGAATCTTATTTTATTATGTTTGTCAACATATCTAACAAATATGGTAAAAATGCTTCTATTTCTATCCCACTCGCTCCATTTCTATCTCACTCGCTCCATTTCTACTTGTAATTAACCATAGGCAATATATTTTTAGTTAATGTAGATTACGAAGCTGATTCGTACGTTACCACGCAATCACTCTCAAAGCACGCTCTCTTGAGTTCGAGATGGATTCGAGATCACAAGCCGAGTCGAGATGTCTTGACAAGTGTTTTGTACGGAACCTGTTGAAAGGAAACCTTTTGATAAGGAAGGAAACCTTCAATTTATCGGGATAACATACACTTGTGTTCTTAGGTTCTATGGCTCTACTAACCTATTTTTACCCGCGACGGAACGGAGACGGTATATGCGTTTAGGGTGTGGTGTTGTTTGTTTGTATGTGTGTGTGTGTGGGTGCATTTGCACATGTTCCCAATTATCTACAAGACGGCTAGACCGATACGGTTTTCTGTATTGGTTTTCTGTATTGGGTTCGGAAGTTGTTGGCAATGGTTCTTAGCTGAGTAGTATGGTGGTCACTTGGTAGGGGGCGCTGTTGTGTGTGTATTTTGCGAAAACCAATGTTTTATTTATCTCCAGAACGGTTCGATCGATTTAGACACAGTTTGCTTTAGAAGGTATGGGGTTTATTGGCAAAGATTCTTAGCTAAGTTGTATGGTGTTTACTCACCAGGAAGCGCTGAAATCAACGTTTTAATGAAAACCAAAGTTGGGAGCTTTGGTTGATGTCCAGAACGGTTTGATCGATTTAGACACAATTTTCTGTAAAATGTATGAGGTTTATTGCCGGTGGTTCTCAGCTAAGTTGTATAGTGTTTACTCAAAAGGGGGCGCTGCAATCAACCTTTTAAAATTTAGACACAATTTTCTGTAAAAGGAATGAGGTTCATTGCCGATGGTTATTAGGTAAGTTGTACAGTGTTTACTCGCCAGGGAGCGCTGTAAGTCACGTTTTTAGGTACTGTGTTTGTGATAGGGTTTGGTGAGTAGCACTTACTTATGAGCAGAGAGCAGCTGGTGCTCGGCTGATGCACCAGAACCTTAGCGTGGGGAAGTCAGCCAAGATACACACCTAGGTGATGATGATGTCCTCCTAGCCTTCGATGTACATATATGTACATATAGATACTTTGTAATCGAAAAATAAATAAATAATTTTAACAAAACCCCTGACTTAGAGGAATGGATAAAAAAGTAATGATAACTTAAATATAAACAATTACAGCAAACAAATTTTTTTCACCTACCTATTATTACAAAGATAATAACCATAAGAATAAAATAAAATAAGAAACCCGTAGGGTCTCGCTTTTTCTGTCCTTTTTCCGTCTTTAATATCTCAGCAATTACAACAGCAAATAACGTGAAATTTAAATTAATAATACATTTGGTGCACTTGTACAGATTAAAAGAAAAAAAAATGTAAATGAAAATTTTCAGTACAAATTGTGATGTCAAAATTATAAAAAGAGACCTACCATGTGAAATGGAATATCATATGGAAGGTATCAATTTGTACATTTCAAAACAGTTTATGAAACTTCTGTAGATTTCATACTTTTTGAAATATTTCAAAAAAAGCCGAAAAAATACCCATTCTCCCCTCCCCTTCCCTATCTCCTAAGTTTGCAAAGCGATCCATCTGAAATGTATGTAGTGTTTGTAGATATGGATCTATATTTTACAGGATAATATAAAAAAGTCTGTAAGTAGAACACTTTTTGAAAAATAGTCAAAAGAGAAAGGGTGGGATAATTTTCAAAAGGAGGGGCTCCTCACCCCTGGGGTATCAAATGAAAGGTATCGGTTTGTACATCTCAAAACAGTTTTTAAAATTTGTGGAGGTTTTACACTTTTTGAAATATTTTGAAAAAAGTCGAAAATTTTACTATTAAGTACCCTTTATACTCTGAAGTTTGCAAACCGATAGTACATCTCAAATGTACCTTTAATTTTTTGGTATTCATTAAATAGGAAAATCTCTAACCAGTACCTATAGTACCTCTACATATTGGTATGCTTGACTACTGTTCGAAACCCTCGGCGCGCGAGTCACACTCGCACTTGACGGATCTTGTTTATTAATTTCATAGCTTGCCACGGCGGCGCGGCGAAGGCTTACAGCATAGCAATTCTGTGAAGTATGTTTATAATTTTTTTTTTTATTATTATTTTATTGTAGAGTCACTAAAACATGTGTAATGCACGCACAACACAAAACATGTATGTATAAGGAAAATGTACAAGTGACACGAGTCCCATCGCCAGAAAGCTAACTTCTGAAAGTCGTGTCCGTACGGTTACGAATATTTTGAGCACCGTATGTATTGATAGGTAACATTTTTTACTTGAAAATATGACTAAATATGTATGTCGAATGATTGGACATCTTATACCACATGGCAACTTCATAAGTAACATCATAGAAGGAAAAGTAGATAGTAAAACGAGGAAGGGGAAAACTAAGAACTAGCTATATGAGTCAGGACAAGGGGAAAGTTGCTGTCATGTCGTAGGTATAAAGAAGTAAAAGGACATTGCATTGAAGAGAGAAAAGTGGAGGAAATTGCATCATTGCACCGACAAGAGCTGGGCTCCTTAATTTATTAAATAAAAAAAAATATTGTGATTATCAGAAGTTAGTTTTTTCGCATTAGTTACGTATCACCACCACCGGTGGGACTATACCCACCTCATCATAACGTATGTAGCTCTTTCTAATACTTTTAGGTAGAGGTAGCGGAAATCCGAGTTGTCATAGTTACTCGTTAGTCCTGTTTGAATTCCGTGTTTACTAAGGCCTTATTTAGATAAAGTTGCTTGGGATTAGTCCAGAACTAAACGATCATTTGGTTTTTAGTGACCTTTTGCGGGCTTGTTTACAACAGGTAGTTTTGTAAACACACGCTTGCTTTCAGTGTTGACTCGTTTGCTGGTTATAGGATAGATTTGAGGGTAAAATGTTAAATGTTTAGGACATTAAGACACAACTAATGGATCAAACCTTAAAACAGGGAAATATACTAAGGTAAATTATAATACATAGATAAATAGTACTTAGCTTGTATCTCAATGCTAGAACTGTATGTTTGTTAAACTTCAGCCCGATCCGTAGTTTTATCGTGAAGCGGTAACAAGCATCCTTACATCCAAGCATTCGCATTTATAATATTAGAGCGATTGTCTGGAACTCAATTAAGAAAATAAATTACAAGGTAGGAAAGGGATCTAATCTACTGCACGACTCTAAAAGCAAGGATCTAGAAAAAATCTCTCACTCAAACCGTTTTCAAAATCCAAAAGAGAAAAAGGTTTTCAAATCCTACAATTCTACAGTCTATAGAATAACTACACATGTGACAAAATTAAAATCATTAGATTTTTCTAAATAAAATTATCTTGCCAAACGTTTACACTGATAAAACAGTAAATTATAAAAAGCAGAATTTCAACCGACAAATCTTTTGCAAAGTACTCAAGAAGGTCTCTCAGACTCTTTGTTCTTACGTAGGGGGAAGAAAATTTAAAGTAACGAATTTATTTTATAATACGTCATTTGAGAAAGAACAAAGAAATGTTACAAAGTTCAAAGCGGCTCTAATTTTTTCTGTAAGATATAGCCTTCAAGTTCATTTAAACAAGAACCAGGTTGGAACATAACGCCAGCGGAAAGTGTGCCTTTTTGCGAACATTTTATGTTCTCAAAAAGGCACACTTTCCGCTTGTACTTATAATTAGTCTATGAAGTTTTTGTCTAAAATAAATTCATGTATTTTTATCCCGCGAGGCGCAGGTTCTGTTTTCCGTGTGTTTTTATGTGGTTGGCGGACGAAGCTACAAAACTGCTGTAGCTACTTTGGCGAATGAGGTATTAAAACACTCGCCTTAATACCGGGAGAGCCTTTGCCCCCTCATTTTCCGGTAAAAAGTAAAAAAGCGGGACCTATATAGTTTTCAATTAGGTAATGACTTGTTCGTCAAACAGTAAACCTGCCTACAATGAGGCGTTTTCTTTTTATCAAATAGTTTGATCAGACTGAAATGAGGACACTGTGGCTCCGGGTTGTCATGACAAACAAACAAAAGTAAAGAAATCGAGTCAAGATGATAGTATAGAAATGGGTAGCATCTGACATTTGTTTGACATGACGTACCCACGCCACACATACAGCCTCATAAAATAAGTCTTTTATGGTAATATTTTTATCTTCGTAACCCTACATTGAAATGCGATTACCTTTCAGTTATACCAAGGCTTCAATTGGCATCGTCTAAAACTTTTCATGTGTAGTTTGTGTAATAAAGTTAGATTTTTTATGATAAAGTCTTTAATATCTTGTCAACGCGGGAACTCAGCGTCGACAACCCGCTTTTTGTATAAATGCATCCATCGTAGGAAACTCATAAACTTTTTTGTGGGTCTAATGAGAATGTCCTTTTACGTTTATTTTATTGATAGCCGTAAAATTTTGTTTATTATGGCCTGGTCTGGGCTGGTCTGGGCCGGTTTGAGCCAGTTTGTCAGATTTGAAGGCACACACATTACTCACTTAATTTGAGGTTTTCAGGAATTCACCGTAGATTAAAATAAATAAAATGCGTTATCGTTTAAATTAGAACGTCAAAACATGCAATTATCGGCCTATTCAGGTGGTCGTTAGAGCACAAAATATGCTGAAAGAAGATTTAGAAAAGTATAGGTAAGTATTTTGTAGGCATGGGTGATTCTATGCAAACATTTAATGTAACCGATAAAAGGACATTGCTACCACGGTTATTATTTGTTACCATTATAACCGAATCTTAGCTAATATTTCCCGGAGTTTTTGTAGCTGTGTTTGGTTGAAATCAATGCAGCCGTTATAATGATATCATATTTTCTCGGGACGAAACGTTGATGTTCTTCCAACGAAAACAAGGCTCGTGCGAGTAGTTGCATTCATAGTGAATTCTTCAAACTACGACATTTTTTGTACTAAGATATATTTCCTGGTTACAATTCACTTTTGTCCCGATGCTTTAGGATATTTCCACAAATCTCCGCTCTGCTTCGTTGAAAACCGGCTCCTATTTCCCAGAGAAGACAGAGATAACAGTATAAAGTGCAAACTTCTGCTAAACTACAATACGAAAACAAGCCATTTCGGATTTCAGCTCCCGAGCGGGGTATTGCCGGCCGTTTGAAATTGCAGTTGTGAGCAAAAGACGCCACAAACACAGCATACTCTCAGCGATATTGGTTTTTGTCTCTTTACCACTACTACGGTATCTACTTACGTATTTAAGCTGTATTCGCTAGCGACTCTTTGTCTTGCGCCACATTGTTAGCAGCGACAGCTCGTTTTATATTTCCTGAGCAGCTTAACTTACCCTAAACCAAAATGCGCATGTCTATATAAACGTACGAAAATCAATTTTAGTTTTTCATGAGGTTTTTAGATTTTTCTAAGATAAATTACCTTCATTTGAAGATAAAATATAGCGTTTTGACATCATATTCAAAACTGTAGCTGCCTAATCGCAAAATAATTTGCTTACAAGCTGTTTGTGGAAAAATCTCGCCGTCATCACTTGCAGCCGGACTTTACCCACTCCGTGTATTTATTTATAATATACTCCCAAACTCCCAAAATTGATTCTATGGAACCGTTTTAAGGTTATTTTTATTACATGAGAACTGATTTTTGAGATAAAAAGTCCCAACCCCTATGTTTTATTCCAGGCCTAGAACTACGAGTATAGCTTAACTTACCCTAAACCAAAATGCGCATGTCTATATAAACGTACGCAAAGTTTCAGCCCGATCCGTTCAGAAGGAACAAACATCCATACATCCGTACTTTCGCATTTTTAATACTAGTGTATTTTATTGAATTTTTAATATTAGTGTAAGGTTTTATTAATTTTTAATATAAGTGTATTTTAATTAAAGAACGAAGGCCGACAGCTTATAGGTATACAAAATAAGTAACAACCTAGCACAGTGTGGCGCAAGTAATAGTAGCAGCACTGTAGTGGTCGAACTAATAGTCTTGGCATTGTCGTGGTCGAACTTGCAGTCGTAGTGTCGTGGTCGAACCTGCAGTCGTAGTGTTGGAGCGAATGCTTGTAATGTTATCAAGAATAAAGAGCATTTGATGCCATCGCCTGACCCTTTGTCTATGTTCACATAGATGTGCGCGTCGAAGAGATTTGGCTTCTTTCTTTTACACGTTATCATCTTTTGATAATTCGACGACGACCTTACGGAACAACAGGACTAGGTATACCAACAAAAAAATATTGATAGTTTTCTAACAATAAAACTTTGTTGTCTAACCGAATTAAACTGAGATAATTTCAATGACCCCATTTATGACTCAAGAGTTACACAGTCCTTAACAAACACCGAAAAGAGTAAACCCTCCTAATTATACCAAAACAACACACCAGAAAAATTAAATTTCCCACTTTTCCTGCTCCATCAAACGGCTTCAAACGACTGACCCTTTAAAGGGTTAAAAAGACGCAACAAATAAACGCTTACACGGAACCCTCGGGGCTCCAACACACGGCGACCATAAAAGCTGTCCAAATTAACATCATAACTCTTCATAAAGCCTACAGCATCATTAATAAACAAAACATCAGCCGACCGCAACACAGCTAACATAAAAAAACTCCCAAACTTCCCACTTTACGAAATGCACCACATAATAATATTTTCAAGCCACGCGAACTTTTTCTCATTAAAATTAATATTACGGGAAGCGTTAAAGGCACGCTCGAGAGTGCGATACAGACGGGATTAAGATGAGGAGTAAGAAGAAAAAACGTAACAATAAACGAATTAGCAGTGTACAAGGCGTAAACGTCAGAATAATCCCAGGGTCGGGCCAGGAGCTCGGTGGGCTGAGACACAATGAAACGAGCTTATTTCATAAAATCACGAATATCCCCAACGACAATTTTACTTGGACTATCATAAATCATTCAAATGGATTTGAACTCCGTCCACGCATTTAATTTCTTTGACTTAATGAAAGGATACAATTTTTCATACACACGTATTGCTTTAGCTCGATAAATATGGAAGCTCTCTAACGAGAGAGAAAATATAGGGACTAACGTCCCTATATTTTTTTAACCAATTTATTCGCATTACTATTCCTATGAAATATTGCATTATTTCATTCAGTCAAACAAAATAAATGTTTGAACGAAGCATTAAGCACTGTTATTTGATCAGGTCACCTTTCTTGATCGACTTTACTCAACACCGATACGACGTAGCATTACATGCCGTCGCGGCGTAAGCATCGACTAAGGGAACCTACCAGAGGCAGAGCAGCAGATATATGTACATAGAAGGAATCTATGTATTTTAACACCTTCACTGCCATCAAAAATCCGCCTGCCAAGCATGATGATTAAAGTAAATCTCCCTTTGTTTGGAGAGGGTAGTTCAGCAGTGCTGATGAGCAGAAGGTGTCTAAGCCAGCTAGCTAGCTAGCTAAGTGGTAATTTTTGTAGGTGTTTTTCACCGTTACGGCTCTTAAACGCTATGCTCTCCGCCTCATAGCCCCATCTTAAGGCGCATTTCACCAGAGCACTGTGCAAATTGGATCATTAAAAGCTTCAAGCTGACAGTTAAGACTTGCTTAAAAACGTGTTTAGTCCACTTCCCTGATAACTTCTCACTTATTGTCAGAGTTGTGTCAGAAATAATCCGGCCAGCGGAACAATTTGGATAAATACAAATATACCCTACTCACTTTACTGAAGGTCCATTTTACTGGATTCGGGTTCAAAGGACGCTTTAACTAGAATTTTTTAACAGGGATTATTGTTTATTTTTATTTAACAAAGGATAACAGGGAAACTCAATTTTGTATCCATTTTTGTAGTAAATCAGCAAAATGTCGTGGAATGAATAAAATACTTTATTGAACAATGCACATAACGAAATACGGCGTTTACGTACTTAATACATTTAAGAATTATTTAGATGAAATCGTTTGATATGTCTCGTCTAGTCGGACGAAACGTCCGTCAATTCATTAGTTTCACTATACACCAGCCTAACTCGACGTAGAATGTTTGTAAATAAACCACGACACAAATAACTAAAACTCACTAGATTGGCGTCGAGCTTCAGATAACAATATTCATAGGTCGTAGCAGATTCATTGAAGGAAGGATCTCAAACCGTCAAGTAATGTAAATTGATGCGTATAAAAAGACGCGAAACATAGTGAATTTTAAGCAAAGTATAAGCAGTTTGTACACAAACATACATCGAGTTTGGCTAGTGATAAAACTAGCCAAACTCGATATAGCTTTCCAACAGAACAACAACACTAGCCAAATTCGATACAGCTTTCCAACAGAACAACATAACTATATAGTTATGTTGTTCTGTTGGAAAGCTGTATCCAATCTAGCTGTAGCTAATCCAGCCCAGAAAAGGTAGGGTAAAGTAGGGATAGGTAGTCACCCCAGTGGGGTTTAGTTTATAAACCCTAACATCTGAAAATTTAATCAAGTATTGATAGGTTCAAATATTACTACAAAAGTAACAAATATTACAAATATGTAAATTTTTGAAATACATAATGCTGGACAATTCATACAGCATCATCTAGCCCCCAAGCTAAGCAAAGCTTGTTCAGAGCTTGTTGTGCGAGTGTCTTGGTACTAGATAACTGATATACTATTAATTTAGGTATTTAATTAAAAACAGACGGTGCTAGGTCGAGCTTATGTGACATACTGCTGATAGCTATAGCTATAGCTTATACCAGTCATGAGCATCGGCCTTTATACCTCGATGATGCAATCAGCTGTGTCCAGTCTAGAACGATTGGTGCTCTCATATCAATGTGGATTATTAAGTACCAACCATCGACTGGTCCCTAAACAAAAATGATGAATAACTACTTATAAAAGTGCTGTATGTAATCAATTTTTTTTTTATTAAATTAATCTTTAGTAAAATTTTGGTGACCCGTACCTACCACAGGTTTTACGAACCTCCCTCGGGCACCAGTCTCTTGTAAAACAAGATAACTTCATATAAAATTAAGCTGTATCAAAAAATTGTAAACTATTATCTTTTGTAACAGAAAATAAATATATTATTCAATTCAATTCAATCGTGAGGTAGAGTCTGGATGTTGAGACTGGATTACCAGTCTCAAATATTAATTAAAAAAAAACAAATATTAATTTGCAAACTATTTAAATGCAAACAATTTAAATGACAACATAATTTGTACAAAACAAATTGTCGATCATTTTGTTTTGTTGAAACCAAACAACAGTCTTTAGAAGGAATTTAGTTATAAAAAGTGCAGTAAATTATGTTTTCTCACAAAATATACTTTGTCTTAGTAACGAGGCACATAACATTTGATTTACCATTTAATTTATTTACACAAGCCCTTAGAACAAGTCCATAAGTCCCGTCGTCGGTTATCGGGAGCCAACGAAGCGGTTATTATCAGATTTGTACGGCTTTTACTATGAATGCACCTACATGGTTTTTATGGCGCTCCTATCAACGTTCAACCAACACAATAGTCAAATAATGACTATACTAAAGGTACCTATGCATGTGACATGTTCAGCTGTGGACAAACGTATGTGATAACTGACAACACGACGTGTGTAAGTGACAAGGAATACATTTTCCTAAAAATCCTCCTTTAAATGTCATGTCGTAGGTCAATTCATTATGTATTCGTTGGTGTATCACATATAATATTTTCGTCACTCATTGGCTGCATTTTAATTACGAGTAAAAATAAACCGCCAAGTGCGAGTTGACTCGCACACGAAGGGGTCCGTACCGTAAAAATCAGGCAACTTTTTCAAAGAACATAAAATTTTCACTTGTTCGGAGACTCCTTTATATTTTCAACTTTATTTTATTTTTAGTATTTGTTATACAGTTGTTGTGTTACTTAATTATAGAAAGTTTCAAGTGTCTACCTATTGTAGTTCAAGAGATGTAGCCTTGACAAATTAAGAGCAAAAATAGCCAAAAAAATCTCGTTTGTTGTATGGGAGCCCCCTTTAACTTTGATATTATTTCTATTATTGGTTGATAGCGGCAGGAGAAATACACATTATCTGAAAATTTCAATTCTTAAGGTTCATGAGATATAATACCAAATGACGGACGGACGGAAAGCGGAGGCTTAATAATAGGGTTCCGTTTTGACCCTTCGGGGTATGGAATTCAAAAAACAAAATATAAATGAACCAATAAACTGCGAAAATAGTATGAGTGATACACTCAAGTATACATTTGAAGTGATCAGCTGATATTCAATCCATTATTTCCGTTCTCAAAGTCGTCTTTCCTTCCACCAGACCAAAGCAGCTCTATAAACCACTCGCAAACTAAACAGCCATTTTTCCTCCTAAATCTCGCCCATAACTATGAATAGAAAAACAGCGCTGGGCCAACCCGGCCCCGGTCGGGCTAAATGTGCTATTCGTCACTCGGAACACATTACCCTTCCCCTCGGGCAGTCGGGTAAAGAACTGAGTTATTTTATAGTCTCAGATGATAACGCATGGTTGCTATTCAAGCGGGGAGAGGAAGGATGTGTAAAAACAACCTCCTAATTCATCTCGTTATGTTCTTCTGTAGGTAGAACATAATACATTATCAATACCAACCGATATCTAATAATTTACTTTAAGATTCGACTATTAGTTATAATTTTGAATTATCTATGAGCTTATTTAGTTTGCATAAAAAAACGGTATTGATTTCTGATATTATAATAATTAATTAATTTAAGAAGGTGAAACCCTATAGGACAACCCTACCCTATAGGGTTGTGTTGACATAATACTACAGTAGTACCTTTATGTCATCATGTGTTAAGTGGTTTATCATCAATAAATAAACAACTACCTAACAGATAATAAATTATAAAATAATTATATCTACACAGTTAATCCCTAGGCGAAGTAAATAAATTAGCAAATCAAACTCGAGTAAGTTTTCGAGGCATCCTCGGCCGAGTCGAGAGGGTGTTTGATTTTATTACTCCTAGTTTATGTTTAGACTGTCTCGTATGAAAGTTAAGTTGGATTTTGTCTGTCCTCTGTCTGGTTTCGGTTTCGATCTCCGTTTAGATGCGCTATAGATAGGTAACGGCTGATGGGTATCTACCATAATAGTTTCTATGTAAGCTGACGCAGATATTTGGTTTTATAGTCCGAAGACTCGTGACCTGTGACTCTCGTAAAATACCAATAAAACTGCCAATATACGGGGCCCTGACTTTGGAACGATGACACTTGATTGTCAGCCAGTGCAACAGTTCAGTTCGTCCCCTGCTGAAGGTGTCATAAGCACCACGCTCAGCAGTCGGATTAGCGATCGCAGTAGAGATGTTAAAATACACAGAAGGAAGCTTCTGGCCATCCTCTGGTAGTCGGCTCTTACGACATGCACGGACTGAGTTGGAGGGATCGATTATTACACCGCGACCAGCACGGCTGTCTGCCAATACCTTGGCTCTAGTTATCGTACCATTTAGCTTAGACCATGTAGGTAGGAACGATCAACGATTTCAGTGATCACAGTGTGACGTAGGTACATACTTAAAATAGAGTCCCATCGGATTTACGAGAGTGAGCAGGGAATAGAGAGTGCTCCTGTGTCTGCGAAAAATTATAACTAAAACAAATTCTCGTTATCTAAAGCCGGCTACTGACCGGCATTACGGGGCGTAACTACCATTCGCAGCGAGCATGATACGTTACGCCGCGCCGTGTGCTTAAATCCGTCTAGTTGCTCGTTGCAAGCGCCTCGTTTCCCCGTACTGACTGCACGAATGCTCGCTGTGCAGCACGTTACATTACGGCCCGTAACGCCGGTTTAAGATGATCATTGTCGCGCTACAATCATTCATAGTCCCACAGAGTCGGCGCCCAGGTGTGTGGATAAATATTTGAAGGTAGGCAGGCTAATGTTTTCTTATTCATAAGCCAATTACAGGATTGATCAGGGATTTGACTATAAAGTTTGTTGATAGCTATTACAAAACAACTGCTAAAACTTTTGGATGATCTTCAACTTTCTGCTCCGGATCTGGATGTTTCATTGAATATGTATGAAACATAAGCATTTATAAACAATTTAAAAAAAGGTTTAAGTCAATAACTAGTTATCTACCTGGGGCCGAATTTCGCTCACTAACAATTGTATCGCCGCAGAATCTATTATGAATCTAGATGGTGCGTGCGATGCTATTTTACGGAGATCACAGAATGGGTTCAATCTTGAGACTTTTGTCACACGACCATCTGTAGTTTCTTTCATAAAAGGTAAAATGCCAAAATGTGTAATTCTGAGACGATACCATTGTTACGGTGAAGCGATTAATTTAGTGGAATTAGGGCCTTGGTGAGTACCCATGTGATACCACCTGGTATGTTCCATTTGATACCACCTGATATGTACCATGTGATACCACCTGGTATGTACCATTTGATACCACCTGGTATGTACCATGTGATACCACCTGGTATATACCATGTGATACCACCTGGTAGGTACCATGTGATACCACCGGGCATGGCTACCCATGTTACGTCATGGCTGGCATAACACGAGCTCTGCTTACTTTGGGGATAGTTATGATGACATTTTGATAACTAAATAAATAAAGCTAGTCATTTCGCACAGCATTATCTAGCCCCAATTTAAAATCAAGGCGATGATGTCCCTATTTATTGTAAATCAGTACCACCTAAAAATTTCAATAATACTGGATCATTATACAGTGTTATCAGCTCATTCGTATAAAATTTTCGCGCTAATGTTCTTATCCAACCAGAATTTGTAAGTTTCTGATGCACGCCCCAATGTTATCAAATATCCAAATCACATTACATAGCAATGTGCTGACGGGCGATATTGAAACACGTTACTACGATGGGTTCCGTAGATAAATTATTATTTATTTGTTAAACAACTAGAGGATTTTAGAATAAGTAACAAACGATGAATCTTAGAAGGCTTGTCTATGTTTTTCACGTTAAGATTATTTATTTATTTGATAAACGTACAGCTACAGTATCTACTATTTAACTGTTTGTCCGTTCACTTTTTAGCGCACTTTTTAGTAAAACAAACAAAGTAATTTTAGTAAAATAAGCTTCGGTCTATAGCGTCGTTTTTGTGGTACCTGGACAAAACGTTATCTACGTTAAAGGGTATGGCATGTGGGTTGCCTTTTTAATAATAAAACACACTAAAATATAAATACAAAAGTTTGGATGGATGGATATCACATCTATGTAAAACTTCAGCACGATCCGTTGAGTAGTTTTGTCGTGAAGAAGTAACAAACATACATTGATCCATGTATCCTACCATCCATGCATCCAAACTTTCGGTTTTATAGTATTACTGTAAAGTGTGCTGATCTTTGGATTACCTACTCCAGAAATATTATTCTATTATATTAATAAAAGAGAACTTAGATTCTTAAAATAAATTTCGCTTTTCTTGCCACATGATAACTGATCTTGTTCAATGTTCGGAACCCGAAAGATGCGATCGTTACAACACACGCCTGACATTTTCATAATCTAACTTTTGTGTCATCAATCATTTATGAAAAGCTACAGCGTGGCGTAGGATTATTGTAGAACCCTAAAGTGAACGAGGAATCTGAGCTTTTTGGAGATATGGGATCCACTACATCTCTGACTGAGGAAGGTACCTATGTAGGTAAACAATATTATGTATTATTATTTATGAATTCGATTAAAACTCGAGTAGGCTAAGATTTTTGTTTTCTAAAGATGCTCCTAAAGTCTTGAATCGTTAAAATTAATTGATTTCTTTTTATTAAATAATTACTAAATTAGGTTCGTATTATGCATAGCACCACACAAACAACAAATAAGTAAAATAAAAGTTATTTATTAAGTACGATCTGCAGATATAACGTTTGACGTTTTGGAATGTATGGCATTATGTTACTCAAGTTTGAATAAATAAATAATAATAATATACTGCATGTCGAATAAACATTTCTACCGAGCCAGGAATCGAAACTGCTACCCTCTGCGTCGCAGGCGGACCTTCGCCCGCCGCGCCGCAGAGGTCGTCATAATGAATGTAGTACTGAACCGCTGGTGTACAGATTATTAGTAGACATCTCGTAAATATGTAGCAGCCCTTTAATAAATTGCCATACTCAAGCGCAGTCCACCTTATTTCGGATTCCGAGATGATTTGCATAAAAAAAAAAACAAATAAATGTCCGGCATTTTGATAACCAAAGGACAGTACATTTTTCCCACGTCACTGTCTCATATTTATTTCATATTTTCATGAATTATTTATTGATGGCCCGAGAAATATGCCACTTACGGTGGGCATACTGGATCACTCCGGTCCACCTCCGAGACTAGAGACAACTGGCTGAAATAGAAGTCACAACTCTATTATTTGATTTCTTTAGGCTTACACAATCAGCTCTCAGACAAGTCAAATTTTATACCTACTATAAATTGTTATCAAATAAAAAAAAAAGTATTATTGATTTTCCTTCACTTAAACTTTTTGTGCACTAGTCCAATAGTCTAGCCTAGAGTTTATAGCGTGGTTCCTCTTAAAAACATAGTAATTATGAATTTCAATCCTAAACTGAGTTTTATAAACTTTGGTATTAGGTGCACCTGTTTATTTAATTATTCATTCACAAATCAGATAACAGAGCTAAACCTTATATGATGATAAATTACCTTAGCGAGAGAAAATAAACATTTTTATTATTATTCACATCATTTATTTAAAATCTCGTTATAAAATACATTTTTTTACTATAGAAAATAAAATATTATAAAACTATTCTACACTAAAAGATATATCAAAGCTGTGAATCACCGGCCGCGAAGTTGGCCCAAGCGGCCGGTGACTAGGGCTGCAGAGAGAGGAACTTCCTGACGATGCGCGCCGAGTTGAGGAGTATCGCCTTTTGGATCTGACCCTTGATCCAACTTCCTAGCGAGAGTTTCTTGACATGTAGATCGAGGCTCTTCGCTATTATTATATATTTTGTGATGTGTCCAAGAGTCATGTAAGGTCTAAAGGAAATAAAGCACTATGAATTTGAATTTGAATTATGCCGTTAACCGAAACGACTATCGGGACGACGACGGTCGCTGAATCAGTTACCATAATTATTTTTATTATTTATTAGTTATTATTATAATTATCATTTATAGTTAGTATTTACCTTTATAATCAAATTGTAATCGAACTTAAATATCAATGGCCTATGTGAACACAAATGTTAAGTTGAACCCCTTTATTATTTTATTTTAGCACCTATTTGTTAACCCTGTAGGTACATAATAATATATGCCTGCCGGTATAGCCACGGCATTATAAGTGTGGCGTCTGTTTACGAAATTGGAATATTATTTTTTGTACGTTTTATACAACTTGAACAGGAAATTGTCCATAATTCCCTGTCGAAGCGTTTTAATTGTGTTTATTAGAACTGGTAATATTTAATCGATGTCGTTTAGACAGCTACGAACTAAATTATACCGTTATACAATTATTTTACGTGAAAAACTGTTATTATGGTTTAAAGGATGATTTAGGTTTGTCGACAGTTTAAAACTATTGTCTTTGTGAAGTGACAGTCGCCCCGTCACCACGATCGCTGCAACGCGATGGAAACGTAGGGGACAATAAAACATAAGGTACGCGATAAATACCCGATAAATAATCTTTAACATTTAGCCTGTTAGTTGTTTTTTTTTTTCACTAATTACAGGAAACTTTATAAGTTCCTGTAATTACTACGCGCCAACGTAACACCCAAAGCACACAACTTCTTATATAGTGCTGATAAAAGAAAGTTCTACACTGCTTTTACTACAGGAAATCACAATCAAGTACCACATCTTCAATACTCAATAACCCGGTCCTTGCTCAAGTCTCCTACAATTCCTACGAAACGTTTGTAGTGCCACAGATTATATAATATATACGTAGTCCTATCCACATTCATCTACTTTCAGTAAAGATTTCGGCTATAAAAAGAGAGTACATTTTGGTCGAGAGATAAATCGTATTAATGACATTGAGTCTGGGCGTATTCTCGAGTTTTCGAATGCGAGATACACACTTTTGCAGAATAATATCTCCCGCGCATTATGACAAGTCTCCGTTTAGAGAGGCCACCGTGGCCGAAATTCAACTAGGAGGGTTAATAACTATTCATTATATAATTATTATTCTCTCACTCTCATAAATCGACGGGAGCACAGACCGACACGATCAGACCAGTCAGGCGCAGGGCCACTCCCTTTTTTTATCAAACAGTTAATACCTATTCTGTCTTACGCTATACATTGCTTTAAGGAGACTCGGGCAAATCATACAATCTTTTAAATACATACAAGAAAATTGAGTGCCTACTATTTAGTTTCTCTTAAGTAGGTAGATATACAAATAAGCAATGACGTAGGTAAAAACTCAACACCCTAAGTAAAAGCCATCTCGCACACGAGATTTTCCCGAGAATAACCACCCATATCATGAATAACATGTCTATCTGTTCGTATTTGCTTTGTCGATATCCATTTATTAAGTTCAATCAGTGGACAACGCTCGGGTGTATTCGAGCGAAGCGAAATTCAAGGGAGAAAGGGTCAAGGAAGAAGCTTTTGCGTCTTGACGATCTCGGTGACGCAACAGGCCAAGGGTTGCGGGTTCAATTTCCGTCGGGTGACAAAAATGTTTGCATGATCTGCAGGCATTTGTTCCAGTCCTGGGTGTGTATGTACCTATTGTATATAAGTCATCTGGTACGCATAACACAAATTTATGGGTCCATCAATTTGTTTCGTACAGTACAAAAAACTACTCCTAAAAATCACTGTTTACGCCTGTCTACACGGTGTAGTAGACAGGCGTAAACAAAGATTTTTCACAAGTCAACACGTAACGTAAATAATGAAAATAATGTTTCTTAATCTCGCTAAGCTCGTGCCTCACGCCGCCTCGCCTGAATATTTCTTCGTAAAATATTAAAGATCCTTCCCCCACGTGCGTAGGTAATCTTAGCCTTACGAGTATATGGGAAATAGAGCTCACATACAATTTTTAGCAAAATACACGCGTGTTAAATAATTCGCTTCTGTTTTCGTGTTTGATAAACAAAGAGTATCAATTTTTGCCCTCTGGGTTTGATTGGGTACGGTATAATAAGGTATGACAGGTGTACGAAGTACAATGTAGTGACATTATCAGGGAGGAATCCTAGATGTATCTGGATTCTTGTGTTACACAGTTCTTACACATTACATTGTTTTCCCTTTTTCTAGTGGCCAAGATGTACAAGGTACAATGTGTTAATTAGTCTATGCGTGTGATATCAAGGTTACCTAGCTTCTTATGTTATTATAGCTTAGCGATATCTACGTGAGGTTATGTATCAACGTGATTTTTTATCTTCCGCATAATGTCTTCATGTTAACTTAAATGTAATAAATAAACGAGTTGCGAATTATCATCGTTGGAGTTATCATTTCCCGGTAGCTATTCTAATATCGAAGTATTTAAAACCAAAAACCATACATGGCAGAGGCGGCAGATATGATAAAATAATTATAATAAGTATATCGGATTGAATTACCTCTAAAAGACTGAAAAACGAAATTGTGAAAATATGAAAATAACAACACAAGTTATATATGTATAGAAGATTTATTTATGAAATCAAGGCAATTGGCATTTTAAAACACAAAATATATATTTTCGTTCAATTCCACCCAAAGGCGTTGAAAAACGAAAATGCTTTCGATAATCCCCGAAAACTACCCAGCCGCTAACTTTTAATTGGCAATCATAGTAATAAAATATCTGCGCTGAGAGCTTCTTGTATTCAATTAATTATTAATAAATTGCTTACTAAGCGGTCATTGGGTATAAATGCAATAAATTGGATTATTGAATGATGTTTATAGTAAGTTGGTACCTTCTTGTATGGATGTAACGGTGTTCCGAACCTTCATAATCTTAAATTAGATTAGTACGATTTAAACCTTTGCTCCGCCGTAGTCAGGTATCAACAAAAAGGTTAATTCAATGGCACAAAAATAATAGCTACATATTCCAATAAAAACTGTCGGAAATACAAAAATCACATTTTAAACATCTTTATTTAGAGATCTTACCCCCGAATACTAAAACGCAAATCACTCTGCGATAAAGTCACTCAAAGAATTTGAATCGATTATTAGAGAAACCCCACATAACACAATTTTGGCGAAATTGAGTTGAGTATGGCAACTCATTCAGTAGGTAGGGGTAAATACACAAGTCACTAAGAAACTACACAAATCCTGCTTCATTCACACAATTTATAGCCGGTCGAATCGGGAATACATGCCCTGGCAACACTCACCAAAGTAGTATCAGCGTTATGTCATGTCAAGTTGACGATGTGTTCAAGGATTATTTACAATTATAAGCGAAACCTGTGCCGAAAAATTATTTAGAAAATAAATAATATAACTAGATAAATATTAGTTTTACTGTTAACGTTTTTTAATAGAGTAGTTTTTTGATAGAGAGTTTGTATTTTGTACACAAACAAAATAAAAAATTCAAAATCGTACATGATAAGTTACTAGATCCTAGTAACATTTCAGTGCAATAATTTCAATAACATTAGTACATTTTTCTACAATACAATATGTTTTGTTCCTCCTGTAAAATGGGGTCTCATAGACATGGCTTTCGCTATCAGGCAACCAAATGTTGGAACAACATCCCTCCACCCTTGCGACTGTTAAAATCAAAGTTCACTTTTAAAAAACGTTTTATGTCTCATCTAGTAGATCACCAAAAAACAGGGTTGCCTGGAGCCATGACCCGTCATGGTGCATTATTTTCTTGCTAGGTTTCGCAGCATCGAGTTGCCAGCTCACTGGGTTATAATAGGTATAGCTTTATCCATTTTAGTTGTTTCATTATCTATCAGTAGGTTTATATCCATTTTATTATATCCATTTAATTTTACAAAGTAAAACACGCACCATTTACATACTATGCATATTGTTTGTATTAAACTATATTATTTTCTATTTCACTTATAGAACACATAACACTACTAACTGTAATCATAAGCCTCACAGGGTCTTGTGACTATAATGGTTTCGGCAGAACATCAGCGCCTATCTACTATTGAGTGGTAAGGCATTTATGCTGAGCCGAGACCTTTTTGCTGCAGTAACACTCAGCCCAATCTACTTTTTGAAAATATTTTTGTGTACCTAATTGTTTTTGTCGTAATATAAGTTAACTATTTTTCAAATGTATTTTTATATCTGTTTTGTACTTATTGTGTAAGGTGTTTGAGCAGCAAATAAATGATTGTCTATGTCTATGTCTATGTCTACATGTGGAGTTTCTCAAATAAACGATTCAATCAGGAACCATTACACGGTATGTCAAATATTACCCTTCCTATGTCCGTTACCGTTAGTGATCAGCTAACAAGGTACTATGTAATACGTTTCAATTGTGAATACTAGTTTTAATTATTTCATTTAAATCAAAATATGGAAACAAATTAGAACAATAGGTTAAATCAAAGGTATGTATGTATACTGTTTCCTATTATGATTTACTTCGAGAACTTAGTTCGACCTCAATTAACGGAATAATCCTGCAAGGCCGGAATCTTGCATTTGCACAAGTAAATTGGATGTAAACGTCATCACATTGCCACAGAATAGCCGTCGAACGTCAAACTGCGTTGTCTGAGTTCGAATTGGAACGGCATTGGACTGACCACTGGGGTGAACTAGCGAGTGCATGCGGTTTTGCTTGCTGTAATTCGTCATTGCTTTGGTTTGTTGTAACGTTTGCGATGACAGACGGTTTGTACAAGCAAGTGGAGCACAGAAAAGCAGTTCAATATTTATTATTATTCAATAGTTATTTATTTATTATTATTATTTATTATACTATTTTCACCGTTCATTGGTTCGATTTCTTTTGTTTTTAGTCGTCAAAATGCAGCCAATGGGCTGCGAAAATAGTATAGAGTGGTAAACTCACAAAAATATGTAGATATTCTGTGATGTGAAGATCTGAACAGTAGATACCTACACAGTTGTCGAAATATTTACATACTTACTACGGTTTTGCTTGATCAAGTAATTAATTCAATTATATCTACTGTTTGATAGAATTAATTATTAGCATAAACACTGAGATTCTGTAGGGAATAGATTTGATTGGTGTAGTTATTCTAGTAGATGTTGTTTATAATATAATTATTATCCTGCATTGTCCACGGTTGGGCAAGATATAAATAAATGTTAACAAGATAAGAATCATTATATTTCTCTCTTCGTTTAGACTTTAAAGTAAAAGACCTCGATTCAGTTTCATCCCAATAAGTACCTCAAAAGTATAGACAAAATACACAGGAACAGTTGGGCTATCTGCAGACAAGCTATAGAGATAGCTCAACTGACCTGATTATTCTAATTTATTGTAATTTATAAATGTGTACTACCTACAGTATTTTTTACCATAGATTAATTAACATAAGTTACCTAGATTTAGCATCACCTTAAGGCTAAAAAAACATTAATGAGTGTGTTTCTAAATAATTTAAAAAGTTCAAATTTCAAATACCATTACTTATGTGTTTTATTTTTTTTTTTTTATTTTCTTTAGGTGGCTTTCGTGTCACTGCGGCCATGAAAGGCCTATTGTGATCGCCACTCAATTGTTCAGCCCTGAAGCTGCGACGTTCATAGTTCGCCACTAACCCTTGCAGCTGCTAGGAACTGCAGGATTTTCTTCGGGGTGATGGCTCGTAGCTCGTCTGGGCTGTGCAGGTGCTTGCCCAGATGGATGCTACGTTTTTGCATCAGTGCTCCGCACTCTCCTAGCAGGTGGAGAGGCGTTTCCTCCGCCTCTTCGCAAAATCTGCAGGATTGTGTGTCGCTTAGACCCAGTTTGAACATGTGCTTGTTAAGGCGACAGTGTCCAGTTAGGGCTCTTGTCATGATGCGAAGGTTGCTTCTGCTTAGCGCTAGGATTCGGTTGGTGAACCGTTTATCGAAGGCTTTTATTAATGACTTAGAGTGACTCATGCCCAAGGAATTCTTCCAAAGCTTGGAAGCTTCCTCGAAGCAGGAATCCAAGAGGGTTCTGTTAGCCAGGCTTTTAGGTATGCCACAGAACGGCTCGGGGCCCAGCTGAGTCCCCTTGGCCCCGGAACGAGCAAGTTCGTCGGCACACTCATTGCCGTTGATTCCTGCGTGTCCCGGTACTTATGTGTTAGTAGGTTTGTACCCGCATCCTACAAACCTACACTCTATGCCCCTGTCTGAAATCCCGTTCTACAAGTATATTATTAGACTATTCCCAACAGTAACCCGACACCGGGTTCTTTATCCAACAGTGACTAAAAATAGATGATAATAAAGACCTATTACAAAAGACTCCGATAGCCAATCTCGGTACAAAGGTGGCAGGTGGTAGGTGGCAGGTCTGTCATCAGGGGTGCCTACATGCTGAACTTATAATACCGTACTGAAGTAATTATTTTTTTATTGCCTCCTCGCGAAAGGGTATTTATTACTGTAATAAAAAGGGTACACGAATAATGACGCTTTTGATATAGCGATGAATAGTGGTTTTTACGTAAAAAGTTTTTCCGGGATAAGACTTAGCTATGTGTGATCCTTCGGTTGTGTTTTATGACGATGAAATACTGATTCATAAATAAACCCTTATTTGAAAGGTATAAAGATATTCTCACATCTCGAGATCTGAAATAGATCTTTTAACGAAGCTAGGCTTTATTTGAGATAGTATGTTTATATTTTTGAACAAAAAGTAATAGTCTAATCTCTTACTGGCGTGTTCGCTATCATGTGGCTATAAAAAATTAAATTGATCCCCATCAAATTCAAAAATGTTCAATTAATGCGCAAATAAAAAAAAACTATGTAGTCATGTGTTAAAATTTTAATCTCTAATCAAGTAATCATTCACAAATTGTCAAAACTTTTCTGTTGAAAAAGGCTTACAACAAAATATCAGGTTATATAGGGATTAAAAAGCTTGGGACGTGTTTCTTCGTCACTTCTTTACTCTACATACCGGAGAAGCCACAGATATCAAAAATATCACTTTATTTACATGTCCATTTTAATTTTAAGAATTTAGCCTTTTCTAAGTGTACATTGATTGTATTTATGGAAATAAAGCATTTTTGATTTGATTAACACTAAAAAAAGTTAAAAACATAGTCAGACGATTACACTATAAATATTATATCAATAAAACGTTTTTGACAGAAGTTGAAGACTTCTGTACATTATGTATGCGTCAAAATTAACCGACGAAGCGGCTAAATAGATAATAAATAGATAATCGGACCACGATTATCTATTGGTGAATAACTATCTAAATCACCTTCTTAACTAGATACCAATCTAAAGCAACACAAATCTCATTCCTACTTGTAGATTCTGGGGCAGTATTTTAACTTCATCTAAGCCCCATGTTCAGCTACCTACCCACTCACTCCTCACAATTACTCCTCAGCCTAACCTCGAACTCTAAAGCTCGTAATCCACTTCATTTTACAACAAAAAACACGTCCTTACAAGGTCCTTGCTAAACGTGTTACGAATTGTAACCCTGAAATCAGTCAGGGGCGAAACTGTCCCCGGCTAAGAAATAAATAAGTTTGGGGTAAGCACGTAGCTCAGGGCTGATAGTGAAGCTAAAGCATGTTTTCCATTTTGAGCTGCCCAATCATATTAATATAGATTACCGCGACAGGGTGCTTATTGAAATCAAGATAAATAAGAACATCCATCATCATCAGGGTAACTAGTCTACTGCTGATCATATCAATATGAGCGGCAGAGCACCCTGTCTTCCGCTTACCCCGTCTAGAATCTGCCAGCAGTATTTTGCAGATCGTCATTCCACCTGGCCATAGGGCATCCTATACCTCGTTTGCAGGGTCGCGGTCACTACTCACTAACACGTCAACGGTTATCTTACTTCTTGTATTTACAATACAATCATAATTTTTGTATTGATTTGTTTTCTAAACAAAATCCAGAGCCAGGTAGAACTAAATTTCCTTAACTTGTTTTAACCCGTGACATGGTGCGCCTGAAGTTGTTACAAGGTGAGCGAATTGCTCACACTACTTGATATGCTTATATTTCTACAAAATTTTTATTTTTTGGCTATAAATGAGTTTATAATGAATTAAGCAACATTTGTTTAATTCGTAAACAAGAGTTTTAATTAAAACTATGAAACATAAATGCAACTTATACCGCAAATAACAAATTAACTAATTTCGGATTTACTATCTTTCCAAGTCTTCAATAAAATCACAATAAAAATTAAATAATATAAAACTTAAAAAGTTCACTCTTCTATGAGATAAGGACAAGTGTGCCTCTCGAAACACGTTGTAAACATATACGTAATGTACTCGGTGCAGAGTAATTGCTTGCATGAAGTGCATGCTTTTTTGATCGTGTTTTCTTACGTTTAGGACATATAGAGGTATATCGTACAAAATCTGCTTAGCCTTGTTGTAACTGAAAACAAAATAAAATAGCATTAAAATATGACTTTAGAGTACTTACGTAATTAATTAGAGTAACTACTTAATTAAATTTAACACAAATTAACAGAATAAAACACAAGTAAAACATAATAACATTATTTTGATATGAAAAAAAAATACTTTCGCAGATGGGCGCGCGATGAGTAAATTGCCGCGCGACGACGAGACGGTGCGGGGCCTCCACAAGTGCTTCACTGCGCAGTCGCAGCGAGACTGAGCAGTGCTTGAATTACCCGAGGGGAGAGGGGCTGAATAATTTGGGAGCTACCTGGGCGCTCGGGATGCTATGAAGTCAGGATTACCAAAAACTTCTGCAATCAATTTTAGTGTGAGCAAATTACTCATAGCGCGCCTTCTCACGGGTTAAAACCCACAGTACCTACAGCTAATACTTACATTTTATAAAAAAAAATAGGTGTTTTAAAAAAAAATTACTCTTAAATGATTGTCGCAAAACTATATTCTATTTTCTGTATTTTCATTGTTGTATTTGTTTTCAGGTTATTATTTTTTTAACTGTGTAATTTATATTCCTATAGACCATTATTGTTGTCTGAAATAAAGATTTAATTAATTTATTTATTTAAAGGTAACATTGACAATTTCACTAACCCGGTAATATTGCACATTTGAGTTTATAACAGGTACCTGGAAATGAGCACGACTGGTTACACTAACCATAAACCGACCCGTACGTAGGTGCTCAATTAGTCTTCAGTTTGTCTAGTCTAGATTACATAATCCACCTCCTAGCTTTCCTTACAGCACAAACCCATTAGATTCGAACGCACAGTAATCACTTCTCCGAAACTAGACAAAAACTAGAGGCAATCGATCTAAACGACGAAACGCATTTGTTGTCCTTGGAGTTATAATGAACACGAGCCACGGGCTGATTCTTTATCCAGCAGTCTGTTTAGATGATTCTGGGCTAAAGTTGCTAACCAGGTATACAATACTAAACTCCGGAAAAGGTATTTTTAGCCATGCACGGCCGTAAGAATCGACCCCTCCAACTTAGTCCGTGCATGCAGCTTCAGAGCTCTGACAATTGACAGATGTAACATATGAAGGTAAACATCAAAGGCAACATTTGTCTACTTTACTTCAGCGATAGATTGAATGACATCTGGGAGTCAGCCGAGCACTATAAAACTTGAAAGTGCCTGCTGGCTAAAAAAAATCTAGTAAAACAAGTTTCTTTACATCAGCATTCACACGTACACTGCTGAACAAGCCGCCTACAAATGTAACGTATATGTAGATGCTAGTTTTATGGCACATGGTGGGTAGGTAGTTATTGGTGACGGTAAGGGGAGTAGGGTTCAATTAAATCAAATCAATTCAAATCATTTATTTGCTGAATACATCTACAGGTACATGTCAGATCTTATAACTACCTCTAGAGTGATGTCAAATGTATTCAACCCGCAAGCAGGTGTGCAAATTTTAAATATTGGCGATTTATATACATAAGTAGTTCAAATAATCTATAATAAAATAATCAATACAATAGAGAATAAATAATTAACAATCAGATAATAACTATAGTCTAAACATAATAAATTATTCTACTTAAAATTAATATATTCATTTACACTATAGAAACATTTGTCAAGCAGCCATTGATTTAATTTTTGTTTGAACAAATTACCATTGAGGTCTTTAATAGGTTCTGGTAACTTATTAAACAGAGACAATTCTGACAGAAGAATGGAAATTACAGACACAGGCACCTAGGTCACAGGTTGGCGGTTTGGATACAGTGCATCGTTGATTGAAATACATCGGACATCTATGGTTGAAATAGTTGGTTACTTCAGGTAGGTAGTTTTGTTTGAAAGACAGAAAACAAATTGATGTGAAATATACGACAACACATTATCCCTCCTCCACAGCCTGTATTGGTCCACTGCTGGACCCAGGCCTCCCCTTGATAAGCGCCTTATTGGCTTTTATGTCACGGGGGTAATGCCCATGATCCCCACGCTGGGCATGCGGGATCGCAGTTCTGTGGTAGAATTGTTCTGCAGGGGGCGCTGCCGCCCACCCCCGGTCGATAACCCTTAATCGCCTCTTACGACACCCGCGGGAAGAGTTGGTGTGGTGGTGCAAATTCTAAGGTGGCACCACACAGCAAAACACATTATTAGTTTGTGTTTATTACAAAGGCAACTAATAAAAGCTTTACACATTGACAGTATTTATTTATTGATCACCAACATAGTGTACACTAAAACAAGCTTTGATTTACCTTATTGAAAATCATGTTAAGTGTCAGTTTAATTATAGGTGAAGACAGCATACAAGAAATAATCATGGGCGAGTAACATAATATGGATAAAACTTATATACAATACATTTTTGGATTTCATTCGGTAAAATTAGAAAAAAAACAAATAATAACATAAATTAAGTTAAAGACAATAAATAAATGAAATAAAGTCACTTAAAGTTAAAAATAAAATTAGATATTAAGAATTTGAGGAGCAGAACAATTTTTTTTTTTTTTTTTTTTAATTTCTTCTTGAGGTTAGGCACAATGTCAGCGAATATGTCTACAATTTTAGATTTGCTTAGGGCTTAGAGAGTTATACTGCCTTACGACTCTAGTTAAGGGTGCGTGATGCCCGAGGTTGAATTTAGACCCGTCCAGACAGAACAGGTTAAACCTCGAACCTCTGGGCAGTTCGTATGGGAGAGAGAATGACAATGAAGTCAGCAAATCAGGAGCTTCAAGGATACGGTTTACTAACTTAAAGAGAAAGAGAAGAAGTCAGTGAAATAAACTTTCTCGGGATAGGAATTGACACCTATTTAAATTGGAAATGTCATATTAATAAAGTAAATAGCAAAATATCTAAGTACTGTTATGCTCTCCATGTTTTAAGTAATGTTTCGTCAAAACAGGTAGCAAAAAACGCGTACTATGGACACGTTTTCCCTCAATTAAGCTACGGGGTGATTTTTTGGGGAAACTCAGTTGAAGTCCAATCAGTTTTTGTTATGCAAAAAAAATGCATTAGAGCTATATATAATTTAGGGAGTACTCAGTCCTTGCGGGATGTTTTCAAAGACAATGATATCCTAACATTAACTGGGATATTCATTTTAGAGATTTGCTTATTCGTAAAAAATAACTCAACATTCTTCAACATAAAATCTATTAGATCTGATAGCTTGCGAAATAAATATAAGTTTAACCTATGTATACCTCAAATCAACAATTCAATGTTCCACAAAAGCACATATGTAACAGCTATAGTCTTCAATAATTTACCAGTAGAACTAAAACAACTTGATAGAACCATGTTTAAACTTAAGTTAAGGAAGTGGCTTGTTAATAACGTTCATTACAATTTGAGAGAATTTTTTGACATTAGGTGATTATCTGCCTAGACTAAGATTGTATGTCCGAATAGGATAAAATTGTTGATACTTACTATAATTTAAGACCTTCATGTAACTATGATTAACACAATTTTACAATAAAACTATTCTTATAAACACTGTATCAAGCATGAGTCTACGGTCAGCTAACGTAGAGATCCCAAAATACGCTAGTCTGTCCTCGTACTCGTAGCTCAGCAGTGATTTTCCCAGATTACAGGAATAAGTCAAGTGCCAAAGAAAGCGCTTTTGAAAACTTTCTATGCGTTCATTATGAACTTCATAGAAAGGACTCAAAAAGGAAAGATTTAGAGTATTTCGTACAATATCGTTGATAAAAATGTTAAAGAACATAGGACCGAGAATTGAACCCTTTAACACCACAGAACGAACCGGAAATGGATCAGAAGAACATCCATTTACTACAACAATGGATTTTTTTTGTAGCAAGTACGAACTTCAAGGATCGGTTAAATATCAGGCATAGTGGGAAAGCCAAAGCCGACGCGCACCTGGCCGCAAAAATTGAGGGGATGCCATCTGATCCGGCGCCCTTATTGAGGGGATGCCATCTGATCCAGCGCCCTTATTGAGGGGTGCCATCTGATCCGGTGGCCTTATTGAGGGGATGCCATCTGATCCGGCGCCCTTATTGAGGGGATGCCATCTGATCCGGCGCCCTTATTGCATTTGAGTCTTTTTAACACATTAAAAACCTGCATGCATTTGAATTGGACAAGAGTCAAATAGTTATTTGTGGCTTCACATCACAAGAACAATGCGGCTGAGAAGGATTTGAGCCGTTTGTGTAAATAAAAGCGTAGTTCTTGGCAAAAAGGTTACTGATATCAACTCCACCCGAAGCTGTTTCATCTTCAAGAGTCATTTCTGAGGGATAACGACTATGACTATTCTTTTTATTTTTTATAAATGGCCAGTAGTAAACAGAGAGTTCCACAATTTTTATAGAATCTACATTCTACGTGCTATTTACAACCAGCTCATGCTAAAACAGAGACCGTTTTGTGACTCAATGCAAAAATAAGTCTGTTTGTCTGTAATAACTTTTATTTTACAGCATATTCATGTATGAGTTGTACGAGTTGCAAATTAAATATTCTATTCTATTTATTGGCTTTGCTAGCTTTTACTTTGATCATTGAATTATCATATTTTGAGCCAGTACTCTGGGCTCTCTGCCAATTTTTATTGCCTAAATTAATTTATTTTACACATCGTGCATCGTTACAATGCCCATTCTATTTTTCATTTTGATCCAATAAATGCAGATGTTAAAACTAATCTAAAATTGTTCCAAATGTTGAAAATAGCCAGAGCATAATTATTAAGCTAAATAAGCTAATTAGCTAAGTTGTGATGTAATGTTTAGTCCTATACTATATATATACTCATAAATGTGAATGTTTGGATGTTTGTTAACAAAACTACTGAACGAAACGGTTTGAAATATTTCATAAATGTAGTTCTAAACCTGGATTATTCCAGGTGAAAAGCTATTATTTACTCCGACAAAAGGCGTGTGAACCCACGGAGTAGAATCTAGCTAGTGTATATTCACACGGTTCATACTAGAAAAGCACGACGTATAATTACTCCTCCAAGATGGCGTCTTTACGTAAGATTTACGATATTTACGAATGCGGCACGCAACTTTATTATTTCCAATCGGCCGTGGAAGATGTATCGCCGAGCTTTTGATTTATTTGTATGCCTATCGCTCTGATGTTGTCCCCACTTGAGCTTTAGGAGGACGTACGCACTAGCGGTGTATAGCTTTTTATTTTTAATGATTATAATTATTATTGAATAAGGACCTAATAGTAGGTATAGAATTATTATCGTGAGTTAAAACTCATTATGAATGTAAACGGGTTAACTAATAACCATATTTGTGTTGGAAGAACACCAACGTTTAATCCCTTAACGAGGGACTCCTTCAGGAGTAGAAGGTTTTTCTGCTTGCATTCAATAGCCAAACTACAATAGTTCAAATGCAATAACCAAACATTCATTATGTATTCAATAGCCAAAAATTCAAATGCAATAGCTAAACTATAATAGTTTTTATGGGTTAAATAATTATTTTTTTAACTTACGCAATCAGACAAATTTATGCGTCTATTACATTATCTCCATTAACTTTAATTTGCGTAAGGCTCTCGAGTAATCCGTACGTACCAGAAGGCGCAGTAAATTTTGTGAATGCATATTTACTTATTATAATAAATGAAGGAATCATTGCTTTCAGTAAAACTCCCTATCTTCAATATTTGTGGTACTGGCCCTCCATGCCCCATGGTTGTGGGACACTATGTAGATACCTAACTTCCTTTAATAAAATATTAGTAACCTTTCTATATGAAACAATAGGCAAGGCTATACATAAATGCATGATTAGACATGCTTTGATCACCCGGCTTCGGTCGAGCGTGAATTGCTCATTTATACACCCGCCTACCTGCCAGTGACACTGGTCACTGGGCTGGGGAGGGAATCAGTGACTAATCATTATTTAAAATAACAGCATTTACAACATAACAACAGGTCATAAATTCAAACTTCTAATTGAGTCTACAGGAGATCGGAATGGCTTTTATTTCAGTCCACGAAGTAGAATTGCCATTGAATGTGGCGATGCTGCCAGCATTCTGGGTAGGTACTGTGCGTTTTGGTTTTCGCACAAGAATGCCTAAATATCGGATCTGAGCTGGCTCTCGCCATGTTACGCTATTTATTGTGAAACTGTAATTCGCATTATTTATAACTATGCTTTAGTTTTAATCATATTTTAATATCTGACTGTAGGCAGATGCTGGATGCGGCAAGACAGGGTTGTGGCACTCATTAGGGAACGCCTACGTCCAGCAGTGGACTAGTAATAAGCTGATACTAATGATAATTAATATCTGACAAATAAAACCTTATTAATTAATATTATAAAATCGCCTTTTAAAATATCGAATGCCAGCCGTATGTAAAAAGGATGGAAGTTCAAAAGACAAGAACTGCTCAACGGACCGTCCAAAAATGCGCTTAAAACATTTTATACAGAACTCTATATATAATAATAAAGTGGATAGGATCTGCATTGGACATAAATAAACTTTCACAACGTCAAGGTACTTTGTGAAGTTTATGTCCATTGTACGTGGAATCGAATCTTGTCTGAGACAGGGCCGGATCCAGGTTGCTGAGCGGGTTAAGGGTTTGTTTTCCATTTATTAAGCTTTACTATAGTATAAACTAAAAACATAACTCGTGGCTCACACGCAGAGCAGACATTGCTATAATAGGCCTTATCTTTTGTGCTCTATTCTGTTCAGTCTGATGCCACCCTCATAGATTTTCTATAGCCCGGAGAGAGTCCCGACTATTGAGTATGGACATAAAAAAATATTTACTAAGAGTGAACACTACTGAACATTACTGGCGCCTCTTGAAAAATATTTACTAAGAGTGAACACTACTGAACATTACTGGCGCCTCTTGAAAAATATTTACTAAAAGTGAACACTACTGAACATTACTGGCGCCTCTTGAAAAATATCACTATTACGGAACGCTCGAAATAGGAAGGCAGTGGGTCAGACAACGTATCTATCCATATTTTCAATAATTGCGACTTGCACCGTTGTCTAAAGTTGATGAATGTATCAAAAGTTATGACTAAAGCTATTCTGTTCTACCAAATTTGCCCCTAATACATGTAAAACAAGACCCTTAGTCCACTCCTGCCATGTTGGACATAGCTTCGGACTTCAAATTGAATTCGAGCACTTACTCGTTTACTTCCGAGCAGGACCCGCGATCCCCCTCTGTACATTTTATATGTGCCCGCTAAAGTATTGTACTTTGGACGAAATGCTACTTTTTGCGAATGTCTTTGCAGATTTCTTTACTAACTCAGTAATAAATACTAAGCTATCGAAGGTTCTATGATATCAAACTACTGTTAAATATTTATATTAGGTCGCCTCTAACAAGTTGTGCCTGATAGATATATCTAATAGGTATCTAAACATTTTAACTTATTATTTCCATTAACATAATATAGGTATCGTGACGACTATCATGTGACTAATGTGACTATGCTGATAGTTGTTCCGAGTCTGGATGTTTTATATGTATGATAAAAATATCTATCTAATGTACTATTTAATTTAATTAATTATCAGTTATCTAGTTCCCATAACACAAGCTCTGTTTACTGATGATAAGATGATGCAGTGTGTATTTCCCAGCAATATTTATTGAATTTTATTTATTTATTGTTAACATTAAGATCGTGGGTTAAAAGTTCACAGGTAATTTGTGAAATAGTTGCGTTACTAATATTATAATGAATGCGCGTAGTTTAGTTATAAATAGTTGCGTTACTAATATTATAATGAATGCGCGTAGTTTAGTTATAAATAGTTGCGTTACTAATATTATAATGAATGCGCGTAGTTTAGTTATAAATAGTTGCGTTACTAATATTATAATGAATGCGCGTAGTTTAGTTATAAATAGTTGCGTTACTAATATTATAATGAATGCGCGTAGTTTAGTTATAAATAGTTACGTTACTAATATTATAATGAATGCGCGTAGTTTAGTTATAAATAGCTGCGTTACTAATATTATAATGAATGCGCGTAGTTTAGTTATAAATAGTTGCGTTACTAATATTATAATGAATGCGCGTAGTTTAGTTATAAATAGTTGCGTTACTAATATTATAATGAATGCGCGTAGTTTAGTTATAAATAGTTGCGTTACTAATATTATAATGAATGCGCGTAGTTTAGTTATAAATAGTTGCGTTACTAATATTATAATGAATGCGCGTAGTTTAGTTATAAATAGTTGCGTTACTAATATTATAATGAATGCGCGTAGTTTAGTTATAAATTACTGAAGCCTGCGCAGGTAATTCCGAAAAAGTGATTTACTGTAATGAGTTGTTGAAACGCTGAAATCATAGACATAGCTACTATTTAGAACTTAGCTGGTTTCATCGATAGTTACCTACCAATTACTAAAGAAAACTTCTTTTAATTGGCATTGTTTTACTTTGACAGACGCTACTGGCTGAAGCGCTGAAAACCATATTAATCATCATTATCAGTCCGAATATATTCACTACTGAACATAGGCCTCCCCAAACGACGCGACGCCACAAATATCGGACCCGAGCCGCCATCGACTCCCTGGGACCGCTACAATGACGTCGCAAAAAGCAAAAAATATAAAAAATAATAGTAATAATAAATAATTATAATTTGATTGTTTTGAATAAACGAAAAACCGACTTCAAATCCCTTAGTTTTAACAGTTATTTAAGTTTTTCGGGATAAATACAAATTCCTCGGAAATCAAAACATTTATGAGACCACCTCGAAATCATCCTCTATACAACTGCCATCCAAGACCATCCAAATCGGTCCATAAATGACGGAGAAATCGACAAACATAAATAAAAAAACATACATACAATGGAACATAGAACCTAGGCCTTTTGTTTGAAGGTGGTTTAAGATATATCTAAAAAGAAAAATTTTGGCGATGCTAAGGGTTGAGAAAGTCGTCTTTTCGAAAAGATCTCACTGTGTCGCGTCGCGTTGGCAACCTCTTTGCGCATGCGGAACTGAGAGTTCCGTATGCGCATAACCTCGCGACTTTCAGGTCTAGAACCTAGTTAGTGCGAGGTGTTGAAACTAAAGAGGTTAACTAAGTCAATACTGGTACTACTGATACTGTTAAGCCCTTCAGAAATAAACATTTATTTATTTATTTAGGATCTATGTAGACCCGGCTCTATACTCTATCCGACTTCCCATGGAGACACGGCTTTTAGGTCGGTGGTAGATTGGTCTCTATTGAAGTTGGACCGTCGTCGTCCGACGTGTATCGCCTCACGTGTCCTCCGGAGAACAAGGAACTTTTCCTACTCAAGACACGGACTTTTTCGAAGCTAGTACGTAATGCGTTGGACGTTTCTCAATACAGTGTTCCTAAATCTTCATAATGTGTAGTTTGCTAGGTAGGTAATGAGTCTAGAGCACTCATTCTTCACTTCCTCCCTTATTTTTTTTTACTAAATGAGTTGCTAGTTTCAAAGAGACCTAGCTGTTTAAAATATCCTTTAGCGTAGGTCATTGTAGCCCATAAATTATGCAGTAAGCACCATTCCGCACCGAAACCGAAAACCGGTAATTTATTTCTATGAATTTCTATTTTATATCGGTATTTTGCTTAGTTTATTTTGCTATTTAGCGGTCTTGCAATTTTGGTGAACAGTGGGAGTGTAAGCTGGTGCGAACTTTTTAAATCAAAGTAACACTATCATTGCCCATGACGTTATGCCCGTTTTTAGCTTGACATACCTGAGGGCTGGGCAGTGAATGCGTTAACTTGTTAGAGTGTGTTTTCGGTGGATAGCGGGAGTAGGCAGCGAGGCTGATTTTTGATATTTTCACACGACTGAAAACTACCGATTAGATCTGCCAGCATCTACCCCTGCACCTAGACCTTTAATTATAAAAAAAGACTAGTGAAGCCAAGGGCAGAAGCCTGCTTCTAATTATTCGCCCCCATATACTCGGCCGTGGAGGTCCCTAATCTGACACGTTTATGCGCTGCCATTGTACACTTGAAAAGATCGTTGCCTCTCAGATACACTTATCTATGAAAAACCTCGCCCTGTATCTCAAGAGACAACTGAAGTTCACAGAACAAGAGTAACTCATCAAAGTTGTAATTTTGTTCGTAGATACAGCACAGGCGTGTATTCAGGTCTGATTAGAGGTGTAATGTGGAAGGGCTGCATGCACGTCTCTTTTATTTACCGTTCGGGTTTGTTTTTATTTCGCTTTCACCATTAGGCCGCCTTTTGTACATTTTCTTAATAGTTTATGATTTTCATTATGAGTTTGTGTGTTATACAAGCTATATCTAACAACTTTTTTTATTTTTACTTAGGTACACCTACTACCCTTTAACAAGCCCTTTACTTTACTTTACTACCCTTTAACTTTCAACAATCGTTATAAAAAAAGATATGTAGGTATTATTGCCGGCATTCAAAATAGCTCTGCTAGAAACTATTAACTTAAATGACATAAAAATCACATTGATACTATGAATGTTATTTGGGTTTTCCCGGTAAATAACACACAATATCAATTATTTCCCTCTGAAATATGACCACCTGAAATATTTTCATCCGACCTCAGTACGTCCCTGTATAGCAACTGATTGGCAACAACAAATGGGGTGGAAACTGATTTTGGACTTAGTTAAAGACATCGCCCTTGGGATGTTTCGTTTTCGATGTTAGTGCAGGAGCTCAATCCTAAACCTAGACATGACATAGCTGCGATAAAAAACAGCATAATTAATATTTTTGTAAGCTTTGTACATTTTATTGGGAAACAGCGCTGTGGATGCAAACAAACAGTTAGATTAAGGTATAATATACGTAGGTATATTAAAATTTACAGATAGTTCACTATAAACCTAAAAATATCTTTCCTAAAAAATCTACTCCACTATTGTAAAATCGTTGAAGGTCCCGCGTACGAGCAGATACCAATAAACAAGTCTCTACGCGACGGGGTTTCTACGAGTAAACAAAGGGTGCATTTTTGTTGCCTATGGCCGAAGTAAATGCAACAGTCTGCAGTTAGCTCGATTGTCCCAATTGTAAATACTAGTTCTAATTTGTTTCTACTCTTTGATTGTAATTTTCTTTGTTAACAAAGTATGCTTAGTTATAAATAAGTAGGTAGATATCATGATATGTATCCCAGTGACTCCTATCCTACTCGAGTTATCCGGGCGGGATAAGAGTTCTTGATTGTAACATTGTTGGTTCGTAATTTTCCTATTCATCCCAAGTAACTCTATTCCTACTGAATCGATTATAGTTCGATCGAATCTCGAAAGGTTCCTAGTGGTGGAGATGACATTTCTTATAAACGAAGGAAGAATATAATGTGGGGCGAACGTGGAATTTTACATATGGGGCTAAACTCTGCGGGGCCAACGTGGAACAAATCAGGTTTTCTTATAATGGATTTATATTGAGACCTATACGAATCCGAGAATTCATTTCTCCGAATATAGAAGTACCCCCATTTTCCCCTGTGCAACTGTTGTTCAATACTGGTTGACAAAAAAAAAACGTTTCTAGGAGGTGATATGGAATAGTCTATAATCCTTAATGAGGGTATGTATGATCGCGGCAGAGGGTTGAGGAGTGACTGGTTAAACTCGGGTTAGCTACTGAAAAAGCTGAGTTGGGGGCGTCGGGCGTCGGACTTCCTACACTACGTAGATACTCGTAGATAAATTCCCTTAATTATATATATTTTTTGTATGCAAATATTTTATTTATACGAGGTATAAATCTTCATTGTAGAAATGCACCGACCGACTAAAGACGTGTTTTCTTTTGTACTTACAATACAACATGAATTTACACTAGTGTCTGACGTACAAAATAGGAACACTGCTATTTTGTACGCCAGACATTCAGATGTCGATGACTAAACAAACTAATTTGACAGCACTAAAACTGTTGCTGTCCCTATCATAACGGTCCAAATAAAAAGGACGGCAGAATTTTTAGTGCTGTCAAATTAGTTTGGTTTAGTTTTGGCGACATTTAAATTAGCACCACTACCAACACTAAAAAATAAGAAACCGCTTGGTTAATAACGTTAAACTAATAGCCGAATAAAGCCTTTCATCAAACAAAAATAAAACATTAAATATACCTTACTGCTTATAATACTTTTTGCTTACCCATTAATCCATTATCTTTATTATCTTAGCTTGAAAACGTATAAAGATCGCTCTGCGCTATAAAATTTCTTTCCTTTTCCCTTATTGAAGACGTCTCTTGTGTCTACGTGCTTTTGAGACGACAATATGGACGGGTCCATTGTTCCGAGACTACAGATCGTTGGGTTTGAGACGTAGCTAATGGGATAACGTGACCCACTCATTAGGTTGATTACTCCGTGCCTCTCTGTGGCTGTCAAAAGAGTGAGGAGATTTCTGTGCTTCTTACCATGGACGCAAGAAATTATAAGCATCATTGGGCTGAGACCGTTCTGAATCGCGTAAAATGCGCAAAATTTTCAATTGAAATAACAACACATTGTACGTCGCCTTGTGCCACAAACAGGACTTTTGTATGAAGCAATTTATTTTACGCGATTCACTACTCAAAATTATGTTCATTTGGTCTCAAACTTGCAGTACTAAAGTACGGCAACGGCTTTCGTTAACAAATAAAATTACAATACATTACAAATTACCTTACATAGCTCCTAGTAGATACAAAAATACCCAAAGAATTTGTAGGTACATAAGTGTCACTTTTTATTTTTTTCTTGAGGAAATCCGTCATGGATTATTTTCCGTCCTCAGGTGGATTTTGGGATTTTTTTTGAAACATTATGTCAGACTCCTACTGACTATAACCTCACGGTGTCCTCCGGGTATAGTGCTAGGGAACGCGGGGACTTTCGGGAGTGCTTCCGCGAGCCCCAATAGTGACGCTCCACAGATTGCGAAACCCTTCAAAAAGTGGTTACCACCTGGTTTAATGGCGTGCTGGGACGCGCATCGCCTATGACCAGATGTTAGGTCCTTTTTACGGCTGAACAAGGGCACCAAAGGCGCTTCTTTTTTTGTCCGTTTGGCCTTCGGCGAATTGGGTCAGTGGAGGAATCTTCCCTTTCCCTTTCCGCCGCCCGGAGGTACCTGTGCCGTATCGCCGGAAGGGACATCACACTACGCTCAGCACACGCTTGAGTCCTGTCCCGCGTGGGAACAGCAGAGTCAGATCCTGAGTGCTGCGGTAGGTTTCATTAACTTTCCTTGTCAGGAAAGTTCACAGACTGATAATTACGTAAGCCTTTCGATACCGTACCTATGTTTTCTTTTCTAGTAAAAGTAACTCATACCGTTTTAAAATTAAACGGCTAAACGTGTATCTTAATGAAAGCAAGAAAATAAATTTAATCCTGGGAAGGACAACGCCTTCATACATGAAAAACGCGTGCAAGGCCGCTAACAAAAGCATGATAAAAAACTTGTAAAGTATACGGATACATATGCCCCTAGTTGCAAATGCCTATACAAAATTATAAACCAAATATAAATAAAGATTAAATTTTACTTTCGCCACAAGGCACAGTGCCAACTGGCGTCGCAGTTCGTACAATCAGCGGAGTTTTGCTTATCGTTGGCGTTATCTAAGTTCTAGCCTAGTTCTGAGTGAGTCAACTTTTTGCTAATACCGTCGCAGCCGAGTCCAGAGGACTTGTAGACGGTATCTTATTGCGGTGACGCCAAACTGTTATGAACTGGCGTGTGGTGTGGGAACATGCTCGTACAACGCTTTCGAGCCCATGACAATGTATGTCATGACATGAGCGTTGTAGTATGTTTTCTTCCACAACACACGTCGGTTCATAACATTTTAAATGTTAGTTTAAGATGTAAGATTTTAAGTTTAATGTAGTTTTTGGTGTATCTTTGATTTGAGCTTGTTTAACAGTTCTGTTTATGATAAACCGGTATTTTTTATACCAACAACCCACGATGCTACGTCGTAGCAAGCTAATCCGTCGTAACATGTTACATCTACATGATGCTACGTCGTAGCAAGCTAATCCGTCGTAGCATGTTACATCTACATGATGCTACGTCGTAGCAAGCTAATCCGTCGTAGCATGTTACACCTACATGATGCTACGTCGTAGCAAGCTACGCCGTCATAGCATGTTACATCTACATGATGCTAACTTGTAGTAAGCTAAGCCGTCGTAGCATGTTACATCTACATGATGCTACGACGTAGCAAGCTACGAGGATGTCATTGAAATGAATGAAAACAATAAGTTACGATAGCAAAAAAATATGATTCCTAATCTTTCGAATAATTCCTAACATAAAACAATCATTAATTTTGCCGTAGACCTTTGAGCCTATATGTACTTATATTTGCAACATAAGAAATAAATAATTCTGGTCAATTCTCACAGCATCATTTAACCCCGGACTAAGCTGCTGGTTTCTGACAAAACACGTTTAATCGTAACCTACATTTTTAGATTTTGGTTATTGATTGATTATTACAATTATTTCAATTACCTAACTGACTCGAGCAATTTTCAGGTATCTTTTTTAAAGGTATCTACGGAACTACATGTAACAAAGTAACGTTGATTGAATAGTGTCGTATATGATCCTCTGTCTGTTCGTTACAGATGAGATGGCGACTGGCAGGCGGGATGGGCCTGCCGCTGGCTGCTGCAGTCTTCTGCATGCTGCCTCTCTTCACCTCATCCACCGTCGATATACGTACGTATTCACAACACGTCCAAACTTTATAGAAACTTAATTTTTATTTTTAATTTTCTTTATTTAGGACAAAAAACAAGTGTACAATGCAGACTTATTATGTAATGTACTTATTCTATGTGTTTCTAAATGTACAACCAATCACATTATCCACAGATTACTACACAAGTTTTACTTACTACATAGTTGGTTGTTGTATAAAGGTAGCTTAATGGTTATATTAATGCTTATTTATTTTATTTTTGATAAAGTGCAGTTTTGGAAAATTCAAGGACTGCTTGGGAACATTTGTTGACTTTCCCTTACAGAATACTGCATGCTGAAAGAGACAATATAAATATGTCTCTTACAGCCAAAATAAAGAGAAATTGTACCAAAAATTCTAATTCACCAACAAGTTTTGATTCGAACACCCTTGTAAAGCATTTTGGCCAAAGATCAAACTCTGATATCACCTATCGAATGGTTGAAAATCGTGTTAGTGATGGGGATATCAGAGGTGCAGCGAGACTTTTATTTTCGAACGACACACTAGCCTCAAATTCAAGTGAAACTCTTTCGGCACTTGCATCAAAACATCCACGTGCTGCGCCTGATCTATGCCTCCCAGTACCACCTGACGATTCCTGCACTTCCATGTCAGTGCTTCCTGACGACGTAATCTTCAACATCAACTCATTTCAGAGTGGCTCTGCTGGTGGCCTAGACGGCCTTTCACCACAACACCTAAAAGATCTAATTAGTGCTGGTTGTGGTGAAATGGGCGAGGGCCTCATCGTAGCCCTTACGTCGTTGGTGAACAAAATGTTATCCGGACACGTCAGTGCAGACATCATCGACATTTTGTACGGTGCAAACCTATGCGCTCTTTTAAAAAAAGATGGAGGCATCAGACCAATCGCAGTTGGTACAACATACCGCCGGCTAGCAGCCAAAATATGCTGCAGAATCAAAAGCTCAGAATTGAGGTCAGAATTCCAACCGACCCAGCTGGGCTTTGGATCCCATGGTGGTTGTGAAGCGGCGGTACACTCACTTCGATCGTTTGTGTCATACCACACAAACGATTTGTTGTTAAAAGTGGATGTTAAGAATGCTTTCAATTCAGTAGACAGGGGCGCCCTTCTGACACAAATAAAAGAGAAGCTACCTGATGTTTACCCCTTTCTTTGGCAATGCTATGGCACACCTTCAAAATTAGTATATAAAGATAAGCTATTGTCTTCTGAGGTTGGTTGTCAGCAGGGTGATCCTTTAGGACCGGCTATTTTCAGTCTCGCTATACATCCGATTATAAAACGTTTAGAGTCAAAATTTAATGTTTGGTACTTAGATGATGGCACTCTAGGAGGCGAAGTGGACACAATATTGAAAGATTTGAGTGTAATAATTGAAGAATTCAAGCTTATAGGTTTGGAGCTCAATTTTTCGAAATGCGAACTATATATCCCGGAAACCGAAACAGCTTCTAACGTATTAAACATAAAGAATCGCTTCGAAAGTTTAGCATCAAACCTTAAGTTTATAGATAAGTCTTCGCTTTGCCTCTTAGGATCTCCGATTATGGATGAGTCTTTGCCTAATTTTGTGAATGAAAAAATTCAAAATTTTGTTTCGTTTTCAGATAAATTGCAAAACATCAATGTTCACGTGGCTTTTGTTATACTACGTTTCTGTCTATTTGTTCCTAAATTTACTTATTATTTACGATGCTCCCAACTCTGGAAATTCCCATTGCTTAGACAGCAGTTGGACAGCATGATGCATGACACTTTAATCAAAATTTTTAATATACCTTTGGATGACAGAACGTGGCACCAGGCCACTCTTCCTATTAGGATGGGAGGTCTAGGTGTCCGCAAAATTTCTAGTGTTTCACTCCCAGCATTTTTATCTTCAGTACATGATACTAAAGATCTTGTTCATAGCATTTTGGCTAAATGTCAAAATTATGAAATCACAGGTATCAATGAAGCTTTAGACTCATGGAAAATAGCCTGTCCTGACCAGAATCTGCCCAAAGTCCTTTCTTCTCAGAGACTGTGGGATGAGCCACTATGTGAGCTAGTACGGAAAGATATTATTAATACGTCAACTAGCTCATCAGAACGTGCTCGTCTACTCGCCGTTTCCGAGTGGGAATCAGGACTTTGGTTACAGGTTCTGCCTTCCAAAAATCTAGGTACCCTTTTAGATAATAACTCATTTCGGGTGGCCACCTCTTTGCGTTTAGGTTCTCCTTGCCTAGTTGCACACCGTTGTCAGTGTGGTGAAACCGTTGATAAGTTTGGTCACCATCCACTGGCATGTGTCTCTAGTGCAGGACGTGTGCCCCGTCATAGTTCTATTAATGACATCATCCGTCGGGCTTTTACCAGTGTCAGTGTGGCAGCTACCCTCGAACCACGTGGCCTTATGCGAGATGATGGTAAAAGACCTGACGGTATGACTCTGATTCCCTGGAAGATGGGTCGGCCTTTAGTTTGGGATGCCACGTGTGTAGATACCCTAGCGCCTTCACATCTTGCAGGGACATCGGTAAGGGCCGGCTCCGCAGCAACATCAGCGGAGTCCCTCAAACGGCGAAAATACGCTAATCTTGACCGAGGTTACCTATTTGAGCCGTTTGGGGTTGAAACCCTTGGTCCTTGGGGACCTGGAGCACACGCCATTTATAAAGATATTACCAAACTTCTTGTAGAGTCGACAGGTGATCGGAATGCTGGCTTCTATTTCGGTCAACGAATTAGCATTGCCATTCAACGTGGTAATGCTGCCAGCATTCTGGGCACTCTGCCTTCTGGTGACGGCTTAGATTTTTAAGAAATAGATATTAAGTGTATACTAGTTGTAATTGTTTTATTCTGTTATTATCTGAAATAAAGTACCAACAAATTTTTGATACATTTTAGAACAGTAATTTTACCAGTAGTTATTTTTAATTTACATTTTATTAAGAAAGAGATAGAAAAAGGTCTGAAATTTAAGCTTAGTTCAGATATGGTAAAAGTTAAGCTCGTTGACTAGCGAGTAACTCTAGCATGTCAACTTAGTTTTGGATTGGCTCGACTAGCTCGTTTTTAAAAACGGGGTCGCTTTGAACCGGCGCTGTGCATCACGGTCTCAGATTCGAAGTACGACCTAGGTATTCCAAGTGCGCCACTTTAGTTCGTAGTGCTGAGCGAGTTGGTCCTACATTTGATTTATAACTGCTAGACATCATTATCAGTTTCCTTGGAAATGCTTGCTGCCGCTATTAAATCCATAGTTACTAATATTATAAATTCGAAAGTCTTTATTTTTTATGTTTATATATTTATATTATAATTATATAAACGTAATGAGATTTCGCAAGGAGGTAAATGGTATCCCGGGGACGGATAATGGCTACTTTTTATCCCGGAAAATAGCGTGCGAAGTCGCAGGCAGCAGCTAGTAGGCTCAGAATCGTGAAGCAGGGCGGGATCAGGGAATTGCCTTTGCCCAGCAATAGGACGTTACAGGTTAATTGTAATTGTAAATAATATCCGAAAAAGTGTGAGGGGAAGGACGATAAAAACAAAAAACCTTAGGTTTATTTTTATCTACTATGTTTGTAAAACTATTATGCTGCTTTTTAAATGAATGATTTCAGTTATTTCTACAGCAGTCCTTACGGAACAGACATACGGTTTCCATCGTTTAACATGAATGTTCCTCCAGGTCACCATGGCACATCAAGAGCACGAGGGTGGCGGCAAGGGGTGGCTCCGGCCTCTGACGTCACCGCGAACAACTCCGTCAGCAACATAACGGCGCAGCTCGGCGGTACAGCATATTTGCACTGCCTGGTGGGGCATCTTAGTGAGAGAGGGGTACGTACTGAGGAACTGGTCCCATCACGTAGCAAGACGTTACGTAGTAAATTCCAATCAATTGAGCGATGCAAATTTTTATGCTAATTATTCCCGTGTCGTAGCGAGCTGCTGAAGTACAGTCAACGTGAAATCGAAATCTTACCTAAAAGCGCGTATCAGGCCCGCTAGGCCACATGAAGGTCGACTTTGAATCTTATTTTAATTGATGTCCTATTGGAATAGTAAGTAAACAAAAACAAGAAAAGGGTACCTTGACATGAACATTCTTATACAAGGTTTTGTGTAGGAAAGACCATCTTATTACGGTGTTCTGATCACCAAACTCAACGTTAACAAGTTATATACAACTATGGGAAATCCTAGTGAGATGTCTCTCACCCTTACCCTGCCGGGTAGCTAGGAATTTTATTGTAGCTACCACTCAGAACGTGTCCGTCAAGTTAGCAGCCCCGGCATGGAAGTTGGTGGTTTCAACTATGCCAATAAATAGTACATAAATAGAGATCCCGGTGCCCTAAGCCAAATAAATAGTGGTCTAGTAATTTAGGAGATATTTAGGTCTTTTACTGTGCCTGCTATCTTGACGTCAAGCTGGCAGCCCCGCTGATTACGACGAAACCGTAGCGAGATATGAATCATGAACTATGCCAATCATCTGTGGCCTACGGTATCTAGTTCTGCTGCAAAGCTCAGAAATATACCTCTTGTGGTTTAAGAGATATTCGGCTCTGAACATCTACATACATTTCAGAGTACAGAAGAGTACACAAGTGTTCTCATTACGATTATCACTTGTCACTAAATGGCGTTTAATGGGGGTTAGGACCGGGGGGGATTTATGTACTATTTATTGGCATAGTTGAAACCACCAACTTCCATGGCGGGGCTGCTAACTTGACGGACACCTCAGAACTCAGTTAAGCAGTAGTTTTTTTTTTTAGATTGTCCTTGTCGCCTTGTCTCGTCACCCTGAAGGTGGTAGCTGAAAATCAGTGTTTGCTCATAGAGCAATTTTATCACTGAGCTATTACCCATTTGCCACTGCTACACACACGTATTTTTGTTTAAGATAATCACAGTGCCCTGTATAGTAGGCAGGTACTTAGTGTTTATGCCCGGTTCCTCTAAACTACCATAAATCATTAAAATGTCGAAAACTCAAGTGTTCGCAGCAAAATGCGAGATGTTTGATGTAATTTAGTAAAAGGAACCTAGCGGCGGGGTTAGCACATGTAAAAGAGGTGCCTCTTTTTTTTGTTTTTACTCGCAATTTTTATATTTAAGTTGTGTTATATTTTACCAATCTGTAATGAGTAAACCAACTATATGTGTGTGTTTTATGTGTGCAAATAAAGGATTTACTTACTTTACTTACTTAGATAGTCAATAGACCTTCGCTATATTTTATTTACAATTAATTTCGTGGTATTTTAGTGAGATATTCTACCCCTCATGCCAAAACATTTTGTAAGCTGTGTTACTTCGATAGCTATGTGTGATACATACCATACATCCTTGATAGGTATTTTTGAGCTGAACAAACGTTAAAACTACCGCATACTTTCAAGTCTTATGCCCGTATTATAAAAGCAACTTGCACAGTCATCGATCTATGCTTGAGTATCGATTTTCTATGGCAGAAGCGTTACTCAAGCATAGATCGATGACTGATATAGTTTCATAATACATGCACGTATTATAAAAGCTTGCTCAGTCATACATCTATTCCAGAGTAAAGATTTTCTATGGCAGAAGCGTCACTGAAGCATAGATCTATGACTGAGCAAGCTTTTATACCTTAGTCCGAGTAAATTGATTCTAAGCACGTCAGTTTCAAAAGTACCAACGTTGACGTCGGACACCTTCAGGTAGTTTGTAGAATATTTTACAGATTTCATTGCTAAGTGGTCCGTGTTTGTTACAGCAAGTTTCGTGGATAAGGAAGCGGGACTGGCATATCCTGAGCTCCGGCAAGTTCACTTACACGAACGACGAGAGGTTTCAGGTAAGTTGGACGCTGGTTTTAAATGAGGCACCCATTGGTTGTCTAGAAAATGAAATTCTGAAGAGATTAATCAATGCAGATTTACGGATATTCTCTGTCTGGCCTGTAGACCAATATCTGCCAATATCAAATGCTAGTCTTACTAGTCTAGTAATGGTTTGTGACTCACAAGTATTCATTATGATACTTGTGACTCGTAAACCGACTGGCATCTCAGGTGCTCAGACACTTCTGTAAAATCTGCATAAATATTCAGAATTCTATTGTTTGTTTGTTTCCCAACAGCTGTTGTCTGATGAAACATTTTGACAGACGCAAGTATTAATTAATACACTAGGTTAAGTATCAAAAGCGGAATACCAAGCTCAAACTTTACTCTGAATATTATTTTAGATAAAGTACATTATAGGTACATTCACTTATAAGCGTACTATCAGATTAGTGCCGGTCTGTTTCAATCCACAAGCCTCGAGGCCGTATAGTATTGATTGCCGTTATGTTAATTTCATGCTTGCTCGTCTAAAATCCAAATAAAGCGGTATCGGTACGTTCCTAACCCAACTTTGGAGTGATATTGATACCTGTATTGAAGCCTGCTAGCTTTAACCTTATCGGATAAAGGCTTCTTTGTATCCATTGACACAGCTTATGGTTTTATTAGAGAAAATATGCATGTAGCCAACTGTGATAATGTTGACAGGTTTAAAAAATCCAATCTACACAGATTGGAAGTAAAAGTAATCCTGACGTTTTTACGTAGGGTAAGCATGTACGAAGTAGGTATTGCTTTTTGAGACATTCATTTTGTTTCGAGTTACCTATAACTATGAAAATTAAAGGTAATTAGTACCTAACTGTAGAGGTGCAATCAACTCTCGCAATTAAGTATTTACTTCTAACACAAACAGACGACACTAACTAGATAGAAAACACTTAAAACTTCAAGAGCTATAATTTTTTGCCATAAGAGCTCTATCTGGGTTTACCCAAAAAAGGTCAGCTTAGGACTTCCCCAAATAAAGTGAGTTTAGCATCAGCGGCACATTCGTTAGCATTTAGACCCGGTTAATTTTGCGGCTGACCAAATTCAGAACAATTTACGCTTCCCGGGTACTATGTACATTTATAATAAGCCTCACCTGTATTTATTTTACATTACATATATGGGTTAGGTGACGTAAATGGGTTAGATTTAAATGGCCCGGTGCGATATATGGCTTATATGGTAACATGGGAAGATGCTGCAGAGTAACGGATTATTCCTAGTTCCTTTTAACTAAACTTTCGTAAACTTGTGAGTCTTTTTCAGTCTTGTGAGTGTAAGTATTCGGTGGAACTGAAGGTTCGTTATTACCTTGGTATTCGGTGAAAACGTAAGCAGACTTTTGACAGCGTACTATTGTGGAGAGTTTATCTAACGCATATAATTTCAATTAAAAAAATGTGAAGTCTGTCGATTGCAATTGCCGTATTTTCTTGAATCGCTCTCTAGGTATAGCGGAAACACATCGATATAAGCATCTATGTCACTCCTTTTAGAATACGACCCCCTATTAGATATTTGGAAAAAAATTACTGAGTGAGTTAAAGAATAGTTTTTTAGTTAATACTAATTCTTTGGGTGGGAGTACAATTTTTATGGGACTACTTCGGGTTTATTCTCCATACAATAGCGAAATAATTTTTCAATTCGGTTCATAATCGACGCATATAAATAAAAAACATACATATAGCCGCGCAGAACTTCTTTTTATGTGGGTTAAAAATAAATATTTGTGTCAATTCAAAGGTTCCTCAATTTATAAACGACAGCACCAAAAATATTGTCGTCCGTTGCATAACGATCTAATAAAAAAGGATGGCATCATTTTAATGCTGTCAAATTAGTTTAGTTTTGGCGATATCCGAATTGACACCATCAACTTTCATATTTGAACGCAACGTTATACCTGCGGGCTATAAATTAAGAGTAATACGCTGACCAAGCATTTATTCGTATCAGCCTCACTCAGTAAGGCATTTCTCGGTAAATTATGCTGACAATGATCTGATAAGGCTGAGATAGGACCGCTCGACTAAGCCTGCTCTCACACGAGACCACTGACTTTTGCTCGCCGTCGTCGTCAGAACCGATTGCGTTCGGCTGGCTGAATTTCTCGTTTTGCTCTAGTTAGTTTATTTTGTAAGTGTCCTAAGATAAAACGAATAAGCATTAAGAAACACGAAAAATATTATTAGGTATTTATTGCTTGAGAAAAGGAAGGCTAAAAAGAGGAATCCTCCAGCAAAAAATTATGTTTTTGAAGCTTTCATTAAAATGGCATTTCATGAACCCTCATCAGTACACATAGGTACGTCCACTGCTGATAACGAGGGGGTTTGCCTTAACCACCACGCTGGGCAGGCGGATCGGTAATCGCAGTGTAGGTTTTAAAAATAAAAAAACATAGAAGAAAACTCCGGGAAATCCACGGGTTTCATGAACCTTCATGCTCATTCAAAAGTATTCATAAATAAAACGTCAAGTATTTATTTATCCACAACTTAATCTTAAATAAAAGACACTGGCCTAACTAACTAAGGTTTGTCGATGAGACGGATAGACGGACAACAAAGCGATCCTATAAAGGCTCTTTTTTTCCTTTTGAGGTGAATACGGAACCCTAAAAAGCTTTTCAGAGCGCTGCTTTTTAAAATGTCACTGATACAAATACAAAATACAAAATGTTTTTATTTCGTTAACTGATGAAACTAAACTCTATGAAAATGCCTGACTCACTTCACAAGATGCAATATTACACACAGTCAACGCAACCGGCTGCTTCGGCGACTTACGTTGATCACTTCGTGCAATAATAGGCTCACAGCTAGTACCTTCGGAAAATATCATGAGAAAGGTTCCTTTAGGTGCTCGGTTATTGGTTTCCCAGGTAGATGAGTGTGCGCTCGGAAAAGTGTTATTCTGGTCTTCTTTAAAACTTTGCTCTTGCAAAAGAAGGTTTTAATGAATAATAACGTTTTATGGAGATCGTAAAGAGAAGGTAAGTCTGTGTGTAGATGACACACACTATGGACCAGCAAATTGTAGGAATCTCTAGGTCTTATTTCATATGTACTAGGTAGGCAAAAGAATACCTTCCGTAATAAAGTAAATCTTATTTTACCATTTCCACGAACTTTTTCAGTGATTATTACCTAATATATTTGATAGATTTTTTTTTTATGTGGTAACATTATTTGGAAGTCCAAACAAAAAAAATTAATTTAAAGTTTGATGTTAATAAAGTGCATTAGCCCTCTAACTTAGGGCACAGATTGTGTAATACTTATTATACTAGTACTCAGGGTAAAGCTAACGGCGCTAAAGACCGAAGGAAGTCACATAGTTTTTCCACTCCTACCTCGTAGCGCAATGGGCAGCGCATTCCGTACTGAGGGAAGACTACGGAATTAAGTCCCGTCGAAGTAGATTTTTTTGGGATATCTATATATATAAAAGAAAGTCGTGTTAGTTACACTATTTATAACTCAAGAACGGCTGAACGGATCTCGGTGAAATTTGGCAGCGAGGTAGATGGTATCCCGGGGCCAGACGTAGGCTACCTTTTATTCCGGAATAAAGCGTGCGAAGCCGCGGGAATCAGCTAGTTATTATTAAAAATACATGTAAATACAAAGCTTTTGTTTCCGTTTCAGGTTTTACACGGAGAAGGTTCAGAAGACTGGACGTTGCAGATCAAATTCGTTCAGAAACGAGACAATGGGACATATGAATGCCAGGTAAGAAAAACAACCATAGAATGTACAAATGTACGAGACGTTAGGGATCTATTATGTAGGTATACTTTATTAAATCGCATGGTAAGGCACCTTAACTAGCAGAGAACCTTTTACTTTACTAGAACCTACATAATTATCATTTGTAAAGATGTTTTCTATCCTGCATAGCGCACGTTATTGAAATATCTACATCACAATAAAATATAGAATATCTTTATTGGCAACACTAAGTTATAGGTCAAATCCAAAGGACATGTCTTTAATAACAATAATTTATAATTATTACTTACATTTATACACAATAAATTCAGGATGAAACAATAAAGGAAAATAAATTATTGATAGTTACACAATTATTATTAACGAATTGGCATGGCAGGCCGTAGAACTCGTTACACGTCACTCGTCACATAACTGTAATAAAAATAAATAATCAGTGACGAGTGGTAACATACCGAAAGGCGCAGTGTAGGAAGGCCTCCACGAGGTGGACCGAAGTCAAAGTCAAAGTCAGCAGTGGACTCGTTCGTCTTAGGTTATAATAATGATGGTGATTTATTTATTTATTAATTAAACAAGACTTCCGGCGAAATCACAAAAGATTTTACAAACTAAAACCAAGAATTGTTAAAATATATGTATGTGTCCTCTCAGTTAGAGGGGGTGACAACATGGGAAAAATATAACGCGACTAAACTTAACTAACACTAACTAAAAAGAAATACTTACTAAATAAATAAAAAACAAAAACAATAAATAAAAAATAAGGACTTGCAATATTTGAGTATAATTATGAAGTGATGAAGCAACACATCTCTACAAATACCTACATAAGTAACGTAGCTTTAAAGAACGGTAGGCCAGGCCACGTACGTTTATGATACAGAGTTTAATACCTTGTCTCGAAAGGCAAAAAGACAAAATCATTTTCCCTGTACATACCTAGGTAGGTAGGTAGGTAGGTAGGTAGGTAGGTAGGTAGGTACCAATACAAAAGTATTGGAAACAAAGTACCTAGGAAGCCATCCGACGAAACCCAATATGAACATTTTAATTAACGCTGTAATCAACATTACTTTTTGAGGTATAATAATTATCTGTAGATATCTGGATCTGACATTTTATAGATTGCTTACATTTACAGAAAATGTGAAATATTACTTTATTTATTTGCACAAAAATTTTAAGAGCATGATATGTAATTAACAAGAAAATAACAGAATAATTTAGATTGGTACTTACCATGGTTTTTATAAAATTATCGTTGCTCTCATGCTTACATGTTTTGGCTTCAAGGGGGGGGATAACAGGAAACTAGCGAAATATTGGCCAAATACACACACATGACACACATGCACATGTAATCTGTCTTTATATTTGTTGACACCGGTGGGGGGAGGGGTCCTTGCTTAGAGTTTACATATACATAAATATTATGCTATGCTAGTTTTTACCTATTATAATTAGTTCTTGGTTTTGGGTAAAAGACATGAACTCATCATATTTTATTCTTGTGCATAGGTAAAAAATTACTTTGAATTTTCAGTGGACAGAAGAAGTGGAGCATCGAAAACGCTAATTTTATAGAAGTTGTCTAAAAAATGTTAACTACACCTGTAATCGAGTTTACCGTGCAATGCATCGATGCTTGCTCGCCCACTATTTTTCTTTCAATCTAATTGAAACTGGCTTCTCCTACAAGCGACCAACGGCAATAGATTCTCAGAAATAAACCAGCAAGAAAGGTTTTGTTCGCATAATGAGGGAAAAGCGCCTTGCCTATAGAATATTCTGGAATGTGCTGCGTTCAGTCGATCTAGATTTAATTAATGAGAGCGAATGGAAATGCTAAACCCTTTCTAGATAAAAATGCTTGATCAAGCGTTAAACTTAACACCACTAGAGATGCCTTTGTTGTTGCCTTTGCTGTTGAAGGGATTTCTAGGGAAGTTATAAAGACGATTAAAACGGGTCCGATTCTGCTAACCAATCGCTTCACTATGACAATGGTATCGTCGCAGAATCGCCACGTAGAATCCACAAATAAAATGAAGTTCAGATTGTGAGTGCGGTGTATTTGCATGGAGAGGTTGATATAATGTTTATAGACTAGTTTCAGCCTCGACACATTATAAGTGCCTCCCTCTATTTGTAGTTTCTTTCATCTAAGGTAGAATACCAAAACGTGTGGCGATTCTGCGACGATTCCATTGTCGTAGTAAATCGATGGTTCGTTGCCACTAGTACCAATAACAGTTCCATGATGGAACTACTGATGTATTTTTATCACTAGTTCCATTTTAAAGGCATCTGAAATGTACGGTACGGTAACGGTATTTTTATTTTGTATTTATAAATTCCACCGAAGGTACTTGATCTCGTTAAAGCTCTAGGTACTTATATTATAATAATCATGCAAGCTTTTGAAAAACGGTACACCCTATTCTGCCTAGATTAAGATTGTATGTCCGAATAGGATAAAATTGTAGATACTTGCTTGGTTGCTTGCTTGATAACATTTTTATAATTGTTGTTGTGTTGTTTGTTGTTAAATTGTTATGTATTTAGCAAATAAATGATTTGATTTTTATAATTATAGATCTTCGTATAACTATGATTCACACAATTTATTTTACAATAAAATTATTCCTATTTTTATCCTTCATAATCTGCTAGTTTAGCAGAATAGGGCCTAAAAGCAAATGTTTTCATCTGAAGCCAACGTCTGGCGTGATTTTGGGGAATAGTAAAAATTTTCGTAGACAATGGATACCTTACGACTAAGAATCAAAATGTAGTACCTACTGAAAGCACTTCCGTTACGTAATTACGCAATGGTTACCTACTTGTAATGTGCTGAGTGTGGTGTAGTATACATCTAAGGGTTGGTCAACCAATATAGTCTTATATACTAGCGCTTACGTGATATTATGTCATTATATACTAGCGCTTACGTGATATTATGTCATTATATACTAGCGCTTACGTGATATTATGTCATTATATACTAGCGCTTACGTGATATTATTTCATTATATACTAGCGCTTACGTGATATTATGTCATTATATACTAGCGCTTACGTGATATTATGTCATTATATACTAGCGCTTACGTGATATTATGTCATTATATACTAGCGCTTACGTGATAATATCGTGTCATTATATACTAGCGCTTACGTGATATTATGTCATTATATACTAGCGCTTACGTGATATTATGTCATTATATACTAGCGCTTACGTGATAATATCGTGTCATTATATACTAGCGCTTACGTGATATTATGTCATTATATACTAGCGCTTACGTGATAATATCGTGTCATCATATACTAGCGCTTACGTGATATTATGTCATTATATACTAGCGCTTACGTGATATTATGTCATTATATACTAGCGCTTACGTGATATTTTGTCATTATATACTAGCGCTTACGTGATATTATGTCATTATATACTAGCGCTTACGTGATATTATGTCATTATATACTAGCGCTTACGTGATATTTTGTCATTATATACTAGCGCTTACGTGATAATATCGTGTCATTATATACTAGCGCTTACGTGATATTATGTCATTATATACTAGCGCTTACGTGATAATATCGTGTCATTATATACTAGCGCTTACGTGATATTATGTCATTATATACTAGCGCTTACGTGATATTATGTCATTATATACTAGCGCTTACGTGATATTTTGTCATTATATACTAGCGCTTACGTGATATTATGTCATTATATACTAGCGCTTACGTGATATTATGTCATTATATACTAGCGCTTACGTGATAATATCGTGTCATTATATACTAGCGCTTACGTGATATCGTGTCATTGTATACTAGTGCTTACGTGATATCGTGTCTTTATTAGTATCACATATCGGACACATACATTCTTGTCAGATGGATGGAATAATCAGATCACGTATCTGTTTCCATATCTCATTTGATTCCATCCAAATAACAGTAACTTGTCGCTTTCGAGATAAAGAACTCGCACTAGAAACTCAGTTTATCTTACTAGAGCACAATTAGTTATGTTTCTAACGGGACGTGACGTCAGAGACAAGAGCCACGGAACCCTCGGTACCGGTCTCCGAGCCTTAACCAGAACCAACGTACTTTGCAGAAATAACATTAAAACCCATGTTTTACAGACTCTTCAACCTACTTATTATTCAAAATTCATGCTTAGTACTTCCACTCGCAAGTAGCGCCGGCTTCTTGTATTTATTGAAGTACCTAATATCACTAAAAGCAAGTACTGGGAAGCGTATTTTCTTAAAAATTGTCTATTACCATCCACCTACGTTGCCAAGTCTAAGATACCTAACCCATTCCATCCTCTGATTGAATATGATAATGTACTCGAAAATTGTGCGCGTTTACCCTAATATTGGCTATTGACTCGAATCACCTTCGGAGTCAAGTGCCTCGCTTCACAGGGACGGACTCGGGAGTTTTAAAGGGTCACTCTGAAACATAGCATAAAACATAAAGCGCTCGGTTTGATACCAATTTTAGATGTCAAAAACTTTTTTATTAGCTTACTCTTTAATTTTGTACTTAATTTTTTTCTCCCTAGTAGAAGAAGTGAGAAAGAAACCACTAGTACATGTTTTATATATCACTTATGTGTCTGATACATGTTTATTTTGCCTTGGTATCTTAATCGAACCCAAAAACAAATAATAAAATCAACGTTAGTTTAATAGACAATTTTTTTATTTAATTTGGGTTTGTTTCAATCATACCGGTATTAAGGGTTATTTCCACAAACTTTAAAATTTGAACAAATTTTAAGTTTCAAATCAATTTTACTACTTATAAGCAAAATACTAAACTGCCTGAAAATAGCAGTTCATGCAAGGCTCTAAAGTTGTACATATCCCAGTGTTTATTTATTGTACTTATAGAAATTAAGAAATTTTGACTTTTGAGTATTGTTTACCTGTGTAAAGCATAGCGAGCGAGCTTGTGTAAAATACCCATAAAATAGTGTATAAAAAGCGTTACGTGACCATGTTCGAGATTAAGTACACCCCTTACGTAAGGCCTCGCCTGACTACCTCCCTGTCAACATTACTCCATTAGAGGCATAAGCATCACAACAGCCCCTCGACCTTCCGATACGGAAAATCATTTTTGTTAGGTAATACAATCTACATAGCAGGGTACCTCGCCTTTGTTTTAAAAGATTCAGCGAGTGAGAGATGCGAGCTCTTTTCAGCTATTTTTATTGTTTTCCGTTTACAATTGGATCAGCCGTTTTATTCGTATGTGTACCCGTTTCCTGGTTGTCGTTTTTCGTTTTATTTTCGGGTTCGAGGGCCGTCTAGCGGAGGGTGGAATATATCTGGAACCGCGGCACGTCGGAGCGTAAGCGTCTACGACGTAGCTGAGGTCGTAGTCATGAGCAGGGAGCTGGCAACCCCACACTACTTACCCAATACACAAAAATTCTTTATTTTACACCTACGACAATTATAATAGGTACCTATTATGCGTTACCTCGTACAACCTAATAACCGGTAGGACGTCTAGGTCAGACACATCCACGACGTCTGTTCTAAACTTGGTGTATTTCGTCGTAATTATATTGATAACATAAAATAATCGTTACCCCGAGATCTTTGTGTTAGCAATGCGTGTAAAGGCGTAGTTTAATAATTTGTAGTTGGGCTCTTTATACTAAAGAATTTCTAAACGGTAGCAATGAGCGTAAAATATATCTACGATGTAGCAATATACGTGGGGTGCGTATGACGCTCGACTTAGCAGTACGAGTCTTCTGTGTTTTATTTATATATAATGTTTTATTTATCAGCCATAGCAATGAGTGTTGTAGAGCGTCTACGACGAAGCAATGAGCGTAGAGAGACTACGACGTATCTATAAGCGTAGAGGGTCTAAGACCTAGCAATGAATGACCGTAGAGGGTCTACGACGTAACAATAAACGTAGTTGATCTACGATGGAGCAATAAGCGTGTAGGTAGATGGTCTACGCCAAAGCAACAGTGGTTTTCAACGCAGGTTTAAAAGCAATAACGTTTGCCAGAACATGTTCTTAGTGGTATTACTTCTATAAATACTAAGGTCTGGCTTTCGCGAGAAAAGTACCTAGATATCTACCATTACTAAACATTAATTTTGAATACAATTATGAAAAAAATATAAGTTTTGTCTAGTAAATGTGATAAAATAGGGAAAACGCCAACATATTAGAAAATATCTCCAGAATTTATGAAATCTATTAATAATCCAGTGCTTTCCAGTTTAGGTTTACAGCATGTTCAAATGACAGCCTCGATTTAGAACTCTATCATAATGTAATAGAGTACAAGTTACAACGATAGTGTCCTTCAGCAAACATGAAACAATACGTTATACATGAGAGCCTACGAAACAATCAACGAGCTACGTGAGACGACTAAAATGGTGAACGTGTAGATTTTGAACCTTATTCCGTTCAAATACGGCTTATTGGATTGTGAGAAAATTATAAAGCCTGATAGGCATCAGACCTTGTTTTGCTCACTCTGATGTAAAATGTCCCGCGTTATTAACAAACGCCTTTATTTTCAAACACTTTTCTGTATTCACTTCCACCATAAGTATACAGGGTGGCATATTGTGGTGCGAGTGGATGGCATAATGCGAGTTGGAGAAAACTCCTGAATGGAGTCATGACCTCGATTTATAAGAAACTGTCGCCATAAAACGTATTCTAATTCACTTTTGCTGATATCTACATACATATTATTTAAGTTAATTAAAATAATCATAAATTCTTTATTGACAAAGAAAATTACAATTCAATAATAAAAACTAATTGGAACTAGTTTTTATAATTTAAACAATTAAGCTAACTGCTGACTGTTGCCAACAATCTACAGGTAGCTCAACTGATCCATATCAATACCAGTCGGAAGCGTCCCCAAGACGCTGGCTGCATTGCCCCGCTGTAATTATTAATTCGCACCAACACAAGTTATTTTGAAAACGAGTCCATAAGGGATTGTACGTAAAAAAGAACTTCCTATACCTACGATAAAATAATGTCGACTTGGTCATTCAGGTCTTATATCCTGGAGTGAGTATAGGTCAAGCTCTTGCGGCGCAGTAGCCCAAGGTGTGCAGGCGCAGATGCAAGTGGGTTCGATTTTCGCCGAGGAACACATGTTAAAAAAAACATTTATTATTTAAAACACACACTAAAATTTGTTTTTATGATTAGAATATGAATTAAAATCGAATCGAATATTTCGTATATATACATCTTTATATCTATCTAGTAGGACTTGTGTTATGGGTATAACACAAGCCTGCTTACTTTAAGTTGGGGCTAGATGATGCTGTGTGGATTGTCTACAATATATAACCGACTTCATAAAAGTATGAGGTTCTCAATTCGGCTGCATGTTTTTATTAACATTAGATCCTACCAGGCTGGTAACTGAGGGTTAATGTCTCAATGCTAAGGGTGTGAATAGATGATGCACATTGGTTCCAGGTGTCGACCCGGACCGGCATCGTGTCCCACTACGTCCGGCTGCAGATCGTGGTGCCGGAAGCGTTCATCCTCGGCTCCGGAGAGCATCACGTTGACCTGGGCAGCGTCATCCACCTCATCTGCATTGTGGAGAAGGTGGGTCCTAGTCATACATATATTCAAGTCACCAATGCGTGATGAGCTTGGTGATAGATACGCGAGCAAAGAAACTGGTCGCTTGAAAAATAAAACACGTACAAATTAACACGGGACCTGGTTCGAACAAAAACTTACAAAAATCCAATAATAATCATACTACTTATTACTAATATTATAAATGCGAAAGTTCGTGTGAATGTTTGTTACCACGTATCCCCGTAACTAATTAACCTATTTAGATGAAATTTGGTGTGTAGATAGTTTAAGTTCTAAAATATCACATAGGATAATCTAATTTTCAAATATTTACCTCTGAGGGGGTTAAAAAGGGTGGTAAATTTTATGTGGAAAATTATTATTCCTTGGCTCGATTCACTCAAAACTCGGTATAAATAAACTATAGAGTAAAAAATAATACGCATACTTTTTTATTTTTTCAAAACTACCCCTAAGGGGTATGCAATCAATTTCAACGCGGGCGAAGCCACGGGGCAGCTAGTAAGAAATAACAGCAAGATAATATCTCTAAAATTTTACACGTGCAAGGGTAATTGTGATGCTATCGCTACAGCCCTCGCACGGCGACGGTGGGGCGCCGCGCTGGGCCGCGGGGGAAGTATCGAGTTCCGAACCAGGTGCCATGTTAATTCGCCCGGGACCTGTACATTTTGTTATTTGTAAGTGACCAGTGTTTTTTCTCTCGCCGCTTGCTTATCGCAGAAGGTGACTATCTCTCGCACGAGTCGTGACACCAAAGAGATGCCCCCTAGTGTACTCTGGACATGCATCGTGCCCCCGTTGTATTTCATACCTACATACATTTCATTCAAAAATGTTGTTACCTAATCAGTTTCAACATGTGATGTTAAACACATTATTGGTAAAACTTTGAAAACTATAATTGATGAAAACACTATTTACTATGATTTTGTAAAAGTAAAAGACATATTTTACTCGGCCAACCGGCTATTAAAGCCAACAGAACAGTGTGAAGTTACATAATTATTAAGTGAATCGAGATAATATGCAACATTAATCAGAACCTCGTCGTTTTCAACTGAAATAGCAATTTTAGTACCTATCAATGGAGTGGAATATTCCATTGGTTAATTAGGACAGCGACACACTGAGGTACAGTCAGCCTCATGGTCCGTCTAATGGTTGTTCCCAATTAATACTTGATCTCTGGTTTTTCCTATAGGTAGTTGATTTCAAAAGCAACGTACGTCACGAAAAAAAACTACCTTCACGCTAAATGACACAGATTTAAGGAATATAATAGGCACATTAATCTATGACGCCATAGGTACCTACAATAATTTTTTTGACAGTACATAGTTACCCTCAAGGATCACATCCTCAACAGAGTCTTAAAATTCGCGCTTTCGTCCGCGGCCCGACGGGTCCTCTCGGCGCCCGGCGACGGCAGGAACGACATGGAGGACCGATGAGACCGCATGATTGCTTCAGGGTTAAAAATGGTGAACAAAATATTGAAATAGAAAAATCTTACAGTAGGTAATCCCGAACGTCACAAAATTAACTCTACGTCAAGCATGTAATTTTGACTACGGACATAGGGTGAATATGAATACGCTACGGGCGGCGGCGGTGCCCATTAGGGAGGGCCTATGTAACAGACCAGCGTCGATGACTCAATTACCGCGGATGCTCAGATAACTGTGACGCCGACTGTACCTACATACGAATGGAAATTGCTTATTGGTCTTTGAAGTTGCTTATTTATTCGAATAAAACGTAAATCAACATGTGAAATGCTGAGAGGTAAAATATTTGTAAGTTTAATGTGAGTATACCTAGCAGGTACGTACCTACGCACGTGTATTCTGTATCAAAGTCAAAGTCAAAAACTCTTTATTTCCATAAATACAATAAATGTACACTTAGAAAAGGTAAATTCTTAATAATTAAACACTGACACGGAAATATAGTGATATTTTAGATTTTTGATGTATCTGCTCCTTGCCTCTATAACAATCATGTTATTAGTTATTATATTATATTACTTTGTACTAATCTAATAAACTCAGTCCACTTGCGTGATAAGCATCCCCATCAATAATCGGACTCACCCAAAAATTTGTGAAGATTTTATCATCGTGTTTACGACGCTCGATAATAACAGTAAAATCCGCTTGTTTTATTAAAGGACGGAGCCGTAAGGGTGTGCTCCTGTACATCAGAAAGTAGTCTCATAACAATACGAAAAGCCTCGAAAACTTCAACTTTGTTTTTTAATCATAGCACCATATTATTATTAGAACAGCTAGCCCCTAATTTTCTACAAACGAGCTATTTTGAAATAAATTAATTTGATTTGAACGAAGAGGATATTGATCAAGCCACCTATCAATCGAACAAAGCTTACCTAATCCAAAATAATTGCCTAAACATGTCAAAGTTTATGAGTCTTGTCAAAAATCTACTCAACGAACGCAAAGGCTCATTTGAACTAGACTCGCTAATTTGTGAGCAACCTCGTCTTTCGAATAAATAGTTTCTCTTGATTAATTTTTATTGAGATCTCACTTTAGAAGGCTAGTTTCGATTAGTAAGTTGTATATCGCAACTAGGTAGATGGCGCAGCTAAAACTTGCAATTAGATCGCTGACAAGCACGGCAAACTCGCCTCCACTGATCAATTTTAGAACAAACCCCCAATAAGATACAGTGCCAGTGGATTTTACAAGTCTTCGCTCAGCGTCAATGAATACGCACCCTTGTATTGGTTCCCGAATACTTGCTTGTTTACAACATTTCCCGATTTTTGGCAAAAATATTTTTACGGCTTTCGTTTGGAATAGGTATTATGATGCTAAAAAGAATATCAATTGTAGTTTACAACACAAGGTGAACACAATTATTGTAAAACAAATGAAATAAAAAAAAAAAACAAATTAAAATAGCACAAACAAATAAAATTTAGTTCCTTTATATCAGTTTCAATGATTCAGTGAATTATTTTACAGAAAAATGTTGTTTTACGAAAATCTTTCTATCAATGCCGATACTAACCACCGACAAGAAAGGGATGTTCTGTCTGTTTGTCTGTCTGTGGCACCGTAGCTCCCAAATGTTATCAACAATTATTATCGTCAGGCGTTATAATTTTTTATTTTTTTTTGTTTATACACTGCAACTTGTACTGCATATTGCATTTATAGGAAATTTCAAATATTCAGTAATTTTATATGTATGTATTACTTTGTATTAGATACCTACTACTAATTTAAGTTATTCTGTTTCAGAGTCCAACCCCGCCACAATACGTGTTCTGGTACCACAACGATCGCATGATCAACTACGACGCCACCAGAGGTGGGATCACCGTGGAGACGGAGCCCGGAGCCAGGACCCAGTCCCGACTGACGGTCAGAGGCGCGACCCTCAAGGACTCGGGGAATTACACGTGCAGCGCTAGCAACACTGAGCCTGCGTCTATACACGTGTTCGTTTCTGAAGGCAGTAAGTATTTAGATACCCTCATTTACCTACCACATACAGAAACGAACTTATTAAAAGCTAACTACACTGCGTATTTCATTGAATCAGGTAGATGCAGTCAGTTATAGGGACTTAGTCTAGATCGCAAGATTCAGCTGAACTCCATGAGCCCGACCGAACCCAACCCGACTTATCAACGTAAAGCAATATTTCCTATGTCGCCTAATCACTCACCTACTCCTACTCGTCATAGTGAAGCTGATAAAAGCTTTTTGCAGTCAAGCAAAAATAAGTTTTTCAAGCTAATTAGGAGCTCCAGTTTCAAGAGCAGCCTGCAAGCTCCATCTTGTTCATTCCAGGCAACAAAATGGCGGCGATCCTCCGCAGAAACACTAGCGCCATCCACGGCATCACATCGAGTGTCACCTGCCTCCTGCTGTTCGCCTCTGTCTTGGCTCACTTCGGTCTGCGATGACGGTCCACAGCATCCAGTGAACTTATTCATGTTATCCTACCACAGGATTAAAGAGTGGAAAACGCTTTTTGTAAAAAAAATTAACAAACCAACGTTTGAAAGAGATAAATTATAAGGGTTAGGGTAGGTTGGTGTAACATTGCGCGGGCGATAAGTTTGTGCATACGTCATTACTTAACACTGGTGTGAAGCTCGCAGCCAACGTCAGTTGTGTTTTAAATGCTATCTATGCCGGTATGCGCTGCCGAAAAATTATTGAGAATAATGTAACACGTTTTGCTGTTTGTTTTACTTGTGGTTACCATCTACATAAGTTACGATTTATAACAACGTATTTCAATAACTTTCCAAGAGATGGCAGTACCTACTGTCACGATGTTTACGCAAGGGGTCAAATGTGTAAGTTTGCGCATTACGAGACTGGACAGTGTTGAGCGCGCAATCATTTACGCCACTATGTATTGTTAATTTTTAATGATGAACATAATAGAGCGTTTTATTTTTGCGTTGCTTTATTTTGTTGTAGAATGTCAGAATCAGAATCAGAAACACGTTTAATGTTAACTGTTCTACAAAAAAACAGAAGTCAGAAATACGTTTATTGTTTCAAAAACAAAAAACAAGATGTTAAGAAGAACAAGAAGTTTTTCTTGGTCTTCTTAACTTCTGACTGATTTTTTTAGGTCTGAATTCAATAGAGCCACAAATCGGAAGCATACACAAACGGACATCATTAGTAGTTCAAGAACCAAAGACAGAAGCCTTATCCAAAAAAAAAAAACAAAACAAGCCAAGAAGACATTTCAAAACCAAAACATTACCTAAAAAAGATTTGAGCTTTGGGAGGCTGCACTGAAGTATTTATGGAGCCTATCGATAAAGACTGGATAGAGTGCAAAGCCTGCCAAGTGTCGTGGCACTAAAAATGCACAGACTACCTTGGTTTTGGAATATTCAAATGCAATTTGTGCAAGTAATTTGCGCACGAAACATTGCGCTATGTTATCGCCCTTTGTGCGTAATGTTACACACTGGGGTGTATAAGATAGCTTAAGTCCCGAGTTGTGGTTTATTGTTAATTAACCAAAAAGTGATTATATTTTCTCATTTACTAGCTTTAAAACTTGTAGGCAGATTACTAAAGTATTAGTAAAAATATAAAGAAAAATGTGATTGTTCCATCTGTTTTTTTATTATGACCGATTGATTTCAAATTGCGCAAACTTACACCAACCTACCCTACGTTCAAATTTAGGATTTATTATATGTAAGTATACATAGGTAGGTAATCATTTCGTATAAATATTATTTTTAGCGCGTGAAACCTGTGGTAGAGTCTCTGATGGTACCAGTCAGGCACACCAAACTTATCAGTTACTATCTACTGTGACCCAATGCCTGAGTCGTTCGTTCTCCTATTGCCAATAGAGCGCACGATCAAAAGATATTTAGGAATGGTTTATAATTCTTAAATTCGCGCGATATTTTGCCCATCAAAAAAAAAGTAAATCAATTTATGACATCAGTGAGTGTCAGAGAGACTCCCCAGACAATTTTCGCCGATCACTGGTTTTTCTGCGCGTATTCAGAATACAGCCAATGAGCGACGATAGTCTCAGCGAGTGTGACTCAGGGCATGTCATAACTTGACTTGCAGGACAACGCTTGAATCAATTCATTCTCATTAAACCTGGTTCAAAACGATTCAGGTTCATTTGGTATCAGAGTAGTTATGTACCTAAAGTTAAGCTCACATTTGTTACAGTAACAGAGTGGATGGTTGATGCTTGGTAACGTAATATTAATAACTTATAATAAAATAAAGTAAATTTCCATTAGCTAAGAAAATGTAGGATTAAAAGACACATAATAATGTAAAATACATAAATTTTTAGTACCTAGATTCTACTCTATTGATTTGAACCCATGCCAAAACTTACACAGCAATATTATGCATCGCAATGTTTACATACTAAGCCGCATACCTACCTGAACCGCTAGATAATAAATTATAATAAATAATGCTCGAGACGTCACTCAGCAACATCGATACTTACTCAAGCTGAAAATTCGCTCTTATTTATTACACGACCACACAAAATTTTCAGGATGCATGTTCAATGTAGGTACAAAATATAAATGCATGTATGTTTCTTTATTCCACCACATCTTTTAAATGCCTGAATATATTTGGACACATGACTTTTAAAATCTCCGGAGTAAGGCGCTAGTAGTCTATTAGTTTAGCCATGAAAAGGTATGAACGTAGATTGCAGGTATTTCCAAAAAATACCGCTGGGACTTCTTCATCAAAGAGCCCACCTCGTTACTCACAAAATAAAATGTTTAAAACTTTTGCGATATATGTATATAAATAAAAATACTTACCTACACGAAAACATTATCAACCCAAAAATAGTATTCATAAATACTAAATTTGTTTATAACCAATATTGCTTTGTTACATGCCATTCCAGAATTTCAATTTAATTATTAAAAAAGTTTGTTGAATTTACTGTTAATTTGACGATTTTACTAACGTGTAATATAACAGTAGTTTAAGATAGATGTAATAAACATTATAATGACGTAATTAAAATAAGCGAAATTCATATATTTTACATAAATTATAGCACGAAACATTCATAGATAATTCTTGTTTTGTTTGAGACTGTACATTTTTGAAAACTACGCACCATAAAATTAATATATGCCACTAAAAGATCCTAGTTTAGCTTAGGAACGTGTATTCTGATTGTCGTCGTGAGTGCTATGAATAGCACATTCTTATCCTTAGTGAATAAGGTGCCAGGGTTGCCAGCTCACTGATCTTGCTCTACATATACATACTTAATGAATATTTGAGACGGAATACATTTTTTTGTTTTTAATTTTCTTACTTTGAGGGTAACAACCATTTTCTTAAACTCATGAAAGGCAATTATGAGAATCTGCCAAAATATCATACTTACTAGTTTAGAACACAGATAACGTTCTGAAATAATTGTTTAAAACTTTGCAAAATGTTTAAGATTAGCGAATAAAAATCTTGTCAATAAAGCAAAAAATGGTTAAGTGAAATTACTTTAGGATTTAAGGCCTGTTTAGACCTACGCACGCGATGTTCGCTATTCAGTGTAGTGATACAGAATTTCAGCGTGGAACCGAGGGAAATCCGAGCGATATTTACCGCTGAGAGCTCTGGGTAGCGAATACCGCGTTTGCCTGAACGGACCTTTAAAATGGTAGTTGAATCATCTTGGTGAAAAATAGATACAAAATAATGCAAATCAAGTTATACAGCATTGTCATAATATAAATATGTAACCAAATTGATTCAACATAATTGTACTATGAAAAGCATAAGCTCTATGGTAAAACCAAAGAGTTTAGAATACTTAGTGAAAAGTATACTTATTCTAAAGTTCGATAACCTTGTGTAAATAAATAATTTACTAGTTATATATATACCGTAGATAGAATAATTATTGATGTAAATATACCTTCCGAGTTATCCAGGTTTCATTGTAAATAAAATTTTGATGATCATGAACGCAATAAAGAATTTTCCTTGAGATTTTTTTATTAATTGGTCTTCTCTGAAAATTCTGTACTTACCCTACAGTAAGTACAGTAAGCAAAGCATTATAAGTAGCAACCCTTAATGAATGAATCTTGGTTCCAAAAATCTAGAGCTGTTCAACAGCCAATTTTTGTCGTCGACTGTCCATTCCACTCTTTCCTACTGTTTCTCTTTCCTAGTGTGGATTAGGTTCTTGCGGAACCTAATCCACACTTAGGCCAGACTGAAGGATTTCTAGATTTTCTACTGAACCATAAAAACGTTGTAGATATCAAAGTTGATGATGTATCAATAGATGTAAAGTCAAGTTAACAAAAAAAATTTATTTTCACTAAGCTCATTTTATAACAAATTTACAACTGGACAGCTTATAATATAAATACACACAAAATTGTATGTATATGTGTAGGAAAGTATCACAATATTATTAACAGAGAAAAGAGGAAGTCATACGTGTAGTTCTGTTTGGTAAGCATATTAGATAATTCAAAGTTGTACACTTTTCTTAGTCAAATAAATATGTTTTCTGTGTGTCTGGCGCACGTAATCCAAAAACCGGAATATACTAAAACTAGGAACCAAAAACCAATAAAATTACTTCTAAAAGCATTTTGACACACAACAGTGTATAAAGATAAAAACACACAATTATCTAGAACTAGGAAAATAAATAATTTGATTGTTTTAAAAAACAAACAACCGATATCGAATCCCTTAGTTTTAAAGTTTTTTTAAGGTTTGCGGGATAAAACCCCGGGAATAAAATGATATGGGACCACCTCGGGATCATTCTCAATACATCTGCAATTGAATCGTCTACATCGGTCCATTAATGACGGACAAATCGACGGACACGTATGTATGTATATACATATGTACATACAAAAACATACATTCAGCCAAACATAGAACCTCCTCATAACATAATTCTTTTATTTTATACGCGTTACGATTGAAAGTTTACATAAAATTGATTTAAGGCCTTTTCAGACCTGCGCGGTAGGTATTCGCTACCCAGAGCGGCAGCGGTAAATACCGATTGGTGTTGCGCGCTGGCGCTGGGCGGTATCCCGCCGGCTTTCACTGCCGTTCTAGGTAACGGTGAGTACAGACTAGACTAGAGCAACTGCATTCCCATGTAATGTAAAGTTCTTGCGAATGCTTGACGCTGTGTCCGACGTAATGCTCAGTGGCATTTCTTTTTACCATGCATACATTTACTCTCGACCCGCGCACCTCACTCCCCGCCGTCCCCCGTCATCCGCGCTCGTGCCTTTGCATCGAGCTTAATGTTCTAATGTGGTTCGAGTAAATTTAAAAAAAAGCGAATGTTCTATATTATGTTACTAATAAATGCTCTAGTCTATATTCACCTTGACATACGAACTACGAATATCGCGAAGGCCTCAACAATCAATCTTACAACAGCAACAATAAACTTCACTTCTCTCTAGTATGAGCCAGCAGTGGCACCCGACCACTTCATTACTTGACTATAACCCCTATAGAATAGATTAGAGAACAAATAAATAGCAAACTCGACGGGCGACAACTTAACGATTGCCACCGAGTCTTAACCCGTAATAAACTAAATCCTACCCCTCCTGAATGTTCCAATCCGCCCATCAACCCATGGAGTGTACACACCAAAGTCGGCGTCACAGCCCGGCGGGTAAGGCGGGGCGGTGCGACGTTTCAGTGTATGAATATTGTAGGCAACCCCACAGGGTTTTGTCAACTGATTCCTTCGACTTTGGTGTGTAGACTCCATTATGCCCACCTTAGGCCGCAGTTTGCCTTAGGTTGGTGTCAAGCTTCATGTGTATATAATTTCCCAGGCAACCATCCCCTCCAACCAGAACAGTATTGCTGCTTGGTGGCATGAAGAGGCATGATGTTCCCTGCAGTATATCTTGAAGCTGTACTCTTGCTGAGCTATGCTATGCTGTGCTAAGCAGATTGACTAATCAGTAGTACTGACATGTGCTTCATAAGCCCCTGGAGTTCTCGTCCTGGTCTTGTTGCTTGATAAGGTTCCAGTAGAATCCTTTCTGTGTCTTCAATTGTTCGTGGGTTCCCATCTGTAACATTAATGTTCAGTTAACTTTTGACCGTTTATATTTTTTCCTATTGAATAAAAAATATTGTATGACAATGGAATCCAGCGGGCAGATGCTTGTCGAAAGGAAGGGTGGTTTAAATTTGACTTGGATATTTATATTATTATCAGTGTGTATGTGTGTGTGTGGCATCGTTACTACAACACGGACGAACCGACTTTATTTAGTTTTTTGTTTGAGTTTTTGTTGTTATGATCGAGAATCGGTGTAGCCGTTTTAATGTTGCCGGTACCGACTTTTAAAGTAAAATCCACTGGGTTATTCTATTTGCGAGCTACTATGTCGCAGCCGGTACACAGAGACACAGATCCATACTTATAAATTCGAAAGTTACTCTGTCTGTCTGTTACCTTTTCACGTCTAAACGGCTGAATGGATCTTAATGAAATTTGGAATAGACAATATTCCAAGATAATATTCTGGGAACGGACATAGGCTACTTTCTATCTCGGAAAAGAGCGTGCGAAGTCGCGGGGAGCTGTTAGTTAAACTTATAAACCCCTAAGTAAATAAGTTAATTTATTTCCAACTAGCTGCTGCGCGTGGCTTCGCACGCGCTTTTCAAGTATCATGTCCGTCCCCGGGATAAAATTTACCTCTCTGCCAAATTTCATTGATATCCGTTCTGTCGGTTAGGCGTGAAAAGGTAAAAGACAGATAGACAAATAGACACACAGACAGACAGATAGAGTTACTTTCGAATTTATAATATTTGTATGGATTTCACAATAGATTTTTTAACGTAAGACCTAATATTTATTTATTTATTTTAGTTTATTGTTCTACAAAATCAACTTCCCTTATGTCTAAACAGTTCTAACCTTAATAATGTAACTTACGGCCAATGAGATTAAATGATTTAATGCGTATAAGTGTTTTGTGAGGAGCCTGCTGTTAGGGTTTATAAAAGCCTGTAACTGCAAGTGTAGAACCCCGCTCCACTGCATTACAAACTAACACATACAAGTGTAGAACCCCGCTCCACTGCATTACAAACTAACACATACAAGTGTAGAACCCCGCTCCACTGCATTACAAACTAACACATACAAGTGTAGAACCCCGCTCCACTGCATTACAAACTAACACATACAAGTGTAGAACCCCGCTCCACTGCATTACAAACTAACACATACAAGTGTAGAACCCCGCTCCACTGCATTACAAACTAACACATACAAGTGTAGAACCCCGCTCCACTGCATTACAAACTAACACATACAAGTGTAGAACCCCGCTCCACTGCATTACAAACTAACACATACAAGTGTAGAACCCCGCTCCACTGCATTACAAACTAACACATACAAGTGTAGAACCCCGCTCCACTGCATTACAAACTAACACCTGCAAGTGTAGAACCCCGCTCCACTGCATTACAAACTAACACATACAAGTGTAGAACCCCGCTCCACTGCATTACAAACTAACACATACAAGTGTAGAACCCCGCTCCACTGCATTACAAACTAACACATACAAGTGTAGAACCCCGCTCCACTGCATTACAAACTAACACCTGCAAGTGTAGAACCCCGCTCCACTGCATTACAAACTAACACATACAAGTGTAGAACCCCGCTCCACTGCATTACAAACTAACACATACAAGTGTAGAACCCCGCTCCACTGCATTACAAACTAACACATACAAGTGTAGAACCCCGCTCCACTGCATTACAAACTAACACATACAAGTGTAGAACCCCGCTCCACTGCATTACAAACTAACACCTGCAAGTGTAGAACCCCGCTCCACTGCATTACAAACTAACACCTGCAAGTGTAGAACCCCGCTCCACTGCATTACAAACTAACACATACAAGTGTAGAACCCCGCTCCACTGCATTACAAACTAACACATACAAGTGTAGAACCCCGCTCCACTGCATTACAAACTAACACCTGCAAGTGTAGAACCCCGCTCCACTGCATTACAAACTAACACCTGCAAGTGTAGAACCCCGCTCCACTGCATTACAAACTAACACATACAAGTGTAGAACCCCGCTCCACTGCATTACAAACTAACACCTGCAAGTGTAGAACCCCGCTCCACTGCATTACAAACTAACACCTGCAAGTGTAGAACCCCGCTCCACTGCATTACAAACTAACACATACAAGTGTAGAACCCCGCTCCACTGCATTACAAACTAACACATACAAGTGTAGAACCCCGCTCCACTGCATTACAAACTAACACATACAAGTGTAGAACCCCGCTCCACTGCATTACAAACTAACACATACAAGTGTAGAACCCCGCTCCACTGCATTACAAACTAACACATACAAGTGTAGAACCCCGCTCCACTGCATTACAAACTAACACATACAAGTGTAGAACCCCGCTCCACTGCATTACAAACTAACACATACAAGTGTAGAACCCCGCTCCACTGCATTACAAACTAACACCTGCAAGTGTAGAACCCCGCTCCACTGCATTACAAACTAACACATACAAGTGTAGAACCCCGCTCCACTGCATTACAAACTAACACATATAAGTAGGAACTAACCAAGGGTATGCCGATGTTGCGTCGAAGAGTAAAAACAAGCATCATTCAAGAAAAAACAATTATTTTCTTCACCGACCTCTACAATCTGACCCTTATTGAGCACCACAATAAGGTCTGCATTCTTGATAGTGGACAGCCTGTGAGCGATCACCAGCACCGTTCTGCCTTTGGCTGCCGTTTCTAACGCCGTTTGGACCACCTTCTCACTCGCTGAATCCAAGGCACTGTGGGTAACACAGTAAACATTACGTTAAATACATACACAAGTATAGCCGTACTAAAACGTGAAACTAAAAAGTTTAATTTGTATCCAGGAAACGTGCGACACCAACCGCGGCGCACGTTGTATAGTATATTGCAAGGATTTTTGTCTCATCATCTCTAAGCTTACTTTAGCGACATTTTCTTTGTTTACCTAGTGACTACGTCCAAGTATAGTCGGGTTTTGACGACATGAGGAGTGTAAAGCAAGCAGAAATTGCAATGTCTCACTGCGCATTCACCGACCAAAGTTAAAGTAAGCAGAGCTACAGAGTGATTTGTTTGTTTACCTAGTACATCTCAGCCGTACTCAGTTTAGTCTGTTCTGCAGAGGGCGCTGCTGTCCACCCCCGGTAGATATTCCATGTTCGCCTCTAGACATCCGCAGGAACAGTAAGATGGTGTAAACTCTGAGCCCACGTCACTACACGGCAAACGGTTTACCGTTTTTTTCCGAACGGATGAATATGCTGTTGACCTCAAATGGCCATGACAGCGTTACCGGGCTCCGGCGAGCGCAGAGGGCGCACCCTCGGTAGAAGCTCCAACCTAAGGGGCACCACGCACCAGAGCACCACATAGGTGCGAGCCTCGGCGTGGGCTGTAGCCAGATGCTATAACAGGAAAGGGAGGTTTCGCCTGGTGGTCGTTTGGTGCGAAAACGCACCGAAATGCGGAAGCGGGGATTTTTTCGATCCCGCATCCAGCGTGGTCGGTTTTTGGTTGGGTGTGTAGTGTGCGGAGACGAATCGGGACTGTCACTTCAGGGTTAGCGGCGGGGTGATTGGGTCAAGGGGTCGCTGAGAACGTGTCTCGGTCGACGGAAGAGAGAACTCGTGAGAGGTTCATCGGTGGTCAAGAGTTTACCTAGTGGCTTCGTCCAGTATGAGTATGGGCGGGTTCTTGAGCACCGCCCGCGCGATGGCGATCCTCTGCTTCTGTCCGCCGCTGAGCGCCGCGCCGCGCTCGCCGACTAACGTGTCGTACCCTTCGGGGAAACTCGCGACGAACGAGTGGGCGTTCGCTGTCATCGCTGCTTTTACAATCTGGAAATAAATATGAAGAATTTCAATCAAAAACTTGTAAAAATTAGATTCGTTTCAATAAAGATTCGAGTCTTATTTAGTGTTTCTACATTTTAATTAACACGCAATAGGACAGTCTGCTTGAATCTAACGTTTAAGATTAATAAACACCACAGTGAAGCGACCTCGATGTGATTTCCTACTTGTGGCAGGCCGCCGGCCGGTATAGCTCTCCGGCACGCACAAGACGTATCACGTCCTGCGGCTGTGAAATGACTCGCCCCGGAGCCAGCGGTACTCCATCTCCCTCACACCCACTCTGTTGTGATATAAATAAGTCTAGAGTGTGTTGTCAGTGACCTCTGGTTGCGAGGCGTCCTCGCGTCCGTAGCGGATGTTGTGTCGGACGCTGGTCGCGAACAGCACCGGCTCCTGGCTGATGAGGCCGATGGCACGCCCCCGGAGCCAGCGGCACTCCATCTCCCTCACATCCACCCCGTCTATCGTCACGCTGCCTTCGTTCACGTCATAGAATCTGAAAAGGTACATTTTAATGTTGTTATTTTAGTAATAGTACATTACTGTCGCGGTCTGTAAAGACTGCGTTGCTGGCAGCGACGATGATGGCCGAAAGCGCAGCGTAGCGCAGTTCCAGGCCATAATAGCGCGGGCAGCATTGTTGAGGCCTTTACAGAACGGACAGCAAGGACCTCAAGCTTAGCTTGAGGACATCATAGCGTGGTCACCAGTGACGAAACCACTTTTGTGTAAATATCAAATCATACAAACATCAACGGCATCTTGTATTTTAGTTCAAAGTAGAAAAAAAGTTACCTTTCCAACAAAGCAGCTATCGTGGACTTCCCGTTGCCTGACGAGCCTACGATGGCCACCGTCTTGCCCGCCGGTATTTTCAAGTTGAAATTCTTTAAAATCACCTGAAACAAGTATTTTTTCCATTTCATAAACCAGTAGAAGTTTAAGGAATAAATTTCAACTATTGTACGCATTTTATGACGACGTGACATAATTTTTTGTTTGGTGGATGCCTCCCCCACTCAGCAGTGGACGTATGTGTGCAGAGAAGGTGAGTAACGTGAGTATCATTACTCACTGCGTCGGGCCGCGTCGGGTAGGCAAACGTGACATTCTTGAACTCGATGTCCCCGTGGAACTCGTGGTACTTGATCACTTTGTCTCCAGTTGTGTCCATTTTGGGTTCTTTGTTTATGTACTGAAAACAAAACATTTGTATATTATATGAATTAGCTTCATGCCGCGGCTATGGATGAGTTATTCCTGGATATAAAGAAGACTGTCTTTTCTTTCCCCGGGATATATTATTTTAGCAACTCAGCGGACTGTGACCGACAGAACCTTACAAATTGAATAGGTAACTTACTTTGGGAAAAGTATTCCTGGAGCTTGAGACTTACTTCATTTGGACAAATGTAATTTTTTAGGCCAACTGATTATTTTTTTCAATGACGCGTTTTCCAAAAAAGATCGAAAAAAGATTTCCAAAAAAGAGAAGAAGTACATCGTCCAACGTCTGTAATGGGTGGGTTGCTGGCCGCGGCTGAAGACGGCTGAAAGCGAAGCGTAGCGCAGGTCCAGCCTCTCACAGCGCCGTCAGCATTGCAGCCCTTGATGGCCAACTGAAACGCTGTCTGCGCTATAAAGGCTCGACCCTCGGTCTCGGCCTTGCCTTTGTAGCGCGGACAGCAAGAGCTGCAATGATGATCAAACTTGAAGGCCGAGACGCCAGGTTATCGTGGCCCACAGGGCAGTCATTGCGGACCCAGGCTTGTATAGTGCTTTACTCAAACAATGCGAGAAATTTAAAAGACATTGAATTGGAGGATTCGTCGCTTGAAGTTATGTTTGAGTAAATTATATTTAGGTACCGTAGAACTCAACAGATGGCAGGAGTCATTCGCGGAGGAAGGAAGGTTGTTGTGGTGTGTGATGCCAACCTATGCAGGGTCTATGTCACATCATTCCAAACTAAAAGCGCCATCTTTTCAGTCTGGTCGAACTATTTTATGACATTACGAAAACGTCTCATTCCGAAGAGTCTTTTTTTTTATAAATAAACCTTTAGTTTTCTGTGTTTTCCTGCTAACCTCAAAAGAAATAGTAGCTGACGTCAAAGACGTACATTGTTCCTACCATATGTACTAACCCCCTTTTTAATAATAATCCGTAACTGTACAACAAAGTCAAAAACTCATTATTTCCATAAATACAATAAATGTATTCTTAGAAAAGGTCAAATTCTTAATAATTAAACACTGACACGGAAATAAAGTGATATTTTTGATTTCAGTCGCTTCGGTATATAGACTAAAGTAAAGAAGCGACGAAGAAACCTTTAGCCTGTTAGTTAGTTGTTATTTTTCGAGTTCGAGCAAATACCGTCCCACGCTTTTTTATCCTCTAGATTTAGATAATCTGATATTTTATAGTAGGCCTTTTTACACAAAAAGGTTTTGACAGTTTGTTTGAATTTATTTACTGATAATTTTTACAACAGTAACGCAGTTGCTAAGCAGTGTTACTTCTCTGTCTGACTTCTTCTATTCACATAAATCAGAGTGAGAAATAACTCTGCCTAGCCACTGTTACGTAAACAGATCATGGTGAGATTATTGAGTAAATCTCTCAAGATAAACTCTAAAATCGACATACTGTGCCCCCCGCGCCGGCGGTGATAGAACGCTGCACCGTACGTGCATGTAGTGGTTGATTTAAAAAGTCCTAACCTCAAACACCCTGCCCCCCGCGCTGACTCCCTTCACCACGGCTCCGAACAACAAGGACAGCTGCGCGATGGAGCGCTGCACTGTCTGTGCATTCACCAGGAACGCCATGACGTCACCCGCTGACATCTGATTGGTCGACATCAGGTGACCGCCAAGGAACATCGTTCCTAGGACCATTCTGGAAAACAAAAGTTTCAGTTCAGTCTTACAAGACAGAACTTAAATTTAGGAGAAATTACTCAAGCATCCGCAACGATTCGATTGTTAACCCGACAGTTGTCGGGTCTTGGGGAGATATAGCCGTCCCGATGTGTACAGTTTTATTTATATTTAGGGGTACATACAGTGTAAACATAGATAGTTATGTACAAAGGCTCCGCTGTCGCTTGTCTGAAACAGTTCTGTATTTTTTAAACCGTAATAGAAACCCTTAAATTTTCAGAGACATACAATTAGTTTCGCTTGCTAACCCTAGACCGCGATTCGGTAAGTAAATGTTGAATAGTCAACAATGATATCGAATCGTAAAATTTTGAAATAAATTCCTTGGGCTTCAATAGTTCATTCACTCATGTTTTTCTTATTCTATTCCAGCTTCAAGTTACCCGTTGAGGAACAGGTTAGTCCCAGCCTGGAACAGCCCGACGCCGAGCCCTAGCTCCATGCTCAGCTCCGCGGCCGCTTCACACTCCTCGGCGAACATTCGCACCTCGTTCTCTTCGCCCGCGAACGCTCGCACCGTCCGTATGTTAGAGATCGCCTCCTCAGCCACTAGCGTTGCTTTTTCAACCTTGTTTCAAACAATTAATATTATATAACATATATAATAGTTTTTGGGCTTTGGGTTTTGGAGCGCATTCCGCGCCATTTTGTGAAAAGGATATACATAGGATTTTGCGTTCATAGGAGCGGGACAGAGCATACGTTTTTGGAACGGCGTAAGCGCAAAAATTAAGTTTTTGCTTATTTACAAGAAAACTACACAACTTATGAAGAAACTGGTTCAAGGAACCAAATAATTAGTAATAACCAGTGATCGGAAATTCGGGCGCATATATACCTAAAGTTGATGAAAAGACAGAACATGAAGCGGTTACTTTCGGGAATTCGGAGAAATTCCGGCACTCAAATTTTCTAGAATATTGATGTATTTTCACCAGAATCTTATTTATAGATGAAATATAAGATACTTTTATTCTGACGCGTTTATCACTAAGTCGATATTATTTCCGGAGAAAAAAGTTTTGTTATTTACATAATGGTAAAATTTTCTCGATTGCTTACTTTTTTGTCGTAAGTAATTTGATTTCTAGACGAAATATCAGTTAATATTTCCCGGTTTTTTTCTAATATATTGTTATTATAAAATTTGTAAGAACAAATGTAAATGTCAAGAGATAAAAATTTAAAATATGGAAAAAATAATGATTATTTATTGTAAATCAAAGAGTGAAATGTCATTGAGTACTTCACAGTTAGTAGACCTCTATGACGATAACGTTTCTACATCGAGCTCACGACAGCCTGCCACGGGAACTTTAACGTCCTCAAATGTAATGATATCGATTCTGACAATTAGTTAAATCGGTAATCAATTTTAGTAATGGTGTTTTTCTTAGTTCTGTAACAGAAATTTTGTTCTAGAAGTCGTTATGTTGTATGTTATCTATTTTTTTGTAAATAAACGAACAATACAAATTGAAACAATAGTAAAAATATAACTCATATTTTTGCTATTGTTTCCATTCCAAATCTTGGACTTAAAAAACGACCGCTGCTATTATTTTGAAAATTTGGAACAACATAACTTTTGTTTTGTTTTTCCTCAAGAAATATCGAATTAAATGATAATTGCGAAGGAATAAAAGTATTTTATATTTTATCTACCTAGAACAAGAATTTCGGCAAAAAATCATCAATATTAAAAAAATGTTCCTTTTTTTTCTCCGGAAATATCGACTTTAGTGGAAAACGCATCAGGCTAAAAGTGTCTTATATTTCGTCTATAAATAAGATTCCGGCAAAAAAACATCAACATTCAAGAAAATTCTGGAATTTCTCGAAATTACCGAGAGGTGGTTTTAACCGCTCCATTATTTATCGCCAACTTTAGGTAAATAAGCGCCCGAATTTCCGATCACTTGTAATAATAACCTACGAATGAAAACATAAATAATTTCAATAGACCGCAGGGCTCCTGAGATCTCGACCAAGTTATGTGCTTTCATGATTTTTTTTTATATTAATTTTTTTTCGCTATCGTGTTTACACATTCAAGGAACCAAAGAAAAAAATTTGAATTTATGTAATTCGAGTTTTTTACTTTGGGGATCTCGTGAGTACTGAGCTCTAGGCCTAGTTTGACAACCAAACCCGCTAGTTTCGCCCCTTATGCCAAACAGAAAGCGAATCGAAGCTAATTTCAGAAGCTTTGTATATAGCATAGTGTATAGTGGGTTTCTGCCCGTCTCTGCTTCGCCCGGGTTGTTTCGGGACAAGAGGCTGCACTCCGTAGTTGGGTTAAAGGAAGGTACTACCAGTTTGGGATTAGAACTTTTCTGGTTGGTTTCGTGCATTCCGTCCGAAGTTTCCTATCTCGTATTCTCGTTATCTCATTTGGAGTCAGTGTCCGGTTAAGGAAATAAACGAAACTACCTTGAACTAAATAATAACCTGTGTCTGAGCCTCTCGCGACAGCTTCCTGAGCAAGGAGCCAATGAAGGTGCCCCCCACGACCACCGAGGGGACACACAGCATGGTGAGCCCCGTGAGATGCGGCGAGATCAGGAGCAAGCTGGCTGCGGAGCCGAGCACCTGGGTCAGCGCACGTAAGCCCCCCGATATCGTCTGCTTGAACGAGCTCTTGAAGTCTTGGATGTCCACTGTTATTCTGAAAATCAATATAGGACCAATTTAGTGATAAACTTATCCAAGTTTATTGCATGGATATGCAAGCCACCAAAAAGCGCACCAGAGGGTAGACAATCAACCAACACCCTGTAAATATGCTGAGATAAAATGCTTGCCCAGTAACACAGTCACTGTTGATCTAGACAAAATTTAATCTTAACTGTAGCCGAAATCAGCGCAGACATCATCATTATTCTCCAAAATTCAGTACCTATACTCGAGCCATCGAGCTTGTAGAATGTTTACCAACAAATTAAATCAGCTGATTTTAAGGGTTATTACCACAAAATGATGCAGGCCTAACAGAATTCTAATGATTTCACCCATTATATTCCATTACATTTGTAACTTTTTGAATCTTTACGTCAATTCTAAATCTAATTATTTCTTCGTTTTTGAAACGAAGATTAAAATCACCAGAGATTTTGTCTTTGTAGCAGTGCCAACTCTAACGAATCTCAGTTTTGACATCCCGAGTTACTTTTGAACTATGATTCCGAATTTAGAATAGCACTAGAACTATACTGTCAGGCTCTTCTGCGTCATGTACAACCATGATGTCCCAGAAGAGACACAACCTTTCCTTTAATTTCATATTTTATAGTCTTATTTCATCTTTATTTAGCTTGTATTCCATTCTAAAAGGGTAAGATATAAAAACAATTACACCAGTAGGCTGATTTCACAAGGCTGTCTTGTTTTATTATGCCACTTATATTATGTTCATAAAATATCACTAGCACAGCCCAGTGACACACCCATCAAAGCTCAAGATAGCGGCCACTACCTATATTGAGTACCTAGGTACAGCTAGGTTTTACAATATTTTCAGTCAATAATATTAAATGATGACCTAAATTATGTATAGGTATAATAAACCCCGCAAACGAAGTCGCCGGCAAGAGCTAACCTAAATAATAAAAAAGTTTTTCACCCCTTCATCAACAGACTGAACTGTCAGTTTCTCTGTTTGTAAGTAAACATTCTACATCCTACATCCTGGATGGACAGAGTACCTAAGTATAGTATTTACTATGAAAACTATGATAGTTTGACGAATTCATTACATAATGCATGTTAGCAAGTTAACTAGAAACCTAGTTTGTGAAACCTTGCTGTTATTATAACACAAACCAGGTTCGTAGTTAACTCGCTTACATTCATAATGATGAATCAGTCTTTCAAACTCAAAGTCAAAGTCGAAAACTCTTTATTTCCATATATACATTAAATGTAAACATAAGAAAGGTCAAATTCTTAATAATTAAACACTAACACGGAAATAAAGTGATATTTTTGATTTTAGTCGCTTTGTAAGTAGGTTTTTATTATGATACCTATGTAAATGAATTTTGTATTTGTAAAATTTATGTTGAATATAAATTTTCGCTAAAATTTTCGCTATGTCGTAGGAGGCAATTCTAAGGCTATCTGCTGGCGTGCAGGCAGCCCCCAGCAGAAAAGATGCACAACCAAACTGTCATCCCCAACTAGAGAATACAATCCCGGGATCCCAAATCTCGGGATCCCGGGATCCCGACCGTTTTCTGGCCTCGAAAATCCCGGGACTGTACTTGGCTAATCTCGGGATTTTCGGGATTGCCACAAACAAGTCTAGTTTGTATTCCGTAGTCCGTTGCGTCTTGAAAATAACCTTGCCTAGATTATTTTAATACATTACGACAAAAAGCAACTCGTACAATACGTAGGTACCCACTATTTACTACACAGGTACAGTCCTAATAATATGTTTGTCGTAGAACTTAGAAGGGACTTCCCCACTCGGAATACTTTAATACAATACTCTTAAGGTAATTCCCCAACGGACCAACAGGGGAATCACCCGATCATCTCATATCATAATATTGTTGCGGGTATTTCCCGTCGGGGATTCCCTGTACGAAAGTATAAATATGCAAATCAGGTTTTATTTTTTTCATTTATTGTTCTGTCAGTGACGGGTTACGTAGGCTACGCCATTAAAATTTAAAAGTCAATTATCTGAAATTAAGTATTTCAAATGGCGGGAGACTTTGTTAAACATAAAAAAGACAGTGATACGACGTCAGTGTGGAGTTATTATTTAGTTGCGAAGGACGGGAATAGTGCTAAATGTAAGCGATGCCCAGCCATCCTCAAGACTTTGGGTGGATCAACTAAGGGATTACATACACATTTGTTATCAAAACATAATATCAAGGTTATATCAGCTTCAACAAGTCAAGATTCTGAAAATCTGAACACAGCACCGCCGCCAGCCAAGCGAAAGTTAGATGATTATTTTACTAAAAGTGCCGACGATAGCCTGGATGATATCTTGGCAAGAATGATTGCATTAGATGGATTTCCATTCAGTGTATTCATAACCTCAGATGATTTGAGAAAATTGCTCTTAGCAAAATACACGGATTTACCAAAGTCAGCCGTCACTGTTCGAAAACGTGTTATGAATTACAGTGAAAAAATCAGAAAGCAAGTAACTGCAGAATTACAACATTTGAAAAGTGCAGGTGAAAGATTTAGTCTTTCGTTCGACGAGTGGACTTCAACTTCCAATAAACGATACATGGCGGTCAACGTTCATTCATATAAAAAATTTTGGAACTTAGGACTTGTTCCTATTTACGGAAGTATGACAGCTGAAAATTGTCTTCGTATATTGCAAGAGCGTCTAAGTAAATTTGACATTTCCCTAGAAACTGACATCGTGGCTATTGTAACCGATGGACCGAATGTTATGATAAAGGTGGGGCGGCTTGTTTGCACTGAACAACAACTGTGTCTCGCACATGGTATCAATTTGGCGGTCTGTGATGTGCTTTATGAAAAACATAATAATTTGCAAGATAGCCCTACCTCAGATGATAGTATAAATGAACCAGCTGTGAATGTTGATTATATGGACGACAGCGATGATGAACACCATTTAGAAGACTTAGACTGTACAGAATCAGGTTTAATCGTAATGTCACAAAATGATCTTGCGCCAGAACACGTACCAGAGTTAACACAATATGAAAATATTAATGAGCTGATAAAGAAAATCCGCAAAGTTGTAGTGTATTTCAAAAGATCTCCATTGAAAAATGAAACAGTACTTCAAAAATATGTGAAAATTGAACATGGAAAAGAGCTGTCACTTCTTTTGGACTGTAAAACCAGGTGGAATAGTCTTTTAACAATGCTGGAGCGATTTTATCTTTTAAAAGCATGCATTCAAAAAGCTCTTATAGATCTCAATCATCCAATTCGTTTAGAAGATGTTGATTTTGAATTGGTAAATAAAATTGTTGATGTGCTGACCCCAATTAAATTGACAGTAGAAGCAATCTGTCGGCGAGATGCTAATTTATGCACAGCTGATGCCGCTCTGAAATTTCTTATAAAACAACTGTCTAGCAAAAACTCAGAACTTGCCAAAAAAATTAAAACATCCTTAGTGGAACGTATAAAGCAACGACGAAGTGATGATTTAACTGGCGTGTTAAATTATTTACAAAATCCACGAATGGATGATGAAAATCAGTTATTATCGGATTTGGAATGGCACGACTTATTTCCAGTTCCGACACAGGCTTTAGTGAGGAAGCAAATAAAGAGTATTGTAAAAAGACTTAATAGTCGAGATAACACGGAAGAAGAAGCAAGGTCAGGATCACAAACAGATGATGAGCTAAGGTCAGAAACCTCCCAACCCCAATTGACATTAAAGGAAAAGTTACAGCTGGAAATTAACAAGAGTATGAAATCCCCAGATCCTGAAGTACAAGTACAAAATGAATTGGGGTTGGCAAATAGTATTAGACGTGAAATGAGCCTGTTCGAAAATGGAGGAGTTCGTGGATATCACTTAGAAACAGCATATAAGTATCTATTGTCTATTCCTCCAACCAGCGTAGAACCTGAACGAGCGTTTTCAGCTGCTGCTTATGTTGGCAATAAACTACGAAGCAGGCTCGGAAGTCAAACATTGGATGCTTTGATATTTCTGCGACTATATTTTCGAAATTCTAAATAGTTATTTTGTGCTGTTTTTTAATTTCTTGCAAAAGTATTGTATTTTTTGGTTTGTGTTTTTTCTTTTCTTATTATTGTTCTGATTTGTGTTGTGCAAAGACATTAAAGACATTTTTTTTTATTACTCGTTTTTTTAAATTTTAGCTCAATTAGAAACCACATAGTCTAATCCCGGGATAGGCCCGGGATCCCGGGAAAAGGCTTCAAAAATCCCGTAAGCCCGGGATTGAAAAACATGCTCGGGATTGTATTCTCTATCCCCAACCCACATGCCCTACGTGGGTATAAGCCGCTGCGCTGGTTCCATATCAATAATTGTAGTAAAGTTGTTGCAATCCATTACTTGCACAAGACAAGGAACGATGAACATAAACATCAATTTGAATATCCTCACCTATTAACAAGTTCCCCAGTTCTCTCCTGGTCAAAGAAAGCCATGTCCTGCCTCAGAATAGACTGAAACAGGTCCTGTTTCATTTGCGAGGCCACCTTTTCGCCGACTTGAGACAGCAAGTGGATGTAAAGGAAGGTGAAACTTGCCTGGAATTATAAATAAGAACACACATAACATACCTTACACAAGACATTTATATATTAGTATTTGTTAATGTATGTTCTACCTATAATACGCCACCGTCTATAACAATAATTACGTGCCCATCCGAAGTTTGCCAGGGATAAATCTGGTGTGTTTGTGTTCTTCTGTTCTGTTTTTCTCTATCTTGGTATGCAATAGAGTATTTGTATTGTATTGTATAAGAGCGAGCCTGAGCGGTCGCGGCGCAAAAAGGCCCTCCAACTGAGCCCGTGGATGTCGTAAGAGCCCCCTAAGGACACATACCACAGGAAGGCCAGCAGTTTCCTTCAGTATATATTTAACACCTCTACTGTCGTCACCAGTCCCCCTGCTAAGTGTAGTGGTTATGGCAAAGCCACCATTGTTTGGAGGAGGCAAGTGCAGCAGTATGTGTTTGGAGGAGGCAAGTGCAGCAGTATGTGTTTGGAGAAGGCAAGTGCAGCAGTATGTGTTTGGAGGAGGCAAGTGCAGCAGTATGTGTTTGGAGGAGGCAAGTGCAGCAGCATGTGTTTGGAGGAGACAAGTGCAGCAGTATGTGTTTGGAGGAGACAAGTGCAGCAGTATGTGTTTGGAGGAGACAAGTGCAGCAGTATGTGTTTGGAGGAGACAAGTGTAGCAGCATGTGTTTGGAGGAGACAAGTGCAGCAGTATGTGTTTGGAGGAGACAAGTGCAGCAGTATGCGTTTGGAGGAGACAAGTGCAGCAGTATGTGTTTGGAGGAGACAAGTGCAGCAGTATGTGTTTGGAGGAGGCAAGTGCAGCAGTATGTGTTTGGAGGAGGCAAGTGCAGCAGTATGTGTTTGGAGGAGACAAGTGCAGCAGTATGTGTTTGGAGGAGGCAAGTGCAGCAGTATGCGTTTGGAGGAGAGACAAGTGCAGCAGTATGTGTTTGGAGGAGGCAAGTGCAGCAGTAGGTATGTGTTCTGATGAGGAAGGAAATAAATAAATACAAACAGCTTCTGCTCACAGATGTTACGTTTGGATTCAGAAGGTCATTTCTAGAACCACTGGCTGTATTTCAGAAACTCTTTCTTTAACAAAAAGCATGTTATGCCTGAGTCATCATCAGCCTATGTTAGTCCACAGCTGGAAAAAGGCCTCCCCTAATGAGCACCAAAATGCCCTGTCTTCAGCTTGCCGTATCCAACAACTGCCTGCAGTCTTTCGCAGATCCTCATCCCTGAGTGATGCTATGTTTTATTAGGCTAGTTGGTAATATGGACTCACCTGGCCTATGTAAAGACCAATAAGTTTCATAGCCGGGACCTTTATTTCCTCAATGAAATCCATGGACGGGCTGTGTTTCAGCGTGGCCAGTACATTCACAATCACACCCAGCATGGCCGGGATGTATACATTGAGAAATGCCACTGCCAATGCCGACTGAAATGGACAAGCACTTAGTTATACTTTGCTGAACATTATAGGAACCCAAAAGTTTGCTGAGCATTTTCATGATATTGGTTAAATAATAAATAATAACTCAGCATTGCCATACATCAGGCAATGCAGCCAGCGTAACCTAATTACTTCTGGTAAAATAAAGTAATTCACCGTGGATTCGGTAGTCATTGTGAATTGGGTGTTGCATTCGACCGAAAGTCATCACTGAGCACTTGGCAGGATTGAATTCCATTTTGTTTTGCGCGCACCAACGACATACAGCCTCTATATCCTGCTGTAGAGCCAAGCAATCGACCTCTGAATCCACAGCAGTGTACAATTTTAGGTCGTCCGCATAGAGAAGACACTCCACATGCTGCAGGACTGTTGGTAGATCGTTGATCATTATTAAAAATAACAATGGACCTAAAATAGAGCCTTTTCTGACCCCGGACCGCGTATGATATGGCGACGACTCGTAGATACCAAGCCTGACATACTGTTGGCGATCGCGCATATAGTTTGCAAGTAGCTGGAGCAGGGCAGGAGTAATTCCTATAGTGCTTAACTTCGCCAGCAGTATGTCATAATTCACCCTATCAAAGGCTTTCCGGAAGTCAAAGTAGAGCACATCCACTTGGCGCCTTCTATCCAGCTGCACAGAGATGAACTCTACCAGAGTCAACAAGTTGGTATTGACCGACCGCTTACCTCTGAAGCCATGCTGTGCATTGCATAGAAGTTTCTCAACCTGCTGGTAAATGGCCTTTTGGAGTATATTTTCAAATACCTTAGCAGGGGAGGACAAGATAGCAATGGGTCTGTATTATCATCATATCATTATCAATATCAACGCGCGCGCTCCCATCAGTACAAGTGAGCCTCTCACACCGGGCGCGTGTCTCATATCATTATCAATATCGACGCGCGCGCTCCCATCAGTACAAGTGAGCCTCTCACACCGGGCGCGTGTCAGCATTGCCATACATCAGGCAATGCAGCCAGCGTAACCTAATTACTTCTGGTAAAATAAGTGTGAAAAACTCAGTGATTAGTCACTGAAACCTCAGTGAACTTGTTCAAAAATAGACTGGGCAAATACCTATTGACACTGTACTGACAAGGACTTAATTAAACATGCATCAGCTAGCTATATGAGCTGCTTTTATATTGGTATTACAAACTAGTTTCTGCACATTTTTCTGGGATAAAAAGGAGCCTTCATATGAATCCAGTCTCAATCTACATAGTACATTGATGCAAAATTTTAGCCTGTCTATTCAGTAGTTTTGGAGTGGAGAAGAAACAAACATCCAAGCTTTTGCATTAATATTATTAGTGTGATGTGATAATAATTTAATTTTAAACTGGTCTTACAGCAACAGCTGCCGTTAAAAGCCATTTGTGAGGATGCAAGTACTCCAACAACTTTTTCCAGTCAAACTTAGAGCTGTCATCTGCCACTTTAGCTCTTCTCTGAATGAGTCTTGAGTTGGGGTTAGCCTTGCATAGCACTGTGCCGCTGTGTAAGAAGCGAGCACCGAACCCTAGACCAACGCCAGCACATATCTTCCAAGGACTACAGATGTTTCTCCCACTCTTGGCACCTTTTTCCGATGCTTCACACACATATCTTTGTATGATCTTGGAGGGTTTGTTCTTTACTATGTTTGAGATCAAGAAGTTAGTTTTTGAACTCAGCAACCTGAAAATAATATTTTACATAATATTACCTACCGATAGCTTCCATTAAAAAAACTTAGGAGGACTAATTTTGTAATTTTGTTCACTCACCTTTGGTGTACTGTTTGACACACAGGAGTTCGAAGTAACTGCCACATTTTACTTATATTATTTTCAGATTACCGGGTGTGTTCATACTAAATATACCCTAAGAATTTACATTTCAGCACTTCATAAACCTAACCTTTTAAAATACAGACCAAAACTAATAGAAAACAAGAATAAGGACGGCACAATACAGCAACAGGGAGGAATACCAAAACTCAAGAAGTACCTACTAAATTAGGTACATTTTTATCTAACGGAGAGTGGAAAAGAGAATTTTGTAATGTTGTTTTCTTGCGTAAAAGGAAAGTTTAAAACTGACTGAAGCGAAAAAGCAACGAAGCAAGTGCGTGTCGAGTTAAGCGCAGTGCAGGTTCCGTAGGGAGAGGGGCCTGTCACCAAATGCGGACAATGGGTTTCATGCGGACTGCACAACATGCAAATTGCAAATTTGCGTTTCACGTAATCAATTACCTACCTACTAGCATTTACCCTCCTACTCCTAATCCAAAGAACTTGCTCGTTCAAAATTGGTAAAATACGATCGGTCAATTATCTTCGAGTACCTATTTGTATTTGTATGGAAGTGTCGGCCATACTAAATATGTACCTAACCTACCTACCTCATGTTTTTTATTCATTTTGCGGTTTTTTTGAGGCAAGAGGGTCCTACATCCGATATCCCAAGTGAATTACCAGCCCAAAAATGCTGTTATTGGAAGCTGCCTTAGGTATAGGTTGGTACATCTCTTATACAAGTTGTCGCCTAGTGCTGAAAATATAATCTTTACGAGTGGATTTTTCTACTCGTGAAACCAGAATATTCAACTAAGTACATATATGACAAAATAATTACACTATAACTTAAAGGCGACCACATGCATTATGTATTTCGATTCGATATATCGAATCGGGATTCCGTGCAGGAAGGATCCTGAATGCATAGGCTACTATGCGGATTTTTAATCAGAGAAGACTTCAAACGAAAAACTACTGTAGTAAGTATGACGTGATATAGATTTATATGGATTTACTGTGTTCGAAATATTGAATAAATATTTCGAAATATTATTTACAAAACGGAATTCTTATTGTAGGTATACATATGTGGCCACCGAGCTTAGACGACAGTGTACCTACAGACAGAATAGGTACAGACGGATTCTGTGTTATATATATTAGTTTCCGTTTGAAACTACCTTGTCGACTACATCTACAGCCTATACCTACGTCCAATGCTGGACGCCGGCCTCCGCCTAATTAGCGCCATAGTGGCTTATAAAATATCATGGGCACACTATCCCCACCATGGGCATGCGTGTTGGGGATCGCAGTCCAGTTGTAAAATTGTCCCCTGTGGATATCCCTTAGTCGCCTCTTACTACCCGCCCGCGGGAAGAGTCGGGGTGGGCGGTGCAAGTTCTAAGCCAGCCAACACGGTGTCGACTACGGAACCCTAAAAATGTTATCAACCTGAGTGACACTGACTGACAGGCAGACCTTTGACAGCCATCCATGAAATTGAAGTTTGTTGAGTTTGACTTCGAACGATCCTTGATTTGTCTTGCATGCATGATTTTAAAAGTTGTTGGCAGCATTCTCGGACACAGGATCATCCTCGGTTCATGGTTGGCAGTCCCACTTCCACAACACAAGGCCTCGACCTCTGCCTCGACGTTTTTGTTTCTGAACGACTGACTGAATGAATGAACATCTCTGGAATGAACCATTCATTCATTCATTCATTTATTTCAAAACTTTTTTATCAAGTTGATGTTGATTTGTTTTTGTTTTGTACCTTTTTTCAAAATTTTGAAACGCGTACATTACCTACGCTACACTCATAGTAGGTAAGCATCGAGCACGTACCTAGGTAAGTTAACGCTTTGACTTACCTACCCAATCGTAGAAAAAAGTACGATCGATGCCTACATAATACCCTGTCATAAAAACATAAAAAGAATAAAAATCAAGTCAGGTAGGTGAACTGAAAGAACACAAAACTTGAAACAAAGTTCGGTGTTTTTAGTTTGTACCTATCCATTAAAACTAAATTCATATAAATGATAGGTAGGTAGGTCTACCTAATTTTGGAACTGATTTACATCAGAGGCCGGCTATACATCTGCCTATCATATTTTCATTTTCTGAACAAAGGCTAAGTAGGCCTACTTAGTACCTATAACTAGGTAGGTCCTTACCTACCTATTAAAGGTATATTTAAGTAGGACTTGGAAATTTTGTAGTGGGTACCAATCCAATGATACATACTATCATACTTATTGTTAACCTTTAGCCTACCAGATAAAAATAAGCAGATATTGTAATTCAGTTGTACATTATTATGATGTCAAGAAAGACTCACTATTGATTAGATAACAGCTAAATAAATGAAGGGAGGTATTTCATAGTTGAAGGTTTTTTTTCAGTAATTGCAGTAATTCATCTATTGCTTGTGAATCAGGTAGATACAGTCAGTTAATGGAACTTAGGAAAACACACAAATCTCTCTGCGCCCACCAAAGGTCCGGTAATGCTGTCATCATCATCAGAAGTCAGCAGCATTATAACAAGTCCTTTCGAAAAAAATATAGGTACTAGGTGACTGATAAACTTAATACAATACTTACATAGATAAATATATTTTTTAACAGCCTTAGCTTCCAGACTAAGAAGACTGGTCTACGTTTTTATAAACTTAAGATCGGTCGCCGGCCGCGACCTAGCTCTCCAAACTTATAAAGCTCTGGAGAATGCAATGGCAGATACAGTATGTTCGTCTGTTATAAGGTGTGTTTTGTCTGCAGAGACAAAACACACCTTATAACAGACGAACGTGCGCAGCACGCTGCTTTGAAAGTTCTACTCTACCTCCCATATAGGCACCCAACTACGATGATGTCTATGATGTAGCTGGTGTCCTGAGCATTAGAAAGCTCTTTATTTTTGAAAGTCTCTGCCGATATCACCGTGAAACTATCCCGCCACCATCTACATAGTCCCGGCGCAAAGTTAAATGTCCCATACCAGGGGCTAAGTCAACATTCGCTCAAAGACAGTACATAGTAGTTGTACCTCACCTTTATAGCTTACTACACATGAAGTACGAAGTAAGAAACACAACTGCGCTCATGAATTTAAAAAATGATTATTTTCTTTTTTTTTAAATTTCATACAGCTCAAGTATAGATGACAGACAGTAAATATTCTATTTTTTATTATTATTTAACTATTTATCTTGTATCCAAAACAATATGTACAATTAAGGTATTATAATTCATATTAAAATTGATTAGTAGCGCTCCGTACAAAATGTTAATGTTTTTTATTTTTAGTTAGAGTAATTTTATACTTTTCTTTGTATGGACACAACCTGTACTACTTTTCCAAAATGGGAGAAGCCACTGGCTCCTGAAACACAGTTTAGCCTATGGATTCATTTTATATATTTGTATTTCTACTTGTGTAATAAATAAATCAATAAAAACAACAAATTTGAAATAAAAATCAACAATAGAATTTAGTTTAAAAAATATTACCTACATTAAAAATATTCAGATAAAAATAAAAAGCAACAACAAAATTTCCAAATTCAAAAAGTAATATGTAGGCACAATAAATAAAGTCAAATATTTAATCTATTTATTATTAAATTATTTATAACTAGCCTAAATTCACACTAAGTTAATGTCTTAACACAGCCAGATATCATCCGTCAATCTCATGCATTCACTAATAAAATCTTTCCATTCATCATCAAATATCTAATAACATGTGGATAGATAGCTAATAGCTTGTTGAGAGAGTTTAGAGTGCGAGGCAGCGGGGAGCGATTATGTAAGTAGGTACCTAGTAGGTAAAGCAGAGATACCCCGTATGTCCTCGATAATGTCTGATATTAAGTATTTATTTATCTTGCACTTACTCATGTGTGTAACGTAACCTATTTCAGGACATCAAAATGGAAAAGCTTGACAACCTGGCAATTAAAAAAAAGGAAATGGATACCGGCATGGCTCAGGTATGTACCAACCAGGGTATTTGCAAATGTCAGCATCAGCATCTGCTGATGATCAGCATTAATTTAAAGATCAGCATCCGCATTGATCGATATTGTTTTTTGTTGTTGATGTACGGGTCGCGACATGACCCGAGGGGGTGAGGCTTATAGCACATTTTTGTTTGCAATGTTTATTTTAACATTGCAGGTAGAAACCTTTACAAGTGCGATTAGTTGTTAAAAAATGGGTAGCAAGCAAATACGTAGGTAGTGGTACTAGTGTGTTTCAGAGAGAGCAGCTAATAATATTTATACCTATTTTTATTTAAATTTGGGGCTGCAGCCTGGAATAACACAAAAGAGAGGCCTCCTCAATAAAAATTAAACATAAAATCCCAAACAAAACGAAATTTTTGAATAATCCTTAGCTCGCTCCGCTAGCCGTAGTTTTTTGCTAAGCTTTCTTTGCTATTTTGCCAAATGCAGTCTCAAAATAATGTTGGTTCGCTCCGCTTCCCTTTGCCTTAGCTTCTTTGTCATTTTGGGCAACAGCCGCTCTAAACCCCAAATTTCTTGCTCATCGTTATAAAATACAAAAAACTAATAATTTTACGTATTTTCATTGTATCTTGAATGCCCAAATAATTGGTGGTTGATGTGGCTGTGCTGTGTTACTAACTATGAGCTAAGACATAAACAACAACAAAGTCTCGCAACACCAAAAGGAAATCATCCGAAAATTGAGAATTTTTTATTCAATGTAATAAAATAAAACCGGCCAAGTGTAAGTCAACTCGCACACAAAAAGTTCCGTAACATCGTAACAAAATTTAATAATTATTCTACTTTTTCTACTTTCGCAAAATAAAAAAGAGAAACCAAGTAAAATTTCTGTTCTTTAAACAGTTTGTTTTAAATAACACAGAAGGAAGGTGCTGCCCATCCTCAAGTAGATGCATCAGTAAGCAAAAAGCCTACATGACGCTGTGTTCTCAGGCGGTCACCCATCTAATTACTCGTCACTCGATTTGCGAGTCCGACACGCACTTGGCCAATATCAGCATCAGCATCCGCTGATGTGTCTAAAAGAAGCATAAGCAGCAACCCTGTTACCAACCGTGTTAAAAATACACTATAAAGGTGGACTTGTGTTCTCCATAAGATCATCAGTCGCTTCGTGTTCACTTTGACATGTAAAATATGTCAAAAACTACAACAAAAATGTAATCATCTGTTAATCTTTATCCGTCTTGTAAAAAAAGAGGAGGTTCTATGTTTTAATTGTGTGTTCGTTTATTTTCCCGTTAATTATCGACCAATTCGGATGATTCTTTTGGAGTTGTATAGATAATGATCCCGAGGTGGTCCCATAATCTTTTTATTCCTGATGGATTAGTATTTACTACAAAAACTTAAAAAACAGATTTAGACTAAGGGATTCATAGTCTTCATAGGTTCTATAGTATTCGTTTTGAATTGGTTTTGAATTTATTCAAAACAATCAAATTATACTAAACATTATCGGTTAGAATTCTTATTTAGTTAGAAGAACACCACCACTCTAAATATTATTTAAAATAATAGGAGTCAGATTATACCTACCTATGTGGCGATCACAATAGGCCTTTCATGGCCGCAGTGACACGAAAGCCACCTAAAGCAAATAAAAAAAAAAAAATACCTACCTAACTAAGTAACTTAATTATAATCATTTTCCTAAAGGAGTATATAAGAAACTACAAAGAGCCCCAATGGCTTGAGCAAGGAACTTTGCATGATACCCAGCCAGATTATATAAAAGGCAGGAACCAAGTTGATGCTTATAAATTAGAACTAACCCAGAAAGATCAATCAGAAAGAATTAATATCGGTAAGAAACTGGCAATGAAAATAGAAGAGAATGCAGAAATGTTTGCCCAGCTAGAGTATCTAGCAAGAGGTACAGATAGCCGAGATGTCAAAGATGGGCATATTAAAATAATCTCTCAGTACTTGAGATGTTGCAATGCACTATGGAATCCCAGCAGTAAGAACTTATTCACTTTTTACAACTTGCAATGTATGTTTACTTATTAGTTTGTTTAAGTCAAATTTTGCGCCCAATTTGAACCACTTCCTCACAATTTACTACTTTAAGATTTTGCATGCTTTATCAGTTCCGATGAAAATACAGTAGAATGTCAGAAAAAACCGGATGCTGCAGCAAGTTTCTTTCATGTTGTCATTTAAATATGTTCAACATACCTACTTAATCAAAGGGTTGTTGAAAGCCCTGGGGTACTCTATTACAAATTATTATGACTTTCAGGTGGACAATACGAGATATTACAAGTAACAGAAAACATGCCTCTTTTTCATTTGGCAGCCATTGCAAGCCATCTCTATAGAAATAAATATAGCGATTATCTTCTAATCACTGTTAACCACCAGAGTATGAAACATATATGCCGATACTTCGTGCACCTTTGCCACGAGGTTGGGTATGTATATGCATACATTTTGCTGATCATCATTATCATCAGCATGCTCAGCCGTTTTGTCCCTCTTACTGATTCACCTAAGGCTTCCTCCATGGTTTCAATTAGTCTTGGTTAAATTTATGGGAATTGTTTAACGAATGAGATTCTCACAGTAAATATTGCAATACATCTGTGAACATTTCAAGTAGGTAGGTAGAGGTACACATAAAAACAGGGATAGATTTTTGAAAAAGCTTGATGTTTACAACATAAAGTACCTACAAGAAACAGGAACAAGTTACACATTCCAAGTTAGAATTTCCAACATAGATTACGAAAGAAGGGCTATTCGCAACTGCGTACGCTTCTATAAAAAGCTTATAATTGATGTACCTACTTCCCTACTCGTAGATTTAAGCAGGACCTGTACAAAACGAAATCTTATCAAGGCCTATTAGCAGTATTAGCTACTCCATAAATGATTACCTATCCGTATTAAAGACGATAATGCTTGGCCAGATGCCGCTCAGGTCCACACCGACAATTCAATGTTGGTTTAGCTATACCTATTATAAATATTGACAGGTAGGTATCTAGAATCGCATAAAATTTAGAGTGTGTGACAGATAATATTAGGTCCTTACATATGAAATTGGCGTTTTTCGTACTGGCCACTTTAATCACAAATTTCTCCTCTTTGGTAAGGAATTCCAAATTCAAATTTGTACAGCTATAGACTCATGTATTTGTGCTTCGATGATCGTCATTCATTTGTTTTTTTTTCTTCTGTTTTTTTCTGTTTGCGTCACTCATTTTACAAAATGGAAAACTTAAAATATCGCATTATTTACGAGTACGAGTTCCGCCGTGGCACTAGTGCTGCGGAAACAACTCGAAGGGTGAATGATGTGTATGGCGGTCGTGTTGCAAAAGAAAACACAGTTCGTTTTTGGTTCCAACGTTTTCTATGTCTAAATGAATGATATTTAAACTTGCTAGTGGTATCTTTTTTATTTCTTCCGCTAATAATAATAAAAAAGATCAATAAACAAAGTAAAACAAGATCCGTCAAGTGCGAGTGTGACTCGCGCGCCGAGGGTTTCGAACGGTTGTCCAGTACCTATACCAATTGTTCTTTATGTAGGTACTAATTAGAGACTTTGCTATTTGATGAATACCAAAAATTAAAGGTCACATTTCAGATGGATCGGTTTGCAAACTTCGGAGTAGGTACGAGTATTAGTGGGTAATAGTAAAATTTTCTAGTTGCATCTAGTTGTTCATTCCTGTAAAATATAGATCCATAAACACTACATACATATAGTGGGGTGGGGGGATGGGTATTTTTTTGACGTTTTCTAAAATATTTCAAAAAGTATAAGACCTACAGAAATTTCAAAAACTGTTTTGATATGTACCAACTGATACCTTTCATTTTATATTGTACCCATCCCACTTGATATTGTAGGTCCCTTTTAAAATTTCGACATCACAATTTGTACTGAAAATTTACATTTTCATTTTTCATTTATTTTTATTTATTTTTCTTTTAATCTGTACAGGCGCACGAAATGTATTATTATTTTAAATTTTACGTTAATTGCTGCTGTAGTTGCTGAGATATTAAAGACGGAAAAAAGGACAGAAAAAGCTATGCCATCATAAGGGTTTCGAAACCGATCTTCGATCTTCGATGCCCTAAAAACAAGTAAAACAGAAGAAAACAGTAACAACTGTTAAAAACTTAAAAAAGCTCTTACAAATGTACTCAATCAAGTTTTGATGGTAGGTGCTTAGACTAGGTAGTGTAAAAGCTATTGGTCTTCGCTCTATTTTTACTCGCTGTTTCCTATTACACAGGTAGTCTATTGTCCTATTCCTAAAAAGTTTGAGGGGGTCTCCCCGTAACCCAGAGTATTCCTAAATTAATAATGGAAATAAATGATGGAAGTGAACTTATCTCTTTTTTATTTCGAATTTGACTATTTGTTTCTATTAGACTATGAGCATACTATGTAAACCTAAAAAAATAAACGCTTTAATTTCTGATTTATGTTATTATTTGTTTCAGATTCAACATTGCAATAACGAAAATGTTCGAAGCAAACCGTAGAAAAGCCATTTCGTTTCCACCAGGTATGTGAACGACACTTAAATATTTGAATTTCGCGTCACTCGCAAAATGTGTAGGTAGGTAAGTAAGTTTACAAAAGTTTATATTAAGTATCGTTTTCTTATTTATTATTATTTATTATTTTTTAGACAAGGGATGTACCGGAGTCGTCACTGAGTGGTCGGACCTGGACTCTGCAGTGGATGCTTTCATTCAGTCATCTCAAACGGTAAGAAACAGTTACCGCACCAATAGGCAATAACGCACCAATCTAAAAACCTATGGCTGCACTAAATCACGTCGCTTCGTTGACTTAAGGTATCTAACCACCCGGTTGAACGTTGTTTTGAACTTTCAGTTGAATGCCTAGGCCGATCGCTACTCGAATACGTTTAGCAATCGGTCTAGGCAGTCAACTGAAAGTTCGACTGTTAACCGCCTAGCCGTAGAGCGGACGGTCTGGTTTAACTATACTATAGTAAAATTAGGCTTCCAATCATTATTATGATACCAGCGACAACCTCAGCTTCACACGTGTAGCAGAGCAGTTCAACAGAAAACTACCTACTTAATTATTAGTTTACGGGGCGCCGCCATAATGAAAAATCATATTATTTCAGTTGATGTACACAAAACCTAATTGAATTGAATACCTAGTTACATTAAATTATAAACCTTTCCACTGAATCGCTCCGTCAATAGGTGAAATGAAAACCGTATGGAAATCCGTTGCGTGGCTTAGGAGTTGTGGTCAAACTAAACAGTCACAGACGACAATGTTGTATAGTAAGTAGTACGTAGGTATAGATATGTTTAAAAGTACAGCGAAGCAATTCTTTTGTACAGGCTCCTTGGCGACTCGAGCAGATATACGTTCAAGAAAGCGTATTTGAAGATTTCAAAAACGCTCTGATGGCACGCGCGCCTCAGTCCGCCGACAGTATCGTTGCTGGCGACAAGACTTTTCTATTTGAATGGCTGGAGAAGGCATCAGGTATTCCCGTCGACGCGTATAGAACTACGAAGGAACTTCTCTCTCTGCTGAGAACTCCGTTCCTGAGCCTCTGGGCCGCGGACTCGGCGCTTTCTGGCGAAGTAGCGCTAAACTGTACCGCTTCCACGGTCTGGGTCAATGACTATGCCTGTTTCGATGGACCGCCGCGCGCGGCCCTCTCGGTAATCAACTCCCCATATGGTGATTGGACAAATATACTTGATGTTGACGAGGCATCGAACATAAGGCTCTGGTCGGAAATGAAATCGTCTCAGCGGTTGGAAGTAATTATATCCGCGGTGGAGGCGAGTGATGTTGAATGTGTCCGTGCTCTGCTCCCCGCGTTAACTCAGCACTGGCGGTCGGATGACTTCGTACATGTTACAGAGAGCTCTGTTTGCCTCGGCATACAACAACAGATGGGAGTAATGTTCAGCGATCTCCTATGTGAAACTCAGTTATTGATTGCCATCAGAGCTTTGGTCAACGGTAATGCAATTTTTGTTCGCGAGGTGTTAACGGTTGAACCTTTTGTAAAAGAACTATTTAAGCGCGGTGTACCCATTGACCATAATGAGATGCCCAAAAATATTCTTTATCCGCCGGTTATGGAGAAGCTAAAAGTGATCCGTACAAATCACGGTACAATATTTGCAAATTGAGAGATTATACAATTTAGGACATTCATACTAAAAGCATTTATAATGGGATATAACTATTTGTGGTATTTTGAATTTACGCAATAATTGAAGTCATTTCAAGCGATGAGATTGTATAAATGCGGCTGTTATAAATGTATGTTTTTCTACGAAAATTGTATACATATTATTTAAGTACACACACACTAGCCCATTTGGTCTACTTTGTAAAACGATTTTACGAAGTTGACGGATGATCGCAAGAAACGACTGACGACCAATCCGTTCTTTCGAATACGCTACCAGTTCAGTGTTCAGTCAGTGTAGCCAGATCGAACTTGACCTGATGAAAAAACACTGGCCAATCCACCCTACTGTCAAACAGATTATTTATTAAAGCTTTGAGTAAGATTCAAAATTTTCTGTAGTTTCTGCTTTCACATTAGTATGTGATACATAAGAAGTAGGCCACTGGTAAACAGATAAACATTTTATTTATAATTTATCAAATTAAACAGGGTGTAATAAGGTAATTAACACTTTATGTATAGACGCGTCCGAAGCAACTTGGCGGTAAGGTGTTTGGTGTGTGAGATCCATCACACGAAACTTCTTAATCCGTGTTTCAAATACTATTTCTACATAGAATATAATGAGCAATGTAATTACATCCGAAGCTAACTGAAGTAAAATACATAGGTTATTGAATTGTTTGTAGGATCATTGTATAAGTCTCAGCCAGTTTTCTACCTGAGGATGCTGCAGTTGTAGTTCATTCACAACACTGACCCCCAATATAGACAATTAAACATGTTATTGGAGATCAGTGATGCACAATATTTACACACACGCTACCTATAAGTTCTAGTAGGTAGCAAAGAGGTTAACTCGGCAGATTTCGCCGTAACAGATCCTGAAAAAAAATTTCGTCTACCACATGTTTTGCTAAGTAGGTAGGTACTTATAAAAACATGTGGTAGGCAGACTTTTTTTTCATTTGTAGGTACAACTTTACACTACATATCAACGTACAACTCTATCGTGGGTGGGATTTTATTTTAGTTATGATATAGTTTTTGCTATGAGAACTTTGATGCAAAGGGCCAGCTGTTCTAAACAAGTGGTTATTATGCCATTAAAAGTTAGTGTGTGCGGCTCATGCATTATTATTTTCTGATTTGTGTTTTTCTCTTTAGTTTGTCTTAAGTATAAATCTGTGTGTATAAATCACTTATGTATCGTTGTTGAAATGGTAAGCTTAGCGATAATGTTGCTGTTGTTAGCTTAGAAGTAGAAAAAAATAGCGTCTTAAAGCTTTTAAAAGACGAAGTTTTTTGAAAGACGACCGATGTGGCGCGGCGGGCGAAGGTCCGCCTGCGACGCAGAAGGTTGCGGGTTCGATTCCCGCCTTGGGACAAATGTTTGTACGATCTGCAAATATTTGTTCCGGGTGTTCTGGGTATTTTCTATATATAATAAAAAATATCTATCTATGTTATGTATTGTATTAAGTTTATCAGTCATCTAGTACCCATAACACAAGCTCTGCTTACTTTGGGGCTAGATGATGCTGTGTGGATTATCCAGCATTATTTATTTATTTTATTTATTTTAGTGTTGGTAGGTGTAAGTATAAATCTTTATTTTTGGTACTTTTTATACACTTTTATACTGTTACCTTAGAAATAAGAATTTTAATATATTCTTAATAAAACGCATTGTTATCGATGCAATTTATATCAATGGTTTATATTTTATTAACTTACCACCTCACCTAACATAATAATATCTACCTACTAATGGAACCACCATTACGTCACCGTTATCACTTAATTAGGACCACCGACCAAAGGACCATTTTAATATTTTACACTAACAGCCGAATTCAAGAACAATACATAATTAAGTAAGTTAGCAAGCAATACTGTGCTAAGTAAGGCATTTCTCTCTGCGTTCGTTATGGTAGGCCATTTAATTCCAAACAACACTCAAGCGACACTACTATGAGAACGCACTGCGTCGATTACAAAAAAATATCAAATATCAAAGTGCTTTATTTCTTATAGACCTTACAGGACTCTTGGACACGTCACAAAATTCAAATTGCTTAAGTAAAACTAGAAAATAAAGTGATCACTTTGATTTTTGCTCACTTCAATATTTTTAAGGTAAAGTGAAGAAGAGAACAAGAAACCTTTAGTACCTTGTTAGGTTGTTAGTTTTCGAGTTGGAGAAAACTTGTCCCAAGCTTTTTTATCCTCTAGATATTCTGATATTTTGTAGTAAGCCTTTTTACAAAGGGTATGTTTGACAATTTATTTGAATTTACCTATTTATTGATAATTTATTCAACTCATTTGCATTTGGTATTTTATTAGTTTTGGTTTCATTAAACAAAAGGTTATTGACACTAAACCAATGGACTATTTTTGAGATTGCATTATTCACATCGTCGAAATTAGTGTTTTGCGTTTCATTTTAAAAATTAATGAAGTATCATCAGCAAACAATACGATCTCGTGGTTATCCTTTACAAAATGAGGCAGGTCGTTAATATAAACTAAAAATAGGAAAGGACCGAGGACAGAACCCTGTGGTACACCCATTGTAACTACAGACCCCGAAGACCGTTTCCCATTAATGTCAACTCTGTATCCTATCACTCAAGTAAGATGTAAGAAGATCCAAATAGATATCTCTTATTCCATAGTAATGTAGTTTCCTGATTAATGTTTCATGGTGTACGCAATCGAATGCTTTTGACAAGTCGCAAAAAACACCTACAGCATCTTGCGACTTCTCCCAAGCATCAAAAAATATGCGATACTAACTCAACACCGGCATCAGTAGTTGACCTGCCGCGAGTAAACCCGAATTGTTTACTATGTAGCAGGTCAATGAAATGTCTAAGCAATTGATGTAAAATAAGTTTTTCAAAAACTTTGCTGAATGTAGGCAGTACTGATATTGGTCTAAAATTAGTGGGGTCAGACCTAGTACCTGATTTAAACAATGGGATTATTTTACTACATTTCATTATATCAGAAAATACGCCACTATCAATAGATTCATTGAATATAAAAGCTAGATCTGGTGCAATAGTATCAATTAATGGTTTAATAATTCTAACGGAAATGCCCCAGAGATCTGCAGTTTTCTTTATATTTAATTTTGTTTATTTCCTCTACACAATAGGTTTACTTAAAATGAAGTTATCATAAGCACAGAGATCTATATTTAAACCTGTATTGTGAGAGGCTGGAGCTTGCTATAGGTTTTAGAAAAACCTGAAACTGCAAGTCTCCAGAGGCCCCACTCCACGGATCACAATTTAAAAGTTTACAGGCTTTTTTAATATCATTTTCATCGTCATGGTTGATTTTAAGTTTATTTTCGCATTTAGGTACATTTTCTAGAAGTAGTGACTCAGCGATTACTTGAGAAGAGTTTACTTTGTAGTAGAGATTGGAATGTCAGTAAAAAGTTTTCAAATGCTTGGGCTCCTTCAACGTCATTTTTGATTGAGCAATCATTCATCTTTAAATTGTAATCATTATCGTAGGTACTGCCCTTTCCAGTCTCACTTTTTAATATTTTCCGCGTTGATTTTATTACATTTTCACTATTTCTAATTTTCGACCTAATATAATTTGATTTTGCTATACCTATGACAAACTTTTCTAAACATTTTTGAGTAGTTTTTTCTTATTCTTTGAACTCCTGGCTAAAATTGTAGGTAGGTACTGTCTTTCACGTTATAGTTCATACAACGTTTGTCTACTCTTACGTATACCTACTGATGCCCACTCACTAAAGTTAAGTTTTTCTGAGACCATGATCGATTTGGATGTGAATATTGAATTAAACGCATTGGTGAATTTATTACAAAAACTACAATAGGTACGTCTCATTTGGGTTGTTATGTGAGTAATTAGGTGATGGTATAGAATCCCAATCCAATTTCAACCGTTTAAGTCGACTTGTGGCCACAGGCGGCGCGGCGGCGCGGCACATCGTCAAACGTCAATCTAGCCGGGGTAGAGGACGAAGGCGGCGGTATTGGTCTCTAAACAGCAGTGTTCATATTGGCAAAATAGAGATGAGGCTTATTAAGTAACCTACCCATTACCGTACCTGTACTATACCCAGCAGTGGGCGCTCACAGCCTCAAATATATAGGTACCTATACACTAGCCAAACTCGATGTAGAATGTATGTAAACAAACCACGATACAAATAACTAAAACTCACTTGCTTGGCACTGAGTTTCAGATATAATAAGCAATATTTATTGAAGGAAGGATCTCAAATCGACATGTAGGTACCTATATAATGTAAATCCATACTAAGTAATTACCTATAAATTCAAAAGTAACTCTTGTCTGTCTGTCTGTTACATTTTCACGCCTACACGGCTGAACGGATGTCAGTGAAATTTGGCAGGGAGGCAGATGGTATCCCGGGGACGGACCTAGCCTATTTTTTATCCCGGAAAAAAACGCGCGAAGCCGCGGGCAGCAGCTACTTGTGTATAAAAAGACGCGGCAGCAGAGTTAATTTTAGGTTAATATAGGTGGTTTGTTTACAAACATTCTACATCGAGTTTGGCTAGTGCATAGACATAAATTATAATGGTCTTAAGTAGGTGGGTACCTACTATGTACCTTCAATCAGACTTTTAACCTCATAATAATTTGAGGAACAATTAAGTTTTCCTTTCAAGTAACACTCGCACCTTTGTGGCGGTCCTACTGCGTGCTATTTAGCTTAAGCGTTTAATAGAGAGTAACCTCAAAGAAAATGCGCTTACACAATTACATCTACGTACCTATGTAGTGTGTGGGACTCGGGGGCGCTGAGTCAGACGTCAGGGCTGGGGCTTGATCTTATCGAGGTTTTTATTCTAGGCCGTTTAAATAGGTACATAGACAATATCTGGTTTAGCATTTCGGTACCTACAAAATTAGTTAGTGGAAAAATGTTTGGGTAGGTATAGTATTGACCTTAGACCTGTTTATTAATTTTGTATTATTCGGTGGCACCAGTAGAACGTCCCCCCGCGATATTGCGCGCTAAACTGACTAACATCCTATACAGGATGTTATTGTAGACACCGTTGTCACATAAACCACGAATGTTTAACCCTAAAATATAATGATACAAGACATTAAAAATAATAATCAATTACAATTAGCTTCGATGGATTTTCATAATTCATTTCTTCGCTATCGTAAGTGATCTCATCAAATCTCATGGACACCGTAATACCTAGCCCCGCGCTGTCGCCGCGCCGCACAGTGGATCGAAAAAGCCCTTCCTATAGACATAGAACTTTTTTTTCTATACATGATTTTTCTTATTGGAAACCAAGACAGAATCTTATTAGAAGCCCAAACTATATCATATTTTATGAACCTAGGTGATAATGACGCAGAAAAGATTTTTTTAACTTTAATTTGTATGGAGAAAAACATGAAAATAGATATTTTTCGGCTCTCGTGCGAGTGCCCGTTATTTCCTCCGGCATAAATAATGTTCCTATTTTTTACTATCTTTTGACATTTAGCACATATGGGGCACTCGATGGACTTCAGGTGAAAAAAAATTAAATATATTTTTAAATTTTCATTTTGCATTTTATTCATTATACAAGGTACATTACGACCTAAAAATAATATTTCAACTCACCTAATTATTGTTACAGTTTTAATGCAATATTTCACCAGCCATACTTTATAATTTTACCTGATAATTCCATATTATATGGTGGTTTTATGATATTTAGCCGTTAAAGACGATACCTATTGTATATTTTTTTGTTAAATTTACAAGGGGCCATTAAGTTAGGTACTCGACCTTATCATTGTTACAAAATTTACTGCAGAGGTACTTATCTTGAACTACCTGCTAACCCGTCACTTATGATTGTATTATTATTCTAAGAATTCCTTAGAATAATAAATTTTACTTTTGCTTTGTTATTAAAAATGGATGTTATTTAAGTAGGTACTTACCTAATTAACAATTTGTCATTGTCTTGTTTTTTCTAGTAGTCGTTAGCCGGTATGAAGTAAGTATAAATATGGAGGGTTCTGAATATTTTTTTAGTTATATTAAAACTTACTACGTAAAACATCTGTGAAATTTCGAGTTAAAAATGGAAAAGCATAGTGTGGTGACCAATCTGGATCTATTTGTGATTCTAAAACAGTCTGGCAAGCTTGGAAACTATTTAAAACTGTTAGAAAGTGTTAAATTTCAGTTGAATTTGAGTTTATCTGAAGAAGATACAGACACTCTCCAAGAATTCTGTCGAAGGTTTAGTCAGTCTGTGATAAAAAGATGGAAATCTGCAAAATGTAACACAGAAACTTTCAAAAAACACTATACAGATTGGTTGGAGCAGAATATCGAGTGGCCAACTTGTGTACGTGAAAATATACGACCACAACAGCTAAATACTGCAATTCAAGAAACAAGTGAAGCTGGCGAATTGTTTTTACCCTCTCCGAGTACATCAACTGTTGGAACATCAACGAAAACGGCTCCCAGTCCGCGCAAACCTTTCACAGAACTTGGAACAAAACAAAAGGTACGAAGGATTGAAAATTATAATTATAAAGGCCGAGAAAGTTCAGAATTGGCCTTTGCTTTAATTGCTAATATGAAAAATGAGGGTAAAGATATTTTGGCAGCAGCCATAGATCATATTCTAAAGAATCCAAAAGAGGCGGAAAAAATCGTGGAACAAGCAAATGAAAAAAATAAATGTGTTTTCACCCCTACCAAAGCGCTCGGCTTATTACTGTCACTTAAACTATCAAAGTGGCAGTATATAACGTTGAGAGAATCTGCCATTCAAGAAGGCATTACAAATTTGTATCCATCATATTACAAAGTGCAGCAAGCCAAGATGGATTGCTTTCCTCCGAAAGACGCAATCACTGTTACAGATACAATGGCCAAAGTAGCTCTTCAAGCACTCCTTGACATAACTGTTAAAAGAATAATAAAAAGTTTACCTGACGAGATTACAAACCAATCAATGATATTAATATCGAAATGGGGATTTGATGGTGCCTCAAGTCAGAGCACATTAATTCATTGATCCAGAAGACACAGATTCTGACACAGATGCTGATATGGATGTGTCTTTTAATAAGTTCTAATTGTTTTACAGAAACTTTGTAACTTAAATGTAGGCACATAATACGTGTTTTTTAAATAATTATTGTGTATGATAACTTGTAGTATAGAAAAATTTGCCTTGTGTCTAAAAAAATAGTAATATTTATTTCGTGTGAATTGTTTAATCGCCTTTGTAGTTTGTAATTATTATTCTTTTCTTTTTAAAAATAATGACTGTATTTGATAATTATGCTTTTACTTTAACTAAATATAAAAATTTAATATATTTTCATTATTATGATAGGTGAAATATTACATTAAAATTGTAACAATAATAGGTGAGTTGAAATATTATTTATAGGTCGTAATGTACCTTGTTTAATGAATAAAATGCAAAAAGAAAATTTAAAAATATATTTAATTTTTTTTCACCTGAAGTCCATCGAGTGCCCCATATGTGCTATATGTCAAAAGATAGTAAAAAATAGGAACATTATTTATGCCGGAGGAAATAACGGGCACTCGCACGAGAGCCGAAAAATATCGATTTTCATGTTTTTCTCCATACAAATTAAAGTTCAAAAAATCTTTTCTGCGTCATTATCACCTAGGTTCATAAAATATGATATAGTTTGGGCTTCTAATAAGATTCTGTCTTGGTTTCCAATAAGAAAAAGCATGTTTAGAAAAAAAAAGTTCTATGTCTATAGGAAGGGCTTTTTCGATCCACTGTGCGCCGCGCCGCTGCCCGCCTGTCGCCGCGCGGCTGGCGGCCTAGGTGTTGAAACCACTCTGATCGTAGATACTAGGTACATAACTTGTGATAGAACTTTCCCTTTTACGTTTCCTGGCTTAGGACAGCCAAAAAAAGGCTACTCTAGCACATGTGCCAGTTAAGAAAAAAAATTTTAAGACAAGTAAAGTTAACAAAACTAATCAAAAAAGTAAGTAGGTAGGTAGGTTAAAGTTGGTATATTTAGCGTATTTGAAACTTCATTATCATTCAGTTTTTATGTACAATTCAATTAAAATGTACAGTTTTGCTGCTGAAATGCTTTTATGATATAGGTATGAGATTTTTTTTCAACAATAAATAAAGAAGAAGGTCTTACTTAATTATGTTTCATCGGTTTTGGATTCCAGTCCAAAACCGATGAAACTTAATTATACTAAACCTCTGGTTTTAAGAACAACGGTGTTCACACAAACATTCTGTATAGTTATTCTGTGATTTCACGTAGGTACCTACAGCAAGGGATCAAGGGAAGGGGGAATTATTATTTGGGTACCTACTTAGTAGTGTAGGTATTATATTACCTACTTATCAGTGGGTTAGTGTTCAAAACTGGGCGCGCGTAGAAATCTTTCGTACCTACGTACTTATGCTACGCCGCCCGCCGTTCCCTTTCCCTCATGCATGACAATAAGTGTGTTTATTGTCATGCATGAGGGAAAGGGAACGGGTAAATAAAACTGAGATACATATATTTAAATAAAGGACAAAATCACCAACACAATGGGGAAATCCGCAACTATTTACATTTCCAGAGATTGGACCATCATAAGCGTTTTAAGATTTTTTACACCAGTGTAGGTAGAGGTACCTAGACTCGAAGTGTAGGTCAGTGCCTTCATATCACTTACTTACATAATGAATACCTTTCTATATAAAAGATGACCTAGATAGGTAATTAATATTGTTTTATCGATAAAACTACCGGCTACAGTTCAGCGTACCCCTGCACTAGAGATCGTCTCGTGGCCTCTGTAGAAGCTCTCCAATATTCGCTTTGTTACAGCGCAGCGCAGCTCGGAACCTGTAATGTTGCTGTTTTATAAATGCAAGAGTATTTTTAATGTCCCAAAAGTTTCACGATCGTACTGTCTTAGATCTTAGTTGTTGTTGTTGTTGTTCTTCTTAATCTTGTTTAGTCTAATGATCTTAATTAAATGCATATTATTTAAATGCATATTATTTTACATTTATTACCTATTGTAATTTGAGTAGGAACTGCGTTACAGCGTATAGCCCAGACTGGAGATGCAGTGCGGAGATGTCCGAAGCGGAGACGAGATGGGACGTTTTTCAGCGAGGGTGTCTCCACTGAAGCTGTGCGGATGTGTATTTACTTACCGTCTTAGGGCCGGACTCCACCAAAGCGGAGACGAGCGGAGAAAATAGGTATGTATTTTAAACAAACCAATAGACCGTCGTTATTCACACATCTTGTCTCTGCTCAGCTTCGGTGGATACCAGGGAGGTGGGAGCTGTATCGTATCTGCATGCCTGTTGGTACAGCTTATTATACAACGTGATTAATGTTTTATTCCATGTTTCACTATTGTACCTACTTAGCTTAATTTTTTCATTTATTGTTTTTTCTTGTGTGTCCTTTTTATTATAATTTGTGAACTTTTCAAGGGTGGCATGTTCAAATAATTGAACAAACACTAAATAAATGACTAAAAAAAATATATGCGAAGAAAACAAAGAAAGATCGTTGTGAGATGTGCCTCGCAAGCTGGCGACGTCATGCAGCGGAGACGAGAAAAGATGTGAGCGGCGTGCAGAGAGCGGCGCCGCCAGTGCGTTCCTCTCGACAAACATCCGCCGCTCGCCGCACGCAGCTCAGTTCCACTCTACTCAGTACGCATCTCCGCACAGCTTCAGTGGAGACACCCTCGCTGAAAAACGTCCCATCTCGTCTCCGCTTCGGACATCTCCGCACTGCATCTCCAGTCTGGGCTATACGCTGTAACGCAGTTCCTACTCAAATTACAATAGGTAATAAATGTAAATGAAGTCTATAAATTTGTCTATTGCCTGTTTATTGGGTACTGAACTTAATAGGTATCTAGGTAGGTAGGCATGTGCACATAGCTACCTATGAACTCGCATGGTAATGCTGTGGGAGTCTGACGTAGTAGGTACCTACGTAATCCCCAATGTGCGCGCGGTCTTATCGCCTTCTTACAGATTAAAATCTTTAAATATCACAGATGCCTTATAACTATAAGTAAATTGCGTGTAACATAAATATGCATTAGTTTAGTTTTCAACGCGGCAGGGATTGTAGTAGAAGAACCACAGATATCAAAAACTGGTAGAACACATTTGTATCTCTTTGTACCGTACCTACCTAGTACTTACCTATAATAACTTTTGACCTGTTTATTTTTATACCATAAGGGGGGTAACGGTGTTGATTACATTTAAAGAGCAACACTTAGAATAATATACATTTAATTAGATTAAGAGTGTAAATGTTTGTTACTCCGAATAGATAAAAACTAAAAAAAACAAGATCCGTCAAGTGCGAGTGTGACACGCGCGTCGAGGGTTTCGAACGGTTGTCAAGTACATATATGTATTATAGGTACTGGTTAGAGACTTTCCTATTTGATGAATACCAAAAAATTAAAGGTAGGTACCTACATTTCAGATGTATCGGTTTGCAACTTCGGAGTACAGAGGTTATAGTCAAATTTTCGAGTTTATTCAAAATATTTCAAAAAGTATGAAAACTACAGAAATTTCAAAAACTGTTTTGAGATGTACAAACCGATACCTTTCATTTGATACCCACTCGGTGAGGTAGCCCCTCTTTTGAAAATGATTCCCCCCTTTTTGTAAATTTTTTAAAGGTTGTCTATTTACAGACTTCTCTATATTTTTCCTGTAAAATATAGATCCATATCTTCAAATCGCTCTGCAAACTTCGGAGATAGGGGAGGGGAATGGATAATTTTTCAACTTTTTTCAAAATATTAAAAAAATTATGAAGCCTACAGAAATTTCAAAATCCGTTTTGAAATGTACAAATTGATACCTTTCATTTGATACCCCCCTTGACATTGTAGGTCTCTTTTAAAATTTCGACATCGCAATTTGGAGTGAAAATTTTAATTTTAATTTTAATTTTTTTTTTTTTTTTTTTTTTATCTATACAGGCGCACGAAATGTATTATTATTTTAAATTTCTCGTTATTTGTTGCTGTAGTTGCTGAGATATTAAAGACGGAAAAAAGGACATAAAAAGTGATGCCATAAGGGTTTCGAAACTGATCTCCGATCTTCGAAACCCTAAAAACTAAAACTAAAATAGCGTACCTATTTTAGTTTTAGTTTTTAGGGTTTAAAAAGGCTTAAACAGAGCATAAGACAGGTAAGAGCACGGATGCTCTTCTGGAAATAGGACGTCCAGTCCATATAATAGAGCAGCTTTGATCACTTAGAATACCCGGTGAGCAATGCAGCGAATAGAAGCTAGTTCTGTTACAACAAAATAGCGACCTAACTTTTTATTATCGAAATCAATCGCGTAGGGTGGGTAGGGGTGAAAATGACCACCAATATCAAGCCCCAAGATTGGACGGCTGACGGCTTAGTTGCTAATGAACTAAAGCCGTAGATCCGTAGATAGTTAGTACCGACGACAATTAATAATGATTAAATTATATTTTGCTATTTTATCATGACAATGTGTTTTTTATGAGTCTTAAATCTTTTCTTTAACTGTGTGCACAAAGCTAGTGAATTACCTACTCTTTTTAGTTTCTTTTTATTTCATTGTTTTGATATACATAGGTTCTATGTCAACACCGTTGTCAATGTATTTTCTTAAAATTTTTGTTTTTGTTTCTACGTAACGCCTCAGTCGGAACCATGCAGCGTTGGTTGAACAGAAATACAACCAACTCATGCTGAGACAGAGACCGTTCGTAACTCTAGCAAACTGTCATCTATCTATGTTCTTTTATTTTAAATTGTATGTGTATGAGTTACAAATAAACTTTTCTATTTTCTATTTTTATTTTAAATTGGTTGAAATCAGCTTTTTTAAACAGCGATTAAAAAAAATGTTATAAATTCGACGTGTATTTTCCAAACGGATGAGTCGATTCAAAATACTGAACGAATCAGGCTTATACTTTGCAATTTTTATCTCGGAAAAACGTGCGAAGCAGCGGACCTACCTTGTATAGGTTAATATTTTATTTGTTCATGCTATAGTATAATACCATACACAACAGAATAATAAAGATTCCTCAAGAACTATCAACAATTCGTGTCCAAGCCATGTCTTCCCCGAGGAGTAGAGTAGGTAGGCCCTTGCTTATAGACCCCAGGAGGGGTTTCTACATCAGTGCGTGTCCTGAGCGATAGCGTGTAGCACAAGCGGAATCCGCGGCGGGGCGCCTCCATTAAATACTCGATTTTTTTGAATTTGCCCAGAGTGCGAACGAGAGCGTGCGATAGACATCCGCGTATTCACGTAGGTCAATATTCCAGCACAAATCAAATAGCTTACCAGTGCCAACCCATTTTTTAGAGTTCCGTACCTCAAAAGGAAAAAAGAAACCCTTATAGGATCAGTTTGCTGTCACATCAAATACTCAAGTCCGTAACCTCTTGCAGCCGTGATATAAATAAAACTTCTAAGTAAGGCGCAAAACTAAATGTCCCATACCAGGGGCCTAATCAACATTTGCCCAAAGACTGTACATGGCAGTTGTACCTCACCTTTATAACTTACTAAACACAAAGTACGAAGTAAGAAATACAACTGCTCATGAATTTAAATATTGCACACAGACATGGTTGAAAGACTTTGATTACGAAGATATCGAAGACATGCTAAGAAATCATCGCCTCTAGAAGATATCGAAGACATGCTAATAAATCTTCGCCTCTAGAAGATATCGAAGACATTCTAATAAATCTTCGCCTCTAGAAGATATCGAAGACATGCTAATAAATCTTCACCTCTAGAAGATATCGAAGACATGCTAAGAAATCTTCGCCTCTAGAATTTTTATTGATTTCTTGTTTTATATTATAAGTATTTGTTTGCATTTAAGGTTTTCTTTTTAGTAGGGATCGAACAAAATTTCATACAGCTTAAGTATAGATGACAGACAGCAAAACATATTTTATTTCTTATTATTATTTTACTATCTATTATCTTGTATCTAAAACAATATATTCAATTAAGGTATTATATTCTTATTTAAATGTTTGATTAGTAGCGCTCCGTAAAAATTTTATTGTTTTTTTATTTTTAGTTAGAGTAACTTTATACTTTTCTTTGTATGGACACAACCTGTACTTTTCCAAAATGGGAGAAGCCACTGGCTCCTGAAACACAGTTTATAACTAGTTCGGGAGCCTATGGATTCATTTTATATATTTGTAATTCTTCTAGTGTCAAAAAATAGCTTTTATTAAAAAAAAAAGTCAACGCTATCAAAAGTCGTTTATGTCCGAATATTTTGAAATTTCCAAGGTGCATGCACACAAAACCAATAAGCTACTTCCCGTAGACCTACAATCATGAAATTTGGCAAAAAGCAAGGCTAAAAAAGCAAGGAAATTTGGCTAGATGAAAGCTCTTATAGCACAAAGAAAGGAAAAACACGATAACCGTAAATTTGTATTTAATTAAAAAAAAAACTGAATGTCGCCATGGACCAAAATCTATAGTCAACGGGACGTACCGTCCCGTTGACCTAGAATTATGATATTTGGCAAGAAACAAGGTCTTATAATTATACGGAGCCCTCGGTGCGCGAGTTCGAATCGCACTTGACGTTTTATTTTTTTCACACGCGTTTTTCCGAGATAAAAAGTAGCCTTTGTCCTTCGCCGGGATACCATCTAGGTATAAGACATCTCCATTCCATATTTCATTTGGTACGATCCGTTCAGCCGTTGAAGCTTCAGGTAATTCATAAATAAATAATTGATACTTAACGTTACATTGCGGAAATCCATTGCAAACTATTAGTAGGTAAGTATATTATCTAGTAGTTTAAGTGGGGGTGTTGCGGGCAACACTTCACTTTACGCAGGAGCTGAGAGGCAACATCACGGACAGGACTCTGGATTTTTTCATTGTGTAGTTCGTGTGGTTTTTCCTTCTAATTTCTACAATTAAGTTGTGTGCGTGCTTGAAGTTGGAGGGTAAGAGACTTGGCAATATTATATTGAGTAACTCTGTTTTTTACATTCACTGATTGCATGACATGTCAATTTGTGGGAGGGAGGGCGGTGCGAGCGAATTGCATTATGTTGAATCTCATCAGAGAAGGTTTTGCGCGGAATTGTTACTAAATATTTTATATCCTAATAAGTAATTTACTGTTTGTGAATCAGGTAAGTACATACAGTCAGTTATTTAGTCTTGAAAAGGTACTTATTCATGTTGAGATAATTCCTTCAATAAATAATACTAGACCTTTTTACTAAAAATACTGTTTTGTCACAGTTTCGTCTGAAACTTGCATGTGCATTGTAGTGTTTTTGTTGTAGATATTTAACTATTGTTGTATCATGCATTTGGCTGGAGTACCTATGTATCTACCTACGCTCCGCAATCCGATTACGTGACGCGCCGCCGCCGTCACTCAGGACACGCACCTACGGGGGAAGGGTAGGGGAGGGCTGACATTAGCGCGTGTCGCGGGACAGCAATAAGGCGATGGCCGGCGGCTCATTTAATCACGCGAAGGAATCTGCGGGGATAAGAAGGACCACTGTTCCCTGCCAGTGTGGAGTAGGACTCTTGCGGTTCTGTTGCATGTTCCAGATATATACGCAGTCATGACGAGGCTCTGAATAATATTTTTTTATTCATTCTAACACAGTTTGTAATAATGAAAAATAAATAAAGAGGATTAATTGTTATTCATTCTTCTCACTATTTGAGTTTCAATAGGATGGAGCCACCGGCTCACTACGGCCAGGAAGGCAATTCTCGCAATTTATCACTCGATTAATATAGCTAGAACTTTCAAATTTGACAGTTCTTGACATATTTATTGACTGATATATTGCGAGAATTGCCTTCCAGGTCTCCTCGAAGCTTTTGCTCAATAACACCCTTGGGGCCATGCCATAGCCGAGATCAACCGATTCGACACAACTGGATGTTTTTGATAGGGCTAGACCTCCAAATAATATATTGATGGGGCTATATCAAAGGTTAAGTTTAACAATGATTTATGAATTCGCGATCTGTTGTGGACCAATAAGAACACACGCGCCGCAGTGCACAGTGCACGCGGCGCATGATTTCTTACACACTTTAAACTGAGTTTACGCGCGTTGGGCAAAAAACGAAGCATTGAGCTTCGTTTGGCCAAAGAGAATTTATCAATGTTAATGACTTTGAACCGCATTAGAGAAACCACTACTGCAAGGCGTATTTCAGTAAGTATTAATTGTACGGTATCGCTGTCATGACCATCTGCGGTCAAAAGCATACGACAGCATTTCTTTCGAAAAAAACCCGGAAAGTCTTTCTCTATACTTTGTTCGCCTCCAGCTGACAAAAGGCGAGCGGACTCGCACTTATTGGACAAGTCAATAATGTACGGACGGACACGACAACATACTTCTATATAGATGGTCGGAGTGGAGCAATAAACGATGTTAACGATAATGTTGGCTTGTGGACTGATTTGGGTTTTAGCAAATCTATTTATTCGACTAATCTTAACCAATTTGACTAATAACTTACTAATACTCTTAATATCCACTATTGTCCAGCATCACGTATTTTATAATACGGGTTTAGAAAAAAAATAAAGCTAAAGGAGTCTACACACCAATGTAGCCAACGCCGGCGCGTTGACCGGACCGACGACAGACCCTATTTTATCGAACCTGCGCTGCTAGTCTCTAACCACTAGGCCCAACTATTTAGGTACTAGGAGAAGAAGTTATCCAAAACGACGTTACGTTCCATTTTATTGACCAGCAAACAGTATTGTCTGCGCCAGGGGCCACAGATCATGCATCAGTTATGTGCGTGTGAGGGCACGCACGCATCTGTACCAGCTACCCATGATCTGTGGGTACCCATACCTAAGGGTTTTAGTGATGTGCCTCTTGTATACTTATGTATTATTTATTCAAGAATCAAAAACTCTTTATTTCCTTTAATACAATAACAACTCTAGGTATTACTTAGAAAAGGTCAAATTCTTATAATAATAAATAGAGTAAGTATACTATGGTGAACTAAGCGGATACGAGAAAATTGTTCCACTCATTTCGCTCTTGGACTGATCGCACCCAGAGCCCTGAGTTCGGTTTGACGACCGTATCGAGACGTCATCGTGACGTCTCATTTTGTATTGGATTTGCGTCGTTGCATTTCCGCACAATAGAGGCGCTGTACGAAATCACCTCAGAATAAAACGTCAAGTACGAGTCCGACTCGCACACCAAGGTTTCGGTAAGACCTTGTTTCTTGCCAAATTTTATAATTCTAGGACTGTTGTCCTAGAATTATAAAATTTGGCATATAGATTCTATATAGATTATAGTTTAAAGATTTTGGTCCATAGGTAATATTTTAGTGACAAAAATACAAATTTTCGGAATTTTCCTTTATTTGTGCTATAAGACCTTTCATCTTGCCAAATTTCATGATTCTAAGTCTACGGAAAGTATCCTATAGGTTTTGTGTGCATGTGATTCCCTTAGAAATATCAAAATATTCCGACATAAACGGCTGTAACTTTTGGTTACGTTGACTTAAAAGGTTATTAAGAGGTTACGGACTTGAGTATTTGATGTTGATTTCAACTCGATACCTCCACGCGTTCCTGAGAAAAGGGGGTTGACAGATGGACAGTAAAGTGATCCTATAAGGGTTCCTTTTTTCCTTTGAACCCTAAAAATTAGAAATCGCGTCACGATGACATCTCGATACTATCGTCAAACCGAACTCAGGGCTCTGTAGGCAATCTTCGCAATGCCATCGGTCCGTCTAGCCGCTGCGCTAGCTCTTCGCTCTTATATTACTGTACTAGCTTCAGTCCGCGGCTTGTGACGCGTTTTTTTTGGAATTAAAAGAAGCCTAAAAGTTGTTCCAGGTCCATACTTTTATGTGTGCTATTCCAGCTTAAACCAATCAGTAGTCTAGGCGTTATAACATTTGGAAAATGTGTGATTTACTAAACTGAGCCAGTTAAAAAATGTCTGCTATGTCTTCAGTTAAGAGAGGTAGATAGGTAGGTTAATAATGTGTTCTAAGCAATTGAATAACTATAATTTACCTATGTATAATTCATAATTTTCGAACGCTTAGGTTTGAACAGCACAGTGTCTCCTCTCTAAACCACAGCGCAGTAAATAGTTACTCCAGCAGCGGTGCAATTCGACTGTTCAATCTAAATTGAGACGGGAGGGGATCACCCCTCGTTGATGGCTAAACCGTGTTCGATTTCCACCTGCGCGCAGTGGGTTGGTAGCTTTATTCTGTCAACTGTCAAGTTAGATTATTAGTAGGTACAGTCGATGCACTAAGATCCTTAAAGGTTCAACGTATTTTAAGAAAGATGCTGGATCAAGTCATTGAAACGGAATTGAAGCATTCCCTTCGAAGGCATCTTTTATGTCCGTTCGAACGATTTATGATTATTTTTTTTAAAAAGCACCTTGTTGTTTTATGTACTTAGATGGTGAAAAAATGTTGAATCCTATCACCACAACATAAAACACAATTTTCTGTTAGAATTAAGATTTTTTTATTTCCGTAAATAGGTGCAATGTACACTAGATCAAATTCTTAAAATTAAAATAGTCATGGAAATAAAGTGATATTTTTCATTTCTGTCGCTACGATATGTAGACTAAAGTAAAGAAGCGACGATGAAACATTTAGCCTGTTAGCTGTAATTTTTCGAGTTGGAGCAAAACCAGTTCCAAGCTTTTTTGTCCTCTAGAATCTAGATAATCAGATATAATTAAAATAAGAAAGGCGCATACGCGACTATTCCAATGAATACGTGCGTCTTATTACCAAATCATGAAGAAAACTTGCCGCTGTGGTGAAAGGTTTCGTTTAATATCCTATTCGAATCTTCAAAAATTCCCTTCGTTTCGTTCCAAAGCACCTCGCCCATGTGATATGACGTTTTAAAGTTGACTAAGGCGCTTCTTAGTCGTACGAAGCACTGTTGTGGACGACCGTAGACTTCATAGTAAAGTTGCCTATTTTTTTATTCATTTATCATAAAGTTTCAGGTTTATACATAGATCTTAAAATTATTCTTATATTAATTACTACCAAAACTTGACTTTACAAGTGTATGAATATAATATGAGAATTTATATTCATATAGATAGCAAATTAAATATTATAATCAATATTAAAATTAAAATGTCAAAATCATCATCAATAAATAAAAATAGTTACAGTTTATATTCAAAGAATTCATATATACATTTTTCAGTAATTTTGTCAAGATAAATTTAAATCTAGTTAATAATGTAATTTCTTTAAAAATCAGGAATTTTATTGTATATTTTAATTGACTTTGCGTAGGGGATCATAACATTATCGTAGGCAATAGTTCAATGGTTCTTTATATAAACAAAAATGTTACATGTCAGGTCGATAAATCTTAGACCCACTTAGAATATACCTAAACTAAACAATACTAAAAATTGTAGCTTCAAAACTTATTAAAAAAATAACAAAATATATCGTTATGATAAAAATCATTAAATACAATTATTATAATTAACTGTCAGTTTGAGCCTATGAACTCGTCATAGCTATAAAAAGTTTGCTCCATATGCTGGTGTTTTAGGCGGCGGCGGCGCTTATAATAGGGGTTAAAGTATGAAATTGCCGTTTTATTGTTATAGGTACTTCGAATTGACATAGAACCTTCATGGTTTCAGATTTTTGAGCGAAACTTTTTTCACATGGTACCTATGAGGTTCTTCTTTTAACCATCCATCCCATCGTAGCGCTTGCGTAGACCATCGTAGCACTTGCGTAGGCCATCGTAGCGCTTTCGTAGGCCATCGTAGCATTTTAGTAGGCCATCGTAGCACTTTCGTAGGCAGTCGTAGCGCTCGCGTAGGCCGCTGTAGCGCTTGCGTATGCCATCATAGCACTTTCGTAGGCCGTCGTCGTAACGCTTGCGTAGGCCATCGTAGCACTTTCTTAGGCCGTCGTAGCGCTTGCGTAGGACATCGTATTCGTTGCACTTGCGTAGGTCATCGTAGCGCTTTCGTAGACCGTCGTAGCGCTTGCGTAGGTCATCGTAGCGCTTGTGTAGACCATCGTAGGGCCTATTATATGTTCTATTATATCAATCAATCAATCAATCATTTATTTACAAGAATACATAATTATTTTACAATGTCAGGCCTTATAACTATATTATCTTTCAATGAACACCGCCTCTAATAAGGTAATCTTAGCATTTTCTCAGACGGTCGTAGCAAGGAGCAATGATTTGAGATGGATCTGTTAATGGTAAAATGTATGTAACATCGCATTGTTTGGGTATATTAATTATGCTAGCTGCTGCCCGCGACTTTGCTCGCGCTGTTTCGGGGTTAAGATCCGTTGAGCCGTTTCTTCGTGAAAAGATAACAGACAAAGATAGAGACAGAATTACTTTCGAATTTATAATATTAGTAAGTGAGTATGGATTTATCGAATAAGAGTTTAAAAAAGCCCAGAGTCGGGGCCGAGTTCGTAACAACGGCTCCTTCCGGCCACAACTTGGTGTGACTTTGCAACTTGCCGACGCGACGGAAGAGTTTTCAACCTCGAAGAACACTACAATTCTAGTCTCTCATATTTCTGTTCTCAAGTTTTTGAACTTTAGGCGTTTTTACATTTTGAATAATTTGTAAGATTTTAGTGGCTGTGTTTGGTTTTATTTTATTTCCCTCTACAGATACTTAGTAAGTTATATGTCAAAATAAAATCACTCAACACTTCAAAACTAGCTTAAACCAAATTTAACCCTTGCCTACGTATGTAAAGTATAAGCAATTTGTTTAAATCTGGCGCGATCCCTTTTGTTTTTCTTATACTGGAGATCTAGACTTGTGACGTCGTCACCCTGGACAATTGTATAAAATAAACCACCAAGTTCAGGGGTTCCGTACCGTAAAAACCAGGCATTTTTTTTAAAGAATATCAAAATTTCACTTGTTTGGGAGTCCCCTTCAAAAATTTATTATAATTTTAGAATTTGTTGTTATTACAATTTAAATTTTACTAATTTTTAGAAAGTGTTATGTGTCTACCTATTCTGGTTCAAGAGATACAGCCTTGACAAACGAATAGCTAAAATAGTCATACAAATCACTTTTTTTGTATGGAAGCCCCCTTTAATTTGGATATAGATTTTATTTGTATTATTTGTTGTTATAGCGGCAGGAGAAATAAATACACATTCTTTGAAAATTACAACTGTCTTCCTCCTATAGTTCATGAGATAGAGCGCTGTGACAGACGGACGGACGGACGGCAGCGGAGGCTTAGTAATAGGGTTCCGTTTTCACCCTTCGGGTACGAAGCCTTAAAAAAAAGACTACCGCGCCTGCTTTAAATTTTTTTGATATACTTACCTACTAGTTTTTATTTGTAAGTTAAAAATACTGTTGATATGTCAATTATTGTTATCGTTGAATTAAAGTTTGGCTTACCTTTGTTTATAAATCAAATAATTAACCCTTGAACTTGACTGAAGAAAAATACCTACATCCTACATACAAATTGGCATAACCTTAATAAATATTATGTTTATTCTATGTTTCCGTGCGACTCAGACGTAATTAAATTTCCGTGTCATATTATTTTCTTCGCTAAATTCGTTATCCATTTACGGTTTTGCAGGCAATTGTTTTAATCCGATACCGAGCGTGGCCCGATGTGGAATGAAATAATTTAATAGCCCCCCCTGCCCCCACCCGGATCCAAGATGGCGGCGCGGGGCGGAGCGTGGGGTGGGGCCTGTCGCCTCTTTTGAATTTCGAACGCGAGCTTTCCGAACGTGTGTTCGAAATTCGAACGGGTTTTCGGCCAATTAGTTTCGGTATAATTCGGTTTCTGCATTCTGTCTGTTCCATGCTTTATTGTTATTTAATTGGCGGTTGGATGAAGTAGGGTTGCTAGCGTCATTCATTTCATTTGCTTTTTATAATCGGATAATGTAAATGAATGTTGAACACTGATCAAATAGGGTGAATTTTTTATTACATGAGTATTTTAAAGTCGATGGCAAAATTAAAAAAAAACTTGACCTGAAAGTAGTTAACTATACTTTTAAAAGTACTAGGTATTAAATAATCTAGTGTAGGAAATAATGTTGGTCCTTAGTACCCAGGAACCTGCAACTAGGACCCTGCAACTAAACGTAAAAAACAGTTTTCAAAACGAAACACGCAAGCACAAAAACTTTAGAAGTAAACCTCAAACAAAACTTTCAAACAAAAACCTAATCCCACTCACCTCAAAGTCGTTTTTTAACTGCAGCTCATAAACCGGCGTTCAAACACTGTATTGTCAGAACTTTCACAATATTATGTAGAGTGGTGTAATACCGACACAAAGCGCCTCGCTCGGTAAATAGCGCTTTGTTCTGCGAAGCCAAATTTTGACAATCACTAGCTCACTCCCATAGCTATATTCAGAGCCAAAGATTATGTGCTACAGAAGGAGGGCTGCTTACCAGCAGATCAAACTGTTTTATAGCGCCTACGAGACGACCACTTCAATATCGAGTTAACCCTCGATCCAAATAAATGTCTCTACATTTTGTAATTAACAGGAGAGCTGTCTTCCCTACTTTGAACTTAGTTACCAAAAAACTGAAACACAATTACATAATGTTGTTACTGTCTTAAATTTTTTTTATTATTTATTTATCTATGCTTTCTGTATAAAACAGCTATGTACAACGTAGCACTTTACGATTCAGTTTCAGTTTCAGCAGATTACACTTGTGACTGGGATCACTATTTATAACCTTGCGTTATAAAAAGTGTATCTAAGATAAAGTGCTTACCTGCCTCTCTACCGCATAATATGAGTGAGTTTATTTTGTACACATTGTCATTCTCTTTTGCGACAACTGTAACGTTACGGTCTACTCTACTATAGCCGCCATTAAGAGAAGTCTCCATAAGGTGTGTCCCGTCAGTTTTTCGCTTGTAACTGTCGCAGGTTTGATTCCATTACATTAAAACTAATAATTGTCCTAAAAAGCTTATTTCAATAAATACAAACAGGTCACAAACTGTATATGCAAGAATTAAATAAAACGAGTGGCAGGCAGGTAGGTAGGTAGGTAGGTACGTACGTACGGTTTCCTGGTTTGTGTTTTGGTTTTAAATGTACCTAACTACTTTATAACAGTAAAAAAACTTTAAAAACTTTAACATAACCTTAAAAAACTTTTTATTAAAAATACGCCATCTATACAACTTTAAAATTCTACCAACTCTGTGCCACTTCCCCCAGCGTGGGTAGTGGGTGAAGGGGGGGGGGGCAGGGGCGGCGGGCCCAATGTTGACAATTGATGGATATCTCTTGTCTTCAAAAGCTTGGATTAATGCGCTGTCTTCGACGCTCGTAGCCAACAATGAGTTCCTGAGTTCCTGAAGGATTATGTTCTTGAAGGGCGATGATTCCTGACAAAAGAAGTGAGATTTTTATTTAAGTGCCCATCCTTACAGCGTTTGGGATTGCGGCGGTCTTTTGTGGCGGTTGGATGTGTAGTACTGGCTAGGTAGGTATTAGATATCGTGTATTTATCGCGTATCTTTTTATTTGCTAATGTTTCCATCGCGTTGCAACTCAAAAGGTATCTAGGTAACTCTTTAAATTATCGGGTATCATTCATTAAATTAATAACGAACGAAATCATCGAAAAAAAAATTACTTTCCCAAATGTTTAATTTTGTCTATTTGGTTGTGTACTTACTTTGTTTTCATGCTAATAAATCACAAATACTTATTAATGTTCACCAAAAATAATTTCCAGCTCAATAGAAAATTATTGTAAATTTGACAAATAATATAAAGTAATTTTTGAACAGACTTAACATTTTTTGTACTTGGTATAGATTTTTCTAGACTTGATAAAACTTCTACTTACCTACCATAACCTTTGATATACTATCTACTCAAGCGACGCCGCGGGGTAAAGCTAGCTATCTATGGTAGATTATGTTCGTAACTGTACCTAGTTTGCAGCGGACTGGGAACGCGCCGCGTGCATATCAATAATGTACAGTAGCGTACAAAATCACTTAGCGAGCGATGCCTATCCTCTCTGCCTATAGGTGGCGTGACAACTTTTAAACTAAAGGTGCTTGTACACCAACACGCCGTGCAGTATTTGTTTTCAAAAGTCCTTGACAATGCGATGTAAAGAGAATGCATGCACCGATTTATTTCTACTTGGTTGGGTTTCCAGGTCTAGTAGTTAGTAGCAAGTATTTATTTTAAATTCGAACATGTAGATACAGTTCTAGATTCCAAACATTGTGATATACCTAATCGTTAATATGTAGCTTAGGCACGAGTTACTTTTTTTTTTATAAAAAAGGATTAGAATTTATTATGAATATAAGTGGGTTAACTACGAACCTAGTTTGTGTTGGAAGAACACCAACATCATCGAGGGACTTCATCAGGGTGAGTGCGGTTCTAGACGCGCGCGTTTCGCGCTTGTCGTCGTCGCGTAAGTTCGTTGTTAACCCGTTTACATTCATAATGAATTCCTCAAACTATGAAAATTTTTATAGTAAAATAAGAATTTAGTTAATTTGATCTAAAACCTTTTTATAAAAAAAATACCTTCGTTTGACCACATTCAGCAGTATGCAGCGTGTTCCGACCCTTAGCAGTACGAATGATGAAGGTAGACGAAAATGATAATAATAGATATGCTTTTATTTCAGACACAATCATGATCCATATACAATTACATAAATATTACATTAAAATAGTCAGGTACACAAACCTTGGACACTCAGGATGCCACACAGTTCCATACACCGTTTGTATTATCTGCTTGTATGAATAGATCTGCCAGACTAGATATAATACTATTGTAACGTACCGAACTCGTACATAACGGTAAGCAAGTACTACACACACCACAAAAAGTCTAAGCTACACCACAAATGTTGAATATTTCTAATTTTATAGATTTGTTTTAAATTATTTATTTTATTTTTTTAATTATGTAACGATTATTCTTTATTTATTTACTTTAGTGTATCAAACACGAAAAAATCATATAAATAAAAAAAGTTATAAGTTAAAAGCTTTCTGTGCATCGGTACAAATTTTATTTATTATCAGTTGAGCTACCTGTAGATTGTTTGCAACAGTCTGCAGTTAGCTTAATTGTTTCAATTGTAAATACTAGTTCTAATTTGTTTTTATTATTGAATTGTAATTTTCTTTGTCAATAAAGATTTTTACCTTTATTATCATTATTATGTTTTTCCATCAGGAAAAAATAAACAAAAATATGACTTTCATGTTAAATTATTATAGCCTTCTTCTGGACTTTTTTATTAAATCTAACACAGTTTCAGTGTGTTTCCTCCTCGACTGTTTAAAACTTGTCTGTCTGCATCCATTCTGCATGGAGTCAATAAGGTTATTTATTTCCTCATGAGGCAATTGGTCCCAGTGGAACTTGAGTATGTTTTTTAGCTGTTGTTCCGTAGAAACCTTATCAAGATCTTTCAGGATCCTTCTTTGGAGCATATCCCACACATGCTCAATGGGATTCAAGTCTGGCGAGTGAGCTGGCCACGTATTTGGCTATACCAGCCCAAACCATTACTGTCGAGCCGCTGTATGGGTGGACTTCATGGTCACATCTTAGACGTTCAGCATTTCCGGAGCGACGATATACCCTCATTCTTCTCGTATCAGGCTTGAAACCGAATCGAGATTCATCGCAGAACAAAATTTGGTCACATCATTCTGGCGGCCATAGTACGCGTGGTCTGCGCCATTGAATATGACGTGCTCGATTTCCGAAACGGATCTGTCGGCATCTGATTGGACGACGACGTGCATGTAGACTATGGTCTACTCTCGCAGTCTGTTTTACACAGTTTGGGCAAAAACAGCGGGACCATCAGCATTCTGTAGCCTTGATGGGATCTCTTGGGCAGTCCACTTTGAATATTTATAAACTAACGCGATCTGAATACATTATTATTTGTATTATTTAACGGGTATTTATCGCGTTTATTTACCTATTCGTTATTCGTATTCGTTTCAACAGGTTTACACACTGTCGTAGTCACGGTCAGACAACTTTGGTTCACGTCTACATGTTACCGGGATGTATCAGTCTTGACGACGAAAGGTACTACGCCCTCGGCCTCGGTGCTGTTCAGACGGATCACCTGTGTCACAATAACGCCTCCAGAGTCGGCAAATTACTTCTGTGGACGACGAAATGCCGGGCAACATAGGCTTGACTGTTTTAAATTTCTACCTCCATTGCCACAGTAAGACCTCTTGAGGTTTTGTTATTAAAAAAACCAAAACTTTATTGACTTACAAACAAAGAAAATTCTAAGCCAATAATAAAAACAAATTAGAACTAGTATTTACAACTGTAACAGTTAAGCTAACTGCAAACTGCTGCAAACAATCTACAGGTAGCTCAACTTTTGTTATTATAGTGCGTAAGCCCTCACTACATGATTTGAATTGATTTCTTAGAAACACATTGTTCTTATAACGAAACTGATTTATGGGATTAAAAGTAAGCCTAAACCCTATGACTTATTCCAAGACTAGATCTACCTGTATGAATAAGTTCATCCCGATACGTTCAGTAGTTTTCGTGTGAAGAGGTAACAAACACCCATCCTTTCACATTTATAATAGATAGATAGATAGACAGAAAATAGTTCGAACTAAGAAACAATTTTAGTGTGATAAGCTTTTGCCCGTAGCTTCGCACGCGATTTCCCGGGATAGCCACATTATTCCAGGTTTATGATAAAGGTCACCTAGATCGTTCAGTAGTTTTGGCGTGAGAGACAAACATCCATACATACATTCAAGCTTTCGCATCGATTAGTGTGACTAAGGTTGGTAATACGAAGCCTTCAAACATTTTAACCTTTTTAGGAAGCTCGTTTGTAGAATGGCTCGACGCTTTACAAAACGGTATCCAACACAGTTGATCCCTATGCCGATCGTTGAATGAAATTAATTAGGTGTTCCCAACAAATCACCGTACGTTTTGTATGCGGCCTAACCATTTTCTTCACAAACAGGCTGATTCTACGATTCAGTGGCGACATGCATGCCAGCTTTTAATATCCACATAAATATTCATAGAACTAAATTAAAAAGAACAGAATGAGAAAGCGGCGTATTGCCTTAAAAAAATGTTCAAACTTCATCAGCGAGGTATTTCATTAAGTCTCTATCCGATGGATGAAAGGCGCCATTCTTGGACTCTTTTGTAATGAAGAATGTCCATTTAAGTCCGTTTGTCTTAAATTCTTTGACTTTTTCCTCTTCACGCGTGACTTTTTGAAGGCTGCTCGTTTTTGCGGCTTGAAGAGGTCGGCCTTTACGAATTTAGAGCAAGTTCAATTTTGTAGAAAATTTTGTAAGAAAACTTGTGTTAACACTTACCTAATAATATTTGGGTTAGGTACTGGCTGTAAGACGGTTTCAAAATATTAAATGTGTTTTTAAGTGAATTTATCATTAACTTTGTTGACAAAGAAAATTACAATTCAATAATAAAAACAAATTAGAACTAGTATTTACAATTGAAACAACTGTTAACTGCAGACTGTTGCAAACAATCTACAGGTAGCTTAACTGATCCATATCAATACCAGTCGGAAGCGTCCCCAAGACGCTGGCTGCAATGCCCCGCTGTATGGCAATGCTGATGCACTGCGCCAGATACCCACCAGCTCTCGGGTTGGGTTTTGGGGGAACGGCTTGGCATAGTGCTTGCCCCAATGGCAAGCATTATGCCAAGCCGTTCGAGCTTCGTCTAAAAATGAAATTTTGAATGAAATTCCAGGTGGGAACAAATAAGATGACTTTAAAATTTTTTCAACTAAAGAACTAGTGCTGTAGACGGAAGACAGGAACGCTGGAAGGGCTACACTTGAATTTTTCCGTATACCTTAGCCTCCCAATGAGAGGCCTGCGACCATGCCTTGTCATCTAAATCGACATTCAAAACCGATGATTAGAGTTCTTTATTATGTTGTCTAAGCCTTCCAAGAGCTCGCTGTGTTTCCACAGTTGACTACATCTCAAAGAATATGTAAATTTAGGTACAAAAAGGCAAAACCGAATTATTGTAAAAGCCTATGGCTATTAATTTTGAGCAGTCGGTCCGAAGTTTTGTTGAAATTTTGAATTTTCTCGTCTACAAAAGACTGAAAAGACTCATCAAGAATTGGTGAACCAAGGAGGCGAAGTGAACATTTATTTACAACTGTTATGTTGGGGGCCAAACTATTGAATTTTCCAATGATATTGTTTTTGTCTACACAAGAGTCCGAAATAAAAAGTACTTTGAAAAATTTAATTCTAAACCTATTTTTCGAAATTCATCTGTGATGATTTTTAGATCAACAAAAACTGTGTTTACCTCTCCACCTAATGTTCCGTCATCCAAATACCAAACCAGTTTCTAAAGTGTTATTAATAAAAAATATTTATTTCATTTGTAATAACAATTACAAATGAGAGTTTCCCTGCGGTCCCCATACCAGGCAAAGCCTGTATCGTGGAGATCAGGAGTTGGCTTAACTTAACGAAATTTCGGACTACTTACTAGCTTTTTATTACATAATATGATGAGTGAACAAATTAAGATTAAAAATAAAATTTCACAGGGAACTACCAAACATATATGTCTTCCAAACTAAATCATATAGGTACCTAAAAAACAAAATGACATCAACGTCTAATATCAAAGTAGATGTGGTTTAAATAAACATTAATGAAAACACAATTATAATAAAGCAAAAATAGTTAAAGTGACCTTCATGTAGTATTCCAAGTAATTCTTCGGTAGAGTCGTAGGAGATGGTTTGTAGACAATTGTTATTAGAGCTAACACTTCTGACTTATACATATTTAATATGTTAACACAGAAAAATACAACTAATAAATATCAAGCTTGGTTTAAATGAATTTCAAGCCATGTGAGCGAATTTTAACCCTTGTTAGACAATAATAATACATTATTTATTTATGATATGATAAGAAGATGCTGAGCATCAAGCAAGCAAGGATAAGTTTTATTCTTTACTCTTAATCTTTCGATTCATAGTGTATGCAATTCATTCCATTCAGCTAACCCAAATGAAACTAAAATTATTTCAACGTCATCTCACTTCTAATTATCCTATTATCAACATCACATAAAACTCTCACGAGATCCTCAAAAATCTCCCCTAAAAACTAATGACAAACAGACAAACACCCACTCGAACGACAATTACCCCAACACCATCTCAATATTGCGTCACTTTGTTGGCAACATATTACACTGCGCTGCACGTGGCCAGCAATATTGCTATTTGCTTTTTATTTGATCGCCTATCCCCTTGAATACTTGTCAACATGTCCCTACCAACATACCATACGCCTCAAAAACACAATTCAACCGACCCTCAACCTTATAGCTAAGGCGTAGAGTCGTCGAATCCTCGGAAAGGGTTAGGGTAAGTATGTGGGTGACTGTGTTTTTAGTTTGCACAGCGGATATTAGAGGTATAGTGGATGAGTATTTGAGTATGCTGTCTCTTCTCATGGAAATCGTATTAGATCTGTATTTTACTTTAGTTTTACTTGAGGGGGAAGGTGAGCAGGTAGTTGTAGCCAGCTGTCGAGCTATGCCGGCCTAGTTAAATCGGTTTTGGTTAAATTACTTAATTGGGGGATTAATTGAGGTGAAGATAAACACAATGAAAACTTTATTTCTTATTTGTTTTTTTTTATTTGACTTGTCGAAGTGCTTATTTTGTAAGCCTAAAGAAATAAAGTTATTGACTTGTGACTTCTGAATAACAATAATACTGGACAATCCACTCAGCATCATCTAGCCCCAAGTTAAGCAGAGCTTGTGTTGTGAGTACTAACTAGATAACTGATATATTTAATACGTTATAGTACGTGCTAAATCTGGGTGAAACTTAACATAGACAGATTTTTTTGTATTATATATAGAAAACACCCGGAACGAATATCTGCAGATCGTACAAACATTTGTCCCGAGGTGGGAATCAAACCCGCGACCTGCGTCGGAATGCGTGAAACAGACTCAGTGCTTCCTTCACCTGCTAGATGTGTTGATGACATAGCGACGTAACACATTGGACAGGCACAGATTGGAGGAGCCCTACGCCCAGCAGTTGGAAGACACTGGATTATAATGATGATGATGAGGGAAGCCAATACTAACTACTACCATTGTTTATCAAATCGCTACTGACTGGTCAATCAAGTAGCTTGAATGCTTACCAACGTACGAAGCACAATGTAGTGACATTATCAGACTACATCAGGGAACATTATCAGGGAAGAATCCTAGATGTATCTGGATTCTTGTGTTACACAGTTCTTACACATTACATTGTTTTCCCTTTTTCTAGTGGCCAAGATGTACAAGGTACAATGTGTTATTCAGTCTATGCGTGTGATATCAAGGTTACCTAACTTCCTATGTTATTAGCTAAAAGCAATATCTACGTGTGGTTATGTATCAACGTGATTTCTTATCTTTCGCATAATGTCTTCATGTTCACTTAAATCTAATAAATAAACGATTTGCGAATTACCATCGTTGGAGTTATCATTCCCAGGAAGCTCTAACACCTACATATCTATTTGAAAAGTTCGATCTATTTGTAATAAACTCCATGGTCAATAAATTACTTTCGTCGAGCTTAAAGTTATCTGTCTATAACATCAAATCTGAAGAAAAAAAAATCTGCTTGGACGACTCCAAGATGATTTTTTTATTCCAGATTAAGATATGAATGTTGACAATAATAAAATTATTGAAGGGAGTTTCTCAAATTGGCAAGTAGTTACTAAAGTAACTTTATATAATTGTGTAATAAATAAGCTGCGTGCGAGAACTCGGCCAATATTTAAGGCAAGAATTCATACTTTATTTAATTTTAATTATGCTTTCAAAGCTGTATAAAGGGTGTTCATATTAGAGCGCCTTGCAATTATAAATATTTCAATTAAAAACCAGACGGATTCTTCAGCACCATTTTATTTCTGCCAGTTCATAGTAGGATACCTTCTGTCACTTCTTGAGTATCTTATTTAGTGCTACCACCTTATCATTTCATAGTTGGATACCTTCTGTCTCTTCTTGAGTATCTTATTTAGTGCTACCACCTTATCATTTCATAGTTGGATACCTTCTGTCTCTTCTTGAGTATCTTATTTAGTGCTACCACCTTATCATTTCATAGTTGGATACCTTCTGTCTCTTCTTGAGTATCTTATTTAGTGCTACCACCTTATCATTTCATAGTTGGATACCTTCTGTCTCTTCTTGAGTATCTTATTTAGTGCTACCACCTTATCATTTCATAGTTGGATACCTTCTGTCTCTTCTTGAGTATCTTATTTAGTGCTACCACCTTATCATTTCATAGTTGGATACCTTCTGTCTCTTCTTGAGTATCTTATTTAGTGCTACCACCTTATCATTTCTGTTGACAGACGTTTTATTCGTCATTCTCTACTTTTTAAATACCTATTTTTTAAATTTCCTTTTTTTATTCTAATTCTGTGTATGTTTTATTTTCTATTTAACTAACGTTATGATTATTTTTGTTCTTTGGCCATTACATACAGCTTGGGCTTCGAAAACTAAATAAAGTACGTACTAAACTAAGTTCTTATTATAAATCTTTAGCAACGTTTGAATAATTTAATTTATCAGACTTTTGGACCCGAACGCCTTGTCAACAAAATTCTCTGTACTAATTAAGTTGTTCCTCAATAGATTTTTATACCGTTTTAAAACAAAAAAAGCCGCACAAATAAAAAAATTATTTATTATTTAAAAAAACCTATTTTAAAATCAAGTTTTTATATCGTCTAGGAACAAAGTGCTTAGGAAGACAAATCAAACGAACCCAAACTCTACAGGGTTACGTCGTTTCGTTTAACATTTCCTATGGTCACCTTCTGTCTCCATCATCAGACCAGCTCGATGGTACCATGACATTGAATTGTCACCGATCTTACATATATATGCCAAATTACAGCTGAATCGGTTGAGGATAACTGTTCTAAAATTCAGATACAAGATTTGTCCTACACATACCAACAGGGCAAGTTATATAAAAGCTGGTAAAAAGAGCTCTTTATAACTCATTTTTGCATATATTTATTGAACTACCAACAGATGAAACCTGCTTAATAATAATAATAATTATTATTATTCTTAATTTCTATTACAATAAAGTGTTAATTCATTCATTCAATTGGCGACCGATGTGGCGCGGCGAGCGAAGGTCCACCTGCGACGTAGGAGGTTGCGGGTTCGATGTCCACCTTGGGACCAATGTTTGTACGATCTTCAAATATTTGTTCCGGGTGTTCTAGGTATTTTATAAATATAATATATTTTTAAAAATATATCTATGTAATGTATGTCAGTCATCTGTAGTACCCATAACACAAGCTCTGCTTAGCTTGGGGCTAGATGATGCTGTGAGGATTGTCCAGCATTATTTATATTTATAAATTTATAATTATCTAGCTCCATGGATGATCCGTAAAATGACAGGAGCAAGGCAATAAAAGACAAAGTATTGTATGATCGCGAGGTGTGTACGAGAACCGCGGATGGAATGGAATACTATTCATTATTCAACGTTTAACATTATAATAGCTTGTGGTTGTTTAATAATATCGTCGGATTAATAAGTTTAAACGTAGTTTGACGATGTCCTACTTGCTAGGATGAAGCTTTTATGTTTTTTAATAAATTATTATTTTTAATTCTATGCAAGACATGTTTTCTATTGCAGTTTTATGTAAGTTATGTCGGTACCGACTTATGTACCTACTAGGTTAGTACAGATATTAACAGAGACCTGTACTAACCTAGTAACATTAAATATAAAATACTAGCTGCAGCCCGCGGCTTCGCACGCTTTTTTCCGGAATAAAAGGTCCCGGGATACCATCTACATCGCTTCCAAATTTCACCGAGATCCGTTCAGCCGTTCTTGAATTATAAATAGTGTAACTAACACGACTTTCTTATATATTTATAAAATAAAAAATTATGCAGAGTAGTTTTTTGAGATGGAAGTGGATAGCCAAATCCGAAACCATGAGAGTTATAGATAAATGGTTACCAAGAAACTAAACATGCACTTTTTTTTTCACATAAATTGATTTACCTAGTGATGGACTCCTTTCACGACTTTCTTCAAGCCTTATAGTTTCGGATTTGGCCATCCACTCCTATCTCTAGAAAATAAATGCCATTTACCCGTTTGTGCAAGAAGGAGGGTTATTATTATTATCAGGTTTAGTACCTACATTGGTAAGCTCTAGGATAAGAAAACTTTTTCTTCCAGAACAGGAACCACCAAACCGAATTGGTGAATTTAAATATCTACAAGTGAGTTATTCCGAACATAAATAGCCCAAAAACGGTTTTAGTAAAAACAAATTTTGTTTTGACAATCACTATTGGGTCAGCTAGTTAGTAGGTAAGTACTTACTACCTGCAATATAAAGTGCTATCATACGAATTTATTTTAGTTATGTTTCGCTCGAAGCCCCGGGCTGATAGTGAGTCACTATTTGCCAACACAGATGTAAAATATCTCCTTGTCATTAGTGTACCGGCCGCGGGGGTGTTAGCTATTCACACTGCTAACGTCGGAGGCACGTGTCTGGACTTACACGCGCTTGGCCGTAGAACTCTCGACATGCTCTCGTTAGAATTTATTAGGAAGTTTAAGACGAAAAGTAGAGCCTACAATATTTACCCGAGTTTGATTTGCGGTGGGTGGTAACTCTGGTCTGTGGCATAAAAAAGCTTACCTATTGTGGTTTCATGATTTTGTTTAATTGTTTTTGTAATATCAGTACGATACTTATTATATTCTTTAAATTGCAGGTAGGTACCGGTTGATTACGCAGAACAAATAAAAATCATATTCAGGGCCAAGGTTTCATTTATACAAGGATATCGATAATTGTAAAGTGACTTGAGATGGTCCGAGATAGTGTTTCCGGTAGCGGCCGGCTACTCGACTTGGCAGGGCATCTACTGTACTCCCAGACTCATCACAGTACCACTATCTGCAACCCTAAAAACAAATAATAATATTTCCCATGATGGCTTTGATTTGAACTAATGCTCAAATGGGGCATTTAACCATATGACAAGTCTCTTTGTTAAATTTTATGATATTGCAATTTTGGAATGATATCCATCCATTTGTGTGATCTGTCTATAATCTCACTAATAACTATTGACAATGACAGAAGTTATTGGGGCGTGTGCTAGGTTAACGTGCTAATGTTACTATAAATACGAAAGTTAGTAAAATGTTATATTATTTCGGTCTCATCTTGTGTCACACTCACCTATTTGTCACAAGATGAGGCCGAAATTACAGCAAAATTTCTGTTGTTTAGAAGTGTGAGTACTTAAGTAGAGAGACGCACAAAAGATGGCGATCCAGGTGCTATACTTCAGTGGATGAAACTGCCAGAGTTTCGTCAACTTGGCGATGACGAATAAGTTTTTTTTTATTCCTTATTAAGGGCTTTGTCGCACATGCGATTATGACGCCCTGGATGATTAAGATGTAGACACCATAAAGGTAATAACCAAGACAGTCTGACAGCAGTGTTACTTTAGCATTATATATGTAAGGGAACGGAGCATCATATTATAACACTAGCAGATAAATGCGATGAACTGGATAGGCGGGTGTAACCTCTTCACGCCACAACTACATACTGAGCAAGTCAGGCTGAAATTTGGCTTCATTTGTAGTTCTAGACACGAAATATCAAAAAGCTAACTTTTAACCCGGAAAAAAGCGTGCGAAGGCAAACGCTGAATATAAATATTAGGAAAAACATGAATACTTCAAGAATCGCAAATACGGTCATGTAATTTATTCGCAAACAATATTTAGATTGTGTTGGAATTTTTCTTATATTTATGTGTGTGTGTGTGTGTTTGTTGTCACGCCACTGCAGAAAATTGTATTATTTTAAAGTGAAATCGACTGCAAGATATTTGTCACCGTTTGAATAGGGGTTACCATGTTACCGTCCCGGTATTCCAATATTAGCGCGAATAGAAGGCGTTCGCTGATGGCGCGGGCGTCGCCACGTGTCCCACGCACACGCATCACACGCGCAGACGAGATTACACTCACGGCTCGCTGCGCTCGAAGTGTTGTTGATTTTGGTATGTAATTTGTAGTGTGAAAGGGAGATTAGCGAAGCGATCCTTGTGATAAGAAACAAGTAGGTATCACTTTGCTTGTTACATTCTGATGATTATAACTTTCATAACATTAGAATGGCTGTACCGATTTCCATAAAACATAGCTAAAATCTCTCTCAATCTCTGAGCCCCGGGTTTGGTTGACGATAGGTGACGATACTATCGTCACGTCTCCTTTTTCTATAGGATTCGCTTGGTACAGCAGCGCCTCTAGCGTGCAAAGAGAGAACTACGGAAATTTCATTAAAAAATTAGTTGTCACGACCTCTCAAAAATTAAAACAAAACTAAATTAAAATTGATTCATCAATTGAATCAATTGATGAATTTAATTCGACGCGACAGTCACACATATAGCTTAAACTTGTAACACCCCTCTTGTAGCGTTGGGAGTTAAAAACATAAAATTGATATTATTTCCAAACTCGCAAGTATAGCGTTTAGCAAAATTAATAAAACATATGGATTTATTAGGAGTTCTAACTTAATTACCTTCGAGTAGTTGCCTTAAGAATAAAGTCGACTAAATCACTAGTATTCTAAGCTTCAACACAGCTAGCTTCCACGCTCATTAGTCCGCATTTCATACCACCGAGGGTGCTAAAGGCGCACACCCACTGCTGCCGGCATAATCCGCCGAGAAGTGTACTTGGAGACGTGTCATCAGCCTGAAAAGCACTATTTTCATACATATACAGTCGTCGGCTTGAAACAGCACATTACCATGTTTTATAAATTTAAAAATGGAACAGAAAAACCCTGTTTTGTGTTACGTGTTGGTTCTAAGTTCTTATTCTTTCTTCTTTCTTTCTTTCACTTTTGTACTCAGATCTAATCAAATCGTTTATTTGCAAGAATACATTATTATACAATGTCAGATCTTATAATTATTTTGGTAATTGTATTCAGCCTGCACGCAGGCGTGCAAATATACATTTCTAGTTCACAGTACAAAAACATTTTATGAGTAGATATCGACATAACTTTTTCCTAAATAAATTTCCATTTAATTCTGTTAGTTCTTCTGGTAATTTATTGTAAATAGTTATACACATGTTATAAAAATTTATTTTATAAATATCTCTATGGTGCTGCTATTTAGAGTAAATTTTTAAACTTAGGCCTATTTTGCCGGGTTATTACATCGCTACGTTTTTGAAAATATGTTGGATATAATTTTACCAATAGACAAATTTCCCTTATATACATGCGAGAGGAAGAATCCTACAGTCCTTGAAGAGAGGCTTGCAACTATCAAGGAACCAAGACCTGTTTATCACCCTAAGACATCTTCTTTGAATTATTAGGTAATGGATGGACAGTTGAGAACTATTGTGATCACACTAATATATAGTAAATGCAAAAATTAAGCTGAATGGATGGAAAGATGGATGGGTGTTACCTAACACCCCGACTACTTTTGGTGTGAAAAAGTTTAACATACCTATGTTAAACTTTTTCACACCAAAAGTAGTCGTAGATCGGGCTGAAATCGGAAAGATCAGAAATAAAGCATAGGCTATACTTTTTATCCCATATGGGATAGATATAACCTTCAAACGTTTCCATAGAAACATATTGGAAAGAACGGGCAAAAGCTTAGGTATCTTTTGCTTTTGATATCCACAAATCATCTCTACGAAAGCAGAAAGTAACCAGTCTATCTGAATGTGAAGGTTCAAAGCCGGGCACTGTAGGGTCTCTACCCGTCTTTATTTGCGCGTGTATTGTGTGGACACAATACTCCAGAGGATCATGTCGAGGTTTCAGCTTGTGGACAAATATCAAGACTAGCGCCTCCTCACACTCACACATCTCCAGAAGAGGCGATATCGTGCGGTAGTTAGTCGGATGAACCTACTGTATATATAGTACCTACTGTTTTTTTTTGTGTGTTATTATTAGTTACTAATACATCATTGTCTATAACTAAATGTGCAAACGGGACCCTAATAAAGGCTTTGCTTTCTGTCTTTAGGTAGGTATATCAAGAAATATAGATTAAAAATTATGGGGGATCCCCATAATTTTTTAAAAACGGGTAGGATTTTTTTCTAAATTTTAATATTGTACGATGGTAAGTACGGACGGATCTCTTGATGTTGAACTCCGATTTGACCCGTTTCTTTATCGTTTTTTTATTCAATTCTTAAATTTTTACATTACATCGCAACATCAATGATCTCTATATAAAGTCACACCGTCTCGTAGGTAGATGTACATAGATAGGTTGGGCTACAGGCGCCTAAGTAAGATGAAAATCCAAACATTGTCGACCCAGTCAAATATCCAACTAAACTCAATCTATTCACCATCAAAAGCTTCCTAATCCAGAGTTTAAAATCACTAAAACTATAAGCAAATTGTTTGATGAAATGATTCGGCCCCCTGAGAAACCGACAGATGAGCGTCGAGTAAGCAGTTGTGCAAACTGGCCCCCCACGGTTGGACGTTGCACACAGAAATAGGGTAAAGAAGTGCTTGAGGAAATCTATAACCCTGTCAGTCTCCCTTCCAATAAGGTTTGTTGGTAGAGAACTCTATAGTAAGGGTTAAGCTCGCCTTTGCCGTTATTTTACCAGTTTGAAGTTTTCTTACTCGTATGTGTCTATTATTTGGGCCAATGAATAATGCCAATAAATAATTGGAAATTTGAAAATTCAGCTTAACTTCTGTCCCAAGTTTTCGTATGAAAGTGATTGTGCAATCCTTCTCGGATTGCACAATCGCCTAACCACGTTAGCGAGTATCAATATTTATCAATATTTTGTATCTTTTTTTTTATAAATAAAAATTGTATACTTACTCAAGTCATGAATTGATTAATCGTCGAATTACACCAGAGAAGCCAATGAACGCAGCAGATGGTAATGTTTATAGATAGTTCATTCATACCACCCATGGTAATGGGAAGAGTTGTGCCATAAAACGTGCCTAAACCGCAACCAAACATCCATACATCCCATGAATCATTGGATGGATGTCATCCAATATGTTGAATATTGTTTGGGGTAGGAGATGTCGGGTTAACTTATTATCACAAAAAGTTGATAGTCGTTTACAGTTTACAGGAAAATGGTTACAAAACTAATATCTAGATTAGAAAACTAACTAAAATGTAAGTACGATCTTAGATTCATATAAATAGAAGCTACAGGCTATTTATAACTATTGAACAGATCTACATATTGGAACTCGACAACAAAACTTTATTCAATATATAAAATCATGGAAGTTTTTAGTAGGTAAAGGTAGGCGTTTATTGAAATGATCTCAGACGAGTTGTGGGCTCACGCAAGTCTGTAGGTACCTACTTAAAAAGAAGAAAGAAAATTAATTTATTGGAACCCATGACTCATAACACGACACATTACATTAATACGTAGGAACAAGAAACACATACCTAAGATTATTTTGTCAGTGTTTTATCAGTGTGTCACATAGGGGGCCAAAAAGGTCCCTGTCTCAGCATTATGCTGCTACAAGCGGAAGCTAGTAGCGGCGCTGATCTTCAGACATGCAGGTCCTGGTGTGCTGGCACACAGCTGGATTACATTTCCATTAAGTACAAGAAGAAACAAGAGTAGGTACAAAGGTTACATACAAGATAGGAATAAACCTCCAAGTGCGAGTCGACTCGCACACGAAGGGTTCCGTACCGTAAAAATCAGGCGCAACTTTTTCAAAGAACATCAAATAATCACTTGTTCAGATACCTCTTTAAATTTTCAACTTTATTTTATTTTTATTATTTGTTGTATATTTCAGTTGAAGTGTTACTTATTTATAAAAAGTTTCATGTGCGTACCTATGTAGTTCAAGAAATACAGCCTTGACAAACTAAGAGCAAAAAAGGCAAAAAAATCTCATTTTTTGTATGGGAGCCCCTTTTATTTTGATATTTATTTGATTTTTATTATTTGTTGTTCTAGCGGCATAAGAAATACACATTCTGTGAAACATTCAACTGTCTACCTCTTACGGTTCATGAGATAGACAGACGGACGGACGGACAGCGGAGGCTTAGTAATAGAGTTCCGTTTTCACCCTTCGGGTACGGTGCCCTAAAAAAGAGAGAAAAAGGAAATAAATTATAATAAGTAATTACCTATACCCATATAGGTTTGCGTTGGGCCACATCTCGTCCGTGTACCTCTATCTATCTATCTATATCACATACTTATGCACACAGATCCCCTTGTACTAGGACTACTGAGCTACCTGTAGATTGTTTGCAACAGTCTGCAGTTAGCCGATTTTTTTAAATTGTAAACACTAGTTCTAATTTGTTTCTACTATTTGATTGTAATTTTCTTAATAATTAAAGTTTTTAAGTTGTTTTGTTGAAAATTGTTTCTTTTTGATGTAAGTATGCAATAAAGAATTTTCTATTTGTCTTTCTACTGTACGTATAAAGAGACTCACTCAATATAGTTAAGTAATCATAGACCACGAGGTTTGGAAGGAAATACCGAAGCGGATTTACACAAATATATCCAGGGCTGAGTGGAACCCAACCCGCCATAGCGCATTCGCAAATAGAGGAGGTCATTTGCTAATTATTGGACTCTAACTTTTGCCCGAGGCCATGCAAGCGTTTTATCGGGAGAACAGATTTAAAAAATCTTGTGTTAAATTAATTGTATCGTTCACAATTTGGATTTGCGTAAAGCAGGACCGCGTCTACAAAAATACAAACTGAAACTCGCGGGCAGCCAAAGTGTTATCTCATAGTTTCCAATAATATAAATTTTCGTTCTTAACGACCTTCGTTACCAAGATACTATTTTTATAAGAACAGCAACTTAATTTTTCTCTGCCAAACTAAATTTTAAATAGTTTAAGTTTGATGACCAAGTAGGAAACTTAAGTTGAAGGAAGTTTCCTTCAAAGCATTCCCCGTGTCACCAAAATTATATCAGTCTCACACCATAAATCATTGACTGAACAATAAATGGTAAAACTAATGACAAACTAAGCGGCGATCACAATAAAATTACCAAACACTTTATTAAATCCACCCCTATGGTTCTATCCATCCCCTAAACTGTCGCCCGCGGCACTCATTTCAATCTTATTTGTACTTTTTAGTTGACAAAGTCAATAATTTAGAATCTGAGCGTTGGAGCAGCAAATTGGAAAATAATTATCAACATTGGATCATCCGGGGATTCTCTAGGGAAATCGTTCGTTTACGGAGCTCGCGAAGAAATGTTTTTTTAAAGGTGGCCCGGTCGGATGCCTATCTCTGCACCTATCCTGCGAAAGACTGCTGGGAGATTCTGCATGCAGCAAGCTGAAGACAGAACTCTATGGCGCTCATCGGGGAATGCGTCCAGCAGATTAATAACTTATTTTCATTTTCTTATTATGTTACATAACAACAACATTACAGCTATCGACAGCGACCAGCCGGCCTCCCGTGGCCTCGCTGGATCGACGACGTTGAAACCGATCTCCGCGAACTCGACGCCACCAGCTGGCGCGCGGCCGCTCTGTGCCGAGATGTCTGGAGAAGTCTCGTGCCCAGGATACTCTCTGGGTCGCTGAGCCATACGAGTTAGCAAGTAACATAACAGCAATGCTAAAGCGTTACATTGGAATTCAGATTGGTTAAAGCACAGTTGAAAAGGAACACTTTTCTACTTTAGGTATTTTTCTTTATATGTACATATGAAGCCGCGGGCAGAAGATAGTTTATTGAATTCAAAACCCAAACCTATAGAAACTGATCACTGGGCCAGATATACCGCATAGGTAAATAGGAGGCATGAAAAAAGAAACAAGGGGTAGGCAGTAGGCACAATTATTAACTCCAGCCCAGCCCTCCTGTAGAAGATACAGTGATTCCCTGAATTGATGCAACCGGTAGTTATAAATTTCCACACAATCACACACCACACAAAATAATTTACGGTTCTTAACTGCAGACAATTCGGGCATTTTACGAAATGACTGGGGTTAGCGCAGCCGGGCGTTATTGAATCTGCCCTGCCGGCAAAATATTTATTTCATTACTTCTATTCATAGGCTCTAATCTGTGCTGCTGGCCAGTTCGAAGAAGTTGCCTGGGAAAAGTGAAAGTTGACTTGTTTTGAAAGGTTCTTAAACTGTAGATTGTAGGACGCTGGACGATGGTCGCCTAAAGTTTTTGGTAGGTACCGATGGGTAAGTAGGTAGGTGGGTTTCAAAGACGTCGTATTATGATGGGCCTGGGTATGTCAATATTTTAATGCAAATGGATAGAGGCACTAAACGCTTATAATTAAAATTAAAAACCCTACTTTAATTTTCAATAGAAAGACCCTTATTGCCTTAAACCTCAATAACTTAGATATTTTCATTTTATTTTGTTCAGATCAACACAAACAAAATATTTACTGCTTAAACCCAAGGAAGGCAAATAATATATAAAATATATTTGTAGAACCATTCAAAGTCCGGTCGGTGTCTACATCGAACTTAATTTTGACGTACATTTTTGAGTTTCATAAAATCTGTTTATTGGATTTCCATAACTCATCCAGTATTAAAACTTCCCCCGCAACATTAAAATGCAGAAACAGATCATAGCTTACTTCGCGGGGCGTCACAACTGAGGGTAGGATTTCGCGACCCCTGTGGTGGCATTATCATACAACCCCTTCCACAATCAACCTTATAACCAACTACACAAGAACTAAAATAGTTCTACAGCAATTTGTCAACGAGTCTCCTCAACTGAACACTATTGTAAGTATAATACCGCGATCAAACGTAGCTTCATTGTTGAGGTCTTGCTGCAAAATTAAACTTTCGCGAGTAGTTTTTAGGGTTGAAATTCTTTCGGGGTGTATTTAAGGGCAAGTATTCGTTTAATTCGTATAGGACAGTGCTTAATTCCGGCTGTGATGTTGGGGTGTGATATTGTGAGTTAAAGCTAACTGCTTGACGGTCTGTGCAAGTGGTCGGGAAATTATAATATTATTCATTAAATTTCACCAACACGCCGCTGGTTAGTTCTAGAAGTGGCGGTTCTTCGACTCTTTCTGTAGCTATCCTATTGCCAGTTTTTTTTTATATTGAGATCTTGCCTGAGGACATCTGGTCAATACGAGATTTTGATCCTATTAACTGAAGGTTGTGTGGTAGAGATCGTTCCTCCGCGATAATACAACCAATCAAAAGTCAAAGTCAAAAACTTTTTATTTCCATAAATACAATAAACGGACACTTAGACAAGGTCAAATTCTTAATAATTAAACACTGACACGGAAAATAAGTGATATTTTTGATTTCAGTCGCTTCGATATGTAGACTAAAGTAAAGAAGCGACGAAAAAACCTTTAGCCTGTTATTTGTTATTTTTCGAGTTGGAGCAAATCCCATTTCAAGCTTTTTTATTTCTAGATAATCTGATATTTTATAGTAGGCCTTTTTACTTGAAATTTTTGTTTGAATTTATTTACTGATAATTTTTGCAACTCACTAGGAGTTTTGTTGTAGAAGCGTATACATTACCCTTTAAAAGATACATTAATTTTGTGTAACCTAGTTGTGGGCACAGCGAGTTTATGTTTATTTCTTGTATTCAAATTATGTACATCGCTATTTTTAGGGAATCGATTGATATTTCTATGAGTGATCAATCTTCATTTAGTTTAGGAGTAGTGTTTAATGTATGTAGGTACATTTATAGAATACCCGACAGACGTTGTCCTGTCCTTAACAATGAATATTGAATTAGAACTGGTATTATGGTCGTTAAGTTTTCTTAAGTTTTCTAATTTTCCGCGTAACTTCTTAATTTTTCTGTCATAAGAACTGACAATAGCAAACACAACAAAAAAATATTAGCCAAATCAGTCCAGCCGTTCACGCGTGATGTGATGCCGTGACCAAGGGAAATGAGGAATAATTTAGTGGTTAGGCTATGTTCTAAATGTAGGTACGCCCAATTTCATCTTGATTAGTTTTGGAGGTCGTAAGTAATAAAAAAAAACACATTTCACAAACTTTTGGATTTATAATATTAGTAAGATTTATTTACATATATTTACATAATATATCTAGGGGCTAGATGATAGGTACTATGGGAATTGTCCAACATTATTTATTTATCTTAAGATACGTGACGTTGACTTGCAAGTACGAAACTATCTGACAAAGCAAAGGAAGATCTTGTCCAAAAGTGCATTAAGTTATTTTTAATTTAGTTTCTTAACGAGTAACGCACAAGCCGAACAAAACATCAATTCCGAGAATCAGATCAGGCCCGTCGGAATTGTTTTGTAAATGTCCACAAGCCTTGTTTATTAGATTTGCTGCGACCCTCCGTCCCTTACATAATATAGCTGAGCAATTGAATATTGACTATCGAGTAGTTCCACCGAGATCACTTCTAACAGCTCATTGTCATCATCATCGACGCGACGTCCACAGCTGGACATAGGTCACCATCATTACATCACAGTAAAGCCAGGTTTCCACCGCGAGCCTCTGCTCGCGGTGGAAACCGGATCCATTCAGGACTCCGTTTATCTCGGAAGAGTAAACTAGCCTCAGGTAAGAGCCAGGTAGAGCCTCAGGTAAGTGACATGTTAGTGTGAAGTTAGTTAGTAATGAGCGTCAGTATGATCGGAGCGTTCACGTAACGTTACTCGACAAGAGAAATGCTTTTCAGTTTACAGATATTTTGGTGAGACTACACCAGTCCGTCTGAAAACAATCGAGTTGCGACAAAAGATGCTGAGCATTGTCAATATCCAAAAACTCATAAGTACCCAATACAAAATCAGTTTAGGGAATATGATCCTGTTCAGCTGTTTCCGATGTCTGTAGGTACCTACACTACACATTATAAATCAATCTATTGTTTTTCATTAATTTGTACCTACATTAAAATAACCACTCAAAAAAATAGTACGATATGCTGTTTTACAAGGAATTTCTCCCAGGCAACGTATCTACGAAACATCACACAATGTTACAATTAAACCAGGAAGGAAGCTTAGCCACCCACTGGGTTGGATTAAAACCTCAAGTGTCGTTATACTTTTTGTTAGAAATAAAAAAAACAGCGTACACGACGGGATATCAGTATAAGTGGACATAATGATACCATCGAGAGACTGAGGCACAACTCCATGGGCGAGGAGTGGACATAATGATACCATCGAGAGACTGAGGCATAACTCCATGGGCGAGGAGTGGACATAATGATACCATCGAGAGACTGAGGCATAACTCCATGGGCGAGGAGTGGACATAATGATACCATCGAGAGACTGAGGCATAACTCCATGGGCGAGGAGTGGACATAATGATACCATCGAGAGACTGAGGCACAACTCCATGGGCGAGGAGTGGACATAATGATACCATCGAGAGACTGAGGCATAACTCCATGGGCGAGGAGTGGACATAATGATACCATCGAGAGACTGAGGCACAACTCCATGGGCGAGGAGTGGACATAATGATACCATCGAGAGACTGAGGCACAACTCCATGGGCGAGGAGTGGACATAATGATACCATCGAGAGACTGAGGCACAACTCCATGGGCGAGGAGTGGACATAATGATACCATCGAGAGACTGAGGCATAACTCCATGGGCGAGGAGTGGACATAATGATACCATCGAGAGACTGAGGCACAACTCCATGGGCGAGGAGTGGACATAATGATACCATCGAGAGACTGAGGCACAACTCCATGGGCGAGGAGTGGACATAATGATACCATCGAGAGACTGAGGCATAACTCCATGGGCGAGGAGTGGACATAATGATACCATCGAGAGACTGAGGCACAACTCCATGGGCGAGGAGTGGACATAATGATACCATCGAGAGACTGAGGCACAACTCCATGGGCGAGGAGTGGACATAATGATACCATCGAGAGACTGAGGCACAACTCCATGGGCGAGGAGTGGACATAATGATACCATCGAGAGACTGAGGCACAACTCCATGGGCGAGGAGTGGACATAATGATACCATCGAGAGACTGAGGCACAACTCCATGGGCGAGGAGTGGACATAATGATACCATCGAGAGACTGAGGCATAACTCCATGGGCGAGGAGTGGACATAATGATACCATCGAGAGACTGAGGCATAACTCCATGGGCGAGGAGTGGACATAATGATACCATCGAGAGACTGAGGCACAACTCCATGGGCGAGGAGTGGACATAATGATACCATCGAGAGACTGAGGCATAACTCCATGGGCGAGGAGTGGACATAATGATACCATCGAGAGACTGAGGCACAACTCCATGGGCGAGGAGTGGACATAATGATACCATCGAGAGACTGAGGCACAACTCCATGGGCGAGGAGTGGACATAATGATACCATCGAGAGACTGAGGCACAACTCCATGGGCGAGGGGTATCGTTGTCGGTAGACTTATCATTTGTCTCATACTAACTTCTGCCCGCGGCTTCGCACGTGTTTTTTTAGATAAAAGTATGTAGATTTAATGTTATTAGGCTAAGAACTACATCCACTCAATAATTCAGCTCGATCCGTGTTGGCGTGGAGGTGATCCATCCACATATCCAATCCAAGCTTTCGTGCGAAACGCAAACGATTGCTTCGTCTACACAATCAGTTTGTATGTGTTACCTGTAACTGGGGGTCATGACTGGTGATGCCTTATGAGCTCTTTGTTGTGTATTTCAGTGTATGCCTGTTAGTAGTGCTAAATAAATTGTCTTCGTGACAATAACTTCTATCAACTCGCCGCGAGACGATCCCCCGTAGAGTTTATACTCAATGAGCGTAAAAAATGTGCAGCAAAAGTGCTTTATTCTACGCTTTATCATTCACCACGACAAATAAAATTACAAATAGAGTATTTATACGCCCATTATGTGATCATGCACACAATTGAATGCACACGCACTGGTTAGTTCTAACAATGCCATTTCGTGTTTTGTCAAAGACGGGAGCTGGGCAATGGGCATAGAGGCAGCAGTAAGTAGTTTGGAATAGATAAGACACTTCATAGTGTGAAATTCAACTACCTACCCTGAGTAATTGTTTTATTTTTATTAGTTGTTTTTATAGCGGCAAGAGAAATACACACTCTGTGAACATTTCAACCGTCTACGTTATACGGTTCATGAGATGCAGCCCGCTGACAGACGGACGGACGGACAGACAGACAGACAGCCGAAGTTTGACATCCGTACCCGAAGGGTGACAACGGAACCCTATTACTATAGCCCGTTGTCACCCTTCGGGTACGGATCCCTAAAAAGCCTTTTATTCCGTAACGTTAACAATAATCATGCTAAAAAATAATTTATTGTACTTTTAATAATTAAAATGTATGTTAAGAGGGCCCAATGCGCGCTATTTTGTGAAAAGGATAGGATTTCGCATTCATAGGAGCGGGACAGAATATACATTTTTGGAACAGCATAAGCGCAATAATCAAGTGTTTATATTATTAACTTGAAATTAAAATTATAATACATTTCGTGTCACTGTACAGACTTAAAGAAAAATATATATTTTCAGTACAAATTGTGATGTCGAAATTGTAAAAGACACCTACAAGGACAAGTGTGGCATAAAATAAAAGGTGTCAGCTGTACATTTCAAAATAGTTTTTGAAATTTCTGTAGGTTTTATACTTTTTGATATATTTTTATAAAAGACTAAAAATTAAAATCACTGCCTGTTGGAAAAAAATAGAATTCAACATTAGTATACATAGGTATAATAATGTGAATGTTTTCAGGCGTTGTTTGTTGTTTGTTGTTTGTAGGGTAATCTTGCAAGCTCGTCCCATCTGCAACTCTTTGCCTAACCCCTATAACTCCATATCAATTATACAACTGTGCAAATTGTAGCATCTCCATTATTATGACGGGTGCATTCATGTGTAGTGGCTGCGGCACTCGAACACATGGGTCCGGGTTCGATTCTCGCAAGGGCTAAGGGGAGTAAGAGATTTCAGCTCTGCATTGTAAATTTCGTGTTATTGAATATTTGGTTATGGTCGAGTGGGTTTTTGTTTTTTTCAAGTGCGTTCTTTGTATCAGTATGTCAGGATTTCGTTTGCTCTTGGTTTAAACTTTAACTGTGTGGGGTATTGTTCCTTGCGAGCGGCGTCATGCGTCACGGCATTCTCCAATATCACATTTCTATTAAAATATTAGTGGGATGCACAAGAACTAGTGCCCTCTACGCTCAAACAAGCGATTTGCGTGTTTATCTGTTTATTGTTATTCTGTCAAAAAACCAGTGGTATAGCAGCGCTAAGTACCTACTCTACCAGTGGTAGAGCAGCGCTAAGTACCTACTCTACCAGTGGTAGAGCAGCGCTAACTTAGACTTTGTGGTTTTGATTCGTAGGATTACTAATTATTTGGTTCCTTGAACCAGTTTCTTCATAAGTTGTGTAGTTTTCTTGTATATAAGCAAAAACTTGATTTTTGCGGGCGGCGCTCCATAAACTTATGCTCTGTCCCGCTCCTATGAAAGCAAAAACCCTTTTCACAAAATCACGCGCATTGCGCCCTGTTAATGGTTATCCTTTATAATAACCCATATTTTTGCAAAATTGGCAAACAGCGGGCAAAACCGATCTTGGGGGTGCTTCCGGTTTGTATTAATTTGGATCAGATGAAGTACCTCTACATTAATAGATTGTTATCCTAGCCTCTCGTTGCAAGGTTTCTTTTTGCAGATAGCTCAACTGTTTAATGTGTATCTAGTACGTTTTGTAAATACCTGCTTGTGCCATTAGTTGTAATTATGTTTGTCAAAGCGCTCCCCCGACCCACAGGTGGCGCCGCCACCTATTTTACTTTATTATTACGTTAAACGAAGGAATTGGCAAAAATCCATTGGGCAGAGTTTGACATACCTATCATAAACTTTTTTAATGCCTCTGTAATAGTTTTATATTGTACTATCTTCTGCCCGCGGCTTCGCACGCGCTTTAGTCCGTCCCTGGGATACCATATACCTCCCCGCCAAATTTAATTAAGATCCGTTTTGGCCGTTCTGGCGTAAAAAGGACAGACATAGTTATTTTCGAATTTATTATAACATATGGATAGTTTAGTTTAGACAGAGATGCGAAAACAGAGCTTGGTGGCCACCAAGAGCAACTATGAAGATAAAATAATTGGTGTGAACTGGTTGGTACGGTACCCATAACACAAGCTCTGCTTATTGAATCTAGGTGATGCTGTGTGAAATGTATATTTTCAGCAACACCTCTCTCCTGCCTGTGGCTCTATGAAATATTTCATAGAGCCACAGGCAGATCCTTTTCCATAGGACTCAGTCCCACTCCACGTCCACTGCTGAATGGTGAACCTGCCTCCCCCTGACAAGGTGGGGTGTTCACATAATCACCACGCTTGGCAAGTGACTAGAACCTAGTGGTACTGGAAACACACAGAAGGAAGCTGCTTCTTCTAGAAGGTTCTCTTAGCTGACCCTTACGACATTCACGAGCTGAGTTGAGGGGTCGACTCTTACGCCGCGACCGCCCGGCAAACGTAGGAACCTACTTACCGAGAGAGGTAGATAAGTAGATACTAAATGAAAGCGTACACAGTTATCAATAGATTTGCTTTGTACACATTACTTTGCAAATTATTATTTTTGCAACAAAGTTGCCATGTTGTCTTTGGAACTACTAATATTTGTTATGTCAATATTGCCAATATAAATTATTATCATCGGTTTATTCTGAGATGTGAGTGAAATAGTCGTTAGATGTTATGTCTACTAACTCCTACGACTAACTCTGAGGAATGTTGGACTTTTTTGCATTTGTATTGGCAAAAAATTAAATACACATAGACGGCCAGAGGGAGTAGACGAGAGTCCCTATGAGGATGATGAAATAGAGAAGGAGGGTCTTCTTGCGCAGTCGGGCAAAACAACAGTTCCTACACTCTCACTCTTGTAAATTTACTATGATTTTATTTTATTGTATTTGGAAAATGCTAGTTAGCTTAAAAATATAAGAAATAGATTAGAGTTTTTTCTTTTTAGCTCCAGCCTCCTGTTGTGTTTCGTGAAGTTCCATCCCAGCCACTTGGTTGGGATTGGGATGGACGCCAGTGTCTCGGCATACCTACCGTAGGTACTTAACTATTACATTTGGCAAGGAGATGATACGGGGGAAGGACTTGCGCTAAGTTTGTTTAAAAAATAAATTTGAAGCGGTGAAATAGGGGATATACTCGTAAGTTAGCGTGCGAAGCCGCAGCAAAAACTTAGTTCATATTAGGTAAGTCCTTTCCTTATTCATTCAATCGTGAGCAATCCCTAAGTAGGTTTATACCTACAATATTTGTTTTCAAATTACCTACCTACCTGTAGACTTGTGATTTCAGCACATACACTTTGTAACAAGGACATGACAACACACAGTACGTCACAGAGACGTACGTATTGTATTTGATCTCTTCATTTGTTCTGTCTTACCATGATAAAGGGCCCTGTCATAATAATCGTTATATCGTTATAATGCAATCATTGCAAACAACATTGCAGGGTCATAAATTGTTAAACAATACAGAGTAGCTGCTTGAGATACTGTATCTGGTCTGAAACATGGTCTCCACCATTAGAGAGAAGTCGTGTAAGGAATCATAGGCTCAATTTATGAGAAAATCAAAACTGCTTATCTACTTTTATTACGGGAACTTTTAATAGACTAGTACTGAACATACGTTAGGTATATCTGAAAAACATTATCACATAGATGGAGGATGGATGTTACTTGTTCACGCTAACACTACTGAACAGATTGGGCTGCTATTGCATAGACATAGTTTTAGACCTTGATTAACATAATAGGCTACTTTTATTCTGGAAGACCGTGTGCGAAGCCGCGGGCGGAAGCTTTAAATAATAATTGTGAATGTTCACACCGCATCATCTAGCCCCAAAGATTTTATAATATTATCCCAAAGTAAGAGTTCGCGGTACGCATACCAGTGCCAGACATTAATTAGATAAGTACCTAAATGCTATGTATTCAGAACGATTTCTCATCAGCTTTGCAGTACAAAATGCTATCTGGTTTTACATAAACACAAATTAACTACGCAATCCATCATAAAAATTCATAGGACAGCGCTTGTTTAGTTTTCTACAAACTTAGCGGTTTACACAGAAAGCGTGTTCACTGAGCCCTTCGAAATCGACCCCTACTCAGCCCGCGGATGTAGTAAGAGTCGAAGTCTAGAGAACCTACCAGAGGAAGAGCAGCGCCTCCTTTTGTGTATTTTTAACACCTCAACTGGGATCACCAATGCGCCTGCCAAGCGTGGTTTGCAAAGGGGTTTATGAAGATTTGGGCCCTAACATCTAGGACACTATAAAAAACGCTACTACTAAACAAATAAAAAAGAAAACTATTCAGAGAGGTATTCACAGATGAAAAAAAATATAGTTATAGTTATAGTTATCTGTGAATATTTCAAAAACCTGACGCTTTAGTACATTATTTAATACAACATTTTTTTTATTGTTTTAGTGTCTTCTATCCTAATATATAATACTTATTATGCGTGACGATTTGAAAAAAAAAATGCAAATGTTAGGGTTACCCTCCATACAAAAATCTTCGAACCCCTGGCAATATCCCATGTTTGGGGGATGCATGTTCAGAAATGGACGTACATATGTATGTGTGCTGATGAGGGGCACCCAAGTGATAGGGCGACATACTGGCATTAATTATTTACAAAATTTTAATCATTGAATACCATTGCACAAAGGTAGCAGGAAAAACTCAGGTAAATCAGCTTCAAAATAAAAAAGATTTTTCAAATATATCTACGCTACATATTATGAAAATGGTGTTCCGTCCGTTTTCCATGTAAATGTGGCCGACATCATTTTTATCAGACGTTGCTCTCGCGCTGACAGATTGAGCAATTCAAAAAAACAATAAAGACTTGACAAAACTAACATGGGATTGGGAAATAAGTCTGTTTTGATTGTGTTTACCTACTTGGTTACACAAATATGCTCTACATACTTTGTTAATTTGTTCTACATTTTGTTTTTGGTAAAAATAGGCAATTTTGTAGTTTTACAAAATATAGTTTCGGTAATAAATTGGCACATATATTATATCTATACTTATAATAAAACTGAAACAGGTCCATTTCTGTACATTGGAGATATTTTGAAATTTTTTTTAGTGTTCTCTATTATCGATACTGAAGCCAAAACTGTATTATTTTATTTCATTTTTGTCTGTCTTTATCTTGACCACGCATCACGCCAAAGCAACTGAATGAATTAAAATGACACCTGGCACGATTTGAGTTCATACTATGAGGAAGGACATTGGATACTTTTTATCCTGGAATTCAGTATTAGTTACGGTTCCCTTTGGAGAGGGGATGAAAAAGTATAAGTATTAAGGTCGAATTTAACTAAATCAGTAGAAAGTCGACTAGAAAATGTATATTTATATATTCTATTAAAGTATTTATTATTATTAGGTTTATTTAGTGATTATTATTTTAATTTAAGTATGTTTATTATAAGCATATGTATTGTATTAAGCTATATTATAGTGTACAATAAAGAATTACAGAAAATCACATTGAAGAAAATATCTGTAGATTTTGAATAAAGCTGTTTTAGGTAAGCTTCTGGATCTATGATATTTTTTTTTCTTCCAAGACGCACCCAAGAGTTAGGTACTGGATTCGTAGATTGTCACGTCCAGGTTAGTCGAGGACTGTCTGTCATGCCTTAACGCGCTGGGCTCGAAAAACAGTCTTCCTTAGATGGGTACCGAGACACGCGGGAATAAATGGCAATGAGTGTGCCGATTCGACTAACTCGCGCGTTCCGGGGCCAAGGGGACTTAGCTGGGCCCCGAGCCGTTATGTGGCAAACCACATCAAGCAACCTTCACATCATGACAAGAGCCCTAACTGGATATTGTCGCCTTAACAAGCACGTGTTTAAACTGGGTCTAAGCGACATCCTACAGATTTTGCGAGGAGGCGGAGGAAACGCCTCTCCATCTGCTAGGAGAGTGTGGAGCTCTGATGCAAAAACGTAGCGTCCACCTCGGCAAGCACATGCACAACATAGACGAGCTAAGAGACATAACCCCGAAGAAAATCCTATAGTTCCTAGCAGCTGCAAGGGTTAGTGGCGAACTATGAACGCCACCGCTTCAACGCTGAACACACAAAGTGGCGAACACAATAGGCCTATCATGGCCGCAGTGACACGAAAGCCACAAAAATAAATAAATATATAGGTAAACCTACCTGCGACCTATTTCAGGGAAAGTAAAATGTACAGATGTTCCATGCGATCTTCATGAACATGATGTTTGGTGGTTCCGTTCAGCTGGTCCAGTTGACTGTACCACCGATTTGACAATCAACTGTCCCTACCTACTACTGAAAAAACAATGGCGGTGGTCCAGTTAACTGGACCAGGGGCCCAATTCTACTATACAATTGCTTCACTATAACAATGGTATCGTCACAGAATCGTCACGTAGAATCCATTGATTTATGAAACTCCAGAAAGTGCGTGCGGTGCTATTTGCACGGACAGATAAATTAATAGTTTCAAATGTGGCACTTAGACGCGCGTCCCTCCATCTTTATTCATCATCATTTCTTTCATGTAAGGTAGGATACCGAAACGTGTCATTCTGTGACGATACCACTGTCATAGTAAAGCGATTAGTTTAGCAGAATAGGGCCCAGCTGAACGGAACCACGAGTAAGAAGCGAAACCAATCATATTTTGTTGTGTAGGTGTGTTCGCAGTTTATGACACTTCTTTACACTGATTGAAGATGACAGCGCGACAGCATGCTATCCCGCGTAGACCCTACACGATTTATACACAATCTAGGTACCGAGCTGGTTTGTGAATATTACTTCTAGAAACTCCTTTGCCCTCTCCCCGTCCGTGTCGTTCTACCGTCCTGTCGGATTGTGAGAGTGAGGGAATAGAGAGTGCACCTGTGTTTGCGCACACACTTGTGCACTATAACATGTCAGCGCACTTGGTTGGCTAGTCTCTGTTGAGGCTGGCCGCTGCGGACGTCATTCGGCTAGCAGGACATCATCTAATAATAATGTAAGTTAGTAATCTAATCACACTGATATTATAAATTCGAAGGTATGGATGTACTATGTTACCTCTTCAGGCCCAAACTACTGAACAAGTCGGGCTGAAATTTTGCATGCAGGTAATTCCAATCCTGGAATCCAACAAAGGCTACTTTTTTTCTGGGCTTTTTTATGGGATATAAATTACTTATAAACGTTTCCGTAGAAACAACGCGTGCGAAGCCGCGGGCAGTAACTAGTAAGTATATAAATATTTATTATCAGTGGGAACTCCCAAAGCTTTTCGTCACCTTGTTGGCCCCTTTTGTTTGAGGTCATCAAAACATAATTAAAGCATGTTTAAAATATATGAAGTTATAATTATATAGGTACCTACTCACGAGTAGTAATAGCGAGCCCGGGCCTACCAAACCGAAGAAAAACATAAATAAATAAATAATGCTGGACAATTCACACAGCATCACCTATCACTTATTCTAGTTTAGAATTACATTAGTAAGTTGAAATTGTTGCCAAATATATCGAGGACTCCTGTGACGCAGGACGCGAGTTCGTTTCCCGCGTCGGGACAAATGTTTGTACGATCTGCAGATATTTGTTCCGGGTGTTCTGAATCTTTGCTACCTACGCATAATTAAAAATATATTTTATATAATACCTATTACCTATATTTATGTTATATAATATTATATTTATGTATTATATACAAGGTGCCACGTTATTGGTGTCCTAAACGAAAAGGGGGTGGTTCACTCCCCTCTCACGAACATTTTTTGTTCTTGCACTTTCCGGGTTCCAAGGTTTTTTGCTGAAAAAAACCTCCAAACTTTCATCCCAACTAGCCCATTTCTACGTCAGTGACAACCTTATATCAGCTCTTCATCAGTAAGGTTCTTGACCTTTCAATCGCTTTTCTTTAGCCAAAGCCGGCAATTTTACGGTGGTTCCGTACATTTTTCTTCTAAGCTTTTATTTTAACTTACAATGTTCAATGTTTATCTGTAGATAGGTATGTTTGTTTCGTGGTAGGTACGTCTACGTAGGTACCTAATTAAGATTGTTTTTCGATAGTTTAATAAAAGTTACGTGATAAATACCCGATAAATAATATTTATTAGATACGAGTAGGTACCTAAGTTACAAAATCGCGAAATTGAAAAAGTGCTACGTACGTGCCTAGTTTTATTTTTTGCATGAATTAATGTATTTTTTTGTGCTCATGAAAAAGGAACCCTAAAATTTTGTCGGCAAAATGGACGGCCTTACGTGTGTTTGTGTTAGTGATAGAGTTGTAATTTTTCTAAGCGTATTCGTTAAGTTATTTTTTACTATGAAAACTTAAAAAAACGTATTTCTGGAAATCAACCATGCGGGTCAGTTGGATATAGGGTGCATAACAACCCCCTTTCGGCTTAGTACACCAATAACGTCGCACCTTTTATAATAATACAGCCAGCGCGTCTTGGTCTTCCGCTACGCTTCCGACTGGTATTGATATGGATCAGTTGAGCTACCTGTAGATTGTTAGCAACAATCTGCAGTTTCCTTATTATTTCGATTGTAAATACTAGTTCTAATTTTTTTTTATTATTTGATTGTAATTTTCTTTATTAATAAAGGCCGTATAAAAAAATATAAATATGTATATCAATTATCTAGTACCCGAGCACAGGGCTCTGCTTAGCTTGGGGCTATAATGCTGTGTGAATTATCCAGCATTATTTATTTATAATCATGCAAAATTATTAACCTCGATAAAAACTTAGTGTCCTGTGAATTTGACTGATTACTGGAACTAGACAAATTCAAATAACGCTTCAGAGCCAAGACATTCGTTGACAAATACTTAATAATGCTTTAAATACATAGATAGAGTGAGTGAGAGACACAGACTATGTTTCATCCAGCTGGTCTATTCACTCAGATGTATTCTCGTGAGCGTATCACATAGAGTGAGTGAGAGACACAGACTATGTTCCATCCAGCTGGTCTATTCACTCAGATGTATTCTCGTGAGCGTATCACTCATATTATTTTGGCCGTTCATTAGTTTATATCCTTTGTTTTTATTCGTAATCACAGCACAAAAATGTGCATTCAAATAAGGGCTTTAACTCGTAACAGTTAGATAAATTTTATATAGACGGTATCAGATGACAGACAACTCGTGGACCATTCTTTTAAAGCTTGTGAGAAGCCATTTCGTCACTGTAAAATGTGTCTAAATTTAACGAGTTGTGCACGTTTTTGTGCTGTAATGCACGTTATTGTGCTGTCTGGTAGCGGTATTGGATGAATGAGCGCAGAGCTCTACACTCACGACAACACCTAAATCGAGCAGCTGGTACCGCGCGAGCGAAGCCGCGTACAGAAACTAGTAAGAAACCTACATTTTCATGATCATTTATCTTAACCCATTATATTTGAGGAAACATAAAAAACGTTATTCCAAAAATTGTGATAATCATAATTATGAGACGCGAGGAAAGCTAAAGTTGGTGTTACCTCAGACGAGACTAGCGAAAGTTAGCAAATCTTTTGTGTGAATAGTGCTAGATTGTATAATGTATTGCCAATATTACCAATCTTGACGAACAGGCCTTTAGGACCACCATCAAAAAGCACCTCACCGAGAGAGCCTACTATGGCATAAAGGATTATCTCTCAGATCACAATTTTTGGAGCGACATTGCATGAGTCAGCAATACTTTTTATTTTTTCTCTTTATACTATGTACGTACTATTATTTTAATTTATTTGTAAGACTATTTTAAAAGCAATGTAATGTGACTATGACAAATAAATGAATGAAGCTGATGTAGAGAGGTCTGCCTCTCCTCTATCATCTGCCATATTTCAGTCTAAACTTGAGCCTGGTGTACCTACAAGAGGTAGACCAGACCACCCATAACCAAAGAGCACAGACGCGGGTTCGAATCCGCTATGATAACGTCAAAGTAATCCCCAGCTTGTTTGCCTATTGCATTACCTCACGTGAGATAATCCTTGGAGCTACACTACACAGACCTATATACTTGGTTTACTTTCTGAGATGTTTGATAGAGAGGTACTTTGTGTAGCTTTTGTGAAATCTACCGATCTCAAAGAGTGGTCGAATGGCCATGTGACGTCATGTATACAATGCTGTGCTATTGTTTAATGCTGTGTTAAATAAAATTTTATAACTATATTTGCTTATTTAATAACTTTATTGCTTATTTTTTATACAATATTTGGGTTGGCTTTGGTGTTGGTGGTGGCCCTTTTCAATGAAGCAGTCAAAGAAAAAGTAATGTTTATACGGAAAAGGTAGTTTGAAATGAAAATAACTATCAAAAGGCTACGGATATTAATAGTGTATAATGTGTGTGCAAACGCTGTCATGACCAAAATACCATAATTAGTATTTACAGTTTTTCCAACTTTTGGGCAACCTTTTAGACATAGACATATCATTTATTTGCCAAATATCTTTTACTCAAACATAGCATGTAATCTGAATATAGCTGTAAATCTGAACTAACATTTTAATGAAGATCGAAACATTTCGAGCTTATTTAATTTAGAATTTATATAATTATAATTATATTTTGTCACGAAGTACCTAAGTCTTGCCTGCTGTATCAGTAGGTCTAAAAAAAGCCAGCATAAGCTGTTGAATTGCAATTCTGTAATGCCTATATTGCATAGAGGTGCCTTTTAATTCCAATTCTAAGTGGGGAAACTGAGATCTGCACTAACATCTCACATGGGAGTGTTTTGTAGCATTGTCCCCCTGCCTAAACTGAGATGTGCACTAACATCTCACATGGGAGTGTTTTGTTGCATTGTCCCCCTGCCTAAACAGGTACCGGAAGTGGTATCGGAAGTACCGGAGCAGGACCTTTGGTGACTGACAGCTTCGTTTCAGCTTTTCTGTGGCTGTGGATGGGGTTGATGACTCAATGAGACTCTTCAGCCCCGTCTTGTGTCTGGCCTCCTCTGTGCCCGTGCAGTGTACCACAACGTGTACCACAGTCTCTTCTTCTTGGAAACAGCCACGACACATGTTGCTGTCTGTAACTCCAGTCTTGAAAAGATGAAAGTTCAGTTCGCAGTGACCTGTGATGATACCCACCATCGTTCTTAGGTCCTCGCGGCTCATCTTGAACATTGTGTTTGTGGTTTACCCTTTGGAGGGGAATATTGATTTAGTATGCTTACAGTCTGTCCGACGCTCCCATAGATTGTAGTGTTCTTTTTCTGAGGTAAGCTTCGGTATATTTTTAATTTCTGCTGTGGGCGGGTTCCTAGACCTGCATTATATATTGTTGTGTTGGAGTTTGTCTCGCTCCTTCCTTCGCTAGTCTGTCTGCATTTATGTTGCCTGGGCAGGAGCGACTCTCTGTCTATGAAGACTTTGCTGTGTTGAGAAAGATCTTGTAGAACGTTGTGGCAATCTGCAATTACTTTTGATCTTGTGTCTGTTCTTTTAAGTGTGTTTATTAGTGTAGCGCTGTCCGTTTTGAAGACCGTAACCTTCCCGATTAAGTATGTAGATGCTGGTGCCATTCGTGCTGTTTCTGGAATTGCAGCAATAACTTTACGTGATATTCTGCAGTGGTTTGTTAGGCCTGATTCGCCTTTACACTGGTTTGTTGATTTTTTTATCTTAGGCTTTACTTCCTGCTGTATGCGAGCAGTATATGTCTAGTGTTGCTACGGCGTCGATTGCCTGCATCCGCAGATGAGTGTGCAAGCCAGTCTTTCAACTTGCTGTAATTTATTTATGGTGGTGACTGAGTTTGTTCTAGACCATCATACTATAGCATCGTAGGTTAGCACTGGGCGGACCATGAGTGTAATCCCACAGACACAGCTTGGCCTTGAGGCCCCAGTCCTTGCCCACCGCTCTCGAACATTGCCATAAGACGTTTGTGGCTTTTGTTATATCATGATCTAGTTGTTTGCCACACAGTAGTTTACTGTCTAGTCATATGCCAAGGTATTCGACCTCCTTGCTTAGCGTCAGTGTTGAAGTTAGCAATGACGGTAGTTCAAGTCTTGGTAGCACAAACTAATAGGATGCTAACGCATCTTGGTAGTTTGGTTTTACGAGTAAAGAGTACAAGTTCTGTTTTGTTCGGGTTTACTGACAGACTGTGTTTGGTGCAACATGTTTCCACAATCCGTAGGGCCTTAAAAAGGTGTCTTAAATTGAGCTCTAAAATTTACGTATTACCTGTGTATGTTGATTTTGACAGGCTCATTTGAAACGTTTCAGAGTACAACTAAATTCACTACCTGTACCTACGTATCGAAAATTGTCTTAAATAAAATGAATCCCGTAGCAATTTTTTTAAGTGTACAGGTTTAAAATAACGTTTAAATAAAATAAAGAAAATCTGTTCATACAGGTAGTTTATTCCTTACATAAAAAGTTACACAAAAATATACTACAGTTAAAAAACATAAGACAGAGCCTTTAGTTTGTATTATAGACTTTACAATTGAGGTCCTATTCATTATCCGGTTTAAAGATTCATGAATCAATTTGACAGATTTAAATGTTTGGTAAATGCCATCAATTAATATAAAAATACACGTGATATTTTACTCAAGACTAGAAAATAAATAAATAAAACTACCAACAATACCACTAATATTTAGTTAACATAAAACAGATTATTAAAAAACAAATAATTAATGAATAAGACCCACTTTAATTTATAAATTTTTTTCTGAAGCTTCACTAAAATTGCATAGCTACTTGGTACATCATATAATTACAATAATAATATTATTATATACAATAAATTATTAATTTACGTTATTAACTACTTTGTACAGCAAATGACTAGATTTAATTAGGAGATTTTGCTTTTTGACAACGACGGAAAAATTAATATTATATAGGGAGTGTGATTTTAAAGAAAAAAAATATTCCCAGGGTTAGATTTAAAAAAATTAATTGCAAGCTTCTGTGCATTAGCATTAACTATTTTGATTTATCGGCAGGCCAAATAATCAATAGGTATTTGTTAGATAAAAAAAAATATGTTTTCGTCGTAATAAATAAATCATATCAAACAACACGGTAACATCCGGCTCCAATATATGAAGATACTGTAAAAATATTTAATGACAAATGAAGGCGCTATTTTGATACAGGTAACATTGTCTCATATATTTTGAACCGGCTAATAAATCATCTTTCAATTCCTTTAGAAAAGCATATTGTAGAAACTATTTCTTATAAGTAGAATCGGTTAAAAATTCAACAAATGTCTATTAATCCTGAAATTTAAAAATAACAAAATAAATAGCATTACTATGTATTTACAGAACTATGGATCTACCTACCCTAAGATTTATGGGTACCTATTATATCCCAGTAAATGCCAACCTTACGGTTGTATACCCGGAATTAGGAATGGATCATTTTTAACCATGACGGCCAAATACTTAAATATACAAGAATTAAAGCAATCAAATCAAATATGAATAGTCCAAAATCACCACTAGAATACATTGAGTAAATGTTCACGATCACGAAAGGTCCGTCGCATACGTACGAGATCCGGTGCCGTTCAGAACGGGAGAGCAGTGGAAACACACCCGTTCAGATACATTCACCTGGCCCAGTCGTCCGGCGGGCTGTTCCCTTGCAGGGGGGAGAAGGCGCTTCTCCGGGGCTCCAACGGTTCCTGAGACCCGATGATGGATTCTATGGAGAAGCCGTTCCGCGAGCGTTTACACCGCGGGTCCGTCTGGTCGGTGAGCCGCGGCGGCAGTGGCACGGGACGGAGCGTGGAGGGTGGTGGCCGCGGGAGCGCGAGCAGCGGCGCCGGCGGCAGGTAGCACGGCATGGGTAGAAGCGGGCCGTAGGCCTCCCGCGCCAGCATTGCCACTACCGCGTGCGCGTGCTGCAGCGACGGCGCCGGCCGCTTGTACCGCTTCCGCCGCCGCAGGAAGCTTCCGTTATCGAACATATCCTCCGCCAGCGGATCCAACGTCCAGTAGTTCCCTTTCCCTGGGTTTCCCGGCTCCCTTGGGATCTTGATAAAGCAGTCGTTTAGACTCAAGTTGTGACGGATGGAATTCTGCCACGCGGGGAACTTTTCCCGGTAATACGGGAACCGGGTCATGATGAACTCGCAGATCCCGCTGAGGGTCAGCTTCTTGTGTGGAGATTGTAGGATCGCCATGGTGATGAGAGCGATGTAGGAGTAAGGGGGTTTGATGAGCTGCGAGGAGGATTTGGATTTAGATTTCTTGGGGGACGACGGTTTGTCTGTCGGCGAGGCAGCGTCGTAGGTGTCGGAGTCGGCGGAGGGCAGCGGCTCCGGCGGGTCCTCGTCGACGGATACGTAGGTCTCGTCCGGGGGGAAGTCGTCGGGGGCTGGCTCGCGGAGATAGTGCGGTAGGTACAGCCGCGGCGGAGGTCGCAGGTCCAGCGGTAGTTCACCGTCGATGATCATATCTCGGTAGTGAGCGAGCTCACAGTCGTCCATGGCGCTCTCGCGGGCGCATGTCAGAGGAGCGGTGAGGCGCGCGGCGCGACGCGGACTGCGGCGGCCGCCGCCGCGCCCGCCGCCGGGGGCGCGCAACTCCGCCCATCGGAGTAGGGGCAGTGTACGTTCCAGTAAACACAACAATTGTCGTTATTATCACTGCGGGTCGGCTCTTTGTGCATGAATTTCAGGCCGTCGACTGATAATTATTAGGCCGCTTGGAACTCATCGATTCAACTTAGTTGTGGTATTTATTTTGAGTTGAATGCTCGGGGGTCTTGTTTTACATTGAAAGCTTTTCGTTTTGGGTTTATTTCTGAATGAGATTTATCCTGTTCTGTGATTTTGAACTGAATATACATAGCTCTACCGCAAAACAATGTTCATTGTGTGGGACTACTGTCACGCGAACAGTTAATTTACCTACTCTACTAATTTTCAGAACTGAAAAGTTCTTAAGAAATATTATCTACGTAAGTGTGATGTGTTCAGGTACACACACACCTATGACATGACGTAGGTCTACGTCATGTATAAGATAAGTTTCAATAATAGATCGTTCTGTAGGTATCGCAATACTTGGTAGGTTATAGTTAAAGGTAGGTAATGAAGTTAATAACAACAGACGTGAATGTAAAAATATTAAGCTTAACGTCTCCAGCAAACATTCAAAGTACCTAGTTACGAAACATAGACTTCATAAAATACAAAAGCTCCAAATGAGCTTTCGACCTCAAAGCGAAGGAGAGTCAAACGAAAAGCAATAAAGTATCACACTGTCAAAGACTGTTTACCGTAGGTACCCCCTAATCCTGTGGAGGTAGGTACGAGCGTATTCCAAAAATCTCATAAAATGAATACTATCACTCCATTCAGGTAGATAGCATCAAATAAAACTCACGAAAAAATATTTTACTGACAATGCGAGGCGCAACCCTCGTATATGTTTCCTAGCAAAACATTTACCCCTCGGGCGCTGGAGAAAAAGCTACACGAGCGATAGAGACAGCCGTCCGCTGAAGGGAGATGGAGGACCGGCTAGCCAATAGGGTGGGAGACAGACTTGGGCGGAGTTTGGTAAAGCTAACATGTCAGGGCGGGGCATTAGATCCTATTATTGTCTGGCAAGGCAAATAATATTTTGCACAATGTACACATTGGGGTAAGGGGGTGCAGAGGGGGTTGCTAATTTATTCCCAACTTCGGTTAAGGCTTGTTTTTCAGCTTTGCGAGGTTGTTATTTAAATTGGACAGGGTAGCTGTGTGTAGGCAGTAGTATTGTGTTCTGATGAAGGAATCTTGCCTTTGTTTATTGTTATATTGAATTATGCCGCAGGTCTGTTTTAAGGAATCCTCGCTTTTGATTACGAAAATGTGAATTTTGTAGATAGTTAGCAATTGGCATCTGGGATTATGGACACGACGACGTCTGTGGCGTTGCATGCTAATTGCTGACTGTGGCCATTGTGTTGCGGGTTCGATTCCCGCCCGCCACGTGATATCTAATTAGGTATTAAGTATCTGCCGAATTTTTAGTTTTTAGGGTTCGGTAAAAACAGAACCCTATTACTAAGCCACCGCTGTCTGTCCGTCCGTCCGGCCGTCTGTCAGAGGGCTCTATCTCATGTACCCTAAGAGGTAGACAACTGAAATTTTCAGAGAATGTGAATTTCTCTTGCCGCTATAACAACAAGTATTAATAAAAATAAATATATAATTAAAGAGGGATCCATACAAAAAATGTGTTTTATTTCGCAACTTTTTATCATCGGTTGTCAAGGCTGTACCTATCTCTTGAACCACAATAGGTAGACACATGAAACTTTCCATAAATAATTAACACGTCAACTGCAATGTCAAAAATACTAAAAATATATTAAGTTGAAAATTATAAGGCATTTCCCATCAAATGAAAATTTGATTTTCTTCATATAAAGTTGCCTGATTGTTACGGTACGGAACCCTTCGTGTGCGAGTCAACTCGCACTCAGCGGTTTATTTACTCGTTTTTTTTTTATTTGAGCTGTAGTTATTTGTGGTTCTGTAACTCTAGGAAACAAATAAATTACTAAAGTAGGTACATATTTATAGATGACTGACAGACTACCAGTGCAACCGGTAGTCTGACAGACTAGGTAGATACTAGTTTTAATTTGGGATTGGGTTCGAATGTGTTTACCAGTGAGGTAGATACTAGTTTTAATTTGGGATTGGGTTCGAATGTGTTTACCAGTGAGGTAGATACTAGTTTTAATTTGGGATTGGGTTCGAATGTGTTTACCAGTGAGGTAGATACTAGTTTTAGTTTGGGATTGGGTTCGAATGTGTTTACCAGTGAGGTAGGTACTAGTTTTAATTTGGGATTGGGTTCGAATGTGTTTACCAGTGAGGTAGATACTAGTTTTAATTTGGGATTGGGTTCGAATGTGTTTACCAGTGAGGTAGATACTAGTTTTAGTTTGGGATTGGGTTCGAATGTGTTTACCAGTGAGGTAGGTACTAGTTTTAATTTGGGATTGGGTTCGAATGTGTTTACCAGTGAGGTAGGTACTAGTTTTAATTTGGGATTGGGTTCGAATGTGTTTACCAGTGAGGTAGGTACTAGTTTTAATTTGGGATTGGGTTCGAATGTGTTTACCAGTGAGGTAGGTACTAGTTTTAATTTGGGATTGGGTTCGAATGTGTTTACCAGTGAGGTAGGTACTAGTTTTAATTTGGGATTGGGTTCGAATGTGTTTACCAGTGAGGTAGGTACTAGTTTTAATTTGGGATTGGGTTCGAATGTGTTTACCAGTGAGGTAGATACTAGTTTTAATTTGGGATTGGGTTCGAATGTGTTTACCAGTGAGGTAGATACTAGTTTTAGTTTGGGATTGGGTTCGAATGTGTTTACCAGTGAAGTAGGTACTAGTTTTAATTTGGGATTGGGTTCGAATGTGTTTACCAGTGCAACCGGTAGTCTGACAGACTAGGTAGGTACCAGTTTTGGGAAAATTTAATTATAGAGGTAGAAACAAATTTTAACTAGTGTTTACAATTGAAACAATTGATTGAAGACTGTTGCAAAAACAAAAAAAAAAACAAAAGTGTATGTTTGCACAGATACACTTTTGACGACCTATGGAGCGCAGCGGGCAAAGTTCCGTCCGCCTGCGATGCAGGAGGATCCGGGTTCGATTTGCGGGAATCGAACCCGGAACCTCTGGAGAAATGTTTGTACGATCTGCAGATTTTTGTTCCGGGTGATTTCTGTGTACGTATAAAAACAAACGATGTAATGTAGGTGTTAGGGGGTAGGTACGTAACACAAGCTCCGCTCAGCTTGGGGCCTGTTAGGGCTACATGATACTGTGTGAAATTGTCTATCCAGTATTATTTATTTATCCGTCACATCACATCAACGACCTACCCGACTATTGCCCCTAATAAGCGCCTTATTGGTCCTTGATTAAAAACGAGCATGTGATAGACTTCATAAAATCCAATTAAGTTGGGGACTTCTGCGGCAAGTAGGCTAGGCGGATCGCAGACAGTTCCTCATTAGGTGCGGATTCGATTCTCGTCGCTTTTTTTGAAACGAATCCGAAAGTTCGTTTTTTAGCGGTATTTATTTGGAGTTTTGTAACTCTATGAAACAAGTGACATGTGTCATACATGTCATTGATGACCTAAGTGAAGAATTTATGTTGGAGCGAGACAAAGTTGAATATTCAACATCAAATTGAAAATCAAAATATCGTTTGTCGTTTGTTTTCATTTGATGTTGAAAATTTAACTTTGTCTCGCTCAAACGTAAATTCTTCACTTTCGATCAAAAATTTTGTAACTTGCATTATTGCTGTTAGAAAGCTGATTATTTAATGCAAGAAAGTACGATTCATAGAGGGTCTTATCACAATAATAAAACACCTAAACTGCCACAAAAAATAATTATAAACCAGCTCTAACCGTTCCGACCGAATATTCTCAAACAAAACTTTAAAAAATCATAACTCGGAAACTACGAAAAATCGGAAAACATACATGGGGTATTTTCATGTACCTACCCCCGGGGGTGAGGCAATATTTTTTTTTATGTTTGGTCCTCCCTGTATAGAACATAATTTTAAGTTTAATAATTTTTAGTTTATTTGATGGGGAAGTCAAGATAATAAGTATTCTAATAAGGAAGCTATTTTGCAGTGGAGGACATATATCGCAAGATTGACTCATTAATAGCACTCCCGTACAAACCGTGGTTTTTAGGTGTTATTATTAGTATTATATTGTAATAATCTTTTAGAAGATAAATAAATAAAAATAGTACATTATGGTACAAGTGTGTAATGTTGGTGATTACCGCTGAGGCGCCATTGAGACCCGAGCCATAGTAATTTCCGTAATTTAAAAATAACTACTGGGGTACCTGTAGTTAAGTCATTGTTCCACCAGAATACAGTCATGGAGAATAAAACTATCGGAACACAACGCGTGAATTTGAGACAAAAAAAAATTTTTTTTTGTTACTAATTATTTATTAACTTTTTATGGTATTCAAAATTTTAGGAACGCACTTTCAGAATAATATCACAATTCAATATTATTAAGGTCTCAAAATGGTGTCAATTTAGATATCGCCAAAACTAAACTGTACTAATTTGATAGCACTAAAAATATTTCCATCCTTTTTATTTCGACTGCTATAAAAAGACAGAAAAAAATTCAGTAGGTACTGTCAAATTAGTTTAATTTAGTTTTGACATTTGAATTAACGCCTAGTTACTTCTTAAATCTTACTTGCAAAACTAGTCTCAGAAAAATATTTTAATATTAGTGGCATCAATTCAGTCCTCCTCGTATTTGTTTGTGTAGCTACGAGTATAATTCTCAGCCCCTTGTTTTAATTGAATCATCTTTATATCGCTTGTCCTAATAGTCTCTCCACGAGTGTTTTTGCCAATGTTCAGTCCAATTTCTTCATTTAGTTTATTTAGATTGTAAATAAAAGAAAATATAAAAGATGTCATAATTACCATTACGTCGAAGTAGCCCTCAACTCGTCCGCACTCCACGAGTTCCCCCTGCGCAACTGACGAATACGTCGTATCGTTCAACAGTTTCACGATTTGGTCTACTAAATGCCACAACGATGTTTGTGCCATCTAGCAGAAACTATTAGAGATACAATATCGTCGATTTTTCTCCAAATCTAGATACTGTTACAGGTGTATTGACATACTTAACTAAATATAGCCAAAAACTACGATTACGTCATTGTTCCACCAAATAAGTGAATGTACATAGCTACAGACTCCTCCGTACGCGAGCAGCGAGCACGGGGAGCGTGCGGTAGGTATACCTACACGTAAATACTGGCCTCCAACAAAACTTACTCACTAACTTACTTTACATCATTATGCTTTTTTTTTCTTGTGACGGCAAAAACAGCCGCTGTTTTGTTTTTCTTTTTTGTTCTAAATCTGATTTCTCTGGATGTCCATCCATAGGCTGCGGCTTCCACGCCATCCACTGACAGCGATGCCACCAGGCGGGAGGCACGAGTGTTGGCCACAGATAAGTTTGGAGCAAATTCCTATTAATAAAATAAATTAATTAAAAGTTTGTTTATTCAAACCAACATCCATGAATTACACAAATTAGTACCTACACAAAATCAAAAATAATCCAGAATAATTTTACAATAAGAATTGGTGAAATGAAGAACAACCTATTCGGCAGAACTGATTGATGTTTGATTCGTTTATTGAAAGATTGTCGTTGGCTACAAAAAGCAAGGAACGTTAGATTCATCATCATCATTATCAGCCTTTAGTAGTCCACTGCTGGCTGGACCTAGGCCTCCCCTAATGCGCTATAGAACATTAGATCAGATACATAACCTCTCATTCTTTATTCACTTTAACCCTACTTCTGTTTACTAACTCCACCTGCTACAAGTACCAACAAAGAGAAATTGCTCAACGAATACATTTCTAAGCAGAAGGGACCTACCCTACCAACTGGACGGAAGTAAGAACGCTAGAACTAAGATCGATAAGACACTCTTTGGTATCAACTTGCTCTAATCTGTCACCGTGAAGTGCACAAACATCTCAAAGATAATCTCGAGTTAATCCTGAGTTAAGCGGGCTTAGCATGAGCCGTGCAAGCAAAGAAGGCACTCGCCAACGTGAGTAAAGTAAACTATTCTTTGTTAGGTAAATCTTAAACCTCGACTGTGTGTGGGCAACGAGTTGGTTAGGTACCCTACTTTCCTCCTTACTTTTCTTATCATTTAGGAGCAGTTAGACGTACACGTACGACATGGGCCATGCATAAAAGTGTTAATTCAAAAAATTCTAAATTTAAAATTCAAAGTGCTTTATTTCCTTAGACCTTACATGACTCTTGGACACGTCACAAAATTAAAATTACATAAGTAAAACTAGAAAATAAAGTGATCACTTTGATTTTTGCTCCCTTCAATATTTTTAAGGTAAAGCAAAGAAGCGAACAAGAAACCTTTACCTTGTTAGGTTGTTAGTTTTCTAGTTGGAGTAAAACTTGTCCCAAGCTTTTTTATCCTCTAGATAATCTGATATAAACTATGCGATACATTGATAAAGATTAGTAAAGCTAAGTACCTAGGACCTACGTAAATAAATAATTGGTTGATCCATGAAAGGTACTTAGGTACCTACACTCAAACAAAATAAACACTAGCTCTTATTTCGAACAAACATCAGTGATATTGATAATAATGGCAGTAGGTCAAAGAAACAAATTAAGGTTTCTACAATTGAAACAACTAACTGCAGGCTGACTGTTGCAAACAATCTAGAGGCTGATCCAAATGATTACCGTGCACAAGACGCTGCGCACTGGCAGCATTGCCCACCTGTAGGGCATGTTGGTAATCAATAATAATAATATTAGTACTACTTATCTGTTTTATATAGTGATGAATAAAAGTATTAACTATCTATCTATCTCATAATACAAGATCCGTCAAGTGCGAGTGGGACTCGCGCGCCGAGGGTTTCGAACGGTTGTCAAGTAATACCAATATGTACTAGGTACTGGTTAAGACTTTGTTATTTGATGAATACCAAAAAATTTAAGGTACCTTATTTGTACCTATTACATTTCAGATGTATCGGTTTGCAAACTTCGGAGTAGTTATAGAGGGTAATAGTAAAATTTTCGTCTTTTTTCAAAATTTTTCAAAAAGTATCAAACCTACAGAAATTTCAAAAACTGTTTTGAGATGTACAAACTGATACCTTTCATTTGATACCCACTCGATGAGTTAGCCCTCCCTTTTGAAAATTACCATTCCCCTTTTTGACCATTTTTTAAAAAGTGGTCCACTTACAGACTTCTCTATATTTTTCCTGTAAAATATAGTTCTATATCTACAAACGCTACATACATTTTAGATGGATCGCTCTGCAAACTGCGGAGATAGGGGGGGAAAGTATGAAACCTAAAGAACTGTTTTGAAATGTACAAACCTTTCATTTGATACCCCACTTGACATTGTAGGTCTCTTTTAAAATTTTGACATCACAATTTGTACTGAAAATTTTCATTTTTCATTTATTTTTTTTTCATTTTCATTTTAATTTTTTTTTTATTTTTCTTTTAATCTGTACAAGCGCACGAAATGTATTATAATTTTAAATTTCCCATTATTTGCTGCTGTAGTTGCTGAGATATTAAAGACGCAAAAAAGGACAGAAAAAGCGTTGGGTTTCGAAACCGATCTCCGATCTTCGAAACCCTAAAAACTAGAATACTATTTAAAAAAAATTAAAAAGTAGATGAATTCACTGAATTATTATTACCGTAGTATTTGTAACTTAATGGATGAATTGCTCCGCCAGTTATGTAGGTAGGTAAGTACCAAGGTAGGTGCCTACCCGCCCTCGGGCAAAACGACCTACGAAACTTTTTATAAATTATCTTGCCCGATATCGCCGGTCGCACAGGACCGGGTAAAACTTCTCATGGCCTGCGACCCTGCCAACCCACCGTATGAGATTATTTAGTAAGTACTTAGACTTACTAATCATCAGAAAATCAGGTAGGTGTCCACATCCTCCATAAAAATACCGAAGCACGTACCTAGCACCATGCGTAGCAAGCGCTTCGTCGCCGTAACAACGGGCCCTCGCTCCTCGAGGCTTCCGTCGATAGGGACCGCGTGGTGTAGTAAGTATAGCATCAATCATACACATCACCTTCATACCATTGCCTTAATATATTTATTTTTAAACTTACCGACTGACTAGTACCATTACAAAATCTGTGCTTACGTCATACCTACGTGCAGGGCCTACTCGGAAAAGGAAAATCGTTTCTGATTCGTTGGCGTGCAAAACTAACTCCTGAGCCTCTTGCATATTATGATAGCGTTTGCACGAAAACGAAACGATGCTTAGATTTTCGTTTATTTACAAGTATGGGCAAGTTGTTTCGAAATTGTCAAGATTTAACACACTATTAATATATCATTAATCACACTATTCACATGGTGTTAACTGCTGCGGGGCGACGACACCAAGTAAAAATTTGACATTACAAACAATATGTTACTCGCTAACCGTAGCGCCATCTGTTAAGATTACGCCCAACTAGTAAGCGCAGTGCGAACGCTGCGCTCACTATCTGATTTATTTAAACAACTAAGTTGCAAGCAGTCTGTCATCACATCAAACATGTACTGTGGAACCACGTACATACTTAATGTACAAAACAGTACGTATATTTTTGTGTAGATGGCGCTATCACAAACTAACGGAATTCCTGTCGGTACTTAGTACTTACTGCATACAATGTAATATTTATTAGTAATATGTACTTCTTTCTTTGTATGCTTATATTTTATTTCCGTGTACCGTATTTTTGTTATTTGTTATTAGCAAAACTATAGACCAAAATTCTAGGAAAGCGTCGCGAATGAAGCTAGATACTGTATTCGCAGCCCAAACGAAACGCGTTGCGGTGTGGGTGGGAGACAAAGAGCTACAAATCAAGCAGCAATCGTTCCGTTCCCGAACGAAATAAAATTATCGCAGTTTGCGCGCGCATGCGCTCGAAGTATAACGTCTGTGAATGACAGCTGTTTTCTTGGACGAAAATTCGTAATCGTAACCGGTGTTGATCTGTGAAGGTGATCATTTTCGAAATATTTGTGAAAAATGGACAGAAACGAGCGTAAAACAAACTCCCGAGGCCACACAATCACGATGGATCGAGAATCGAAGTACATTTTGCGAAAGATCATTTTGGATTTCGCGATTCTCTTTATCAGTAAGTTCTTTGCATGTTTTTTTGCGAGATTGGTTGATGTTATTTGTTTTTCGTTTGATTGATAAAAGTAATATTTTTAAAACCTAATATTTTTGATGTGTAGGGAATCTTGTAGGTAGACGTTAGATTGCAACTTGGATCCCAAAGTAAGATAGGCCCCTTGCCTTGCTTGCGTCAGATAAACAGACATTCGAGGATATCGCAACACAATGACAAATACAACACAAAAAAATTATGAACATATTAAGTAAACTCTTTCTGGGATGTCCTTTAGGCGCAAGTATATAATAAGCTTAAAAATAAATAATAATGTAAGTACATTATGTAGTACCCACAATAATAAAAATACTGGACATTTCACAGCTCAAATAACTCCAAAGTAAGCAAAGCTTTGATAAAAACTTTTCCAAACAGGTATTTTTTTGAGTAAGTAGGTGCCTACATAATATTACCTACATTCAAGAACCACAAGGCTTTCCCTTACAAGATTATCCTATACCAGTCCACCCGTCCCCACAAGGCTGGTGGCAATATTGTGATCCCAACCAATATTATTTCCCATGCCACTATCCGGACTCATATCTACATTACACTGCACATGTCCAGGACTCTTGACAGAGGCATCATTGTCTGTAGACGGCTTTCAGTGCTAAATGTAATTGAAGCACACTTGTTATAAGTTGCTATCTTTGAGTTATTTTATTGCTATATTTGGTTTAAATAATTGCAATTTTTTATTTCTCAAATTTAGTCATTATGATTTCTATTCTCTGGTGGTTACCAATTACCTGAGTTATGGTGGTTAGAAATTTTATAATGGTTGGGATACATTTTAAGAAATAAGTTGACTTTTTAAAATATGACTTTATATATACTATTATGGCTTCAACACTTCAGGGTAAAGTAAACACCAATTTGTAATAGTAAAGTGGAGTAGTATGTAGTTCAGTTAAAACATAAAACAAGCATTTGGAACAGAAACTGAAATTTTTAAAGCAACAGCTCTACACGGACTAAGATTTGAAACTATCTGGTAACTAACTTTTGTTCAGCTCAAAATGAGCTCTATCCATAGCGTTCACACATGTGAGGCAGGTACCAAGAGTTTATTACTTAAATAAGAGTTTTCATATTTTTAAGAAACAACTAATAAGTGGCTCATTGAACTAGTGTGACATCAAAGAATTTTTTTAATTTGCTGTTATTGTAATTTATAATTTTATTTTAAAGTGATTGAACAACATGTAATAATGGTATTACGAATAAATTCTGTATTCTGTATACATTTCCTCTCTAAAATGACAGATTTTCGCTCTGCATTTGCTAAATGCAAAATGTGTAATGTAGATATGTGGAAAATTACTATTACACTTAATGGCGGTGGCGGTCGCGACGTAAGAATCGACCCCTGCAACTCAGCTGTGGATGTCGTAAGACTCGACTAAGAGCACCTACCAGAGGAAGGGCAGCAGCCACCTTCTGTTTATTTTTAACAACTCCACTGCGATCACCAATCCACCTGCCAAACGCGGTGACTACTGCATAGCCCCCGTTGTTTGGGGTCGGCATGTTAAGCATTGGACGTGTGTTCTAACGAGATTCAATACCTACCACACTAACCTTAATCGTGAGAGGAGTTTAGGCCTCCAGGTCGCACAAACTCAGGATGCGAGGGGCACACACAAGCGCGGCCAATTGCCTGTCAGAGTGTCAAAACATCCGACGCAGACCCCTTCGGATTAACAGCATCCGTTAAGGAGCAGGCCTGTCTACTCTGGACGTAACTGGCTTTAAATGAGCACAGGCTTTAATGCTGAATGATAGTTAAGTTGTTGACTGGGTTCCGTAGTTAAAACTCGACTTGTGAAGTGTTTCTTCGTGTTATATTTATTACTAGCTACTGTTTTCGGTTGCACGCGCTATAGCCGATAAAAAAAGCCTTATCTGTAAGTCGGATTAAGTTCTACGCGTACACTAAATTTCGTCTTGCTAAATGTTGTGTAGTTTTGGAGATTTTGCTAAGAAACATCTTCACATCTTGGTGCATAAAATTTTCTATTTCATAGAATATTAGTCGATTTTTTTGCCGTTACTATCCTAGCTAGTAGGTACTGGGAGATAGTCTCCTGCTACGTTTCTCAATTTAAAGCAGTGCTAGCTAAGCTACCCAATGAAGTAACTACAACAATTGTAGCTTATCAGTAAAATAATGTTTTTCTTGGGCTAGGTAGTTCCGGAGAACACCTGCCCATTACAAACTTAAAACTTTCCTCTTAAATATCAGTAGGTAATGTAGGTATACCTAGCTGCCCAGAAGCTTGTATTCAGTGTTATTAAACCTGCCCGGGATAAACTGGGTTAGGCATTATTTCCTTATCCAATTTTAGGCTTTAATTAAACGAATTTACGACTAACTTTAAGGCTCCTTAACTTACGCTGGCCCCTAAAAAAATAACCTCGTAAAGTTTAAAAACATTTCTTGCTTCCAATTACGTCTCGTCTCACGCATTTAAAAATTAAAGGAACGAGTTATTATTTACACGTTTTGTCCGTTTCTTTATAAGTACGTCAGTGGATCGGACTCGGGGCTGTTCTCTGATGGTTCTCGTTGCGACAGTGTGACAGTTGATGCTCACTTGATAGAGGATCAGTCAGCCTCGAAATTTTGAATGTTGCTGAATTCGGATTGAACACAAATTGATTACCTAACTAAACGGTAATTTTGCCTCCATTAGTACCTATACCTATCTACTCCCCTCTTTTTCAACACGTACGTTCGCTGTCAGCAGAGTCAGAGCAGCACTTTCAGACGTGGCTCCACAAAACAAAAGCGTTTTGCGATAACCACCATCATCACAGTAGAGGTACCTACAAAGTACCAATTCATACTGATCGTAATAAATGAATTAAATTTTCTTACGTGAATATTTTTAAATAGCTAATCAACATGGAAAGAAATACCTTTAAAGTTACATAAATTAAATTCATATATGGTGACTTTCGTAGAAGGTGCTGTCACCTTCTCCAGCAGCGGTTTGAAGATATCTTTGACGACTTTTCTTTTAGGCAAAATCGATGTAGGTAGATACCGTTTTAACTAAGCGCCAAAAAAAATGTGACCAATTTCACGCTGCGAGATCTGGCATTAAAGTAAGCACAGCTTGTGTCAGGGGCGCCAGGAGACTGTAATAAGTATTTCAATTTTTAAATGCATACCTACAATTATTGTAATAACATAGAGACGCTTTCTATTTTCATTAATTAATGGAGCAAACGATGCTATTTGTAAAATCTATTTTGATAACTCAACTCGTATTAAAATTAGCATCATGTCAAGGCTTCACGATTGCAGATAGGGACTTCCTTTTGACTGAGATAGATAAAATCCACAATATACTTTACTTACATCCATGGTATTTAGTATTTATTAAAATAAGATTCCTACAGTTTGTCATTTAGACAAACTTGACAGGTCAGTTGGCCCCCAAAATATGCCAGACAAAAGCAGACAAAGCAGCCATTGGCCGTGCCGGTCGCGGCCGCTCCAACTCAATAAAAGCTGTCCAACTGTTCTCACTCAGATGAAGCGAGGGTTCGTCGTCCGGATTTGTATTTCTTGTGGTAGGATAAACAGGTAGGTTAGGTACCATAACCTCTAGGTTATGTATTTTATTCTAATAAAATACAATCATTTGATTATGTTGAAAAAACTAGAAACCAACTTGGTTCGTAGGAATCCCTTAATTTTATAGTTTCAAGTTATGCGGGACAAATACTAATCCCTCGCAAAAACAATTTTTATGGGACCACCTCGGGATCGTTTTCTATAGGTACAATAGCGAAATAATTATTCATATTTTTATTGACGGAGAAATTCACGAACATACATAAAATGAACTACCAAGTGCGAATCGACTTGCATACGAAGGGTTCCGTACCGTAAAAAACTTTATCAATGAACATCAAATTTTCACTTGTTCGGAGACCTCTTTAAACATAAAACTTTATTATATTTTTAGTATTTGTTGTTATTACAGTTACAGTGTTACTTATTTATAGAAATTTTCATGTGTCTACCTATTGTGGTTCATGAGATACAGCCTTGACAAAAAAAAAACAAAACCGCCAAAAAAAATCAATCGGTTTTTTGTATGGAAGCCCCCTATAATTTGGTTATTTATTTATTTTTATTTAAATATAAATATTATAGCGGCAAGAGAAATACACATTATCTAAAAATATCAACTATCTACCTCCTACGGTTCATACATAAGATAGAGCCCTCTGACAGAAGGACGGTCGGACAGCGGAAGCTTAGTGATAGGGTTCCGTTTTCACGCCTTCGGGTACGGAACCCTAAAAAAACATATATACAGCCGAACATCCTCCTTTTTTCGAAGTCGCATGTATGGCCCAACGGCCTTGAAACACAAAATAATTATAAATAAAAAATATACGAAATTTGCTATTTCTTCTAAACGCTGTTGATTTTGAGTATTTTCCTTTCACTCAAATATTTGTCAAAGTATTTTACGCAAATTGAACATTTTACGAATAAAACAAATTATTTATACGACTATGTACAGATAAATATTTTGTGTTCTCAAGGCCGTTCGGCCATACACCAGCCTTAAGTGCCCGTGCCAAGCATATTATGCACTCTCGTGTTAAGCAAGACCAATACTTTCACCGCTGACTCTCATGCTGACACACTTGAACTTCAATCCAAAAACCGCAAAGCACCTTGACACCTGCAAGTAATTACCGAAGTTATCAGTGAATTTCAAGGCATTCCCGGCAATTATCAGTTTAAGTAGTACTTAAGTATGTACTATTATGTTGCATAACCGTTAAGTGCGTGTTATCTACAAGTGTGCGCGGCGAACACTCTGCGCTTAGCGCTGAGTATCGGTTAGTGTACGTTTGGCACAGATTAACTGTTCAGAACCTTTGGATTCATCGCATTTGTGATTAAAAAACACAGATCAAACTGTACAAATGTTCAGAAGGACCTTTACTTCATCATAATTGTGATCAAAAATCTGCCTACAGTACTGCAGACATGAAGAAGGTATTTGTGTAGGAGTGGGAAAGTATATGCTCGAGAATTGATAAACACTTAGAGCTGTATATCAAAAAAATTCAATATCTTAAGTTTTATAGTAATATCTTAAGTACGTCCAAACATAATGTCATTCTGCTAATAGGTTGCCTAGCGTAAGTCTGAGTAGGTAATTAAGTACACGTTCATAGTTAGTCGATCGGAGAATAGTTTTCGCTGTAATGCAGTTTAGGGGCATTCCATTCAATGGTGGCTCATGCTCAATAAAATACAAACTGCTAATGTGTTCCTGTCTGTTAGCTGACCCGGATTTATGATATTTAGTTATTTAAGTTCGACCTTCGTATGCTTTTGTTTTTGTCTCTCTGTTGGTTATCTATCTAGTACCTACTAAGTAGTCTTTTATTTCTGTACATTATGTTTGTTTGTGTGTAGTGTCCACAGTAGTGTTTAATAAATATTTTTTTGTCTTCTTTCTTTCTATATGTTACATAAATAGATGACGTATTTCATTTAACTAAAAATGTTCACGAATGTATTATTCATTTAAACTGCGAAATTTATTTTAAAATAGTAGTTTACTAGATCTTTACGTCATTGTATTTTCAAGCAATAAATGAACTTTCACTTTACTTTACTAACACCTATGCATATTTTAGAGTCTGTACGGTTTGCATATATGTTGTGAGCAATACAGGGCTGCATTGATCACAACAATTTCTCGTAGCTAATTATATCTTCTGTCATAAAGATATATAGAGGTATACAAGAAATGTTTATAATATGTGCATTACTATTTACAATAAATTACCAGAAGACTTAAAGAAATTTAATGGAAATATATTTAGGAAAAAGTTATTTGGATGGTTGCTTGAAATATGTTTCTATAATGTAAACGAATATTTAGAATATGATTTGTAACATAAATGACTAGTACTTTTAATAATAATATGACTCACACAATATTGGCACGCCTGCATGCAGGCTGAATACAGTTACTAATATAGTTATAAGACATTGTAAAATAATTAAGTTTTCTTGCAAATAAATGATTGATTGATTTTAAGCCTTCAATCGACCAGTAGTCTTGCGTCCTTCGAACTCTTCCACTTCCTTCTACTTTGGGCAGTAACGTTGCTGTACGCTATCTTTTTGATGTCGTCCTTCCATCTCTTGTGGCCTTCCATCATCATGTCTTTAAAAAAAACTACTTTTATTCTACTTAAGAATTTGGAGACCCAGCAGTAGGTGAAGTCATGTTGCGGATATCGATGATAATAATGAATTAACTGTCTGCATCAAAATCTTGAAAGTGTCCCATCTGTTCCAGAACATCTTTGCGTTATTCTCTTCAAGTGGCGGTTTCATCTCATTTTTACGTTCGTTCCCCGCTCCTAGTTCCCACGTACTATCTGCACCAATAGTATATCTACCTGCGTTATCAGATGCATCCTTTGATTGTACATCTTTGTGGGCTACCTGTATCTTCATTTATCTTTGACGCAGGGTACGATAGCAACGAATCTGGTTTGTCTGCGACACTGGTATTGACTATTGATCTTGTATATTTTGTAACAGCCATAGATTCCCGCATAATTTTGCTAAAAGTTACTGATTGTGTAAAACAATCGAGATTTACATTTAAAATCAAAAAGGGACGGCAACTTTTTTAGACTACTTAGTTATAGTGCAGGTGTTCGTGCAAACACCATAATCGACACAATTTTTAAATTTTGATATTCATCTAATAAGGTAAAAAGGCATTACTTTCAATTCAATACCCAGTCAAAGCAACTATTTTGTGGTTATAGGCAGCGATACGTAGGCTTATTTACTGTTTAATTCACAAAAAAAAAGAGAGAAAAAGAGTGGAAATAAAGAGAGAGAGTTTTTGACTTTGACTTTGACAAGAATTTAACAATAATCGTCAATAAAAATGTTCCAATTCATTGTAATTTGTTCAGCTCAGTATGTACGCCACGCGGTGATCGGTGTGGAGGCTCTTATCGACTTCGCCTTAAGATTGATTGCAAACACGCATAACTGTGCTAGTAAAACTTACGTGTTTGTTATTATTATGAAGTTTATTTATAGTTTTTACGTTTACTCTCGCTACGCTCCGGATAGAGCTTTCCAAATGCGGGACGCTTTTAGTTATAAAATCCTGAAAATCTTAACATTCAATGGTAATACCTTACTTATTTATTTATTTAATGCTAGCTTCTGCCCGCAGCTTTGCATGCACTAGTTAAAAAGTAGCCGAATTTGCAAGTTTGATTATGTGAGTGACGGACACTCCCATGCGATCACCGATCCGCCCGCCTAGTCTGGTGATCATGGCAAACCCCCTTGTTTGGGGGCATGCATGTTCAGCTGTGGACGTATGTTTGGTGAGGGGATGTTGTGCACCACATAAAGGTACAACAGTTTCACGTAATTATTTCGTCTTGAATGGACCTAGTTTCATTGAATCGAACTGTGTTCTCTGCGATTTATCGGCACTATTTTACGACCCACCAGTTAGTTTCGATTTACGGGTCCACTGCTGCGATTGTATCGAATCTTATAAGAACTTATCGGGCTGTTGTTTTTCTGTTTCCTTGTTGTTATTAAATCCAATGACCGTGTAATTTGGCTTTCTGCTTGAACGAACATTTTTTTCTTGTTATCATTAGAGTAGCTGTTAGCTTAGGTACTGGAAACTGGCTATTTACAATCAGTGATAACAAAATCAAATGCTAAATACATAGTCAATTGAAAACAAGGGGTCCCCTATTTCTGTTTCACTTTTATGAAATTTTCCTTTCCGAACGCATGCACATGGTTTGAATTCAACATAGCTATTGAAAAAGGGATGTAGGTAAGATTAGGCTTGAATCTTATCTTAATATAGTTTCTGCCCGCGGCTTTGCACGCGTTGTTTCTATGGAAACGTTTAAAAGTTTATATTCCTATAGGCCTACAACTAAACCTATGCAAAACTATAGGCCGATCCGTTCAGTAATAGGTTCTGGCGTGAACAAGTAACAAACATCTATACATATAAACATCAAAACTGTCGCATTTATAATATACTTAGTGTTATATATTTAGTCAACATTTGATATAATATATATATAATTATATTTGAATATCATCATCCTCCCCCAAAACTGAACTTGTGATACTTGTCCTATCATGTAGTAACTAGCATGAACATATTATTAATCCAAACATTATAATACATGTAAATAGACACAGACCAACGAATATTTCTAGATAATAGAAGCATTTGTGCCAAGTGTTTAAATGTATGGTTTAAATTAAGAAAAAAACTCTGATGTCCCGGCATATCTGTCCAGCTAGATCATCGGCGATAAGTATTGTTTTCTCATTGCTGTTTTCATCAGAATTTCTCTAAAGTGAACGATTCAGGAACACCATTCCTAAATGGATCCTACTCCAAACTTTCTCTATCTATGTCAATTTAATCCCAGCTATCACAAAGGATATTAAATTTCCTGTATTGCCCAATTATATCCAATTATTATATATTATTGCAAACTCTAGGAACATGATCCAGGAACATTCCTGGACAATTCCTGTATAGGTTTATTTCAGGATGCGATCGTTTGTTCAATTGGGAGCAATCGTCGCGAATTTGTGAAGATGGGGATATGCACTCGGAATGCAGTTTCAAATTTCATCTCATTTGGTTGTTAACCTTTTTGGTCTGAATAAAGAGGAATAATTGAGCTGTCGCTTTTTGATGATTCTAATTGAGTCTGACATAGGTACATGATTTGATGACTTAGGAAGGTACTTACTGAATTTGGCCGTGGTGAGTCATTGTTGCTAGGCTAGAAAATACTCAAATTATTTTTACCCTCGCGCTTTTTCAACACGAAAATTCCTCAGGCATTCTTCCTTGCTTTCATGGTACAATAAGTAGAAAAAGCCATAGAAAACATTTGAAAAGCATGTAACGACCTCACACTTGCAGCAAACAAGCTTATTAGTAGCCAACAAAAGGCGTCAGTCAGCAAACAGTGCAAGCACTGCCTGGAGGTGTGAACGTAGGAATAGAAATCGAACTGGCGATAGTGGAGGGCCCTGTCTGTTAATGTGGATCGAATAGTTGCCAGAGATAATGAGAAAGGGCCAGATTCTGTAGTTATTCAAGTAAGCCGTTATTTAGTAACTGCATAATTATTCAGTTATGAAATTAAAAAAGATAACTTAATTCAAGAAAATAATAGTAAAGCAATAGTCTGTATGTTTGGATTACAGTTAGGAAACAGTTACAGATGATAGAACAATGTAGGTACTATCCATGAGTTTTAAAGTAAGTACGTAGATCTTAAGAAAGTTTTTTCTGAAGACTGAATCCTGCAAAACTATAGATTTCGTTACAGATTGTTGACGACAAAGCTTTACATACAACTCGAAGTGTTCCCTTATTAAGGTATCTTCTTGTCTATACATAGGTTCGTGAAGAACCTTGCATTACTTGCTTGAATAGTTATAATCATGCCATAAAAGAGTTCAACCTAGCTAGCAAGGTAAGGTTATATATACCGCATAAGGCTTCATATGTAAACAACGTGATTGTCGCCTCACTAATTAGTTCAAAGAGTGTACACACATACACTTACACACTGTTACTTGAATCAACAAAACAAACATTGTGAAAAAGATAACGATTTGAAATCCCTTACATATCCAGTTCGGTCAGTCAAGGATGGTCAGAACTCACTCTTGAAAACAGTTTCTATGTAAATTCCATTCTTTCAATCTCATCAAATGCTTATTTGGTTTTCTTGGAGCAAATCGCGATTGAGATTGATATCTTAAGAATTGTTAATTACCTTATTGTTCGGAGCCTGATGCCTTTTGGCAAGGCTAGCGATCTAGTTAGGTACTAAAGACAAAATCGCATATCCTCTGTCTATAGTCACTACCTCTGTGAAACAGAGGTTTCAATTCGTTTTCTTAAACTTAATGATAAGATTGCAGAATAGCCGATTGCACGATTCTATCACACAATCTATCAATTATTGCACATTTCAAACCCATCTCTCTATACTTTGCATCTCCCAGCAATAATAATGCAGCCACCAACAAGCGATAGCCCGAGAATCAGACACTTAGGGCCATAAGTATAGTTCTGGTTTATATGCACTTTTCACAATGATTCGCTGGATTGCTCTTAATGTTCCACTTGTTCACAGGAAGTTACGAAATTACCGCATCCCGTGCTCGCCTTCTAATTGTGTTCAATACAATCATCGCTAGGGATTCCTGCTAACCATATTGTAATTTACGATATTTATTGTATACATTTTAGTTGTGGTTAGTTTTTCGTTATAGTTTTACCGTTATGAAATCTTAAAATGTTATTGCTATTAAAACCTCTATGGACAAAATATTAATATTACATTTACTTACTACTTTTTGTATAAGTTTCGTGATCCAGATTTGCGACTTTATTTTAAACACCTGAAATATAAATAATTTTATAAGTATATTTTTATTATGTAAACAACAAAATATGTGTATAATTTGATGATTCTTATTTCGGAAACAATCTGTTGAGGGTTATTGCCTTTTAAATGTGCCTTATCCAAAATATCATCGCCGTAACGTGTTTGACCAAAAAAACATTTGCCAGCTTTAAAATATTGCTCAATAAATTCATCGAATTGATACTTAATTTAAAGTTACGAGTAGACTTTTAAATCTCTTAACGATTTTTTATTTATTTAAACAAGTGCTTAAAAGGCTAGGTGTCGGAAACTTAAAACAGTTTAAAAAAACGCTTTAACAGTCTCAAGCAGTAAGCGTCTGGTTTAATTGTCATAAGACCCCGAAGGTCTCAATAAATCTACTTCAAACATAATTGCAGAGTCTAATGAAATAAAAGTCCACACTACCACCGCCTCTCCCGACCAATAATTAATGCTCACTATGAATTTATTACTTCTTAATGCTACACCCACGCGATTTGTACTTATCTCCCCAGCGCTTATACAAAACGACAAATAACAAAAGCTTGAAAGGCTATCCGATTAAATTGACTCAATATCGACCTTATTGTATCCGGATAAGGATACACCGGCATCGGAAGATCCAAATCTCGGAGACGCTGAATGAGTTATTGCTCTTGGAGGTTGTAAAATGAATGAGCATTAATACAGATTTGCAATGCTTTGTACATGTCGGAAGAGATTCATTTACTTATTAAATTTAGCACAACACTCATTAATACTAAAGAAAGCAATAAAAAGGTAGCGGGATCGTGAACAGCCATTTTCGAAACTTGACCTTAACGAATTACGGTCCATTCTTTTTGATTGTAGCACTCCAAGCTTGACAAAGGCTAAAACCGCGGCTCAATAGCCACATTTTATTTTATGAGGTTTTCATAACGGTGTTCTCAAGAAGGTAAGGTGTTTGCTGGGTTATCGCCTCAAAAGGAACATTTGATGGTAACAAACGACTACATCTGATCTCTGGATAGCTTTCACCACTGATCTCTTAAAACAGCCTTGCGACAACCTCGGCAATTGCGTTCGTAAAATCTCAGAAAATCATAGAACCTGTGGAACTGTAAGCTAGAATTACTTTTGAAATCTCGTAGAAGATAAGATGTGCATAGGCACCTCTAAACAATTGGTACTATATGATGGTATCTTTTATTAATGGTTGCGTCGGAGCCGCCTATACCTTTCGAACATAAATCTGACCCAGTAGACACCATTGCCAGAGCCAAAGACGTACGAGTAACTCCTTGTAGAAATAAATACAATGAGGAAGTTTTCAAACATGTTTGTGAAATGAACTTTGTCATTCGCTAGCTTTTTGAATACTCAATATATTTGTTGTTGTCATCACATTGGCTTAATTGTTAGGTAATATATATGTAAGTATCACAATGCTTTAACAATATGTTATGCATAGACAAATACTACCACCACCACTACTAATACTACTACTAGGTACTTTGTACCTTAGGCCTTAGTGCAATAAAGTGTTAAAATAAATAAATAAATAAATACTACGTGAACCAGCCTTCGTGAATGTAAATGCAATGAGGAGATCTCCTGTGTGGACCTGTTTCTTGAGAATGGATTATGCACCGATTCCGATTCATCATCTTAGACATAATCGTCGCTGTATCCGATAACTTGACAAAGTAGACGTCGTCGCTTATTGGTCGAACACCGCGCATATTAGCGCATATTAAATCGTCGCTGCATCCGATAACTTGACAAAGTAGACGTCGTCGCTTATCGGTCGAACACCGCGCATATTAGCGCATATTAAATCGTCGCTGTATCCGATAACTTGACAAAGTAGACGTCGTCGCTTATCGGTCGAACACCGCGCATATTAGCGCATATTAAATCGTCGCTGTATCCGATAACTTGACAAAGTAGACGTCGTCGCTTATCGGTCGAACACCGCGCATATTAGCGCATATTAAATCGTCGCTGTATCCGATAACTTGACAAAGTAGACGTCGTCGCTTATCGGTCGAACACCGCGCATATTAGCGCATATTAAATCGTCGCTGTATCCGATAACTTGACAAAGTAGACGTCGTCGCTTATCGGTCGAACACCGCGCATATTAGCGCATATTAAATCGTCGCTGTATCCGATAACTTGACAAAGTAGACGTCGTCGCTTATCGGTCGAACACCGCGCATATTAGCGCATGTTAAATCGTCGCTGTATCCGATAACTTGACAAAGTAGACGTCGTCGCTTATCGGTCGAACACCGCGCATATTAGCGCATATTAAATCGTCGCTGTATCCGATAACTTGACAAAGTAGACGTCGTCGCTTATCGGTCGAACACCGCGCATATTAGCGCATATTAAATCGTCGCTGTATCCGATAACTTGACAAAGTAGACGTCGTCGCTTATCGGTCGAACACCGCGCATATTAGCGCATATTAAATCGTCGCTGTATCCGATAACTTGACAAAGTAGACGTCGTCGCTTATCGGTCGAACACCGCGCATATTAGCGCATATTAAATCGTCGCTGTATCCGATAACTTGACAAAGTAGACGTCGTCGCTTATCGGTCGAACACCGCGCATATTAGCGCATATTAAATCGTCGCTGTATCCGATAACTTGACAAAGTAGACGTCGTCGCTTATCGGTCGAACACCGCGCATATTAGCGCATATTAAATCGTCGCTGTATCCGATAACTAGACAAAGTAGACGTCGTCGCTTATCGGTCGAACACCGCGCATATTAGCGCATATTAAATCGTCGCTATATCCGATAACTAGACAAAGTAGACGTCGTCGCTTATCGGTCGAACACCGCGCATATTAGCGCATATTAAATCGTCGCTATATCCGATAACTTGACAAAGTAGACGTCGTCGCTTATCGGTCGAACACCGCGCATATTAGCGCATATTAAATCGTCGCTGTATCCGATAACTTGACAAAGTAGACGTCGTCGCTTATCGGTCGAACACCGCGCATATTAGCGCATATTAAATCGTCGCTGTATCCGATAACTAGACAAAGTAGACGTCGTCGCTTATCGGTCGAACACCGCGCATATTAGCGCATATTAAATCGTCGCTGTATCCGATAACTAGACAAAGTAGACGTCGTCGCTTATCGGTCGAACACCGCGCATATTAGCGCATATTAAATCGTCGCTATATCCGATAACTTGACAAAGTAGACGTCGTCGCTTATCGGTCGAACACCGCGCATATTAGCGCATATTAAATCGTCGCTATATCCGATAACTTGACAAAGTAGACGTCGTCGCTTATCGGTCGAACACCGCGCATACTAAATGACTCATTAATGCGTTGACCAATGTCAATGTCGTTCTCACACGTGGCAATACCAGTAATTAATGTTATGTTGATTAAACAACATTTAGAGCCTATTGGGCTCTATCTGTTCCTTTGATGAGCCGTTTGGTATTTGATATCTGTGGCTTTATGGTAATCGGTAATGGGTTTTGAGATTGTAAATGGGCTTTTGAAGTAACATTAGAATTAAAATTAGTTGTATTTCTACGGCGGGTGATAGAATATTCTATGCCTCGTACAGTTTTATACGAGTTTTGAAACTCGGACAATTTTATCCATGCATCTACATAATTTATTAAAATAGAAGTGTGTTTGTAATTTCAAAATAAAAGCTTTACTAAATTATTATTAAAAAAAACATGGAATTGTAAATTGTACGCAGAAAAAAGCCGCGGGCACAGCTAGTTACCTACATAACATTAAACAAGCACATTGTTTGGTAACAAATAGCACTTACAGTTTAACGTCGATCAACCCTATGTTGTTGGTCGGGAATTTACGATGGTTTTATGATGGTTGAATGGATATGTTAAATTGAATCCTATTTCTCTACTACGACTTCGATTAAGTATACCATCCACCATACATCTAAATCTTATCTAACATAATATACGTTAGGAACTTTCTAAAAAAAGCACATAAAAATCTGATAATTTATTCAAAACTTTTTAGGAAATCTTTGTTAGTTTTATATCTAACGCGATTGACATTTTTCTTTGTCAAAACTTGATAAGAATAACTCTTAACTTAAAAGTGTTTTATATCTTACGCAATTGAGGAGTGCTTCGGTATAAAGTTGACTTTCACTCTCATGTGTAAGATATACTTTACTTTTTACGGCTTTGTTTATATAGGATCACAAGTTAGTGCGGATGTTTTAAAGTAGAGTGTCTCTTTTTATGTTCCTAACCATTAATATTTTGAGTGTTTTCGTTGTATACCCTTTTTTAATAAGGATTTTGAAAAGGTTTGTTTAATAGTGTATGGGTTTGGTTCCTAAAATTCGTTATAGAAGATATTTGTGTAAGGTCTGAAGTTAGTTAAATTACATGTTACACAAACTTCTATTGGTCTATAAATGATTTAATTTTGTTATTTGTTCATGGCGTATTGAGGAATCTATGCCGTCTCATAAACTTATTATAATTTATGTTTGCTGAGTCCATGTGGTAAGATACATCGATCGTTCGTCGATTTATAGATGGTATAATAATTGCTTAGCAATAACAAGCACGTTGCTTGAATTGTTAAACTCCATCCTGTTTAAACTCATCAACTTGCTAATTGTGGCTACAGAAGCCGTCTTGCAGATTAATATGCTGTAATGAGTCTAGAGTTTCTACTGTTGATGTAAAATTATAGTTCTTTGTTATTCTGAACATGCGCATGGCCTTGCGGGTATGATAGTTCACTTGTAGGTATTTATTTTTTTGTGAACGCTTGGGCATTTTTATAATTGATGAATTCTACCTCTACATCTATATCTTACCTGCTCAGTTTGTTGGATTTATTATCACGGTCCTCTTCCGAGAGCTTTAGGGTATCCTTTGGATCTTTAACAATTTGCGGCTAGACTAGACCCAAAGTGGGTTTCATATCTCCTCTAAAGTACACTAATGAGGGACATGGCATGTTCATGAAGACGAATGCGTTTGAAGTCCGTCCCTTGATTATTTTGATTAAAAGCCCTTTTAATAGAGCAATTATGGCGGCTAATGCGAGCGAGGGCCTTGTTATTTGCCGCTTTAATATTTTCACATTTACTCCTAGGCGCAACTATCTTGGAGATGCAGTTTCAAAAGGTTTTTATTTGCCTTTTCTCTCGGTATGTTTCATTAGTAAGCATTTCTGTAGTTTCATCCATGTCGTAAATTAGTAGCTGCATATATGTTTTAACTGGCCACTTTCCTTCCATTAGCTTCGTCTAGAAATGGCGCAATAAATCCTCGTCTGGATTTTCATGAATTTCAATCAAGCACCTGGTTATTAGTTGTAGAAATGTAAGTAACGTTTGGAAACGTTTAGTTAGGAATAGTATTGTCAACAAAAACAATATTTACGTTAACCTGTTTAGGAAATTGTAGATGCTACTCTCATATCTCTTGATCCAACCCAACTGCAGGATGCTTACACTCAACTCCCCGGGCCAATACACAACTCCCCGATCCACCGGAAGAGAGTGATGTCGCTGTAAACACGACCAGCCAGGACGTGCTTAAAGCTGTCATGTCTTTTCAGAGTGGCTCTGCCGGTGGCCTGGATGCTGTGACTCCACAGCATCTAAAAGATCTTCTGTCTGGCGGGTCTGGCCATGCAGGTGAAGTCCTTCTGGAGGACTTGACAGGTTTAATCAACCTGATGTTGTCAGGCCGAGTTAACAGCGAGATCACAGAACTCCTATACGGTGCGAACCTTTGTGCCCTAAAAAAGAAGGATGGCGGTATAAGACCCATAGCCGTGGGCACTACATACCGCCGCCTTGCGGCTAAAGGCTGTCGGAAAAAAGCCGACTATTTAGGCGACTATTTCCGACCAATTCAGCTAGGCTTTGGTTCGCGAGGCGGATGTGAGGCCGCAGTACATTCCCTTCGTACATTTTTAGACCAAAATTATGGGGAGGTAATTCTGAAGGTAGACGTCAAAAACGCCTTCAATTCCGTAGACAGGGGTGCCTTGCTAAAACAAATTAAAGACAAAATTCCAGAAATTTACCCTTTTCTCTGGCAATGTTACGGTTCGCCGTCAAAATTAATTTAAAGAACAAAGTAATTTTGTCCGCTGTTGGATGTCAGCAGGGCGACCTTCTCGGTCCGGCCATATTTAGCCTTGCCATCCAACCGATAATTCAACGTCTCCAATCCAAGCTCAATGTTTGGTATTTGGATGACGGAACTTTAGGTGGAGAGGTAAACACAGTTTTTGATGATCTAAAAATCATCACAGATGAATTTCGAAGAATAGGTTTGGAATTAAATTTTTCAAAGAGCGAGCTTTTTATTTCGGACTCTTGTGTAGACAAAAACAATATCATTGGAAAATTCAATAGTTTAGCCCCCAACATAACAGTTGTTGATAAATGTTCACTTCGCCTCCTTGGTTCACCAAATCTTGATGAGTCTTTTCAGTCCTTTGTAGACGAGAAAATTCAAAATTTCAACAAAACTTCGGACAGACTGCTCAAAATTAATAGCCATATGGCTTTTACAATGATTCGGTTTTGTCTTTTTGTACCTAAATTTACGTATTCTTTGAGATGTAGTCAACTGTGGAAACACAGTGAGCTCTTGGAAGGCTTAGACAACATAATAAAGAATACTCTATCATCGGTTTTGAATGTCGATTTAGATGACAAGGCATGGTCGCAGGCCTCCCTGCCTGTCAAATTGGGAGGCTTAGGTATACGCAAAATTTCAAGTGTAGCCCTTCCAGCGTTCCTGTCTTCCGTCTACAGCACTAGTTCTTTAGTTGAAAAAATTTTAAAGTCATCTTATTTGGTCCCACCTGGAATTTCATTCAAAATTTCATTTTTAGAGGAAGCTCGAACGGCTTGGCATAATGCTTGCCCTAATGCTGCTCCCCCAAAATCTCTTTTGTCTCAACGGCAATGGGACGGGCCTCTGTGTGAGTTGACACGGAATAGTTTGTTACAAACGTGCTCCAGCTCTGCGGATCGTGCCCGTCTCCTGGCCGTTTCTAAATGGGAGTCAGGACATTGGTTGCAAGCATTTCCTTCATTTAACACTGGCACTTTATTGGATCGTAACTTTCCGTATTGCAACATGACTTCGGTTGGGTGCAATGTGTTGCGCGCCTCATCAATGCCAGTGCGGTATTGCTGTCGAACAGCTTGGTCATCACGGATTATCGTGTACTAGGGCCGCCGGTCGGATATCTCGTCATGCCAGCCTTAACGACGTCATCCGGCGGGCCTTTGTCACCGCTAACGTACCAGCTATTCTCGAAGCGAATGGTCTGTTGCGTGACGATGGTAAGAGGCCTGACGGCATGACACTAGTCCCATGGGAGTTGGGGAGGCCCATTATGTGGGACGCTACATGCGTCGACACACTTGCGCCTTCCCATCTTCCGAGGACATCCGTAAGGGCTGGTGCGAAGGCAGATTTGGCCGAGGATCTCAAGAGACGCAAATATGCAGGTCTCGACAGAGCCTACACATCTGCTCCCTTTGGGGTCGAGACCCTAGGTCCGTGGGGTACCGAGGCTCTCCGGGTTTTTAAAAAGTTATCTGAGCGTCTGGTCGACGCGACGCGTGACCCGAGAGCTGGCGGATATCTGGCGCAGCGCATCAGCATTGCCAATTGCCAATGCAGCCAGCGTCTTGGGGACGCTTCCGACTGGTATTGATATGGATCAGTTGAGCTACCTGTAGATTGTTTGCAACAGTCTGCAGTTAGCTTAATTGTTTCAATTGTAAATACTAGTTCTAATTTGTTTTTATTATTGAATTCTATTTTTCTTTGTCAATAAAGAGTTATTAAAAAAAAGGAAATTGTAGATAAAAAAAATTCATGTTCTATTTAATTTTTATGAATTTAAATTCATGTTGAGTTACAGTTTATATTCATAGGAGACTGGGTGCCTTGCTCAACTGTATTGTTATGCTGATGTATTCAAAGTCCTCTATTCATAAATGGATAGCAAGTTTGTCCTATCTCATTTGCGTTTAGTTCGAGTATGTTTGGTATTTCCACATTCACATGCCGGCGTAGATATGACTGACATTTGACTTCTAGTGTAGTTAGTTACTTTTTTAAATTCAATGGTTTGATCTATGGTTTTATTTTTAAGTAAGTTGTCAAATTTCATAATAAATTGGGATGGTAGTTTTCTTTATTTTATTTTTGTAATATTTTTGTATCTGTGTTCATTTATCACGTAACTAGCTGTGGCCCGCGGCTTCACCCGCGTTGAATACACAATTACATGTTTTTTTTGTGCGAGGAACCGTTGTTTTTTTTCAAAATTAAAGTAGCCTAAGTTATCCGCTATAAATCTTTGGTATTTGCCAGTGAAAGTCCTATCAAAATGCCGTTGCGGATTACCAATAACAAACAGACAGACAGACAAACATTTTTAAATTCGTGTTTTGTTATAAAGTACCGCAGCTGTAACCTGTTATTTTGGCATTACAAACAGACACTTCAATTTTATGTATCTGAAAGCATGTACCTGTGTCAGTGTATATTTAGCAGCGATCACTGCGACGTTATGATATCTTGTGAAAATAATACAAAAAGGTGTCTGTCTTAAAGTACGAGATGAAACCTATAATTGCATCTGTCTGTACCTACCTATAATATTTGAATTCCCAAACCACAACACTTAAAGTGAAATCTAGGCAATCGAACAATTGCTCTTAGGCCGAGACAATTGAGTGAAATTTCTGAATGGTGCCAATAATTGTGCCTTAGTTTTAGAATGTCTATTCTAAACGCGCTTGCTATTTAGATATCTCTAACAAATCTAAATGTAGATCGAAATACATTATATTTATTTACCCTATTGCATCTATATATTTACACGTAAATTCACTGTTAAGCAAAGATTTTTGTGTCCTTTGCCGGTTTTTCCGATAATTTATTGCTGATTTTAACAATGATTATATCTATCAGCCATTCATAATAACGAATCCAAGTTTATTCTTGTATTGTAAAAATCAGGTTATTTATTTAGCTTATTAAATCAAATTAAAGATAGTTCTTGTGCTATGAAATCCAAATTCTGTTTTGAACTATCAAATTCAAGTTCTTCTCTGTCCTCAGTGTCAAACATAAGCCACCGAAGCTTTCTCATGTTCATTGACGTTATCAGAAGCTATTACCGAGTAAGTTGCGTTTTCCTTCCCTGTATTTTTATTAGCATTAGCGGTAAGTGCATTCTGTTGATAAGATAATACAGGTTGTAAAGCGCCAGCAATATCAAAACGCATTAAAGTGAAATACTGTTTTTGATCTTCTCTACAATAAAGTTTTATTGGTAGTTTAATTAAAGAAGTAAGCGATGTTTTGATGTTTTTGCAGTTTTTAATTTGGCTAAGTTGTTATAGTTGAAATGATAGAAACGTCTTCTGATATTTTAAGTTTACCTAATCTTTAAGCTTTAAAGGTAGGATACTGTTATCTAATATATTGTTTTATGAATAATAGGTGAAGAAGGTCCCCTATTATTGATCTGTTTTGTGTAAGGTTTATAAATAAAGTCGTCCCTGGAGCTGCTGCTGAAGACAGAGGCAGGGCAGTGATTGTGATAATTAAATAATAAAAAATGTTGGACATTGTACATACATAGAAAAAAAGTACCACTCTATCCAGTAAAACAGCATTCCGATTGATCTTCATACTTTTATGACTTGTCGATCCTTCTTAACAATCCAAATAACCCAAAACAAACCAGACATCCCAGAGGTCATTGAGCGATCGGCTTCATTAAATGACCAACGCGCGTATTACGTGTACTCATGGGAATGATAATGGCAGTGTAGGTATGTCGTGATATGTCAATATAATAACGATATTTGATCATGACTGTTAATGAAAATAGTGCTTGAAAACAGATCATCAAAAAAATCGGTGCACCCCTTGAGATTCGTGCATAAAGCCATTTACTATGATGATGATTGAAATAATTAAATTGAGTTATTGAGGTGGCCAGCGTTTATGAGAAATGAGACAGGCCAGGCGGTTTTCTTCTTCGTTACACTCTTGTCTCTTGTTATCATATAGATTCTTGTTGAGGGACTTATGTGATATGCGTGACGATAGTGTCTTGCCGTTTTTCACTTGGGAATGTACGAGTAGGAATCCCAAGTGAAAAACGGTGAGACAATAAGAAGTTAAAGATTATTTTCACAGGAGTTGTGTTATTTCTTTACCTTGCATGCCATGTTTTACACCAAGGTTGATTCATTACAATTCATACAAATTAACAATGCCTGTTAATATTAATCTCGTTCATATTAAGTGTAAATATATCTCGCAACAAATTATTCTGAACAGAGCGACACGTAATCACCCTGTCGAAGTTAACAACACCACCATTCATGCTGCAATGTTTTATTGGAACTCACACACAACACAACATATTAAATAGAATTACCCATTGGGTTGTGTAATCAGAGTCCCTATGGCTGTTTTGACTGGGCTTTTGTAACCGCATACTGAAATATATACCTACTCATATTGGTAACGACAATAAAACTGGCTATAATATTGCCATAATATCTCCTGTTCGCCGGTACCAAAGTAAAAGACGGATTATTGTTGGTTATCTTGATAATAATTTCAAAGATGATATTCTATACTTACAATTTATTTTAGTGTAATTTATGTTTAATGTGTATATACCTGATTATGGGCATTACCCCCCGTGAGATTAAAGCCAACAAGGCGCTTATCAGGGGGAGGCCTGGGTCCAGCAGTGGAACAATATAGGCTGTGGAGGTGGAGATATATATCTGGCGCCTAAAGCTAAAGCCCTGGTTACTTGATATTCAAACATTGTACAGATTTTATGAGCATGTTTACTATTTGCAAATCTATTACCAAGTAGTCTTTTGCTATTCAGTTCACAATCTGTTTATGTAGTATTTACTGGTCCTTCTTGTATTTGTGCCGCAAGTTTAGCTTTGAACTAATATAGGTACCTACTTACCGTTCAAAGGTATTTCATAAATTTCACATCGCATATAAAAATGTTGCTGCAGTATATCGTACAAAGGCTTGAAGTCTTTTATCCGAATTGTATAGGACGTTATAAATCTCGTGAATGCCACGGTCCAGAGACATCCTGTACACCGCTGCACCGGCCCATTCTTCGCGAGCCGGTTGATTTCAATAGGCTCGTTCTTTTATTGTACACAAGTCATCGGCCTCTCTTTGGCAACACCTAGATAACGCTAAACTTTGGTGATAAAAATTTCGTGTCAGCTGTTTGTCATGTAACTAATCTGTGTAACGATACAGATTAGTTACAAGACAAACAGCTGTTGTGATGTCATTGCCCAACATGGCACAGTTTACCTGTTTAATGTGGTCTGTAAGTATGTTGTTATCAGATTACTCTTGATCGGGACTCGGGACCGTTATGTGACCATATTTCGACACTCGTAACATGTTCTCTTCCTGGACGTAAAGAATGTTCATGTTCAGAGTTATGTCATGTTATGAGTTGAAGCTAATTGTTTATTTACCAGCAAAGCCTGCTATCGTACAGTACGTTCCATCCAGCAGCATTATTATTCAAGGAGAAAATTGATTGTCAATAATGGTTTGAAAGATGGTATAACTTCAAAAGCGGCAGCATAAGATCATGCAAGTAAACTCTTGCATTATTCATTAGGCCCCCATAAAATGTTTCTTATTCATTTCCCATAACACCATTATCTCTTATAGATCGATACTCTCAAATTTTATGCTCCTCTCGTTTACATTATCAATGGACAAATGGAGAAATTCTTTGATGTTCTTTTAGTGGTTTCCTGTTTGATTTAAACTTTCTTTTCATCATTGGCAAGTGTTACCAGCGCTGATGAATTTCGGTCTTCAAAAATCTGAGTTTGATAAATAAATGTTTTTATAAGTATCAAAGAAAGTTTATGCCATTAAATTATTTATATTTTTTTTTATCGATACCGTAAGACTTAAAAAGTTTGATGCATTAGTTATAGCTGTTTCATTGCGCTTTTTTCGTAGAACTTTATGCAACCGACGTCGTCGTTTAACTTAATTTCTCTTGTGTTTTATGCCCCTTTTGACATAACATCTGTGACTAACTTTAACTAAAGTCGATTTTCTATAGATTCGTCTCTAATTTCACTGTATTCAAGACATCGTCAAGCTTTTGTATTATTATGTGTTTGTCTACGGTGGAAGTCGCACGTCTTTGCTTGGTGAATGCCCTGTTGGTTGTCACTTCGGATGGCGAATTCTGATAATCAAAGGAATCAATAAATAAATAATGCTGGCGGGAAACGAACTTACATCCTTCTACTTCTCAATAATTTAAGTTGAACTCTCAAGTTTTGGATTCATGTACTATGTGAGATTCTCCTTTTCACCTACTAAACCTTCCACAAATTAGAAACCGCAATAGCACTTTCAAGAAACGCAACGAGCTGGTCACAATACCATGAACTTAAATAGAGCAAGGGTCTACGTTACGAGGCGAGGTGCAACTCACTGCATGGCTCAGTCGCTCAGTAATATAATATCGCTAGACTACTGATGGGTCGTTGGCCCAAATAATTGAGGCAGGCTGGCTATTTGGTGATCCTTAATAGCTTTTATGCTTCAATAACGCGCATTGAATTTTTATCTTCGATATATCATTGGCATTGCATCTTGACTTTGATCTCAGTGTATGCCGTGGCGTGTGTGAACATCTGTAGGATTAGATTAGGTTTATAAGGTTATCACTATCTTCGATGGGAAATTTACTTTTTAGGGTTCCGTGCCCAAAGGGTGCTGACGCGACGGGACCCTATAACTTACTAATTTCGGTTTTTGCGCTGTATTTTAACGTTATAATAGAAATATGCAATTTTTAAAAAGAGTAATATTTTTAGCTGTTCTAACAAGTTATGAAAATAAAATACAGTTAAATATAAAAGGAGGTTGTGTGTTCAATTCCCGCCTCGGGACAAAAGTTTGTACGATGTGCAGATATTTGTTCTGGATGTTTCCTATGTATAAAAAAATATACCTATGTAATGCAATGTATATTATTAATATATGTATCAGTCAACTAGTAGGTACCCATAACACAACCTCTACTTAGCTTGGAGCTAGATGATGCTGTGTTTATTGTCTAACATTATTATTTATCTATACAGGGTGATTGGTAGCTGGGTGCATAGTATCAAGAAGCTAGAATAGACCTTTTAAAACCATTTGGGCCTTAATTTCAATGACTTGCAAGCTATACTCGTAAACTCCTTTTTAGTTATTCCTAAAAAGAAATAGCAATAACCTACATTTTTTTAATAAAGCTTGAATAAACAAAACGAACAGGCAAAAACATTAAATTTTTGCCTATTCTGACATACTAAAGAGCTTCAAGTGTCACACTGAAGAAATTGTCTTAGGCTTTTTGATTAGATGTCGTTGTTTAGTACGGAACCTTTCGCGTGTGTTAGAGGTACCGTGAAATGATACTCCAACGATGATAATTCGCAACTGGTTTATTTGTTAGATTTAAGTTAACATGAAGACATTATGCGGAAGATAAGAAATCACGTTGATACATATCCTCACGTAGATATTGCTAAGCTATAATAACTAGGAAGTTAGGTAACTTTGATATCACACGCATAGACTGAATAACACATTGTACCTTGTACATCTTGGCCACTAGAAAAAGGGAAAACAATGTAATGTGTAAGAACTGTGTAACACAAGAATCCAGACACAACTAGGATTCTTCCCTGATAATGTCACTACATTGTACTTCGTACAGCGTGCGAGACGCGAGTACTCTGTACCTGAATACTATTTGTACCTTTTGCATTCGATATATTTATTTTTATTTCTCGTACAAGGGAATAATTTTTTTTCGAGAATTACCTTTTCTCCTTAGAATAGAACAGAATATAATATAATTATTTATTAAGGTACGAAAAACAAGATATTTTGGTTAGAAGTGCCTTAAAGCCTTATGTTAGGTATCATAGACACAGAATTCTCACCTAATTCAATAAGAGGTCATACCAGGTAGGAATAATAATCGGCCATGATTTGTTGCTACCTCGCAGTTTTTTATAAAAATGCATTCATTTGCAAGCTAATAACTTTATTACCTACCTGTCTTCGTACTGCCGAGGGTCGTTATTAATCGATTTCAAATTACTCGAGGTGCTTGCTTCTGATTGCGTTTCTTTATTCCTTATATTTAGTAGGTAATTTTCCCTTGTGAATGTGTTCAAAATAAAATATTGCTTAAGTACCTACAGTTTCATACTTCTGCCGGAACCGAGATGAAATAAAAAAATCTGTTTACAAAAGATGTGTAGCAAAGTGAAATAAAGTATTCATTAATTCAAAGGTATTTTGTAGAAAATAATTTCGCTCCCTATAAACATTTAGATTGAAAATGTTCGTAGGTCCGGCTCGGTATTCATTACTTAAACTGTTTGTTCTGTAAGTAACTGTCATGGTTTGTGTAAAGCACAAATCTACCGACCACTTGCAAGGGTATGCGCCGGTCGTACATAAAACTCTGTTTGTTATTTCTACTTGTACCCAGATCGATAACAACAACTTTTGTCCTGCTGCTTAGTCTTACTGGAATGGTCTACTTTTCTTTCCCCGTGCCTTGGTAATAATTTTGCATTATGTTAATCTGTATTGCCTGTTCTGTGGTTATTTATTTTTATAATTTCCACTGTATTTAATTCTTGTGTTTATATCTTTTATGCGTTGTTCAAATGCTACTTTGCGTTCAGATGAAAGTCATCAAAAAGGTAGTTAAGATTTATCGAACGCTGCTGCTGGACAAAGTTCCCTCTGTCACACTACAATATATTTTTCTTTGAATTGATAGCGTGGACAGTCCCTTCGTCCCTAATATTTATAACCATCTACCCCTAGGAAATTTTGTCCCTAAAAATCAATTCTGTCACTTCCCTCGTTTAGAAGTGTTACCCTATCCCTAACCAATTAACACCTGTCATATTAAAACTGTTAGATTTATAGATCCCCTACCAGCCGCATCCATCGATCTGTATCTTCGTACCCTTCTCATAAAGTACCTGATGTTTTTTGTCAGTCCCTCGTTGTGTTTGGACAAGAAACAATCCGTGAAACAATAGTTAATTCTGGCCAAAAATGGGGTTCCGTTTCTGTTTAAATAAGGGTTATGTTATGTTGGAACAATTTAAATTCCATTTTGACAAGTCGCAGTCTATTTTAAACGACTTTTTCGTTTCGTTATGCAGTCTAAGAACGTTAATTGCGGTTCCTGATTTATTGAGTGATGCTGCAGTAACTTATCCTGTGTTCGTTATTTTTTTGTGATCTAAAATGCACCTGCTCTAAACTTAGTTCCATATATTAATTGTAAAGTGGACGTTGAAGATTGATAGCGTGTTTTACCGATGCTGTAATTTAGTTTTTGTAAACTGTTTACAATAATTATTTTAGGGCTATAGTAGTATAATAAATATATATAGTAAATGCCTCAAGTATTATCATCATCATCAACAGCTTTTACCAGTCCACTCTTGTCAGAGTAGTCCAGTGCAGGACATAGTAGGCCTTTCCATATTATTATGTGTATCAAATAAACAGGTATTAATGTAGCAAATACTTATCTCTAACATCCTTGTTATAGTTGGTTTCCTGATCCTGGTGTTCTACCTTTGGGGTTCACCGTACGAGAGAGGCTTCTTCTGTGACGATGAATCTCTCAAGCATCCGTACAAAGACTCCACTGTCACCAACGTCATGCTGTATATCGTCGGACTTGGACTTCCTGTGTTTACGGTAAGAGCTTTATGGTTCGGCTGGCTTGAGGGGTCTAGCTAGATGTACGTATTTAAAATTTAACGTCGTTTATCAACCTTGTAAATTGTCCACTAAATCTATGCCTACTTGTATTAATTTTTTTTTTGTAATTTTTCAAGGTTTTTGTAAGTTAAGTATCTGTAACTGGTAGTCTGATTCTGTTTTTTTTTTCTTATTGGTTTTCGTCTCATCCCTACGCTGTATCCAAATAGCAGGTGAACGAAGCTGCGTGCAGAATCTAGTTACTGATAATATTGTGATTTTATGTCAGTAATATTTTTCGTGCACCGGAAAACTGGATCGTGACATTCGTTACGACTGTTGAATTAAACATTTCGAAAACTAGGGTGCAACCCCAAGCACTGCACAAAACGCTATATTCATCATTCTTTGCTCCATTTTCATAAATATGTCGATGACCCACGAAAACACACAGAATTTCCCGTAATTTCTCTAGTTTATCGTAGGCAAATATTAGTCTCGTTGTGCCCATCGATTACGTATTTATATTTACCAATGCCTTATACCTTCCATGTACCTTATCTGTTTGTTTGCCGGAGCTCACCTTTTCACCATGTCCACTTAGATTCGGTCTAAAAGGTTTGAGTGTTGAGTTAGCAGAATGGTTATTGGCTCAATAATGGGTGGGCTTGGAACTGTGGACCTTTTCTGGTGTGTTTTATTGGGTTATTGCCCTTTGCAACCCTTTTTTGTCAACTCATTATCTAGAATGTCATCATCGATAACATAGTTTCTACACGCTTCATTGTTTTACGAAGATTTAGTGAAGCTCTACTCAGTTAATCGATTGGGTCAGAAACATTTACCTACTATCTAAATCTAATCAGTTAAGTGTCGCCACCCTTCAGCAAGAATTATATCTTAGTAAAGTTAATGTTCGACTCGTAATTAACTACTCGCATCCATGAACAATCGCGTCGGATCCGTTATTCTGTATCTGGTATCCTCTTACATTATATTCGTTTACGTTTCGACACACGTCAGCTACTATTTTCTACCCATAAATCGATATTTTATTTTTGACAAGCTGAGATCCGATATGTTGGGTCCAGTAGCTTGTTAAACAACAAAAAATCTCTTGCCACTTGATCCAGTTTAAAACAGGTTCCGAATAACTCTATTACTTCCATCTGAATGGTTATGGGTAATTTTGAATCAGTTTTCATCTCAATAATTTGATTGCCTACATTGGTTGGGTCATGCATGATTATAATCTCATGTTTATACATTTGCATAGGCACATCGAAAATTGTTTTGACCTGATTATGTTTATTATTTGTTGTAGTATAATCATCTCTAATTTCTTTGGCTTTCTCTCTAACTGTATCTAATCAACTTTAATTGTTTTTAATTGGACAGATAACATGACATTCTGTGGTTGCTAATTTGTAGTGAAACCATTGATACGCTTTCATGGTTGCGTTTCCTGCAAAACCTTGTCGACTTTATCTAATTACTTATGATTGCTTTTGGATTCTTAAGATTATCGCACTCACATTCCGTGGCAGTAAATAGCTGGTCGGTTGTAGATGAAATCCAATAGCATCCATCCATCTATGTAGCATTAAACTTGGTATGTTGTAGTTTATAAAAACATCCGTTTCCATTTTTTGCGTCGGTCTTGTTGCGTTTTGCTGCCCTTGACCGCTAAGAAGGCCCGTGTCTCTGGCAATCTGCCAGTCTAAACTAAATGCAGCTTTTACTACTTATTAACGATTTTTTTTTATATCGGTTAAATTAACATTAAATTGTGAAATGTTTTGGCATTTGATTCAACATGTTTTATCTATGTTGCGTTTGACGTTGACTGAACTATCGATTTTCCGGGAATTCATCAATGTCTGTTAGTCCTTGAATTATTTTTGTAATGTTTACATCATGCTCTTAATAATATTAAAAGTTATATCGAACTCAAATAGTTAAGCTTTCCTTTGCTTGGATTTACATATTAATACTCCATTGTCCTTCTCGCTGACTATATCGTTTTCCTGTAAGTTAATTACGAATTTAGTCTGCCGAAAGTTTCAGTTTATATTTAGCACCCGTATCGCCGTAACCTTTGAATGCCGCGATACTATCACTGACGCAACATTTGCTTTTGTCAGCTCTGTTTATTTCGGTGTTAAAACATTTTGTTTTCTATTAGTTTATTTAAATTTCAGTCCTCCATAAGGTTGTTTCTAGATACGTAGGTTACCAAGGTAACCAAACAGCTTAATAAGTAGTAAATTTACTTTAGAATGTGTTGTCGCGTACAATGCCACTTTACTTGTTATCGTTGTGTGCTGAATTGAATTCCAAAACTATGTAAGTACTTTACTATCTACATATAGCAGTTTGGAAATTCCATTCATCCGTTACTATTGCTTGTATTTTTAACTAAACTACGTACCTACCTAGTTATTGCTATTCCATTTTAACCTCTATGAGGATAGACATTCTTTTGTACAGCAGGTTAAACATTCAATATTCTAATATTGGTAGTTGGTAGGTAGTTAGGTACCTACTGTTTTCTGTTCGTCTACTTTCCAATAGGAGAAAATATGTTTGGGAAGTCAGATCGTGTCGACATTGGCTTCTTTATGTAGCATGCGGGTCGACAGATACATCTTTTATAGATTTCCCTGAAGTTAATAACTTAAGAAATAGAACTTCAACCCTATGGTTTACTGCAAAATACTGCCTATTATTACTCAGTCCCTTTATTATAAGGCCGCCAGTTCCATTGCTGTTCCCTACATTATATTTAATAAGTACTATCTGTTTTATAAGGTGATGAATAAAGCATTGTCTATCTATCTATCTATCTATTAAATAGTGCTGCGGTTTTGGCTTCGAAAAAATTGTCTTCTTCCTAGTAGATAAAAACAATTAAGTAAAGAGAAAATCACTACATTCAACTCTTATAATTGATATTTTATTATACATACAGGAATCACTATCTGTCTGTCTTTTCTTCCTGCGTACAATCCCTTATGGTGTTTCATGTTTCCATTTGTAATAATAACTTTGTCGTGTTTTTAATGTAATTGTCCTATTTAAATTTTAAACAACGACATCAAGTGTATATTTAATACCTACGGTGGAAATAAATGAAATGAAATCAATAACACCTTATTACTTATTTGATAAAAATGTATAGTATAAAATTTTACTTGTCTAAATGCTTATTTTGTAAGCCTAAATAAATAAATTAATTGACTTCTGATTAAGCCGAATCAATTCAGAATGTACCTATGAGTTAGTCCTATGGCGTCCATGTTCAAGCACGCTCACACTTACCGTCTATCCTCTTCAAGTACCATTATTGATATTTCCGTAAAAGGTTTACGCCTACGAATAAATAGTAGGTTTACGCACATGTACTTGTAGGTGGCATTTCCACGCCCCAAAAACCGCTCCATCCACTAAATCCGTGCCTTGACGTCAAGATGACATTTAATTTACATAGCGCCTAAAATACCGGTCTGATTTACTGTCACACCTTATTAGATACACTTAGAAATTAAAACGTATAAATTAAAGTAACGTAGAGATACAATTTGAGTTGCTGAGTTACAGAAGTATGTGTGTATGTATCTAAAATTTCTAAGTTCACACCGGCGGCGCGGCGCCGGCGCGTGCACTAACATGCTGTTCTGATGTTTATCACTTGACGGTCCATTAACAACCTCATTACGTTTTTTCATGGACATCTCGTAACAAATCACTACTAGACCACGTCATGCTTTTTCTGGGGGAATAGCAATTTTAGAAAAAAAAGTAAGTATGTATATTTACTAGATTTCGCTAGTGAGTTTCATTAATTCTTTTCATGACCTCAAACAACAATAATTATAATAAACATAAACAAACAATGCTGGACAATTTACACAGCATCATCTAGCCCCAAGCTAATCATAGCTTGTATTATGGGTACTGATGATATACATAATACAATACACTACGAAAGATAACAAAATACAGGAAATGTACACAAGCGAGGTTACTGTAAAATAGTTGTCAGTGATCGAAAGAAATTAAGAGATATTTCCATACATAAGTAAACACTGCACCAGAAGTTTGCGTCTAGTTTTCAGGCGGTCATTACAAGCACACAAATGCTCACTCACTCGTTTCTACTAAATAGTCAGTCCTTTACTATTTCTGTGTTTACGGACATGTTACGGAAATAACTCAATAAGACCGCAGTATGGACTGACAGTAATCCCTATTGCTTGTGACGTTCTGAGGCTAGGAATGCGAGGTGAGACCGAGCTCGTAAAGATGACATTATCCTGGCTATAGAACAGAATTCCACGGGGAATACAGGAGTCACTAACACCTTGGGGTTTATTGGTATTGTTGGAATCTTTGGCAGGATTATTGGTATTGTTTGAAGCAGGAGAGTTCCTATTTTGATCATTCTTGGGATCTTTAGCATCTTGTGTTTATTTTAAATGCTTGGTTCCTAGTCTTTTATGCCTATCACAAATTCTAGGTTCACTCATATAAATATCTAGATTAATTTCGTTATTGATTTAATGCCAATATGTTTAATGTGTTTACTTGACTTTACGTATTATGTTATCGTCTTAATAATTAAGTCCACTGTCGCAAATCGAAATCCTGTATCTTTGCTTTATATTAGTCAACTCCTCATTAGGCAGCATGTGTTTGGCACACCGCCTGCTACTTAGGCGCTCAATGCCCCACTGCCCTTGATTCACCGTTCATCTATCACGTCATCTTTGTTATGACATTTGCACGTCCGTAACTGATACCTACACTTACTTGATTGATTATGTATGTGGAGTCGTTTGATTATGTTCTGTGAAAAAGATAGAAAGTGATTTGTAATCTGTGACAATACTCCACTATGTTCCTATGGTTAATAATAATAATAAAGCCTTTTATTTCCAAACTCCTATCTACATACGAGTATGTAGTTTTTGAGCAACTATTTTTTGCTTAGGTTAAGATTAGTAGGTGCTTAAATAATAGTATTTAATTTACACTTATTGAGAGAGTTGGATCCCTTCTTGGGTAAAGGCCTCGTCCATCTTTATGCACGACTGTCCTATGATTAAAGCCATTTAATTCTCAAAATAGAGGTCACTTACAGTGACACGTAACTGCAGGCTCGCATAATAATTTGCGCATCGAATGCCGAGGTTGTACTATAAAAATAAATATTATATTCTAGCGATACAAAACATTGTCAGTCTGTTCATAGCCAAAATCGATATGGAATTATTGTAAACAAACCACGACACAGATTCTAAAATTCACTTGCTTGGCGTCGAGTTTCAGATATAATTGTAAGCAATATTTATCGAAGCAAGGATCTTAAATCGACAAGTTATGTATACTGCGAATAAAAAGGCGCGGCAACAGAGTGAATTTGGGTGAGTACGGGCGGTTTGTTTACAAATATTCCAAGTCGAGTTTGGCTAGTGTATAGATAAATTATGCCTACCTCAATCCCCAAAATCTCAATAATGTCCTTATTACTCTAATCCGCGGCTTGCCTCGTTTAGCTTCTATCTGACCTTTCGCAAGTCATTATAGACTTCCACGAGTTCCACGTCGTCGTCGCGTCGCGTCGTTCACCGCGCGTGCCGAACTGCCAGCGAGACGCAGTCTCCACTGAATGAGTTGAACTATTGTGTATGTATGTATCATGGATTCATGATTCATTAGTAAGTATAACCGTGTTGTATAGAAAGCGTGTCTTATCTGTCAGCGGCTGGTCCATTGGTCGCGCGGTATTTGTTGCAAAAACTATTATCGGGTGCAACACTCGATTAGATCTGCTTATTTGCATTTGAGTAATGGGCGGCTGGATGACGGCTATATCGAGGTGCTGATATGTCTCTACGAGGCTGCAACCATGAGTGTCCAAGTACAGGGCCAGTAGTCTAAACCCATCCAATTGTGCAGAGGAGTGAGACAGGGGGACGTCATATCCCGAAACTGTTCAAGAGCGCGGTGGAAGATATTTTTAAGACTCTGGCCTGGAAAAGTAAGGGCATTAACATAAACGGCAATTACATCTCGCTCCTGCGATTCGCTGATGACATAGTCTTAATGGCGGAGTCGCTAGAGGAGCTGAGCCGGATGCTGGATAGCCTAGCCACAGCCTCGCGATGCGTCGGTCTTGGCATGAATTTGGATAAAACCAAAGTCATGATCAATGACCACTTTGTACCAGGACCGGTCGTCATACATGGCCACCTTCTCGAAATTGTTTTCGAGTACACTTACCTCGGGCAAATTCTGCAGTTAGGTAAAAACAATTTCGAGAAGGAGGCCAAGAGAAGGATTCAGTTAGGCTGGGCAGCGTTCGGGAAACCACGTCGAGTCTTCTCGTCATCCATACCGCATTGCTTGAAAACTAAAGTTTTCAACCAGTGCGTCCCACCAGTTATGACCTACGAAGCTGAGACGTGGACGCTCACGGTTGGGGTGGTCCACCAGTTCAAAGTCGCTCAGCGAGGTATGGAAAGTTTCTCTGAAGAATAGGATTCGTAACGAATACATCCGACAGAGAACCAAAGCTATCGACATAGCTCAGAGAATTAGCAAGCTGAAGTGGCAGTGGGCTGGCCATATCTCGCGAAGAACGGACAACCGCGGGGTAAACGTTTTCTCGAGTGGAGAGCGACTCGGCAAACGTAGTGTAGGACGCCCTCCGGCCAGGTGGGATGACGATCTGCGAAAGACTGCAGGCAGATGCTGGATGCGGCAAGCTGAAGACAGGGCGCTATGGCGCTCATTAGGGGAGGCCTATTCAGCAGTGGACTAAGATAGGTCGATAATGATGATGATGAATGGGCGGCTGTGCTAATTTGTATCATTTCGCATAGGTTTACATTAAATCTTTTAAGATTTCTTAATTTAGGTAGTTGCTGTCTGACATTCACGCGTTAATATTTTCATGTTATCTCTCTAAAATTTCCCTTTCTTTGCGGCTTTGGTCACTTGAACAAAACATAACGTGTAAGTGTACACGTAACATTTTAAAACCTTATTCCTTTCACACAAACTTTTACGTTTCCACGTTAGTCATCGCGATCCTTAAACTTCACATTGTATTATCTTCAGTGTAAATTCCTCCCTTATCTCCAGCATCTGTTTTATCTTGTATATACATATAACTTAGAATTTCGTCTTTAACTTTAAACTTATCAGCTATAAGTAAACCCATAATGAATTCCAAAACATTCAACCTGCTAATGAATGTAATAATGTGCTAATGGCTCCCTATACATCGATAACGACGGATGCCAGCACGTTGAGTGTGCAGTACGGTGTGAATGAAAGCAACAACGGTTTGTTTACTTCTTCTCCGTGTACCACTTTGTAAATAAAATATTTTGAATGTTGTGGTTGTTTAGGAATGGCGTCAATCTGTTGTTGGTAATAATAATAACCGTTATTTTAATAGGCAACTGGCAACTTACATGTGAGTGTTATTTTAACAAGATACAGTGTAGTAGATGGATAAATGCTAAGTGGATACTATTTACAAATTATTCATGTAGGTAGATAGACAGACAGATTTGCTATTCTTGCTATGCAACAAACTAGGTATTTAAAGTGAATATTATAATGATCTAGAGTTGCCTTTAGATCTTGGTATGTATTAAAGTTTACATCTTAGTACATACCTACATGGAAATTTAATAAAAGCAAAGAAATACAAAAAGAAATCCATATCCACAACGTACGCGTACATCAATCGCAATAGGTTCATAATTAAGTTGTACTTACATAAAATGCGGCACATATAGAGGTACACATAAGCCCGCAGGTACGTACGTACAGATCTCCGGTCCATGCCAGGTCCGACCCCGCGCCACATGCTGCGAAGGTCAGCGTGTGATGCAACATGCATTATTTCATTATTTACAATACGTGATTGTTTTCTGCTGCTTTCCTGAGCTGTAGCAGGTAAAATTTTAGTAACTGCCAGGCGATCTGGAACCTTATTACACGAACTTTTTAAAGTTCTTTCAGTCTTTGCCCTGCTTGGCGAGCTCTACAATGCCAGTTTTCCTTCTTTTGTCATCTTCGAAATACGATCTTTACGATGGATTGAAGTGTGGATTTAAATCCATCAGTGGATTTTTTGAGTAGATCAGCGACTAACCCTACCTTCATAATTAATGAATTTTCGTTCAATTTTTCTGGGGGTTAAAGAAGATGGAGACAGCACCAATAAATGTAGACAAAAAGTACTTAATATATTTTTTTCATCTCGATATTTTTGTCGATCAATTTCACTTAAGATACCTACATATTTATAATGCATTGTATATTGTGTGTTGCAATAAATTATTTATCTATCAATATTTTAGGGTGTGCGTGTCTGTGATTCCTCAAAACTGAACATACGCTTTGAACTCAATACTATACATACCTTTACTTTACCCACTTTCAGACACTAATGAATCTCAGTATCCGTCGAACATTCACCGGCACCGTTCCCAGGTAATTCCATCGGCATTGTGAAACAACCGCAACAGCACCTAGGCTACTGGTTTGGTGGTTAGGCAGCTCATTACCTGCTTATTAGATCGTGTTTTCGATCAGAGGCCACCTACTATTTAGGTCTATCCATCAAATATTGACGATTTATAGAGTGCTAAGCTATAAACTTAAAGGGTTACCTAAGTTGCATACCTACTACGCAAGCGGTACGCTTGAGCCTACACAGGGTGGGAGAAAATTAACCTACCATGTAAGACTCTGGGTAACATTATTTCTGAATCACTCTCGGTTGGTATTTTATTTTCAGTCTAGTTTAGGATTATGACATGACGCTAGCCCAGCTAGTCTATTGACGTAATTTCCCTGTTCTGTGCTATTGACCAATTAGTTTTTTTTTAAATGACGATTATTCTCACTGACACTCTAATGTCTCTTATTTTGTATGCGTAGAATCGCAAGTTTCCTTGAGTTTTAATAGTTCTCTAGAGTTCTAATACTCGTTCTACAAATTATCAGCACTCATAACAGAAGCAGAAGCACCTTTGCAACACGCATGCGAGTTGGGAACCTCGGGTCGTTTAAGTCGTCAGGTTAACAAGTTGACTGACATTGGGTCACATTTGCCTAACAAGTAGAATTGTGCATTGCACGTTATGTTTGGTAGGTCACGTATGGCATTTGCCGACCGCAATGGTTATGGGTGCAGTTTGGTCGTTGTCACAAATTCTCCATACTTTTAACATGATGGAACTTGAAAACATAATAGTTCGATTTACCTTTAATTTTTTTGTATTTTTTTTATCGTATTAAGATGGTAATGGCCTTTATTTATAATAATAATAATTTATATTTCAAACCAAGCACAAAAAATGAAAACTTTATGTCTTACAAATAATTCATTCATGTTAGATATTTTGGCTTGGCTTCTAGATGTTCGATTACAGCACCTACACAAAGTGGTTAGACTTGTGTCGTAGGTGCTGCATTCCCTCCGAGGTACATTACCTCATTAATTACAACAGTAGGTTGTTAGTTAGTTAAATTATTAAAAATATAATCATGCTAAATTATTATGCTAGATAAGATCTCAGTTTCCTGAGTATTTATTTGACGACAATAAACATTTAATTAGCAGTTTACAGGAGCCAATTCCATGCAAAACTATTTATACAATTGATAAAGTAAGTAGTTAACAAATAAAATTATAATTAAATAATAAAAACAAATTAGAAGTAGAATTTACAAGTGAAACAATTAGCTCGATTTATTTTGAAGTTCATTTATATTATAATAGTCGACATTAGACACAGCATCACCCAGCCCCAACCTAGCTTGTGTTGTGTTATGTTATGGTACCAGGTGACTGATTATAATGAATAGATAATTTTATTTGTTTTTTCCTATGTGTTTGTTATTGTGACGAAAATAAAACCTTTTGACTTTACTTAGAATACTTTACAGATATAGACAGTTTTTATCATCCATAGAAACCACCGAGTAGATGTAGGCTGGATGATGTGATGAGGAGGTATTCCCTATGACCACTATAAATTCTACCAACTTTTGATTGTAATTGTTATACCCTTTCTCCAGATGTGCCTTACCGAATGGCTTCGACTCCGGGACTACAAAGGCGGGCGTTCGCGCGAGGTCCTCGGGCGAGAGATCCCCGCGTGGGTGTGGGAGGCCTACCACATGGTGGGGGTCTTCCTCTTCGGCTGCGCCTGTCAGCAGCTCACCACGGACGTGGCCAAGTACACGATAGGGAGGTTGAGGCCGCATTTCTTCGATGTGAGTACCATTGCATGCTTTTAAAAATCCTTAAAGTTAAAATCTAAAAGTTAAAATACTTAATATTTAAGAAACATTTATATACATATGTATATAATACAATACAATCTCTTCAAGTTCTGCATGTGCTTTATGGGTACTCAATGTATCTATTAGTAAATCCTCAAGAGATTTCTCCCATCACATTAGCCTCGACCATGGCATTATTTCTTGAACTCGAAACTTTCATAGCCATCTTTATCTACACGCAATGCTATTAAGATCGGCACGACATTCACATACTTACCTTATCTGGTCTTAGAATAACCGGTAGGTATCATAAAATATCGGCACAGATTTAGGTCCCTGAAATAGAAGAATCTCTATATCTTTCATGGCAAGGTTAAAAATCACTTGAAAGGTAGTCAAAGTATGTATGTAGGTATACCTTATCTGGTGTTATTGTCATTGTCACGCAAAGCGATATGCAGAGATGTTTTTCATGAGATTTTCATTGTTTAGAACTAAGTGCCAAGTAAATATGAACAGGACGTGCCGATTCCCACGTTTATATTCCAGTAAATAACTGTTATGTGCCTATTGTGTGAAGTTATTATGTTTTATCTAGTTCAGTTTCCAACAAGTTTACCTACTGTTGTAAACTAGGTGAGAGAGTGAAGCCATGTGCAAGTAGGTATAATTAAACATATATATTGTACCTATATATATAGTGTGGGTATGTATAAACATTTCATAGACACCTCCAACCAAGTGTCTAACTATACCTACTCAAATATCGGGCATCAAAGTGTTTTATTTCCTTTAGACCTAACAGGACTCTTGAACGTCACAAAATTCGAATTACATATATAAAATCAGGGCCCTTGGTTGTAGCTGAATCTAAACGTTTGAAAAAAAACCTGATACGTATTATCACTTTAAGGGCTACCACATATACATTTTATAAGCATCATCGAATCTTTCTTAAATCGGTATCCTATAAAAAAAGCACTTAGGTACAAACAAACATCGATTTCACCCAACACCGGTGTACAACCAAAAACAAGTATCTTTCGCAAATAAAACATTGAACAAGACAATAAAGTGAACAGCTTATAAATCATGCAGCAATCGAATCCCCATTGTCTTGTCAGAAGTGCATTATCGTTACTGTCCTGAAGTGTGTACGGCAGCCTACCACGGAGAGCGAAGACACGCAATGCTATGCACACACATCACTTAAGTATTTAGGTACCTACAGTCAGACGCGTAATAAGAAGGGTTATTTATGCAAGAATAACCCCTATTTACATATATACATATAAAACTCATGAGATGGCTAAGCTTAGGTATTCATCCACGAACGGCACAGGTGTCATGTCCAACGTAAGTTGATGATTTTACTTGGGGCTGCTAAATTAAAGTGGGGTATAGACTGCAGTCTGCATAGACTGTGCTTATTTTGAGATGACATGACATCCCATGATGCTGGATTGCTTTCTGCCATAGCATGCATTTTGATGACATTGTCTCGCTTTGTCAATAATTTTGTATTGGAGCCGTCAATATTCTAACCATAATCATCAACCATTACTTCATTGTCCTTCATTGTGCTACCAGTTTCATTGTAGGAACCACTTCCAAAGGCAAGCCTCAACTTAACCACCTCACAGTATGAATAGATTTTATGACCTATTGATGAGTTCAACGGTCGACTGTTAGAGTTGACCGTGAAATCGGTGAAGGACTTTATGCCTATTTATAGAACTGGTTATTGTTCTAGATTGTTGTTTATATTCTTGATAGCAGTTCCAATATCGATGCCTTTTCTAATGCCAATTTCACTAAGTGCTTAAAGGTCGGTGGCTCCAAATTTCAATCACGAAAAAAGCTATTAAACTCTTTATTGACATGAAAAATTACAATTCAATAATAAAAACAAATCAGGACTAGTATTTACAATTTAAATAATTAAGTTAACAGACTGCAGACTGTTGCAAAAAGCCAGGTACCTCAACTGATCCAAATCAATACCAGTCGGAAGGGTTCCAAAGACGCTGGCTGCATTGCCCCGGTGTATGGCAATGCTGTTGCGTTGCGCCAGATACCCACCAGCTCTCGGGTCACGCGTCGCGTCGACCAGACGCTCAAATATTTTTTTAAAAACCCGGAGAGCCTCGGTACCCCACTTACCTAGGTTACCTAGGGTCTCGACCCCAAAGTGTGTTGACGCACGTAGCGTCCCACGCAATGGGCTTCCCCAACTCCCATGGGACTAGTGTCATGCCGTCGGGCCTCTTACCATCGTCACGCAACAGACCATTCGGTTCGAAAATAGCTGGTACGTTAGCGGTGACAACAGCCCGTCGGATGATGTCGTTGAGGCTGGCATGACGAGATATCCGACCGGCGGCCCTAGTACACGATAATCCGTGATGACCAAGTTGTTCGACAGCAGTACCGCACTGGCATTGATGAGGCGCGCAACACCTTGCACCCAACCGAAGACATACTTTCCGTATCGCAACGTATGTTGCGATACGGAAAGTTACGGGATCCAATAAAGTGCCAGTGTTAAATGAAGGAAATGCTTGCAACCAATGTCCTGACTCCCATTTAGAAACGGCCAGGAGACGGGCATGATCCGCAGAGCTGGAGCACGTTTGTAACAAACAATTTCGTGTCAACTCACAAAGAGGCCCGTCCCATTGCCGTTGGGACAAAAGCGATTTTAGGGGAGCAGCATTGGGGCTACCACAAAGCCAAGCCGTTCGAGCTTCGTCTAAAAATTAAATTTTGAAGGAAATTCCCGGTGGGACCAAACAAGGTGACTTTAAAATTTTTTAACCAAAGAACTAGTGCTGTAGACGGAAGACAGAAACGCTGGAAGGGCTACACTTGAAATTTTGCGTATACCTAAGCCTCCCAATTTGACAGGCAGGGAAGCATGCGACATGCCTTGTCATCTTAATCGACATTCAAAACAGATGATAGAGTATTCTTTATTATGTTGTCTAAGCCTTCCAAAAGCTCGCTGTGTTTCCACAGTTAACTACATAATAACTGAATTCACAAGTCATGGTCCTGTAAGGTCTAAAGGAAATAAAACACTTCGAGTTTGGGTTTGGTAAATGCTTTTATAATAGTTTTCATGATTGTTTCAAAAGTTTTATTCATACCTATTGCAACTACCACCTTTACCTTTCGTACATAAACAGATACCTATTTCTATTAAGTAATTATGAAACTCCTTTCTTATTCCTATTACTCATGAATCGTCTCAGTTGCGTTGTGTCAGTTTGCATGATCCAATTGACCCGACCACTTATCTAATTGTTGTTCACTGTCGAACCATGACTCTCTAGGATCAGGTTTCTCTAGGACTCGGTCAGCCGGTCTTGAATCATTCTACTCTAATTTGTCACGTTTGTTATCAATTTATTGATTTATTTTACACCAGTATGATTGATGCCATAAGATAATTGATTTTGATATTTGTTTCTGTTAGCTTTGGTTTTGTTTATATTCATGCTCCGACGAAAAAGAAGGGTTATATTAGTTTTGCGTGTGTTTCTGTCTGTCTGCGGTATCGTACCTACATGGTACATGTACTTATTAGTGCTTGTCAAACCTTTATGTACCTGTTTATGGCCAAATAAATTTATCTCTATCTTTACCGTAACTCCCTAACGAAAAACCTACTTGAATTTAGTTTGTTTTTATTGAAATGACTGTGTCTTCAGCGACAGTGTTATTATTATGTTCGAAGAAAATCGATGAAGACGGCCTCATGTTTTGATGGTTCAATTAAACAGTTCAGAGCAAAATTGTCATCGCGGGTTTTCGAATTTTCTTGAAATATCTAGTTTAACATCAATCTTTTCTCATTCAATTATTTTGGTTCGTTTTTAACTAACGTTGTTTGTTAACTATAATATCGGAAAAGTGGCTAATGAAATGACTTATATACCTACGTAATTTATATGTGTGAAACACTAAAGCACTGATGGGATGTTTACCACGAGTGGGTTTAGTGCTAGAAATATGTAGGCAATTCGTACCCAAATACAATAATGTTTCTTTGATCCGATCAGCGTTTCAATCTAATCTTAGAGAGCAGCGATATATCTCTTACACACCACACTCCGGCTAAAGTGTCTGCAAATCTTGATCTAAATTTAAAAGCTTTGCTTATTTATAAGTGACGTTTTGCTGTCTGGGTGGTTCGATATGAACTTGAAAACATGCGGCTTTAACACGTTCATTCTGTATAAAGTAGTCTCATTTAATGTCGAGATAACGTTCGATGTGACAGCCACGGTAATTCCGGCTAATATGCGATCTTGTTCGCCTTCACAGGGTCTTATCTCAAATTTATATGCGACTTGTTTTTAAAACGCACTTAGGAGCTACAGTTTTTGATTGTTTATTAATTTTAGACAAAATATTTATATTTTAAGTCTCTTTAGCGAACTTTTCCCTCCTTAAACGAAATGATTTCCTCTTTTTTGGTTGTCATAAATGCATTTGTTGTTTTATTTCATCGTTACTTTTGATCGTGTCAGCTTTTGTTACTGTCTCGTTCGTTACATTATTATTTTCAAGCTGTACCATGCCTTGTTGTGTTTTGATGTGACATCTTATTTCAAAGAGAATAAGACTAAAGCTATTTTAGTTAACGAAGGTTCCAAATAGGGATCTTCACTTCTGCTTATTCAATGTCATGCATGAATAATGCAGCACGGGCGATGCGCCGCCCACACTTGTAATTTTGACTTATTGGGATCAACCACACGATCAACGGTAGTCCGAAACTCTTGTTTGTTTCTGTTTGCTTAGTTTAGTTTTATTGGTTTGAGAATAACTTTGGTTTATTATATTGTGAGGTGGCACGTCTGCTGGAACCAACTACCAACCAACATATTTGACTATCTTTAGTATGCGTTGTATCCATATTTCGTAGGAACAATCATTACAAGTGCGCTACGTTATATTTATATATAGTTTTTCGATTCGCAATTTCTAAAAGTATTAATGAAATAACTGCATCAGGTTGTTTTTACGGATATTGCGGTAAATGACGGTAGTAATACAATATCTCATTACTAGCTAGTAGCAATAGCATTCAAAAGGGGTCTCCGCTTGACCAGCGATGCGAAACACATTGTCATTATGCAAAATTACATGTTCATTTCATTATTGTACAAGATTGAGTTGCGATTTTATCCACGTATGATTTAGTATAAGGATAATGACATTTACTTTGATTGTCTCAAGGGTAAGGATCTTTTCACGTGTTAGGCTAATTTAAACTAGATTCCTTACAATCGCTACAGCTACTATTTCATTTTGCTGTAGGACTTCTCAAGGCTGAGGTATCAATGTCTAACTGTATGATATCTTATGATAAATTTTATCTCTAACAAAAATAGTCCCTTTGAAACAAATTTAAATTCATGTTTAAATTCCCATTATACAGCGTTCGTTCACGCGTATGCATATGTACGTTTCGCATTTATATTATCAGCGTGATCGGATACTGGTTCAATTCCATTGTTATTAAATTCCTCTTTGATATAAGTTTTTAATATTCCGTCACGTTCCACTGTCCTGTCCCCTGCTTGTGCCATTCCACGCGTAAATTAACTTAAGGCTTATTCTCATACTGACGCGTCATCCACTTCACTAGTTATGTTCAGTATAAAAACACTCTTATTTGGATGTCACGGGCTCCTCAATAGATGTGCATTTTATTTTACTACGAACAAGTATGACCATCGGCATTCATTATTACTTAGTCTGATTGAAGTGGCGGCGCGGCAGCGTGTCTTTTTTTACAGTTGACATTAGTAGTTTTTAACTAAAATATTTATTTAGGTTTATACCACCCAAAATCTGTTTTCGGTTTAAAGATAATTTGGTTATGGTTGTTCGTTCTGTACCAACGTAGTCTAATAATAAACTATGTTCATTATAATAAAACAGTTCAAAGGATCTTGAATTTTTTCGACATTAGTTTTTCCATCATTGTTGGAGTTTTGTGTCACGTATTTCAGAAGCTGTCGTTTTTGGAACTGCCGAATTGAAATTGTTGTGTCATCTGCGTTTAAAGAATTCGTGTGTTTAAAAAGAGTGATTTGATAAAATGTTTATTGTATTTAGGCGGACAGCTGTCAGTGGCAGATGCGTATAAGTACGTTTTAGTTGATTTGGTTTCAAAGATAATTTGTGGAGAAGTTTAGTGAAGTTATGTGATTATGTGCCCTTTGTATAATGATACCTAGTTTACAGTTGGTTTCTTGTATGCACTAGTTTTAATAAAACTTTAATACTATTTAGAGATGTAGCAAGCTCTTCTCTCTAGCATTCAAATAGTTCAGTGCCCAAAGATTTTAAACTCATTAACGACACACCAAATTCTCTTTAAAAAAACTGATACACCAATTAGGTACTCTTAGTATTAAGTTCATCTTATTTTGTCCGACTGCTTACCGCTTGACAAATGAGACGCGCTGCACGTCTGGCGGTGCGTCCTGTTTAGATTAGTCACATTTGGTACCAATTGCTTTTATTTAGTATTTTCTTGATCAGTTTATGCTTTTATGCTTTTTGTAATTTGATGTGATGACGCCGATGTCGTTTTTGTTTTTTTAACTTTGAGTTAATCAATAGATGTTACCCTGTAGGTTCTAAAATGATGTCTTTGCTTATCTCTGATGTCAAATAGATATAAATTCCGCTTTCGTACAAAACAATGATCCACAAGCTATTCAATAAATAATTACCATTATTAATGCTTAAAAATAAATAACCTTTATTAACAAAGAAAATTAATGCTTATTAGGTGATCACTTAATCACCTAATAAGCATTTACACACCTACCTACCTAATTGCGTAAACATCTCAGAGTCATTGTATCCTACCACCAACAAAAATGTTTCACTCACTAATATAAAAATGACGTGATCCTATTTTGATAGAAGACTGATAACTTATCATATCACTTGAATTTGAATCATTGGATATGTATGTTTATAATGAGCTGTATTATAAATATATAAACCTGTCGCATTGCACCCACAGAGTTCTGAATCAATCATATTATTTTTAGTTATAATTTAACCAAACTACATTACAGAACAGACAACATTTCAAAGTAAAATTTATAAAAGAATACTAATGTGTTTTGCTTTATCACGGTTGGTTAAAATGGCTATGGATACTAAAGCCTATTAGCCGGGTTATTAAACAAAACTCATAGTAAATATCCAGTTATGTAATATTAAAATTTCAAGATCTGTTTATAAGACTATGTATTTCTTGCAACCAATGATTAAACTATTAGTAACACCGTCTGTAACACAACTCAACAAACCTCTAAAAGTAATCAGAGTCAAAGATCAAGTTCTTAGCAAATTGAACTGACCTCGTATATATTATAGATAATAATTATGTTGTCAACTCGACCATCCTGACCCTGGGTGGTTGTGCCACATCAAATACTATAATATCACGTATGTTGTCAACTCGACCATTCTGACCCTGGGTGGTTGTGCCACATCAAATACTATAATATCACGTATGTTGTCAACTCGACCATTCTGACCCTGGGTGGTTGTGCCACATCAAATACTATAATATCACGTATGTTGTCAACTCGACCATTCTGACCCTGGGTGGTTGTGCCACATCAAATACTATAATATCACGTATGTTGTCAACTCGACCATTCTGACCCTGGGTGGTTGTGCCACATAAAATACTATAATATCACGTATGTTGCGCCTAATTTGGCACGTTTTGGATTACGATTTCAAATATGCAGCTTCACGTCTTGATGAGTTTGTGTGCGAGATGTGATGAGTAAGTGATGTGTAGGCAAATTTTAACACGTTCGATATTAAAGTTGATCATCATCATAATCAGCTTGCGATCAGCCACTGTCGGGTAAGATAGGCCCGGCGGCCTCCTTTCGCTTCAGCCAGCCTTCTTTGTCCTGCCTGTGATAAAAAAAACGTATAGTTTCAGTTATATTCTTATAGGTACCTACAACGTTTATGAAAAGTAAAGCTTCTTTATTAATTTCCAAAAGACGTCATTCGCTAAAAACCCGTGATAAGTTCAATGATCTTCATAGCCCATTTGTACACGAAAAAAATAGACAATCTCGACATAAATACTTTCGACAGTGAACATATTTCCAGTTTTAAATATACATGATTGTAATATTCGAAGATCAGCGTGGTTAATCGTAGGCATCGGTCAAAGTCAATTATTTATTTCTAGTGATCATTCACCACCTACGGGCTAACTTCTACTATTTGTCTAGTGTCTGCTTGGAGGTGAATTTAATGCCAAATAAAAAGATGAGAATCGGCCGACAAACACTTTCAGATTGCTGTGTAGGTGTACCTACGTAAAAACGATCACTAATATTAATAAACCGCCAAGTGCAAGTCGACTCGTACACGAAGGGTTCCGTACCGTAAAAATCAGGCAACTTTTTCAAAGAACATTAAATTTTCACTTGTTCGGAGACCTCTAAATTTTCAATTTTATTATATTTGTAGTATTTTTGTTATAACAATTGAAGTGTTTCTTATTTGTAGAAAGTTATTGTGGGTCAAGAGATACAGCCTTGACAAACTAAGATCAAAAATAGCCAAAACACACGTTTTTTTTGTATGGAAGCCCCTTTTAATTAGGATAATTATTTTGTTTATATTATTTGTTGTTATAGCGGCAAGAGAAATACACATTCTCTGAAAATTTCAACTGTCTACCTCTTACGGTTTTTGAGATAGAGCCCTGTGACAGACATACGGACGGACGGACAGCGGAGGCTTAGTAATAGGGTTCCGTTTTTACCCTTCGGATACGGAACCCTAAAAAGGAGAAAGTATGCATGTATGTTTGTTTTTACTTCGCTAAGCTACTGAACTAATTGATCTGATGGTATTAGACCGAGAGGTGTGAAGACGATGTTAAGATATATCTAAAAAGATTATAAAAGCGAAAGGAATTCTGTCTGTTACCTTTTAACGCCTAAAAAGCTGAACGGATCTTAATGAAATTTGACAGAGAGTTAACGGTATCCCGGGACCAACATAGGCTACCTAAAAAGTGCGTGTGAAGCCGCGGGCATAAGCTAGTAGGAAATAAAATATACCAGCTAAGATTACAAACATGCGGCTCCTCCGTTTGCGACCTACGATACCTACCACCGATCCACAATACCTACCACCGACACACGCAATTATCGTCGGAGATTAAAAACAAATTACATAAAGCCATATCATAACATACATAAAGCCGAATCTTGCAACCAAATCGTTAGGTACCTTTTTTTAACCGGCTTCGAAAAAAGGAGGTTGTATGTTCGGCTGTATGTATGTTTTTAACGATTTCTACGTTATTGTGGACCGATTTTAGAATAGAATAGAATAGACAAAACATTTATTACCTTAATTTAAAAAATACACACCATAAAATAATTATAAATAATAATAATAATAAATTACGAAATAAATAAATAAATAAATTTATTTTTTTAATGATTTTTTTGGTTTTTTATGGAAGAATAACCCCGGGGTGACCCAAAAAATTTTTCCCATGGCTTTTATTAGTACCACAAAATTAAAAAAAAAACAGTGTAAGTCTTATAGAAATCTGAGTTGGTTTTTAGTTTTTGAAAAACATAAAATATAATTAAATCAAATCAAATATTCTTTACTATACCAAAACAGCTTATTTTTGAATCAAATCTGAAGCTAAACCCTACTAAACATGAACGTGTGATCGAGTCGGGTCATCGATCCACCGGATTGACGGCGCGGGCGCATACGCGGCGCGCTTCAAACCACCAATTAGTGGTATCTGTGTGACGATTGAGACGCCATCTGAGCTTCAAGTTCGCTCCAAGTTATTCGCTGCAGCGGGCACTAAGCTTTATACACTACAGACTTCTTCGTCTTTTCAGAATTATTGTGTCACTAATTCAGAAAATATTCACTTTTGCAGACATCGGTAATTTTGGTAATGTTTTTAAACGCTGGTGCCATCACCTTTTGTTTTTCGTGTAGAGGCATGGGTTTGTGACGTCAGCAGCTTGGATAATTGAATGAAAAAACAAAAGACAATCATGCCAGCTTTTAAGAAAATATTTACCTACATATACCTACCACAGATCTTTATAGAGTTGGAAACAGTGGAAACACAGTGCTTTAGATTCACAATAAACAAAGCTAAGCTTTATTTAGTTTAGTGAGACTTTTTGAGTAAAAAACAATCCATGATATTAATAAGAAGAGGAACTAGTGCATTATAGATAAAATTCGTTTCCAAACAGAAGAATTAATTAAAAAAGTACAAAATAACTACATAGAAATGAAACAATAACATAAAATTGTTCCCTGCTCTCAAACCGATTCCAAGCATAAAAACTGTTTCACATATAAATTGTTATTTTAAAACAAGTATTATTCTCAAAGCGAAACCAACAGTGCGTTTGAGACTTGTAGTACCAGTACCAGCGTCATTTTGATAGGATTTGATTGGTAACATGCGTTTGTAATTGAAACGAATTGGGAACTAATTTCTGACACGGCACCTTATGGTGGACGTTTACTGATTTAGACGCAGATTAGAAAATCTCTTAGCGGTTTATTGTAACTAGTTTCTTCAAACTATAAAACGCTTTTTATCTATAAGATCGTGCAGGGCATTTAGAATTGGAAGGTGCAATTGAAACTTGTTTCAAAAGACGGCGGTTTTTGTCTCGGAAGTTCCCGAAGAAACTGTGAAAGGAAGTAGTAAGAATAATTAATTTACCTACCGGGTGTAAAGTCTGGTTCTAGACTCGCAAGCAAAATATAAAGAATTTTCAAAATAAGATCTCATCTATTTGTAAATGTATGCTAAAACCTATTACGTTTATAGCTGTTTTATGTGTTTTCCTATAAAGTGTATGTGAAAACATTTAAACTCTTAATACCTATGGGAAATAGTCCCATGTCTCCATAAACTTGATTTAATATTATAGTTTTAACATGTTCCGTGTCGACGATCTCATTTCAACTAAGTTGTAAATAATCTTGAAATCGTAAAAATCTTTATTGTCGCTCTAGCGATACTCACTGCCTGTTGTAGCCGCTTCCTGGTTTTACTGTCCATCTTCCATTATGTATGTACAAAAAAAGATATTCTAAGATATTTTGTAGTCCTATTTATGTAATTTTAAGTATTGTCGAATTATAGAGTTGTAAGGGGATATGTGCGATCACGAAGTACTCTATCTTTATAATCTGGGGATAACATAGTGAATCTCTGCATTTTTTATAGGTTAAAGTAATAGCTTCTCTCAAAAATCGCAATAGGCTATATTGATATTTAATAAATGCACATAGCTCGGGTGAGACGGAAGCTCTCTTTTCTATTAGTCACCTGGGATCCACATTGCACGAGCGATTGTCTATGAAAAGTCTTTTATATGTACACATTATGTGTATAATAACATTACTTATTCAATTGTTCCAAAATATAAAAGTGTATGTCAAGCGTGTTGCTCCTTGAAAGTTTTTATTTACCTACTACATATTTACATTTCTGTACATTAATAAGATTATAACGAGAATGTCGACCAATGTTGTAAGTTGGTCGTTATTCCACTTTTAGTGTTTATAGCGTCACTGACATTTTTAACTTTACGAGACCGTATATATTCCACGAAACATTTTGGGGGACAGTTTTATTTTTTGAATAACCATTTTCAAGTCTTATTATACTAAAATTATGGATTATTTCCGAGCCTAAATTGTCTGTCATCGTATCGCAGCTTTTTGTGACATTGTGGCTAATTTCATTTCGAAAAAGTATTGCACTCTCGGCATTAAAACATTCAGCAACAATTCTATTCGACTTTCGGCGCCAAAACAAACGATTTTGTATTGTTGCTGAGTTTTCCAAATTAAAAGCATTTCAATCCTACGATAAATAGGTGCGGAGATAATTTTCATAAAAAAAAAACACATTACGAAATCTTCAGTAGCTATTGCTAGAGTAGAGAGAGACGTAGTTCGTACATTGTGTTGTATATTTTCTCCAAGTTGCATTTACATTATGAAAGTAGCTGGACACATCTGGATGCGAAGGACAGAGGAGACTGGCAACGATTTAAGGAGGCCTATACCCAGCAGTGGGTGACATAAATATTATTATGATGATTGCATTGTCCATATAAATAACAAAACAACTATATTTTACATATCATGTTATGTGCATGACAATAGAACGGTACCTATCCTGTAAGTGGCTTACTGGTCTAAGCCTTTCGGTTCAGTGTTACGTAAAACAAGATTATTTCACATGAGGTACGGCTTATGTTCTGTGGAATGTATGTTACTCAAGATATCTGCTTAGTTTTGATAAGTGTAAGCTAAGTAAAGTCAATAAGAAACTTAGGTAAGTTAAGTAAAGTATGTTGTATAATTTTTTTTTTACAGCTTTAGGTATTTTTATAGGTATAGGTACGTTATTTCGTGGATATTTCGTATATTTGACTTATTCTACCTAGTTATATATTTTTTTATCAAACATCTTTATTGACAAAGAAAATTACAATTCAATAATAAAAACAAATTAGAACTAGTATTTACAATTGAAACAAATAAGCTAACTGCAGACTGTTGCAAACAATCTACAGGTAGCTCAACTGATCCATATCAATACCAGTCGGAAGCGTCCCCAAGACGCTGGCAGCATTGTCCCGCTGTATGGCAATGCTGATGCGCTGCGCCAGATATCCGCCAGCTCAAACCATACCACCATTGTTCAGTATCCGCTTGTTCAAAGTAAATGTTATAATAATAATTAAGTAATATTTTTAGTTGTTTATTCATTCTTTATTTCAAAGCGGTTCAAAAGTCGTCAAATTCCCACCTTCTGAGAATCTCTGATCATTCCGAGATAGAAGTATTGTAAACATGACATGATTACACTATTATTGATTTACAGCACAAACACAAAGCGACAGCCGACTTCCTATTCAAAAGTCGCGCGACAATTTCATTATCATCGTAATTTATTGCACCTCACACACAATCAATTACACGCCTATAACCATTGGCAGCGGATTCCCTCGTATGTTCTCACAATTCCACACCAGCCTTTATTAATGTTCCATTTTAATTAAAAGTTATGACGCGTCATCATCGCCCCTATGTGGAGTTCTATTGAACGGTTTAATACGTTGATTTGTTGGCATACGTCGCCGTACCGACCGGCTTTCAAGAACCCTTCGGTCATTAATATACACATGTACGTTATTAGATTCCGAGAGCTCAACTGCATTTGGATCAATGATCGTGTCCAGAGTATTAAGATCCCTTGCAGCGTTTGATGTGTCAGTTTCTAAGGGTTCTATGGTCGTTGGAATATCGGGAACAATGAGGCTATCTGCATGAATGGACGTTAAGCTTCTCCCTTGCACCTTTTGTGTTGCAGTGTCACGGTCATGGTTACCCGTGGAATTAGCGAGATCTATTCGAAATTGTCCTTTACCGTGAAAATCTCTGCCCTATTACCTGTTCAATTTGGAGATATATTTTTTTAATTCTTTAATATCGTATTTCTTGTCCATAGCAATATCCGTCTTAAGATTTGTAAAAGACAACCTGATCGTATGTCATGGCTGAGTCGAATTGATGTCCTGCGGTAAAGGTTCTTAAGACGTTCGGTGGCAATTGACTTGTCTAGTTTGGAATTAATTTCGATTTCTGTATTATCGTGTAGTGTGTATTATCCTTTACAAACAACTCACTGTGTCTGTTTTATTTGAACCTATAACGAAGATCTTCAAGAAGATAGATTACGTGTATACCTACCCCAGGGGCCTTCCCGTTTATGCAATCTCCTTTATGATGGAACCTTACGTAGGCTGTCCTTATATCAAATGTTAAAAAAATAATTTATGCTGACGAAGTCTCGGGTAACTTTACACGCGACTTCGTTGCTTAGAAACGGTTTTTGCTTTTTGTCCAATAAAAGATGCTTAATGTAAAGAAATGTTTAAGGTCCTATGACGAAGGCAGACTGATTTCTTAACAGTAGTTGCTTTCTCTACTGTTGTAACTTGTAGTACTGTACAGTTGAATTCTAAGCCGGCATCGCACGTGCTGTGTGCCTCACCCCAACTCTTCCCGCGGGTGTCTTAAGAAGCGACTAAGGGATATCGCAGCGCCCCCTGCAGAACAAGTCTACCACTGAACTGCGATCCCCAACCCGCATGCCCAGCGTGGGGATTATGGGCATTACCCCCCGTGTGATAAAAGCCAACAAGGAACTTATCAGGGGGAGCCCTGGGTCCAACAGTGAACCAATATAGTTGATTTCTAGAGCTGGACGCATTATTAAGTGACCTCAAATGGATGGCAATCGAAAAAGGAAAAGAAGGCCTTTGCCCTGCAGTGAGACGCTACAGACTTATAATAAGCGATTGCTGATCAAAGTCATCAAATTAATCGAACATGATCAGTTCAATTGACAAGGATGCTCCTGTCAATCCAGCACAACAGCTGTCTCCCGATTGATTGTTGCTGCAGCACTTTTATTTAGACAATTGAACTGATTAATGAAAGGGGAGTGTGCCATGGTTCAGTAGATTTGGTTTATTAGAGTGGGAATTAATCTGGTAGAAAGGGATTAGAAGACATACTTATGGATAAAATAATCGCATAATCGTGTTGCCAACTGATGTACTAAGTCCCAAAACCATTTTAATATATAAATAATAAAATGTAATGTAACTTTTAATAAATCTTAATGTCCCAAAAAACAAGCGCCAACATCTTCTTAACAAACTTCAACAACTACTACGAAAAATCAAAAACTATGATCGATGATTCCAATACATAAAATCACGAACATTAAACGAACTTACCTCGTGTAATTGCTATAACTAAACAGTGTTTAGTTACCGACCAGATGATAGGTAACAGTTGTCGTTCTATTTACGTTAAGTGCACGCCAACACTACCGTACTAATTGAGGATGACGAGTGTACAGCACACACTACTGGTTTGGAGAGAAGAGATTGTAATCTTGTAATTATGAACGACTAGCGACAGCACGCAGCTTGGATCGCGGATAAAATTGATAAAAAGTAGTTATGTCAATTGTCTACATTATGATTATGAGTAAAGAACTTTCAGAATAAGCGCCAAAAATGGGATAGGCGATTAAACCATTTTGTAGTGACTATAAAAGTATAAACTCACTAAGCATTCAAACTCTTTTATTTTCAAATCGGATAAATTATTATAACATTTTCGTTTTGGGAACCCTGTACCTGCCCAATTCTTATGAAAAATAAAACAATGAGACTTCATTCTCACCTTCCTGCGAAGTTGTTATGTTTGATGTTGTGTGTTGTTACTTCTTCACGACAAAAGTTCTGAACGGGTCGGTCGGGCTGAAATTTTGCGCAGATGTTGTACTAGACCTGGATATAGGCTACTTTTATTCCGGAAAACGCGTGCGAAGCCGCGGGTAGAATCTAGTTGGCTTTATTTATTTAACAATAAATTTCCTCCAGCCTGGAGTGTATATGCGTTTCTCAAAGCTCGCTTACACTGTTCATATATGTATTAGTATTAGTATTCGTTTGAGGTTGTGTTTGTAAACACAATGGTGATTTGATGTTTGCAAACTCAATAGAAGAGCGTGAAGATATTCAAAATGTACATTTCTACATAAACTACAAGTTTTTACAACTAATTACACTTAGTTTACAAATGCTGTGGTTTTGTAAGATAAAACAGTAGGCACGGCTCCCTGATTCCTCATAAAATGCGGTCGCTTGGTAACTGTACCTTGATGTCTGCTAGAGGTCTACTAATAACGTTTGGTAACTGTACCTTGATGTCTGCTAGAGGTCTACTAATAACGTTTGGTAACTGTACCTTGATGTCTGCTAGAGGTCTACTAATAACGTTTGGTAACTGTACCTTGATGTCTGCTAGAGGTCTACTAATAACGTTTGGTAACTGTACCTTGATGTCTGCTAGAGGTCTACTAATAACGTTTGGTAACTGTACCTTGATGTCTGCTAGAGGTCTACTAATAACGTTTCTTGTCACTTGGTGTTCCAGTCACATCTTAGCCGAGTCAGGGCGAGCATTTTTTGTTTTAATTCCCTTATGGTTTTTCAACTTTTGCGATTTGTTAACATAATTATTAATGATTATTTATCGGGTATTTATCGCGTACCTTGTGTTATTGTCTCCTACGTTTCCATCGCGTTACATCGGTCGTGGTCCCTTATGGTTGTACAGGCTGTTATTCTGTCATCATCACGAGCGTTTTTTCATGATGATTCGGTCATCATGTAGGTACCTAACTTTACCAATTTGCTTAGTAACAGGCAAACGTGACAGCAATCGTTACGGTATAGAATCTCCGGTCTTTATTTTCTCTTATTATCACATCTTGTTCAAAAGTTACTTTGTAAATTTGAATAATTAAATTAGAACTTAGAAGTGTGCTAACACTGAGCATTCCACTTCATGTACCATTTGGCCGCGGCTGGCGAATGTAGCAGGAAATTACATTGACCCACGTAACCTCACTTGAAAATGTTAAACTAAATTAGAAGGAACTAACCTAACGGAATTATCATGTGTGAGGAATGTGTATCTCTAGATTGATAGCACAACTAGACAACACCAATTAAGTGTAGATCACATTATTATATATTTAACATTATATATTTAATTTAACGGGTATTTATCGCGTTTATTTAGACCGTACGACCTATTTTTACCAACCTTTCAGCAGGTGTACACGCTGCCGTTTTTTTGAACGTTTCTGACGTTTAAAGTCGGCAGAAAATGTTAAATAAACACTATAAATACCTACCCGTTTTATAGTTATATTTATAAAGTGTTCTGTTCTGATCGGAAGAAGTTGAAAAACTTAACTAAGGTTTATGGGTAAGTTATTTAGAGAGAAAGTAAAAATGAACTGTGCCATACAAGGTGATAGATTTAGTGGTCTAACTACTGAGATAGCACTAGGCCTGACATAATTTCCCAAAGAACCGACAACCACTGGGGTAAACGTATTGTTGAGTGGAGAGGAGACCGTGACTCGTTACACGAAATGCAGAACGGCCTGCCTGTGGCCAGGTGGGATTACGACTTGCGTAAGACAACTGGCAGATTCTGGATGCGGCAATCTGACGACAGGCCTTGTTGATAGATAGATAGATAGATAGAACATACTTTATTGCACACTTATAACTAAGAAACAATTAACAAAAAGAAACAATTATAACAAAGTGACAATTGGCGGTCTTATCGCTCAAGAGCGATCTCTGCCAGACAACCTGGTATGGATAGGATCGTTGGAAATAAATGGGGTATAGATCTGTGTGCATCTAATAAATATTGTACTACTTAAAAATAAGTATTTTTAAACTACAACATAAATTCTAAAAAAAAAAAAAAAAAATACATAAACACCTTCTCCTATAAATATATATATATATATACATACCTACATAAACATATTATGAAAACAAGGGTTAAAACAAGTGTTCAGTGACAGCAGGACAAATAGTGTTCCTTTAGCATATCTTTGAAAATGTGTAGTGAGTTCGCACACCTTACAGTAACCGGCAATGCGTTCCATAGCTGGACAGCCCGGACAGTGAAAGAGTTGCCGTAGGAGGAAGTAGAATGGACAGGTATTTGAAGCAAAAGGGTTTCAGAGGAGCGGAGAGAACGAGAATGAGAAAGATGAAGAAATGTTAAACGTTGATATTGAGATAATAAGCTGTAAATGACGAAAGAGATCGCCTACGATCGCTAACGGAAGTTGTTAGTACAGCTTCCGTTTCTACCATTGTATCAAAAGCCTAAAAAGTCAAGGTCAGTCCAATAGCTGAACCAAAAACCTAGAACTAGCCAACATGATTAAGTCATACAACCCACATTCGTCACACCACACCGCACTAAGCTTGCCACTTCGTCAATTAGCCTACATTACGGTCTATTTCTAGAGCTGTGGAAAAGTCATAACATTACCTACTCGGAGAGGATGCGGTAACAGCACAAGACATTCGGAGAAGGGTAAAGATAACTCTCACGGTGGTAGGTACATTCTTCTCGTACTTGATTTCATCTAGAGCTGGTGTTTTCTTGCTCGTTGCTGAAGTGGTCTACCCTTACCTTCTGGATGGCCTAGGTACATTGAGAATGTTTTTGACTGGTACCTAGCCCCTTCATTGAACATCAAAGATTCCATTCCTATACTTTGTAGCCGATAAGTTGCCGTACGGAAAGTTCGAGAGGATCAGGAGGAGGAGGAGGGGATTGAGGGCCCTCCCGTGATCACTTTAAGAATGATCTCCCCTACCGAGGTTTCCCTTAAGACTGCAGTATGGGGTGTTTCAAAACGTTATCCTGAAACAGCCGCGCTCGCCTGTTTGCCATCTTTTTTGGTAACCGTGAGACGACAAAATCATAGATAGGTTGTTTCAACGTCAAACCTAAGCACTGCACGCACGCGTAAGGCTATATTAGTGAACCTCGCTCCGTTTCTACGTCAAACCTAAGCACTGCACGCACGCGGAAGGCTATATTAATGAACCTCGCTCCGTTTCAACGTCAAACCTAAGCACTGCACGCACGCGTAAGGCTATAATAGTGAACCTCGCTCTGTTTCAACGTCAAACCTAAGCATTGCACGCACGCGGAAGGCTATATTAATGAACCTCGCTCCGTTTCAACGTCAAACCTAAGCACTGCACGCACGCGGAAGGCTATATTAATGAACCTCGCTCCGTTTCAACGTCAAACCTAAGCACTGCACGCACGCGGAAGGCTATATTAATGAACCTCGCTCCGTTTCAACGTCAAACCTAAGCACTGCACGCATGCGTAAGGCTATATTAGTGAATGTTGCTCCGTTTTTAAGCGAGCAGCAGGTTTTGTCACGATATCCTGACTTGTTTTATCAAAGGAGTTGGTGCTAGTTTTATCGTAATGTGCAGTTCACATGCTATTTCTAATCGAGAATTATGCAATTGGCAACAAGTGAGTGTATACCAATCCGCACAATAATATACATTTGCGATAGTATAAATGTTATGGCTCGGATTATTTCGTAATGGACTATTTGAAATTCCTACGTTCTAACGATTTGTAAATAATTGAGATGGTGTTTTGCGTATAGATAGCTGTCATAGCAGCAAGGTTCATAAAATGAAAGAGTAGAGATTCTGCGAAAAAAATACTCAATGAATTATAATGATGTAGTATCGAACATATAACATGTTTTGGTTTTATACTCTAAAATTTTATCCTCTCCTGTAATAATAAAGAAATGTAAGGTACAACTACAAGTGCAGGCCTTTACACGCATGAATGTGCTTGGCAGATTCTCAAGCAAATTGATGATGCCACATTACATTAATCATCTAACGCTATTTAATTTGTGTGGATTTAGCTGCATTTGATCCCCGACCCGCATGCCCAGCGTGGGGACTAAAGGCATTACCCTCCCATAGTATAAAAGCCAATAAGGAGCTTATCAGGGGGAGGCCTGTGTTTAGCAGTGGACCAATATAAGCTGTTGTGGTTGAGGCAGCTGGATCTAAAAGGTCAACTACAGTCGTGAGCAAAAAAACGACTCAGGCCGTAGCGTACGCTTGCGGGCTTTACGGAAAAAAAATCAGCTCTAAACTAAAATTTTCTTTATAAACTTAAATTTTTATGTTTTATTTTTAAAATATATACGTTATTTTAAAAATAAAACATAAATTTAACAACGTTATTTTTATCATTTATTTGGGCCAGGTACCTATGTATGTATTCTTATTTATAACCACTGTTTTTGCACTTGTTTACAATAACACTAATTACGGGATGTTAGGTCCTATAAAAGGTCATTTACCTGAACTACCTTATGAGTTAGTCACCACATGGCAACTGGTACACATATCTCCCTTATAAACAAACAAGAATATCCTGAAAATGGACACAACAAATGAAGAAGCAGCTCAAGCGATTGCCCTATTACAAGGCTAGATTTAGTGAGAAGCTCGTGCGTTAAACTTTTTTTCTTTTGAAGACACCATTATTTTTAAAACCTAAATAACCCGTGCACAGCTGTTCAAGCCTCAAACAATCTGAAACGAATAGCCCACATAAAGCATGTAGGCTGTTCGGCATACATTCTCCGATCGCCCAGTTTTAACTCCCACATTCGGCATTTCGTCGAAAGAAAACAAATTTATTTTATTTACTATCTAACCTACCTACATACACACTGTACGGTAATGATTCGTCTACTTATAGCTGTGGTCAAAACAGTTAGAAAATTAACCCATAAAGAGAACCGAATTGATTTAGAAACACACGATATCGAGCTATTGATTACAATTTCGTGATCAGGGCGTGCGTGTATTGTTATATGTTGATACACCATCATGAAGTAGGACCCTACACTAACATACGTGCTATTTAGAACATTGTACGAATAGAAAGCTACAAGTGATTTGGTTTAAACCTCACGACTAAAACGTCGTTCGCTGAAACATTATGCTCGGATATATGAATATCGTGATCTGTTGCCCATTTGTCATTGATTATCATAGTTTTGGAGTGCTTTAAAGACTGAGTGTTTGGTTTTGGCTTTTATTCATTACTTGCGTCTGTCCGCGGAGCATAATTGTTCGGCCCGGCCGCCTAAGAATCGACCCCTCCAACTCTGCCCGTAGATGTATTAAGAGTCAACTAAGGCAACCTACCACTGGAAGGACAGCAGCTTCCTTTTGTGTGTTTTTAACACCTCTACTGCGATGACTAATCTGCCTGCCAAGCGTGGTGATTATGGCAAAACACCATTCGTTTGTGTGCTGACTAGGGACTAGGTATATTTATTTATATTTTGTTTTCTTCATGCAGTGTAGGCAAATATTCTAAGAGGATCTCATTCGCATCATTATGATCGTTAAATAGTATCCATATGCAGTGTTCATGGTCTATTGAATTCGTGTCAATCAGACTCCTATTGTTTTGATCTACGTCAATCGCCAAGTAAAGGTTTCATTGACACTTTGATTTTGATCATGTATTTTGATCTTGGCATTTTATTGCTTTAGTATTATATTATATAGGCTTTATTATTCATATAGGATATCTTGTAAACAAAGGAATTACAAAAACAAAGAACTCTTTGTGGAAATATTTTACGACATAATCATTGGCGAAAATTGCAGAAGTAAGAAACAATTATTGGTTTTGAAAGTTTTCATTCTCGTTTTCATTCGTCTCTCTAATTTGAACCTTTTTTAATGCGCATCTGCATACATTGTCAGTTCTTGGATTCTAGAGGTAGAACCAAGGATAAAACATTCTTCGTAAATTAAAAGGCCATAGATTTGAATGTGATATTTGATCAGTGATATCTCTGATATTATTTGGGGAAACATTATAAGAGGAAAGATCAACGGTCAAAATCTTTAATCGACTTGTTATTTGAATCCATATTTTTGCTTCTATACGACCTTGCATCTTTATAGCCATGAGCAATTAATAAAATATTTATGATATTCAAAGCTATTACGATATGTTTAAAAACTTCTGCCGGCGGCTTCGCACGCGTTTTTTTTTTCAGTATAATAAGTAGCCTATTATCTAATTTAGACTATATTCTAAATTACATCTTGATCTGTTCAGTAGTTTTGGAGATCTGTAACAAAATAAAATTTACAAACTTCCGGCTTTATAAAATTAGTAGGATTTGTGAACATGCGCCTTTTGACTTCAAATAATTTTACTTTTTTTTTATTTATTCATTATAAAAACAATCATAATTCACAACAAATTTTGTACCATAAAAACCTCGGTACTCACGTTCTCATATCCTATAGGTCAAGAAGCTACTTATAAAGTATGTAATTTTGGAACTACCATTTTACCATACTAAAATCATGGTTTACGAACAAACCCTTCGGCGCCTCGTTAAAGCATTTCATAAACGAACAAAGCTGTCGAGAGAAATTTGCATAGTAAATGTATGTAATTTACATTCCTGCTTCATTGTCTTTACTGTGCGGTCTTTGATATTGCTTATGAATGTTTATGGCTTTTAAACATTTGTAAATGGTATGGACGTACTTACCGGGTAATTATGAATAGGCATGTTCTTCCAAAACGTGATTGAAATTCACCCACGTCGTTGCGTCTATCCGTTCCCTTGCTGTAAGCTAGTCACTAAGCAGACATCGTGTCTCTCTAACAAATTTGCATATTATTATTATGTGAGCGTACTAATTACTACAGTTATCACAGTTTATGTCGAATAACTCTTCACCGCCAAAATACACACATCAACATTGTCTAGGGATATTTCATATTTTCTCAATTTACTCAAAATTTGTTATAAATAACATGCAACATGTATATATTTTTGAAAAGCCCGTGTAGTAGACTAGACCTTCGAATACAATAGAAATATTTTTATTGTGTAAATAAAATTTTATTCAATAAAAAACAAAATATGAAAAAATTTACATTTAGGATGTTGTGTTTTTAAAAAAAAATGCAAAATTATGCGAAATTTCCTGTTTTTTGCAATTATACGAAAAATCAGTAGTTAGTAAAACCACCCATGACGTTACAAACGGTCCTGCAACGGGTTTTCATGCTTTGAATCAAGTTATCAAAGTCTTGCTGCGGGATATTGTCCCAGGTCCTGCTAAGATGCAAAAAAAGTTGCTCTTCAGTCGCGAAGTTTGCAGGAAAATGGTTCATAGCCCTTCTTTGGAGCATGTCCCATGCATGCTCTATGGGGTTTAGGTCTGGCGCTTGCGCAGGCCAGTTTAAGACCGACACGTCGTGCTCCTGCAGCCAGCTGGTCACCACTCGCGCTGTGTGCGGACGGGCATTGTCGTGCATGAGCGTGAATTCTTGGCCCATTTGTAGTCGATGGGGGTAGACTATTGGTACTAGCACCTGGTTACGGTATACTAATGAGGAGGTGTTAAAAAGAGTTGAGGAAAAAGGGTGTTTGATTGGTTTTCAAAACAGAAGATGGAGAATGATTGGACATCTTATACGACATGACAACTTCATAAGTAACGTCATAGAAGGTAAAGAAGATGAGGAAGAGGAAGACCAAGAATTAGCTGTATGAGTCAGATCAAGGAGACAGTCTCTATCATGGCGTATAAAGAAGTAAAAGGACATTGCATTAAAGAGAGAAAAGTGGAGGAAATTGCATAATTACACTGACAAGAGCTAGGCTCTTTAATATATAATAATAAAGAAATTCTCAAAGGTTCTATAAAAATAACTGCAAGGTCGTAATAATGTATCCAAAACTAAGCTTTTAAATCGGCTATTTCTTATGTTTGTTTAAACTTTAGTGTTATTTCTCTAAATAGCTAAGCTTCTATCATTCTTATGAGTCAGAGTGACAAACCTTCTCATATGCAGTAATGTTTGCGTTTATAGCTTGTATTTAATTTCCATATTATAGTACCCGGTTAGGACAGAATGTCATAACGGGCCTGTTATTTTAATGTATTATTTGTATGCATGCCGAAACGTTCAGTGCTACAGCGCTGCAGCGTTAATTCTCGTGACACAGGTACCAATTATGTTTCTTCGTAGGTCTAACATTAGTCTAGCTGTTGTCTACAAGCTTCCGACTTTGCATTTTCTCTTAAGATGGCTATATCAGCATGCTTCAACAATATGTCATACTGTTTATTTATTTATTTATTAAAATAGGTACACCTACAGTATACATATTATGCATAAATAATAAATGTAAACATGAGACAGGTTCTAATACATATACTTATAAAAGGTGGACACAATATTCAATATACCTATATATTTACTACTTAGATATTTACTGTTCGTTGCACCTGAGCTTGTAGCCTCAAATGGTGGATTTATTGTGGTATAGATGGCGTCAGTGGCGGTATTTATTCATTCGTGCTCTGGATAGCTGCTGCTTATCCCATTGATGATGGGTTTATACCTGAATTCTAACGTTAAGATACCAATCTTGTTTCACAACAGTGCAGTATCGAAATCGAATTTGTACAGATAACCTAGGTAAGGCAATACAAACAATTATACAAATTTTATTTCAGTGTATTAGCAGTTTATATTTTAAACACCAATAAAACGCATTCTACATACCTATAGTGTTAATTTATTTTTATTGGTAAAACGTTTGGCAGCCTTTCAATTTTATGTTTCCTGAATTGTTTTGACTTATCTGTTCGCTTTAATAGCTGATGCTAGGCCAAAGTCAATAAACAGGTTTTTGCAACGAAGTTCGGTAACCTTTTTAGTAATCAAATATTAATGTATCTACTTTGAAAACCGACTCATATTGAATGTCTGTCTATTATTTATTTATTTATTATGTTTCGTAACATAAACATTCCGAAACATAAATGATAAAGTAAACGCATGCTACGTTACGTATAGGTATTATTGGGAAAAATCTAAAAATAAAAAATAAAATACTTGTACTCAATAATTCTCAAACGGTGTATAAACAAATCAAAAAAGAATTCAAATATAAAATACATAGTAAATAGTAAAAATAAATGTAGCGCAACGTGGACTGTTATTAAACAAGAAACGACAAATAATAATAAATACGACGAACATTTCAATACAATTTCAATAAATGACATTAATATTTCTGATCCTACTGACATTGCTAATACTTTCAACAATTATTATATTAACTTGACAAATAACTGGACATCCTCTAAATCAAATAAAAACAAAACTAAATTCAATGTTTCTTTTACATAATATGTCTGAGAATGAAGTTATAGCTTTGAATAACATTCAATCAGAAAGGTATGATGGTATAAACACAATGTAATTAAAAAATGCATTGCGGAAAAATTAGCTGTATTGATGCACCTAATCAATTTATCCTTTGCGACAGGTCTTTTTCCAGATGCCTTAAAATTATCATTAGTTATGCATCTCTTTAAGAAAGGCGAAAAGACAGAGGTCGGTAATTATCGTCCGATAACTCTGATACCAATCTTCTCAAATGTTTATGAGACTCTTTGGCTATTGTAATAAGTATTAGTACCATTACGAGCGAAGAATTTGGCTTTCAAAAGAAAAAGTCTACCTCATTAGCCATTTTCACCTGAGTAAACTAGTCCTAGCACAGGGCACTTAGATACAGGACATTTTTTTTACTTATCCAAGGCTTTTGACTTACTTTTAAGAAAACTTGAAAACATCTGCATCTGCGGCCCAACTCTGATGTCAATTTCTCTGAAAACAATGAATTATTGACATTTAAATCTGACTACCTTGTAGCGAATCGGGCATACCACAGGGAAGCATCTTAGGCCCTATCCTGTTTGTTATATATATATATATACATATATATTAAATAATTGATCAGACAAACCATACATATGCATATTGTTTGCAGACGCTATTTCTGTGATTGTGACTTCCGATAAGAAATTGACTAGTATTAATGACCATGAAGCTAAGATTAATAATACGATTGATGACATTACCTCTATAGAGGTATAATGGCTTGATAAATAATCTGAAAATAAATCTAAGTAAATCAAAATATATTCAATTTAAAAAAATATAACTTTAACCTTAATATATCAAAAATAGAAGAAGTCGAGCAAATAAAGTTCTTAGGCGTAATCATTGATTGGAAATTTCAGGTAGACTTATTTACTAAAAAGATAAACAAATTTGTATATGCTCTAGGGCAAATAAAAAACGTCACAAACGTGTATACAGGATCTGTACTTCGTTATGGGTTAGTAATGTGAGGCAATAGTACGGACAAAAACAAAGCATTTAAAAAAAATACATCCCATTTTATCTATTAAAGCTTCTTCTTAATAATAGTACAAGCATTTCATATTTCTAGTTTAAATTCGTAACGCTGCAAGATTGTATTTTCTAAAGTCAAATACTCCTAGTATAACCCGTTTTAGAGTTCCATCAAGTATTTGCCAGTGAGTTCCATTGCCATTACAGATATTACCTGTCTGGTGTTGCCAGCGCCTGCCACAATATTTCCACAGGCGTATTGTGTCCAGATTACCGCTAAAAGCCGGACAAATATGAATATAAGAACTGTATTTGTGGTGTTGAAATAGTCTTTATAGGAATAAATTGAGATATTAGATTACATAGGTCCTAACTTGTGTGCTTAAAGAGATTTGTTTTTGCTGGCAAATACCGTATTATTAAAGTTTAACCTACGTTTTATGTGCCTGTGACCACGAACTCTTTTAAAATCAGTTTCTTGTTAGCCATTTTTATGTGACGAGTATAATAATAATATTAAACCTCCATAGAAACGCTTTTTTTTAATTAGCTTCTTTCCCGTCTACAAATTTGCCTCAATCTACCTCACGATACGTTTGCGCGCGTTCGATGAGTCTTGTTCAAAATACACCATGAAATATACCGATTTTAGATTGTTTGGTTATTGTATAGATAGAGAATAATTTTTAGGTTGTCCGATATTTTGTTTTCGCAGGTGATTAGTGTTAGTCCCGCAAAACTTAAAAAACTGTGTAAATTTTAAGGAAGTTGAAGTCGGTTTTTAGTTATTTCAAAACAATCAAATTAATAGTTATTTCAATTAAACATTCAAATAATAAATAATTGATTGCATAAAGTCTATTACCTATTGTCTTGCTATTATTTTTATTGAATATTGTATTTCAGTAATATGTTATATTGAGTTTCTTAAAAGTTTTGTCCGGCAACTGTATCATTATCTGCTAACTAAACAACTCCTTCGATACCCTGCCCCTGCCCCACCCTACCATGCCTTCTAGGGCCTGTCTGCGAATAATGTGTAGTCGTTTTATTTTAGTTCTCGCCGTTTGTTCGCGTATATTCTGTTGAGTATGTCTTATTTGAGTGACTAGATTGATGGGTTCCTTTGAAATAGACTTAGGCATGTTGGCTATCGTGGGTTTCGTTTTTTTAATTTTATGGAATATGATTGGATCCTGAAGTCTATCTACCTCTACACCTTGAAATTTTTCTACACGATTTATGTCTGAACCGACGTCAAATAAAAATGTGTATTTTTGCTTCTTGAGCAAAATATTACGCTTAACCATAGCGTTTCTGCCGCACACACAGACATTTTACTATGATTGGAATCGTATTGTTTTTGATTTTTTTAGTCCATACGGTATAAAAACTGTTGTATTTTGTATGTGTATGTATGTATGAAGACGTAACTATAGTATCTAAATACAGCAATTTCTTGTTTGTTTATTATTGGCGTTGGGCCCCTAATAGCAGCTAGCCTTTTGATGAAATAAAATATTTGAGTCGTGAAAAACGGCTCTGGGGGTGTGAACAGTACTTTTACCTTCAGTATGAATGTGAGCGACGTGTTTGTCTTGGAAGAACACCAACGTTATCAAAACTACGTTAACCTAGGTATGAGTCAAGTACCAACATCTATCTCAAAAGTATACATAGCTATGTATCTTTCTTGTTAAATCGCTCACATAAATATATCTAAACATTTTTATGATTTTATATAGAAGAAAAGCAAGCATGTTCAAGTTCATCTCATATCTAATATCAACTAGATAACAGCGACGCGACGCCGACAGGCGTAAACTGTTGTTATAATTCGATTAGACAATTATATCTCGCGGGCGCAGTATCTTAGATGTAGTATTTACAGTATTACTAAGGAGAACCGTTAGGACTTGTTCCTAATACCCTGTGGGTTGCTAATCAATTCTTCACTATAAATTGTTGTAAATTTCGTTTAAAGTTTATAAATCTATAAAGAGTAGCTTCAACGCAAAAAAGTTCATTTCAGCTTGGACTTCTCCGTCAGAGCGCTAAATGGCTAACAACTGTATTTCTGCGTTGAAATGGAAGGCATCTCTTTCTACACTAAGCAAACTGAGCGAGACTTCAGACCCAGTTAGTGCACTAACGCGCTAGAGGTGTTTTCTGGCCTTTATTGAAATTGAAAATTTATTTATTCAGACTTATGTATCCATTTTGTTAGTAACACATAATTAAAATTGTGAATTGTTAGTAAAATTACAAAACAAAACAAAACAAGTTACACTAACAAGTTTAGTTTAGGTGGTTTTGATGATTTGTATTAAATTCGCTGCGATTGAAGCGTTTAACAAATGCTTTTTCAATAACTAATTTGGTGTAGTGCTTACAATCAAATCAATGCGGAGACATACGCCACCAGAATCAATAAAACATATTTAACTTTATCTAATCTGGTTCAAAAAGGGTTCTGAAGGGTTCTGAAAAGGGTTCTGGTTCAGAAATCGCTGGATGCGGGCGTCGCAGCATCCGTCATTGTGGAGAGCTTTAGGGGAGACCTATGTCCAGCTGTGGACGTCGTTCGGCTGATATGATGATGATGATACAGAATTTGCTTCAAATCGTGCAGAATTACCAAAGAATCACGAAACTTTTGTCATTTCCTTAGATTTCTACAATTTCTTGACTAAATTGAACTTTCTTTGAATGATCGTCGAGCTTCGTGAGCAGTACCTACCGATACTTTCGAATGCTGACTACTTATCTAATTTCCTGGCATCATCTTGAAATTGCCATAGACTCTGATGGATTCTATGGCAATCAACTATGTTTCGATTATAATTAAAGTCATTTATTTAATGCGTATAATTCATTTAATGTTGTATGATGCTTGCTATGTATCTGTAGTGAATGTAGGACAAAGAAAGATATACATATTTGCAGACCGCATTAAAGAGATAAGATACTATTGACATAAAACGCCACCGCCCTAAGAATCGACCCCTCCAACTCGGCCCGTGGATGTCGTAAAGGCGAAGTAAAACCCTACCAGAAGAATGGTTGGGGTGGTGAAAATTATATGCCGGCACCATTGCGTCAACCGTGCGTGTGTGAAACTATCAGTTTGTATTCGATAAAGAACGTTTAAATACAAAAAAATAGCCTTTATTCCCTTTAAAATTACAATTTAACTATGAGTATTTTTGTACTAATAATACTTATATATAACTATAACTTCTATGAATACTTATGATTAATTTACAAATTATATTGATTAATAATTATCAAGATAATAAATTCTTAATAGTAACATTCATTACATTTTTGTAGGGTTTATTGATTTCTGGATGAAGGCTTCCTCCATCTCTTACCAGTTTGCTCTATTTTGAGCTGCTCTTCTCCATTGTTTTCCTGCTATCAATATGATCTCATCCTTCCAGCGGCGAACCGGTCGGCCCGGGTCTCTTTTTCCATGTCGTGGCCACAAATTCAAAACTCTTTCTCTCCATCTCGGTTGTCGCTGGTTCTCGCGATGTGGCCCGGCCACTTCTATTTGAGTCTTGCTGCCATTGTACCTGCATCTATAAGCTTAGTCTTGGATCTTATTTTTGAGCTCGTGATGCGATCCCGAAGTTGAAGACCCATCATACTTCGCTCTATCGCTCTTTGGAAGGATCTCAGTTTAATTTTGTTTTCAACTGTGACCCATGTTTGACATCTGTAGAGCAAAGTTGGTAGAATGCTAGAGTCAGCGAGCTTTTTCTTGGTGTTTAAAGTGAAGTTGCCTTTAAAGATTTTTTTTTAATGACCAATATTTTCTCCATGCTATAGTTACTCTTCTTTCTATTTCCTTTTTAATTCTATTTACGAGACAAATATTCTGTCCCATTACCTTAGCTTGAAATCGAACGGAAGACAAAGAACGCTTACTCAACCTTAACTCAAGATTCCGATCCCGACTCAGGGGTCTGTTCTGAAGATGCAGACTAAAAAAACCAGTTAAGCTCGTTAAAGAAAAAATCAATTAGGTACAAAAATGTGCGTAACTACAAATAATTATCTTATAAACCGTTTAATATCCATTTGCTGTTCTTGTTGACTTGCGTGCAGTGCAAGTAAATCGTGACTTGCCAGGTGGTCAAGTTGTAATGTTACTGGTTGGCTAGACCACTTGCTAACATTCTTTGCTAGGCTAATTGTGAAACTGAATGCAATTGATATTATGCATTTTTAACTCTGGGGTTTTTGAATCGATGGAGTAAAATTTGATGTTTGAACAAAAATATAAGTATTGCCACTGACCAATTCAAAATCGAAAAAACGCCTTTCTTGTATGTATCGGCTCTCTTTTTTAACGTTGGTGTTCTTCCAACAAGAACAAGGTTCTCTCCTTCATAATGAAGCTGCCATTCACGTCTCCATTGCCATCTGCGGTCGTTATCGCATTATTGTAGATTTATTAGTTTCTAACGTTATTAATTCTGTTAATTAATTAACTGTTTCTCTGATTTATACGATTTGGCAGGTAGAAGACGTAGGCGACCGCCTGACTGAGTTGTGAGACAGCTTTATACACAAATAGATATAATTTAAACTGATTTAGTGATTCTCATAAAATTTTGCTACCAAGTTTTCGTACTAATGTGTATACTAGAACTTAATAGGGAGTAAATCGGTTAAATATTGGTTTTTATAAGAAGGCGAAAGCACTAAACAATCTTTATGTTTGCTTTGTTATTTTTTCGTGACGTTAAAAACGTACCAGGCGACGGCAAATTAGAAAAGCGCCTTCCTTCTGCAGATTATGATAACCAATGGGCTATCATAATCTGCAGCACATCTGTGCACAATCCTGCCTTCTTTATACATGGTACCACGTTACATGTGTACTAAGCCGAAAGGGGGTGATTCTAAACCCCTAAAGGATCAACTTGTAATATACGATTATTTGAAAAACTAATTTATTTTTACAGTGTGCAACGGAAAGGGTTCCAGGAAGTAACTACCTAAGAAAGTACACTACTAAGCCAAAAGGGGATGATTCTGGATCCCGAGGGGATCAACGTAAATAACGACTTTTGAATTTCGTATTATTTTTTTAAAATAACGTCTTTTTTTCTTACTCATCGTGTTCTTTTAGAAGCTCTTTTGCATTATTTAACGTTATAAAATATTTCACATATATTTTTTTGCCTTGATTTTTTAGCAAAACCAGTATTTGGTCTTGATATTATTACATTGTATAAAAATTATGTAGATCCTTTGAAATTTCAAAACATAAATAATAATGTAAAAATATGCGTATAAAAAACACTAATATGAAGAAAAAGAGCCTAAATATATATTTTTTTTATATTTAATAATATATAATTATGTTCGAAATTCAATAAATCGTAGAACTTAAGTTCACAAGATCACCTCGAGGCCCAGAATTACCCCATTTCGGCTTAGTACACATGTTTCGTGGCACCCTGAACAGCGTCCTCCAATTGCACTGATTGCTCATTACAACAATAAAATAATTCTTAGCAGAGAGCGTGTCGGCAGCAACAAGGGTCGCGTGGGCGGCGCGACGCACACCGCCCTCGTCCGAACCAGCCCGAAGCTCCACTATAGGTATAAGCACCTGCATGCCTCTCACCCGTAGACCGAGACACGTTCTCGGTGACCCCGTTGACCCAATCACCGCCGCTAACCCGGAGGTGATGGCAACAGATACCGATTCGCTTCCGCACACTACACACCCGACCAAAAACCGACCCCGCCGGATGCGGGGTCGAAGAATTCCCCGCTTCCGCCCATAGGTGCATTCGTGCACCTTGGCGAAACCTCCATTCCCTCTTGTAGCATCTGGCGACAGCCCAAGCCGAGGCTCGCACCTAAGTGGTGGCCCTTGTGCGTGTTGCCCCATCATAACTTTACCGGTGAGGCGCCTTCTGCGCCCGCCAAAAGTCCGGTAACGCTGTCATGGCCATCTGCGGTCAACAGCATTTTAGTCCATTCGAAAAAAAAAAAAAAACACCAGCCCATAACTGATTACAGCTGAGACTTGAGCTGAGCTGTCTCTGATATGGAGTAGTTGAGGGTTACTTCATATCTGTCTTAATACTAATAGGCACCTACTTGCTGACACGATAGACATTTTTCTGTTCACAAATCGATACAAAATAACTTCTAGTTTATTCGGACAATTTTTACGATTTTTTGGTTTATTGTCATAATCCCCACTAAGCTGTCCCCGCCAGTGAGGATTATGACAATTTTCAAAAATGTTAGCGGGGAAAACCCCACTAATATTTTTAATCCTGGTTTGTGGGGATTATTCTGGGTAACACGTATAAGAGGTAAGGTTTCTTTGTAATTTGCAATTTCCGGAGATACCTACTGCTTCGATTCTAAGAAATTTATTCGCTGATAAAATAACTGAACTGAATAGGTTTAGTTTCATCCATGTACCTGTAAGCCACCAGCAGAAACTAGTTCGGAAAGGGACAGTTGGCAAAGAGTGATTGAATGTCGCTTAATAATGTTTCACATCACTGAAGAGACAACAAGAGGGATAATGGAAGGAGAAGAGCTAATCGCAGAAGCTCGAAATCGAAACAATTCTTGGTTTTGACAGCTTTAATTCATTCTTTCATGTCTCTCATCTGTTTTTAAACTTGAATTTGCACCATTTTGGCTGAGCGTGCAATTGTGCGTTATTGGTATTTTTTTTTTTGTTAGAAAAAGCAAGGGAGCCCCCCTTGTTTTTTACAAAAAATATTTTAGCTTCTAGAACTGACAACAGTATTGATAAAACTTGTAGCACATCTCGGGCAGACCTTCTGAATCATAACAAAAATTTAGTGCAATAATCAGAATTGAGCAAAGTTTAAAGATATGTCGATATTCGTTCTATTTGTATGTATACAATCGTAGATTTTCATGGAGAAAAAACTTGTGGACAAAGGCTCTCATTGTAGTTTAGTATTGTCTTATAACGATAATTTTGAATGAGGAACGGCCCGAGCAAGGGTGCCATGCGATGAAAATATCGATAATGCAGTTATGCGAAGGTATGGTATTGTTTCATTTGACATAATTCGATCGTATCAACTATCGCTTCTGAGGAGCTGTCAACTTGTGAATGATGTATGCACGCAAGTGCATTGAATTTAAAACAGTAGGTATAAGGTGAGTTATTAATCATCACCACTCACGTCCACTGCTGGACATAGGCCTCCATCACCCATCTACTCTCTGCGACCGCTACAATGTCGTCGGTCCATCGAGTGGACGGTCTAGCGACACTCCGTTTACGCGTTGCAGCACGGTCGTCACTCGAGAACCTTTACTCCCCTACGGTCATCGGTCCTGCGAACTATATGATCTGCCCACTGCCACTCCAGCTTACTAATTCTGAGTTATTAGTTGAACAATAGATTTATCATAAGTTCACCGAATTGATAAGATATTTATTGCGAAACTAAGGACTTATTACTAATAGGGGCACCAAAAAAGATTTATTTATATCATTTTATTATGAGCCGATGTTATCCAACTGCTAGGCAAGGGCCTCTGTAATTCCAAAAAAGGTATCAAATACTCAACTTGCTCAACTTGCCTACTTTTTGTCAATTACCTTACAAACAAGCTTCTAATGTCGAATATGTAACACGATAAATTTAAATCAATGTATCCAATTTCTATCGATAATCGATGTAATAATATATTTACGATAAAGTCATTAATCGAAATGGCTGCACTAGTAACCTACAATATAAATCGATTGAGCTGTTCGATTGGTAAAATTATATCCTGCTATAATATCGGCGTCCAATAAATTTGTTTTGATGGCATCGTATATTCGAATAAAATTTCAATTCACGCCATATCGGAAGTCTTTTATCGATGAATTCGTTTCACTAACGGTAAATGTTGTAGGTGATAAATAAATGGAAGTGTTTGTTTATTTCTTTAAAATAAATTGTAATGGTCGTTCTAAAGTAAAATATTTTTTTGGAGGGGGGTTTTTTCTTATTATTATTAATGTATATTTTTGTGTGACTATTTTATAAGCTTCTGTATCATCTAAGTAAGACAATTCACGGCTAATCAGAATCATCAGAGAAAATCAAGCAAAATATTTTACAAACTTAATATTTCACGCTTCGTATAAAATCATAATTCACTCTCCAACAAGTGGCTAAGCAGATAATGATTAAATTGTTTGGTTAGACGTTGCTCGCGGCTCGGCGTGGAAATCGAAAGCGGTGGTAAGTAACGATAGGCTTTGCGTAAATTATCGATAATACTGGCATTTTCACATCTCTGTCGTACACAGAATACTTATTATGTATTATCAGATTTGATTGTAGGTGTTACTGAGTGAAATTATGCTCGATTAGCTTTTTATTCGTGTGAGGAGCTTTGGATGATTATAGTCTTTGAGAATTTTGAGGTCGGCGCTTTGAAAGTTTTAATTCGACACCTTTTTTACTTACAAGTAATTGAGTGTAGTCAATGGAGGCAGTACGTATTACTTTTCTTTTTATTACCCATTATATGGCTGAAATATGTATCGAAATATGTACCTATCTAAGCTGAAATAACCTTATTCAATTGAATTGAATTGAATTGACAGGACAGTTCTCATTATTAACGTACCTACCTGCGGGGCGCAACTATTAATCGAATAATAATTAGAAAAATGTTCGTGTAAAATATTTATTTGAAATTCGTACAGCCTCATCATGTTAAAGAATGTTTTCATAATAGTTAATTCATACTTATACATATTCTGTACAGTCTAGTTCTGGAATAAAAAATATGTGATTTGTATACTACCTACTACTATATATATGTGATATGTATACTACCGATAATATGTTAATCTAGGCCTAAACCTACATCTGGACAAATTTCAGCCGGAATCGTTGAATAATTTCGGCGGCGCGGGCGCGGGCGTGTACAAGCACCAAGCATCCAACCATTCGCATTCATAATATTACTGTGATATTGCTACAAATAAAGGATAATCATTCAAAGTCTTAGAAAATATTTATCGAATCTTGTCTAGGCTCGGAGCTAGAGCAAACTAGATCCAGTTTAACGACTTTAATATATGTGTATGTACCTACTAGAATTAGCATAGTTAATTCAAGCTAGGAGATAATACCTGTACAGCCTGATTAAAGGGATTTCCTGTTAACTTGCACTGCAAGAAAATTGATTCCCTGGTCTGTAATTTTAACGAGATAGTTGCAATTTTTCATTTCACTTCTAAATTGAACCAAGTAATCGCTCTAAATCGGTATGAATGAAAGGAGTGAGGGAAGTCTTTGGCACTGGTATTCCACGGGCCTAAGCAGACTTTACATATGCAAAACCATGGACATACTCGTATTAAAAATTTTTACGCGTCCAATAGGTATGTAAGGTCTAAAGCCCAAATAAAGTACTTTTTAAGACTTTTTATTGGGAACGACCTCAAAGAACATTACTATGTCGTACGAATTCCTAAAAGTTTACAGTGTTTTATTTGTTAAGCTTTACGAAACAAATATAAATCATAATTTTCTATAATTCAAAGCTAAAGAATTATCAAAATCGGACCTTAATTGACGGAAAACCCGATGAACATAGGTAGGTAGGTACATAAAAATACAGTTTCGTATATAAGATTCATCAGCATGAAATCGCCAACAATCTATTTGTATTCAAGTATGAATAATTTACGATGTGAATTATAATTTTGTTTACAATCTTCTCCGACAACATGTCGTTACGACGAGGTTGGAATAAATTAGCAACTTCATGCACGTCAATCATCCAATCAGCAAGGCGCACTCTTTATACAACAAGTTTTGCCCTTTTAGGTGTTCCTTGTGAAAGCGAAAAGGCAGTGGTTTTTTATGCAACTTGGCATGGACTGTGTTGATTTTAATAAGGAGTTGTGATAATCTGTCTCAGCTCTAACGCCCGTATCTAAGCTTGCTCAGGTATTGTTCTATGCTTGAGTAACACTTCTATGTCATATCATAAACATCACTCGAGCATACATCTATGACTGAGCAAGCTTTCATAATACGGTCTTAAGAATTTTTAATCGTGAGAAAGGTACGGACTTTAATCACAATAAGTAGAGGGTTAGTTTTAATTTGCAGTTTATTTATTCCGATGTAGTAGTCGTAAGGGTATGACTCATACATAATATTCTCGCCGATCATGGGCTGATTTTTGACACAAAAAAAATTTTTGCCACTCATTGGTTAAGAAAATTAACCAATGAGTGGCAAAAATTTGAGGCTGGACGTTTGCCTAGCGTACAATTATTCTTCCCCCACTCCTCAGAATACAATTCAATAAGATTCGTTTACTCGTTTAGTTGTGAGAAAGGCGACAGACAGACAAAATGGCACAGTTTATTGCGCATATAATAAGTGAGCCCTGTTTCGTGGTAATTTAGTGATTATGCCAACGAGGTGTATCGCCGTAGGGCGGTAGTCCAAATACCTACATACTACAAATAACGGTTATTATAAACTGTAGAGTTTCGGCTTCTCATTTATAACCCGGTGAAGTGAAGCCTCACTATGGTAGGTAGGTACGAAGTTACTTTTAATTCCTTGTCCTGGGTTTTAATGTATTGTACACTCAACTACCTAAGCTTTTGTGTAGCGAGAATGTACCTCTATGTAATAAATATTATTATTTATCTAGTACCCATTGCACAAGCTCTGCTCAGAATGGGGTTATGATGTTGTGTGAATTGTCCAGCATTATTTGTTCATTTATTTATTTACTGTGAGCAGTAAATAAATACATGTCTATCTTCGTATTTTTTTTCTAAGTGCGAAGGTTATTTGATATATGTACATGTTGTGTGCGATACAATCAAGAATCAGCTCGAGCGCAAATTGAATATCCACTTTCGATCCGTACATGCCTAACCCTAGGGCATGGCACTGACATCACTCGAGATATACTTAGTTAGATGTACTTAGTTTTACAGAAAAAGTATTAACTGTTCGATAATTGGTGGCCCCGGGTAGATGGAACCTCGGGACATGACGGCATACGGAACTTGTAGAATTCTTGCTGTAAGTAACTATATTCGGTTTTAGAATCCAATATATTTTATGTCAACAAAGACAAATATGTATGTATGAAAACTTATAACAATAACAGAAAACAGCAAGGAAATCAATAACAAAAAAAAACTAGCAACGCGACCTTAATTACACAACGCAGTAAAAAAGATTCAAATTCAAGTTCAAAAACGGAAGAGAGACGAGTGAAAGCTTTCAAAACCAAAAGTAGTTTCGTTCTTCTGCGATTCGCTCCGGTTCCGTGATGTGATGTCGTAAAACATTCTCCACCAATATATCATTGGTGTTATTATAGGTACCTGTTCAAAAAAAAATATCTAGGATTCTAGAATCGAATGTAGTTATGAGTATAGCAATAACTCTAGAATAGAAAGCGATTTCAAAGAATAAATATATAAGTAAAGAACTAAGTATGTATACCTTTTCGGTGAAACTTTATTTATTTTTATAAAGCAGGATCGTAAATGGCGTATGTGACATCATGTTTATGGAACCAGTTTTTACCACGCCTACGTTTCACAAGGACATCATAATTTAAAAACTTTCGTTGATTTTAAATAGCATGTTCATGAACGCTCCCGTTTGATCCATTTATTCTACATAATTAATAATAAAAACTACAGACTTCATCAATTCGACAACTAAAGTATGCTGAGCAAACCAAGCAAGTCAATTAAGAGTTTTCTACAAGAATGTCTCTAGGACTAAAATATCTTACCATCATATTATCTGGGCATGTGCAACTAGTCTAGTGGAAAAATTAATCCTTTCGCTGCGGGCGCAATCCAATCGCCCTGCCGAATGTGCATCACGACTCTCGAGGTTTCTATCTACCCTACATGTCCCTTTTCCACCAAATCGGGGAGGAGATGTGAGACTGTTATTGTCTATCACATATCTCTAACACATGCCAGATTGTCATGTAACGCAATTTAGCAAAATCTTTTTCGTTATTTTATACTTTCCAGGGCTTTCTTGGCAAGGTATGGAGTTCTTGGAGTTCCCTGATAAGTGATTTCTGAACCTGCTAATGATAATTGAACAAGTTCCTCGCTCTTGTCCACAGGTCTGCAAGCCCGACATCGACTGTTCGCTGCCGGAGAACAAATGGCGGTACATTGAGAAGTTCCAGTGCCTCGGCGCAGATGACAAGCTGCTGAAGGAGATGAGGTTGTCCTTCCCCAGTGGACATTCCTCTTTCTCCGCATACACTATGGTTTATTTTGCGGTGAGTACTTACTTCTTGAGATTATAATGCCTAACCGTTTTTAATAAAACTAACTTGCTTTTATTAACCTACCGTGTCCCATTGCTTGCCTCCCCCAAACTTGACTCCTTGACTGACGCTTGCCAGCTGCGCCCCACCAGTCGACCTGAAATGAGTCGAGAGTGCAATGAGTATTTTTATATCCTTCCTAAACTGTTTAATATGTAATGGATGAGGCTCGCACAGAAGCTTGCGTATAAAAGAGGATGGTAGTATATCAACGAACTGAGATTGATTGACTTTCTAAGAGACGATCGTCGTGATTGATGTTTCAAAAATTATGGTACCCTACCTACTGGTACCAAGTACCCTTCTTGAGCGGATTTCCAGCGCTACCACCAATAAAGCATAATGGTAGTATAGTTGCCACGCTAAAAAGTAATTTGACCTTTCAGATGTACCTCCACAAGCGGTTCACTTGGCGCGGCTCCAAGCTGCTCCGGCACGGCATCCAGTTCGTGCTTATCATGCTAGCCTGGTACACAGTGATGACACGCGTGTCCGACTACAAGCACCACTGGAGCGACGTGATGGCCGGGTTCTGCGTCGGCCTGCTGTATGCTGTTATTGTGGTGAGTAGTTACCTCCTCGAGCGTGATGCCTGGTACAAGACGGTGAGCAAGCATATCCGACAAACCGTAAATGCTGCATAAAGAAACATAAAATACGCATTGAGATTCACGTGATTTCTGATTTCATTAGTTTTGTACTTTTCTACACAAATAACTGTTAATGACGCCAGGAAACTAGAATTTAAACTGGTTTATTAGTGAAATATCGGAGTCCGTGCGACAGACCACGACGACAATGGCGGGACCATGATCACAGGAAACAAGGTCTGGCACTCCGGGAGTGACGCATGCCTACGTCACTGTCCAGTTGCCACTTATTACAACAAAACATAGAAGTTGGGTGGGACACAATAGTCTGATAAAAATAAACCTCAATCGTCAATTTTGTTTGTTATTTCAGTCAAAACTATTTTAGTTAAACACGAGTAATTGTGATAAATCATTGGCTAATACGATCGATGACATAGGCTTGTGTCACCCACGTGACCGTGATGTCTCGGAATGCCATACTGACAAAGTATATTATTATACCATGGATGTCACGAGATAGATTTGAACTAGAGCCGACTAAGAGAACTCACCTACCAGAGGAAGGGCAGCAGCTTCCTTCTGTGTACTGCTTACACCTGGTCACAACCCGCCCGCCGGGCGTAAGGGTTTTGGTGAATGATTGGCGAGGCATCAGTCATCTAGTACTAGTTCCCATAACCCAAGCTTTCTTCTGAGGGTAGATGATGCCGTGTGAAAATGTTCACCATAATTTTTAGTTTTTCTACAAGAATAAAAACCGTATTTCCAGTTAGAACACACAGTAGGTAATATAATTAGTAATATGTTGCGATGTATTTCCGCATAGTAACGCCTGCATCTATTATTGTTAATTCCAGTTCTCCTTCATCTCTGGTCTTCGCAAGGCCTCGCGTCGCTCCGGCATCAACCTCGACGCAGAGCTGCACGCGACCAATGGCAACCACGCGACCCGAGTGCAGGTTTGACACCCGGCCCCGCACTCAGACGGGGACTCCTGATACAAGGCCAACATATCGTGGATATCGCACGACTACGCGGACAATGTCGCGTGCGATAACAGTAGTGACTTTTTAAGTGCACATGGAAATGATGTAGGTAGTGACTTTTTACATGGGAGTGAGTTTTGAGTGGATGGCTGGTTTTGATATCCTATCTGTGACTCATTTTGTAGATCGACTTAGGAATTGATCGGACGCATTTGAATGATTATGTATTAGTGAGGAGAGATCACGTTCGCTTGTACAACAATGTAAGCTCCACACGATTTGGAATTTCTTTAGGGAAGTAACAAAGTAATCGACCCCTAGTTGCCATTGAAACCTTCGATTAACCTCTAAAAGTAAATAAATCCTTTAAATCTTGTTAAAATCACTTTTAAAATCCATGCACATTTTAGAACACGCCAATAAACATAGACTTGTATAGACACGAACACATCGATAGCGCATGAACCCTGGAACAGGTGTATTGGTCCAGCCTCGGACAGGTCAGGACATCGGATATGGATATTATTGGCGAAGACTGAAAGGTAAATGTTAAATGCCTTCTTTGTTACATGTTGGGTAGGTTGCTTGTAAAGTCAAAGTCAATTAGGTACGTGGTTAGTGGCGTCATAGAACTTACAAATCATAAAATCACTGTAAATTGGCATTTTCATGTCCGAATGACCATTGGTATAGTATTTTATAAGTACAATGCGAAATTATTAAATGCAGTTAAGAATCTCGTGTTTCTCTGTACACTACGGGACAAGAGTCAAGAATTTGCAAAAACTCCTTATGTATGAAATTTAAATTTTCGACACAACGACATGCTTTCTTGGAGTTGTAGTAGAAGAACGAAGACATGTGACTTTTGTACATATGAAATACAGTGTAGGCTTGACAGTTTTTGCAATTAACTGTACAGTAAAATGTAGAATCTCTACGGGACGTTGGGGGGGAGAGCTCACAAGATTATATAAAAAGTTCGTGATTGATCGCCGGCGCCGGCTGCAGAAAACATTTATTTTATATACTGGACAAATTATTACTATTATTATTCTTATATTTGATCCTTCTTAAGTTATGTACCTATTCTTTACCTTCTAATTTATTGTATATTTATTTTAAATTTTCTAGTTCTGGTAAGTTATTCGTAAAGTACAATATTATTTTTAGATAGGAAATATATTATTATAAGAGTTATTTTAGCTTTAGCATTTTTAGCTATGAACTTTGCAATTATTTAGTGCAATTATTTTAACATGATTTATAAATATGCATGAAACCTACTTTAATGGATTTCTGTCTTCAGTAATCATCTAATACATACCTAACTAAAGTATTAAGGTAGTTTGTAAGAAACAAACTTCCCACGCTATCAATAATTCTAAAAGCTTATTCGATTCGACATTTGTAGTTGTTCTATGTTGGTTTTGCTGAAGGTAATAACAATTTAAACAATACATTTCTTTTATCCCGTATGAACCGCTCTCAACATTAGGCAATAGCTGAGTCGTTTGTTTACTTCTGTTTTTGTAATGTAAATTGACATTCGTTGGTCACTAGATGGTACTCGTAAGTAACGATGCATCGCGAAGGTCTACGAGACACATTCACGGCTGTCTTAAAGAAACCCAGCTCCTAGTTGGAAATAAACAGCAGGCAGCGAGTTGCAAACGTTAGCGGCACGAACGATGAGGGCAGAGGAGACCCGCCAAATACGAGCGGATGGAATATCCAAAATATAAGGAGGAGGTGCGCTTGTGCTGGAGTGGAAGGGAGATGGTCATAGTTGAGAGATTTGTATAAATAGTGCAAGTTGAAAGGCATTCAAAACGGAATCTGTACAGATCAATGCTCGAGTTATAATAATTGCATTATCAACAATGAGTTTAGTGAAGGCAACATAGATGCACCGCCACCCTCCTGCCCGAGGCGAGAGGGAATGTATTGCACTCTGTGATATAGTGATGTATAATTAAGTGCAGATTTGACTTTACTTAGCTGGATAAGTTACTTGGTGCTAGATATGTTATTGGAAAACGTTGAAATTTTAAATTTTGATGACTGTTGAAGAGTTTGGACATGATTTCTGTTTATTTACTTTGATTGAAGAAACCCCAAGCATGAAATAGCTATAGTGACGATTTCGAGGCGAACGATTTCTTTTTCTTTCCTCATGATCAAATGCGGAGTTATCGAAAGAGTGCAACGGTAACACGCTTGTCGACACACATGTATAGGGTCTCGGGTGTGTTCCTTTTATCACGACATTGTTAACATTTTACTATATTTAATTAGGTACTTATATATTACACGGTTCTACCGTGTGAAAGTAATGACCAAACTTTATGTTATCGCCTCGAAAACGTATCGTCACTATAGTTTGTACTGCTTCCTACTTATTTGGTCAAGCAAAAGTAAAGTAAAGTTTCGCTAACTCGAAAGAGGATCTGTATACATTTTATAGGTTTTAAAATGCACTGCCTGTCGTGTTAGGCTATATTTATTTAAGACTAATGGCAGCTAGATTTATTTATTTACTGAATAGTTTTTATTTTTAAAGCATAATAAAAGTTGAATAGTTGATTTAATTCGTTTATTTTATACACTTACTGACCTTGATGTGCATTTAAACATCTTATTTTTTTATTAAATATAATTTTAGAAGTTTAAACGTTAGTATATGTATGGTTTAAGTATTGTCTGTGCATTTTATTAAAAGCCGACAAGTTGTTTCAGTACCTGTCACGCCATCTATGTGTTTTCAGTAAGTACTACTACTACAGCGTCACTCGTGCTTTACGTGCTTGCTACGAGAGGCCATTATAACTCCAACGTCATTCACAAAAATAATCACAGATGGCGCATCATCAGAATTGATAAAAGATACTATAAGATAGGTACTAGCTGCTTCCCGCGGCTCCGCACGCGCTTTTAAAGTAGCCTATGTCCGTTGCCGGGATAACACTTAGGTCCCTCCCTGGTCCCTGCCAAATTTAATTGAGATCCGTTCAGCCGTTTAGGTGTGAAAAGGTAACAGACAGAGTTACTTTCGAATGTTTAATATTAGTATGGACATAGACTAACATTGTGTTCTGTTAGTCTATGGTATGGATTACCATTATCTTTACGTGACCGCAGGCGCAAACTAAAATTGTCGATAAATATTTATCTTTATTACACAAACATAAATACTTCATCACCACACATTCTAATGTCACCGTAATTATTATTAACACGAAGGTTTACCTGTATGTACCTATACTATAGAATTTTGTTGAAATAAATAAAATTTTATTATTTTCGCACATTCGACGGTAGTTGGCGCTGGCGCAGGCGCAGCCGGCTAGTTATAACACAATTAAAATCACGTACCTACCTTCTGAGTTGAACATCGCCAGTGATCTGATCTGATCTGATCACTGGATCAGTCATTTCAAGTGATTTTATCGCGAAGCTGTGTTAGAGTTAGAACAAATAATTAGTTTTGTTATTAGGTGATTATAAGTTAGTTTAGTAAAATGTCTGTGTGGAAGATTCTCCTGGACAGTGTTGTGTTGATTTGCTGTAAGTACCTATTTTTTACGATCGTTATTATAAAAACTTGTTTATATATACGAAAAATTAGTTACGCATATGACAGACTAGTCTGTCATATACTTAAATAAGATGTAGCCTAGATAATCCAGGTGTAGAAGGCCACCTGTGCAGAACTGCAGCACGTTTCTCAGTGAATAAGTACCTAGTACCTAAGAAACATCCATCCCTAGAGTAACTAGGTATTTCTAATACAATCATCTAAAATTAAAACTCGCATTTATATCGCTTGAGTTGCTGTGATTATTCCCGTGTGCCCAGCGTGGGGATTAAGGCATTTCCCAATCAATACCCCCTGATGAGAACAAACAAGGCGCTTATCAAGGGAGGTATAGGTCCAGCTGTGGACAGCTTACCAGTCCACAGCTGTTGATGTGATCGTGAACGGGCAGAGAACTCAGAATTACTTTTGTTTATAGTACCTTCTTTATAGGTAGGTACTTATGAATAAAATAGGATTCTACTGTGCTTGATAGGTATACGTACGTACTTACTTAAATTATACCAATTAAACAATAATGCAGTAGTTTTAGATTTAAGTTTTCCACACACAAATTATTTTGTTTATTATGGAAATAAATAAATAAATAATGTCGGACAGTTCACACAGCATCATCTTCATCTAGCCCCAAGCTAAGCAGAGATTGTGTTATTGGTACTTGATGTGATGATGACTGATATATGTACCTACTTAATACAATACATTACATAGATAGATATTTTCTTATTACATACAAAATACGCAGAACACCCGGAACAAATAAAACAAATGTTTTATTAAAGGTACCTATACCTATACAAGGCATTCAGTTATTATTACTACGTAAGCAGTGGTGGATCATCCCTAAGGCAAACTAGGCTACTACCTAGGGGCGCGAGGTTGCGAGGGGCACTCGCGCGAAAAATTGTACACTAGGAAATAATTAATTAGCCCCAAGCTGCTTAGCTTGGGGCTAGATGATGTTGTGTGGAACGTCCAGCAATATTTATTTATTAAAAATATTATGGCCGCCTATATAAATATATAATATAATCCACCACCGTCTAGACGCTACACAGGAGGATTATCCCTAAAGTAAACAAGACCGCCCTTTTTTTTTGAATTATTTCAATTACCTACATAAACAAGGGACTAAGCTAAACCAGAATCATGATGCTATTCGTTGATGAGCGTCAGGGGCGGCTTTAGCGGGTGTGCGGAGCTCACGGGCGTAGGGTCATGGAGGCGCCAAACCACGGCGGCGGCGGCGGCCGCACGGCTCTTAACCCGTCGTCATGGGGGCTGGGTCATAATGACCCGGGACTTTTTTGCTAGCTTGCAGATTGGTAACTATGCACGTGACGTTGCCGTTGTTCTCAGTAGCTGGAGTCAGCAAATCGCTCTGAGCATTGTTTATAAAGTATCAGTTGGACGGCGACCGTGCTTGGAGTTAAGAGCGCCCAAAGTTGAAAAAGGTAAGTTTGACCCAACCCCGTACTCGGTGTAACAATTTCGCGCCATTTTTCAATGTGTGGTTTTCACGTTTTGTCATTGCTTTTGGTGTTGTTTTTATGTTTTATGGTTCAAATATGATGTTTTTGTTTATTTGTTTACTTTTTGTCGGTAGATAATAAAAAATGGATCAAGAGGAAAGAGAACGACGGCGTATCGTTTCAATTCTTTAAGAATCGGACTCGGATGTCATGTCATCTGATCAGGAGTCCGCTAATGAAGAGGACAGTGTTAGTATGCGAAGTCATCCCAGCGACACAGAGCAAGACATCTCGGAAGATGATGAGTACAATGACCCACTATCTGTTGTTCAAACCCAAGAACTATCAGACAGTAATAATTTTTCAATTTTTTATGCCATTTTGAACATGTCTGCCGTTAACGGTCTCATTATACATAGAATCAATAATGAGTCGAACCAAAAACGACGTCATTATTTGAAGAAACTAGGCCTTGCCCTTGTGGGTGAACATTTGAAAGCTCGCCAGAATGTGACATGTTTGCCTCGCGAAATGCGAAAAAAAATTCACAAATTTGTTGGCGAAAGTTCAGAGGAGCCACCAGCTAAAAGAACCAGTACTCGTAAAAGATGTCAAGTATGTCCTGCGAAGAAAGACCGCAAAACAACCCACACATGTCATGCTTGCAACAAATATATTTGCCCTGAACATGTTGTACCTTTCTGCGGTGATTGCATTTACAACGATGATTTCAATTCGTTTTTAGTAAGTTTTTTCCAAAGATGTCTTAGATATGTTTATAAAAGTGCCATAAAAAGTTAAAGAATGTTCATTATTGATAAGAAAACTTAGATAATGCTAAGAAATGCCAATTTTGTTGATTTTTAACGTGTTTTTTTTAAAGAGGTTTAAATAAACAATAAAATTTTCTGGTAACACAAATTCTAGTTTAATTTACAAAACCATGAAATTATAAAGCTGTAATCTTAAAAAAAAAACATAATTTCTTTTTAAAATGTAGAAATATCGTAGGTCAAATCGTAGGGTCATGATGACCCACCCCCACGTCCGTGTGGTCATTTTCCACCCCCATGACGCCGGGTTAAGTATGTGTCTCCGTGGAGCTCCGAAAGACAATGTGCCCTTGTTATGCCCGACGCCGCCGCCACCGCCCCGCCACCGGCGCGCGGCGATAGCGAGGCATCTGTTTTGATTTATTTTAAAAGACGCCAATAATCATGGGCATTAGGCTGTATTAGAATCAGGGGCGGCTTTAGCGGGTGTTCGGTGTATAGGTACACCCACTGTGACGATCCGTAGCTTGGCGCCCCTTAGAGCAGCGCTCTCATAGACCGCCGCGCGCTGCCGCCGCACGGCCGCCGGTGGCGAACGCCACCGGCGAATGGAGGTGCGAAAGGTGGAATGGTGGTGCATGATATAAAAAGGAAAACAAAAGAAAATATTTTTTTTTTATTACACACAAACAAACTTAGGTAGGTACCTATAGAAATAAAAGACAACCACACGATACGATATCAGATACAGCGCACACAAGACAAAGTAGACAAAGTAGGTATGAAAATAAAAAGGAGACAAGATGGCAACTCTAAATATTTGTATATACAAAAAAAATTCAAAGAAGTCCTTAAGCAACAAAAAAAAAATTACGGGGTGAGTACCTAACTGATGCGTAAGCAAATGTTATGGGTGTATAAGTAAGTAGGTATTACAATGAAGTTGCTGAGGTAAGTATTAGGTACATGAATAACATAGGCACAAAAAAAAACATCTGTTTTGATTTGTTTGAAATGACGCCAATAATGATTTTGCATTAGGACGTATGTTTTAAAATATGTATAGTAAAAATTTACATTGCCAGGGTCACGAGATTTCAAAGAGATACATGTACGAATGCCGCATCTTGTGTTTTACCGCCTATAACCGCCGGTCCTAGAGTAAAGCGAGCGGAGCGGTTGCTAGGTGCCAGATGGTACTTAGCGGCGCTCGTTATAACGCGAATTTCTGATTCGAACAATCTATTTAGAGAGAAATGTAATAGTTTGATGGGTCGCAAATGGGCGTAGTAGGCGATGACGGTGAATACACGACCGATCGCCACAAAGTCTCAAAAATTTTAGGGTCGCTCCGCTCGCCGTTATTAGTTTAGTTGTTTTTGACTTCGTAAAATGTTCCGCCAACCGTAGAAAAGTCTCTAAACTTTTCTCTAGTTCACTTTGTCGTTCCCGTAATTACTTTTAATTTAACTCCGTTAGGTAATTCCTAAAAAAATTCGGGGCTAACTATTAGGTACCGTCAATCGTAAAAAGTTTTTCGATTCACTGTTATATTATAATATATAAAACTTTTGTTTATCTTGAGCTCGCTTTGCTCGGCGTTACTATGCTTGTCTTAATTTATTTACCAACCAACGCAATCATTTTCAAAAATTTCGTGGCTCTTTACGCTCGCCCCCATTGTCTTTTCCTTTTGGTTTTATTGCCCTCTGCTGGAAAAATCATAAAAAATTCTGTCCTTCCTTGCCATTATGGCTAACCCTGCCAAACCAATTTGGTCAACTCTGACAACCACCTCAACCATGCTAACCAAAACCATGAATATTTTCGCGGCTAGCTTCGCTCGCCATAATTTTTCTTATGTCACGGCATTTTGGTTTGTATCGCTAAACTGTATCAGCTCTCTTCGGGCCTAGTAGAGCGAGCGTAGCGGTCGCTAGGCGCCAGATGTCAAGAAGCACAAAAATGCAAATTTTAGATTCAAGAAAAAAACATTTTGAGTGAAAAATAATAGTTTGATTGTCCTCTGTGACCCCTTCTGAGAGACACGAAGGTTAAGCAACTGGGCGTGGTAGGCGAGGACTGACCACCGATAGCCACAAAGTCTCAAAAGTTTTCGCGGCTCGCTCCGCTCGCTGCTATTTATTTTGTCTTAACTTTGTAATCGAACCACCGCCGGTAAAAGTCACATAAGGTATTACCTTTTTGACTATTCTGTCTAAGGCAGAATAAAATCAATAATTTTCGCCACTTACCTTTGTCCTAGCTTCCTTCTTTGTTCTTATACCCACTTCACCCATCTTGAAAATTACCTGATGTTGTTTATTTTGCCATGCCTTCATAATTGTTTTACCAACCACTGGAGAAGGTAACAAAAATTTCGCGGCTCGCTCCGCTCGCCATTACTTCTATTGTTGTCCCTGCCTTGCATAGGTACTTATTTTGCTAAAGCTGGGAAACTTCCTCTTTGTCTTTGTTAATAACCATAGTCCATAACCCACCAAACTTGAGCTTTGTCGCGGCTCGTCCACAGAGGGGCGTCGATGAGGTGTCTGCCTAGGGCGCTGTCGACAATTAATCCGCCTCTGTACGTAAGTAATAATATTTCAATGATACAAGATGGCTTTTTGAGATGGGAGTGAATGGCGCATGGCGTGGGAAGGAATAGGTTAATGTGCTCAATTTGTGTTTTCTCATACATCGAGGTCATGCATGACTTTTTCACGACTTTTCTCCAACCCTCATGGTTTCGGATTTGACCATCCACTTGCATCTCAAAATGCCACCCTGTATATTTGTTTCAAATCCTGTCCTGCTGAGAAACCAAGAGAGTAGACGCCCAAGCTCTTTCCATAGTTCGCTGTGAACAAGCCTTCCGTACGTTTCCTGTCTACTCGTACGTTCTCAGTAGGTCCGCAGGTCACAACGGGTAGGGTGTACAGAGAACAGAGATTGAACACAGAATCAATATAAATAACTTATTTTCATTTCATAATAATACGCAACATTCATGAATGTACTTATCTATCACTACTTACCTAGTACTGTTTGTCTCTTAGATACATCACATAGATTTCCTACTACATATATTATATAGGTAAGTACATACCTATACCTACAGGCGCCTAATACCTGACTTCCGCTATATTTTTGATAGACTTAGGTATCGTAGCGTAATAATTTAGATTAGATAATAGACAATGTAGTAAATACATATTATTATGTACCTAGGTACTATGGTGTTATGTTCCTAATCAATAAGATAACACAAATATACTGTATTAAAATTGTTCTTACTATATTTTATAGTTTCAGAAAAGGCCCTCTTTACGTTTTCCCAATTGTTGTCTAAATATTAGCTCCGAACAAAACGAATCAAACGTATTTCACCAAAACTACCGAACAAACCGAACCAGACGTTTTTCGATACTTTTTAAAACATTTTATCCACCTTATTCCAGCACTTTATCACAAATATAGCACTAGTCTGTCATCTCTGACAATTACCCACTAGACAACTACCTAGGTCTTGGGAATACGTGAAATGTACTTTAAAAAGTTATAGAGAATTTTATCAAGAATCAAGAATCAAAAGCTCTTTATTTCTATAAATACAATAAATGTACCTACACTTAGAAAAGGTCAAATTCTTAAAATGAAACACTGACTCGGAAATAAAGTGCAGATAGTTCGGATTTCTGTCGCTTCGGTATGAGTACGGAGACTGAAGTAAAGAAGCGACGAAGTGCCTATTAGTTTTTTTTATTTTTCGAGTTAGTTAAGAGATAATTTGATATTTTACAGTAAGTCTTTTAGCACAGGAAGGATATGACAATTTGTTTGAATATAATAATGATAAAATGAAATAATGATAATAATGATGGAATTTTGTTGTAGAACCTTTACATAATATATACATACATAAATTTTGTGTAGTCTAGTTGTGGGCACGACGAGTTTATGTTTATTTCTAGTATTTTAATTATTTATACTTATCGCTATTTTTAAGGAGCGTATTAATATTTCTATGAGTGGATGTCGAAAGGGAGCGTACTAGGGCTGTATCGGTTCGAGGAAACATGCTGGCTCGTAGATTTTCCAGATTAACTGACCAAGTTAAAATAACGCTATTTAAAGCGTAGAGTCAGAATTTTACCGTGGGTCCAGCAAACCAAAAGATCAATGGGATAGTATAGATTGGCACAAGTGAATCTGGTAACTTTATGTGATTTTTGATGCTAGAAACGAAAAAAAAAATTAAAATTTATTGTGTCTATGAAATATTGCATTATGTCATTAAGTCTTCATTCACTCACCTGTCAACAATTAGGGAACTACATAGTCGTGCTTGCACAAAACAGAAAATATGATCGTGGACAAGGTATAGTATCCACATACAAGCTCTGGATGTACTGGATCTGTCAATGCTCAATCATTTATTGAATTCTAGAGGTGTTTATAATCTAATTAAGTATCTATACACTCTGCGGACACTCAATATGTACGGAGAGAGGAGGAGGACGTCATTCATAACAAGTTAGGTAAATTTTACTCGTTTGCGTAAATCTCATTTTTCGTTTAAATATTCGCCAATCGTTCTCAATCGATCGTAATTTGGGACTATGAACTTTGACACAGTTACAAATATTCCACATAGAGTTTGGCTAGAGTAAAGATGACATACCTACTGTGTGGATTGTCCAGTAGTATTATTTATTTGCTAAAAGAAATTAGGTGGGTAGGGTAGGTATGTCAAAATATTTACTAATCTATAACTTTATGATTTCGTCTCATTTCAGTAGCGCTTCCCATCCTTATAATAGAGCTGTGGGTGGAGCCGTTTCGCCGCGGATTCTTTGCTGAGGACCTCAGCATCCGACTACCTTTCAAGCAGCAGAGCGTGCCCGAAATATATGCACTCGTGGCCGTTGCCCTTGTTTTCTTTATTGTGAGTAATTTGCAGTTTTCAATGCGTTTTTACCTACAGTGCGGTCCTTAAAAGTAAGAAGCTAAAAAAAGTACGTAGGTAGGTACCTACTGCTCGCTAAGCTAGGCACTTGCATTGAGGCCGTGGCTTACTACGAGTAGGCTTCCAGAGATGTGCTACACAGATAAGCGTAGAATGTGTCATACTTACAAGAAGAACTATGTTATTAAATACCGACCTATTAAATTTCTAGGTCCTAAATGTATAGCGCCTAGAGTTTTATTGTAGCACACAACCATTGATAATTGCTCTGTTAAATTCAAATCATAGAGAGAGTGGAAGGGGGAAGTATCAATTACCAACGATTCTCGTAGCATTATCTCATCTTATCATCATTATATAGAACACCCACTGCTCTTCCCCATTGCGTCATTCTGTCCTGACCTCTCCCCGACTATTTGACCTTCTGACTGATCCCGTGTTAGACCTCTTTGTACCCGCAAGTCTTACAGCGTACGTCTACTCCGCAACTCTTACAATATACGTACATTTCTGTTTCAGATCTTAATAATAGAGATAGCCCGAGACAAGTCAAGCAAAGACAACAATGACAAGTTCATCAGTGGGCGAGTGGTCCCCGGGTGGGCGTGGGAGACAGCTGCCGCGGTGGGGGTGTATATCTTCGGACTCACCTGTGAACACCTCTTCATCACGACCACTAAGACTGCCGTCGGGAGACTGCGACCGCATTTCTATGATGTAAGTAAAGGTTCAAAACTCAATACTCAGTGCTTTATTTCCTTTATACCGTGGGCTCTTCAGACTCTTGGATACGTCAGAAATTTCAAATTACATAAGTAAAACTACTCATCATACTGAGTACCTAATATACACTGTTCTGAACCATGAGGCCTAGGCCTTCGAAGTTAGTGTCTAGCTCCGTTGCATAGGTGCATGATGGGTGCTTAGGATGTCTACTGCATCAGTTTCATATATGAAATTCTTCTGTCCTCATCTTCGAACATATCTATTCCAAATTCAATCAAGTCAAATTTGTAAGTTGCCCAGAAAATTCAAGAAAAATTTAAGAAAATGACAAATTCTTTTGGGCAACTCTGTGAGATAGAGCTCCCGAGTTTATTAAGTCCTAGACGAAGACATAGTCTAGTCATCTCCGGCTGCAACCCTAATGATGTATGTAATGTATGGTCCGGTCCAGGTGTGCATGCCGGTGTACAACGCCACAGCCCCCCTCAACGCCGGCGGCTACATACAAGAGTACTCGTGCGCACATACCTCCGCGCACCTGAAGGACGCGCGCCGGTCCTTCCCCAGCGGACACACGGGCTTCTCTATGTACTCGGCCGTGTTCTTCATTGTGAGTGGAACCTTCTTTTGTAGGATGTAGTTCATGTAGTCCTAGAATTATCTACCCTAAAGTATTATCTTCCATCAACATCGCTGGTTACATCCATAAATCGCCGCTCGGAAGGACGCACAGGCTTCCCCATGTACTCGGTCGTGTTCTTTATTGTGAGTCTCTCATGGGCAAATGTTGGTCGAGTATCGTAAACGTCCCTTGTGATGACATGAGACTTCACAACCCAAGGCTATTCTAGACTTTGTTCGGCTAACATGTGACTATATCCTATGACTATATACCTACGAATATTTACGGTTTAAGAAACTTTATTCTCATACGAATTACAAAAATTCATATAAAATGAGAACTAATGGTAAACTATTTTTAAAGTTTCGCGTTCTGAACACATTATAATTAGTATTATTTAACGGGTACCTATTTATCGCATTTATTTACCTATTTTTCCCGACAGCAGGTTTACACACTGTCGTGGTCACGGGATGACTCATCCCGTCCACGTGTGGACGGGTTTAAAAGCGTACCTAGTTCCCATGGGAACTGATTTATGGGATAAAAGTAGCCTTGTTATTCCATGTATTCAATCAATCCAGGTCTAGACCTACATCTATGCAAAATTTCAACTCAATCCGTTCAGTAGTTTTGTCGTGAAGAAGTAGCAAATATACATCGAAACAGTCGCATTCATAATAATATATGAGTGTGAATACCTATCTGTATTTGTTTCAGTTCTACGTCCAAACCAAAGGCAAATGGCGCGGCTCCAAGCTCCTCCGCCACGCCTTCCAATTCGTGGCTCTCCTCGCAGCGTGGTACGTCAGCCTCACGAGGATACAGGAGCATTACCACTACTGGAGCGACGTCGCCGTCGGGGGCGTCATCGGCAGTGTGTTCGCAGCTTTAGTGGTGAGTACCTACTTTAACTATAGCCAGACGATTCTCCTGTGGCTAATGTACACTAGGTATACAGGGTGTTTGGTATTGTGACCGACATCATTTTTTGAGGGGTTGGGGGGAGGGCATGGGCTACATTTCTCTGGTCGAATCAATCGTAATAATTTATCTTTCAGTTCATCTACGTTCTGAAGCCAAAAGTGAGCGGCGTGATGATTGGAGCTGCTTGGGACAGGGAGCCTGCTCCGCAGAACATGCTGCCACGACCCGTCCTATCGCGGTGACTGGGTTCACCAGCGACTTCGTTCTAAGGCGCTCAAGCGCAGAATAGATGATCTTAGGTCATAAGATTTTAGCTAATAGATGGTATAACCCGGCTTCTTAAACAATGGGATTGGGAAGGACGTCATCTCTCAGATCGAGTTCAAACTAAGCGGGACATCACGAGAGATGATGACATTCTAATTTCTCAATCACATTATTTATGTTCCTATGCTGGTGTTATCCATGAAAATATTCATCAATATGTGATGTGACGCGAGTTCAGAAAAATTGGAAACAAACTGGAGGTGGACATGGTAGAGTCGTATTATGAAGTAACTAAATATTTGGACCGATAGATGGAATTGTGTAGGGGTATCTGTCAGGGGGCAATGGTAACGTAGCTTCCGGATAAGCTGATTTTGATATAGTTTCTCGCAAATGTTTTTCTGAATGTTCTTGTATAGTGCAACAGCTCTTTGTCATGTTGATATTCATGCTCTGTGCCCTGGTTTCCAAGACAACTCTTCAAGCTTTTTATTTTATTATAAATTACTTTGTATTATATGATCATTAATTAAATCCAAGTTCGGCTTGAACAGTATTAGTGTTCGACATAATAGGTACCTACATAGATTCACTTTGAACTTGTTAGACGTTAGCAAATAGGTAATTATGACATTTGGCGTTCCTGCCTCGTCAGCACGTACACGTCCACTGCTGAACACGCCTCCCTCAAATAAGGGGCGGTGTCGCCATCATCAACACGCTTGACAGGCGGATAGGTGATCGCAGTGGAGATGTAAAAAAAAGGAAGATGTTGCTGATCCTCTGGTAGGTTCCCGTAGTCGGCTGTTACGACATCCGCGGGAGATGCAGGAATCGATACTTACGTCACATTGGCATTAGTTTGTTAGAATTATATTATTTGTTAGCTGGTAATTTTAAGTGTTAATAGTACTTTAACCCTGAAAATGTAAAAATGATGAGATGTCTAATAAAAAAAACAGTTGGGTAGGTTTCTTGTAAAGACTTAATTTGATAATAAATTTTCCTATCAACTTCCTAGTGTTTTAGTTTAGCAATGCAACGATGTTTCCAGCAATAAAAAAATCTTGCAACATTATACTTTGTTACGTTACTATTAAATATTAATATCTTCGACTTTATTAGGTACCTATTGATCACCTGAGCACTCATTTTATAATACTATACTAGACCTAAACAACCAGTATATAAAAAAAAATACAATTACAGCATAAAAATTACGTTAACTACTATTAGAAAATATCTTAGGAATTTGATAAAAACTAAATTATTTTGTTTTTCGTGATATAATTACAAGGCTATGTTTCCCGCTGACGCATCAGTATCAGTACTCCGAGATTAGCATTATCAACATCAGTTTCGAGTAGTCTTTATCGAGAACCGTTGTGTGCTTGAATACCTTTATTGAGGCGTTTTAAAAACAAAAATATATCGTTTTGTAGAAGAACATGGCTGTGGATAGATTAGTGTGGAAGATTCTGCTGGATTTTGTTCTGATGGCGTGCAGTAAGTACCTAACTACTTGTATTTTGTTCTGATGGCGTGCAGTAAGTACCTAACTACTTGTATTTTGTTCTGATGGCGTGCAGTAAGTACCTAACTACTTGTATTTTGTTCTGATGGCGTGCAGTAAGTACCTAACTACTTGTATTTTGTTCTGATGGCGTGCAGTAAGTACCTAACTACTTGTATTTTGTTCTGATGGCGTGCAGTAAGTCCTAACTAGTTGTATTTTGTTCTGATGGCGTGCAGTAAGTACCTAACTACTTGTATTTTGTTCTGATGGCGTGCAGTAAGTACCTAACTACTTGTATTTTGTTCTGATGGCGTGCAGTAAGTACCTAACTACTTGTATTTTGTTCTGATGGCGTGCAGTAAGTACCTAACTACTTGTATTTTTTGTTTCTAAAATCTGTTTCTGAAAGGGCGTGGGTCTGCACTCCGTAATGGTTGCTATCGCGTATGCAATCTCTTAAGTCGATGCTGTAGATGCAAAAAGTGGCTGCAATTAAGTACCTATCTACAATTACAAAAGTGTGCAGAGGCAGCCATTGTCACAAGTTCGAAGGCATCTTTACAACTATGTCTCCTTTCCATCAGGAGACCCGCTTGCTTATTATCTCCTTGTTTTCAGTTTTACAGTTAGAATTAGCCTGCATAACGTCCCACAGACGGGGAAGCCTTCCCTCTGGCACCTTCCATACAGTTTTACCAAATAAAAAAGTACACACATAAGTTACACATAAGTTTCATAAGTGTGTACGGGCACACAAAACGTAAACTATGATAGTGTTTCTCACTTCCATGATCACGGATCATTAACAGACCTGATTGTCGATTCTGTAAGGCTTTCTGGTTATGTTTTTAACCAGAAATTAAGTGACGCAACCCTTATTCATTGAACAAGAGTCGGTCCTTTGGAATGCATGCGGGGAACCGAACCAACACACACAGAGACCCTTTCGTTACTAGCCTGTGCTAAGCTCATGCGCTGGTTCATTCAGGTGTATTCGTGAGTGTATCACTCATGATAAGTATTGTCGCCGCTCATAGCTGCATTTTGATTACGAATGAAACAAAAGCAAATTAACCAATGAGCGGCGATGCTAGTATGAGTGATGCACTCACGAATAAGTAAATCTGAATAAACCAGCTGGACATAGGCCTCCAGAGGCTTAACAGACGTAGGTAGGCCTCCAGAGGCTCTATAGCAGAAAGTGATTTCATTGTAAACCGCACTGTAAGGAATCAATTTAATATAGTAGTTTGCGAAAATTATAAATTTACGTTTCATTTCATACATTCTGCAAAGAGAATAAAACCAGTGACATGAAGCGCCCTGTGGTACTGGATGTTACCGTATATAGTTCTGTGGAGGTACTGGACCAAGAGAATATAATACCTGCAGAGCCAAAGACAAAAGAAGAAAAAGAAGAAAATCCCTTTGGATTTTCGTAGTACGTAGGTACCGAGACGGCGACGCGGGCGGCGGGTCGGCGGCGGCGCGGCTGCGGGTCGGCGGCGGCGGCGCGGCGGCCGGCCGTCCAAAGGGATGACCTTAGATTCGTCACTCACTTCCTTCATGGATATTGAGAGAATTTTTATATTTCGTAGCATGACAGCGATCAAATAGTTTCTTATGAACTTTCTCACAATAATATGACGTACAGCGTGTTTTATAAAACGATAAACTGACATTAAATTCCGGTACCTAGATAATAATCATCTAAGTCTCGGGCGAACGAAATCACCCCTACCTTACTTTCCCTGGCCGAAGGTCTATGTTCACGTGCAAAAAATTGAGTTTACATTGACGACATCTAGATATAATTCAAGTCTAATTTAGTTTAATGACACATGGATGAAACTGTTGCCCCCGCCCGTTGCCCAAGAGAATATAATACATACCCCGTTGCCATGGAAACCATTAACTGTGTGATGATGAAATTATCATATTCTGAAGTATTTATACAAACCTCGTTTTACAGCGCACATAGCAATTCCTCGAGAATCAAACATATAGGGGACCACCTCAAAATCAATTTTAATACAAAAACGAAAGAATCATCAAAATCTATTAACAATTGGCGCAGATATCACCAAAACTGTTGTAGCTAGTCGTGATTCTCCAAAAATATTGTTACTTTTTAAGTTTAATGGGATAAATACTAATCCCTCGGGAATACAATTTCTATGGGACCACCTCGGGATCATTCTCTATACAGTAGTGAAAGAATCAGTAAGATTGGGTGACCATAGGCGGAGATATCAAGTAATAGACAATACATACATAAAAAAAAACATACAGACGACCTGAGAACTCCTTTTTGAAGTCGGTTAAAAAGGTAAGTGGTAATAATCTACCATGTTCTCAGAAACTTTCAGTTTTGGTATTTTGCAAACTCGTTACTACTGAGTTGAGTGATCTCAGATAAGATATCTCTAAATAAAGATTTTTAAAGTTAAGTTCTAGGTTAACTCATGCTTCATGATTGCAGTGGCATTCTCCTTGCTCGCAATAGAGCTATGGATGGAGCCCTACCGGCGCGGGTTCTTCGTACAGGACCTCGACATCCGGCTGCCTTACAAGGACCAGACTGTCAACGAGATTATGACTTCGTCGGGGGTCGTTATCGTGATCCTTACTGTAAGTAGATGCATCGAAGAGCTTATCCATGCTAGAAATGCAAAACATACTCTGTCAGTTACATTTACACAATTAAACGGATCTTAGCGAAATTTGGCGGTGAGGGATTTAGGGTACCATTCGCATAGGAAAAACGCGTGCGAAGCCGCGGGCAAAAGATAGTCTCAAAATAAATTAGGATTAGAGACAAACAGCTTTGACTGCTTCGCTAGAACTTGAGTGAGCGAGTATGACGCAATGAATAAAGATCATAACATTAAAGTTATCAACCAACTGCATATTTATGGGGATTATCCCTAAAAATTATCTTTTCAAGAATAATATAATGGCATTACTATGAAGGTTAGCCCACTATCTCCAAAGTCACAACTTAGTATAATCGGGAATCGTCTTTTGTTTATTAGTACCTACATTAATAGACATCATTCGTGCACAATGCATAACCTTGATAATTTGCACGTCCTTCCTTCTATTTAGAAGTATTCTGTCGCTTATCCGCATCGGTGGGCGTGTAGTTAGAAAATGTAAACCTTGACTTTTTACATGGTTAATAGTTTACCTGTAGGTAAACTATTGACGACCTCAATAGGGGCCGCAGGGGGTTGCGGGTTCGATTCCCGAGGCAAAACAAATGTTTGCATGATCCGCAAGTATTTATTCCGGGTCTAGATGTAAGTACATTTATTTATTTTATTTATTTATTTAAACAAAATCCACAGTCCTTATTCTACATAAACTTATAATATAATTTTTTCTTACGACCAATAACGGATTTACATTTTATAGATGATAATTTTAAAAACAGACAGTCAAATAGCAAGTTTAAATTAGTGTTAAAAATCAAAACATATGTACTATTTCATTTTACAAAGGTAGAGATATAGGTGTCTCATAATAACTTAAAGTAAATAAAAATAATAATGATGATGATGATGAATACTTACCTAACTAAATAAAATACATAAATAATAATAATAGAAAATACAAAAAGGTTATAAAATAAAAAAATCGGTAAGTGTACCTACTTTCTACGCAGTGTCTTCTAAAATTTTTATAAGATCCCTTCTAAAACCTCTCTTGCTTGTATAAAATAGATCAGTTGAATCAAATCTCTTATTATAAATTATAAATTAAGTACATACATTTAAGTATTGTGTAAATCAGTCATGTGGTACTCTTCACACAACCTCTGCTTGTCTCTGCTCTCCTTGGGGCCAGATGATGCTCGGAAAAATGTACAAGACGTAAGTATATTTGTATAAACGTATGTTTCAGATCTTAATAGTTGAGATAGTACGAGACAAGCAAGGCGAAGGCATCGAAGAGAAGTTCATCTGCGGCCGCCTGGTCCCGGGCTGGGTGTGCGAGAGCTACTGCGCCGTGGGGGTGTTCCTGTTCGGGCTCGCCTGCCAGCACCTCCTCACATTCACCTGCAAGAGCGTCATCGGCCGGCTCAGACCGCACTTCTACGATGTAACCATTTCTGTACCTCTAATGAACTTCTGCTCTCCTGTTCTTAGCTAGAAAGTGAAAGTGATTTCTTCCGACAAGTCCACGTTGGGGCCTACTCGGAAAACATAGATCGAATTTTCTGATTCATTGTCGCGCGAAACCCAGAGTGGGTTTCGATATGACAATCACATAATATAGCTTTTATCGTAGATATAGTTTTTAATAGTACGGGCCCTTGGTGACGTCTGTGCGCGGATACAGGATCCGCGGCGCGAAAACATTTGCTCGTTAAGTTTGAAATGCCTGAAGTGCGAGAAGGCAAGCTATTCGCGTGCTTCCCCGCATCCCAATCATTTTGGTCGATGCGCAGTCACTAGGGGACTCATCAGGGGACCGTTACACATTGGGGCCTTTTCTTCACTTCCCTTATCATAATGAAAGTCCTCTTACTCCAGGTGTGCATGCCGGTGTACAACGCGAGCGACCCTGTCAACGTGAACGGGTACATCGTGGAGTACACCTGCCTGCAGCCGGACGAGAGTTCCATCAGGGAGGCTCACATGTCCTTCCCGAGCGGGCACGCCAGCTACTCCATGTGCTGCGCTGTCTTCTTCATTGTGAGTACCTCACTCTCATGTACACACCCGAACATGTTGTTGCAAATCTGTGTTAATAATATTTGCAATGGCTTTTTTGCTCTTATCTTTGTACATACATCAAACGAGATAAATAAAATAAGATTACTACCAATTTCCTCAGATGATTATTTCCAATTCTTTATCTTGTCTTTTTGTGGGTGTTTTGGTTATTTCTGTTTGTGTTTGCGTTTCTTTATGTTTTTTCTTACTTATCTCTACATCTGTTTCTTTTACTGTTTTAATGCTTATGTGGGTACTTTAAGTTTTTTTTGTTGTTTGTCAGTATTTCGAGGTGGTGTTAAGGTTGGAGACAGAAATTTAGCTGGCCTATGGCCAATTTTTTTGTAATTATATTTTTTTCGTTAATTCGTGTTTCGCTTTTGCTAGTTCTCTATTTTTTAGGGATAATTTTTCTATTTCCTCGTGAGCACTTAGAAGCTGTGTCTGGAGATGCTCTATTTTTTGTGATAGAGCTGAGATTTACTCATTATCGACGGAAACATCCGGAAAGCTATTCTGCCGTCCTTATCATAAGTGCAATAACTCGAGTTTTGGGCCAAACAGAGTTATATACATATTCGTGATCAGCAAAATGAGATCTACGTTTTCTTCTTTGACAGTTTTTACGTATCTATTACCATTCCCGTTTTTTTTTTAAGCATAACCGCAATATATTAGGGATTTGGTCTTGGTTTACTTATCAAAAGTGAAATAACTTGAGTTGTGGCAAGGTAAGCTAAAATAATTCATTATATTACTAACGATAACTGCAATAAGTATGGTTAATTTATTTTTAGTAAGAACATTCAAAATGAATAGGCCTCATTTACTAGACATAAGTGAAATAACTATGAGTTGTTGCAGTTTTACTCAGCACAATTCATTTTTGTCAGCCCTTTCTACTAGTCAAAAGTGAAATAAGTTAAGTTATTTCTGTTATGATAAGGAATGTTATTAATTAAACCGGAAAGTAAACTAATATTTTAGAATAACTAGTAGTCATAAAATTTTTTTTGTAGGAAAAACAGACAAATGGACATCTCCTACGCATATAAAAAATAAAAAAGTCGATGACCAGAAAGATAAACGGGGTAGCTATGAACGTAAAAACGTTATTGACAAAGACATAATCAAACAACATATTCAAAGCTATAATCCCACGATCTCGCATTATCGTCGCGAACATGCACCAAATAAGCTATATCTGCCCAGCGACATAAATATTAGGTCCTTACATATGAAATTGGCGTTTTTCGTACTGGCCACTTTAATCACAAATTTCTCCTCTTTGGTAAGGAATTCCAAATTCAAATTTGTACAGCTATAGACTCATGTATTTGTGCTTCGATGATCGTCATTCATTTGTTTTTTTTCTTCTGTTTTTTTCTGTTTGCGTCACTCATTTTACAAAATGGAAAACTTAAAATATCGCATTATTTACGAGTACGAGTTCCGCCGTGGCACTAGTGCAGCGGAAACAACTCGAAGGGTGAATGATGTGTATGGCGGTCGTGTTGCAAAAGAAAACACAGTTCGTTTTTGGTTCCAACGTTTTCGTTCTGGAAATTTTGACCTGCAGAACAAGCCCCGTGGACGGCCTGAGACTCAAGTTGATAATGAAGAGTTGAAGGCTATTGTGGAAGCGGATCCATCGCAAACCACGTCCGAGTTAGCTGCAGGCTGCGATGTTAGTGATAAAACTGTTTTAATTCACTTGAAGCAAATTGGGAAGATTAAAAAGCTTGAAAGGTGGGTACCTCACGAATTGACTGAAGCAAACCGGCAAACGCGCGTCGACTGCTGCGTTACATTACTAAACCGGCACAATAATGAAGGTATTTTAAACCGAATCATTACCTGTGATGAAAAATGGGTTCTTTACGATAATCGGAAGCGCTCAGCGCAATGGTTGGATCCTGGCCAGCCAGCCAAATCCTGCCCCAAGCGAAAATTAACCCCAAAAAAGTTACTTGTAAGCGTTTGGTGGACTAGTGCCGGTATTGTTCATTACAGTTTTCTCAAATCTGGCCAGACTATTACGGCTGATGTCTATTGTCAGCAATTGCAAACCATGATGGAAAAGCTAGCGGCTAAACAACCTAGGCTGGTCAATCGCTCCACGCCACTGCTGCTTCACGACAACGCTAGACCACACACTGCGCAACAGACGGCTACTAAATTAGAAGAGCTTCAATTGGAAAGTCTAAGACATCCTCCGTACTCCCCGGACCTTGCTCCAACAGATTACCATTTTTTTCGAAATTTGGATAACTTCTTGCAAGGGAAAAAATTCAACTCCGATGGGGCAGTCCAAATCGCCTTCAAAGATTTTATTGATTCCCGTCCGACTGGTTTTTTTAGTAAAGGGATCAATGAACTACCTATAAGATGGCAAAAGTGCATAGAAAATAATGGTTCATACTTTGATTAATTAAATATATTATATTAAAAAATATTCGACTTTTTGTTCCTCCCATACAAAACGCCAATTTCATATTTAAGGACCTAATATAACGATGATGCACCAATCCTTCCTGGTAAAATATCCCAACATGAAATTATCTTTCGAGACATATCGCAAAGTCGTAAAGGAAATGCATATTTCCTTCACTCATCTTGGGCATGAAGAGTGTGAGCAATGTGCTTTGTTAGACTCACATACAGAATGCACACAGGAAAACTGCGAACTTTGTTTAAAAAAAAATGAACATGTATCACGATACACGGAATCTAGAGTAGAATACCAAAAAGATAAGGAGCAAGCTTCGACCGACACCGAGAACATCTACTTTTCGGTAGATTTACAAAAAGTGATCATGCTTCCCCGAATGGATCAATTTAAATGTGCTATATTTTGTCCACGTATAATTGCATTTAACGAAAGTTTCGTTCCACTAGGAAAAACCACCGATACGCATGTACCATTTGCGGCCCTCTGGAACGAAACTGTGTCTGGACGAAGCCAAGAAGACATCATTTCTGCATTCAGATCCTTTTTGGTACATAAACGTGACACAAAACATATAGTCTTATGGGTTGATAACTGTGCGGCCCAGAATAAAAACTGGGCGTTTATGTGTTTTTTGGTAGACATTATAAATAGCCAGCTGATTGCTGCTGATTCAATCACAGTAAAGTACTTTGAGCCTGGACACACCTTTATGTCCGCTGACCATTTTCACCACCAAGTCGAAATGTCACTTAAGAAAAAAAAGAAAGTTTACGATTTTGATGACTTCATAGATTCTGTGAAAATGTCAAACTCAAAAAAAAATACCGTTAAAGTCATGACAGTGTCTGATTTTTATGACTATGAAGACTTTTCATCTCAGCATAAAATCAGAAACACGGTAGGTACCAAGAGTTTATTTAAAAAACATCATGGCGGTCAGGGTCGAAAGGGGAACTTTCATGTTAAAGCACAAAGAGAAACATGGCAATTGCGACTGGAAAGAATTGGATTTCCTTCAAATAAAAATAACAAAAAACCAATCATTTCCTATTGTTCCAAATAAAAGTTCTGTGAGAGGGATAACCAAAGAGCGCAAAGAACGAATCATAGCAGATTTGGTACCTTTAATGCCTATAACCAGGAGAGCGTTCTGGTTAAATTTACCTGAATCTTCCAGGGTGCCAAACTTAAATTAAGCAAAGTTTAATCTTACTTTGTGTACTGAAAATTATTGAAACTGTATTTAGACTTATAAAACTTTGATCTCGTTATGCCATAATTAAGGTAAAATACCTAAGATAGATTCTTAGTTCTTAAGTTGTTTGTATTATTAGTGTTAAAAGTGAGATAATTTTATTAATACATAAATATGACTTTTTAGAGTTAAGCTTGCCAGACTGATTAAAGCTGATCTCGTTGTGCCTTATTACATTAATGTTTGCATATACTTAAGATAGTACGGCTCATTGTTATAAAAAATATTAGTTGTTTAGAGTGGTAGTGAGATTTCTAGAGTTAACTTAGTTAAAAGAAGTTTTTTAGACTGATTATGTAGGTATGACATACAAATAAAGATTCCATTACGAACCAAATCGTTTTATTTATACAGAATAAATGTAGGTACTGCGTATACTAAGTACCTGTAAGAAATAAATTGGAGTTGGATATTTAATTTAATTGACTAATAATTGATTGGAGTATGATAACTCTGACATCTAAGCTTGTTTTACTAATGAAAACCGAAATATGTCAGACGCTTATTGCACTAATTGGTTGAACATACTAGAAAAAATAGGCATTACCTGCTACTCAAAAGTGAAATATGTTAAATTGCTAATGATAAGGGAAATAACTATACTACTTATTTCGGTTATGACTAGTAATCATTCTGTCTATTTATATTAAAGTCCTAAACATAAGTAAAATTCTGTGATTTTAAGTAACTTAGTTAACACTTTTACCAATTCAAGGTACTACATAATATTCTATACATTTTTATCTATAGCCTTGTGAAAGTTTCAAGTCGATACCTTGTATAGAAATTAAGATACATGAAAAACAAAAAAAAAATCTTTAGACGCGTTTTTCTCGAAAGTAGCTTTGACCTAGTTATTGCACTTATGATAAGGACGGCAGTATTGGTGGTGACATCTAGCGCATCAACACTGATGTTTGACTCGTTTGTGCTTATAGCCATGTGTATGGGCTCGTCTAAAGGTGATATTTCCTTTCTGTTCCATTTTATTACACTCAAGTAATGCTTCTATAGCTCACTAGATGGTGTTGGCGAGGAGGCTTTCATGCAAAAAGTGTTATTGTTTTTAAAAAGGTTCGAACACAGTAACTTGAGTACGTAAATCCGCGCCGGGTGCGGCCGCTAGACCAGAAAAGGCTTGTGTTTGTGGTCGAAATTAGTGTTCAGTTAAACGTACATACGTGATTTTGCAAAATTTGTTATTTTCATAAGCTGGCGCAATTGTCTTTTGTTTTTTTTTATACAACTATCACGTCTCAAATCCAGGTATAGGAAAAACATACGGGGCTCGCGCCAGCTTTTATAAATTTATCTTAACCTGCTCAAAAAATTACGTCATGCCCCATTCACACCGTTCCAGTGCTACGTGCAAGTGCGTGGCAAGTGGCGTGGCTCCAAGATGCTCCGGCACGTAGTCCAGTTCGCGATACTCCTGGCCGCGTGGTACGTGGGCCTCACGCGCGTGCGCGAACACTTCCACTTCTGGAGCGACGTGGCGGTCGGCAGCGTCGTGGGAGGGATCATCGCAGCTGTCGTGGTGAGGGGTTCTTACATACTAATCACGTATTTGCAGAGAAGGGGTTACAGGTTGGTAGGCTTAGATTAAACACTTCCCATGCGATACCTTACTAACAGATATGGTAAACAATATCATATTTATTTAAATAAAATGCAGATTTAGAACAATACCTTATTATTAACATAATGTTCCATCAGCCGATACCCAATATTAAAATTGTCTCTGGTTTTGACTATCAGTAGTCGAATTTTGACGTTGCTGTTGCTGGGAAATGTGGCAAAACACCAAATACACACCAGCACATACACAAAACGACTGGAGATAGGCTTAATTAGCAGCAAAATTTTGCTACTTAGAGAAATGGAAAAATATTTAAAAATGCAATTGACCTAAAATTGCACACCATGTTGCCAATAGCCCTTAACCAGGCCTAAACTTTTGCTTTACGGTGTATAATTTGGCAGCGCCATCTAGGTTGATCAACGATATCGTTATCTATCTGAACCGAACGCGCCGAGGGAGCCGATGGAATCGTGTTAAAAAATAAATTGTTTTAATTCAATTTCCAAACGGCAACGGATTCTCTGATTCGACTGGCTCTTTTGGTGCGGTTAGCTTAAAAAGGTATGCTTAGCTTAAGCTATAAAGCTATGATAACAAAAACACCCACCAAAATATTGTGTAATATAGTAACAGCGTTACAGGTAACACAAAATTATAGTTTTTTCAGGGCAATAGATCCCACTGCTGGGCTAAGGTCCCCATTTCCTCCTTTCACACATTCCGCGTTAGTGGTCCGAGCGGTGGCATTCCTCCTTGCCCACTTTATATACCTATCCGTCACTCGATACAAAACAACTCATAAAGTTTAGTTACACCATACTCCTGGAAACCTCACATCTGGCACACAACAGTAAGATGCGGGGGGCAATTATATTGAAATATATTGTTTCTTTCAGTTCAACTACATCCTAAAACCCAACAAGTACAGTAGCGTACCGACTGAAGGCGTATGGAGCCAGGAGTCGTCTCCGCAGAGCGTGCTGCCTCGCCCAGTTCTGGCGCGGTGACTGGCAGAGGGTGCTGAAGCCTTGTGGTGCTCGACAGCCAGGAAATCTGACAGGAAGATTATCACTTCTAAACATTTTTATTACATTGTATTTATACATGTCATATTCTAGCCATTTCTCGCTTGTGTTTCTCTAACTAACTACAAATATAGTATAACTACTAACTTTAGTAAACTTTTACCTACTAGTGTTAGTATATTCTAAAGTACTTTTTAGGTATGTATGACGTCACGTCCTCCGGACCTCTGGATTCAAAGCATGCAAAGGTAGCACGGTGCACATTTTGAAAAGGATCACCAATCCGCCTGGCAAGCGTGGTGAAGCATGACAACCCCCCTTGTGGGGGGAGGGGGGCACGCTCAGCAGTGGATGTGCGTGTGCTGAGGAGGTGTATTAATTACACTTTTGTTTGACTGTACTTAATTAATTGGTAACGAAAATGTTGTTCCATCGGATTATGAGAGTGAGGGAATGGAGAGTGCATCTGTGATTGCGCAAACACTTGTGCACTATAACGCATACCGCGCACACGGCTAGTCTCCGTTGAGAGCAAGGTTGAGACTGACCGCCGTGGCCGATATTCGGCTAGGAGGTAATCATAACCCAAGCTATAGATTGGGCATCTTTCAAATAAAATAACTTGTAAATAACTATAGAGTTAGTATTTATTATAATTTAGATGTCATTTTAAATTGTAATTAGTTAAGATAGTACGTAAGATTATTGCATGTACTCATTTAAGTGAACATTGTTCTTTTGAGTAAATAAATTCGTTAAACTGATTTATGTTTTTTCATTTAATTTATTTATTGTCAGGCGCTAATGATTAAATTCACTTACTTTACTCTCGGTACTTAGATTCTATGCTCGCCCGTTTTGTATCGCAAACATTTTTTTTGTAATATATTTATTTATGTTTTAGCAATTTGTTAATAACTAATAAAAATTAATGTATTAGAGTCATTACAAGTATTCATTACAATCTTTTCTAAGTAACTCCATGAATTAAAAACCAAAAAATATACCTACTACGCGATAAATAGTTAGTTTTCTAAAAGTTTGCTTGTTCTAACTGCACCTTCCTGTTTATTTTTAACTACTCCTAGGTTATTGCAACTTATGGATGTCACTGAGAAAAGCGCCAGGAAATGACGCAATGTTTTGACGTCAAGACCGTGGAATCTACCACCAGTGGACAGATAACTGGACCTGTCAGTCGATATATTCTCTTCTATCACTCGGGTAGCAAGAAATCAAGAAATAACTGAGACAATGTTTATAGACCGTTTGGGAAGTTGTCAGTCAGACTATCAATCAATATTCAAATTATCATCAAAGTAAAGATTTGCGAGAAACGAAAACAATTTTTTTGTTTAACATAAAGTCTATGTTTAGGAACATTATTATGGTGCAAATAACAAAAATAGGAAGCGATGCGGCCGGCAGAAGTAAAATACTGTGTCGCAGATAAATTTATTTTGTGCGTAGCATTGTTTAAGGGAAATAGGCCCTTCACTCAGGTGTTCACCCAGCGCTGGTTTTCAGTGAAGACCAGAGAGATCGTGTCACGTCATGGTCGCCAGGTGCGTGTTGTAGACAGTAGGTATATGATGTTAATTTCAACTCGACCCCTCCACGCGTTCCTGAGAAAAGGGGGTTGACAGACAGACAGATGGACAATAAAGTGATCCTATAAGGGGGGGTTCCTTTTGAGGTACGGAACCCTGTAAAACAACCCAGAACTTCTTGCTCGTGGATGGGAGGATGACTCTCATTGAATCCATTTTATTTTATTAAATAGAATAGAATATACCAGGCCACTCAGAAAGTATTGCGAAAAAAAGTTTTTATGTATGAGAGACTGGCCAGTTTATAATCTAATTTAACAATATGATTATTTATAAGTAAAAATAGGTACGTTCCAATTTCAAAATTTCCCTCCACATTTTTTACGAGTTAATTTAAATCAATTCATTGAAAAATGGATCTGCGCCGGGAACATTTTCGCGCTATGATTTTTTACGATTTCAAGTGTCGCCCGAAACCGGAAATCGTACGATAGTAGACTTCAAATGGCATTCGTGGATGAAGGCCCTTCCAAAGCAACCGTGTATCGTTGGTATAATGAATTCAAGCGCGATCAAGCAAGCCTTTGGGGGATGAAGAAAAAAATGGTCGCCCTTTGACGGCTGCGCGGAAGAAAACGTGCTAGCAGTGAAAAATGTAATTTAAGACAATAGGCGAGTTACGTATCAGGAGATTCAGCACTTACTGCTGATTAGATCGGGAAGCTTTGACGAGATTCGCATCTTCGCGAGGGTAGTTTCACGCTGGGGCACCCAGCGTAAAACTATCCTCCTCACACACCTCAACCTCACCGATGCTTAGAAGCAGCCCCGGGTGGAATGGTGCCGCGATATGATAAACAAATTTGAAGCAGGCTCGTCTCGGCCTGTTTACGACATCATTACAGGTGATGAGTGCTGGATTTATTAATACGATCCAGAAACGAAGCGCCAGTCGACGGTTTGGGTGTTTCAAAACAAATCAACACCTACCAAAGTGAAGCGATCTAGAAGCGTGGGGAAGATTTTCATCGTAAGCATTTTCAATTTGACTGGCTATTTGGTATTAATCATTTCCGAACATTATACTAACAAATGCTTGGTAAAAGTTTTCTCTGTTGTGAGCAACAAGCGACTAAACACAGGGCTCCGCTGACTACTGCTTCACCACGATAACGCGCCCGCGCACACCCCGTTCAAAACGAGGGAGTTCCTGGACAGCACGCCGGTCTAACTCCTGGGTCACCCTCCTAACAGCCGTGACCTAGCACCGTGTGACTTCTTTTATTCCCAAAAGTAAAAAAATCTGCTCAAAGGGATACAATTTTCGTCGCCGGAAGGTGCGCTGTCAGCGTTCGAGCAGGCTGTAAACGAGGGTTCTGCAGCAGATTGGAAAAAGCGTTTCGAAAACTGGTTCAGACGCATGTAATTTTGTGGAGACTACTTTGAAAAGCACTTTATTTTATTTTCGCATAACTTTCAGAGTGTCCCACGTAGGCACATTTTATTTCGCCACAAGTACAAAAGAAAACGTATAAAACAAACAAACAAACACAGATACAGTAACATGAAGAGGTTAGTGACACAAAAAGGTGGTAGGTATTAAAAATGATTATCTCCTTGACCCTGCGCCGAGTTAGGGGTTGAAACTTTTGACCTTCGATCACCATTACAACATTTGACTCAGCGCTGTTTTTTAGCCAAATGTCTTTATACAAATGGGCCAAATATTTATAATAATTATCCGTGAAAATCACTTTAATATTAGACATTGCAGAATCTTAAAATTAAGAACTAATGTGTTTCCACATTTAGGGGACGCCGCAGCGTGCGCAGACTATTTATTCAACTAAACAAATATAAATGAAACAGAATAAATTTACTATGGAAATAGAGACTACAGAGAGATCCATGATGGATCTAGTCCGCATAGTAACGGCAAGCGAGGGTTCCCCGGGACAACTGGCGATCTCTGGTGTCGGAGGCCAAGTCCTACTTCAGGTCACTCACTGCGCCACGCCGGTAACGTCCAATGGGTAAAGACCTTTTAAATATACTTTCTAATGAGTCGTGGCCACTTCCCGCGTTCGCGTGTGACAAGGACAACACATGACCAAGACTTCCATCACCCTTGGCCCGGCTATCTCTGAACTAAATTCATTTATGCACTGTGAATCATTGACACGTATATTAAGTACAGAACTATGAACTTTGATTTTATAAGTTTTATCGTATCATGCTACTTAGTAGGCAAAACAGGGGTTTGTATAAATAACGGCTCATTATTGAGATTGTGAGGTTATTTTGGTTGTCATTACATATTGCTTGCAATTTGGTGGACACCCTAAAATGTCTAACGCTTTTATGGGTCGGTAGAGAATCTACTTAAAAATAATTTGTATGTAATTTTTGATAAGCCTAATTATACCAAATACTTAATGGTTGAAATTATTATTATTAAAGCTGTTACCCGCTACTTCTTTAGCGTGGTCGGTGTCCATATATATATATAAGTATATACATAATAATAAAACGGAAAAATCTTCATTCACAAAGAAAATTACAATCAAATAATAAAAACAAATTAGAACTAGTATTTACAATTGAAACAATTAGGCTAACTGCAGACTGTTGCTAACAACCTGTAGATTGTGACCTGTAGCTCAACTGATCCATATCAACACCACTCGGAAGCGTCCCCAAGACGCTGCGCGCTGGCTGCGATGACCCGCTGTATGGCAATGCTGATGCGCTGCGCTGTGCTAGATACTGTAGGTAGGTATATAAAAAACTGTAACAGGTCCAATTCTGTACATTCAAGATATTTTGATATAAAATTTTGGAGGGCTCTATACTGAAGAACTGTGTTTTTTTTTAATTTTTGTCTGTCTGTCTGTCTGTATTTAGGCCACGCATCACGCCAAAATGTGCGCCGAAACTATTGAATGAGTTCAAAACAAACTGGTCACAATTTGAGTTCATACTACGAGGAAGGACATAGGATACTTTTTATCCCGGAATTCAGTATGGTTCCCTTGGGAGAGGGGATGAAAGTCAAATTTTTTGGCCTTGCATCACGCCGAAACTACTGATTGAATTCAAATGAAACTTTGTATGCTTTGAGTTCATTGATACTAAGAGAAAGGAGATAAAGGTGAACAATGACAATAAGAGACCACCTTTAAGATAAACCACCCTAACCAACCAACCCGACATCATTTCATTTATATAGCAGCATCTAGGACAGGTCAGTTGGGAAAGTTAAAAAAACTCCGAGACTGTACACTCTCTATATGTAATGATTATAAATTTTTACGAATTTTTTGTAAATGTGTATGAAGGCAGGACATGCTAGACATTTTTGCAAGTTAGGTAAGCTACTTGAACTAAACTAAATAGCTATCTGCTCTATCTGGTTTCACATAAAGGTAATGTTAGAATATTGCATTCATTGCGGCGCCGGCGGTGCAACCCGCAGGAAGGAGTGGCTGATTGGCGGACTGGGCATGCTTCCTATAAATAAAATAAAAAATGAAATTTCAGACAACCATGGGTCGAGCTACGAGTTACAGATTTACACATAAAATAGAAAATAATATAACAACTAATAGGCACTGTGTACAGAAAATCAAAAAGCCAGAGGTTCAATCAATCAAGGAACTATGACCAGCATAAATAAAGAAGGCGACGAGCATAAATAGAATAACAAAAATAGAAATAAACTCACCTATATATCAACTAGACTAGCTAAAATTAATAAGTAATTTATAGGCCTTAGCATAAAATGTTATAACAAATTAACAAACTACATTAAATCAAACAGAAAAAAATTAAAAAAAAAATGTGCAAAACGCACTGCTCTCTAAAAAAGCATATTGTATTAAAGACTATCTGGATGACAAAAGGCCGAGCTCCCAAGCTCGACACATGAAATTAAACTAATTAAGCTGTATTTGTTGTCATAATTTTATTGAAATTTTCTTTGTTAACTCTTGTAGGTATATATATAAACGATTTTAAACTGAAACTTAACTCTTAAACTTGCTATTGGTGGTGTACCTCCCTCCATTATATAATCAGACAGCAGGAAAACTATACAATTGTTATTACTTACAAACTAAATAGATATTTTTTCATTTTCATTTCATTTTATTAGAGGGGCTTTATTTGAAAAGTTGTCTTCTCACTCAATAGTACTGTAGGTGCTGAAGTTGGACAAATATAAGTTTTTACATTTTAGGAAAAGAAGTTGATTTGTGTCTCTTCTCCCAGTAACTTCAAGCGTATTTGTGGTACATAATCACTTCTTTATTTCTTAGCTTCACAAATAGTAAAGTAAGTACCTACACTGTGTGTGTCCACCACTTATTCTCTTCAATACCATTGATACCATTGATACCATTATTCTCTTCAATACCATTGATACCATTGATACCTTTATTCTCTTCAATACCATTGATACCATTATTCTCTTCAATACCATTGATACCATTGATACCATTATTCTCTTCAATACCATTGATACCATTGATACCATTATTCTCTTCAATACCATTGATACCATTGATACCATTATTCTCTTCAATACCATTGATACCATTATTCTCTTCAATACCATTGATACCATTGATACCATTATTCTCTTCAATACCATTGATACCATTGATACCATTATTCTCTTCAATACCATTGATACCATTGATACCATTATTCTCTTCAATACCATTGATACCATTGATACCATTATTCTCTTCAATACCATTGATACCATTATTCTCTTCAATACCATTGATACCATTATTCTCTTCAATACCATTGATACCATTGATACCATTATTCTCTTCAATACCATTGATACCATTATTCTCTTCAATACCATTGATACCATTGATACCATTATTCTCTTCAATACCATTGATACCATTGATACCATTATTCTCTTCAATACCATTGATACCATTATTCTCTTCAATACCATTGATACCATTGATACCATTATTCTCTTCAATACCATTGATACCATTGATACCATTATTCTCTTCAATACCATTGATACCATTGATACCATTATTCTCTTCAATACCATTGATACCATTGATACCATTATTCTCTTCAATACCATTGATACCATTATTCTCTTCAATACCATTGATACCATTATTCTCTTCAATACCATTGATACCATTGATACCATTATTCTCTTCAATACCATTGATACCATTATTCTCTTCAATACCATTGATACCATTGATACCATTATTCTCTTCAATACCATTGATACCATTATTCTCTTCAATACCATTGATACCATTGATACCATTATTCTCTTCAATACCATTGATACCATTGATACCATTATTCTCTTCAATACCATTGATACCATTATTCTCTTCAATACCATTGATACCATTATTCTCTTCAATACCATTGATACCATTATTCTCTTCAATACCATTGATACCATTGATACCATTATTCTCTTCAATACCATTGATACCATTATTCTCTTCAATACCATTGATACCATTGATACCATTATTCTCTTCAATACCATTGATACCATTGATACCATTGATACCATTATTCTCTTCAATACCATTGATACCATTATTCTCTTCAATACCATTGATACCATTGATACCATTATTCTCTTCAATACCATTGATACCATTGATACCATTATTCTCTTCAATACCATTGATACCATTATTCTCTTCAATACCATTGATACCATTATTCTCTTCAATACCATTGATACCATTGATACCATTATTCTCTTCAATACCATTGATACCATTGATACCATTATTCTCTTCAATACCATTGATACCATTGATACCATTATTCTCTTCAATACCATTGATACCATTGATACCATTATTCTCTTCAATACCATTGATACCATTATTCTCTTCAATACCATTGATACCATTATTCTCTTCAATACCATTGATACCATTATTCTCTTCAATACCATTGATACCATTGATACCATTATTCTCTTCAATACCATTGATACCATTATTCTCTTCAATACCATTGATACCATTGATACCATTATTCTCTTCAATACCATTGATACCATTATTCTCTTCAATACCATTGATACCATTATTCTCTTCAATACCATTGATACCATTGATACCATTATTCTCTTCAATACCATTGATACCATTATTCTCTTCAATACCATTGATACCATTATTCTCTTCAATACCATTGATACCATTGATACCATTATTCTCTTCAATACCATTGATACCATTGATACCATTATTCTCTTCAATACCATTGATACCATTATTCTCTTCAATACCATTGATACCATTATTCTCTTCAATACCATTGATACCATTATTCTCTTCAATACCATTGATACCATTATTCTCTTCAATACCATTGATACCATTGATACCATTATTCTCTTCAATACCATTGATACCATTATTCTCTTCAATACCATTGATACCATTATTCTCTTCAATACCATTGATACCATTGATACCATTATTCTCTTCAATACCATTGATACCATTATTCTCTTCAATACCATTGATACCATTATTCTCTTCAATACCATTGATACCATTGATACCATTATTCTCTTCAATACCATTGATACCATTGATACCATTATTCTCTTCAATACCATTGATACCATTATTCTCTTCAATACCATTGATACCATTATTCTCTTCAATACCATTGATACCATTGATACCATTATTCTCTTCAATACCATTGATACCATTGATACCATTATTCTCTTCAATACCATTGATACCATTGATACCATTATTCTCTTCAATACCATTGATACCATTGATACCATTATTCTCTTCAATACCATTGATACCATTATTCTCTTCAATACCATTGATACCATTATTCTCTTCAATACCATTGATACCATTATTCTCTTCAATACCATTGATACCATTGATACCATTATTCTCTTCAATACCATTGATACCATTATTCTCTTCAATACCATTGATACCATTGATACCATTATTCTCTTCAATACCATTGATACCATTATTCTCTTCAATACCATTGATACCATTATTCTCTTCAATACCATTGATACCATTGATACCATTATTCTCTTCAATACCATTGATACCATTATTCTCTTCAATACCATTGATACCATTATTCTCTTCAATACCATTGATACCATTGATACCATTATTCTCTTCAATACCATTGATACCATTGATACCATTATTCTCTTCAATACCATTGATACCATTATTCTCTTCAATACCATTGATACCATTATTCTCTTCAATACCATTGATACCATTATTCTCTTCAATACCATTGATACCATTATTCTCTTCAATACCATTGATACCATTATTCTCTTCAATACCATTGATACCATTGATACCATTATTCTCTTCAATACCATTGATACCATTATTCTCTTCAATACCATTGATACCATTGATACCATTATTCTCTTCAATACCATTGATACCATTATTCTCTTCAATACCATTGATACCATTATTCTCTTCAATACCATTGATACCATTATTCTCTTCAATACCATTGATACCATTATTCTCTTCAATACCATTGATACCATTATTCTCTTCAATACCATTGATACCATTGATACCATTATTCTCTTCAATACCATTGATACCATTATTCTCTTCAATACCATTGATACCATTGATACCATTATTCTCTTCAATACCATTGATACCATTATTCTCTTCAATACCATTGATACCATTATTCTCTTCAATACCATTGATACCATTATTCTCTTCAATACCATTGATACCATTGATACCATTATTCTCTTCAATACCATTGATACCATTATTCTCTTCAATACCATTGATACCATTATTCTCTTCAATACCATTGATACCATTGATACCATTATTCTCTTCAATACCATTGATACCATTATTCTCTTCAATACCATTGATACCATTATTCTCTTCAATACCATTGATACCATTGATACCATTATTCTCTTCAATACCATTGATACCATTATTCTCTTCAATACCATTGATACCATTATTCTCTTCAATACCATTGATACCATTGATACCATTATTCTCTTCAATACCATTGATACCATTATTCTCTTCAATACCATTGATACCATTGATACCATTATTCTCTTCAATACCATTGATACCATTATTCTCTTCAATACCATTGATACCATTATTCTCTTCAATACCATTGATACCATTATTCTCTTCAATACCATTGATACCATTGATACCATTATTCTCTTCAATACCATTGATACCATTATTCTCTTCAATACCATTGATACCATTATTCTCTTCAATACCATTGATACCATTGATACCATTATTCTCTTCAATACCATTGATACCATTATTCTCTTCAATACCATTGATACCATTATTCTCTTCAATACCATTGATACCATTGATACCATTATTCTCTTCAATACCATTGATACCATTATTCTCTTCAATACCATTGATACCATTATTCTCTTCAATACCATTGATACCATTATTTTATTTATTATTTATACCATTTGTAAAAACTTTTAATCTCTTAATGATCGTCTTTATGATTATACTAAATTTTTGTTCGTGTTTAGCCGTAAGTTTTTCCTAAAATTAATAAATAATTGATAATGTGTAGAACCTGCAGCCCAGCGGTGTCAGTCAATAGTCAGTACGAGTAACTACAACGGAGTGGTTTTATTATCTTTGCCAGTAAGTAATATTTTCTAATCTGTGCCTTAGGTAACAATAACGTTCGTTTTTAGGGTTTCGAAGATCGGAGATCGGTTGCGAAACCCTTATGGTCTCGCTTTTTCTGTCCTTTTTCCATCTTTAATATCTCAGCAACTACAGCAGCTAATTGCTGCTGTAGTTGCTGCTTACGTGAAATTTAAAAAAATTATACAATTCGTGCGCCTGTACAGATTAAAATAAATAATAATAAATGAAAAAAAGATAAGGTAAAGTAAATTTTCAGTACAAATTGTGATGTTGAAATTTTAAATGAGACCTACAATGTCAAGTGGGGTGTCAAATGAAAGGTATCCGTTTGTACATCTGAAAACAGTTTTTGAAATTTCTGTAGGTTTCATACTTTTTGAAATATTTTGAACAAACTAGAAAATTTTACTATATATTACCCTCTATACCTACTCCGAAATTTGCAAACCGATCCATCTGAAATGTTTTAATTTTTGGTATTCATCAAATAGCAAAGACTCTAACCAGTACCTATAGGACACAATATGTCCTATAGGTACTGGTTAGAGTCTTTGCTATACTGGACAACCGTTCGAAACCCTCGGCGCGCTAGTCACACTCGCACTTGACGGATCTTGTTTCATCTTTGAACCGCTGTTGGCTAACCAAACTTCTATTTGCGGTAACCCTCCCAGGCTGAGTGGCGGGTAGGGAATCCTTCTGCGGGGCCATCGATGATCTATAACCCTCCCTGGCTGAGTGGCGGGTAGGGAATCCTTCTGCGGGGCCATTGATGATCTATAACCCTTCCTGGCTGAGTGGCGGGTAGGGAATCCTTCTGCGGGGCCATCGATGATCTATAAACAAAACTGCCTGCAATAATGCACTCAGGTCTGATTCAGATTCATTTATTAATTGCAAATATGTACATAGGGGAAGCTTAAGTTCCAATTATAGCTAGAGTTAGTACATACACCCTGTTGGGTAGCAATTTATTATTTTGTCACTGATTACGATTATTAGTATTTTTTCCTTTTGTCATTTACTTTTCTTTATAATAATTTAGTTAGTTTGAATTGTAAATACTACTTCTAATTTGTTTCTATTCTTTAACTGTTAATTTCTTTATTCAATAAACGTACCTAATTTATTATTCCATAGTTCTCCTATCAGTATGATAATATATTTAAACAATTCAGGTAATCAGTACAACAATGTCAGTTTATAAATTAATTTATATTATAATATTTTTTGCTGCATAATTTTTTGTTGCTTAATCTATGAGGTTAAGAAAAACGTCTGATCAAAGGACAGTTTTACAGGCCTGCCATGGCTATGTTGCATCGGTATTGTGCTATGGACTAACACTATGGGGAAATAGCACCTATGTAAATAAAGCCTTCATAGCACAGAAAAAGTGTGTAAGAGCAATTGTTGGTATAGCCAAGCTGAATAAATTTGTCTTTGCTCTACATAGATCAAAGACAAATTTATTCAGCTTGGCACAAACTTTATCAATGTGGGCTTTTAGTTGCAGTGTTCATCTAGAATGAAGCCTAAGAATATGGTTTGGTTTACTAGGGATATGTTATTGCATCCATATGATATACACAATTTTTGTTTTTATATGTCCACGTACCAAATTGTATTAGGTTTGTTTTAGTCAAATTTACGTTAAGATTATTATCGCTAAGCCATTTAATAACACGTGCTATTTCGCTATCTACGTCAAGAGTATGATCGCTTATGTCGGTATTTCGTGAAGTCGTAACTAGCAAAGAGATGTCATCAGCAAACAAGAAACAGGGACTTGTAGCTATGTCAGGGAGGTCATTAATATATAATAAAAACAATAGTGCTCCGGGGACACTACCCTCTGAATGTTTGTTTCTAACCTGGCTTTTTGTATTTTTAAACACGAATTTTATCTGGGTCACAGTTCCTGATTTAATAATAAAACGGCAAGTGCGAGTCAAGTCACACACGAAGGGTTCCGTACCGTAAAAATCAGGCAACTTTTTCAAAGAACATCAAATTTTCATTTGTTTGGAGACCCTTTTAAATTTTCTATTTTATTATATGTTTTGTATTTTTTGTTATTACAGTTGAAGTGTTACTTATTTATAGAAAGTTTAATGTGTCTACCTATTGTGGTTCAAGAGATACAGCCTTGACTAACCAAGAGCAAATATAGCCAAAAAGAAACACGTTTTTTGTATGTTGTTGTTTTTGCATTCGTTCTCGGATCGTCGAAGTGACAACTCCTTGAAGTCCCTCAACAGTTCTTGTGATACTTGCTTCATGGCAAAAATACACAATTACCACAAAAGTACTCATGTACTTTTGTGGTAATTGTGTATTTTTGCAAATAAATGTGATAGATGATTAAAAATCTATGCAAATAAAATGTCACATTTCCATTGAATTATAACATGTAATTCAATGGAAACGTATAAATAATATGATTAAATAATAATATGATATTTTACTGGAACGGTGATTTCTCTAACATACCCCCCGTTGTTAAAAATATATAAAAACATATCAAGTATCAAAACGTTCTGCCGTAGTATATGGTGATACCATGTAAAAAATAGTGGCGCCCTCATTTATTTTCTACTCCTTCTGGTCGGACTGTACCTATGCAAAACTGCAAAGAAAAAAAATCATAGGCCTGTTATTCATAAAATAATGAAACTTTGGTAGCGCGTGTAGATCTTAGTAAAATCTGTAGATACGGTACGTTCTCCTACCGCTTACTCAATAACTGGCCTTTGTTACAACTACACGCAAACACTCTCAAAATTCCATTTTCGATCTTTTGCATTAATTATAATGAATAAACACAGCATTGCTGTAGTTTTTTAGACAATAAATCACACGCAGCACGCAGCGCCGACGCGCTGCCCCGGTCCGACTATGACTGAGGTGGGTGGACCTAATTGCACCTAATTTGAGCCTTCCACTTTCGAGAAGCTAGTACCTCATCTCCCCTTTTTTACTTATATAGTTGGTGGCATTGGAGTAGAGGATCATTTTCCTCCATTTTCTCAATGCAGATAGGTACAGACGAAGTAGGCTCCGTTGTTCTCTGATAGCACTCACTTATAAATATAAAGACGGGCATGTTCGCCAACAAGCTAGTCCCACGGACTACTGTAGTTTTTGAGAGCTTTGTTTTTTTTACTTCGATTGATTTCTCCAATTGGCGTTTTGACGCCTGCTAAGTGGTCAGTAGGCGCCATGGTTAGCCAGGTTATGATGATAATGATTATGAAATGGTTTACCCCTTATTTTACCACTTCCAAGATTCATTTTTGAGACAAAACGTAGCCTGTGTCCGTCCCCGGGGTAACATCTATCTCCACCCGAGTTTCAATAAGATCCGTTCAGCCGTTTAGGAGTGAGAGCGTAACAGACAGACAGACAGAGTTACTTTCAGATTTATAATATTAGTATAGAATATTAAGAGCCTGTAGTATCCAAAAGCAAGGCAAAGGCCTCTATTTAATAAATAGTTGACTTAGGTTGTATTAAAAATTGTACCTACGTTGATTGTATTTTTTCACACATTGCGGTAGGTATCTAAATACCTACCTTTAGTACTAGTAGATACCTACGTAATCAAATTATTAATTAAATTAAAATTGAATTTAATGAACACTTTAAAGTTCTTTGACCAAATGGTGCAATGTGCACTTATGTATCAAGAACGAAATGCTTACTAAAGATATTGCTATTTACTATACAAAAACCTGAACGTGTAGTAAACAGGTCACGTCGAAAAAACTTATCTACTTTCTTGTTAAAAACAAAACTAAAAATAACTGAAAACAATTACTTACGCTCTACTTGTCTTACTAAAATCATACGACAACTGCCCCGAAACGCTGTCGTCAATGGCTTATATTCTTATAAAAAATCATGCATATTACAACAAAACCAAGGAAGATATTATTATTATAACTACGTCATTCAGCTTATTGAAACCTTTCACGTTATCAGCCTAGCAAGTCCACTGCTGAACACATGCCTCCCATAATGAGCGCCAAGGCGCCCTGTCTTTAGATTGCCGCATCCAGCTTCAGCCTGCCGTCTTTCGCAGATCGTCATAGCACCAGGCCACAAGCCGTCCTACATACACTACGTTTGCCGAGTCGCGGTCACAACTCTACTCTCTACTCAATAACACTTTTGCCCCAACGGTGGTCGATTCTATGGGATATATTGCCGGGCCACCGACTCTTTAGCTATGAAAGTCTGTGTCTCCCAATCTTCTCTTGAGATCTCTGTAAATGTTATGAAACAAAGAATTCGTCTTCTCTAACAATAACCCGATAACTTGTATCCAGACGTTATGTTATCATCAACTAGACACTGCCCGCGGCTGCACGCGCTGACACTGCCCGCGGCTGCACGCGCTGACACTGCCCGCGGCTGCACGCGCTGTTTCCATGGGAACATTTAAGATTATTGCTATCCTGAAACTGATTTATGGCATAAAAAGTAGTCTATGTTCTATTCCAGGCCTAGAGAACACCCTGTTCTATTCCAGGCCTAGAGAACACCCTGTTCTATTCCAGGCCTAGAACACCCTGTTAAATTCTTAAACACTTCGTTTGCCAGAAGTAGGAAACGCTAAGGTTACTACTTCTACATATATTTTTTACATCATTTATCAAGGATTTGTTCAATTATTTGAACATGCCACCCTACTCCTACCTACTTATGGGTTCATAATTCCTGCTTCAGTATAGTTACACCTGCGACAATTGTAGGACCGACACAAAACACCTTCCCATATCTTTCCCATGTGCTCTAACACTAGCACTGCATCAGTCTAACATTTCTTGTGATTTATATACTAAGAAATGACAAACAAACACACACCATCTTCAATTGTTTTGTTGGTGTTTCGTTGTTCTGGTCACCTCAGAGGGTAATTAAATATTATTATAGGTATAATACACAGTATTTTCAGTATTATATACATTTACTGAGAATCTGTACTATTTTTGAATGTAGGTATATATGCACCGGCTAATTTTTTTCCCAGGATTGATCCTCCGATATTCACAAGTTATTTTTATGTTCTGATGTACCTTTTGTTGTGTTTTACCTTTGTATTGTGTGTTGCAGAATAATAATGTTTATCTATCTATCTATCTACCTGAATGCAGAATATACAAACTTTATTTATATTAGTGTGAAGTGTGATAATTTTCATTTACTAGGTTATAGGGTACGGTCAGTGGCATAGAAGTTGGAGAGAGGGTAGATAACTCGGCTGCCTTTACTTGTCGGAAATTAACTGCAACATTGTGTGTGATGTTTTGTGGTGTCTATCAAAAAGTATACAAAAAGCTTCACTTTTTGCTTAAATCATTCATCAAATCATCACTATTCCGGGTCAGCCTTCTCTCTCTCTCTCTCACCATAATTCAACTTAAACACCTACTAGTTATGCCAAAATAAATAGGAGCTAAACTTAACTTTATTTATAAAAATATAACATCTTTATTGACAAAGAAAATTACAATTCAAAAATAAAAACAAATTAGAACTAGTATTTACAATTGAAACAATTAAGCTAATTGCAGACTGTTGCAAACAATCTACAGGTAGCTCAACTGATCCAAAAATATTGTAATTAAAATAAACATAATATGTAAAATGTAAGACCTAAACGAAATAAACGATTTACTTAATTAATTAATTTTTATTTATTTGTCTAACTAAAGTGACAGCATAAAGTGTCAGCCAGCGCGCAGTCAGCGAGCTCGCCGCAACCTCGCCACTCGTTGGTTTACACCTTGCTGACTGCAAGCAAGTGGAGGGCCACTAGCCTGATGGCCACTTGCCACCTCGACAGCAAGCCATTTTAGAATTTGAATTTGAGTGAGCTTGCTGCTAGCTGTCGCTGGCGTGGACTGCGTGGGATTGACACAGTTTGAGGCGGAGATGTGCGGGCGCTGTGCGTGAACCGTGCTGAAGCGATGCGGCCTATGTATGCGACGACCTTTATTTTACAAACAGTCCGTGAAGGTGTGTCCTGATTAAGAAGAAGACGTCAATACTGATTAGTCCAGAGATCAACATCTCAGCGATTTCAAAACAAGTTTGTTTTGGTTCCGCATAAGTATTCATACTTACATTATCTATTAAAAATATAAAACAATCACCTTAATAACTTTAAGCACCTACCTAAATATTTCTGAGTTATTTGGCAGTCATTCATAATATCTACCTACTTTTGATACTTAAGTACTAAACTTGCACGGGATCTACTCAGAAATACCTAGGGTGTTGTTGTTCTTGCTACTTGGGTTCTGTTCCCGAGACAGCCTGCGCTACGCCGCCGCCGTCTGGCTGTCTGTCTGTCTGTCTGATCACTATCGCCGTAATAGTAAAGCTAGTTCACATTTCACATAATAATAATTTCATAGAATTAATGGCATTCCCAAGACCATGCGCTCCATTTTGTGAAAAGAATAGGCATAGGATTTCGCATTCATCGAAGCGGGACAGAGTATACGTTTTTGGAACGGCGTAAAAGCAAAAATCTAGTTTTTGATTATTTACAAGAAAACTACACAAATTATGAAGAAACTGGTTCAAGGAACCAAAAAATTTGTCAAAACATAAATATGTTTTGTATATTATATATATGTATAATATATATGTATATTATATATTATATAACTATAAATCAAACACACGCACTATAAATCAAAACATAACTTATTTCAATAGGGTTCCGTGGTATGCGCGAAACAGTGCACTTTCATGATTTTTTAATCGTATTTTTGATCGCAATTGTGTTTTTTTTTACATTCAAGTACCCAAAGAAAGGAACTTGAATTTTTTGTATTACGAGTTTTTTTACCACGGAGCCCGCACGGAGCCCGCACGGAGCCCGCACGGAGCCCGCACGGAGCCCGTGAGTACTGAGACCTAGGCCTAGTTTGACAACAAAAACAAAAACACAAACTTCACTGAGCGTGTGCACACAATTGCACACGCTCAGCGAAACCAATTTATTTATTTATTTACCATTTATAACATCAAGGTCATTAAACAAGGCAAGTCACAAATTGTACAATTTGAAAAGACAAAATACTTAAATAAATCATTTTAAAAATCTAGATAAAATACACATGTCAATTAATTAGATCATAAAGTTCAATGTCATGTTTTCATATTATGTAAAGAAAGGGATTGCAATAAATTAGTACTCATTTTTCCATCGTGTAGGTAAGTTTACCTTCTTTCCTCATAATATTTTATTGGTCCCAGGACTGTGGTAAAGCGTCTCATTTTGCGCTACGCACAAATGACTCTCGTCAGGCCCCTGTATAGGGATCGTTCAGCATCCATATTTTATCCGACAATTGAAATGAAAGCTACACTTCGTAGTGCGTGCTATGGCGGCGCGGCGCTATGCCCGCGTACCATACAAAACATCATAACGCGCTATCGCTTTTGGACAACAAACTAATAATTGCCTCTTTGCTTTCAGTGTTCTATTATTCCTCTAGTCCTCCCACTATCTTCCCAATATAATTATTTTGCCGTAAATCTACTCTACACCCTGTATGGTAAACACGTGCAAAACTTGCACAAAAACACACCCTCTATAAAACCTACTTACAACTATCTTGTTATTATATTATCATGGTGGATAACAACCACGCCCCCTGCACGCGTCAGCCACCAGCCGCTGACGCGCTTGTTATCTCTCTCACCACTCCGTTATCAGCTGTTATTTGACCCGGCTTATGAAATAATACTACTTCTTCTTATTATCATGGAAAAAAGTATATTTATAGACATAAATAAAATTATAAATAAGTGCGTGGTGGTCTTAGTCTAAGAATAGCCCCAACGAGGCTTAGATATTCTGAAGTCACTAACAAACACCTGTGAATTCGTCTTCGCCTGATTCTTCTAGCTAGGCCAAGCTCTAGCTTGACTGGGTTCTAGCTCGTGGCCGTGGCTTTGCTTAATATTTTCTAGATCGAATGGAGGGAATTCCAGAGATTACGTATCAAACTGTAGACGATTAGGGTAGGTACTTATTGAAAAAAGGATAACTTTCCAAACTTTCCAACTAAATTAAATTGAGAAAAGAAAACTAAATTAACGTATCTTTTCAATTAACTAAATTGAAAAGAACTAGCATAAACTTCGATGAAACTACATCGATGAGCATAAATCAACATATTCGCCTTTATAATTTACCCAAAGGATTAATATTGTCCTTGCGACAGGCTGGTTCATTATCTGTCACAGCGCACTCGCGACGGTGTTCCACGACACACGTGCTCCGTACCCGCAGTTGTCCACGTGCTACCTTTATACCTTACCTTCATAACTGAGTAGGTACTAACTACAACGTTAATCAATCACCTGTTAATCACCTACTCGCTTAAATAGCATTTACTCACATATTACCCTTAATAGATTCCGTATGAAAGACGATGACCGCGCACAACACATCGATGCAAATACATAGATATAAATAAAATATAGTTATAAATCGCCACTTCAAAACACGGCTTCAGATGCGACCAAGTGTCAGACCCGTTACCTCTTTTACGTTTTTGTTCGTTAAAGCTAGTGAAAATTGGTTTTGTGTTAGCAAAATTAAAAAGTCAAAGATAAAATGACTACAAGTCTGCACTAGTTCTAGTTGACTTTCCACACCATTTCACTGCTGAAATGGTGTGGAAAGTCATCTAGAAATTTAAACTACCAAAAGGACGGAATAACATTTCATCGGTAAGTAAAAAAAAATACGATTTTACCAATCAGAGAAGAGGTCAGCTTGTAATGGTTGGTGATACGTAACGGCTGTCACTTGTTTAATTTCCTCATTGCTGTTATTGCACTCGTTGTCCCTTTTCGGCGAACGCACGTTTTACGCTAGTGTTGTGAATTTCACTATTTTCTAGTCGATATCGATATAAATGTTGGATGACTTAGATATTTGGGACTCTTGGAATTTTTGTATGGAAAGCACTAAAATAAATGAGTTGTAATATAGGTTTAATCTTATTCAAGGATACTAAAAGAAATGCTGATTATAAATTACTAACTATGTGGATTGATATTCATATGGATCAGTTGAGCTACCTGTAGATTGTTTGCAACAGTCTGCACTTAGCTTAATTGTTTCAATTGTAAATACTAGTTCTAATTTGTTTTTATTATTGAATTGTAATTTTCTTTGTCAATAAATATTATTTAACTATGTGGCGCGGCGGACGAAGGTCTGCCTGTGACGCAGGAGGTTGCGGGTTCAATTCCCACCTCGGGACAAATGTCTGTACGATCTGTTCAGGGTGTCCTGGTAGTTTTCTATGTATAACAAAATGAAAATATCTATCCATGTAGTGTATTGTATTATGTATATCAGTTATCTAGTAACCATAACACAAGCACTGCTTAGCTTCGGGCTTGGTAATGCTGTGTGAATTGGAAAAAATTATATTGATTTAAAAACAGAATGCAAATGCCCAGTGGAAGGGACTACCAGTGGGGGTTATGGTGACAAATACAACATAATAAATAGAAATAAATAAATGTTTTATAAGGTGGTTATTTTAAAGAGTTTTTTTATATTTTAGTTTATCTTGTTTAAGGTTACCTACTTGCGCCGAAAGGAAAAAGAAATGGATAGACGCAACCAGACGCGACGGATGGTTTCCTACCAATAACAGTATAATTTCCTCAAGACATTTCACCGAAGATAGTTTTCACATAATCAAAAGTCGCCGTCGCGTCGTGAACTCTGCTGTGCCACCATGTATGTATGTATGTATACTTACCGATTTTGTTTTGTTTGCAAATAATACTATTAATGTATTTTTTTGGTCAAAACAGTTATTTAATAATTGTATTATAATTTCAGGCACCCAATAACTAAACAAGAGGATGATGAAAATTTCGTCAATATAACGAAAACTCGACTCGCGTCAACTTCGCTCATCGTGTACGGCTTTTTTTTTATCATAACAGGTTTTTTTTTGCTAGATCTCCGTAGGTACTTAACTTATAAATAGATACAATTACTACAATAATCTAAAATACAATTTGTTTCTATCACGAGTTGTGCCATTTCCATAACTTTCGGCAGGTTTTGATGAAATATATCCACACTATTTTCGGATAGGATATGGAGTAAAAAGATAGCGAGTGACATGGGGCCCCCATGGGGGCAAACTTTAGTAGGTTGGTCCTACAGTTGGGCACCTCCAGCTTAGCGGGGCGGCGACGTGCGTCCAAGTAGTCGTTGGGCGCGCGCACCCGCGGCGCCGCCAGCACCGACGCGGACGGCTGGTGCAGCTCCCCGCGGAGCACGCGCACCGTGTACTTCACCAGCGCCACGTCTCTCCGCACCGACAGCCTGCAGTAGCCTACCATACCTGACACGAACAGACTCAAGTACATCAATAGGTAGTACGGATAAGCTCCGTACTCTTTTAAATAAACAAAGCGCAAAAGCTTTTATAACGTTGACATTTTTAAAATTCACACTCTGTCTAAGAATGAATCCCAGGTTTCTAAATGATTTGGCGCACACAGTTATAATGTGGCGTCGGAACCTCATTTCAGGTACCATCTCGAGGCCCAGGTCTCGGACACACGTCGTTCTAAGCATATTTACACCCTCAACCTCGTATTGGTACTGCTGCTGCAGGGGCGCAGGGGGCAGGGGCGCAGGGGGCAGGAATTGGTATGTTTGCTCAATTAAATAATTTTTGAGTAAGTATTCATTTAATAAATATAGGCTATTAATTGCTACTACTTTTCGGTATAGTATGTCTCTTGCAACCAAACACGCATCTAATTTGTTGTTTTGTGATTTCAGATTTTTAAATCTCCGTTTACAAGACACTGAGATGCTGTCGACATCCGAAAATACACTTTGTGACACGCCAGTGTAAAGAGAAAAACAATCTCTTTCTCCAATAGCTGGAACACTTTCCGCAGATACCCCGGTGAAAAAACGTCTATGTAGAAGAATAATTGAATTAAACAACTTTGTGAAGACAAAGACTAAAAGTTAAGAAAAGTCCGCGACTGTACAGAAGATTAAAAAGAAAAGTAGTCTCATTTAAGTCAATATTGGCAGAGTTAGAAAAAAAATCTTTTCTAAGTGTACACTTATTGTATGTATGTAAATAAAGAATTTTTGATTTGATTTGACTTGACTATTGCAAACAATGTACAGGTAGCTCAACATAGGTAATAATATAAATAGTACACAATAATGATATAAGTTTACTTATGTTGAGCTCAACATAAGTAAACTTATATCATTATTGTACATTATACTTACATCATTTTTTTTTTTTTTTATTGTACTTATATCATTGTTGTGTTGTATTGTTATGTCATTATTTACCTATGTTAGCTAACATAGGTAAACTTATATCATTATTGTGTTCTATTTAAAAAAAAAACCTACCTATAGCATCCTACCTATAATATATACGTTGCGGGTTCGATTCCCGCCTTGGGACAAATGTTTGTACGATCTGCAAATATTTGTTCCGGGTGTTCTGGGTATTTTCTATATATAATAAAAAATATCTATCTATGTTATGTATTGTATTATGTTTATCAGTCATCTAGTACCCATAACACAAGCTCAGCTTAGCTTGGGGCTAGATGATGCTGCGTGGATTGTCCAGCATTATTATTATTATAACATGATTAAATAAATGATAGGGAATACTTATAATTGATTAAAAGGGTGTAAACTTTTTATCGTTTTCTATTGGTTTTTCAATACGAAATTTACAAACTTAACGTTTTAATCTACAGAATTAAGGCCGCATTGTAAAGCATTTAAGTATTATTTTTTTGTGCTTTTTTTGTTAACAACATAGTATCGAAATTAATTATTGACAAAATTTATTTTGTTTTTCAATTTTCCCAACCCTAGTTATTAGTGCGACAATGATTTATAGCCGATCACAACGCCTTTGTTCTAGTCCCCGCAACCCGCGCCGTGTCGCCAATTTTGGTGCGCTAGGATCCGAACAAAAGTCCCATAATGCGGAATCTATTGGGGGTAATCCGTGCATTAACTTAAAAAGACTAGTTAGTACTGGCTAAGTACCTAGTCCTCACTCCAACCAAAATCGCCCTAGGATCTTCACAGACTTCATGAAGTGACCCTAAGTCTCTAGTTCTATTAGAATTACATTTATTTATATATTATATAATGGACAGACACACAAAATTATAAATCGTGCTTAGAACTGAAACTCGCAGACTTAGAAACGGAATACTCCTTAGAAATAATATCAGCTCGTAGGCAGTTAATAAATAAGACGATCGCTTAATCTGAAAATATTTGCCGCGGCGTGTGGCAAATAATAGCATCAGAAACAGGTCATAATAACAAATGCAGTGCTCTGGACGCACTGGTCAGTCGAGCTCCTGGCAGCTGCGACTGCGAGCGTTCCACTTCTACCGCTGGCGCTGGTCAATTCAATCTATTTTATGTAAACTCAAACAGAAGCTCCAATACTTCGCCGTGCACAGTCAAGCCTATGCTCTACCTACGTATGTTTGTACACAAACGCGAACCGTTCAGCTTAAGAGAGGTCATAAAAATTTATGAATAATATAAAACGCAAAAACTCAAAGGACATTAATGACATGACTCCACGGACTATGTTACGAGTAAATGTCCAACATTTTGACATTTTATGTACTTAAACTTTTCAACAAGTGTCTTCAAACCGGTGTATTCCCAAACAAAGGAAAGGGTGAAATGACGGATTGCAAAAAACTTCCGGCCCATATAATATCTCACTCCAATAATAGCTAAACTATTCGCGAAACTTATGAGCAGCAGATCATTGTCTTATTGTCAATGAATTTAGCTTACTTAACCCGCAACAGTACGCCCATCAGCCGGGAAGATCTACGCTAGATGCGACACGTGAGGTAGTGCATTAAAGTGGTGAGTAAGGTAGACCTGGGACAACACACGGCGGCGATCTATTGTGACCTACCACGCCCATTAGAACTAGTCCATCACAAACTCCTCATCGCCAAACTTGAGCACTACGGAGTAAATGGCCCCTTTCTAAGAATGATTACCTGCTTTCTGTCGAACCGAGAGCAAATAACATATTATTATGTACATGACATAAAATCGGATAGCCGTTCCCCAGGGATGAATTATGGGAAACAACCTATTTTTGATCCTAATTAACAATCTAACGGTAGCCTCCATACACAAGCGGAATATGTCAAGCGGACGATGAATGTTTAATTATATCTGCTAATCCCATAGCCTTCTTATTAACGCAAAGGTCAATGCAAGGTTGTAAACGAAAAAATAGCTAGATGGTTCTCCGCGAATGGAATTGCACTAAACATAGAAAAAACAAATATTGTCCACTTCTATTTAGGTACAGACAACAACAAAAGCCAACTTGATGTAGTTTGCAATGGACTTAAGGTTCCCATCGTCGACTCTGTTAAGTAGGTACCTAGGTTTCACTCTAGATCAAAAACTAACTTGGGAACCCCATATAGACATTACTTGTAAACTATCTTCTGCGTGCTTTACACTGTCCCGCCTAAATGTAAGCCTCGATCTGGAAAATAAGCAAATGGCGCATCACGAGTACTTTCATTCTGTATTGAGGCGGTGTAGAGTTTTTTGGAGAAGCGGCTGAACATTTGTGCAGGTGTATTTTAATTTTGATTTTAATTTAATTTTAATGTTTATTTTAATTTTAATTCTTATGTGAAGTTATGGATTTTATTATCTCAATTAAATGAATACAATACAAAAAAAAATATAAACGTTCTCAGATCGTTTCGTCTACAGAAACGTGCGATCAGAATCCTGTGCGGCGTGGAGTGGGACCGTCCCGCTCGGGAACTCTTTAAAGAGACTAAAATACTGACGTTGCCAGGTGAGTTTATTCTGCAAGCGGACAAATTCGTCAGAACTCACCTTAAGGAGTTCCCGACGTGGTCTGAAACCCACAACTACCCCACTAGACTTTGTCATCGACTAAAGCTACCAAAAATAAGATTAGCGAAAGCAAAATACAAAATTAACTATAAAGGAGTGAATATCTACAATAAACTGCCGGACTCTTTAAGTAGTGCCGCGTCGACTGAAATATTCATGAACAAACTGAAGAGAATCCTAGTGGACAGGGCAAACTACCTCTACAGTTTAGAAGAGTTCTTTTTTGACAAATTAGTTGACTCTGATGTCATAGATCCACACTTATAATATTTAAATACTCTTGGTAAGATTGCCAAAAAACTATTATGTACCTACTACTCAGTTTTAACTTTAGATTGTACTTAGCTAAGTTATTTTGATTTATGTGTGTGTTTGACATGCAAGAACATTTTCTTATTAATAAATAACTGAACTGAACTGAACTGAACTGAATGGTCACTGCTGGCGCCCTTGATGCCGTCTGTTGATTGCATTTAAAACCTGGGTGCATTAGTCGCTTGATTACACAAAAATGGGTCGACGACATCATCAGACATTATCTGTAAATACCTATTACATTATTCAGTAGGTAGGTGCTCAACACATAGTAACAAAACTCTAGGCAGGTAAGTGTCACTTATTATTTTTACAAAAACTACGGAAATCCATTAGGCGACAATTCAGGAGAAGTACCTACAATATTGCAGAATGATGAGTTATTGCCATGGCACCGAGTTTCACGTGGATTCGAGACTCGTTTTGGTACCTACGTAGGTAATTGTTGTGACACATATATTAGGTACGAAGGAACTATTTTGTTGGGTCAGATAATTGTTACTTACTTGCTTGTGACCTTTGAGAGACATTCTAGTAATCAGGTAAACCAATTTCAAACGAAATACTAAAAGAATTCAACTTTTGTGTAGCCAGTATTTTGATGCACCCCCCTGGACTGAAAGCGCTAGATTGTTAAACGCCGTAGGTCTACCGAAACTTTAACTAAGTAATATTTATTTTGAAATACCAATGTATACTCATTCTAAGTGGACTTGTTTGTTCTTTTTGAGTATCTATAAAATAAAGATCTATAAACCCAAATACTACAAAGCCTCTGCCTGAATTCATTCATAAATTAGTTTCAAAGTATTTTATCAAAAACAAGAATTTATCCATTGAAAAGTTGTATTATTTCATCTTATCTCATTGACACGCCACTATGCCGACAAACTGCCTGATATCAGTCAAGACGAGATTGTGTTTGCTCTGAGGCAGCTTAAAAATGGAAAAGCCCCCGGTGAGGACAGAATGTGAGGACGGAATCATTTCAGAGCTTTTGCAAGCAGGAGGCCATGTTGTACAGGAGCTACAGAACCTATTCAACACCGTCCTGCACAATTGGAGAACTCTAAGGAGTGGAGCGGGAGTTCGGTGGTGCTTTTTTTTAAGAAGGCTGATAAAACCTCTTTAAAATTACTGACTTATCTTACTCCTGAGCTACGTCTATAAGCTGTTCTCACGAGTGGTCACGCATCGTCTCTCCAGGAGACTCGTCGAGTTCCAGCCACCGGAACAGGCAAAGTTTTGCGGAGGATATGGCACCATAGACCACATTCACACAATGAGGCAGATAATAAAATAGTCCGAAGAAAATAATCAGCCCCTATAAAAATAATAATAATAACAATATTTATTTCCAAAAAAGGTTGTTGGTTTATAGAGTCGCTACTTAAATATCTAATTAGGTTCTTTAATGTTTAAGATAAAATGACCAGGAAGTACATAATACTCTGACCGAATACCTAGTGCTGACGATGCATCGTCTCCTCGCTCTAGCTAAGTAAAAAACTTGTGATAAGACGCGAGGGCTGACTCTACCTCGGCAGACCCAGAGAGTGCGGGCTTAGTGTATTATTGGGTTGGTATACATCGAAAAAAATTCATCAAACAGAAAAAGGAAGCAGTAAACGTAACTAAAGATGAAAAAAATAAGTGAAACAAGAAAAAAAAATGGACAAGCCTTTTACAAAAACAATTGCGTATATATAGTGAAGTATGTGTAAGAAAATGTGCGTACTAAAAGTAGGATATTACATAAACGTAAATAAGTAAAGAGATTTATTATAAGCGCAAAATTTAAAATTAAAAGCTTGGGGGGGATACCTAAGCTAAACTAATGTAAAATGTTAGCATATTTTAAATTTGTAAATAGTCAAGGTTCCGTTAGAACAAATTAAGCTCCTTTTTCAATTCAGAATAACCAGTGTTCTGTAGAATAACTGTTTTGTTTATCCTGTTATATAAAAATGCTCCTAGAGAAGAGGAGTGTTTTTGTGCAAAACTTGTATTACAATCTATGTATTTTTCGATATATGTTAGCTCTTCGTGTTTTGCAAAAGAGAGTAAAATGGGTAGTAGTTGTAGCATTGTCGCGTAGTCTAAGAATTTTTTGTTGTAAGAGTATGAAGAGTTTTCTAACAGTAAGAACCTGCCATTCCGTTTAGAGCTGAGACGAAGGGTGTCTATATGGGTAAGAGTTTGCTACCTTTAAGACCGCTCTTTGCGCTCTCTCAAGAGGGAGCATAATATGCGTTTTTGAGGACCCACTCCAAGCCATCACACAGTACATAAGTAAAGTTTTCCAACGAGCAAAATAAGTTGTTTTTTGGTAGCTGCATGTCTAATATTTTTCAACACGGCAGTAAGTCGACGTATCCTTGAGGTAAGTAGGTTTATATGAGGCACATACGTCAATTGCGAGTCAATTGTTACTCCTAGGTATTTGATGGTGTCACATCGTTCTAATTTTATACAGTTATAGTCCTTATCAGGTTTGAGTAGAGGCGTCGCATCGTATGGGATCTAAGGGCGTGGTTCGAGTCGAGTTAGAGGCATCGGGCAAACCACTTTTCGCCAGAGACCTATGTCTGGCTTTTGTAGACTATAGAAGGCTTTTAAAATCAATCTTGAGAAAGAGGTCAAGAGGAGGGTCCAGTTAGGCTGGGCAGAGTTTGAGAAGCTACACCGAGTCTTCGCGTCATCCATGGTACCTACATTTGATTCAACTTAGTCAGCTCCTGATGAAAAAACTAAGACTAGTTTATTTTATGTAAAACATACAGCATTTTATCATAACTTTCTATTTATTTATTATCTATTTTACAATTTTAAGGACCTGTTCGCTGTTGAAGATGATGATGGTTAACATCCACTCCCTGCCTACTCAAAATAGCTACACCAGGGGTGCTCAAACGGTCGATCGCGATCGACCGGTCGATCGCGAAAGCTTTTCGAGTCGATCGCCAGCAATATACTCATTATAGGTACCTACATAGTACCTACCTACTCATACCTAAAATAATAGGTAACATTGAACGGTGCGCGGCGACGATCGACGATCACTGAGACAACGCCACCTATTAGCAGAGACAAGAGTTATTTTGTGCCGTTTAATGTAAACAAACGTAAAATCACTTACTATTACTTTACCACGAGCGATTTTGAGTATAATTGGGTTCAGGAGAGAGTTCACATTAGGAAGTCTGTTTTTCTGTTTGAACTTTGACAATCAATCCACCTGCGCACTGCACTATTTTTGTCTCTTTCTATTTTTTCAATTATGATTTAGGTAGGTATCTATTTCGTTCAATTACCTTGCGTACCTATGTAGATGAAGTTTGCGTTTAGAACGGAGTGTTTTTATTCTCTTTGTTTGCGTTGTTTTCAGTATTTTTGATACAAAATGAGTGCGTCGAAGAAAAGTAAAACGTATCATTTTAATAATGATTGGGAGGAAGACTTCTTTTTTACCATGGTAAAAGATAAGTGTGTGTGCCTCGTTTGTTGAAGTTCAGTGGCGTTGCCGAAGCGCAGGAACTTAGAAAGACATTTTAAAACGTTACATAAAAGCTATGAAATTGATTTCCCGCAAAAGAGTGAATTGAGAAGACGAAAATTACAAGATCTGAAAAGTAGTTTGAAAGCAGAGCAATCGATGTTCAAAAGACCAGCCAAGCAATCAGCAGCTGCCACAATCGCGTCTTTTAAAATTTCTTACATATTGGCAAAGCACAAGAAACCCTTCGAGGATGGAGTGATGGTGAAAGAAGCATTTGTTGAAGCTGCTGAAGTATTGTTTGATGACTTTAAAAATAAAACAGAGATACTGACCGCTATCAAAGAGGTCCAGTTATCACGTCCAACTGTAACTAGACGTGTGGATATCATAAGCAGGGATTTGGATACTGAAAAATGATATCGCGAATTCTAAATACTTTTCCTTGCAGTTTGACGAGTCCACTGATGTGACAGATACTGCTCAGTTGTGTGTTTTCATTCGGCTTGTGTTTTCTGATATGTCGGCTAAAGAAGAATTGTTAAACATGCTTGCCCTGAAAGAAAGTACTCGTGGAGAAGATATTTACAAAGCTTTTATGAGTTATGTAAATGAAACTGAACTGCCGATTTACAAACTCTTGTGCATCACAACAGATGGAGCACTATCCATGACTGGCAATAAAAATTGGATTGTTGCGTTGTGTCGAGCTAATGATGACTTTCCATCGTTTTTCGCATTTCATTGCATCATACATCAGCAAGTGCTATGTTCCAAAATACTGAATATAAAGGACGTCATGAGCATTGCTTCAAAGATAGTGAATTCCGTACGTGCCCGAAGCTTACAACGTCGTCTCTTCAAAGCGCAATTGGAAGCTAGCGAGGCTGCTGATTACTTCTATACACGGACGTGAGGTGGCTGAGTCGCGGAAAGTTTTTAGAAAGGTTTTTCGAATTGCTACCTGAAATAATTACCTTTCTAGACGAAAGAGGTGACGACACCGAGAAACTGAAGAACGAAAAATGGCTCTGTGATTTAGCCTTCTTAACAGGTGTGACAAGTCATTTAAATGTCATAAACATAGAGCTGCAAGGTAAAAATAAAAATATTACCGACATGATTAGCGCAATAAGCGGGTTTAAAAACAAATTGAAACTTTTAATTAGTCAATTTGAAAGAAATGACTTAAAAAAAAATCCTGCATTGTAAGCAAGGGCAAGCACTCACACAAGTTTTGATATTTATGTGACAGAGCTAAGAAACATTCTTGGTGAGTTTGAGAGACGTTTCTCTGACTTTAACAAACTAAAAAATATCGTCACTTTCATGAGTTATCCGTTTTCTTGTGAAGACGTCGAAACATCTGCTACTGAAATATCAAACACTTTTAACATGGAAATAACATCTATTGAGAATGAGGTATTGCAGATAATTTCTGACATACATCTCAAATCCAGAGCAACTGATGCCAATTTCTGGTCCTTGATATCTGATGAAAAATACCCATGTTTGAAACAAGAAGGTCTTCAGTTCACAGGATTGTTTGCATCGACTTATTTGTGCGAGGCCGCATTTTCAGAAATGAAAATCATCAAAACGAAATATCGTAATCGACTCACTGACGCACACCTGACATCATGCTTGCGGTTGGGGCTCAGTAACTACGTTGTCGCGAAGGCGAAGAAATATTCTCAGTACCTACCTATGTAAGTAGTAGGTAGGTTGAAAAGGATTTTAGCTGACTGGCGAAATAACCGGTCGCAACGAGGAGGCGGGCGCGCGCGCCCGCTGTGCTTTGCCGACGGACGGCGGAGTATTCATTCTGTGACAAGACAACAAGCAAGAGACACATCGGTGAGTCACTTTGAGTTACAGTGCATGCAATTGAGATCTTTTGCCACCGATATTAGAACCAGTTTCAGATTATTGTTGTAGTGTGTATACCAATGCGTTGGTCTGTCTGCGGACAGGTAGAACAGAGAATAAAGCGAGGCTCGGGATGGCTATAGGGGAGGTTGGAGGCCATAAGGGGATGCGTCCCCGTAATAGTAAGAATCAGTAACCAGAGCACAGGTGGAACAGCCATCATAGCTCCATGAACCAGAGCACAGGTGGAACAGCCATCATAGCTCCATGAACCAGAGCACAGATGGAACAGCCATCATAGCTCCATGAACCAGAGCACAGGTGGAACAGCCATCATAGCTCGATGAAACACAGTCCGATGGAACAACCATCAAAGCTCGATGAATTAGTCATCACATCACATCCAGATGGAACAACTAAGTCTCATGTCAGATGAATTAGCCAACATTGCAACGCGACCTTATTTCAGCATTTTTTTCTTACATATTAATGTTTATCACATACATATAATATTCGTCATAATCCATAATAGTAATTGAGGCATTTGGCGACATGGTGGAGATGCTGGGATCTTCGAACAAATATTCGAACCTTACGGCCTAAAAATATAATCCATACATTATATTATAAAATGTGATGTGGGTAGTTTCACTAATGGTGCTCGCACCGCACGGTCTGCCGGAGAAACTCAGTAAAAATTCTATAATTAGATCGTAAAATATTTTACGACTTCGTGTTTTTCATTTTTGCGAAGTAGACAAAAAATTTCAACTATTTAAATACCGGGTACTAATTGTTAGTAGGCCATTATTCTGTATGACTGTTGTTTTTTGCACTAAAGGAATTGTGTAGATTTTACACTTTACCTACGCGTAAAAGTTGTTGGTTATTTATTTACCCGACTACGCAAGAAAGATTTTATACATGACCTGTTCATAGTACAATACAATCCCAACAGAAATTCGTTAACCAACCTATCGCAGTTAAAACCAATCAAAATAGACAAAGGGATTTGGCACAATGGGCGGTCTTGTTTGTTCCAAGCAACCTTCGCGCAAAATAAATAATTTAGGTACCTATAAAATAATCAATCTACCCATGCAATGTATGCACTAGAGCAGCCGTCGGTATCAGGGGTATTCTTAAACATTGACACTGGTTAATTCTAAACTAGGTACCTAACTTGTTACAAATAAAATTTGTAATACGCTTACCAAACAAGTACATAGAGGTAGGTACATACTTACTCATACAAGACATAGATAAGGACGTTTCATTTTTGCAGATTCAGATAATATGAAGTAAAAACTATTGAATTTATTGGGCTTGAAAGTAAATTTCCTTGATGTGCCTACCCGTAGAATGAAAGGGGCCTTAGTCCACTGCTTGACATAGTTCTGAAAAGGGTTGCTGTCGGTTCATTTGTTATTAATTACCTTCAAAATCAACCTAGTAATGTGGGGCTTTAGTAGAAACCTACGTATAATGTACCTACTAAATACCTTGGTACGTAGATACCGAATCAAACTTTAATTTTAGCAACCTAGAAATACATTTACAACTAATAAAAATAAAGTACTAATGCAAGAAAGAGAAGCCTTGGGAAAAACAACGCGTGAGACGCTGGGAATAACTTGAAATTGCTACCTACTTAAGAAAAAGTGTAGGTAGGCAGGTACTTAACACAAAGTACAAGTAAGTTGCTAAACAAATACATATTTTTTATAGATTTTGGATATAATCAAGATCTTGCTCTTATGGTCAATATGAACTGTGCTTAAAATAAACAAAATGGATGTCGTCCTGACCCGCTTGAACTTATTGTACGAATCAGTCCAATCGTGCATAAACTCTGCCCAGTGTGCCCTCAAACATATATCTGATGCTGAAGCTAGCTATAGAGAACTAGAGTTGACCGGAGCTAAACTAAAGGGTGCTACTCAGAGGTTTGTAGAAGAAATCCACATCTACTGCAAATTAGTTACAGAACCCAACACCGATAAGATCACCGAGTACACGTCCATACAAATTAAGGCCGAAGAATTAGTATCAGAAATAGATATTTGTATCAAACACAATGACCGAAAACGTAGTGCAGCTACGACAAATGGCGAAAACCTCAATATTTGTAGTAAATTGCCACGAATGGAATTGAGCAAATTTGATGGTAACATTCTCAAGTGGTACCAGTTTTGGGACCAATTCTCATCAAATGTTGACGGTAGAAATATCAATGAGGTAGATAAGCTGTTGTACCTCCAATCTGTTCTTGAAGGCGACGCAAAACAAGTCATTGAAGGACTAGACACAACTAACACAAATTATAGCATAGCTGTCCAAACTCTCAAGGAAAGGTTCGGTAAGCCTGCGGCGATTATTGACGCGCATTATGTGGCGCTTAACCGGATAAAACCAGTTACTACAAAGTTAGTCAAAGACTGCAGGCATATACTCAATGAAATAGAGAGACACCTACGCGTATTGAGCTCCCTTGGCGAAGATGTGAATCACAATCATCTCCGAGTGATGATAATGGAAAAATTCCCAGAAGATCTTATTTATGAAGTAAGAATGAAGATGACAGGCGAAGAAGAGAAAATAGATGCTATAAGAAAATATCTAGAACAGATAGAAAGATTAGCGAATCGACAATTTGTGAAGGGAAAGACATGACGGAAAACGTTTCTACAGGGTTATTACACGTAAAATCAGAAGAAAACAAAGACAATAAGCACCACAAAATTAAAATTTTTAGAAAAGACAGACACAAGTATGATAATAGACACTTCGGTAAAACACAATTAAAGAAAAGACAAAATGAGGAGTCAGGAAGTTCTGAGGAGCCACCTAAAAAGAAATTTGCGAGAAAATGTATATTCTGTAGTCAAGATCATTATAATGATGAATGTACAAAATACAAAACTATTCAGGATAGGAAAGCTCACCTAGGAAACCGTTGCTTTAATTGCTTTCAAAGGGGTCATAGGGCAAGTACCTGTAGATCTGTTCGCAAATGTCATCATTGCGGTAAAAATGGCTCGCATAACCGTGCCTTCTGTCCTAAAATGTTTAAACAAACGGCTGTGAAGTCATCTGAAACGGATAGTTTGCATGTTAGGACGGAAGTAAATACCACGCTATTACAAACTTGTCTAGTCATGTTAAGCCGCCCCGAGGTAGATGCGCGGCAAGAACAGTGCAGGGTATTGCTCGATTGCGGTAGTCAGCGCTCGTACATTGCTGAGTCTACTGCCAAGAGATTAAAATTACCTGTTACCGATCGGATGAACCTCTCAATATTCACCTTTGGGTCGAAGTTGCCACATCAAATTGAGAGTCCCGTGGTCAATTTTAGAATAGTGACGCGCACAGGTGCGTCTCGCATTATATATGCAAATGTAGTACCGCATATTACGCACGCTATACACACCCCTAAGTTCAACGACTCAATCAGCTTAAGTAATGATGTGAGATTGAAAGGTCTTACTATGGCGGATGATGGATCAGGCGGTGATGAGGTTGATATCTTGATAGGTAATGACTATTATCATTCGTTCATGTTAAATGAAAAGATTTCGATTACTAAGGATCTTTTCTTAGTAAATTCTAAGTTTGGTTGGATATGGTCGGGAAAAATAAGCAAAATTATTGACAGTCGTGATCAATTAACTGTACTCACATACTTTCAATCAGATGGTATATTAGAAAGTACATTTAATGAACCTGATCTTCCTTTAAAGATAGATGATGTAAAGAAATTGTGGGATCTCGAATCGATAGGTATAATAGATTCACCCAAATCTACACGCGATGAAGAGGCAGTAAAACAATTTAATGACACCGTTCAATATCAGGACAGTAGATACCACGTTCAATGGCCATGGACAGAATCGCAACCTAACCTGCCTAACAACTTGGGTTTAGCTTGGGGTCGTCTAAATAGTTTAGTGAAACGGTTAGATGACGCTGACATGAAGGCATATGATGATGTCATGAAAGAACAGTTACAGAACGGGATTATAGAAATAGTATCAGATCCGGCTAGCTCACAATCGCACACGGTTCATTACCTGCCTCACCACTGCGTCCATAGTCGCGATAAGTCTAAAAATTATCGTATCGTTTATGACGCGTCCGCTAAAACCGGAGAAAATCGAAGCCTAAACGAATGCTTATACCGCGGACCGTTGATGTTAGAGGACCTAACTGGATTGCTGATTAAGTTTAGAGAACGTCCTATAGCTATAGTAGCAGACGTAGAAAAGGCCTTTTTACAATTAGGTCTCCAAGAAGTTGATAGAGATGTGACTAGGTTTCTTTGGCTCAAGGACATAAAAGGCAAAGCGTGTTCAGACAACGTATTGCACATGAGGTTCTGTCGAGTTCCTTTTGGCGTCATATCAAGCCCATTTTTACTAAACGCGACAATCCGGTTTCACTTGTCAAGGTCAAACAGCATCCTCATGAAACAATTAGCCGATGATATTTATGTAGACAATATAGTAACCGGCGCGGAAACAGTCCCAGAAGCTCTTAATCTATATCATTCCTCAAAGAAATCATTTGACAGCTTGTCCATGAATTTACGAGAATGGAATTCAAATTCGAAGGAGCTAGTATCTGCGATTCCACAAAAATATCGAGTCCGTGATCATGAAGGGCCAGTAAAATTACTAGGTTTGTTATGGGATATAAAAAACGATAACCTATTGTTGAAATCGAATTTCACCGACCGAAAATTAGGCACCGTTCACACCAAAAGGGACGTTCTCAGAATTATGGCCTCAGTGTACGATCCTTGTGGTTTCGCAGTACCAATTTTACTCCCAGCAAAACTATTCTTTCAAAAGTTATGGAAAGAGAAGGTTAAGTGGGATGTTCGCTTGAATAACGAACTAGTTAGTGAATGGCAGCAAATAGCATTGAAGTTTAGCTTTCTGAAGGACATTAGTGTTGATCGCTATTATGCACAAAACCTAAACAGCAAAGAATCTGAAGAAATAGAGTATGAAATGCATTGCTTTACAGACTCGTCAAAGGATGCATATGCCGCGGTGGTATATTTGCGTGGTTCTTTACAAACTAATAATATTGTCAATTTTGTTATTGGCAAGTCTAGATTAGTGCCGATAAAGGACCAAACGAACTTACAGATTCCAAGACTGGAGTTGCTAGGAGTACTAATTGGGTGTAGACTGATAAAATACGTCATGAAATTTTTGCGCCTTAAATTAAAATCGCAATTTTTGTGGACTGATAGCCAAATAGTGTTGAGCTGGTGTAACTCTGAAAAATTGCTACCGCCATTTGTGTCGCGAAGAATTAGTGAAATAAAGCAAAATAAGTCCCTACAAATTAGATACGTACCAACTAAACTTAACCCATCCGATGTAGGTACCAGGGCAGACAGAGTAGATTCGTACGGTAGATGGCTCAAAGGACCTGAATTTCTCAGAAAAGATTCTGAACAGTGGCCAACGGTCGCCGAACGTAGTGAAGTTCAGACTCTTTCTTTGGTTGAGGAGGGTCTTGCGAATACTTTTACCGAACCTACAAATGAAGTCAATTTAGAATTAAATAGTGCTAAACCAAAGACTAACAAACTTCTTAAAAACCCGGATCAATACGAACCCAAGATAATCGTAGAAATTCAAAAGGAATTTTTCCCCAAAGAAAGTGAAGGGCAAACGACTGATTTGACGAGATCACTGCATTTGTACAAGGACCAGGAGGGAATCATTAGGTGTAGAGGAAGATTTAAGCATACCGACTTGACAGATAACCAAAAAGAACCTATTCTTTTGCATAAGAATGCAGAATTTACTCAGAAAGTAATAACCAATCTACACAAGAAAAACTATCACGTCGGAGTGTCACACACATTAGCTCTTTTACGACAGAAGTATTGGGTTCCACATGGAAGATCGACCGTACAAAAGGTTATCAGAAGGTGTCCACAGTGTGTCAAATATGGCGGAGGACCATTCAAACTACCAGCAATGCCAGATTTGCCAGCAGAACGAGTAAAACTCAGTCTACCTTATAGCTTCACTGGCCTTGATTATTTTGGGCCTCTATTGGTAAATGAAGGTGCTCAAGAGAAACGCTGGGTTTGCCTATTCACGTGCCTCACTATTAGAGCCATACACATGGAGGTAGTGAAAGACTTATCCGCTGAAGAATGTTTGCTCGCCATAAGGAGATTTATAGCAGTGAAAGGTTTACCGCAGTTGATTGTGTCGGATAACGCCACACAATTTAAGCTTACAGCTGATGTTCTAACTTCAGATTATTGTATTGAAAACAATTTACGCTGGAAGTTCATACCAGAATTAGCACCATGGTTTGGGGGCTTTTATGAACGCCTGATAGGAATTGTAAAACACAGTATGAAGAGGACATTGGACAAACACTTGGTAAATCATAATCAGTTGTGTAAAGCAATTAAAGAGCTTGAAGCCATTGTAAATACAAGGCCTTTAACCACAGTAGGTGCTGAGCTGGAGCACGTTTTAACTCCTCAAGACTTTCTGCGTGTAGGCGGATCAGTAACAACCCAAATCTCTGGACGGGAATTCCTTGAACCAGCTACAGAAACAAAATCAAATTTAATTGACGGGTGGAAGAGAGGTCAAGTTATTCTCGCTGAATTCGCTAAGATGTTCACCAATCAATATTTAACAAGTTTGAGAGAGAGAAGTGACAAGCATAGACAATCAAGAGTGGTGGTTAATAGAACACCAAAACTAGAAGAGATAGTTCAGATAAAATCAGAGGGAAATAGGGCGCACTGGAAGGTTGGAAAAATAGCAGAATTAGTTAAAGGGTCAGATGGGCAGATAAGAGTAGCAAGAGTAAAGACATTGAAAGGAGACACATTCACTCGTTCAATAGGACACTTATTCCCACTTGAACTCGAAGAGCAAAGTACAGTTCCGAATGTTGACCAAGTTCCCACGATCAGAGCTGAAGGTTCCGAGGATCAACAAATTAAGCCAGTACATCAAGTTGCGGCGCAACCAGAGTCAGAAGCTGATACAGTTGAAATCAGTAAGAGACCAACCAGGGCTTCAGCTGTTAAAGCCAGAGAAAAGGTCAAAGAGTGGACCACGCACTTATTAATTAGACTGTTTCACCAGTAAATTCAGTTAATGTTCAGTCAGGGTCAGATTTAGTGATTTAGATATTTATGATTGTTTAATAAATACAAATGATATTGAATATCTTTCTTTCCTAATCTTCCTTAAAAGGGGGGAATGTCGCGAAGGCGAAGAAATATTCTCAGTACCTACCTATGTAAGTAGTAGGTAGGTTGAAAAGGATTTTAGCTGACTGGCGAAATAACCGGTCGCAACGAGGAGGCGGGCGCGCGCGCCCGCTGTGCTTTGCCGACGGACGGCGGAGTATTCATTCTGTGACAAGACAACAAGCAAGAGACACATCGGTGAGTCACTTTGAGTTACAGTGCATGCAATTGAGATCTTTTGCCACCGATATAGAACCAGTTTCAGATTATTGTTGTAGTGTGTATACCAATGCGTTGGTCTGTCTGCGGACAGGTAGAACAGAGAATAAAGCGAGGCTCGGGATGGCTATAGGGGAGGTTGGAGGCCATAAGGGGATGCGTCCCCGTAATAGTAAGAATCAGTAACCAGAGCACAGGTGGAACAGCCATCATAGCTCCATGAACCAGAGCACAGGTGGAACAGCCATCATAGCTCCATGAACCAGAGCACAGATGGAACAGCCATCATAGCTCCATGAACCAGAGCACAGGTGGAACAGCCATCATAGCTCGATGAAACACAGTCCGATGGAACAACCATCAAAGCTCGATGAATTAGTCATCACATCACATCCAGATGGAACAACTAAGTCTCATGTCAGATGAATTAGCCAACATTGCAACGCGACCTTATTTCAGCATTTTTTTCTTACATATTAATGTTTATCACATACATATAATATTCGTCATAATCCATAATAGTAATTGAGGCATTTGGCGACATACGTACCATCCTATGAAAAGTACGCGGATAATATGCAGTGCCATGCATCATCATCAAGACAGAATTTGTAGTACGTAAGTTACGTTAAGATTCTTTCATTTTGTACATGTTCAATTTTAAATTGCAGTAAAACGATATGTCAAAAAAAATTTGTTCCTACCTACATAGTAGCTTAGTCGATCTCTTGCTTTCAAAATATTTTTTGGTAGATCGCCGACACTATAAGTCTGAGCACCCCTGAGCTACACCATTCTCAAATAAAACACGAACTCACAGCTGAAGTCCGAATAGCCATTTGTGTAAGCTAGCCTTATTTGTATGGTGGACACTACTATAATAATTTGTCGATTCCCGCTGGTCTATAAAAAGATGATTCCCACACTCTCTTTAAAGACTAAAAATATCTCTCCCTTTGCGTTACCAAACAAAACAAAGTCCGAAGGTGGTAACAAATAGCAGCATGGTTGTTTACTTACAATCCTAGCATGCTCATGCTATAAAGGCAAGCCAAGCGGACATGCGTTCAGAGCTATCTCGACTTTGGAAGTGCGCACACGCACGGCACAAGGAATTCAAAATACCAATTATAATTGTTTAATCAGTCGTCGACGAGTGGTCTAACAGCGAAGATGTCTCAGGATGAAGTGTCTATTCATATAATGCGGAAGGTGGTGGTTGATGGATTTTTGCTGGCTGGAAGTGAGTCCTTTAGATTTAAAAATATAGGTATTGTTGTGATAGAACTCTTGAAATCACATAATAGAACAATTATTGGTATTACCAGACTAGTAAAGTAATAGTATTACTTAACTGATCGGGATATTTAAAAGTGAATAGATGACTATGAGATTTTTAAATTTTATTTTTGTTTGCGACATCTGATCGCATAATAATGAAAAACTGTAAAAGCATCAAATAATAGTTAAATCTCAGTTTACCTACGTGCTATTACAGTGCTTCCGAATCGACCAAGTAACTCAGGAACAGTTTTCCACATGAAATAAAAAGTAGCGGCTACTTACAGTGTTGAACGTTAGACAGTGTTGGCTGCGCGCCTCACATGCAGGCTGCATATGAGTAGCCAGTGGCCGCTACGTGCGACTAATCACTAGGAAATCAATTACAAAAGCCTTGTGAGAATAACCACGTGTTTTTTACAGTATGTACCTACCTACTATAAATAAGTAAGTAGGTACTTACTATACTATACATTATATAGAGGTAGGTGCTGATTGCAGCTATTTTCTAGGAAACCCTTTTATCTATTTCCTCATCCGGCGTGAGTCAATTCTAGCAAAGCATTTAGCAAAAAATCTTTAGGAAGTTACAGATAATGTTATTTGAATAAAACTTACAGTAATTATTCCAGTAAATTACTTAACCTACCTATACATAATAGTTTGTGGACGGAGGAAGGGGATGCGTTCTGCATTCTGCGAATCATTCAAACATACGTTTTCGGGTTTTTATTTTAAAACCCCTAATTGTTTAGCTGCTTCTTCTGGACAACCTATACCGCACCCTACACTTTAACCAAGACGGTACTACTTACGTAGGACTAAACTGATAATACTTATTCTTTCCAGTGCCCTAACATTACACAAGCTCTGTTTAATCTGGGGCTAGACGATGCTGTGTGGATTGTCCAGCAATATTAATATACATATATTTCTATGCTTGCTGTAAACTATTCTGCAACCTGAACTTTACCTTCCAGTGATCCTCTGCCTGGTGGCCATAGACCTGCTTTGGGAGCCCTTCCAGCGAGGGTTCTTCTGCGGAGACGAGAGCCTCATGTTCCCTTACAAGGATGACACAGTCACCGTGCCCATGCTGAGGGCCGTCGGTGCAGTGCTGCCGGCTATAGCTGTAAGTGATCTTGATGTCCATTAATATAGTCAGATGTCCAAGTTATAGTCATTCTAAGGTTGAATTATGGTTTCACCACTTCCAAAGCGTATAAGGTGCGTATGTAAGCGGCGAGATGGAGGTAAAGAGGTGCCGCTCGTCACACGACAATAATAATAATAATAATGAGTGTGTGTGTGTGTAGTGACTTGTATGTAAGGCATACATATAATGTGCAATAAAATTTGTTTAAATATGCGTCCCGGTAGGTACATGGTGGTAGGTCTGCGGCAGCAGCTGCAGCGCGTTGGTGTCTCGTGCTCGCCTTTTGGACAACTTTTTCTACTCTTAATATAATACTTATCTAAACGGAAATAATTCAGCCTGAAAAATAAATAGGTACCAGAAAACCTTGCAGCTGCAGGAAAGTCCTTTAAAATGTACAAGCTGCTACCGTTTTTCTGAGATGATTATGACTTTTCACATTGATTTAATACGCTCAATCAAAGACGTTTATTTACGGACCACGTTACAAGTAAGGTACTCGTACATCACACAATAGCTGAATGATACAATAAAAACTACAAGCCTTTTTTCCGCTATCTGAGCACGCTTTAAAATTGCTATAATTTTAACAATTCATTGACATTTTATTATGCCATGGTTCGTTTATTCTGGTAAATAAGAATACAATACTGATTCCAGTTTGAATCGAACAATTTTGTTTGAATAAATGACAATGTAGAAAGCCAGCGTAGATAATGTTCACTAAATCGATCCTGTACATTCGCACAGAATGTGTGAGCCAGACGGACGGAGACGGAGAGGCACGTGCGTGCGGGATCCTATAAAAGTGACGTTTTTCGTTCGGACGTACGAGGCCTAGCTAAAACAAAACGGATCGAGGAACCAGGGGAGGCCTTTGCCCAACAGTGGGTCACACGACACACGGCTCACTGCTATTGAAACTGTAATAGAAATGGAATGAGTTTGATTCTGTGCATAATATTATACAGCTAGTTATCGCCGCCGTGTTCAACACGCAAGCATTCTTTTCTTTCGTCAAGGTGTTTATATACACCTTCTGTGGTACGGTTGAGAAAAGTACAACAAGATTTCTTCCGATTGCTTGTTATGAACGATATACACGGGCACTCCGCTCTAGGACAAATCGTTATTCGTTTGTTTTAAATCTTTTACTCATATGTGGATCTGCAAAGTGGATCAGAGTGAAAATTTACAATAGTCAAAAACGAAACAGTCGAGCTACCTGCAGATTGTTTGGTAGGCCGAAACAATCTGCAGGTAGCTCAACTGTTTCGTTTTTGACTTTTGTAAATTTAATTCATTTGCAACCTCAGTGCGTTTGGTTTAAATAGGCTTAGATAGAAGACTAGCGTTAGATCCAGCATCTAAGTCTAGTCTTCCATCAGAGCCATAATACTGGAGAACTTCTAACCATCCCACCCTGAGCAACAAACCTTATTTTGTTACATTATGAATGTAAGCGGGTTTACTACGAACCTAGTTTGTATTGGAAGAACTATTTTTAACCGACTTCAAAAAGGTTCTCATTTCGTCTGTATGTTTTTTTTATTTTTATTTTATGTATGTATGTTACTTGATATCTCCGCCTCTGGGTAATCGATTTTACTGATTCTTTCACTATTGTATAGAGAATGATCCCGAGGTGGTCCCATAAATATTTTATTCCCAAGGGATTAGTATTTATCCCGTTAAACTTAAAAACCAATTCAATAAATACAAAAAATACAAATAATATTTTTGGAGAATCACGGATAGTTACAACAGTTTTGGTGCTATCTTTTTTTTTATTTTTTTTATTTATTAAACATTATTTACATACATATTCTACAGTTAACATAAACCGTTAATCGGTTTGTCCGTAAGCCTCAGTCTCTATGGTAACTGCGCCTGGTATGGTATCTGCACCAATTGTTAATAGATTTTGATGATTCTTTCGTTGTTGTATCAAAATTAATTTTGAAGTGGTATCCTATAAATTTAATTCTCGAGGAATTGGAGGAAGGAGGATTGGAAAACTATTTCCGCCGTAAAACGTTGGTTTGTATAAATTCTTCAGATTATGATAATTTCATTATCACCTAATTAATGGTTTCCATGGCAACGGGCGTCAATAGCTTCATCCATGTGTTATCAAACTAAATTAAACTTGAATTATACAATTATATTATTATAAATATATTATATATTTATTATTAATTGACTAGATGTCACCAGTGTAAACTAAATTTTTTGCACGTGAACATAGACCTTGGGTCAGGAAAAGTAAGGGGGGGGTGATTTCGTTCGTTCAAGACATAGATGAATATTATCTATAAACCGGAATTTTAAGCCTGTTTATCGATTTTAAAACACGCCAAATTATGTTACGTTCGGGTTCGGTTACATAATTTTTATCAATCGCAAAAAAAAAACATGTAGGTACCTACCCAATTTAGTTATTTTTAATTCCGCTCCAACGGAACGGAAAATGTATATAAGTAAAATTTATTTGTTTATCACAAGCGTTCATAATGCATGAGGTCGATAAAATTACTTACCTCAAAATAGAGTGTTGAGTTGAGTTCAACCATCTGGCATGACCTCGAGATAGCTCCGGCGCGGGTAGTTAACTTGTCGTCAGTCAGCCATGTCCTGTCTATGACTCATTCCCTGAGACATTCCTTCCGATAAATGACCAAACCAGCAGACAAGTGAGATACTAGCACAGCTGTCTTCAAGTATTTCGGCTCCATTCAGTTTCACACCGGTGCGCGGTGGACGCGTGTGGTTTCGAGCATCGGTACAAAAGCAGTAGGCCACGATGGTATTAGTCGCATGATACTTATCCCGATCCTCGACCTTGTTGCCCCTCAGCTTGCTCACATCATTAAGTTCTCTGTTGTTTCCCGTCGGACTAGAAGAAGGCATTCATTATCCCTATTCCCAAAAAGGAGTTTATTTCCGATTTGAAGGACTATCGTCCGATCTCCATTTTACCTTTCCTATCAAAAATCATAGAGAAGGTTGTCCACCGTCAGCTCTCTTCATTGTACATAAGTAGGATGTGAGATGATAGCCTAGCTAGTCCAGCCATTTTAGCCAAAATTAGGGTCAACTCGAAATTGAACTCGAAGTGGAAATGAAGGAGTTTCCAGCTGGTTAGCTCGGAAATGCTAGCTAATATGTATATAAACAAACAAATAATGCTAAGCAGAGCTTGTGTTGTGGGTACTAGATGACTGATAAACTTAATACAATACATTACATAGATAGATATTTTTTTATTATGCATAGAAAATACCCAGAACATACGGAACAAATATTTGCAGATTGTACAAACATTTGTCCCAAGGCGGGAATTGATCCCGTAACCTCCTTCGCCCACCGCGCCACATCGTCGTCAATATGCTCTTCTTTGCCTTGGTCAGAAGTGGTTTGGAATATGGCAGTCCAATATGGTCCCCAAATTACAAAGTACATATCAATGCAATTGAACGAGTGCAAAGAAAGTGCTTAAAATTATTAATTTATCGTCAACAACCTGGGCGCTCTACTTTGAGCTATGAAGATAGGTTATGCAGATTTAATGTTCAGTCCTTGGAGACGCGTCGATTATACTTTGATTTAGTTTACCTGTACAAAATCATGCATTCTATTATTGATTCTCCCGAATTGTTGTCGCATATTTCTTTGAATACTAAATTTAGCGCCCGTAGAGCAAATCATTCTAATTTATTTTCATTACTTACTTATAAAAATAACATTTCTTTTTACAACCCACTATCGAGAATGTGTCGCCAGTATAATGAGCTATTAAAGTCGCATATAGTGTTGGACATATTTTGTCCTAGTTTTGGTTTTGTTAAAACTGCTAAGGACATCCTCCATTCGAACTGCAGGGGAAATGATGCTTGTGAGAGCAACATAGCCACTGTATCCTGAAGTCACCATTAAATACATAGGTATTGCTGTTTTGTGTTATTTTACATATCTGGTCTTATTTTTATTGATTGTTTTATTTTTGTATCACCGTTTTCAAACCAATCTAAACTTTTGTTTACATTTCTACTCAATATACCTAATTATTTGTTGAGTGCACATAGTGTTACGTGTCAAGCCAGTTCATATTTTCTCAGATTTTTGTGTTCTATTATTGTTATTGCTTGTTATGTGTTTTGTGTACCAAATAAATAAATAAATAAAAAAAAAAAAAAAAAAAATATGACTGGACTAAGCCGAATATTCAGCCACAGCGGAGAAAAACTTTAAGTAAAATAGCAAAAAGTTACCTACCCCGCACATCTGTGCCTAGCGTAGGTGTAATGCAAAATAAATAAAATAAACAACACCAGTTTGTAGAATGCTAATAAACCCACACTTTGGCTCTGATAAGCTGCTATCGAATTAAATCCGCACGTGCTCACTCCTAGGTAAAGGTGGAAAACAAGCAGAAATAACATAGGTTTATCTAGAGCTTATTCGAATAATCCCCTGCTGATTCAGAAAGGAGACGCGCAGGGAATTTTCGGACAAGAGTTCCAGAAATCCCCTGATCCACTTATTTACACCGTAAGTAGAGGTAGATGTTCCGTGTTATAATCAAGACATGCGTATTGTTTTACAGAACAAGAAAATTATAAGATAATCTAAATAATATAAATCATAATAATAATAATGATCTAATCATACTAATATTATAGAGGTACAATCGAAAGCAGCTCGGTCTGTCTGTCTGTTACCTTTTCACGCGTAAACGGCTGAATGGATGAATGCATTTGGACAGGGAGGTAAATGGTACCCGGGGACGGACATAGGCTACTTGAAATTAATAAGCGCGTATTGATAATGTGAATGCGGCAATGTTATGACACAATCATAACATTGTGGTGCCGAAGAAGCACCAAGAAACCCGAGGAACCAAATTTAACACCCCCTCTTTTTTTGTCCGGGATATAATACCTATATTGAAGAAATGTTTAGTACATTTGGTCACAGTTCTAAAAGCATGTTTCCTTTCAGATAATAATCTGCGAGTACGCGCAGCTTCGCAACGAGAAGAACGACCAGCGCGTGTTGGGAGTGCGCATCCCCGCCTTCCTGCGCGGGATCTACTGCGTCAGCATGACCTTCGCCATCGGAGCCTGCTTCTCCGAGCTGGCCACCGAGATCGCCAAGAACACTATTGGAAGGCCTAGGCCGCACTTCTTTGACGTGAGTAACCATTATCACCTTTGTCAAACCTTTATTACAGGAATACCCATCGGTGGCCATTCAATGCAACTACGTCGCTCGTGGGTGGCACCTTGACATGCTGTGAGGAAACAAAGAGTTCCAGACAACCTCATTTATGGATACGCGCGAAAAACATATATAGGTACCCCTCGCCTCGCGGGTGAGACATCTGCGTCGTCGTAGTCAGGTACGTCTTAGTGCAGTCAATCAACACTAGGTACCTACCTAATTACCTATTTATAGGGAAAAAGCGGTCACAAATGTCTAGCAGAAGAAAGTCATTTCTCGGAACCGAAGATCTAACTTTACATCGCAAGCAGAAGTTCTGCTTTGTCAATAGTGATCATTGTTTTGTCATGTCATTATTTGCTGGTATTTTGGTAATTTGTGAGATGTATAGCTTTGGTTAGGTACTAGATTATAATATATCTCAATCTTGGTACTACATGGTTAGTTACCTTCTTCTCTATACAGGTGAAGAGGGGTAGATCCGTCAGAGGGCAACCGATGGTTAAAATCGATGTACTAAGTTTGAAGGTTTGTTTTGTAAAACTGTTTGAAAAGCGAGAGTTAACCCGTTTTGTAAAGTTTTTTGATGTTAATCATCTTGCGGGATTACCCCTCTGTCGGTCTTGCCACGTCTCCTGCCTTAGCAAATACCTACTCGGTACAAATGTACCGAGTTAGTATTTATACATATTTATATTGTTGGAAGTATTGCCATAATATCTACCTATAAGTCCTTAGATTACTTATCAAACCTTCGATTTATTGATAAGTATTACGTGATTGTGCAAACTCTATTATTTCCTATACATTAACTACCTACTAGTAAGAGTCAAGTAATAATTTCCGACTATAATATAATAACGATACTGATGAGTGTTGTTTTGAGTTTTGGTACCTAGGTGTATATTAATTTTAGTTTTCCTGGTAGGTATATCGTCGCAGTTATTCTGCACATTCTGAAATACTTACATCAAAACTCAAAAGAACACAAATTATAGTAAATATCACGTCAAAGTAGATACATAAGTAGATAAAATAAATATCCATACTAATATTATTATATATTCGAAAGTAACTCTGTCTGCCTGTCTGTTACCTCTTCAAGCCCATAGATGACTGAACGGATCTTAATGAAATTTGGCAGGGGCATAAATGGTATCCCGAGGACGGACATAGGCTACTTGAAAAGCGCGTGCGAAGCCGCGGGCAGCCGCTAGGATCAATAAACAATGATGATGGATTATCTACTTCACTATCATCAGCTAGGATTACTTACTCCTCACCACTTAGATAACAGAAGCACACTGCCGTAGTGCGGAATGATACTAATTGTATTAATTGGCCCAGCAGGTCAGTTGTAGAGATAAGAAGTAAACTAACTTATCTGTACAATCATTAAGATTCATCTCGCGCTAGCGCTTCCTGTTGCAAGCATTGTTGTCGCCTTGTTCCCGAGGTAATACATGTAGGCGTTGGTACTTACCTAGTTATTTTACGTTTTCTTAGTAAGTAGGTATTATGTGTATTAGTTTGTGTAAATAGTTTGAATTTATGTTTGTAAAACTCCGCCATCCTTTATTTTCTCACCATTGTTTTGGTTGCCTGGAAGAAACCGCTTTTAGCGATGAGGCCGCCAGTTCCCTTGCTGTTCTCTATAATATGTTTTAATTAGTAGGTACTATCTGTTTTATAAGGTGATGAATAAAGTATTTTCTATGTATCTATCCATCTATCTAGTCACTTGCCTCAGAACTGGATATCAATCTAGGCTGGTGGACACTTCTAGTGCCTTATCTATATGTTATCATCCTGTTCGTGCGCAGGTCTCTCTTCCTTTAGCACCTATATAAGGTGTGTTATTTTTCTGTAAGCATATAGGATATTATGATATCGTTACAACTTACTAAATACTAGGTCAATTGACTTATCTTCACGCTTATTTTGTAAGCCTCATAGTTCTGAATCTGCTTCAACGATGTGACTCCACACTGTTGATGTAGAGCCACAGTACCGAACATATCTTGACTTTGCTCATTTTCCTTATTTTTAATGTCCGGCTATAAGCTCAATTCATAATTTTACTTGTATAGAAAGAGGTAAGTTTTCAGTAGGTAGGTAGAGCTACACTTTTCCTGAGTGCTACCTTTACCAATGTACCACGAGAGTGAAGCCGCTAGCTGAATGATTTAAAATAACCAGAATGTTGACAACGTTGGTGTTCTTCCAATACTAACTAACCCCAAGTTAACCCGCTTACATTCATAATTAATTCTTCAAAGTACGACAGTTCTTATAGTACATTACCAGAATGCTACAAGCGCGTGTGTCTTCCAGCTGTGCAAGCCGTCCGTGAACTGCAGCCTACCTGCGTGGCAGGGCCGGTACATCCAGCCTGAAGACTACATCTGCACCGGGCCCCGGAGCGACCTGTTCACCAACATGAGGAAGTCTTTCGTCAGCGGGCATTCCTCTTGGGCGGCCTATACGATGATCTTCATGGCTGTAAGTACTATAAGCAGTGGAGTTGATGCGGATGGCACAAAAACTAAACTTAACTATATAATGACCTTTATTAACAAAGAAAATTCTATATAAATAAGTTTTTAAATTAAAACAAATTGAAGCAAATTTGAAGCTGAGCTAACTGCAGCCAGTTGCAACCAATCTAAAGATAGCTCAACTGATCCATGTCAATGCCAATCGGAATGTTCCCAAAACGCGCGCTAAACTCATTTTACTTCACTAAAAAATTCGTTTTCTATTTTATTTTTATCGCTAAGAAAGGGACGGCAACCTTTTTAGTGCTGGTAAATTTATGTGGCTTAGTTTTTGGGTCAAATGGACATTAATCAAATTATTGGTGCACTATCGCGATTTGCGTCTCCGCAGAAACAAAGAAACACTTGATCAATGAAACGAATTGAATTCAATGACAAAGCAAAGTCATTTAAAAGAATTAAGAAATGGGACCGAGAGCGAAGCGAAAGTATGTATATAACTCATAGCTGTCAGATTGGTGAACTAATTTGGTATTTAGTTTGACCTGGTGGATGTTCCTGCCTATTCCCTCTGTAATACAACCTCTGTCCCTTTGGGCTAAGTTACAGAAATTAACTTAATTCGCAGCCATCTTTATTTTCTCCTCCTAATTATAATTAAGTTTAAGATCATTTTATCGATGACATTATTTATATATACATTCCAGCTGTACCTTCAGAAGCGCATGACCTGGCAAGGCACCCGCTTCCTCCGCCATACGCTGCAGTTCGCAGTCCTCATGCTGAGCTGGTACTGCGCGCTGTCCCGCGTCTCCGACTTCAAGCACCACTGGAGCGACGTGCTGGGAGGGTACACGCTCGGAGCTGTTGTGGCGGTGCTAGTGGTATGTATACAAAACCGTTAATGATTTTAACTTTTTATGAGTTAGTAACTTGTACCGCGGGGCTGTTTCTGAATAAAAAGTAGCTCTTTTTTCTGAATTGAAGTTCTCACGATACAATGAATGTCTTTGCCGATTAATTTGGGTTTGTTCAATCGTTAAATCTTAATTTGATATTATTAGATATCGAAACATTCCGAAGTCTTCAAGGCCTTATTTAACATCAGATATAAAAAAAAACATTTGATTTTGGTAGTTATGTTTTGAATCGTTGTCGGCTATTTTTTAACTAAACAAATATAAATAGAGGTAAGTACTATCACTACGTACAAATCCATACTAACATTATAAATTTTAATATAACTCTGTCTGTCTGTCTGACTGTCTGTTACCTAAACGGAACGGATCTCAATAAAATAAGCACGGGCAGCAGCTAGTTACATATTTTATAAAACAAAGTCCCCCGCCGCACCTGTCTGTATGTCTGAACGCGAAACTCACTATACCACTGAACGTAATTTCATACAGTTCTGATATCATATCGGCACTGGACGGAGAGAAGGTTGAAGTGTATAATTTATGAGGTTTTAAGTAAATTGGCTGAAATATTTCATGCTCGTTGAACATGTCGGAAAAAAATACGCCGACTACGACTGAGAGAAATGCTGGCGCGGGCCGCGTAAACCAATTTATGAAAACAATGTATTACGGAATTTTTAGTCAAAGAACTATATAAAACTTCTCTGCTATGCGAGCGAATCCGGGGCTGATTGCTAGTAATAACGTGATCGATGGTTCAACTATAAGTTTAATGACACTTTTGAATCATAAAATGTATAGAGTTATTTGAACTATTTTCAGAATTCATTGCCCTCATGTTGTTCTATTCTATACTGTGCGGCGTGACGATAAGGGAACCTTTATCGTGTTAACACCAATGTTCATTATTTCGGTTCATGATTAGCCCAAAGGTTATCCAATTTTTGCGCATGAATAACAACGGAGGTACATATTTTTTATTAATTATTTTTTTATTTGTTTTATTAAAGTTGCAACGTAAATGTATAGTTTATTAAGTACTGAACCTATGATAATGTTACTTTTATCTTCTATGCTTGTCACGTTGTCGCAGCGCTGGGATCTGAGATCCCAAGGGCTAGTTTTGTATTTATTTATAATGCACCTCTTTATATAATATATATGATGAGTTGTGAAATGTTCCGCATTATTTGTTGGTGGAGAGCTACAGTTGGGATGTATCTTAAGGATGGTTATTTGTGGCCCCTTTACGCCAGAACTACGGAACGTATCAAGGAGAAACTTCGCATAAGCATAGTTCCCTACTTGGAAAGACATATAGCTCATCATCTTCTTGCCCAGTGCGGTGGGGTCGGCGCAACTTGCATTTTCCTTCCCCTCCTCCTTACCAGCTGTCTCCGAACTCGCACCTTGGTTATTGCTAAATAATGAATAATGTTTCCTTCTTTCTAGTGGACCTACTGCAGAGACCTGGTTCAGACCAAGAACCACGCACCGGTGCCTCAATTCGAAGTGAATATCAACCCCAACCAGATCGCCATGTCATGAGGCAGTTTGTCCTTTATCTAACAAAAAGCTGCAATAGCCTATAGTTAGCTTGCCACCACCCTTACCACCTAGATAGAATCTTACGGCTTTTGAGCTTTTCACTCGTTTAGTCCGATTCTAAGCCAAACCTCTATCAAGAAATAGCCAGCAGCAGCAGCAGTTTGAGTTTTGACTTTTATGATTATGTATTGTAATAATTTGGTCAGATTGGCAGTGGAACAACTTATATGTTGCGCATTGAAGAGCCGCTTTAGTCTAGTCAACTAGGAAACTTACTCATTATTAATGAAGGGCGCGCATTGTAACTCTGAAGAGAAACATGCCAAATTTAGCAAATGTAGACGGCAGAGGGCGCAAACTTTGTACAACAAAGACCTTAATATGTGATCGAGGCAGCGCTTCGCCGTGACCGACAACGACGTCGCGGTTGAGGCGTGCTCTGTGTGGTAGAGTCGAGGCAAAGTCTTGCTCGAGTGAGCGACGCGACCTATGAATCCACTCCTTGATGATTGGACTATGTTTTGTGTCTAGTCTCGTTGACGTTGTATCAACGTTAAATTACGCAGGAGGTTTTGAGATGACGATAATGATAACCACTTTAAAACGCTCTAGCGATATAAATAGGTTTTAATAAAATTATTTTTACATGAAAATGCTAATTAAAATGTAGTAACTTCCAACGGGATCAAGCAGTTTGACGAGCATTATCATACTTATAGTTGTTTTTAAGGTAAATAAGTAGGATTTATTATAGGGTTTTATTTGTATAGTTAGTATTTTCCCATACTTATTCATTGATATGACCATGATTTGACAGTACGACGTTTTGTTTAAAACGTCGTACTGTCCCTAGCCTAGCGCCTGTCAAATTTGCCATAGCATAATTTCCGAGTTGCTTTTCATTATTCATAACATTGTACAGTGTATTATGTACCAAGTTAATTAAACATCGAATATTTTTCATATTTATATATTATATAGAAGTACACTTTAAAGAAGTAAACAAAATAAGAATATATAATATTTTTTTTAACTGTAGTTGCACAAAAAACAAACTGTTGTTACAAAGAAAATTACAATCAAATAATAAAAACAAATTAGAACTAGTCTTACAATTGAAACAATTAAGCTAACTGCAGACTGTTGCAAACAATCTACAGGTAGCTCAACTGACCATATTTGATATGGCCCGTTCCGACTGGTTTTGACCAGTCAGAAGCGTCCCCAAGACGCTGGCTGCATTGCCCCGCTGTATGGCAATGCTGATGCGCTGCTACCTATATCATTAATTCATATAATTATAGAATATGTAATAAATTAACGACGTTAAGATTAATAAAGCTTTAAAATATTATGTTTTCTTTGATTTTATTTTAGTTTCGTGAAGGTTCTTGTCAGACAATGAGGTGAATCACTTCTTAAAGCTAACTTTGAACATGTTATGTTATGTTATGTTCTGTTATGTTATGTTATGTGATCAACAAAGCACTGTTGTCTGTTTACAATATATTTTAAAATATTTTTGAAGAGTTCGAATTAGAACATTCATACTTAACATTATAAACGCGAATCTGTATGGAGGTTCGTTACCTCTTCACGCCAAACCGACTGAACCGATCGGGATGAAATTTAGCATAAGTAGATGTAGCTCTAAGCCCGGAATCAAACATTTTTCAAATAAATCAGTTCCCATGGGATAGAAATAACCTATATATGTATGTAGACAGGCAGATAGGAGTTACTTTCGAATTTATAATATTTCCACAGTTTATACAAAACATGCAGTACGGCAACGTACGCCTTTGATCTCGAGGTAAATGCCGACAAGTGACGCCATGCCACAGCGTAGGTCAAAGATTTAAATCGTAGTCAAAGATTTTGGCGTAGTACGTTGGCCAGTCATTACATTTTAGTATCCAATTAAAATTTATTTATTTTAGGTGTACATCAACATCATTAATATTACAAACATGTTGGTGTGGCAGTGGGTGAAATACTCGTATGAGAAATAGATATGAGTTATCTTGGCTTTGAAAAAATACCTCATACTCGTAATGTACGCCCTCGATTTAGTTGAAAACGATACCCATGAGATAAAATAGAAAAAAAACCGCCATCTTGGATTTTCAAAATTACCTGATATTCGTAATCTTCACACAATCAAGTTAGTCAAAAACGATGCTCATCATTAAAATTTATAAAAAACTAGCTGTATCCGCGACTTCGTTCGCGATTGCCATACCTGCCGACTAATAAGGTATTTACATTTGATTACGGTTTCTCTCATATTAAGAAACGTGGTGCAAAATAAAAACTTCAATGTGCAGAATTGGACCTGTTACACCTTAGATATATGTACCAATATTTAGATATCTAGATTGTGTGTGTAGGGTCTACGCGGGATAGCATGCTGTCATTTTTTTCTTTCATCTTTCATCTTCAATCCCATTCTTTATCGACACGACTTTTACTTACGGTTCGGCCCGTGTCACACTCAAGAAATGTCATAAACTGCGATACCCAAATATGATCGGTTTCGTTTCTTACTCGCGGTTCCGTTCAGCTGGGACCCTATTCCGCTAAGCGAATCGCTTTACTATTACAGAGTGGTATCGGCACAGAATGACACATTTTGGTATTCTGCCTTAGCGATGTTGGGTATGTGCTCGATGTGTTGGGTACTCGTATAGGTCAGTTGTAACTGAAACATGCGTTTGCGCGATCTAGGGTTAGGTCACATTTTGCACTCCGAAATTTTGTCTAACGACATCTAGCGGAACTTCTTTGAAGCACTTAGGTAAGTAGCTAGCTTAGATAAGTATAGCTAGTTTCAGGTTTTTCCGATGTTTCCTTCATGAGCGCCTCTATTGACGTTAGCTTAGTAGTTCAGCTAACTTCTACTAGAGTTCGTCACAAGTACTTAAGTTGCACTAGAGGCGCGTTGATGTCTTTTGAATGAGGTTTTTTTTTGTATTTTTTATTACGTTCTGACATGTTTCTCTTCGTTAGATATTAGTATGTATGTGTGGGACAAATCTAGCAAATGAAGTTTAGACCAGTTATCCGCAACCGATTGAGCTGAAAGGGGTTTGAAGATTTTTGTATTTTGTTTTATGTTTTCCAAATCGCGGCGCGCTCTATGAAAGTTAAGTACCTATATACTTGGATAGAGGACACTGTACAAAAGGTTTTTGAGATATTCACAAATGAAAATTACTATTGCTCTAATGATATTTTTTCATCAGTGAATATCTCAGGATCCTGACGCTTTAACACATTATGTATTGACATTTTTTATTTGTTTATGTGTCCTCTATCCTTTAAAACATTCATAGTGCGCAGCGATTTAAAAAAAAAGTAGTGGCCTTCAAGCTCGATCTTAGAGCCAAAATCTTCAAACCCCTTTGGCATACATATGTAAGTTCGGTGAGAATGCAATGTCAAGGTACCATCGAGTTGGTCTGATGATGGAGACAAAAATAGTCTAAAGGAACTTCTAAACACGACGTAACCACGTCGAGTTTGGGCTCGTTGAATTTGTCTTCCCAAGATCTTTAGCCCTGGATATGACCAGGGTCCTAATGCTGGAGTCGAAGGCCATAGGAACTACTAAACGAAACGACGTAGCCTCATCGACTTTGGACTGAATCAAAGTTTTTTTAAATAATAATGTTATTGTTTTCCAGACCATGATCATGATCACTTAACTCTTTTTAATAAAATATCCTAGCTAATATGATGATTATGATTATGAGGTACCCACCTATCAACGTAGGTTGATGAACTTATTATAAAAAAAAGTCATAGTGCCAACATTGGTGCCAAGTTTACCTTTCTAAGCACACAGGCATGTTATGGCAGGACCTAACCGAACAGAACAAACACTAAAATTAGCAAACAATCAATACTTCAATTCCCTAAACTTCTTACAATACTGATATACACCATTCTAAACATTCCGACACCCAAAGCACAACCTTCAAACTCTACTATAAAGCTTAAATTACAATGAACTTAACTCTAAAGCATGTAGTATGTAAGTACCAAACTCGTCACATTCACAATTCCTGAAATTTCGCCAAAGAAAAGTGAACCCTAAAGTCCGTAATCGTAAAGGTCGTTAGCAGGTTGAAGTAAGGGTTTTGCTAAAGTTTACTTTCCCTCGCGGACGATTTCGTTCGGAATGCCCCGCGATGTGCCGACTGGTCGCGCGGCCGAGTCTACCGAGGTGGCATAGAGTTGGGAGAACAGATGGAAATGTTTCTATCAACTTGCAAAAAAGTAATGAACTACTACACTTGCTCGGAAAGTGACTTATTCCTTTTCCAAACTTGATCCAGAAAGTACGTCTAGAAAGCGTACTAGAATGCGGGTTGAAAAACTCTATGAAATTTCATTTCTCACGCGTTTGCCGGGGAATAATGTATGGAAATAAATTTTTAACATGTTATTCTTTTTTTAATTTTCTGAAATTTCAGCCTTTACCTATGATTATTTTCATTATAGGTTAAACTATAAAAAGTTTTTACTCTGAATCCGGCATATGATATCGGCCTCTTCCGTTCTCTGAACAGTAATTAAAAAAAAGAACTAAATGCCTGAGGCATTCGCGTGAATTTCTTCGAAATTTACATATGAGTTTTGTTATTTTATTAACTCTACAGAATGTCGTCGAGTGATAGTGAAGATTTTTCGACACCGCCAGTAATAAAAGAAACTGCTCAAGCAGTGATTGAGAACGATTACCCGAGAAATCCAGAAATAAATACAACAAGACTTATGAAGATTTCGTGTATTGGAAAAACGAGAAGAGTGCAACTTAATTTTTGGAAAATGTTTTATTTTCCTCGTAGGTGTAGTGTAAAGCACTAAGTATCACTCAGGAGAAAGTGCGATTTCTACCTAGTTTTTTATTTCAAATTTATTTATTATTATCGATTTCTACCTACCATTCTACCTACCATTCTACCTACCTCGTGTGTTTTGAGGCCCGAGGCGCAGCCGAGGGCTTTAAAATGACACACTCGATAGGAATCAGTCACTTTCACACCTCTGTGAACAATGTACTATTATGTGCCTATAGGCAGATACTTTGCAATCTAGGAAACGTTTCAATCCATTGAGTGGTCTCTAGATAGTTTGGAACGGTAAATATCCGCACATTCTTTATTTTTAAATTGTTTTTATCCAACATTAGTTTCAAGTTCAGTTTTATTTTATTTTATTGTAAGCTTAATTAATTAGATTGTTATTATTTCTACACAGACATTGCACACCGTAAAGGTAGGAATACATTGACTCACATAGACATAAAAACACCTGTACCTACATGTATTTCAAGCAATAAACGATACTTTACTTTACTTAACTTACTTATAATGGATTTTTTTTATATATTTAGGCAAGGCATTATAAATTTCTTTGTTTTATGTCTCTTGAGACTCGACTAATGCCTGCATACGCTCTACATTTATAGGAGGTGGCTAAAGTGACATTTTCAATGATAGTGCTACAAAATTTAAAAGTAAATTGCTGGACCATTTCCGATATTCTCTATAGGACCCGCCTGATTAAATATAGTTAAGTAGTCATACATAATATATGTAGTTGGTCTTATTGTTTATAAAAATGTTATTTTGTATAGTTTATTCTCAGATAGTTTATTTTTATTATGTAGATTCATTAAAAATAAAAATTCAGTTTATATAATTTTAAGTAGATTTGTGAAGGTCTTTCTTACAAATGTCGTGTTTACCTGTTAATAACATCAGAACAGAACCTAATTATAAGTTTGTTTTAAATGATTGATATGTATGTGGTTGGTAAACCTTTATTAATAAATAAATAAATAAATAAACATGAACTTCCTTCAAAGAGGCTTTAAACAGTTAAGCAAACGGAGACCTCTTGCCTTTCTCCACCTGTATCTTTGCCCACAAGCACCGTAAACAATCATGGCCAGTGTACGCCTGGCCCCCGCGAACGCCAGCCGTCAAACGTTCCATCTGACAGGTGTTCAAATTTCAAAAAAATAACAAACGAACAACATTCGTACGTGTTTAATTTTTCTATAAAAAGTTTTTATGTTCTTTGTCGTGTGCCAGTGTTGAATGATTTACAGTTTATGGTGTTTAGAAGAAATTATAAGTTGCTATACGATCTGTATCATAGTTAGCTAGCGTAGCCAGTGTTGTGTTGAACAGGTAGTGAGAACTGTTCTTGAATGAAACTGGATGGTGTTGATGTTTTTTTGTTGTTTTAATATTTACTTCTATTTGAAATATGGAATTTATAAGGAAGACTGTTTGATACTTTGAGGACCTCTAGTATTGTGGTTTAAACTGCCTCTATCACTAGAATGAGTGAAATATCGGATATACATAACAGTATGAAAATGTAATAAAATCCCGCTATGTTTACCTCATCTCATACTAACGAAGATATTTAAACCTTGATGGCATAGTAATATACCTAGGTATGATAAAAACCAGATTAAACAAACTAGTTTTGTAAATAAAATGCAAAATGGATGAAATAATACAAACTTGGTCGAAGTTTTTATAATTATTATAAAGGAGCTAAATGTCATAAAAACCCAAATTTCCAAGCAGGTCAAACAAATATGTATAAGAACAAGTTACTAAAATTATGTAAGCTTCGATAATGATGTAGTAAGAACTTTTTGGAATGTCTGGCCAAATGGAAATGTCATGGCTACACAATATGTCACTATACCTCTAAATGCCGGAACTGTCAAAATATTTCGCGCCATCGACATTACGATCGACACCAAACAGTAAATGGAAACTGATTTACCTAGTAGGTACCTAACTACTAATCAGATAACAATTTCAGTTTTGAGTTGTTAACAAGGTTAAATAATATTACAAAAATTTTAAGGGTGTGTTGTGGTGTTGTGGGTTTAGGGTTTTTGGGTTCAAATCCCGTCAAAGTTGAATTATTTTTGGGATTTTATTTGATTTCTTATAAATTAACCCAGTGTGAGGCTTACGCACTATAATAATAAAAACTTTAACAAGGTTGTTCGGATTTGAGCTACTTACATAAGTACTTGTCAAGACGAAGCTTGTAATTTTTTAGTACTGTTAGAAAAATACTTTTTATAAGTAGGTACCTACCTACGTACAAGTAAATAGAAACATTTGAATATTTCAAAAAGACGTACGCATAATACTTACCTATATCAGGGACAGGGGCCACCTCAACAGGCTAGGGCATCGGGCGACAGTCGACGCCTCTTAAAGTTGATACAAATCTAATAATTCAATAATTGTCTAAATAAAAAGTCTAAGGAATCAATAGTTGCGAGTTCAATTCGCGCCTCGGGTCAAGCGTGTGTACGATATTTGTTACGGGTGTTCCAGGTGTTTTCTGTGGTGATAAAATATATGTGTATGTATATATGCACATATGTATTCTATTAAGTATATCAGTTATCTATTATGTACTTATATACAACACAAGCTCTGCTTACTTTGAGGCTAGGTGATGTTGTATCATTGTCCAGCATTTTTTATTTATTGATTGTCTCGCCGGGTGTCCCACGCCCGTAGAGGTGACATTCTAGCCTGCCTGCCTTCGATGCGGCCAGTGGGCAAGCCGCAAGCCGCATATCGGCCAGTATTACTCTTATTTACGGTATGCTACGAGTAATACTGATAACGTTCGAGGAAGCCATCTGTCTGCCAGCAACCACGACTGCAGGGACTTTTTTGAAACAATACAATTAATATATACTACGTAAGGTTTTGGATGAGGAAGAATTAAAATTATAATAAATAAATCATTCTGGACAATCCACACAGCATCATCTAGTCACATGTTAGCAGAGCTTGTGTTATGGGTACTAGATGACTGATAATACTTACTTAATACATTAAAAACATTATTTACATAGAATGATGTAAAAATTTACGTGTAAGATAATAATATCTTACCTACTGTCATCACAATCAATTTACTTTGGACAAATTAAATTTGGGCAACTATTGGGAGTGTTAATTAATATGAACAAAAATGTCAATTATTTTTATTTTGCTGCACTTATTATTAGACATTTATTAGCTGGTGTAGTTAGCTAGTCCATACATAACTGTTTATATGGTTAGCTAGTCCATACATAACTATTTGTATGGTTAGCTAGTCCATACATAACTGTTTGTATGTGACGAATGTGACGATCCACCTTAAATTATTTTATAACTATTATGACACTGTATCTTAAAAATCAAAACAATCAAATAAAGTAGCGATTGAGTTACAAGTAAAAGTAGTTTTTCGAATCCCACACTCATGCCCACTCTTGCCCACGCTCTATATTTATCAATTGACCAATACTGGCAATACTAAAACCTACAAATCAAGCAGCAGACCAATTTCAACATTATACATTTAAATTTTAATAATAAAATGTAAAAACTAGCGTCAAATTTAAATGTCTTCTTTATTTTTTGTAACGTCATTCTATAGTTCCTTTTAAAAATGTTTATAAGTAGGTTTAATGGAGTCTTTTATTACTGTTACATGATTGGTTGTAGCGGCCGGTACAAGTCCTTTTATAAAGTGTCTGTTTTCTAAAATGATGTCATCTGGACAAAAATACTTGCCTAAAAATACTATCCAAAAAGATACATTAAAGCGTTTAACCACGTAAGAACCTATAGGTACGTTTTCATATAACTTGACTATAAATTATTGTTATCCAGAAAAATTCAATAGTCACATGAATATGTGAACCAATATGTTATTATAATAGTTAGGTATGGGGTAGGTATGAGAACCTCTAAGGACCACACTTAAGACTTGAACACATTTTCCTCAGTAAAAATGGTACCGGAAAAATCCAGGAATTCAAATCTCAGTGAAAAGTTGAGTTTTTGCAATATGTGGCCTAGTTCTGCCTCCTTACAGACGGTAAATAACACATCATAACATTAGCCATCATTATATCGACACGTTCCAATAGTTACTGCGCCTTCGTGTGGTCCAAGTCATTCAATTTGATAAGAATTATAAGAAATTGTGACAGGAGTATTTTTCTCTATTTATCCCTCAATATTTTCATTATGCTTTTCTGACCCTCACGCCACCAATGATTTTTTTTTTCTGTAACGTGATGTAAGACACTCGTGTCATGACTAAAACTGTTCGGCAGAGCTAAATCTCCTAGACTTTCTCACCTCACGAAAACTTCGTATATTATCGAGTCCAAGCACAGATTTCCCTGCGCGAGAGGGTCGCCCACAAGGCGTTCAATATGCTATGCTCAACGTCGCGTTTTCTGAACCCCGCCATGCAAACATTTCCTTCTGGCTCTAAGCCATCTTATGTGCAGTTCAACTGATGTTCACTAAACATGCTTACCCAAGTATTTATCTCGCCTCAAGTGTTAATCGCGTGAACGTAAAATAATCTCGCTCGGAACAATAACTGTAAACTCGCCAGCTCCCATACGTTGTACTGCACCACACCACACATACCCCCGGCAGTGCTCGCTATTTACGCGTGTACAGCTGTAAAGTAGTGTGCAAACGGCACCGACACATGCCATACGGAAATTAGCACAGATAGAGTAGATTTTTAAACTTTCCGTACAAAAGAAGAGGTTTCGGTACTCGCTCAGGCACACGTCCAGAAAGCTCTGTATAAAAGTAAAGCATGGGTTGAAAATGTAACCGCGATGTTATACGTTTATACAATATGCTTTTTGAAATAAATTAAAGCAAAAGATTTGACATTAGAATATCATGCACATAACACGTACTGGTCCCAAAGTAGTTGTCCAAAGGGCGGTCATTAAAATAGGGGAGGAATGGATCAATACTGGTCAAGCAGACGAGACACAAAGAAAGCATTTAGTTAGGTGCAAGGCGTAGGTGTTGGTAGAATAATATAGTTGAGGAGTTGGTTGGTTACATTGGCAATAAAATATTAAATGACATGAAGTATACTATAAACACTATTTAGACAGTATTTTGACCATTTTTTTGTGTTGGAGGAACGTTGGTGTTCACAAACAAAGTTTTAGTTTAACCGCTCACATTCCTGATGAAAAATTACGTAAAGGTTTTAATAAGAGTACAATACACAATTAATAGTAGGCAGGTAAAAGATAAAGTGTAATGAATAGTAGAAATCATGCATTGATTGTATCGACATTAATAGATGATACCCTAGCCACGCACACAGAACAAAAAAAAACGAAAACAATAGACGGACTTAGAATATTGTTCGATTCCAATGTTTTCCAATTTCAAACTTCTTTCAGCCGCCGAAAATCGCGTGAATGAGTGAAAGTTTTGACAGTGACAGTGACAAGTGAGAAATTCAAACATGGCGTAGATTTAACGTGATCAAAATGTACCGCCCAAACTTTTACGAGAGCACGTGCTTTCGTTGCAATGAGATTGTGTACCAGGTGGACAGGGTGGGTCCTTTGAAGGACTTCACCTTCTTCCACAGCGGTTGCTTCAAGTGCGCTAACTGTGGCACCAAACTGACTTTGAAGGTGAGCTTTTACTTTATGTTTCATTTACATAGCATTTTGTGTTTTAGAGGGCTATGGTTTTGTATAAGGATATAGTAGCAATTGCAACCTAAAAGGTAAACTTATGTATGACAATATGCCAGATTTAAAATGTTTGCATACCTATTTGCAAAAAAAAGTCCAGAGTCTTAGAAAGGGGTTTGAAGATTTTATGGAGGTGGCCCTACCATTAAATTTTTTTTCAAAAACGCTGCGCACAATAATATTTGTATATTTAGATAGAGGACACTAAAATAAATAAAAAAATGTTCTATAACATAATGTTTCTGAGATATTCACATTGTGATGAAAAAATATAGTTATTTTCATCTGTGAATCTCTGAAATCTGACGCTTTAGAACATTATGTTATAGAACATTTTAAATTTATAACTTTTATTGTGTGCTTAAGTAGGTACTATTCTAGGTAGGTACCTACATAAAACTATTCAGTTAAGTATTAAGTTCAAAAAAATATACCACTGCCTAACATTGACCATACTGGGCAGATGACCTGACAAGATAAAACAGCTAGGTATCTTACGCAAGGTTAGACCAACGGTACTCAAGGAATTTGAACGTTCTATATTCCATGAATGTAGGTAAATAAAAACCATATGTTTTAAAGCACCTAGTGAGTGTGTAGGTACCTACACACGATTTTGTTGTCATTAACACGAGTAAATAAAGGTGAGTCATGAATGTTGATACAGATCAAATGGTGGAGAGTAATACTTTTATTTTTATAAGGCAATGTATATTTAGAGCAATATTATTTTCGTCTGTTAATGAATGTTCATACACAAAAGGTCCTATGATAATTGAAATAACTGTGAAGACAATGTTAATGGTCCGGGTAACTGTTGGAAAACTTTAAGAAAAACGAGGAAAACCGACCTACGCTCCTATTCATTAGGAGCTAGATTTTTCAGAGGTCTGATAAATCTACACGTAGTTGAAAATCCTCCTGTGGTTTGCTATAGCCAATGAGAGGATTTCGGTTGTCTAAGACGATTACATCCAAATACATCGATGGATGGCGATTGGCAATAGGTATGTCAAAAACAAATCTGAATCAAAACGACTTCACCACAGAACAAACAAGGTTCAGGACTTGATCATAGATTCACTCAAAAAGTATTTCAACCGAAGCTTCTTACTGCCAGGGGCTACTCTATGCCATCTATCGAGATACTAGTTTTATCATACCCCTCATTACCATTACCACTATAAAACGTTACAACGTTTTGTTGCTATTTTCAGACTTACTTCAACAACCAGCACTGGACAGAAGACAAAGAGGTGTACTGCTCCAGCCACGTGCCCAAGATCGGGCCGGGCCACCTGGACAACTCCTCGGTGGGCATTCGCAGCGCGCTGAATGTGCCCAAGAGCAACAACTACGTGAACGAACAGATCCGAGGACTGGCAAGGAACACGCATGATGAATGTAAGTTAAGAACCTTTTTCTCATAGTTTTATCATCAAGCTTTTTCTTGTTTTGGCACGAGGACATTTTGTTAAAAAGATGTTTCATAATTTGACAGATTTGCTTGCGTAGAAAAGGTACCTTCTCTAACCTATTAAATTGAGCATCCCGCGCTGTGGAGTAATTTAAGTATTTTTAAAACGTTATTAATTTTATACTACCTACACCTGTTCTAAAAGTGACTTATTCCTTTTCCAAACTTGAGCTAGAAAGTACGTCATTGCTGGTACTAGAATGCGGGTCAAAAACTCTATGGAATTTAATTTCCCACGCGTTTGCCGGGAGAGAATAATGTACGGAAATCCATTTCTAACGTGTTACTTTTTTTAAATTTTCAGAAATTTCAGGCTTTTTTGTATGGTTTTTTCATTATAGGTTAAACTACAAAAAAGGTTTTACTCCAAGTCCACCATATGATATCGACCTCTTCCGTTCTCTGAACAGTAATTCAAAAAACGAACCAAACCGTTACAATGATCGGTAAGGTAATGGAGGTCAACGTTGGTACAACTGGAAGTCATAGACAGACCTTGCATGTCATCTAGTACCCATAACACAAGCTCTGCTTAGCTTGGGGCTAGATGATGTTGTGTGGATTATCCAGCATTATTTATTATTATTATAGTTAGGTACATATTCAAATAAAAGTAAACCTCTCATTGACCAGATAATAAAACTTTAGGGAAATTATAATCGACGAGATAACGGAAAGGAAGCCCATCAGTTCAAAAATATGTCCAAAGTAATAAATTTATAAATGATCCCGCAAGAATCCAGTCGAATGTCCGAAGTCTCTATTTCCGTTCGGGTAAGTTCGGGCAGCATCGGAAGTCCTCGGGCGAGTGAAAGGGACAGAGCAACTTGTTGCAAAACTGCTGCATTCCAAGTTCCAGCCCAGTGACCTAATGTACTTACATGATATCTGGATAACTCAAAACGTTTCGTTGGTTTTCGTTCGGATCAACCTTCAGTCTTTCATGTTACGGACACAAAAAGCTTTCTTTGGCCATTCACTTATTTTCTTGTTAAGCTGTTTTTAACCGAAAACTAATCTTATAAGTATTTGAAATACCTACTTATAGATAACTAGGTAGATATATTCAGCACGCGGCTTCACACACGTTATTTCTACGGAGTCGTTGGGAACTGATTTATGGGATAAATAGTAGGTGCAAACATACTATGTATTATTCCGGGTCTACCCCTTGATCAATTCAAAATTCCAGCCTGATCCGTTCAGCACCTAGGTACCTATTCGTAGTTACGAACAACTAACAAACATAAATCCATCCATCTATTCATCCATCCCAACTTTCGCGTTTATTATTATTATTAGTGTGGTTGACGATTGCACTAGATACCTAGTACTTACTCATCTTGATATTATTATTTATTATCTTCTGATTTTTCTTATTTCTTACTTACTAAGTATTAGGTTATTATAGCTATTCCAATAGTTTTCTCAGTTTAAGGACTAACAAACATTTTTAGGCAATGTACTTAAGAGGGCGCTATGCGCGCCTTTTTGTGTGTGTTATTTATTTATTTATTTTTATTTACAAGAAAACTACACAACTTATGAAGAAACTGATTCAAGGAACCAAATAATTAGTAATAACCTACGAATCAAAACTTAAGTCATTTCAATGGACCGCAGGGTTCCTGAGATCTCGGCCAAATAATGTGCGAAACAGCGCACTTGTATGATTTTTTCACTGTATTTTTTTTTCGCAATCGTGTTTTTAGTTTCAAGGAACCAAATAAATAAATTCAATTTTATGTAATTCGAGTTTTTTACCACGGGGATCCCGTGAGTACTGAGATCTAGGCCTAGTATCACAACCAAACCCGTTAAGCATAGGTACCTAAATTCATCTAAACAAAGCGCAAATAAGAAGTTCAAAAAGAGTTTATGCAAACGAAACGCACCCAGAGCCATGAGTTCGGTTTGAGGATAGTATCGAGACGTCATCGTGACGTCATCGTAAGGGATTTCCGGAGTTCCATATCCGCATGAAAGAGGCGCGTTTCCAAATCTCCGCAGAAATATATCGCAAACACATACATAGAAAAATGAGACGTTACGATGACATCTCGTCTCGATCGTCAAATCGAACTCAGGGCTCATAAACAAGCTTGCAGCTACTAATTCCAGATAAAACAGGTTCGATCCCAGGATTGCGGCATGCGGCAATGGGCTCCAAGCCTCACAAGGTGTTTAGTTTTGCTAAATAGCAACACCAAGTTGCCTAAACGAGGATATTAGGTATGCGTACATTACATACCCTTATCGGGGCCTTGGGCAAGTCAGCGCAGACCATATTTAGATATGTAATTGGCGGTAGGATTTTGTAATTTTAAAGCTGTGCACACAACGCAGTTTGACTTTCCTAATGAAATGTAATTTTAAAGCTGTGCACACAACGCAGTTTGACTTTCCTAATGAAATGATAGATTTACAACTCTCACGATTTGGGCGGGCCAAAATATTATGGTGCGTTCGCCCAACGACTATGAGCGATTTGGCCCAAGTCTAGTCTTTTCTCGATATTTTTTATCTGGCCCATAACATAACTAACTGAAAATTTCATGGTCCTCAGTTGCTTTTCTTCCAAATAAAAGATTAATTGATGTTTCGCTTGAAAATGTTCGAAACTCGTAAACGAATTGAGCTTTTGTTTTAGTTTGGTAGCGTTGGTGTCCTTGTAACACAAGCGTAGGTTCGTAGTTAACCCGCTTACATGCATAATGAAAAGGAGCTTTGTTTTGCGAAAGGTCTTAATTGTTTAATCAGCTAAACCTTAACCACTGGACTGGACCATTCTACCAGTGTGTACCTTATGGCACGCACAAGTGTACAGTACACTGGCAACACTGGGTCATTGACACCATTCCAACCTGTTGATGGATTACGCAACTATAGACTTAAATTCCTGGGTGATAGGTTTAATTTTGTTTATGAAAGGTATTGGCTGAAAATGTTTTGTGTATAAAATAAATAATGTTGGACAATGCACACAGCCAAATTCAATTTTCAATTCACATCTAGCTCCAAGCTTAGCACTGCACCAAGATGTCGTTAAATTAAATAAAATTATACGTAATAGGTACTTACAGTAATATATTTACAGAAGCTAATATTGAATATGTAGGTAGTTAGGTATAGGTCTGTGGTAGAGGTGCATACGGAGGTTGGTTAGGCCTGAAAATTACACCCAAATAATATAAACAAATTAACACTTGTATTTACAATAATTGAAACAGTTGCGCTAACTGCATATTGTTGCAAACAATCTAGAGGTACTTCAACTGATCCATATCAATATCAATCGGAAGCGTACCCAAGAAAACATTATTTTCTTATTTTCTTTTACTTATGCGAATCTCGTTTATCTAATTTTGGTTATCTGACAAAACAATATCAGAGATTTTACGCTGATTTCTGGAGTGTGTAGGCGAGGCCGATGGTAGCTTGAGATTTAAAGCAATTATGCAGTTTGCCTTGAAACAAATAATATTATACATACATTGCTGAGTTAATTGTGAATGATCCGAGTAAAGTGTATGATAGGAATAATTGCAGGGAACCAGCTCATGTGTGTGAGATCATTCCGTATAATGAAGTAATTAGGCATTGCATCTTGACTCCTCGACGATTCTGAACCTGACATGTAAATCTCTAGTTATATTTGAATTTTATTGAAGGTTCGCGCTATTTAATTACCCTATTAATTTATAAAGTGTTTCTAGTTTTATTCCAGTGAAGCCAGTCATTTTACTAAAAAGTATTTTTAATTTTACTGATCTTTTGAACGCTGATTTTGATCTAAAAAGAGTGCCCGCGCGGGCGTTGTGCATCTGCAGCTGAGAGGATAATGTCCAAAATAATCGAGTAGTGAGGTTAAACATCTCTGTATTTTTTTTTTTTGTGTAAATGCTACAAAGTTTATTTTTATATTTATTAGGTCCTTACATATGAAATTGGCGTTTTGTATGGGAGGAACAAAAAGTCGAATATTTTTTAATATAATATATTTAATTAATCAAAGTATGAACCATTATTTTCTATGCACTTTTGCCATCTTATAGGTAGTTCATTGATCCCTTTACTAAAAAAACCAGTCGGACGGGAATCAATAAAATCTTTGAAGGCGATTTGGACTGCCCCATCGGAGTTGAATTTTTTCCCTTGCAAGAAGTTATCCAAATTTCGAAAAAAATGGTAATCTGTTGGAGCAAGGTCCGGGGAGTACGGAGGATGTCTTAGACTTTCCAATTGAAGCTCTTCTAATTTAGTAGCCGTCTGTTGCGCAGTGTGTGGTCTAGCGTTGTCGTGAAGCAGCAGTGGCGTGGAGCGATTGACCAGCCTAGGTTGTTTAGCCGCTAGCTTTTCCATCATGGTTTGCAATTGCTGACATCAGCCGTAATAGTCTGGCCAGATTTGAGAAAACTGTAATGAACAATACCGGCACTAGTCCACCAAACGCTTACAAGTAACTTTTTTGGGGTTAATTTTCGCTTGAGGCAGGATTTGGCTGGCTGGCCAGGATCCAACCATTGCGCTGAGCGCTTCCGATTATCGTAAAGAACCCATTTTTCATCACAGGTAATGATTCGGTTTAAAATACCTTCATTATTGTGCCGGTTTAGTAATGTAACGCAGCAGTCGACGCGCGTTTGCCGGTTTGCTTCAGTCAATTCGTGAGGTACCCACCTTTCAAGCTTTTAAATCTTCCCAATTTGCTTCAAGTGAATTAAAACAGTTTTATCACTAACATCGCAGCCTGCAGCTAACTCGGACGTGGTTTGCGATGGATCCGCTTCCACAATAGCCTTCAACTCTTCATTATCAACTTGAGTCTCAGGCCGTCCACGGGGCTTGTTCTGCAGGTCAAAATTTCCAGAACGAAAACGTTGGAACCAAAAACGAACTGTGTTTTCTTTTGCAACACGACCGCCATACACATCATTCACCCTTCGAGTTGTTTCCGCAGCACTAGTGCCACGGCGGAACTCGTACTCGTAAATAATGCGATATTTTAAGTTTTCCATTTTGTAAAATGAGTGACGCAAACAGAAAAAAACAGAAGAAAAAAAACAAATGAATGACGATCATCGAAGCACAAATACATGAGTCTATAGCTGTACAAATTTGAATTTGGAATTTTTTACCAAAGAGGAGAAATTTGTGATTAAAGTGGCCAGTACGAAAAACGCCAATTTCATATGTAAGGACCTAATATATGATTCCATGCTTAATGCAGTCAAAGGTTGGAAACTTGATGTCTCGATTAAAACAATTCATTGGAAATAAATAAAAGACCGATTTAATTCCTGTCCGTTCAAAACTACAAAACCACTTACAAACCCATAGCCCACAACAATCCAGCCTTCATAGAGAAATGCCGACCGAACCCATTAATTTGTCCACATTATCTACTAACACTGCCCATTCACCGGCCATTAGAGACACAATCGGACAAACTAACGGATTGTACGATCAGTGCGCCTGTGCGGCGGCGGGGCGGTGGCGCGCACCCGTGGGTATCGGCCCGGATATGCACAAGTATAAATTGAACCATATGTCCATGCCTTTAGCAATTAATTAGGTTATTAGTCGTAATTTGAAAGTGAATGGTTATGAATTTGGATGATTATCAAATGAATTGGTACTTCCTCGCATCAAATATGAATTAACTACCCAATAAAGAATGCATCGCGCTGATGAAACAACCACGGTCCACGCTGGAGTATGGTGCAGGCTCTCGCGATGCATGAGACGAATGCTCGGACCTACAATAGGTATCTCACAAGTAATTAATTTTAAACTATTGAAAAACCGACTCGGTCTCCGCTTTTCCACAAAATGAGGGGACGAAAGGTTTTAAAATGTAACTAACTAAGAACTCTCCCAGAATTTAAATGAATATGTTGATGGGTTAGTCAGTGAGCCAATAATAATTTCAGAAAAGACACATCTCGCCCGCAGGCCAGTTGTTTCGCGGGCGAGATGTCCCGAATCCGTTTCGATAAAGAGTCCAACCACGTAGATACGCTCGACAAACATAACAATATAGCGAGTAAACCGAATTACGTAGTTTCTGTCAGGCTATTCCAATTACATAGGTATCATCAAGTTTACTGATCACTCTTCATACACAAAAGAAAAACGTAACCTTTGACTTCAAGTGGGCTGATGATTATGATGAAGCTGACGGTTGAACCGTCAGCTTCATCGTCATCATCATCAGCCCGTATTCGTCCACTGTTGAATATAGATCTCCCCTAAACGACGCCACGAATATCGGTCTTGAGCCACCTCCATCCATCGACTCCCTGCGACCGCTACTATGTCGTCGGTCCATCGAGTGGGAGGTCTACCGTTCCCGTCAGCTTACTTGATGTGCAGGGTCTGAAAAGTCCGTCTGAGATGCAGAAGGTTGCGGATGTTATTCCCCCCTATATTCCTAGATATATCTTTAGTTAAGGAAACCGGGTGATGTGATGCCATTATGTAATCTGCTTGCTTTCGGGCTCCTAAATTATCGTCTCAAAAAGAGACATAAGCCCTCTTACACATACACCTATATCTTCGCAGGCTAACTCTGCTATCACACGGATGTGCCGTAGAGTATTCAAGACCAAGTTCGGTCTACGATCCATTATTAGGGCTCATACCCTAATAATGGCTCACTAGACCGCACTTATGTCGAAAGAATCCGTGAACTCTAGGATCGCCGTCATCGAAATCGATGAGGTGGCCTATGGGTAGGTACTTATATGATAGATATGTTAAATATTTGACAGATGATGCTGTCCGCCATTATTAATATTATATATTCAACTAGATCTTTAATTCCAGTGTCGCCGATCCGCGCGACGAACGGCAGCGTACACGCGTCCCCTGCGCGTGAGATGTCGCGCGACACGCCCGACTACCAGTACGGCCGGTTCGACGCCAGCGCGCTGCACATCGCGCACGCCCTCAAGCAGACCGAGCTGCAGAAGGCGTACCATCGCCCGAGGGAGAAGCCTATCGACTGCTATTTGGTAAGTCATGCCGTTTATTCTCAGTAGTTCTGTACAGAATCTGCTTCGGAGATTAAAATACGAGGCACGTCTCAGAAAATTATTATATACTGGTATTGATCACAAGATATCTCTTGAAGTTTTATGTTATTTTATCGTTTTCGACGGTAGAGTCGTAATTTTCGTGTTTAGGGCAGAAAATTAGTTCCATTTAGGTTGATAGAGCTATTTTTGCAACAGATGTCATGGTAAACTTTTCTTAATATCAATACTCCAGCCAATGTTTAATATCAACACTCCAGCTAATCATTATTAGTCTATAAATATAAATGAAAATACAGGATATACCTAGTAAAACACTTAACTGGTTAATTTTGTAGTCGAGCAGCCGTGAGATATGTATGTCTCCAAGACAACAGGAATTATCACGAAAATAATTTTGTAGTCCAGCAGCCGTGAGATATATCTCCATGACAAGAGGAATTATCACTAAAATAATTTTGTAGTCGAGCAGCCGTGAGATATATCTCCATGACAAGAGGAATTATCACTAAAATAATTTTGTAGTCGAGCAGCCGTGAGATATGTATGTCTCCAAGACAACAGGAATTATCACTAAAATAATTTTGTAGTCGAGCAGGCATGAGATATATCTCCATGACAAGAGGAATTATCACTAAAATGATTTTGTAGTCGAGCAGCCGTGAGATATATCTCCATGACAAGAGGAATTATCACTAAAATAATTTTGTAGTCGAGCAGCCGTGAGATATATCTCCATGACAAGAGGAATTATCACTAAAATCATTTTGTAGTCGAGCAGCCGTGAGATATGTACATATGTCTCCAAGACAAAAGGAATTATCACTAAAATAATTTTGCAGTCGAGCAGCCGTGAGATATATCTCCATGACAAGAGGAATTATTACTAAAATAAACAGATAAAGCAGATTAAAATTTAATTTATAATTTGTCAAATTATATTATCATGTATACGTATATATGTATACAGAACATTCCAAACAACACAAAGAACCAGCTTTCAAATGAAAATGAAAGGGATTTAAAAAACATGCACTAAAAAGACAATTTACTCATATAAAAATAGTTAGTTCACTTAGCCACATAGTCAAATGGGCCGGGTAGTCAATACCTACTCCAGGTCTACAAGTTTTTCCCCATTACCAAATCCAACACATTGCAGGAATGTCGTAAACATAAAAGGTAGGTACTACAATACCTACAATTTACACGAGTCCTTATGGACTCCAAGACCTTATGGTCTTTGATTGAAATCTCAAGAAACACTGTGTTAGGTTGTGATGTACTTACATAACATTCTGGGTGGTCAGCTGTGGTCGGTAAAGTCTGTGTCTGTGTCACACTAGCCAGTGTTGATCATGCTGAGTAGCTACACAGTTGAGGTTCTTAATTCTTTATTGCACTAAATAAAACATACATTACATGTATGTAAGTTTTGGACATCTTATTAAATTGTGATTAACATGCTTACATCATGATTCATGATGTAGTTATCGGGGCTAGCGACGACGTTGCCAATCGGAAAGCCAAAAAACGCGTTCCTTTTTTGATTTTTAGTTGTCCCAGTGTTTTAGATTAAACACCCAACCCAACTTCACCTGGAAACTCCAGGAACATAGCTCATAAATACCATCACAAGATGAGAACTGTTGCATAGATTTTTATTAAACATAGCTTGAGAGATAATTATGAAGTATTCCTTTATAGTCTTAATTAATCTATTCATCCAGAGTTACGATGACCAGACTGGCGCAACAAACTAAGAACATCCCTCGGTTTGCCTCGCGCCTTGGAGATCCTAATTTAGAACACATCACAATCTCTTTGTCAACTGTTTCAGTTCTTCGATTCAAAAGAGCTCGCCTAATATTACGAAATAAATAAATGCTCTAGCCATACTTTTGTTTCAACAGCTCAATATAGAAATGACCAGAAAACCACAAATGGTCAAGAAGTGCTGCAATCGAACCGTTGCGTGATATGTAGCTTAAAGTAGAACCAGATGTGATGAAACTATACATATAGCTATTAGAAACAAATTAACAGGTTTTACCTTAGATCGTGCTTTAGTTATGAATACGGAAAGCCGTGCTTGTGAACGATGGACACAAGGAAGATACGTTTGGAACAACCAAGACAACATGCTGAGCAAGGAGGTCCAACTTCTTTAATCAAAGCAGTAGAGCCACGGGAAATCACCGATAATTTTTACAAAGATTCTAGCAGCTATCGAGAATGGTAGAGCCCCCTTATCCATAATAGTCTGATAACTTAAAACACTTGTTTGCACTTGCAAGTATTATTATTATTTTATTTATTTATTTCTCATTCGGCTTTTATCTCATGGGGGTAATGCCCATAGCCCCCAAGCTGGGCATGCGGGTTGGGGATTGCAGTTTGGTGGTGGAATTGTTTCGCAGGGGGCGCTGCTGCCCGCCCCACCCTGATTTGCCGCGTTCGCTCTGTCTTATGTTACCAAAGCTACGTTAGTAACAGTTGAAATAACATGAGCTTAGTACCTAGGTAAACCCTGGTTTTATTCGCAACACGTTGAAATTGCCCCTATAATAAAATGTCAACCAAAAACCTATCAAGTCTTCTTGTAATTGTTTCACCACTTGCACCGTGCGATCAATACCATCCTTTAATTTTAACTAGTTACACTCTAACTCTTTCTTCTAGATATCTTCTAGTGTAGATAATCAGCGTCGTATCTGTTGAATGTTCCTCAGTAATGGAGCAAACGGCTCCTACAGAGGACGGAGCCGGTTTGCCCCACGAGTATCTTCAGATCCGATCCCAGTCTCGCTAGACTTCTCTCTGCTACGGCTCCCAGTACTCGTTCAAACGAAAATTTAAGATTTTGATTAGTTTTTGTGCAGATGCTATATGAAGGTTACCTACAATATATAATAGGTTTTATAAGAAAACGAATCATATGCTTCAGTTTTAGTTTTTCGAGTATTCGATTACGTAGGCAGGTATGTTGGCCACAAACATGCCTCTACGATGACAAGCAGCACGCGTATGCTTTCGCGCAGTTGTTCAATTCACTGTCACTTATAAGCTAAAATCTCTTTAGCTGCAGCTTTGGATACTCATTGATTTCACAGCACCTTGATCTCTGCATTCCATCCGAGCACGCGATCTGTTCTCTCTGAGTCGTCGGCGACGGCGACGTGATCAGACGATACTTACACTCAGTACATTTGAGGAACGTTTGATACGGTGTTTATTAGCTTTGCATAGATATGAGGTACGGTCTGATTACCAATTAACATAGTTGTAGGACATCTGAAGCCTCAAGGCCAGATTCCAAGAAAACGTAATAGGTACTAAGAGATTTGCGATTTGTATTTAAAAAAATCACAGGTAGCAAAGAGCGGCGTTGTATAAAAACAACTAAGAGCGTGAAGCAGAGAGGAGAAAATTGAGAAAATTAAAATTAAATTAATTATGCTTTTTATTGAGACAACTGACTATTTTGTAAGTGAGCTTAAAGTTAAAGGGGTTAGCTCCTAATATTAAACAGGGAATTAATTCCTCTAATTCAAATTCAAATTCAACCGTCAATTCAAGACATGAATTCGAGATTCTATTGGAATCCAATGAACATCTTCTTTACTCTTCTACTACTTCTTTCTTTACATATCGAAACGACAGATATCATCATCATCATCCTGACGCGGGTGGATCTTGGTCTGCTTGAGTAAATTTCTCCATTTGATCCTGTTCATTGCTTTTTCCTGCCAGTCGGTCACTGCAATTCCCTTTGGTTTTGTTGGATTATATCGATCGATCTGAGTCTCGGTCTTCCTGGAGGTCTTCGGCCATCAGGTTTGCCACGCAGAAGACACTTTGGTGCTCGGTCGTCTTGCATTCGTTCTACGTGACCAGTCCATCGAAGACTGCCTACTTTTATTTATTTATTTAATAAATAAATCATTTAATAAATTATACTTTTTTATTAAATTATTTCCGAGGACATCCGTGAGGGCTGGTGCGGCGGCAGATTTGGCCGAGGATCTCAAGAGACGCAAATATGCAGGTCTCGACAGAGCCTACACATTTGCTCCCTTTGGGGTCGAGACCCTGGGTCCGTGGGGTACCGAGGCTCTCCGGGTTTTCAAAAAGTTATCTGAGCGTCTGGTCGACGCGACGCGTGACCCGAGAGCGGGCGGGTACCTGGCGCAGCGCATCAGAATTGCCGTACAGCGGGGCAATCCAGCCAGCGTCATGGGGAAGCTTCCGACTGGTATTGATATAGATCAGTTGAGCTATCTGTAGATTGTTTGCAGTTAGCTTAATTGTTTCAATTGTACTAACTCTAATTTGCTAATTTACTAGTTCTAATTTGTTTTTATTTTTGAATTGTAATTCTCTTTGTCAATAAAGATGTTTATTTAATTATACTATACGACATTTGGCTCTTGGTATATGTTGAAAAGCTCATGGTTGTATCTTATTCGCCAGTAGTCACCATCCAGTACAGCGCCGAAGATGCGTCTAAATATTTTTTTTTCAAACACGTTAGGCTGTTTTCTGTTTTCTAGCTTAGCACCCAGTATTCTAGATAGAAAGCTTCACAGATCTTCTAGATTGCAACCTAGAGCGGATATATTAGAGTAGGCCGAAGTAGCACCTGTTAGCGGCTAGAGTTCTTTTATTGATTTCCGCGTCCACCTCATTTGTGTCAGTTACCAGGAGTCCAAGGTAACCGAAGTCTAAAGCGCTGTTACCAACAATACACGGCTGAGGAACAACATGGTTTCAGGAGGCTCTAAGATATATTTGGTTTTTTCTGCGTTTACTTGTAATCCTGCCTTTCTAGACGCTTCTTCTAAGGAGTGGAAAGCATTCTTCATGGCAGATAGGTTTCGCCCTATCAGGTCTAAATCATCGGCATAGCCCTGAATTTGAACTGATTTCAGATTCAAAGTCATTAATTACAGAGATTTTCACAAATAAATTAAAGAGCACTGTGATCTGCCATTATTCAATTAAAATTTCAGAATACGGAAATATACTTGACAGAGAATCACAACTACCTTTACCAGGTAGGTAAGGGTAGTACGAATGTGCGATGAATCCAAAACGATACGAAATACTTATTTCCCAGTTTACATTCTGTTGATCGTATTATACGTATTTTATCGTGAACTAGCCCCGAGTCAGAGCGCAGTACTGATTTGAGATCGTTCTCGAGCCATGTTGGGCGCTGGCAGACTCAATTCGGTTATGCCCATAAACGTGGCATAGCGGCGACCTGATAAATTGCCTGTCTGTCTGTACACACTGTATACCACCACCAACAGCTGTCCAATAAACTGCAAGGCTGTCAAACTGCTAGTCTTTCGCGACACACATACAATCTTAGGGCCGACGCGTCGACAGATCAGGCCGTGTTTTATTTTATCTGGAACTCGTGTTTAAACTTCGATTTAGAATACTAACCTACCCCGCGGTTTCTAAGTGACGATGATGATGTCCTTCTAGCCGAGTATCGGCCACGGCGGTGGCCAGTCCCAACATAGACTAGTCATATGCACAGGGCATATTATAGCGCACACGTTTGCGCGTAATTCACAGGGTTAAAAACGCTAATCTGATTTCAATATTTGGGGGTGAATCTCAATTATTTTGTCCCTCACTCACCAGAAAACATACCTTCTTCCACTGCTGAACATGCCTTCCCAAAACAAGGATGGTTATGCCTGAGCACCACGCGCGGCAGGCGGGTTGGTGTACGCAGTAGGGGTGTTAAAATACATAGAAGGAAGCTGCTGTCGTTCCTCTGGTAGTCGGCTCCTACGACAACCACGGGCTGAGTCGGAGTCAATGCTCACGGCGACCGGCTCGGCTCAAATATAATAGAATGTCGAGTTCGTGATAAGTAAGTAATCCGCACTTGCCTTCCTGACATACCTTGCTCGACTTTAGCTACCTTTAGAGTTTCTTTAACTGTTGACGCAACGAGTTTGAACAAAACACTGCTTACAAATTTCTCAAGTTGAGCAATATTTTATGTATTATTTACAAAAGTGTTTGTACATTCTAAGATCCATTATCAAAAGTTAATTCATCGTCGCATCGCATCTATGAGACGGTTCCTGGTGATGTAACCATTGTCTGGCGGGTGGGAGCGTGTTCTTCTATGTATTGTGCATGTAATTGCCGGTACAGTTGCTCTGAACTCATTTAACGTTGACGCTTTACTTTCTTTTAACTGCTTTATACGGTAACATTTTATTTTATAGATACAGAGGTAGAGCTTCTGCAGGCGGTTTTGTTCGCATGACATAGGGATAAAACTCGGAGATAACGTAGCCTTCTGTTTGTGAAACATTACTTACCATTGTATCGGGAATTCCAGTTTACCACCATTTCCAACGTTTGTATAAACTTAAGTTCTTTATTAAATTAGGTTTAGAAAGAAGATAAATGAATGCATATCTCAATCTTCTTTAATTCGTGAATTGAACCGTTTGAATACAATCTCGTGTGGTGGTAAGTGACGATGTATCACAAAACTAGCTATAAGACACTTATAATTTGAATGTCTAAGATAAACATAAGGTAGACATGACGATTTTTGGGTAAACATCGTCATCATCTATTTTATCTTGGACTTAACTACTTTAACTTAAGCTAAGTAGTTTAAGTTGCGAGAACCGCATCAACAAATCTCAACGAGCAGTTTGTATTGTACGCATTTTGGAATCTCTCGAGTGGTACGAAATGCGTGCCTTGAATAAAACATGATTATGACCTAGTACAGAGCAGCAGTAGCAAGTAATATAGGAACACTGGTGTGGCCAGACTTCAAGCGTTTAGCGATTTTATAAAACAAAACTTGAGAGTTTGAGCCCCATATGAAAGAACTGGTCAAGGGATGTACCTAATACCGTTCATCATGCCTTTTTCGCCGTAGAATTTATGTAATGGTTCATCGGGGGAAATGACAGGCGCATGAGGCTATGCTCTTTATTGACGGACGCGGAGCAGTGCGTACTACAGCGTGGACCCTGCGAGGTCTAGCTCTGATGTAGGCGACGCGCGACGGTTGTACTCGCCGCTGGCTGTTAGGTTAGACTGGGTGGACGAGCTTAAACGTAGACACATCGTTAAATGGACTGGAATCATAAGTAGTTTAAATGGTCAAGTTTGGATTATTGTTTTAGATGTTTGTTTGGCCGGAAATAACGCATCTAGAAAAACATATATGCCACGGGCAGAAGCGACAAGGGATTAAACCCGCGATTAGCTTGGCCACACCCCACGGTCCTTTCTGCTCCTTGCCAGTGAAAACCGGACTTGGCGTCCTATTCATATGGAACTTACATACCGCTAGAAAGGGACGAAAGATTGTAAACCACGCAGATTTCTGAATTAAATTGTTGGTCGCACATACGGGTTTTTAATAACTTTAAAAACCGTTTAATTTACGGTTTTTATATTATACTAGCTGCGCCCGAAGGCTTCGCCCGCGTGTAAATTGATTGCACAACGTCTGGGGGTTGTTTTGTAAAATAAAAAATATGTCTATCATTATTTGAAACACGTGTTCAATAGTTTTGTATTCTTAGTATTCTCTGTAAGTTTCAAGATAATTGGCAAGAAACACCATAGAAACTTCAATCTCCTTTTCACCCCCTTAGGGGTAGAATTTCCAAAAACCCTTTCTTAGCGGGAAGTTAGCTTCTTAACAGGTACCTGCTTTTCAAATTTCAGCTTTCTAGCTTCAGCGGTTTGGGCTGGGCGTTGTTACCAGAAAATCGCTTGTTCTTTTATTATATACACGGTGTAACTGGACGGATGGATTATCGGTGGCAGAGCGATGGGTGACTATGTCAATGCCTATCGATTTAACCCCCCTTATGTTCCGCGATTTTCAGTCGTTCAAAAGTTATTCAGATTTTATGAAATTTTGGTCAAAATCCGATTTTAGGCTTCATGTCCCAAGTGTAGCCAAAACGTTAGGTCTACGACAGTAATTTTTTTTAGGTTGTAGTTCAATAGTACCCGCCAGCTCTCGGGTCACGCGTCGCGTCGACCAGACGCTCAGATAACTTTTTTAAAACCCGGAGAGCCTCGGTACCCCACGGACCTAGGGTCTCGACCCCAAAGGGAGCAAATGTGTAGGCTTTGTCGAGACCTGGATATTTGCGTCTCTTGAGATCCTTGGCCAAATTTGCCGCCGCACCAGCCCTCACGGATGTCCTCGGAAGATGGAAGGCGCAAGTGTGTCGACGCATGTAGCGTCCCACACAATGGGCCTCCCCAACTCCCATGGACCTAATGTCATGCCGTCGGGCCTCTTACCATCGTCACGCAACAGACCATTCGGTTCGAGAATAGCTGGTACGTTAGCGGTGACAAAGGCCCGCCGGATGACGTCGTTAAGGCTGGCATGACGAGACATCCGACCGGCGGCGGCCCTAGTACGCGATAATCCGTGATGACCAAGCTGGTACAGCAGTACCGCACTGGCATTGATGAGGCGCGCAACACCTTGCACCCAACCGAAGACATGTTGCTATTAGTTACGGGATCCAATAAAGTGCCAGTGTTACATGAATTACTTTTGGTTAATTATAAAGTAAATAGATAATATATATTTTAGATTTATACATTCTTGAAATTATAACTTGACTAGGTAACATGAATTTATGACATAAGCTCTGCTTAGGTTGTACGTTTTGAAAAGTTTAATGGCTAATTCCTCGGTAATTATTCATCCGAAGTCGGGTATTCTTGATGATCCATAGTACCTACATATATATTATTTATTATCATATTTCACTGGAATCCCCGAAGTCGGATTTAATGCACATAATTTCTCCATAAGTACAACAATTTATATATTGACTAGACTATTGAAGATATGTGCTGCCGAGTGAATAGTCCAGCATTATTTATAAATTAATGAATCTAAAACGTTCTGTCTGACCTATAGAATGACCACTGCTGATGGTCAAGGTTCTAGGCTTACTTAAAATGCTTACACATTTTTCTATTTTTAACAGACTCCAAAAAAAGGAGGAGGTTCTCAATTCGGCTGTATGTTTTTTTAATTTGCGTATGTTACTTGATATTTCCGCCAATGGTTAACCAATTTTTTTGATTATTTTACTATTGTATAGAATATGAGGGTTATAATCCCGAGGTGGTCCCATGAACATTTTCTTCCCTAGAGATTAGTATTTATCCCGTCAAATATAAAAAACAACATAATTTGATCTAAAAAAATTTCATCCCGCTATCGCTGTTCCGGGTTTAAAACTACTTCCAAACCAATTTTCATTATTCAGCTATTTGAAGTCGGTTTATAGTTTTATAAAACACGCCAAATTATTCCTTACAAAAGACATCAACGCGTCGTTTTGGAAATCAGCTTCTTTCCTCTCATTCTATTCGCCAATGACGTACCTACTTACCTACTTCTTCGCCAATCTAGATTTTAAATTTGTATTTTGTACAACTTTACCCGCCTACCGTGTTCGTTGTCATTATGATGAGAACACCCGCGCCGTGCTTCGATCGAGTGCTCGCTCGTGAACAGCGTGAATAGTGTGATTTGATATTGGTTAACATTGTATTGGATAGGTAGGTACTATTGCTTTGTCAAGTTAGGCTTGGTAGAAGCAGAAAACAATTCTTTATAATATGTAGTTTTATTTGCAAAAAATCAAAATACAACTACACTAGGTACCTACTTATATCCTATTTTTTAGGAAAAATACTTGAATAGAATTTATTGACACTCGGGATGGAGTAAGGAATCTAACAAACAACCAAATCCGTTAAGGCATAAGAAATTATGATGTATTAAAAAAAAACTCGCGTAGAAACGTGAACCCATACAACAGTACACGACCTCCATTTCTGGGCAATCGTGTAGAAACCTACTACTACTTACAACACACAAACAAATAAGTAGATACGAGTAGGTACTTATTATTGATACCTCCGTGTTTGTACAGAGTCGGGCGGGCAGCCTAATGAAAGTACGTACGAGCTCTTACGATTATTCCGATAATCATTTATGGTTAAGGTATTGAAAAAAACAATAAAAACCTTCTCTTAACACTTTCATTGCCCATGCCTCACATCACATCTCCATGTTGCAGCTAGTAGAGACACGGGGCGGGGCGCGGGCCCTTTGGGTCGCACCGCCGAGGCTGGGCAGTGAATGGGTTCATATTAGGTTCAATATAAAATGTCGATGCCCGGCGTTCCTGAGCTCTAAGACTAGACTGTTGTTAACTGTGGTCTCCAATGTCCGGTTGGTTGACACGTCCGCGCCGCCGCCGGTATGAATGGGTCGGACCGGCCCGGCGGCGGCGCGGCGGCGGCGCGGCGGCGGCCTTGCGCCCGCGCCGAATGCACTGCATCTCGACACAAGTACTCACTGTACATAGATTAGGTAGGTACAGGCTGCTCTAAGGTGTGGACTTTAAAACCTTTTTACTTTTAAGGTTGCATTGGCAGTGTTGAGGTGCAGTTAGGAACGTGAGCGCATTTCTGACAGTTTTTTCTTGTTATAAATTAGACAAATACTTGAAAATATGCTACGTATTACTAATAAAGCACGTAATTTGCCAGCAAAATTAACAAAAATCAGAAATCTCTCGACAATAATTTAACTTTTCACCATCATGACATTTGAACGGCTGCACCGATTCTATTTCAACGAAGTAAATCAGGATTAAGTCACTTTCAAACAAACAAAAAATAAAACTTTTTAAACTTTCGCGATCTGTTAACATATTAATCGAAATCTGTTCTTCCGCCTGGGAGCTCCGACAGATACCTACACAGTGATACCCACAATACCCACGTACCTAACATAAAACAACCCTCGTTTTGGATCGGGGATAAGCAGTTTAAGGCATTCCAGTCCAGCATCTGCGGTGCAAGGAACAAGGGCGTGCCGCCGCTGGAAGCTCCTACAGATGGAAATGTGCGTCGTGGGCCATACAAGTGTTCGGCATTCACCGCCTCTGCCTCTGCGGCGCCACCCGCAGCAAGCAGGGCGGCGCGCGGCGGCGGCGGATGGATAGTCTGCATGGCATGTGCCTCGTGGGCTATTAGTGTACAAGAACTGGATATCTTGCAAAGTAAAGAGCCACTTGGTTATCTTAACGTGAAGATGCAGCGTGGGAGACCTCTAACGTCACTAACGATCTTTAAGTGTATGTGACGTCACACTGACCTCAACCACCGCACCGCCTCGATACATAATTAACTAACCGTTTTGGCCCATTATTCGTGTAGGATTCAACGTTTTGTCTTTATTTACATGTTTATGTAACGGCTGAGGCTAGTTCGAGATGAAGCTGGTGATCTCCGAGTATTGGTCCGACTTAAACAAATGCATCAGTATCGTTGTTTAGTTTTAAATATGTACATGGTACCAATAAACGATTTTGTATTTTGTTTGAACCCTCGAATGTCCCAAAGATTTTCGAAAGGTCCGGTGTTTGTATTGATGTACCTATTCCCGTTGTTCCCATTTGGTGCCATACATAATTAGCAACGCATTCCCGTAAAGACTGGAAACTTGCATTGAGCCGTTTTTATTTAAAAAAAAACGGCTTCTTATGTTTTCGTTGCGTTTTCCTTTTCTTTGGGTCAACACCTTAGTTTCTAATATCTGTGGTCACCACCATAAAAACAAATACCTATTTTAAATTTTTAAGTACTTATAGAAAGTTACTACAGGGTTCCTGAAAACTAAAAGCTATCCAGGGAGTGTGCAAGCCGAACCGTCGGAAGTAGCTAGTGAACAAATACATTTGTGGCACAGCGCGGTAAGGTGTTAAACCACGACCTATCACAGTTGCGGCACAAACCGCTAACGTGTTAAACTAGGGAGAGCAATTTATTGCCAGCATTAACTTTTACTTTCGGTCCATTCCGCATCATAATAACCTGTCTCATTCCCTCTAATTACAATATGCGATCGTTGGGCAGAGATAGCGAGTCACGGAAGAAATCTAATCTAAAGATGGTCAACAATGGGGAAGCGTTGTGTTGTGTTTCTCTTCATGACGTGCATAATTTTGCATTGATATGACTTACTAGCTGCTGCCCGCGGCTTCAGGCAGCCGGGGAACGTGGCCTACATATTGCACCCAAGGATAATGCTCCTACAAATAAATGAAAAATATTTACAACCAAACTAGTAATTCCGGAGATAATCAAGGAAAGTTTAGGTTCCTACACAAAGGAGAAAATATACGTTTAAAATGGTATAAAATGTAAAAGCGATTTAGCTGTGCCGCGTCTACCGCTTTTTAACCGCATCAGATGCGGTAGAATATTAAAATGGAAAACCGCCAGTGCATCCAAAGTTTCTTAAATAGCAGAGATCAGCTCGAAACATTCGACGATGGGAAACAGCGGTCATAAGGAAAAGGTCACTATTCTAAACATTTAAATTTATTCGTTGTATACATTCAAGTAAGTAAATGAATGCTTTCAACCGTCAACGGAGACACTCAACGGGATTGAACGTAAACATTAAATCAGCCATTAATCTGAGCATCTATAAATTAGAAACCGCACACGCACCGTAATGACAAATGTACAAGGGAAAGTGACAGTGAGATTATTGAAGACAATGATCGTACATATTAATACATTAATGTTTACGCGTGTACCTACGTAGTATGGTAGGCTTGCGTGGACAGTATAAGTAACATAAACTAGGTAATCGCTAGGTAATACTAGGTGCGTCCATAGAGACCAGCTCGCTTAGAACGAATTTACATCTCTAATACCTTCACGGACGTGGTATGAACCTACGTACGAAGTACCAACTTCCTAAACGCATACATATCTCTGTAGCTCTACCATAGAGTCCTTCTTCTTGGTGCCAGTGCATCAAAGAAAGTCGGCTGTCAGGTTTGTGTCGAGGAACCATTTCTTTATGTAGGGCTAGTCTAAATAAGTAGACCATAATGTTCACGCACCATGTTTTTGGTTTGCAAGTTTTTCACGCAAAGTGATTTTTAAGATGGGTGATAAAATAACATGTTTTACCTGGTAAAGCCTATGCTTGCTCTACCGCACTAATAATCACCTGGCATTATTCATACTTCGTTCCCTCATAGACCTAGTAGGTTAACTTATCTATGATAGTTTGCTTCTTTAGTAACTTTACACCGTGAGTTAAGTTAAGACGTGCGTTCTGTGAGTAAACATAGAACGCGGTACTTCGCTCCAAAAATAAATAAATAGGTAATCAAAATGTACAGTTAGATGGCATCGAATTGGTATTTAAGAAGTACTGGCCTCTAGACTGTTTCTTTGTTATATTTTCTCACGTCTGCAAACTGTTATTTATCATAATATGCACATTTTAGACGGAAAGATAACAATTAAAAGCTTCTATTGTGTCGCAGTTTCAGGAAAAATGTGCCATTAGCCTTTGATCTGAAGATTCTCCAAACATTTTATAGGCCTTTAATATTTTATTCTTTATTCGTTTCGTAATGTTATTTTATCAAACCTGTTTTTGATTGTCCACGGTTTTGTTAACGTTGTACTAGATATAATACACTAGGAAAACATCACAGAAAGTTAGGTAACATTCTGAACCCCCAATGGTTCAGAATATTACGTACCTTTCTACTTCAAACACAATGAGAAACTTTGCATCTTTGATGATGTCCTCCGAGCCGAATCTTTATAGTATAAATAAGTCTAGATTACAGTAGGTACCTATGCATTTTCAAAGCTACTGATGTTTCAGTTGCCAACAGCTTGTGCCCGTGATCCCTGATCCGCAATAACAATACAATTTAAAGTAAATCTTCATTGTCATACAGTAAAATATTTTTTTTATAATAATCAAGAATGGTGTCGGTACGTCCGTCCGTGCACATAAATCTCGCGCTCACAGCCGCCGCCCCGCGCCGCGCGCCGCGCCGTGAGAAGAGAAGCGAGGCGGAGCGCCCGCGCCGCCGCGCCGCCGGGCCGCGCCGCGGGATAACTGTACCTACGGCAGAGGTAGATGCCGCCGTTTACATTTTTATTTATTTAGCTGCAAACATGGCTGAATTAAACACATTATAAAGTTGGGTTTTATTTAGTTCTGATAATCATATTTAGCGAATATTATGAATTTATGAGACACTAGGAAAATTTTATTTCCGAGGGTTACTACTTGGCCCGCAAAACTTCAAAAACAGTGAATTTGTATTTTCTTTAAAAAACAAAACTCATTCTTTTTATATATTAGACACTTTAAACCTTCGATCACTTGTATTGGTGATCGAAGGTTTAAACCATAGAAGGTTAGTCTAGTGTCGACAGTTAGAGTAGGTCCCTACGCGCAAATCTTTATGAACTCTCAGAAGTAAGCGCGAGTGACTGCGCTGGAGTTCATAAAGATTTGCGCGACGTCGCCACACATTTGGCAGGAAATTATAGATAAACATTATATAAAAGAATTCCAAGTCAGTTTTAGGTTTTTGTAAAAACAGTAAATTATTAGTTTTACGTGGTCCAGATATTTTTTAACCGACTTCGAAAATCGGAGGATGTTCTATGTTCAGCTGCATGTATGTTTTTTTTTATGTTGATTATTTAATTTATTTTCGATAATGGTATTGCGACCAAATAATATTACTTTGATATTTATTATTTAACAAATGTAACGCCACCGAAATTTACTTATTAGAAGACGTGGAAGAGTTTCGCTCTTCCACGTCTTCTAATAAGTAAATTTTCCACGTCTTCTAATAAGTAAATTAATGCAAGATTCTCACAGCCATGCGCAAGCGCAGCACACTTCCCTCTGATGGTGATTGCCATTTGCCGGTCAGGTGAATTATGTCGGCCTTTACTTCATACGTGCAGCGGTTGTTACTTGCAAGGCAAGAGCTTAGTAGGTACTTTTTGGATTGTCGTCAGAAGAAAATTAGAAATATTTTAATACAAAATAATGTAGGTAAGTACTAAGTCACCTAAAATTTACTTGTTTTTATTCATTATGGCTCGAAGACAAAACGCAAATATTGAGTAAAATGCTTGAAATTCATTCATAACATCACCGCAAAAAAGCCTCACCGTATATTTTTCTCTGTTATTTCACGAAGCGTTTTTCTTTTTATATAAATAATTTTGTTTTTATTGACTGGCTATGACGCGGAGGTGGTCCCTTAGATATTAGGTTCTACCAATACCTACCAAATAGGATTAATGAGGCAGTATATCCAACAATGGTGTGTGGAACGCCACGGCGTCACGGCGCGGCGGCATGGCAGTGGAGCCTCAAATTACCTAATTCCTTCCTTCCTACGTGACTTCTATTCCCACACATGGCATTAAACTCCTAAAACGATGGCTTCCTACTGCTCATTGAATTTTAAATTGTCTGTGAAGAAGATAAAACATATTATCGTTGAATATTAATTCGCCCGCAGTTTTGTAATTTCCATGATGTAGGAAGGTGTAAGGTTTAGGTTAGGTGGGCTTTTATTGATTTTATGGGATTGGGCCAAGTCACACAGAATTGTATTTTAAAAGATTCGGCCGAAAACCGTGTTTTACAAGCTTTAGGCAATAATATTGTAGCAATAAAAGTAAATTTCAGCACTTGCTCTTCGATAGTCATAGATTGAAAAATGTAAGTACTTTGTTTGCATATTTTTGATTCAGACAAAAACTTCTCATTTAATCAACAGTAATATTACAAAAATAGATACTGTTTAATATTAAGTTTAATATTATTTAGACATAACATAAGGCAATCATGTAATTTTGACATAACTAAGTGCTCCTTAGCGTTCCTATACTTAGTTGAAAATAAATGAAATGAAATCTCCCCGGTACAAACAGTAACATTTTTACGTTTCTAAGATTTGTGTGCGATCCAAATATGTGTGAATTGAATACCTAGTCTGTGTAGACGACTGCGGTGGAGGGGGCTTGTTGTGAGGAAGCACACGAACGTAACAGACCTACGAGTAGCATTGGTACCTACGTTAATAGAGTAGGAAGGCCCATCCAGCCGCGACGGCCGTCCGTTCGTCGACAGTGATGTTCCAGCGTTCTTCATTGACGGCAAATAATGAGCTATTACAGAGGCGGAGTCGATGGCGAATGCCAGTGCCATATACAGTATATGGCCTGTTCTTTAACTGAACTTTTGTAATAATGATGTCAGCTAAACCGTTTTCGGCCACGGCGCGGCGGCGGGGCGGTCACGGGTTGCTCAGATGAAAGCACAGATTTAAGGTACGAGTATGTAGGTTGGTACCATCTCGTTGTCTCTTAGTGACTCAATGCAAAAGTCTGTTTTGTCTGTGCTCTCTAAGTAGATTAGTAGGTACCTTTTCGAATCATGTTTTTGTTTGAGTAACATATAAACAATAAAATAAATATTCTTTTTTGTCCTGCGGCGGATAACCCGCAAAATTCTGCATCTCTGGCCGACCTCCCACTACGCTACAGAAGTCTCTAACTAAAGTAAAGGCTAGTTACAGCCTTATGTAGATATTTTACCTAAAACCGTCTCAAAACAAAGCAATGAATATTCATGGCTCAATCAACCTTGTAGACGTGTTGTAGAACTTGTAGACTGTCACTCACAATCACAACGTCACAACACAACCTCAACAGTACCTAGTACCTTAGGTTAGCATGTTCGTGAACCAAATCGTGCGCGCCGAAATCCACCACTTGCATTCCAAGTAGGCAGTTACACTTATAGGGAGGTAGGTAGACCTAGTACCTTCTAGTTATCTTGATAGGTTTAGGTTCCCTGCCTTAAGCTTAGTTTAAATGCTTAAAAGGTGTTTTCACTTCTCTTGTTCAAAAAGTGTGTCATTATAGCGTAGCTTAGCGGGAGTAAAACTCGACTTTAAGCCCTAGGGCTAAAAAGTATTTTTGTTCTAAATTTTTGTCTCAAATCGTTAGCCAGTACAAGACATTCGTCCTCTTACATGTCATAAAGACTCGACTTTTTAGTGTTCTATCAACAAAGAACATCATACATTCTACTTGAATGTATTTTGATAATAGAACTGAAAGCGTTTTATTGTTGATTGTAGGATGATTATTTCAGACAAGTTGGAAGTTGAAGAAGGGTGATTCTTCCTCCATGGTAGAATGCGTACCTACTTTGCGTTGCGCGTAACAAAGGCATTCAAAAGTTTCAGATGAATTGAATTTCAACGTGACTTGTATTTAAATTAGTTGAGAATGTCATCAAGCGAAAATTAGGACAATAATATGCAAATGCAACAGAAGGGCAAAGAAATAATTAATGTGAATCTCTTGCGGTCGAAATCACCTAAAATTATATTTAAAGACTTACGACAAATTCGTGAAGTAGAGAAGTAAAAACGTGTGCATTATTTTCCTGATGGTAAGTTTTGATTGTTTTATATTCTCACAAACGAAGTGAAAAGTACAGTGTTTAACTCAGGCCAGAAGCAACCATTATAACTCGGTGTTGTCGTCCCCCCTCGCCGCGCTGCGCTCGGGGGTAGGTATACCAACCTCCTCGTGTACTATAACGGGGGTACCTATAGTCCCTGCTAGAACAATCTACCCACTATTGTGCTTTGGTGTAAGTTGAAAGTAGGTCGACGACCTTAATTAATTGCATTTTACTGACGAAACTAGCTTTGCTTCGTCAGTAAAATGCATGGTTAAAATTATGAAGATTTCTTGATTCGGAAGTTTAGTTTGAAAGCCATAATGCGACCGACGTAGATGAAGAAATAATAAGTGAGTGTTCCAAACGACCGACCTAGGGTTTTCCAGCCTAAGGTTCCGCAGTGGTCTAGAATTAACATTCATGAACATTTTCAGCCTGATCCGTTCCAAACGACCGTCTTAGGATTTTCCAGCCTAAGGTTCCGTAGTGTTCTAGAATGAACATTATCAGCCAGATTCGTTCTTTAAACACCATCTTAAACTTTCGCCTTTACAATATTAGTAGGAAGTTGACGTCATTTATACAGTTTTAATGCGTGGCACAAACACGGCCATTGCTGACTGCCATAAATGTTCATTTCCAAAGGAAATGGTTCTGTTACTCATCGGGCCTGATTTGGCGATGCTGTGGACTCGTTATCATTATGATGTCATGGTCACCTTCTGTCTTTGGTCTTATAAATGTTGTAGATATTTGATAACCCTTAGTAAGCATAGATACCTTTTTATGAATTTCTCCGAGATAATTATAGGAAAATTGGAGATTTTACGAATTACGAGTATCCTCTACATTCCGTGTCAACCGAATGTTAGTGGCGAAAAAGCTTTACACGCTAAACTTAGTCATAAAGCCTACAATAAATATCGTAAATGGTGCTTCAAGTCCTCGCCTCTTATTAAGTCATTGGTGTATGACTCACAGCACAGCCATGTCCAAGGTGCAAGTTCCAATGAAAGTCGAGAGAAGTAGTAGACACCAGCAGTCTGCGGACAGTCTCGCCATATTAATAGCGTTATGAAATTTCACTTGTTGTGTAGCCAAGAAACTGCTCTATATATTATTATGTACCTAAGCAGGATGTAGGTACCAAATAAATAACGCATTAAAGTGTTCAGTTGTATTCACTCTCCATTAAATCCTGTTGATTGTTGTGATGTTATATTCTTCGATTAAGCGTTTAGTGATACGTACGTAACAGAAAATACTACGAAAACATCTTGAAATGCTCAGAAAACCACAAAATGCTGATGAAAAAGTAAAATTAAAAGCCAACTAAAAACAAAAAAATATCCATCCAAAACAATCCGATCTCGTTACTCAAATTCACTCTTCTTACGTTGGCACATTCATCCACGAAGTATGTAATATTAAGCCAGCGTGCATTGACTCTAGAAAGTTGTTAATTAAGATCGCACAGGATTGTGTAACACAACAGAACGCAACAGATCGGCCATGCGCACGCGGCTCATACGCGGCTCATCAGGGAACTAGGTAGATACTCTGTGCATGCCGGGTATGGTATGGACATAGTGATTCACAAAGGCATAGTTAACGGACTTATTTGAATTTAATCTACTTCGTTGAGAGTATTGCGTATGCGATCTTATTTACGATACAGTACCCTAAGAATGGTTGGCGTAACGCGCGCGGTGGAAGAATCGACATCTCCCAATCAGCTGAGGGAACCTGCCAGAGGAAGAGGAAGCGCAGCAGCTTCCTTCTGTGTATTGTGAACAGCTCTACTGCAGTCACTAATCCGTCAGCCTGATGATTATGGCGTCACACGTATGGGTGCTGATAAGACAAGGATGCTTCTCAAATCCTCGAGATAGCCTTGCTTCATGATTCTCGAGTTTTTATCCTTAATTTAATTATTAAATTCTTCACCATGAAAGACCAACGCTACGGCAAGATATGCTCGAACTATAGCACATTCCCAAGCTCTGCTTAGCTTGGGGCTAGGAACCAGATTCAGATTCATTTATTACAAGAAAATATACATGTCAATAATTTCAAACATACAAGTTTTTTACAAAACAAACTTAGATTAAATACACAGTAAAAATAAACAACAAAATTGGTACACTGAAATAACTTAACAGGTAAGAATATAAAGAGCCATACATAGAGTAGGGCAACAACAATATAACATTGAGGTAGGGCAAACCTTCAACCTGCCTAATGCTCTGTGGATTATACAGCATTATATTTTATTCATTTATTATTGCCGTGGTGGCCGATTTTGTCATTGTGGTGTCGAACTTAATTTTGTCTTATTGGTTGTAAAAGGTTTTATTTGATATAATTGTTACTTTTTCAGATTCCATCTCTTGTTCCCTTTGCTATCCAGTTTGTATAATATCTATAACCTCAAAGCATACAGGCGTAGGCGCAAGCCACATACATAATAATATCTCCTAGCTAACACCGCTGTTAGTAGGTATCTGTTACAATTACGCAACTTCACATATATTTCAATCAGGCAGCCTCCTCGCTGAAAACTAGGAAGGAATTAGGTAGTACCTAGAAGTGCTTTTACTAATACTCCATCCACAATCTTATTTTCGTTTTGGTATATGCACGACTATGAAGTTTCCTAATTGTTGACAGGTGAGTGAATGAAGACAGAACGACATACATAGACGAAGTTATTTTTGACAAATAGAGATGCGAATCTGTCGACTCGCAAATATCAGGACTTACGAAAGTATCGATTTATATCGATCCGACCAAATAAGAAAGAAAGATTATTCTAGATGGTTTTTCATGAAAAAGTATTGAACATAGTGTAATAGTTTATAGTTTATCACAGTAACTCAGGTTGTTGTATTTTTTATCCCGGAAAACGCGTGTAACGCTACGGGCAGAAGCAAGAAGCAAATAGAACGACAAAAATAATACGATTTTATTGTAGGTAGGTACGGAATGAGATCGTGGAATGATTATAGTCAAAGGCGACAAATGTGGCTGCACAAATAGGTAGGTACCCTCAATCACAGCGGTTCCGAGTCTTCGATACCACACAAACGACAAACTGATTCTGAAAACTGTCATTCCTAAGGCTCACTAACTACATTATCCCTAAGGCAGGTCCCACGTGAGCAGAGTCGCAGAGGCAGAAACTAGAGGAGTACAAAATAGAAAATCTACATGTTAATTCCCCAGCGGTACTGTACCAGCCTCTGTTACGCTTTCCACGCACTGTGCTTACGCGCCAGTTTTTCTCGGCATTCCTCACAAGAAAATTAATTCTCGGACGGTAGATAAATACTTAGCTGAGTTAATTGCCGTTGTCCATGGACGGGGCACTGTGGCCTCCTTCTCGTCAGTTTTTGTTATGGTGCCATCGACAATTATGATCCTTATCATATCATAATTATATTGAAGCATCTCGGTTATGTTTAGCCAAGAAGAATATGTGAAGGTAATTGATTCTTTAGAACTTTCTCGAACAAATTGACTGAATTACTTAAGTATCTGAATTCTTTGCATCGTTCATTCTCGGTTTGGTCATAATGATCCTAACTAGATCTCAAAGCTATTAATATCGTCTCTTACTAACCTAGCCATAGGTACTAGATAGCAGTATATATTTATTTTCTGGATTCCTAGACCTTCGCGATCGATCGTCGCGTCGTCGTCCACGCAGGCTCCCACCACGCGGTGAAATTGTGTCTATTCGTAAAGAAAAATAAAAAGTCACCAAGATTGTAATAATGAATTTAGCCCCGCTGGTGTTCATCCAACACAGATAAGGTTCGTAGTTAACCCGCTTACATCCGTAATGATTCTAGGCCCTTGTACCTTAAAAAAACTCAATAGTTCATCATGGATCTCAGTATCAATGGATCTACTGAGATTCATTCCTTATTTATTATGTATGTATGGTATTAGTCATCTAGTACCCATAACACAAGATCTGCTTACTTTAGGGCTAGATAATGCTGTGGATTGTCCAGCGTTATTTATTTATTTATCATAACATAGGTAGGTATATCATTTAAATTTTAGTCAGAAGTTTCGTCATCACATAAAAACATCTCGCCTATCTATACAAAATGATGCATATCTCAACTTTCTCTGAGCGTACTCTATCTATCCTACCACACAACACAATGGCCATGATACTGATACACTTACTGTCTAGTCTAGTTGATCAGCTTGTTATGTTATGTATGACATAAGTAATGCTTCTACCACTTTCTGGTCAATGTGGGGTTCTATGTATAATATTAGATATACCTAAACATAATATGTATAGGTAGGTACCTACTGTAGTTGTTCAAATTATAAATTATTTCCTTTTTTAAAAAATAAATAATGGAACTGCAGCATAATTTGGAATAGGTACGGATTTGTTTTTTGGGAAAAAGTAGGAAAGAAAACAGGTTAGCTCAATAAAAATGCATCAAATTTTGCGAAGTTAAAGTTCTTTATTAATAATACCAATAACCAAACGAAACATAAACTAGGAACCTTTTCGAAATTTCCCAAAAGTTTCAATGTTCCCGGGTGCCATATCGATATTCCTGCAAGCTACGCGGTGTGGCTGGCAGGAAGATCAATATGTACCTTAGCTACTACTCATTGGCTACGTACTCGTATGTCATAATGACGTTATGTTTGGAGCAAAAGAACACAGATGACGTTTATATTAGGTCCTTACATATGAAATTGGCGTTTTGTATGGGAGGAACAAAAAGTCGAATATTTTTTAATATAATATATTTAATTAATCAAAGTATGAACCATTATTTTCTATGCACTTTTGCCATCTTATAGGTAGTTCATTGATCCCTTTACTAAAAAAACCAGTCGGACGGGAATCAATAAAATCTTTGAATGCGATTTGGACTGCCCCATCGGAGTTGAATTTTTTCCCTTGCAAGAAGTTATCCAAATTTCGAAAAAAATGGTAATCTGTTGGAGCAAGGTCCGGGGAGTACGGAGGATGTCTTAGACTTTCCAATTGAAGCTCTTCTAATTTAGTAGCCGTCTGTTGCGCAGTGTGTGGTCTAGCGTTGTCGTGAAGCAGCAGTGGCGTGGAGCGATTGACCAGCCTAGGTTGTTTAGCCGCTAGCTTTTCCATCATGGTTTGCAATTGCTGACAATAGACATCAGCAGTAATAGTCTGGCCAGATTTGAGAAAACTGTAATGAACAATACCGGCACTAGTCCACCAAACGCTTACAAGTAACTTTTTTGGGGTTAATTTTCGCTTGGGGCAGGATTTGGCTGGCTGGCCAGGATCCAACCATTGCGCTGAGCGCTTCTGATTATCGTAAAGAACCCATTTTTCATCACAGGTAATGATTCGGTTTAAAATACCTTCATTATTGTGCCGGTTTAGTAATGTAACGCAGCAGTCGACGCGCGTTTGCCGGTTTGCTTCAGTCAATTCGTGAGGTACCCACCTTTCAAGCTTTTTAATCTTCCCAATTTGCTTCAAGTGAATTAAAACAGTTTTATCACTAACATCGCAGCCTGCAGCTAACTCGGACGTGGTTTGCGATGGATCCGCTTCCACAATAGCCTTCAACTCTTCATTATCAACTTGAGTCTCAGGCCGTCCACGGGGCTTGTTCTGCAGGTCAAAATTTCCAGAACGAAAACGTTGGAACCAAAAACGAACTGTGTTTTCTTTTGCAACACGACCGCCATACACATCATTCACCCTTCGAGTTGTTTCCGCAGCACTAGTGCCACGGCGGAACTCGTACTCGTAAATAATGCGATATTTTAAGTTTTCCATTTTGTAAAATGAGTGACGCAAACAGAAAAAAACAGAAGAAAAAAAACAAATGAATGACGATCATCGAAGCACAAATACATGAGTCTATAGCTGTACAAATTTGAATTTGGAATTCCTTACCAAAGAGGAGAAATTTGTGATTAAAGTGGCCAGTACGAAAAACGCCAATTTCATATGTAAGGACCTAATATTAACTTATATCTGAGTATTCCAAGTTACCAGCAGTATTTCTAATATGCTGCACTTCCTCTATTATTATACTTAGGTAGGCACCTATCTAACTAAACTACCTACCTGTTAGAAAATAAGTTTTATACGACAGAGCCATGATCTTGCTGCTTTATTTTTCTTATTTTATTACACAATAAAGCTTTGCGCACATTAAAGGGGCATCGCTGCCAAGCAGCACAAAATTCAAATTCAAAGCAGCACAAAATTTGCATTATATGATTAAACTCATATAATGCAAATTTTGTGCTGCTTGGCAGCGATGCCCCTTTAATGTGCGCAGAGCTTTATTGTGTAATAAAATAAGAAAAATAAAGCAGCAAGATCATGGCTCTGTCGTATAAAACTCTACTATTACTATAACTATTCGTAACAATTGAAGACATTTTATAATGACAGCATATACCTCTGTGATTAAATAGCAGGCAGCGCGTGGGCCACTCGCTTGTCGCAACCTAGTCACTCGCTAGTCGAATCTTTCCTTACCGCAAGCTTCAAGCAAGCCCGCAAGCTGTCGCCGCGTGGACTGCTTGCTTGGCTGGACCGTGCGTGGCAGGGACGGATTGGGTTGAAAAAGGTTTATGCTTGGCGTTGATTCATCGTCGCTGCCGCGCCTCGGCGGCGACGCGACGACAGCGCGTTGGCTGCTAGCAGTAGCCGCGAGAAAACCGTGCGACTAACACGATGTGAGTCGGAGTGGTGCGGGTGCTGAGTTGGAGAGGTGCGGCTTTAATGTGCGCACTCCTTAAATTAACAGCGTACGATGGCAATAGCGAAGAGCTAATCTGTGATTGATTGCAGGTTTATCTAACTAATCTAATTAGGTTTATGTCTCATTTCTAGCACAAAACACTGAAGTTTGAGTTCATTCGTCTCTTTGATATGAGTCTATTAATATTAATAGTCTTGAAATATTAAGTCTTTAGTCTGCAGAATAATAAAATCATGCATTGCCACTGCTAATCTAATAAGTTGGTACCTATATAAAAGTGTAGAACAATTATTTGATTTGTATTTTAAAATAATGTTATCAAATTAACGTTGATAAGGAAAAAGTCGAATCGTCAACAAAATTTTATTAACAAAATATAAAAATTACATTATGTACTTAAATAATAAAAATGTTTCATAATCAAAAACACGTTTCCTAGACCAGTCTCTTGATCCTAGATTATTACCTAGGCACACCTGAATGTCATGACCTTGACACCAACACAACTCACTGAGTGGCATCATAAACTTGAACCTGAGTAATAAGTTCTGGCACAGTTCGATATATGTACCTACCTAGGTATTCACTCGACTCTTGCATATTAATGACAAACATGTATCTAATGTAGAGCTATTGTTCTAATTCAAATGATGGAGGCATCAAACCCGTTGACACTACGTTTGATTTTGAGGACAAACGGTAGCAGTTAGGTACACAGTTATTTAACTTTTACTTGTGATAGTCGTATGGCTACTAAATGCCAAAAATATCTTAGAAAACAACAAGATTATCTTAAATTTTTATCACTCTTATAATTAGCACGTATCTTTTATCTGATATTACCTATCACTTATCAAAGAACTCACTGAGGGACCTATTCATGATTTCATCATCAAAATCGTAAGTCAAATTGGCAACAGCATTCACTGATAAGATAAATAAATTAACAAATCTGAAGCACACAACATTAACAACCGCGATATCAGTTCAAAAACAACTTTATCAGTTCACATTACATTCTGAACACACCGAATTTACTGTCTCTGAACGGAGCGTTCAAAGCGGCCGATAAACTAAGTCCAAGAACTCGTCTTGTATCTTTAGGAGCTACTATTCCGTCATCCCAAAGTCTAGCGGTACTGTAATAAGGCCGTCCTTCTCTCTCAAACTGCTCCTCTAACGGTGCTCTCACTTTCTTCTCGTCTTCAGCTGTCCAAGGCTTTTCTTCTCTCTTAGCTTTCTCTTGAGCTACCATTGATAGCACTGTCGCGGCCTGGGGACCACCCATAACCGATATTCTGGAGTTAGGCCACATGTATAAGAAGCTAGGGGAGTAAGCTCGCCCACACATGCCATAGTTGCCAGCACCGAAGCTGCCTCCAACCAACACAGTGATCTTAGGGCCCTTGAAGCAACTGACAGCCGTTACCATCTTGGCTCCGTTTTTAGCGATACCTCCTGCTTCAGCTTCTTTCCCTACCATGAATCCACTGATATTTTGTAAGAAAACGAGAGGTATTTTTCTCGCAGCACAGAGTTGAATGAAATGAGCTCCTTTCAACGCACCTTCTGATTGCAACACTCCGTTATTACCGATTATGCCGACAGCGTGTCCGTAGAGGGTGGCGAATCCACAAACCAAGGACTCTCCGTACAGTTGTTTGAACTCGTGGAATCTGCTTCCGTCTACGATTCTTGCGACTACTTCTCTAATATCGAAAGGCCTCTGGAGATTAGCGCCAATTATGCCGTGGAGGTCGTCAATGTCGTGAATAGGATCGTCTACTTTCCCCACGCCGACACTAGATTGCTGATAATTATTCCAATTCAAGTTAGCGACGACGTTTCTTGCTAAATGCAACGCATGTTCATCGTCTTGTGCATAATGATCAGAAACTCCAGATTGACGACAATGCAAGTCAGCTCCTCCTAGTTCTTCAGCGGAAACGATTTCACCAGTAGCAGCTTTGAGGAGATGCGGTCCAGCTAAGAAAATAGTTCCCTGATTCTTGATTATTATGCTCTCATCCGACATGCTGGGGATATACGCTCCGCCAGCAGTACAGGATCCCATGACGACTGATATCTGCGGTATTCCTTCAGCAGACATGTTTGCTTGGTTGAAAAATATCCTACCAAAGTGGTCCTTATCAGGGAAGACATCGGCTTGGTCGGGCAAGTGCGCGCCGCCGGAGTCGACTAGGTAAATGCACGGAAGCCTGCATTCTTGCGCAATAGCTTGCGCCCGTAAATGTTTCTTGACGGTAACGGGGAAGTAAGTTCCGCCTTTGACAGTGGAGTCGTTGGCGACGATCATGCAGTCGTGGCCGTGCACCGTACCGACGGCGGTGACGATGCCGGCGCTCGGCACCTGACCCTTGTACAGCTCGTTGGCGGCCAACGTGCTCAATTCTAAAACGTCGCTGCCTTCGTCCACCAACCGGTTTATCCTGTCCCTCACGAGCAGTTTGCCTCTCGCAATATGCCTCTTTACGGAGCTTTCCGGCCCGCCTTTGATCGCTTCGCTGGTTTTCAGCCGGAGCTCTTCGACTAGCTCGTCCATTTTGATCTTATTCTCCTGAAAATAAGGGTCCGCTTTGTTGATGTCTGTGCCGACGACCGTGGCTTGGCTGCTGTGCCGGCACTGGGCCAGCCGGCGCGCGCCTCTCACCAGTTTTAGCATTTCGATAGTTACTATGAAGCGATACACGACCGGTCGGCGGGCCGCAGGCGCGCTACTGACGATAAACCGCTATCTTTACCATTGATACAAAACAAATTCCTCGCCCCTCGACCCAACAATGATAAAAACTCGTACCTATTACGTACATAAAGTCGCTGCAGATAATGTAGTCCTATTGTAATACTCGTCAACAGTTTACATAATATTTACATACGGCTACGTCGCCCGCGCTGCTGGAGGACAATTCAGAGTTTTATGTTTCGGGATAATACTCGATTGGGACCCTAGCGTGGCACTCCGTGACTCATTCATTCATTGGAAGTGAATGGAATGGACGTTAAATCATAGCTGCCAGTGGCACCACACATGTATTTCCCATTAATTGAGGCATGCCACTTTGTATTTTATCGCCTAATAATTCGCCTTTGAAAAGACCTTGCGATCTTAACAAAGCATAATATTAAGGTGCCTTTACTTTAGGTGCTAAAATTAACTATTCACTCAGGTTCGTGTTCAAAACATACAGCACAAAAGGTCATTGTTATTACCTATGTACCTGAAAGGTAGTTATTAATATGACCGAGACTGTAGCCAAGAGACTACGGCTAGGCGACTCCACTAACCTCTCCATCCATACGACTACTGGTTTGAATGCACTGTTAAGAATCAAATAAACTTTTCCTCCTACTTGTTACAATAAAACCTAATCAATCTCGCAAGAACTCATCAGTGAGACAATAGCTCGACATCTCGCCCGCGCAAAAACAGCAAAGGCTGCCGACCGGTTGAACGCACGTTTCACTTTCATCTCGCGATAGACAGGTGGCGACACCGTGCTGATCCGATGGATCGCTGGTAATGGGACGTCGCGGGTGAGTGGCACCCATGAGACAAGATAGATACCATTAGAAATGGTGGACCATACGGTTTCACATCAGCTCGCTAGATCATTTATAAACCTTATTTACTTATAAATTAGTTAGTAGGTAGACTTTATTATGTTGGGTTACTTTATCGTTTTCTAAATAAAAATATAAATAAAAAAATATATTTCATGGGTTTTTGCATATTTTTGCTTCGCATTCGCGTTTTTACGACACCGACGTGAGAAGTACAAAACTTGTAAAACTAAAGATTCGTCCGTTGCGCTGGCAGTCGGGTAAAAAGTACTAAATGAAGGTACACACTACACATACACTTACACATCAAGTCTCTAATTTTCGTAATTTTCTTTGTGAATATAGAAATGTCTAGTTTTTTTTTTGAGTAAGATGGATTTTGTTTGTTTCAGGATCGAGATGAGCAAACCAGTTTAGAAATGAAACATCGACAAGAAGAAGACGATTTGTACAGAAAATTCTCGAAACATCGAGAAGAAGAGAACAGAAGAATACGGGAAGAAATACAAGTAAGTTAACCTTAAGACTGTTTCTTTACTTGAACGATATAAGTCTCAGCTGTTTCACTCAACTTCAGGACAGCACAACAATTTCCGGTAACATACCCATTTGAGCCTGTAGGTCTCTATATAGAGACCAGGAAGCCAATAATGATAATAAGGATCTCCGATTAACGTTACGTTTGCTTGATAAACAAGGTTATTTTACAAAAACCCCTTGACGGTTGTACTCTGAATCACCTCAACTTTAGAACGGCTGCATCGATTCTTATCAATAAGCTAGGTACGTAATCAATCAAATCAAACGTTCTTAGCTTGATGAAAAAGCAAAGCAATTATCTACTTACTTACTTACCTAGTTTTTATCGAGCTTATAACACTGCCGATCGGCCTGATTTGACTGAATCTTTCCAGGACGAATGGGAGCGCGAGCTGGAGAGACTCACGAACAGATTTCAGCAAGAGATGCAGGTGAAGAAGCGCAGGCCTGACTCGGAGCTCGGAGCGCTGACGTTGAGGCACCAGCAGGAACGTGCGGACCTGGAGAAGAACATGACGCTGCGGAGAGACAAGAAGAAAGAGTCCTTGACACGGAAGATGTTGGAACATGAAAGGTAAAGGACACGGATGTAGGAATATATCTCTAGTAATAATGCACAGCCCACACAACCCCAAATTAGGTAATTTACTGCTCTGAAAAAGAAACTTATAAGAAAACGTAATAAACGTTTATGTTCAGCTCATTATTTAAGAACTCCAAGCCTAATGTGGATTGGAAATCAATCAAAATGCCTAATAAAAAAAAACGAAGTAAATCCTTTGAAATTTCAAAACAATAATCATAATAATGTAAGAAAATACTTATTTTTTTTTCTTCAAAAAAAGTATTAATACTTGATGTACAGAAAATCGTAGAACCAAAGAAGATCTCCTCTGGATCCAGAATCACTCCCTTTCGGCTTAGTACACATGTTTAGTAGCCCGTATCTAGCTTAAACTTGTAGCACAATAGAAATGATAATTTCCCAGAGCCGCAACAGCAGCCCTGGTCGAGAAGCAGAGCCACGAGATGATGGAGCTGATCCAGGAGCGGCGCTCGGAGTACATGGCCGGCTCCTCGCTGTACATGGACGGCGAGGACGCGCCGCCCTACCCCGCGCGCGCGCCCGCGCCGCAGCCCCCGCTCGTCTCCAAGTTCCACATCTACACGGACCCCGCAGAGTTCACTGATGTTGATAAGATTGCTATTTCGGTGAGTTGTATGTCCTTAAGCTACATACGAGCAATATTGGAACTTCTACCTCTTTTATCAAGACTCTGATAATTATTTATTTATTTGATTATTTGGTCCACCAGTGGGTGTTACAATCGTACATCCTATGAAAATACACACATAATGAGATAGCTAATTGCACCACCAGTTATAGGTGGACACTGCATGCTAAAAATTATTAATTAAAGAAATAGATATTACAAATAAGTAGAATTAGAACAACTAAATGTTGCAGCTAAATAAATTAAAATCGAACATGACTGAATACTGATTTTAATTTATTTGTGATATTCAAAATAAATAAATAATAAAAAATGCTGGACAATCCACACAGCATCATCTAAGCTAAGCAGAGCTTGTGTTATGGGTACCTACTAAATGGATGACTGATAAACTTAATACAATACATTACTTACATAGATAGATACTTTTTTATTATGTATAGAAAATACACAGAACATCCTGCAAATGCAAATGACAAGTAGCTATGGGGTTGTCGGCAGTTTATCTTATCTGTGCTAAAGATGAACAAGTTAATTCAAACGAAAGATATATCAACCAAAAGCTGAAAACTGGCTGATAAAGATGATGAAGATCCAAATACTTTTTCAGTAGGTATGTAGTACTAGGTAAGGTAGTAGCATAGACTAACGTAACACAACCTATCACTAGTTAGCTAACCTATCGTTGCGAATACAATGTAAAAGCATTTCAATCGTTTATAGCAAATTCAAAACACTCGGCGACATCTAGCGTTATGGTTGGCAATCATTTATCGATGTACGTTTTCTTGTATGAGATTGGCAGTCTATTGTGTTTTGTTAGTCTATGGTAGTAGGTACCTACCTATTACACAAATCTAGATATAGTATAAAATTCTAAATCTATGAGGAAAACAAATGCAAATCAGATACAAAAGATTTTATTATTTATGATAAAGATTATTATTTAAGACAAGCTACTGTTCGCGGCTTCGCACGCTTTTTTCCGGGATAAAACCTAGCCTATGTCCGTGCCCGGGATACCATCCACCTCCCTGCCAAATTACATTGAGATCCGTTGAGAAGTTTAGGCGTGAAAAGGTAACAGACAGAAAGAGTTACTTTCGAATTTATAATATTGACTAGTATCTAGTATGGATTTTATTAGGAATTCATTATTAACGTTTTAATTTCAGGTAGCGCAGGAAGACCAAAAAACATTTACAGACCTCGTACGACAACTAGTCGGGCGATGCGCGACCGACGTCGAGAAGGCGCGCACCATCTTCCGGTGGATCACAGTCAAGAACCTGAACAACATACAGTTCGATGACAACCTCAGAGGGGACTCTCCCTTGGGCCTGCTGAGGGGAATCAAGCACGGCACCGAGAGCTATCATGTGCTGTTCAAGAGACTGTGCAGGTAACATTTACTCCCGATCCACTACACTACAACGAGACAGCGTTAGATGCCTAGAAGAGCGCGCAATAGATATTAGGAACTCTGTTGAGCCTCACCACGTCCACTTAGTTATTGCCAACTGTTGTGGTCAGTGGTGATCAAACTACAGGTACCTACAACAGTTAATAAATGCTACAAGAAAAGCTGCATCGGTTTCTTACAGTGGTCATGAGACGACCACAGACCGACTTCAACATTTAACATCGTAATTGGCTGTTTTTATGAAATAAAAGACTGACTTCTGTGAATAGGGCTCATTCCACTACGTCTTGACATTGTTCAATTTACTTGTCCCATTCCCGAGCTATTTCTTTTGCTAAAACGTAGGTATTTATTTGTATGTTTTCCTTGCTTTCTTGATTTAGACTCTTATTAAGTTTTATTTCAGTTACGCCGGCCTCCACTGCGTAGTGATCAAGGGCTACAGCAAATCCGCCGGCTACCAGCCCGGCGTGCGGTTCGAAGACAACAGATTCAGGAACTCTTGGAACGCCGTCTACGTGGCGGGAGCGTGGCGCTTCGTGCAGTGCAACTGGGGGGCGCGACATCTGGTCAACGCTAAGGATGCGCCCAAGCCGGGGAACAGAGGGAAGAGCGATAGTCTGAGGTAAGTCTGTCAATCACTCTAAATTCAAAATTCAAAGTGCCTTATTTCCTTTAGTTAGACCTTACAGGACTCTTGGACACGTCACAAAATTCAAATTACATAAACCTAGAAAATAAAGTGATCACTTTGATTTTTGCTCACTTCAATATTTTTAAGGTAAAGCAAAGAAGCGAACAAGAAACCTTTACCTTGTTAGGTTGTTAGTTTTCGAGTTGGAGCAAAACTTGTCCCAAGCTTTTTTATCCTCTAGATAATCTGATATGATAGTTAGGATCTGACACTTAGAGGAACAACTAGAAACCTGGATCAGAACAACGTAGTGTGGCTTAAACAACAGATTCAGGACGTTTGTTGCAATATCGGTGTTCTAAATGGAGGATGATTCGACTAATCAATCACGAACATTATTTATTATTAGTGTACCGTGGATTACTGAGGCCATGGTTAAGGATATGGATGAGGTACCGAACTGAATACCAGGTTTGCGTCTTCTCCTTCCGTAGTAAACTGAATCAAGCAGCATTGCTCCGTTGCTGATCAAGCTTACACACGCTAGTTTCAGAATCGTTATTAACCCGTCGTCATGGGGGCTGGGTTAAAATGACCCAGGACTTTTTTGTTAGCCTGTTCAAAGACTAAAGTTACGTTTAGTTCGTTTGAATAAAGGTGTCGCGTTACTCAATTCTAATTTTTTTAAAATATTTTTTGACTTTAATTTTCTTTATTTAATAAATGTAATTTATTTTTAACATATATCTTTTAGCAGCTAGGTAGAATATTGAAACAATTTTAGAGATAATCAGCAGAACAATGTCAGTTTATAAATTCATTGATATTCTAACCTTTTGTGCTATCAATGTAGCCAGAGTCAGTCTCTTTGGTACATTTAGTCAACAAACAGTAGACTTTTTATAGTTTTAGGTAGTGCATTATATATTTTCCCACACATGGCAAAACAGTTTTTATGGTATAAACGGGTCCTGGGATGCCTACTAAAACTATCCTATCAGGATCCCGTGTATTTCGAGGATACAGTTCACTCGCCTTCACAAACAATTCATTATGTTTCCTTACAAACAAGGCTGCCTCTAGGATGTAGAGACAAGGTAGCGTGAACGATTAAGAGTACACTAAATAACGACTTACAGAATTCCCACGGCGCGGCGCTTATCTTAACGCCTACCATTTTAGGGAGAGCAAGACTTCTTACCGTAATACATAATTAAGTATTCATAGTACCTACTCGGCCGCGGGTGACTATAAACTATGTATAACTTACAAATGTATATAATTACATTACTTACTATACTTGTAACCCACAACATTAATAGTGCTATTTTTCTTTTTACATAAACCTATACTTTATTCCTGTTCTGTCTGATCCCGCTTCATATTCCTTGTAATCCCCCCTAGATACGAGTACGACGACCACTACTTCCTGACGGACCCGCGCGAGTTCATCTACGAGTTCTTCCCGCTGCAGGCCGACTGGCAGCTCCTCAAGACCCCCATCACGCTGCACGACTTCGAGGACCTGCCCTTCGTGCGCTCCCTGTTCTTTAGATACGGACTCTACTTCAGCGATCCCAACACTAAGGCGGTCATGTTCACGGATTCTACTGGTCAGTTTTGGAACCATTATTGGAATTCGTTAGTAAGGAAAAAGTTTATTGTAAACAATTATATAAATGCCATGGACCATCATATTTTAGTACAGCTGTTTCTTTACACATAATAATATGCTATATGCGAAAAGGTCTAATATTTCTGCTAAGCAACCTTAGAAGTTCAGTTTGTTGGTGGGATCCCCCACCATTCCCACCCCGCTCCACAAATTCTTTTCTGGATTGTTGCTGCTTTAGTTTGGAACAACGATGAAAGTAGCACTGCGTATTAATAAGAATAGCAGCAATCACTCCACAAGATATAAAAGTGTAAATTCAAGTTGGATGTAGGAAGATATTAAAACGTTTGAAAAGGTTCGCATCTTCAGGCATTAAGAGAGCTATTACAAAAAAAAGAAAGAGAAATTGCACGGTTTTATCGTCAAATTTTTTTTTTTTTTCGTTTGTTGCTTGAAATAATAATTCCTTGTTAATAATAGTTCGTTTCCTACAATAATCATAAAACAAATTTTAGAAAACTTATTTTGTTATATAGTTATAATCATTCTCCCGATGCATGTTCAGGCAAAAATTCTCGGAGATCTGTTTTGGAAGCTCTAATTTGTAGATTCTATTGAATAAAGACCACCAAAAATGTTTTATGCTTATTTCGAATGTTCCATACTTGAATATTAATAGAATACATTTTCATTACATGCCTTTATGTAAAGGAAGAAAAAACTGAACCGAACTTGATTATCGACTGAAAAGGCTTCGAAACAAACCCCAATATCTCCAAGTTCTACATCATTTTGACATAATAATATGTATACCAAAATAATTATCAACATATTCTTGAACTACAAAATTAAGTATATATTTTAAATCACTTAATTTTTTTATGAATTAAATAAAATACTTGGTATATAATTCATTGCGCCGGCGGCAGTCTGCCCTCAGTACCGCGCGAGCGCGAATTGTACGTGAATATACAGTATTTTATTTAATTAATTAAAAAAAAATTAGCAGTGATTTAAAAAAATTAATAAATTTACAATTTGACGATGAAACCGTGCAATTTCTCGTTTTTTTGTAATAGCCCTCTTAAACAGATTCAACTTCTTGACTCTGCGTCTAGTACCTAGCAGGTACTTGTTTGTCAAGTTCATGTTTAAGTTTTGGTCTAAATTCGAAAAAATTGCAAACGCCATCTAGTTGAAGTCCAGTAAACTCTCAAGTAGGTAGGTACGTCTCGTAAATAAAGTTTCTATTCCATATAGGAATGACCTAGATTTAAAATTCTTTTTTGCAAATATGCTGTGGACTTAGATCTAACTTAGATCTAAGAGTAAAATAATGGTATCAAGCATGTCCTGCTTGGGCACAGCAACATTGTTGCTAGATGCAAAAGATACTTCTAAGTAAGTACATAGGTAGGTACTACATAATACAAAACATACGCACTTTGTTAAAATATGTAATTGATATAGTAGGTAATATTAAAGATTATTTATCGGGTATTTATCGCGTACCTTTTGTTTATTTTCCCCTACGTTTCCATCGCGTTGCAGCGATCGTGGTCACGGGGCGACTGGATGTACTCGGAGTTACCGCCAAGAAATAAATAAAAATAGAAGAAAAAATAGTAGTATGAATAGTAGGTAATGTTCACAGGTGCGGCGACTATGCGCATAGCCATGCCGGCACACATGCAGAGTTCGCTCATCTTCCACTACAATCTCAAGTTCTACGACACCGAGGGCGACGGCTTCGACGGCGTCAGTCTGAAGAGATTCGTTATGCAGGTGGGTGTGGCTCACTCATTGGACTCATGCGTTTCATTTGTGACCCATCATTATGCATATACCTATTCTTGAATCAAAGCGTCGGACGAGTTGTCTCTTGATTCATTGTAAAGTTGTTGGAGCAAGCTCGCTGTCCACGCACGCTCGGCAGAAACACGTACGTGTCATACCTACGTATGATCATACAACCGGCTTCAAGCGAGCGGTCCGTGGCTAAGCGTGCGAGTCGCTCGCTTGAAGTTTGCGCAACCTAGCCTCGCGTTGTGTACACCTTGCTGATGAGGAAACCATTACGGCTAGCTCGCTACTGCGCGCTGGCTGGTATATTATGTCGTCACTGTAAAATGTATCTAAAGATGAATGGAACGTCTCGTCGAGACGATACTACAGAGCAATCTGCTCTGAACTCTTCTCATGTCACTATCTCTTCCAGTCCGTAGTAGGCAACTTGGTGTCATTCCGCGTGCACGCGCCGTGCAGCGGAGCCTTCCTGCTGGATATCTTCGCGAACGCGGTCACGCCCAGGGAGTACCTCACGGGCGAGCCCATGAAGTTTAAGAGCGTTTGCAAGTTCAAGGTGAGACCGATCGTTTTAAAGATGACTTGCTTCCGCCCGCGGCTTAGCACGCGTTTACCGGCGTGAAGAGTACACCCTATACCTTATTCCCGGTCATAGGTAATTTATCGGTAATTTTAAAATGTTTAGGTCGGGAGTTAAACAGATATATCCTAAGTACTTAGTTAGTGATTGTTAATGACATCGGTTGGGTGCGGTCCGTAAGGTAAGGCCTGTTGTACAGTGAGGAGTGTGTCCACCATCTAATTGAAGTGTTGTTATAACAGATTTGCTGCGCGGAGCTGCAGACCGTGATGGTCCCGCTGCCCGACTGCGCGAGCGGCGAGTGGGGGCCCACCAAGGCCACCAGGCTGTTCGGACTCGTGCCCATCACACATCAGGTTAGTTATACAAATCCTGTATCATGTGAGTACCTATATTTGTGTGATACAGAAATTGGAAGGTACATGACATGTGTTGTGACCCAAAAAGACGCTGCGCGGCCATTTTGGACGATGCGTCTAGGTGTCCTTTTGTGCTGCAGCAGGCGCGTGGTGTGAACGGATTTGTCCGTTTCAAAACCGTCATATTTATTTTCATCAATTTAGCAATTCTTTATCAATCCTTTAGACCTTACAGGACTCTTGGACACGTCACAAAATTCAAATTACATAAATAAACCTAGGAAATAAAGTGATCACTTTGATTTTTTGTTCACTTCAATATTTTTAAGATAAAGTAAAGAAGCGATCAAGAAACCTTTACCTTGTTAGGTTGTTAGTTTTCGAGTTGGAGCAAAACTAATCCCAAGCTTTTTTATCCTCTAGATAATCTGATATTTTGTCCAAACTATCGGAAAAACTATCAATAAATAAATTCTAACAAATTGTCAAACATATCCTATGTTTGACAATTTGTTAGAATTTATTTATTGATAGTTTTTCTACACTATACATTATATATTCTTTATTCTATTATTTTTCTATACATTATATACACTTTTATAAGGGATAGGCAATTTATTATATAGTTTTACAGCCTCGGATCCCGAATTGCATACCATGTAGCTTTGCCAATGAAATGCCTGCTGCTAAGCACCGAGCCGCTAGTCTCTGTGTGTTCTGTGAGCCATCATTGCCCTAAGACCACGAAGAGTTTTTTTACAGCGACGCATGTTCGCTCAGTGAACGCGATAGGTAGGTACAATAATCACAACAGTTTCTTTATACTGTAGCCACTCATTTATGTCAAGTGGAACATATGAATGTAGATCGCGACGGAAGCCCGTCTGAATCTACACGAGTGCTTTGTTGTTTTATTTATTTGTACCTTTCCACGTGAGCGGGGTCGGTCGATACAAGTTAAATTTGTGCAAAACATGTAATGTAATGTTTCCTCTCAGGAAGCGCTAGTGTTCGCGGGCCGAGAGCTGGAGATCCAGTTCCGCATGTCGCGCGCCCTGGCGGACTTCATGGCGACGCTGCACAAGAACGGAGTGGACGAGAAGCGCCTCTCCAAATACGTGCAGCAAAACGTTACTGACGATATTGTGTCGTTTTACATCACGTTCCCGGAAGAAGGTATGTACCGACACTTATCCGAGAGATGAGGCATTCTGTAACATACATCCCCGCACCCGAAGCTTAGTGTTCCTTCACTAACTCATAACTAGATGTCGCCACTGGTGAAACAAGTACCTTTCTGGTAGTTGGAAGCTTTCAATTAATTTGTACTGTACATACCGTACCTGCCGTCATTCTTTTACAATGTGTTCTGTAGCTAGTTTTGATCCAGAATAAATATTTGCAAATCATGCCCTAACATTTTTCGATGGGATTTGATAGATAGATAGATAATACATTATTCAGAGAACTTGTATATAAAACAGTTTGGTAAAAGGTAACAGAATTGGCGGATCAGTCCACCAAACCACTCAACCAAAGCTTAAAAGAGACGACAAAGGATGGCGGAAGGCGGAGCTAATTACAAGCATAAAACTAATAGAAACTAAAATGGATTATTTTAGTTTCTAAGTAATACAAATATACCAAATATAAATATACACTAATACATAAACAACAAATACAGTGTGACTTTGAGACACACACTAATTACTTACCTACGTAGATAATATTCGTAAACTTTTCGTTTAAAAGTGTGATGAGATGTGGCTTTTGTAATGTCAATAGGTAGATCGTTCCACAGTCTGACTGACGGCTTGGCCAGTAAAAGAATCGCTATAAAAGAAAGTTTTCCGAACCGGAGCTACCAAAACAACGTTTCTGAAGATCATAGAGAGAGGAGACAGTGAGAAGAATAAAGAAACTTTAATATTTCTTTGAGATACGAAGGGGAAACGGGATTGAACAGTATAGAGAGAAGGGACAGAATGTGCAAGTTGCGGCGCTGGCGAGTGGGAAGCCATTTGAGCCGAGTACGAACCTGATTTTCGAAAGGTTTTCATTTGCAATTTAGGTTTAGCACAAAAATATAATTTAATACACGTAGTAGAGAGAGGCAGCAAAGTTCTAGTCTCTATCTTTTTTTAAAGTTGATTTATAGCCAACTATGGTTTGCCTAATTTCACCTTTATTCCCAGGACAATACGGTCTCGACATCTACACGAGAGAGCGCGGGGGCCCTACCGCCATCCACCAAAACGGATCCACCGAGAAAGAGAAGCATCTTCTAACACACTGCTGCAAGTATCTTATCAACAGCAGCAAACGGAACTAGATCTTACAGCTCAGGAATTAAGTTTATATTTAAATAGATATTATGTTATACGAGACGCATCTTCTAACGCACAGCTACAAAAGTCTTATAAATACATAGCAGTAAACGGAACTTAACTACATAATAAGAGTAGATATTTAAAAAATTAATGTTGGGTAAAACTTACTAAATATGACAGCACTAAACATGACGCCGTGCTTTTCATTTCAACCTGTTAGAAAGGGACTTGGCTTCATTGGTGCAGTCAGTTTAGGTTAGTTGAGTTTCTGTGATCTATGAATAAACAGCAATATGACAGATTTTGAGGTAGAATGATGGCAGAAGGCGTACGAATCAAAATAAACAAAATGAATAGATTGATGGTTGCTTACAGTGCGTGTTTCCATGCTAGAGATAATAAGATACAGAGAAGTTTTATTGTAAACATTCATTACATACAGAGACACTATACTCTATGTTCGTACACGTTGTAGAGAACAATAAATCCTTGATGGCATTCTATAGGTATGCGGTTTGTGTGTAGGATCAAAGGAAGGCGATGTCGTTGTCCGCCAGGCACAGGTCCGCTCGGCGCCCTCTCCCGAATGTACAGTCACTCTAAGTTTATCTTGTCTGAGCTACAAATAAATAAAATCCGTCCAATTATAAAATATTATTTTATTCTATTGAAGCATATTAATAAATATTTACAATTTTAAGGCAATTCCAATTTTATTATAACTTTAAGTTTGCTTAAATTACTCGTACTTTATGGTTGTGCAGAGGCAATCTAATTGCTTCATAAATTTTTTATAATTGTATAAACTCTTGTCTAGTTTTTAACTTTTTATAATAACGGCAACACAGCCAAACGACAGTAATATCAATGCAATTACATACACACAATATTATTATTTATTATAAGAACCGTAAGAGTATAAAATGACACATCTGTCTAATGGCGCTGGCGGTGTCGCATTATGTTTATTTTACTTATTATAAATACGCTTACTTAAATCTAGTTTTGTATTTCTCACATACTTACATAGAAGCACAAAACGAATTCTAGCAATTTATAATAATTAATTAATTAACATACAAAATCACACTTATTATAATGTATAAATGTTTATAAAATATATGGCATGTTATTTTTATAATAGTTATTTTATTAAGCAGTTTGGACGGCAGAAAATCTTCATCTACAAATTAATAAATAAGGTCATAACTGTTCCGATCTTAAAGTTAATTAGGACTGACAGGAGACAGAGAGGACAGAATTACAAATAAATACTAATAAAACGTCACTAATCACAGCAGAATAACAAATAAAATAATCTAGAAAGCAGAGTGTAAGGTTTGTCAGTTTGTCATATAAAATCACACAACAACACACAAGTTTACATTCACAATAAAACAATGTAATGTACAATTAACCCTGACTTGTGGACAAGTGACATTGAACTTACTTGATTCAAGGAATCTCACAAGCCTAGAGCAGTCCCCCTCCCAGTAGCGTGCAGCGTGGCGCGCTGCTCGACGCCGCGGATCAGCGTGCCCAGCAGTCCTTCCATCTCGCTGGCCGTCTCGCGGAGCTGACTGTTGTCTACAGAAGAGTCTGGAACAAGAAATCCTTATCAGCACACATACGTGCACTGCTTGCTGAACATCCCCGCTCGAACCAGAGGGTAGAGGGTATCGCCATACCCGTTTGGCAGGGTTGATGATCGCAGTGATGTTCAATGTACACAGAAGGAAGCTGTTGCCCTTGCCTGCCTCTGATAGGTTCTCTTACGGCCTCCACGGGCCGAGTGAGCCGCTGGCGCTGGCGGTCCTCCCGGCGCGTGGTGCGACGTGCAAGCAGCGCACAGCGCAGTACATACCCGCAGCTTCGCCCGCGTGTTGTTTAGATAACCATCCTTAGGATAATGGACAGCACTCATGGATGATGTAGTTAGTAACTATCAGTGAAATGGTTTTCAAATCGTAGCGTTGTCCCAAGAATTACTAATTTTTGGTATATAAACAATATTACAGACCGATACATTTGAAAACATGATGCAGATTGAAGTTGAGTCGAGTTGACAATCATTTGAGGAACGGCTAGAGCTCTGCGCTCATTCATCCAATACCGCTACCACACACCACAAAAACGTGCATTCAAATATGGGCTTAAACTCATTGTACGGACGTGTCGTACATTAAAGTAAGTTATTGAGTGCTAAATTAAAATCACTGATCACTTTGGTCTTTCAAAAGTTTATTGAAAAAGTTACACGTAGGTAGAAAGTAAACGATTCCCTCGCGTCGCGGTCAGTGTCGCACTATCCGTTCCGGGCGCAAATATGCCGATTCAGTCATATTAGATACATAGATAGGTATATACATAGAAGGTACGCCTTCGTACACTCATTATCTTTAGATACATGTTACAGTGACAAAATGGCTTCCCACAAGCTTCGAACGAGTGGTCCGCGAGCTGTCTGTCATCTTATGCTGATCTGATGGTCAATATAAAATTCATAAAAATATTTCAAGTTAGCAGGTGTGCGCGCAGACAGAACCACTATTGTGGCAACTCACAACTCACAACTCGCTACTCGCAACTAGCTGTGTGCATGCGGGTATAAACTAGCTTATCGAACAATATTAGAAAGCTGCCAGTTTCTTCAAGTAAACGTGCTCTGTCTGCATAGCGCCTAAGAATACAGGGTTTTGAAACATATCGTGACGTTTCTGAGAGTCCGTTATCGAAACGAAAACAAACTATTCTTATCAATATAGTCCACCACAACACAACTCACCGTCCATTGTAAAGTTATTGGCCAGTATCCGCTGGAGCCTCTCCAGCACTGTGTCGAGCTCCGCGTTCAACTCCCTCGTCCGGTCGGTGCTGGGCTCCGCGCGGCGAATGTCGGCCTCGCAGGCGGCCATGCGGTCTGTGGGACCCGTAGTGAAAGCTGTCACGCGGTCTGTGGGACCTGAAGCTATAGCTGCGACGCGGTCCGTGGGACCGGTTGAGAGCGCGGGATTGGCTTGAAGTGTTATGGCTGGCTTGAGGGAGGATGGCTGACGTTGTCTTCTGTCGGATGGTAGGGAGTCTTGTACTGTGAATTTAAAAGATACCGAATTAAATATTACTTAGACCTTCACATTGCACTTTTGCCCCAAACTACGCAGAGCTTGTGTTATTTTTATATATTTATTGCGCCGTAGGTACACAAGTTACTCTCGATGTCCTTACACTCAATTTATAATATAACAATCACACACAAACTTTTGACTTAGGACACACCACAAGGGACCGTTCAAAGAAAATAAAAATCAAACAGATGAGTCATATCCACAAAGGTAGGATCTATACGTATCAGACGACTGATAAATTAGTAAGTGAGTTATATGTATTAACAAGTGGGTTAACAGCTAGCGTGGTCGCAACGATCAGCACGAACGATAACGCAACGATACGCACGAACGATAACGGTCGAATAACGATACTAATTTACGAAATTAAGTATCTTGTTGTTGATGATATTTTCTACCTGTGTTTCTTACCATTATACCAGCTGCTGATATCATTCATAGAGACCGTGGATATAGTATCCGAGGTCTGCAGGACCGGCCGCAGCGCATCACCCGACACCGTCAGCAAGTGCTGGCTGCTACTCTTGGACACCACGGAGAAGTTGCCGGAGTCCAGGCTCAGCACTCGCGGCTGGTTCTTGAGCTTGTCGTCGACTTTGGAGTGCTTGTCGAGGACTAGGATCGGGCTGAGCAGGTCGAAGGCTTGCGGGCGGTCGGGTCTGTCGGCATTTGATTCTGCCGGGAGGTGGTCTTGCCTTGATATGTTGTCCTGAAACAAAATAGTGGGGTTTTCATAAATCACTAATCAAGTTTTGCGGCTTACAAAATAAGCCCATAGATCAGACAAATTTTAACCTATAAATTATGATAAAATAAGAAATAGTGTTGATTGATTTTATCTTCGCTTCAATTATTATTGAACTACAGTCTGCCCGCGGCTCAGCACGCGCGCTTATCCGGGGAAAATATCTAATCAAAACATAAATGTGAAAACTAGCCAAGTTCGTTTAGATAGTGGCTTCACCGGTAAAAGAGCTGAGATCATATAGCCTATCCATATGATCTCAGCTCTTTTTTTTTGCCAAGTTTCATAGCAGTTCATAATCTTAATTTGTTACGTTCTTACATTATATAATTTATGTCTTGGCAAGTTTATATCCACTGCGTTTGTTTTAATATTGGACTTAACCACTTCTAGATGATCTCATCATCAACCTATCTTAGTCCACTGCTGGACATAGGCCTCCTCTAATGAGCGCCATAACACCCTGTCTTCAGCTTGCCGCATCCAGCATCTGCCTGCAGTCTTTCGCAGATCGTCATCCCACCTGGCCGGAAAGCGTCCCACACTGCGTTTGCCGAGTCGCGGTCCCCACTCGAGAACACGTTACTCCAGCGGCTGTCAGTTCTTCGCGAGATATGGCCAGCCCACTGCCACTTCAGCTTGCTAATTGTTTGAGCTATCGATAACTTTGGTTCTCTGTCGGATGTATTCGTTACGAATCCTATCCTTCAGAAAAACTCCGAGCATAGCTCTTTCCTTAGCTCGCAGAGCGACTTTGAACTGGTGGAGCAGCCCTACCGTGAGTGTCCACGTCTCAGCTGCGTAGGTCATAATGGGTAGGACGCACTGGTTGAAAACTTTTGTTTTCAAGCATTGCGGTATGGATGACGAGAAGACTCAACGTAGTTTCCCGAACGCTGCCCTGCCTAGCTGAATCCTACTCTTGGCCTCCTTTTCGAAATTGTTTTTACCTAACTGCAGAATCTGCCCGAGGTGTTCTATCCGAGGTGTTATATCCCGAGGTGTTATATCTATATATACACTTACCTCGGAAACGATTTCGAGAAGGTGGCCATGTATGACGACCGGTCCTGGATCAGTGTGATCAAGAACTGATCATGACTTTGGTTTTATCCAAATTTATGACAAGACCAACGCACCGCGCGGCTGTGGCTAGGCCACCCAGCATCCGGTTCGGCTCCTCTAGCGACTCCGCCATTAAGACTACGACATCAGCGAATCGCAGGTGCGAAATGTAATCGCCGTTTATGTTAATGCCCTAATTTTTTCAGTCCAGCGTCTTTTTACAAATATCTTCCAGCGCGCTCATGGACAGTTCCGGTATATGACGGTCCCCTGCCTCACTCTACATGATCCAGCGCGCTCATGGACAGTTCCGGTATATGACGGTCCCCTGCCTCACTCTGCATGATCCAGCGCGCTCATGGACAGTTCCGGTATATGACGGTCCCCTGCCTCACTCTACATGATCCAGCGCGCTCATGGACAGTTCCGGTATATGACGGTCCCCTGCCTCACTCTACATGATCCAGCGCGCTCATGGACAGTTCCGGTATATGACGGTCCCCTGCCTCACTCTACATGATCCAGCGCGCTCATGGACAGTTCCGGTATATGACGGTCCCCTGCCTCACTCTACATGATCCAGCGCGCTCATGGACAGTTCCGGTATATGACGGTCCCCTGCCTCACTCTACATGATCCAGCGCGCTCATGGACAGTTCCGGTATATGACGGTCCCCTGCCTCACTCTACATGATCCAGCGCGCTCATGGACAGTTCCGGTATATGACGGTCCCCTGCCTCACTCTACATGATCCAGCGCGCTCATGGACAGTTCCGGTATATGACGGTCCCCTGCCTCACTCTACATGATCCAGCGCGCTCATGGACAGTTCCGGTATATGACGGTCCCCTGCCTCACTCTACATGATCTAGAAAACTCTAATTTGCCATGAAGGTAGATCATAAAGTTTGATCGGAGGAAAATATCCGAAAACCAAATACCTTCTACAATTTTAAGGTACTTATCAAATAAGGAACGTGTGTCTTGGCAAGTCCAACAATACTTACAACTAAAACGGATAGAACACTTGACAAGACACTAATTAAATAATAAAAGAATATACAAATGAAGATACATAGGAACTGCTTTGTAACATGGCACCCATCATTATGATCTCAGATCTTTTAAAGGTGAAGGCACCAACTTGGCGAACGTGGGCGAGTTTTCACATTAGTTCTTGATGGGATCTGACGTGGGAATCGAACATCTACCTTGTTTTATAAGCTATTACCTCACTATGCCACAGATGCATATGAGCGAATACGGTACCTAGTCAGAAACTATTGACATTATTTGTACAGTGTGTTCGGTCGGTACGTACTTTCAAAGCCTTCAGCCGGTTGATTTGCGTGGAGATATGACTCCAGTGGTCGTCACCCGACGCCAACTCGTCCGGTTGTCCAGACAACCCTTGCAGTGCTCTGTAGGAACGTGAGAGTAGTGTTGTGTTGCTTATGAGAATAGAATAGGTATAACAAAAACCAAATTAAAATGCATTTTGAACGTTGGGGATTCTATCTAGCCAGCAGTGGGTGGAACTTGTTTGTAGAGTAGCTGATGCTCGATTGTGGTTTGTATATAATTGTATGTTACTCTACCTACATGCTGCACAGTTGTTAGGACATCTTATTAAGTAAGTGCATATGAAAGTCTTGCGCCAGGATGTCCTGCTCTTCCATACAATTGCAATTACAAATAAACTAAATATTTATTAACATTTATTTAAATGCAAATACAAAAAAGAAATACAAATAAACTTTTCCTCTAAGAGGAACCTATTTGAATGAATGTTGTATGTTGAATGTGCTTCAAAACATGAGATTCATCAAATGTACGCTGATATGTTAACGATGTATTTGTATTTTGTATTTGTATTTTTGTATTTATTTATTCCACCGTAGGTTCACCGTAGGTTACTTGATGTCGTTACACTTTTTAAATAATTTATATTGTAACAATCTCGCACAAATTTTTAGCAAAGGAAACACCATAAGGGTTGTTCATAGAAAATAAAAAACTAACAGTTAAGGACTCTTCCACAAAGTAAATTAAATAAAATTGGTCAGACTAAAATGAATAATAAATAACTTAAAAGGTATGTCGAAGTATGCTGCTGTACAAGGGCATTGTCAAATTATACTAAGAATAATGTACAAAATTACATAAAAACAAAAGAAATTATGAAAGGATGTCAGAAGTAATGTTATATAAATTCATAATGTAAATAGAGCTGCTGTCTAAGGGCATTGTCCAAAAACTAAACAAAAATAAAATTATAGAATAAATACAGAATCATTGTAAAACAATGTCAAAGTAGGAGTAATAAAATTATTATTTGCTGCTGTAAAGGGGCATTGTCGAGTCAAACTAATAATGTCATTAGGTATAAAATGCATGTCAATTTGATTCCATATAAAAATAACAAAATTGTTGTATAAAGATGAGTATTCTCTCTACCGTTACTTACTTATTATGTGTCTCTAGCTGGTTGATAATATCCTGCAGCACTGCGGCGGGGCTCTGCTTGTGCCCGGAGGCCTTGCCCACCGTTGAGGTGAATATGGCCGGCCTGCCGTCCTTGCTGCTTCGCGGCGCGTCTCGCGGCGGGCCCCGCCCCTTCACCGTCTTGCGCTCCTTCGTCTTGGTGCAGAAGAAGAACCGTCTCATGCCGCGCATGAAGCTGAGGCATTGTGGGAGTCTAGTCTGGAATAATATATCGCATATTATAAATGCGAAGTGATGGATAGATTCGGTTTGTTACTTCTTTACGCCAAAACTAACATCGGACCGAGCTAAAATACCGCATACTTATACTCTGTTCGCCGAAACAAGCTAATAGGGAAATCAGACTGCACGTTATTGGTCGCAGATAACGAACACAGGGCACGTGCACGCTGTGCACGCTGTGTGGCCAAAAGTTAGTCTTATCTGTCTCTTGTGCGGTGCGGACGTGATGTAGTAGAGCCTGGTATGGATGTTATCGATAGGAACGTAGAAAATATGGCAGAACGTTTTATTATAAGCTTGGAGTATGATTCAGATTCAAGTGAATCAGAAAGTGAAAAAATTTGTAAGAAAATTTCTGATGTTTTATTTTTTGTACACTATCCAAATTAAACAAAATATATATTTTTAGGTTGACAGTATCATAATAAGTAGGTCAATTATCATCAATAACCCACTCATCCACAAAACCCCGGGCGAAAAGCTAGTGAATAATGTAAGTAATAGTTTGAAGTGAGCTATCTAAACATAGCTTTTCATTTTAAAATGCTTTAAAACTACATCTATACTCTGTGGACGGAGACAAGCTAATATAGCGCGCGCTCTCTTGCACAATTGTACGAAAGTGAAAAGGACGGGACTACTAGCGTGAGAGACTAAGATTGGTACTGACCAATCTTAGTCTCTCACGCTAGTAGTCCCGTGCAAGAGAAATTGCAAGAGAATTGTGCAAGAGAGCGCGCGCTATATTAGCTTGTCTCCGTCAACAGAGTATAGATGTAGTTTTTAAGCATGAATAAGTTACTCTCGTGTTACATCGAGCCGACAGTAGGTAGGTACCTAGCGCGTGCGAAGCCTCGAACAAACAAACAAACATAAACTTTATTACCAAAAGCTTATAAAACACCATAAATATTAAGTATAAAATGAGTTACAGGAGCTAGTATTGCATAGTAACAAATACAAAGTCCGTATTCACCTGCCCGTCAATAATTTCTTTAACTAGATGAGTGTCCTTGTGTCCGTCGCCCGCGGAGGCTCGGCCGTACAAGTAGCATTTTTCGCAAAAGTACACCTCATTGCATTTCGTGCACTGGAATTTCAGCATCTGAGAAAATGAAGCTAATTTTACACAAATACTATAGGTACTTGAAAACTTAGTTAAAAAGCAGATAAAATACAATCAAACATTGCGAAATCCCTTTTCAAACCAAATTATATTATTATGTAAAATGTAAACTGGATCATCCGTTTGGGAGCTGCAATACCTCAGACACCTCATACTCATATCAACTCAAACACCGTCCCCTGGTCATACCCAGCAGCACCATGTTGTCCGCGTAGCTGATGTTGCCTCAACTTTCCCCAAAGTGATAAGAGACGAGGTCAAATGCTTTGGAGAGGTCGAGGAAACAGGCGTACAGTGCACCGGCGTCCTGCGACTTGTGTAGCATTGGACACTCATTGGACAGTATGCTTGAGTGCTAATATTGCGCTCTCGGTGGATAGTCCGGGTCTAAGCCCAAACTGTGCATCATGTAACTCTATGTAGTTTTATAGTACTTGGCTACTGGAGTGGCTAGAGAGATGGTCGGTAGTTCCCTTTGTCCGATATGTCTCCTGTGCTCTTCTTCACAATCGGCACTAATAGACTCGGTCTTCTTAAGGTCAGCCAGTGGATTAGACACATTGCGAAGAACATGGAGCGATCGGGCATGTGGTTCCTCGCGTATTTGAGATGCTCGATGCTGAGCCCATCATGTCTGGGAGACCGACCTCGCCTGGTATGGCATGGCATACGCAGTAATGAAGAACATGGAGAGATCGGGCATGTGGTTCCTCGCGTATTTGAGATGCTCGATGCTGAGCCCATCATGTCTGGGAGACCGACCTCGCCTGGTATGGCATGGCATACGCAGTAATGAAGAACATGGAGAGATCGGGCATGTGGTTCCTCGCGTATTTGAGATGCTCGATGCTGAGCCCATCATGTCTGGGAGACCGACCTCGCCTGGTATGGCATGGCATACGCAGTAATGAAGAACATGGAGAGATCGGGCATGTGGTTCCTCGCGTATTTGAGATGCTCGATGCTGAGCCCATCATGTCTGGGAGACCGACCTCGCCTGGTATGGCATGGCATACGCAGTAATGAAGAACATGGAGAGATCGGGCATGTGGTTCCTCGCGTATTTGAGATGCTCGATGCTGAGCCCATCATGTCTGGGAGACCGACCTCGCCTGGTATGGCATGGCATACGCAGTAATGAAGAACATGGAGAGATCGGGCATGTGGTTCCTCGCGTATTTGAGATGCTCGATGCTGAGCCCATCATGTCTGGGAGACCGACCTCGCCTGGTATGGCATGGCATGGCATACGCAGTAATGAAGAACATGGAGAGATCGGGCATGTGGTTCCTCGCGTATTTGAGATGCTCGATGCTGAGCCCATCATGTCTGGGAGACCGACCTCGCCTGGTATGGCATGGCATACGCAGTAATGAAGAACATGGAGAGATCGGGCATGTGGTTCCTCGCGTATTTGAGATGCTCGATGCTGAGCCCATCATGTCTGGGAGACCGACCTCGCCTGGTATGGCATGGCATGGCATGGCATACGCAGTAATGAAGAACATGGAGAGATCGGGCATGTGGTTCCTCGCGTATTTGAGATGCTCGATGCTGAGCCCATCATGTCTGGGAGACCGACCTCGCCTGGTATGGCATGGCATGGCATACGCAGTAATGAAGAACATGGAGAGATCGGGCATGTGGTTCCTCGCGTATTTGAGATGCTCGATGCTGAGCCCATCATGTCTGGGAGACCGACCTCGCCTGGTATGGCATGGCATGGCATGGCATACGCAGTAATGAAGAACATGGAGAGATCGGGCATGTGGTTCCTCGCGTATTTGAGATGCTCGATGCTGAGCCCATCATGTCTGGGAGACCGACCTCGCCTGGTATGGCATGGCATGGCATACGCAGTAATGAAGAACACGATAAAGAAGAAGAATAATACCTAGTATTGTACTTGTCTGCGGATTTCTTTACAAGATGAAGAATGGTTCTAGATTAGTTTCAATAAACCTCGACACTCTGACGTGCGTTCCTCCGTTTATTTTATCTGGAATAGGATTTTATTCCAGATCAAATAAACGCGAGAGACGGATACAAAAACCTGTCTATGGTGGCGATTCTGCAACGATACCATATCATAGTGAAGCAACTAGTTCAACAGAATAGGGTTCCTGTGACTGAGATGGATGGAGGCGGCTCAGGAGCACGGTGTGTGGCGGCGTATGGGGGAGAACTGTGTCCAACAGTGGAAGTGGGCTCAGATGATGAATAAGGGTTCAAAGATGTAACTCACCTGTATAAGAGGTTTAGCACAGTTGGAACAGCCAACAGTAGCGGTGCTCATCTGCCGGCTAGCCACGACCCGCTGTGCCACGGGCAGCCACCTCGTGCTCGAACTGTTGGCGCCCCACTCGGCCACCGCGCGCGCCGGGAGCCCTAGCATGCCCGCATTCTGAAATACCACATAAACAGAAACTATATAACTGCTGTAACTACCATATTGAGTGCTCACGACATACTCTTCTCTTACGCAGGGCTTACAATATGTATTAAATAAAGCTGTCCTTCCGAACTGAGCGCCCGCAGACGACACGTCGTCGCCCGCGACACGACTGCTTACATACATACTGTTTGTATGTATTTGTACGGCATAATGTTCCGTACGTAGCGCCGTCACCTGCCGCTAAGCGCCTGGCGCATGGCGGCAGCGACGGCGCGGTCCATCGCCTGCCGCTACGCGCCGGGCGGCAGCGATGGCAGTCCAGCTCAGCAGCGATATTCAAAAATTTCGTTTTCGAGTCTTTCACACGAAATCTGAACCAGATTTACACGAAATTCGAATATTTATAACAATAATGTTTACATTTGAATTTCGCGGCACGTGTTTCCGACAACGTACGTGTTGGCACGACGACATACGGTCGTGAAGATCGGAATTGTGCCTTTACTGACACTATTACATTAACAAGCAGTAGGTATATTAAAAGGAAAAGGTAATTACCTTTTCAAAACACGCATCGACATCCTCCTGCAGTTGACTGCAGCTACTCCCCAGGTACGCAGCCAGGGCGGTCACGTGCACCAACAGAGCAGCCAGCCTCTTGGGCGAGACACACCCGTTGTGGTCGGCTGCGCAGTTGGCGAGGGCGCCCCACTTGTCTGCCGCTGACTCCTCGCTCAGGACGATGAGGAGGGTTTTGGCTGCTAGTACTCTGATCGGCTCTTTTCTGTCTCTGAAATAAATGGAATAGTTGACCAGTCAGAAAAAGCTTTCCCCAGCCTAAGCTTGATTTAGCATTCATTAAATGTGGTGTTGTTGTGACTCTCACTCAGCTATGCTAATATTTTTATACTACACTTGCTCGGACAGTGACTTATTCCTTTTCCATACTTGAGCTAGAAAGTACGTCATTGCAGGCGTACTAGAATGCGGGTCGAAACACTCGATGGAATTTCATTTCTCACGCTTTTGCCGGGAGAGAATAATGTATGGAAATCCATTTCTAACATATAAACGTTATTTTTTTTTAATTTTCTGAAATTTCAGCCCTTAGCTATGGTTATTTTCATTACAGGTTACTACAAAAAGTTTTTACTCCGAGTCCGCCATATGATATCAGCCTCTTCCGTTCTCGGAACAGTAGGTAATTAAATAAATGAACCTGAGGCATTCACAAAATTTCTTCGAAATTTACATTTGAGTTAGGTAATTTCCTAATCCTACTGAATGTCGTCAAGTGATAGTAAAGATTTTATGATTGAAGAATTTAGAACCATATTTCTGGTTTACCCGAGAAACCCAGAAATAAATACAACAAGACTTATGAAGATTTCATTTATTGGAAAAACAAGAAGAGTGCAACATCTTTTTCGGAAAATGTTTTATTTTCCTCGTAGGTGTAGTATAAAGCACTATGTATCACTCAGGAGAAAGTGTGATTCCTACCTCGTGTGTTTTAAGGTCCTCATCTGCACCTCGGGCCTCATATGACACACTTGATAGGAATCAGTCACTTTCTCACCTCAGTGAACAATGTACTATTTTCAGTCTCATTACGTAAACATGCATTGAAACTTTAATTTTGGTACTGAGACTATCTGAGATTTATTTTGTAAATTTTAATTTATGGTCCTCCAACCTCTACAGAATATTTATAACTACAGTTTATACATCTGAATGTAGGTCATCAGTTTATAGGTACATACTTATCATGGACATTCAGCAGTAAGTTAATCATGAGATCCACTGCCAGGTTTACATCGCCAGAGAAATTGCCCTCCTTCTCCGCAGCGAAGTAGATGTCTGCCAGCACGGCCTCCAGATCCGCCGTGTCCAGGGACAGGCTGCTCTCCGACAGGCTGAGCTGGTGCCGAGCAAACACACCTGAGCTAATGCGGAGACCTGGCACTGCAATAAAATAAACTTTATGATTTTTTTAAGAGTGGAGGGTAATCTCCTGCATTTTCTGGTCCGATTTAAAAAATACTTTAATTAATAGATACCTACTTATAAATGCTCTTTCACTAATAAAGGTATTATCCCTGAGGGATATAGATACGTTTTATACAGGAACCAGGAGAGCAGCTTCTCAGAAGAACTTACGTAGGTACCTTTTAGTTGTTTCTGTAGTTCGTAAATTTTAAAAGCAATACGGTATGCACCGTATTTGATGCCGTCGTACACTTTTAATTTTTCTATAATTTCGAGGAACTCAGGATGGTCATATTGCTGATTTCCTGTGGTTTCGCTGTAAGGAAATAGTTGAAAAACTTTTATAATATCTTTTTCGTTTCGTTCATCATACAAACTTTATTGAAAGTGAACAAAATATTCTCACTCGATGTAGCAAGGGTACCCGTCCTCATTCTCTATTTTCTTCAATTTATTTGATTCCATGACTATTTATCAGATATCATAGTCTTTACAATTAATATTTCAGTCACGTGTAATTATTAAAATTTTCTTCAGGTTTAGTACGAAACAAAACAACACATTACAAATTTATAATACAAACGCAACGGCCACTTAAAATAAAAAAAAAAAAATATTCAAATCTAAAAAGATAAGCTCCCGATGAGATTGGTCAAACATAAGGTCGCAGCTAATTGGCATTTACGTTCTATATACATGTCTTTGATTCGTCTTTACTATTATAGAAAGCCTATTATTTGTCAAATTATTTTAGTAGTAGTCTTTTTTAAAAATCCGTGAAGGGTTAAGAAAAAATCGGATACGTAATACGTACAAAAATAATCAATTTTATAAAATTATTTTTCCTTTTTGAAACCTATGGCATATTGCTTTTTTCACAGAAATAATGTACGCAATGTATAGTGAACTCTGAGTACGAGATAGTGAATAATATTAAATCATGGTATTATCCAAACAAAAACAGTCTGTTTTTGGATACAGCATCCTAAAAATTATTCATTTATATTCGGCCAATCACAACTCAAGACAGAATGCCGATGAACCCTCTTGGCCAATCCGAAGCTGTGGTTAGAATGTTTCTTTTTCCTGCCATTTTCTCTTTGTAAAGGAGACGCCATTTTGCAAGCGTCACTTGGCGGCGTGTCGGCTTACACAATTTCGCCCAAGAAGCATTGAAAAACAAAGATATTGTATTGTTTTAGTGTACTATGTCGTATCAGTCTAGTGTAGCGCAGGACTCTTTAGCCGCGGCTCAACTGGAAATGTCGGGTAACCCGAATTTAGCATTGCGTCGGCCTTTCGATCCGGTGGCCCACGACTTAGAAGCAAGCTTTCGTTTGACTCGCTTTGCCGATCTCAAAGGAAGGAGCTGTAAAGTACCTCAAGATGTCCTTGGCAAGCTCGTCGAGTCCTTGCAACAGGACTACTCCCAGCAAGATGATCAGTTCATGCATGTTGCCATCCCGCGCATTGGGATCGGCTTGGATTGTTCGGTGACGCCGCTCCGCCACGGAGGACTCTGTTTGGTGCAAACTACGGACTTTTTCTACCCTCTCGTTGACGACCCTTATATGATGGGGAAGATCGCTTGCGCCAACGTACTTAGCGACCTATACGCCATGGGAGTAACTGAATGCGACAACATGTTGATGCTACTCGGCGTCTCGACTAAAATGACTGAAAAAGAGCGCGATGTCGTCATCCCCCTGATCATGAGAGGTTTCAAAGACTCTGCTTTGGAGGCCGGTACGTCTGTTACCGGCGGACAGACAGTAATCAACCCCTGGTGCACTATCGGAGGGGTTGCTACTACAATCTGCCAACCAAATGAATACATTGTACCAGACAATGCTGTCATGGGTGATGTGCTTGTGCTAACAAAGCCTTTGGGCACCCAAGTGGCTGTGAATGCTCACCAATGGCTGGACCAGCCTGAACGCTGGAGCCGTATCAAACTTGTGGTATCTGAAGAAGATGTCCGTAAAGCTTATCACCGGGCAATGGACTCGATGAGCAGACTGAACCGGATTGCTGCACGCCTTATGCACAAATACAATGCTCACGGCTCTACTGATGTTACTGGGTTTGGACTTCTTGGACATGCCCAGAATCTGGCTTCTCACCAGAAAAATGAAGTTTCTTTTGTAATCCACAATCTCCCAGTTATTGCTAAAATGGCTGCTGTAGCAAAGGCCTGCGGAAACATGTTCCAGTTGCTTCAAGGCCACGCTCCTGAGACATCTGGAGGCCTGCTGATTTGCTTGCCCCGAGAACAAGCTGCAGCATACTGCAAAGACATTGAGAAGCAAGAGGGCTACCAGGCCTGGATTATTGGAATTGTTGAGAAGGGCAACCGCACTGCTCGCATTATTGACAAGCCCCGAGTTATTGAAGTTCCTGCCAAGGATTAAACAATTTGTTTTCAGACATTAATATAAAATAATATTTTGACATTTGAGCTGGATAAATCTTAGAAATATTTTATTTGGTTTAAGTTTTGGAGACATTACAAACATTGTCTTCAACTATAGTTTTCATTTTAATGTTCTATTGCAATATCTTATGGTATAGGTACTTGGATGGAAGTTGATGTAAATCCATTTTGTGTATTGAATTTAAACCTTTATGGTACATAGTACAAGAGAAGCAATCAGTATCTGTGTCAGTACCTATGTAATGGCTAAGATTTATTATTGTCTAAGGAAGCTTCTAGGTAATTGGATCTAGCAACATGTTTATAGTAGTAGGTAGCTAAGAATAACTTTGTAAAACTTATATTCCATTGGGTACTGAGCCTAACATTACTTGCAGCTTGGAGTTTCTGCATATTGTGAACTAAGTATAATTAAATATTAGAATAAACTTATTTTTCAGTCAATATTTTGGTGTTTTATTTCAAAGCTTTCTGCAAACCCCACTATACCCAGTCTTGAAGTTGATTGATAAAAGTAGTAGGTAAGGACTGAAAGAAACACAATTCATCTTTCAAGATGCATAAATAGGAGGAAATTATGACTCAAATTAAATTTTTAAATGCTATTTTACTAGATTTGGGTAGACCTATGGATTATAAAATCCTTGTATAATATTGAGATCCTGGTGACTAAGAGGTAAATAGAAGAAAATGCTCAAAACATGTTTATAAATAACTAAACCTACTTGATTTAGTTAAATGGTACTAATCATTCAGTGGTTATACCTATGGATTTTAACTGGTTGGTTGCATAAAGCCACTGAATCTAGCGTAGGTACCTCGCGTATATTTGTAACTCAATGCTTACAGCTAAGCTTGCTAAGCTATTGCACTGTAGGTACCTTACATATCTAATGCAGGTACCAACCAAAACAGGTTGTTCGTAGGTACGCTGATTAACTGATCTAGTCTTATATCAGCGTCAATTTTATTGGGCAAAAGAAAGTAGGTAGGTAGGTATCTACTATTATTTGGACGTAGTTATGCAAACAGGAACTAACCCACAATATGTTACTTTCGAGATAATTGAGTTTTAAGAATAAACTTGAGTAGAAATGTCTAGGTAGCTCATATGAGTTTAATTATTTTACAGTTTTGTGTGGGACATTTAGGGCTTTATAGAAAGCCTAAATTGTTTAGATTGTTTTATGCACAAGTAGTATTTTTTTTGTTCAATATCAGTTGGTTCCAATGCAAAAATCAGTTTTCGTGGGTTGGTTCCCTTTAACAAAAGGTTCTTGATAATGTATAGATACTTATAATCTTGTTTTATGTTACAAAATAAACAACAAGTTGAATAATGTCGACGTGTTAGGTATATAACATGTTAATATAATCTGGACGCACCTCAAAGCTGCAATTAAAACCTTCTTAGTAAAAATATAGTTTACAGCTGTCAATTATCCCATATGTTATTGTACCTAATGAATATATGTATGTATTGGACATGAAAAATGCGATTCATGTCCTATGTGTTAATTATAGTCTTATTAGAATTAACAAATAGGACTGGCCGGTATTATAGAGAGCTTCCAACAACTGTGCACATATCAACAAATAATACTTATTTACGATTACAAAATAAAATACGTACCTAAGCCTCTACGTGTAAATAAGTTAGTCTTTCGTTCGTTCGTTACATAAGTTATAGCTAGGAATTATTTTTATTTCCATTATTCTTTGGGTAGATCCGTGAGTCGGTCAGATCATCAGATTTTATTTATTGTTCCAGATGACATCATCTGACCGGATTTGTCGTCCATGTGTTCAACGTGCTAACCGCTATTATACAAGGGAACAACAGAACTTAGCTCGTATAGCAGATGCTGTAAGCTCCGTGCACGAACCGTCTTCAGGTGAATCGGCCGAAGGGCCAATGAGCGATCCATTAAGAGACGTATCTCCGCCTATTCCACAAGGGATGCCTGATGAAGTTCCAATAAGAGCTCCCGATTAATTTCTAATGCAAGTTTCCGACGAAGAACAGGAAGAAGACATTCCGCAAGTCGAATATCAAGGTGCCGCAAACCCTCATAGTTTGAGATTTTCAGTCCCTGGATTTTCAAGAGCTTCGTACACCTCGTCATATTGCGTTGTAGCACATTGTAATGTCCGCGATGGTTTACATAGAATAAACATAGCAATTAGATCAGATGTTTTGCGTAAACAGAATATTTATATTCCTGCTGCAGTACGAGTCTGCAATGAACACTTACATTCAAATTATATCTGGCGGGATTTTGAAGATTATACCCGTTCGAGACACGAGACGTTTAACTCAGTGCAAGTAGCCGATATGTTAAAACTATTACATAGGCAAATTGAATATTTAGATTTTGAAAAAGTCGACACTAAGTATAGACGAGGCGACATTTAAATATTAGGTATATCGGATTCAGTAAAACTGCGTTTTTGAGTATTTTAGATAATACTCCATCATTGCAACAACTTAAACAATCCAAAAGGGCTTTAGCAATGGTGCTCAGCAAACTGCACACAGGCGACTCTAACGACAGGTTGTCCTCTTTATTTCGGCTAAGCCCCGTACACTTTGGTCGTGTAATGAAAAAGGTGCGAACTCATTTATTGAATGAATTTGTTCCACTGCATCTGGGTCTTTCGCGTAATAGAGAAACTGAAACATATCGTGAAGAATTACGTCAAAGAATTTTGTCTATACCGAATTTTTTATATGGAAGTCCTGAAGAACCAAACCGTGTCATTTCTATTTGCGACGGAACTTATATATTATACGTTCAAAAAAGTTCTAATTATTTGTTTCAAAAAAAAACGTATAGCCTTCATAAATATCGGAATTTGTTGAAGATGTTTTTGATTGTGGCACCAGATGGATACGTCATAGAAGCATTTGGTCCATAAGGGGCCGATAAATCTGACGCAATTATTATGGGAGAATTAATTGAAAATGAAGAATTTCGGAGAGTTTTTCAGTCCGGCGACGTTTTTATCCTTGATCGCGGTTTTCGGGACGTTATTGGAGCACTGGAAGCGTCAGGATATCGTGCTTTTATGCCCAAAACGAAAAGTAGACATGAGAGGCAACTGACTACCCGAGATGCCAATGAATCACGCAAAGTGACAATATGCCGGTGGGTAGTCGAGACGGTTATTGGGCACATTAAAAATCAGTTTCGCCAATTAAGAAATCAATATCCAAATGTAGCTGCAAGAAAAATGTACGAAGAGTTTCGCATTGCATGCGCTTTACTCAATGCTTTTGGTGGTCGAAACAACGATCACAACTTAGTGAACGAAATTATGAACCAAATTAATTTAAAACAGAACGCCCCCAACACCTTAAGCGAAATAGTGATACAAAATAATTTAAATCACCACAGGGTGGATTTCCAAACAATGGAAGCAAATGTCGGGCTAGAAGATTTCCCTGTCTTAACCAAAGACGATCTTATAATAATGGCGTTAGGAACTTATCAAATCGCTCAAGCCAGGAGTTATTATGGCGAGCATATAAAAACAAATGGTGCATATGTAGTGCAAGTATGTAGAGGAACTGATGCCAATCTGTTTCCAGATGACTCGTGGCTATTACGTGCCAAAATCCAATCGCGTCATTTGGGAAACCGTACGTATTTTGTGTATATTTTAATAAATAACCTCATGGAGAGAAAAAGGCGCGGGATGGTATTGCTCGTGCGTAGTGAGGAAAAGAACCCTGGGCTGTTGTTCCCATATTATGTGTGTAATATGGTTCATGGCATGGGCTCGACACCAGGAAACACTGCCTTCGTCACCAGCGGCATTTTTGGATTCAATAATTGTCAGACATGATATAGAGAATGAAGCGAATGACGAATTTTAAAACAAAAAAGCCGCTGGTGGCAAACGAATCGTTGTAGATACCAATTTAACTTATGTACATACCTACTGCTACAATAATAAAAATGTGTTCAAGAAAAAGGTTGGATTTTATTTCCCATACCCTACCTACCTATAAAATAAACATCAAGTGAAGTAGAACATAGCTCAGGAACAGATTTTTTCTATAGTTTTTAGACCCAAATATCTCAGAAACCGTATCACTTAGGAGATTTGATCATATAACACTTTTTGTTTGTAATCATTTACTCTGTCGATTGACATGAGTTTCATCACTGGCCGCCGAATCACATTTTTTTCAAAATGCCGGTCGAGTAGGTATGCCAACGATGTTCGATGCTCTTTAGATATCTACTTATAGTCATATCCGCCTTCCGCGGGATTTAATTCAGGCAGTGAATCAAAAATATTTATCTTAGATGTTCCATCTCTAATTGGCCTAAGCACACGCAACGGATTTAGTAATAGAATTTCTTTATCCTCCAATGTTTCAATCACCAGCGACCACTGAGATACAACTAGAAATTCTGAAAACCTTGGCCACAAATAATACCTAAATTATTCTAGAACAGTTACGGTTTATTGTGTTGTGATAGAACATAACTTATGGGTATTTTTATGAGGCTAACAAACATAATTTGCATTTGAAAATAATTATAGGTACATATTAAGAAATGAAACTAACAATGTGAAGAACAGAATGCTTGTGTTGTAAAAGATGATTAAATGGATGCTCAATGAAGGTGTAACATGTTTAGTACTATAAAAAACTTACTTTTATATTGTTACTTTATCAATCACAATAATATTTAAACTATTTGGGTTATGTTATATATCATGCTTAAACATTATTCAAGTTGGTATTAATTAATTCAGTTTGAAAACTCTTTTTTACCTTTGGCCACATAATTAAATAGAAGATACACAATCATCTACAAAGAATGTTTTGCATTTTTACAAGTAAATAGGTAATGAAAATGTGCAAGTAAAGCTTCAGTAAACTGATACAGATACATTGCAATGTGTCTGCTGATTTGATTTGATTATTAACTACCTACTTAGCAGAAAAACCAATTAAGTGAGAACAAGAAAAATTAAAAATTCAGTGGAATGAAAATTGGATATCCAAGTTAAATTAATTAATTGTAAAACTTTTACAAATATTTGTTTCTAAGATCTTTGTGAAATGGCACTTTTCCTTAAGTTGTTGATTCACAATATTTTACTGAGTTATCTTTTTTTTTACCTATTGTACAAATTATAAGGTTTTAATAACATAACTTGTTAAAATTTAAGATCAAGTTAGTGGTTTAGTGAAACAGTATACCTACCTCCATGTAGAGCATTATTATATTTGATAAAATATAATGTGAATCAGCAACCTGAGAAACTGTATTTCTAAAAGCTATAACACCATTATCTTGATTACAGACTATGATCAAAGCACATTATTAACTTAAGTTATTCTAATCAATTTATTTGGGGGATAATGCAAGGTCGTTTGCGGTGTCTCTCTTCTCCGTTATGCTCTAAATGGCTCTGGTCACGTTTCTTTGGCGAATTATTCTGAAAGGTTAATGAATAATTAAACATTAAGCGAGGTATTCACCACCTCCACTGGGGGTCCGCCGAAAACCTTGATTGATGGCTAGCATTATTAAATTATTTATTACCTATCCTTTTGAATTCACATATTTTTCTAACAGTAGCTATTTTGATCTAGTTTCAATAGTTAGGTTTATGATTAATATTTATAATGTTCCTATAAATTAATTATTTAAAAATTATTAATGGCAACACTACATTTGCTTCTATCGACAGTACACAAATATGGTTGCAGCGCCTATCATAGCTAGCTGGTGTACCTATGCCAAAACTCAGGACTGTTACTTTGGATTTAGTTAGATGTTTAATATGTTATGGAAAAATGTCATTGGTACTTATTTATTAATTTAATTCAATTCATGAATACATATTATAAAGTTACATGTAACAGTGAATCAAGTCAAAGCTACAAATAAAAGCTATACCTACATAAAAACATAAAATATAAAGATCAAGGACAGGATCATTACCTTTTTCTCCCATTGTTGGTGTAGATATCTTAATAAAATGTTTGTTTTTTCTGTGACTATAACTGAAACAAGCAATTAGATATAAAACATACAGGCATGTTATCTGCCTAGGTAAATACAATTGGAGTCTAACTAAAGTGTAAATGATGATTTGTGGCACAATGGACGAGGTCCGCCTGTGACGCAGGAGGTTGCATTCAATTATTAATTTCAGTTGTTTTCTTTATATAATAAAATATATTTATCTATTTATGTAATGTATTGTGGTAGATTATCTATTAATAATAGTAGTTACCCTTAACACAAGCTCTACCTAGCTTGGGGCTAGATGATGCTGTGTGAATTGTCCAGCATTATTTATACATTTTTCTGTCCAACCCTTCCCAGGAACAGTCAGAAATATTGTTTTTATAGTTCGGTATAAGACAATCTTGTGCGAAGTACTCACTCTGTTCTGAAGGTATATCCTCAGTAGGAAGGTATATTGACGGTCTTTTCGAACAGTTCCGAATCCCATGATCCGTATTGAACAAGGTAAAATTGTGCTCATCGTAAGATGGCAAATCCTTCATAAACTCTACCACCGACTGCAACAAAACGGATAAGTCAATAAAAAGCTCCATCCAACGAAGGACACAAGACTTATGGCCATGTTTTGACGTGATTGGTATACGGATAAGCAATAATTTCAAGCACAGAATTTTCATACCATATTTGTTTAAATGCGCAGAATAACCGCGTAAGTTATTTGGAAAGGTAAATAAAGCAACAATAAAGAGAAAAATGTACAAAAATAAATCTTGAACAAAGATCGCCTCAGGCAGCAGCAATGCAACCAGATGTGTTTGACATTGATATACAACAACAACAACGATCTGACGTTTGACAGCATGTCTTGAGTCATTGTCATTCTCGCCATAAGGATTTTGGCGCTGTTTCTAGTGTTTGTCTCTGGAAAGATGCTGGGATGCCGTTCAATTCCGGCGAGATATTTTATTGGCGGGAATTTCAAACCAATTCCTATGTCGAAGTTATCTAACTTTTTATTCTTCCAGTTATTTTGTTACAAGATATTTTCAGAACTTATAAAAATGTACAACCTAGTAAATTCCAATTTTAATCGCACTTATAATCCCAGTGGAAGACAAAATGCGCTCTCCGATATAAAAAGATTGCTTACTTCTCGAGACGTAGCTGCTCAAAGTAAAGCTTGTGGGTATTTGATCGAAGTCGTGAGCCGTTACAGCAACAACTCCGAGGAAAGAGCGCGCATGATTGATTATTTATTAGATAACGACATTACAGTGTTTTTATGCGAAGCCACTTCCAATCTGGACTTTACTCTTTTTAGGTAAGCACCAGGTTTAGGTCTTTTTAGGTGGTACCTAGTAAAAATAAAGAATCTAGGTAGGTACTACCAACAATACCTAAAGGTATGTAGGTAGGTATACCTATGGTCTTTACGGTCGTTGACTTTATGGTCGGTACTTAGATTAAGTATAAAAATATATTTACCCGACCTAAAAAGAAAATCAGGAGGTTTTTTATTACGTTCATAGATTTTTATTGTGAACGAATTGAATGATTCTTTTGTTTTTTTAACGAGAGAGAATGTTCTTGGGGTGGTCTTTTAAATATAAGGTAGTTCCAACAGACTCACGCCTCAGAGGTGTAAGTCTGTCAGGGCGTGATGGAGACGTCGACGTCTCCATCACGTCTCCTACTGTTGGTAGTCCGGTAGCATCGAGAACGTGTCGAGTAACTGTCGAGCAAGTCAGGCGGGACTCGGGGCTCTGAGGCCCGAGTCCCGCCGCCGCGCGCCGTGTGCGTCGGACATGGAACTACGCTCTCTATCCCTAGGAAAATTCAGATTTTGACCTGGTTGGGATAATAATATGAAATCTACTTAGAAGTTCTAATCATAATAACACAATCTATAATAATGTTAAAAACTTAATGTAAAATATGAAATCAAGTTATTTCCGACGTAAAGAGAGTGGGGTCTCTAGTTGAATAGGTAGGTAGAGTCGGTAACAAAAGTACTTCACATCAGCTGATCACAAATTTATTTAAATATTGCCTGAACGGTATTTCTGTTTATGTAAACTGATCATCATTAATGTAATGACAGTTGATTGATGCAATCTTTTCCTATCAAATTTATAAAATTCCCTTCCATAAATTGCTGAACACACTACTATGTAGTTAATAATAATAATAATATATTTTTTACTGTAGAATAGTTTTATAATACTTTATTTTCTATAGTAAAAAATGTATTTTATAACGAGATGTAAGATAAATGAAGTGAATAATAATAATTATTATTATTAATTATTAACTTCTCATTACAGACCGGACTATTCTTGCGAATAAGCCTGATATTGTACTGATAGATCGGTTAGAACGGAGGGCGGTGCTCGCTGATGTCATCATACCACATGATGTTAATCTCGTTAAAGCTGAGAAAGATAAACTTAGCAAATATCTTGACTTGGCCAATGAGGTTGTCAGCATGTGGGATGTTGATTCAGCGACCGTCGTCCCGATAGTCGTTTCGGTTAACGGCGTAATAGCGAAGAGCCTCGATCAACATCTAAAGAGACTCTCGCTAGGAAGTAGGATCAAGGGTCAGATTCAAAAGGCGGTACTCCTGGACTCGGCGCGCATCGTCAGGAAGTTCCTCTCTCTGCAACCCTAGTCACTGGCCGCTTAAGGCTAGCTTCGCGGCCGGTGATTCACCGTTTTAATATATTTTTTACTGTAGAATAGTTTTATAATAGTAATTTTATTTTCTATAGTGAAAAATGTATTTTATAACGAGATTTAAAATAAATGAAAAGAATAATAATTTTTTTTTTTTATTTATTTGAGGGCTTTATCGCTAGTGATAACATCGCCCGTAAAAAATTAGATTTATGTTGTATACATACAAAAAAATATAAAACAAAATTAAAGTTATTGCTTAACTAAACCTAACTCTAATAACTTAATCAAAAACACAATATCTTTACAAAAAGGGTCGGATAATAGGCTGTTCACATATCCTATATCCATCGCGCGATTTCCAATAAAGCAGGTCGATCTGAAAGTTGCATTCCGAACACATTCCACTAATATATGCTGAATGTCCTCGATAACGCCACACTCCTCACAATTTGGCGAGGTTACTTTTTTCATAAGAAAAGCAAATTTATTCGAAGGAATATGTCCGGAGCGCAATCTATGTAAAGATTTTAAATAATTTCTTTTATACAAGGTGGTATCAATCCATGGACGTCGAGGTATCGAAGGTTGGATGGTTCTGTACCAGATTCCTTTCTCCCGGGATCTCTCGTCGAAATACTCTTGCCAAACATCTGAACACTTATTTTTAACTAAATTAATAAAGTCTGAAAAAAGAGGTAGCTGGTTGACCGGGATACCATCCCCGATCGCCTGCTTTGCAAGTAGATCCACATCATCATTTTCTTTCAACTGGACGTGAGACGGAATCCACTGTAGACATACCTTCTTATTATGCAATTTTAGCTTTAGAATTGATTCCAATATCTGATAGGCAATCGGTATTCCTCTCACTTGAGAATCTCTTTATTGGACCAATAAGAAACTCCCTTTACTTATTTCTACTTCTACCGAGCTAAAGTCAATAATAATAATAAAGATATTTATTTACAAAATGGTACAGGTAGAATATACAAAGTACTATGGGTACTTTTAGACTATTTAATTAATAAATCCTAACGATTAGGTACAGATTTTTCGTACACACGTACTCGTACTTGTAGAGAACCTATACGTGTAAGAGATAGTGACACCTCGCTCGAACTAAGTTTACATTAAACTTGTATTTAGACACGAGGCCGAGGGCTCAAACCTCTACCTTATAGGTTATATAGGTATAGGTGTAGGTAGGTAGTAGGTACTAGTTCGAAATAAATTCCTGTAGGTACCTACCTAACTTGCGTAGCTGACAGGTAGGGGTCCTGACCTACTGTTTGATTGGATGGACAGCCTAGCATTATATCTTGTTCCCAGGACTATAACGAGCTGCCTCCGCCTGGTGTGGCGCGCGCGCCGGTTCTTCGCCGAGGAGCACGCGGCGCACGCCATGAGCGCTGCGCTGCGGGCTCTGGCCCACTACGCTGGCAGCGGCCCTGCGCAGGCAGTCGATGCTTGTATGCATTTCCTGTGCGATTTGTTGAATGGGTAACTTTTTTTATTTTGCCACCCAATAATTTTTGAGTTTTAAACTACTTAGGTAACTACTACTTATGATGTTTTACCAAAGTTATACATTTAAACCTATTAGGAGCTAAAAGCTCCGAGGATATAATGTGGCAAGGAAGACATGACAAGATAAAAGCTAAAAAATACATGGAGCTGCCTCCTCAACCGAACCAGATGCTAGGTTTGGGACATGTTTCAAAACTCAGTAATAGCTAGGTAGGTAGGTACTTTTATATCAGGCGGATCGATTTTTTAATTTCGTTAATGACCAGTTTTATCTTGCCTGTACTTAGTAATTGCAACTCAACAATTCCAGGATAAGCGTCCACAAAACCACCCCGCCACTGTCCCACCAGAGCGCCTACAGCGCTGTGCAGCTGCTGGCCTGCCTCAGCTCGCTAGCCGCGCAGATCCATGCCAACCAGAACAGCATACTCTCAAGCGCTCTAGTGCTGGATGCTCTTATCTCTTACCAGCCAGAGAACTTGCTTCTAAAAGGTTACAAATCCTTCACTAACCATCTTCAGAGTTGTTTTTGAATTAAACTTTTTTGTTATGTATTTCGTCCTACTGCTAATAAAAAGGAGTTATAATTCACGACAAAAGTCGCTGAGTAATCATAATTTTCAAAAACACTTAAGTACAATCTAAAATCAGACAACTGTTCTGCGATTTATGTCGATGACTAGGTACCCACGTGCCGTACAAGTTCTCCACCAGTTTTCCACCACTCATTAAAAAGCTTCGTGTATCCACTTTTGTATACAATGAACAACTAAGTACATTGATAAACTCCAGGGTCCACTGCCAGCGCGGTAGTAGAAGTGGTGAGGAAATGGTTCGAGCTGGTGGTCGCGGCGCTCAGCCACGCCATGCTGGTGGGGGATTGCGCACTCGCAGGGATGATCTACGTAGTGCTCTGCCAACTCGGGATCAGTGCTCTCAAGTAAGTTTGTAAAGACGTGCATGTAAGAGACTTTAATGAAAACAATATCAATAAGTGTAGAACCACCTGATAGTCTACACTTAACCCTACGTACGTTTCTGGTGAACGCACGGGTGTGTGATGATCGGGCGGTGGTACAGACACTAAACCCCTACTGTAGGAGAACCGTGCTTGGTACTTTACCTACGTCCTACGTGTGGGCGCCCTACGTGTGAATGTAGGTACACACGAGAGTACACAAGCACAGAGCGATCCTACTTACTATTACCTAATCTACGTAGCCTACTCTACGTAGCCTAACCCTAGAGCCTAACCCCTACCTAACCCCTACTTACGGCACCTAAATCCACCACCTAAATCGAACCACGTATTTTAGTCTATCATCCCTAACAATGTAGCCCTATTGATGTGTGTGATGTTACAACCCTATCAGTGTATGTGTCCCTATAACCCTATCCCTGACCATATAAGTGTACTAAATAAATATATAGATAAAACGGGATATCTGTTACCAGGAGACCTAAGGTAACAGACGGAAGGTGGGAAGGAGCAAAGGGCGTGTACGGCGTGCAATGTACACAGGAATGATTTTCTCACTGCCGGTCAAGCAGACTCACAAGACCGATCAGATACTAATGGCTAAGGGTGTCTTAGCCACAGTGAGAGGATGCTGGAAGCATGAACGTGTAGCTCATCCAGCGCGATGCTGGGACCTCTGGGCGGCTCCTCCAGCGGATGCTGGGAACTTCTGGTCAGCTCACCAGCGGGTGCTGGCACTTCAGAACTGCTCATCAGCGGGTGCTGGTACTTCTTGTCAGCTCATCAGCGGGTGCTGGTACTTCAGGGTCCGTAGGGTCTTCTTAGAGGGGGGAGAAGTAATACTAGACTCAGTGCTTCATTCCAATTGATTTATTTTAAAAAATTTACAGTTTATTATATTTAATCTAATTAACATGTGTGCAGCAGGTGTAGCGTCGACGCAGCTGTACCTATCTGCTGAGTCGTCGCTCTATTGATTTTTGGACTTCTGGTAGTAGGCTAAAAAGGCGTAATGCAGTTATGCTTACATTAGTTTTGCCGTTGACTTGGCTTGTTTTAATTAAATTATTACACATGTATTTTGCTATTAACTAAGTATTATATAATATTAATTTAGTCATAATAAAACATGTTCAATGGTTTGAACAATAAGTTTAAGGAATGCCTAGTAAACTTGTCCTTTTCAGATAGTACACTGTTTGTGACGTAGGTAAATTCTACTTTCATGAGCATTTGCCGCAATTATACTATCTCTGCTTTCCTAAATTAATAAATAAAATAACAAATAATATTAAAAATCCAAAATGGATTACGACGGGTTTAAAAAAGCGGTGCAAAACAAAAAAGCCACTAACATATCAATTTTACAAACAAAACTATGACTAATAAATGTCCCTACAAGTTGTATTCTGAAGCGCTGCAGCTGCAGACAAATCAATCAAATCATCTAGAGAAGAGACTCTACGTAAGTCGAAAAACAAATGCAGAACAGTTTGGCAAATAATAATTAAGGAAACCCTGAAAATTTTAAAAATGTTGGCTTTATTCCTGAAATAATTGGTATAGATAGTCCTATATATATAAACCATAACTGTATATACCATAATTGTATAGATAGTCCTACTGAAATTGCTAATGAATTCAATAGCTATTGGATAAAACTAACACAAAATCTCCAAAGCGTTTGATTTTGTATCTCTTACGAGTATGCTACTACTTGACAATATTGATAAATATGGCATAAGATAAAAAAAAAATAAGAAAATGTATTTTCTGTTATCGACTTTAAAAGTCTGGTCCACTTATCAAGTAATTATGAAACCAAACTTTTAAAGTTGGGGCCTCAGACGATGGGAGACTATACGGAGGTCGATAATACAAAATGTTTAGTCGTAACGTAAATAATATTAGACCAGAACTGCAAATGAAAAGCGCACGTTGACCAAGTAGGTATATGTACCAAATTAAATAATTTAAATAGTTTTTTTAAATAGTTTATGTACGGTTGTTGGGTTGCGGAAATCATCAAGCTACAGTACAATATTGACGGCTTATCACGGGTATGTAGCCTCAACCCTGAAGTACGGCTTGATTCTTTGGGGTAATTCTACCGACACTACCAGAGCCTTTAGAGCTCAAAGGAAGTGTGTTCGTGCGATTGTGGTAATATCTCCCTTCTCGAATCGTGCAGGCCTGTTTTCCGAAATCATATGTTATTAACTTTGCCTGGTAGGTATGTACATTCTTGAAGCTGCTAAATTCGCTTCGGAACACATAAACCTTTTTAGGAAAGCACGTGATACTTACCCAAGGGCCGTTAGGAACCCAGATAGAATTGTTTTATCTAGAACGCCCTGAACTGCTCTTTACCAAAGAAGTTGTCATGCGATGTATGGACGCATTTTCAACAAGATACAAAGCCACCACACCAAGGTACAAAGACAAAGCTTGTATCTTTATTGACAAAGAAAATTACAATTCAATAATAAAAACAAATTAGAACTAGTATTTACAATTGAAACAATTAAGCTAACTGCAGACTGTTGCAAACAATCTATGTAAAATAAAAAGTATCTATCTAGATAAGTAATATAACACAGTAATAATACATAACACACAGCTCTGCTTAGCTCCGCACTAGGTGGTGCTGTGTGAGTTGTCCAGCATTATACTATTCATCGTATAAACAATCATAAATGATAGGTAGGTATTTAAATCTTGTTTCAGCCTAACGAAGCTGCTGTGGCACGGCGAGCAGAGAGGCGACTTCGTGCAGACGATCCTGGCTGACGAGCAAGAGGTATCCGTGCTGAAGCGAAGCGCGGGCGAGCTGGCAGCCGCCACGCTGCGAGTCCTCACAGACCTGGTTGGATTTACTAAGGTAATCAAGAAAAAAGTAATCCGGTAAGAGCAAGTCACCTCGCACACGGAGGGTTCCGACTTCCGACGCCCGAACCCGAAACGGATTTTTTATGGATCGAAAAAAAAGCTAAAAGTTGACACGACTTGTGCAACTCGCTGTTTTCTTGACTTTTTTATGTCGGGCTCGTTATGATCGGCGTAATTTCTTTTGTCAACCTCTTTTTATTAACAATCGCAAAAATCGTCAAAATCACGTCTTGCTCCGCTCGCTGCGATTGTACATATATATCTTCGGGCTTTATTGGCGACTGCCGGAGAAAATCCACAAAAATGTCGTGCCTCGCTCCGCACGGAGTCAACATTTCTTCATTCTGGCTGTAGGTGGTCCGGGGCTCCCTTCGTTTGAAGTCAGTTTGAAAAACTGCAAAAACATTACGAAAGCAATAAATTTTCGCGGCTCGCTTCACTTGCCGATACTTACCCGTTTCAGGTCACTTTGCCCACCACCGCAAAAAATCAACAAAAATACAAATAAGTAATATACATTTTTCTCGGCTCCCTCCGCTCGCCTATCACGTTAATTGGTTTTCCATAGGGTCTTCACTTTCCTCCTACCCTCTCCTGAAATGAAATCCTGCGCGAAAACAGAAATATGTGCGGTCCAGTATTTTTTCTATGGCATTCCCGTCTCACTTTTACTTATGTCTAATTGTACTAAATACTCATACTCAAATGAGTATGACTATCACGGTAGGAGCACAAGGCACACTTGGAGACGTCAAATTACATTATAGGTAAATGTTGCTTAAATTAGTAATACAAAGCCATAAAACAGACAAGATAAAAATAATCAAGGAACTTAGGAATTAGGTTACATACGTAGCTAAAATAATAAATAGATCAGCTATAAATGGGCATCGTTAAAGTCATGTAAAAATAATAATTATAAATAGGTACATAGTGCTGCTGTAAAATGGCAAATGTAAGAGCAAGATGGGATCTAGGTCTCGTTTCGACGCCCTAATCGTCCGCCTCGTCTAAAACTACCTCTATCTATGCCTATTTCCTTCGGTAGTTTTGGCGTGAGGAAGTAACAAGCTTCCATACACTCTTTCGAATTTGTATTATGAGTGTGGTGTGTAAGGATCTCATGTCCTTCGTTCTTGAGTAAAATGTATATGTATTATAAGTATTATGTATATGAATATTAATGTATATGGTATATTATTATTTATATTGATTTGGCCAACAAATCATCAGTCACTGTTAAGATTAAACAAAATTGTGTTAAGTACACTGCACGCGAAGGGCAGCCTATTTCCATTGTTGATCAGGACACACCACAAAATTCAAATTCTAATAAGCCATTGGCTGAGTCTACTATCTACAGACTTGTAGAGTGTAAACTCAATGATGGTGACATCAAAGGTGCCTCTCGCATAATGTTCTCAAACGACACGATGGCGCCAAATGACGATGCTACTCTCATATCTCTTGAGAGTAAGCATCCACCAGCAGCGGACAATACACAACTCTCCGATCCACCGGAAGAGAGTGATGTCGCCGTAAACACGACCAGTTAGGACGTGCTTAAAGCTGACATGCCTTTTCAGAGTGGCTCTGCCGGCGGCCTGGATGCTGTGACTCCACTTCATCTAAAATATGTTATGTCTGGCGGGTCTGGCCATGCAGGTAAAGTCCTTCTGGAGGACTTGACAGGTCTAATCAACCTGATGTTGTCAGGCCGACTTAACAGCGAGATCACAGAACTCCTATACGGTGCGAACCTTTGCGCCTTAAAAGCCGTGGCTTTTAAGGTGCAAGCCGTGAGCACCACATACAGCCGCCTTGCGGCTAAAGTCCGCTGGCGGAAAGAAGCCGACTATTTAGGCGACTATTTCCGACCAATTCAGCTAGGCTCTGGTTTGCGAGGCGGATGTGAGGCCGCAGTACATTTCCTTCGTACATTTTTAGACCAAAATTATGGGGATGTAATTCTGGAGATAGACGTCAAAAACGCCTCCAATTCCGTGCCTTGCTAAAAGAAATTAAAGACAAAATTCCATAAATTTACCCTTTTCTCTGGCAATGTTACGGTTCACCGTCAAAATTAATTTACAAGAACAAAGTAATTTTGTCCGCTGTTGGATGTCAGCAGGGCGACCCTCTTGGTCCGGCCATATTTAGCCTTGCCATCCAACCGATAATTCAACGTCTCCAATCCAAGCTCAATGTTTGGTATTTGGATGACGGAACATTAGGTGGAGAGGTAAACACAGTTTGTGATGATCTAAAAATCATCACAGATGAATTTCGAAAAATAGGTTAGATAGGAATTAAATTTTTAAAGTGCGAGCTTTTTATTTCGGACTTTTGTGTAGACAAAAATATATCATAGGAAAATTCAATAGTTTGGCCCCCAACATTACAGTTGTAGATAAATGTTCACTTCGCCTCCTTGGTTCACCAATTCTTGATGAGTCTTTTCAGTCCTGTGTCGACGAGAAAATTCAAAATTTCAACAAAACTTCGGAAGACTGCTCAAAATTAATAGCCATTGGCTTTTACAATAATTCGGTTTTGCCTTTTTGTACTTAAATTTACGTATTTTCTTTGAGATGTATAGTCAACTATGGAAACACAGCGAGCTTTTGGAAGGCTTAGACATCATAATAAAGAATACTTTATCATCGGTTTTGAATGTCGATTTAGATGACAAAGCATGGTCGCAGGCCTCCCTGCCTGTCAAATTGGGAGGCTTAGGTATACGCAAAATTTCAAGTGTAGCCCTTCCATCGTTCCTGTCTTCCGTCAACAGCACTAGTTCTTTAGTTGAAAAAATTTTTAAGTCATCTTGTTTGGTCCCACCTGGAATTTCATTCAAAATTTCATTTTTAGACGAATCTCGAACGGCTTGGCATAGTGCTTGCCCCAATACTGCTCCTCCAAAATCTCTTTTGTCCCGACGGCAATCGGACGGGCCTCTCCTCTATGTGAGTTGACACGGAATTGTTTGTTACAAACGTGCTCCAGCTCTGCGGATGCTGCCCGTCTCCTGGCCGTTTCTAAATGGGAGTCAGAACATTGGTTGCAAGCATTTCCTTCATTTAACACTGGCACTTTATTGAATCCCGTAACTTTGCGTATCGCAACATGTCTTCGGTTGGGTGCAATTTGTTGCGCGCCTCATCAATGCCAGTGCGGTACTGCTGTCGAACAGCTTGGTCATCACGGATTATCGTGTACTAGCTGGTCGACGCGACGCGTGACCCGAGAGCTGGTGGTTATCTGGCGCAGCGCATCAGCATTGCCATACAGTGGGGGCAATGCAGCCAGCGTCTTGGGGACGCTTCCGACTGGTGGATGATATGGATCAGTTGAGCTACCTGTAGATTGTTTGCAACATTCTGCAGTTAGCTTAATTGTTTCAATTGTAAATACTAGTTCTAATTTGTTTTTATTATTGAATTGTTATTTTCTTTGTCAATAAAGCATAAATAATTATTATTGTTTTCAGGAGCACCAAACTGAGATACCATCGGAAGAGTACGGAGTCTTCCTGAAGTTCCTCCTCCACCTGTTCCACGAGAGCGTCTCCGGCGACGCGCTGCCCGACTTCTGCGACGTCTTGTTCAACAGAGGATACCTGTTGCTGCTGCCGCAGGCGCAGATCGTGAGGTAGGGGCAGTGTGTTCTGAACGATCATACAATTTGAGGTTATTCTCTCATAAGTATTTTAAAAATGGTGTTTTGGGTTGATTGAAGTTCTTATTTCACTCTAGACCGTAACCTTTTGATAACTACTTAATAATACCTAGGTACTGTGAATGTTCGTGAGGAGTGCTGGCGCGATGCGCTTTTTTAATAATAATATCTATTATTTATTAATATTATACTTTTGTTTTTGCTATACTGGATGCCTTGTTTATGTCGTCGTCAGCGTGGATATTGTATGAAAAAACAAATGTCAATCGCGCCAGCTGTTAAAAATGTATCTTATAGGAAACCTACACAGTGTATAGAGATCAGGTCGATGGTATACAGGGTGGAATTTTGAGACGGGACAGTAAGGGCAGGTACCTTAACCGTTATAGTTACAGTAAGGGCAGGTACCTTAACCGTTATAGTTACAGTAAGGGCAGGTACCTTAACCGTTATAGTTACAGTAAGGGCAGGTACCTTAACCGTTATAGTTACAGTAAGGGCAGGTACATTAACCGTTATAGTTACAGTAAGGGCAGGTACCTTAACCATTATAGTTACAGTAAGGGCAGGTACATTAACCGTTATAGTTACGGTAAGGGCAGGTACCTTAACCGTTATAGTTACAGTAAGGGCAGGTACCTTAACCGTTATAGTTACAGTAAGGGCAGGTACATTAACCGTTATAGTTACAGTAAGGTCAGGTACCTTAACCATTATAGTTACAGTAAGGGCAGGTACCGGAAAACGTTCCTAGGAGACAATCCATAACTTTATGAAATATTCTGAACTGCATTCACAGATTTTTGAGAAAATGTACAGTCAGCAAGAAAATCTCAACAAAAACTGTAAAATTTATCTTATGCCCCCTGCATAAGACGCCTGCGTGTAAACTTGGTCTTGTGACTTACCGTATAATTTTCTGTTCTCAAACTTCAGTTGGCCTCAAAGAGTCTTGATCACAGTAAGAAATAGGATTGTTGGGCAAGAAAAATATTTGGTAAATCGTTTTTTCGTAGCGTATAGGTACAAAAAGTATGGAAAAAGTTTTTCGCGATTTCAGGCATTTCTAGTACTCATACCTCAGTCGGTCCAGTAGAGACTTTTGATCCTATTAGAAACAGGATCGATTGACATCAAAAAAAGTTTTTGTGTTAAATTACCATTTTCTTGGTGAATGTAATTTTTTTCCAAAATCTGTGAATGCAGTTCAGAATAACTTAAAAAGTTATGGATAGTCTCCTAGGATCGTTTCCATGTAACTATAACGGTTAAGGAACCTGCCCTTACTGTCCCGCCTCAAAAATCCACCCATGTGATATTAATTGAACGAAGCAGGATCTCAAATCAGTAGCTAATGTAAATTATCTATAAAAAGACGCGGCAACAGAGTGAATTTTAGGTTAAGTATGGGCGGTTTATATACTGTATACAGAATGTTCTAAAATACGAAATAATAAATTTGCTTTGCTACCTAATCCACGCTTGGCAGGGTTATCGCAGTAGAGGTGCTAAATTCATAGAAAAATGCTGGTGTCCTTCCCTTAGTCGACTCTTACGACATCCACGGGCGGAGTCGGAGGGTCTGCCACTGACGATCTAAGTACTAGAATTCATAATGAACCTACCTATAGGTGCAATACCTACAAACCCTGTTTAATTTTCAGGAACGACCCCTTGGTCCGCAAGGCCAGCACGCTGGTCCTGGCCGAGCTGCTGAAGGTGCTGGCCGCCAAGTACCTCAATGTGGACAACGTCAACTCCAGCGGCGCGTGTGCTCACGACATCCACGTAACTACTCGAGAGCATAGAAATCGCACACCCCCTACATTTTCATTTTGACCCTTATTATTTTTTAAATTAAAGTTTGGTTGCAAATTGACGAGCCACTTGACTTTGGTTTTGTCCAGCTTCGATTAGTGCAACCACTTGAGACGCTGCTTCCGGTGTGGTATCCATTTTCTTGTTTAGAGTGATGACGTATTCGTTAAAGGACCTTTCTGACTGAGAGTTGGTATGCAAATGATGTCATTTCAATCATCCTTTATCCATTTATACCTGCTCAAAGTCCCACAAACCGAGCTACCTGAAACGAGCAAATTTAGGCCACTCTATTGTTAAGTTGCCATTGTTATGATTTTGAAGGTCAAGGCTAGACATTATGGATTTTTAGGAAGCTAACAGTGTGTACTTCAATTTAATTAAAGTTATAATTGCAAACAAACTTTAATTAAAAAAAAAATATGGGTCAAAAAGAAAATGCATGGGATGTGCGATTTCTATGCTCTCGAGTATAATACTATTACAACTCCAGCGGCACGTGTGCTCACGACATCCACGTAACTATAATACTATAACAACTACGGAAAGTACTCAAGTGCAAATGTGATGTTTTGGTTCAACCTGCACGTGGCGCTGCCCGTCCGTGTACTTGTAGGTATGTGTGTCTGTCCGTGGCCTCAACATATCTACATATCCAGCTGAGTCTCCGTGCCAGTGGGAGTGGTGTGCCACAGGGATCACTGCTTGGTCCCCTTGTTCTTTTAATATTTGTTAATGACATCTCACAATGGTCCCACACAGTCACCTACTTTGCTTTGCTGACGAAATGAAGGTCTTCAGGGTCATCAAATCACCTGAGGATGTGGTCCCGCTTTAGGTGGATCTTATAAGTCTGGAGGCCAAATGCTATGTAGTCACCCATAAAATGAAAATTATTACATCTACTTATGTAGGTACCTACTAAAGCAAGAAACATTGCAAAGGGGCAACACTATTAGAGATCTAGGAGTTCTAAATGATGAATTACTCTTTGATAAACATGTCGATAGTAGTCATAGTCTCATCAAGATCGTTAGGATTTGTGATGGATGAGTTCCGCTAGTTTCAACCAGGCTAAAACCTTTCTAATTATTTGTGATGGATGAGTTCCGCTAGTTTCAACCATGATAAAACCTATTTAATTATTTGTGATGGATGAGTTCCGCTAGTTTCAACCAGGCTAAAACCTTTCTAATTATTTATGATGGATGAGTTCCGCTAGTTTCAACCAGGCTAAAACTTTTCTAATTTTTTGTGATGGATGAGTTCCGGCTAGTTTCAACCAGGCTAAAACCTTTATAATTATTTATGATGGATGAGTTCCGCTAGTTTCAACCAGGCTAAAACTTTTCTAATTTTTTGTGATGGATGAGTTCCGCTAGTTTCAACCAGGCTAAAACATTTCTAATTATTTGTGATGGATGAGTTCCGCTAGTTTCAACCATGATAAAACCTTTTTAATTATTTGTGATGGATGAGTTCCGCTAGTTTCAACCATGCTAAAACCTTTCTAATTATTTATGATGGATGAGTTCCGCTAGTTTCAACCAGGCTAAAACTTTTCTAATTTTTTGTGATGGATGAGTTCCGGCTAGTTTCAACCAGGCTAAAACCTTTCTAATTATTTATGATGGATGAGTTCCGCTAGTTTCAACCAGGCTAAAACTTTCTAATTTTTTGTGATGGATGAGTTCCGACTAGTTTCAACCAGGCTAAAACCTTTCTAATTATTTATGATGGATGAGTTCCGCTAGTTTCAACCAGGCTAAAACTTTTCAAATTTTTTGTGATGGATGAGTTCCGACTAGTTTCAACCAGGCTAAAACCTTTCTAATTATTGTGATGGATGAGTTCCGCTAGTTTCAACCAGGCTAAAACATTTCTAATTATTTGTGATGGATGAGTTCCGCTAGTTTCAACCATGATAAAACCTTTTTAATTATTTGTGATGGATGAGTTCCGCTAGTTTCAACCATGCTAAAACCTTTCTAATTATTTATGATGGATGAGTTCCGCTAGTTTCAACCAGGCTAAAACTTTTCTAATTTTTTGTGATGGATGAGTTCCGGCTAGTTTCAACCAGGCTAAAACCTTTCTAATTATTTATGATGGATGAGTTCCGCTAGTTTCAACCAGGCTAAAACTTTCTAATTTTTTGTGATGGATGAGTTCCGACTAGTTTCAACCAGGCTAAAACCTTTCTAATTATTTATGATGGATGAGTTCCGCTAGTTTCAACCAGGCTAAAACTTTTCAAATTTTTTGTGATGGATGAGTTCCGACTAGTTTCAACCAGGCTAAAACCTTTCTAATTATTGTGATGGATGAGTTCCGCTAGTTTCAACCAGGCTAAAACATTTCTAATTATTTGTGATGGATGAGTTCCGCTAGTTTCAACCATGATAAAACCTTTTTAATTATTTGTGATGGATGAGTTCCGCTAGTTTCAACCATGATAAAACCTTTTTAATTATTTGTGATGGATGAGTTCCGCTAGTTTCAACCATGCTAAAACCTTTCTAATTATTTATGATGGATGAGTTCCGCTAGTTTCAACCAGGCTAAAACTTTTCTAATTTTTTGTGATGGATGAGTTCCGGCTAGTTTCAACCAGGCTAAAACCTTTCTAATTATTTATGATGGATGAGTTCCGCTAGTTTCAACCAGGCTAAAACTTTCTAATTTTTTGTGATGGATGAGTTCCGACTAGTTTCAACCAGGCTAAAACCTTTCTAATTATTTATGATGGATGAGTTCCGCTAGTTTCAACCAGGCTAAAACTTTTCAAATTTTTTGTGATGGATGAGTTCCGACTAGTTTCAACCAGGCTAAAACCTTTCTAATTATTTATTGTTCGTTTGTCCGAAGCATTAAAGAATATGCGTCACAGATTTGGAATCCGCGATATGGTATATACTGTATTGATAGAATTGAAAGAACTCAAGTTAAATTTATTAAATATCTCTGATTTTGGTTAAAAATTCCCTATTTGTCCTTCGGTTATGATGAACTCTGCAAAAAGTTTGACTTTCTTTCTCTTTCAATAAACGTGAAATAGCTGATCTTGAAAATAACTTCAAATACCAAATACAAATAGTATTTTTATTGTCCTGAGCTAGTGAGTAAACTTGCCATTCATGCCCCGTCCAAAATCACCCGCTTTAACTCCACAATTCTTGTACCTATTGTTGGCACAAACTACAGACAAAATGCATTTTTATCAAATAGCATTTTTATGGCGGACTTGCGATCTATTCAATAAGTTTTGCAGGCACCCTGATTTAGACCTAGATCTATTTTGTACGAGTGTAAATTCACACACACAGCAGCAGCAGAGCAGAGACATAGCTGCAGCAGGGGCAGCCCTACAGTCTGCTCATCTACATTTATTGTTGTTTTAGATGGGTCTAGTGGAGCTACAGCACGGCATGAAGCAGCCGCAATCCATCGGGACACAGCTGTAGCAGGGGCAGCCCTACAGTCTGCTCATCTACATTTATTGTTGTTTTAGATGGGCCTGGTGGAGCTACAGTACGGCATGAAGCAGCCGCAATCCATCGGGACACAGCTGCAGCAGGGGCAGCCCTACAGTCTGCTCATCTACATTTATTGTTGTTTTAGATGGGTCTGGTGGAGCTACAGTACGTCATGGAGCAGCCGCAATCCATCGGGACACAGCTGCAGCAGGGGCAGCCCTACAGTCTGCTCATCTACATTTATTGTTGTTTTAGATGGGTCTGGTGGAGCTACAGTACGGCATGAAGCAGCCGCAATCCATCGGGACACAGCTGCAGCAGGGGCAGCCCTACAGTCTGCTCATCTACATTTATTGTTGTTTTAGATGGGTCTGGTGGAGCTACAGTACGGCATGAAGCAGCCGCAATCCATCGGGACACAGCTGCAGAAGGGGCAGTCCTATAGTTTGCTCATCTACATCTATTTCTACTGCCAGTCGTCAGAGAAGTAACTATATCACAGAGTACTTATTTAAGAACTAGCTTCTGCCCGTGGCTTCGCACGCGCTTTTCAAGTAGCCTATCTCCGTCCCAGGGATACCATTTACGTTCCTGCTAAACTTCATTGAGATCCGTTCAGCCCTTTAGGCGTGAAAGAGTAACACACACAGTTATTTTCGAATTCATAGCCGGGCGGTGCGCGGTGCGCACCGCGCACCGCGCACCGCCCCTTCGAAGAAGCGACTAACTATCGGCTATTTTCTCGCTCAAGAAACATTCAATAGATATAAATGTACATTCCGTGTAAACAACGATCGCTGACTGTGTACGTAGGATATTAGTGTTCTGTGCTGTGTACACTGCTGCACGCTGCACGCTGCACGCCGGCGAGGACTCGCTCTAGTTTAAAAAAGCTAAAGATAATACTCGCTCAGCGATAATTGATCAGCGATGCTCGCTTGGCGGCCAGAACTCACGCAGATACCAACCGCCCCGCCGCCGCCGCGAGCGAATAGCGCGAGTATTCGTCCGTCGCACTCGCACACTCGCTTATAGCCAAGCGACAAAACTATCGGAACTACACACTCGCTTCCCGCTGCTCGCCAACTCGTTTTTACTTTCTAGCTCTACTCGCTTCTCGTTCATCGTCGGCGCGCGGCGGTAGGACAACTAAATAAAAATGTGCTCACGCTGTCCTAGGGTCTACGAACGTGGTAGCCATTTTTGCCAGAAGACCATTTCCACTTCTACTTCATTAATATCACCGGCTACAAGGTAGGTAGGTACATTCACTTCAGAGAGGGCGCGGCGAGGCGAGGTTATCAACATTACCTAACGCCATACCGAACGTAGATGCAGCTTCCTCCATGCTCTATTCTAGGTCTACAGAATGATGCGATTAGGTCGTAGTTACATAGTGTAACTGAATCCATTTCAAAAACCTTAAAGTGGTGCACTGAAAGCACAAGTAGGTATATCACCCGCGAGGTCAACACTTCCACAACAACACTCGTACTCGGAACTAGAACACCACCTCTTATAATATTTCACTCACAGCTGGGTATATAAAGAGAACTCCCTACTTACCTTACCACGCCGTATTCCAGCCCTAAGGAAGCCACGGCCCCTCTGCTCCCGTCCCTGGTGGAATATATCCTGAGACTGCCGAGCTCCTTCCAACCGCCTCCCTACATCATCAAAGCGCTTTGGCTTGTGTTTGCTGTAAGTAAGCGTCTAATACTAATTATAGAACATGTTCCCGTATCAAAACCTGTACGCTGCAGCTGGTCTATACCTGCATACAGTTCTTCATATAGATTCAGATAGCGACGCGACGCGACGGTGTCGTTATTAAATGTTTGCGTCTTTGAGCAGAAACCTACTTACGTTGAATTCGTATCTTATTATTATTATTTAATTTATTGTCTGTAATATTTCTGCCAATCATTTATCTAACTATTCATTTGATTGTAGATTTCAAGCAATTTGCGACACGTTTTTTCTTAAATTACTATACACTGTGTAAAAGTGCAAAGTCGGTTAATGCCGGTCACCACTGACCGGTATTAGCCGCACATCACGAATACAAGTAAAGAGGTCCTTTAAAAACTTAATTTCTAAGGGATTACTATTTATCCCGTAAAACTTAAACATTGTAAATATTAAGGAATTAGAAGTCGGTTTTTAGTTTTTTATACAGAATCACGTGTCTTTAATTTGACTCGTGTAGTACCTATACTAATTTATTTATATATATTTAGGATGTCAACGAAACCTCGGGCTAGTAGCCAAGGACTGAAGGTATAATGGTGCCGAGACAATTCTATTCTGTGTGGGCATCGGGCACATGCTGGATGCTCAGGATATGACTCCCCCGAGGATTACATTATAATGATTTGTGCCGTTAAGCTGACTGACCGGTATTGTCAATCTGCCGACTGGTATCTGACCGGATAGTACATGTGTCGGGCAATGCCCGTCAAGGCTTCTTTTTTTTAAGTCAGTTTTTTGTTTTTACGTCAAGTTAAGTATTTTTAAGTGCCATAATGTTTTATAATAAAAGAAATATCTAAGTATTTGTTTGTAATTATGTTATAATAATAGGTAGTAAAGTTAAGTTTTTTAAATAATTTTTCGACAAAATGTTGATTTTTCAGCAATTAGTGATTTATTTAGCTACTAGTTAGTGTGTTTTAGTGACCGGTAGGTAATGCCCGACTTTACTGCCTATTACAAAATGTAGCAAAATAAACACTTTACGCTAACCTTATCAAAACCTAGGTTAATCTAAGCTTTTAAATTGAACCGTTCTAGATGTCAACAATATCAAATGCCTCGATCAAGTCCCTATACGAGAGGGTGTACCTCGAGAAAGCGACGGATCGCTTTGTTAGCATGCTGCAGCCGGATCCCTCTGTGTTCTACTCACACAACCCGGCCGTCCTCCTGTGGGCGTTCACGTCTGTAAGGATCCCTAATCACGTGAGGTTCCATGTGGTAAGTACAACTGATCATTGGAGGACCTACATAAAGGTGAAGATATTAGTTTGTTAGTTGACCTAGAACACAGATAATATAATACTATACCTACTAGTCTCTAATTATCTAGCTCTATTATAATAGTACTTGGAGCAAGAAACAGTGAATGATTGATCCCATAGGAAAGAGCTGGCACAGCCACGAACATTAAAACTTACTTATACAAAATTAATTAGTAGGTGATGGATGAATAATCTTAAAATATAATACTACTTAGAGAACTTTCCAGATATCCCAATGGTTGAAATTCGAAGACAGTCTTCCAACGGAACTAATCTCAGAAGCATCAGTGTGGGAGGTACTCCTGAACATTCTAGTGCAATCTAGAGACAAAGCTGTAGTAGAACATTGTTTAGAGGCTCTGCACGTGTGTTTGGATGAGGTGGGTGATGATGTTAGAGATGACTTCTCGAACATTGTCTGGGGCATGCTGCCCGAGGTGCTGTCGAAGGCACTTGTGGACGATAAGGATACGCATATTGGTAAGTAACTATGTAAGCACTAGGGTTTTCTAATGAGCCAGACATTTACGCAGCCATAGACGCGATCTTAGGAATACTATTTTTTTCTTAAGTCTTACAAAGTCAAAAACTCTTTATTTCCATAAATACAATAAATGTACACTTAGAAAAGGTCAAATTCTTAATAATTAAACACTGACACGGAAATAAAGTGAGTGGTACCTTTATCCTGTTAGTTAGTTGTTATTTTTCGAGTTGGAGCAAATCCCGTCCCAAGCTTTTTTATCCATATTAGATAATCTGATATTTTACACTAATATTCACTGATATTTTACAGGTGCAAGTCAGCACCAGTATACAAAAATTTAAGTGTGTCATCAGGAGATATGGACAACATCCTGCAAAGAATAAAATACCATTCTTCTCAATTAATCTTATGTTCTAAAAATAGAGTTTAGTCTTCAGGAGATGTACGGGATACAAGAGAACAATATAAAACAATGTTTTTTCTCTCTTCTCTACCTAGTAGGTAGCATCATTAAGAGAGAAAAAACATTATTTTATATTGTTCTCTTGTATCCCGTCCATCCCGAGGTTGCCTGGAAGAGATCAGTCAAAGCGATAAGGCCGCTCTTTGTACTTCCTTGATTTTCAGCATTTCCTTCTGTATTGTATTTTGTGTTTGTGTGTTACAATAAAGCGTCATCTATCTATTTTCTATTAGGACCACATTCTAAAACAGAGTTTGGTCTTTAATAGACTTAGTATTTTAGTGTTAATATATAAGATAGTTAATGTTAATATATAAAATATCTATTACTTACCTTATATAAGATGATAGTCTTAACATGGTGTAAGATAGATAATAAATAGTTAGATTATATAATAAATGAACATGCACATACCTACCTACAACAGTAGCTAGGTGGGTGATGTTCTACCAGAGTTGAGAACTTCCTTGCTGCTTCAAGCCCGACAATCTATGCCAATTTATGTATGTAATAGTAATAAGTAGTTTAAAGTTTAAAGGTTGACATACTACATATTAAAATACACCTTATTTTAATATGTATGTAAACTTTTTCGTGATTTATGTTAATCCCTATAATGGGATTAAAGTTATTTTAAGAAGAGAGTTTTTTTAACGATGTGTAGGTACCTACTTACTTCTTTTTTATGTTGTATGTACTTTTCTTTAATATTAGCCTAATGTTTGTTCCTTAAGTTTTTCATTTTTATATATATAGACTTATGTACCTAAATTATTAAAACGCACTATATTTTTAAGTTTACGCTATACCTTATATTAACGCCTATCATTTGGGGGTGAGCAAGACTTCCTACCGTAATACAGTTTTAACTAGTACGGAGGACAGTCACTCGACCACGGGTAACAACAAATTCAAAAACGTATATATTTTATAATTAATTAATTGTAACCCTTAACTTTAAATAGTGCCATTTTATTTTTGAAATAAACGTTTACTTTACTTTACTTTAATAGTGGCCTTCATAGTATTGTACCTAAGTGTGCAATCCTAGAATCAAGCCTTGTTTTACATTATGTTGAATTCCGTTAAATTAATGTCTCAGTATTTTCTTTGTAGGTCCAAAATATTAGTGGCTTTTCTTCCAGGCTTAAACATCTGCTATTTCCTCGAGCTCGCAACGACGCTACTACCCCTGGAGCTGGACCCAGAGGTCTGTTCTAAGACAGCTCTGTTTGTAGCGTTCATACTGGCTAAGGACAAAGGAGACTTGCACGACCACGGCAGCCATTTGGACTACGTCTGTCTAAAGCTGAGCTTGTATTTACTGGGACTGGAAAATAATCAGAAGGACAATCGTAGTGAGTATGGTATGCAAATAATCTGACACCCAGAAGACCTCATTATATTCGTGCCTTCGCACTTAGTTTTTCGGAATCAAAAGTAGCGTGTGTTATGTTGCTGTAGATGTACCTAGTTCACGGACTGCAACTACATCTACAGCAAGATATCCGTCCGCACTATTTATTATTTTGTCATGGTATAGCAACAAACATCAATGTTTAAAAAACTTTTATATTAATAATTTTACTCATTTTACCAGTCCCTTTGCACGCTTTTTCCTTAATAAAAACCAGTATCAAAATCTGTCTAGTAGAATAGGTACATAACTTATCAAGGTTTGCAAATAATTTCAGTTCTCCTCACATACGTAAACCGGCACAAGTTTCTTCAGAGCGTGCTGGCGGCAGCGAACAGTTCAGAAGAAAAGGTAGCGTGCGCCGCTTTACAGCTGCTTTCTTACGTGGTTCACTACTTCACTAGACATGGATATCAGGTACCTGTTACCACATATTTATAACATTTTTAATCACGTGTCCCACGATCCCATACCGTAGCAGAGAATTGACACAGCCATGGACACCTTGGCAGGTTCAGACAGTTTATCAGTTCTGCCCAGAGGCGTATTTTAAGATTCTACACCCTAGGCCTGTAAGGTTTGCCGCCCTATAAATCATCGATAAAAAATACCCGACAAAGTGTGTGTCAGGCCATGCGCACTGCGCAGTGTAGTTTCACTTGTACGGTTCATTATTTTATTTACTACTTGTACCTATTACACAGCAAATAACTTCACTGAGTCATTTTCAATAAAATGTGTTCTTTAATTTCCTTTTATACTATCGCGGTCGGTGGTAGGAAAGCAAAGTGACTTTAAACTGGGGTTGAGCATAACAGGCGCAGTGGCAGTGTAGAGTGGTGGGTTGGTATGGTACTACTCGGGGTGGTTTTCTACCAAGCACATCCCTAAAAAACTAAAACAAAAATACCAACCAGAAATAACAGCGAGCGGAGCGAGCTTCTTTGAGACTTTTTCCCGGATGTTTGATAAAAAAGTAAGCACGAGTGTGTCAAAAGAAATTATAGCGAACGAAAATTTAAGACTTGGGGGGGGTAGATATTGTTTTTGTTTTTCTTTCTTATTTTAAATAGCAGCGAGCGGTGCAAGCCGCCATAGTTTTGGAGTTTTTAGAAGAGAAAGACAAGAAAAAAGTAAGGAATACAAGAAAAACACGAAAAAATAAATAACTACGTCCGGAGTTAGCCGCCGAAATGGCCGTGCCGTGATCACAAAAATGTAACGTGGAGTATGAAAGAATTAATAATAGCAAGCGGAGCGAGCCCTAAACATTTTGGAGAGTTTGCAGCTGCTGAGAAAATTGTTGAGAAAAGAATACAAAACGCAAATCTGTAATGATGTCCGCTAAAGTGGTAGGTATGTTTTTGTGGTGTGATTCCTCTGTAAGTATTATCTGGCTGTGAGTTGTCGTTGTCAGCCGGTGCTTGGTACCCGGGCCGATTGCCCCCTCCTGCACCCCCTTAGGCCGCCACTGGAGCACCGGACCATACAGAAAACGAAATGATATTACCGGCGAGCGGAGCGAGCCGCGAAAATTTTGTGGTTTTCTTCGATTTTATTTGCATACTGACTTCAAACGAGGGATTTTATTTATTTATTTAATTAAAAAAAATACAGCAGTTATCTTACAGTCTAACACCAAAACACTAACTACTAGACATAAAAAAGAACAGAATACAATTACAAACAATATACAAAATCGAATAATAATAATAAATAAAAACAAGATTACAAATAGGGAGACATACCTACATACATAAACAGAAAATTTATTTAAAAGTAAGGTACGATCTTAAACTTAGGTATATGAGGCTTAAACTATCATTAAATTATATGTCTACATGTTGGAACTGTTGTAGAAATTCGTTGAGTAGTGCGAGTGCTCTGAGTGTAGGAGCGTTTCCGGCGTGTTGCGTACGCGCTGCTTGTAGAGCAATGAGCCGATGGAACCTGCGTCCCGTTCTAATGTAATTGTTTGGGACGTAAAGGGTAACTGCAGCCAATATCTCAGGACTATCCACTCTGTCACGAAGAACTAGACAGTAGTGCATGGCCAAATGCAGTTTGCGTCTCAACTCTAGTGTATCCAGACCAACCATACCGGCAAAAAAAAGAGAGGGAAAAAGATACGGATACGGATGAGACCTGGACCACAGGCAGGCAAAAATGTTCACAGTGGCGAGGAGAATGAGCGGGGCGCCAGGCTACGAGGGGCGGCGCAAGATACCCCTCGCAGCCTAGCACCTTTAAACTTAAACAGCAAAGCTGCTTGGTTGCAGAAAGAAGCATGGTGGTAGAACTTTGGTGGATGGTAAAGTGGGAGACGAGAGTTTTACTATATTCGGGTTGTCCAAGTGTCCTGCACAGACCTTACTTGAAGGTCTATTCTCTGTTTATAACTTTTACAGCAATCTTTCAATCCACAGCCAAAATCAGTCCTCCAGCTCCAAACGCACCTTATAATCCAATCGCTACGGCGCGACAGCCACAGCGAGCAAGGTGCGTCCCTACTACAGTTAGTCTACATAGTCCTGAACTCCGGGTGCAACTCCCCGCTGGCGTTGGCTTACGATGTGGACACACCAACGGTTGAGAGGCAGTGTAGCGCGCTACGGGCTCTAATGTTTAGGATTCAGCTAATGCTGTGTTGCAGGGTAAGTGTCATTCTCTATCCACCCCACATCCATCCATGCGGCAACCCTAAGTCGAATTTTAACATCTGTAAAAAAAGGGAAAAAATCAAATACAGTTACCAACAGGGAAAACCAGAGATAGGTAGAAATAATGATTGGAACAAGTAATTATGCCAATTAAAGATTATGGCAGAACTGCGATTTAAGGCTGGTGTATGGCCCAACGGGCTTGAGAACACAAAATAATTATCTGTAGCCGTAAAAATAATTTGTTTTATTCTTGAAATGTTCATTTTGTGTAAAATACTTTGGACAAATATTTGAGTAGAGAAGTCGCAATATGCTGTAGGTGTTTTTTTGCGACTTGTTAAAAACATTCGATTGTGTACACCATGAAACATTAATCAGGAAACTACATCAATATGAAATAAGAGACATCTCTTTGGATCTTCTTACATCTTACTTGAGTGATAGGATACAAAGAGTTGACATTAATGGGAAACGGTCTTCGGGGTCTGTAGTTACAATGGGTGTACCACAGGATTGTATCCTAGGTCCTTTCCTATTTTTAGTTTATATTAACGACCTGCCTCATCTTGTAAAGGATAATCACGAGATCGTATTGTTTGATACGTCATTAATTATTAAAAAAACGACAAAACACAAATTTTGAAGATGTGAATAATGCAATCTCTAAAGTAGTCCATTGGTTCAGTGTCAATAACCTATTGCTTAATGAAACCAAAACGAAATGTATTAGATTTATTCTACCTAATATAAAACAAGTTAAGGCTAATGTAACCGTCAAAGGAGAAACGTTAGAAATGTTGTTAGATAGTAAACTTCAATGGGGCCCACACATAGACAAGCTATCGAAGAGACTTAGTTCTGCAGCGTATGCTTAACGAATTTTACTTTACTTTACTTTAATTACCCTAAACCGGTCGCTTATTCTCCACTCTGGTGCTGAATCCCTAGCACATGAAGATAAAGTTGACCGCCGTGCCAAGTCGGTGCCGCGGTGTGGTGGAGCGAATCGCATGATCAAAGCGTAAACCTCCTTCTAAACAGCTCGACCGATTCCACTTTATTTTCATTTATAATTTACCTTCAACAGGTCCAAGACAACAAGAACCAATCATCAGCTGGCTGGAAAACCCTCAGTTCAATATTCAAACACGCGATTTACTCCAAAAACGACACTAAACTAACAGCCACACTGACCTCCCAGCCCTGGACTCACACGCTCATACAGTTCCAACTAACACAGGACATAACACCAGAGTTCATAGCATTCCTACACTCCTGGCTAACTCTCCTCAAGACCACGATGAACAGGAATCAAGAACAGAGGAGAGTCAGCATGAGCAGACACAGCATAGTGATAAAGACGATGCTTCTCTTGAAGAAGGAATTGAAGGTAGAGGCGATGGAAAACGGGAGAGCAACTGGAGCGAAAATTTTGGATACAGTGAGGGAAATTTTATTTGATTCTGGGTTTGGGGTTCCTTCGTGATAAATACTGTGTAGAGAAATTAATTCAACAGCAAAAGTAAATAAACTACTTAGGCCCTCGATTGTTTCATTTCGATATACAGATAATATTGGTAATTCACTGACACAGCGTGGAACAGGTTCTGCCAATGAATGACTAAAGACTGCTCTCCCCCGCCCCCACGCCCACACCCTCTGTACATTCAGGGCAGAGCCGTTCTTAAGTTTATAAACCCTCTTTAGAGAACTATTATTGAATGGAGGGGGGGGGGGGGACCTACTTACTAGCAATACCAAGTTTAAGAATGAAGACCTGGCGTCTTCACAATGTAGTTCGTGATGATGGGCAGAACCTGCAGTTGACGCAGTGTCAGTGAATTACCAATAACCCTGTTTACCTAATCTCCGTAGGTACCTACTAACAGTTAAATCGGGAATTAAAAATTCATAGCTTTTTGTTTGTTTTTTGTTTTGTGTATGGATTTGAATTTTTGATTTTGAATGACCGTTAAATTATCTCTCTCTCTCTCTTACCATGGGCTTATTTCGAAGGGAGGTGTTTTGATTCGTTTTAGAATACGTAGGTACGACTCGCTACGTTGCTGACGTTGGTTACTTTCACAAAAATCAAGGATTGCTATAATCCCATTCTGATCAGATATCTCTCTGAAAAACACATTGTTATTGTGACGTCACTCATTACAACATCACATTACAAAATGCAAAACTTTAATTGACTTTCCTTTCGATTGTCCAAAAATATTCCGGAACTACTTTCCATACTTTCCTGCAAGTGAAATGATATCCCAGGCCCATAAGTACCGTGTGTTGAATACGAATCAGGAGGAAAGTACACTATCATAAGTATTAATTTATTTATTGATGCGATCGTCTTTACTCATTTATATGCTTGTAGGGACTGTGTAGTTTTACGTTTAGGCATATTGGTAGGGCTGGGATTTCTAAGATAGCCTAGCTAGGCCTATTGATATTCCGTGTAGGGCTCCGTGAGGTTGTAAAAACTCGACAAGTTCTCTGTTTCTAAGAAATCAAATAAAATCCCAAACAAATTTCGACTTCGACGTGACTTGACCCGCAACCTTCCCTCAGTACGGGAATGCGCTAACCAATTATTATTGCACCACGAGGTCAAGTCACGAGTCAAAGTAAAAGACGTACGAGTCGAACAACATTGGGACTTCCTTCGGACGCCGCCGTTAGCTCCACCTACAGGGTAACATTGAAGTTTATCCAATCCCGTTCAAAGAGTTACATTTAGTTCGTTTGACGAGCGGTATCTGTTGTTCTACTTTATAGTTATTTATTGCTGAATGACTGAACGCATCATTTTTATTGGCTTGCCTGCCTTTATAGTTTTAAAATGAGACCGAGACTTTTGAGTCCTGGGTTTTGGAAATGTTTTTATTAGGTTTTGCACCTTTATAGATAAAGTTACCTACCTACTTACTTATTTACTTAAGAAATAACTCCCACTTCCTCAACTTGCTCGCTAGCTGCATCTCTAAGAAAACTAAGGGACTAGTAGATAAATGAGTGGATTCTCGACTCTGGGGAATGACACAATCTGCATCGTATAACATACCGTCCTCTTGCGTATAGCCTTAAGATACACCAAACCGTTGTAATCCTAGAATAGACTCGATCCATTTCCATAAAAACCAGTTCAAATTACCTCTCTGACTGCATCAGTAGAGATTAATCCAAGGGCTTAAGCCAACGACCGTTCCTAAAGAGCATTTGCGTCACGTCTAAGGGCATGGCCGTTCAATGTCCCTTAGGTGTGAGGTGGACCGGTTTATTGCAGCATCTCTTCCCGATTGGTAAGATGAAGGTTATGTTTTCCTGAGGAAACTACGGGTTTAAAATAGTATACCCTCACACCTCTAATTAAAAAAACCTACACTAAAAAATGCGAAAGTTTGTGCAATTCGTAGATGTGTGTTTGTCACAAGACTCAAAGGCGACGCGACGCCAAAACTATACGAATCGGGCTGAAATTTTGTACGCATGAAGTTATGAACCTGGAATATAATAGTATCACAAATAAGTAGTCTATTTCTAATTCAAAAAAGCGTGAGATGCTGATGATTGCAATTTTAGAGATAAGTCTTGGTTTTATGGAGGGCGAAGACCTTCCTGGCCGTGACCTGCTAACTATTGTAGTAATTTTTTTTTTTTAATTTATTTAAATACTTTATTGCACACATTTAACAAAAGTATACAAAAGGTGGGCTTAATGCCAATGGCATTTTCTACCTGCCAACCACACATGGTAGAAATAAAACAAAAAGGCGTGCTATAATTAAACTAAGCTAGACAAACTACATCAATTAATAATAGAACTTGCACTATATAATAATATATATAATATCTAAATATATATTATAATAGGTACTTACAATGTTTTAATGAAGAAAGGTAGCAATAAAAATCACAAAAAGTTAAAAAGATGGTTGAGTTACCTAACTAGAAGTCGGGTAAAGATTACTTAAAAAATGCTCAAGTGTCAACTTTTTAAAACTATCCTTTGATTCGACTTTTCTGATATCATAGGGAAGAGAGTTCCAGAGTCTAACAGCCTCAATAGACAATGATTTTTCCCGAAAAGATGAGTTATGTGCCGGTATCTCTAGGAGTAGATTGCTGGATGATCTGAGTGGTCTGTCATGTGAGTCAGCCAGAAACGAAAGACGATTTTTGAGATTGATTTGGCAGGAGCAGAAGGATTTTTAAGTGCAGAAAAAAGAAAACAAAGTATTCTAACGTTCCTACGTTCGCGAATAGGGAGCCACTTGAGTTTAGCACGATATTCGCTTATATGGTCGTACTTGCGCAAACAAAAGATGAATCGAATGCCAGTATTTAGGAGACGGTCGAGTTTATTTAGTAAGTCTTGATTTATATCAATGATGCATAGTCTATGATTGGCAAGAGAAGAGAATTTACTGGAGTGATCTTGGTAGGGGTTGAAAGAAATTTTTTCAGGCGGATTATAGAGTGAAGGGCAGGATAAAATTTTCGAGAAATTTCCTTAATATGGGGAATCCAGCTGAGCTTTGAATCGAAAAGAATGCCAAGGTTCTTGACTGTAGGTGTGAATGGAATTCTGTCCATTGTAGTAAAGTTGGGGAAGGGTATGTATGGGGGGTAATTATGTTGGTTTTAATTAATAATAATAAAATAAATAATTTTATTAAATTTAATTTATTTAATTAATAATAATAAAATAAATAATAAAAATAATAAAATAATGAGCAATTCAGATGCTGTGAGCCTAAGCTAGTTGTTTATTGATACATACTATCGATTTGGAAACTTAGAAACTACTAGCAAACTTCTTAATTTTTCAAAATATACTATCGATATATAGGTAGATGATATTGGAAGGCATATTTAAAGATTGATTGAATCAATATTGTAATTGTTACAATCATAATTAGGTACTAATCAAATCCAAAGGATATATAGGTACCTAGGTACTGAAATGACAATAAACTTTCGCTGCCATTAATCTATAGGCAGATTATGCCACCTTACCACCGACGGGCGGCGCGCCGCCGCCGCCGCCGCCGCCGCTCGGCAGTCGGACGGCGACTAGCGAGCGACACTTGCGTGTGGCCTAACTTGTTGTCCAAGAAGTTGAAGATACTTCTGTGTACTGTGATAGTGATGAGACAGTGAACTGTGATGATATCCAGGACATTTTGTGCTGTAAGAATGAACGGTAAGGATTTTTTTGTCATGTGGTCTAGAACTGAAATCAAAAGGAATTTTACTTGGATTATAATGAGGTTCATGCCATAGAATATCCAAAGATCTGTTAATACGGTAGAGTTCAATAAATTATTTTTTGAAGTTAAGCTTTTCGTCATCCAATTGTTATGTTACTGTTTATTTATTATGTTAGAGAGGAACCGAGGATTGATTTGACAAAAGTTCTAGGTAGATTTGTCAAAAGTAGGTCTATTGTTATTGTTTCGGATTTATTTTATAATAACTAAGTAAGTAGTATAGAGTTAGTATATCTAGTCCCAAAATAAGTTAGCAGATGATAAATAAATTAGAAATTAAAATTATAAGTCGATTCATACCATTTGTACAGTATCTAACTAGGTAGGTACCGTTTAGTCTCGTTCCGGAAGCTGGGTTGTTCCACTTGTTTGTTCAAACGAGAGCAGAAAAAGTGGGGCTTTTCAAGTTTTCACCGAGTCCTTGCTAAAACGACAGCCGACATACCTTGTCAGGTCATAATATTATCAGAAGGAAAATTTACAGATTCAGATTTTTATTAGGTCTTACCAACTTACCCGTCATTTTGCTTGTAGAGTAGCTACCTATCTACCTACCTACCTACCCCATTTCATTATGGTAGGCATCACCTTTTTTGCGTACAAGTCATTCTGAGTTAGTACAGATCATTATGCGAAGAGGCATAGACGTCATCCATCTTCGTTCAAAGCCAAATTTCACCCATAGTAAATTACACCCATTGCCAAGTGTATCTTAAAAAAGATGTAGAATATTTTCTTGCGTGTTCATGGAATACCTACTTAGACTTCTGCACCGGAACAATGTGTAATTAGACAATAAAAAAGTCCAACAAATAACGGTCACCACAAAGCGGCTACCCTTTGGTTAGAAACCGCTCCTCTGATTTATAGAATCGCACGAGAGAACCAATTGATACGCAAACTGTTAATCGTAAATTACCAATGGTAATTGTAATTACACACGCTGGGTGAATCTTACCCCGTGTTTGCATCGGCATTAGCAGGTAACGGTGGCCGGAGGGACAGTCAACGATAAATATAATAAAGATTATTTATTTTTCAACGAAAAATACTTACTTATAGTTGGACATTGTCTAATGTGCGAAAGCTGAATTATGGATTGATTTTGACGTGAAACGTTATGGTTGGGATGTGCCAACTACTGCAAGTTTATATTATACAGATAGTGACGAGATTAGACATTTTTTCTCCACACTGATGAGCAATGAGCAAAACAATGGTAACATCGGGCGCAGGAGGCCAGTCATGGGCAGAGTCAGGCTGGTGATGATGATGATATTCAACGTTAAAACGCTTTGTAAATTTATCTCCATATATTTTGTGTATTGATCAAAATGTTTTATCGTTAAAGTTTTTGTATCATACAGGCCAATGTATCTAAGGAAGAACGAAACGTGAGTATTCTTTACTTTAGAGGAGCTTCAAAATATTGTTTAATATATTCATGTAGTAAGGAAGGTTGCTACTTTGTGAACGAAATAAAAACATTTGCATTAAGTGTATTGCCCCTATACAGCAGCTTTTATGACATTCCTTGACATGTCTCAATTTTATTTATATTTTCTGACGTTATTTTAATTAATTATTTTAATTTTATACTCGGCCCTTCATAGTACATAGGAATCACTGTCTGTCTGTTTTTTTCTGCGTACAATCCCTTAAGATGCTTCCTTTTTCTGCGTACCATCCCTTAAGGTGCTTCGTTTTTCTGCGTGCCATCCCTTAAGGTGCTTCCTTTTTCTGCGTACCATCCCTTAAGGTGCTTCCTTTTTCTACGTGCCATCCCTTAAGGTGCTTCCTTTTTCTGCGTACCGTCCCTTAAGGTGCTTCCTTTTTCTGCGTACCATCCCTTAAGGTGCTTCCTTTTTCTACGCACCATCCCTTAAGGTGCTTCCTTTTTCTGCGTACCATCCCTTAAGGTGCTTCCTTTTTCTGCGTACCATCCCTTAAGGTGCTTCCTTTTTCTCCGCACCATCCCTTAAGGTGCTTCCTTTTTCTGCGTACCATCCCTTAAGGTGCTTCCTTTTTCCTTTTGTAATTTAATAACTGGTGTTTGAAATGTAATAGTCCTATTTAAATTTAGTAAACAACGACATCAAGTGCATATTATGTAATACTTACGGTGGAAATAATTGAAATGAAATTATTGTATTGTAAAATTGACCCGGTTCAACGCTTTCATAGTTGACTGTACCTACATTCGATACCCCAATGAGTGGTATAAACATAATTAATAATGAATGAGTCAAAAATGTATACAGTAACGAATTAGGTGGCTGAAAAAATTGTCGCTTATTTTTACTTTCCTAGACCAGGAATTTATTTAGCACTAGCTGCTGCCCGCGGCTTCGCATGCTTCTTTCCGGGATAAAAAGTAGCATAGGCTACTTTTACCAGCTACCACCCGACCCTGCCAAATATCACTCAACTAATATCATAGATCCGTTCAGCCGTTAGGCGTGCAAATATCACTCTACTAATATCATAGATCCGTTCAGCCGTTAGGCGTGCAAATATTACTCAACTAATATCATAGATCCGTTCAGCCGTTAGGCGTGCAAATATCACTCAACTAATATCTTAGATCCGTTCAGCCGTTAGGCGTGCAAATATCACTCTACTAATATCATAGATCCGTTCAGCCGTTAGGCGTGCAAATATCACTCAACTAATATCATAGATCCGTTCAGCCGTTAGGCGTGCAAATATCACTCAACTAATATCTTAGATCCGTTCAGCCGTTAGGCGTGCAAATATCCCTCAACTAATATCATAGATCCGTTCAGCCGTTAGGCGTGCAAATATCACTCAACTAATATCATACATAGATCCGTTCAGCCGTTAGGCGTGCAAATATCACTCAACTAATATCTTAGATCCGTTCAGCCGTTAGGCGTGCAAATATCACTCAACTAATATCATAGATCCGTTAAGCCGTTAGGCGTGCAAATATCACTCAACTAATATCATAGATCCGTTCAGCCGTTAGGCGTGCAAATATCACTCAACTAATATCATAGATCCGTTCACCCGTTAGGCGTGCAAATATCACTCTACTAATATCATAGATCCGTTCAGCCGTTAGGCGTGCAAATATCACTCAACTAATATCATAGATCCGTTCAGCCGTTAGGCGTGCAAATATCACTCAACTAATATCATAGATCCGTTCAGCCGTTAGGCGTGCAAATATCACTCAACTAATATCATAGATCCGTTCAGCCGTTAGGCGTGCAAATATCACTCAACTAATATCATACATAGATCCGTTCAGCCGTTAGGCGTGCAAATATCACTCAACTAATATCTTAGATCCGTTCAGCCGTTAGGCGTGCAAATATCACTCAACTAATATCATAGAACCGTTCAGCCGTTAGGCGTGCAAATATCACTCAACTAATATCTTAGATCCGTTCAGCCGTTAGGCGTGCAAATATCACTCAACTAATATCTTAGATCCGTTCAGCCGTTAGGCGTGCAAATATCACTCTACTAATATCATAGATCCGTTCAGCCGTTAGGCGTGCAAATATCACTCAACTAATATCTTAGATCCGTTCAGCCGTTAGGCGTGCAAATATCACTCTACTAATATCATAGATCCGTTAAGCCGTTAGGCGTGCAAATATCACTCAACTAATATCATAGATCCGTTCAGCCGTTAGGCGTGCAAATATCACTCTACTAATATCATAGAACCGTTCAGCCGTTAGGCGTGCAAATATCACTCTACTAATATCATAGATCCGTTCAGCCGTTAGGCGTGCAAATATCACTCTACTAATATCTTAGATCCGTTCAGCCGTTAGGCGTGCAAATATCACTCAACTAATATCTTAGATCCGTTCAGCCGTTAGGCGTGCAAATATCACTCTACTAATATCATAGATCCGTTCAGCCGTTAGGCGTGCAAATATCACTCAACTAATATCATACATAGATCCGTTCAGCCGTTAGGCGTGCAAATATCACTCAACTAATATCTTAGATCCGTTCAGCCGTTAGGCGTGCAAATATCACTCAACTAATATCTTAGATCCGTTCAGCCGTTAGGCGTGCAAATATCACTCAACTAATATCTTAGATCCGTTCAGCCGTTAGGCGTGCAAATATCACTCAACTAATATCATAGATCCGTTCAGCCGTTAGGAACCCTAAAAAAGCACTTTCGACATGTCTTTTGTTCGGTCGTTATTGGTTCGGTTCGGTATCATTGAACTTGACGTGATTTGACGACCCAATGTTAACTTAAGCACAGGATGGGCGGGGGGCTTACGTACGTATTACTTGAAGGACCGCCGCGCCTAGTCACGGTAATGTTATTATGGTGTTCTATCTATCTATGTAATGTATTGTATTAAGTATATTAGTCATCTAGTACCCAACACACAAGCTCTACTTAGCTTGGGGCTAGATGATGCTGTGTGGATTGTCCAGCATTATTTATTTATTATAGATATCATTACCGTGCCCTGGAACAGAAATACATTTCCAATTACACTAGTCTTATGTTCAGGAATTACAATAAAATTGGTACCTATGCAAAGTGATAGGTACGTTAATAATAAACAATAGTTTATATATTTTGTTTTGTTAGAGAGAGAAGCTTCCTCGGTCAGTTCAGAAGCCTTTTCATCATAATTGTCAGGAATTAGAAAGCTAGTCGTGATCGATTACCTACTAAGTTTCACTTTTATTCTGTAAATTCTCCTGCTCATTACAAATAATGAAAACAGTTATTAAACGAGTAAAGAACTAGTAAACCACCCCACCCCGGCTGCGCGCGGATTGAGATATATTAGATGAGTTTAATAGATCGTTTGAAGAGGAATACTTGGCGCACGCCAGCGAAGCTTTCAGTCGAACATGATGTTCTCGACATCTAGAACCATCGCCATGTTACAGCCGATCTACACAACTGAATGAATCATCCGTGTATATTGTACACATGTATTGATGAAAAGCGTATAAAAAGCCCGTTCGACATTTTTTGAGTTTATCGCGTTCAGAGTTCAGACAGACAGACAGACAGAGACATTGTTGTATAAAAGTAGTAATAACGGTTTCATGCTTTTCGAAATGAATTTCTCACTTTCTCAAATATTTAGTTAGTTCTATGCAGGTATTCGTGTTGTGTATTGTATGTATTGTATGTCGTGTTAAAAAGGCTCTGACAAACATCTTAGCTGAATCAGGAAATCCGATCTCAAAGGGTTTTAATTTAACTCAACTAGTTTATTTTCTTTTTATTTCGAACTTGATTCAATTGATTCAATTTCCGACAACTATTTTAAATTAAGTACACGAGTTTCCAAAATTTACATGAATATTCAGGAGGACTATTTTAATTCTCTAAAATACGCAATTGCGTGTTTACTTTTGTATTTTTTGTGCATATTGGTACCTACTCTAATTCGGTGTAAGTATAGAGTACCAACATTTGCCGAAACTAAACACGCAATCGAGTATTGGAGAATTAAAATAGGGCTCCTGGACATTGTCAATTTTCGAAACTCTGGACTTCAGAAACATTCACAATACAATTCATCGAAATAGCGTAAAATGTAGGCTTGTTATTATAATAACCGGCAGCATTACGCATTACACGTCCAATAATGCAAATAGGCAGTTTTACAAAATGTCTAATGTCACGCACAAGATCATCGCCCGTCTTCACTCGAAGCGTTACACTGTTCGCGTGTGGCGAGGTGCCCACCTGTGGTGCCTACTGCACACTACTTCAGAAGAAGAGACGTTAATCGTGCTAATGAATAAATACCTACACTTCAATGAAGTGCAGTCAACTGTTTCTGTTTCGTACGCTTAAAATAGTAGTTACTTAAGTAACTCGTAGTTTTTGAATGACTGCGTAAAAAGGAGGGCAGTTTAAGGAGCCAGTTCTCTCCTACCGTTAGGCAGAGGCCTCCCTTCTCAGTTGGCTGTACCTACATCCAGAGTACCTATCTATTCTCCTAGTGTATACTTTCACTAGAAAGAAACTGCATAGGGCTAATTTTGGTGGTGTTTGGTAACTTTACGAGTGACCACCGCACACGTAGCCGTTGTGTAACGCTGGTGTAACGAATGGGAACGGCCGCGAATGGTGGAGCGTATGGGAACAAAAGTGGTTGGACGTGACATAATAAGTAGGTAGTAGTTATGGCTGACCATACCCATGTATACGGTCTAAAGCACTGGTTCAAACTCACTTGGTGTGAGTTTTGTTCGCATTATTTCATTATTAAGTCTTTAGTAACTTTGACCAAGAGTGGTCACACGAGACAAATTACGTCTATAGGCTACTTAGTTTTTTTACACCATCTTTTACTGAAGGAACTCTTCTTACTAATAAAGCGTTCTGGACACGCGCGAAGCCGCGAACCATGAGTGTGGACTGATTCGCATCTCGTTCCCGTATTTTTTCCGGCAACAAAGGGTTTGCAAGGCGCGTGTGATTCGTGTGCGAGTGTGGGACTTCCACTCTTGACAGTTTTGCCGTGATTCGCACCGCAATACGCGTCGCGATTCTCGCCATGATTCGCGGGCGAGTGTGGAGAAGCTTGTAGACTAGAAGTTACGGAGATTACCCATTATTTAAAAAAAATACTTAAAAATACCCCTACATAATATAAAAGTTAGTAGTTTAAGTTTCGATTTAAATTTTGACTGGACGCTACCGTGCCCACTATTTCAATTAACAATAATAAAGTAGATACATGATCGCCTAAAGGCTCCTGCTCTACAAATAAAACAAAAGAAAGTGCTCTAACATCCGTATCGTACAGTCAGGGCACGCGACGAAAGTGACGCCGAAGGTCATGGCCAGCGAGGAATATCGAGTGGGTTGCACCACCTCACGCGGTGCGCCTGCAGATCATTGTGTAACATGGAACTTGTTTTATGGTCAGGGGTTTTATTCCACTTGAACGTGAAATAAAGAGTTTGATTAAGGCGTTGTTAGTGTTCTGTAGGTAGGTTCTGGGTGTGTTAGGTATTTGATTATTATAGTGTTCACCATCTGGCACTCTACGCACAGAAAGCGTGTAATTCCATGTATAGAATTTCCACATCTATGTAAAGCTTCATCCCGATCAATTCATAAGTTACAACCACACACGACACAGCCTAATATTGGTCTACTGCTGGACGCAGGCCTCCCCCTGACAAGCGCCTTAGTGGCTTTTATCTCATGGAGGGTAATGCCATATAATCCCCACGCTGGGCATGCGGGTCGAGGATCGCAGTGTGGTGGTAGAATTGAACTGCTGTCCGCCCCCGGTAGATATCGTTTAGTAGCCTCTTACGACACCCGCGGGAAGAGGTCGGTGGTGCAAGTCTAAGCCGGCACCGCACTATGTTACAAGCATCCCTCCAAGCCAAGATCCGAACTGCCTCACTATATAACACTGTGATAGTACTGTATAACAGTGTGATAGTTTCCTATCAAAGTGAGGTGGTAGAGCGAACATCAAAAGTTCCGAATAGAGCAAAACTTCTCCAAAGACTTTCGGCTGATGAGGAATGCGTTTATTCTCATCTCTCACAGGAGGTGTTCCGTTCAAACAATACACCACAAAAAGCAATGAATGCATCAAGTCTAATTAAATGATGTAACAAAGTTACGTGACAGAACAGAACATGCAATAGGTGCAGATCTTTCCCATGAGCGTAGATATCTGGTGCCATAGGTAGGTACTGTAGGTACATGAATGTTTCTATGACTTGGTTACTTAGTGCGTGTAGTGACTAGGTGGGTGGGTACTGTGGCACTAATGCTACAAGAGGCATGTTTCTTTCTGATGGATAGACTCTCAACTTCTTGTAGGGCTACGATAGCCGCTTAAGGCTGGTCTATGCCCCAACGGCCTTGAGAACACAAAATAATAATCTGTAGCCGTATAAATAATTTGTTTTATTCGTGAAATGTTCAATTTGTTATGGCGCAGCGCATCAGCATTGCCATACAGCGGGGCAATGCAGCCAGCGTCTTGGGGACGCTTCCGACTGGTATTGATATGGATCAGTTGAGCTACCTGTAGATTGTTTGCAACAGTCTGCAGTTAGCTTAATTGTTTCAATTGTAAATACTAGTTATAATTTGATTGTAATTTTCTTTGTTAATAAAGGCCATTGCCATTTTTAAAAAAATTTTTGTATAATACTTTGAAAAATATTTGAGTGAAATAAAAATGCTCAAACTCAGTAGCGTTTAGAAGAAATATCCAAATTTATAAATATAGAACATATTTGAAATTCGGAGATTTCGAATACCTACTCTTTCTAACCTACCAACCAACACAAAATCTTGTCTAGAACTTTAAAGCAATTGTGGTAGAACTACAACCTGGGTCTCCTCAAGACAACCCTGGAGAGGTGTCTTCTGGACCTTCGCGATACATCGTTAGCCACATCGTCTCTTACCATCAGGTGAGAGTGTGGTAAAGCGCAGGTCAATTCACGATTTAAAGAACATGGTATTTAACAGATCTAATTTTGATACATTTAAAAGTAAAACCTAAGATACCTCTAGGTAAGTACTTACTTAACTAATATACCTCTAGGTACTTACTTAACGAATTGGGCACATTTTACCAATTTTTCTGTCCTTAACCTATGATTTTTTTTTTTACTTTTCTGTGGTCTAAAAACATTCAAATAACATTTACAAGTGAGTTTACACAACGCAACGGTTTTGTATAAGTACCTACTGTTGAAGTAAACAACAGTAAGAACTGTCTACGTAGTTCCCATTCGTTTTTCCATCATCAGGCAATGAAAGTGATTTTGCCTTCCACCATTACTCATCATTGTGATGTTGTGAACAAAATCGATTGACAACTGTCCGTGAGAGATTGCCAGGTAATTGAGGCTGTTGCACCCAGTTGCCGGCAGCCATGTTGAAACTTGGAATAGAAGAAAATATTCATTCAATTCTGTGCCATCTTGGCGGATCGGCTGGTCAGATATCGTGGCGGAGCGAGTTAAGGTTGGTAAAGCATTAGGCTTATATTTCGTCTATGGATATATTTTTTTAACTGGTAGCAGAAAAGTAAAACAATAAAAAATATTATACTCCTAAAATTAATTAGAACTAAAAACAAATTAGAACTAAGCTAAGTATTTACCTTCAACTGAAACAGTTCATCTAAATAAACAATAATGATAATATTAATAGGTAATAATATGCATAATGGAACTACATACCTACCAAACATTCTAACGAATTATTTACTCGTAGGTGCCCCAGTGCCCAGTAGGCACGTCTTGCCAAAGGTGACCAGTAGTCTGCTCACCTATTGTTGGCCAAACGTAGGTTTTTCGGGCAACGTGTTTTGGGTTCGTGTTTGGGGTTTTTGGGTGATCTTTCAGTTATGTATAAATATGATATAATGTTCAAGGCAGTACTAAGCCTTTATTGACAAAGAAAATTACAATTCAATAATAAAAACAAATTAGAACTAGTATTTACAATTGAAACAATTAAGCTAACTGCAGACTGTTGCAAACAATCTACAGGCTCAACTGATCCATATCAATACCAGTCGGAAGCGTCCCCAAGGCGCTGGCTGTATTGCCCCGCTGCATGGCAATGCTGATGCGCTGCGCAAGATACCCACCAGCTCTCGGGTCACGCGAACAGTTGACCAGACGCTAAGACAACTTTTTAAAAACCCGGAGAGCCTCGGTACCCCACGGACCTAGGGTCTCTACCACAAAGGGAGCAAATGTGTAGGCTCTGTCGAGACCTGCATATTTGCGTCTCTTGAGATCCTCGGCCAAATCTTCCGCCGCACCAGCCCTCACGGATGTCCTCGGAAGATGGGAAGGCGCAAGTGTGTCGACGCATGTAGCGTCCCACACAATGAGCCTCCCCAACTCCCATGGGACTAATGTCATGCCGTCGGGCCTCTTACCATCGTCACGCAACAGACCATTCGGTTCGAGAATAGCTGGTACGTTAGCGGTGACAAAGGCCCGCCGGATGATGTCGTTAAGGCTGGCATATCCGACTGGCGGCCCTAGTACACGATATCCGTGATATGTGATAAGTATCAAGGTGTAACAATAAATCGTTCATCAGTAATCCGGGTTTCTAGTGCAGTTGCAGAAGTAGTATTAGTTCTGGTTCATTGTAATGTAACCGTAACGAAAGAACAATCCCGTGATTAATAAACATTTGCAATTAATATTGTTTCAACACGTCAACTTGTATGACCTGCTTGCTGCTGGAACAACTATAAAATATGTCAGTTTCAGTTTCATTTTGAAATCGTTTATTGTAAGTAAGTGATTTACAGGTAGTGAACATTATGTAAACACACATTTTTACAATGTCTTTAGGTACATTTATTACCAAAGAAAATTTCACAAAATTATGAAAACAAATATATTTATTACAGCACAGCTGTACAGCTTAATTATTTATTTTAATGTGCCAAGCTCCCAGGACCTATTGTCATCTAGATAGTCTTTCATACTATAGTAAGCTTTATTAGAGAGTACGTTTTTTAAAAAAAAATTATTAATTTTCTTATTGATTTATTATGTAGTTTGGTAATTTGTTAGGTATATAATTTGATGCTTAGGCCTATAAATGACTTATTAATTCTAGCTAGTCTATGTAGTTGGACATACCATATGACCCTAACATTTGTTTTTGTTTTCAGAATCGCCGCGCACTATGAAATTTATATTATTTGGATAGAAGACACAAAACAAATAAAAAATGTCTTATAAAATAATGTCCAAAAGCTTCAGGTTTCTGAGATATTCACAAATGAAAATAACTATATTTTTCCTTCATACCTATGTGAATATCTCAGAAAAATGACGCTAGGACATTATGTTAAAGAACTTTTTTTTGTTTGAGTGTTTTCTCTGTGTAACTTTTATTGTGCCCGATCGATCAATTTTGAAAAAAATTACAAAATGGTGTCCGATGTTAGGGGCAAAATCTTCAAACCCATTTAACACTTTAACTTTGTAAAGAAGAAAGACGTATTAGACCCCACCGGAACTAGTCGGCGGTCACTCCGTTCAAACAAACGGAATGAAGTGAAACTCTTGCTGCAGTAGGCATCAGATGGATGACGTAGTAGGTGGTAATTATCCATTTCAACCTACACTTTGAGAGCCACCGAAATGCCTTAATTTGTATAAATTTAAATTAAATGAGACAGCACGTGTGGCTGTAGTCTAACCACGTGTCGGAATCGTAAGTGTTAATTTATTTCTTGCAACACAAAACTGTTTTAGAGTTGTGTGCGACACGACTTGTTAACATTTGCTGGACGCGTATTAGACAGGTACTTAGGTACCTACAAGTTCCTGCTAGGTAGCCGGTTTCGCTCAATTCGCAGCAACTCTAGAAAATAGTAAAAAGAGAAAATCGGATATACGGTTAAAGAGATGTTGAAGTTTTCCGGCACGTTTTATTTTTACAAGAGTTGCGTTTCTGTGCGAGATTTTATTGCTAATTTTATGGTCGACGGTCAGCGACCACTTCCCTCAAATAATGACAAGACTAATTTATCATAATAATTTTCTAACGCTGAAGAAAGTTGATTCACCGCTCGTTTTGAGCTGTAGGTACATACATACTATACCGCGTTGAAAGTTTTATGTGTGACTTATTTACATTTAAGAAAATGCTTGATATTTTAACGCTGAGTAGTATAAAACATATTATTATGACATGTTCATTACGGATGTAAGCGGGTTAACTACGAACCTTATTTGTGTTGGAAGAACCACCATATATATCATGTTTTCTTCCTAGGTACCTACCTAAATGGATGGGTACATTATGTTGCGATGCTGACGACGCGTGTGCGTGTGCGTGTGCGGCGATTCCTTCGAGCCCGCTCCTGTGGAGAGCACACTGTGCACGAACGAACGGAAAACACATTACCATCAATAAAATGAACGTCTCAATCAACAGGCAGCTACCGGGACTCTAGCATGACCAATCAAGCAATTATCCGACGGATAACCACTTTTATTTTCAGGCGTGTTGAGTATGAATTGACTTGCAGCCTGCTGTAAGTATGTTTTCTCGTGCGAGATAAATGTAAAAATGTGTTGTTTTCTCGAATAGCTGTAGTGAAACGTGCTACGGTCGACGGCGCGCGGCACGAAGCACGAAGCACGAGACCGTTCAACTGCTAGACTAATGGAAAATGCATGCGATGCGAGTAATTGTTCAAATATTGAGGAAGGAGTTTTGTATGGCACCTGTGTGATTCTCATTTCTGACGCGGATATGAGACGGACAACGATGTTTGGAGACGGACAATGTTAATATCCACGTTGAGCGGTGAGAGTCGCTCAGAAGACGGTGGCTTTGCCGGTGTCGATGCGCACTAACGTAATGTAGCCTCAGAGCTAGCAACAGTAAGTTAATAGAAGTAGTATGGCTAGTCTGGTCTCAACACCTATTCCTTTCAAATCTCAATTGTCATTGAGCTGGTAAGCAATGCTATAGCGCTAGTCTGAATTCAATCAGCCATGGTCCGGTCCGGTCCAGTTGCAGTCCAGGGTCTTGAAGCCCAGGTGCGACTTTGATGACGTAGGTACATAGGGACATTACAACCCCCAACGCTTCCCGCGGGTGTCCTAAGAGGCAACTGATGGATATCCACCGGGGGCGGGCAGCAGCGCCTCCTGCAGAACAGCAACGAACTACGATCCCCAACCCGCAACCCCAGCGTGGGGATTATGGGGGTTCATTCCCAAAGCTCCATGATTCTATTGTTTGTCGTTTCCCAGCAGCTCCATGACAAATATTTATAATAATTTTAAAACTTCATACATCGTTTCCCGCGGGCTCCACGAGCTTGTTCTAATGTACAGTCAGTGCAAAACAAAAGAGACGGTATTTCGTTAGTTAACAATTACTCTCATATCATTAAAATGAAGTGGAAGATGGTTAAAGCGAGACCGACAGTATGCAGGGATGCAAGCAAATGGGTTACTATTTCTTATCACTTGAACTTGGTTCCTTGCGGAATGACGTCAGTTTTAAGTGAAGTGTTTGTGGTAAAATGAGTACAAACCAAGATGGCGCTGGGCCAAGCATGGCCACAGAGTTTCAGACTGAAACTCTGTGGCTGAAACTTTCAGTTCATAGACGGTCCAAGTAAGTACCTATGTTTTTATTACATTAGGTACTATTACGTCAAAAACAAGGATTATCTAAATTTATTATCTAATGACCGTCCACTCGATACCAAAATCATTGCCTATTCACGTGACTCATTAAAATATTTCTTTTCCGGGAGACCAAGGTAGGCAGGACATCAACATAGGTGTTTTATAAGTATAGTAGATATTTTTTATACTTGGATTTATTAATTGGATGAATTAAGAAACTCAATTAAGTACTTAGTCAAGGTAAAAACTAAATATGAACCTTAAACATAATATCATAAGTTAATTTTAAATTTATTAGGTTATTTGGATATTATTGCATATAAGTGTATTGTAATTATAGCAGTAATGTATTGAATAATGTAGTAGGTACCACCTACTACATTTGTTTAAATAAGTTATAAATAGGGCTCAAGATAACACAGACTATGTCTTAATGAATGAATGCATTTACTTAAAATTTTACATTTTAGGATATTAGTTTTTTGTATTTTGCGAAATAAATAAAAATAACAAAAGATTTAATGGAAAAGTATACCAATTTATTATAAATTTGTCCAATAATCATTGTTTCAGATAATAAGCGAGTACTTGTGAGAGGCAATCGACACCATTAACGCCTTAGGTGATTTATTGTGGTTGTACTGAAACTGTGATTTTTAATGTTTAAGTCTGTCTAGTATAAGACTTTATTTCAACTTTCAATGTCTCAATTTATCAGCAGCAATGCCTTAATTTAGTAGTGCATAATCACTTCTAAATTGAGGCATTGCTGTAGCTTTGTTTATGATTACGTCTATTTAGAATATGATCGTTTTTCTGACTTTTTAAAATGTTTTCTTTTTAATAAAGAGGATTTATCTTGTCATTGTCTTTTATTTCTTACAGAAGAAATGTACGAGTATATTTATACTATCAGATCGAAGTCTGTAGCTGACTGTACCATACCATTTCTTGGAGCTCTTGGGAATGGAATTATTATTAATTTTAAAGTGTCGTGGAGCTATTGGGAATCAATGTATGAAACTTAATTTTTTGAGAACAATGGAGCCGTGCTCTGGGAATGAGCCATTATGGGCACTAACTATCATATGATAAAAGTAAATAGGGCGCTTATCAGCGAGCGGCCTGCATGCGTGGCATACGGCTGTAGATGTGGGCACGTCGTGGAAGTTCCCTCTTCATGACTCAATCGCGTGACCATCCAAAAAGCAAAGGATACCGACATCAAGTGTATCAGCATTACCCTGCGCACAACCGTGACGTCACGCATGCTGCATGTCATTTACCATTGTGCAGAGATCGGTCGATCGCATCTGCGCGGAGAGGTATTGTCACTAAAGAATAGCCCTCTCATCAAAAATACCCCGGTAAGATAATGTCTCGTTTGTGATGGAGTCATTTGGACACAGGTAATGTAATGATCACATATTGTCTGTATCTAACACATAGCTTCCGACTTTGCCTGTGGCATACGAGTACATATAACTACAGTATATTCGGATAAAAATCATATTCGGTACAGAGATGACGAACGCTCGTTCGTCAACCAACAGAGTTTATTGAGGCCAAAGTACAGTGTCTCACGGACACGGAGGGCGAGGATTTTAAATACTGTGTGTCCCACGGCCATGCCACACGGAGGGCGAGGATTTTAAATACTGTGTGCCCCACGGCCATGCCACACGGAGGGCGAGGATTTTAAATACTGTGTCTCCCACGGCCATGCCACACGGAGGGCGAGGATTTTAAATACTGTGTGTCCCACGGCCATGCCACACGGAGGGCGAGGATTTTAAATACTGTGTCTCCCACGGCCATGCCACACGGAGGGCGAGGATTTTAAATACTGTGTGTCCCACGGCCATGCCACACGGAGGGCGAGGATTTTAAATACTGTGTCTCCCACGGCCATGCCACACGGAGGGCGAGGATTTTAAATACTGTGTGTCCCACGGTCATGCCACACGGAGGGCGAGGATTTTAAATACTGTGTCTCCCACGGCCATGCCACACGGAGGGCGAGGATTTTAAATACTGTGTGTCCCACGGCCATGCCACACGGAGGGCGAGGATTTTAAATACTGTGTCTCCCACGGCCATGCCACACGGAGGGCGAGAATTTTAAATACTGTGTGTCCCACGGCCATGCCACACGGAGGGCGAGGATTTTAAATACTGTGTGTCCCACGGCCATGCCACACGGAGGGCGAGGATTTTAAATACTGTGTCTCCCACGGCCATGCCACACGGAGGGCGAGGATTTTAAATACTGTGTGTCCCACGGCCATGCCACACGGAGGGCGAGGATTTTAAATACTGTGTGTCCCACGGCCATGCCACAAGGAGGGCGAGGATTTTAAATACAGTGTGACCGCCGGCCACGCCACTTGATTTTTAAAAATTATTGTTTTATACATTATTTTAACCCTATATTCATTTAACCCTTTATTAAAGTCCATTAAAGTTTATTTTGAAAACTGTCAAAAATCCCAACACAAGATGTAGTTACCTATACAATATGTATACAAGATCGAATTCCAAAAGCAAAGTGATACAATCATCTCCGAAGAATGATATTACCTTGCTGAATTGAAATGAAAAAAGAAATTTTCACTTCACTCTCTCGTGTTAATCTAATATTTATCTTGATATCTCGGCGCTGCCACAAAAAGTTGTTTAGTTAGTTCTTACTCACATCATGAGTAGGTACATCATGAGTAGCTACAGCCAATAGAGACTTAGGTAGAACATGTACGTACTGTCATCGACGAAAATATAATAAATTAGGTATCTATTCGGTTTCCACCGCGGGGCAAATGTTTGTCCGATCTGCAGTTATTTGTCCCGGGCCTGGGTGTACATATGTGTGTACTACCTACTCATCTGGGACCAGCACACACAAGCACTGCTTACTTGCGGGCCTGGTGATACTGGTGATGCCTGATTTCCAATATTATTTATTTATCCATCTCTATGTAAAACATAATTTGATTGTTTTGATAAAACTAAAAACCGACTTCGAATCCCTTGGTTTTTAAGTTTTGTGGGATTAACAATCCCTCGGGAATTAAAATTTTATGGGACTACCTCGCCTCGAGATTATTCTTTATACAACTGCAAAAGAATCATCTAAATCGATAATAAATTATGGAGAAATCGACGCACATACATACAGCCGAGCATAGAACCTCCTCCTTTTTTCAAAGTCGTTTAAAAAGTGGACTTGATTAATTCCCACAAATCAATAACCTCTCAAAAAACTTCTGCAAGTGTAACTTAACATCAGATTTAAAGAACAGTTCATATGATAATAGGTAGGTATCTACTTATATCTTGTCCTCACCCGTTTATAAATCAAATGAATGTGTTACAAATAAACTTAGAAATAATTGACATTCACTGAAAGTAAATGTCAACGAAAGTGTCCCATACATACTTAGCTATAAAAATTTATTATTTCCTGAACGGAAATCAGTACTTGTTTAAGATATTTATGTTATTGAGACGTCGAGTAAAAAGCAAGAAAAAAATAAAATCTCAAGTATTTATTTTTTTATTTGCTTAAGGTCGCTCTCGTGTCACTGCGGCATGATAGGCCTATTGTGATCGCCACTCGAGTGTCGTTCATAGTTAGCCACTAACTCTTGCAGCTGCTAGGAACTGTAGGATTTTCTTCGGGGTGATAGCTCGTAGCTCGTCTGGGCTGTGCAGGTGCTTGCCCAGATGGATGCTACTTTTTGCATCAGTACTCCGCACTCTCCTAGCAGATGGAGAGGCGTTTCCTCCGCTTCTTCGCAGAATCTGCAGGATTGTGTGTCGCTTAGACCCAGTTTGAACATGTGATTGTTAAGGCGACAGTGTCCAGTTAGGGCTCTTGTCATGATGCGAAGGTTGCTTCTACTTAGCGCTAGGATTCGGTTGGTGTACCGTTTATCGAAGGCTTTTCTCAATGACTTTGAGTGACTCATGCGCGAGGAATTCTTCCAGAGCTTAGAAGATTCTTCGAAGCGGGAATCTAAGAGGGTTCTGTTAGCCAGGCTTTAAGCCCAGCCCAGCTGAGTAGCTGGGCCCCGAGCTGTTCTGTGGCATTTACTTGAGATTCTGGGGCCAAGGGGACTTCCCTTGGCCCCGGAATCTCGAGTAAAAAGCAATAATATAATTTCAATTATAAGCCAAATTCGCTTCAACTGACTGTTTTATGAAATAACAGGACTACCAGGCCCGTGTTATCGTATATCTTTTCATTCGGCGATGCGATGGCGGACGTAGTGGTATGAGCGACACATGACAGTATTACAGATCTTGTAATGTGTGTGAACTACCTCATACAACTACATACATCCGCCATCGCCGAATAAAAAGGAATACGATACAACGGGCCTGTAAAACGGACTGCTGCATGCTGCATGCTGTGCGCTGTGTGCACTTACACCATATTATTGAAGTTATAGTTTATAACTTTAATTTATTTAACAAACTATGCAAGCCTTTTTTCTAAAACCAAAGCATTTATATTAAGTATGTAAAAACGGTGGATAGATACCAGTTTGAGCAATACAATCAGGTTTGACATCCTGCAGCCCCACATCCTACAGGATGCCATGTCGTAAACATGATAACCCAGTGAGGAGAAGAAACTTCGCCCGAGTTTATTGAGTTTTAATAGAAATTTAAATAGGTAAGCTCAGTAGGTAAGTTGTTTTTCAGCAAAAAGGCTTGGCGCCCCTCCGGTGAACGCATTGGAAAAGGGTTAGAATAATAATGATATGCTGAGGGAATTCTTAGCTCAAAGTCATTATAAGCGAGCAATAGCAATACTCTATCGAAGTCGTAAGTTATTTAATTTACTGTCAACATAGTAATATCAGGCCAAACAGAATTTTGTTTTATTTTCCGAAAAAAAAAGAAATAATAAATGCAATTTATTTATTTTTTTTTTTTCCGAAAAAAAAGCACCTATAGGTACGCGCAATTCATTAGTTTTGTTTGGAGATAATGTTTTGGGAATAATCAATCACACTAATATTAGGTCCTTACATATGAAATTGGCGTTTTTCGTACTGGCCACTTTAATCACATATTTCTCCTCTTTGGTAAGGAATTCCAAATTCAAATTTGTACAGCTATAGACTCATGTATTTGTGCTTCGATGATCGTCATTCATTTGTTTTTTTTCTTCTGTTTATTTCTGTTTGCGTCACTCGTTTTACAAAATGGAAAACTTAAAATATCGCATTATTTACGAGTACGAGTTCCGCCGTGGCACTAGTGCTGCGGAAACAACTCGAAGGGTGAATGATGTGTATGGCGGTCGTGTTGCAAAAGAAAACACAGTTCGTTTTTGGTTCCAACGTTTTCGTTCTGGAAATTTTGACCTGCAGAACAAGCCCCGTGGACGGCCTGAGACTCAAGTTGATAATGAAGAGTTGAAGGCTATTGTGGAAGCGGATCCATCGCAAACCACGTCCGAGTTAGCTGCAGGCTGCGATGTTAGTGATAAAACTGTTTTAATTCACTTGAAGCAAATTGGGAAGATTAAAAAGCTTGAAAGGTGGGTACCTCACGAATTGACTGAAGCAAACCGGCAAACGCGCGTCGACTGCTGCGTTACATTACTAAACCGGCACAATAATGAAGGTATTTTAAACCGAATCATTACCTGTGATGAAAAATGGGTTCTTTACGATAATCGGAAGCGCTCAGCGCAATGGTTGGATCCTGGCCAGCCAGCCAAATCCTGCCCCAAGCGAAAATTAACCCCAAAAAAGTTACTTGTAAGCGTTTGGTGGACTAGTGCCGGTATTGTTCATTACAGTTTTCTCAAATCTGGCCAGACTATTACGGCTGATGTCTATTGTCAGCAATTGCAAACCATGATGGAAAAGCTAGCGGCTAAACAACCTAGGCTGGTCAATCGCTCCACGCCACTGCTGCTTCACGACAACGCTAGACCACACACTGCGCAACAGACGGCTACTAAATTAGAAGAGCTTCAATTGGAAAGTCTAAGACATCCTCCGTACTCCCCGGACCTTGCTCCAACAGATTACCATTTTTTTCGAAATTTGGATAACTTCTTGCAAGGGAAAAAATTCAACTCCGATGGGGCAGTCCAAATCGCCTTCAAAGATTTTATTGATTCCCGTCCGACTGGTTTTTTTAGTAAAGGGATCAATGAACTACCTATAAGATGGCAAAAGTGCATAGAAAATAATGGTTCATACTTTGATTAATTAAATATATTATATTAAAAAATATTCGACTTTTTGTTCCTCCCATACAAAACGCCAATTTCATATGTAAGGACCTAATATTATCAGTTCGAATGTATGGATCTCAGTTAGGCCTCCGCCATAACTAACTACTGAACCGATCTGTTCAGAGCTGGCTCTGGATCTGGCTCAAATTTTGCACACAGGTTATTCTGATCCTGGAATCAAACATAAGCTACTTTTTATCCCATAAATCAGTTCCTATGGGATAGAAATCACCTTTAAACGTTTCCATAGAACCAACACGTGCGAAGCCGCGAGCACAAACTAGTAGTAAATATATTGATTGTTATCATCACGTTGGTAGATTTCCATCTATAAAAGTAAGTAGGTATCTAATGTGAGCCCTGTTGGGTGCAACGACAACAAGTGAAGGCAGGCACTGAGGTGAGGACCTACACCAACTTTGTAATGATATTTTCGACATTTAATTTTCGTGTATTTAATCAGTATTGTTTAATTTGTAATTTTGTAATTTTCTATTGTTTCAATTGTAAATACTAGTTATAATTTGATTGTAATTTTCTTTGTAAATAAAGGACATTAAAAAAAAAATCTAAATGTAAGTTACCTTAAAATTCGAAAAACAGACGTGAGCTGTAACCATAAAGTGAGAAAAACAAAAAAACTTTCGCGTACAAAATGTCAAAACTTAATGTACAAATTATGTTCCATGACGTTACTACATTACGCTCCGCTCGCACGCAACTACATAGTATGTTCCCTCGAAAGTGATACAGCACAATTACACTGCGTTTCTACCATTCCACGACGCAAATTGACGCAACGCATGTATATACAAGAATTACTCGTAAATTGTTAGTGGAGAATAACATAAAACATCCTGATTCCAAAGAAATTACCACAATTAATTTGAAGAGATACCGAGCGGGACGGGGAGGGTTTTGCGTGAACGGATATTTGTCAACTCGGGATATATATAACATTAAAACGTTACCAATAACAATAATTTGTTTGTTTGCTTTTCAAAGTTCTTTAATTAACACAAAAATGTTTCATGCGTAGATTAACTTAACACGTGATGACATCACCGATAACCCCGCAGGTACTTGTGGGGGCAGGGGGTAACTCAGAAAACAATTAAAAATAAATCTATGTGCAAAATAATAAATGATCAAATTGTTTGCCACCTACTCAAACAATTGAATTGGTGGCAAACATTTTGAACATTTATTTTAAGACTACCTATTTGAAATTGTTGTTTCAATTATAAATAACACCCCAACCACCCCAAAACAAACTTTCACTGATTATCGAAATGAATTTCTTATATTATTATTTGTTTTTGTTATGAGACAGCTCGAGAAACATAGGTATTCATTTTTAGGTACCTATATGAAAAAAACAAACAGTTGCGGCTAGGAATATTTTGTGATACGCCATAGCAAGGACAATAATTATCCCCGGTTATTTCTAGAGAAAATCAATTCGTTATTATTGAATTTGTAGCCGTAGTGTTCAAAAATTTTAACAAAGGTATCAAATTTAATAAAAAAAAAATCCTAGACCGGTGCTGATAGTTTTTTTTTCTAAGTTGCCCCCCTGCCCCCCACAAGTACTTACGGGGTTATCCTTCGATCAATTATAACATTGATCGAACGGGTTATCCATTAATAACCGGACACCCTTTATCTCGGTCACTTTTAAAGATAGAAAAATAATAAAAACAGTTATTCTCCTAATTTTTTGTAGAATTTTTTACCCTAAAAAACAAAAATGGTTATCTTCTTCATTTCAACAAGGATGACAATTTAACAAACAAAATAAATATAACGTAAACGAAAAATATCTATGTTTATATGAAATATAAAGCTCGTTAGTAGCTCCATACTAAAGATCTCAACGCGCTTCTAGCCGGTTACAAAACGTTAAATGTAGAAACTGGAAATAAAATGCTGTTGTAGAGCTTCTCTTCTGAAGGTTCTACAAAGCTTGCGCCACTATAGGGAGCTGGAGATGGGCATTAAATATGACTACAGTCTAATTTATTGTGTCAGTGTAGTAGTTCTTAATGGCCATAAATAAAAACATTTCGTTTCTTTGGTCATTCATTGGTTTATAGGCGAAAGCCTAGAAAAGGATAGAGGAACTAGAGTAAAAGGGTTGAGTTGCTAGCTCGTGCTGAGCACGCGAGGAGTTCAGACGCAGAGGCTCGCGGCAAATAGCGTTGTTTAACAAATCGAATGCTAACCATTCGATTTGTGTGAACCACGTGGGCGCTTCAGTCTTAATTATGATAATTTTAGGAAAGTATTTCCTATTTCCCCTTCATCATATATCCTGTTCTAACGTAAACGTCTTTATTTATTTACCGTGTCCTTAAAAAGGAGGTAGGTGTATTTGTTACTTCGCTAATTTGTTGACCGATTTCATGATTCTTTTAATGTAGGGAGTGTAGGGGTTGATCCCGATGTTGTCCCATATACCTATGTATGGTTCAGACCACAAACAATGCGAGCTTAGATTGAGGTGTGCCGATGGGAGACGCCTGTTCTTTGCGTAGGGTTTGAAACGAGTGGACCCTGGCGCTGAGGCCATTAGGTATACCTACCTGTTATACTGTACTGTCCTAAGTGAGACAGTGCAGCAGGCGCGGCGTGGCGCGGCGCGGCGTGGCGCGGCGCGGCCTGGGAAAGACCCAGTGACTGCTGGTTATGCTCTACAAACTTGACGTCTGCAGCGATTTGTCCGTACTTTACGACTCTCCAAAAGGAAACTCGTAGGTAACCGTTAAGAAGTTACCAGTTTATTTGGACTGTTTAAATAGCCATTTCATCTAATCTAAATGGTTTATAGAGCGTTAAAACAAAACGTTTATTCATTGTATGAGTTACGTTGAAATGGCCTGTGAAGGCTCAGCATGTACCTACCGCTACAAAATTATTTACTTAATTAAGTTATGTTGAGAGGCCTATTTTTTTCTTTTAGTCGGTTATAGGTACTCTTACGAAGAGCACTTATAGGTCATGTGTTTTATTGTCAATAGGTTCTAAAACTAGGTACAATTGGTTCAAAGTTTTTAGCAAAGATTCATAGCAAAAGGCTTACAATGTGTGCAAAACTTCTTATCTGCTTTAAAAATGACTTGTTTTCACCGCGCTCTTGGAGTGACACAGACAAAAAAAAGTAAAATATTTATTGTGACTTCCAGCGATTTCATTCAAGGATGAAAGGAACGACTGCGAAGCCATAGAGAGTGAAATTCATTTTTTTTTAATAACATTTTCAATGACACAATTTTCAAAGAATTTTAGTGTCACATGTTTGACCAATTTTTCCAAATGAAGCCCAGGCTACAGTAGGTATCTACCGTTGGCCAATTTTACCATTGAATATAATGCCTCTTACAACACACTTTCTCAAAAGAAATACAGTAATAGGCAAGCATATAAGTATAGAGTCGATGAAACGACAAATTTCGAGGCTTTCATTGTACCTACCTAGGTACCTATGTAGCCGATAATTAAGGTCCGTAGAAAGTGACCCTGTATAATGTCTGCCATTCGTTTTGAAGATACCTACTATTGTTTTCGTACAATTTCTAAATGAATACCTATGATAGAGTTATTATTTTTTTGTTTTGTTTTGTGGTTTGTGTGTCATTGTGATGATCATAGATTATTATAATAAGTATTTTAAATCAATGATGGTGATTAACACTAAAGTCATCTTCAACGTGGTATTTACCATGATTCGAGTATTGAGTTTTCCAATATTTCGGCATAGTTTCATGCGCCATGATCACGGAATGACGTGATTGACGTTTCGGAATCTTGGTAAATATCCCGTTGTTAATGACTTTACTATAACAGGTACTAAGTACCTATCAATTTATTTTCGAGTCCTTGTTGAATGTTATGATGCTTTATTATACTTATTATAGGTACGTTGCTGGCGCCGCCGCGCCCGCGCCGGGGCGGCTTCAATCTCTCGTTCGTATAGCATTAATCTCTCAAAACCTGCATTGGTTGGCAAGTAGGGGGGATTCCCTTTACACGAGCCCACGGTTGCACTGTCTGTAACTAGGTAACTTGTTTAAATAGGTGATAAATAAAAGTAAAACATATCAATGATACCCTAAACGCTACAACGAGCGTACCGCAGTAGCTCTCTAAGATTAATAGAGTTTTAATTAAAACAGCTAGGCAAGTAGCAAGTTGTAGCAAGTATAGTGTGTAAGTACTTACCTAACACTATACCTGTGATTTTAGATTTAATTGAAACAATTTATTGTTGATTAATATCAAGACTCAATATTAAACATATTGTTTTATTTAAACTTCTAAAAACTGCAATCGGGGTCCGTTTCTAAAATAATTTTATTACATTTCTTGTCGCCACGGATACCGGGATCAGCGGGTAAAAATATTTATTTGTTTTTCCTTGGAAACCGATCCCGGTATCCGTGGACACAAACCCAAATTTTCACTTGTTTGGAGACCCCTTTAAATTTTCAACTTTATTATACTTTTAGTATTTGTTGTTATTATAATTGAAGTGTTACTTAATTATAGAAAGTTTCATGTCCTATTGTCGTTCAGGAGATAGCCTTGACAAACGAAGAGCAAAAATAGCCAATACAAAAAACCAAGTTTTTTGTATTTGAGCCCCCTTTAATTTTGATATTTATTTTATTTTTATTAATATTTGTCGTTATAGCGGCAAGAGATATACACATTATCTGAAAATTTCAACTGTCTACTTTGTACGGTTCATGAGATAAAGCCCTGTGACAGACGGACGGACGGACGGACAGCGGAGGCTTAGTAATAGGGTTCCGTTTTCACCCTTCGGGTACGGAACCCTAAACACCGACTTCAAATTTTTAATATGTACTCTGTTTTCTAAGTTTTGCGGGACAAATACTAATCCCTCCGAAATATTTTTTTATATTCACCATGGACCGTTTCAGGATAATTATGTCTCTGTACAATAGCAAAAGAATCATATAAATCGGTTTTTAATTGACGGAGTAATACATACATACAGCCGAACATAGAACCTCTTCCTATTTTTGAAGTCTGCTAAAAATTAGAAATATCTCCGACCGGAGTATTCTAAGCAACCAGTGAATTATTGTGTGTTCTACCCTAAACACGTCGTTGTCTCGTCATGTGATCATGATACGCCAGCTACTGTTATAATGTCTTTGTCTTGGTTCCAGGAATGCAGCTGTGGCTGGGCGCGCTCGCGCTGCAGTCACTGCTGCTGGCAGTGGACTGCGGCCAGCGCCGGCGGATCATGGCTACACAAGCGGTAAATACTTACTAACTAGCTACTAGAACTGGGCTCTGCCATGTGATATTCAGAATGCAGCTGTTGCTGGGTGCGCTCGCGCTGCAGTCGCTGCTGCTGGCAGTGGACTGCGGCCAGCGTCTAAAGTATGTTGTAAATTGTTCTCATTGTCAATGTCATCATTTGTTACAGACAATGCCATCGAAAGGCGGTTGGCGCCCAGTGATCGGATCAGGAGGCCTTCTTTACGGATCGTTTGGCGCCTCACCGCTCCAATCATCCCAATACAAAATCCCTGTACCAGTACTCGACATGTTTCCCTCTTCCGCACGTCCTCTTTCATCGAGAGACGCTGGCAAACTGACCTCCATCGCACAATCCTACCGACCCACCACTACAAGGACAGTTCCACATTCGCAAACCCAAGCGCATCAACCAATCAGCTCCTACCACAACCCGTTCGCAATTCAAAACAACAACCTCGGCATTAATCTACAGAATGGACTTAATTACTACAAGCACCTGCAGAGCTATCCCATGGACAGTGTGCTTATCAGAAACCCTCACAACCCGTACGCAGCCAGACCTGTCTTCCAGAAGTTTCCGCAGAAGTACAAGCAACAACAGCTACAGAACAACGTACTACAGCAGTTAACAAGCATTCAACCGTTACAATTCGCGCAGTATCAGACCAGCAAGCCAATAGATATCTTTGGTAAGCCAGTGGAAAGTTACGCAAGGCCTGCGGAGAACAAAGATCAGAATAAAGGACAAGGCGGTACTGAGATCTACAAGCAGGAAATATACAAACTGCCTGATAGCGACACCGCTTCACAATCTGTTAGCCAACAGGTGAAGACCGCTCAACAACAGAACTTGGGCATACAGAACCAGATTTACAATCCTTACGGACAGTATTCTTTCCAGAATGCAGCGTTACCGCAAACTCTTTTAGGTAGGAACTGTTTTCATCCTATTGTTAAGAAGATTTCATCCTTTTCCCATATTACAATATAATTAATTAGGTATGTATTATATTTCAGGGTCATTCGGAAACATCGGACTGCAAACAGTGAAAGCCAACAACCAATTCCAGTTCCCTTCAACGAAGCCCACGTTCTTCCCGCAACCCTCGCGGCAAACCATCTTCAACTCATTCAGCTACAAAACAACACCTTTCGTGTTCAGCTCCACTACACCACGGCTCCCTACGTCTGCCAGCCCGTTCCAGTTCACATCTACGCTCGGCGACTTCAAGATCACACCGGTTCCTAACACCAAAGTCTCGATACCACCTAAAATTGACCCCAACGCAGGAGCCAAAAACTCTTTTAAACCAAGTCCACAAGACCCATTCTCGAAATACCATAGTAACAGCTTCAACAAGATCGTCGCAACCACCTACAACCCGCTTCAGACGACAGCGAATAACGTTTACGAATACAGCTTCCAAGCCCAAAACGCGCAAAACCAGAACTATTATAATCAGCCGAACATAAACTACAATTTCGATAACAAACAGAAGATCCAAGACAGCGTACCGGCCGGCGGCAACCAACAGGTAAACAAACAATACGCGAACCCTCCCAGCCGACCCGCGTTAGACCCCGCCGTACGACCCACTTATGAAGTTACCGAGGCCACCGATTCCGACGTCTACACCCACTCGTCAGCAGCGCCGTGGTCGTTGACCTCGCAACCGAACGACAATCCGAGGTCTACCGAAGACGCGCCGCAGAAGCAGGAGTACTCCGACTACGGCCTACAGCATCCCACGCCGCTGCCAGCGCTTCCTGAGGAATACGCCATCGTTACCGAAGCCGAGAAGGGATACGATAACTCTTTGAGCTACGACGGACATGTCGAATCACAAAGCAGGCGGCCTCTCGGCGACGAGTTCGAACCGATCGGCAAGCAGAAGCTCAAAGACTACTACACGTACAAAGTTTCGACTCCGTCGTACGACGATATCCACATACCGAGACGAACGAAGAAGACGACCACAGAGAGCTCCAGCCTCAGCACCCAGGAGACGACGACGGCCAGCACGGTGGCCAGCGAGGAACCTATCGATCCTCTACCCACTTTACCACCGAACAGACACTTTAAACGGCCGAGCACAGCCGAGCCTGCCACTGCCGAAAAGGACAGGATCCGCAAGAGGACCAAACTGCGCAGACGTCGACCAACTCTAGCTCAAACGAACCGCAATAAAGAAGAAACGAGCACTCGCATTCATTACTCCACTCAGACTACAGAGGCTCCAATAGACGAAGAAGTTCACACCATCAAACCAAGAGTCAGACCAACCAGTAAGCTCCAGACAGCTGCCATCACAGCTGGTGCCGCTACGGACCCTACTATCAGCGCTTTGCCCCCAGCAACGCCCACATCACCAACAATCATAAAAAAGAAACTAGCTCATCGCCGTCTAATCACTACAACTCCATCAGACGGATTCGAAACAACTACAGCCCCCTCATTCAAAATATACGAAGCGAGCAAGGAATCACAAATTATGAAGATTGCTAACAGACAACAGTACAAGTCAACTTCGCCTTCGTACGACACTCCTGACTACACTCATAAACAAGACGAGAAAGATACACCAACAAGTGACGTAGCTGTCAGCTTAAACGACGGAGTGAAAACCACTTCAGGGACCGACTTGGATCTAGAATTTGCTTTCCATAAAGATGTGAAACCCATTGAAGCTAAGCTGGAACCAGTTACCAACTATTATAGAGAAACCACTACATTCACATACGCAGGTAATGAAGTCACGACATACGCTCCCCGTCTCGAACCCACCGCGAGCCCTACCACTGGCACTGGCAGGGTTCCGAGACCGCGACTACGCAACAAATACAACAGACCAAAGTTCAGCGTTAAGGACTATAAAAACAGACTAGGCTCAACCACAACAACAGAGAAGCCATTGGAAAACACACCAAAACTCCGGTTCCCTCAAAGAAAACCGTACACAGAGAGCGACAGTGAAACGACAACAGAACGAAGGAAGTTCATGCCAAAAGATCCTCGATACAAAACAGAAACAACCGAGAGTGATAAGGAACATTACGTAAGACCAACCATCAGACAAAGACAGACAACTGCAGAAGTAGAAAGCACTACAAAACTATCAGCGCGTATACGAAACGGCAACAGGCGAACTACGAAACCCATGGATGAAACAACAGAGCCTCTACCGACAACTGTTCAGAAACGACCTTTGAGGAAGAAAATAAAAGACTCCGAGGTGGGAGAGTCAGTTCAAGACGCTGTAACAGAAACAACGATCTATGATCCAAAGGACATCACATCAGAGAGGACCAGATCCGAGAGCGCTATCATGAAAATAGCCGATAAGAAACATCACGAACACATGGAACATTTATTTGAACACTCGAAGAGAGTATCGGACTTGACCCTAGCCGCTAGTAAAGATTACAACAAACCTGGGATGTTCAAATCCGTACCAAGCAACAGTAGACGAATACCTAACTATTTTACGATAGCCACGGATGATCCGATCCTTCCGATCGAGGCGTTCTTCCCTCAGCTGAACCAGAAGAAAGAGACGTAGTCTTCACTTTTGAACACCAAATCTTTCCTACTACCAAAGTAACTTCTGTAGTTTCGTGTTAGTTAAAGGCTATCAATATCGAGTATTACCCTTCTTTAAATATTGAACTTGAGCGGAGAACTACTAAAAGGTTCGCCTACTGCAAGTGATCGCAAACGAAGCATCCGCCCAGGTCACGCAGGTGACCTGCAGCAGTATATATCTCGGCTGGCTCTCAATTTTTCAAATTAGGTTATTTGTAGTTTAGGATTATTGTCCGAGACGTTACGTGACGTAACGTCGTCTATTTTGTGTTCTGTAAAACATGTGTGTGAAACTTAGTACCTATATGTGTAAAAACAATAAGAGTTACTTTAGTAACTATAACACTTTGGTAAAAACTTTGCTAGAGATTTGATCTGTCTCATAATGACGTGTACTTGTTTGTGTACGTGTTGGTGCTAAATGTGAGTATTTTGAAGATATTCAACACTTAGTGGCATTTACGACTGTTCTATAAAATCTCGGTTCTCATTTAGATTTAAGGATAATTTTAATCTAACATTTTGTATAACTTGTGTGAATGTGTGGAAATATGAAACGTATGAAAGAAAAAGATAATGTATTTATATTTTAGTGTTTAGTTAATGTAAATAAAGAACATCTTAAATAACTGGTTGTTTATTATTAATCTATCATATGAACTAGTACGTAACATATATGCTGCATAACAATGGAATAAATTATGCAGCATTTGCCTGTTGAGCTTGCATTCTCGCCATTTTCAGGATAGACTTCTGGGCGGCAAAGTGGATCGTTTTGTCCAATGCATCTGAAAAGGATTTGTTTTTATTTCATATTGTAAAGTGGAATGTTGTGACGACGTGTGAGGGTGTGTGTGTGTGTGTGAGTGTCACAAGGCAGCGCAAAAACTGGTATGATCTCTGTGTATTTATTTATGCACAATGTATAGTTACATATTTTATGATCTCCTCTGATGGGGAACCTTAGCCGTAAGCTGACTGGATTCGAGCAGATGAACACATACGGACTGCCGCTCTCCCCGCCGGGGTACCTGCGACAACAAACGGAAATGTATCATGTTCTGTTCAGTGATGATGATGATGGCGCGGCCCGTCGGACGCCCCGCGCCCGCGCCGCTGCCCTGACCGAGCGCGCCCTGCCAGCGAGGGACAGCTCGCCAGTGCACCGAGAACGAGATGCCTGATGAAGTCACTTGGGACGCTGAGCCACGCAGTAAGTTCAACTGAACTAGTAGAAGCGCTACATTGTCGTACGTGGTGAAGTAGAAGTAAGAGATGAACTCACTTTTTCTCGTACTCCTCTTGAGGCAGGCAGTCGTCCACGTTGACGCAGCCGAGTAGACAACCCGTCGGATAAAATGTAGGGAATTTAAAGTTTTTTTCTAAAACAGATAATAAACAAATGAATAATGCTGGACAATTCAACAGCAAAATTATAATTTTAGATATATGTTATCTATTTATTGTATTTTATATCCTACCTGTTTCTGCCCGCGGCTTCGCTCGCTTTGTTTCTTTGTTTGAGATAACAAAACAATATGTAGCCTATGTTTGATTCCGAGCTTAAGAGCTAAAATTTCATCATCATCATCAACCTATCTTAGTCCACTGCTGGATAGGCCTCCCCTAATGAGCGCCATAGCGCCCTGTCTTCAGCTTGCCGCATCCAGCATCTGCCTGCAGTCTTTCGCAGATCGTCATCCCACCTGGCCGGAGGGCGTCTTACACTACGTTTGCCGAGTCGCAGGCTCCACACGTTTACCCCAGCGGTTGTCGGTTCTTCGCGAGATATGGCCAGCCCACTGCCACTTCAAATGTTTTGTTTGAGCAACCTTGTTAATTATTGTCCCACCCATAATTTATTTTCAATAATGGTATCGGGACCAAATAATATTACTTTGATATCTGATATTTATCAAATGTAACGCCACTGAAATTTACGAAATGACGAATCCTCCAATTCAATGACTTTTAAATTACTCGCATTGTTTGAGTAAAGCACTATAAAAGGCTCGGTCCACAATGACTGCCCTGCTACCACTACCTACCATTTTTTTCGTGATTTGGACATTTTTCTACGTGATAAAAAGTTTTCTTCCCAGGAGCCAGTACAAAATGCTTTCACACAGTTCGTCGAATCTAGATCACCAGAGTTCTATCGCAAAGGCATAAATGACCTTCCTATTAGATGGCAGCAATGTATAGATAATAATGGTCGTTATTTTCATTAAATAAATACACTAAATTAAAAAAACACAAATTTCAATTTTTCAGTACAAATCGGCAATTTCATACTTTAACCCATAATATAAAAAAGCGTTTAAAAAATCAAAACTAGTTTGTCTAGATTAATATATTATAAGGTAAATAGGAATTTTTCTGTTTAGAAAAATATTTCATCATATTTGAAAGTGAACCTTAGTTCTTAGAGCTTAAAGTAAAGTTTAAACTGTACTCACCTGGGTGAAGCGCTCGGTAGTGGTTCTCTAACGCCCGCACGACCCCTTGCTCCGGGGGCTTGACGCTGGACGCGACCCACAGCCGGCCGCGGTGGCTCGCGTACCACGTGCGACCTTCGTGCCTAAACAATAACGATCACTTTGAACAAAACAAATAAACTTCACTTTGTAGTCTATTTGGATTCAGAAAAGTTTTTTGCTGTTGACTTTAATTCGGATATTTGTTGTAAATTAGAAACCTACCATGGTAAACAATATTTCAAAGTAAATAATCCCGTGAAAGTAATTCAAACAATAACTCAGAGCTCCCCAGGGACCACACTTCGCCCTACGCTAACCGTCACACACGAGCTGTCTCATTGCTCACTCTACATGCAGTGAGATATAGCTCTTAACATGTTAACAATAAGACTGACATCTTGATGCCCTCGACCAGCAGAGACGCCCAGGGCTGGTGCATGGAGAGGCAGCGGCCGGTGTCGCTCATCTCCTGGATCTCCGTGTCTTGTACGCGAGGGTAGTGAAGTAGCTCTACTGCTTTCACTGGAATTTGTTGGCTTTCCACTGATGGGTCGAACTGTGGTGAACAAAGTAAAGGTCAACGAATATTTAGTAAAAAGACATAATACTGAAATACAAATAAAAAGACATAAAACTAAAATACTAGTAAAAAAACATAATACTGAAATACTAGTAAAAAGACATAATACTGAAATACTAGTAAAAAGACATAATACTGAAATACTAGTAAAAAGACAACACTGGAAATATGTCGCAATAAATGGTTTTTTGAATTATTATTTTGGCCGATTTTCTTGATAGCGTAACATATTATATTTATGTGAGACTTAGAGCAACAAACTAGTCAGGAGTCGGTAAGCACTGCGCTAGCTGACGGCGCGGGATCGTGCGTACCACGAGACAGACTCATATACATAGGTACCTATGTGTTATGTATAAATTCAGTCTGCAAACAACCTCCGTGTCGTTCGGTCATTTTAACTCCCATCTTAAGTTTATCAATATCAATCCCAAACAGCAACAGGTATCAAGGTACAGGGTAGCAAGGCCTGTACACCTATGTATACATATTATATTCCACGTGCTAGATATTTGAATGCAAGGCCTGTACACCTATGTATACATATTATATTCCACGTGCTAGATATTTGAATGCAAGGCCTGTACACCTATGTATACATATTATATTCCACGTGCTAGATATTTGAATGCAAGGCGCAGGAAGTTGATTTGTCGCTTCTTCCAGTAACTTCAAGCGAACCTACCTATAGTGACCTCTTCTATATTTGTTAACTTCACGAGAACCTAGTTTGTAACTAGATACAATTTGTGAAAACGTTTAATTGGCCGTCCTTGTATAGACACTTCATTTAGTAATGTTTATCCGTAAGTTTTCCTAAAGTTAAATGAATACATAAGATAGTGACCTGCAGCAGCGGAGCGTTCACTCCCGGCGCCACGTCTCTGTCGGCGGGCGCGGGCGGCGCACCGCCCCAGCCCGGCTGGAGCACCGAGCTGGCTGCAGAGCTGGCTGTCATCTCGCGGATCTTATCTTCGTCCGCTTCGTAGCCTTTCGTATTGTCTTCTATTATCTGACGACCTGGAAACAAGCTTGCCTTTAAAATAGGTTGTGTTTATTACTCAATACTCAATCATTTATTGCATTCTATAGGTGCACGGAGGTGTATCACTACACACTCTGCGGGCACACAGCACACAGTGTGTATGGAGAGAGGAGGACGTCATTAAGTATCACCATACACCCTGCGGGCACACAGTGTGTATGGAGAGAGGAGGACGTCATTAAGTATCACCATACACCCTGCGGGCACACAGTGTGTATGGAGAGAGGAGGACGTCATTAAGTATCACCATGCACCCTGCGGGCACACAGTGTGTATGGAGAGAGGAGGACGTCATTAAGTATCACCATACACCCTGCGGGCACACAGTGTGTATGGAGAGAGGAGGACGTCATTAAGTATCACCATGCACCCTGCGAGCACACAGTGTGTATGGAGAGAGGAGGACGTCATTAAGTATCACCATACACCCTGCGGGCACACAGTGTGTATGGAGAGAGGAGGACGTCATTAAGTATCACCATGCACCCTGCGGGCACACAGTGTGTATGGAGAGAGGAGGACGTCATTAAGTATCACCATACACCCTGCGGGCACACAGTGTGTATGGAGAGAGGAGGACGTCATTAAGTATCACCATGCACCCTGCGGGCACACAGTGTGTATGGAGAGAGGAGGACGTCATTAAGTATCACCATGCACCCTGCGGGCACACAGTGTGTATGGAGAGAGGAGGACGTCATTAAGTATCACCATACACCCTGCGGGCACACAGTGTGTATGGAGAGAGGAGGACGTCATTAAGTATCACCATGCACCCTGCGGGCACACAGTGTGTATGGAGAGAGGAGGACGTCATTAAGTATCACCATACACCCTGCGGGCACACAGTGTGTATGGAGAGAGGAGGACGTCATTAAGTATCACCATGCACCCTGCGGGCACACAGTGTGTATGGAGAGAGGAGGACGTCATTAAGTATCACCATGCACCCTGCGGGCACACAGTGTGTATGGAGAGAGGAGGACGTCATTTTTAACTGGTTAGGTATATTTTATTCGTTTGCATATTATTTCTTATTTTTCGTCTAAATATTCGTCAATCGTGTATAATGTTTTTGTGATTGATAAAAGCATTACTTGTTTTATAAAAAAATTGTCGTTTTTCTCATTTTTCAATGCGTCAGGTAGTTTATTATGAATCGTCATGACACAGGGGCTCGACGAGTGAAGTCCAAGTTTGGGATCTGGTCCTACAAGTTTGGGATCTGGTCCTACAAGTTTGGGATCTGGTCCTACAAGTTTGGGATCTGGTCCTACAAGTTTGTTTTTAAATCGTAAGGACCGAGAGGTGTAGGTTTCTTCCCGAGTTTTATAAATTATTTATGTTTTCGAACGAGTTTATACATTTAGAGTATATACATATATATATATATATATATATATATATATACATATATGCAGGGCAAGGTTTGTATCTTAAAATTTTGGAAATAAGGTTGACAGCTGTCTGTTTGATCTATGTTTGCTATACGGATAAGTTTTTTTTACTGCGTAAAAATCATTTTTGCGTTGATACTGTTCCCCTTTAGGATGACGGAGTATGATAAGATAAGTGGCTATGGGCTGGCGTAATAGATTGCGAGGGAACTTTTCAAGTCAGTTGCTTTCTTAGCACCGCGGAGGGCGTATGTCAAGCTGGATCATTCTGATTTAATTTTTTGGATGTGTGGTACCCAGTTTAGATGGTTGTCTATCATTACGCCTAGCAAGCTAAATTCATGTACAGTTAGTAGAAATAATAGACCTCTTTTTGTAAGTATAGTTCATCGTGATTAATCTTTGTTTGTACAGATACATCGTCGGCGAATAGGACGCATAGCTCGTCCATTATTTTTGGGAGATCATCTATGTAGGTCAGAAAGAGATTGCATCCAATAACGCTGGCTTGGGGTATTGTATTGACGCGTTTATTATTGTTTGATCGGAGCGTACGTCCGGGATAGTATTATACGACACCTTCTATGTTCATTTAATTAGTTCAGCGGTGCGGTGTCCGAGTGCACGCGCCACGGCTGGGTCATTCATTTAAATAATATATTCAATTTGTATTAACTGAAAGCAGAGCGAGACACACTGGTTTATTGACCAGGTGTTAAAAAGAAAGAAAAACTCATTTCATTTACATTTCAGCTGTATTTTTAGATACCATAAATAAAATGAAATGTCAAGTGTGAGTCAGACTCGCGCCCCAAGGGTTCCGTATAATTATAAGACCTTGTTTCTTGCCAAATATCGTGGTTCTAGGTCAACAAGAAGGTTTTAGGTTGTGTGTGCATGTGAGTCCCGGGGACATTGTAAAATATTCAGGCTAAACGGTTATAACTTTTGATTGCGTTAACTTAGAAGTTTGATTTAAATCACGGCTCCAAGAGGTTACGGACTTGAGTAGGTATCTGATATTAATCTTAACTCGATACCCTCCACGACCCTCCACGCTTCCTGAGAAAAGGGTTAACAGACAGACAGACAGACGCACAATATAGTGATCCTACCTCTATAAGAGTCCTTTTTTCCGTATGAGTTACGGAACCCTAAAAACGAGAACGAATCACTTGCAATCCGTTAAATTCATAAACACAGAGTTGATATTATCATACCTGCAAAGTCAAAGGTCATCTTCTTGGAAAGCCGCGACGCGTGCTTCTTCTCATGGAGAGCCTGCTGGTACTCGTCCAGCTTCTCCTTCTCGCCGGCGTCCAGCCAGACGCTGTTCGCGTTGAAGTAGTCGCTGTCGTCGTCCGTCACTCTGGTGCGCCGCTCACTGACAGAAGACAACAACACTTATCGAACTAAATAAATAACGAACAGAGAACTAGACTAGATGTGGCGCGAGTACGTGCACATGTCTGGCCCTGCTGCTCACTGCTCCACAAGTCCACACCGAGCAAGGACTCCATCAGGTTATACGGCATAATCTCTGTGGCTAAGAGTTTTGCAAAAATATATAGTTCTTGTCTTGGAATAACATGTATGCTACTATTTCGGTGAAACAGAAATAAAAGTTGAGTAGCGGCTGGTACACCAACAAACAACATCAGGAATGAATGAACTTCTTTTTGTACCTAGTCCTATCATACTCCAGCAGCCTGTTCCGGTGCTGCACGGCCTGCTCGCAGCCCGCGGGTCTGCTCCTCTCCATCAAGGCCTGCATCAGCTTGCCGCTGGCCTTGGTCTTGGCGTTCAGCTCCCGTTGCTCTTGCGGCGTGCACACCTGGGAACCACCCGGACACGGACAGTCATCACATCACTATACACAACATTGTGTACCGCGGCAAGGGTCCTGTGAGGTTCTTATGTTTTTTAATTAAGTTATTTATATTATAAATAATGTGTGGACAATTCACATAGAATCATCATCTAGCCCCGCAAGCTAAGCAGAGCTTGTTCAATGGGTACTGGACAACTGATATACTTCATACATTATAATATGCATACATAGATAGATATTATTATTATAAATAGAAAACACTCGGAAACAAATATCAGTAGATCGTACAAACATTTTTACAGAGGCGGGAATCGAATCCGCAACCTCCTGCGTCGCAAGCGGACCTTGCCCGCTACGCCACAGATGTCGTCTGCTTCTCCAAAGCGAAGAGATGTGTTTTAAACAACCAGCTGAACGTCCTTATTCAAACATCTCGTCTCCGCTCAGCTTCGGTGGATACCACCGGGCGGAGATATTATCGTATTTGTATGCGAAGGAAACAAAGAAAGATCGAAGCGGAGACGAGATGAGTGGTGAGCGGCGCGCGCAGTGAGCGGCGCGCGCCCCTGAGCCGCTCGCCGCCGGCACGCAGCTCCGCTCCCGGCCAGTAGGTACGCACACCTACCCTCCTCTTATTTGTATACTATTACTCGTTTAAGGGGTCCCCGTGTATCCCCCAATACACGAGGACCCCTTAAACGAGTAATAGTATACCAATAAGAGGAGGGTAGGTGTGCGTACCTACTGGCCGGGAGCTGCGTTGGCACCTTCTTATTACCATAATTATTGATACCATGAAAAGAGGGTTCATTAATTGTGAATATGGTGACAATAACAACAATACAACACGGGACATCCACACACCATCGTCTAGTCTAGTCTCGAAGTAAGCCGGGTGCGCTATGGGTACTAAAAACTATTTTTATGCTCAAAATTTGGAAAATATGATCTCTATTTGAAAATGGGGTGAATAATGTAATAAATAAGCAGTGCAATGCAATGCAAGTGTTACCAGGTTGCCGCAGAAGAGGCAGGGCCCCGAGCCCTCCTGCCGGCAGACGACGCGGCCGCACTGCACGCAGTTGTTCACCAGCTCGTGCTTGGAGGCTTGGCATTCACATCGGTGCCTTCCTGGGTGTTATATTGTGACACGTGTTACAAACAAGTACATATATACGCGTTAATACGAGCGCGAGCGGGACAGAGAACACCTTTTTGGATAAGGCGTAAGCGCGAACTTCAAAGTATTGTTTATTACAAGAAAACTACACAACTAATTATGAAGCCGAGAGGAACCAAATAATTAGTAATATAAATAACCTACGAATCAAAACATAAGTAATTTCAATAGAAGAGCCCGCTCCTGAGATCTCGACCAAGTTATGTGCGGAACAGTCCACTTACATTATTACTTCATTATCGTATTTTTTTTCTCCATCGTGTTTTCACTTTGGAGGAACCAAACAAATGCCATAATTAAGTTAAATTGAATGTAATTCGAGTTTTCTTACCCCGGGGAACCCCTGAGTGATGAGATCTACGCCTAGTTTGATCATCTGTTAGGTTCACCTTTTAAATATGTTCTTGGGTAGTCTTCTTAAGTTAGATTTAATTTTTTTATAAGGTTTACAAAAGCTATGTAGATTTTCAAAAATAGATTCTATGACAATAAATCTCTATACTTATTGTGAAAATTGGTGGTGACATATGATGGGCAAAAAGTAGGTACTTACCTGAACTCTTTTACTAGGGGAGTATGAAGAGCCTAAGTGAGCCTTTGTCGAGGAACTGATAACATTGCATAACTAATACTATTTGATGTATTTTTTACTAATCTACCCTAGGGCAGGGTAGATCAAGGTCACTAGCTAGATCTTATCTAGCTAGGCTGAGATTTGTATTGATTTTAATAAATAATGACTTCAGTATAATGTGTAACTCACCTTTCAACAACACAACTTGTGCGCTCTTCCCTTCCTGCGAGTACAAGTTAATATATTTTGTTTTCTTTTTATTTCTTGCCTCTGAATCATAGCTAGATTCAGCATGTGGAGGCTCTGGCTCGGAGCTTATATTCTGCTCTTGTTGTTTAGTTTTTGATATTTTCTTTTTTTGCTGTTTTGGCAAGGAACTACCTGAAAATGTTCATTGTTATTGATATTCTCTACCAGATTGACTTGAGAAGGACGTAGTTATGCGAACAGGGACCAACCCACAACCTGGTCGAACAGGGAGGTTCCTAAGCATGTATTCTATATGCTCTAAAAATATCTTGGCCATCTAGAGACTCTTAGCAAAGATATGAGTAGGTCTCACGGCAACTAACATCGTCATTAACATTTGTACAAACTAGAACCATGCTGCGTGATTTACAATAATGAGGCGACTATAAGTATAATGTTAAATGGAACCATCACCAGCATATGCTACCCATAAATATGTTTTCAATTTTTGTGAGACCAGACCTTTAAATATTTAAAAATAAACAGCCAAGTGTGAGTCGACTCGCACACGAAGAGCTCCGTACCGTAAAAATCAGGAAACTTTTTCAAAGAACATCAAATTTTCACTTGTTGGGAGACCCCTTTAAATTTTCAACTTTATTATATTTTTAGTATTTGTTGTTATTACAGTTGAAGTTTTACTTATTTATAGAACGTTTCATGTTTCTGCCTATTGTGGTTCAAGAGTTAACAAAGAGCAAAAATATCAGGTTTTTTGTATGGATGCCCCCTTTAATTTGGATATAAATCTTATTTCTAATATTTCTTGTTATAGCGGCAAGAGAAATACACATTCTCTGAAAATTTCAACTGTCTACCTCTTACGGTTCATGAGATAGAGCACTGTGACAGACATACGGACGGACGGACTGCGGCGGCTTAGTAATAGGGTTCCGTTTTCACCCTTCGGGTACGGAACACAAAATACATTAGATGTGGTCCTGGATCACGTCGTGTTGGACAATAGATGTATTGAGCCCGCTATGGCCCAAAGGCAAAGACATATCAGAAGCCAAACTAAATGTTTTGAAAAGCCTTTTACATATTGTGCCTGAAGATGCCCAGAACTTTTATAAAAATCTGATTGGAAATAAAATATTGAAGACAATATCAAAGGCATCTCTGCACAAATAGATTTTGTTTTCGAAGACAACGACAATGAAGATTGGGTAGGTTATTATTGGAGCTTTAAGGTGCTTCCAGATGTATTAACATGTAATATAACTAATGTTAGATAACACGTCCACAATTTTTAACTTGGTATTTAATATTGTAACATATCACAACTCTATAAGTACATATTATTAAAACAGTACGATATATGATAATGTCCATATCCATACTGATTTTGTTACATAACAATGTTATATAAATCTTTTAAATCCATCATGGTTATTAACACTTAAATCATTTACAACGGGATATTTACTATAATTTGAGTATCAAACACAGGAACTTCAACCGAGAAGAAGGTTTCCAATTATCCGGAACCTGGAACCCTGTGGTGAGAATGTGCAAAAACCGAAGAAGTGATGTACCAATTGGGCCGCGTCCTGATACCGTCAGTGTTGTGTGTCGTGATCGAGTTGTGTTCTCTAATGAAACCGGTGGTAACGTTCGTAGCAAAAGACAAAAAATTAAGGTAGATCGGTATGTCTGCCAACAAAAACTCACTCGCAGTGCCTTCAGTTATTCCGTGATCATGGCGCATGAAACTGTGCCGAAATATGGGAAAGCTCAATACTCAAATCATGGTACATATCTCCTTGTAAATGAGTTTTTATAACACCGGTCAGTACTCGGCTTTACATAGACATTCAAACAAATAGTATAATAACTTTGAATAACGTTAAAATAAGAAAAAAAACACTAATTTTTAGCTTGTATCTGGATCCGAATGAGATTTTTTGATGATTGTTTGTGCCACTTAGCTGTGTTTAAAAATAAAAATAATAATAAGCTGGCTTCGCGGCCGGTGATTCACCGTTTTGATACATTTTTTTCTGTAGAATAGTTTTATAATATTAGTTAATATATAAAACTATTATATAATAATATTAGTAAGTTTTATTTTTTTATAGAAATGTATTTTATAACGAGATTTAAAATAAATGATTTGAATAATAATAAAAATGATTAGTTTCTCTCACAAAAGTACTTAATCAAGCTTAAACTAGGTAGTGTAAAGGTGGTGTAGTGGTGGGAGAGCAAATACTGAGGTGCTTATCTACCTGTGTTGTGAGAGACTGGTGCCTGTTATAATAATAATGATGTGAATAATAATAATAACAAAAAATATTTATTCACAGAGATGGGTTTATAAAGTAGGAACTTACAATCTATTTCATATTAAGTGTAGTTAGTTGCGTCTTTCATTACGTACAAATCTACTAGTAATAAACCTTTCTGGGTCATAAATAATGAAACCTTGCTCTAAATAAGTTTGCTAACTAGTATTTAGACACGAGGGCTCAATCCTCTGGCTACTTAAAGGTTCACAAATACTTTGTATGTATAATAGAAAATTAGTTACAGCAGTGAAACATGAAAAAAAAGATATATCCCTTACATATTGTACAAATTACTTCGAAATAAACCTAAATCCTAATTAATTACAACGATATAAGTACATACTAGAAAACTATAAGTGAATATAAAAATGAATATAGCCCACAATTAAGATTGAATATCTGTGGGGATCTCCCCATAATTTACAGATTAAATGTTTTATATAAGTACATTATTTATTTATTTATTCGGTATATAATATCTACATTACATATTTACACGTTCACACACTGTTCATACTATGTTCATACCCTGTCCATACAATCTCCCGTTCATACTTGCTTAACGTTCGTACTCATACACCCTGTTCATACTCTCTACTCCTACATGTTTACTTCACATTTATTTTCGCTACCCTCAATGATTTTCTACTCGCTATTTTATTGCTTCAATTATATTCATTACACAAAGGTTTGCTACCTGGTTTATTAAATAATAATAGATTAAGATTTAATGGTAATCGATTTACCTATCTATCTCATAACAGCACTAAGCTCTCGATATTCGGCCGCTTACTTAGGCCGACCGGTATTGTACCAGTGCGCGGGAACCCCCCGCGCCTCGTACCTCTTTCCGCCTGTCACACGAGTCAGTCGTACGGAATCGGTTGACTGCGCGGACTACCTTGCATTAAGTTGTTTTGTAAAAGCTATTGTTTCGCACCGCTCTCGCTATAACTTCTTCCTATCATTATTCTATCTTCTACTGTGAACTCTGATCTATTCTACTGTGCCTTCCACTCCTTCTATCTATAACTGTAGCCTTCAAATAAACCTGCCTGTGAACTGAATTGTGTGTTGCCTTTATTCAACAACCACCACAACACCGGCCCCGCTACAACTGGTGACCCCTGGATTGGAACAAACCAAGAAGGTACCTAATTATAAATCGCAGAATATCATAGCTAGAGATATAATTTTACATATACCTAAATGAGCGACTCATCGGATTCAGTAAAATCCGCACAGAGTGATAAGGTGACTAAGCGGTGTAGTGTGCGTAAGCAAAGGATGCAGTTACATAGCGACACCGAGGGCAAAATAAATATTAAGATACCCCAGTTTTACCCTGAAGAGCCGGAACTATGGTTCGCGCAAGTCGAGGGACAGTTTGTTGTATCCAACGTCACAGACGACACAACAAAATTTTACTTTGTGACGGGCCATCTGGATCCTCAATACGCAAAAGAGGTGAAAGACATAATAACATCCCCTCCTGCCACTAATAAATACGAGAAGCTAAGGGAAGAACTGATTAAACGTCTTTCTGCGTCAAGAGAGCGCAAGATACAGCAGCTCCTTATGCACGAAGAGCTAGGGAGCCGGAAACCATCGCAGTTCCTTCGGCATCTGCAAAGCCTTGCTGGAAGTACTGTACCCAACGATTTCATACGTAGCATCTGGTGCAGCCGTCTCCCCAGTAACCTGCAGACCCTCATCGCATCGCAGCCTGCCTCTTCACTAGAAACCTCTGCAGATCTGGCGGACCGTGTACATGACATCGTCGCACCCGTCGCACACGTAGCTTCGACCTCCCCAGTAGCCGTCCCAGGATCCATGGAGTCGATGGCAAACGACATCGCAGAGTTGAAAGCAGCCTTCAGGAACCTCACCACGCAGCTCAACCAACAGCCGCAGTCAGGAAATCGTTCTCGCACTAACTATCGCCGGCAGAATAACGACCAACGCAAGCGCTCGAGATCGAGATCCCAGTCCAGCTACCGTCGGTTCCCGATCTGCTGGTACCACGACCGGCACGGCAGCAAGGCGAACCACTGCGTCAAGCCCTGCGACTATGAGAAGTCGGGAAACGCCCAAGGCAGTCAGTAATGGCGACAGACGACTGCCCCGCTTCACCTGGTCGCCTCTTCGTTACTGACCGCCGATCCAAGATCCCCTTCCTAGTAGACACCGGAAGCGACGTCTGCGTCTTCCCTCGGTCTGCACTTCAGGAGCGTCGAGTCAAGACCGGATACGAGCTAAGAGCCGCCAACGGTAGCGTCATCCACACCTATGGCCTGACCCAGCTCAACTTAGACTTAGGTCTTAGGCGCGATTTCCCATGGAGCTTCATTGTTGCCGATGTCACTAAAGCCATAATAGGAGTCGATTTTATGAGTCACTATGGCCTTAATGTCGATATTCGCAACAAACGCATAGGACGTATCATCGATAATGTCACTTCTTTATCTACCGAAGCTTATTTTGATAATACTCCTAACTCTAATATTTTTTCTGTAAAGATTCCTTCCGGCGACTCGCGTTTTCACAAGCTTTTGTCAAAGTTTATTGATTTAACCAAACCAGCTGGCACTCCTCACACTCACAAACACACCACCGTACACCACATACGCACCACACCCGGCCCCCCTATCTTTTGTTCCCCTCGCAGGTTAGCGCCTGATAAGCTCAAGTTGGCGAAGCAGGAGTTCGATTTGATGCTGAGCAGCGGTACGGCGCGTCCGTCCGAGAGTCCGTGGTCGTCCCCTTTGCATTTGGCCCCCAAAAAGGACAACGGCTGGCGCCCATGCGGAGACTACAGACTTCTCAACGCTCGGACCATCGCCGACAGGTACCCTATCAGGCACATTCATGACTTTGCCCATAGCATCTCCGGTTGTAAGGTCTTCTCCACCATTGACTTGGTCAAAGCCTACAACCAGATCCCTGTGTACGAGGAAGACATCCCGAAGGCCGCCATAACGACCCCGTTTGGCCTCTTTGAGTTCCCGTACATGAGTTTCGGACTCAGGAATGCGGGACAAACGTTCCAGAGGTTCGTGGACGAGGTAACGCGTGGTCTGAACTTTTGTTACTGCTACCTTGATGACTTCTTGGTCTTTAGCCGATCGGAGGAAGAACATGAAAGTCATCTCAGGCAGTTGTTCGAGCGTATGCAGAAGTACGGCATTGTCGTGAACACCACGAAATGCGTTTTCGGCGTCCCAGAGGTAAACTTTTTAGGTTACAATATCTCTGCCGCTGGAACAAAGCCGCTGGATTCCAAGGTTCAGGCAATCAAGGAGTTTTCTGCGCCGACAACGATCCGGCAATTGAGGCGATTTCTGGGTATGATGAATTTTTACAGGCGTTTCATCCCGAATGCCGCAAAAATTCAAACCCCCCTAAACGCCCTACTTGCTGGCTCAGTAAAGGCCAATGACCCCGTGAATCTGGTGGGTGAATCCCTCGCAGCTTTCGAACTTACCAAAGAGAGCCTCTGCAATGCTGCACTGCTAGCCCACCCCGATTGTCAAGCCGAACTAGCGTTAGTCACTGACGCTAGCGACCTCGCATTGGGAGCGGTACTCCAGCAGCTTAAGGATGAGGAATGGCAACCGCTGGCATTCTTCTCACGGAAACTCAGTCCGTCCCAGCAGAAGTACTCTCCTTATGACCGCGAACTACTCGCCATCTATGAAGGTATCAAGTACTTCCGTCACATGCTGGAAGCAAGAGACTTTACGGTCTACACAGACCACAAGCCTCTTTGCCACGCCTTCAGCGAGCGGAAGAACACTTGTTCGCCGCGACAATATAGGCATCTGGACTTCATCTCGCAATTCACAAGCGACATTCGGCACATATCTGGCAAGGATAATGTCGTTGCCGATACGCTTTCGAGAATTGAAGAGCTTCAAAATCCAGTTGACCTGGAAGTCCTTGCCAAGTCCCAAACCGCTGATGCCGAGCTGTCTTCTTTTCTCTATGACGAACCAACGTCTCTTCGCTTAGAGAAAATTAAAGATCCCGGTAGCAGCGTGGAAATTTACTGTGACACGAGCACTGGTACTCCAAGACCTTTCGTCACCAAACCCCTGCGAAAGCAAGTCTTTGACAGCCTCCACTGCTTGAGTCACCCTGGCGCAAACGCTACTGCAAAACTAATAGCGCAGCGATACGTTTGGCCGGGAGTTAGGAGAGACTGTCGTGATTGGTCACGAGCGTGCTTGGATTGCCAGCGCTCCAAGATCAACCGTCACGTCTCCGCTCCATTAGGCTCGTTCGACTTGCCGAAAGCTCGATTCGCCTATATTCACATAGACCTCATTGGCCCTATGCCAATCTCCAATGGCTTTTGCTATTGCCTTACTGCCGTAGATCGGTTTACCAGATGGCCTGAGGCCATACCTATCGCGGACATCACGGCAGAAACGGTAGCCAAGGCTCTTCTATTCGGGTGGATTGCCCGATTCGGCTGCCCAACGGACATCGTAACTGACCGTGGGCGACAGTTTGAATCCGAGCTATTCGGATTCCTGGCTAAATTAGCTGGATTTAAGCACCGCAAGACGACTGCATACCATCCTGCCTGCAACGGTCTTGTGGAGAGATTTCACCGCCAACTAAAGGCAGCAATCACTTGCCACGCTGACAGCAATTGGACAGAATCTCTCCCACTAGTCCTACTAGGCATACGTAGCGCAGTCAAGGAGGACCTAAAGTCATCTTCGGCCGAATTGGTGTATGGTGAGCCCTTACGACTCCCTGGTGAGTTCTTTCACAGCGCCATCACCGGCACGACCGACATTACAGACTTCACCGCTAGGCTGCGCACCATTGCAGGTAAATTACAACCCGCTCCTGCGTCTCGCCATAGAGTTAACAAAAGTTTTGTTTTCAAAGACCTCGCTTCCTCGTCGCACGTATTTCTTCGGGAAGAAACGCAACGAGGAGCTTTCCAGCCTGCGTACTCAGGCCCACACGAAGTCCTTCAGCGTGGCGACAAAGTGTTCAAAATTTTGTTCAAGGGCAAGGCGCTGAATGTGTCGATAGACCGCCTAAAGCCGGCTTTCATCTTGTCGAACTCCTCGCATCCCGAGCCTATCTCCAATCCCGAGCCTATCCTGAATCCCGAGCCAATCCCAGTTCCCGACCTTTCCCCAGCCGAGCGCACTACACGTTCCGGTAGAAGAGTCCGGTTCCCGGATTTCTATCGCCCGTAGCAACGGTCTTCGGAAGGGAGTGATGTGGGGATCTCCCCATAATTTACAGATTAAATGTTTTATATAAGTACATTATTTATTTATTTATTCGGTATATAATATCTACATTACATATTTACACGTTCACACACTGTTCATACTATGTTCATACCCTGTCCATACAATCTCCCGTTCATACTTGCTTAACGTTCGTACTCATACACCCTGTTCATACTCTCTACTCCTACATGTTTACTTCACATTTATTTTCGCTACCCTCAATGATTTTCTACTCGCTATTTTATTGCTTCAATTATATTCATTACACAAAGGTTTGCTACCTGGTTTATTAAATAATAATAGATTAAGATTTAATGGTAATCGATTTACCTATCTATCTCATAACAGCACTAAGCTCTCGATATTCGGCCGCTTACTTAGGCCGACCGGTATTGTACCAGTGCGCGGGAACCCCCCGCGCCTCGTACCTCTTTCCGCCTGTCACACGAGTCAGTCGTACGGAATCGGTTGACTGCGCGGACTACCTTGCATTAAGTTGTTTTGTAAAAGCTATTGTTTCGCACCGCTCTCGCTATAACTTCTTCCTATCATTATTCTATCTTCTACTGTGAACTCTGATCTATTCTACTGTGCCTTCCACTCCTTCTATCTATAACTGTAGCCTTCAAATAAACCTGCCTGTGAACTGAATTGTGTGTTGCCTTTATTCAACAACCACCACAACACCGGCCCCGCTACAATATCCAACAAGTGCTCTACCTGAGAGTAGTCTATGCTTTGCAAATAGCGTGTGATAGAGCGTTTGCACTCTAGTTGAGTTTTCTGTTGTAGAGTTACTACTTTACTCAATTCGTTATAGAGATATGGACCCAAGTACTGCGAAGGATGGTGAGCAAATGATGTTATAGGTTTATGAAAAACCTGTAGCACAGCTCACCAGTGTACTCATTCCGTGGGAGGTAAACATAATGTAAAATTACTCAGAGTATATAAAGTAGCAAGATGAATTACAGAGACGGTTCAACATTACCATGTTGAACCGTACCTGTAGCATTAGCTAAATCTAATGAAGACGCCTACATGAAAGTTCAAAATAATCATAAATAAAGGAAAGCCGACGTACGTAACGTAGGGGAAAATAAAACAAAGGCACGCGATAAATACCCGACAAATAATCTTTAATATAAAGGAAAGCCTTTATTAATATTACGATAGATATCTGATAGCGTCCAGCATTCGTGCTGCTCCCCCGAGGCACCTGTCTCATGAGAGTCTGGGCAACAGGAGACCAGTGTGTGTATGTATATGCGTGTGCACGCGTTAATGCAATAAATGTAATATTATATAAGTTGGAATTTACAATGTTCATAATTGGTGTATAAAATAAAAATATAGGTTTGAAGCTTCGACCAATTATATCAATTGATCGAAGGTTTGAAGAGACATGGGCTAAGCGAGGGAGGTTAATAACTGTTCAGTTTTATCATATGACCTTTCATATTCCAAAGGTAGTCTCCGAGTGGCTAAAGGCCATTGTTTTGAGCTACTCAGAGAATACCTTCTTGCATTTATATCTGGGCAGTGTGTAGATTGATAGCTCTTTATTTATAAGGTTATAGATGTAAGGGCCGAGGAAAATGAAGAAGTTATTTGAACGTTTCGTACTGAAGGATTGGGTGGGACAGACCTTTCCCTTCCTTCTCTTGCCAGTCGTGGAGTTCGGGTTAAAAGTCAGTTGGGTACATACTCCAACATTGGAGTAAAATGGAATCCTGTAGCATTAGTTGCCTCACGGTTAGGAATCCCCAAGAGCTATAGAGATCTGCTGTTGAATAGTAGCTTGTAAGTAATTTTTTTTAATGTAACATAAATAAACATAATAATTTACTTTTATTTTTACGCAGAAATGCAAGAACCTTTTGTTACAGCGAACCAACCCACAAAAACTGCTTTTTGCATTAGAACTAACTGATAATTAACACAAAAATTACTACTTGTGCATATAAAAATCATAACAATTAAAGCTCTCTATAAAGCCCTTAATACCCCACACAAGACTGTAAAATAATTATATACATAACATATGATCTACCTAGAAATTTTTAACAAGTTTATCTTTAAACTCCATCTCAAAAGTAACAGTTTGTGGGTTGGCATAACTACGTCCTATTCTGCAATAACTAAGAAATGTGGTTGGTACCTACCTATGAAATGTGGTCGGTATGATATGAATGTGCAATACTCACAAGTTTTATAAGATATGTACGAAGAAAATACAATTTAACTTTGTAAAAAGGAATTGTGTTCTATTCATACCTTTATTGGGAAACTTTCGTTTTGAAAGTTCCAAGAAGAAGTTTTTGTGTTGGTTGTTATCAAAATCCAGCAATGTTTTCATGTACTCATTGAGGTCGCGTTCATTGTCGATCCACCTGATATACCTGTGGATTATTAAGAATGTCTTTTTAGCAGGGTTGTAATGATTTAAAACTGAAAGCGGTCTATGTATAGGGAGTGCCCGAATAAGCTTTGGTGCACGCGCACAATGTACCACCTGCTTCCCTGGTTTTTCATGAAATTTCGTAGTTTCCTTGCTAGACAATTGCATAAAGTTGAAATACTGTTCCATCTTTGTCGTTCATTAGGTAGGTACCTATACTGCACATGATTGGAAGTGGCCTGTAAGCGTTTTAGTTGTAACACAACCTACACAACACAGTGTTTCGTTGAGTTAGCGCTGGGAGAACATAGCGTAGGTAGGAGCCGGTCACCGTTTGTCACATGATAAAGGAATCTCTTTTGTATGCTTTCAATGCGTTTAGAATATATTTAATAAAGAGGGTTCCATATAATAATACTACCATATTTTAAAATGGGCCGAACTAGTGATTCAAAAAGTCAGTCTTATTTTAGTATTAGAGGATTACCTAAGTCTTTACGATTCCTTATAACGAAACCAGGAACCTTAAACCTTTTATTTACAATATTCAAGATACATGAATCAATTTTTAAATGAGGGTCTATTGGAACTCCCAGGTCCCTAATAACATTTACATAATTATGTTTATGACCATTATTGAAATAAGAATTAAGTTGAGGGTTACTCTTGCGAGAAAATTGTATATACTGACATTTATTCACGCTTAGTGACATTTGTGACATCTTGGAGAAGTTCAACATCGGACGATTCTTTAACAGGTTAGCTGTCCCGAAGCAAGTTTCGATCTTCTTTCTTTTATCTTCTTTTTCAATCACCCATGAGGCACATGTGCCTCATCGGACAGCTAACCTGTTAATGGGCCTGAAAATTTTTAGACCATCGGCAAACAGATATATGTGAATATTCAAAGCAGTTTGTAATGTCATTAATAAAGGTGTTGAATAAAACGGTGCATGGATGGGAACCCTGTGGGAGTCGGATGTGGCTATATGTATTTGGTTCAGAACTGTACCCACCAATTACAACCCTAGAACTTCTAGACGTTAAATAAGAAAAAACTAAGTCAGAAGAGATCCAGTGAAGCCTAGAAGGGAAAGCTTCTTCAGAAGAAGCATAATGGTCGACCTTGTTGAACGCTATGCTAAAATTAGCATATATTGCGTCGACCGGTATACGAACATCTAATGATTCTGCAAGATGTGTAAAATTACCCCAGCGTGATACATTCTGTATGCTAAAAATTAAGTATGCATGAAATTTCATACTAGTAAACAAGTGATTTTAAGATTTTATTCCAAAGAAAATAAAACTTGACAGCACTTAGTTAAAAGTCTATTTTTAAAATACTCTGTTATGATTATGATATATAAGTAATAAAGTTTAGTTTACAGTAAGTACTAAAACGGAGCACGGGTGGCGCTGCACTCTTCTTAGTCACGAATCAGCAAAATATGGTTTGTTCTTTCTAACATGTCTAGAGCGGGCTCTAGTATGATTTGGCCCTACTCTCTCACTCTCTACGTCGATTTTAATATGATGATATTCCAAATATTTACGAACAATGCAATTTCATTGAGTGTGATTTTTCACAGACCATATGAAGAGAGGTAGCAGATGTGATGTATGATCATATCATATGAAAAATCACATGCTACTTCTGATATGTTCCATGCCTGCTTGACAGTTTCGTTTGTAACGGGTAACGGGTACCGAGTGCACACTTTTCTTTTGTTTTGTAAATGTCTAAAAGAATTTAGGATTCTTATTAAATGCATTCTCTACATTTATGTTAAATAGTTTTTGTAACAAGACTTAAGGGTGGTAGCACATTGGCTACACGGTTCATTAAAAAATACTTTATCAAGAGGGTTACAATTTTTTTTAATTTTGACTTGATATTTTCGTTTTTCTTTCAACATTCTTTCTAGTTCAGTAGAGTACCATAAAGGTTGCTCTTTGACCTTTTTTTCCTTAAGTGGGATTTCTGCTTTGATTATGTCCCTAATGATCAAAAAGATTTGATGTACCATGTCATTGAGGGATAGGCAACTAGATAGTTTATCGACCCAGTTGGTTGAGGTGAGTAAGTAATTCTACAATCTTGTCGTAGTCAGCATGGTAGAAGTCAGGCCTGGAAGTCTGCTGAGGGGGTAGCAGTTCGTTGTTTAGAAAAGGACAATAAAAATCCATTGCAGGGTGGTGACGTGACTATCTACATAAACTATAGGTTATTGTTTGATCTACATAGTAGGTTACTGCAATGACATAGGTATTACTCAATATCAAATCCAGGATTCTATCTTTACTACTTATCGCTTTGAATTAATTTTCGTACTTACTGAATCAGGTCGTCTAGAACTTCGAAGTTCAGAATTCTGGACAGGCCCTCCTGAATCCACTGCTCCATTTTCAACTAGATTAATGAAGAAACTAAATGTAAATAATCCAAGAAGCCTGCCACCGTTTAAGTTAGGGTGTTAAAAATACAGTTTCTTCTTCTTGTCATATGGCTTCTGCAACTGGGTTGTCGCAATTTCGCCAACGTCCGTCTTATGACAGCATCACAGGCAATATTAATTTTTAAAAATCCAACAGATCAAACAGCTGTTTGTTTTGATTTTGACATTTTATATACTGACATGACACCACCCACCGTCAGGTACTTCTCTTTCTACCACCCACTATAATAAATAAACCCCCCACACAGTCATGACATGACAGAAAGATTCAAGCCCACCCACAGTAGGTACTCTGTGACTGACCTTCTTCTTCTTCTTGTCAGATGGCTGTGACCAAGAAAACAAGATTTAAGCTTCTTGGCTGTGACTGTCCTGCCTGACATGACACTACAAAAAACCTCAAAAAACCGTAACCTGACTCTGACACCAGCCCTCTGAGTACCAGCCAGACCACACGACATTGACATGACGTCATAGTCTGAGACCCTGAGACATAGTAAAACGTGCTGCGAGGAATGGAACGTTTAATTCTCCAAGTTTTTTTCTTCTGTTGAATGTGGTAAGTTTGTAGATGTTAAATTTCATGATTTTTCTCAAATTTGCATCTTGTAACAGAAAGACATTTTATTAAAATACGGTTAATTTTTGCGCTTTAGGTGCCTTAGTAGGATTTAGCTCTAACGAAGTTTAAAGTAAATACGGCTGTTGGTAGATGACTTCGAATAGACGAATTTAGACTTTTAAGGTGCCTACCTATTTATAGATGGGTAAATAGCGTACACACACTCCTGAGCCAGCCACCGACGAGTTCCAGCCACCGGAACAGGTCGGGTTCCGACGAGGATAAGGCACCATATACCACATTGACACAGTAAGGCAGATTATACAGAAGTCCGAAGAGTAGGTACCTACGAGTATAACCAGCCCCTGTGTCTCGCTTTTGTAGACTATGAGAAGGCCTTCGACTCGTTCGAAACCTGGGCTGTTCTGGAATCCTACGGCATTGCCAAAAGTAGACTATTATCGTTTTATCGAGGTGCTGAGATGTCTCTACGAGGCCGCCACCATGAATGTCCAAGTACAGCAGGGTCAGAAGTCTCAACCCATCCAATTGGGCAGAAGAGTGAGACAAGGGGACGTCATGCACCGAAACTGTTCACGAACGCGCTCGGCGTTGGAAGATATTTTTAAGACTTGGGACTGGAAAGGTAATGGCATTTTTTTCACCAGTGTAATTTAATTGATGATGATGATGAAGATGAAATACCGTAGAACGAGAAGAATTTATGTTTCTATTCTCAGTCCACGCCCTACGGTAATTATGTGAATCTTATTCTAATTCTATGAAGAACATTTGGGTACATACATAAATAAATAATAATAAATAATGCTGGACAATCCACACAGCATCATCTAGCCCCAAAGTAAGCAGAGCTTGTGTTATGGGTACTAGATGACTGATAAACTTAATACAATACATAACATAGATAGAGAGGCATTTTTTATTTTAATAGAAAATACCCAGAACACCCGGAACAAATATTTGCAGATCGTACAAACATTTGTCCCAAGGCGGGATTCGAACCCGCAACCTTCTGTGTCGCAGGCGGACCTTCGCTCGCCGCGCCATGCGCCACATCGGTCGTCGAATACCTACATAGTTTATTAATCCATACGTTTGTCTCATATTCATAAGTTCATAACCGTCAAATATCAATCAATGTCAACGAATAACAACGTCAATTGTCAAGTCAAATGAAAAAAATATTTGGTTGGCGATTGTTTTGATTCTTCGTATTCTGATTTCAAAAATTTGGATAAACTGAGGTAAGTTCTACGTTGTTTTGTTTGTGTTGTTACTAATCGCCGGCTCTTTAAAAACAAGTTTGATAACAACTGCGTTAATTTAAATAATTATATGTTTACGTAATGGTGTAACCTCAATTTTTGTTTCAGGAGATACAATGTCCCTGTCCCCGTTCTTCCGCTCTCCGTTCACGGACATCACCGGTGGTATGATATCTCACCAGTTGTTGGGGAGATGCCAGCGCGAAGAAGCCCACTACATGGACTGTTTGGAGGCCTACGGTTTTGACCGTGGACTGAGGAAGTGCCACCATCTTCTTGCTGACTTCAAAGAGTGCCAGACTACGATATTGCAGTTCAAAAGATTTGTGGTAAGTTGTCTACAACAAGTGAATGCATGTTTTGTATAATTAGCCCAGCAATTATCATAATGATAGGTACCTACCTAAACATAGTGAGAAGCAGAAAACTTGACGTTTATTTGATTAGTTCATTTATGTTGTAAGAGCATAATAACTGTTTAAGATAGGCAGGTACACTTGATATGCATCTTTACAGGCTATGAGGAGAGAGAGAGAGAAGCAGATAGCTGAAGGGAAACTTACCGGCGATAAGAAATATGTGAGCCCGAGGATAGATGCATACTAAAATGAGTGGTTATTGGTATTTGTTACTTATTTTATTTTCCCTAATCATAGCTGTATAAAAATTACATCATAAAAACCTGTTTTACTTACAAATCAAACCTTTTACATAGATTCAATTAACTACAAAAACAGAAAATATGACAGCTTATGCGAAAATGAAGCAATATGTCAGCCTATGCCAAAATGAAGCAATGCCTTTGATCGGAAAGTAAACCAAACCCATCCACAGAGTAGGTACTGCTATCTGCAGAAGCCATAGACAGTTCATAGGTGGTTCATAGTTCATCTGACAAATGTCAAAGATATTAAAAAAATAATTACAAAGTTTTTGTAAAACGTTTTATAGCCTAGAAAAAACATCTTGCTTGTTTTGATTCAACAAGCAATACTATTGAGAGCATAACAATGCCCTACTCTTTATCCCCTTTTTTCCGGTCACCCTTCACTGATATCACTGGTGGGATAATCTCACACCAGCTGCTGGGCAGATGTGCTGAACAAGAGATGGCCATGATGGACTGTATAGAGGCCTACGGGCTTGACAGGGGTGCCAGACGGTGTCAATGTTTGATTAGAGACTTCGATGAGTGCCAGAAGCTAACGCTGCAGTTTAAAAGATTTGTCGTAAGTTTATTCATGTTAAAGGTTGCTAGGACATTGCTTGGAAGCTTGCAAGTGCCTGCTGAAAAACTTGTAGGTGTTCCATTCTTTTAAATAAAAGAACTTGCTATGTCAAAACCACTAGGCTCTGTTATCTTCAAATTTATACTGAGCCAAAGACTCTTAAAACCAATATTCAAAAGCTTAGAAAATAAATAGGAGCTACATGTGACATAGACCCCGAGGACAGCAGGGGACTGCAGTGTGGAAGAGGGATGGGATATCTTGCCTGAGCTTGCTGTGCATGCAGTGGAGATGCGGACCCGAGTGAACCAAGTCTGACATAGCTAATGTATTTGTTATTTGTAGGCATTGAGAAAGGAAAGAGAACGCCAGATTGCAAGTGGCCAACTAACCGGAGACAAGAAGTTTGTTTCTCCTAGGATTGATGCTTACTAAAGAATTAAGATTCTTTTTAATAATGTGCAGAATAGGTAATTGGAAGAAGCTGCCAACAAGTTCTTTATTTAGCTGTTCTCTGTCTGTAGCTGCACTTTGTCTGCAGCTGCACTCTGTCTGCAGCTGCACTTTGTCTGCAGCTGCACTCTGTCTGCAGCTGCACTCTGTCTGCAGCTACACTCTGTCTGCAGCTGCGCTCTGTCTGCAGCTGCACTTTGTCTGCAGCTGCACTGTCTGCAGCTGCACTTTGTCTGCAGCTGCACTCTGTCTGCAGCTGCACTTTGTCTGCAGCTGCACTCTGTCTGCAGCTGCACTCTGTCTGCAGCTACACTCTGTCTGCAGCTGCGCTCTGTCTGCCCCCTAACGTTACCATGCAGTAGATACCTACCTTGACATTAAAATAAAACCTATTGGAATATTTTCTTTAGTATCTGATAAAATAATGAATATAATAAAAACCTAATTTGCCTAATATCCAAAATTTTTATAACAACCTTCCTTATCATCGATATAATTATCACGAATTAGGAATGCGTGAGGGCCAATTATCCTGTGCTTTGTTATATGAGAACTATTAGAAGTCGCTAGATATATACTGATGATATGACGACTTACAAATGGCTGCAGGCAGATAATGGATGATGCGCGCAAGCAGGGCGCAACGGCGCTGATTACAGAAGGCTTATGTCCAGCGGTGGACTGTAGGCTGATGATGATGAGGTAGATACATGCGAAGTTTCTTAAAATATTTTGGAAAATAATATTTGGCTTCAATAAAAATGAATTACCTACCTACTTACGATGAGTTTTTTGGAAGACCTTGCCGCGATCTACGACCTTTACTGAAAGGCATCGTGTTCAATTCTGTGATCTGGCCACACTAGGTCCACACACATGTATTCGCATCGCAACGCACCGCACCGCACCACAACGCGGTAAAGTTAACAAAAGTGCGAGTAAACAAAAATAAAGAAAGAAAAAAAAGAACATATTTTATTACACACTACACACACAAAAAAACTTTTAACAATAAAATAAAAAAGAGATTGCTTAGTACTAGATAACAAACAGCACAGACAAACACATGTGAACTAAGTAAGTAGTATACTATTTGTGAAAGAGCGCTGGTTTTCAGTCAGAACCGTAGAGTGAGTGACAAACACACGGAGCAGATACAGAGTAGGTATCTGTAGCTGCTCCGTGGACAGACACGATCTCAGATCCAGCGCACACAAGACACAAAATAGGAAAATAAAAACGAAACATGGTGGCAACACTGGATATTTGAAAACGGGGTGAGTAAATGATGCAGCAATTATTAAGGGTGATTATGATTATGTAGGTAGGTAGGTATTACAATGAAAATTTATGGTAAGTATTAAACTTATAACATAGGCACAAAAAAAAGAAAATATCCAGTAAACTTAATTTAATAATGTAGTAAGTATAATATAAAATACAAATATGAGTAATAATGTGTAAATAATGGCCGCGCGGTGTGGAAATGGCTTTATGACACGACACGTCGATCAGTACTACTTAGTAACAGCTCGTACGTGTAGATCGTTGTCGGAATGGGTACCTATACCTACTCTACCCATGAGTAGGTACCTATAATATATTGTGAACGGCACTGCGCCACGCGTTTCTGCTGCTAGGAGTGGGAGTCACGGTCGGTCGCCAGCGTTTTACAGTTTTTTGTGCGGAATTTTGGCGCCAAATTATCAATCAGTTATTTCGTTTAATGAATACACAGTAGTATAAGACACTTAACTATTACTTGTAACGCGACTGTAATAGCTGAACGTGAACAGGTATCCATAGGTACCTTCAGCTCTGTCTGATGTTTGATCGATGTCTCCTGGTGTGTCGCTTTACTCTTGAATGTCGTATAATATTTATGAGGGGCCTGAATAGGTGGAATATAAATCGGAAATGTGTTTGGTTGTCGCCACTTTTGTGATCTTCATGTTAAAAGTTTTAGGCTGCATTTGAGTAATAACATGGACAAACGAATTTATCTATGGTAAAAGTTACAATTGCAGGGAAGCTTGGAGAGTACATAACCTATATAATACTTTACATACGGAGAGTCAAAAAGGTACTCTATTTTATTTAACCATACCTAGTCTTAACGTTTCTTTTACAAAATGTAACATTAAATAAGATTCCGGTTGTGCGGTGCAGAGAAACACTATCTAATCAAAAACATAAATATGAAAACTAGCTAAGTTCGTTCAGATAGTGGCTTCACCGGGAAAAGAGCTGAGATCATACCTCTATATACTCGTATACAGGTGCCAAGATTCATAGCAGTTCATAATCTTAATTTTTTACGTTCTTTCATTACTTAAGTTGTGTCTTGGCAAGTATATATCCACCGCATTTGTTTTAATGTTGGACTTGCCAAGAGACAAATTAAATAATGAAAGAACATAACAAATGAAGATTATGAACTGCTATGAAACTTGGCAATGGCAACCAGTGTCACTTACAAATTCATACAATTGATAAATGACGCGCTTTTGTTTATTCAGGCTTTTTCAGTATAAAACATCAGTCAAATTATCAACTATGCAACCATTTGAATTGCCCAGCTCTTCTCAGCGCTCTTGTCAGCGCGATCTTGAGCTCGTACACTATTACCTGAGCGTTCTTGTCAGCGCGATCTTGAGCTCGTACACTATTACTAGCGACATCTAGTTATGGATTGGTCCCTTTTATTCCCCGATTCCTTAAATCCTGGGTTCGTTCACACTGAACAAGATCGCTCACACATTTTTAACGATAATTCTGAAACTAATAATTATAAATTAATATGATTTTGCAGTTTTTTGCGAAGTTGTGTCCCTTTATTTGATACTAAATTTCACTTTGTGGGCCGAACCTATTTTTTCCGACCCTCCTTTTGATGTATGAGAGGTTATGTTATTTTTCATAAACTATTTTGTATAAGTTTCAGTTTTGGGTCATTATTATTACTATGTGTGACATTTTAAAGCAGTATGTCTATAATTCAAATTCCCAAATAACCTCACGAAAATCAATATTGGCACTGATATTCATACCTACCTCAAAATGTAAAATTTTACGTTTTCGGTTTTTTTCCTACGATAAAGTTTGATCATCTACCTTCATACCGAATTTCAACTTCCTAGGTTATCTAGAAGTGCTTTAGGTTTTCAACTTCCTAGGTTATCTAGAAGTGCTTTAGGTTTTCAACTTCCTAGGTTATCTAGAAGTGCTTTAGGTTTTCAACTTCCTAGGTTATCTAGAAGTGCTTTAGGTTTTCTACTTCCTAGGTTATCTAGAAGTGCTTTAGGTTTTCAACTTCCTAGGTTATCTAGAAGTGCTTTAGGTTTTCAACTTCCTAGGTTATCTGGAAGTGCTTTAGGTTTCGATGAGTCTCCGGACCTCAATAACGCAAGAACCTTATATGGTTTATTTTAAAAATGCTTTTATAATGATGTTTTAATTAAGATGGAAAACTAAAAAATCCTATTCTGTTTATGGATCTTACTAAACATGCAAAATTGCAAGCCTGTAAGTGACATTGTTGACAACGCGTATTAGATAGATATTAAGATTCCTTATAGAGATACAGCTATATTATGTAAACTTAGATTTAAGTAATGTTTACCCGAATCTAGCTGCTTAATGTTTTTGTTCCTAGAATTGTTTATCTGCCTAGCTGTCATTCATTGCTTCGGGTCTTTTATGGTGTCTTTGTTTATGCCTAAAATGGCCTGACTATTCACGCGTTTGGGAAAATACTGCAGGAAAGGTAATAAACAAAAGAGGCGGTCACCCTTTGTAACGAGATAGGAAATATAAAGATCTGTTTGGCAGTAAACAATTCTTCTTCTTCTTCATTCTACGAAGGCTCCGTGAGAAACGACGCCACACTGTTATTATCGCCTTGCATAAATAGCATTGTTTTGGAGATACGGTGTGCATTGTCAGACAGATAGTCGTAGGGTGTAGTCGAAGATAGAAAATTGTAATGTAATTCGCTGAACAATAAATAGTTTAAGATCAACGTTTCTTTCACTTAAGAAACCCCCTTCGTGAAGACAGGAAGGCAAGAACCAGCAGGCTACCTAGCCAAATTATCCCACACAATAGACATAATGTCTGAGATATAGACGGGACCAAATGCGTGTCCAATGGTTCGCGTAAAGATAATAAATTGTATAATAATATATAGTTTCTTTTCGAGGTTGAACGCTCTACCGCGCGTCTCAACCGGAAGCGGGACGCTCTACCGCGCCTCTCAACCGGAAGACGCCAAAAGAGAAAGTTTTACTCGCATAACGCGCGGTAAACAATTCTTCAATTTTGAATATTTATGATTTACAAATTAGACTAAATAAAGGAAGGGAAGAGACTATTCATATAACGCCCGAATCCTCAAACGCAACGCAGATTTATGCTAAGCTTTTTTATCCTCTAGATAATCTGTTATTTTAAAGTAAGCCTTTTTGCACAGGAAGGTTTTGACAATTTGTTTAAATTTATTTACTGATAAGTTTGCATGTTGTGTAGTCTAGTTGTGGGCACAACTACATAGTTTATGTTTATTTCTAGCACTTTATTTATATATTTTAAGGACCGATTGATATTTCTACGAGTGTAAAACAAGTTTTCATAAATATATTGACATGGTACTGTCATTATGTTTGTTTATTTGAAGTTATCACGTAGGGATTCTCTGGGACCCATTCTATAGATAGCAGGAACAGCCCGCTTCTGCAGCACAAATACGGTGTTAATATCTGCAGCGTTCTCCCACAGCAGTATACCATAAGACATAATACTATGCAAGCAGCTGAAATAAACAAGTCTAGATTTATCCACGTCTGTAAGATGACGGATTTTTTTGATTGCAATCGCTGCAGTCCTTTTACGTTTACATCAGCCTTAACTTGTTCTAACATTATGTTGAATAAATCTAATACATTTCGTTTTGGTTTCGTTATGCAAAAGGTTATTGACACTAAACCAATGGACTACTTTTGAGATTGTATTATTCACATCGTCGAAGTTCGTGTTTCATTTTAAAAATGAATGAAGTATCAGCAAACAATACAATATCGTGATTATTCTTATCAAGATGAGGCAGGTCGTTAATATAAACTAAGAATAGCGTACATATGTTACGATGCACTTTTAGTGATTATAATCCGCGAGATAAAAATTCGCACGGTGAGATTCCGCTGTGTGAGGTGTCAGACTAAGATGAGTTTTAATTGAATAGGGCCTCTTTAAGTTCCCCATGTCGATGTCACAACAGACATTCTGCACACGAGCTCTACATCCTGTACCTACTACTACCTAACTTACTCACGTGGTTTTTTATTTATACAGGGTGGATTTTTTGGACGGGGCAGTAAGGGCAGGTACGTTAGGCATTGTAGCTACAGTTAAATGGTCCTATAAGACTGTCCATATTTTTTAGGTAAATCTTCATCCCCAGTCCCAGATTTGTAAAAAAAAATTACCAAGAAAATTAATTGGCATTTTACACATGGATAAGTATTTATAAGTTTTTTTTCGATAACGGCCATTTTCCCGAGCTGTAGCTAGCTTGTTAAAGAATCTCCCCTTACTGCCCCGTCCAAAAAATTCACCCTGTATATTAGTAGCGCCTGATTAATGAATAGAATAACATAATAGAATAGTATAGTAGAGTACAGTACCGCGGCCCGTGTTCAGTTCGCCGGCCGCCCCGCGCCCGTAGCCGGCCGCCCCGCGCCCGTAGCGATGAAACACCTTTGAAGGTTGTGCGAGAGCTGAGTGCTGCCCTCGCCTCGCCAGAAACAAAACAAAAACCGGACGCCTTACGGAAATGACCGCCCGCGCCGGGTCCTCGACCGGCGCGCGGCGCGGGCGAACACCTCACCTCACCCTTTGGCTTTTATCTCATGGGGGTAATGCCCATAATCACCACGCTGGGCATGCGGATTGGGGAACTTACTTCGGTGGTGGAATAGCGCTACTTAAAAAGCGCGTGCGAAGCCGCAGGCAGCAGCTAGTAATTCATAAACTTTAATAGTTAGGTACCTGCCTGTTTACATACAAGAAAATAGAAATTCAAAAGCTAAAGTGCTTTATACCTAGAGCTTTGGGCGCGTGACTCTCGGACGCGTCACAAAGAAAGCATTCTATGCTACCGCATTTGTACGCGTTTTGTTATTAAGCACTGAAATGATTATTAGCAAGTGCACCTGAACCGACCCAAAACAAAATTTACAAAAGTACTTTCGGCCGTCGTCAATGCGTTTAGCATCGCCATTTGTCGAGCGTCCGCGTCCGCCGATCTCGGTCTACCATTCATTAAGAAATAAAATAAATGACGTAGGTAGATACGAGTTCGGTGCCAGCCATTATAGTTGACCTTTATAGATCGTGAGCAGCTGTGTGCGTGCAGGTCTCACACCATGCGAGAAAAACTATTTCTACACATCAGTCACCATCAGTAGAACTTATCAGACGAACAACCGACCACCTCTCCCCCTAAACGCATACCTCCACTACACTATATCAGGTACATACTCGTACCGTCTCTGCTCCGTCGCCGCGTCGCTGGTACAGATAGTCTTGAATCAGCAAGTTCTATTGAGACTGTCCAATTCTGCTAACCAAGTAATCACTTTAATAAGTACGTATGTAGGTATCGTCGCAGATTGTCCATAGATGAAAGAAACTCTAGATAGTGCGTCCGGTGCTATTTGCACGGAGATATTGATAGAATGTTTTCAACCTTGACACTTTGGACACGCATCCCTCAATCTGTAAGTTGTTTTTTTCATCAAAGGTAAAATGGCAAATGATACCATTGTTATGGTGAAGCGATTAACTTAGTGTAGGTAGTTAGCGCCCAGTTGTGATGTATTCGTGATGTGTAGTGATGTTTGACAACTAGAAGCTCTTGGCAGGCTTAGACAACATGATAATATGTAGTTAGCGCCCAGTTGAGATGCATTCGTGATGTGTAGTGATGTTTGACAACTAGAAGCTCTTGGCAGGCTTAGACAACATAATAATATGTAGTTAGCGCCCAGTTGAGACGTATTCGTGATGTGTAGTGATGTTTGACAACTAGAAGCTCTTGGCAGGCTTAGACAACATGATAATATGTAGTTAGCGCCCAGTTGAGATGTATTCGTGATGTGTAGTGATGTTTGACAACTAGAAGCTCTTGGAAGGCTTAGACAACATATTAAAGAATACTCTATCATCGGTTTTGAATATCGATTTAGATGACAAGGCATGATCGCAGGCCTCCCTGCCTGTCAAATTGGGAGGCTTAGGTATATGCAAAATTTCAAGTGTAGCCGTACCAGCGCTCCTGTCTTCCGTCTACAGCACTAGTTCTTTAGTTGAAATTTTTATAAAGCTGTCTCTTTTGGTCTCACCTGGAATTACATTCAAAATTTCATTTTTGCTTGGCATACTGTTTGCCCCAATGCTGGTCCCCCAAAACCTCTTTTGTCCCATACGGCAATGGGACGGGCCTCTGTGTGAGTTGACATGGAATTGTTTGTTACAAATGTGCTCCAGCTCTGCGGATCGTGCCCGTCTCCAGGCCGTTTCTAAACGGGAGTCAGGACATTGGTTGCAAGCATTTCCTTTATTTAACACTGCCACTTTATTGGATCCCGTAACTTTCCGTACCGCAACATGTACGCCGCATGTATGCCGCCTATTGTACGTTTTTTTTGTTTATTAATTTGGATAAGTATAAGATATTTTATTTATTTTGTATGTACAATAAAGTGTTCATTCATTCATTCATGTGTTCACCATTGTTATGGTGAAGCGATTAATTTAGTTAGCGCCCAGTTGTGATGTAGTCGTGATGTGTAGTGATGTTTGACAACTAGAAGCTCTTGGCAGGCTTAGACAACATGATAATATGTAGTTAGCGCCCAGTTGAGATGTATTCGTGATGTGTAGTGATGTTTGACAACTAGAAGCTCTTGGCAGGCTTAGACAACATGATAATATGTAGTTAGCGCCCCGTTGAGATGTATTCGTGATGTGTAGTGATGTTTGACAACTAGAAGCTCTTGGCAGGCTTAGACAACATAATAATATGTAGTTAGCGCCCAGTTGAGATGTATTCGTGATGTGTAGTGATGTTTGACAACTAGAAGCTATTGGCAGGCTTAGACAACATGATAATATGTAGTTAGCGCCCAGTTGAGATGTATTCGTGATGTGTAGTGATGTTTGACAACTAGAAGCTCTTGGCAGGCTTAGACAACATAATAATATGTAGTTAGCGCCCAGTTGAGACGTATTCGTGATGTGTAGTGATGTTTGACAACTAGAAGCTCTTGGCAGGCTTAGACAACATAATAATATGTAGTTAGCGCCCAGTTGAGACGTATTCGTGATATGTAGTGATGTTTGACAACTAGAAGCTTTTGGCAGGCTTAGACAACATGATAATATGTAGTTAGCGCCCAGTTGAGATGTATTCGTGATGTGTAGTGATGTTTGACAACTAGAAGCTCTTGGCAGGCTTAGACAACATAATAATATGTAGTTAGCGCCCAGTTGAGACGTATTCGTGATTTGTAGTGATGTTTGACAACTAGAAGCTCTTGGCAGGCTTAGACAACATGATAATATGTAGTTAGCGCCCCGTTGAGATGTATTCGTGATGTGTAGTGATGTTTGACAACTAGAAGCTCTTGGCAGGCTTAGACAACATAATAATATGTAGTTAGCGCCCAGTTGAGATGTATTCGTGATGTGTAGTGATGTTTGACAACATACTTTTAATCCAGAATCCAACAAAGTGAACCCGAACATAGAATTTTCAGGTCGATGTCTACTTATAATACATTGTTTTCTGCTTGCAGTTGTTACCAGTTTCCGTCGTATTTTTGTCACCCAACCAGGAATTATTATTATTTATGTATAAATCCGCCGCCTTTGGCGTCGTCGGCCGTATGCAGGAGACAAGCCCGTTACGTTACACGCCGAGCGCCAGACTTCAAGAAATAGAACAACATCTGAATCGATCTTTTAGCGTCTATCAGGGACAGATTCTGATGTGTTATGCATGCCTGCCGATGCCTGCCGACCGCGCGCGGCCGACCGCGACGCGCCAGTGTTCTATTCACACCTATTTATGTATTTATCCTGTCTACAATAACTTAGTCACTACCTTGTCCTTTGCCATTCCTGATACCGGCAAAAAATATAATTTCTAAGAACAAACGTATCCGATTAAGTATTAAGTAGTGTTTCAATCTGCTGCTAATATTTAAATGAGTTGATGAGTCGGCCGCTAAGCCTGTGAAGCCATTTCCAGGTTGCCTTGGATTCCATCATAATCTAGTTAGTAGCTAGGCGCTGCTGTGGAGATTTGCTCCTAGGGCTAACTATTATATTTTCGACTTTGGTCAAGAAACAGCCAAAGTATATTCCGTCTCTGGTCCAGCGATCTGAAATTACAATTTCAAAATACAAAGTTGTGTTACCATTCGACGGGTGCGGACTGCGGGCGATCGGTCGAATATTGAGTAGACCTTTACATAATAAACAAGGCACCTATCTACACTACATACCTGCCTGGGCATATTGGAATAGTAAATGAGTTATTTAGGTTCACGACAGATCACTTTAGTTTTAAATGTAGAGGTCGTCTCGTTTAAGCAATAGGTACATTTTTTTGAGATTTGTTTTTTGAGAATATTTTAATAAATTATGCACTTACCTACATACTTTCAAATTCCTTGTTTTTTGCTCTATTATTTATTTATTTTACTATTTGAAATTGGGAGTTAGAGAACTAACACAATTCAGATACAAACGACGACGTAAGCACCTACGAGTTTGTAGAACTTTTCCAAAATTTCTGTTAATAACGAGTTGCCTTTCAAAATTAGGTAAACTTACTGAAAACTAGCGCTGGGTGGACAAACCAGTTTTCATCCAGCACAATGCTGAGTGGAGGCCATGTTTATCCTAAGCCCTGCTGCGCACGAAAATATTAAGCACCTCTAGTAGGTGAATACTTTATTAGTTAGTTTCTTATGTTATATTTGCTGCGTAGTAGATTTAAAGTTTAGGATAAATACAATTTTATTCATTTCAGGTAAGTAACTACTTCTGAAAGGGTATTCTGTTCCTTGGAACCTTCAAGATTTATATTTCAGTGACAAAAGAGTTAAAGCAAATGAAAACTGTATTAAAACAAGGTGAAGGTTCAGGTATTCAGGCTCAGGCCTTTCAGGAACTTGTACGTAGGTACATTCGAACCGTAAGCTCTTGCTCTGCATTCAGGTCTAAGAGACCAGGGACACCTGCACACTACTTACACTACTGGGCACGCACTTGAACTTGTTCCACGAACTTATCACCATACTGACACATGCACGCCTGCGAACGAACATCCCTAAATATTGACAGGTGAGTAAATGAAGATTGAAACACTATTTTCAAAATTTACTGTTTTAAGTATTTTAATTTATTTAAATTTACCTTTTTTATTATTATTTTAACCCGCCTCCATTCCATAACTATAATATTTCCATGAACTGGACACTGGCAGAAAAGTAACAAACCAGACATATTACCAAATACAAAGAAGTCAAGTCATGAAACACAACATCAGACACAGTTACTTTTGACTAATAGAGATGCGAAAGGTACTGCACGTAAGTGTCCGGATTGGAACAACGCGGACGCCTTGTGTAGTGTAGGTACTGTACGTGAGTGTCCGGATTGGAATAACGCGGACGCCTTGTGTAGTGTAGGTACTGTACGTGAGTGTCCGGATTGGAATAACGCGGACGCCTTGTGTAGTGTAGGTACTGTACGTGAGTGTCCGGATTGGAATAACGCGGACGCCATGTGTAGTGTAGGTACTGTACGTGAGTGTCCGGATTGGAATAACGCGGACGCCTTGTGTAGTGTAGGTACTGTACGTGAGTGTCCGGATTGGAATAACGCGGACGCCATGTGTAGTGTAGGTACTGTACGTGAGTGTCCGGATTGGAATAACGCGAACGCCTTGTGTAGTGTAGGTACTGTACGTGAGTATCCGGATTGGAATAACGCGGACGCCTTGTGTAGTGTAGGTACTGTACGTGAGTGTCCGGATTGGAATAACGCGAACGCCTTGTGTAGTGTAGTGTAGATATTGTACGTGAGTGTCCGGATGGACGCCACAAGGTGACCCGCGGCACCTCCCAGGTGTGAAGGGGAACCGTCTGCGAATTTAAAGTACGATGACCTTTTGCCTAACGATGCCGCTTTTGATAAGATTTACGCTTTTTGCTATGACGATAAACGTTGGCCAAACACGAGTAGGTCATTTAGCTAGGCTAGACAAGTAGGTCATTTAGCTAGGCTAGACTCTGAACAACAAAAAAATTTTTAGTTTCATAGACCAAAAACGGAATCCTTATAAATTCATTCAGTTCATAAAGTTCCTAGAGAGACCGTTTCAAAATTTAGGAAGACTTTCCTAACTAGGTAGTACCTATTTAGAAGAAAAATCGGGGTTAGGTTCGTAAGAACTAGATTGCATAAAGACTATGTAAACAAAACGTCCTAATTCCATAGTGCCTTATTTGCAGAATGCTCTAGTGAGTAGAATAGAATGTCTTAGTTGTACGATCGACAACTAAGGCATAACGCCGAAGTTGCAAAATTACTAATAGGTATCTAGAGTTTACGATCAAATTATAGAAAGTCTTGATTGTAAAATGACGCATAGGTAAGGCAAGGTGTCTGGATAGCATAATATGGTCTTGATAGCAAAACGTCTTTATTGCATAACGACTAGGTAATATTAGATAAATTTTATTTATGTAGGAACGAGTAGTTATTGTCTAGGTCTCGGACGGTGTCGCGGGCAGGAACTAGTGTTTAAATAAAACTAGGTTATGTAAAAATTACATCTAATATACTGGCAACACAACACTGGCACTTTATTGGATCTCGTAGTAACTTTCCGTATCGCAACATGTCTTCGGTTGGGTGCAATGTGTTGCGCGCCTCATCAATGCCAGTGCGGTACTGCTGTCGAACAGCTTGGTCATCACGGATTATCGCGTACTAGGGCCGGTGCCGCCGGTCGGATATCTCGCCATGCCAGTCTTAGCGACATCATCCGGCGGGCCTTTGTCACCACTAACGTACCAGCTATTCTCGAACCAAATGGTCTGTAGCGTGACTATGGTAACAGGCCCGACGGCATGACACTAATCCCATGGGAGTTAGGGAGGCCCATTGTGCATGACGCTACATGCGTCGACACACTGGCGCCATCCCATCTTTCGAAGACATCCGTGAGGTGCGGCGGCAGATTCGGTCGAGGATCTCAAGTGGCCCAAATATTCAGGTCTCGACGGAGCCTACACATTACATCTATGGGGTCGAGACCCTGGGTCCGTGGGGTACCGAGGCTCTCCGGGTTTTTGTAAAGTTATCTGAGCGTCTGGTCGAAGCGACGCGTGACCGAGAGCTGTTAGGTATCTGGCATAGCGCATCAGCATTGCCATACAGCGGGACAATGCCCACTGGTATTGATAGGGATCAGTTGAGCTACCTGTAGATTGTCTGGAACAGTCTGCAGTTAGCTTATTTGTTTCAATTGCAAATACTAGTTCTAATTTGTTTTATTATTTGTTTGTAATTTTCTTTGTTAATAAAGGCCACGGCCATCTTTCTAATATACATTATATAACCTAAACATCTCTTCTTAAACTCAAATTTATTTAATTGTTAATGTATTTTATTTGTAATACGAACAAGTGGTCGGAAATGGGCGTCTTACCACTTCAGATAGGCTAAGGTGATATCTTCAACATGGCCGTCTTACCACTTCAGATAGGCTAAGGTGCTATATCCAACATAGGCGTCTTACCACTTCAGATAGGCTAAGGTGATATCTTCAACATGGCCGTCTTACCACTTCAGATAGGCTAAGGTGCTATATCCAACATAGGCGTCTTACCACTTCAGATAGGCTAAGGTGATATTTTTATCTTCAACATGGCCGTCTTACCACTTAAGATAGGCTAAGGTGCTATATCCAACATAGGCGTCTTACCACTTCAGATAGGCTAAGGTGATATCTTCAACATGGCCGTCTTACCACTTCAGATAGGCTAAGGTGCTATATCCAACATAGGCGTCTTACCACTTCAGATAGGCTAAGGTGATATCTTCAACATGGCCGTCTTACCACTTCAGATAGGCTAAGGTGCTATATCCAACATAGGCGTCTTACCACTTCAGATAGGCTAAGGTGATATCTTCAACATGGCCGTCTTACCACTTTAAGGGTACTATTTCTGTGAACCGACTATCAGTACCTAGGTAGATACGGCATGCATGATCCACAGAATTAGCATCCTAGGCATCAATCTAGCTACCAAGTCATGCTCAGGTACCTGCGACAGGAGGTACCAACTATTATAGGTTTAGATAATAAATAAAATAAATAAAAATTATTTATTTCATACCTAGAAAGTCCATAGACATTACAAAATTATTTTTTAGTAGTTAGCCATCGCTGCCCGGAGGCTGTTGCGGCTAGCGCGAAGGCCACGCGACGCAACGCGGCGGCGGCGCAGGGAGTTCGTAGCACAGCTGGGAAGCTGTCCACACCCGCGTCAGCAAACATGCCCGACGCACTGCACCAGCACGGCAGCCGCAACAACGCCCGCAAAGCGTTATTGAATTGTACACGAACTACACTAAAAGCCTATGGACTAACTACACTAAGGTCTCCCTTTAGTGTTCTTTTAGTCCACAGACTACATGTATAAAGTGATGAGCAAAACGCTTTAAATAATGTGATTTTAACAGGAACTGTACAACAGCGAAATCGCAGTGCTATCAGCTATAAGCAGGAAAATACAGGGGTCTTTCTCTTTGTATAGTAGTTTACTGTATCTTTAAGAATAATAGCACTCTCCGTGAAAAGTCCTGCTCTGAAACCAAACTCAGAATCATGTAAAACTACATACATACTTGTCCAGCTCTGCATTTATAAGACTATCAAAAGCCAGCTACAATTGTCGCCAGTGAGAATGGCCTATAGTTCGCCTTTGAAGCAATGTTACCTGTTTTATTCTTAATTATTGGTACAACAATTGTCTTTGTTATTTCACAAGGAACATAGTTAGGCATGACTTACAAATAAACCAAATAACATTGCTATTGCACCCACCAGCTACATGCGGCCCCCCGCCCCCCATGCTGCAGGTGCTTAATGCTGAGACCGTCGTGGCCGGGTGACTTCCCCCTCTTCATGCTCTTTATGACTTCTGCAACTTGCATAGCAAGGAATCTGGTTTTAAAGACACCCTCCCCTCCAATCCCCCATTCCTAATAATAATACCTACCCTGCACACCTGCGAGATGTTAATTAGTACAGTCAAGAGGGTGACATTTCAAGTTTTGAACCATCTTTAACGCTTCCGCTAGTCTGCTCGAAATAGGTATTTTGAACTTCAATTTACATAGTTCACTAACTCTTGTACATATTAGTATTCGGAAGGACGCGAGTCTCGGAGCGATTATTAACTATTTTTACTACAAAATTGCGAAATCGTGAATCATCCTCATTCACGTTTGTGTTGTGAATAGGTACCTACTTCTCATAGTGGCGCATGCTCTAGGGCAGCCATTCTCAAAGTGTGCTCCGCGGAGCCCTGGGGGTCCGTGAAGCCTCTGTAGAGGTTCCACGATAATACTGGTCATAATTAATAAAAAATACAAAAGAAAAATATGATTGCATAGAAAAATGTAATGTTATACGGCATTCACTAATTATGCCCAGCAGTGCACTAACATTAGTTGATGTTTCACTAATGAAATAATTTTATGTACCTAGGTACTTTATAATTTCAAACTTGATAAAGATAGTTTATGTGCTTGAACACAACGTAGGATACACAGATATTTTAGTTTCAATTATGTTCTACTAAGATTAGCATGCAAATGTTACAGTAATTTCAAGATAATATTGTATTCTTATTATAACCTACTTAGGTATAATGTAATTGTCGACAATATCAAAAAAAAATAAAAATAAAAATTATCAATATATCAGACGCAATAGTAAAATAAGGTGATGTCAAAATTTATCTGTCATAAAATCGTTAATATTATAATAGCATTTGTTAATTAATAATTGTTTCAATTTAGTCTTGAATATATTGTCGTCATGATCTTTTAATGATTTAGGTATTTTATTATAGTTACAGACACACTTTTTTTGTAGAAAAGCTGTTTTACTGTTAGGCATTAAGAGTTTACTGCCATTACGTCTATTTCGCATCACGAAATCAGACTTGCGTGGGAAAAGATGGGGATGTTTTCTAACAAATAGTGCCATTTGTAATTATATAGCGACGGAAGCGTTAGTATCTTGTGCTCATTGAACAAAGGTAGTTTCTATAGTCAGTTTCTGCCACTGACACTATTTACTTTTCCAACCCCCTCCTTAAAAGCCAATGTTTATTTTACCGCAATCAGCAAGCGATAATGATCACTGCTTGATTTGGACAGTGTGTAGCGTGTAATGTGTACCGTAGCAAAAAGTTTTTAATGTGTTTATAAAATGAAAAAATACAAAGCTCATCGTTATTACGGTCTTTGTGCTGTTTTGTATTGACGTAAAAATAAAGCTAATTTAAGTGCTTTTGACTGTTGTGATCAATTTCTGTTTACAAACCCCTGATATACTCATGTTAAGATGCTCATAACGTTATCTACTTGCCAAACGCTACAACAAATTCACAAAAAAAATCGCGGCTCGCTTTACGGGCTATAAAATATTTCAGCCTACGTTCAGGGAATTGTATCATCCCGTCACTGGGGCTCCGTCAAATATTACCAGCCCAAAAGGGGTCGAAAAAAGTTTAAGAACCGCTGTTCTAGGGAATAGGTAGGTACTTCTCATAGTGGCGCATGCTACAGCATGCGAAATGATTAAGTTGAGCATGATTAAGTTTTAACCAACATCAAAATTTTTACATTTAAGAGGAAAACACAACTACCTAACAACGTTGTTAAATCATTGATTAAGTTTTAACCAACATCAAAATTTTTTCATTTAAGAGGAAAACACAACTACCTAACAACGTCAAAATTTTTACATTTATGAGGAAAAAACAACTACCTAACAACGGGTAGTTGTGTTTTCCTCTTAAATGTAAAAATTTTGATGTTGGTTAAAACTTAATCAATGATTTAATATTGGATTAATTTTATTTTGATAATATTAAATTAAAATTTTGGTTTTGTGTTAAAATAATTTTGTGTAATAGTAACATATTAGTAACATATTAATGTTAAAATTGAGAATGTAATTAACATTTTTTTTGTTATGGTCTAGTTAAGGCTAATTATGACCAAAGGTGACAATTTATATTATAGTGATTATTGTGAGTATAGATAGTACACTATCGCATTAGGTGTACCTGTAAGGATAGTGTACTTACAATATTTTGAATAAATAAATAAATAAACTATACTTACCTACCTACAGGTTCTGGAGTCACCCTGTAAGCCCTTAAATCTGCAACATCAGAAGCTCTAACTAGCTCTACCTACCTTCTTGTATCTTCTTTAGACGCGTTATATTTATATTTATTAGGTAGTTACATACTACGTGTTTTACAATAAATATAAGCACAGATGACTCATCAGTAGCACTAGCAGTACAAAGCTACTAATCTCTGGTCGGCTATAGATCTCCGGAGCAGGCCCCCATGTGCCATGTTGAAAGAAGCCGCGTCTCCAGCCCCCTACTAAAGCTCGGGTGGCGCTTTACTTTGTGCGCGCTCCAGTTCCAAACGGAAGGGCGGCGCGCGCGCAACGCTCATCATTTTCCGCCGGGAAAACTTATGGACTTTTTTAATTTGCGCACTTTAAATTCAAATGTCTATTCGCCTGTCAAAGTAAACTTTCTTTTAAATATTTGCAACTCGATTTGCTTTATTTTAAACTAAGCTTTTTACGCATTTTTACTGTCTCAAAGATGGTTCGAAACCTATGCTTTAAATTACTCAAATTTTGCCTATTTTTGAGTTTGGCACATGCAAAAGTCTTGGAAAGTGTGGGTGAACTGGCCGCGAGTCCGTCACTGATGAAGCGGCTGGCTGAAGATGTCTGCGCCGACATACATGACTTCATGTTCCGAGATCAAGTAAGTATTTTCATAATAATGTACCTATATATTTTTTTATTTAGTAGGCAACTACAATAGTTAGTTGGAAATTATATTATTGGTATTTGAGTAGGCACATGACATGTGTATTGACACTTAGCGATGTGATTATTCATTTTGCTCAACGCCGACCAAAACGTACATATATCAAGCTATAACTTTCACTACTTATTTCCATTTAGTTAACTAATTACCTACCTTAACTTAAATACAGTTAGTATTTTTTTTTTAATTATGATATGCCTTGCATAAGAAACTGTCATCCTAATAATGTAAGGGTTCAGCACCAGCTGCCAGCAGTCATGAACTGAAAGGTCACAGCACTAACAGCACTAGTGTACGACCGATGTCACCCTAATAATGGAATTGGTAGGTAAGCCCGAGTCATTGCTCGACCAGTAATCATTATGCGAAACAGTGAAAGTTTCGCCACTTTAAAATTATATTTTTACGAAACGCCCGTTACGGCTTTATTCATACAAATACCTGCTCTTTCTCGGCCATGTAACGCGGCGTTTATAGTTCTGTCCAGTGTGCCTTTAAAATCGAAAATATTGCCACAGTGTCTTAATTTCGAAATTCCTAATCCCAGACCATCGCAGTTACTGTCCACATAAAGGGACCTAGCACATAAAAAAAAATATGAGATTATTCACAAGATGGAGCGCATTCTTGTCATTTCTGTACGTCCTCATACCCAACGTTGAGTGGAGACACGACAGGCAGACAGGCAGGGCACACCAGAGGATGGGCAGCGGTCAGCAGGGCTTTCATAAACTCTGTTTGCCGAGTCATCGACACGGAATCTACACAGATTCCTTGTTCTACAAGAAATATAAATAGCGGGAAAGTAATATTAGAAACCACTAAAATATTTGAATTTCGCGCGTATCTGTGTCAGATTCCGTGTCGATAAGCCGGTAACGAAGATTCGGAATAGGCGTGCATGACTCGCACAGGACCCTTTGAGCTGGCGTGGAAACGAGGAGACCCAGCAGTCAACGGACTCATGATGATGATGGTGATCGCCAAGCTCTGTAGGCATGAGATCCAGTCTGCGCCATCCCAGGGAGACTATCGACGACCATTTTGGACAAAGGACTGACAGTGCCACAGTAGGTACAGTTTTTTTTATAATGTAGAGCGTGTATATACTAGCGAATACGATCCAAGTTTTGACGAAATGTTTTAGCAATTTGAACGATATTTCCGGGACTACGCAGTTTACTGGCTAAACTCGTGGAGGTTAACTACTTATGTACGTCGGAATACCTTTCGATTTCAATTTGTAGCCGCTAGTCATCAATCACCGATCAATAAGATGCCGAAATGCAATAAGATTTGTAACTATAACACTGCCGATTAAACTTATAACATTTCGGTATTTTTCTGATTTCTTGAACCTACGAGTGTGCCACACCTGTAAAAGTGTGTTAAAGGACAGAAGGTAAGAAGTAAGAATAGTCTAGACTCTAGGTAGAGTTAACTAACAGAAGTCTCGTCCCGATACAAATAGAACATGTGTATCGTCACATACGAGTATGTTACAATTCCTTCATTATTATATTTTGCAACCTAAAGCTCCGCGCACATTAATCCAACACCGCTACAAACAGCACAAAAATGTATGTTCAAATATATTATCTTTGGATAAAACAAGCTGCAAACGAGTGGCCCGCGAGCTGCCTGTCATCTGATGTCGTACATATGTACATGCTTAAAATAGTTACGAGTTCAATCCAGAGTATAGAGGTATTTAAATGCAGATTTTTGTGGTGTGCGGTAGCGGTGCTCCCCTGATCTGCGACAACCTTAACCTCTAGGGGTAGTTGGTACGAGTTGATCCCTCGAGGTAAGATGATCCCACACGACAGATCTGCGACTATCTTAACCTCTAGGGGAAGTTGGTACGAGTAGAACGCTTGAGGTAAGATGATCTCATACGACTGCTCTGCGACAACCTTAACCCTTTCTCTAGGGGAAGTTGGTACGAGTTGATCCCTCGAGGTAAGATGACCCCCACACGATTGTGGGCAAACTATTAATGCTATCTAGTAACTTTGTTCAGTAAAACGTAGCCTCTCGCACCCCAGCGCGCCAGTTAAAACATAATGGCCGTGCATATGACGAGTGAAAATTTATGAGTGAAAAAAAATGGTGTCGTTATGATTTAAAGTTAGCCTGAATCTGAGCCGCAGAAGTACTGTTTTTTTGGATTGTTGCTTGCTAATAAGTTAAGTTTTGAGTATTCACAGTTACTGCGCCGATCCAACGCTTGATATTATTTAAAATGACTATAAGTGAAAAAATACAACGAGACAAAAAAACAAGATACAAAAAAAACAGGTATTTTGTGGCAAACATACCACAAAATCCTTTGATGTTGTGGTATGTTTGCAAACAACCTTTGTATTATTATTATTATGTTTATTCAGAAAGGAAATCCTTGTTTATTTATATAAATATGACACTTTGTAAAATAAAGGTTTTCAAAAATAACCGCCAATTAATTCAATCATTTACGAAACCCTAAAAATAGGCCATGTGGGGCAAAATTATCCCTGAGATCATCATGCCTACCTCCCAGGAATTTTAGACAACCCGGTGTACAAGATGATTACTTCGAAAAATTACGTCTTTCTCTTTCCAAACATCTTGTGTGCCCAGCAGGGTTTATAGTGATACTTAATTATACTATAAACACCTCTAGAATTCAATAAATGATTGGTTATTGAGTACTTTGCAAGGTGCAAAAAACTATTTTATTTTATTAAGATAAATATATTCAGCATTCCGAGTAGGTATGCATTTTGCATTTTTTTTTGTATTCCTTTTTTCCATTGTCAGTACACATGTTACACTTGATGTTACACTCTATATAATTTTTATTAAAACAATCACAAACAATGCAGCGCTAGCCAGATAAATTACCTACTTAATGTTTGCCTTTAAAATAGATTTCAATGATTATTTTGGCAGTTCCAGCTATTCTCCCTTAGGGGATCATCTCGTACTACTTCCCCTACCTCTCTTCTTCCCGCGTCTTCGCACCGTCACACCGTCTACCTCCCTGCGTCAGCCGTGTAGGCGTGACAAGGTAACAGACAGACAAAATTACTTTGCTTTTATAGTATTAGTTAGTACTAGCTTCTGCCCGCCTCTTTGCACGCGCTTTTTAAGTAGCCTAAGTCCGTCTCAGGGATATTGTTTACCTACTCGTACCTACCAAATTTCATTCACATCCGTTCAGCCGTTTAGGCGTGAAAAGGTAACAGACAGACAGACAGACAAAGTTACATTCGAATTTATAATTTTAGTATGGAAGTGTGGATATGTAGAGCGTCCTATTATTATATTATTAATGTGAAAGTTTGGGTGTTTGTTACCTCTTCACGCGACTACTAAACGGATTGGGTTTAGATATTGCATGCAGGTAGCAGGTAGGGGAAAACCGGAAGACTTGACCACATGCTCCACAACGCGTTAATCCGTTTAGATTTCGCGCTCTTGCGTTCGCTGTCAGGTCGTTGCATGCTCTTTATGCTCTTTTATTGTCTGACAGTCATGCGCCTCAATCTTGGCCGGAAGTACGCCGCGCCGCCCCGGTTTGTCTTTGAGCGACGATGTAAATACGTTTTATGGCGTCAAAAAATATGGAAAAAAAGTTTTGTAGGTACCTACTTTATTTAGGTACATCGATAAATACTAAGTACATACGCAATGTTTTATAAACTTGTTGGAAGACAAAAAAAAAACGTTCGTCCAAATTTCTAAAGCTCGCTATGAAGTGATAAAAGTGAGGCTAGGTTGAGAGAGACTTGATCAGTGTATAAACGTTACTATAAGTATATTATTTAATAGTAAAATATGTATTGTTAGTTTATATTTGCTGGTATTAATATTAGGTCCTTACATATGAAATTGGCGTTTTGTATGGGAGGAACAAAAAGTCGAATATTTTTTAATATAATATATTTAATTAATCAAAGTATGAACCATTATTTTCTATGCACTTTTGCCATCTTATAGGTAGTTCATTGATCCCTTTACTAAAAAAACCAGTCGGACGGGAATCAATAAAATCTTTGAAGGCGATTTGGACTGCCCCATCGGAGTTGAATTTTTTCCCTTGCAAGAAGTTATCCGAATTTCGAAAAAAAAATGGTAATCTGTTGGAGCAAGGTCCGGGGAGTACGGAGGATGTCTTAGACTTTCCAATTGAAGCTCTTCTAATTTAGTAGCCGTCTGTTGCGCAGTGTGTGGTCTAGCGTTGTCGTGAAGCAGCAGTGGCGTGGAGCGATTGACCAGCCTAGGTTGTTTAGCCGCTAGCTTTTCCATAATGGTTTGCAATTGCTGACAATAGACATCAGCCGTAATAGTCTGGCCAGATTTGAGAAAACTGTAATGAACAATACCGGCACTAGTCCACCAAACGCTTACAAGTAACTTTTTTGGGGTTAATTTTCGCTTGGGGCAGGATTTGGCTGGCTGGCCAGGATCCAACCATTGCGCTGAGCGCTTCCGATTATCGTAAAGAACCCATTTTTCATCACAGGTAATGATTCGGTTTAAAATACCTTCATTATTGTGCCGGTTTAGTAATGTAACGCAGCAGTCGACGCGCGTTTGCCGGTTTGCTTCAGTCAATTCGTGAGGTACCCACCTTTCAAGCTTTTTAATCTTCCCAATTTGCTTCAAGTGAATTAAAACAGTTTTATCACTAACATCGCAGCCTGCAGCTAACTCGGACGTGGTTTGCGATGGATCCGCTTCCACAATAGCCTTCAACTCTTCATTATCAACTTGAGTCTCAGGCCGTCCACGGGGCTTGTTCTGCAGGTCAAAATTTCCAGAACGAAAACGTTGGAACCAAAAACGAACTGTGTTTTCTTTTGCAACACGACCGCCATACACATCATTCACCCTTCGAGTTGTTTCCGCAGCACTAGTGCCACGGCGGAACTCGTACACGTAAATAATGCGATATTTTAAGTTTTCCATTTTGTAAAATGAGTGACGCAAACAGAAAAAAACAGAAGAAAACAAAACAAATGAATGACGATCATCGAAGCACAAATACATGAGTCTATAGCTGTACAAATTTGAATTTGGAATTCCTTACCAAAGAGGAGAAATTTGTGATTAAAGTGGCCAGTACGAAAAACGCCAATTTCATATGTAAGGACCTAATATAATCCCGTGCCGATATACAACTAATGTTAGTTCTACCCATTGGAACGTGAAATCAGGTGTCTCTCTTTGAAAGACAGCTAATAAATATGGCATTGAAAGGACACATTTTTAATTCAAAACACTGTTTCTATTACCCCTACCTATATAACGTTATAATTGCCAAGAAATAGGTATTGCTAACGATTAATAACAATTAATTTCATTATGCTACTTTAGGTAAGTACTTCGTTTTCAAGACAATTAATTATATTAGGCTACTTTTTATCCCGAAAAACGCGCGCAAAGCCACAGGAGCTTGTAAATAACTGATTTAATCTGATCTTAAAAATATAATTGAATTAAGAGCCTGAGCTTTACGTTTCGATAGCTCGCTATGAATTTTATCCTTGGAAACGACTAGTCACATCCATTTCAGTTTGTTGACAAACAAGCGTGCTATGCGATGCGATGCAATCATTCAATCCGCAGCACTCACCGCATCGTACCGTATCGTGCTTCTAAACCGAACACGTCAGTTGTTGTTTTATCAGAATGTGTGTGGAGTCAAAGGGGAATTGGAATTTCAGTTGACTTTCAGGGCCTATCATCTCCACCGGAGATGATAATCAATAGGTAGGTACCAATAACGAGCTCACTAAGAAGTTAGGACGCTAGGTAGGTTGGCATGGCACTATCTCATCATGTTACACATTCTGTTGGGTTGTTTTAGGAATCTCCTCTCTCGCTCACTCTGCTGGAAACCGTGCCTAGCTGGGTGTACCTAGGTACCTATGGTAACCATACAGGTCTGAACTTTAATTTCCTTCTTAGTCTTAGATGTAGGTAGATACCTATTCACGACACGAGAAACCGATCGATAGTTAGGAGTTATTGCTTTGACTATTGTTGAAGTAGAGCGGTACAACAAACACTTCATAATGTTGCAGGTGTCAGCAGATGCGTGTCCTGAGAACTTTAATAGTAAGTTACCCAATATTATATTATATTATAAGAATCCACTTGATCATTTGTACCTACTGGAAACTAAAGCCAACCGACTTTCCAGATGTAGACATCGTGTCGAGTCTCCGCAGCGAAGTGAAGGTGCGGTGCCGCTGGTCCGCCACGACGCTGCAGCTGGAGGCGGCTCCCTCCAGCTGGTGGCAGGCTGTGGTGCTCGTGCCGGACAAGGAGCAAGATAAGGAGGCGGCTGTGAGTATGTCTGACTGTTTCGTTGTGTTGCGGCGACGTTACGTACGTACCTACTTAGTGATACGTTACGTACCTACCTACCTAGTGATACGTTACGTACTTACCTACCTAGTGATACGTTACGTATCTACCTACCTAGTGATACGTTACGTACCTACCTACCTAGTGATACGTTACGTACCTACCTACCTAGTGATACGTTACGTACCTATGTACCTACCTAGTGATACGTTACGTACCTACGTACCTAGTTATACGTTACGTACCTACCTACCTAGTGATACGTTACGTACTTACCTACCTAGTGATACGTTACATACCTACCTACCTAGTGATACGTTACGTACCTACCTACCTAGTGATACGTTACGTACCTACCTACCTAGTGATACGTTACGTACTTACCTACCTAGTGATACGTTACGTACCTACCTACCTAGTTATACGTTACGTACTTACCTACCTAGTGATACGTTACGTACCTACCTACCTAGTTATACGTTACGTACTTACCTACCTAGTGATACGTTACGTACTTACCTAGTGATACGCGATTTTTATCACGGCGCCGCGGTGGGCGGCGCAGCGCAATTGCAAATGTTTGGATTTTCGCTTTTTGGAACTAAAAGTAAAATAAGTTGATTAACTAATCTTTGATTAGTATCTAAGTGGCGGTAATTAAAGGCCCTTGTTAAGAGACCTTTGCGGCATAGACGCCATATTCATTTCATGCTTAGCCTCTGTTAAGATGCCTCTGCGGCATAGACGCAGTATTAATTTACCCAACAGTAGCAATAAATAAATTTCCTTGATGTTTTGTAAAATGTATATACCTAGATAGCAGCTCGATAGCTCTCTATCTCTATCTCTATCTATATGTTGGCGGGGAATCTACGGAACTCGTCCCTCTGGATGGGTTCTGTAGATTCCCCGCCAACTGGCCGCCGCGCGCCGCCTTCCACCGCCCCGCGCCGCCTAGCCCCGGCTCGCGGCTAAAATTCAATGTACCTATACCTAACCTAGTTATATACCTAACTATTTATTTTGGGGTTATATTCCTAATAAATAAAATTAAAACAAAAAAAATCAAGTTTGTTTTTTTTCAAATTATACTTAAAAATAAAAATGTTTTTTCGATTTTTTATAACAAAGTTTGCGCACTATACAATTTTTTTTTTAATCGGAACTCTAAAAATCGTTGGACATAAATTATCCCTTTGAGGCCCAAAATAACCCCGTTTCGGCTTTGTACAGTTTGCACACATATTACGTTGCACCTTGTACTTATGGTAAAGCATTATATTTTCTATTTCCAGATAAGTTACACCCTTATTTGGCCCGAAAGTAAATACAGCGAAATAGACGTTTACTCGCCGCTCCGAAACTACACTCTCTACTCTAGCGTGCTCCAAGATGGCCGCGCCTCCTTCTGGCATAGACAGGAGACCGTGCTGGCGTGGAACGAATATAAATCTTATTTACCTGACCATAAGGAATATAATGTGCAGATGCAGTTCGTGAATTATACTCGTAGTGAAGCTGACGAAAAAGTTACTGGGATAATGACATGGAACCATACTGGCGGTAAGTTTGTACACAAGCTATCATAGTTCCAAGGTACAGTAGCGTTCAACGTTAGCTGGCAGGTTCCAAGTCTCGCAATTACATCAGTTTTCTTTTTATACATTTAATTTGTTTTGGCTTGCTATCTTCATTTTATCGAATAATTATAGTTATTAGTTTTGTGTTCATAGAAATTGACTTCAATCAAACGTAACAGGGGGGTTAGCTAACAATGAACGCCACTGTAAATACCTCTAACTTAAAGTCCTAGTTAGTAGGTCACAGCTTTCAACCCGGAATGATGGGAAGTCAATAGAGGAGGGAGGCCTTGGCCCAGCAGCGGGACGAGATATGCTGACACAGTAGGTGGTACTTAGATTACATACTGACGCAGTAGGTAATACTTAGATTACATACTGACACAGTAGGTGGTACTTAGATTACATACTGACGCAGTAGGTGGTACTTAGATTACATACTGACACAGTAGGTGGTACTTAGATTACATACTGACACAGTAGGTGATACTTAGATTACATACTGACGCAGTAGGTGGTACTTAGATTACATACTGACACAGTAGGTGGTACTTAGATTACATACTGACACAGTAGGTGGTACTTAGATTACATACTGACACAGTAGGTGGTACTTAGATTACATACTGACACAGTAGGTGGTACTTAGATTACATACTGACGCAGTAGGTGGTACTTAGATTACATACTGACACAGTAGGTGGTACTTAGATTACATACTGACACAGTAGGTGATACTTAGATTACATACTGACGCAGTAGGTGGTACTTAGATTACATACTGACACAGTAGGTGGTACTTAGATTACATACTGACACAGTAGGTGGTACTTAGATTACATACTGACACAGTAGGTGGTACTTAGATTACATACTGACACAGTAGGTGGTACTTAGATTACATACTGACGCAGTAGGTGGTACTTAGATTACATACTGACACAGTAGGTGGTACTTAGATTACATACTGACGCAATAGACAGAAGAAAGTTTAAGTTTAGTGAACAAAGTTTCTTATTCGTAGAAAACTCTACTTAGGTACCTACATATTTTCAGATGCTGATGCGTGCTTTACATTCACGAACTACTGCAAGGAGCTGATGTCTGTGGATGTGTGGGTAAGCTCATTTCATTGTAGGTTTCCCTTGCGGCTTCTGGGTAGCGAATACCGCGTACAATGAACAGGCTATTAGGTAGGTAGGCCAAGTATTGCCTTGTCTACAGGTACGTTTTCAGTGGACAACAGAAGCGAACTTTTGACAGCTTCATAGTATTAATAGCGTGGCAAGCTAACGTACCATTGAAAACAGATAAACATCCGCTCCCGCTACCGCTACCTCCTAAGAATGGACCCCATTGATAACACCAAACTCTTGCCCTGGACCAAACATTGTCCATTCTAAATGCCTTGTAACTCTATGTCAGAAATCCAGCGTTGCTGATAGATATTGTTGTCTACGTAGGAAGGAACCGACTTCTGACTAGTCCTGTCCTGTCCTGACACACAGTTAGGTAACCTTCGTTCTGGAATCAGGGCTTCATATAATAAAGTGCTCTTTTTTATTTTTTATTATGCTCTAGTAATCACATTTTACATTAATGTTAAATACACTAGCTAGAGTATAATTACAATCTAGCCATACAATTGGCTAATGGGTAATTTAGTTTTTACTTATTTTTATAACAACATATAACTAAGAACGTGTCCCTTGGCACTTTTCTTATTGTCTCTAAACTTAAGGTGAAGACAATTTGTTCAGTGTTCTTTAAGTTAGCACTTACGCAAATACACCATAACTATACACTAACTCAAAAGGTTTTGTTCTTTTGAGCCTTCTCAATAAGTTCGTGTTGTCGAGGAGCTGGATTGCCTCGACGTTCACATGATGTGAAGATGAAACCTCTGTTCCTGAGCCTTTGCGTATTTTTGTATGACTGTGTCAACAAATTCAATATTTAGATCCCGATAAATATTGTCATTTTTTACGTACCAAGGAGCATTAACAATTGACCTGAGTACTTTGTTCTGGAATCTTTGTATGATTGCTACATTTGTCCTTTTTGTACAGCCCTAGAGCTGTATTCCATAGGTCCAGATTGGCTCGACTTGTTTAAATAATAGGAGTTTATTGTGTACCTACTGCTAAAGTATAATCAGCCAATACACCTTTTTAGCGGATCTCTAGCTCCTCTTCTCTCTTCTTGACGTGAGCTTTCCGGCGTAGCTTCGCGTCTAATGTCATGCCCAAATACTTTTAGCTGTATTTTGCATGGTATTATGGCCCCGTTGATGAAAATTTGATGATATTGATCTCTTTTATTTGTGAAATTGATGTGACTCGACTTCGATTTATTTAATTTTATTCGCCAGGTTTTGGCTCAGTTGTGTATTTTATTAACCGCAACTTAAACCTTTTCGGCTGCCTTTGCATGCGTTTTTCCAGTGGCTATTATAGCAGTGTCATCAAAAGTTGCGATGGTGTTGCTTTCATGTTCAGGGATGTCATGAGTATACAGGGTGTTTGGAAGCTCGGTGCAAAGCCTTAAGGGGGTAGTAGTATAGACTATCTAGAACATTTTGAGCCACATTTGTCTTAACCAAAGTCTAATTGTTTTTTTTTAGGGACCTTTTACGATTTTTAACCAAAATCCCAAAAAAATCTAATTAAGTGCTGATAATGCAAAGTTTAAGTGGAAATGTCTATTTATTTTGTATGTTTTTATTAGCCTAATGTGTGTTTAATGATATTAAATCATTATAAAGCAGTTTATGCTAAAAAAATTACTTTCAGACTATTTAAACTTTACAGAAAAAAAGAAAAAGAAAAAAAAATGTTTTTTAATGACATTTAAAAAAATAAATAAAATAGCTGCAGATGTTCAGATTATTTTAAAAACACGCTGAGTTATTGCTCTTTCTTTTAAGGTATCATTTACTTAGATATCTATACAATTTTTGAAAATACGGTGCCTAAACCAGTTAAAGTCCGTAAATACTGATTTAAAGGAGATAAGAAAAAAACGTTTTTGATGATTATTTTTTTAATTCTGATGCTCAAAATGGCTTCCACCATTGCGTATACATTTACGACAACGATTTCTAACTTCCGTCGTCGTGACTTTCAGCTGCATTTCCTGTTTCATAGTTGTGAAAGCTGTTTCAATCCTGTGAAGTAATTCTTCCCTCGTTGATATTTCGGTAGTGTATACGAGATCCTTTGCCCGTCCCCACACAAAAAAATCTACTGGGGTCAGGTCGGGCGATCGTGCGGGCCAAGGGATGGGCCCATCTCTGCCTATCCAGCTGTCTGGAAAACAGTTGTTAAGGTGTTCCCTGACACTTAACGTCCAATGTGCTGGGCATCCATCTTGTTGAAAGATGATTGGCCTGTCCGTATTTAGTATGGGTACTTCGGCTTCATACAGGAGTTCTGGTAAATCATTTTGCAGAAAATGCAGATAATTCTCACCGTTTAAATTATCTGGTAAAACGTGTGGCCCAATCAATGTTCGTCCGATTATTCCAGCCCATACATTTATTGAAAATTTGGCTTGGAAAGACTCCTAAAACAAAAATGCATTCTAATTAAAGTATTCTGTTAAAGATGTGTTGAACGACTGGAATTAATTTAATAAACATTTGTGTACCTGTTTTTTCCAATGCGGATTGCTGTCCTTGTCAGCCCATTCATGTAAATTATGAAAATTCGTGATGCCTTCTCTTGTAAATTTGGACTCATCAGTCCAAAGGATCGATTTTAAGAACCATCCGTCATCAATATCACTGTTGAGCATAAATCGGCAGAACCGCATCCTTCTCTCAGGATCGGTTTCTACCAAGCCTTGCACGCCTGTACCGTGAAACGGATACTTTTTTTCCCGGTGCATGGTACTCCAAACTTTCCATATTGAAAGGTTCAAGTCTCTAGCTACAGTTCTGACACTCGTTGTAGGATCCGCTTCAAAGGCTGCAATTATTTCCTCTTCAACGGCGGGGATATGTCTTCCCGGATTCACTCCGGGTCCTGCGTGATGGATGCCAAATTCAGAAAGCCTGCGAAACGTGTTGTAGAGAATACGGACATTAGGTATCCTGAAATGGAATTACTTATTTATTGACCACGTCTGTTACAAATCAAAATGGCAATTGAACTAATGCTAGAAATAAATGTTACTTTACCTGCGGGTCGGGTAACGTTCTTGGTACAAACGTCGTGCCAAAGCTCCGTTACCATCAGCTCTGCCATACATAAAAACGATATCCGCTTGTTCCTGGTTTGTAAATGCAGCCATGGCCGTAAGTACACACACACACAATTCAAAAGTCAAACTCTTCAATAGTCTAAAATCAACACGTGCAGGAGCGTAGAGCTACAACTGAACACGGTGAATCACAAACACAACACAGATCTTAATTCAAACACGTCTACTCGCAACGCACGAAAGCAGAGCAGTGACTAGACGAGATGAGATGACTTTAAAAAAACAATGGGTCCATGACTATTCAACTTACCTCAGGTACTTACGAATTTATAAACTTAAAAAGAAGCTTTGCTGCCTCGGCAATGAGATCAAAGTTGTCTTTATCTAAACCAATGAATCAAGGTTAAGCTCTTTGTTATTGTACACCGCCAGCCGGCACAGCGGCCTTTGTTTAGTTGTCTAAGGTCCCTCTCTACATTGTTGTTCAGGTAAGTTTATTATTAGGTACACAGTAATTTTCTTACCCTTAACTGGTTTAGGCACCGTATTTTTGAAAATTGTATAGATATCTAAGTAAATGATACCTTAAAAGAAAGAGCAATAACTCAGCGTGTTTTTAAAATAATCTGAACATCTGCAGCTATTTTATTTATTTTTTTAAATGTCATTAAAAAACATTTTTTTTTCATTTTCTTTTTTTCTGTAAAGTTTAAATAGTCTGAAAGTCATTTTTTTAGCATAAACTGTGTTTTATAATGATTTAATATCATTAAACACACATTAGGCTAATAAAAACATACAAAATAAATAGACATTTCCACTTAAACTTTGCATTATCAGCACTTAATTAGAATTTTTTGGGATTTTGGTTAAAAATCGTAAAAGGTCCCTAAAAAAAAAACAATTAGACTTTGGTTAAGATAAATGTGGCTCAAAATGTTCTAGATGGTCTATACTACTACCCCCTTAAGGCTTTGCACCGAGCTTCCAAACACCCTGTATAATAAGTATATAACCTGACCCAATACACTTCCTTGTGGCACAACAATCCAGCTTTGATTTCCTTTATTTCAGAGTAAGAATCCTCTTGCCTTATTCTAAAGGCTCTTCTAGCTAAATATGATTTAATTATTTCTACGTATTCTATTGGTAATATACTATTTAGCTTTATTATTAGGCCTGCATGCCATTCTTTGTCCAAGGCTGGTGCAACATCAAGGAAGATTGTAGTACAGACTTCTTTATTTTCCAGTGTTTTCTCAACTGGATTCGTTACTCTGTGGACTTGATCTACTGTAGAATGTTGATCTCTGAATCCAAGTAGATGCTCTAGAATGAGTTTCTTTCTGTCTAGTATTGGTTTAAGCCTTTTTAAGAACAGCTTTTGAAATAGCTTTGACATGATTGGTAGCAGAGAGATAAGTCTGTAGGATGTAGTCTCTTGAAGGCTAAATGTTCAGCAAATACTTAAGCTTTTTGCTCATTGCTAACGGCCTATTACCGGGTCCTATTTTTATTGGTGGGATCTGATTAAGTCGCAGCTGTAGCTTTCCAAAGAGAGTAGTCTGTACTGCGGTCATTGGTTAGACTTTGTAGATAACTGTTATATCAGTGTTGTGTTTTTCGGATTTGCCTTTTATGTTTCTTTGTATGAAAATTCAATTTATTTTTGTCTTGCGGAGATCTTGTTTGATGCCAGCGGTTTCTTAGTCTACGTTTTTCATCGATAAGCTGTTTTATTTCGAGGGGATAGACATTCATAACTCTTTCTGATTTGATGATAGGTGTAGCTTCCCATGCAGTTTGCTGTATAAGCTTTATGAAGTTTTTTAAGTCCTGAGGGCCTAGACAATGTAACAATCGATTAACGAAAGCGATAGTAGAAAAGTCCAAAAATTTATGGGTTTGACATATGCCTTAGATATGTCACGTGATCTGTTTTCAACGTATAGATTATTGGTAGACAATGTACACACATTTCGATTCCACCAAACGAATCGACAACATCTAACGATTACTTCCATACAAATGCCTAGCCAAGTGGCACTTTTGACAAGCGATTTCGCTTGGTAGTCGATTCTCTTGATAGAAACACTAGCGAACGCTAAGACCCTGTAGATAACGAAACAAACTTGCGTTTTCATAAACAGCTGTAGGAAGAAATCATTGGAGTGTTTATTGCGTTGTTTGTTTTGTGATTTTAAAATAATTTTGGTGCTAGTGTTACCCACCTATTTCAGTTCAAGATGCATACGCTGCGTTTGCTGTGGTCAGCTCAAAATGTAAATGTTTGGCTTAGACGCCACACAAGGTACCTTTCTCGGCAGCAATTGGAAAGTGTTGATGAAATGCCCGAATCTCTATTTAGAGAGCACTTTAGGCTCAGCAAAGCCTTATTTAAAAAGCTGTGTCGTGAGTTACGGTCTTCGACCTCATTAAAAGGATCTCTATCTGGAAGTAAAGGTAGGTGTTTATGACATATTTTTAGTTGTGTACCTACCTATTGATAGATAGGCACATAAAACTAATGTACCTAACTACATCAAACTATTAACACAATGACATTGTTTATTTTCCTTATTTCAGGTGCTTTGCGCCCTAAGCTTTTTAGCGACGGGGTCTTATCAAAGGGTTGTGGGTGTTACCCAACATTTGACGCAGCGAACTACAAGTCGTTGCATCAGAGATGTTGTTGATGCTCTCAACCATAACAACATCATCAAAAAATGGATTGTTTTCCCTAAAACATCACAAAAATGGCTCAAATAATTCAAACTTTCAAGAGTTCCTTCCAAGAGTAAAGTAATTGGTGGTTGCTTCCCTGACAGGTACTGCGTTTCATTTCAATTGACTAGGATTTTTTTCAATAAGTTAGTTCGAAAATCAAATAATTTTTATTTACATTTCAACTTATTAATTAAGCCGTAGAATTTGAGTACGCGACTCTAATTATCAAACTAAATTATAATAAGCCTCCACACGCAATAATAAAATTGTATCACTAGACAGGCAAAATAAGCGAATGACACATTTGACGTTTGATGTCGACAACCATAGACTAAGCGAGGTATTTAGCGATCAGACCAAGTATACTGATCTCGGACCAATAATCATTATGATGACGTGACCCGAGAGCTGGCGGATATCTGGCGCAGCGCATCAGCATTGCCATACAGCGGGGCAATGCAGCCAGTGTCTTGGGGACGCTTCCGACTGGTATTGATATGGATCAGTTGAGCTACCTGTAGATTGTTTGCAACAGTCTGCAGTTAGCTTAATTGTTTCAATTGTAAATACTAGTTATAATTTGATTGTAATTTTCTTTGTTAATAAAGGCCATTGCCTTAATTAAAAAAAAAAAAAAAATCATTATTGGTCCGAGATACTGATCATATCTCGGACCAATAATCATACTGGACAGAGCCTTTTTGTTTTAGGCGTGTCCGTTTTTTGTTAGTGTGCACTTGCAGGTTTGTATTAGTGTGCGTGACTAGAGAAGTGACTTCGCTGTCGAGCCTATCGATAGAATAAAGGCAAAATTAATAAAAAGAGTTTTAATATTATTAATAATAATAATAAAGATATTTATTTACAAAATGGTACAGGTAGAATATACAAAGTACTATGGATACTTATAGACTATTTAAATAATAAATCCTAACGATTAGGTACAGATTTTTTGAACACACGTACTTGTAGAGAACCTATACATGTAAGAGATAGTGACACCTCGCTCTAACTAAGTTTACATTAAACTTGTATTTAGACACGAGGGCAACTACAAACCTCCGGCTACTTTTAGGTTCATATTTGCTTTTACCGGGATTGTTACCGCAAGTAAGATTTATATTAAGTTTTAATTGTACAACCCTTACTATTAAATACTTATAATAAATGCTTCTAAGTGAAACTATCTGACTAGCAGGTCTTGATTTTGGCCACCTATGCTACTCAACAAATCTAAAGACTCTGTTTCAATAAGATTCTTGCTTTTTAGATCATTTATGACGTTTAATAATGTTGTATTCTTTTTATCGACTCTAAGATTCTTTTCTCTTAATTTTTTAATGGTCCTTAGTCTCCTCAAAGCCACTGATCGAGATCTTGCTAGAGATTCTAAAACTCTCACTGCACGTCTGGGTGTTGTAGGAATGTCTTCCGTCTTCACACCACTCTCTTCCGTCTTCCTCCGTTTTCTTGGAGTAATACATTGAATTTCATCTCTGTGCTGAGGTGGTTTTCTTTTCTTCACTACCTACAACATTAATTTTGAAAATCCATTAAGCTGACTAAACAATAACCTAAAAAAGCAAAAGTTCGCAAGCAGTGTATTTAACACTAGGAGAGTACCTATTATTGTTGCGGTTAAACCTCTCATTGATAGGTGTAAGTAGTTACAAGAAAAACTTACCGTTTGATAGTATACTGGATATCCTTCAAAAATCGTTGGTACTGCATCAGTTTTGAGTTTTTGATTGATAAGCCAGGGATATAACAGGATTCATCAAAATGTCTCGAACAAAGCCTGGAATATTTTGTAGGCTCCCAGTTATCACGTCTAACAGCTTTGATCCATTCACTTCTTATTTCTGGGCATTTAGGGAACCTAAAAATGAATAGTTAAATTTAAAAACATGACACTAAAATATATTCGATATCAACTAAACTTGATGGTAAGCGCCTCACTAGTACAGATGCTAAAATTGTCTTGTTACTTTTTATTGTTTTTAGATATAAATTTCATGTTATTCACATAGGAACATGAACTAGATTGTTGAAATGCTATTACTAAATGTTATTACTGGTTTTTCTAGTAATAAACCTCATTACTTTAGCATTAATATTCATGGAAAATGTTGAACTTATGCTTACGTATGAAATTACAAGTCCGGGTCTTTTACTCCACCTTTTGTGGTTCTTGATGAACAGGACACAGCTGAACAAGACATATTTTCAACATTTCAATGCAATGAAATGCCAGAATACGGGAATTTCTTATAATTTCTAAAAGCTCTCTACGCTAACCACAATGTTTTGACCGACTAGTCGGTCATAAACTGACACGACTCACACGGACAGTGCGGCGTTGCCAAACGTCCACCAGCTTTCTCTTTTACTCGTAGCTAGGCTCCGTGGGATAGACAAAGATACATGATCACTATGGTGTTACACTGATATAAGAGCGACAACGTCTCATGGCTCTGTCCAGTATGATTATTGGTCCGAGGATCTTATTCTTCGAAGTTTATGACACTTCGACACAGACACTGGCAGAGTCGTAGCGAAAAGCAAGCGGCGCCATAATAAAAAGAAGTTGGAGTTGAATAGACAAGGCGATCGCAACGCGAAGGTTACTTAAGTACTTTGTCTACCAATCTATCTTCGCCATCGTTTGAGCCATGACGATTGTAGAAATCGAATCGCTTCATAGCGAATGGCGGTTGGCTAGGCCCGCGCTAGTCGAGTTGCTCGGGAGTTTTTAGTGGAACTTTTAGTACTACTGTAGAGTCCAGATCAATCTTAAATTTTTCCCAATCTGTAGCTTTGTTTACTAATGTTGTATTTCTTTCAGTAAGTATACAAAATAATTTCGCTCATCGCAAGGTATATAGCTGAGTGGTCGTAGTTCATATCGTAGCTCTGCGTAGCTCGTAGATAGTTTGGAGATATATTATTTTACACAATAAAATCAATGAAATCAGGATTTTTTTGTGGATCGATTGGCCAGTACGTTGGAGCATCTGTTGAGATGACATCGCATTTCTCTTCTCTTACTGCGCTCATCAGCTCTCTTCCCTTTGTAATGGTTAATCCCCCAGTAGGTATTTTTGGCGTTAAAATCACCCCTAGGAATTTTCACCTAGCGTTTGAAAGAAGTTCACAAACGTTTCTGTTTTGATAATGTGTCTCGGAGGGTAATATATTGCTGCTACCGTAAACGAGTATCGTTTGGTATCTATACAAATTGCCACAGCTTAGATATCTAGTTCTTCACATGTTCCTATTTAGCTCGTGATGTTTGATATTTTCCTTAATGATGACTGCACAGCCTCCTCTTCCTTTATTAGATGGGTACTACGCACTGTAGTATGTTTTGTAGCCTTTCAGTTGAATGAGACTGATTTGTAAAATGTGTTTCAGTTAAGAGACACAAGTCTATATTGTTTAAATCTAGGACTACTTGTTGGTGTTTCGATAGTCCGTTATAGTTCCAGACCATTATTTTTAGGTTTCGAATCATTTTGAATGTTTGTTTATAGCTGTTTTGATGCTATTTTCAATCTTCTTCAAACGCTCGTCGAAACTACTCATGAACTTAAGGATTTCATCCAGTTTGTCGTAGACCAGTTTTCTTCACACTACTTTGGGTTGTTGCAGGTTTTCCAGCAGTTGCTTAGGCAAAAGGCGGCGCATGTAGTATGCGACTTGTAGCATTGGGATGTGAGAGCGGTAGTCTATCTCTCGAGGCTTGCTGTTGTCTTGTGGCAGTTTCTTTACTATTTTGTTCAGCAATTTTTGCATTTCTTTAGCTATCTATAGCTTGCAGGATGTGACTCCCCACAATGCACGCATTTCGGTTTTTCTGCCATTGGTTTTGAGCAGTTCGGAGTAAGGTTATCGGTGCATTTGTCACACCTTGGCTGCTATGCGCAGTACTTTTGTGTATGTCTTTACCCCTGGCATCTTTTACACTGGGCAATTAGATTTGTGGTCTGAAGAGGCTGAATCTCAACCACACATCCCAGTATATTTGTGGTCCGAAGAGGCTGAATCTCAACCACACATCCCAGTATATTTGATTCCGCCCGTCCGTGATTTGGTTCCGAAATCTTTTTTACGTTTTCTTCGTTACTGAAAGACAGCGTGCGTGAACATGTTATGTGGCTCCTTAGTTTTCCAGCTCAAAGGCAGTTATTTTCGTTCAATTCCTTGGTTTGGTTATGGTTCGATAAATTTTTCCATTACAGGCATTCACTTTCACGCTTTTACCATTTAACATTTTTAGGTTGAAGGTTTCAGCAGCATGTTCCATGGACAGGAAGTCATACAAGTTCTGGAAGTTCTCCACACCATCTACTATGACCGGAGGGAGAAGGGGAACTTTCTTTTGGTTTTCAATGGTTAGTGTTTTAGTTTCAGAAGAGAGTTCAGGCGACGCGTTCAATTTCCTTTTTTTCGTAGACTTCTTAGACTTGGCTCTCAACCATTCAGTTTCTCGGGATAGCTCCTCCTTGTCTATGCGCTGTATTCAATAGGCGCGTTAGAGGCATGGTGATTTCGACGGATTTATTATGGTGGTGGTATCTAGGTACAACACATTTTAGCTGCTGCTGTAGCATACTTATTGGGTTGCTTCTCTCTTCTTGGTAGCGTTGTTATGTTCTTCGGCCAGAAGTCGTTCCGTTTTAATCGTGATAGAACTTTTTTGCGGTGTATTCATTGTTATGGCATGCAATTAGCTTCGCCTTAACAATAAAATGTGATGTCGTCGGTAAACATGCGTAAACTAGATGATCCAAGGTCATTGCGATCGAGCTGTGTCGACGCGACGTTTTATGCGTTAGCACTTTGCACAATTGGCACGCGCGGTTACGTGTGCCACAGCACAACTGATCCCGAGGGAGATCGAACGAGCACTGGAAGTGCTCATTTGATTGTTTATTATTATCGTTGCTCAACTTTCTGCGGAGTAAGGCGGGAGCTGTTGGTTCAGTTCACATGGTGGATGAGACTCGGAGACGCTTGCTACGAGTATATAAGTGTTCTTTATTAGAATAGTGTATTCGCGTGTATTTTGTAAACCATTAAATGGTTTTATTATTTCTTTCTGTATGCGGTGAACATTTCAGCCTGACAAGGAGCAGCGCGCGGTAGTAGCGGAGCTGCCGCTGAACCTCTCGTGCCGCGTCGAGCTGACCGGCCTCCACGGGACCACGGCGCTGGAGTATCGGACGCCTGGCCGAGATCTTCTTTTGGACAAGGATGCAAACATACAAGGTATGCCATTAATCTCGCCTCGTCTCGGGTACACTAGTGGGGAGGCCTGGTGGCACTCGGTGGATCTTTCCACCGAGATTTAACATCACAGACATGCGCTACGTAGGTACCCAATAAGATTACCCGCACATACCTATGGTTGCTGTATTTTGAAATATCATTGAGTTACAAATACCTACTATGTACGCTAGTGATAATAATTCGGTGTGAAATATTTGAATTTTCTGTGTCCTGTAGGTACCTACTAATCTAGATCTTTGAACATGAATTTAGGACTACTACTACGTAGGTAGTACCTGCACTTTGTATTTAAATTCCTATTGGTATAGGCCACGCAAATCTTTATGAGATCTATGAACCTAGCCTCGAATGCGAAACTCCACATGGTAGGTACAGTAGAGTGCTTAAATCAATTCGTGTAGGACTCACACTAACGCACGGCGGCGCAACGCTTGCAGGGCTCTGCGGCGCGGGGCGCGCGGGCGGTGCCCCCCGCGCCTTCTGACTGCGCAGCCACTTGCGCGTACTTCCGTGTGGACAGGCTCTCTCCTTTTAAATAGGTACCTTTCATAAAGTTTAGCTTATCGATTGCAGATATATCAAACAACGCCACCCTTCAAGTGCCCAAGATCGTGTACATCGAGGCTGTGGAGCACGGCGCAGGGTGGGCGGTGCGCGTGGCCTGGGCCCAGCCCACCCTTGCGCCGGACCGGTACACCCTCGTGCTGACAGCCGATGCGGAGCACACACTCAACGTGACTGGGGTCAGTGTTCATATAAACTAATACCTATTAATCCGATAGAGGTCGGTAGTTCCTACGAGCGAGTAGTTCCTACGGTGATGTACCGTCATTCGCAGGTACCTTTACTGCTATAGAAATGTATCAAATGCTCGGTTGAGAGTTGCATTGGTGAGCTGTTAACTGCAGTTAAGAAATAAATTGATCAAATGCAACAGGGTGCCACGTAATATGTGTACTAAGCCGAAAGGGGGTGATTCTAGACTTCCGGAGAGGATCGTAGTTCATTTATTGATATCTTATTGGTTACAGGTCACATATTATATGCATTACCTAAGTAAAACACTACATACTTAATCTTACATTAAACAATTAGTACACATTATAAAATCATGAATTCATTGAAATCATATATCGATTGAGTTATCAGCCACTACTTTAATTTTACCTTAAAAGATTGTATGACCAAGTTGTTAACGTTTTTTTTTTAGTTACTGTTCTTTATTAACCTTCACTCTTGCATTAGTTATACTAGGTACATGTCACAAATAAATATTTCTTGATTTTTCTGCAAAACATATGTTTTGTATTGAAATTATTTAAAAAAAATATATGTAAATTCTTTGAAATTTCAAAACAACAATAATAATGTAAGAGTACACGAATATGAAAAAAAAGAGACTTAAATGTAAAAAAAAGTTAAAAGAGAACGAAATTCCAAAATCGTTGAACAAAAGTTGATCCCCTCGAGGTCCAGAATCACCCCCTTTCGGCCCTGCATATCATTTGAGAAGTGTTCATAGGATTCTTATGTTTTGTTACAGAATGCAACCGAAGCCACCATCAACGGCGTGACTGGCAAAGGGCTCTACAACGTCTCGTTGTACGCCTACAGGGGCACATTCCGCGCACACACCTTCAAACGAGCTGTCTTCATAGGTAGGTACCTACCTACCATACGCATTCTGGTTACTATTGCAATTATTTAATTTGTTCGTTAATCAATGACAATGTCCCCATGAACAACTGAAGTCAAGGTAACTGGTCTCTGGTTGAATTCCGCAAGCGACGCGACGCCGCGCCGACATAGCCACCTACTGACTCTTCACAAATATGTTTTGTATTTATTCTAAAACATGTACCTAGCTGTATTCTTACAGGATTACTTATTTCTACAGTGTAGGAGTGTACAAAAGTGTTTTTATTATGAAGCGTAAGTTTAAGTGTAATTCAGCCTTAAAATAGACAAGTAATAATTAGTTCTGAACAAAGTGAAGTGATATGCGAAAGTGATTTGTTTTTAGGATTACCATGAAGGTGATAACGATTGTGTGGAGGAGGGGAGAGCCGGATATTACCGTGCCCCTAAGCAAGAATGCCAATAAAATGGGAAAACGCGATATTATCGAACTGGTGCTCGAGGTTGACAATGCCGTGCGCTTACAAATTCCTACAAATAAATAATATTTTTTATGTACAGTATTTGTATAAATATATACTTTACTTTAAAACTTCTGTTTAAAATAACAATAAAAAATATTATTTCGAACTGAAACAGCCCGGACGAAGCTATCCAAGACAACGCGAAGTTTTATAATGCTCCTCGATTTTGGCACGTGGTGCTGTGACTCAGAAGGTTTGGAATTCTATGATAAATAGCTTACACTGCAGTGGAGAAAACTACAGAGATCTTGACTAATCTCATCATCATCATTATCATCAACCTATCTTAGTCCACTGCTGGACATAGGCCTCCCCTAATGAGCGCCATAGCGCCCTGTCTTCGGCATGTCGCATCTAGCATCTGGCTCTCTGTTGTATTCGTTACGAAATTCTTTCAGAGAAACTCCGAGCATAGCTCTTTCCACAGCTCGTTGAGCGACTTTGAACTGGTGGACCAGCCCTACCGTGAGTGTCCACGTCTCAGCTCCGTAGGTCATAACGGGTGGCCTCCTTTTCGAAATTGTTTTACCTAACTGCTCTGTTGTCCGATGTAAGTACTCGGAAACAATTTCGAGAAGGTGGCCAAGTGGCCATGTCAAAGTCAAAGTCAAAGTCAAAAACTCTTTATTTCCTTAAATACAATAAATGTACACTTAGAAAAGGTCAAATTCTTAATAATTAAACACTGACACGGAAATAAAGTGATATTTTTGATTTCAGTCGCTTCGGTATGTTGACTAAAGTAAAGAAGCGACGAAGAAACCTTTAGCCTGTTAGTTGTTATTTTTCGAGTTGGAGCAAATCCCGTCCCAAGCTTTTTTATCCTCTAGATAATCTGATATTTTATAGTAGGCCTTTTTACACAAGAAGGTTTTGACAATTTGTTTGAATTTATTTACTGATAATTTTTGCAACTCACTAGGAGTTCTGTTGTAGAAGCGTATACATTGCTTCTTTATTCTTTTAAAGGGTTAAAAGATACATTGATTTTGTGTAGTCTAGTTGTGGGCACAGCGAGTTTATATTTATTTCTTGTATTCAAATTATGTACATCGCTATTTTTAGGGAAGCGATTGATATTTCTATGACTGTACAATAGGTTTTCATAAATATATTGACATGGTACTGTCATTATGTTTATTTCCTTGAATTTTTCACGTAGGCTTTCTCTGGGACCCATATTATACCTCTAGATTGCACGAACAGCCCTCTTCTGCAGCACAAATACGGTGTTAATATCTGCAGCGTTCCCCCATAGCAGTATGCCATAAGACATAACACTATGGAAGTAGCTGAAATAAACTAGTCTAGAAGTATCAACGTCTGTAAGGTGACGGATTTTTTTTTTCATTAAGCAAAAGGTTATTGACTAAACCAATGGACTATTTTTGAGATTGCATTATTCACATCGTCGAAATTAGTGCTTTGTCGTTTCATTTTAAAAATTAATGAAGTATCATCAGCAAACAATACGATCTCGTGGTTATCCTTTACAAGATGAGGCAGGTCGTTAATATAAACTAAAAATAGGAAAGGACCAAGGATAGAACCCTGTGGTACACCCATTGTAACTACAGACCCCGAAGACCGTTTCCCATTAATGTCAACTCTTTGTATCCTATCACTCAAGTAAGATGTAAGAAGATCCAAAGAGGTGTCTCTTATTCCATAGTGATGTAGTTTCCTGATTAATGTTTCATGGTGTACGCAATCGAATGCTTTTGACAAGTCGCAAAAAACACCTACAGCATCTTGCGACTTCTGCCAAGCATCAAAAATATGCGATACTAACTCAACACCGACATCAGTAGTTGACCTACCGCGAATAAACCCGAATTGCTTACTATGTAGCAGGTCATTGCCATTGAAATGTCTAAGCAATTGATGCAAAATAAGTTTTTCAAAAACTTTGCTGAATGTAGGCAGTACTGATATTGGTCTAAAGTTAGTGGGGTCAGACCTACTACCCGATTTAAACAATGGTATTATTTTACTACATTTCATTAGATCAGGAAATACGCCACAATCAATAGATTCATTGAATATAAAAGCTAGATCTGGTGCAATAGTATCAATTAATGGTTTAATAATTCTAACGGAAATGCCCCAGAGATCTGCAGTTTTCTTTATATTTAAAAGTTTAAAGGCTTTTTTAATGTCAGTTTCATCGACATGGTTAATTTAAGTTTATTTTCGCATTTAGGTACATTTTTTATAAGTAATGACTCAGCGATTACATGAGAAGAGTGTAGACACTTTGTAGTAGAGATTGGAACGTCAGTAAAAAAGTTTTCAAATGCTTGGGCTACTTCAACGTCATTTTTGATAGAGCAATGATTAATCTTTAAATTGTAATCATTATCGTAGGTACTGACCTTTCCAGTCTCACTATTTATTATTTTCCACGTTGATTTTATTACATTTTCACCATTTCTAATTTTCGAGTTAATATAATTTGATTTTGCTATTTGACAAACTTTTCTAAACATTTTTGAGTAGTTTTTTACTTTACCTTTGAACTCCTGGCTAAAATTGTATTGTTTTTAACTATACAGTTCATACAACGTTTGTCTACTCTTATGTATACCTACTGTTGCCCACTCACTAAAGTTAAGTTTTTCTGAGACCATGATCGATTTGGATGTGAATATTGAATTGAACGCATTGGTGAATTTATTAAAAAAACTACAATACGACTCATTTGGGTTGTTATGTGAGTAATTAGGTGATGGTTTAGAATCCCAATCCAATTTCAACCGTTCAAATCGACTTGTGGTCACAGGTATGTATTTTATTTTTTTGGTACAATTATTATTTTTTACTTGGATTTCTAATTTAATTAATTGACCTAAGTGGTTCGATTTTAAATTGCTTATTATTTTTTTACTAACATATTTTCCAGTTTGGCAAATAAATATATTATCTAAACATTTTTCTGAGGTTTCAGTTATTCTAGTTGGTTCCATAAATATTGGCCTTAGATTATAAGAGTTAAATAAATTAGTTAATCTACTACTGAGGGAGTAAATTTGTAAAAGATCAATATTAAAGTCTCCACATACCATGAGATTTTTATTAGATTTTGATATTTTAAATAAGATATCATCCATATTTTTTTCAAATATTTCAAAAGAAGCTGATGGTGGGCTGTATACGCTTACTACAATACTTTGCTCCAGCTCAACACATGCTACTTCGATGTGGCTTTCAACGGATAAGCATATTATGTCCTTACGTTCTTTGAACTTTATGAGTTTATTTAGTAATATTAAAGAGCCTCCACGAATAGCATGTGATCTGCAAAAAGAACTACCAACCTGGTGGTTACTGAAGTTAAACATGAGCTCATAGCTTTTCAGCCAGTGTTCTGTTAAGCAGATGATGTCAATATCAAATGAGTTCATGTACAATTCCAATTCTAACAATTTACTTCTCAATCCTTGAATATTTTGGTGCACCAAGACTTTGCATTCATTTTACAATTTTCAACATGTACGACGACCGGTCCTGGATCAATGTGACCATTGATCATGACTTTGGTTTTATCCAAATTCATGCTAAGACCGACGCATCGCGAGGCTGTGGCTAGGCCACCCAGCATCTGGTTCAGCTCCTCTAGCGACTCCGCCATTAAGACTATGTCATCAGCGAATCGCAGGTGCGAGATGTAATCGCCGTTTATGTTAATGCCCTTACTTTTCCAGTCCAGCGTCTTAAAAATATCTTCCGACGCGCTCGTGAACAGTTTCGGGGATATGTCGTCCCCCTGCCTCACTCCTCTACGCAATTAGATGGGTTTAGACTGCTGGCCGTGTACAATACCTACGCACGGAATTATCGAACATGGTAATTTTGTTTTATAACTCTAAAAATAAAAGTACCTAAAGAATATGAAGAAAACTACAGCAGACACAAAGTTTACAGTATTTTATCTACAGAAATGCATTTAAGGGGTGCATACATTTCCGACATTGCCATCCTAAAGATTTCTCGAAAGCGCATCTAATCTAAGTGATGAAAAATATCAATATAAAAAATAACAGTTTAATAAATAACTGCTCTTTAAAAGTTTAAGCTTCCTTTTAAAATATTTTGTGTAGTTTTATAATAAATCACTGGAGAAAAACACTTTAAAAAATCACGGGTTTAAAACCCGTGTGTTATTATATTTTCTCAACTTCTAACTCCAAATGATCGTATTTTTTATAGGATTCATTACAATAATAATAAATCCCAAAAAACATATTTTTGTAGGGCGTTTTGCGAAGTAATTGCAACAACGGTAATATTTTGGCAAAATAATTTTACCATAAAATATTATTCAGTATCCTTTTCAATATACATCCTTTTCAATATAGAGGTATGCTCAAAATCGTTTCCAATAACTTCAGTCAGAGGCTGGATGCCTTCTCGGACGGACGTTAGGGCATGTCACTTTTTTGTATTTTGACAGCTGGTGACGTCATACGAATTACGATGTTTGACAACTTTTGTTTTCCAGTTCTTATAGTCTCTATATCATTGGAATGGAGTTACTATTAACATGCACGAACGCCCAACTGTATTTATTTTGAAAATGTTCTAAACGTAGAGTTACACATACAAAGTAACTTTTTTGCTCAGAAGTTACCTACCCACAAATAGTCAAGCTTAGAGTTAGCTGCAACAAAAAAAAACACATGTCGAGTTATCAATATTTATTGAAGAGAGGATTTCAAACCGAAAAGTTTTTTAATGGTGTTTAAAATCAACAACAAAGAAGTTTAAATTTTCGTTTAGTACTTAATTAATAATACTTAATTATTAATAATATTAATAATCTACAAGAGGATCTCACGAGACGCAAACATGCAGATCTCGACAGAGCCTACACATTTGCTCCCTTTGGGGTCGAGATTCTGGGTCCGTGGGGTACCGAGGCTCTCCGGGTTTTCAAAAAGTTAGAGCGTCTGGTCGACACGACGCGTGACCCTAGAGCGGGCGGGTACCTGGCGCAGCGCATCAGCATTGCCATACAGCGGGGCAATGCAGCCAGCGTATTGGGGACGCTTCCGACTGGTATCGATATGGATCAGTTGAGCTACCTGTAGATTGTTTGCAACAGTCTGCAGTTAGCTTAATTGTTTCAATTGTAAATACTAGTTGTAATTTGTTTTTATTTTGGAATTGTAATTTTCTTTGTCAATAATCTACATAAATAAATATTAATCGCTAAATGCTGCTAAGCGCAAAACTCGAAAACGGCTGGCTTAAATATAGCTAGTGTTTTTTTTTTTTTAAATATTTCTTGAAGTCTGTGGAAGGTTCTTATGACATCAAAAAATTCAAAAATTACCACGATAAACGTAAACCACCATACTACGAAGGTGGAGGAGATCGTGGAGTATGTGAAGTATAAGAAGAAGACCAACATCTTGGTGAGGGTCGAGCAGTTGGAGTCGCGTCATAATGATTTTAAATCATTTGTGGTGCGTATTCCAACTGATAATATTTCGACCTTCCCTAAGGAAGAATTCTGGCCGAAGAATGTGCTGTTCCGACGTTTTCGCATAAGATTACCGGTTGCAGAACATATTGCGTGTCACACGTCGCCGACACTACGTGCTAGTAAATAGGTTTATCTTATGTATGTTAAACTAAGGTTTATATTTTATATGGGCCGTAGTTTTTGAGTATTTTACATCCTGTACACAAGTAATGTTGCCTGAAATAAATCAATTATTATTATAGATATCTCTCAAAATAGACGTCGCAGAACGTTGCGGGTTTCACTATTGTGTAGAGAATTTTTTTCTCTTCGTCTTCGTTTTTCTGTGATATAACTCACTTTCCCCTACCCTTCCCACTTCCTTCCCCATAAAGAGAAACATACTTTAACGTAGACCAACATAGCACGTGCTACGATGCTACGAAGGACTGACGTAGCATACAAAACACTTCAGCGCGCACGCACTATTTTACTATGCTAAATAATATGTTGTTTCGAGGCCCTTCATAGCACGTGCTACGAGTTCTGCGTGAGTCAGTTGGCTTGGTACCAATGAGTATCATAGTGAAAACGTTCTTGAAAAACTTTTAAACTAATAGGATAACCCCTTAGTTCTCCAGTGAAGTTACTCTTGTTTCGACTTTTATATTTTGTTTATTATAGGAACGTTGTGATATTATTGTGCTGTTTTTGCAAGACAACGCACCCGTTCACACCGCGCGGGTTGCAAAGGCTGCTTTAAGATCTACGGGATTTACAGAAATTGACCACTCACTCTATAGTCCAGACCAGGCTCCCAGCGATTTCTTCCTATTTTCAAACTTAAAAAAGGAGTTGCGGCTACGAAGATTTCTGACGACAATGAGATAAAGGCGGCCGTGGAAAGCCATTTTGAAGAAAAATCGAAGGAGTATTTTTTCAGTGGTAAAAAGGCACTATATTCAAGATGTGAAAAGTCTATTACACTGTCTTGAGGGAGATTACATTGAAAAATAAAGTATCCTTAGGTCCCGAACTTATCAGCCGCCGCTCGTAGGTGCCCTATAGGTTTTGTGTACATGTGATTTCCTTGGTAATTTCAAAATATGCAGGCATAAACGGCTGTTTCTTTCGATTGCCTTAGATTGTTGACTTAGAAGTTTTATTTATATAATGGCTCCCATAGGTTACCGACAAGATTATTTGATGTTAATTTAAACTCTATTACCTCCACGCGCCCCAAGCGCGTTCCCAAGAAATGGGGGTTGACAGACAGACGGACAGATGGACAGATGAACAACAAAGTAATCCTAAAAGAGTTCCTTTTTTCCTTGTGAGTTAAGGAACTCAATGACGGAACCCCTATAAGGTATGTACTGAGAAAATCTGTGTGTGACGGACGGTCGGACAAGATCAGGCATCTTGTGTTGTCTTTTTTGTACTGCCATGATTTTTAAACGCCGATTGACAATTTAAATGTTTATTTTACTAACATTTTTTTATCTTTGAAAACGTATAAAAATAAGTAAAGTGATCTTTGTAAGAAGACTCAAATATTCTGAGTATCAGATAGTATTAAAGAAGGTAGCCGCTTCTAAAAATAGTAAATTTGCATAGGTCTATGGAAAATTTTAGCGCCCTCTGATTTATTTATTTATTTATTGAAGAAGATAGAAGTTTACAGCTTAAGAACCAAAGCACTCACTATCTTATGCTAATGACTATAAATCTAGGTTATAACTTATATATACTAAAAGACTTTTAACTATCCCACTTAGCTTGTCGTGGAATATGTTGACATGCTGGAACTCGTGCACGAACTCGTTTAGTAGATGAAGTGCCCGAACCGTTGCAGCGTTGGTGCGTTTTTTCCGTGCATGGTTCGGAGGGCGATGCCACCGAACAAGCGATGCCGCCGACGAGTACCCGCGCGCACGTAGTTATTTGGTACAAAGATATTGATTCTACTCAACACACCCTGATGTCTAAATTTGTAAAAATTCGCATGCCATCTGAGCATACCATGGTAGGCCCTTAAATAATTTTAAAATGTCTGTAATTAATGAGCTCACATCTTAGCAAAAACAGACTTAAAGTAGGTAAAAGTCGATAGGGGAGAGCAGGTAGCATGCATACAGTTTTTTTCCCAAGCCCCATAAAATAAAAACTAATAGCTATTTCAATACCGTTTTAATCCCACGGTATTACCTGTATGTATATCTGGTATATATCTGGCTAAACAAATTGTTAAGTTCAGGTTTCGTACAAACTAACACGGCGAAGCTATGTAAGTTCAGGTTTAGTACAAACTAACACGGCGAAGCTATGTAAGTTCAGGTTTAGTACAAACTAACAGGTTTCCGACCGGCTACCGTCACGTAAACATCAGCTCTGTGCAAATTAATTGCGAATATTGGTAAATCCGTTCAAATAGTGAAAAAAACTGCTTAACAACTTAGGCAATAATAAAATGACTAGGTACAAGTGTTTTCTTAAAAAAAACTAAACAGTTAATCCTGTGAAAAGTGAACATAACAAAACCGCAATAGATCTTTGTTCGATACCAAATTTAGAAAAGTGAACTTACACCGAAATGAACACCTTTTTATAAAAAAAACAAAGTTTGTGTGAGGCAAGAAGAAACATGATTTCTATTCACGTGATTTTTTTTATAAAAAGTACTTAAAATCTATTGTTTCCCCCCCTGGCCTTGATAACGGCTTCCATGCGATCCTTCATTGATCTTATTAGTGTGATCACGCTTTCTTGAGGAACATTATCCCATTCCGCAACGACGGCAGCTTCGAGCTCTTGCAGAATAGTAAGAGCCGGTTCACGTGCTCGTACTCGCCGTTTGACATAATCCCAGAGGTGCTCGATCGGGTTTAGGTCTGGACTTCGAGCTGGCCACTGCATAGCATACGGGACCACATGCTCTTCTAAGAAGATCTCTGTTATGTACCGACTAGCCGTCAGCGACCCTTGTCCGCGACCACCTCCAGCTCGGGAAACGCACACAAGTTCTGTTTTCCCGTCGACAGAACCATCTACGAAGTCGCAGTTTTTGTTAAAAATAACCCCGAACTGTTTCAAGAATTTGCAATTGAAAGCCGTTCTGAGGGCAGACTACGCAATATGTCATGCAGAACAAAGTTGTTGCGTTCAAGTGTGTTTTGTATGGCACCAAAAATCTTTAACAAAATCCCAAAAGTTATCCGTGATTTGTCCTGCAACCAATTTAGTGCAAAACTTAATAATTTTCTAATTGATAAACCTCATTGATTATACAGTGAATGATTTTTTAATATTTTATTTTAAATTTAATTTAATATTTTGGCATTGATTAGAAGTGATAATATTGGAAATAAATTATAAAATTGCATACTTTTAAGTCAATTAAAAACGTTCTGATTGTTAGTCAGTTTTCAAATGAGTATAATGAAATGTTTGTACGCCTAAGCGGCAGAATTCAGCGATCTAAAATAAGTCTTATGTAACGACTGTAAAATTACCTGATTCACAAACAATAAATGAATTATGAATTATAGAAATACGCCCCAGAACATGCACGATCCACCCCCATATGCGACGTAGTCTTCGAAGCAAGCTTGTGCGAATCGCCCCCCTTTTCTTCTATATACTCTTTTACGACTGTCGTTACAGAAAAGAGTCACCCTAGTTTCATCAGAGAAGAGTACTTTTCTCCACTGATCGAGTGACCAATCGCGATGTTCGCGAGCAAACTGCAGTCGGTCTCTACGATACTGTGCAGACAGTTTTGGTCCTTTAGCAGGTCTATAGGCTGCGATTTTTTTCTCCCGTAGTCTTCTCCTAACCGTGGAGACGCTTACTGAAGTTCTACGAGCTGATCAAAGCTGCTGTTGCAATTCAACAGCAATAGAAAAGCGATTGCGTAAAGACGTGCTTACAAGGAACCGATCGTCTCTATCGGATGTGCAGCGTTTTCTACCAGATCCACGTCTTCGGATACAACCACCAGTTTTTTAGAACCGTTAATACACTCGCTGAATGGAAAAACGGCTCAAGTTTAGTTGCCGAACAACATCACACTGCTGCATCTCTGATTGCAACAGTGCTATCACTTGAGCGGCTTCTTCAGCGGTAGTATCCATCTTGAAGTGTATTTTTTTTGCTTGTGTTCACTTTGAAGTCTGGACAGTGACTATCCATCTGACATTTTACCTGGATCGGCTCTTAAACTCCTTTGAGATAGTGCAACTAATGACTATTTAAACAAATAATTTCCGAACAATTTTTTCAACATTCCGTAGCAAAGCATTCTCCTTTGTGTATAAATTAAAATGCTTATTTATTTAAGGGTAATTGAATAAACTTTCAAATAATATTAATATTTGTTGAATAAAATGTATGCGCTACCTGCTGGAGAAGCTTCAAACATAATTTCAGAGGTGTGATTTTTGTGACGCCGAGTGTATTTCGTCAGTCCACACATTTTTAAAAATAAGAATAAAATAAATAATTCTGTTAATTTTTAACAATAACTTAAAATTAATAGAACAACCCTAACGAATTTGCTCAGGAGTAAGTGGAACAGATCAGCCCTCTCGTCTACCAGATTAAGCCCGAATACTCAAACGCCACTCAGATTTAAACGCGTCTCAAGTGACGAATTTTTGACAGATGTTCATTAAAAACTGTCAAAAAACACGACTTGAGACGTGCTCAAATCTGAGTTGCGTTTGAGTATACGGGGGTATATGTGCGATGACACGCGTCAAGTGTGCAATGCCATGCGTCAATTGTGCAATGCCACGCGTCAGGTGTGCAATGCCACGCGTCAAGTGTGCAATGCCACGCGTCAAAGTTGCCCTTATCAGAAGGTCGACTCGTCCTCTTGCAGACTACTACCTATTACCGCACACTACGTAACGGTAACTGATACACTAGGTACTTGGTAATGGATAGAAAACAGCCAGATCCTTATGTAAAGTTGAATATTAATGTTGTTAGAAGCAGGTTCCACTGAATGGCGCTGGGTGGGTGCGGCGGGCGGCGCGTGGGCGGCGGCTGCGCTGTGCCTGCTCGGGCTCGCGCTGTGCTGGCTGCGGCCGAGGACTAGGCGCGACGCTGAGGAGCAGCCAAAGGTAGGAGCACGGATCGAACCCTGGCCTACAGCGCAGTCTCAATGCTTTTACTAACAATGTATAATACTTTATTGGTCAGTGTGATCTATATCAAGAGAAAGAGGAGAGAAATGAGTCTAAGCATTAAGAGGAGGCTCTGATGTCTTAAAGACTCATTTTATTTTAGAATTCCGTGATCTGCAGAGTCGAAGGCCTGACAAAGACACTGTCCAACGAATCCTCGAAGGACCCATGGAAAATTTCCTCTTAGTCTACTACAGCGTCATGAATGAAAAAGAAATGCCAAAAAAAGGTAGACGAAGTTTATTCTATAAGTTTTATTCAAACTAGTGTTGTTTATCAGGGTCAAGAGAGCAAGCCGCTAGAAGACTTCCTGCTAACGCTAGAGTCTGAATGCGAGGACCAGTGGGAAATAAAGAGCGAACGATTGATGCTGCACGAGGTCATCGGGGAGGGAGCGTTCGGGAAAGTGAGGCGAGGAGTGCTCGCTCCAGCGGGGAAGGAAGTCGCTGTCAAGATGTTGAAAGGTAAACTACTCGTGGGTCGTTAACATCTAGGTATCTACTAAACATAACGAGCTAGGGTACAACAGTCGGACGGTTAACCTAGCTTTTCATAAATAAATAGCCTTCTTTACATAATTTTTCAAATCCAATTAAAATTACAAAGAAGGTTGGTAAGGTTCCATACATCTGCTGACCGAACTTTTTTTGCGCCGTGCATTACCCAGGCTTTTTAAAATGATTAATACGTAGGTACCTACATAAAGGATTCCGAAATCAACTTTTGCAGTCCCGGTTTGCCATACACAAAGCCTGTTACAGAACTATCAAAACACGCTAGGTAGTTAAATCTATGTGAAGATATCTTAGTGCTTGAAAAAGTAGCTGTAAGTCGAGACGTCAAAATCAAGTCAAAGTCAAAAACTCTTTATTTCCATAAATACAATAAATGTATACTTAGAAAAGGTCAAATTCTTAATAATTAAACACTGACACGGAAATAAAGTGATATTTTTGATTTCAGTCGCTTCGGTACGTAGACTAAAGTAAAGAAGCGACGAAGAAACCTTTAGCCTGTTAGTTGTTATTTTTCGAGTTGGAGCAAATTCCGTCCCACGCTTTTTTATCCTCTAGATAATCTGATATTTTATAGTAGGCCTTTTTACACAGGAAGGTTTTGACAATTTGTTTGAATTTATTTACTGATAATTTTTGCAACTCACTAGGGGTTTTGTTGTAGAAGCGTATACATTGCCCTTTAAAAGATACATTAATTTTGTGTAGTCTAGTTGTGGGCACAGCGAGTTTATGTTTATTCCTTGTATTCAAATTATGTACATCGCTATTTTTAGGGAACCGATTGATATTTCTATGAGTGTACAATAGGTTTTCATAAATATATTGACATGGTACTGTCATTATGTTTATTTCTTTGAATTTATCACAAAGGGATTCTCTGGGACCCATACTATAGATAGCACGAACAGCCCTCTTCTGCAACACAAATACGGTGTTAATATCTGCAGCGTTCCCCCACAGTAGAATACCATAAGACATAATACTATGGAAGAAGCTGAAATAAACAAGTCGAGATGTATTCACGTCTGTAACATGACGGATTTTTTTGACAGCATATGCTGCAGAACTAAGTCTCTTCGATAGCTTATCTATGTATGCGCCCCATTGAAGTTTATTATCTAAGGTGATTCCTAAGAAAATGGTACTTTCTACAATTTTTAACGTTTCTCCTTTTACATTTACATCAGCCTGAACTTGTTTAACATTAGGTAGAATAAATCTAATACATTTCGTTTTGGTTTCGTTAAGCAAAAGATTATTGACATTAAACCAATGGACTACTTTTGAGATTGCATTATTCACATCATCGAAATTCGTGTCTTGTCGTTTCATTTTAAAAATTAATGAAGTGTCATCAGCAAACAATACAATCTCGTGATTATTCTTAACAAGATGAGGCAGGTCGTTAATATAAATTAAAAATAGGAAAGGGCCGAGGATAGATCCCTGCGGTACACCCATTGTAACTACAGACCCCGAAGACCGTTTCCCATTAATGTCAACTCTTTGTATCCTATTACTCAAATAAGATGTAAGAAGACCCAAAGAGCTGTTCCTTATTCCATAGTGATTTAGTTTCCTGATTAATGTTTCATGGTGTACGCAATCGAATGCTTTTGACAAGTCGCAAAAAATGCCTAATGCATCTTGCGACTTCTCCCAAGCATCAAAAATATGCGTTACTAACTCTACACCGGCGTCAGTAGTGCTTAGAGAGCTTACGAGCTTACGAGCTTAGAGATAACCTCATTATCCTAAGCGAAACTAGTCAAAACAAGCAAATTGTTCTTTGCACACTACCTTATGGTTCGCAACATAAATACAATGACTATGTATTCAAACTAAATATGGACATGCAGGTAGGTACAATATGACATGCTCTAACAGTAATATGCCCATAATTGATATTAACAATATTTTTGACATACGTAAATCTAAATCATTTAAGAAAAATAGGAGTATATTGTGTAAATCACTAATATGGAACATTGACGCGCCTATTGGCAAGACAACGACCGTTATTAAAATCATAACAGAGTCGTCATCCGCACCTGACAGTGAATACGATGGCATAGTAAATAATAGCAATGAGTGCGAATTTACAAAACCCTCGGATTTTTTTGACTTAGGGCTATAACAATGCATCTCGATAATGCATCACATCGAAGGACTTTTGAATAAGGAATTAGAAATTAGTTTGTTCCTGGAAGAGTCAAAATAGATGTTGTTTGTTTAACTGAGAGCTGGCTGAGAAAAAATGAGTTTTATTTAATTTTGACAACTATAGGTACCATAGGCAGTTGTTGTTGCCGCAAATCAGCTCAAAGGGAACCCTTCTTTACCCCCTACCCCCTATTATAATTGTTAGTAAATCTGTTAATTTTAAGAAAAGAGACGATACTGTTCAGCTTTCGATCGAACGCCATATTGAAATAGGTATAGTGTATACCTCTAGAAATGAATAATTATATTTTAGTGAACGTGTATAGACCTCCAGCTGGTGAATTTAGCATCCTTGAATCTGTCTTAGAGGATGTCATGAGAAGACTTTGAAATCCGAGTAGCAGTCTCATTGTCATGGGCGATTTTAATATACCTAGACCTTTTAATAGAATCACCCCAAAATCATAAAATACTGAATCTGTTTCAATGTTTTAATTTAAGCAACCTATTTCTTGAACCGTCCCGAATAACATAGGTACCATTCAGCAACATGCATTGATAATATCGTTTTAACTGCACTATTATAAAAAAAATCTATTGTAAGCAACCTACGCTCCGATCATTTGAGTCAGTAGGTATATCGAAGTACCAAAAACAGAGATAGATAATCACACCATTATAATCAGCATCATAAATTTAATAATTTTAAAATTAATTTGCATAACGACCTGGTATCTATATGGAATAATGAGAGACTTGATCCTAATCTCTTATATAAAATGTTTTTTGACATTTTTGTTGACAATTTAAATTTATTATTTCCTATAACATCTAAAACAATAAAATTAAATCAACATTTAATGGTTGGGCTACTAAAGGTAACATAGTCAGCAGAAATAGAATGAATGAATTGTATAATCTTAAAAAAATGTATACCTACTAGGATGAAAACTTTAGGGAACATGTACAGCAATACAATAAAATATTCAAAATGGTGTGCATACAGGCCAAGGCGATTTACTTGTCGAATAAAATTAAAAACTCAATTAACATTGTGAAGTCCGTCTGGTCTAAAATAAACATAGAATCTGGTAAAGTTCGATCTACGGAACGTGGTATAGAACTATCGCTGAAAGGAAATTTAATTAAAGATAAGAGTAAAGTTACGAATACATTTGGAAAATTTTTCAGCAATGTTCCAAATGAAATCACAGAATTTCTGAAAATTTGTCTAAATAAAGCAATGGCGCTGTTGCAAGCAAATGTGAACGCTTGTTCCTAAGTTTTTGTATTCCACGTGGTATCAAGCTCTGACATAATCAAAACCATCAGATCTCTAAAGTTAAAAGGTTCAGAAAATATTATATGGGGTATCTCTGTCAGATTAGTTGGCAATGTCATAGAGATTTAAACACCGTACTTGTCGTTTATTTTGTTGTTTAAGGGTTGCATAAAAGAAAATGTTTTCCCAGGTCTCGATCCAGATCAGATAAAATTCGAGAAGGTGATCCCACTTTTTAAAAGTGGAAATCACAATAGCCCAGGTTATTTTAGACCAATATCGATCTTGCCAGCACTCAGTAATATCTTTGAAAGGCTTATACTCATTCAATTAACATCTTTTTTAAATAGAAATCGACTCTTTATTAAAAAACAATATGGTTTCTCAAAGGGCTGCTCTAACTAGAAGCTTGACGTTGATTTCGTGGAAAGAATTTATAGTACCTACCTTCGAAATTTTCTTTGAGTTTTTTTGTGATTTTTCAAAGGTCTTTGACTGCGTGAATCACAAAATACTTCTAAACAAGCTTAGTCATTATGGTGTAAGAGAGGGAGCACTCGAGCTAATTAGATCCTACATTTCAAAAAGACAGCAAACTGTAGAAGTTGATGGTGTATTGTCTACTGCCGTGGGTTTCACTGTAGGTGTGCCACAGGGCTGGATGGCCCATTTCTCTTTTTAGTATATTAATGACATTCCTTTCCTAGCGCATAAAATTCATTAAGGATTCCTTACAATTTAAAATTCGTCGAGCAGAATTTTTATTCAGTAGGCAAACTACTCGAGAAAAAGGAGACTAATGAATGATAATTCATTAGTCGCTCTCATGAATGATAATTCATTAGACTCACCTTATAGAACTTGAGAGAGCCCAAAGGGCCGTGTTAAAGGTGAGTGCGTGTGTTCCTTACCGTTACCCTACCGTTCAGCTATACAAGGAATGGAAACTTCTCTCTGTAAGGCAAACCTTACTTCTTCAAATCATCCTTATAAAACACTCTCAACTCGAGTACAATCAGGAGTTAGTTAAAAAGAAGCGTAGGAAAGATAAGGTATGCGCCGCTCAGAGCTTTCACACCAGCCGATCTCATAAATTCAGTTGCATCTTGGGACCCTACATCTACAATAAGATTAACGCCATTCTCAACATCTTCCTCCTACCTCGAATTAAGTGTAAAACGGAAGTAGCTGAATGATTGAAAACACTGAACTACCTAGAGACTGAAAATCTCCTAACCACCCTTTCATAACCTACCATAACCTTAACATACCTAACAATATACATTATTAAACTGGGGATGGGGGGTCTGCAAGATGAACATACCTACTTAGATTCACAATCATATACGCACTACACAATAATACACATACACACACACATGGGTAACTCCTGTTGTGTTAAGAGACCGGTGTCCTCAGGAGTACCCTACCAAACATGCGGACATACCACGCACTTTTAAACTACACTGGCTACATACACATATACACACTAACGCACACACACACACCCATAAACAAACATAACTAATCTATAATCTATCTGTATGTACTTCTCTTAAATTTTTAATTTGTTGCTGTTATTGTGTTTTGATTTTGTAATCTGGTGTTTTCTAGAATAGACTCAAGTTTTACATTGTTTTTTTCCCATGCTGGTACCTATGTACATATGTTTCTTTTACACATGATTAGTTTCAACTTATAATAATCTCATTGTAGGTATTGTATTGTGATCGGGGGGGGGGGGGGGGGGCTGGAGACTTGCAGTTACAGGTTTTTCTAAAACCTATAGCAAGCTCCAGCCTCTCACAATACAGGTTTAAATATAGATCTCTGTGCTTATAATAACTAAATTTTAAGTAGGTAGGTAAACCTATTGTGTAAAGAGGAAATAAACAAATTATTATATTATAATTTATATCTATTATTTTTATGTCGGTAGGTAGGTACCTTGTTTGACTTTTTAATAATTTATTAATATTTATTTCATTACAAATTCTGCATTGTCTATATGTGTAATTCGAATGATTTAAGAACTTGTATACGCTTTGTATACTTACAAAAAGATATTGACATGTTAATCAGCTTTTTATATAAATATACAATTTATTTACTGTAGTATTTCTGAATCTTCATTCTACAAAAAAGAGCAGTCAGAGCTATTTATAGACTTGGACCTAGAGAGAGCCTGCGAAACGAATTTGGTAAAGTTAATATTATGACTATGCCATCGCTATTCATTTAGTAAGATAAACCCCTGATGACCCTTTAGGTATATTTGAGGAAACATATAAAACGTTATTCTAAAAATTGTGATAATCATAATTATAAGACGCGAGGAAAGCTTAAGTTGATGATACCTCAGACCAGACTAGCGAAAGTTAGCAAATCTTTTGTGTGAATAGTGCTAGATTTTATAATGTATTGCCAATATTATCAATCTTGACGAACAGGCCTTTAGGACCACCATCAAAAAGCACCTCACCGAGAGAGCCTACTATGGCATAAAGGATTATCTCTCAGATCACAATTTTTAGAGTGACATTGCATGAGTCAGCAATACCTTTTAATTTTTTTCTCTTGATACTATGTACCTATAGCTATTATTTGAATTTATTTGTAAGACTTTCTTAAGTGTAATGAATGAAACTGAAAATAATAGCATAAACCTTTTACAAGTTGGGAGAAAAAAGTTATTTTAAGATATGCCTGCTAAGGACCGCCCACATAATTCAGTTATCGATGTTATAATAGTAGGTAAATTGTATGAATATAAATGTGTGTGTACATGTAGTAGGTACTTATGTAGGTGACGCATTTTTGCTATAGGTTTATCGTGTAAACTGCGCTAACCTTACATCTTGTGGGTAAACCTATCTTCTCAATCATCCGCCAAAGAATGTCTTCTAACACGAGATACCCGAAGCCGACAATTAATACATTGCAAAGACATATACTATCTTCAGCCAGTCCAGTCGTAAGCTAATCAGTTATCCAGGTAATAGAAGAGTTACTTTGACATTGACAGTCACAAAGGAAGTCACGTTCTAAGCTATATGTCGGCTAGCTACCTTTCGTTTCTTTCAAAATACTAATACTAATATATTTTGCCTCCCTGCTTCTAAAAATATAAATGCTATTTAGAAAAGTCTTTTAAAAAATAATAAATCCGGCAGTAGTTATGAGATGATTGTCTGCACGACCCTTGTTTATTTTTATTCGGGTTAGTTCGGGTATTGCCATCCTTCTGTTCACTTTACACAATTCCATAATATTCTTATCTAATTCGCTTTTTTAATTGGGCTCCGGATCGGGTGTAGGCCTGCTCCAAGCGACCGCACTCGCAGCGACCTCTCGCCGACAAGTCCGTGTTGGTGTGGAAAAAAATGTGCGATCCCACTAGAAGGGTCTATTATGAAAGAGCAGTGCACGCTTGCTATGCTGGATTGGAGAACTCCGTTGATGGTGAATAGCTTTGTTCAGGAGTAGTCAGGAAGGAACTTTGCGCACGTTTGTTAGTTTTAAAAGGTATCTTAAAAATAGCGATGTACATAATTTGAATACAAGGAATAAACATAAACTTGCTGTGCTCACAACTAGACTACGCAAAATTAATGTATCTTTTAAAGGGCAATGTATACGCTTCTACAACAAAACTCCTAGTGAGTTGCAAAAATTATCAGTAAATAAATTCAAACAAATTGTCAAAACCTTCCTGTGTAAAAAGGCCTACTATAAAATATCAGATTATCTAGAGGATAAAAAAGCGTGGGACGGAATTTGCTCCAACTCGAAAAATAACTCGAAAAATAACAACTAACAGGCTAAAGGTTTCTTCGTCGCTTCTTTACTTTAGTCTACGTACCGAAGCGACTGAAATCAAAAATATCACTTTATTTCCGTGTCAGTGTTTAATTATTAAGAATTTGACCTTTTCTAAGTATACATTTATTGTATTTATGGAAATAAAGAGTTTTTGACTTTGACTTTGACTTTGATCTACTTACCGTAAACATGACGAATGAACTCAGTCAAAGGGCTTACTTTATGTTTTGTTTCAAATGTATCTAGTTACAGTCAGTTTTTTGATAACAGTGTAAATTGAATAGATATGCTATCCCGAATAAAAGTAAGATGACCCAAAGTAAAATAAAATATTGTTTGTCCTTATAGATTTCCCGACAACGGACGAGGTCCGTGCCTTCCGCCTCGAGATGGAAGTGATGAAGAGCGTAGGCGCGCACGGGCACGTGGTCAGTCTGTTGGGCTGCTGCAGCGGGGCGCGCCCGCTGATTGTGCAGGAGTACTGCGCCATGGGAGACCTGCTTCGTTTCCTCAGGTATGTACATGTCTGTCGCGTACTTATTGTACAACGTTGCTCAGCGTTTAAATTATTATTTACTTACAAAAACATCAACTAGGTACAATCAACAGTTGTGTGGTTGGGTGGTAAATAAAACTAAATTAATTACTTACACCGAGTTATAATACCGCTACCCGCGACTCGCTGTCGAGCGCCACGACTCAAGTGCTTGCCGTGCCCCAGCCTCACGACTCAAGTGCTTGCCGTGCCCCAGCCTCAGGAAGGCAATTCTCGTCAATGTACCTATCACTCGATAAATATCAAAAGAACTGTCAAATTTGTCAGTTTTTATATGAAAGATCCGTTATATTTGTCAGTTTTTTTTATATTTATCTCGTCAATATATCACTCGTTAAATATCAAAAGAACTGTCAAATCTGACAGTTCTTCTATAAAAAAACTGTGAAATTTGACATTTCTTGCCATATTTATTGAGTGATATATTGGCGAGAATTGCCTTCCAGGTAGGCAATTCTCGCCAATATATCACTCAATAAATATGGCAAGAAATGTCAAATTTTAATTAGGTATACAGATGTCAAATAATAAAATTAGATGCAAAACTTACAAAATGTTAATGTTTATGTGCGTGAAAAATTCGATGTCTCAGCTACACCGGCCGAGGACACATTTTGTAAGTTTTGCATCTAATTTTATTATTTGACATTTGTATACCTAATTAAAATTTGCTAATCTTTTGTTATTTCTACGGACCAATGTTATTGTTATACTGATAGTCTGACATTCTTCTAATTAATTTTCTGAACTGCTTGTCTCTTTTTGTTATTATGTTTCTAAACAGGCAGCATTGTTGAAGAACGCATCCAAAATATATCCGTTAAATTAAAACATGCATGTAGGGTTTCTAACATATTTGTTTGTTTTAACTTAATTCATTGAATTTGAATTTATATGCTGGATAGCCAACTGAATTACTTATTATAAATTTTCTAAAAATATCTACTTATCAAATTATTTTTATTATTTGTACTTTTATGACATGTAACCAACGTTAATAATAAAGAATCTGAATATGCATTATGCACGGCTATACTAAGTGCCAAATAAGGTGGCAATACAGGTCGTTCACCTCCTCCTCCACAGTAGAAGTAAAATTATCGCTATTCTGTCGCTTTCCATACAAACCTAAAGCGATACCGGTGTCGCTAGAGTATCGTAGTATAAGCGTACTAGGAAGCAATAAACAAACAAAACAACCCAAAAAAGTTCGAATTAGGGAATTAACTACTGACTTTTTACGTTTTCAATGAATTCACGTATTTTAATGATCTAAAATACTAGAGTAAAGTTAAACCGGTGAGCGAGCAAGCTCTTGGAAGGCTTAGACAACATAATAAAGAATACATTATCATCGGTTTTGAATGTCTATTTAGATGACAAGGCATGGTCGCAGGCCTCCCTGCCTGTCAAATTGGGAGGCTTAGGTATACGCAAAATTTCAAGTGTAGGCCCTCCAGCGTTCCTGTCTTCCGTCTACAGCACTAGTTCTTTAGTTGAAAAACTTTTAAAGTCATCTTGTTTGGTTCCACCTGGAATTTCATTAAAAATTTAATTTTTAGACGAAGCTCGAACGGCTTGGCTTAGTGCTTGCCCCAGTGCTGCTCCTCCAAAATCTCTTTTGTCCCAACGGCAATGGGACGGGCCTCTGTGTGAGTTGACACAGAATTGTTTGTTACAAACGTGCTCCAGCTCTGCGGATCGTGCCCGTCTCCTGGCCGTTTCTAAATGGGAGTCAGGACATTGGTTGCAAGCATTTCCTCCATTTAACACTGGCATTTTATTGGATCCCGTAACTTTCCGTATCGCAACATGTCTTCGGTTAGGTGCAATGTGTTGCGCTCCTCATCAATGCCAGTGCGGTACTGCTGTCGAACAGCTTGGTCATCACGGATTATCGTGTATTAGGGCCGCCGGTCGGATATCTCGTCATGCCAGCCTTAACGACGTCATCCGGCGGGCCTTTGTCACCGCTAACGTACCAGCTATTCTCGAACCGAATGGTCTGTTGCGTGACGATGATAAGAGGCCTGACGGCATGACACTAGCCCCATGGGAGTTGGGGAGGCCCATTGTGTGGGACGCTACATGCGTCGACACACTTGCGCCTTCCCATCTTCCGAGGACATCTGTAAGGGCTGGTGCAGCGGCAGATTTGGCAGAGGATCTCAAGAGACGCAAATATGCAGGTCTCAACAGAGCCTACACATTTGCTCCCTTTGGGGTCGAGACCCTAGGTCCGTGGGGTATCGAGGCTCTCCGGGTTTTTAAAAAGTTATCTGAGCGTCTGGTCGACGCGACGCGTGACCCGAGAGCTGGCGGATATCTGGCGCAGCGCATCAGCATTGCCATACAACGCAACGGGGCAATGCAGCCAGCGTCTTGGGGACGCTTCCGACTGGTATTGATATGGATCAGTTGAGCTACCTGTAGATTGTTTGCAACAGTCTGCAGTTAGCTTAATTGTTTCAATTGTAAATACTAGTTCTAATTTGTTTTATTATTGAATTGTAATTTTCTTTGTGAACCGGTGATATTTTAATCGTAAACTAGTGTTTTGACTGATCAAGCTTTCGTGTTTAAAAAAATTAAAAAAAATAAATAAATTATTAATTTTTTTTTTAAATTAATTAATAATATTATGTTTAAGAGTACCAAATTACATTAACGTGTCTAAAAAAATATATTTAATATAAGAATTTAAGTATCGAAAACGTTTATAAATTCAAAATAACATAGATCTATAATTTTATTCGTATTAATAATAAGTTTCCAAAGACTTGTATAACAAATGTGCGATACTTGCAACTTTAAAAGCCGCCTGAAGTGGTGTTAGTGGAGTAACCAGGACCAACTTATTATGGACAACATAGCTAAAGAGCGTGCAGCGAAAGAATTTAAAACCTTTTGGAAGTCAACTAGTGAGCTTAACATTAGGCCTGGCCCCCCTGTGAGTGTGGAGGGCAAGAGTGACCGAAGGGAAATAACGCAATTGTTTAGCGAGCATTTTAAAGTTCTCTCCCCCCTCGGCCCGTCCTCGGAGATGATCGATGCTGATCTTTACGTTCGGGGTGACGAACCGCTATTGCATGTGTCGGCGGACCAGGTCCGCGCTACAATTAAAGGTATGACGCGCGAGGCAAGTCTCCTGGACACGATGGGCTCAGCATCGAGCATCTCAAACACGCGGGTAACCACTTACCCGGTCTTCTCTCCATGATCTTCACAATGTGTCTTAGTCATGCGTACCTGCCTGCTGACCTCAGGAAGACGATAGTGGTGCCCGTTGTGAAGAACAGAACAGGAGACATATCGGACAAAGGGAACTACCAGCCATCTCTTTAGCCACTACCATAGTCAAGGTGTTGGACAGTATGCTTGATTCTATTCTACAAAACTACATACAGTTACATGTTGCACAGTTCGGGTTTAGACACGGACTATCCACCGAAAGCGCAATATTAGCACTCAAGCATACTGTACAATACTTCACAAGTCGCAGGACGCCGGTGTACGCCTGTTTTCTCGACCTCTCCAAGGCATTTGATCTCGTCTCCTATGATGTGCTGTAGGGAAACTTGAGCGACAGGGGTGTACCGCCGGACCTGTTGAATGTGTTTCGTTTCTGGTACGGACACCAGAGCAACGTCATCAAGTAGTCCAATGCTCTCTCGGATGCATATTTAGGTTGGAGTGCGGGGTAAGACAGGGGGGGGGGGGGGGTTAGCTCTCCCTCGCTCAGTACCCTGTATGTAAATGATCTGATTGTTGAGCTCAGCGGCATGCATGTCGGCTGTCGTGTGGATGGTGTTTGTATTAACAACATCAGCTACGCGGACGACATGGTGAGATGTTGAGGGTCTGTGCTGGCTATGCTGCATCACACGGCCTCTGCTACAACACTAAAAAGTGTGAATTACATGGCTTTAAGGCCGCCGGTAATAACCTAAAACAATTCCCAGAAGTAACCCTAAACGGCATGAGCATTAGAAAAGTAACTTCGTTCAAATATCTCGGACATTTTATTACCGACGACCTTAGGGACAATGCTGACATAGAAAGCGACATAGAGAGCGTAGGGCTCTAGCGGTAAGAGGTAATATGCTGATACGTAGGTTTTCCCGGTGTACAGAAAAAGTAAAACTAACGCTGTTTCAAGCGTACTGTCAAAGCTTCTACACCGAGAACCTATGGGTAAGCTACACCAAACGACCGCTGGAGGCCCTGCGTGTACAATATAATAGTATCTTTAGGATGATGTTGGGACTCCCTCGTTTCTGCAGTGCATCAGGGATGTTTGCTGAGTATGAGACGCATGGATGGGTTTGCTGCCATCCTCCGGAAAAAGACGGCATCCCTGATGCACAGAGTGCGGCCCCAACAACATTCTACAAACTGTAGCCGGCAGAATTGCCTCGCCGATATGGCGGCACTTTGTGCGAAAAGTTATATAACTGTGTATTCAATTTAATTTGTTTAATCTGATTTATTATTCTGATTAATATTGATTTTATGCTTTAATTTAATGGATTTGATTTAATTTAACTTGTAGGTATATTTAATTTAATTAACCTTGTTGTAGGTAGGTAAACTAAGAACATTTAATATAAGAGATTTCTGCTACTAACAAATTATGGATCATGTTATCTGAAAATGTTAAGTTGTGCCCTTTTATAATTTCGTGAAGGAGATAGGTGAATGTCCTCTATTGCCACGTTATTTGGCACCGAGTATATATCGAACAATTCCTGCAGAAATGTTGCTCACTTAATTTTTATTTATCTCTACAGACGTTCCTGGGACGTAATGGTTTCAAAACGCAACGCAAATTACTACAACAACAACACAGAAACGGACTACCGTAACGATCTTTTCAAATGCAAGCCCCAGCACGACCACTCCCGCATTGTCGTCAACAAGATGTACGAGCTGCAGGGACTCTGCGAGCCCGAGTTGACGTCTCTAGACTTGTTGTCCTTCTGTCGACAGATCGCTATGGGCATGGAGTTCCTAGCGGCGAACAGACTGGTCCATAGAGACCTGGCGGCTAGGAACGTTCTGGTGACGAGTGATAGGACGCTGAAGATAGCGGACTTCGGCCTGTCTCGAGACGTCTACGAGGAGAACCAGTACAGACAGAAGGGCAATGGCAAGATGCCGGTCAAATGGATGGCGCCGGAGTCTCTGACAAGGAAGATTTATACGTCGCAGAGTGATGTGTGAGTCATTATTTATTTTTGTCAAAGTATACTTGACCTTCTAGAACAAGCTTCTAAGTGTGAGCTCGCTCACGCGGTTCCTCAATACAACATGGGCTATACCACTGACTATGCTCCGTTTCCATATTATTTATATTATTATTATTATTTATAGCCATATTTAAACATTGTTTCCATAGTCATAATAACCATTATTCCCAGATGGTCATTCGGCGTAGTAGTATGGGAAGTGGTGACAGTGGGCGGCTCGCCTTACCCCGAGGTGCCTGCTGCGCGCCTGCCGCGCCTGCTGCGCGCCGGGTACCGCATGCCGCGCCCTATCAACTGCAGCAAGCAACTGTACGTACATACACTATTGCAGAAGGTTCTAGATGCTCATTAGAAGGCGTCACAGTGGGCGGCTCGCCTTACCCCGAGGTGCCTGCTGCGCGCCTGCTGCGCGCCGGGTACCGCATGCCGCGCCCTATCAACTGCAGCAAGCAACTGTACGTACATACACTATTGCAGAAGGTTCTAGATGCTCATTAGAAGGCGTCACAGTGGGCGGCTTGCCTTACCCCGAGGTGCCTGCTGCGCGCCCGCCGCGCCTGCTGCGCACCGGGTACCGCATGCCGCGCCCTATCAACTGCAGCAAGAAACTGTACGTACATACACTATTGCAGAAGGTTCTAGATGCTCATTAGAAGGCGTCACAGTGGTCGGCTCGCTTTACCCCGAGGTGCCTGCTGCGCGCCCGCCGCGCCTGTTGCGCGCCGGGTACCTACCGCATGCCACTCCCCACGTAGCGCACAAAACTACAGTAATAATTTGCACCTGAAACAAAACTATACAATGGAAATTGCTGGTGGGTAAAACTCACCAGCAATGTTACAATGCCTTTTCGAGTAAGCCGGAATGACCGACTTTGCTCAAAGAAGGTTGTCGAAACAATGACCAGCTTACGAGCATTTTTCTTGTATGCTACCGATGTTGAACTGCCACTTGTCATGATAACTAAGCACCGCTCGGGTGGCCGATGGGATGCAGAATGTAGAGCTCACCTTCATCTCCAGCTACGACGTGATGCAGAGCTGCTGGCGCGCCTCCCCCCGCGCGCGGCCCTCCTTCCCCGCGCTGCACCGCCGGCTGGACGAGCTGCTGCAGTGCGCCTGCGCGGGGGACTACCTCTCGCTCGACCTGGAGGACGCGCCGCCGCCGCTGCGCCGCGACGCGCTCGCCTACTTCAAGATGATGATGAGGTATATACGTAGCAACCAACCTAGGCTAGCTCTACCGGACGTATACAAGACATTTCTGTGACATTAGTGACTTTGAATATAGTACCAGATTATGACGACACCACTCTTGAATTAATACGCTCGCTGTCCACGAGGCGAAAGCTAACAGTTTGCTGGAAGTATATAACCCTTTGCACTTGCACTCGGTAGAGGCACAGGTTTGTGCATTCGAGCCACATCTGGTAATAGCGGTGTCTCGGGTTCACGAGTCAGTCACGCTCGAGCCGCGGGCGGGAGCGGACGTGCCGAGTTACTGGTGACGTAACGAGCCAATGTATAAATCTGTCTGTACCGGCGAGCAGTACACGCTCACACCGGAGATACACGGTACAGCGCGCGTGCAGACCACTGCCGCTCAAACCTAGGTGTAGGTAGGTACTTCGACATATCGATGAGATAAGAAACGGGCGAGCGACAATAAGGTAATGACCTCTCACTTAGATAAAGTAAGTGACGTTCTCTCAGGTTGTGTAGGTAGGCATGTAGGTTATGGGTAAAACCCCGTCAGACAGACCGTTAGGTACCTACAGGCCGGTGTCCGAGCGAACGACGTCCGAACGAACGACGCGATGGTACGTCCCTGCTCCTCGGAGCAGGGACGTACCATCGCGTTGTTCGCTCCGTGTGAACATAGCATCGCTCGACCATCACGATAAGCATTCAGGACTACACATTCTGGTGTACATCAAGTACAGAACGGTGCCTGATGTTCCATCTGAGAGATCATCACATTACCGACGCGTGACCGTAGTTCATATTGACTTATTATATTGACAGAGGTAGACGCGCCTGGACGAGGGAGACCTACGAACGCCCTCTCAAGGCTCCTCCCCAAGGGAATCACAACCACTACACCACCCCGCCCGCCTGTGCCGGGGGGCGAGAGAAGAAACCTGGCTTCGACGACTAAGGCTCGAATTCAACAAGCAGGACTTGGATCCAGCCGGATCGAGAGAGTTCACGTGTGGTTGGAGTCAGGCGATCGACTCTAGCGAAGCTAGGAGCGCAGCGTTACGTTCGACTCTAGCGAGGCTAGGAGCGCAGCGTTACGTTCGACTCTAGCGAGGCTAGGAGCGCAGCGTTACGTTCGACTCTAGCGAGGCTAGGAGCGCAGCGTTACGTTCGACTCTAGCGAGGCTAGGAGCGCAGCGTTACGTTCGACTCTAGCGAGGCTAGCAGCGCAGCGTTACGTTTGGACAGATGTACCAAAATTAATAGATGTGAAGACGGTCCAGATTTAGCCTCGCGAGTGAAAGTAACTTCGTCTGATTTAATAAGAGTTTAGAATATAACGCTTGAAATTGTGCTGTGAATAGGGATAGTAAATATACAGGGTGTCCTAAAGAATTAGATTAATAGATTTTGTAAGAAATAAGATAGTGTAAGTGTAGCGTTAGTATTATAGTTTCTGTTCGGTTTCGCTCGCATTGTTTAATTTCAGCCGGATCCGTTCAGTAGTTTACCTTATTGAAATTAAAAAAACATTAATTCTCGATGATTTCATTTAGAATCCTTCTCTCTTCCTGCTTTCATTCTAACAACTTATGTAAAGTAAAGTAAAAGTAAAAGATATTTATTTTGCCAGAACATACAGAGAAAAATTTACATATAAAAATAAACCATACATTAATTAGTCATCTGACAAAATCGGACTCCACTCAGCATGTGCTTTGGTAGAGCAGATCGTGCCATAGCGCTGGTCCCGCTGGTGTCCCAATCATATCGTAAAATTATAGATTTAAAATAAAACTAGATGAGTATAATTTCAAATTATATTAATTCTAAGTAAAAGTATATATTACAATGATATAACTTAGCGCTAAATATAAAAATATCATATAATCACTTGCTCTGCACGACGCGACGGACGCGGCGTGCCTCAGCCTTTCATTCGTTCACATACATTGCGATGTTTATACTTTACGCAGTTCATTATTTATCGAGAACTCAAAATGCGCGAGATGAACAGTTTAAATGGAACGCGTCTCAGGTAGAGTGTACCGAACGTAGAGTGCCTTCTGTCGGAGATAGATACATAAATAAGCGACGGAACGCGGAATCAATGTTGGCAATGGATAGCTCGCTCCCTCCAAATATTAATAACACACCCCATAACCCTTCATTCTTATTTACCTTTTGTTTATTTTTTAAGTTTAATGAATATAATTTTTAAGTGCGCAATTGTCGACGAGGTAATTTTTTTGGTGTTTACACTTAGGTAGTTTGTTATGATTCTATTAGCGAATGCCTATTATTAGCTCTCTGTGTCTATTTTATTTTTTTATTGTAATTAGTTAAGCTGATGGCAATCCGAATTAAATAAATAAATAAATAAACATCTGCTTAGTTTTGGGCTACTAGACTAGATGATGCTGTGTGAGTTGTTCAGAGTTATTTATTTATCATCACAACTTATATCGGGAAACTGAATCCCGCGAAAGTCCGCTTAGAGTTCGTAACTCTTTGCAGCGACACTAGAGTTCGACACGTTCCACCGACGCGACGCGACGTCCGCTACGCGGCACATTTCCGGTACACCGGTTCCACGCAACAGAACAATCAAATGCATAGTGCAAGTTTAATTCGAATGTGCAAATGTCGTAGTCACAGTCGATCATTTCCTGCCTAGTTTAGTTCAGGCAAGAATCGGCCCTGACATCTCACACTACATCGAGTGCTTCCTTTGTTCACATAGAATAAGATTTCGCTCTATTTGTAGATTCATGAAGACAGCCTAAAGTATAAACCGTCACGCACCCCGCACCCATCGGTGGTTAGAGCCACTTCATGTCCCACGCGAGGGTCAAGCACGACCACGATCATGTCCTGAGCGTGACGCGAGAGACACTACACACGACTGTAGTCTGACTGCAACTTTCATCAAACTGCATGGTTTAGGGGAAAACTCAACGAAGCTATTGGGCGCTTTTATTTTTTTTATTTTTAAGCGTGTCATATTTTTTTTGATATTTATATTTTTAGGTCCTCTCACAGCACACAACACATGACGAGCAATAATAATATAACAAAAAAAAAACAAACGAAATACGAAAATACTGGCTTGAGACGTAACAAAGGTTACGTCTCGACAAAAATCGCAATGTAGTTGTATGCTTTTAGTTCAAAAGCAACCATTAGATTCGTTGAATTGTCGACAGCTAAATGTTCAAGTAGAGCAGTTTGTCTCGGTAACGCGGACGGTCCGGTGCCGAGACTCTACACAAGAGCATAATTTGTCTCGGCAACGCGGACGGTCCGGTGCCGAGACTTTACACAAGAGCATAGTTTGTCTCGGCAACGCGGACGGTCCGGCGCCGAGACTCTACACAAGAGCATAGTTTGTCTCGGCAACGCGGACGGTCCGGTGCCGAGACTACACAAGAGCATAGTTTGTCTCGGGAACGCGGACGGTCCGGTGCCGAGACTCTACACAAGAGCATAGTTTGTCTCGGCAACGCGGACGATCCGGTGCCGAGACTTTACACAAGAGCATAGTTTGTCTCGGCAACGCGGACGGTCCGGCGCCGAGACTCTACACAAGAGCATAGTTTGTCTCGGCAACGCGGACGGTCCGGTGCCGAGACTACACAAGAGCATAGTTTGTCTCGGCAACGCGGACGGTCCGTCGCCGAGACTCTACACACGTAGCTCTTGCGTTGACAAAGGTGAGTTGAATGAAGGAAGAAGCTGGTCCGCACAAACGAAGGCTCTTAGACGAGCGGCCATTGTAAAAATATTGTCTGCAAATTAATAATCTAAAATGGTCTCGCTTTTCCAGCGGTCATGCCGCATCATCACTCATGCGTGATATCTATTATATTTCAATCGACACTTGTCTCGGGGCCCCCGCGGCACAAGGCGGGACCAGCTTTTACACAATGTGATCTTCTTCGTTAAATACAAGACGTTTAAATAACTCATAAGAATACATTACCAGGTAACGCCAGGTAGGGTAGGCTTAAGGTTCTGATTTAACTGGCTAAATTATAAAAACTTCATAACCATACATTTAAGAAAACTGTGTTTTCTAATGAGTGATTAATTGATATGGTAAGTTTTTTACGCCCGAAATAATTATATTTTTGTGTAAATACATTATTTTTGAATGAATATTGCTTTTGATTATTCAGTATGACATAATAACGTTATTGATTAATGCATATTTTAATGTGTAAGCCGAAAAACAAAACGTAGTTTTCTTTTAATAAACATGACACCCCTCGTTCAGTCTCGGGACGTGATAGTATGGCAAGAAAGCGCTTCTAATATCATAAAATTCAATATTAATTAGACTCTACTATATATATATTAATTAAACTTTCTTAGAAAACTTGTCATGAAAGCAAAACATTAGATATGCTATTTTCTGAAATAGCTATTTATTGGCAAACCAAAGTCTCGCAGATTTGTTTATAACCAAAAACTGCGAATACTAAACTAACACTAGCTTTTAGGAATGTCAATTTTGCCTTTTTAGTTCGAGATCAAACAAATTGTTTATGACATTTGAAGCCTCAAAAAGTAAAGAAACAGGTAATAAGATCTCCTAAGTTCTACTTAAATCACCAAATGTTGGCTTCTAATACTTTACATCAAGTTATTTATATCCACAGGTATCGGTTACTTGTAATTATTATAATAATATGTATAATATGATTCAACTTGGGCTAGGTAGCGTACTAGTCTTATCTGAACTCCTGTTCAGAGCTAGCTCCCTGGACACCCAGAGCGTCGGCGAAGGCCGAGTGGGTACCTTTACATGTACCGCGCATACAGGACGGCCGGCGCGGCGGCAGCGAAACCAAACTGATTGTTTCTACCCTATCCCGACCGTATATACATATATCTATATACAGGGTGTCCCGAAACTCAACGTCAAGCCGAAAACGCAGGACAGGTGGGTTCATGGCGATCCAGAAAAACCATAAAATTATGGGTCTATCTCCAATGGTTTTTGAGCCATAGGCTTTTTCCAGAAAATCAAAAATTCTCTGCCCGGCGTCAAACTTTTCTATGCTGTGACTACAGATGCCAATATTTTGTGATTTTTATTTTTGTATTACAAACTCAAATAACACATTCATTTATTAAACTATAAAATAAAAACATAATGACCCCATTTTTCGTATAAAAATATGGTTTAGTTAAATATTTTGCCTAAATGGTTTTCAATCGGTTAACTTTGACCCTTCATACTGAAAAAAAAATCCACTACGATAAGCCGGCATGTTATGATAAAAGTTGGCGCAGTTACCTTAGATTTCAAAATGGTATCATACGTCACACTTTACTAATTAAAATAATTTGAAAAAATGTATTGTCTGAAATAAGACCTAAAGTGAAAACATTTCCACACCTTTGAAACAGTACATTTTCATCTATAGAGGTAAATATTGAATTCAACAAGTGCAAGCAATTTTTGAAATACGTTGAGGATGCTATTTAACTTGCTCGTTAATTATTCCGGTCCACAAATTTACTTTAAAATTGATATTGCGATCGAAATGTGCGCATTAAATGTGGGTTTTCAATACTCCAACTATGAACATTATGGATATTGAAATATCCATCTTTTTTGCATGTTGTTTCGTCAGTCCATAATATTTTGTCCAAAAATTGCGGATCTTCGCTATTTTTTGCTAACATTGTTCTGCAAAAATTTATTCTATGAGGGTAATCACGAGGTAGTAAGCTCTGTACTTGACTCACGTGATAGGGGTGGTATTTATGACGTTTCAAAATTCGAAAAAAAATGTACGACCGTTTTGGGTACTCCCGTATTTTCTTCAATTGCACGTACTGAAGTACCGGGGTTGTCTTGAATTTCATTTAAAACTACGTCATCGTAGTCCACTGAGAGTCTTCCACCACGGTTTCGAACACCAGGTAGTTGTCCCTCTGAATATGCCTGATACACATAAACAAAAATGCGGTGATCCGGATAACGTTCGGAATTTGGGTACTTTTCCCGATAACGCCTGGCTGCGGCGCTTGCGTTAAGTCCACATTCTGCGTAAATTAGATGCTTATTTGCATATTCTACCGCTGAACTATAAGGCATAGTTCGGGTTACCAGAAAAAACGTAAACAACACAAATCACAGATTTTTACTCGTACTCACAACCGAGTTTGCAAAACATTCAAGAAAGTCGGGAAAAAAATTAACAAAAGAATCAAATCCAACTAGGCATTTTTAAAAAAAGAACAGTGACACATAGGTCGAACAGACATAAAAGAGGTTTCATTTTGAAGCACCTACCCTTCCGTATGGAACAGTTAGGTGTGGAACGGTTTTGATTTTAGGTCTTATTCCAGACAATAAATGTTTTCAAATTATTTTAATTAGAAAAGTGTGACGTATGATACCATTTTGAAATCTAAGTTAAAAGATAACTGCGCCAACTTTTAACATAACATGCCGGCCTATCGTAGTGGATTTTTTTTTTCAGTATGAAGGGTCAAAGTTAACCGATTGAAAACCATTTAGGCAAAAAATAAACTAAACAATTTTTTTTTAAAATTATGGGTTCATTATGTTTTAATTTTACACTTCAATAAATGAATGTGTTATTTGAATTTGTAATACAAAAATAAAAATTACAAATTATTGACGTCTGTAGTCACAGCATAGAAAAGTTTGACGCCGGGCAGAGAGTTTTTGATTTTCAGGGAAAAGCCTATAACTCAAAAACCATTGGAGATAGACCTATAATTTTATGGTTTTTCTGGGTCGCCATGAACCCACCTGTCCTGCGTTCACGGCTTGACGTTGAGTTTCGGGACACCCTGTATATACTCGTACGATGGCAAGTGTTATTGTCTTTAGTTGTTTGTTGGAGCAACTTTACCTACCCAGTTGCGACAAATAATCATTTTCCACACATAACAGGACGATTGCCACTTTTTGGCGAAACTCATTTCAAAATTCGTTATCAGTTCACAAAAATTCGTTGCTATTTTTTCGTTAGCAAATAACCAGCATCAGGAATGTTTGCTGACGCACGAGCAGACGGAGTCGCGGCGACGACGCGCAAAGAGTCTGCGGCCCTGGAGCGCGGGCGCCGGGCGCCGGGTGCGCGACAGCTCCAACAGCTACCTACAGCTCGTCGCACAGAGGCTGGCTGTGTTGTTGTGGAACACTGGACAAGAGCGTATATTGTGCTCTCTTGAACAGTGATGAGATGATGGATGACTCTAGTTGTGATTTTAATTGTAATTAATTAATTTTAATTTTGTGTTTAATTTTAATTCTGTGTCTAATTAAAATTTTGTAATCTACTCGAATATGGACACTTTAATTTATTTTCGTATTATAATTTATTGGTTGTCTGAAATAAACGCATTGAATTGAATTGAAATCACGCATTTTGAATGCGAGTGCGGTGAGGTGATACGCACAGTCAGGCGGGAAATTCTAAATTCATTCCATATCGAAATACTTCAAAGGACATTATGATCGAAAACGGTTTACAATAATAAACCGTTTTTCGATACATCGTACGATTATTGGCATATGATTATTTGTCCTGGTGTACATGCCAGCGCGGCGCGGTAGGCTTCCTGCCGAGTAGCCTCGACTACTATACTACCACGCGGTAGTAGCCTCGACTACTATACTACCACGCGGTAGAGAATACACATTGCCTCATAATATGAGTTAATATGAGAAATTTACCAAAAATATTGAATACAAAACTCAAAACCACCAATGGTGGTATATATTCCGATAAGCGTACTTTGTTCCGTTCCAAGCGCGGGACGAACCAAGTGTTAGCTGGGGGCGGGGGGCTGCGTGACGTCACGGGCCGGTCAGTCCAGGGGCGGCGGCTGCGCGGGGATGGAGGAAGGGGGCGCTGTGAGGTAGCCCGCGGAGTGGGGGGCGGGACCTGCGATGGTTAACGTCACTATTTAAACTTATGTGGGAGTCTGAGGATATCTATTTCTCTCATTTATGCTACATTATTGCAGAAACTTGTGAAACTGCAGAGTTGGTTCTGAAGATGCACTCTATCGCCGCCGTGTAGAGGACAGATAGATGTCTTAAATACAAAATCAGGTTTAACTAGAAGCTGGGGTTCACTAAGAATAGCAATGACAATGACAATGAGGTACTTAGGTGACAAGCATCGGGCAATAAGGACAGGACATAGCCTGCCCTTCGGATGCGGCGGCGGCGGTGACGAACCTGTGAGTTGGTGTTGCGGCGGCGAGGCTATGAACAGGTCGTGTCTCTGGGCCGCGTACTGCTCCCACACGGCGCTGCCGGCGAGCACGGCGCGCACGCGCTCGCCGTGCAGCGGGGAGGCGGCCATGCCCTTCAGCGCGCTCACGAGCTGCGCCGCGGTCGCTCCGTCGAGCCGGCTCTCGAGCAGAGATAGCAGCTCGCCGATCAGGTCCGTCTCCAACGCCTGGGGAACATGGACGGAGATTACTCGATGCAGAGTCGCAGCAACTGTTGTATCAAAGCGCCAGTGAAAGAGGCTTGCAAATTAGGGTTGATAGAATCCTTTAACTAGATAGTTATCGGTGAAGTTAAAAGGTGTCACCTGGAGAACCAGTCGGTCGGTGTTGACTGCGCTGCCAAAGATGGCGGCGAGCGCCCGGCACGCGCCGCCCACCGCCTCGCGACACGTCTTCACGGCCGTCTTCAGGCCCGGCATCACGTCCGTCTGACACAACGCCTCCACGCATGTCTGCAATCAATGTGTCTGTTTCAGTCACCTAGGCTCACTGTCTCACTTCTACATGTTGTTTAACGCAGCTCCTGGCCGAGCGTGAGTTCGCTGGCGCGGCGCGGTGGCGCGGTGTCTGGATAAGACATACTCGTACAGCCATTGGTAGCTTTCAATGAGTGAACTTGTAGAATCGCTATAGTAGCTCCACAGACTATCCCCTCACGGCCAGCCTCGAGTGCAGCCCAGCCGCACACAGCGTGGCGCTGCGTGCATTACGTGCTGTGCGCTGTGTGCTGCGCACGCACAGGACCACTCATGAACTGCACTACGGCTATGCTCTGCTATACACCTTCTTGTGTAAAAAGGCCTACTATAAAATATCAGATTATCTAGAGGATAAAAAAGCTTGGGACGGGATTTGCTCCAACTCGAAAAATAACAACTAACAGGCTAAAGGTTTCTTCGTCGCTTCTTTACTTTAGTCAACATACCGAAGCGACTGAAATCAAAAATATCACTTTATTTCCGTGTCAGTGTTTAATTATTAAGAATTTGACCTTTTCTAAGTGTACATTTATTGTATTTATGGAAATAAAGAGTTTTTGACTTTGACTTTGACTATAGACTGCAAGTTTTAGGGTTTCGAAACCCATACGGAGGCTACCTCACCGAGTGGGGTATCAAATGAAAGGTTTGTACATCTCAAAACCGTCGTGGCCGTGTGGTGCCGGCTTAGAATTGCACCACCCCACTTCTCCCCATGGGTGTCGTACCCATGGGGAGAAGTGGGGTGGTGCGACTAAGGGACACACCGAAGCGTCCCCCGGTGTATGTCCCTTTGGCAGCAGCGCCCCCTGTAGAACAACTTCACAAACGAACTGCGATCCCCAACCCGCATGCCCAGCGTGGGGATAATGGGCATTACCCCCCCAATGATAAGTCGACACAGAAAATGGCCCCCAGTTCCCGGCCGCCTCGCTACTCCTGGCCATGGTAGCGGCCACGGTAACGGCGGGGCAGGGGGTGCTAGGAACCACCGGGCTACCTCAGGCTACGATAAAGAACTGACCCTGGCAACGTTTAACGGACGCACTCTGAGGCTTGATCATCATCTAGCGCAGTTGGAAGTGGAGTTGGAGAACATTAAATGGCATGTTCTGGGGTTATGTGAAGTCCGTAGAGAGGAGGAGGACACCTAACCCTAGAATCTGGCCATTTTCTTTACTTTCACGAGGGTGATAATACATCCCAGGGTGGCGTAGGTTTCCTCGTCAATAAGGCCCTCTCTAACAACGTTCAAGAAATGTCCAGTGTGTCGACCAGGGTAGCGTACCTGATCCTTCGGCTGTCCAAGCGGTACAGCATGAAGGTCGTTCAGGTCTACGCACCGACCTCGGCACACTCGGAGTCGAAGAAAGCCTTACACAACGCCACTAAGGCTCACTTCATCGTTGTTATGGGGGACTTTAACGGCAAGGTAGGAATCCAGACGGGCAACGAATCCTGAAAAGGCCCGCATGGTTATAGAGCTAGGAATCACAGGGAGCAAATGCTAGTCAACTTCTTTGAGAAAGAAGGGTTGGTCTTAATGAACTCCTTGTTTAAGAAACGTGTTGCCTTGGAACCCACTGATGACGCTGACGAGACTGGTCGAAACGTTGAGGGACGAGGGCATAAGTTTTGCAATAAACAGCGTACTGGCAAGAAGTCCAAACTCTGGGATGAGACTCTTGGGCTGATGACAAAAAGACGGGAAACCACCCAAGCGACTTCGTCAGAGAGGTCAGACGTGAACAAGCGAATTGCGAAGATGGTACGGTGCGACCTTCGGGGCTCCAATACACGCCTCATTGAAGAGGCGATAGAGCGAAACCGAGGGTCCAAAGTATTCACTCAGCAGCTTGGCAGGAGCCACCTGACGAAACTTAAAACGCACGACGGGAGGACCGTATGTATTGCCGAAGCCAGAGATATCCAAGATAGAGGACTTTTATGGCCTTTTATACGCTGCACATGCCCCTCGTTCCCGACGAGACGACCACGATTCCAGAGCCACCCTGACACGCCACTATACCGACGAACTGCCTGATATCAGTCAAGACGAGATCGTGTTAGCTTTGAGGCAGCTTAAAAATTGAAAGTAATACTCCTGTATTACCTACAGAAAATCTTCAACACCGTCCTTCACTGTAGGAGAACTCCTGAGGCGTGGAGCGGGAGTTTGGTGATGCTATTTTTTAAGCAGGGAGATAAAACCCTCCTTATCCTTATCCCTGCCTCTCTAACTATTAGTGTCCCCGATGGATCCATGGGTATTAATGATATTTATAATAGCACTGCTATCGTCCGCGCCACTAATAAAAAATACTTGGGCGTTGTACTGGATGAGAACCTTACGTACAAAGCTCACATCGCAGAAATGGCTGCCCGAGTTAGAAAACTAATATTTGTTATGAAACGACTACGCGACTGCACCCCTAGAGATGTTCTGAAAACTGTCTATGTATCACTGTGTCAGTCGATAATACAGTACTGTATCTCAGTGTGGGGCAGTGCTGGTAAAACACTCTTCATGAATTTAGAGAGAGCTCAAAGGGCACTAATCAAGGTCACTCTGAAAAAGCCCTTCCGTCTCCCAACAGACGACCTGTACAGATATTTTAAAGTACTTCGGGTACGACAGCTCTTCGTCTTAAGTGCAGTTATTAAGACGCATAGAAGCATCAAAGCCCTCCCAAACTACGACGACATTATTAAGAAACGTGTGTACAGAATTCCTACACCACAGACGCACTCACTCATAGCTACTCGTAGCCCAGCCTTTTCCCTGCCCCACACATATAATAAATTATGTAAGCTTTGCGACTTAAAAGATACATCCCTATTCTTGTGTAAATCACTTGTTAAAAACAAACTTTTAGAACTTACCTATTCCGAAACAGAAAACCTCATTTGACTTAGCATTCGCAGACCCAACACTCACACTCACACACACTACACATTCCCTCATGACTCACACACCCGCCCCCTGTTGCCCAACCTCAGTGAGGCTCTGGTGCCTCACGAGGTCCGGTACACACATGCATCACACAAACACACACAACACACAAACATACATTCTAGGTACACTACCTCTATCCACCTAACACAATTTTACAAACTCACTGGCTCTCATGTTCATACCAGAATGGTCAATTTAATTAATTAAATTATAAATTTTGCATGTTAATTTTAATCAATTACAATCTTATTAAAAAAATATTTATAAGTATGTACTACATCTTCCAGTGTTCTGAAATCGTATCTGTCAAACGCACTCATGGATCTCAAGATACAAGCATTCTTGCTTAGTTTGAGTTCCACTGGCACTCTACTTATTGCATGTGTTTTTAGTAAATAAACGATTTTATTATTATTATTATTATACTAGACCCATCACAATCCTGAGCCACGTCTATAAGCTGTTTTCACGAGTGGTCACGAATCGTCTCGCTAGGAGACTTGATGAGTTCCAGCCACTGGAACAGGCCGGGTTCCGAGGAGGATATGGCAGCATAGACCACATTCACAACGTAAGTCAGATTATATCAGTCGCGCGCGCGCACTGCTCACGCTTGCACGCACGCTTACACGCACCGCTGCTATTTACTTTCGTGTAACGTAACCTTGAAACTAATCCTGCCGCAATGAATTGTGATGCCTGTGGCGATAAATTTAACGACGGAGTCCAATGCGGTGTCTGCAAAAGGCACCTGGATTTTGGATGTGCGAACATAACCGAGTCGGGGTACCGGCGTTTGGGACCGGAGAGAAGAGCTGCCTGAAAGTGTTCCACGTGTCATGCAGGGTCGCCTGCGCCTTCCAACTCTAACTCGGCTTCTACGACACCCGAGCCTGTATCCCTCGAAAAAATCATGGAAAAACTAAACGCCATGGAGCTAAAGATGTCAGATTTACCGCAGCTTATCAGTGACGTCAATGGTATCAAAAACAACATCACTAAGCTACAGGATTCCTGCCAAGGAGCTTTCAAGAAAATTGAGGAGTTTTCTTCTAAAGTCGAGGACATGGAATTGCGAGTGACTTGTTTGGAGGGAGCCCTAAGTGACTACGTGGCAATAAAATCGCAAGTATTTACCTGCCAACAGAACGATCTGCACCGTGATCAAATAGCCCGTGTTAATAACGTTGAGATAAAGGGAGTGCCATACAAGAAGTCCGAGGACCTTTTTGACATCATTGAGAAGATAGGAAAGTGTATTATGTACAAGATCAATAAACAACAGATTGATTACGTGAGTAGAATACCATCCTACAAAGAAAAGGAGAAGGCCATTGTAGTTAGGTTCCTGAACCGTTATGTTAAGGAGGATATACATAAATGACCACCTTACACCCGAGTACAAAAAACTGCTCACCCAAACCAAGCAGTTGGCCAAGGAAAAGTTCTATGACTTCACCTGGGTCAAATACTCAAAAATTCACGTCAGGAAGAATGATACGTCACCCGTAATTACAATTAAAAATATCTCGGATTTAAACAAAATTGTATAATATGGTGCTTAATAAGTTTATTGCGTGGGAGACCGGTCTTACATTGCTCATTAATGCTAGTGAATAATTTTCTCCTTTACGTACTAATTATTATTAACATTACTTCTTTGGGGAACATCACTCCAAAAGTTCATACTATTTTTCATAATTACGCATTTGTATTTCTGTCTAAAAATTGTCATGTAACATTCACGCTCATAAATATTTCCTATCTACCTAAATGTAATAAGTTGTTGTTGACTACCTCACTTTCACAGATTTTATTGCTACCTAAACCTTATCAGTGTCGCTCAGCTGATCGTAGGGAAAGAGATAACTTGAATTTTTTGCTTATTTTTGCATTATTACGCAGTTTCATATCCTATAGTTTATTTGTTACTGCTTGCGAGCTGCCGCCGCCGCTTCGTAAACAACAGCCCGCTGCAGATACCTACCCTATTGTCACTACCTATCGCAGGTGTATTTACATTACTAACTCGATGTTTTTCCGCAGTCCAAATGGATAACAAAAAACTTTATTTGTACTATCAAAATGTTCGTGGCTTGCGCACAAAAACATCCATGTTTCGTCGCAATGTTCAGTTGAATAACTATGATATTATAGGGTTAACGGAAACATGGTTGCTGGACTCGATAGGTGACCTGGAAATTTTCGACGATAGATATTTTGTATGGCGCAGGGACCGCAGGTACGACCTGACGGGCCAGTCACTTGGAGGAGGAGTGCTTTTAGCAGTGCGCCGTGAGTTTCACGTGATTTCGCGCCCCGAGTGGAATTCTTCGGCGGAGGATTTGTGGCTAACGGTAAAATCGTGTGATAATACTGCTAATTCATTAGGGTGTGTACATATTGAAAAAACAGAGGTCTAGGTTTTGCTCAACAGCTGACTAATTTTTTAGATAGCTTACGCGACATTATGACTGCTAATCCGCATGATAAGGTGGTTAATAATAATGGGATTTTAATTTACCGTTGATTCAATGGTGCTCAGCAGATGGACTACCTTATCTAAGTCCGTGTTCCTCATTAGGTAGGATCGAGGCAGAGCTAGTGGACGAACTTGAGGTATTGGATCTACACCAATATAAAAATAAGGTCACAAACTATCGCCCTATCTCTAAATTATGCGTTATAGCTAAGTTGTTTGAAAAGATTGTATATAATCAAGTTTATATGTCAGTAAAGGCTGCACTACCTCCAACACAGCATGGCTTCCTTAGGGGTAGGTCTACCGTAAGCAACCTTATTCTATTTAATGAAATCCTGACTGACACCATGGATAATGGGCGCCAGGCTGATGTTATATATACCGACTATAGCAAAGCTTTTGATCGAATTGATCATAGCCGACTTATTTTTAAGCTAACTTTATTGGGTATAAGCGGGGATCTCTTAAGATGGCTTACTTCCTACATTCATAATAGGTCGCAGGTGGTAGTACTTGGTAATTATACTTCTAAGTGGATGAGCGTTCCGAGTGGTGTACCACAGGGTTCCTTATTGGGACCGCTGTTATTTTTATGTTTTATTGCTGATATCGAGTCTTGCTTCCGTAATTCTACTGTACTTTGTTACGCCGATGACATGAAGATAATAAAGCCTATAACATGTCTTAATGATGCTATTCTTCTCCAAGATGATCTCAACAGTCTAGATGAATACTGCTCTGCTAACTTACTAGATTTAAACGTTACTAAATGCAATATTATTACTTTTACTAGGAAACGCAACATTATAAATGTTGACTACTCGTTAAAGGGTATAAAATTAAAACGTGTTAGTGAGATTAGAGATCTAGGTGTTATACACGACTCGAAGCTTCTCTTTGACTCGCATATTTCATCAATAGCCGGTAAAGCATCGAAGGCGCTAGGTTTTATCATGAGGTCATCAAAAGATTTTAAGCAAGTTAAAACCTTAAAAATTCTATATGGTACGTATGTAAGATGTCACTTAGATTATGCATCGCAAGTGTGGAACCCGGCCTACGCAGTTTATATCGATAGACTTGAGGGCATTCAAAAAAAGTTTCTACGCTATCTCAATTATAAAATGAAAATATTCCCTTGTCAGTCGGACTACTTGCGCAACTGCGTCAAACAACACCTGCTATCCTTAAAACAAAGGCGTGACTATGCTGATCTTATTTATTTATCTAAAATTGCTAATTCAGTCATTGATTGTCCAGACCTCCTCCATAAAATTCAATTATACGTGCCGTCTCGTTCATTTAGATATAATAATCTGTTATATCTCCCTAATGTTAGTACAAATTATCGTCAAAACTCATTCATGTATCGAACTTGCAATAAATTCAATCAGCTCAGCAAAAAATGTGACCTAGATCTTTTTCTCTCAATATCGACCCTCAGATGTGATTTAAATAAGATCTTCTTTAAGCAGTAGGTTAAAGGGTAGCAATAAAACATTTTTGGAACTTATTTTGTTTATGAGTGTGAATGATCCCTAGCGGTAATCAATATAATTATGTATGTATAAACTTAACTTACACGGTGCTAACTTTTGTTTTCTTGTAATTTATAATATGTAGCTATATGTGGGAACCTATTAATGGTCACCTAAGTGCCAAACCCTGTGTTTATTTGATAATTATGGAACCGATGTTTCCCCTAAAACGAATAAATAAATAAAAAAAATAAATAAATAAATAAATATAGAAGTCCGAAGAGTATAACCAGCTCCTGTGTCTCGCTTTTGTGGACTATGAGAAGGCCTTCGACTCCGTCGAAACCTGGGCTGTTCTGGAATCCTTACAGCGTTGCCAAGTAGACTATCGTCATATCGAGGTGCTGAGATGTCTCTACGAGGCCGCCACCATGAGTGTCCAAGGCCAGCAGACTAAACCCATCCAATTGCGCAGAGGAGTGAGACAGGGGGACGTCATATTCCCGAAACTGTTCACGAGCGCGTCGGAAGATATTATTAAGACGCTGGACTGGAAAAGTAAGGGCATTAACATAAAAGGCGATTACATCTCGTACCTGCGATTCGCTGATGACATAGTCTTAATGGCGGATTCGCTAGAGGAGCTGAACCGGAAGCTGGATGGCCTAGCCACAGCCTGGCGATGCGTCGGTCTTAGCATGCATTTGGATAAAACCAAAGTCATGGTCAATGGTCACATTGATCCAGGACCGGTCGTCGAACATGGCCACTTGGCCACCTTCTCGAAATTGTGCTCTTTCCTTAGCGAGCTAAGGAAAGAGCTATGCTATTTTTAGGTATTAATTAAATAGCGAAGTCTTTACCCGATACCTATAGTACATATTTGAATAATAAACAAACGTTCGAAACCCTCGGCGCGCAAGTCACACTCGCACTTGACAGATCTTATTTACCTAAACTGGATGAACTTTACTGCTTATGAAACCTTAATAATTATGAGGAATGAACCTGTTTGTCCGCCAACGCGGCGAGTCGTGGCAGCTCGCCGAGCTGGGCGCATAGCTCGCCTATTGCAGGCCTAGCTCTCAGTAAGTACCTGCGTGTCCGCTAGCGCGGCGAGCACGAGCACGGCGAGGCGCGGGCAGGCGGGCAGCAGGCGCGTGAGGCGCGGCAGCTCGCCGAGCTGGGCGCATAGCTCGCCCAGTGCGGGCCTGGCTCGCAGGAGTGTGGCGAGAGCTTGCGCGCACACTTCTCCCCTGCTTCCCTGTAAGGACGGTATATGAGACGAGGTTTGACTAGATGCTGTAACTTGTCTACCTCCTTGAATACGTCGCGCGTCGATCCAACTTATTATAATTATGAAAATATCTATTTCAAAAAATCTCGCAAGCAACAATTAAGCAACCAACACATAATCGTACCCACTTACATCCGTAACGGAGCAACAATTACTTACAAGAGTTACAATAAAACAATCATGTAGCCTACGAATAAACGTATTCGGACATGTTCAGCGCGTCATGCGTCATGTATCTTGTTAGCGAGCACACGTCCCATCTTCGCAAACGTTTTAGAATTTATAAATTGTGAACTAGCTGTACATCATTATGCCAGCATGTGTTGTGAAGTGGTGCAGGAGCCAAACAAGATTTAAATGTCCAGGATCACTTATCACTGGTAAGTAAGTAGTAGCAAAATTATAATTTTATTCAAAGATCAACCACGTTGTCAAACCGAGATGGACAATACTATGCAATACGAAGTCAGTTAACACAATATGAAGTCAGTTTATTTTTGTATATGTTATTTTTTTTTAATTTATACAAACCTAGATGGTCAGTACTATGTAAATGAAGTCAGTAAATTTATGCCGATGCTCGATGTGGGCACGTGCGCAAGGGCAAGAGGAGGCGTGGGCGCGTGCGGCTCGATGTGGGCATGTGCGCAAGGGCAAGAGGAGGCACGGGCGCGTGCGGCCCGATGTGGATACCCACATCGGGCCGCACGCGCAAGGGCAAGAGGAGGCGCGGGCGCGTGCGTCTCGATGTGTGGGCAAGTACGCAAGGCCAAGAAGAGGCGTGGGCGCGTGCGGCTCGATGTGGGCATGTGCGCAAGGGCAAGAAGAGGCGCGGGCGCGTGCGTCTCGATGTGTGGGCCAGTACGCAAGGCCAAGAGGAGGCGCGGGCGCGTGCGGATCGGTGTGGGCATGTGCGCAAGGCCAAGAGGAGGCGCGGGCGCGTGCGGATCGGTGTGGGCATGTGCGCAAGGCCAAGAGGAGGCGCGGGCGGGTGCGGCTCTATGTGGGCATGTGCGCAAGGGCAAGAGGAGACGCGGGCGCGTGCGGCTCGATGTGGGCATGTGCGCAAGGCCAAGAGGAGGCGCGGGCACGTGCGTCTTGATGTGTGGGCATGTACGCAAGGCCAAGAGGAGGCGCGGGCGCGTGCTGCTCGATGTGGGCATGTGCGCAAGGCCAAGAGGAGGCGCGGGCGCGTGCGTCTCGATGTGGGCACGTGCGCAAGGGCAAGAGGAGGCGTGGGCGCGTGCGGCCCGATGTGGGCATGTGCGCAAGGCCAAGAGGAGGCGCGGGCGCGTGCGTCTCGATGTGTGGGCATGTGCGCAAGGCCAAGAGGAGGCACAGTCGCGTGCGGCTCTATGTGGGCATATGCGCAAGGGCAAGAGGAGCCGCGGGCGCGGGCGCGTGCGGCTCGATGTGGGCATGTGCGCAAAGGCAAGAGGAGGCGCGGGCGCGTGCGGCCCGATGTGGGCATGTGCGCAAGGCCAAGAGGAGGCGCGGGCGCGTGCGGCTCGATGTGTGGGCAAGTACGCAAGGCCAAGAGGAGGCGCGGGCGCGTGCGGATCGGTGTGGGCATGTGCGCAAGGCCAAGAGGAGGCGCGGACGGGTGCGGCTCTATGTGGGCATGTGCGCAAGGGCAAACGGAGGCGCGGGCGCGTGCGGCTCGATGTGGGCATGTACACAAGGCCAAGAGGAGGCGCGGCCGCGTGCTGCTCGATGTGGGCATGTGCGCAAGGCCAAGAGGAGGCGCGGGCGCGTGCGGCTCTATGTGGACATGTGCGCAAGGGCAAGAGAAGGCGCAGGCGCGTGCGGCTCGATGTGGGCATGTGCGCAAGGCCAAGAGGAGGCGCGGGCGCGTGCGGCTCGATGTGGGCATGTGCGCAAGGCCAAGAGGAGGCGCGGTCGCGTGCGGCTCTATGTGGGCATGTGCGCAAGGGCAAGAGGAGCCGCGGGCGCGGGTGCGTGCGGCTCGATGTGAGCATGTGCGCAAGGCCAAGAGGAGGCACGGGCAACTACGGCTCGATGTGGGCATGTGCGCAAGGGCAAGAGGCGCGGGCGCGGGCGCGTGCGGCTCGATGTGGGCATGTGCGCAAGGGCAAGAGGAGGCGCGGGCGCGTGCGGCTCCTGCGGCGCGGCGCCGTCGCCCTAGTCCCCGAGTACAGTGCATACCTCGGTAGAATCCTTGTGGATAGCCGCTACCGTCTCCGTGAGCAGCTCCTGTAGGAACTTCTTGGGGCTCCTCAGGTTCCAGTGCGGGTTCTGGAGGTACAGCTTGAGGTACACCCCCCCCACCACCACCTCCCCCGGCGGCGCCCACGTCTGTTCGCCCGCCGCCGCCCTCTCTATTGTTTCCCTGTCTTCGAACGCTGTGTTCGCGTCGCGGAGTTGGTTTGCGTGATGCCTGACAACGAAAACAGGGTTATATTATTATCATTTCGAAGAATCTACTTAAAATTAATAAAAAATTACAAATCTACATACATAGGTTGAAAAGTCAAATTTGTTCTGGGTTGACTCCCGCACCCAGCAACCCAGCAACGTTTGCATTTGTATGCAACAAATTCGCACGAGAAAACTTATTTGCTCACGGCGCGGCGCGCATGCTGCCTTCGAGCTGTGCGCGCTTCTGAGCATTCCGTCATTTGCGACACAAAAGCTAGCGGCGGCGTCTCTCTCGGCTCTCTCTAACTCTATCTATTTGTATGTATTAATGGTGCTGCCTGGACGGAGCAGTCGCAGTCGGTGAGGGTATCTCGGCATCAGGCAGTTCCGGGAACGCGTTCTTGTTAACAGACTCGTCCAAGTGGTCACCTGTCAGCTAGTAGTGCGATGTGCTTGGCTAGCGGCGCGCGTTGCGCGTCGCTCCACACCAGCTCGGGGTGCTCGTGCTGTGCGTCGAACATGTGCGCGGCGCCGCCGGGCGCGCTCTCGCGCATCGCGTCGCAGAACACGCCAGGGATGTGGCGGGATATCGTGAGCCGGACCTGAGAGAGAACGTTCGCTTATACTAAGCAGTACCGTGCGAGCCACGGAGCCACGGAGCCACGGAGCCACGACCACACACAGATACCATAACGTACAGGGTGTAGGTAGAGTGGACCAGTGTCCACTCTACCTACATCTTTGACGAGGTTGTGGTTTACATCATTAGGGGCCCATCCATAAATTACGTCACACCATGGGGGGGGTACTTATTCAATGCCTCGAATATTAGGTTCAACCAAATGAAAATAAAGCTGCTGAAGCTCCACAGAATACATAAGGGAGATTGACCGCAAATTAATTAGTTAGTATCGGTATGAACATTTCTGTTGGTAAATCTTTTTACCATTTTGCTGTTCTAGGCCGGGGTTTGAAAAAATTCAAAGTCAGAATGCTTTATTTCTTTACACACATACATACATACACACATACATACATACAGGCACACAGGACACTTGAGCGTCAGTTATCATTGTAGTCCAAGTGTGACCAAATACTAAGTATTATTGAGATTTAGCTTAAATAAATAAAAACGTGAACAAGAAACATTTACCTTGTTACTTGCAATAACTAACCAATTTACAAAGTCGTATGGTTAAAAGAACATTCCACTGTTGTAGATAAAGATATATAGATAGCGCACTACGGGCAGTCCCGCCAGTGAAGGGTTACATAAAGATATATAGATAGCGCACTACGGGCAGTCCCGTCAGTGAAGGGTTACATAAAGATATATAGATAGCGCACTACGGGCAGTCCCGTCAGTGAAGGGTTACATAAAGATATATAGATAGCGCACTACGGGCAGTCCCGTCAGTGAAGGGTTACATAAAGATATATAGATAGCGCACTACGGGCAGTCCCGTCAGTGAAGGGTTACATAAAGATATATAGATAGCGCACTACGGGCAGTCCCGCCAGTGAAGGGTTACATAAAGATATATAGATAGCGCACTACGGGCAGTCCCGTCAGTGAAGGGTTACATAAAGATATATAGATAGCGCACTACGGGCAGTCCCGTCAGTGAAGGGTTACATAAAGATATATAGATAGCGCACTACGGGCAGTCCCGTCAGTGAAGGGTTACATAAAGATATATAGATAGCGCACTACGGGCAGTCCCGCCAGTGAAGGTTTTATTTACAAACAGATATTGAATGAGAGTTACCTTGGGTCCGTGCAGTTTGTCCGCCATCATCCGCGCCAGCAGCTCCACGGCCGCCTCCCTCGTCTCCGGCAGCTTGCCGTTGCAGAACTGGTCCAGCAGGTAGATCACGGCGCCTGCAACGAACACCACTCACCATACGACAACTACAATCAAACCTAACTTCCTAAAAATGTTAAGAACGAAGCCACAACTTCCCTTATTATTACATTCATTATTACCTACATTCAATACGTGAATTGAAAAAGCACATGTGACTGACCTTTAGTCGAGGCTTCTTTGCAGAGCGCAGTATTGGGCAGCAGCGCCGCCAACACCTCCAGCACGGCGGCCCTGAGAACAAACTACTTTGCAGAGGTCCCGTCCCGTCACGCCCCCTCACGAGTGGAGAGCTCATCTCGCCAGCCTCTTTAGGCTGGGACCAAACGAGCGTCATTAAATGACTCCAGTCACACTCACGCCACTCACAACTCGTTTGCCCTCAGCCATAAGCCGGGAAGGCACATGTCCGTAGCAGGCACGCTTGCATAACACGGGGGGCTGCACAACCCCCGCCCGTGTGAACGCACGCGACGCACGCAGGCTGCCAGTCGCTGGTGAGTTGTATCTTATCAGGTAAGCCATACATTATATTGCTAATAGCAATACGATACAATTTCATTTACTTAGAATATTCAATTTCCATTGCAAGAAAGCGTATACTAGAATGCAAGTGTGCCGTGCCTGCTACAGTCATGTGTACAAGTCTTGAGACACAGGCATGTGCAAATGTATTCACTGTGCGCCAGTCACTTCTCCATGTCGTGAACTAGTACGCTGCTGTTCCGCTTCCCTGGCATGTGTCTCCGGCTTTAGTCCGAACACACGGAAGGGGCAGCGCCGAGCAGGTCGTACTCGCTCCTTGGACCGGACGAAAGCCTGCTCGGCGCTCGCGACCCGTTCTAGCTATTCAAGCGATACTTCGTATTTTATGAATGTTGAAGTGAAAGTCCCGCGGTATACCTACCTAGGAGGTTTCTCGGCCAGCATGGGCAGCAAGTGGCCCAGCACGGCGCTGGCGGCCACGTCCTCGACGCACTCGCGGCTGCCGGCGCCCGCGCACACGCAGCGCAGTGCCGCGCCTTGCAGCGCCGGCGCCGAGCGCGCCGATAGCAGACCGAATAGGAGGCCGAATTGACCGATGCATTGGATCTCTGACCCTGTAACCAGACACGTCATTCTTATACATTCAACGCGCTCGATTTATTATTGTCTGCAAAAAAGATTATTTTTTTTGTAAACAAAATGTCAACAAAACGGTTAATTAATACTAGTAACTATTTACACTTACATACAATATCAATTTCCTAAGAATGTAATCCGTCACCAGAAGGCCGAGTGCCCAAAATGTTGGCAGCGAGATGTGCAAGACGTGAAGGCGCTAGGGTACGAGTATCTACACACGTGGCATCCCAAACTAAAGGCCGACCCATCATCCATCTTTTGTATTTTACTACATATACTGTCTTATGCTATTGTGGGTTGGTTGTAATAAAAGAGAGTTTGTTTCACTTTACTGCGTCTATTCAATATACGAGACACGAGTACATAAAATTAACGTTTACGATATCTGTTAGAGGTACCGTGAAATAATAACTCCAACGCTGATAATTCGCAACTGGTTTATTTGTTAGATTTAAGTTAACATGAAGACGTTATGCGGAAGATAAGAAATCACGTTGATACATAACCTCACGTAGATATTGCTAAGCTATAAGAACATAGGAAGTTAGGTAACCTTGATTTCACACGCATAGACGGAATAACACATTGTACCTTGTACATCTTGGCCACTAGAAAAAGGGAAAACAATGTAATGTGTAAGAACAAGAATCCAGACACATCTAGGATTCTTCCCTGATAATGTCACTACATTGTACTTCGTACATCCTGGCCACTCGCAAAAGGAAACAAGTATTTATTAAAACATGACAAAAACAAAGTTTTCAAGTAAAAGTGTACAATTGTAAATGAAATTACTTGAGATTCCATGCATTACTAAGATTCCGACCACTACTTTGTAAATGTTTGGCCACTATAAACAAATCATACAATGTACTAACCCTATAATAGTAACAATATTTAATCATAATAAGAATTTAAGATTTAAACCGTATAAATTATCCTAATCTATTGTCTTAATATCTTTACATCCCAATCTGTTTGGCTGTCGGCACACTACTGTCGGGATATTTAAGCCGTTTTTATATAGCGTATCACTGTTCACTGTTGGGTTATTTAACCCGTTCTTATATCGCGTATCACGCACTGAAATCACATACTGTTCATCACACGCTGGTTGCTGCTGTGAGGCCTTGGGGCCCCCCACAAGGGCCGCCGAGCTGACTGTCATTTCATGAGGTACTGCTGCTGCTCGCCGCGCCTTCCTCCTTCGTCGTATGATGTAGTAGCACACACCCGCCAGTATGAGTATAGCAAGTATCGCGTACATAAGTGTGTATTGGTGAATGTCGTGTACATTGAGAGATACGTTCGTTTGGGCCTTTATGTCTTCTATTTGAGTTTTCATGTTTGACCACTCTTCTTCTTCTTCATGGTTATCTGGTACAAATTGGGTTATTACGGAGGAGTTGACAATTTTGTTGAGAACGGAAAACTCCGGTGCAGTAGGTAAATTCCCTTCCATTTTAACTTGACTTAGGTAGTTATTGTGATCGTAGATTGAAAAGTCTTCACTCTTCACAACACAACCTTGACCTACACTAAGTAACCCATTGCCGGTCAATGTCTCCACCTGCATTTCGGTGTCAGCGCAAAAAATGCGCACGGAGCATTCGTCGTTGCAACATGAGAATAACCACATTTTGTAATTTCACCCACCGTTCCTGACAGGTCAAAGCCTCGCTATTACATAACTTCTCATTGTTGTTAATGCTTGTATTGCAGATCGCCCTTGTAAGTGGTAGCTCGAAGATAGTTTTATCGTAAGGACATAGCATCCGATTAGTTGAAGTGTGCATACACGAATGAAGATCCTCAGTTGTCATAAGAATAAAAATATATCTTTGGATATTGAAGGCTATAAATGGCGCGATAAATCTGACCACGTGATTTTGACGAGGCAGACTTACTACGCTGTCCAGTTCTAACGCTTCCTTGCTAATGAGGGGAATCTTTATCTGTATGATTAAAAAGTTTTCTCCAACCCTAGCGCTCGCCTTCATTTGTTTATAAAATTCGTATAGGCTCTGCTTATCGACCGCTAGCGTAAGCTCTCCTTGTAAGTGACTAGATATGATCCTGACTTGTTTTTCTAGCTGTTCTGGTGGTAACAGGTTCATATCTAAATGACCGTGTGATATATCAGTTAACACACCTATTAAACTATCCTGAATGCGCCTTAGACTAGCTATGATAATATTGGCTGTCAAGGATAGTGATAATAAATTAAGCTCACTTGTCTGTTCCGTTTGTATCTGACTCATCCTGTGACGCAAACTTTCCATCTGCTGTGTTATGGACTTAAAATGACTATTCATGATGTCCTCATTCCTTTTCATGATATTATATTGAGCTTCTAAAACGCTAGTTTGGTTTCTTAGTAATAGGTTTAGATGACCTTCGTTCTGTGATATGTTCTCAATGTCCTTCTCGTATTGTTTTGCAAATGAGTCATCAAGGACACCGAATAACGCATTAGCCAAATATCCCACTCCATTTACCAATCCTCTCTTTTGCCGTTTACCGATTTGATTGCTAGCTAAAATAGTATTATAATGCTCAATTTCTAATATCTCTTGCTGTAACTGGTCAATGATACCCTTGTATTGTGGCGGAAGCGGTGTCGATGACGAAGTTAAGTACTGGTTTAAATGGGAAACGTAATTATTAATATTGTTTAAACCAGCCCAGTATGACGACATATTAAAATAAACAACGAGCTTCCACTCGTCCCGAATAAGGTTCATATCAGCAATTTTTTCAAAGTAAATATTTTGGTGTCGATCTAAGTAATATTGTAGGGAGCAGAGCCCTGTGCCGGAGAGAGTACTGCCAAGAACAACATGAGTGTCATTGTGATGAGATGGCAGAACCCGGATCTCGTCGCACGGTTTTGTTTCGGTGGACTTTGTTCTTGCACTTCATCATCATTTTCTTGGACAGCATCCTGACTTTCCCTTACAGGTAGGACTGAAAGTTTCAAGCAGGGTCTCTTAATAATTCCGTTTTTCGTTTTGACAGAGGCAACCCGGACGCGTCCATCCTTTCCAGGGTGAACGTCTGTCACTCTTCCCATGAGCCACTTCCCGGGTGGCAAATTTTCCTCTTTTATAATAACAATGTCATCAATTTCTATATTTTTTGACTGCGTTCTCCACTTAGTCCGTACTTGCAATTGACGTAAATAATCAGACGACCACGCCTTCCATATGTCCTTATTTATCGATTGCACCATTTGCCATCTGGTGGTCAGATTGACATGTTCAGGATCCGGTGGTGGCCTTGATAACATGGAACGTCCAATCAAAAAATGACCGGGCGTAAGGTATAAGTCGTCGGGACTTTCCGTGAGGGCGATCAGAGGCCTAGAATTTAGACAAGCTTCTATTTGATGGAGCACCGTAATAAACTCTTCATAGGTGAGCCTTTGCTCTCCTACAACTCTCTTCAAATGGTACTTCATCCGTCTAACGGCTGCCTCCCACAATCCTCCCGCGGAAGGATATGCCGGTGCATTGAAATGCCATTGTATTTGAAGATCACTCGCTCTATTAATGACGTCTGGATTAATGCTCTGTAGGATTGCGTCATACTCTTTCTTTAGTAACCTGTCCGCTCCTACGAAATTCGTTCCATTGTCACTATAGATGTGGCTAGGCGTGCCACGGCGCGAGCAGAATCGAGAAAGTGCAGCTATGAATCCTTGAGTGCTAAGATCTGACACTAGTTCCAAATGTACTGCTTTCGTCGACATGCACACAAAGACACACACGTATCCTTTCAGAGTCCTTACTCCACGTCCTTCGTTCGCCTTTATGTCAAAATGTCCTGTAAAATCAATTCCTGTGCGCAAAAAGGCTCGTAAGGAGGGAGTTACCCTTGATTCAGGAAGATCCGCTAACATTTGTGGCTTACTGTGGTCGCTGTGTCTTTTACACTTAACGCATTTGTTGAGTTCACGTTTGACAGTCCGTAGTCCACTAATTATCCAAAAGCGTTAAAAAAAAAATCTCTTATGTAGGCTAGGGTTAGACTAGGACCCCCGTGAAGCGTGATTCGGTGCGCTTGGCTAATGATTAGCTCAGTGAGACGGCTGTGACTTAATAATATCACAGGATTCTTAACCGATTGTTTAAGAAGCGAATAATTAAGTCGCCCTCCAACTTTTAATAATCCATCTTGCTCATCTATAAATGGATTTAGACTTACAACTTTACTACTTCCTTTTAGCGGCTTATTTTTCTTTAAACGCTCAATCTCTTCCGCAAATTCAAAGCATTGTACTGTTTTGACGATTAAATTATAGGAGTGATTCATTTCGCTAATCGTTAGATAGCTATGTTTATTTATTTGCTTATTGCGCAACCACATTGTGAAACGCAAGAGCCAGCCGACCTTGGTCGCCACGCGCTGTAGTGACTCACACTCATTTAATAGCCTTAAAATTAAATTGTTTTTAGTATGATCTAAGCCTGCATTCACACTTATTCTTTTCGCGTCAATGGAAGGAGATTGGTATATCTCTGTACTAAGACGATTAGGGTCAAAGTTTTGAAGCCATTGAGGGCCTTCCCACCACAAGGAGTGATCTGCTAGTTGGATAACACTCAGCCCTCTTGTTGCACAGTCGGCGGCGTTGTCATCCGAACGCACATGACGCCATTTTGTTGCCGGAATGACTTTAAGGATGGACAGTACTCTGTTGGCTACGAATTGTTTCCATTTATTGGCGCCACCGTGTATCCATCCCAGAACAATCATTGAATCGGTCCAGGCAAACATGCTTATGTCCTTTTCAGAGAATGTATTTAAGACCCTTTCCATTAGACGAGACAAAAGGAGAGCCCCTGAAAGCTCCAATCTCGGTAAACTGAGCTTAGTTTTAACTGGTGCCAGCTTCGTCTTGGCGGCGATCAATCCCGATGTGTACTCACCTTTATCATTCATTGTAACTATGTAAATAACGCAGGCGTAAGCTTTCTCTGACGCATCACAAAATCCGTGTATTTGATAACCATCATTTTTATTCCCTAAATGCCTAGGTACTCCTAATTGATGTAGGTTCTGGAAGTCTGTTTTCAATAGATGCCATTCTCTGGTGAGTTCCTCGTTTAATGATTCATCCCAAACATCTCTAGCTTGCAACCATGTTCTCTGGAATAAAAGTTTCGCCTTAATCGTGAGCGGGGATATCCAACTTAATGGGTCGAAAATCTTCGATATATGAGATAATAACTGTCGTTTCGTTAACTTGTCATCATCATTTTTAAACTTATCCTGATATGTAAAGGTGTCCGTGCTTGACCTCCAGCTGATTCCGAGAGTTTTCTTGGCGTCTCCACTCTTAAAGTTGAGAGGAGAATCTAAACTTTCTTCAGGTAAATCCTTAGTGAGCTCCGGTGTGTTACTTGACCACTTACGTATATTCATTCCGGCTTCACTTAGGATGCAAATTATTTTTTGTTGTAAGTCTCGGGTTCCATCAATCGTTTCACCCCCTTCTAGCAAGTCATCCATATAAAACGACTCCTGTAACGGCCTTATTGCCAAAGGATATTTATTTATCTTACTATAGTCCATCGCTATTTGTTTAAGGGTCCTCATGGCAAGGTACGGTGCAGATTTTGTTCCATACGTAAGGGTTGTAAGAGAATACACCCCTATCGGTTCATGTGATGATGACCTCCAGACGATACTCTGCAACGATTGATCAGTCTCTCGTACAAAAATTGTTCTAAACATTTTCTCTATATCCGCTGTTATGACGTATTTATGATGACGCCAAGTAAGGATAAGAGTTTGTAGATCCTTTTGCATATTAGGACCCCGTTCCATTAGGTCATTGAGGCTTTTCCCGGTAGACGTTTTTGATGATGCATTGAAAACAACACGCAGCTTTGTTGTTGTTGAGTCAGCTCTAAAAACGCCGTGATGCGGTAGGTAACACGAACTCATATTGAGGCCTTGCACTCGTTTCATGTGCCCTAGTTCCTCATAGTCCCGCATGAATTTCTTGTAACTCTCAGCGAATGCCTCGTTCCTTGCAAGTTTATTTTCTATATTATGAAATTGCGCAATAGCCATTCTCTTCGATGAGCCTAGGTCTCGCTCGAAATAAGGCTTCATGGGTATCGCTACCTCATAACTACCCTTAGCCAAACGTTTTGTTGTAGCCTGATAAAGGTCTTCACAATATTTATCTGATACACTGAGGTCAGAATTATCTTCGCTTACTTCTTCCAGTTCCCAGTAGTAGTATATTATTGGGCACACCACCCCACTTCTCCTCCAGTGCCTTCGGCACTTACGGGTGGGGTGGTGTGCCCAATAATATCAAAGTTATTTTTAAAACCCATTTAACTTACCTCAACAACTGAAGCTGGATGACAATCAAACACATTACACATTTATCGAAAGTTTACTTTGTTGACGTCACTCTTTAAATTCAGGTTTGTAATTGTGTCGTTCTACAAAAACATTAAACAACGCATTTTTACTGTTATGCAGCACAAGCGCACTCAGTTATGTGAAGTCAGATTGCTATGATAAAAACTAAACGTTGTATGTATTCGATCAGATTGATACCATGTCTTCCACAATAGTGAGAGGTAGATTAATACACACTTCGTTTTCTGTGACCAGATTGGTACGAAAACATCAGAATAACTCATATTATATTTAAATTCAGGTCAGATTGACTCATATCGTTCCACAGAATTATAGATAGTGCATACAGCACACTCTAGGTATCTGTGACCAGTTTGGCACCAAGATATCTGAATTTAAAATACATTTACTGAGTTTCCGGTCAGATTGACTCATGCTTTCCCACAGAAGTTAAAGTTGAATTAAATATACCCTCCGTTTTTGTGACCAGATTGGTACGAAGACAACGAAATAGCTGTTTAGTTTTGAGATCAGATTGATTTATCTCTCGCAGGATCTTCACAAAACAGAGATAGCACATTACTATAGTACAGCACATACACTAATACTTGATACTGTACTTATACTTGTCTTTCTATAATTAGATTAACACAGTTACATCCGCTGAACTTTAAAATATCGATACACTTATTAAACTAAAATTTGTTTCAGTTTCACCCGTGTAGTTCTATTAACTTTATTTTAATAACTGCAAGAAGACACCCACCTCTTGATAATAAGACATACCTACTTTACAGTACTAGGAACATGTATCACATTCCGAACGATGATAGAAATATCGAATTTACTGCATGCTTGATGTTTTGTTCGAAGTAAATAGATCAAATAAAACGGAACTGTATGAAAATAGTTTGTTTTTTCTGTTTTTGATGTGAAACATCTAATGCGTCGGGTCAGACCGGGTATTGTTTTTATAAGTATGGCTTAACTAAAGAATTTCTATATTTCTATTTCTATTGAAAATAATTTTGTTAAGCATCTACTTATATGAGACACCGTACTATATAATAAGTTTATGCAAACAAATGTAGGATAACTAATTACTCATTTAGTTTTTATAAAATTTATATTTAGGATAGAGTACCTTACCTACTTAATTGCCTAATCTAGTACAACTGGGTATTGTACCTTCAAGTTAATTTTGTAAAATGCTTTATCAAAAGGAAGCTAACCGGAAGTGTTTAGTGTGCTTCAGGCTTAATAATTCGTTCTGACTAATATCAAAATTATTGTGAATGAAAATATTTATTATGTTTTTGTTTGTACTCTTTTTACATAGCAACAAAACCAGTTCGACATGATTTTTTACAGTTAAAGTTGACTAAAATTATGTATCTAAGTAGGTATCCACACAAAACTATGGTTTAAAGAAAGTAGTCTTCTATCGGCTGATGATGATGTTAGTTGTTCGTCTATCAGGAAGTGATTCATATCAGACAGTTTTCTTCTTATCTGAGGAATATTTTATTATGATAACCTAACTACCTACAATGTCGCGAGCAATAGCTAGTATTAATAAACAATAGTTAGTCAACGAAAATATATTATTGTGAGAATGCCGCATACATATGACACCGTGATGCATACTGATATTTATTCTGTTGTTGCGTTGTTAGCAAAATGATATCAATACATACTAACTTTATAACGTGACTTGGTTTGAGCCTGATTTTAAAACTAATTTGAAATGCCACAATTATAGAGCTGATAATAATGTACCTAGTACCTTCTCAAAACAATCTTATATTGTTCTTAGATTACCTATTCTATAAATTTTATTTACAACTTATGTACATCTAAAACTTTTTGATAAATTTACCTTGCTTAACGGTTGTTTTCGTTGACGCTACATACATAAAATAAGATGTGTTTAAATAGGTACCTACTTACAATTTTTAATATCATGAATTTATAGATAAAAAAATATGAATGTGTAGATTTCATTAATATCATTATATAATAATTATAAAAGAACGTACTTACTAAAAAATTCTATTAGATTTTAACGAGCAGACAAACATACATTAGGTATACCTAAGACTTGCACTTATCCGATTTTTTATATATACAATTGTTTGTTACACGTAAACGAATGTAGGGTTACCATAACATCATTTACAAAGGTTGACAATGGACATTTTCCTTCAACTTATTCAATATACGTACCTACTTGGTGTATTATTATTTTTTAGGTATGCGTGTTTGATCTTATTTAAATATAAAAACCAAGTATGTAATAATTTCAGTAAATGATAGTTGTTATTGTTGTTTTATTTGTCAAAATTGCACTTAAGTACACTATAGTACATTATAGTCATATAGTACCTATCTACCTGCCTTGGTACCAAAGCGCCCATGCAGGCTTTGAACAAATAAATATTTTTTACATCGTAAAAATCAAATACACTTTTTTTTTCATGTAATAAAAGCAGCTAAGTAGGTACTTGTTCAAACTTGTTCGACAAGGTTATGAATGAGTACGTCGTCGTAGGTACGAGGATACTCGCGTTAGTTCTATGAAATCGGAACTTATGGTAACCCTTATCATAAGCGGATTCCAGGTAATCACGGCTTCCCTATTGTCGGCGACAATAAATGAATGGCATTTTATTTCATTCTCACGAGAACATGAAACAACAAAATAATGCATTATTTCAATAGCGATTTATTTAGACGTCACCGACTTCATTATAATCATATAGCTTATTACGTGCAAATAAGGTTTAGATTAAGAAAGTGTGTAATTTTACCTACGAAGCATTATTTCGATGTATAAAATCTGATAATTTGTGTGAATAATATCCATTCGCTTCAGAACCTTCGAGTGACAAAGTACGCCGTATTTATCATCTAAAATGTACGTAAGTACTTTCAAAGTACCTAATTAGTATTATTTTCTTTATCGTGCTGAGCCTCTGCTAGATGAACCGGTTCCATTTAACACTCACGTAACTCTAGTCGTTGCAAGCGCAGCCACTAAGTGAAAGGTGCGGGTTCGATTCCAAGTTTTCTCAATATCATGTTAATCGTGAGATGGAGGTGGCTCAGCAGGATCTTTAAATTTGTTACGGATTTTTAAAAAAAGGTATATTTTCAGTAGATCTTTAGTCTTCTCAGTCGACTGATGTTGATGGTAATATTGTGTAATTAATCCCTTTCTTTCGATTTCAGGTCTGACTCAGAGAACGAAATTCAAGCCCGCTCAGTTGTGGTTGAAAAGGCTACAAAAAAAGCAGCAACAGCTACCAAACGCAAAATCCCAATATCCAAATCACCTTCGGAACCCAAGCTAAGGTAAATTACTTTATTATTTAAACAGAATCTCTGAGTTTTTGTGTTTTGCTTATTGAGCTAGTGATATAGGTACTTTGATGTCAGACTCCCTGACAATCGCAAAAATGTTGGTTCCTTATAATATAATGTTAAGTTACTAGCTGTGGCCTGCCACTTCGCCCGTATTCACCCACTTCAAGATTGTTTTTGAAACAAAAGGTGACATATGAAATAGTTAAATAGATTATATCATAATATTTTATCTATATCCTTGCAAATTTCATTAAGATCCGTTCAGCCGTTTAGACATGAAAAGGTAACAGATAGACAGACAGAGTTACTTTCACATTTATAATATTAAAGTATTATGCAGATAGCGTCTTGGGAACGCTTCCGACTGGTATTGATATGGATCAGTTGAGCTACCTGTAGATTGTTTATATCAGCCTGCAGTTAGCTCAATTGTTCCAATGGTAAATACTAGTTCTAATTTATTGCTATTATTTGATTATAATTGTTTTTGTGAATAAAGTATTGATTTGTTATTACAATTATCATCATCATCATCAGTCCATATTAGTCCACTGCTGAACAATACAATAATTTTTTAATGTTTGTTTTACAGAGCTACTTCGTCTAAAGGGGATCGCATTGCAGACCTATTTGGGTTAGAAGACACATTCGAGATCCCTCCACCGTCTACAAGTGGAGAGCTCACATCATCTCTAGTGACTCGCGTTGCAAATGGGAAGGTGCGTCGCACGACAGACCTGAATGGTTCCTATTTTGTCGAGGTAAAAGTCTATAACACCAAGGACATAGCCAAAACCCCGCGCCTAGAAAGATGGAAACAAGCTGAGGTGGCCTTGAAGGTTCAAATGAACAAGGATACTCCGCATTGGGACGCTCTACAGAAGTTTATGCTTCGTACGCATAACCTTTTCGACGCATCGGAGCCTGTTTTTTACAGTGACAAAATAAACATAAAATAATAAAAATTAAGTTTGTAAAATCTTCATAAAATAAAGAATACCTACTTACTTAATCATAACAACTACGTTTTTATTTTTGTTAGCTTATTAGGTAGTAAGGAAATAGGTCTGATATAAGTAAAAATATTTTGAAAATAGGCCAGTTATTTCTTTAGAAGTATTAGTCCACCCTTTCGTTGCAATACTAAGATTTAAAATCATATATAAATAATTCATTATAATAAATAGATATATTAACTTTATCACACAAAACACTTACGTTACTTTTCTTTTCTACATTCTAACCTTCAACTTAATGTAGTGGTATAAATTCTTGTCTACTAGGTAGTACCTACCAAAATTTAAAGTAATTCAAATAGTACGTTATTTTAAAGACTTTAAATCTTAGGTACTTGCTTGTTAACACACAAAACTAGTCCAACATAATCTGAACGAAAGTAAATATATTTTTTCAAAAATGCCTTTCTGTACTGTTTGTAACACAACAGTGAAGCGCAGGCACTGGTTAGGTCATCTACGCAGCACTAATCATAAAAATAAAAACATTTCACATTTTTGTGAAGGTGTTGAAAAAATAAATTCGGCATTTCGTAATCGTATAGCTTCTTTCAGAATTATGGATCCTAATGAGAATAACTGTTCTATAGAACTATTTTTGAATAATATTCAAGACAAGATCAAAATGTTAATAGACATGGCTCTCAAAGACCATACAAATTTGAAAGTAAATTTTGAATACTATGCTTTATTTTTGATGGTTAAAAATGATACTCAGGAGATGAAATCATTTTGTACAAAAAATTTCATTTTACATCAAAATTATGAAAGTGATTCATTAATGTCTCAACTAAAAAGCACTTTTTTAAAGAAAAATGAAGAATTTCAGGATCGTGATAGTGGTTGGACGTTTCTAAGCAGTTCTCATCTAGAAATTAACATTAATAAATATCAACCTTTGAGTGGTTCAAGCTTTATCAAGTTGCCGGCTGCAATAAAATCAAAACAAGCCTGTGTTAATATTCGCAATAATGATAAGTATTGCTTTTTATGGTCAGTTGTTGCTGCATTACATCCCGCTAAAAGTCATCCTGAAAGAGTAACGTCATACCCCGATTTTCGTAACGTGTTAAATGTTCAAGATATTAAGTTTCCAATAAGTTTTTCGGATATTGAACGATTTGAAGCAAATAACCCTGAAATTAGTATTAATATTTATGGTTTAAAAAATAACACCGTTGTTGGACCGCTTTACAGAACAAAAACCACGAATAGAAAAGTGATTCATTTACTTTATTTAGAAAATGATGATTTATCACATTACTGTCTTATCAAAGATTTGTCTCGACTTGTAAAGAATCAAATAACAAAACACCATAGTAAATTGCACTTGTGTGACGATTGTTTGGTATTTTTTGAATCAAGCGATAAGCTAAGATCCCATAGTTGTGGAGGAGTTGCTACTGAACTACCTCCAAAGGGTTCATTCATACAGTTTGAAAATTTTAATAGGAAACAAACTGTACCTTTTGTTATATACGCAGACTTTGAAACGATGCTCGAACGGTACGATTATTGTGAACCTGACCCCACTACAGCGAGTACAGTAACGCGACAGCGACATGTACCTGTAGCTTTTGCTTATCATATAACGTGCACCCTAGACAAAAGCCACAATCGACTCGTTTCATACCGCGGTTCTGATTGTGTAACAAGATTTGTAGAATCTATATATCAAGATGCTCGAAAAATATATTCTATTCTAAAAAATAGCGTTCCTATGATTTTCACAGAAGACAACGTTCGCGATTTTGATAACGCTGTTACATGTCACATTTGCGACCACATTTTGAATGGTGATAGAGTTCGCGATCATTGTCACTTGACTGGTAAATATCGAGGCGCTGCCCATAGTTATTGTAATATACAATACAAACTACCCAAATTCATACCAATTTTCTTTCACAACCTATCTGGTTACGATAGTCATCTTTTTATAAAAGAATTAGGAGAAGCTCCAGGATCTATTAAATTGATACCTAAAACTAAAGAAAGCTATATTTCTTACACAAAGTTTATTCCGATTTCTAACGAAGAAAGCATACAGGTTCGGTTTGTTGATTCTTTCAAGTTTTTAGGAACTAGCTTAGAAAAATTAGCTAGTACAATGAACAAACAAGACTTTAATCAATTGGAATCTTATTTTCCTAATGAAGAACAATTCAACCTGCTTACTCGAAAAGGAGTGTATCCTTATGACTATATGTCTGGGTGGGAACGTTATAAAGATACTTGTCTGCCTTCTAAAAATGATTTTTATAACTCTATAACTGATGAACTAATTACTGACGATGACTATGAACATGCGCAGGCTGTTTGGACAGTGTTCAATATTAAAAATATGGGCATGTACACAGATTTATATCTTAAAACAGATGTTCTCTTGCTAACAGATATATTTGAAAACTTTAGAAAAACCTCTAAACGCTCTTATAACCTTGATCCCGCGTTCTACCTTACAGCACTAAGCCTATCATTTGATGCAATGCTGTTAAAAACAGGGGTTCGGTTAGAATTGATAAGTGATGTTGAAATTTACAGAATGATACAAAAAGGTATTCGTGGAGGCATTTGTTTATGCTCTAAAAGACATGTTAACGCTAATAATGAGTACATGGATACTTTTGACCCATCTAGTAAAAAATCATACATTATGTATTTGGACTGTAACAATTTATATGGTTACAGCATGTGTCAATGCTTACCCTATTCTGATTTTAGATTTATGAATAGAGATGAAATAAATATTTTAAAATTCAACTTAACCAATATTACTGAAACTGCTGAAAATGGATATATTCTTGAAGTGGATTTAATGTATCCTGAGACATTACACACTGAACATAATGACCTTCCATTTTGTCCAGAAAAATACATACCACCAGGTGGCAAGAACAAAAAACTAATACCAAATTTGTATGATAAATTCCATTACATTATTCATTACGTTCATTTAAAAAAATGTTTACAGCATGGTTTGGTGTTAAAGAAAATCCATCGTGCTATTACATTCAAACAAAGTAATTTTTTAAAACAATACATTGATCTTAACACTCAGTTACGTCAGGAGGCTGATTCTGTATTTGCCAGTGATTTTTACAAATTACTGAATAACAGTGTATTTGGAAAGACATTAGAAAACAATGAAAAACGAATAGAAGTAAAGTTAGTAAGCAAGTGGCGCGACTCGAACAATAAAACGAAAAAGACAAATAGTGCCGAGAAATTGATAGCCAGCCCATATTTTCACAGTGCTTCGATATTTTCTGAAGATTTAGTAGCAATTCAATTGAAGCCTTCACATGTTATTCTCAATAAACCGATATACATAGGGTTTACTGTATTAGAATTATCTAAGAGTCACATGTACGATTTCCACTACTCCGTTATAAAACCGTTTTATGGTAACCGGGTTGAATTATGTTACACTGATACCGACAGCCTAGTTTATTATATACAAACCAATAATCCTTACCAAGATTTTAAAATAAAGTTCCTAAAATATTTTGATACCAGCAATTACGACATTAACAACGAATTTGACTTACCCATCATCAACAAGAAGATTCCAGGACTATTTAAGGATGAAATGGGTGGTCAAATTATCAAAGAATTTGTAGGACTGCGCTCAAAACTTTATTGCATTAAAACAATAGACAAAACAATTAAGAAGGCAAAAGGTACGAAAAAATCAGTGATAAGAAAATTAAATATAACTGACTATAAAAATGTTTTGTACAACTGCAATGTTATTCGCAAAAAAAATATACTATTCAAGTCAATAAAACATGAAATATTTACACAGAGTGTAAATAAAGTAGCACTTTCTAGCAATGATGATAAACGGTTACTATCTTCTGATAAGATCTCCACTTTAGCCTGGGGTAATGCTAGTATATTTAAGAAATAATCTTTTTCCAAGTTGTATAACTTTTAGCTGTCTATTATTGTACTTTTAGGTGTTAGAATTCTCGAATCTCTAGATTTAGAATGCTCGAACCTCTATGGTGTAGAACGGACTACAAAGCGACTATAAAGTGCTAGCTACTTAATATAATACTTTGTAAACTGTTTTTATAAAAATCATAATGATAGATACATAGATAATACTTTTTATTCATCACTTATAAAACATATAAAATAAAACAATAGACCAGAACCCAAGCATCCTTGTTACATTTAGAGGTCCGAGCATTCTAAATACATATCTAATATAATGACTTATTTTTTTAAGAACTGAATTATTGAGTAAATTTAAATCTGTCTTAGTGTTCTCTCTCTGTGAGTCATCACGACCTAGGTAAAACTACGACTATTTTGATTGAATGCTTTCGGAAATACCTAAATTAATTTTTAATAATTCTGTAGTATAATTTAAGAGTACCTATGAAATATTGTAATGTTAATTGATTATTAATTAAAAGGTTCTTTGTAATAAATAAGTAAGAAAATAGAATAAAATAAATAGCTTAAACGATATCTGATTGTTTTTTTTCTCAATACCGTACTTTAGGTAGGTAGATAGATACATCTACATACATATATTCGGTTTCTTTTATCAAAGCGCATCGGTCTGCAGCGATTCCGAAGTGGAATATAACACCACGCAGGTGGCGATACAAACTTGTTAGAACACGAAAATGCTGAATTTACACATTTCTAAAATAAACTTATTACTGCAAACCGATCACTTATTCATTAGTCAGCTTACTGTTGAGGGTATAGGATCGAAATCAGAAATTGTAAGTATAAAAATATTTCTTCTGAGGTTAATTTATTAAATTTTATTTAAAATACTTATTACCTTTCTGTCTGTTTCAGATCCTTGAAAGAATATCTACACATTTTTTCAGTATTAGTGATATCATAATACAGTCACGTCTCAATAAGAAGCATATCTACTGGTAAGATTCACTGTTTCAAAAACAAAAATATTTAGTCTATAATGATTACCTCTACGACAAATTGTGATTAACAAGTTATTTTTATTTACAGATAATGACGGATCTTGGTACCGGTGTAATCGATGAGTCCCAGGACGGTATTTTTGGGATCAACACTCAAGATCTACTGTTCCACTGTGCACAGGTTCCTCCAGGAGAAACGGAGGAAGACTTACCACTAATCACATTAAATGGTTTAACAAGGCGAGTTAAGAAAAAAAAGTCTAAGAAGAAATCAGAAGGTGTGGATAAGCAACGTCATCGATCTAATCAATCGACATTCGTACTCAGCCGCGATATTTGTAAGGGCAGGAGGTTGATTCAAATTAAAATTACTGATATTGACAATGACAATCAAAACGTAATAGTCTCGGCTCAATATATAGTTAAAAATATGTATGACGAAGTGTTGGATCAAACAGAACGAATTGTAAAAAAGATATGTGAAAATATAACATGTATTCCCTAGATAAAAGTTATATTAATAAACATTAATTACCTATCAGATTGTTTTTTTATTTATAAATTACAAAATAAAACAAAGTAGGTAGGTAAATAGAAATAAAATCAAATTTATTCTTTCAATAATACAATTACTACTTCTAGGATCTTAATTATTAGGTATTAGTATTAACTTGATAAAATAGTTACATGTTTAAATAATTAAAAAAAGAATTTAAGTATATTATTATCTTCACACCACATTTTAATACACAACACATTTTTCAGAGCACATGTTTTCCTATGATGTACACAGTTCAAAGAAATAGTAGATTTTTCATAGTCGCTAAACAATTTCTTAAAATTAGGACAGCCTTCATCGCCTATATCTAAAATATCACAATTGTTACACAATTCCCGAATCCATTTAATTTTTTCCATACCTTTAGTTACAATTTTCTTTTTATTTAAATATGGTATGATAGTGCGCTTGAATTCTCGGTGATCGATAAAACCCTCACTCCAAAAGATTCCACGATTTTTTTCCAACCACCGTACGTGTCTTTTTTCCTCATTTGTCAAATTGATAAAAGGATATGGAGGTTTAATAATAAATGTTTGAGTGTGTCCGTTGATCACAATAGCAAACTCCTTAATTATAAAATTATTATGTATGTCCTTGAATCCTTGCAAATCTACTATTACTATATTACAGCTCATGTTATTTTCTTTACTGTATTGCTCAGTGGTCTATACTCAATTAAGCAATCGTTTAAAATGAGGCAATATGCAGCTGTCTGATCTGGTATCTCTGAATTACACTCAAGTTCTACGCGAACGCTTACTACAGGACCTGATTTAAGGTTTTCGCTTTGTCTAGAACAATCAATTACATATAGCGGTGCTTTTTCTTTAAACTCAGAAGCAGTTAACATTGGTTCACTTCTACGACCGTAATATGATTGTTGGAATTTAACATACTGTTCGTATATTAAAGCAAATTTGGAATTAAGAAAACTAATATTAAAACTTTCATAAGGAAAATATGTAGAGTTGAGATAAACTTTAACATCTCTTAAATTACAATGATCGAACTGTGACATGTCTTTTTCTGCTAAATTTTTTCGGTCTGTTTGTAGTCCAATGATGACGTATCTAGGTTTTTCAATCTGTGATGATGTTTTTATTGACCAAGTATGTTTGGTAGTTTGCGGTAACAATGGATACTCGTATAGATCCCAATTTCTAAAAGCAACATGCAAAGGACGATCCCTTTCTAATAGTTTTAGTAAATTAACTTTTTCCTTGTCCGACACCTTAACGTGCGGCACACGCCAAACTAATTTGTTTATTTTTACGTCTTCTAGAAAATCATCTGTTAGGATTTTAAATGAATTTAAATTGGTATTACTGCGTAATAGTATCAATTCATGTTTACAGTTTATAATAATTTTTTTATAATCCTCAGCGAAACCTAACAAATGGCTAAGAGGAATTGAAGCTGCAAAATTTCCATCAGTTATGGTTCCATTAACATCCCAGCCCCATGCTTTGGATACTCTAGCATCATTTTGGCTATAAGATAATAAACCTTTCATTGTTGTAGTAATTCCAGCATTTTTGATTCTATCTATTTCCACTCCATTAATTTCATATCGAATATCTTGAAAAAGATAAATCAAAGGATTGTTAGTAAATTCCACACTCGTAACTTTTTGTTTAGAATCCTTGTTTACAATATTCACTGATCCTTCTAAGTAAAGAGTGCTTGCTGATGGTAATATGTACAGATCTTGTTGATTGATAGGTATGCGAATTTCATCATTCTTGTTGAAACTTGTTACATATGGTTTATATGAATGATATTCGATACTATCGATGGTGTTATCAAAAGCTGGTGTACTTGATATATCCAAAATACTCATTTTAGAAGTCCAATTAATTTTAGAAATCTCTTATTTTCTTCGGTCAATTTATTTCTTCTCTTAGCTCTTACTTTACTGATTGTTCGATTGACACTGATGTGTTTGGTTTTTACATTACTGTATTTATTATAGTCGATCATCTTTTTTTAATATGCAAATACAATTGAACCTCTTCACCACGTAAATTAATTAAATTATTCTTATTATCCAACAATCTTATGTTTATAGAGCTTACGCTAGTTTGATTGACTGGAAAGTAAATTATATTTTTGGGTATTTCTATAATTCGATATCCTGGTGGGACGTTAGGTGCAAATTCATGAATGATATGACTTGATTTTCCACCAATATACGAGCCGCTCACTATATCACATTCGATTCTTAGCACGGTCGTAGATAAAATGTTGACTGGAAGTTGTGACTCATGTAATATATTGGCTTTCAGAGTTTGTTTACCAAACCCTAGTAATTTTCCAAGAGAGCTGTCTTTTTCAAAATGTATGTCTTTTTCGCAAAAATAAATGTTTTCAAAGTGTTGTTATTACAAAATAAATTAAAAGTAATTCCCTTTAATTTTAAATTTTGTCTTATATAATCAGAAATATCTTGTAGTTCGTATGCACCTTCCGGTATTTCTAAATTTTCATTATTTCCATAAAAAAATATATTGTTTTTACTATCGATGTTAGGAATTGAATTAAACGTCGATATGTGCAATAGAGCGCATTCATATTCACCATCAAATTGTAAAGCTGGATAATATATAGTTGATAAAGCTGATTTATTACCAGTTATGGACAGTGTAAAGGACATTTTGCAAATGGGTAAATTAGAACAAATGCATTAATTTATACCATTAATTTAATCATTTAAATAGTTCTGAAACATGTATCCCAAAATTCATGCAAAAATTTTAAACAAAGATGACCACAATTTATCGTGTTAAAACGTTGGTAGGTACAATAGTTGTATGTTAAATTTGATTTTAAATATTTAACTATCTCTAATGGTGGTTTTAAATCTCCAAAGCTGTCAAAATACTCGCAATAACCATCATTTTTCACATAGGCTACCCAATGTGTACCTTCATTCTCTGAACTATCTAAATTAATAATACCACATTCGATATCTTTAGGTTTTCTGGGTAATTCATCTCTCATATAAACACCTCTAAAATAGGGTATGTATTCAAAAGCATATTTAGATAATTCAATATCAGTAAGAGCACGATTGGGTAACCTTTTCTTCAGTTTTTTGAACTATTCACAAACAGTCCATTCCCTTTCTTGTAAGGTTTCATATAAAGTCCTTTTCCTAATGCGATAGATTCAATCATTTTATTATGTCTTTGAGCTTCTTCAAAGTTCTTTTTGGCTGATTTGTGATCATTTACTGCTTTGGTTATACCTGCAGCACCTCCAGCCAACGCACCAAGTGCAGACAGACCTGCGAATATTGGTATCAGTGGAAGAATACCCCCTGTTTTAGGTAATGATATGATGCGAGGCATGCGAACTCCATTATGTTTTTTAACGAGTTTTTTCGCAGCTGAATATGCTACTTGTATAGCTTTTGAATTGTTTGATGGTTTCAATTTCTTCAGACGATTGCGAATTGTAGAAACAATAGATCTGAATGATTTCGTTCCTGCGCCATGCTTTACTTTGTTTTTCATTACTTTGCTTACTAGCCACGAAGCTAATTTCTCTCCTTTTCCTGCATTCTTAGATTTTGTTCGCTGTTTAGCCATGTTTAATAATTCTAAATCAGCTTTGTGCCGATCTTTTAACTCGTTAGAATTATTATATGCAATGTCGTGTTGCATACAAGCGTTATCCAACTGATTAATTCCTTTATCACCGCGTAATAATCGTTCTCTCAATCTCGTACCAGGACCACAATAATTATATCCAGGTAAATGCAGCTCGAATGGTAAGTTATTTATCAGACTGTTAACTAGTCCTCCACCGCGCATTATTTAGATAGTAATGACTGATTATAACGTGTAATAGATATTTTTATATAATTTTTAACCCATTATAAGAGTGCACGTTTTTCTATCCAACTATTTTCACTATTCGAGAGACCTAACCATTTAACATACAGCTTACTACCTTTTTTTCTTAAAATTCTTTCAATTAAATAAATATCAGGACAGTTTGTTTTCTGAAGTTCTTGTGCATAAAAAGTCCCTAAAATGGGATGTTTCTGCAAATCTTCAATAACGTATGTAATTGGTTTTGTAGGATTAATTTTTTTAATTAAAAATAATTCAGTAGACCAATTTGGTGTGTAACCCTTTTCGAAAGTGCTTTTATATTTGCTTATACGTACCAAATCTCCTACAGCTAATTTGCTTATGTTTGACCGAAAATTTGTTATCTGTGACTTTTTTATATTTCTCATTACTGTATTCTGATTCGACTTGTTAACATCGTTTGGTTTATGTTTTGTAATTCGATGTATTGTATTATTATATGTACTTACTACATTTTCTAACGGCTTCCCAATCCATTTGTAACTACCATTTAAACTAAAACATTTGTATAATTTATGTTTTAGAGTTTTTATTACTCGTTCAACTATGGAAGCTTTTTTTACTGAATATGATGAATAATGGTTGATTTTATTCGACGATGTTATTTTATTAAACTCGTTGTTATAAAATTCTGTACCCATGTCTGTTTGTAAATTAACAGGTTTACGGTTTGTTGTAACTAAGATATTGTTAAATGAATGTGCTATCTCAGATTTTGTCTTAGTTTTAACTGGAATGGCCCAGGTAAACTTTGTGAAACAATCTAATACTACTAATATATAACTAAAGCCATGATTAAAACCTTTTAAATTCTGAAAATCAATAAGATCTGCTTGCCATAAGTCATCAATTCCTTTTAATACAACAGGGCGTCGAATAAAATTTTTCCGTGCTGCTTTGTGAATTTCGTTAACAACTTGCAGTTTGCTCATTTTTAAGATAATAATGTACTAACTTTATCTATATCAGATTTTGCACAGTAGTCTTCGTCATGAACTGTTGAATATATTTGTGAATGTCTAATTTTACAGTGTTTAATAAATCATAAACTTCTTGCTTGCTGGCAAATGATTCAAACTGCTTATCTACGTATTCTTTATTAACAGCATCATTTGCATTCAAAGGAAATAAAATACCAGTCAGTCTCTTTGATTTTACATCTATTTCTTCTGGTATTAATTTTTTGTCGCAGGTTTCTATGAAATCGGATAAGCGTAATCGTTTATTAATGTGGTGACCAAATTTATCCATTTTTAATGGAGTACTGTTAGGTTATATGGATCAGGCTTGAATGAAAGTATGTTTTGAACTGTATCTTATTTATTTGAAATAATACCACTCTCACGTAATTCTTCTACAATAGATATTATTTCATTATCCAACCCAGTGTTACCAGCATCTCGAGAAGCAATTAATAGTTTTAACCTATCAATCAATTCATTAGGATCATCCCAGTAAACATAATCAACACTTTTCTTCCATTTCTTCAAAATAGACAACCCTTCTCCTCCATGTATATTCGACTGACTACTGTCCGTGCTTGCAGAAATCTTTCGTAGCTTAAATAGCGGTTTAATGATGTTTAAGTATTTTCGTCCTCTGTTACTTCTAATTGGTTTATGTGGGTCATAATCGCGCCGATGAACATTTGTTTCTAACAACATCCACTTATAATGTCTTAAATCTTCATCAGTTATTGTTGATAGATCAGGAACTTTTTTAAATAAAAGCTCATCTAAGCCAGGAGATTTTTTATATTTGTTTGTACCAACTTGGATATCCTTATCAAAAATAATAACACGAGCGGATCCCATCATGAGTTTACCACGTTCATTTCTTACGCCAAATGGAACATCGCTTATAACTTCTGAATTGAAAGACCACGAAGAAACTTCATTTTCACTAGGGTCACTCGTAACCGTTTTGAATGATTCATCTTGATGATCATCATCCTCAGATTCTGAGCTTCCAGAGCTCTTGAGCGAATGGTCTGATTCATTTGAATTTTTATTTTGGGGACTAAATACCCTTAACCCATCACTTGAAGATACTCTCGTTTTTAGCGTTTTTTCGAATGGACTTGATGTTTCAAAGCTAGGTTCATTTCTATCCACTTTACATTCTTTACTCACCATTTCATTCAGGGGTTTTGTTATTGGTTTAAAAAAGGAATCCAGAATAAAACTTTTCTCCGTTTCAATGTTTCTCATCTTTCGTACCTTTCTTTTTACAGCTTCTGCAGCATTTACAATTTGCCTTTTTATATTCTTTTCAGTCATGTTAAAACTAATTTTAATTGAACTATGCGTTGTATGGGAGAATTATATCATAGGAATGGTTCAATATTAGCTATAGTTCTGTTATTTATAGTAGTTGGTTAAAAATACAATCTAATAATATTTGTGTACACTTTTCTGCACATAGGACAGTTTTTGAAGATTGAGAGAGCGCACTTGGCGCAAGCCACAGCATGACCACAAGGTGTGAAGCATGTGTTTACGTCTTCTACCAAACAAATTTTACAGATAATAGTAGTAGTTGTTATTTTAAGTTCATCTTCGATAGTTTTGTAACAATCTCTGGGTACCGGATTTTTATACATCTGACTATCAATATTTTGTACATATTCTTCACCTTTCATCATTAAAACATATAAACAGGATTTGAACCAGCGTGCATGTTCTTCCCATGGTTTGTCACCGGGAGGCCAGTCCTTAAATTTTCCATTGCAATAATAACAAATAACTTTATCACCTTGTCCTGTGTAAAAAAACCCAGCATCTGCCATATCCAGTGGCTTTTGAGTCAATCCAATAGGCCAGTTCTTGAAACTCTCCAACCGCATGCTTTCAGTAGCATAGTAACGATGTACAGGATTCATATTTTCTTTGTTTTTTTTTTTTGAGTGTTTGTTGAATTTACTAGTCGCACGTCAGACACTTGCTACATTTCAACAAATATGACTAAGTGAATACAGTTATCTTCCATGAATATAATGAATGATTGTGATTTAATTCAACTCAATAAAAGTATCAAACTTTTTACGATAACATCCCTTATTTTTTTCACAATCTTTGTTAATCACTAAATAACTATAAGGTTCTTTCCAAACATTTGAACACATGTTTCGAAATTCTTGCCATGTCATATCCGTGTTAACATGTTCATCATAAACATGTCTCATATTAATATCATCTTGCTTAAAGAGGATAATTAAATTTGCATTATCTCTTATTAGCTGTTTGGGTATTTTGCTATAAGTTTGATTCAAATAAAAACAATCTATGTATTTATGTCTACCCATCGAAAAATAATCACGCATATTATTTTGGTTTTCACATGCTACGTCATCAAATATAATAATGGAATTACATTTTGCAGAGTCTGGTTTCAAAACCTCTTCATTTTCATGATATTTAGAAAATGTTACACGTGGAACCATCATTAGAACGCGTTCCAAAAATACATACTTTGGCTGATAAAGAGTCTTAGAATACACATAAAGATTTTCAAACTGCAATCCATTTTCATGCAGGAGTAAACCTATTAATAAATTTGTTTTTCCACAGTTAGATGGTCCACATATTATGCACCGTATGGTATTTGGTAAAAGTTTTCCATGACGTAAGCTTCGTTTTTCAGAATCAACAATAATGTTGTCCAATTGTAGCGATATCGGTTGTTTAACAAACTTCATAATGCGAGTGTTGAAAGTAGAATGACATCAGTTTTAGGTAACCAATTGAGTTATAGTTATATCCGAATAACTTTGATATTATTGGGCACACCACCCCACCCGTAAGTGCCGAAGGCACTGGAGGAGAAGTGGGGTGGTGTGCCCAATAATATACTACTAATCT